>OX608075.1:16402433-18920456 GCA_951509635.1 Eupeodes luniger
AATTGCAATATAATTGGAAAGTCTCCTTTTTGTTCACAAAAATGATAAATACGTACCTATGCCTTGTATACATATATCTTTTAACTAAAGGTATAACTGCAGTTATTGGCAACTTAAAGTCTTTTCCTTCCATTCCCTACTTATTTCCAATTATACATTTTGAAACAAAATCTATCTCTCTTTTTTGTTTTAGAGGTAGGTATGTGTCCGACCCCAAAAAGGCGACACCTAGATCCTATCTATAAACCGTAACCAATCATATTACAACAAACGACACGACCTTTATGCGTAGGTATTTATAGAGCAAGAAAACAAAAACTCAAAAGCCCCAAGTTCTAAACCTCAATAGCCCAAGCGTTAGTTATCCTGGGCGGCCAACAATGACGACGACGCGGACGACGACTTGGTAGCAGCAGCAGCAGCAGCATCATCTCTCTTGTGCCCCATTATACCAGCAATGGATGGCCTGGCATACTCAATTTGCGCATAAGGCACAACATATAAAAAAAAAAATGGAAGAAACATATGGAAGCCAATACAGCACCACCATTCCCAGATCCACCACCAATTTCAGAAAAAGAACCTTCCTTTTTTTCTTGTATATTGAAGAATCCAATAATCCGTTCCGAAATAGAGAAAGAGAGATTCATGATAGCAAATCCGCCGGATTCGGTTCGGATTACTCTCCAGAATATAAAGAATAATACGGATACGTGTGTTCCTTTTTGTAGGTTCTGAGTTTACTGTGCGAGATAAATGTAGCTGCTGTATGCGCAGCGCATTGGGTTCCTTTTAAGGGAATTATTCAATTTGCTCGTTAAATTAGATCAGAAACACCAGGCAAAAGTAGCACTAGCACTCTATATACCCACCAAACCTTATATTCCATCTCGGTTCTATACTTTTGCCTTTCGAGAGATCCTGACAGAGAGGAGTTGGTACCCTATATAGCTAACCTAGGTAAACAGTCGAATAGTCGTATCTGTTGGATAGCATCTGCTTGGTCGAGTTGTTTTGTGGTTTATTGGTTCTTGATGCAATTTATTATTTTGCCAATAGAACATACATTGTCTATATAGGAACCTATAGATCCCTAGAAAGGTGGATTTCATTTTTATCAAGATGTTGAATGAAGAGAATTCCTCTAAACCTTACCTATAACCTTCATCATACTCATACCATGTTTTTTTCTTCTTTTTTTCCTTTCAGGATCTCCACCATTGACCGGGACTGGCATTGTTAGAGTTATCGTTCAGGATATGAATGATCATCGTCCGGAATTTGCTCGCCAATCATACCATGCAACGGTACAAGAGAATCTTCCAATTGGAACAAAAGTCCTCCATCCAGTTGCAACGGACAAGGACACTGGATTGAATGCTAAGATCCGTTTTAGTTTGCTTGGTGAAAAAATGGAGAAATTCCACGTGAATCCTGACACAGGAGAGATCACTACTGCTGCAATCCTTGATCGGGAAGATGTCTCGGTGTACTACCTCACTCTGATGGCTCAAGACAGTTCTGCAACGGAACCACGTGCTTCAACTGTCAATCTCACTGTCACTATTCTCGATGTCAACGATAATGCTCCGGCTTTTGAAAGTTCCTACTTTGATGTCTATGTTCCGGATAATATCCGCAGTGGTGAATTTATATTTGGAGCTAGAGCCATTGACATGGACGATGGAGCAAATGCGGAGATAGTCTACTCACTCAGTGGGAACGATTCGGATAAGTTTGATATCAACAAGAAGTCTGGAGTAATCAAAACCAAAGTCGAGCTCGGTGCAGGTGGAAGTAGTCGGGCTTATTCGATCGTGATGCATGCCACCGATAAAGGAACTGATCCTCGAACTGCCAAAGCAACTCTCAAGATTCAACTTAGTCAAGCTCAGAAGTTCCCAACTTTCTCGTACATGTCCAAGACTCAGTTCACTCTGTCCGAAGATGTCACCGAAGGCAAGTTGATCACGAAAATTCAAGCTTCATCCCCCAAACGAGATGCATCAGGGAATATAAGGTATTCAATTGCCGGTGGAAACATCGATGACGCAGTTCGAATCAATCCTGAAACTGGAGAAACAACTATTGGCCGGGATGGTTTGGACTATGAAACGGCACATCAATATGAAATTTGGATCGAAGCAGCTGATTCGGACTCACCAAGTCTGCGGAGTGTCATGTTGCTGACAATCGACGTTACCGATGCTAACGACAATGCTCCAGTAATGGAGAAACTGATCTACAACACCCAAGTTCTCGAGGAAGAACCGTCTGACGTGTTCATCGCAAAAGTCAAGGCTACCGACCGAGATTCAGCTGAGAATGGAGAAGTCACTTATAGACTAGTTGATGATTATCGACAAACCTTCGAGATTGACGCACATAATGGTGAAATCTACGCCATAACTCGTTTGGATCGGGAGCGAATAGCTTCGTACGAACTGATTGTAGAAGCTCTTGATCAAGGAATTCCACAGTTAACTGGGAGTGCCAGTGTGATCATCACCGTGTTGGACAAGAACGACAATCCTCCGAGGTTCACACGGCTGTTCAGTGTAAATGTGACCGAGAACGCCGAAATTGGAAGTTTTGTCATCAAAGTTACTTCATCGGATCTAGATACCGGAGTGAACGCCAATGCAACTTACAGTTTTAGTGAAAATCCCGGTGAGAAGTTCGTCATCGATCCCATAACTGGAAATGTTTCAGTTGCCGCTCACCTAGATCGAGAACAACAGGATGAGTATTTGCTAAAGGTGGCAGCTTCGGATGGTGCCTGGCGCTCAGAAACCCCGCTAACAATTACTATTCAAGATCAGAACGACAACGCTCCAGAATTCGAGCACAGCTATTACAGTTTCAACTTCCCAGAGCTGCAAAGACCAGTTGCATTTGTGGGACAAGTGATCGCTACTGATCGTGACAAGCAAGGACCCAATTCAGTGATTTCGTACTCACTCCAACATCCATCGGACCTATTCACCATCGATCCAGCAACTGGAGAAGTCTACAGCAAGCGCACGATCGGATACAAACACTCTCAGATCGAGGCTTCTCCAGAGAATATGTACTCCATGACTGTCCTCGCCACAGATAACGGCAAGCCTCCCATGTACTCGGAGTGTCTTGTGAACGTCAATGTCGTCGATGCTAATAACAATCCTCCTCGCTTTGAATCCCGTAGTTATTTGTCACCGGTTCCTGAAGATGCCAAGGCGGGCCAGAAGATCGTTCAAGTTGTTGCCAAAGACGAGCTCGATTATGGTGTGAACGCTGAGATTGACTACTCGATTATTGGTGGCAATGGCAGCTCGTACTTCACCATCAACAAGCAGGATGGTTGGATTTCGGTTTCGAAGCCAATAGTTGTCTCACCAAATACAGCCTTTGCCCTGAGGATTAAGGCGGTTGATCGGGGAGTTCCACCACAAAGTGATGAAGTTCTAGCTACCATCATCGTAACTGGGGAGAATAACTATGCACCAGAGTTTACTGCGCTGAGCTATCAAGTCATCGTTGCCGAAAACCAACCAATTGGAGCAAAGATCGTCACGGTAGAAGCATCAGATCGAGATGATGGTCCGAATGGCATGATCCGCTACTCGATATCTGGAGGCAATGAAAGGAAAGAGTTTACAGTTCATGCCGTCACAGGTGCGGTAACAATACTACAACCACTCGACTACGACCAGATCCAGGTTTACCGCTTGAATATCACGGCTGAAGACTTGGGTTTCAAGCCCAGGGAAGCTGTGGCCATGTTGACTGTGATTCTCACTGACATCAATGACAATGCTCCAGAATTCAACCAGTCGAAGTATCATTCATATCTGGCAGAAAATCAGCCCCCGAATACGTTCGTCTTCCAGGCCCATGCAACCGACAAGGATTCCCCCATAAATGCTGTTATCCGGTACTCGATCACCGGTGGAACTGGCCGTAATCTCTTCAAAATCGATCCAAACGATGGCATGATTAACTCGACAGCCAGTTTTGACTATGAGGAGAAGAAGGAATACTTATTGCAAGTTCTCGCTCAGAATCCCGATTCAGTGATGCAAAGCTACGCAGAGGTTATTGTCCACATCACCGGGGTCAATGAGTATTACCCACAGTTCATACAGCCGGTCTTTCACTTCGATGTCTCAGAATCGGCTGAAGTTGGAACAGTTATTGGATCTATTCAAGCCACGGACAAGGATGCCGGTGAGGACGGAAAGGTCTACTACCTTCTAGTCGGGTCAAGCAACGACAAAGGTTTCGGAATAAATGCCGAAACTGGAGTTATGTTTGTCTCAAGGAACCTTGATCGTGAGACCCAAAGCCGAGTTGTTTTGACAGTTCTAGCGAAGAATTTCGGTGGAATTCGTGGCAATGATACCGATGAAGCTCAAGTTATCATCTCTATTCAAGACGGTAATGATCCTCCAGAGTTCCTAAATCACATCTATGAGGCAAAGATATCTGAGGGAGCATCGATTGGAACTAAGGTGACCACTGTCAAGGCTGTGGACAAAGATGTTCGTCCACAAAATAACCAGTTTAGCTACTCCATCATTAATGGAAACATCAATCAAGCATTCAAGGTCGATCCACAGAGCGGGCAGATCGAAACAGCAAAGATGCTCGACCGTGAGACTATCCCAACTTATAATTTGATTCTGGGAGCTATTGATACTGGTCTTCCACCGCAAACAGGCACAGCCACGGTGAAGATAGACCTCCTCGATGTCAATGACAATGGCCCCATCTTCGATGCTAACGGAGTGATTGGCTATGTTTCGGAGAATGAACCAGCTGGAACAACGATCATGACTCTTTCTGCCAACGATCCTGATCTTCCACCAAATGGAGGACCGTTTACCTATTACCTCGTTGGTGGTAGACACAAGGCTATGGTCAGTATTGACAAGCACTCAGGACTCATGAAGACAACTCGCAGCATTGACCGTGAAGTAACTCCCAGTTTGGAGATCATCGTCGAGGTCGAAGACAACGGAAAGCCAAAGATGAAGTCCCAACACACGATTACCGTCAATATCCTCGATCAGAATGACAGTCCGTCAACTCCACGAATGGTCCATGTTCTGCTGAACGTTTTCAACAACGAAATTCCGATCGGAAAAATCGCTGATGTTCATCCAAATGATCCCGATACCACAGGCGATTACAAATGCCGCATCAAGCCAGATTCTCAGGGCAGTCTTGTGGGCATCCTTACAATCCCTGCCAAATGCGATCTACACACAACAACAAAGACCGGAACTCATGGGTATTCGTATTTTGTATCGGGGAACGATGGAAAGCACAATGATGTCACCTCCACGGTTACAGTGGAGTTCCGGGGCTTTGACAATACCACAGTAGCCAATTCGATCACTATCAATGTTGACAATATGACTGCAGAAACTTTTCTATCAACCTACTACCGCAGCTTCTTGGACGTCCTTAAGTCCAGCTCAGATCAGGGAGATGAATACAATTTATACAGCATAAGAAACACCATGAATCAGACAGGTTTCCAGGTAGCATTGGCTTTGCAAACCTCAAGCCAAAGCTACCGATCACCGAGGTACATCACAGAGCGTCTGAACAAGAAGCTTGAAAGTATAGAAAGGCTCCTGCAATCTCCTGGACGAGTCAAAATCGGCTTCACACCCTGCCTAGGTGTCAATACTTGCGACAATGGTGGGGTCTGCAGTGAAGACTTCAGGGTCCATGATACGAGATCCTTGAATATCGTAGACAGTCAGTCACTGATTTTCACAGCACCTCTGGTGACTCATGATTTCATCTGCAAATGCCCAGATGGATACACTGGACGACAATGTGAGAAACGTCAAGATCCCTGCTCTCCCAATCCTTGTCAAGCCAACGGCCAGTGCAGGAGACAGGGCTATGACTTCCAGTGCACATGCTCACCACACCGAGAAGGAAAATTCTGTCAGCTGGAGAGAGGAGATGTCTGTGCAGGAAGCCCTTGTAGAAATGGAGGGTCTTGCCGGGAGAGCCCTGATGGGTCATCATTCTTCTGCCTCTGCAGACCTGGCTACCGAGGTAATCAATGTGAGCACATAGCAGACTCATGCAGACCAAATCCCTGCCTTCATGGAGGATTGTGTGTTGCTCTGAAGCCAGGCTATAAATGCAGTTGTGTGGGAGGACGTTACGGTAGGCACTGCGAGAAGACTACCTTTGGGTTTGAAGAACTCTCTTTCATGGCTTTCCCCTCACTGGATGCGGCTACCAATGACATTTCCATCATCTTTGCCACAACCAAGCCCGATGGTCTACTCCTATACAACTATGGTATTCAAAGTGGAGGACGATCAGACTTTGTGGCGATCGAAGTCGTCAAGGGAAAGGCCTTATTTTCATTTGGTGGAGCTCGTACGGCCATCACGACGGTTGTGGTAGGATGTGGAACTAACAACACGCTTGCAAATGGAAAATGGCATAAGGTTACTGCCACACGTAATGGACGAGTTATCTCGCTGAGTGTAGCCAAATGTACAGAGAACGGAGACGTCTGTGAAGAGTGTCGACCTGGAGATTCCAATTGCTATGCTGATGATGTTGGACCTTCTGGGTAACTTTGTTATGATATATTTTCAGTTCCATGTTTAACCCTTGATTTTTTTCTTACAGTACCTTGAATTTTAACAAACAGCCTTTATTGGTTGGAGGCCTTTCGACAGCTGATCCTGTTCTAGAACGACCTGGGCAGATCCACACCGATGATCTAGTTGGATGTGTCCACAGTGTCTCCATTAATGGACGTCTTTTGAATATGAGCAGTCCTCTGAAGCAACGAGGAGTTCATCCCACCTGTAATCGCAACAACAATGGTGGACCATGTCAGCAGGGTCTTCCTTCCGATCCAGCTCTGTCACTTTGTGGAACCTTCGGAATTTGCATGGATCGATGGCATACGGCTATGTGTCAGTGTGGTGGAAATCTCCTATCTCCCGATTGCTACAGCTCTCTCGAACCAATTTCGATCTCCGATGGAGGTTTTGTAGAATTCAAGATTTCCGAGAAACATAGAAGAATGCAGCTATTGGACAATTTGTATGGAGGAAATAACGTTTGGACCTATGACGTGGAGTCTCGAAGACGTCGCTTCACTGTGAACAATGACAACATCACATCCATGGCTCAGATCGGTGATCCACCAAAGACTCTGAGCTTGGTCTTTAGAACAGTTCAGATGAATGGAATCATTCTATTCGCTGCGACCAACAAACACTTCACCTCAGTTGAACTACGATCTGGAAAACTTGTGTATACCTCAAGACAGAGAACCTCAGTTAATATGACAGTTCAAGAACCAGAAAGCTTGTCCGATGGCAAGTGGCATAACTTAACACTGCACGCCTCTAATCGGGTGCTGCGAATCCTCATTGATGGCCAGAAAGTTGCAGACGAATTGGATTCCGCTGGTGTGCATGACTTCCTTGACCCGTATTTAACCGTTCTGTCAGTGGGTGGAGTTAGACGGGAATTTCTGCAGCAAGAGACTATGCCGGCTAGCTTTGAAGGTTGCCTGGCCAACTTTACCATCAACAACGAGGTCCAGCCCTTCAATGGTTCAGGAAGTGTTTTTAATGAGGTTCTCTCGAGAGGAAAAGTCTTCCAGGGATGTGTAGGAGTTCTTGGAATTGGAGCAGCTCAAGTTGCAGACCCTCTGAGCATTGGAATCACTTTAGTTATTGTGTTCTTCGTTATTCTTCTGGTGGCCATCTTGGTATCTTTTGTGGTGTTTCGATTTCGAAAGCAACAGAAGGAGAAGAGTGGTGGTCCCGGTGGAGCACCGGGTCTGCAGAGCAAACAAAATGGAGGATCAACTATGCTTGGTAGCTCCGGACTCGGTGGTAATAATGGTGACTGTGTAATGGCCAGAGGTCTACACTCCAACGATCCCAGCGTAGGGTATCATGGAGACAACGGAGATCTAATTCGAGGAGTTGGTGGCCATCACATGGTTGGGCCAGAGCTAATATCGAAGAAATACAAGGAGCGTGAGATTGGTCCCGGGGAACATCAGCGACCACAGAGGCCTGACATCATAGAACGTGAAGTCGTCAGCAAGAGTCCACCTCTCCGTGATGAGCATCATCCACCGATTCCACCACCAAGC
The DNA here is from genome assembly GCA_951509635.1 of Eupeodes luniger. Lineage (NCBI taxonomy): Eukaryota > Metazoa > Arthropoda > Insecta > Diptera > Syrphidae > Eupeodes > Eupeodes luniger. The sequence goes on from OX608075.1 coordinate 16,410,577, forward strand.
CAATCCCATCATCCTCATGACCATCCCGGATCCGTAGATTTAGGTTCCGAGTTTCCGGAACATTATGATCTGGAAAATGCCAGTTCTATAGCACCCTCTGACATCGATATTGTGTACCATTACAAGGGCTATCGAGAAGCAGGTGGTGTGAGAAAGTACAAGGCAACTCCACCACCTGTAGCTTCTTACACGCACCACAAGCACCAAGCCTCTCCAGCACAACAACAACACAGACATTCTCCTCACCATGGAGGCCCTTACGCACCCAGAGTTCCACCACAAGCTAGTCAGCCTCCACCGTCCAGCACACCACGTCCCCATCAGAGCACTCCATTGGCGAGGCTATCACCCAGCTCCGAACTGAGCTCCCAACAGCCACGCATCCTTACGTTACACGACATCTCAGGGAAACCTCTTCAGAGTGCTCTGCTAGCAACAACTTCCAGCTCAGGTGGAGTTGGTAAGGATGCTCTTCACAGCAACAGCGAGAGAAGTCTCAATAGTCCTGTAATGTCACAGCTCTCTGGACAGAGTTCCAGTGCTAGCCGCCAAAAGCCGGTGGTGCAACCTCAGTCAACTCCACAGGCCCCCATGGGCCTCACAGCCGAAGAAATCGAGCGTCTGAACGTGCGACCTAGAACATCCAGTCTTGTGTCGACGCTGGATGCAGTGTCCAGTAGCAGTGAGGCACCTCGAGTGCCTGGCGGTGCTCATCACCTTTCCCTCGGAGTGCATCATTCAGCCGATGTCGATGCCCACAGTTCCACATCAACGGACGAGAGTGGCAACGACAGCTTCACATGCTCCGAAATCGAGTATGACAACAACAGCATCAGTGGGGATAAGTACACAAAGAGTGGAGGTGAAGATGATCGCCGTGGCAACGAAAGTGTCACGAACTCCAACAAAGCACCACCTATGCCACCACCCTCTTACGACGGCTTCGATTCCTCTTTCCGAGGCTCCCTCAGTACTCTAGTCGCTTCCGATGATGACCTATCCACGCACATGGGTGGCATCTACCGTCAGCCAAATGGTGCTGCCTCCCCATCCACAACTACCCTCGGATGGGACTATCTCCTTAACTGGGGTCCAAATTTTGAAAGTCTGATGGGTGTCTTCAAGGACATTGCTGAGCTTCCCGACTCGGTGGGAGAACATCATCCGCCATCGCTCAGGATACCAGCCAGTGTACAAAAAGCCTCCGAGGAATATGTGTAGGTGTGAATTTAGATGCTGCCAACATCAAGGTTTATGTATATAGAAGAACAAAATTATTATTACTTTAATAAGCACACAAGCTGCTTTGTATTATTCTAGATTAGAACCATATTAACATAGTTTTAGCATAGACATCAACCAAACTGTTGATAATATTTTTCATTAAAGAATTTTTCTAATAATTTTTTGGGCTTCCATTGACAAATCCAAAACAAAAACACACAACGAACAAAATAAAAAAGACATCCTAATAAATATTATTGTCTTAATTAATCTTTAATTCATAGTTTATAAATACCTACAAAAAAATAATACTTAATTGTGAATAACCTTGTATCAAGGTTCGAATCCTAAATACAATAAAATTAACAATAGATAACCACAATTTTAAAGGTTTGTGCATCTGATAGTTTTTGTATTTTAATTTTTCTTTTAAGAATAATTATTCTTAATTTTTGTTTTCAATCATATTTTTCTCCAAAGTGGCATGAGAAATATTCGAATTAATAAAAAACAAATTTAATTAAATAGCTAACACCTCATTAAAGTTAGTTTCTTAGGATACAAATATTATTTTACTTTTTTTTTTGTTAAAATCACAGACTTAAATTTCCCGTGTGCTATATTAACTATAAAACATATTAACAAAAAAGGAAAAACTAAATATTTAAATAAAAATCTTGCCATAAGATTTACAAATATGTAAATTTTCGAGATGCAAATTAACTTTGTGTATAAATAATTTTTGGGAAAAAAATCAATCAAAAACTTTAAAAAAAAAACATACAAAATACGAAACAATAAATTTAAGTTAGATTTTGTTGAATGTAATAATTGATTTTATTTTTTAAGTAGTTCACTATAAATTTTATAAATAAACGAAAAATAATAAATGATTTTTCTTAAACTAAGTTAATAAATAATAAATTGTATTAAAAATGAAAAAAAAATAAAAAAAAGGATCAAATGTTATCCTAAAGCCTGAGTCTTAAATTTTTAATAATATCAAACAAAATGTGTTAAATAAATTAGGTTGAAAATAATAATTTTTGTTTATGTAGAAATCAAAATTTAAATGTTTAATTTTAAGTTAATTTTAGTTATTTTTTTTTAATTTTAACTTTAGTTTTAATAAAATAAAATTACTAGGAAATAAAAGTTTTTTATACGAAAAGAAAAAAATAATGTTTGTTGCATTTTTATTTCTTATGAGCTTTTAAAGAAGGTATTACCCCAAAAGAGAAAAGGCTACATAGCAGCGGGCGCAGCGGTGATGGTTTGAAACAAAAACACTCTATATGAAGATATAAATCTTTCGTACGTATCACCCTCCAAAACCCATTTGTTTACATTGTTGTATTTGTAATGTGGACGAATTCAACCAGAAAAATTGACGTGTTTTCACGCATACATAGACACAATTCCTGAGTTCCGGTAGTGAATTAGAGGAGAAATTACACGCACACTAAGTCATACTTTATGAGGTCCGTTTCCGGTTTAGCTTGTAGGCAAACCAATATGGCTACCGAGGATTTATATCTTTACTAGAGTGTTTTTGGTTTGAAATGAACTCTAAATATTTTTAATTATTCAAATTTAGTAACGAAGTATACCTGGCAAAAAAAATAAAGCATTTCAATTGTATGAAGAGTGAAGACTTTAAATGAGGGGAGGTTTTTGTACGTTTTTTACTGAGCATAATTTTTGTCTCAAATCAATCTGCGAGCACAGAAGGGGATCTGCTTAAATAGTTTGTTAATTTTGAAACAATTATGTTTTGTATGGTGTTAGCAGTACAATGCGTCCATGTCATGTGGATTTTTTTTTTTTTTTTACATTTTACTTTATTGAACCATAAAAATTGCATATACATTTGACTTAATTCTATCATAAATAATATTTAACAATAACTTAAATTAAAACATTTGTTGGCACAAAGGGGGCCTAACTTTATACATTGGTAAATTATTAAAATTAACTTGTGTTTAACATGAAGTCGATGGCTAAAAAAAGAGTGTCGTTGGCGAGGTTCATCTCAAGTTGTTCAGTCTCGGTTGTCCTGATGGAGGTTGGTTGGTTGTGGCGGCGTTCAGCCGCGTTAGTATGCTGACTCCAGGCCAGCATAGAAGGAGACGTCCACGTCGTCGGTGGGGAGTTTGTCCAAGATATCCATACCACAAAGGTATCTCGGGTCCGGGTGTCGTTCCTGATTGGTCATCCTTCTCATTAATTGGTTAGGGTGGCTGTTGACTTTGGTGATTATCTTTCTTGCTGCCTGTGCAAGGAACTGGTCAAGTGGCTTGATGTCAGCTTCTTCGTAGACTCTTCGATTGCTATGGCACTTCTGTCGTTGACGGTCGAATTGTAGACCAGTGCATATCCTTAGTATCTTCCTCTCGAAGACTTTAAGTTTTTCAATTGCAGTTTTTGATATGGTGAACCATATCGGAAAACTGTAGGTAATAACCGGTCTTAGCAGCTGTTTGTATATCAACAGTTTTGTTGGTTTACTCAATCCTGTTTTCTTCTTACCCTGCAGTTTCCTTGATTTGAACTGAGTAACTTTGATAACCGGGAGACCTTCGATCCTCAGTTCGTCCTCAACTTCAATGGCTTCGAAGGAGCTATGAATGCCCTTGAGCAACAGCAGATTCTTCTTTTCATCACGGGGTGTAAATGAGTTAAACTCAATTTTCCGGTCACGAAGGAAGTCCTTGATGTCGTCAAAGGCTGCTTTGGTCCTGGAGCTTATGATAGATAGATAGATAAATTCTTTATTTGTTTTTTTTTTTCATCATAAGATTTTACAATATAATTTCCTAAGAATAAGGACATGGCATTGACTGCCGTCTGCCTGGAGCTTATGATGGTGGTCCTGCTATTCTTGTTCTTGAATGTTACTGCCAGGTTTTTGCTTTTGCAAAATCTGCTGATTTCAGCTACATTTGCAGAATAGCAAAAAATTGGTGGTAATTTGGCATTTTTAATCGCTGGTGTTGGCTGCGGTTGTTGTTTGGCGGTTGTTGGTGCTGGGGCTGTTTGCCCCGTTGTCAATGTTTTAGTTGTTGGTTGAGGTAGGATTGGTTATGATGAAGGGATTGGTGGTTGGCTGGCTTTCGGTTGGACATCCTCAGTGGATGCAGCAACCTTTTTTGCTCCTCTTGTCTTCTTTGTCTTTTTAAGGCGCTTTTGTCCAGGCTTAGGTGATTCCGTTTCATCTGAGCTTGATGGAATTTCGTTGGATATGTTTTCCTCTGAGGCTTCCTTGTTGGTAGCTTCGTCGTCTGTTGGGATGCTTATGTCGTTATCCAGATTTGGTGTGGTGGCATTATTTTCCTTTAATACTTTTGTAAAAGTATCGCATATATAGGATCCAAATTCCGGTCCAAGGTCTGAAATGATTTTCTTGAGTAAATTTTCTAAGTCAGAAAATGCTGCCTAAGGTTTGAGTTTGTCTGTAGGTATATCCTGGGATATATCCATAATTGTAGGAGTAATTACCAAAAAGAGATTAAAATAATCCGTTCTTGGAATTTAAGTTCCAAACAATAGGGCAATAACGATCCGTTTTCCTGGGAATCCCTTTTTTTACCTTGGATAGCAGGTAGGCACAGGTAGTCCGTCGCTAATCCGCTAATCTCTAGGTAGTTTGTTAAATTTATATGGCGGTAAGTTTATTCCGTAAACACGTCCGTGCGCTATAACTGACTGCCTGTGACTGAATGATTTGTGGATTTTATTTTTCATAGTAATCGTGACACCAATTAATGAGAATCAACGAGAACGAAGATTTTGCCATTCTATCGTGCATAAATGAAACTTTAAAAATTTAATTTAAATTTGGTCAGTTGCCAGCCAGGGGTCAACATAAACAGTTTCTAAATTAAAAGTACTGTAGTTGGCTTGCTCTGTAGGTCAAAGGAATTTTTACTCCATTTTTTTGGAATTTTTTGAGGTACAGCCCAAGTATAAACACATAGAAAATATTTGACTTCCAAGGTTGCTGCAATTTCAATTTTCAAAATAAAGAACAGTGGATTGAGCAAAGTGTTTTGAACAGATTTATGTGTAAGTTGGACGGACACTAGATAACCAAAATGGAGATATTAGATATGGCCACACGATACACATTGCACAATGCACATATCAAAATGCAAATGTGTCAAAATTAAAGACGTGAAAAACGACAGATGTCAAAAGTTACAGCTGACAAAATTGATACATGTCAGGTAATAAAAGGAAAGTGATAAATGAAGGATGATATTTTGTACCATTTTATATTCTCAATTGACAAAGTTTTATGAAAATTGTTTGATTAAATAATATTTTAGTGGTTTGAGTAAACAGCTTGTCTTTGATTCTAAATGATTAAGTTTTTTTAATTACCCCCAGCAGTCGAACTAAAAACGTCTAGATTTGAATAAATATCACCATATTATGGTTATAATCTTTGCTTAATTAGAGTAAATAAGGAAAAATAAATACAATTGTTAACTGAAGGTAACCTTATTAATTTTGTTAGAAATCGAAGAAGAAAAACTTAATAATTTTATAAACACCAACTATAAGCACCACAAACAATTCCAAAAAGTCCCGGAAACCCAATTCGGTAAATCAATTAAAATAATTTATTACATTCAAATTAAATTTCGCCATCAAAAAACCGTTTTTCATTAAAGATTAATTCATTAGCAGAATATAAAGAAAAAATTTCAAAACAACAACAAAAATATAATAAACGTGTGGCACCACAAATCTAATCCCATGTTCTAATCTCTGCAATCGTTAACCAACAAAAAAAAAAAAGAACTTATTACTTTCACCGATACTCCCGTAAATAGTACCTCTAGCAGACATCCTTTGCTCTCTACACGCGCCTCGGCCGCCACTGCCGCCTCATAAAACCGGATGACCAAACTACACAAAACACGAACATTCATTCGAATTCAAAAATCCTTAAGACGAAAGGATAACATTCTGAGAATACACTTAAAGCCATGATGGTGGTGGTGGCAAGGCGCGGCACAGTGCAGTGATGCGGGTGTCCTGGTGGAAAGGAAAGCAAAGTCTCGCTGGTAAGGACTCTTAAGAATATTATACTTTCACTTCAACAACTTTCGCCAGTTGTTGGCGGCAGCATTGAAATTTATAATTCCTGTTATCAGCCCAAACCAGGTCAGTTGGAATGAAACACTTGTGAGCAATACATAGGCAAGGCATAGGCTAGGCACCCAACATCCTTAAGACCACAAAAACCACAACAATTCAACAGGAGGGACATGTGCCACAGCACAGCATGTGCGGCTGGCGAAACCTGCGCATAGTGTCCACTCAAAAACTAATGAGGAAAAGCTCTCTTGCCTCGATTACCGATTCACAATTATTGGTCATCACTACCAAATGGCTATACAAAAAGCTTGGGAATCCTCGCCACCAAGTCAGTCATGAGTTTTTCCTAGTTCGGTTCGGTCGTATCAGTTGTGCTCCTTGCAAAAGTTCTTCTTCCACATGCACTTGTTATAGTTGCATAATTATTATTCGCACCCCGAAGTTGAATACAAAATATGTTTTTTCGCCGGATGTTCACGCGAAAGGATACGGAATCCGTCGAGGACGATAACTGTCCATCTTCATCGGCGGCAGCGGCAATGCCACAACAACGTCATGTACTCTCTTCCACACCTCGCATGGCGAGGAAGAACCAGCAACACCTCTCATCAGCCGGCTCGCATCGACCCGGTTCAGTGTTGCAGCTGACTCCGCTGTGGGAGTACATTCTACGGACACGCACCCTCCCTGACGACGTCTGTCCGAAGGAAATGTTCAATGAGTTTTTGGAGCGTTTACGTGACGCCGAGTGGCAAGTGCGGCAACATGCCCTGCGAGTGCTCGTCGATGTGCTGGTTGTGATGGGTCCCAAGGCAGATGCTTACATGGATCCGTTGGTGTCGCAGTTAGTGGAGAATTTAGGGCATCAGGCTCCTACCGTCCGGAAAGGAGCCCTTGACTGCCTCAGGGTTTACCTAGCCGAAACAGACATGCCAGAGACTGTTTTGCTGCAGATTCTGGACATTGGGCTGAATCAGAAAATCACAAATGAGCCATTTGGTGGACGTTTAACATGCGGTGTTATGCTATCCTTACCTGCTTTGGTTCAATCGACTCTGCACACAACCAAAAGGAACTACATCCTCCGAACCACTATCGATATGCTGGTAGAGAAGATGGGTCAAGTGACTCATCAGGAAATCACGCTGAAAGTTCTCACCAAGATTCGGGAGCTCATTGGAAATAGAGAATTCGCTGAGTACATGTCCCATGGAGCTTTCCGGGAGTTTGAACTGCTTTGCAGTGTCTATGGAGTGGGCGAGAGCAAGGAATTGAACTCGAGCACAAAGTCCTGGCGACTAATGCCCACATTGCAAGCAGAAGCCGATTCGAAGTCCCTAAATCAAACAGAGGGTTGTTGGAAGTTTTCAGACGAGGAAAAGATTTTGGAGTGTCCATCAAGTTCTTCCGCAATGTGCAGTGCTCCCAACAAGGAGAAGGTAATCTTAGAGACTGAAATCCAAATCAACGATGACACCCTCACAATGCGAATTCTCGAAGAGAAAGATGATTCTGAAGCTCCTGACACATATCCCAGCAGTGCGGAGGATGAAGTCATAAGTGGTCCACCAATGGAGACAACTGGTATCATTCAAGTTCTGTCCGATAGTGAAGTTGAGGAAATCAATCGGAATGCTAATAATGATTATTTTGTGACTCCAGCGACTCCGCGGACTCCGAAAAGGGTTACATTTGGTGGTGAAATTGTCAAAATGCGAACCCCGGATAGTGATGCTACAGTGTTCAATGATGAGCCCAAAACTTCCATTTCTCATGAAAACAATAAAACTAATCTTCTGAGTTTGGAGATACCAAACGACAATACCAAACCAATTCCTGAAAATTCTCCAACTCACACTTATAAACATTCAAAACAGGATTCAAGTGATAGCGCTGCAACAACCCCTGTGTCTCCAGCATCTCCGCTAAGAAAACCACATCAGGAGCATCAGGAAAAAGAAGCTTCACCGAGATCGCCATTCAAACGACTCACTGTGAGTTCAGTCGACACTATTGTCAGTCCACGAGCTCCACATAAAGAAATCGAAGTACTTCACAATCTACAAAGGGAACCATCTCCAGTCGCTAGAGCCCGCAGAGCCAGTATTCGGATGGATGATGAAGAAGTCGTAGAAAAAACCCAAAGGAGTGAATTACAACAGTTATCAAAGGATCAACCAAAACCATCACCGAAATCATGGGAGGAGTTGAATATTGTTGACGATGATGTTTTAATGGACTTGAGATCAGGGGTAAGTTACTGGGGTTTATATGCTTAATGTTGTCCTTTTGTTTATGGGCGGTTTCCGGTTTGGTGAATTCATTTATTATAATGCAATGGGATGTCATTAGGGTTCGAGTCCTTGACATGAATTTGGTAAAGGTATTATTTCCGTCTTACTAGGAGTAAAGTTACAAGGCCAAGGTTGTTAAACCAAAGTTGAAATTAACTTATGAAGTTATTATAGGATGTCTTAACTTATTTATTGTAAGAAAAACCGATAGAATTTGTGTTTCTTTTGCCATTAATTTTGGGGTTGATATTAATAAATTATTCAGCAAGTTGTTAAGAAAGAAATGATAAAAACGTTTGAAATCATTACTTTGGTAAATAAGTTTGTTTGATATGGAGCTCTTTTTTATTATTATAAGCTCGTAAGTAGCTGTATGGAACATTGATTAGCGGCGAGTGTGTTTAGTCTTTGAGAGTTCACAAGTTCGAAATTTGAAAAACTTTAAAGCCTTACGTGAAACTTTTTTCTTCAGCTTATTTTGAATTGAAACGGATTCAAAGTTTATGGTGGTTTTTTCAAAGAAGGTCATAAAAAGCACCTGTTTTTTTAAATTTACACATAAGCGTGTTTTAAATCAGATAAAAGAATACTCTGATTATTTAAAAGCTTAGTACGATTATTAATTTGATAGAATCAAGAAGTATGTGTAGAGGTAAGGATCTAATCAAGGAGGAAATAGGCCAAATTCGAGCTTACCGGATCTCGGCAAAACCATCTGTTTTATAGCCAGAAAAATTAGAAGAAGTTCAAATATTTTATATGACTACCTCAAGGACCTAGAGAGCTATGGAAAAACCACAAAGAAAGAGTCAGAAAAGCCACATCATTTCAGAAAAAATGGGCGGTAGTGAGAGCTGCTTCAAATTCCATTAGTAAATTGAAGGCAGAGCAGAAGCCGGGGTAAATGCTAGCAGATCGACTGTTGCTAGGGTGATACAGAAGGCACACCTTATACGACACCAAAAAAAGTATAAAAACTATTATTGAATGCTGGAAGCAAGAGCCAACGCTTTCAAGAAAAGTCTACGAAGGAAGACGCAATATCAAAAAACCGAAAAGAGATTGTTGAAGCCATGAAACGGTCCTGCCCCCAAATTTCGCTCAATTATCTGACAGCACTCTATGAATCCATACACCACAGGTTACTCAAAGTAATTCAAAAATCAGGAGGCAGCACACATTAGGTATTTAAAATTATTTAAGGGTGATTTTGTTTACTTTTGCTCAACTTGGAAGAAATTCTCAAGTTAAACAACTCTCGAGTTTTTTTCAACTCGAGAGTTTATCGGCAAGTTGAAAATTTTTTTTGGTCACTTTTTCATCCGTCAGTTAAGAACAAGTTGGCCAGCTTTCATTTTTGAAAATTACCCAGAAAATTTGGAAGAAACTCTAAAGTTAAACAACTCTCGAGTTTGTTTCAACTTGAGAGTTTATCGGCAAGTTGAAAATTGCTTTTGTTCACTTTTTCATCCGTCAGTTAAGAACAAGTTGGCCAACTTTAATTTTTGAAAATTTCCTAGGGATATTTATGACATTTGACATAAAATTCCAATCTAGTAGGTTGTTTTTGCTTATACTGCTTTTTCAAATTTTAAATCACAAATTCAAATCTAGATATTGAAATCAAGAAAAATGAAAAATTTTAAGGAACTAACAAACAAAAAAACCAAAGGAATTGGCTGGTAAAAAACGCATTGACATATGTACAAATTAGTTATAGAAAACAAACTTACTGATAGTGCCACGAATCGGGATAAGGAAAAGGCATGGAAGAAAATAACGATGGCATTCAATGTTGCACCTCCAAACAAAGTAAGTAATCCCTCCCATGTGTTTGTATGTTTATTGTGAACGCTTCTTTATTTGAAAGGAACGAACCTTAAAATCATTGAGAGAAAAATACATAAAGATTAAGCAATCTCTAAGAGATCGGGCGTATTATTTCTCGAAAGATGCAAAAAAGACCGGTGGTGATCCACCCAAAAGAGAGTTACTACTATTAAGCGAACCACTGCAAGAATTGGCGATTCTTTTGTCTAGTTCGATGTTAGGTCTTTCTGCGATAACAGGCGATAGCGACTAAGCAATAGCCAACAAGTCGGATCTGGAGTACGCTCCTCAGCAAATCAGTCCACCTACCGGTGAGGTGCAACATATCAGTCCACCTTCCGATCAAGTGCAACATAATTCTTTGGAAGAGGTTATAATTGAAGATTTTAGTTTTTGCCTGGATAAGCAAGTAAAGGATGTCAATGTCACAGTTTTAGGCGATGAGACCACATTTGACTGATCCGAGTGCATACTACCGAAGCACGATTAATAGTTGTATAAAACAGGCCGAAGTTCACACGATCTTTTAAAAAATCAAAAAGGAATCTATTGAGTAAACGCATTTTCATATCTGCATCAAATTTGAATCATCGTCTCCTCTGGTCGTAAGGCATTAAATCTTGTATTTCTTCGAGAACTATCATCGTCGTTCGTTTTGAGAGACGAAAACGGTAGACAAAATCTTGGTCATCCCATTTGTTTAAGTCAAGAGGGGGAAGCATCTTGTATTCGCATCTTTCAACATGTAAATAATTATATTCTTCTTCTTTGCTACTAGAAGACGACCAATTTTCCCAAAAATAATTGGAACGAAACATTATTTTTACACACTTCTTGTAACTGCAAGAAGTTTTATTTTATAGACTTGATTCACTTTTTTACAAAATTGTTTTGACGTTTGACTTGAAAAAAAAAAAACGATAAATACAAAAAATAGGGAAGAACCTAAAGTTGATTAACTCGAGAGTTGAAAACTGAAAGTTGAGGTCCCTAGAGTCAAAATAAAGGATTTTTAGAAAGATGTCTGGTCTGTGCGTGCGTGTGTACCTTCGTTCGTACGTCGCGTCCGTACGTTCGTACGTCCGTACGTTCGCGACGTTTTTTTCATCGTCGTCCATAGCTCAAGAACCAGAAGAGATATCGACTTCAAATAAATTCTGTTATACAGATGCAGAAAGGGCTCTCAAGAAAATTGCGTGGGTGGTTTTTTTACCATAGCAGTTTAAGAAAAAGGTGAAAATGTTGGTTAACCCTAAATATCTCAAGAACCAATAACGATAGAGACTTGAATTAAATTTTATATTATATATTGTAACGTGATACAAAACCAGTATATTTTTGGAAAAAATCCAATTAACGGTTTTTTTTATAAATCAAAAAAACTGAAAAAAAAATATTTGTCACCTCGAAAATTTTACGAATAAAAAATGATTTTATCTCCAAAACAATTTTGTGCAACGAAAAATAATTTTTTCAACATCTGGTAAAATTTTGAGAAAAATCGAACTGACAGTTTTTTTATAAAAAATAAAAACCTGAAAAAACATTACTCAAAGTTGGTAAAAATTGAATTTAGACTTAAGTATCTTTTCGAAAAATTTGAGGTTATGGCTTTCAACTTATTTTATATTATAAGAAATAATGTTTTCAACATTCGGTAAAATTTTGAGAATAATTGAATTGACAGTTTTTTTTACAAAAAATAAAAACATAAAACAAAAAATGAATAAAAGTTAATAAAAATTGATTTTCGACTCAAATAACTTTTCAAAAATTTGAGACATTGGCCGTAAACTAATTTTATTTTTTTAAATATTGTTTTCAACATTCAGTAACATTTTGAGAAAAATCGAATTGACAATTTTTTACAAAAAATTAAAAACCTAAAAAAAATGAACAAAAGTTGGTAAAAATTGATTTTTGACTTAAATATCTTTTCAAAACTTTGAGATATTGGCTTTAAACTAATTTTATCTTATGAGAAATATTGTTTTCAATATTCAGTAAAATTTTGACAAAAATCGAATTGACCATTTTTTTACAAAAAAAAAACCTAAAAAAATAATAAAAGTTCGTAAAAATTGATTTTCGACTCAATATCTTTTTTAAAATTAAAAATATTGCCTTCAAACTAATTTTACTCACAGAAAATATTATTTTTTACATTCAGTACATTTTTTATTAAAATCCAACAGTAAGTTTTTTTTCACAAAAAAAAAATAAAATCTACAAAAAATAGTACGCAAATTTGGTAAAAAATGATGTTCGGTTCTCGATATCTCGTGAAAAATAGATTCATTTTCATTTCATTCATCCGATTTGTATTTGTTTTTTTAAGAAATAAAAACTTTTAAGAAATTTTACTAAAATTGGTAAAAATTGGTTTTCGACTAAAAATCTCGTTAACAAAAACTGATTTTAAAATCATACTATTTCATTATATGCAAAATATTGTTGGTAATTTTTAAATTTTTAAGAAACAAAACACGAAACCCTACAAACTTTTAAGCAAGACAAATTGACAGACGGGTGGGTCGCATCCCACCCTCTTTTTTACTTGCGACATATAAGAACTATATTGCAAGTTTTGCATTCGTGCAAAATTTTGTCTGTCTGTCCACGCTCCTACAACCTAAACCATTGGGTCGATTGAGTTCAAACTTGGAAGTTAAGGTTTTGAGCAGATTCGTGTTAGGCGTTTTTTTAATTTTTTTTTAAGATCAAAACTAACAGTGGCCCCCATACAATTTTTTTGGTCAAAAAACGATAATTCGAATTTTCTCAAAAACAAACCGATAGATTTTTTTTTAATTTTCTCTAAAATTTTATGTTTTAACTTGGCTTCTTTTAATAAGAAAAACATATTTTTGTATTGCTCAGGAAAGGTACCGCTCATAGAACCGTTATTTTGTTTTTTTAATTTTCTCAGCAACTTATGTACTGATTTCAATAATTTTTTTTGTGAATAAGGTCTTATACTGCTTTAACAATACTTGATTATCAAAAGTGCAATTTTTTTTGTTTGGATTTTTAAAAAAATATTGAATTTTTTTTTCAAAATTCTATATCTCAAAAACGGGTTAATATTTTTTTACGAAATTGAAATGTAGAGCGTATATTTACAATCACTAAACAACTGCATACCAAAAATATTTTTAGAACAAAATTGAAAAAATTTATATATAAAAAATTAATTTAAAAAAAAACCGCTCTAACGATTTTCGAAAATTTTTTTTGAAAAATCAAGGGCTTTTTTATTTATAAAATGGCATTTAAATTTTTGAAGACAAACTTATTTTTTCAGGTAAAATTTTGAATCTTAAATTTGTTTTTTTTTTAAATAATTTTAACTGTATTGAATGTAACCCCCTCCCAAAAAATTGAAAAATGGAGGTTTTTTCGACAAATCAAAATCAAACTTATTTTACAGGTATATTTTTAAATCTTATATACATAGATACTTTTTTAAACAGACTCTTTGAATACAGGAGCAAGTTCGTGCGACCCAGTCGTGCATTTTATTTTATTTGTTTAGAGGCCAAAAATAACAGTTTTGTTTAAAAACTGAAAATTAGAATTTTCTTAAAAAGAGCCTGATAAATGCTTATGAAATTTTCTCTAATTGTTTGTATTTAACTTGGCTTCTTTTAATATAAGAATCATGTATTTGTACTGCTCCCTATAGAACCATTTTTTATTTTTAAATTTTCTCTTGAACTAATGAAATACTCGTAATTTGATTCTTACGTTTTCTAATTTGATGATTACAAATATTTCAAATTATAGGTACAAGTTCTTGCGTATTGTATTTCCCTTCGGTTGAATTGTCCAAGTTTTGATGATGAAATTGAATTAAATTATTATACAGACGATGCTCAATCAAGCTATGATTTACACTATATATTGTTGCAAAAAGTCATATAGAAAATAACTCAAAAAAATTCAACTTATAAACCTCTTCAAAGTCTTTTATCATTACTCAAATTACTTTATATAATAAATTTAAACATTTCTGATGATATATTTTTACTTTTACATTGATTGATACACCTTTCAATAATAATAATTTTTCCATTTTATTTTCTGATTCATTAATAATTATTTTCCTTTTGTCCTTCAAGCTTAAGCATGCATAGGCATACGTCTTTTTATTGTTAAAATCTATAAATTTGCATATAATTGAATGCAAAAGTTCCATCTAATATATTATATACTAGGGCAATTGGAATTTTTTCAATTTGTGTCCAGCACGCGATTTCTTAACTTATTCTTTAAAAAAAAAAAACTTACACTGCATCGAAGTGCAATACCTTACCTACCTTATTCGTATATCTGTATACCTTGAGTATTAAATGTCACATTGTGGCAGTTTGATGAGTTGACCGAAAGAAAGGCAAATTGAAAAAAGGTCAAGAATTTCTAGGTATATAGGCTGTAGTCGTCTTAGTCAGGGTAGGTTAGGTAGCTATACTTAGAAAGGAACAACTTTTATAGGCCATATAAATATTTCAGGAGAATAATTAGAATGATGTATTATATGAAAGACACTCCTTTAATGCTTAAATGAGGTTTTTATGTTTTCTTAAAATAAAATAGCCAAGGACCTTAAGAGCCGATCCTTTTTCTTTAAACTTTGGTCATCTAGAAAACAATTCCCACACACATACATAAAAAACGAAGTGAATTTTACAAAAAGGATCTTACGTATGAGTGCGTTATTATCTTTTCATGAAGGAAATAAATTTGATTACATGAAGACAAGAGTGCATTCTTTTAATTTTATAGGACCTAAAGTAATAATTCAAAATATTGCGTATTCCTTGAAGCATAAACTTGACTATAAACATAAGCATAATAATTACGAGTATCGTGTAATTTCATAAAGAAAGATATTAAAAAACATGTAACGTTGTAATGCTATCAGATATCAGCTATATTACTAATTTTTGACCTATATCATGTTAATGTTTCAAATAAGAGGGAAAGGAAATAATGTACATAAACTAACCGGAAGTACTTTTACTTTGTCATTTATCATGTAAACAATTACTATCGGTTTTCCTTTCCCTTAATTACATTTTTTCTGTCCCTTAAATCAACACACAAAAAGAAGGAAATCAACGACTTTTAAGAATCATTCAAAAGAACAATTCAATTTTCATTCATCGAATTGAATCATTTAGAGAAATTCATTAATATTTTACAATGTGGTTCATATTTTCATATTCAAGTTCTCTTGTTGACCACAAAGGCTCAAAGTCTTCATGTTGAAGTTTATATACAGACAAAGACAGATTGTATCACTTCACTTTAATTGTTGCGTGATTGTTTTCTGGAAATCACAGCACGTACAAATTGGAATTATTCTTTCAGAAAAATTGAATAAATTCTGCTGCATTCGAAACCCATATTTCGGTCCTCACTTAACCCAGTTACCTAAATATATGGTAATTCCCTTTAATATCCCCAACAAAAACAACAACAACATAAAGTCAATCGCCAAAAACTGACTAAGGCTTGCCACCATATAACATTACTACAAAACAAAAGTCTGCATATGTATATTAGGTCTTGAGAAATCTACATACCTACATAACATTTATATATTTGTATACAATTCCCAAGGACTTTCTTCTGTTTCTGTAAATGTAAGTTAGGTAGGTATGTATATTTTTGCTTTCGATATAATATAATTATTTTGCTCCTTTCGAAGGACATTCATATTGCTTGCTGATAGGTGGTAGAAAGTAACGGTAGGAGTCCATCTCTCTTTTCACTAAATATTATATTCTTGGTTATAGGTTATGTTAGCTTTGGCTTGGTAGGTATACGCCGCCGTCATATTTCTTTTATTGTTATATTTGGCCTAGATTTTGTATAATCTCTAATAATTCCTGGTCAAATGTTATCCTGTAGGAAATCTTGACAAACAAAAATTAAAATGAACATAATACAAGCAACACTAAGGTGTTTTATCGTTGTGTTGTCGTAACTTACATACATATCCGAGTATATATAAATTGTAATCGCGTGGCAATAGGTAGTCCCATAGTCCTCCTCTGGTTTGTCCGTGCGGGTTGTTTTTTTCTGGAAATCATTTTTACAAACAGGACAAAAGGGACAAACGTGTTAAAGTAGTGGTTTTAATTGCAGATACTACGTATATATACGAGTAGGTTGGTACTTGTATAGTGCGTTTAAATTTTAATTACACTATTGCAATGCATTTTCTTTTAGTTTATAAAAATATGACATGTAAATGATAAGTTTAAACGTTACGTTGTTGTGTAAGAGGGATATTATAGGTTTTTCCTTTTATTTCTGGATCATTTTGTATTACACTTCAACTTTGTTACACGATAAGCTAAAATGGGAAAAATTAAAATATACTTCTTTATAATAAATAGAAATACGTATTTTATGTGTAATTTTTAACATTCAAACTAAGCGTCTTTAAAACTTCATTATTATAAATGTTAAACTTTGAAATTGATGGTAGATATGTTAAAAGGTAAATGGATCTGGAAAACATATGAGTTTGTCCTGAAGTTTATTATACTCATTCACACATTACTTATTGATTGTGAATTAATATGTTCTTCTGTGAATGTAAAAAAAAAAATCTATTTTAAAAACGCACCGTCAAGTATCTTGTTACTATGTATTTTGGAATAAACTCTACCTACCTCATTGGTTTTTAAATAACGCCTTAAATTAAAAATTATTTAACATTCAGATTTAATATTTTAGAAGTTTTTGTTGTCCTACGAATTTTTTGGCGAGTGAATTTTTATTTTAAGTGACATTAACATGGTCACCAATTATCTCGGATGGAAAAAAAAGTCTCTAAAATGTTTGTTGGCCAAAAATCAAAATGAAGACGTTTACAAAAACTTCTGACAACTTCTTCTTTAAGCTTTAAATGCAAAAAAATATATTTAAAAAAATGAAACTTAAAAAAAAATATTTTTGGAAAAAGAAAATTGAAATTTCCCAAAATGTTTGATTTTTAACTTTCCATAAAAAGTTATTGTAATGGGTCCGATTTTTCAAATTGAAAATTTTGACATTTCTCGACGTTTCAAGGTCCCTAGAGTCGAAATAAAAGATTTTTAGAAAGATGTCTTTGCGTGCGTGTGTACGTACGTTCGTACGTCCGTATGTCCGTACGTCCGTACGTCCGTACGTCCGTATGTCCGTACGTCCGTACGTTCGCGACGTTTTTTTCGTTGCCCATAGCTCAAGAATCAGAAGAGATATCGACTTCAAATAAATTTTGTTAAACAAATAATAAGGCAGAAAGATGCAGAAAGGGCTCTCAAGAAAATTGCGTTGGCGTTTTTTTTACCATAGCAGTTTAAAAAAAAGGTGAACATTTTGGTTAACACTGAATATCTCACGAACCAATAACGCTAGAGACTTGAATTAAATTTTATATTATATATTTTAACGTGATACTAAACAAGTATATTTTTGGAAAAAAATAAAATTAACGGTTTTTTTTATAAATCAAAAAACTGAAAAAAAAAATATTATTTACCTCGAAAAATTTACGAACAAAAAACGATTTTATCTCCAAAACAATTTTGTGCAACGAAAAATAATGTTTTCAACATTTGGTAAAATTTTGAGAAAAATCGAATTTACAGTTTTTTTACAAAAAATAAAAACCTAAAAAAAAAATATTAATAAAAGTTGGTAAAAATTGATTTTCGACTCAAATACCTTTTCAAAACTTTGAGATATTGGCTTTAAACTAATTTTATATTTTAAAAAATATTGTTGTCAACATTCAATAAAATTTTGAAAAAAATCAAATTGACAGTTTTTTTACAAAAAAATAAAAACAAAACAAAAATTAATAAAAGTTGGTAAAAATTGATTTTCGACTCAAATATCTTTTCAACACTTAAAAATATTGGCTTTAAACTAATTTTTTGTTATAAACAATATTGTTTTCAATATTTGGTACAATTTTGAGAAAAATCGAATTGACAGTTTTTTTACAAAAAATAAAAACCTAAAAAAAAACAATACTAAAACTTAGTAAAAATTTACTTTCGACTCAAATATCTTTTCAAAAATTAAAAATATTGTCTTCAAACTTATTTCATCTCACAGAAAATATTTTTTTCGACGTTCAGTAGATTTTTATAAAAATCCAGCTGTCAGTTTTTTCATAAAAAATTAAAATCTACACAAAATAGTACGCAAAATTGGTAAAAATTGATGTTCGGTTTTCGATACCTCGTGAACAATAGAAGATATTTACTTCAAATTAATTTCATTCATCCAATTTGTATTTGTTTATATAAGAAATCATTTTTTTTAAGAAATGCTACTAAAATTGTTAAAAATTGGTTTTCGACCAAAAATCTCGTTAACAAAAAAAGAATTTGAAATCAAACTATTTCACCATATGCAAAATATTGTTATTTTGGAATAATTTAACTGATTACTTTTTTAACAAAACACGAAAACCTACAAACCTTTTAAGCAAGACAAATTCGAGAGACGGGATGGGAAGTTATCAGTGTGGGTCGCATCCCAGCCTCTTTTTTATTATAAATGTCTAACAGTCAGAATTTTATTTTAAGACTTTTACAATTTTGAACAAATTATGTTATCAGTCAACTATGGTTTCTTTCCTTGACATCGAAGGCACTTTTAACAACGTGGACACATCGGCACCAATATCTCCAAACGTAGAGAGTTCGCTTGGGGAGTTAGTTCATTTAATGCTGACTAGCAGAATAATTAACTCAAAACTGGGCAACTTTCCTGCTAGAGAATTTGTTGGTAGAGGGACACGGCAAGGTGGTGTTCTATCCCCTCTCCTCTGGAACCTAGTGGCAAATAAAATCCTAACTGGTCTGGATACGGAGGATTTCAGAGTGATTGCTTATGCGGATGACGTTGCTATAGTGGTTTCAGGAAAGCATTTTAACACCCTAAAAGAACTCTTACAAAATGCCTTAAACAGACTAATACTTTGGGTTGATCAGTGAAGACTAGGTGTTAATCCACATAAAATCGAATAAGTCCTATTTTCAAGGAAATACAAAAATTCCATTTGTTAACCCTCCCTATATTAAGGAATATGTTATTTTAGACAAAAAACTAAATTGGAAACGCAATATCCAAGAAAGAGTCAAAAAAGCTACTGTAGCTCCCTTTTCTTGCAAAAAAGCTATTGCTAATATTGGTACACATCGGTAATCAGACAGATTTTAATGTACGGTGAGGCAGTATGGTGGACTGCTTAAGAAAAAGCTATAAGCCGCGACAAAATAAATAAGGTCCAACGTTCAGTTTGTCTATGTATTTAAGCGGATCGCTTCGCACGACCCATCTGCGGCACTGAAAACCCTACTCAACCTAACAGCTCTTTATATATTTAGGAAACAAATAGCAGCAAGCTCTGCTATTCGCCTCAAAGCTTCGTCGCAGTGGATTAACAACAACATTGGCCATTCCGTAATTCTTAAGTATTTAGACTCAATTCCAAAGCACACAGACTATAACATCCCCCAACTGAAATTCGACAGAAACTTCCAGATTTCTATACCTTCCAGATCTTTTTGGAAGGGCATTCCTGGAAGACAAGTCAATCCATTTTTATACTGATGGTTCAAAAACAAAGGAAGGGGTTGGTGGAGGCGTGTACTCTGAACGACTGAAATTAAGTCTCTCATTCCGCCTTCCAAATCATTGTAGCGTGTTGCAGGTGGAACTTTTGACGATAAAAGAAGTCTTGTCCTGGCTTAAAGAAAACGTGATATCAACATCTGATATCCGTATTTTATCACATAGTCAGGCCGCTATCAAATCTCTGGGCTCTATCTCTACAAACTCTATAACAGTCCATAACTGTCGATCATCTCTATTGGAGATGGCACAACAGTTTAATATTCACCATTGCTGGGAGACATTCCAGAAAACTGTAAGACAAATGAACTCCCCAGGAATAGTATAGTACAACCCATTCTATTAAGTTTAGCAAATGCTGACATATCAATCGCTACATGTAAACTTTTGCTAATTCAGGACGCTATGAAGAAGGCAAACACCAGGTGGAATAACATCACCACGTTTCAGGTCACAAAAAACATCTGGCCAACACTAGATTTAAAGCGATCAAGGTTCTTGCTATCTCTAAGCAGATCGCATATAAGCTGGATAATCGGTGTCATAACCGGGCACTGTCTAATAGGAAAGCACGCCACGAGGCCAAGCGTATTCTCAAATGATTTTTACAGAAGCTGTATGGATGAAGAAGAGAAGAAAACAGTTCTTCGCCTTCTCTGTACATGCCCTACTCTAGCTCAAAAACGCAAGAATTACCTAGGAAAATTCTTCTATAACGATCCTAAACGATCTAAATCATATTAACATAATCAGGCTCTCACGTTTCGTAAGGGACTCAAACTGGTTTCATTGAGCTTAGAAGAAAGCCTAAAGATTCATGTGTTATCACAATGGGCCATTAAACTGGCCTAAGTGTGTTCTACTCCATCACGGTCAGCCACTTTAACCTAACCTAACCATGTAGTCAGTGTACTCTTTAACTAAATCACTTATTTAAATTAGGCATTTCTTATCCTAATTAAATGTGAAGCCATGCAATTTTGATTTGAGAATTGAGTTTAAACTAGGCTATATTTTCTTTTCATTTTTTTTAATATCTCAGAAGAGTGCCTTTATGGATATTTCTAAAGATTTAAATGTATAACTCATATTCAATTTTTTTGAACAATTTTAGAAATTCTTACAGTTTTGAAAAGAGTTATTCCTGTTCACTTTTTACCATAATGACTTTTTTCTATCCCAAATTTGATAAATACAAAAATTGAACTTTTTTGAATTTTGAAGGTTGTTTCAGACAATGTTGGAATTTTAATTTGTTATAATCATATTTCAATTTAATGTTATTTATCAAAATTTGGCATAATTTGTGAAAGCTTTAATTTTGTTTACGATCTTTACGATTTGAAACACAATACTTTTATTTAATCAACTGATATTGGCAATATATAAAACTTCATATTATTAAAAAATATAATTAGTGATGTTTATTTAATATAGATCGTAATACGTTACAAGTGCGAAATTTGGTTTGGATTCTTCATCTGATTCTGAATCGGAGTCAGATTCGGATTCTTCATCTGAATCTGAATCTGAATCGGATTCTTCATCTGAATCAGAATCGGATTCTTCATCTGAATCAGAATCGGATTCTTCATCTGAATCAGAATCATCTTTAGAATTATCTTTGTTCTTTATTTCTTCATCTAACTTATCTGCGCTCTTTTCTTCATTTCTATTTGAATTCAAACCCGTGATTTCCATTGATTTGGGTTCAAATTCTGTATCTTCACTTTTATTAGAATCAGAATCCGCATCTTCGAGTGCGTCTTCCAATTGAAGTTTGACAAATGATTCCAAGTCAAACTCTGAATCGTTATCTTCTTCTTCTTCTTCTAATTTTTTATTTTCGTCTCCTTCTTCTTTGTCTCTCTTAGCTTCTGAATTAGTTTTTGATTTAGACAAATGTTCCACATCTTTGCTTTCATTTGAAATTGGTTCCTTAATTTCCATTGGTTCTATTCTTGGTTCATCATCATCGGATTCAGATTCAGTCTCGGATACATCATCACTCGAATCATCTGACTCAGATCCCGAATCGGAATCCGTATCTTCTGAATCTGATGATTCCTGTTGATCAATTTCATCTGATTTTGACATTAATGACACACAATTAATGACTTTACTTTTTTCTCTATTTATTGTACGTGCACACACGCAATCTTCTTTTTCTTTTGATGAAGGATCCAACAGTTCTTTTTGTGACAAAAATCCCAATTCTATCTGATTAGGTTTATAATCCAACAATCTCATGATAATTCGATTATGATCTCCAAGCTTTGAACAATTTTTAACTTTTCGAATTGTAACTTCAAAGTTGCCTTTGTATTCTTTTTTAGTTATTGTTTTTTTGATTAATCTTAAAAGGTTTTTCGGATCATAAACTTTTTTTAATTCACTATAAAGTCTATCGAGGGGTATTTTAGAAAAATACTTAAAATCAATTGTAAGACATTTTGATTGGTTTTGAGTAATTTTACTGTCTACCATTTTATTTTTGTTTTCAAAAAAAATATTGAGATATTGAAGAATCAACAGTTGAATTTAAACTACAAATAGTTCGAAAACTGTTTGAGGTTTTTATAATGAGATAGGTTAATAAACCACCACTTCCCTAGTTAATCCTTTTTCTCGGAACTAATCTCAGAAGCAATTAGGATCTTTTTTTGTAAAAGGAAAAGTGATCAGGTAGAATTTTGTAATTGTTTAATTAAAATATTTCACTTATTGATAGAATTATGTTTCCAATTATTGAAGAAGTGATGATTTTTCAAAATTCTAAGCATTAGTTCGTAAATTTTCTAACTCTTCGTGTAAACCCTATTTCATTTAAAACTTTTCTAAAAGCTGATTTCCATGTACTAAATTTTTCATAAATTCTGACAAATTAACGACATGCAAAACTATCTAAACTAAAAGTTTTGACCTTAAAACAATTATTATTTAATTTCTCTTACTATCATATAAATATGTATGGTCAATCTGACGTAAATTTTGGCCTTCAAATGTAGCTATATGTACTCTTGTACAGTGCATATAAAAAACAACTAGCGAAAGTACGCACAATTATTATAATCACCGTCGAATCGGTCGTCGCTGCCGATAAAATTCCTCCCTTCACCTTCAGATTTCCTTTTGATTTAAGAGAGAAAAAAATTATTTTTCAAAAACGGGGTTAACATCATGGAATCACGAAATTGCCAAAAAATGTTTACCATTTTATTGAGCAACACAAATAAATTAAGTACAAAATGTAAACGTCAAAGAAAAATAGGAATCGTTATTTTTAGAGTCAAGCCCAGTACGCTGCTGATGCGAAACGAAATTTCCCATACAAAAATGACATGACGAAATCATAAACGAAAAATTTCCCTGTGCTTTTCGTTTTACAGTACGCTGCTGAAGACGAAATGTGACATTTTAGTGGAGAGCTGTACTAGATTTTTTAGTACAATTCTCCACTCTTTTCGTTCTCAATTTAATTGCCCAGCACATTAATTGCTTGCTAAATTTTGACGTTTAATTTTTTTATTGAAAAAAAAATTGTTTACTCGTGAATTTCGGTGTTTTGACTTTGATTTATATTTGATTTAAAATTTAAAATGAAATGGATTTGTCTAATGTGTTCCAACATTGCATTTCTGAATCGGAAACTCGGGATGTTATTGGTGATGTGCAACAAGTAATGAAGACAAGCAGTGAAATTCAACTTCCAGACAGAACTCTCCACAAATATTTTTCCGCTGTGTTTTTCGTTTTCATTTCGCTCTGCACTTGGAGACCACCGAAAAATTTCGTTTTGCATCAGCAGCGTACTAAGCTTCAGTTCCAAAAGTTTATATTGTCAAATTTTAAAAATTTAACTTTTCAAAACTGTAAGAAATTTTAAATTTGATAGAAAAAAAATAAAAAAAATTGTTGAAGTGATTAAAAACCAAATTCTATAAAAATATAAATTGTTTTGATTTAAAAATGTTTAGATATTGTTTTTATTTTAGAACTTTTGACAACATTTTTTTTTAAACAAGAGCTTTTAAAAAATTACAACAAAATAAATATTTCTAATTTTTGGAATAATTAATAAGAATAAGAAACAAGAGAAATTTAGGTATTCAAAATTCAGGTGTTCAAAATTACCTTTACTTTTTTTTAAAAAATAGTCCTTTACATTTTTGGTATGAATTCATAAATATTTAAAAATTCAGATGTCGTTTTGTTATAAGTGACCTAATTATATTTCTAATTGAATCCTAAACATTCAAATCACTTTACTTCAAGAATAAAAACAAGAACTAGAACGTGTGAGTTTGCCATAAATTATATTTCTCGTTCATGACTTCTCCCAAAAAAAATTTTATCTCACACTTTAAAAATCTGTTGCATACCAAAATTTATTCCAAACAAATACGCAAGCCCCCAATCCACTATCAGTGTCAGAATGTAAGGAAAAAGGAACAAATTGCGATAAAATATTTCAGGAGCAATTTGCACGTTTTCCAGTACCACATACTTCCCTTTTAATTCTTCTGTTTTTCTGAATATTTTTATTTATTTTTAACCAGGAGTTGAGTTATTTTAGTGGTCTGGCCGGCCGATGGAGCCTCTATTGAGAAGACTATGTTAGTAGGTCATGCATGTTTTATGAACTACTAAAAGTACTATACAAAACCCCAATCCCCTTTGAGTTCTCATGCTATTATAAAGATGTTTTTTTTTTTAGCCAACTTGACTCCACTCTTGAATATAGAAAATAGCTTATCCCATTCTTAAGTTTATTTGCGTTATTTCAACATTTGTATGAATATTATTGCATTTATGAACGTTTACTTTTTGTACTTAATTTATTTGTGTTTTTAATTTTTTGTGTTGCTCAGTAATATGGTAAACATTTTTTGGCAATTTCGTGATTCGATGATATTAACCCCGTTTTTGAAAAGTAATTTTTTTTTCTCTCTTAAATCAAAAGGAAATCTGAAGGTGAAGGGAGGAATTTTATCGGCAGCGACGACCGACGCGACGGTGTTAATAATAATTGTGCGTACTTTCGCTAGTTTTTTTTTTATACAAGAGTACATAAAGCTACATTTGAAGGCCAAAATTTAGGTCAAATTGACCATACATATTTATATGATAGTAAGAGAAATGAAATAATAATTGTTTTAAGGTCAAAACTTTTAGTTTACATAGTTTTGCAATTGAATGTCGTTAATTTGTCAGAATTTATGAAAAATTTAGTACATGGAAATCAGCTTTTAGGAAAATATAAATGGAATAGGGTTTACACGACGACTCTTATTTTTGAGAGATTTTTAAGCTTGAAAATGTCCGAAACAATGTTTAGAATTTTGAAAAATCTTCTTTTCTTCAATTTTACTTCACTTTGATATTTAAAAATAGTTCTACCTAAAAATGTGCTTAATTGAACCATGAACAAAATTCTACCTGCTCACTTATTTTTTTAGAAAAAAGATCCTAATTGCTTCTGAAATCCTAATTAGTTCCTAGAAAATGGATTATCATCCTAACGTAGAGGTGGTTTTTTTACCTATCTCATTATAAAAGCATTAAACAATTTTCAAACAGCTTGTAGTTTAAATTCAACTCTTGACTTTTCAACATTTCAATATTTTTTTGACAACAAAAATAAAATGGTAGACAGTAAAATTACTCAAAAGCAATCAAAATGTGTTACAATTGATTTTGATTATTTTCCTAAAATATCCCTCGATAGACTTTATAGTGAATTAAAAAAAGTTTATGATCCGAAAAACCTTTTAATATTAATCAAAGAAACTTTAATAACTAAAAAAGAATACAAAGGCAACTTTGAAGTTACAATTCGAAAAGTTAAAAACTGTTCACAGCATGGAGATCATAATCGAATCATTTTGACATTGTTGGATTATAAACCTAATCAGATAGATTTGGGATTTTTGTCACAAAAAGAACCGGATTCTTCATCAAAAGAAGAAGAAGATTGCCTTTGTGCACGTACAATGAACAAAGAAAAAAGAGGAATCATTTATTGTGCGTCACTAATGTCAGATTCAGAAGATACGGATTCCGATTCGGGATCTGAGTCAGATGATTCGAGTGATGATGTATCCGAGACTGAATCTGAATCCGATGATAAAGGACCAAAAATAGAACCATTGGAAATTAAGGAACCAATTTTAAATGAAAGCAAAGATGTGGAACATTTGTCCGAATCAAAAACTAATTCAGAAGCTAAGAGAGACAAAGAAGAAGAAGACGATGAAACAACTGACTCCGAATCTGACACTGAAACCGAGGTCGAACTGAAAATAGAACCAAAGGAAATTAAGGAACCAATTTCAAATGAAAGCAAGGATATGGAATCAAAAACTAATTCAGAAGCTAAGAGAGAGAAAGAAGAAAAAGACGATGAAACAACTGACTCCGAATCTGACTCTGAAACCGAGTTCGAAGAAGAACTTTATGTGAAGGCTCTTCAAAATAAAAAATTAGAATTAGATGCTATCAGCGAAGAAGAAGAAGATAACAATTCAGAGTTTGACTTGGAATCAATTGCCAAACTTCAATTGGAAGACGCACTCGAAGATACTGATTCTGATTCAGATAAAAGTAAAGATAAAGAATTTGAACCCAAATCAATGGAAATCACGGGTTTGAGTTCAAATAGAAATGAAGAAAAGAGCGCAGATAAGTTAGATGAAGAAATAAAGAACAAAGATAATTCTAAAGACGATTCTGATTCAGATGAAGAAACCGATTCTGATTCAGATGAAGAATCCGATTCTGATTCAGATGAAGAATTCGATTCTGATTCAGATGAAGAATCCGAATCTGACTCCGATTCAGAATCTGAATCTGACTCCGATTCAGAATCAGATGAAGAATCCAAACCAAATTTTGCCCTTGTAACGTATTACGATAAATGTTTTAAACAAAGTATTACCATTAAACTGAGATATAAATACTAAAAAACGAAAGAAACACGCCTGTTTAAGTTAATTTTATCAATACATTTCAATAATATTCATATAAATAAAACTGGTACTCAATTTGACTAATTGTTTATTGTTGGAAGGACAGCTGTTGGAAAAGAATTTTCCGAAAATAGCTTTTTGTAAGTAACTGTCACTTTTAAAGCTGTCAATTTTTCGTTGGAAAATGATTTTCCAAAAATAGGTTTTTGTAAGTAACTGTCACACTTTTAAAGCTGTAATTTTTTGACTTGTGAGTCAAAACTACGCACTTACTAAAAATGAAACGATACACTCTTCAACAACGAACCGAAACTGTTTGAATTCACTACAAAAATGGAGAAAAATTTGCAGTAGCAGATCGCTAAACGAAAGCACTTTTGGGTTGCCGCTCTGAAGTAATAGCAACAGTGAACAGCTGCTTGGGCATGGGCTGAGAATATTACTGATAATAGTGCGTAGTGTTAACGAAAGATCCAGGTTTTTCAATATTTTTAATTAGTTATTAGAATTAATTATTGGAGCTCACTTATTCCAAACCGATGACGTCATAACTGTCACAACGAATGGATTGTACTGGCTGTAATATTCAGAACAGTAATTCTTCCAAGACTTGAACAAGTTAAGGTATTTTAGACCTTATCCAAAAAAAAGCTTTGAAAATGATAGGCGATAGGAATTATCGCCGAAACTTTTACACTGCTCGAACACCGCCCCAATATCTCATGTTTTTTCGAATAAGCCAGTTGCTTTCTTCCCCACCCCCGCCCCTTCAAACAATTCAGCTGCAATACTCTCAATTCCAGGAATGTCCATCAGTTTGCCTTTGAGCTTATTTTCGGACGCACCGGTTTTTCTAGCATTCGCACTGTGCTTAAACTTTAAACATGTTAAGGGTAGTAATAACCCTTTTAGCGTGTGTAAGTTATACGAAAAAAAGAATATTTATTTATGTATATGGCCGGACTTCAAAGAATAGCAATTTTTTAAGAAAAATTTCCTGGCCGGGTTGTTTCCCAAAGAGATCATTACAATTGGTCACCAAGATCTTGTGATTAAACACTTTAAGACTTGTTTCTTAAAGGCTACATAAAAGAAAAACTATATATACCAATGCTCTTAGATAGAGTCAAAACCTTAAAGATGGAATTCCTGAATTTTTTGAGGAAAAACAGCCGCAAATGTACCAACCGTTAATGGAAAATTCCATGAAAACGATATGATAATGCAACCGCAGCCAAGACGCTTGGCTCATATCGTTCTAATTTTTTAATGGCATGCTTTCCTTCTTGCGCAATGAAGTAAACATCTATTGATTTTTCTTAAAAAATACTCGATTTTTCTATACAACAAAGTCGAAACTCTTATTGTAAATCCTCCTAATTCACAAAACGAATCGTTCTGTGCTCTAAGGGCTAGAACATCAATAGTCACTTTCCGTGATAGTTGTAGACAACTTGCATCTGACCTTCTAAATTTGCTAAGATAGTGACTTCTACTACTAAGATATTGGCAGTTCCTTGTTGAGAAGGTTTAGCATAAATCCAAGCACAATTATCTTCCACCATCATCACACTTTCTGAAGGACCCCCTAGATGACATTCTTCTATACTCCACTGAGCTTGTAGCTAAAAACTAGTTACTGACCTAACTTCTTACATTCGTTTGAATGTGAGGTAGGCCCACCACTTTTCGTCAGTTAAGATTACCATTAAATCACTCGTAATCTAATCTCTCGTCTTCATCAAATGCAAATGAAGAAAGAAAAACGATACAATCTTTAAATTACGTCGTAAATTGTCTTTATGTTCATCCACGTGCTTATACCCAACTCTTAAATATTTAACTAATAACATTATAAAGAAAAAAAAATCCTCCACACTTATAAAAGTAGCATAAAACTTTATTCGAATTCGAGCATCAAACTTATAATAACGACAAACACTTAAAATCAATTGACAACAAGCTGTCATTCGTCCTTAATGCGACACAAGCACGATAAGTAAATAAACAGACAACAACAACAACATACAAAAAAAATGCAAAGTAAGTTTAATAAAGATATGAAAAGGTTGGAAAATAGAGGGACTATCCCACTATGTCACTACAAGGGTTATTTAGGGACACTATAAAACATTCCATTCTGTTCAGTCCAGTCCAACAAACTTCAAGCTTCAAGGTTATACACTTTTTTTGTTTGTTTCGTAAATACCTCTTTTACACTGTCTGCTATATATAGAAGGTAGGTTTATAAAGGGTGTTTTCTTTAAAGAGGTAGAAAACTTTAAACTGGCAACACTATTTTAAAAATTGCGACCATTTTGTCAGCTGTCAAATTATTTATTTATAGTTTGGTTTGGCATTTCTGATCAATGCCTAAAAATCATGGTTCTGTTTGGAATATGTATTGCACACTACGTCCACGGTCATCATTTTACGTTCAACTTACTCTTTGGTGTGCTTTATGGGCTGGTTTAATATGGTCCGTACTTCTTTTTAAAACGATGCTTTCCAGAACGTTACGTTAAATAGTGACCGCTATAAAGCAAAGACTACTAACTTTTTCGTTTATCAATCAAGGAACGACCATCACTATTTGCAGGAGCTGTGGTTACAACAAGAAGGCATCAAATGTCACACAGCTTGAAGGAAAAATTTGACAACCGCATAGTTTCACGTTACGGACCCGTAAATTAGTCTCCAAATCATGCTACTTAATCACGCGCTGCTTGACTATTTTCTATGAGGATATGTGAAGTCGCAACATTCCCCACGTAGTTATCAATATGTGTAGTACCCGTGACGTGGTGGTTAGTATGTAGGGCTGTCACGCCAGAGGTCTTGGGTTCAATCCCTGCCTGTGACACCTTAATTAAAAAAAAAAAGTTTTGTGAGGAATTGACAAATCCTCCAAGAGTAATTCTTGTCATGAAAAGTGCTTTCTCAAATTAGCCGTTCGGATTCGACTTAAAACTGTAGGTCCCCTCAATCCCTGACAACTTTGGTTGAGAATTGTAAGTCACTATAGGTCCTAGTTCTCAATGCACTGTTGCGCCACCTAATTTTATTATTATTAATTTGCGGCCACAAATGTTGGAAATAGTCATACGAGCCAGTCGTGCCATAAATCATATTTTAATTTAAGTGCTCAAAGATTATCTTTGGAATAAAGTAAACATCATGTCAATTTAAAAAAAAACACGTTTGTTTTATTTACCTTCAAAATTCGATATCTCTAAATGAAACACCCTTTAGATAGAATTACAAGTCGGAATCCTTAGAGAAAGTTGTCTTCATCAAAGCAAAGAATTGGTAGTATAAAGTTGGTATATTCCCACATCGAGGGAAGGGAATCGATCTTGGGGGTACATATTTACCTAGAGTCAAAGAGAAAAACAAAAAACAACCCTTATTATTTGTTGTTTTTAGTTGAAGTTGTTACCTTCATCTACTTTAAATGAATTATTAAAAATCAATTTCAAGCGTTGCATTTTTATTTTCGTTGGGTTTTTGTTGTCATCATGCTTATAAAATGTCAACAAGGAGCAGTCTAAGAAATCACTTTCAATAATTGACTTTACCGGCGACGCGACTCGCAAAGTCTTCTAGTCAGGAGGTAGAGTTAGGAGTAAAATGCACTTCTTCTTCTTTCTTTCTTTTAAAGGGGCAAGTCGAAGATCAAAAATTATTCATTTATATACTGACTGTACCTTGATTTATGAAAACGTACTTTTAAATTTGACTCATAATGCTAGGATATGATATACTACCCCTTTTAATTCAGTAAATTGCATGTAAAAGAGGTCAAAACTGTAATTTTAAATCAGGTGCAACTAGAGATACATTTGTGTGTAAGTGTATGCATATTCATATTTTTCACGTTTCAAAAAGATAATATAATAATTGAAGTGAATTTGTATGTTGATGACAGACTAACAATGGGTTTGTTAACATTTTGATTTTTTAATTTTTTTTTTTCTTTAGTGAATCTCAGACTGTCTTCGAGGTTCCAATTCATATAAAATGAGTATAGGTTAGGTACCGATGTTGATGTATGAAGGGTTGCAAACAAATTTCATAGAAAATTAGTATAAATTATTCAAAAATCGATTTTCTAAACTGTCTTCGAATTGAAAATGAATTGAATGCGTTTCGAACTATAATAATTGGCAAAGAATACAATTTTGAAGGAGGTACAATTTTAGTTATACGTTAGAATTGATTTGAGATAGTAACCTACTTGAAGAATAAATTCTATGATGTCGTATAGGTGGACACGTGCTTGCGTTGCTTCGGTCAATTTTTAAATACAACATCTGAACTTATTTCCTACAATTAGTTTATTTTTCAAGTTTAATTTGCTAAGTTTAAAAAATAAACAAAGAAAAAATATATTTTTTGTGGACATATATGATAATAAATATAAAGTTAAATGTTTTATGTTTTTAAATGTCACTGTCTAGTTAACAATTGAAAAACAAAAATTAATTGCCAACATTTGTGAGAATCCCTATCTGTATTATGAAATCAAATAATTCAAAACTTAATTCGTCAACGAAATTTAAAGTCTCAAATGGACGGCAGCATACATTTCGTGTAAGTATACATTTTTATGAATGTTTTATATCTTGCTTTAAGAGCAAAATATTGCATAGTTATAAATATTGCTTATTTTGTAAGTGATTTCTTAAAATTTTGGAACTTGGATTTCTTAATTTTTATAACTTGGATAATAAGTCCAACGATTTCTCAAAAAAAAAAAACAAGAAATAATTATGGTCAAGGAAAATTAGACCTTACCTTTGAAAAAAAAAATTCTGACTGAGTCAAAATTTGGTGAAGGGCGTCATTTACACACCCTTAATACTTTTTAAAAAATTCATCTTAATTTGGTGCGGAGTTAAAAATTTAAGGGGGCAATAGGGTGTCAAGTGCTATTTTATTCAAATTTATTTTGGATTATGACACTTTATTCGTAAAATTAATAGATTTGGAGACAAAAACTCAAATCAAAAGGACTTTTGTCCGTTTGTTTTTTCGATGTAAGACCATTTTTACTTGCGAAATATAGGAACTACATACTATGTATGTACATACATATATGGCAAGTATTGCATTCGTAAAAATTTCGAACTCGAGATTTTTATCAAATATGACATTACGGTGGTAGAGAAGTCGAAAAAAGTGGGTCTCCCTATTCCGACCGTCTGTCTGTCTATCAACACCTCTACAGCCCAAACCATTGTGTCAATTGAGTTCAAACTTGGAAATTAAGGTTTTAAGCCCATTTACGTTTGGAGTTTTTGCTTTTTTTAAGACTAAAAATAACAGTAGTCTCCATACAAATTTTCTGGACAAAAATCAAAAATTCGAATGTTCTCAAAAACGAACCCATAGATTTTTATTAAATTTTCTCTTAAAATTTTGTCTTAACTTGACTTCTTTCAATACAAAAAAAAAGGTCGGGATGCGACCCACACTGATAACTTCCCATTCCGTCTGTCGATTTCTCTTGCTTTAAAGTTTTGTAGGTTTCCGTGTTTTGTTAAAAAAGTTATCAGTTAAATTATTCTTAAAAATTTAAAAATAACCAACAATATTTGCATATGATGAAATAGTTTGATTTCAAAATCTATTTTTGTTAACGAGATTTTTTGTCGTTAACGAATTTTTACCAATTTTAGTAGCATTTCTTTACAGTTTTTATTTCTTATATAAACAAATATAAATTGGATTAATGAAATTAATTTGAAGTCAATATCTTCTATTGTTCACGAGATATCGAGAACCGAACAATTTTTACCAATTTTGCATACTATTTTTTGTAGATTTTAATTTTGTATGAAAAAAATGACCGTTAGATTTTTATAAAAAATTACTGAATGTTGAAAACAGTATTTTTAATAAAAAAAAATTAATTTGAAACCTATATCTCAAATTCTTGAAAAGATATTTGAGTCGAAAATCAATTTTTACGAAGTTTGAGTAATGTATTTTTTAGGTTTTTATTTTTTGTTAAAAAACTGTCAATTTTTCTCAAAATTGTATCGAATGTTCAAAACAATATTTCTTATAAGATAAAATTTGTGTGAAGCTAAAATTTATAATTTTTGAAAAGATAATTGAGTCGAAAATCTATTTTTACCAACTTTTATTAATTTTTTTTATTTTTTGTAAAAAAAAACTGTCAATTCGATTTTTCTTAAAATGTTAACAGATGTAAAACGTTATTTTTCGTTTTTTTTATTCGTAAAATTTTCGTGGTGACAAATATTTTTTTCAGTTTTGTTAATTTATAAAAAAAAAACCGTTAATTGGATTTTTTTTTCTAAAAATATACTTGTTTGGTATCACGTTACAAAATATAATATAAAATCTAATTCAAGTCTCTAGCATTATTGGTTCGTGAGATATTTAGGGTTAACCAAAATTTTAATCTTAAAACCACCCACGCAATTTTCTTGAGAGCCCTTTCTGCATTA
The DNA here is from genome assembly GCA_951509635.1 of Eupeodes luniger. Lineage (NCBI taxonomy): Eukaryota > Metazoa > Arthropoda > Insecta > Diptera > Syrphidae > Eupeodes > Eupeodes luniger. Next base: position 16,444,126 of record OX608075.1, read on the forward strand.
TTATCTGTATAACAAAATTTATTTGAAGTCGAAATAAACTTCACAAAAGTACAGACGTACGGAAGTACGAACGTACGTAGACATTCACGCACAGACATCTCTCTATAAGTCTTTTATTTCGACTCAAGGGACCTTGAAACGTCGAGAAATGTCAAAATTTTCAATTCGACAAATCGGACCTATTACAATAACTTCCTATGGGAAGGGTTTATGTTTTTAAGTTTCTCAAGAAATAATGAACCGCTTGCAATACATTTTTTCTGCACAAGCTCTTATACTGTCTTATGATCAATAATGTCAAATTTGAAATTCAAAAAAAAAACAACTATTTATATTTTTGAAAGCTTTCTCAAAAATAGTATTCAAGATGACAACACAACATTTTAACCCTTAAAAAACTTTTTATAGGATTTTAGTTTCAATATTATTGATAGAATAATGATTGTTAAATCAAGTGAGAAAATTTGAATCAGAAATGTCAAAAAAAGTAAATAACTATCAAAATTTGATTTAATTTAGGGATTTCAATGTTTTGAGATGTAAGACATAAGGTTTTTCACTTTCAGTATTGTTTATTGACTTTGACTTTTTCATTAGTTAGAAAATTTCGAAGCTATGTAAATAGTGAAATTGAAAAAAATCTTGTCAATATTTAGCGATTGATAACATGCAATCGGTACGTCTTACGAACATTTTTAATTTGGACTTTTTTGAAGGACATTAAATTTTCAATAGAAATATTTTAAGATACATATACAAACCTTTTTTTAAGGTCTAGCATTTTCACGACATTTTTTTTTTCTCGTTCTGAATCTGAATAATATATTTTCCAAAGCTTTTAAAAAATATAAATAGTTGTTTTTTTTTTTTTTGGGCCAAGCTAGCTATTTAACATGCTTAAGAAATACCTCTAATAAGACTAAGAAACCATTTATTCTGTTGTTTCATTAGAAATATCTTATACAATATAAAATGTAAGGGTAATGAATTTAATTGTCAAGCAATTTCATTTATCAAAACACGTAAGCTAAAATATGACAAAAAGAAGTTAATGATGTTTGAAATTGGTTAATATTTACAAAAAAAACCAATTCGAATAAAAGGAAACTTCAAAATAAATTGGTTTGTCGATGGAAAGCAATAATTGCACTTAATCAACCGGAAAAAAAATATTGTTAATACTGCGTAATTGTTTCCATTGACAAATAGTCAAGGTAATAACAAGTAAAATTTACTTCAATTGAAGCCCCACAAAAATAGAAATAACTATAACCATTTGAACGTTAAAAACACCTCGTTTAAAAACACACTTATTTTCGATCAAATACTTTAATGTGTATTCAATTTCTAAAAAAAATGCATTTTACTGTTACTGCCAAAATGGTACACTGGGCGTATACGCACTTTTATTATTTCATTTAAAGAAAATCAATATCAAACATTAACTTACCTTTCTTTAATAATTAATTTTCTAAAAAATTGTGGAAATTAAAAAAAAAACACATTTTCACAGCAAAGTGAAATAGTATATAGTTTTTTAAGAAAACAATGTACCTAGATTTTTTTAAATGAAATCTTTCAAAGTCCTCGTCAGTTATTTACCATTACAAAGAAGAAACCTTTTAGTTTCGAGTCTTTTTGTCTTTTAAAATATCAAAAATGGTGAAAGCTTTGTAGAAGGGGAAATTAGGAAACTATGTTAAAGACGATTGTTTAACGTGAATTAATTTAAAAACACGTATGTATAGTGACGTCACTTCCTTCGTAAGGGTTACTCGGTCAACAACCGATTAATAACAAAACTTTCTTAAAAAAGGCTTAAATTACAATCACCAACGACTTTGCATGCACCACAAGCATATTATCTCATATCCTTCTAAAGTCCCTGCTCTCCCGACTCTGTCATGAACAGAACATTCACATATCCTGAAGAAATACCTTGAACAATAGTTAAACAATTTTAACGACAGTTTTCAAACTTTTGCTTCCTCATTGGTTTGCAAGAATCAAGATATACCTATACTATACAAAACTTTGAAAATAATACGTTGTTTTGTATTGCGCTATTGAAAGTCATCCGAAGGACTTTCCTTGAATACTCGTATACGAAAATATTTTCAAACTAAACATAATCTTTTAATTTATATTTGTTTCTATATCCCTTTGCAGGACTGGCGACAACGTTCGAATGGAATTTATGCCCTCGAAGACGCACTTCGTTCTTCTGAAAATCTAGCCCGAGTTCAACCTTGTCTGGACTCTTTATTACGTACCCTACTATCGTCTGAGAAAAACCCCGAAGTGGCAGAAGAAAAGCGACGTGTATTAATGAACCTGATATCAAGACTTCCGTTGGATAATCTTGAGGATCGGACTGTTCAAATCATCACTGGTTTGTGTCGGCAAGGTGGACCGGGGTCAAATCGTGCCGCGAAGGCGTTAATGCAACGCCTCCCACCCGCTGTCATTGTCCTCAAATTAATATCGGACGAATTTTTACATGCAAAGAGCTCAAGGGTAAGTGAATAGCGAATAGTGAACATAAAGTTGGTTAATGCCCTAGTTGCATAAATAAAATAATGGAGTTTTTATAAAGTTACCCTTACGAGTGTACAAATATTGTTGTTGTTATATTGTCGAGAGTTGTTTTACTAATTAGTTTTTTTTTTTCTTGATATAGTTTCGAGAGAATGCACTACAAATGGTGATGTATGCTCTGATGACCTTTCCCAGTACCTGTTTTGATACCAATACCTGCGTTACGAGTGCAGCTCTAGCTGCTCTGGATCGCAAGAAACGCGTCCGCCAAGCAGCCTTAGATGTCCTTGCGATTCTGGGCCAGGTAACGTCACCCCGGGTGGTTCTTGAAATTGTTCAAAATATCGCCGCTCCGAGGGAGAATGGAAATGAGTTCTTTGCTGCCGTTAAGGCGAGACTATCACGCAAGCAATTACCACTTGTCAGTTCGGATGGAGTGGTTCAATACACACTGAGAGTGCCATCGCCTCAGTCCCATCATCAGGAAAGAACATCCTCATCGACGACGACGACGACGGCGGCGGCGCTGGCCAACATGGGTTCGGACTTGGAGTGGATAGCCTCAGGTGTGGGGTCGGTTTCGCCAACATCGCTCAAGCGCCGGGCCCACAAATACCGCAATCAGCAAAGTTGTTGCCAATCTTTCAATAATTACTCCCTGAATAGGTAAATAATTGACAGACAATGGAGACAAGAAGACACACGACGACGGACGACATCATCAGACAGGCAGACAGACAGACAAAATGCTTTTTTGCATGTGAATTCGAATTTGACACCTGTCAATTAAGTGCCAACATAAGTGACATGTGTGTCCACTATAAGCTACCATTTGTGCTTCATATCGCTAAAACATCGATTTTCAGTTCTGTTTGTTTTGTTTTTAGTTTGAAGTTTTAAGTTTTTCTTCTTTTTTAATTGTATTGAAGAAAGTAACCTCGTCGAAGGTAACCCAAGAGCCTTAATCGATATTTTGTTCATTCTTAACCCGCTCGAAAGGCTTTGTGGTGTTGAAATGTTAGTTCGTTCATAAAAATGCCGTGCAATTTAGACATTTTGCAGTTGCAGTTTTGAAAGTATACTTTTTTTTGCAAAGCTGACAGCGAATAAATAAATTGTGGCGCTCTATTGTTGAGACGGACGACGTTTCGAATTCACATACGAAAATTTTGATCTTGATTGAAAAATATAAAGTTTTTCTTTCTTTGTTAACAATTTCTTTTGTTTTTGTTGTCAACAGTCATGAGGATACCAAAAGATATCGTGCACCACATGAAATGCTTGGACTTGGAGTTAAAGACATGAATTCAGAGTATGCTACATCTGTAAGTTTTAAAATTAATTAATTTTTCAAAATTCACTGTTTGGATAAAATATTTTAAATTAAGCATATTAATCTTAAAAAATAACTGTTTCTAACAATAAATAAGAAGTTAAGTATATTTTAATTTGTTAGATTTGTACGTTAAGTTTTAATTTTGAGAAAAATATCTTATTTCGATTACACTCATGTTTGTTTTTTTTTTTAAGAGATAAAAACCTTTAAATTCATATTATTTTCTTGCTCCAAAAATTAAAATCTTTTGTTTTATTAGATGCATTGAAAAATCAAATTACAATACAAAATAAAAAAATTTTGCATTAAGGAAAAATGTAATGAAAGACAAAAACTGTGTTTTAAAAAAAAAATGTGCCAGACAAAAATAGTTTGCATACAAAAATTAAATGCGAAATTATTATTTATAAAATTATATATTAAATCTTGCTAAATATTGCATTAAAAAATTCTAAGAACTATTTGCACACAAACACTTTATTCGAAATACAATTTATTTTATTTTATTTTATTTATTCCACTGAAATAAAATAAAATTATTATAATTTCCATTACCTACAAATATTTTTAAATTTCCAAATATTGCAATCGTACAGTATGTCGTTCACAAGATTTTAATCAAACATGACATTTCAATGTCCTTGCCTTACAGCCTAAATCATTGAGTCGATTGAAATCAATCGGGGAAATTAAGGTTTACGGCAGATTTTTTCTTTTCAAAATTCGATGTCTCAAATATGGATCAATGAAATTCAAATGTAAAACGTATATTTATAAGCACAAAATACTAACAACATTTGTTAAAAACAAAAAAACGAAAAATTTTAAACACACAAAATTATTAAATCAAGTTTTTTTATTGAAAAATGAAAAGGCATTTCAATTTATGCAGGTGTATTTTAAAATCTTAAAATAAAAGTATTTTTAAACAGACTATTTGGATATAAGTTCAAGTTCGTGCGACCCAGTCGTGTATTTTATTTTTCATACAATTACAATTTGAATCAAATTTTATTTTTGCAAAAAACTTTAAAAAAAAAAAAAAAATGGGTGGCGCAACTAGAGCTTAATAACTTACAACTCTTAACCATTCCTGTGTGCGAGTTCTATTGTCAGGGATGGAGGGGACCTACGGTTTTAAGACGAACCCGAAGGGCTAAATTGAGAAAGCACTTTTCATGACAAGAATTACTTTTGCAGGATTTGTCAATTCCTCGCAAGAGGCATAGGCAGGGATCGAACCCAAGACCTCTGGCATGACAGTCCAACGCACTTTTTTTTTTTTTTTTTTAATTCATTTTTATTACTTCAATCTTTAACCTATCTTAAAGCTAGACAAAAATTCATAAAACTAGCCTAATTAACCATAACTTACAACTAACTTACTGGTCCCATACGGACACTCTAAGTTAAACTATAAAACTTAATACTAATGCCTTTCGGCCCTAAGATCTATCTTACTTCCATTAAATTTTATTTATTTTTCTATTTATTAGAAAATTTGAAAAAAAAACTAATATCAATATCCTTTTATATTTTTACTTAAAAACTACTTAAAATTAGGTCCTTAAATAAAACTTAAAACTAACTTAAACTATCTATTCTACCTACAAACTACTTTAAACTAGAACAACCACAGCTGCAAATCTAACTATCTAACATTTTTCGTTATTCATATTTTGTTGTCCTTTTTTTTTCTTATTCCATGTTTTTTTTATTATTTTTTTTTTTTTGTAATTATTTTTTTTTGTGCCACCATGCCTATTCTACTTAAAACTAAACCCTAAAACTATAAAACAAGTATGTAAGCCGGCCAAGGCTTAAAACCCCATCCCGACTACCCACTATCAAGTGCCGATTGAAGCCACCAAAACTGGTTCTCCTGCTTCCCTATCCCGTAAGAACACAGCCCTACTGAACCGAAGCAGCTCTGCTCCACCTTGTGCCATGACGTCCCGATTGTACAGGAGTCGCCTATCCACGGTTCATCGTCTGACGTGGTAGATTAGCGGAACTGCCAATCTATCCTGTATCAAACCGCATCTATCTAAAAAGAGGAATGCCTCTGGTGGAATGAAGCCGCTCAAGCGTGCACTCTCAAAATACTCGTCGTTCGGATAGAACGCCCCGAAAATTAAATTGTTGGTCGAAGACATAGCTCTTGCAATGTGACCTCGAACAAGTTTTATCACGAAATTGTCAATTCTGTTGATTCGAGCCCCGTTGTATAGGACCTCGTTGGAATAGTAATGCACATAAGAAGATTCGGCTGTTCGATATAAGCCGGTACAGCGTCGTAAACACTGCCGCTCGAACACCCGAAACTTCTCCATCTGGGAAGGGGCAACGTTGAACCACACAGGACAACCATAAACGATCATCGGCCTTATGAAGGCCATGTAGCAAATTACCTTCACTCTGGGGTCAAGCCGACTGCTGTAAGTCAGAGCAGCATTTATATGTCTGTCGAAATATAAATACTGATCTAACCAGATACCGAGGTACTTCACTACACTTTTGCTCGCTAATCGCTGTCCGTGAAGATCAACGATGACCATCTTGCTCCATTTCTTGCACGTATCCCTCGTGGCCCTAGCCAACGCCAACAGGGTCTGGAACAGAATTGTCCCGACTTCTGGACATTTACACAGGATTAAGTTGTCTTGAATTCGAATCTCACCTTAAAATTTGTCTATCACATCAGGTTTTTAAAATATGCTAGCAGTGTTAAAACAACCAAAAACGCTAAGGTAAATAATAACATACATACATAATTCTTAACAATCAATATTGTAAGCTTATTTTGCAAAGTAAAAATCTCTGTCTTTTAGACACAATTAAAATCAATTTAGTAACTAACATTCGTTATATATAAGTCATCATTTGACTCTATGTGAAGTTCTTAGATAAGATACCTTGATTTGTATGCTTTCATAGTTTTGAAAAAAAAAACGAATTGGATTTTTTGAAAATTTTAAATATCTGGTCAAATTTTTAAAATATCTGTTTTCAACATTATTATTATATTTTTTTAATCTATTTCAAAAACTTGGCGTGATAGATTTTATGAAAATTTTAAATATCTGCTTAAATGTTTAAAATAACTGTTTTAAACATTATTATTAACATCCCATATGAAGTTATTGTAATGGGTCCGATTTGTCGAATTGAAAATTTTGACATTTCTTGACGTTTCATGGTCCCTACAGTCGAAATAAAAGATTTTTAGAGAGATGTCTGTGCTTGCGTGTGTACGTACGTTCGTACGTCCGTACGTTCGCTACGTTTTTTCGTCTTCCATAGCTCAAGAACTAGTAGCGATATCAACTTACAAAATTTTTGCTATACAGATAATAATGCAGAAAGATGCAGAAAGGACTCTCAAAAAAATTGCGTGGGTGGTTTTTTTACCATATCAAATAGGTGAAAATTTTGGTTAACCCTAAATATCTCACGAACCAATAACTTGAATTAAATTTTATATTATATATTGGAACGTGATACCAAACAAATATATTTTTGAAAAAAAATCCAACTAACGGTTTTTTTTATAAATCAAAAAAACTGAAAAAAAAAATATTTGTCACCTCGAAAATTTTACGAACAATCAATGATTTTATCTCCAAAACAATTTTGTGCAACGAAGAATAACGTTTTCAATATCTGGTAAAATTTTGAGAAAAATTGAATCAACAGTTTTTTTTACAAAAAATCAAAAACCAAAAAAAAAATTTAAAAAAGGTGGTAAAATTTGATTTTCGACTTAAATATCTTTTCAAAAATTTCAGATTATGGCTTCTAACTAGTTTTAACTTACAAGAAATATTGTTTTTAACATTTGGAAAAATTTTAAGCAAAATGGAATTGACAGTTTTTTTACAAAAAATAAAAACCTAAAAATTCAAAAATTTGAGATTATGGCCTAAAACTAATTTTGTCTTATAAGAAATATTGTTTTCAACATTCGTAAAATTTTGAGAAAAATCGAATTGACAGTTTTATTTACAAAAAAAACCTAAAAAAAAAACAATACTAAAACTTGGTAAAAATTTATTTTCGACTCAAATAGCTTTTGAAAAATTAAAAATATTGGCTTCAAACTTATTTTATCTCACAGAAAATATTGTTTTTGATATTCAATAATTTTTTTATAAAAATCCAACAGTCCGTTTTTTTTATAAAAAAAATAAAATCTACAAAAAACAGTACGAAAATTTGGTAAAAATTGATGTTCGGTTCTCGATATCTCTCAAATTAATTTGTATTTGTTTATACAAAAAATAAAAACTTTTAAGAAATGCTACTAAAATTGGTCAAAATTGGTTTTCGACTAAAAATCTCGTTAACAAAAAAAGATTTTGAAAAAGAATTTGCTTATGATGCAAAATATTGCTGGTAATTTTTAATTTTTTAGAATAATTCAACTGACAACTTTTTTAACACAACACGAAAACGTACAAACTTTTAAGCAAAACAAATCGACACACGGAATGGGAAATTATCAGTGTAGCCTCTCTTTTCAATCTATTTCAAAAACTTGGTGTGATGGATATTTTGAAAATTTTAAATATCTGCTCAACATTATTATTATGCTTTTCCAATTTATTTCAAAAACTTGGTGTGATAGCTTTTTCCGTGCAAAAACAAAAATAAAGTACATATGTATATGATCTTTATTGAACTAAATATTTAAATAACCTGACGTGATGGATTAATTTTTGAGTCAGATTTGAATTGAGGCCGTCAACACCATCAAATATCTTAACAAATATTACAACTTTAAAGATGCAACTTTAAAACATTATGTTCACTATATAATTAGTACAATATGTGTACAAAAGTCATAGATTTTTAAAAGAAAATATTCTTTTCTTATGATTGTTGATTGTTTGTTAATATTCAGAATTTTCTAATAAATATGAATACGTTCATGTACTAAATTTCAACAAATGTCGATAGTTGAGTCCAACTGGGCAACAATCACTGGAAACGAAATAATAACTTTTAAGATTCGTCGGTTTTTAAATTTTTCGGTTTTCAAAATCTTTAGCATCCCATCCTCATCAGCGCTTTATGATACATAAATCTAATTTTTTACAAGAGAAATGTTAGAAATAAAGGGCTTAAAATGTTTGCCTTTGAGGAATATTTAAATGCCAGAGTTTGAAAAGACTTTTTTCTAAATATCTAAACGTGTCACTAGTTGAAATAATTGCTTTTCACCAAACCTTTTTCGGTCTTTATTTATTTCCGTCTGAAAGCGTTAAATTGAGATAATTAGTCTACATATTTAATTTTAATAAGTACCTTTGATATATTTACATACATGGGTTTACCTAGACCTCAATATTTATAGTCTCAAATTTCAGAAATAAATGCGTGCGACCAAGTTGTGCATTTTTATATGTCATTGAATTTGTACCTTCCCTTAATCTTAACAATTCTAATGTCAAAAACAATTTTCATATTTTAATTTGAAATATATGTACATATGTGGCACAGATGCATGTACCTATTTTTCACTTCTTCCAATTAATCCAAAAAGTCACTTTGGATTCTTGAATTTCATTTACTATACAAAATCACGCAAGTAATATGTATTTGTTTTTAAATTCTAATTTTATACACTTTTCATGGTCTGGTCACATTGAAATTTACTTATCTCGACAAATTTCCAGTCAGGTGCGACAAAAATATTTAAAAATATGTAGTACCTATTTCAAGACGTTTGTCACCCTCCAAAAAGTGCAAAAATCTATGCACTATACTCTGTCATCGCATGGAAAACCCTCCTACACCATCATACCGTGTATCGTGTGTTGTCCACTATTGTCGCGTGCATTTTTGAAATATAAATATATCGATTTTGTCACCCGGTCACGTAATAACGCAATATAATTTCTCTAGAATTACGTTCGATAAAAATCCATTGGAAAACCACAGGTTAGGTTTTGTAGTGCACCCTCTAAACCCCAGCCCTACCAACTTCTACGCTGTCACCCCGGTGGCACATTAAATTTGTTGTTGGAAAAGTTTTGAAAATGGGTGACCCCTTTTAAATAGAACACACCGACGTCGGTCTTCGTCGTCCTTACCAACAATTGTTGGCCAGTTCAACCTCTCTTTGCTTTCACATGCGACTACGACAACAGCTTGGCTCGACTGTCTACAAGTTAATTGCGCCCGATACTTGCATCAATTCAGTTGGTTCGAAACAGTTGTTGGAAAAGGACTCTCAAACGGATACACCACCTAATTCAAAAAACAAAAATATTTCTATTCCTATCCACCTATATCGTCGTTTTCGTCGTCATCGTTGCCTAGTCGGTAGTTTCCCAAGAACTTAAAAATGGTTCAACTGTTTTTGGCATATCGTTTAGTTGGTTGGGTCCCGGTTGTTAATTTGAATTTGGTAAACAATAAATTCTTGAATTGAAATCAGTTTTGAATTTTAAGCTTGAAACTGCATCGCAATTAAATTGATTTTCTGTTTCTTCTTATTTTACAGGACGACAATCATTCAATGGCCAACAATAGCAACAGCAACAACAACAACAATAATAACATACAGTATGTCTTGGGAAAAACCGTACCGTTGCATTATACGTCAATGAAATCGATGAAAAATGGTGGTGGAGGTGGCACCACCAGCAACAATGGTGGTAAGTTGCGATTCCTCAAACACCTTTGTTTTTTTTTCCTTTTGCTTAGGGTGTCATAGTTGCATTTGAGATATAGGGGATTCAAGGGTAGATTGGGTAAAAATTTTTTAGAAGCACATAGATTTTTAAAATGAACATCTACACACGTTTCGAGTGAAAAAAAAACGTTAAGTTACTTAATTTTAAATGTTCCACAACTTATCCTTAAAAGTTCGCTTTCAAACGAAGAAACTGAATTCACAGTTTCTCATCTCTCTCACAGTTTTTCATCTTCATGTAAAACGTCTAAGAATCTTTAGAAACTTATTTCTCCCTCCAAAATTAGCACTAATATTCTACATTGATGATAAAAAAGTCCTATTCACACAGCACCTCAGAATTTTCATTACAAATATGACTTTAAAAGACTGTGGAACGTATTCATTTTTTCACAATTAAAGTAGGATCTAAAATTGTCTCCAATAAATGCACAACTAAATTTAGCAGAGAGTGTTTACATGTCGGTAAGTTTGGAACGTTATTTATACAAATAAATACGTTCCACAATCTCCAAATTGTAATATTTCAAATGTTTAAGTGATAAAAATAGAAAAAGTCATAACACAGTATGGAACAGTTTTATAGCAAATAACTTTCGAGTGCCAGTTTCTATTTGTTCTCATTGAATTAGACCCATTTTAGTTGTAAAATAAAAAATGAATACGTTCCACAGCATCCAAATGACCATATTTTTTTAATTCTTGAGTTAAAAAAGGTTGATAGTGTGACTATATAATAATTTTGAATGTGACTTTCATTGCATATTTATAGCTTTAGAACCATGGGCCCTACGAACTAAAAAAAAAGAATACGTTCCACAAATCTCCAAATGGACATATTTTCTATTTTGTAGTGAACACAACTAGAAAATACTGTTAGTTCGATAAGAAAATAGCTTTGAGTGTGATATCATTGTATATTTATGACTTTAGTCCAGTTCGTGGTGTTAGTTAAATAAAAAATTAATACGTTCCACAACCCCCAAATGGTCAATATTTAAATGTTTGAGTGAAAAAAAGAAAATATTGATAGTTTGAAAATAATAACTCTGAACTGTAGGTTTAATTTTTTATTATTGCTGTACAATAAAAAAAAAAATACGTTCCACAACCTCCAAATGGACATATTTTGTATTTTGTAGTGAAAAAAACTAGAAAATATTGTTAATTTTATAAGCAAATACCTTTCAATGTAAGTTTCATTTTATATTTATGACTTTAGTCCAGCTCATGGTGTTAATTAAACAAAAAATGAATACGTTCCACAATCTTCTAATGGTCATGTTTTAGTTGTTTTCTTATAAGAATGGAAGAACGTGGAAAACAGTACTAAATAAGTAAGTTGGCTTTGAGTTCACAAATTTTAGACCAACTCTTATTGGAAATTAAGTTTCATCCTAACTTAGAGCAATACAATAATTCATCAATTGTTTTTTAAATTTCAGAAAAAAATATAAGAACCCATTCCCCTTAGATACCCTAAAATACAGTTTGTTTCTTAATATAGTATAACAACGGTTTCATTTTGTTTACAAACAGTTTCGAAACAAATTTTGGTTGTCCCGGTTTTGAACTCTGTGCAGCCCGTTTATTATATTCTAAGAATTTATTGTAATGTCATATTTTCCAGGTGAAATCATTGGAATTAATGGTAAAAGAATAGCAACAAAATCGTGCTCGGATTCCTCCGCAGATGGAAGAAGTTCTGATAGCACATATACAACCAGTAGCAGTGGGAATGGTATAATTAACCTAAATGGACGCTTTGCAAGACAATCTGTCACTTCTAGGTATGTTATACTCGTATCTAGTTCTTTTAATATTCTTAATGGACACAATAGGCAATTTGTTTTTGTATATTGTTCCCATAAAAAAAATATCGATATCTACTCTACTATATTATTAAAAATGTATCTTTCATCTGGCCTAGATTCCCAACGATGGAACGTATTGACATGACCGGAAATTATTTGCCCAAACAAACATATAAGAATCCATTTTTAATTCATAACACATCACGCAATCATCATCATCAGGTGCACCTTAATTCGACATATCCGAAAGTGAATTATACATTGCAACAAAATCGTAAGCATAATACAACAACAACAAGAACCAACCAACAACGACCATCATTCTATACAAATCAAGGTTAGTTTAAAAAATACGAGTACTAACAATAAAAAAAAGGAGAATGTTTTGTATTTTGAAATTGTGAGGATTAGAATTTATTTAAGTACAATATGGAAACTCATTACATCCTGTTTCCGGATTCTTTGCAGATACATTCGATGAAAGTTCATTTGGCGAGGAGTGCCATGAATATCCAACAGCCTATGGCACAGGAGGAGGTGGTCCTGGAGGTGGTGCAAATTCTGTGGAACATAATCATTATAACAATAACAACAACTATAACAATCACGAAACCACAAACAACGGCAATAGCAGACGATTTGTGAATGTGGAAAAGTTTATTCAAAGGTAATTAGTAAAGTTTTGAAGGGATTTTGATTTAAGTATATAAATTATTATGTTAGAAAGTTGAACTATAAGAGTATCTGTTGGCTTACAAACGGCTGTGCCGGTGTCAGAATTGTTGCATTTCAAAGTTCAAATGTAAAAGAGGTTCATTGAACTGAAAATACTTAGAGCTTGTTAAAAGTTGGATGCACTTAAACAAGCATGTGTGTTATTGTCTTCGGCTATGATAATTTAGGATTCAAATAGCAATGCAATTTTCTTTGTCCAATTTTAGTTAAACACATGTTAGTAAATCGTCTGGCATTATATGAAATATTTCATTTGAAAATCACGTTTTCATCACGACAACTTTCAATTTGTAGAATCTACATATTTTAAGTAGGTGTATATTTAAAAAAAAAATAGATACAAAAATTGGTGTCAGGTGGGAAGAACATACATGGTTTCGGCAAATCAGTTTAACTGATCCGTCACGAGGTAAACATAATTTTTATGAAAACAAGTGCTCAATTCTGGAAATGTTTTTGCAAATATTTGTTAATTTTAGCCTGGTCAGTTAAATATTTCTAAGCTTTTGCACGTGTCGTTTGGTTGGTCAAATAAAATACAGAATACAATTTAAATTTCGTTTTTGAATTCAAGTCTTCAATATGGCTAAGCATTGTGTACCTGTATACCAGACTAGAATTTTCAAAAATCTTTCTGTTGGCCGTATAATTGTAGCTTTATTATTTTTGCATTTTATTTTTGTCACAAAGAAATCATTTTTTCCAATACTATTTCTTTAAAGTAGCTATAAAAGTATTAAGTTATTCTGAACGTACCCTTAAACATAATTTTGTTTACTTAACCATCCGTTAAATAACTTTCGTTAATTTTTATGATTTCGGAATTCACATATTCATGGAACATAAAAACTGTATTAATTTTTTGGACAATCATGAACAATGGTTAGAAGTTGCCTATTTTCCAAGCGTCATCAGTTTTGTTAAATGTATTTATCTCTCTCTTAACCGCAAATTTTTTGCATGGGTTTTCTATTGGTAAAATAAATCAACCTGTCAAAATATACATAAATTACTCCATGTGCAAAATTATTCGATTTATATTTGATGTGTACGCATAAAATTAAATTCAATGACCTAAATTTTTCTGGGATGTACCTTACATTTAAAAAATAATTTCTATTAGGTATCAAATTGCAAGTTCCGTTTGAGGAATATCAACTTAATAGAAAGACGTGAATTTTAAGCCATATTTCATGAACTATTGCAATGACGTTGACTTCACTTAAAAGATTTTTATTGTAACAATCCAAATGGTAGTTTTTTGGAAAACATGGTCGGACATATAGTTCCAGTGATTTTTTGTTTATTATAAACTACTCAAAACAAAATAGGGCCCACAAAGTTTTTTGGCTTTCGTCTAAAATAAATTAGTGATTAAATTCTTGTTTTTGGTTATTATGTTTCAGTTAAGTATTAAATAATAGTGTACACATTTTTAACACTGACAAAAATTCTTTATTCAAGTTACACTGAAAAAAACATTTTCATAGGAAAATTAACAAAAAATAAAAAAAAATTTAACTTTACATATCACTATTTTTTCTCATGATTTCTGGTTTATTTCTTTTGCTTAGTAGCAAATATGGTCTCTCTTACTCTGTATACACTGTATAAGCCTATCTGGTACGCTTTCAATAAGATGCCTTACATTTTGTTTGGATATACGCTCCCAACAGGCTTTTAACTCGTTTATGAGCTCCTGTGCAGTGTTGACATTGCCATCAATGCTCGATCGGATTGAGGTCTGGGCTCTTTGTTGGTCATGTCAAAAGTTTAGTATTGGCATCAGAAAGAGCTGCTTGCGTGTTACAGGTCATATGTGGGCGAGCATTGTCTTGAATAACAACAAACCCATCGCCAACTCTTTGTAAAAATGGGATCACAACAGGTCAACGGTAATGGTGCCCTCATCTAGGATAATCAGTTTTGTTCTGCTTAGCAAACTTATTCCAGCCCATACGATAATCCTGGGCCCCAAATCAGTCATTCCGTGAATGCACGGGTCTCTTAAACATTCACCTGCCCTTCTCCACACTCGTACTCGCTTATCATTACTAAACAATTTGATTTTGCATTCGTCTGTAAAGAGTACAGACCTCCAGTTGTCCAAGGTTCAATTTAAATTCTCACGGGCGTACCTTAATCGCGCTGCCCGATGGGCAAGTGTAAGTTTGGGTTGAATAGCACACGCTCTGGAATGTTGAACATCTATAAGTGGAGTCGATTGCGAATGGTTTGATCACTGACTTGAGTCCGAGTTGACTGCCGCAGTTGAGTTTGTAAAGCTCGGGCGGTTAGTGTCCGCTTATAGTGTTAGTTATTCGAATGTACTGGTATTCTTGCTGAGTTTTGGCCCGAATTCTTCCTGATCCTGGTCTCTTTGCTATACTCAGGGTTTCCTGGACGCGTTCCGACACGTTTAGGATAGCTAATCGCGACACACCGATTCAACTTGCAACAGCCCTTTGACACACACCTTGCTCCAGCATATTTATCGCTGTAATTGCGTTGTCAGTATCCAAATGACGTTTAAAACCGGGCATTGTAATCACGTTTAATCACTAAGAAATAAAGAACAACAATTATATAAAGAAACACTTACCAACAACTCTAGAATCGGACTGAGAAAACATATGAAATAATTTTTACATTGATTGTTTTTTCGAGCGATCGGCTTTTTCTGCCTATTCACTTGGAGGTAACGGTAAAATTGTTATTCAAAGCATCGATATAGAATCATACACATGAAAACTTTTCAATAAAACGCTGGGCTTCGACAATTTTCATCAATTAAGTATTTTTAAGGCAAAATACAAAATAAATCTTGGATTAGCCCTATTTTGTTTTGAGAAGTTTATATACAAAATAAGTAAATAAACTAAATAATATAAAAAATTATGCTTAGTACCAAACAAAATGTTTTTTCCAAGATATGTACAAACATTCAAAACGTTCAAGTCATAAGTCTGGCCAACGTAAAAAATTAGGCATTGTGATAAAGCGATTAACGTTTTGAGTTGAAAATCATGGGTAATTTTGCAATACCTTCAAAACTAAAATTCGAAAACAGAGTACTTTAATGTTTTTTCCGGTCATTAAATTGTGATCATCATTTTCAAGGTCCTAGAGTTAAGTTTATACTTTTTAAAAAAATTGAGTTTTCAGTGTTTTAAGAAATTCGAAAATTCAGAAATCCGAAATTTCTGCGAAAAACAAAAATCATCCCAAAAATTAAAACGTTCGACTATAATTGTATGTCTATTTAAAGGACTATATTTTTTTATTTTTCTTATAAGTTTAGAAAAAAAATTTTTATGAAATATGCATAAGTCCAAAAAGGGGTCACAAACATGCTGTCAGCCCCTGTGTCCACTTTAATTTAAGGTAAAAGCTAAACCAGACAATCGATTGATTTGTTTGCGAAATTTCAAGTTTTGTCTCATATATCGGGTGATTTTTTAAGAGCTTGAGAACTTTAAAAAAAAAACGCATAAAATTTGCAAAATCTCATCGATTCTTTATTTGAAACGTTAGATTGGTCCATGACATTTACTTTTTGAAGATAATTTCATTTAAATGTTGACCGCGGCTGCGTCTTAGGTGGTCCATTCGGAAAGTCCAATTTTGGGTAACTTTTTCGAGCATTTCGGCCGGAATAGCCCGAATTTCTTCGGAAATGTTGTCTTCCAAAGCTGGAATAGTTGCTGGCTTATTTGTGTAGACTTTAGACTTGACGTAGCCCCACAAAAAATAGTCTTAAGGCGTCAAATCGCATGATCTTGGTGGCCAACTTACCGGTCCATTCCTTGAGATGAATTGTTCTCCGAAGTTTTCCCTCAAAATGGCCATAGAATCGCGAGCTGTGTGGCATGTAGCGCCATCTTGTTGAAACCACATGTCAACCAAGTTCAGTTCTTCCATTTTTGGCAACAAAAAGTTTGTTAGCATTGAACGATAGCGATCGCCATTCACCGTAACGTTGCGTCCAACAGCATCTTTGAAAAAATACGGTCCAATGATTCCACCAGCGTACAAACCACACCAAACAGTGCATTTTTCGGGATGCATGGGCAGTTCTTGAACGGCTTCTGGTTGCTCTTCACTCCAAATGCGGCAATTTTGCTTATTTACGTAGCCATTCAACCAGAAATGAATGTAGACCATAAATCGGACGTAAAGCGCGAAACACATTTCGAACCGAACACTGATTTTGGTAATAAAATTTAATGATTTGCAAGCGTTGCTCGTTAGTAAGTGTATTCATGATGAAATGTCAAAGCATACTGAGCATCTTTCTCTTTGACACCATGTCTGAAATTTCGCGTGATCTGTCAAATACTAATGCATGAAAATCCTAACCTCAAAAAAATCACCCTTTAGAACGAAATAGTACTTCATTTTTGCTGAAGACTTTTATTTTGTTTTCCTTCTTTTCTCCATTTTTTTGGACTATTAAGGATTTGAGTAAAGAGCCTTTCAGCATTATTAAAAAAAAATTAAATTATTTTAAGTTTGAACACCCCCTCTCGCCTTTGAACAAGTTTTGCGGATGCCGATGGTTCTTGCCGAATGTTTTCTTAATGGCTCGGGCAATAATTTTTAAATTTGATTCACAGCTTCTTTCAGAGATGTCCTTAAATGTCCTGGGAAACGGTATCTCGATCATCTCAATTATTCAAACATTCTTTTATAACAGCTTGTTGCATTTCTCACTTAGACAATTCTTCCATAATACTTATAGAGAAATGCGCACCACCACTCTTGAGCTCAGTTTCAGGCATATGTCAAGTATAGAGTTTTTCTTCTCAGCCACACATCACGAATGAAGAGTACTTTAATGAACTGTATGTTAACATAGCATTTTTATTATCAGAATTTTAAATTCAATGTACATCAATATAGTCTTTCTTAAACCCTTCCTATTTTTATAACACTGCTTGTTAAATTTTCGACGACACGCGTCGAAAATAATCCGCGTCTAAAATTATTTTGAATTCATAAATTTAATTACAACCATAGTTTTTAGTGGCAGTGTGAATAAAAATAGGCCAACATTTAAACTCCAATTCACAGTCTGAGAGAATTCTTCACTTAAAACTTTAATATCAAAGTTTTTGTAATCACATATTTAAAGATACATTGGTAAGACTTTCTTACTGTAATTTTCTCTGAGTGTGCATTTTGAATAGGTCACTATATATCAACATCCTTTGGTCAAGAAATTACTTGCAAACCTGCCATTATTCTGATCAAATTAAACCGAAGCACTATGTGAATTCACTCAACACAGTCACAAACGTATAATTTGTCTGATTGATTTGTCAGACGTGTGTTAATTGATTCAGTGCAATGGCCTTTAACCTTTACAGTATTTACGTACCTGACAAAAATAAAAGGAACTCAACCCCCTATTTACTGTACTATTTTTTCTTAATTTTCATATACCAAAAAAAAAAGAATCACATTTGTTATCAATTAATTAAAAACAAACTTAATTGTTATCTTTATGGTTAAATGTCAAAAAAAAAAATCATAAAATTAACAAGTATACGCCACAGTGATTTCCCCAACAAACTTAACGATTACTAAATATTTGAATAGAGTAAGAGACTCAAACTCGTATACAAGTTTGAAAAATGTCAAAAGTAGAAAAAAAATCAAACGTAACTGACCCATATTTTTGTTGGTTGACAAATAAATACGACAAAAACAATAAAATAAAAATAAAGTTAAGTTAGGTTCTCGCCAGAAGAAGTAATAAATTAACAAATGACCTAAATGTGAATTTTGAGTCACGCCCAAGTTTAAGGGTCAATAATAAAAGAGAGAGAGAGAGAGAGATGTATGATTTCTTTGACTGATCATCATAAATATAAAAATCTAACTAAAATGGCACTTAAAAATATTTAGTTTTTCTTGTTGTTGTTGTTTTTTTTTTTATATTCATTCTGCGTGTTTGTGCGGTGACAGAATGACTGGCTACCACCTTACTCCTTATCATGAACCTCAAGTTGTGAGGGGGTAGTTCTACTACCTCACGCTATCAAACGTAAACTTTTTGTCCAACATACCAATGGTTGTACTAAGTGGGATTGGGGGGGGGGGGGGGGGGTGATAGAGTTGGATTGTTTTGATTTCCCCTTTTCCATAGACAAAAGGTGATTATGTGTGCAGAGTGGACTATTGTTGTTGTTGACTTTTACCTTTAAAAAACTTTTCCTAACTCAAAATGACCGCGCAATTGAACTGATAGAACAATAGGGTGACATAAACAACATTATTACCTACCAATTAAAAAAAAAATAATTCTCAAGAATTAAAAAAGAAATTGGTTTTAGTAAACAAATTGGCCAAATCTTTAAAAATGAAGCTTATCGAAATAAAACTTCTTTAAATCCCTCTTTTCAAGAATCCTAAAAACCAGTGTTTTTTCAATCCCGTCTTCTAAAATCCCTATTTATTATAATCCCACTTTTTTTAATCCCAACAAATCTCACCAATTCCGTTTCAATATAAACATTCTTATCCAGCTAAGTAACAATCCATGTTGGTTGTATTCGCTTTGATATTATTATATAAGCAAAAATTATAAAAAATTGGATTTTGTTAAAGAGGAATTTTAAAAATCAGGGTTTAAAAAAAAACGGGATTTTAAGAAAAGAGAGAAGTGGGATATCGGACAAACCCCGTTTAAAAATACCCAGTTCATTTAAGAGTTTCCCTGTCCTTAAAAACTCCAACCCGTTCACAAAAAAGCTGAATAAGCAGTTCAATTGGTATACCTTAACTTAACCCGACAAAAAACCAGAAAACAAGGCCCTAAACAGATAATTTACTTGTCAAATTGAGAACAGGGTTTTTCAAAAAACTTTGTGGGATTGCTCAGAGCGAATTAAGGGCCTATCAAACAAGCTTATAACAAAAAATTACACAGCTTTGAAATTGTTTAGTCCGACATTTTTTTTTTTTTCATTTCATTCTCACACGTTTTATTCGACTCTTTTTAGATGACTGCGACTCATTTTGACGTATTATAATTTTATGTTTTTTTTTCTTTTCACAGTAAAAATAGGCAGGAATTTAAAACTTTAGAAAAATGAAATATCAAAATGAGTTGCCTCAAAACATACTGATGTAAACACCGCCTTATTAGTTTTTAAAATTTAAAACAACAGTTCGAATCAAAAGCGAAATCATTTTGCTAAGTTCAGAGTTAACCTGGGAATTTTAAATTTTGTCAAGAAATTGGCCGTTAGTTTCTCTTTCTTACGTAATCGAACGAAGAAAAACGCCTTTTCGCTTTTTTTCAAGCTCTTGGTAGCAAAAAGACGTTGGTAAAATTCCAAATAACATGTTAATATTTCTTACTTTTTTTGAATGTCGTTTATTTTGTGTTTTTAATATTTCAAGCCATTGAAATATACACCTGCAGATGATGAGTTTGGATTACCTGGATTATATATATATATAGGGGTCATAGAAGCCCGAATAGACAGGGAAAAATGAACCTTTTTACTTTGTACATTGAAATTTTTTCTTATGATTATATGCATTTCCTCTCTTCAAGGGCTTTGAAATTACATCCTCTTTCCCTATCAAAAATATTTGGGGCCTTTTTGTATGATTGGGATGTGTGCTTCTATTTAAACCAATTGTTTCGACCAATTTGTTTGAGTCTTTCAATTGTGAAAAGTATAGAAACTCCTAGCGTAAGATTCTATTAAAGAACTAATAAATTTTGTGTTTAAACACCTCGTTAAACGTCAAGGCCGTAAGTCACCACAACTCTTAAAAAGGAAGGGGTCTACAATTGAAGGTTTTTAAATCCCTCACAAGAAAATCATATAAAAACCCAGACATTTTTTTAGATAGTCGAAACCACTAATTAACACGCAACGGGCACTTAATCATAAAACCATAAAAATGTATGAACTTTAGTTTTACTGTTTACGCAGTATAAACTTTAAATGCGTAAAAAACATAAAACACAAATAAAAAATTATTAAAATTCTAAAAATAAATAATTATGCAAATAAAAATCATCTTACCAAAATTTCAAATGAATCACAGGTTAAATACAAAGTATTAGACATCCACCATTATACTCTCCTTCTGCTTCCTGCAATAGAAAAAAAACTATAATATCCCACTCACAAAAATTCCATTTGATTTTCTATAGAAACCACCATCACCCTGTGCTTGACCATTTCAACCCTAATATTCATAGGGATGATCTGAATAAAAAAAAAAACAGAAACGAAACAAATGCAAAAACTAATCCACCCACCACATTCTATATGTAAATGTTCTTTCTCACTATTAGTGAGTGAGTGGAACCTCGTTTTTCCACCACCCCCACTGCAACAACAGCTCAGCTCAAATATCCTGGAAATTACTTCCCAAACACGACAACCCCCATTCGTCGTCCATTCACAATAAAACCCCCCCAATATACTCGTACCGTTTTCGAACTTAACTAACGAACTATATACACTACCCGTAGGTACAATGAAAAAGAGAGTCCTTTTTAAACCATAGTGACCAACAAAACCCAAGCAGTCTGTGATGTTATTTAGTTCGCGACAAACGCGTTTCGTTAGAATTCCTGACGACTAATTTTCCCATTTTATTTTTTGTTTTCTTCTCTCCATTAATTCTTCTGTCCATTTTTCAATCTTCAAAAGTTTTTAAAAAAAATATCAATTTTCAAAAATAAAAATCTGTAATGAAAAATGAAAATAACCGAGTATTTTGTAAGGACTCGGATGAAATATATTCAAACAAAGGAATATCTAGTGGACAAACTTTGTTCAACTATCGAAAGTGTACCAGATTTTTGTAATAGGTATTGTTGTGTGTACTGCTGCTGCTGCTGCTATTATCGAAGACGTAAATCGATTGGAGTAATTCAAGAAAATAACCTGAGAACTAACCAAGGAACACCGGTCATTCCAATAGCAATTACTGATGTCGAGTTGTAAGTGCACTATATGTACCTATCTGTGTGTCTATACGTTCTACATATATAATTACTGTAAATGTTGATGATGGACATTTTGAACTTTACTTACGAACAACAAGAAACAATAAAAGTCTAAAATAGATAGTTTATTAAATAAATATCACTCATGCGAACTTGTTTTTTTTTTTGCTGTTTCTCGTTTAAATAATGCGTGTATTGTGTGTGTTTGCTAATTTAAATAAAGTCAAGATCTTTTCATTATCCTTCCACTTTTGTGTGCGTTTTTTTTAAGGACGTTTGTACTAATATTTGATAAGATGTTTTCTTTTGACAAACAGTGGAATTTGTAACTCTTGTTCGTAACAAGAACTAAGAATGCAAGGACCTTCTTTTGCTGTCCAAACTTTTAATACTTGAAAATATTGTTTGTTTTTCTAAGAACGGTTTTGCAGAAATAACTTTACCTTGTCCTGGAAAGTGTTGTTTGCTTTGTTAAAACTTTTCTAATTTTTGTTTAAATGGCGCCCAACCATTATATTTATGTACATACACACATTTCCTTTGTTAAAAGTTAGAAGTTGAGTTTTTTTTTACGACTGTGACATTTTTCTAAAGGTATTGGGTTACAAGAAACTCAAGTTTTGTCCATTTGGAGAATTCATTTACATAGTGAAACAGTTCCAGTTCGAATAGAAATTAATCAATGGACAATTTATGTCTGTAAATAATTCTTTTAGATTAATTGAGTGATTTCTTTGATAGATGACTTGAAAGACATCATAATTATTTTTAACATCGCGTGTGACCAACTGTCTGCGAAAATTATCAATCTTGTCAATTTTTAAAACTTACCTAGGGGTAAATTATGGCAGTTGTCTTTCTTTCTTTAGTTTGTTCGATCAATCAATAAATTGTATCGCCCAAAAGACACATGGGGTAAAACCTTTGGTTTCAAAATTCTACAAGTACTTCCTATTTTTAAATTGAAACAAAGGGTTTTCCAATAAAAGGTTTCATTTTGAATAGCCAGATGTGACTTTAGAAGTTATTGAAGTAAAAACTACGCCGATACAAGCTTCAGCAAAGCATTGAAATTGTACAAATTTACTACTAAAATTAGTGATGTGAATAATCGAAATCTCGTGCGTCGCTTAAGAATAACTGAGAATATTGATGATATCGCTTGTAGTTTTGGCGACTTGATCGGTCTTCAGAATTAGGCATTCCACAAACGACATTGAACCCAATTTACGAGTACATAAAGCTTTACGTCTTAAGACTTTTTAAGTGCTGTTAACACAATCACTCACACTAAAACCCGTGCGTCGCGTCGATCACCAGCAATTTCCATCGTATCTTCGCTAGTTGATTTCTTGATATGCATACAAATGATCCAGATTTTCAGCGAAAAACCTACAGTCCCATTTTCACGTCGAAGGCTACTTTATATAAGCATTTGAGCCCATGAGCGGTATGATTGGAGCTTATTTATCCGATGATTACGATGTTGCAATTGTTTCGGTGAATGGATTGCGCTGCTGAGCTAATACTTCTTCTAATACGTATCTGGCTGTTTTTTCAACAGCGGTCATTTGAACAGTTTTCCCTTAAATAACTTCAAGATGTTTTGGAAAGTATTCAAAAAAGAACTTTCAAAATTACGATAATACTATAACCGAAAGTTTTACACCGACGCAATGTTGCATGAGTTCCGTTTTTATGATGTTTTTTTTTATAAATAATGTTCTGTCAAATTAGCCTGTTGCGCCCCCCACCCCCTCACACAATTCAGCGGTAATACGGAAAATTCCGAGAATGGCCATCAGATTTTACAGTCAAGTATAGAGATTATTTTCTTAATGACACATCAAGAATGTGGAATGCCTTACCCAACTTTGTTTTTTGCTATCCCATTTTGATATTCAAAACTTTCAGTCCTTGAATGCTTCCCTATTTTCCTTACTGTGATTTAATTTTAAACATGTTAAGGGTAGTATGACCCCTTTAAAATATTATAATTTTTAGGCCGGAATTCGAAGATACCATCGTATTTTTGGAAGAAAAATTTCCTGACCGTGTTATTTCTCGAATTGAAGAGGTAATAACAATTGATCACTGAGAAGTTGACCTTTAGACTTTTTATTTTGAGGTCCATGCCAATGCTCCACAATCGATTGAAAACCTATAAGACAGAATTCATGAAGATATCGATAACATAAACCCGTAAATGTTTGAATTAGCCATGGATATTCTAAGAAACGAATATGGTGCCGCAACCGTAGCCTTGGTCGTCAATTGCTTAATATTCATTCTTTTGGTAATAGATTAACTTTTGACTATCAATGAAATAAACAGCATTATCAAAATCAAACCTCTTATTGAGAGCCAGTTAAGATACCCTAGATAGAGTAAATCAGAAGAATTTTAAGTAAACACAATCGGGAAAAATGGGTCAAAGGTCTCTCCTTCTTGATTATTGTTTTTTTTTTTTTTAATTCCCTTGAATTTTTCTCGTCTTAACCTTGCCTTGACCTTGTGTATTTCTTCATCCAAACAACACCACCTGATACATTTCCCAAGATACATTTCTCGAACACTTTTCTCTTTTTAATCTACCCTTTAAAATATTTTCACTTTAAATGTCAATAAATTCAATATCATCAACCACTAATTTATTACTTATTTATTATGTTTTGCAGCAATAAAACCTCACTTCAATCACAATATAATTCGAATGGAAACTCGATTGCACCATCCCCCATAAACGAAACACCACCTGTTACACCCCATTATACAATTCCCCTGGCAGTGTCTATAAAACCACAATCGAGACAAAACAACGAAAACCACAATGGAAATAATATTCCTGATAGTTGGTCCCAATCAAGCATAAGGGAACACACTTCTACTGAGGAGAAGCAGCTAAGTCAAAACAGTGACAATATTTACAGCGAACAACAAGCTTGTTCGACTCCAATAACAACTGTTGTGGCAACTCTTCAGAGTTCACCAAATGGTGTTGATCTTAAAAGTTCAGCGGATGAAGAAACTAAATCACCACTGAAAGCAGAAATAAAAAATCTTCCTCCTCCAGAAACCGAGAGTTCGAGTGGAGATGTTGTAATTGAACAAATGTCACCTGAAAAGGAGTCTCCAAAAGTTGAACCCACAGCTTCACCATCAAACGTGGAAAGTCAAGCAACACCCATGGAAGAGCAGCCTAAACAACCTGAACTTGAACCTGAAGAGCCTACTGTTGACATGGTAGATACTCCAGACTATGAATCCCAAGCAATTGCATCGACTTCTCGTCCTCATTCAGCGATTTCCAGCAAATCTCAAGTTATCGAGGAGGAACTCGACTGTGAACAAGTGCCCTTGGAGCCTGATAGAGTCTCAGAAGCAACTCAGGAGGTACTGGAAGACATCAGTGACTATGAAGACAACATTGTCGTTCCGAAAACTCCAACTGAACCACAATCTCCACGCAAAACTCAACTTGTGGATCATGGAGCCAGCAGAGCTCCCACTCCAGACATCGATGATTCTCACATTGTTTCCTCACCCAGATCACCAACAATTCAAGAAATGAAAGCCTTATCTCGGAAGTCATCATTCGCTAAAAGCTGCGATTCACTCTTCGATCGCACCTCATCGAAACTAGACGCCGACAATAGCACTGAAACCAGTTCGGACTATCAGTCGAGCCATCTCAACAACACACTCACCGAGTTCAATCCAATCAAACCTCAACACATCCCGTTGCAGAGGAAATCGAAGACTTCGTGTTTCATGAAGAAACACCGGCGCGTCTCTCCGGTCAAGCAAACAATCAATATGGGTCAAGTGGAACTCTATCCCCAGAGCATGACACGCTTCGATAAGCCACGAGATGCTCTTCATAAAGCCTTCGATCAACTGGACTCATCGAATTGGGAAGTGAATGTGTTGGGACTCAAATCAATGGTCCGACTAATGCGTTACCACCCCGATACTCTGGACAATCAAATGCACATGACCTGCATTCAGCTGACAAAGTCAGTCCGGAATTTAAGATCTCAGGTGTCTCGAGCTGCCTGTCAAGCCTCCACCGAGTTGTTTACCATGAAATGCAAATATCTCGAGCAAGAATGTGATGATCTGGTGTGTGCTCTTCTGCATCGCACAGCTGACACAAATCGTTTCCTACGTGCCGATGCAACCAGAGGTCTCGAATCAATGTGTGATAATTTAACACCAACAAAGGTCCTTAATATCCTGTGCAACAAAGGAGCCAATCATCAAAACGCTATCGTCCGAACTACAACAGCTAAGCTTCTAAATCGCCTAGCCGACCGAATCGGATGTGATAAAATCTATGCCATGGGTCGGGAACATCGAGATAAGTTCATCCTGACAGGAGCTAATCTTTTGCTTGAGGGAAGCCTCGAAACAAGGAGCTATGCAAAAGCTCTTTTCCGATTAATGTCAAGTCATCAGAATTATTCTAGATTGCTGTTAGAGGTGATACCAACTCGGACTTATAGAAACATCGAAAAAACATTGAAAAATATTCGTTAAAATTTTAATACCAACAATCTTGAACTATACTTAACTTTTTGTAAATAGTTTTTACATGTGAAATATATTAAAGTTTTATAAATGTTGCACAAAAATAAAAAAGTTATTTATTAGAGGTACATTATTTATGTTTTATGTAAGTAGATAATTTAGCAAGTAGTTATTTATTATATAAATAAATATAATATTATTTCGTTGTCTTTAGCTGAAATGCACTTTAGAATTATTAGTTTTAAGAACTCAATATTGTATATTATTTGTTTTCTTTAATAAATAAAAATATAAAACTATTAAAACAATTTTTTCTTGAGGAAAGAAAGTGAAATGAGATCAGGTAGGTTAAGATAAATGCTCAGAACATTCACATTCCACAATCAGCACTAATTTTTAATTCCAAATGAAAAACAGCATTCTGCGATTTTTGACATTTTTGAGCACTCCTAATACGAAATTACGTAAATACAATGTTCAAATTTTTGAATAAAAAGTTGGAGGAAGCACTAAAATTTTATAATATTGAGTAAAGTAAAGTTTAACAAACAAATCTAATAAAAGGTTCACCACTTACTTACTTAAGGTGGCGCTACAGTCTGGGCGGACCTGGGCCTCAACCAACATGCGTCTCCAGCCAGCTCGGTCCCTAGCTAGCTGTCTCCAGTTTCGCACGCCAAGTTAGTTGAGGTCTTCACCCACCTGCGTGCGCCACTTGAGTCGCGGTTATTCTCTACTTTTTTTTTCTTCTGCTCGTAGAACTCGCGAGCAGCTGTGGTCCTCCTGTGCACCGCGCGCCGTTTTGTATGCCTGTTGCTTAGCTGCGTGCGCTTGCCGGCATTCGTCGTCAAACCAGGGGTTTCGCTGTGGTGGCCGCTCTGATGGCTGCAAGGCAATGTTGAAACTGGCTTTCAATGCTTAATGCAGGCAGCATAGGACTTCTTCAGAGGTTTTAAGAGACTCGATAGGAAAAGGACATGGAAGTCTCTTGCGACTGTAGCCGTCGAACGTCGAATCTTCTCACAGTACTTTCTTGTTTTGGCTTGGATCGGGATTTCCGTAGCCGTACCTTCACTACAACGAGGTAGTGATCCGAGTCAATGTTGCCCCTTGGAATGTTCGGACATCCTGTATACTGGAGAAGTGTCGTGCGTCGATCGCAATGTGGTCAATCTGGTTGATAGTTGATTGATCAGGAAATTTCCATGTCCCCTTGTGGATATCAAGATGTGTGAACTGCGTACTAGCTACCTGAACGAACGTCTCTTGTCTCGCCCCGCAGCGAAATCAATGAGGCTGAATCCGTTGTCGGAGGTGGTGTCGTGCAGGCTGTATCTCCCCATAGTGCCACCAAAGATGTATTCTTTTCCTAGCTTGGCGTTAAAATCTCCTAAGACAATTTTAATGTCATAGCCAGGGCACTGCTCATATGTCTTGTCCAAGAGCTCGAAGAATATGTCTTTGGTGTCTTCATTTTTCTCCTCTGTTAGGGCATGCGTGCATATTAGGCTTTTGTTGGCGAATTTAGCCTTGATGCGGATTGTCGTGATGCGCTCGCTCACACTATTGAAACTCAAACTTTTTGCCCGAGTCTAGTTCCAACAACAAATCCACACCCAAATGTTCATAAGGCTTTACGATTTATTCGATATCAATATTTATATAATTTTTACAGCACTTTTGGGCCCTTCAATAAATTACTGAGACAAGATCAAAGTGACTATTCTTGAAATGGTCCAAAATTAGTTTTTAATCAACTAGTTTCATTTTCTTTTCGAGTTTTAAGTCTTGAACAAATCCTTATTATAACTTACCCTATAGAAAGTTATAGTAATTCGTCCGATTTGTTGCATTGAAATTTTTGACATTTCTCAACGTTTTAACTCTTTCAGGTCTGGTGGTTAGTTTACTAAACACCTATTCGCGGGTATTTAAAATATATTTCAATCTCACTTAACGGTATGTATGTACATGTATGTGTACTTTGGTATGTTTTCGTTGTACGTTGCGAAATATCTGCAAATGAAACGCAGCAGATGAGCTATAACTATAAGATTTTTTACACAACACGTTCAGTGTCATTTTTGTCAATGCTAAGGGGCCAGTTATAGCTATCAGTAAAATCCATCAGTAAAATTTGAAACAGGAGGAATTTGAAATGTTTTACTTATGAGCGTTTATAGCAATCAGTAAATTTACGTCATTAAATTAAATGTCATTTTGAAGCTTCGCGCCTCAGACAATTTTTTTACTGGTGCTTTCATCAGTAAAATTTTTAATGATGTGATCGGAACAGTAAAAAATTGGAACACCAACAGCAAAACTAAATGGATTTTTTTTTGGCTTTTGGCAGTCAGCTGTTCAGTAAAATGAAGTTTCATCATTAAAAAAAACTAAAATGGATTTATAAATTAAATAAAACTTTAAATGCACTGTTTCTTTTTGAAAAAAATACTTGAATATAGGATTCATCTTATTGCATCAATCTTTTGCTAGAAATAAATCTGTAACATGTTCAAAAACTAAAAACAAAAATTTTACTGATGGATTTTACTGATAGCTATAACCGGCCCCAAAGTTTTGAAAATCTGTAAAAAAGGTAAGAGTGCTTCTGGTGTTATGATTTTCAGTGTTTTTTTGTAATTTAGTGTTTATTTCATTGATTTATAATAACACTAAATTTGAAATTATTCGTTTTTTATAAAAAAAAAAAAACAAGAGTAATATGGTTAGTTAACTGACCACTGTGAGTTTATTAAGGTTTTATTTCAATAATGTTTTCAACGGAATTGGATGTTACATTTGCAGAACGCCACGTGTTGGTGTTCTGAATGAAGGTGATATGGCAGACTTTTTTCTAGAAGATATGCCATCAGCTGATGAAAGTGTTTGTAGTTCAGACCTAGACGACGAGTACAATGATGGGCTTCCAGCTATGATGGTGCTTGGTGACATACCTATCAACCTTCAACGAGAATTTGCCTAATAGAACCAGTGCTAGTTTTGGCAAACTCTATAAAGTAAGGCCAATGTTAGACATTCTAAAACGAAATTTTGATCAAAACTTTTACTCCTCAAAAAACATTGGGCAGGTTCAGACAACATAATGGACTTCATTTGCAGTCAACTTCATTCTTTGAACGTAAATTTTGACCAAGGCAACTAGTTAGTTTTTCAAGTGTCATGAATTTAAAATTCAGTACTTTACTTCACACCTCTACTTCAAGTTCATAGTACAAAAACTACCAAAAACATTATTGTCTACAAAACACTCCTCAGGCAAGCTACAAGTCCATCACGATTTGTATTTTGTATTTTAAAGAAATATTACTTATTTCTTTTCCAAATTTACAATGCTTTTTACAGAAAGCATTAAATGAAGTTGTGCAGAAAATAAATAAATCATTGAGTAATAAAGTTTAGCTTTTAGTTGAATTAAAAAACATGATCAATTGTCATTTTGACATAAGTTGACTTGACTTGATAGTTAGGGAGATTTTTCTTGACTAACTTTCCAGTCAACTTTCCAGTCAACTTTCCAATAAAGTTTACTAATTGGAAGGCAATTTTTTGGCAGCTGGCCAATCAGATACTAGAAACTTTCCTTACTTTCAAGTCCCTTATGTCGGCTGAACCTGCCCATTGCTATTGATGAAAGTATGATCAAATTCAAGAGGCGCAACTTTCTAAAGCAGTATATGCCAAAAAAGCCAATCAAGCGAGGATATAAGGTTTGGATGAAGTGTGCGGAGTCTGGATATTGTTTAGATTTTGAAATATACACCGGAAAAATAGGAAACATAGTTCAGACTGATCCTGGCGGCAAGGTGGTTCGAAAATTTGGCGAAAATTTAAAATCGAAGAATATTAGAGTATTCATTGATAATTATTTTAAAAGCTACGCCCTACAGGTAGACTTACTGAAAAACAATATATTAGCGTGTGGGAACTGTGCATTCGAATCGTAAATATCTGCCGAAACTGAAAGAAGACAAAAATTTGACACCAGGCCAGTTCGATTATATGGTAAGCGATACGAATGCCGCAGCTATAAAATGGAGAGATAAAAGATCGATTTTAGTTCTAACCAACTATTTAGACTCAACAAAAACAGGTGTTGTATGTCGTAAAGAACGCAATGGGGACATGACTAAAGTGTCATGTCCGGACGCCGCCGTGATGCAATTTAATAATTGCATGAACTATGTGGATAAATTTGACCAACTAAAAAGTACATATGCCATCGAAAGGAAGTCCCACAAATGGTGGCATCGAAATTTTTCCACTTTTTGGACTAAGCTGTCGTAAAGGCCTTTTTGCTTTACAAAGAACTCCGAAAGGAACCCAGAATTTGATCTACTAAATAAAAAAGACTTCCGCAGAACTGTGTACGAAGGGACCCTATTAACAGCAAAGGCGGAGAGAAATTTTAATTCCAGACGTTCCCTCAATAGTAATGGGTCGAACGAATTACGGACGGAAAGCAATTTGCACCAAAAATGCAGCAACAAATCATTCAAGTACCGCAAGTAAGGGACTTCATTTGCAGTCAACTTCATTCTTTGAACGTAAATTTTGACCAAGGCAACTAGTTAGTTTTTCAAGTGCCATGAATTTCAAATTCAGAACTTTACTTCACAAACCTCTACTTCAAGTCCATAGTACAAGAACTATCGAAATCATTATTTTCTACAAAACACTCCTCAGCTAAGCTACAAGTGCATCACGATTTGTATTTTGTATTGTAAAGAAATATTACTTATTTCTTTTCCAAATTTACAAAGAACCTTTTTACAGAAAACATTAAATGAAGTTGTGCAGAAAATAAATAAATCATTGAGTAATAAAGTTAAGCTTTTAGTTGAATTAAAAATCATGATCAATTGTCATTTTGACATAAGTTGACTTGACTTGATAGTTGAGGAGATTTTTCTTGACTAACTTTCCAGCCAACTTTCCAATAAAGTTGCCTTAATTGGAAGGCAATTTTTTGGCAGCTGGCCAATCAGATGCTAGAAACTTGCCTTACTTTCAAGTGCCTTATGTCGGCTGAACCTGCCCAATGTTTCTCGGATTTTTATACAAAATATGTAGTCCTTTTATTTTTCATGTAATTAAATTATCTTTTTCATTCTTATTTATGTTTATTTATGTACAAGGTTGAGCGCCACGGTGGTTAGTAAAATAACCACCTAATTTCTCAAAAACAGTTTGTTGATACGTGTAACATACACACGTGTATTGCTTTTATAAAGTAGTCTTTGTAAATCCGTGGCTGAAAGAGTTAAGATCCCTAGAATGTAAATAAAAGGTTCTTAGAAAGATGTCTGCGTCTGAATATATCCGTTCTTTTGGGATAACTTTTTTCGGCGGCAATATCTCCAGAACCATCAAAGAAATCGACTTTAAATAAGGTTAAAATTTCAAAATTATTTAACTAACTTTCAAAAAATGCTACTATTTGTTCAAAATGTGTTTTCGATTAAAAATCTTGGGAACAAAAACAGCTATTGAAAGCAAACTTATTTTTTCATATGCAAAATAATGTTGTTGGTTTTTTACAAAAAGAACACAAAAACTGATAAGAAATAGTTTTCCACTCAAGCATTTTGAGAAGAAGGAAAGAAATTAAAATGTGTGTATGTTACACAAAATATTGTTATTAATATTTTGTAAAACTTTAAGAAATATCGATAGACGGGTACGAATAGGAAGTTATCAGTATGGGTCGCATCCCAACCTATATTTGATTTCTTGTTTTGAACATTCTTTTTTCTTTAAAACCAATGTAAACTACTATTGTTTCGGTCCCTTAATTAAAATAATATATTATAATTCAGCGTTCGCAGCTGTATTTAAGTAAAAGTGTTTGGTTTTTAAAGTTTGACGAACGAAATAAATAAAATAACAAACTTGCCGAAAAATTTAAAACCATAAAATTGTACACAAGGTCTACTCGTATTACCAATCAATTGACGAAGTTTCATTTTCGTTTTCGAAAAATATTACTTGTTTAGCTGATTAAATTATGCTTCAATATTATATCAACTCGGAGTTTTACAAAGAAAGATTCGTAGTAGCTCTAGATTTATATTTTATTTTAATTTTATTTTTTGATAATCACACTTCGCTTAATTTAAGCTCTTAAGTTCTATCTCTGAAAAAAAAAAACTCCGGGGACTTTTGGGAAAACTCTTCGCGATTTTATAAACGTTTTTGTTTTAATGGGTATCCTCGTTACGGTTCGTTAAAACAACGGTATATGCAAGAAAGAATTTAAAATGAAAACACCCATTTGAGAATTTGAATTTTTTGAAGAAGCAATTAAAGAAGAAAAGAATTGAAGAAAAAAATGAAGAAAATTTAAAATGGTTGAACGTTGTACAAAAAATCTGCTGCTATTTAAGATTCAAAAATTAAATTGTTTTTCAAGTAAGGATAATCAAGATTCAATAAACAATTTTTATGTTCTTAGTAAGTGTTTAAACAGAATTTATTAATTTTTTTTTAACTCATCGACATAATCTTATAAACTATTTAAGTTACCAATGTTGTGAGAAACAGTGGAGAAAAAAAAGCAACAAAATCATAAGAA
Organism: Eupeodes luniger; assembly: GCA_951509635.1. Classification (NCBI taxonomy): domain Eukaryota; kingdom Metazoa; phylum Arthropoda; class Insecta; order Diptera; family Syrphidae; genus Eupeodes; species Eupeodes luniger. The sequence continues at coordinate 16,477,357 of OX608075.1, forward strand.
TTATCATCATTTTCAATATCAAAAATCAATTTTACGGTACTTACTTGTTCTGGACAATAACTTTCTTTCAGCTGTTCTTTTAAATACCACATGAAAGATGAAATAAATAAATCCGATGTTATAACTCTTGCCTTGAACCGTACAAGTATTTTGGGATCGCTATCTCATTAGGAAATTATTCATTGATTTTTGTTCTTCTGCTAAAAACTATTGTATTCGGAAAAGTTAAAGACAATTTCTCCACCAGGTCCAAAAATTTTGCGAAGTATTTGAGCCAGGAGTTTGTGACTTTATTTGGGTTTTCCAATTTATCTACAACTATTATCACCTAAAGTTTTTATAATTATGGTTTATCTATTCCTGTTATACATACCCGAATTTTATTCTGAATTTATGACAAATATCTTTGGAAAGTGTTTCAATCATTTGTGTTGCCGAATTCTTGTTTTTGTTGCTTCTGAGTTTCTCTTTAAGTACCTATCCATTTTTTCTTATTTCTTCTCATTTTAATTCTTAACATTTTTAAAAGCATTCAGTAAATCCAAGATGTTCGAAGCGGTATTAAAATCAGTCCAATTTTGGGGAACGCAGTTTGAGAACGATACTTCTGTTTCTATAAAAACTGAACAAAATATGAATGGTCTTATGAGTTCCCGGATCTAAACAAAATGATATGAAATTAAGCTTTAAGAAACAACAATATCGCCTAGAAAATGTGAGAAGTTATGATAAAGACCTAAAGAATCCTCTAATTAACTCATCGCCTCACCAGCGTAATGAAACCATCGAGATAGTTCTGTTTCTATTCGAAGCTATTTACTAATTCTTTTTGAGTTTTTATACTTATAGTTAAAACAAATTTGCACATCCCCCCAAAGCATAAAAACAAAACTTTAAAACAAATTGAATTGAAAAATTAAAATCTTTGTGTATTGACTTAAGATTTTGTCATTTGGCCTCCGGAAATAACAACTTAACTAGATTTTAGTTATTCTCCATAAAAAAAAATGTGGATTTTTGTCTTTATCTCTGTGTAATGGAAAAACCACTAAATTATGTTGGAATAATGAATTTTGTCAAGTTATGAAATAAATTAGGGAAAAACAACTTAAGTCCACTTTGGTCAATTGAAACTTCAATCTACTTCAATTAAAATCAGCAAAACAAGATTTAGAATTTTTTAAATGATAATTCTCTCAAATCTTAAACAAGTGCAGTGTTTCATATGCTCTCCAAGATCTTAATTAAAATAAATCTTAGTGGTTATGTAAATTTAATTCCCTTCTATTTTTCAGTTTCGTAAGATTGTCCAATAATTTTCTAGAAAAATTTTAAATTTCTAAAATTTGTCTTAAAAATTCTCTCTTAAAAAATGTTAAGAAAATATTTTACGGGTTCTACCTTCAGGCTACAGAATACTTTGAATAATGGAACAGAATCTCCTAATAGACAACAAGACAAGAGAAAAAGTCCTTAAATTGGAATGGGCAATTTGGTGTTCATATTGCCCACAAATGACATGCAGGCACAACGTTGGAAAGATTAGTTCAAAAACATCATTTTTTAACAAAGAAGGCTTTTAAAAATGCCTACAGATTTAATCATTTTAGTATCTTATTTAAATAGTTTTTGGAAATTATAATTAATTTATGAGTCAAGTCAAATGAATATTTTAATTGAAGTTTTGACAAACCTTAAATTTAATGCTTTCATGGTTTGGGAAAATACGTTTTGGAGTTAAATTTTGGTTTGGATTTAGTTTCGGAACCTTGATTTTAAGTATTTGTTCCAATTTTAAAAATATTACATTATTTTTAATTTTTTCAAAAACTATTTCTAAAACTTAATGTGATTCGTTAAATCTTTTCTGTTAAAATCGATTTTAGAATAAATTGTTCGTCGTTTCTTTTAGATTTATGTAAGAAAGGTGAAGCCTAACAAATTATGAAGATTTTTCGAAAAAATGTTAATTTAAACTAAATATTGAGGATAGGGATCATACATTTAGAAAAGTCTCAAAAAGCCTTAAATTTGTGATTTAAAGAGCAAATATTTTAAAAACCTGACGTGATAAACTGATTTTCCAATCGTATTTGAATTTAGGACATCAAAACCCTTCTGTAAAATGTAATATGATTGCCTAGAACTAGAACAACCTTGTCGAACAGTACAATTTTGAAATTAGGTTCCAACAAAATCAAACGTAATTGAAAATTTAGAATGAAACAACAACAACTTGTGTGTGCTACCACCAAGTTCATAGGCTGGAGTTATAGCTTTTCACGGGGACCAACCCGATCATCAGACTCCTTTAGTGGTGCTTAATCGCTTTTTATGTTCAATTTAATTTTTGAAGAACTTTTGCCCGAGCTTTCATTACGCCAGCTGTCGATATGAACAATTCAATTCATGATGAAACATTCATATAAATTATATATAATAAAAACATGCACAAAGCATGGAAATTTGCAGCGTTTTTTTTAAATAAGCCAACTCCCATTGTTTAGGTCAAAAAATACTCGTTCTATGGTACAATCCATAGCACCTTATCGTTATCATATGCTGTTTCGCATCTGGGCAATAGGTAGATCAAATACATTTTCGTCCATTCTCCTTAACCTACTCTGAAACTGCCTCCAAGTATGATTTTCTATTTTTCTAAGATTTAAAAGATAACTTCTAGACTTCCTTCTTAAACCCCCCTCAGTAATACTCATAAAATTACATACATACATATTGTTTCTTTTTTTATATAAAAATTCATAATCTATGTACAGAGAAAAATTCTTACAGAGAAAATTTGAATTTGTTAAATATTGCTATGCGAATCCGGATCCGACGAATTGAAATTTTGGATGTTTTATTTTGTTGCTTCGATAATGCAAGGATGGGTGTGTTTTTTTTTTGAAGATTTGTACAAAGGTCCTTTACGAGAAAAGGATTCCCATCGTTCTAACGTGTTATCTGTGTCTGTTTCTTTGCTCTGAGCGTCTGTTGTTGTTGTTGCTGTTATTATTTCTGTTATGATGTCCACCGCCTCCGTGATCTCTTGACGGATCCGACCGAGAATACGGAGAAATCTGATGGTGTCGAGGTGAATTGTGCGACGAATGCTTTTGGAGATCATCACTTCGCCTCTGGGAACCTGCACCTGAACCTGAACACCATTCGATTCTTTTTGGTGGTGGTGAGTTGTCTCGCTTGAAGGGATTACTGGCTCCATTGAAATTGTTGTAGATATTTCTGCCACCGCCTGGACCACCTCTTCGTTGAAGTGGTTCACAATCGCTGGGTAAGCCTCCTCCGCCACCGCCGCCGACCGGTTGGTCTTTTACTTTGATTGTTAGACACTTCCGAAAGAGACTGAGGCCAGAAAGGAGCCTTAATGCGTATGGCACGGTGCACTTATGGACGTAGGTTATAAAGCCGAAGGTCTTTTGTCTGCCTCCATTGTCTTTGGGAATTCTAACTGATTCAATTGGTCCAGCCTAAAAATGAGGAAAATAAGAATAAATAAATATCACTAACACTTTTCCAGTTGGGAAGAAAGATAAAGGTTTCTAGCTTACTTGTAGAAAAACTTCATAGAGCAACTCCTCGGTGACTCTGTTATCGAGATTCGCACAGAAAATTGTCCTCTTGGATTCATCGTCCTCGTCGTCCGATTCCACTTCAACCATTGCTCTGTTCGATTGGTAATTTGGTTTTGTCTGATTATACATTTTTGAGAATTTAAATGAAATTGATGAAAGTTATCGACATAAATTATGTAGATATTTTTATATTTTAAAACGATGAAATTTATTTGTTTTGATTTTCGAGTTTTTGTTTTTTTGGCGTAGTGTAGTAAAATAAACGTTTGTCTGTTCTTCTGTTTTGGTGTCAAATTGTTAAAAATGGCGGTGAGAAAAAAAACATTTGCTTTAATTTTAAGAAAACACTGTAGGTGGCGCTTCGAAAGGGAAATATTTGATGTTCAGGTGCCAGGGGCCGATGACGTTAAACCTATGTTACATGTGGAAACGTTGATAACATTTACTTTGGATTTATTTGAAAATCATCATTTTATCGCTCTCACTTGATGGTAAAAAAATTGTAAGACAAATAAAGCCCTAAATTAAAAAAAAAAAACAAGTGGAAATGAAATAAAATTGTGGTATTTTTTTAATATGTGAACACCATTAACGAAATTGGGAGAGAATCATCAAAAAGTTCGTATTTTCTTGGTTGTAGAAGAATCACAAAACCTGGCTTTTCATCAACTTAGGCAGTTATATTCTCAATTGTTCTTGATCGCCACACACAATTTCCATTCTTCACATCGCCATCTTGTCCTAAAAGCTCAAATTTACAGACTAGTTTCACTATTTCCTGCCGATGACGTATGTAGTTCTAAATTGTCAAAGGTCAAAAATAACACCTTCAACAGTGATAGCCACCTAAATAGCGCAATATTTTAAAATTAAACCTCTTATTTTGAATTCGTTTATATATTTGCATTTGTATCTATCAAAAAAAGTTACAAAATAGTATCTTAACACTAAACAGTACTATTTGTCACATTATAAATAAGGCTTTTTTTCAAACAGTCACTTTTCGAATTTTTTAAAAATATGTTATACATTGTTATAATTGACATAAGATTGTTAGTTTTTCATTCACTTTTCTACAAAAATCTAATTTGCCTTCATGCATTGAAACCAACACTAAAGAAAAAAATTAAGTATATTAACAAACCATTTTTCTGACTTACCAAAATAACTCGACCTTATAGGGAAAAATATCTTTACAAACCTTTTGTTTATATCTTAAATTCCTTTTCAATAAAAACAGTTGATATTTTAATTTTGTTAGTTTTCACCAAAAAGGCAAAATCTAACATTTATTTATTAGTTTTTATTTTTGTTTTGTTTTTAAATGATTTTTGATTCAAAATAAATAAAAAAGTTCAAAATTGATAAATTCTTTAAAATTAGATAAAAATAAAAACAATCTAACAAAAAAGAATAAGTTTAAAATAAGAATAAGGTCAGTTTATATTCCTGAAATCGAAAAAAAAAATTACCAAGTTACTGTAAGTGATGCTCAGTAGCTTCGATTTCAAAAAATAAACTGCCAGTCGGAAATATTAAACTTCAAAAAAAAAAAATATTTTAGTTTTAAAAATTCTATCAACAAAAGAAACTTACATACCATTTTAAAACTTCCAGAAGCTTAGAAAATATCGGAAAACCAAATTGTAATCCCCTTTATAATCATTTTTGGCTTTAGTTTCAGAATTTAAGTGGAGCTTAAACACATCTTCCCAATCAATGTCTTTTGTTTTGATATTTATAGGTGGCTAAAAAAGATGCAAATTTAAAGGTCATAAAAACATTGCATTTAAATAAATAAAACCATTTTTAACTCTATTTAGAAGCAAATATACTCACAAAACGATTTGATTTCTTCAAATTCTTAAAAATATTTTTATTTAGAAGTTCATATAATCTTTTTATTTCTTCATCTTTTTCTGTTTCCTTATCTTTAGATTTTTGGCCCATTGAGCCCATCTTCTTGTACTAAATTCAATTTTAAAAATTATATTCTTAAAACCCAACATATTAAATACAAAAATATTTGTTTCTTACAATTTCTACGATTTTTTTAGCTGTAGTATAATAATTCATTCTTCAGGAACTTAAACACAACACACAATTCACAATTCTCACAAATTATATTATGAAAATTTTCGATTCGGCTCTCGTATTTATAGTAAAATTTTGAGTTCCAAGCTTGCTGCAACTTCAATTTTCAAAATAAAGGACAGTGGGATTGTGCAAAGTGTTTTCAACAGTTTTATGTGAAAGTTGTCTTAGATATGGTCACACCATCCATGCACATTGCACATGATAAAATGCATCGGTGTAAAAGTGACAGGTATCACGATGCACATTGCACATTATACATGTGGAGGTCTTAGATATAGTACCCGATGCACATTGCACATATTAGAATGCATCGGTGTCAAAGTGACAGATGTCACGATTCACATTGCACATTACAAATGTGGGGTCTTAGATATGGTCACCCGATGCACATTGCACATATTAGAATGCATCGGTGTCAAAGTGACAGATGTCACGATTCACATTGCACTTTACACATGTGGAGGTCTTAGATATGGTCACCCGATGCACATTGCACATGTTAGAATGCATCGGTGTCAAAGTGACAGATGCCATGATGCACATTGCACATTACACATATGGAGGTCTTAGATATGGTCACCCGATGCACATTGCACATGTTAGAATGCATCGGTGTCAAAGTGACAGGTATCACGATGCACATTGCACATTACACATGTGGAGGTCTTAGATATGGTCACCCGATGCACATTGCACATGTTAAAATGCATCGGTGTCAAAGTGACAGGTATCCTGATGCAAATTGCACATTACACATGTGGAGGTCTTAGATATGGTCACCCGATGCACATTGCACATGTTAAAATGCATCGGTGCCAAAGTGACAGATGTCACGATTCTCATTGCACATTACACATATGGAGGTCTTAGATATGGTCACCCGATGCACATTGCACATGTTAAAATGCATCGGTGTCAAAGTGACAGGTATCCTGATGCAAATTGCACATTACACATGTGGAGGTCTTAGATATGGTCACCCGATGCACATTGCACATGTTAAAATGCATCGGTGTCAAAGTGACAGATGCCATGATGCACATTGCACATTACACATATGGAGGTCTTAGATATGGTCACCCGATGCACATTGCACATGTTAGAATGCATCGGTGTCAAAGTGACAGGTATCACGATGCACATTGCACATTACACATGTGGAGGTCTTAGATATGGTCACCCGATGCACATTGCACATGTTAAAATGCATCGGTGTCAAAGTGACAGGTATCCTGATGCAAATTGCACATTACACATGTGGAGGTCTTAGATATGGTCACCCGATGCACATTGCACATGTTAAAATGCATCGGTGCCAAAGTGACAGATGTCACGATTCTCATTGCACATTACACATGTGGAGGTCTTAGATATGGTCACCCGATGCACATTGCACATGTTAGAATGCATCGGTGTCAAAGTGACAGATGTCACGATTCACATTGCACTTTACACATGTGGAGGTCTTAGATATGGTCACCCGATGCACATTGCACATGTTAGAATGCATCGGTGTCAAAGTGACAGATGCCATGATGCACATTGCACATTACACATATGGAGGTCTTAGATATGGTCACCCGATGCACATTGCACATGTTAGAATGCATCGGTGTCAAAGTGACAGATGTCACGATTCACATTGCACTTTACACATGTGGAGGTCAAACTTTGACACCGATGCATTTTAACATGTGCAATGTGCATCGGGTGACCATATCTAAGACCTCCACATGTGTAATGTGCAATTTGCATCAGGATACCTGTCACTTTGACACCGATGCATTTTAACATGTGCAATGTGCATCGGGTGACCATATCTAAGACCTCCATATGTGTAATGTGCAATGAGAATCGTGACATCTGTCACTTTGGCACCGATGCATTTTAACATGTGCAATGTGCATCGGGTGACCATATCTAAGACCTCCACATGTGTAATGTGCAATTTGCATCAGGATACCTGTCACTTTGACACCGATGCATTTTAACATGTGCAATGTGCATCGGGTGACCATATCTAAGACCTCCATATGTGTAATGTGCAATGTGCATTATGGCATCTGTCACTTTGACACCGATGCATTTTAACATGTGCAATGTGCATCGGGTGACCATATCTAAGACCTCCACATGTGTAATGTGCAATGTGCATCGTGATACCTGTCACTTTGACACCGATGCATTCTAACATGTGCAATGTGCATCGGGTGACCATATCTAAGACCTCCATATGTGTAATGTGCAATGTGCATCATGGCATCTGTCACTTTGACACCGATGCATTCTAACATGTGCAATGTGCATCGGGTGACCATATCTAAGACCTCCACATGTGTAAAGTGCAATGTGAATCGTGACATCTGTCACTTTGACACCGATGCATTCTAACATGTGCAATGTGCATCGGGTGACCATATCTAAGACCTCCACATGTGTAATGTGCAATGAGAATCGTGACATCTGTCACTTTGGCACCGATGCATTTTAACATGTGCAATGTGCATCGGGTGACCATATCTAAGACCTCCACATGTGTAATGTGCAATTTGCATCAGGATACCTGTCACTTTGACACCGATGCATTTTAACATGTGCAATGTGCATGGATGGTGTGACCATATCTAAGACAACTTTCACATAAAACTGTTGAAAACACTTTGCACAATCCCACTGTCCTTTATTTTGAAAATTGAAGTTGCAGCAAGCTTGGAACTCAAAATTTTACTATAAATACGAGAGCCGAATCGAAAATTTTCATAATATAATTTGTGAGAATTGTGAATTGTGTGTTGTGTTTAAGTTCCTGAAGAATGAATTATTATACTACAGCTAAAAAAATCGTAGAAATTGTAAGAAACAAATATTTTTGTATTTAATATGTTGGGTTTTAAGAATATAATTTTTAAAATTGAATTTAGTACAAGAAGATGGGCTCAATGGGCCAAAAATCTAAAGATAAGGAAACAGAAAAAGATGAAGAAATAAAAAGATTATATGAACTTCTAAATAAAAATATTTTTAAGAATTTGAAGAAATCAAATCGTTTTGTGAGTATATTTGCTTCTAAATAGAGTTAAAAATGGTTTTATTTATTTAAATGCAATGTTTTTATGACCTTTAAATTTGCATCTTTTTTAGCCACCTATAAATATCAAAACAAAAGACATTGATTGGGAAGATGTGTTTAAGCTCCACTTAAATTCTGAAACTAAAGCCAAAAATGATTATAAAGGGGATTACAATTTGGTTTTCCGATATTTTCTAAGCTTCTGGAAGTTTTAAAATGGTATGTAAGTTGCTTTTGTTGATAGAATTTTTAAAACTAAAACATTTTTTTTTTGAAGTTTAATATTTCCGACTGGCAGTTTATTTTTTTGAAATCGAGGCTACTGAGCATCAGTTACAGTAACTTGGTAATTTTTTTTTTCGATTTCAGGAATATAAACTGACCTTATTCTTATTTTAAACTTATTCTTTTTTGTTAGATTGGGCAGGTTCAGACAACATAAGGGACTTCATTTGCAGTCAACTTCATTCTTTGAACGTAAATTTTGACCAAGGCAACTAGATAGTTTTTCAAGTGTCATGAAATTAAAATTCAGAACTTTACTTCACAAACTTCTACTTCAAGTTCATAATACAAAAATTACCAATATCATTATTTTCTACAAAACACTCCTCAGGCAAGCTACAAGTCTATCATGATTTGTATTTTGTATTTTAAAGAAATATTACTTATTTTTTTTTCCAAATTTACAAGGCACCTTTTTACAGAAAGCATTAAATGAAGTTGTGCAGAAAATAAATAAATCATTGAGTAATAAAGTTCAGCTTTTAGTTGAATTAAAAAACATGATCAATTGTCATTTTGACATAAGTTGACTTGACTTGATAGTTAGGGAGATTTTTCTTGACTTACTTTCCAGTCAACTTCCCATTAAAGTTGCCTTAATTGGAAGGCAATTTTTTGGCAGCTGGCCAATCAGATGCTAGAAACTTGCCTTACTTTCAAGTCCCTTATGTCTGCTGAACCTGTCCATTGTTTTTATTTTTATCTAATTTTAAAGAATTTATCAATTTTGAACTTTTTTATTTATTTTGAATCAAAAATCATTTAAAAACAAAACAAAACAAAAATAAAAACTAATAAATAAATGTTAGATTTTGCCTTTTTGGTGAAAACTAACAAAATCAAATGTCAACTGTTTTTATTTAAAGGAATGTAAGATATAAACAAAAGGTTTGTAAAGATATTGGTAAGTCAGAAAAACAGTTTGTAATCAATGTATGGAGGTAAATTTATTTTTCTTAAAAAGAGGATGCTTCAAAAACTAACAATCTTATGGCCACCTTTCCGGCTGGCAATAGTAAAACCTGTCAACAAACTTGAGCTTTAAGAACAACTTGAAAATGAGAAGAATCGCTCAACAACAGCTCGTAGTGTTGAGAAAATCACGGATTTTTTAATTTCTTCACGCTCTTTGAAATTAAGCATTCCAACTTTTGTAAATACAGTTCTTATTTTAGATGCAGACGTTATATAAAAACCAAACTTATATATAATTCACAATAAATACAAAAATAATTAAAATTCTTGCTAATTACTGTACCTTTTACTGTACCCATTTTTGCATTCCGAAATTAAAGTAGGCCTCGACTCTCCTGGTAGTCTCAATTCTCATCAAGCCTTCCTTTAAAAACCGTTATGTGTCATTTGCATGTGCATCCCATCCCGCATGTTCTAAGGATACGTTTTTGTTTAATTATAAATTTGTTGTTTATTGTTTAATAATTTATTAATAATAATTATAATTATGGAGTTAAGAACAAAAAATACCTCTGTCGAGTTTAAAGAGCTTCATTCAAAGCTGACAGGTAAATTTTAATTTTATTTTAAACAATAAACAATTGAACCAAATTTAAGCATAAACATTCCCACTTTTTGTTTGTGCTACCTCCATGCCAATCAGAACTTGGACTCTATGAGAAAGGAATGGATTTGGATCAAATGCGCCAGGTGATGGGGGCAGTTGATGAGTCAATTATTGAGACATCATTCAATGCCCAAGACTTGGAATTTGCATTAAGAGTAAGTATTTTCTCGGCTTTTTCAAAAATCTATTGGAATCTTCTATGTTCTTTTTTTTTACTTTAAAGGAAAGTGAACGTGACTTTAATTCTGCAAACATCTGTAACTCTACTATGATTGGGTAATTTTGTTTTTAATCCTTGAGAAGCCTTAAATCCAATCCCTTTATTTTCTTAGTTTATCAGAAAACACCAACGTCCTGGAGAGTTCAGCATTTGGACATTGTCAAAATAAGTACCTATATTTGATCCTCATGTGTTTTCATAAACTTATTTGAATTCCTTACTTTTTGTTTTGTCTAGTTTTGGATCCTTATTCTCTACAACTTTTAGTAGTCCCGAATCTGATTGTGTTGAAAGAATCACAGTCGTTGCTGAAGTTCATCATGAATTAAATTGGTCTCCGAAAAGATCATCACCAACAAGTGGTGGAGAAACATTGAAGCGTCTGGCAAGAAAACGCAATGCTGATGCAATGTCTCAGGAAGATTCTGGTATTATATTGTCGTCAAGTAGTTTATTTGAAACAACCAATCTTTGAGTTTATAATTAATGCATACCTACATAAGTGTTCATATTTGTTTTCTTTAATATTTACTTAAATTTTGTTATAATTATTATGTATTTATTGTTATTATAGCATCCTTGTATTGTTTTTGAGTACCTATTCAATACTTTAAATTTATTCTTGTTGATTTTAAGCTTGTTAATAAACTGGTTTACTTTCATTTGTTTTGTTTGGATGCATTTGGCCACAAACTTGCTAGAAGATTTTGGAAAAATTTCGGGAAAAGACCCAACGGTCGCCTTTTAGCATATTTAGATGGGGGAGGCAAGAATAATCACATTCAACCCCCCCTCCTTGATTGGAACTGCTTTCTACTTAAGACATTTAGAAATTGAGATCATTTTGTTTTCAGTTTTCATCTCGTAATGATGGTTTAGAAGACTATGAAGATAGATTCATTGTCAAACGAAGAAAATTCTTGAATCCTTTTTTAAAATAACGAAAGGCAACAATACATCGCTAGAGAAAGAAAATCCAAGTCTTCGAAATTCATTTTGAGAACCTTTCCAAAAGTTGACATTTTCATTTAAGCCAAAGCATCGGATTTACAGAAGAAATAAAACACAGTAAGGACTGTTGGTGTTGTAAGGAATGTCCATGTCCAACTTTGCTACAAGTTTTCCTACAAGCCAGTGTCAGGTACACTATTGCAATAATCGTGGCTATATTAAGTATAGATCTTTTTGTAGGATCAATAGAATTTAGCTTATTGAATGAAGGCATCATCTGAGTAGACATAATGCAGTCAGTTAATCTGCTCCAACTGGGAGTAAATTCTATGAGAATAATCAAGAATACTAACCTCTTTTAGCTAGGTAACCATCAAGGGCTGTTGCTTAACGGGCCCAACTCACCAGCCAGTTCATTAATCTCTTTTTCACCTGGGAATAGATATGTAACCCCGAGCTTCAGAAAGGAGGGGAGGGTGTAACTAGAATAGATTTTATTTTTAAAAGAAAATCAGGACATATCAGATTTTATAAAATTTCTATAACCGACGGTTATAGAGCTTGAAAAACACGGGCAAAGTCGCAGGCTCCAAAAAACCCTAAAAGACTTTAAAACAAACTCCTGAACCAACACCGCACTTCATCAATGGAAGTCAGTAGTTTTTTTTGAAGCCTTTCGTCACGATTCAATTTTTCGGAATCCCCTAGTTCAAGGTATGGGTAGAAGCAGTAGTCAAGATATTGTCGAAAAAATATCAAATTGGAATTAGTTTTCTTCTTAAGTCTTGATTCTTCAAGCCATAATATTGGATATCTGATGGTAATTAGCGTGAATATTAAGTTACTCGGAATAATTATTCCCATTTAAATTATTTGAAAACGCCATAATTTTCTCATTCTTCTAAACTGACAGCCAAAATTCTAGATAAACTGAATATTTAGTAGAAATTAATTTATGAGTTTCCTTCGATAATATTCATGTTTCCAGTTACGGAAAATGCGACAAATTCTAAGAAAATTTTATTCACGAAAGCCCCAGTGCCAGTGCTACTCATACCAAAACCATGAAAGGACAAACATTTTAATTTTGTGAAACCATATTTTGAATGTTCTACAAAATGAAAATGAAGTCTTGAATGTTTTTAAGACCAGCTAACCACCTACTCGAATCTTAAATAATAAGTTTGATTGCACTACGACTGTGCCTTGTCCACCATGTTCCGAACGAAACTAAACCTAACAAGTCTTCTTGGTCTTATGAAAAACAAGTATAATGAACTGCATTTTAGGAAGCATACGTTAACCTATAAATTGGTCCGGACCCTGAGTAAAATAAATAACTGTCATATAGGGGGAAGGGGGAGTGGTATGCAAACTTTATAACTCGCCAGAAAAAAGTGTTAGTTTTTCATTTCCTCTAGAAATGTCCTTTTTAGCTTTTTTTTGAATGCACATGTCATCTTTTCCCTTATCTTGTTGAGCTTTCCGAAACAAAACTCAAACTCATCTGAGTCCAGATTATTAAAAAAGCGAACACATTAATTCATTTAACCCAAGAAAAACGAAAAAATTTGATCGCTTTCACGTACCATTTACATACATCGTTTTCGTTTATAGAATCTAGGTCTCCTCAAATGGACGAAATGACTCCAGCCATGTTTCAGTAAGAGGTTTTTCCATCAATCTATCATTTTATATCTTTCAAATTCAAACGCACTCCTTCGTTTATTTGATTATTAAATGAAATTTGCTTTTGACCGCCATTTTTACCTCCCTACTTACTTACAACAGTCTCAAATAAAAATAAGTTAATCCTTTTGAATAACGAAGAATGTTTCGAAACTTTACGATAAGGAGGTATTTTTAACTATTCTCATTGGTGATACGGACACGATATTATGATGCTATGGGATTTTACGATGGATACATTCAGATTTCATTCAAAAATTGATGTTATTCGTGGCGAATGGAACACGATTATTATTGTTTTTTTTTATTGTATTAGTGTAACTTCGTGTACGTGTTAACGAGTGCGGTAAACTTGTCAAATTCACAGCTTAACATTTTTTAAGAATTCTATTAGAATTGGTGCAAAGAGGAGTAAATCTGCCGAAATCAATTTATTTTACCCCATGGAATACAAAACAGGTGAAATTTGTGTTTTGACAGATCTGGATCAAGAATAAATTGATTTATTTTACCCATGGAAAACCCTATTTGCAATTACCTTCAGTTGCTGATCATACCCCGTTTTTTCACCTCGAGAACTAAAACCAGCAATTTTCTTAAAAATTTGTAAACTAGGACTTCTCAAGCAACTTCATATTCTATTTAATAAATCTTTATGTTATGGTGAGTTCCTTGAAACTTGGAAGTGGTCTTTTATTACTCCTATTCATAAATCCGGCTCGAAAAAAGTAATAACAAATTATAGGCCCATTGCAAAACTTCAGATAGTTCCAAAAATCTATGAAGCTATTGTCAAAAATAAGTTGCATGCTGCGGTTTGTAATAATATATCAGATTTTCAGCATGGTTTTGTGAGCGGTAAATCCACAACTACGAACCTGGTAATTTTTTCTAATGCCTGCCTGTCTGTCTGCCTTAGAGAATAGACATCAAGTTGACTCAATTTTTACTGATTTTTCCAAAGCTTTTGACAGCGTTCAACACAACATTCTGATTAAAAAACTAGAATTTCTGTGTTTTCACTCAAAATTATTATTGTGGTTGAGAAGCTACTTGATTGGAAGAAAACAATTTGTAAAACTTGGATCTGAAATTTCTTCAGACATCACAAATTCTTCAGGTGTTCCGCAAGGCAGCCATCTTGGTCCACTTTTATTTTTTTATTATTTATAAATGATTTGCCAACACATGTTATTCACTCAAATTGCTTATTATATGCTGATGACTTTAAAATATACAAGGAAGTTAGGACCGAATCCGATGTTTTTGAACTACAACGTGACTTAAATAATATTTCTGTTTGGTGTGATCGCAATGGACAATTTTTTAATATTAGTAAGTGTTCTGTCTTAACTATATTCAAAATTTTTAACCCCATCTTATTTGACTATAATATTGCCAATATAAGCCTAAAGAGAGTATCCAAACAAAAACATCTAGGCGTGATTTTTGACGAACAATTTAAATTCTCCTGGCATTATGACTATATAATATCAAAGGCAAACTCAATGTTAGGTTTCTTATTTCGTAATGCTAAAGATTTTAAAGATCCTTACACTCTCAAGTCAATTTACATTGCATTGATACGTTCATCTCTAGAGTACTGTTCTGTTGTGTGGAATCCGTATTACGCCATTGAGAAAATTCAAAGAAGATTCACTAAATTTGTTATAAGAAAATTAAATTGGTCCTATAGTCCATCATATGATGCCAGATGTGCTTTGATTAATCTTAAGTCACTTAATATAAGACTTGAATATTTGTCTGTTCTTTTTGCACGAGATGTTTTATGTGGGCATATTCAATGTTCACAATTGCTCTCTAAGTTTAGTATGTATGTCCCGGATCGACGTATTAGACCTAGAGGAGGTGATTTACTTTTTATACCCTCACATAGGACTAACTACGGTTTTAATGACACAATAACTATGGCTTCTATTAATTATAATAAATTTGACCACGTATAATCGATTTTAATATGAGTCGGAATATTTGTAAAAGTATCATATTAAATAACATGTGAAATTATTATTATATACCTACACATTTTTTATTAACTAACTTAATTTACCTTCTTGTCTTAATTTATTGTAAGTATCTTGTATATATGTATGTATATCTATATCAAACCCACCATTCTATACTCACATATGCTAAATCTAAGAAAGTTATATGTACTTGATGGATAAACTAAATAAATAAATAAATAAAACCAACCGAAATTACAGATAATTTCTTAAATTGTTTATTTAAGTTAATAATAATATTGGTACATATTATAAAATTTTTAATTATTTGTTTTTATTTTTATTTTTATATTTTAAATTTTAATTTCTTCATAATCTTAAAATCTTTTTCCTCTATCATTTTTAATTTTAATTTTTATTATTTTCTTTTTGTTTTCTCTTTAAATTTATTTCGAAATTTTTCTATATCTTGTTTTGTTTATTTTCATCTGAATAATAATTCAATAATTAATTAATAAAAAAAATGTATTTATAAACTCAATCGTATGTATATAATAATAAATACCCAATGCGGTTAGACTTTCAGTATCTTTTGTTTTTCTCTTTTCTCTTTTCATTTTTCAATTACAATTAAAAAAAAAATTATATTATAATAATAATAGAAAAAGAATTAATAATAATACAAATAATATAAAAAAAAAGAACTACAAAAATAAGAAGAACAAAGAATATTGGAAGAGTTCGTTCGCGAAGCATTAACAAAAACACAGAAAAAAAGAATAAAGAAAAATATATAAGCCAACAGGAACAGCGTGGTTCGATAAGATATAAATGCAAACAGTTTTGTAAATTATTTTGTTTTGTTTTGTTTTTTGTTTTTATGATAAACTAAAAGTAAATTATTATTTTGTTTTTTTTTTTTTGTTTGTTTGTTTGTAACTCAACAAGCGAGGTGTATTTTCTGTATCATTCGATAAACCTCACTCGTGTTTTATTTTATTTAATTATTTTATAGTAGGGTTTAGTTTTGTGTTTTTCTTATTTATTTTTTGATTGATTTAAATTAAAGAGACTTAGCGCTGGAACTGGTTGTTTTTTTTTATTTTTTGTTGGATTCAGGACGACTGAGAGAGGGAGGCGGTGGCGGCGGCGGTTTTTGTTTTTTTCTTAGAAATTGTCATAATTCTCTTCTTGTTGATGTGTGTCCTCGGATTCGTCGTCTTGTCCCTCTTCTCAGTTCGTCTCAGGCTTAACACTGCGACGTAGAATTGCTGTGGCAAGGTCCTTCTTCATCGCAGCTTGCGCTCGCTGGTCGGACAGGGACTGAACGCTGCGCAGTCCGTTGACAATGTCTTTTGTCTTGCCAAAGTAAATCTCATTTAGGGTGTTGCGAATTTTGTTCTCCATCTCCTCGACCATTCGGCCGATGTTGGCGATGTGCGGTGATGAATCACTCACATTGGCGTCTTGCTCCTGTTGGCGGGTTAGAGAGCCACCCAAGTTCATTGTGCCCGAACCTTGTTTGTTTGTCTGCAACCATAGCATGGCTGTCGAAGTTAATTTGTAGTGTGCTGTTCGCCCAGTCGTTTTCTCTTGCACCTCAACTACATGAATCGAATCCCAGCAGCCACGGATTTTCTTGCTTCCATCGCCAGCTTTTTTAATTAAAATCACCGCTGCGAAGCCATGGTCGAGATCCCAGAGATACACTGAGGATACACCACCTTCGTAGTACATCTCGCGGTATTGATCGAAGGCGTAGTTGGCTTCGATCTCGAGTTTGCGTAGTCTTTCGGATGGCATTTGGCCATCTTCGAGTGGGGGATCGTATGTGTTGGACCATGGCGAACGGTAGGAGTCACCATCGCGATTGTAATCACACAACAAATAGTCTTTGCCAACTTCTTTGTCTTTGGCAATCTTCAGGGGCTGATCGACGGACGAGAGGAGATCCTCGCAGAGATCTGGAGCCAGATCGATCAGATCAATGAGATTCTTCTCGATTTGCTGGGGAGGCAAACGACGCATTAGGTCGAGGGCACAATCCATTTGTAGTTCCGTCTAAAAAAAAAGAGACAAACAACAAAATAAGGCGAAATTAAGTTTTGTTTGAAGAGCTTTAGGAGGAAAATAAAATAAAGGGTTTTCCAATAATAGGCTTCATTTTGAAGAGATAGCAATTTCGACAGCTGTCACTTTTGAAACCATTACTAAAAATGGAACGACAAACTCATCGAAATTAAAATTCACAGCTAAAATGGTACACAATTTGTCACAGATCGTAAAATTGAAGCAGTTTAGGGTCTTCGTGAAACGCCCAGTAGTTCGGCTGGTATGGTAATAGTGAAACTGGTAGAAAAATTGAAGCTTTTAAGACAATTTAGCGATGTGAAGAATCGAAAACACGTGCGTAGCTCAAGAAAAACTGAGAATATTGCTGCTTAACACAGCAGTGCTAGCAACAATAGATATTTGTCGATCTTTGGAACTATAAATTGCACAAACAACATAACAACATGTTTTGCATAAAGGCTTTTATAAATCCTAATCTTTAAAGTTCAGTTAAAACAAGAACTCAATTCGTTTGATCAAAAATAACGCCGTATATTCTCTGATTGGGACCGCCAAATGCATCAAAATGATTCCGATTATAGTCGAAAACTTATCCTGAGCAGGCTCATTTTCATATCGCGGAGGCTAAGTTATGGGCTTTCTAAAGCAACCGCAGGTATTTATTTCCAATTGTTTGCAATGCTAGAATTTTCTGAAGACTTTCCGTAGGCATATTCAGTACTTTTGTGTTTTGTCTGAAGTTTTTCGAGCGTTTTATACATTTTACCTCCCTGGAGAGACTCTGCCACTGCTACAAAGACTGAAAAACTGTGAGTTATCAATTTATTTAAGAAGCATCCTTTCCATGTGTTCTAGATATTGCAATCTTGGCTTTGACCAGTTGTTTGTCCTTAAGGTTGTTCACAGGTATTTGAAGTTTTAATGTTCTTAACTGGCTCTCTCTCTGTCAAAGTGACCGAACTTTAATTGATTCTGCCATCTTTTGAGTCAAAAATCATTCCAGCACATTGAGTAAATTATTTTTGGACATGTCTCTCACTAAATCAAATGACATTGTGATATATAAAAGAGGTTTGTCATAATACAAATTCTATATACTGTTGAAAAAATTCAAGCAAAGTAGAAGACAATGCACTATATTTCGGACTTGTTGAATTATTGATTCAAAATAGCTTGCAGCCTTTAGTCCTTGAAATTTTTTTTTTTTTTGTGATATATGATTGGAATATCTTGTGTTTTAGTGCTTTTCTTTTACTTTGGACCACTGTTCTTCAATCAGCCTTTTTACAGGGCTTCCGTCGTTCATATCGGCCACCTGGAAGTTATCTTTTATCAAATCAGCTAACCTGCCAGCAATTTTGGTCTTGAGCTTTTTGTTCGTTGTCGCCGGAGAAGAAGGTAACTCGCAAAAATTTCGGGTTGGTGAATTTTTGGGTTTTAAACATTATGCATGCTTTTTATTCTTATCCTCAACTGCTTTTGCCAGTCCCGAGGATTAAGCTTTAAATTACCTGTTTTGCCATACCTTCGTCGCACGGTTCTTTTAGCATTCTCGAAATGTTTGAGATCTGGATTCGGATTAACTTCCTCACTCTTTTTTTAGATTAACCATTTTGTCCTTGGCCCATGTGTGCTTCGATTTTTGGACATGGTAAGTAGCGGGGTTTCTTAGCAACCTGCGTAGACTTTGGTCGGCCCAAAAAAAAGATTCTCCTCATCCGATGACATCACTCTTTCGCAAGCTTTCAAAGTCCCATTTTCATAAGCCAGCCCCACAGAAGCCCATGAGGCACTCAGGAAGGAATTCATCGACTTTACTGGCACAACAATTTGTTTTTCTTATTGTTGAATGTGAACACTTGTCCTCTTTCAAGGCCAAGCCGTGACTTCTGCCGACTTTTGACTGTATATCTCTGCTCGATTTTTACTCTCTAAATCCTTTTGACTTTATTTAGATTGACATATCGGCATTTTGTTGTTTTCTTGATTGTCTGACATTGCAGCTGGATTTCCGGAGGGTAATACGTAAAAACGTGATTTAAGTGCTCCTTTTTTGTACTATCAAAAAGAAACAATTTATTAGAAAACCCTGGAGGTGGCTCATGTAAAGCAGAGACAATGCAATTCACCAATTACAGAAAATGCTTACTTCCAATTCCACATCAGAGGAAGACCGAAACTTGCATACAAAATCGAAGAGTATATTAATTTTAAGACGGAAGGAGAAAAAGCGAACAAAGAAAGCAGATAACACCTTTTTAGAGGCCTGGTGTGGTCTTTGAGGTCGAGTTTTTGAGTACTGGGTTGACTCTGTGTTAATCGCGAATTAATTTAGACTTTCATTTCGATTGCTAACTCTAAGCTTACTCGGGACTCCATAAAGAGGATTTAATGTCGGTCATTTTTGAAGCATTACCTCAACCAGAGATTGTCTCATCAACAATTCGTCATGAAGAAGAACACAAAGTTCCCCTAGAAAGTATCGATAACAGGTGACGAGAGGCGAGAAAACAAAACCTGTTTTTCGTGAAAGGTCATTGCTGCCTCGCTAATTTGCTAATCTTCAATATTATCGAGTTCTCTCGTCGTTTTTGGATGATTCCATTGGCATTGAGAATTTGCTTGTTTGTGCGTTCCACCTTCAACTCCCCCCCACGAAAAGGTCTTTTCCCTTTGCCACTTTCAAGTGATAAGATAAACATAAAGGTTCTTGAGTTCTCAAACATTTATCACCAAATATGTCTCGATAAATTTAAGTAACTATTTTATTTATCTCTCATCGTCGTTATCGACGTCGTTTAAATTTGGTGTGTTTTTTAATTCTCCAATGTTTTTGTTGTGCCTCCTTTTGGGTGTGACATACTTTTTCCAGTTTCTCATTTTTATAAATTTATACATAGGTACGACGGAACGGATAGCTCGTCGCTCGTAGCTCTGTTAGCCAGTAGAGGTAGACGAAAGGAAGACGAAGACGAAGACGAAGAAGGAAAAAATTATTACTCACCATTTTTTAATGTTCTCGGGGTTCTTGGTTTTCCTTTCCAAAAAAAAAAAGATATCACAGCGTTTTTCGTGTCTATTTGTGTTTTAAGTGGAATTTATTTGCCTCGGGTTTTCTTTGTATCAATTTCTTTGAGAGTTTTTGAATTAATAGCAATTGAATTTTCACTTAATTTTAAGTTGATATTTATTTATTTTGGGTTTGAGTTATTTTTTCTCTTATTTTTGAAGTAGAATAATAAAAAGTGTAATGAAATTTTAATGGGTGGTCACACACAAGACAGATCAAAATGCTGGTGATGAGATGGTGAATGGCTTTTTTTTCGTGATTTTCTTTTGGGGCTATTTTGACAGGTGTCAATTGAATTTGACTTTTTGGAAAAAGCTTTTTTCGATGTCAGGGATGTTATATGTAAATCATAATTAAAGCTGTAAACAGAATATAGAAATTATTCTCTGTTCACATAAAGAAATTTAGTTTCAAACAACTTTTTATCCAGCTTCCATTCAGTTTAAAAAATATTTTTGAATTTAGTTTAACTAAACTCCCCTAACTAACCCCTTAAAAGAACAAAATGTGAACTAAAGGTATTTCTATAAGTTTTGTTTTATTTTCTATAGAAAAAGATGGGGCGACTTTCGATTACCGCAGCACGAATTTCGTTCTGATTTTTTTTTGTACAGTGAGGTAGGGGTCTCAATAGAACATGTTTTAAATTTTAAGGCGAGAAAACACCGTTAAGTCATAAAAAAAAATATTTTCTTTTTCGGACTTAACCCTACTTTTTTGTATTGCGTTTTATAGAGCCTTAAACAAGTTTTTTTAATTGATACTATGGTATACTAAGAGCTAGGTATGTAACGGGGCATGCTGCCCCCCTGCAACCCCCCTGCTTGGGCTCACTATAGGATTTGGGGTGGGTGCGAGTTTGGGTATTGCAAAGTACTTTTCGCATTTGAGCACTAAAAACAAAGAAATCCCCAACAAAAAAAAAACAGTATGGCAACACTGAACAAGAAACAGGGAAGAAATGTCAAAATCAACCATTTGTGCGTGATTTGTATGTAAAAAAGTGAACTTTGAAAATTAATTTAAAATAGAAATAAATGTTTCCTCGCTCTAAAATTGCTATAATTATTATTTATTTGTGCATATCTATCAAATAAAAAAAACCGCGGGTCGAAATTCGTGCTGCGGTAATGGAAAGTTGAGCCAAAAAGATTATTTTAAGCAAACCAAAAGAAATCAAATATTCAACAAACCATTTCCTAATGTTATTAAAATAGAAGACACGTAAACTTTTTCAAAGCAGCAATGAAACGGAAATTTGAAGTCTTAATTACATAAACCTGAATGATCTTTCATTAAGTGCTTTCAGTCTTTAAAATAAGTTAAAAAAAATGTGTTTGAGGTATTCTAAACATTTTGTATTCGGTTGAAAGACCAACCCAACCCGTAAGGAATACAACATTGTTTGAATATTTGCAGTGACTTTTCTTTGAGGCACGCATCAAAAATGTCCAATTTGTTATGACTTTTTGCGGGAAAATCATGGAACAATGGCAACACCACGCCAAAATCTACACCAGACATAGTTTGTTGGGTACGTTGGATTTTAAAATACTGTTTTAGTATGTACTCATTTACTTACTATATTATAAGTTGGTAGTTGATTTATATTCACATAGAAATTCCCCCTTAAAAGTGATTCCACTTCTTTAGTTATGCTGCTTACTTTTAGGTTTGGCAGACAAATTATAGTTAATTTTTAAACGCCATCTGTTGTTTCAATGCTTTAAATAGCTTTTTTTTGTCAAATAAACTTAGGACATATATTAATATAAAGTTTGACAAAATAAACAAAGTAAAGGGTGGTTAAATTTTAAGGACCGAACCACACCTAAACGTCAAGGTTTTTCTGCATTTCATTTGACAGTTCTCAATTACAGACTATCTAAACTCAATTCGAACCATAGAATGATAAACAATCGTGCAACGCGTTAAAGTTTCCGAGCACTTCATGATTTTTAATCGTCCAAATGTGCCAATTGAGCTAACCGTACTTCAAAAATATTGCTGCTGTTGGCGACAGTGTGGCTGAAGAGCTGCCCACCTCAACTTACCGTGCGTACACCGTCGTGCCCAACAATTGTACCTCTATGCATAAAGACTTGCATTTACAAGCTTAAAATGTGCAATTTACACAAGAAATAAAGCTTCTTGGTCATTTCGCCATCGACAATTGGAAGGAGTTCGCGGCAGCCATTTGGCCAATATTTTGTTCCATACATAATTGAACCATACCCATATTAGCGAAATAAACAAATGACAATAATTTCTTAAATAATTTCAGTCTTCTTAAATAGAATTCGCTAAACAGATGAATAGTTATACAGTGCATAAGGATTTATGTAGGCTCTATGTAACGTTGCGAAAATTCCCATTTATACAAAATTCTGCTATAAATTTTACTTATACAATGCTTATGTCAAAAAAAAAGTACCAAAATGGAGCAATCTATTCCATTTATCTGTCTATCAAATCAGCTGTTTGTCATAACAAATAAAATATAAAAATTTGTGTTGTGGGTGGAACAAAATCCTGGAAATCAATTGCCAAGTTATGAAAAACTACTAAGGTTATAATAAATCGTTGTTTTGGCATTTTCTAAGGAGCACCTCATACCTGATAACAAAATGCGGAATCTTTACTTCCAGACGCCAAAGCAAGATATGAGTTACCCTTGTAACATCCCCTAGCAGACGACCATTGAACTCCCCATCATCAAATCTTTGTTGAATTCTGCTTTCCCTAAAAATTCGTGAGTCATGAGTGCTGCCTCTCCAGCGGCAAACAATGTCATTAATTTTTAGGGATGCGTCCCATACTACTTGGGTAGTAGCGAGTAGTACCCTTTTCTGTTTATATAGTACTGCCCTGATGGGCCTCCTACTTTTGGGATCCTTATGTGGGTACAGTCAATGGCCCCAACCTTCTTTGAAAACTCCTGTATTTGAGAGAACTTGTTCATAGCTGGTCCGGAAAAGAACTTGGCATTTAAATGAACAAAGATCTTTTGGTAGCTAATGCTCTTTCCACTCGCTTAAAAATTTGGCAAAGCGTAGGTTGGATAAATCCGTGGATGTCTGCTCCATCGTCCTGAATCTATAAACAAATCATAAAAGTTACGGATTTCGAATTGGTGGGAACATTTAGTACAAACTTAACTCGTTCCGTCCCCAATATCTTATTGCAGCCATTACTTGGATATCTATGGGGATGTGGTTTCCTCTTTTGTCACTGCTGAGGTTCGAATGGATAATTCCTATTATTTTTATGATATATTCTCTTTCGAAAATCTATATTTTTTTTAAATTCTTCGTTTCTTAGGCTCATTGGGTTGAACCTTTTTTTATAAACTTTCCGCCTTCTCGGAGTTGATAAAACTCGATTCAAATTATTAAAATCATTAATAAACGAGCTAAACTGGAAAGGCATTATTGTGTTCTTTTTAATTTCAATAATTGAGAGAAATAAAAATGACATTTACGAAATAATAATAACAATAATTTCCTTATGTAGGCTCTATTCAACTTCAAAACGCGTTTAGCTTATTATAAAACTATGCAACCTTGCATAAGTTTTATAAATAGCATTTTTGCATTTAGAGGCATCATATCATAGAGATTACATAACTTTATGTAGGCTCTATACAGCGTTTTTAAATAAGAATGTTTGTGTTTTATTAACATTAATTATTTAATTAATTAAATCAACATCGGCCTTTAAAATTTAACCACACTTTACAAAAATAAAGTTTAAATGTTTCTTCATATTTCCACCCAACCTACAGAAGGGCCAGCAGCATTAAGGAATAGATGACACCAACGTGAAGTTAGGTGCTAGCTGTGCATATCTAGTAGGTCAATATTTTAAAATTTGTCAAGCGTGTGCACTTAGCTTTAGATTTGTTCTTAGATTAAATTTTTACAAAATATTTGGATTTTTAAGGAGTTGGAAACACAAGTACGTCTAATAAACAAATATTTACTTTGAATATAGCCCTAATTGTTTTTATTTTAAATACAAATTACAAATTTTCACATTTCCCTCGTATTTAACAAATTCTCATTTCATTTTCAGCTTAACGAATTTTAAAAAAAAGCTTTTTATTGTAGTTCACTCATTCCCCGCCAGCTGGCGACACTTGAAGCTAGAAAGATGTTACTGTTCTACATCAAATTCCGTCATCTGTCACTTTGTCAGCAGAGCAGAGGAAAATTTTCCAAGTGCAGTGCCACAGAGAAAAAATTAGTTTCCTCCTTCGCAGTTAGTTTTTTTTTATTTTAATTTTAGTAAATTCTCATTTTAAACTTTGTTTGCATCGTTTAATTTGCAAAAATCCAAACCACCAACATCAAACCAGTTCGTGCTTCATTGAATTTACAATATCTCCAAGCGTAATTTGCCCCAAAAAGTTATTTAATTTTGCATCTCTATACAAAGCGAAAGCAGTCTCGTCAGTGTGTTAACGTCATTGGTTTTCATTTCTTTAGTTTTTATTTTTTATTTTTTTCTTATTGTCTTGTGTCTGTTTCTATATTCTGCTGTTGCTCATTTCTCTTCGTTTCGCCGTCGTTTTGTGATAAATTCAATTCGATTCTTATAATTTTGCTCCTCCAAAATAAATATAAAAATAAAAATAAAAATACAAATAAAATAAGAAAAAGAAATTTTGCAATATTTTTTAATTCTAATAACTCGTCTTTGAATTTGTTATTGTGGACAGAGAAATCTAATTTTGTGATTTGATTCATATTCATTCTCGTATCGTCTCATCTCGTGAAGAGAAATTAAAATAAAATAGACCCAAAGTTCCCGGGAGGAGGAGGACTATCTCCAAAGTTTTAGGTCAACTCCAAGCATCTCGTACACATCTCTTCTTCGTGTCAGCTAACTACGACAACGGAGGCGACGGACGGGAAAGAAAGAGCTGAAACAGAATCAGAAGGGTCGCCGCCGCCGCCGCCGCCGCCGCGATCGCGATTCGTGTTCTATATATAAAACAATATTTTTATATATAAATATTTAAACAGAGACATTACTTTGGTAAGTTATATTTTCTTCCAACTAATAAAAAATAAAAAAGTAATATATTATATAGTTTAGTGTAATATATGTATGTTGGTAGAAGTTTCGCCGAAAGAAACAAGTCTATTGCCACCAGAGCCACCGAAAAAACCAGTTCTACGGTAACTCAATATACTTGGCCAATCCATCCACCATCCATTTGCTACTGCTGCTGCTGCTGGTGGTGCTGGTGCTGGTGCTTTTGCTTTTGCTGTTGCTAAATTCTCCTCCTCGTCGTCGTCTTCGTCGTTGTCGACGTCTCATTTGCCATTGTCACTCCACATCGGCTCTGGTGCTTTTGCTGGTGGTGCTGCCAGTGCCACGACTATTGTTGCCTGCACCTTTCAATTAACTTGAATTTGCTAATTGGTGCATGAACACATGAAGAAACTTCTTTTAATTTATTTTTGTTGTATTTTTCCTTATTTTTGCGTTCTTCGTTGTTTGGAGTTTACTTTTTTTGTTTTACAATTTTGTGTGTTTGCGAAAGAAAGTACAACACAGCAGCTAGATTGAGCTTCTATCTTAAGTTCAGAGAGAGAGAAGTCGATGCTTTTGCCTTTGTACCTCTCCTTGCCCAGTTGCTCCATCAGTTTTCCGATTCCGTTCCGCTTTGTATCTATGCTCTGGTGATTGTGACAAACCAGCAAATTGTGGCGATAGACAGAGCACAGACAAAAGCAATAATTAGTCAATTGTTTTGCCAAAGAGGCGAGAGTCTGTTGAAATATTGTTTTTTTTTTTTTTTAATTTTTTTCTATTTTGGCTTAAAAATATTACCTGACGTAATCAGAGGAGGCCTCCCTCTCTCTGTCGATTTTTTTCCGGCATCGTCGTTGTCGTTGTTGATGTTGATCTTAATTAGATAACCCATCGTTAATAATATTTTGCTACCTGTTTGCATTGTCTTTTTTATTTTTGCGATAGTGATAAGGTTTTTGTTTCTGTTGTTATTGGCGTCTTCAAGTTTCCAATAGTTTTTATATTTAAACTAAACTCACGTTGTTCTCACGTCATTATGACTATGAGTGCTTCTCATTACCAACCTACTCAATGTAACACTTAAATTTCACGTAATCAGATAAGAACTGATCGACTTTATTTTATAGCTGCTAATAAAATTGATACCACAAGCAAATCCAATAAAAAAAGAACACTCTGCTTTGGTGATAAGAGAAAAACAACCAAAGTCATTCATAAGTGACGAAGTGATTTTTCTTCAAATTCGAGACAGGAGTGAAATGGCGTTTTTTTTTGGTTAATCAAAGCAATAATTAAGAAACAATCTCACTTGCTGTCTATCTTCTAATTGTCGAGTGTCTTATCGGTTCAGGTTTTAGCAAATACTTTGGACTTTTACGTCAGATATTGATTGGTAAGTATATCCCAGAACTTTGTTTCGGTGTGCTCATTGTCGCTTTAGGGTTCCTGTATTATACACCATGACAAATACCTCGGAATTTTAACAAAAAAGTTCCGAAATGCTAAAATTGAGAGATATTGCAGAATTTATACTATAACGAGATGGACGTCTTCAACACTAGTCTTTGACTTGGATATTGGTTTTCAACGGTCTTGAGATTTCCGTAATAGTAGCAAATAACTCGAAGTTCTCAACTGTTAAAATTTGGAGATATTACACTTTTTCTTCGTGAAAAAGGTAGTCTTCTTGAAGACCTTCAGTTTGACTTAAACATTATATACTAAAAGATTTAAGATTATGTACAATAGCAAATACCTCACATTTTTGAAGTGCAAAAACTTGGAGATATTGCACCTTTTTCTTTGTGAATCAGGTGATAATACTTATAGCTTCATTGTTTTGCTGGATATTAGAACATTAAGGTTCCTTGGCTGTCGACAAAAACAAATACCTCCAAGTTTTATAAAAAAAGTTAGTTAAAAAAAGTTTAGACGTTTGGAGATATTGCATTATTTTTTCGGACATGCTTATCCAATATGATTTGGATATTAGTGTACAAAAGTACGTACAATTTTCAAAGCAAGGAATATCTCGAAGTTATAATTCTATAATTTGGAGATATTGCACATTTCTTGAGCATAAAGTTGCTACCTTTTGAAAGTAGATATCGTAGGTTACCCCGTAAAGCTTATTTAGAAGTTTTATCAAAATAATTCTGAAATGCTAAAATTTGGAGATATTGTTTTTTCTAGACATTAATTTTGACTTGAAAACTTGTGTGTTGGATTTTCTTGATTCATGGGATAGAAAGTTTATTTTATTGATTTTTGTTTAAGTTTTAGTAATCTTCTAAATTTTATCTTTGTTTTATGTTATAAAAACTATTATAGAATTCCAGGAAAATCCACAAAAGCAAATAACTCTAAATTGTGAAATTTTGAAAAATGGAGATATTGAACTTTTTTGAGTGTTGAATAAGCTGTCTATCTTTAAAATCATCACTTTGAGTTGTATATTAGCGTACTGGAGTTTCTAGATTTTTCATGACAGATGATATCTCGAATTCTTATCAACACAATTAATTTTTTTAATTTGTTCTCATTATATAAGGATGGCATCTCTCTGACCGAAATTTTTGTGCGATTTTTAATTTTCTTCGATTCAAGGATTGGTCACAATTTCTAATACCTTAAATATTTGTTAAAAAGAGTTTTCAAATGCTTTCGGAGATATTGCACTTTTTCATATTCATCACCTTCATTTTGATTTGTTTTTTAATGCATAAAAACTCTTGGCTTCCCAACAGGAAGTAATAATATCTCAAAATGTTATACAAAAGTTCTGAATTTAAAAAATTGGAGATATTACACTTTACTTCTCACGGATTGTATTTATCTTAAATATTTTTATTTTGGTTTAATTATTTATGTACTCGGGATAGTTGAGTGCCCACAAAGTTAATATATCGCAGTTTAATTTAAAAAAAATCGTAAATGCCTAAGAAGTTCATTTTAACTTCAATTTGGATGTACAGGACTTCTTGGATTGCCCCCAATAATGAATAACTCGAAGTTTTAGAATTGAAAAAATCGGAGATATTACAATTTTTCTTTGTGAAAAATATGGTCATCTTAGAGATCTTCATTTAAGTTCCAATATTGGTTGATTAAAATTCCTGGGTTGTTTGCAACAGTTAATACCTCCAATTACTTTACTTAATAGGTTTTGAGATATTGACATTTTTTAATTCATAACAAAAAAACAGTCTAAAAAGTATGTATGCACATGTTTTTAATTAAATTATAATAATTCCAGATAAATAATTATCATTTACATCTTCTTCATCGTGGAAAATGATTTGAAAATGGCTTCTGGAGATCTTTCTTTAACCAGCAATAGTAGTCAAGAAGGTAAAATAACCTCACTTAAAAGCACATAACAAAGAAAAAATCTTACCATTAAATTTTGTATTCTTCTTACAGAGAGTGCCGAATATGTTGTCGGCTATGATCGCACCCTTCGACCCTCCTCGAACAGCAGTGGCAGCACAACAGCCGCCAATCTTGCCAACAACAATCCAAATGCTAAAAAATCCTTCGAACTTATGAAGCAGCAATATGACATGGAACTGAATAACCTACGACATCAACACAAAGACACTGTGCGTCGTTGTGAGGAAATGGGATCGCAATTGGCTTTTTATCAGGAACAATATATGGCAGCAATGAAACAATTGGAGTCCTCGTCCAAGGATCGAAATAAATTCACCGACATAGCTGCAGAAAATGCCCGACTCACTCAGCAAAATATGATTCTGGAGCGTAAATTGTTGCAGTTTATCGAATCGGTAAAGCAGAAGGAGAGCGAGAATGGCAACACTCAATCGGGATCGTTCTACTGTGAGCATTACAGCGAAATGGGTGGAAAGAAGTGCGAAGGCGGATGTGTAGAGACTGAGAAGCTTCTCGAAGAGTTGCAGCTGTGCAAAGAGAGATACGCCGATCTTTCAAAGGATCGCAATATAATTTCAGCCGAGCGGGAGAAATTTAAGAAACATCTTTCATCGGTCATAAATGAATTGGACAATGTCAAGAAGGAACGCAACTATTATCGAGATGCCCGAGAAACGTTCAGTATTCAACGTGATCAACTTGAGAAAGAAGTCGAAAAGCTCAAGGCCGTGCTGGCTTCCAAAGCAAACGAGTTGCTGATGGCAACAATGCATAGAAATCGTGTCGAGGATGAATTGAATCAGATCCTTTCCGAAAAGGATAATGTCCTTCAAGAGACGCAGAAAATGAGTGATGATTTGGCGGCTGTGAAAAAAGAACTCGATCAAGTCGAAATCCAAAGGAAGAAGGACAAAAGTGACATAAAGTCCCTGCAGCAGGCCAACTCGGAGCTCATGCACAACATAGAAGATCTCAATATGAAGTTGAAAAAGCGAGAGCTCCTAAAATCTCGGGAGTCTTCGTGGAGCAAGGAGTTCTCGGACAGCAAGGACGACTTCAAGGAAATCGAAAAGCTACGAAAATGCCTCGAGAAGGCGCACTCCGAGGTGGAGAAGTCCATCCAAGAAACCGATATTGCCAAAAGACACCGAGACTGGGCAATATCCGAGCGAGAAAAGATCGTCCAAGAGCGCGATTCGGTCAAAACTCTCTGTGATAATTTGAGAAAGGAGCGCGATAAGGCCATCAGTGATTTGCTGTCGGCGATAAGAGACAGCGAGAAGATCAAGAAGCAAAAAGACGAGGCACAAAGGGAGATCGAAGGCCTGAAGGAGCAAATTGAAAACTCCCACTCGCAAGATCTGCGTCGCAGCTTTCGACTGAGCACCTACGACGCCGACGATATGATTGAAATCGAGCTGTGTAACTATCACCAGGACGGCGATGTGGGAATCATCTTGGACGACACCAATAACAGACAGCTAGTTTGTGGGGTAACCAACACCTCGCCGGCATTCGGACACCTCAAGATCAATGACGTGATTGTGAAGGTGAACAATTTGGACTGCCAATCGATGACCAAGCGGATGGTTCTGGATGAGGTGCGTTCCAGTGCCCCCAGATGTAGTCTTTTGGTGTCTCGGACTCGCCAGAGTAAGCGTCATTTCTACACGGTTCACCTGAATCTCCAGGAGAACCACAATCACGGCTTGAACCTCGACACGGGAGTGTTCATTTCCAAGATCGAACAAAATTCTCTGGCCGCCTTTGAGCCCGAGTTGGATGTGGGCGATCGAGTGCTTAGTATAAATAACAAGTCCATGGAGGGCGTTCAAAATGTGAAGGAAGTTATGAACATCCTGAACGACCTGCGGAACGATTCAATCACCATATTCGCTCTGAAAAACGTCCAAGATGTTAGCTATCCAGATGCTCATCGCCGCATGACCACCACATCAGCCCAGACGGACTCCAATGATTCGATGCACAAAGTACCTAGCGCAAAGCATCCCTCGAAAATCGCCGAAATGCTCAGCAAATTCCGCGAAAAAATACACATATCAAAACCAGGTGCTGATTTTAGTCAGGAGAATGACGCACTTGCTGCACTGGACTCTGTGCTGAGTGAGAGTTCCGAAAAGAGCAAGGAGAATCTCTTTAAGCGAAGCAAACGCAGCAGTAAAAAAGATAAGGAAACCTCGAAAAGCATGGGCACATGGCCCCGGACAAATATTCTCAATACATCACAAGAGAACCCCACAGGCACCATTGTCCAGCACAGGAAGAAGGAACGTGCCCCATTATCGCTGTTCACAGCTGCACCCATCAATGTGGATAAGGAAGAACCCGAGAAAATGGGCGGAGCTGGAAGTTCTAGTACTTTGATTTCATCGAAGAACAATCCAAACCGTAATTCGAACCCCATCCCTGCGTCGAGTCTTTTTCAGTCCACCGGGAGTTCTACCACCAACGGTTACCCCTATCGTCATTCAGTTTACGGAACAGCTCTAGAATCTGAGCCCATAATCCTTGAGCAGTCTAAGCCCGTCGGAATTCGGAGCCCTCCATTGGTGGCGCCAAACATGCGAAACAAGACGTCGGACTTGATGGGCAAGTACAGTACCCACACTAATCAGAGGCAGCATCACGCAAACCATTACCAAAATAGATATAGCTTGAACTTGACTCCGATGGAGAACAGCTTGCTTTACAAGACTACCGGCCAGACGGCTCAGCAGCAAGTGATTCCGGGAGCCATCACCGTCGGCACAAAGCAGCAGCAGCTCTTTGAGATGATCAAAAGCCCACCGCCACAGCCGCCTTTGTTCTGTCAGCCGCAGTCGAATAGTACGGCATTTGCCAGAAACAGCGCACAGCAAAACTCCCTCGACATGATATCGCTCAAGTCCCAGAACTCAATCGATTCTATTCTCTCGCAAAAGAGCCCGCCCATCAGCGAATACGCGAACTTCCCAAAGCGACCGGCAGCTCCTGTCGTTGGGATGCAGTCGAAGAATGTATCCAAGTATCCAAGTGACAGCGAAAGCATAGCTTCTGGCGTCGCCAATCATCCGGGGATGCATGCGGGTGGAGCGTTGCTCTTTCACCGCGATCAAATGAACAATGGTGGCAGTATTGCGCCTCAGCATCGACACACACAGCTCTTCCCTACGTTCACGTCGAACAGCTCCCAGATGCATCCCATCCACATACCCCATTCCCATCATCCGCACAAGATCCGTCACTCTAGTCCTCTCACTTTGCCGCACTCTATCGACCCCCAGCACGCCGCCCACTCCTCGGCTGACAAGTTTGACATGGACTATGGCAGCCCACCGCCATTGCCGCACCACGCCTACAACTCCTCCGTGGACTATCCCTACAATCGAGGTGGGCGAAGCATCCACCCCACGCGCGATCATGACGACATGCAGTCGGGCTATTCACAAGTATACGAAGGAGGCACCTTCCCACGCAAAAAGGAACACCAACGACTGCGTATCCCCTCGAACCACAGTGTAGCGAGCAAGGGAAGCGGTGTGAAGAACAGCACCGGTTCTATTGACCATCACGGCGGCAGCGAACGCGGCTCGCCAATGCCTCAAGTACACGTCGAGGTATTGAGCCACGGCGGCAGCAAGAGAAATTCGAATGTGCCGTCGGATTTTCTTTGCCCTGGAGACCTGAGAAGAGTCACGATTGAGAAGAGCGATAAATCCCTGGGAATCACCATTCAGTGTAACAACAATGGTGGCGGTATTTTCGTCTCGACAGTAGCCGAGAAGAGCATTGCTACTCGTGCCGGTCTTCAGGTGGGCGATCAACTCTTAGAAGTTTGCGGACTTAACATGCGCTCGGCTACGAATGACATTGCAGCGAATGTGTTGCGCCAGTGTGGCAATTCTATTACAATGCTGGTGCAATATAATCCAGAGAGTAAGTACCGACCTCCTTGAAAATCCCTCCCCCTTAGAGTAACTCTAGAGTAACTCTTTAATTTCTTTAGAATTTCTCTCTGCAGAATACGACGGCGGCAATAATCTCGAACCGGAAAGTGTGAATCACTCTGGATCCCCAACGCCACGTAACTCTCCACGACCACCAGTTAGATCCTTGATAGCATCCTCCCCGATAACCACATCGAGTGCTTTGACCAACAGCAGCATTATGCCACAATCTAACACTCTGATCTCGACTCCTATTAAGGATCAAAGTTTTGCCGATAGCCTAGAGAATCAATCGGATGTGAGTAGTCAAGACATCCCGACTACTATTTATGAAGAAGAAGCCCGCTACGTGACTCTGCACATGGACAAGTCAAAAAACCTAGGAATCAAATTGTTCGGTGGCAATAAAGTTGGGATATTCGTTCATGATGTAACGGTGGGATCGCCGTCCGATCGAGCTGGCATCCGGAAGGGTGATCAGATTTTGGAATACAACGGAGTGGATCTGAGATGTGTGACTGCCGAGCAGGCTGCCAATGAGATATCTAAGTTGACTGAAACAGTGACAATGCTTGTGCAGAATAAATTACAAAGTAAGTTGCAGGTTTTTGTTTTGGTTGTCTTTTGGTGGAGACATTGGCTAAGGGAAGTGTTTTTTCTTTCGTTTAGTTTTAAAGCAAATTAAGGACAGATCAGGGGATTCTTTTTATATCCGGGTGGGGTTTGACAGAACTGGAGACTTAAATGAAGGTGAGATAAAATTTGTGAAGGATGAAGTCCTCTATGTCGACAACACAGTATTCGGTGGAACTTTTGGCCTCTGGAGAGCATGGAAATTGGACGCCAAAGGACATCGCAAGGAATGCGGAATTATTCCAAGTCAATCAAAGTAATTCAAAGTTAAAAAAGACTTGTTAGTCCTTTTGTAATGACAATTTATGTTTTAAGAGTTGAAGAAGAACTTCGTTCAGGAGAGACTGTAGATTGTGATGGTGGTACAGCAAGACGTGGCAGCACATCGGCTCGTCGATCTTTCTTTCGTCGAAAAAAACACCAACGTAGCTCGTCTCGAGATTCCACAGAAATAGCAAGTTTCAGCAATACTCAATTGAGTTTCTTTCCCGATTCAGGAATGTTGAATGATGATGGTGGGATTTTAAGTTATCAACGAGTTGAACGTTTGGATTGTAAGTTGCAGACAAAATGTTGGGATCTTTGTGTAAAGATTAATTTGTATTTGCTTCTAGCTCCAATACGTCGTCCGGTATTAATAATCGGTCCCCTCTCGGAATGTGTTATGGATCGTTTGACAATTGATTTTGTTAATCTATTTAAATCGTGCGAAGTAACAACAATGGATTGCTCCCAAGAAGCCATGGAGGAAGGTTTACAAGAGAATATATTTGTGGACTATCGAAGGAGGGGCAATAAATTCGAATGCACCACTGTGGAATCCATCAATAATTCATGCAAAAATGTGAGTAATCTTTTTTAGAAGAAAAAACTAAAAAAAGGGATGAAACTCCAATCTAGGTTCCGACCAGGTTCGTGGCTTCTCCATTTGAGCCAGAGAACACCCAAAGTAATGTGTGCTTTGGTGACTTACTCAGTTTGTCGACGAGCCTATTCGTAAATCGGACGGTTATAGCCGAGCAGAAAATACTCTTGACTTGTTTCTTACCTCAGACCCTAATAAATACACCATCAATGTATTGACGCCTCTAGGCACATCTGCGAATTTCTCAACAAATCCAGTTAAAAAAAAGGGATCCCCTGAAAACCGTTTGGCAATATGAGAAAGTCAACTAGGATCGGCTTCCTCGGTAGTGACGAAAAAGGCGATTTTTCTCCTCCCTCAAATTATAGACCAATAGCTCCAATGCTCTTTCTTTCCATGGTCATTGGTAATGGAATTATTAATTATAAGCTTAAGAAATTTCTTCAGAAACAATAGTTTCTTAATGACCAGCAGTAAGGCTTTCGTAACAATAGGTTCAGTGGTGATCTTATGGTTCATCCCACCGAACAGTGAAACAAATCTTTACATCGTTTTTGAGAAATAAACGTTATTGCAATCGATATTTCAAAAGCTCATACAGTATGTTATGTTTTCGATGAATTGATTATTCGTTGGATTAAAACTTTATCTTTCGGACCGTTCAAAACAAGTATAGTTTTAGATGGGTTCGAATCTTATATTCACAAAATAAACGCTGGCGCTGGTATGCCTCAGGGCTCCATTTTGTAACCGACACTCTTCCTTGTTTTCACAAATGATCTTTTATCTGAAACTTCTAATCCTCTTAATTTTTTCACTGATAACATTACCCTTAGCATTCTAGGGCCAAAGATTGGCCTTTGTTGAACTTCGACGGCAGCATATAATAAGCTCATTAAATTCCAATATCTACGGCATTTTTTAATGGAGTTATTTACCGTGTAGAATTTAATACCTCAAAAACTTAATGCTGACTCTTTTCATTTTAGCGTATCGACCCTAATCCCAACCCAAACTAATCAGTATACAGATCAATTCTTATGAATTGATTATAGGAGCTTAGAATTACTCTGAACGGTGGAAGTAATTTGTCACCCTTTATGACCTGGCTGTAATTTTGGGCATTTGCCCCTGAAACCAGTTCAAGTCTTTTTAATATAATCCAAAAAAATCTGCCGAATTAAAAAATTATTCAACTGTACCCGAACTTCCAGGAATTCGTTTTTCGTTTACTCTTGCGCTCATTCTCGATTTCGGACGTAATATCAAGTATAGAGAGTGGTTTTTTAACGCACATCAAGAATGTGGAATGCCTTAACCAAATCCTAAAATCCTTTAAAAAAAACTAATTATGGTGACGATTTATTGAGACTGTTTTGGAACCTCAATTCTCGTTATGTCTTATTTTAGTTGGTTCGTTTTTTTAATGAAAACTAATACAAATTAAGAAAAAGTTGATAACAGAATTGTATTTCGGTCTTGACTGATCTCTATCCCTTCTTTTAACCTCACGAACTCTTTTCTAACAATTCAATAAAAAACCTTTTGCTTATTCATCTTTGTTTTCTCTTTTTCTATACAGGATCGTCGTCATTGTATCCTGGATATATCGATTTCAGCAGTTGAGCGCTTGCAACGTTTACAGATCTATCCAATCGTACTGCTTCTGCGATTCAAATCGGCAAAACAAATCCGGGAAATAAAGGACCCACGTTATGGCACCGACAAGATATCTGCTAAAGCTGCAAAGGAAATGTACGAAAGGGCTCTTAAGCTAGAATCTGACTACAAACAGTATATTTCTGGTAAGAAAAAAAAAAACACTTTTATAAAACACAAGAAATTTTGCTGATTGGAATTTTATTTAACACTCTAGCTGTTATACCAGGAGTAAGCATTAAGCACATGTGCACACAGATCAAAGACTCAGTTGACAAGGAACAAGATAAACTTTTATGGGTTCCTGTCTCCAATGCCTAGAGTTGCTGCTAGCTTTTAATATTAATTTTTATTTTGTTTCAGAGTGCATGCTATTAATCATTTAAAAAAAAAGTAAAGAAACACACACTCCCTGCCTTGCCTATTTTTAATTTTTATTTTAACTTTTAATTTTTTTTTTAAATTAGATATTGCACACACAATTTATTATTATTATGTATTTATATTAGGTACAATTTAGTACCTATAAACTTTAAGTATTTAAAAAAAAATAAAAGTAACTAATGTATTTCTTTTTTATATAAATTGTATGTTTTTTGTTTTGTTTAATAGTTTTTTTTTTATATATATTATGTGTATTTTTGTTCTCTATGTTTTTTTTTTTTACTGTCTGCAATATAATATTTAAATGTGCCTTTAACTAATTAACAAACAAACAAAATTGACTGGTATAAAATACAATCAAAACACATTTTTGTTCTTATGCTAAAAGCATTTCGACAAAAACCACAACAATAAAATCAAAAAAAGTAAAATCTTCCAGTTTGTTTTTCGATGAAAGAATAAAATAAAAATCATAATTTTTTAAAAAATAAATATTTATTTATTGCCTTGAAGTTTTTTTTACTATATATAATATATAGATATAAAAGTAAAGTTAAAAAAACAAATGTTAACAACTTTTTGTTAGCATAAAAACGAATATATGTAATAATAAAAAAAATTAAAAAAAAAAAAAAAATTTAACGAAAAGAAAAATTCGATGCCTTAGAAACAATTTTCAATTTTATACAATTTTTATCTATCACTAGCCTTATATTAGATTTTTATTTTATTAATTTTTTTAAATTTTAGATATTTTATTATTTTTTAATGTTCGTTCTGAAAATATTATCTTCTTTATGCATGTTTTTTTTTTCATTTAAAAAATGTTAGCGTTCTTTTTTGTCTTAATTTAATTTGATATTGAAATGTTCAGTTATTTCTTTTTATAAATATACAATTTAATTTTTATTTACTATATAAATAAAGAGGATACATTTAATAAAATAAAAATAAAAAAAAACACAATAGATATTAATGCAATAAAAATAAATATATTAGGATATTATTATTCATTTGTTAAATTAAATAAATTTATATCATTTTATAAACTAAAAACAAATAAATATTTTACTTATTTAAAAAAAAAAAACATTATTATTTATGGATTATTTTCATGATTTGAATGCATCTACTTCTACATAATAAAATGGACGGTAATCACTTTTCAGGATATTTCAGAAGCTATACTAAAAAATTGCCAAGGCCTATAAAGTTATGCAATACATAAAAT
Source organism: Eupeodes luniger (assembly GCA_951509635.1). Lineage (NCBI taxonomy): Eukaryota > Metazoa > Arthropoda > Insecta > Diptera > Syrphidae > Eupeodes > Eupeodes luniger. Next base: position 16,515,109 of record OX608075.1, read on the forward strand.
TGTTTTAAGTACAAGTAAAACTCCTTTCTTCGTGTACTAGAAAGTTATAAGTACCAGTACAGGGACTTAAATATCTGCATTCAATTCATTTTTAAGGAACTTCTTGATGAAATAAAAATTTACTAACCAGGGCCCAGATTCTATAAAAAGTGAGACGAAAACGATCGTTCGTTTTTTTTTTCAAAAACGAGAGGAGTTAAATGAGATTCTTTAACGAGTGCTATCGAATTTGTTACATGAAGCAAATCGTTCCAACATGCGAAAAAGTTCCTTCGTTTTTTCCTTACTGAATTTATCTCGGAGCTCGAAGTAATTGTGGTATTGAAAGATATTAAAATGGTGGTGTTCAAGTGCGTACAAATCCCGCCAATGGTTCTTACACTTTCCAAATACTTTAAAAATATACTTTGTCATGTCATTCAAAAAAGTAGTGTCGGCAAAATATTTTGAATAAGAAGTTTAGATCGAATCGGACACCAGAAATAATTAAGTCGATAATGTTTTTCAAGAAATGGTTTAAGAAAGGCAAATCAATAGTCAGCTCTTTAAAACTAACATATGGATCGAAGACGTTGGTGCTTTCGAAAGTCTGCGTAGAATTTCTGAACCCGTATAGCGAAAAAGGACGATTTTAGATGCTACAATCATGAACCGCACGGATTCTACCTCGAAACAGATTTTGTGATAAAAATTAAGCTTGATAGACCTCATTGAGCATGAGAAAAAAGAAACCGACTAGAAGTTTATTTTTAGTACATTCTATGGTAGTTAGGTAATGCTTAGGCGTGAAACGTGTGTAGATGGCATAGACCTTGGTGTCCAACACATTTAGGTGCACAACTGGATGTCGTCGTCAGCTCGCAATGCCGTTCCATTCGTCGAGCAGATGGTGATAATTAAATCGATAGTAAAAATGAAAGACTTTGTTAATTAAAAGAAGAAAGACCTATGTTAAAAATGGCAAATGGGTTGACTTTATAGAGTAAGCTCTAGAACTGAAGGGGTTGGGATAAGGGGTTCTATCTTGAATGATATTTTCTCCATATTTTTCCCATCTTCGAGAATTGGGATTAAAAGTAATGTCGAAAGAAACTTTGCCATTCATTTATATAGAGGATTAAGGTTTATAGGCAAACAAAGCTAATAAAGAACAATTGGTAATTGTGGTTATTTCAACTCGTTTCTAAACATACGTGAAAGTCATATCTACAAATTAACATTTTTAATTTCTGTTAAAAACCCCAATTTTTTGAAGATCTTTACATTTTTCATATCTTCAAAAGAATATAAGTAAAATAAGCTTAAAAATTGAAATAATTTCTGAAAAAAATTGTATGCAAGTGCTCAAAAAACATTTTTGTTTTCAGATAAGTGGTTTACGTATAGAAACAGGAATTAGACGGATTTCAAACCTTCATCTGTGTAGGGGCTATTCCTCTTATTTTTTTTTTTCTATCTTTGAAAATTAAAATTTTAAAAATGTACCATCAAATGATTGTCATAAAAATATTTCCTTTAATAATAATTTATTTAATTATAGTTCTGGTGCATAATATAATTGGGTTGGATAAGTTTATATGGCCAGTATCTTCCTAAGATAAAAAAAAAAAAAAAAAAACAAAATTTACATACAAATTAAACTAAGATGCTACTTAATATTTATAAAACTTATTATTCCAACTTAATGATATTCAGGCGTGTCATTTATAGGGATTTCCAATAAGAGGTTTCATTTAAATAAATTAATAAACGAGTATTTGCTTTCCACAGTTACGGTTACAACACCATATCGGTCACATGAAATTTTCGACGACCTCTTTCCACATTTCGGCTTTTTGCCCTCGATAACTCCACGAAGGTTTTGACTCGATTTGGATAGATCTTATATTTACCTGGCCCCAAATACAAAAAGTTTAAAAAAGCGCTAAATCACAAGATCTTAGTGGCGAATTTCGATAATCTCTTCGAGAAATAACAAGGTCAGGAAACTTTCCTTGCTAAATTTATTTTGATTCGTGACGGTTGTGTAGTGAATTTAATCAATATTAATGCGCTATTGAAGTGCATTTTTAATAAATGTGTACTTTTGACTTGTCCAAACTAAAAAATGACAGCTTCAAAACTGACAGCTGTCCAAATCGTGGGAGATTCAAAATGAAACTTCTTAATGGAAAACCCTAAATTTAAGCCTTTTCTATTCAATTTTTTGAGTTGGAAAAAATCAGTATTTTTTGTTCAAGGTACATTCGCTCATTTTGATTGATATATTTTTAAATATATATAAATATTTACAAACTACACAAAATTAAAGTTGTGTTCACTTCCTTTTCGACTAGTATACAAAATAATATAATAAACAAAATTAAACTCAATCACAAAATAATAATATTAATTAAAAATCATCTAATTGTATAAATCAAGTTCATCTTTAGGTCTATACCAATCTTCTGAAGCATGTTCGTAAACGGCTTTTCGAACTTCAGCTTCAGCTATTTCAGCTGGATGTCGATAATCTGCCTCGGATCGAGGACTTCTCGAGGTGGCTCTAAACTCCGATGGAATATCATAACACTTGCAGATGCAACACGATGGAAATCGAAACCAATCGGAGAAGATACCACGACATTCGTTGTGTGGATCGTAGGCAAGAAGTCGATGGAGACGATATTGTTGCTCGCAGCGACATCCGTCGCGACAGTACATTTGCTTCAATTCGTGGGTGCATTTCTCCCAGTGGACGTACTGTTCGAATGGGTATAGATTTAACAAAGCCAGAACTTCACCACGAGTGTTGTTGGCCCAAAATGGAGCCACCACTTCCTCTTTTACAGGACAAGCATTGCTGAAAGTATTTAAAAAAAAAAGAGTTTTAAGTAAAATTATGACTTCTACTCTAGGATATACTTACATTCCTTTCAAATTACCAACTTGCACAGGTTCCTTCTGGAATGTGTCCTGAAAGAGTTGTCCATCTCGAACTACTGGCTTTGCCACCACAGGCAATACAATCGTTGGCTTCTTTGTTTCAGTAAGCTTTGCAGTTGTTGGTTCTGTGGGGGCATTATTATAAAGATTATGAAGACTATTCACGCTGCTGTTGATGGTACTGCTGAAAGCAGTAGCCTTAAGGGGCGTTGTAGCCGCAAAACCGTTTACTCGCAGCTTAGTCAAATTCGCAATAAGATTAATCGTCTGGGAGACTTTGTCTGCTTCGGTTGAACGAAGTGGCATTGTTGCCGGTGAGGTTGGTTCATTTTTGATAATGGGGGGAGAAGCTACCTTCAAAGTTGTGGAAATCGTAGCTGTGACATTGCTCAAGACGAGATTCGGTGAATCAACAATTTGTATGTTTTCACCTTTGGTTGCTGCACTTGGCGAAGTCGGCTCATATACGCTGTTCGATTCTAAACTTTCCTCATCATCATCGTCATCATTATCATCCTCTTCCTCATCTGATTCAAGAAATTCAACATCATCTAACTTGGAGGTTGATCTCTTGGATCCTTCAGTTGTTGCATTCACGACTTTTTGAATTATCAACTTCTGCGTTGTGGAAGTGGTAGGTGGACCAAGATCAGTATTGAGTGTAGTTCCTGGCTCAGTGGGTATAGTTGTGGCTTCATCCGTCGTTATGGGGATTTGAGTTGACGTTGTGGTGCTAGTACTACTACTGATGGTACTGCTCGGCTCAACTGTAGTTGTACTTGACGACGACGACGACGACGACGACGATGAAACTGGCCTAAAATGAGGCTCTTTCACAACATCATTATTTCGATTGCTTTCAAATTGATTATGCATAACTTTTGTCCTTCGAAAACCATCTCTGGAATATCTCGCCGCAGCCAATTCCAGATCTTCAACATCGATATCATTATTCTGAATTTCAGTTCTCAATATGGATATGTGTTTCACATCACCGTACATTCTCTTCATGAGACCCTGATTCTCGTGGACAAATCGCCTCACAGCATGCCATGGATATGCCGCTCCTGGTAAATGGCAATAGGCTTGACGTGAAAGATCACATGGTATCGTAGCAACCAGTTGAGCTCTCCCACGTCGTGACATTTTATTCGGACTACATGAATTGGCTGAATCGAAACCGAATGCCACAGATCGATGGACGGTAATGGCGAAAAGTAAAAGGAACAGGAAATGCCCCTGCAATAAAAAAAAGAAAAGAAAAACAAGTTGTATAAATTAAATATTCAATTACAAGAGAGGCTGCCGTCGCCGCATCAGCTTCAACATCAGTATCAGCTTCAGCACCTACAACCTACAACAATTTTGAATGAAAACGATCTCACAAGTGAATGTACAAGTATAAGTATATTTATATGAAGTGTAGTTGTAGGAGAAAGTTGCAACTGTTGTTTTATTTAATTTAATGCAAATAAAAAAAAATTTAACGAGAAGAATATTTTAAAATTTTATTTTACTTATGTGCAGAGGTAGGTACTTATGTAGTACCTTAAGATTGACATCGAGAAAAACTTTATGTACATCTCAGATGTACATATTTTGTTATCTTTAATTGTATCTTCCCATAACTTATAACTTAATGTGAAATTGTTGAATGGAAGAAAACAATTTTGTATTAATAAAAGTTTTGTACGTGTTTTTTTTTTAGGAAAAGTCTTTTTGGTATCCATTTAAAAAATTTCTCAGGACAGCAAAAAACAGAGGCTGGGATTTTTCTGTCGATTTTTCAAAAACCTTAACAATATATGAATAAAAATTTAAAAAATTGAAAAATTGTGTCAAAAATCATTTCTGATCAGTTATTGTAGATTTTCGTGTTTTTTAAAAAAATTGTCAGTCGAATTTTTCAAAAAAAAAAACATTTAAAAATTAGCAACAATATTTTGCTTATGATAAAATATTTGGATGTATTTTCATTTTTTGTTTGCAAAATATTCGAGTAGACAATTGTTTTTTTTTTTAGTTTTTGATTTAAAAGAAAGTAACGAGTTATCCATTTTGCGGTTTCAAAAGTATAGGGCTGGATTTCGACATCTTTCAAAGTAAGTTGTTAAACCAATTTTTTTTAAGTTGAAAGTCTGTAGTTACGCTTAACTAAAACCTACTACAAAAATGGTGATTCTGCCACAGCCACATATCGTTTTTTAAGAGAGGATAATGGTTTACATAATCGTCCAACTACGCAAGTAATTGTCAAAATTTTGAAGAAATTTGAAGAGACTGGATTGGTTACAGATATTGTAAGGCCTCAGCATCATCGTTTCGCTCATACCACTGAAAATATCTGTAAGTGAAAGTGTTGCCGAAAACCCGAATGTGTCGATTTCTCGTCGTTCTCAGGAATTAGCACTGTCTAACGGCACATTATGGCGTATTTTGTATTTGGATCTAAACCTTCATCCATATGAAGTCCAAAAACATCGATGGAACAACTGTCACCGTCAATTCGGAGCGTTATTTAAAAGTAGGGTGGTATCCGTGGCATGATGGTTAGTGCGTTGGACTGTCATGCCAGAGGTCTTGGGTTCGATCCCTGCCTATGTCATCTAAAGTTTTTTTCACGGGTACTGCCTCTTGCGAGGAATTGACAAATTCTCCAAGAGTAATTCTTGTCATGAAAAGTGCTTTCTCAAATTAGCCGTTCGGAATCGGCGTAAAACTGTAGGTCCCCTCCATCCCTGACAACAGTACTCGCACAAGGAATGGTTGAGAGTTGTAAGCACTAGGCCCTAGTTCTCAACGGACTGTTGCGCCACCTAATTTATTTATTTATTTATTATTTAAAAGTAGCACTTGGAGAATATGTGGTTTCAACAAGACGTTGCCACATGCCACACAACTCGAGCGAATATGGCTTTATTGCAAGAGACATTTCCTGGCGGCGTAATTTCTCGTCGTGGCGATATCAACTGGCCACGTTTTTAGAAAACAAATTTTTTGAAAAGGATGTAAGGTTGCCTATCTTTCAAGGCTTTAATTTATAAAGCTTTTATTCGTCCCAAAATCAGGTGAGATACCCATATTTGAAAAGGTGCCCAATAACCTATTTGATTCTCATAGACAGAACTTAAAGAAGATCTCTTAGAACCGAAATACCCGTATTTCTAGGAATCTTATCAGCTTATTTACTTTTTCACATGCTGTTAAGTAAAGATATTCTTTTTAGCAGCACTACACGAATGTGGAATCTTTTATAAGGCTTAGTATTTTCCACGCATTGTAATTTAAACCTTCAAAACCAATGTGCATCGATATATCTATAATAATCATATTTCCAATTATGTTGCGACGTATAGGAACTATGTACGAGTATATGGCAAGTATTGCATTCGTAAAAAATGTCGAACTCGAGATATTAATCAAATATGACATTACGATGGTAGAGAAGTCGAAAAAATGGGTCTCTCAATTCCGTCTGTCTGTCTCTCTGTCTGTCTTTGCCCCCTGAATTTAAACTTGGAAACTGAGGATTTAAACCGAATCGAGTCAGGCGGTTTTTTATTTTTTTTTAAAGACGAAAAATAAAACAAATTCCTTGGCCAAACATCGAAAATTAAAATTTTCTCAAAAACGAACAGATAGATTTTTATTAAATTTTCCCTAAATTTGTTTTCTTTACAAGGCTCCTTTTAACAAGAAAAAAATATTTGTTGTTTTGCTCCAGTGGGTTACCCCTTATAAAACGGTTATTTTGTTTTTAAGTTTTCTCAAGAAATAATGAACCGATTTCAATAAGCGATTTCAAAATTCGAATTCTAACGAAATTAAAATATAAAGTTTTTTACTAATTAAATAGCATTTAAATTATTGAAGAGAGACTAATTTTTCAGGTACATTTCTAAACCTTAAAATACAGGAAATATTTTAAAAATATTTTAAACAGTTAAAATACACGACTATACTGAAATCCAACATATCCGATTAAAAATGTTTGAAATCATTTTTTCAATGGAACGCAAAAAAGAGGAAATTTGCATTGATAAATTCTACCAATGGTTACAATTATTTCACATGAGTTTTTTACCAAATTCTTAAAAAGCTTACTGTGGTCTAAGACTGAGTATGTTCAAGAACTCATGCAGATTAATTTACTGTAATAGTTGCCTATAACTACAAATCATCTATGAGAAACAAAGAATCTCTTGTCTGTAAAGTTTTTAACCAAAATCATCCAACAACAACAAAAGGTACCTTAGTACCACCCACGCCGACTCGACGCCGCCGCTGCATCGCAGCCGCCATGGTCATAGTCACCTCAAGAAATTACAAAAAAAAAAGCAATTTTCCAATTTCCCACATTATTAAAATTCTCCGTTGCACTTTGTTTCAATTTTATCGCTATTAATGGTTTCCTAAGAAGTATCTAAAATGTACAGAAAGCCAAATAACATCCATCATTGTCAGTAGTTGTACTTAGTCGTTGTTTTTGTTGTTGTTTTTGCTGTTGGTTTGGTTACCACTATTATTTCCAGTGCGCTAAATGATCATTCTCAATTTAAAGAAATGTGCTGTTAGTCTGTCTCACCATCTCAAGAGAAGTTTAAAAGAATTATAAAACAACGAGAAATGGCTTTCCGGCTTTCACTCCTCAAACTCAAGACACAAGACGCGTTCAGTCTTCAATTTAAGACCAAGACAAGACATTATAAATGGTGAGCTTAGCGCATGTGTCCGACCGGCCGCGGCATAACGGTCCGGTTATAGTGGTCAATAAAATCGACAAAATTCACACACAAAAAAAAATACATAAATAAAATAAAAAAAAATAAAAAAGATTCGGGGGAAACTTTCCATTTCAAGTGATTGAAATAAAACCAGTTGCTTGTGTTGCGTTGTTTGTGCGAGGGCATCATCATCGTCATCCAGAGCCAGAGGGGACTTTGGGCGTCTATTTGCCGGTATAACAGCAGCTCTGCAGCTTAACCATCTCGCCAAATGTTATTACAAGAAGTAGTTTTTCTTATGGTTTTCTTAATGTTGCATGGTTGTCATTTCACCTTTCGTCTCGTCTCGGATCAAATATGTAAAAAATCTTGTTCTTTGAAGATGAACAATCTTAATTATGTCTTTGATAAAAGTTACAAAAATCAAAAGATAAACAACATTATGTTAGGTAACAATTCTGGGAAAGGTTGTGATAGAAAAATAAAAATATGTAAAATTTGTGTTAATCATTGTTATGTAAGCGCAGTGTCAATATTAAGATTCATTTTATTGGTTTATTCATTTGGTTAATTAAAAATACAAATCAAGGCAAAGATCAAGATACGAGATACTGTAGGTTGGGTACATCACATTAGTGTTGATGGTAAAATGCAGGTGATATTGAATCTTTCGATTCAATATTGAGTAAAAGAGAAATTATTTCGGTTACACAAAAAAAAAAATAAAACGAAAATTAAAACATGTTTATACTGCCTTTTTGTATTCTTTTATTTTCTGAGACTCAGAAGTAAATTTAACAAAAATGAAAGTCATTAAAAGTAACAGTGCATCAAGAGGTTTCATTTCTTAAGTAGTATACAAAATTATTGTTGTGTCAATATTTTGATGGGCCTTTTACCTTGGCACAGACTTACTTTCATTAATTTTGTTGATAAATGAACCCAATCGAGAAGCTCGAGAGCACTTCAGTTTCCGTTGAGATATTTCTTTGATTTTTCTAGAAAAGTGAATCTCTTTCAAAATAAATTTCACCCAAAGAAAAATTTAAGGCCTTCAATGTCAATGTGAAATTAGTAAATCAAATTTCTTTCAGAATCTTTCAAATCATCGAAAATAGAAACTGTCAAAACCTTTTCACTGTTAATTGTAATCTCTAATAATTTTAGCTCTGAGGAAAATTGTATTTATTAAAAAAATTGTACCAAACAAGTCGAAGGGCCTTACTCAATCAAATTTAAAGTGGAGTTCAAAATTTGGGAGAAATGACCATACATTGTAAGGATCACAAATAATAAACCACAAGTCCAATTTTTTTATATTTCAACCATAAATGGTTAATTATGTAAGGAGTCAACTTTAATATTTAGGCCCTAGAGTCTATCGTTTATTAATTAGAGTCCATAGCATATATGTTGGTCAATTTCATACTAATTTAAAACTCAGGATAAAATTCGATTATTTGTAAGGCCCGAAGTGTTCTAAAGTTTTACAATTGTTTCATGGGCATTATTTTCTTGGTCTATTCATTCGAAATCAAGATTGCGTCAGGATACAAGTTTTGTTTATAAAGGGTGATATTTTAGCTATTATCTTTTTTGCAACACTGGTTTAAACAGCTGACGCACGTACACGTTTCGTGTTTTGTTTTACTGTCAAACATCTTCAGTTTGGTCTATGAATCGTCTTAAAAACGAACAACGCTTGCAAATTATTGAATTTTATTATCAAAATGCGTGCTCTGTTAAGAACGTTCATCGCGCGCTTCTTCCATTTTATGGTCAGTTTAATCGAACACTAAGCGGCTATTCGGGCTATTGTGACTAAATTTCGCACCAAATTTACATTGTTGGACATTAAACCACCAACACGCTTACGTAGAGTGCGAACTGAAGAAAATATCGCAGCTGTATCGACCATCAATTATCGATTCGTCGCCGTTCGCAGCAATTGGGCATCTGTTACTCGACAAAGTGGAAAATTTTGCGGAAGGATTTAGGTGTGATGCCTTTCAAAATACAGCTGGTGCAAGAATTGAAGCCGAACGACCTACTGCAACGTAAAATTTTTTGGTGAATGGGCTCTTGGAAAGTTGGCTGAAGATCCACTTTGTTACCGAAAAATTGTGTTCAGCGACGAAGCTCATTTTTGTCTTAATGGGTACGTAAATAAGCAGAATTGTCGATTTTGGAGTGAATATCAGCCAGAAACATTGCAAGAGCTACCAATGCATCCAGAAAAAGTCACAGTTTGGTGCAGTTTATGGTCCGGTGGCATCATTGGACCGTACTTCTTCAAAGATGATGCAAATCGTAACGTAACTGTGAATGGTGAGCGCTACCATGAGATGATATCCAACTTTTTGATTGCCCAAAATGCAAGAGCTTGACTTGCATGACATGTGGTTTTAACAAGACGGTGCCACATGCCACACAGCACGCACAACAATGGACTTATTGAGAGCCGAGTTCGGTGAACATTTTATTTCACGTTCGGGACCGGTCAATTGGGCGCCTAGATCGTGCGATTTAACGCCTTTAGACTATTTTTTGTGGGGTTATGTTAAAGCTCATGTCTATACAAACAAGCCCGCTTCAATTGACGCATTGGAAGACAACATTGAAGCATTTATTCGTGAGATACCGGCCAAAATGTTGAAAAGAGTATGCCAAAATTGGACTAAGTGGATGGACCATTTGAGCCGCAGTCAAGGTCAACATTTGCATGAAATAATCTTCAAACATTAAATTATATGGACCGTACTATCGATTCAAATAAAGATTTCATGCATTTTTCAGAATTTTATGTGTTTTTTTTACCCACCCTTTACTTAAAGGTTAGTTACATAAAACCCTCTTAGCAAAACTGGGGACACACGTTTTAAAAACATCAAGAAAAGTAAGTTCTTACAAGTAATTAGCTTCCACTTTTTGTTCTCACTTTTTTTAATGATAAAGAAGATAGGGAATCAGTAAAATGAATATTTATCGAAGCTGATTACATTCTCCTTACCGAATTGTAAACTTTTGTATTCCAGAAAATGTAAAAAATAAATTAGGTGGCGCAACAGTCCATGAAGAACCAGGGCCTAGTGACTTACAACTCTCAACCATTCCTGTGTGCGAGTAATGTTGTCAGAGATGGAAGGGACCTACAGTTTATATGCCGAATCCGAACGGCTAATTTGAGAAAGCACTTTTCATGACAAGAATTACTCTTGGAGAATTTGTCAATTCCTCGCAAGAGGCAGTACCCGTGAAAAAAGTTAGGTGGCACAGGCAGGGATTGAACCCAAGACCCCTTGCATGACAGTCCAACGCACTAACCATCACGCTACGGGTACTACATTCCAGAAAATGGTGTATCCTAAATATTCAAAGGGCTCTTTGGCTTTTGGTTAACATGAATAATCAACACTTTTAACTGAGTTTCTACGATTTTTGAGAAAGAGTGTCTGGTAAAAGTTTAGTAGATTTCTTAACACTGAAAAAATAAACAATTTTGCTATCAAACATTTTAAAAAATCCTTTATTTGTTTAATATGAAAAGATTGTAACTTTTTGTTTCAATGTTTTTATTTGGTTTCAAAGTAAGAATACAAATTTCTCAAAAATCGAGTTTTAGAAGCTTAAATTGTACCAACTTAAACCACTCCCATTCTAGCTCTTTTTAAATACATTTTGACAAAAAACTTATGATTTTAATCATTTAATATGTAATGAGGTACATTTCATACTGTACTAGTTTTTAGGCTTCACTATTTCAATATTATTTCCGTGAATAAACAAGTGAAGAAAAATCTCGAAATCCAACAAATTACCATGCTTAAAAGCTTAGAGCTTAAGGAATAATATTTTAGTTACTAGTCAGAGAAGGTACAATTTTATTCATTATTAATGCAGGTGACATAATTCAGCCCCTGTTTGAGAACTCTTTAATAACCATTACATCTTGAGTTTTGCTCAAAGTAATTTTTAGCTACATAAGTTATGGACTTTTCACACCATTAAACCTGAACAAAACAAAAAGTTCTTTTTCAGGGATAGCCATTTATTTGAAAACAGTACGTTCTTGATAAAAGGTTATTAAAATAAATCAAATGAAGTACTACAGTTCTTGGGTTAACTTGGACTACACAGAACACCAGAGTCGGAGTACAAACATTACTATTCTATACAACAGAGCCAACATAAACAGAATAGATAATTTCTTGCCTGAGCTTGGTAGGGGTCACATTGCGAGAGAGATGTCGTCGACTAACAGCTTAATTTTTGGGGCTTACTACCCCAACAATGAGTACTACGAAAGTGCACGTTTAAGTGGCAACATTCCGCCCGCAGCTTTCCAGTTCAGTTCAGTTCAGTTCAGTTTATTTACTTTTTCTTTTACATTAAATATAGGCAATAAAATTCAAATATAACAATTAGTTAGTTACATCTTGATTAAAAAAAAAAAAATTGTAAATGTACTATATTAAGACTAATTATAAGTGTTTTTCATAATAGAGAACGAAAAAGAAGGTACAATCTGTTGTCCTATGACAAGAGTCGAAAGTACCAAGTACCTCTATTAAGACAATCGAGGGCTGATACAGGATAGAGAGGTGGTTCCGCTAATCTACCACGTCAGCCGTAAAACTGTAGATAGGCGACTCCTTTACATTCGAGACGTCCTCGCACTGGACGGAGCCGAGTGCCTTCGGTTCAGTAGGACTGTATCCGATAGGGACCGAAGAGATAGGGTGAGGCAGGAGAACCAGTTTTGGTGGCTTCAAATTGAGAATGTCATTTAAAGTTGTCTAGGGCGTCTTGGCTTCAGGGTGGGTCCAAAAAAAAAACAACAACAAAAAAAACACAAAAAAAACGTACAAAAAAAAAACAAAACTAAAAAGCTTACTGTGGCTGTTCTAGTTTTTAAGTAGTATTATTGGTTTTGGTTAGTTTTAAGTAGCTTAAGTATTATAATGGGTTTCGTTTTTTTTTTTTTAATTTAGTTTTAAGTTTTATATAAAATAAAAAATAATGATAAAAATAGCAAGTTTTTTTTTAATTTTTTTGGTTTAAGATTAAGTTATTTTTATTTTGTATTAAAATTGTTCTTAGGCCGAAAGGCAGTAGTTATAAGATAATGGATTAACTTAAAGCACCCGCATAGGGCCAGTAAGATATTTTTTTAAGTTTTTGAAATGTACGCTAGTTTTTTAAGAATTTTTGTCTAGCTTTAACATAGTTTTAAGGTTTTGATAAAATTAAAAAAAAAAACCTTGGGTTAACAATTAAACTTTCTTTGCACTAATTTTTCTTTTATTTTATAACAATTTTGCATAATTTGTAAGACAAAAAATCAATGCTTATCTATACTTAATAATTCCGTGTTAAGTTTAATCCAGAACTAAAAAACTATATCTAATAGGCATTGAGTCAAATATTTTCAAACTAAAACAAAATCTTCCTTAACAAACCTCATTCAGAATTTTCATATTAGGAAAAGAACATGTTTCAGTGTATTTGATATCTCTCGAAGAAGATTATTATGTCAGCATAATTTAGTCAGAACTTGATCACACTTTATAAGTAGACATAAGTAGACATCATAAAATCAAATCATATCAACATCAGCACCAGCAGCACATTTACTATATTAATAACCTCATGCACTGAATACCTATGTATCTGTCTCTTATAAAACATTTGTCATTTCTCATCAAATATAGTGATGTTTACCTATTACTCGTTTTTTATTCCTGTTACTTCTTCAGTCATATCAAACACCATATGATGGTCTCTTAGTCAACTACTAAGTATACTTATTTTTTTCCTATCCAAGCTAATCATATAGCAACTTTCTTCCTTTATATACAATAAAATGTTTGTACTTGATGTTGCTTACCCAACTCTTTGATACACGGCCGTTAAACACGTTTTATTTATATCTACTTCTGTGACTTGATCTTTACCAATAGATTTGTTCATATCATTGTTTTATGTATGTTTTGTTTTTTTCTTCACATTAATACTTCAAATTAAACAAAACAAAAAAGAAAATAAATACATCTGTTAATATAGGTAAGTATACATTAATGGTCAGAGTAAAAGCCTTAATAGTTTTACACTGTAGTAGACATGATTAATGCTTTATCTGGTGTGTATTAGGAAAAATGGGTGTTAAAACAATGCTTTAATAGTTTTTGGAGTTACCAATTTAATATCTTATTGCTTTCTCTTTTATCCAACACTAAACTCCCAAATTTTACAAAGAACTTTGAAAAAAAGAGGTTTGCTGCTCAGCTCTTTTGTTTCAGAATTATAAACCGACAAATTGGTTGAAATGTGAACCTTCCCGTTATACCCTATTCGAAAAAATAAAAATTATTTCACTAATTACATGTGATTGTAATAAATTCAAAACCATCAAGAAGTCAACATCAAGATAAGTTTGGCGACACGAATTTAAATAAAATTGGCATAACTTATAAAAACTGTGTATGGAGTACCCATGTGTCTTATAAACGCTGGCTGCCATCAAAACGTACATACAACAACGTGATATATTTTTTGTTTGTTTTGTTTTTCTTGAGGTCTTTTGGATTTGTTTTTGGTTTGGTGTTGTTGTTGTTGTTGTGAGTTATGGTACAGAGAAAAAGTGAAATTTTAAACTTTTCCTTGCACTAATTGTTGCCTAAATTGATATAGACAGTCCATATATCAGCAACGAGTATTATTATTTTTTTTGTTTGTGGTAGGTACCTTTTCCTAATTTCTTAAACGATTTTTGAATTACGGCCGATGGTAAAGATAGAAAGTTTTTCCTAATAAAATTTTAATTTGTTGAACTTAAAAGTATAAGATAAAAAGAGGTCGATCAATGAAATTGAAAATAAGTAAATTTATTGGAATGACGGATGACTATAGGTAGGTACTTAAACATTAATGATAAAAAAGAATTCAGTAAATGGAAATGGTTGCAATGGTTAAAGCAATTATTATAAGTTATACCTAAGAAAGAGGTAGTGATATTAAAGAATGCATGATGAAAGATTTGAAATTATTTTACTCAACATATCAAATGATTGTTTTAAAATTGGAACTAATAAACTCAAATATTAAGCAAATCATATTAAGGTCAAATTGGAAGTAATGATCTTCTGGTTGTTTATCGAAAATTCAGGAGAAATAATTGATTGAGTAAAAATTAAAATTATTTACTACTTTTAAGCTTATCCTATATCCATATATTAAACCGTATTCTCTTCTTATGAATATTATTGAATCTAGGATGTTATTAATATTTGTTGCTAGTTTTTACAACCTAGGTTTAAATTTGTGTGGTCTTAAACAGAATATGTTAACAAAAAAGCATTATTTCTTATTCGATTTTTTATTTATAAATATTTGAATTCGTGTTCAAAACTGATTATAAGCCAATCAAATGAGACATAATAAATTCAGTGATGTGAATTGTTTGGCACATTCAAATACAAATGTTTTGAAGTAATTTTCAGTATTTAATTGTACACAGATTTAATTAATATTATTTTATTGTTTTCAAGCAATTTAAAATCGGTCAATAAGTTTTATTTAAATAAAGAGCAAATGTTTATTCATCCCCAATTGTTTAACATGCTTTATAACTCAGCTCTAGGAAACCATAAATAAGTTAAATTAGTTAGGTGGCACAATAATAGATTAACGTCCATTGTTTCCCTATAGAGTCAATGATTTGATTATTCAAACCTTTGAATAAAGTTTTTAAATTTTTACTCGATCCTTTCTTTCTTAATTGAAAAAGAACACTTTCATGCTTTTCTATTTTTTTTTTTTTTGAAAAATATTATTATAAAAAGTAGAGACTTTTTATACAAAAATTAATGTCAACACTTTTGTGACAGTGTTTTGAATTAAATTTATAATTTTAAAACGAATCAGTTGATTCCAGTAGCACTACCCAAAGTACAATTAGAATCAAGATTCAAGAAGAAAAGCTTTGTGATTATTATTTATTATATATTATTATATATATTATACGTTTTTACCACAAAAATACACAATTTTCTTTAAAATATGTAAGTACATATTTATGTATTTAAATTATATGTGTAGGGACACAATTATTTTGTCCACCTGTGTGACAGTATTGGAGCAATGAATAGTCAAATTGTTCCAATTTATCAAATTTCTCAGTATTTTCTCGTTAAGAACAAAACATCATAACAAATTAGAATAAAATTACAGAGCAATTAATACAAACTGACAATTAACAAAATTTCCAATAAGAGGTTTCAATTTGAATAGATCGCTTTTTGTGCAGCTGTCAGCTTTGAAGCTGTCATCTTTTAAAATTTCACAAAACTACCCCATTCCTTCAACAATGCGTTGATGTTGTTGGCCAGACTTTATTGGAAAATTTTGGTAATTTAACACTTTAAGACTTTTTTCTGGATATTATATTCGTATACAAACTTCTTATTGGTATGCAATTCTTGAAATAATTGAAGACATACATCCGTATGCTGATAAAGTTTTCCATTGCTAATGGCATATCTTCCTCTTTTCACTGAAATAAACTCCAATTGATTTGTCTTGAGAAACACTATTTTTTTGACATTCAAATTAAACCTCTTATTGGATAACCCTTAGTTAAGAAAAATGTTAATTGATTTTCCAACTGAATTTCAATTAAAAATAAATTCAATATTGGTAATACATACATTTCATCTTTAAATTGTACATACTCACACTTCTGTAGTTTGTATAATATAAAGAAAAGTCTAACTTCATAAGTGTACTGAAAGTATTCACTGGTAAATCGTACAGTAAAGAATGTATTTTAATAAGGGTTGGGGTCGAAGTACTGTATGGATCATAATACTGTATTTAAAATACTGTATCTCAAAATAATGTATTTCAAAATACTGTATGTACAAAATACTGTATGATCAAAATACTGCATCTCAAAATTCTGTATTTCAAAATTCTGTATATCAAAATTCTGTATTTCAAAATCCTTTAAATAAGGCTAAAAAATAAAAATCGTTTTGACAATGTAAAAAAGTGCGCACTTTTTTACATCATCAAAACGATTTTTATTTTTAAGCCTTATTAACAGCATTTTGAAATACAGAATTTTGAGAACAGATACCTTTTTTTCAAGAAAACATCATAATAATTTTTAATTAGCATAATGTTCTAATATACACACTTCCCTTGAACAATAACATTGTCAAAAAGTAAAATTACAGAATTTCGACCCAGCCCATAACAAATTATTTATCGGTTGATCTATTTCCTCAACCCCAAGCCTCCAATCAAGATGCGGTTTTAACTATAATACAGAGTATCGATCCACCTGTCAATTGATGCATAAATCTCAAAAATGATTTTTTTTTTCAGTTTTTCGAAAAAATCGTGGTCTAACCCCTTGCCGAAAAAAAGGAGTATTTTCAAAACTATTTCCCACCCAATCGACATACACATCAAAAGAATGGTGTTTTAATGCTCTTCCCCCAACTGCAAACTAAAAGGTTTTGCGAGATCTCGTTTTGGAAAAATTCGTCAAAAATTAAAATTACAGAATTTCGATCCAGCTCATCAAAAATTATCTTTCGATTGGTCTATTTCCTCAACCAAGCCTCCAAACAAGATGCGCTTTTCACTATAATACACAGCATCGACCCACCTATCATCAACTTCACCAGACTAATTGATCTGTCAAAACTTCCGGTATTATACAGTATTATGAGATACAGTATTTTGACAATACAGCATTTTAAGACACAGTATTTTAAATTTACAGTATTTTGAAATACAGAATATTAACCATACAGTTTCGTACAATATCATATATAATTTTGAACATACAGTATTTTAAAATACAGCATTTCGACCCGCTCCCTTTTAATAAACCTTATCAATGGAATATGTATTTGAGTAATATGCTTTGTTTTTACCTCAGAAGGGAAATTAATACAAAAAACGTTCGGACCTCAGCTCTTTTGTTTTTAACTTGTGGCATTCTCTAGAACTTAAACAACGTCACTCTTAAGTAGACATGGTTCTTCTTTTTTGTATTAAGATTTGAATGTGAAGCTACTATCTCTGTCAGTAAAACTCATATAAATTGTATTGTTACACTGATCTTATGTATCGCCAGAATACTCATGAACAAAGTTGAAGTTAAAGTTTATTTGAAAACTCTATAATTAAATTCTGTGTGTGATAGTGTCTTAACGTCAATATTCTATAGACGTTAACATTTATACTCATAAAAAGTTTCTACCTCAGCTCTTTCGTTTTATTGCCCAATAATACAAAAAAAATCAATAGAAAATTTGCTATTTGTTTCTACTTGGTATTTTATTATACCCCCACAATTTGTGTCCCACACACATTTTGTTCAACAACAACAAAAAAAAAAAGAAAAACTCATGTTAACTTACCCTAAATTTGTTAGCAAATTTAAATCCTCTGTCCATATTTACATGCCGCATTTGTATGTATTCCTTGCTTTGAGCTAATATTTTCATAAAACATTCACGAACACTGATTATAAACACTTTTTCCATTCAACTTTGTAGCTGGGTATGTAAATATTTCTTTTTTTTTCTCTTTTTTTGTGTTTAAAACTTCAACAATTTTTCTCATGTACACTTATTTTTATAACTTTCACACGTGAATTTCTTTAAGAAATGCACCGAGAACATCATCGTAGTCACCGCTGGCGCTGCTGCCGTGAACACATTTTACATTTTTTTGCGATTTTTACTTTCGAAATCAATACGGTTTTGTTTTTGTTCGGACCAAACAAAAATGGAAAAAGATGTAAATCAAAATCTAAATAATTCAACACCTCGAACTCGATATAGAAGAGTCCAAAAAAAAACCAACGCAAAAGACTCCGCGATCACAAAATCAAATTAAAAAAAAAAAACAAAGTGTAAGAAAAACTTTATTTATTATTATTCGTCCCGTCATCACCAACGAACGTCGCACATTTGACTGTGACAAACTGCAAACAAGAAAAAGTGAGCCCCGGAATAGTATGTGGTTGAGACAAATCTTAGTAGGTCAGTAGTGGCCTTCTTCTGTGCGATCACCAGCTGTTTGTTTGCTGTTGCTTCTACTCTACTCTGCTTTTGTTGCTGCCGCTC
This sequence comes from Eupeodes luniger, assembly GCA_951509635.1. Taxonomy (NCBI): domain Eukaryota; kingdom Metazoa; phylum Arthropoda; class Insecta; order Diptera; family Syrphidae; genus Eupeodes; species Eupeodes luniger. Next base: position 16,533,902 of record OX608075.1, read on the forward strand.
GAGCTGCCGTTAATGCTACCACTGCTGTTACTGCTGCCGCAGATACGAATATAGTGAGTGCTATTACTTGGCGTGACGACGCACGACAGACGTGAGCGCGAAGAGTGTTTGATATAACGACGACGGTAAGGCGCGCAGCCATCTCGCAACTGAAAACTTGAAATTCGAATTTGTTGAGACAGCAGCGCACAGCGGTAATGCAACTGCTGCCACTTTAGTTGCTTGGGCTTGCAGAGTAGTTGCTTTTGGTAGTTGGTAGAGTGGTTGATGATGGTGGTGGTCTTCGCTGAACCATGAGAAATGAGAGAGAGACTGTCTACCGGTTAAGCTCAGTGTTTTGGCCAGGGACGTGGGACACACTACACACACCATACATCGGTACCAAACTCATCGAGGGAAAAAAGGGGCTCCTTTGTGCCCATCACAGAGAGTCATGGTGTTGAAGAAAGCACCAGTCTTAAAGAAGAAAGCAAGATTTAATTTTCTTTCTTCTCTCATGGACACATCGCAGAAGCGAGCGCAGCGTTGTCGTCGACTCGACGTAGTCTTCGTCGTTGTCGCCGTCGCTGTCGTTGTCGCTGTCACCATTACCGTCGCCATCCCCGTCACCATCACCACCACCAACACAATCTACCGCCGCCGTCGTTTTGTTCGTTGGTCGGTGGGATTCGTCTTTTTCAAAGAAAGGTGCGCACGATGATGGTAAGATATGGTATCCATCCGTATATACAAATGAAATCACGAATAATTGCCTTTTAAGCCTTTCTTGGCAATGGGAACCAACTTGGAGAACATATGATATTCCGGCATGGCGAAGCGACCACATGTGGCGTATGTCACGATGGTAGATGGATGGATGGATGGATGGAACAAATGCGGATGGTATAGCTATAATTTGATTTTCAGCCTGCGCAGTTTTGCGAAATCGCACACAAAGAGCAAACAAAATGGAAGAACAAATAGCACCAACGCCATTACCATTACCATCATCATCATCATCACCACCAAAGACAAATATTAATTTTTATAAAATATATGATCTAACTTAACTCTATGACATGCCGCTCAGGCCGCTGAGCGCAGAGAGCCCAGACTTTGGAGGTACAAAACGTCTTTGTTGCTGAACTATGATAGATGTCGGTGGTATAAGATTGGAGCGGCGGCGGCTGGCGGTGTGTTTTCTTGATGTGTTCGCGGGCGGTTCGCCTCTTTTTCGTGTTTTTGTGGCCGCAAAATTTGTAATGGAATTATTGTTATTATGGCAAAGTGAAAGTGTAATATGCGAGCGTTTAGGAATTTATGGTGTTGAAATTTTTGTTGGAAATATATACACGCATATAATAATATGTATGATGATGATAATGATGAAGACTGACTGACACAAGAAGGGGTTTTTTTCACTTTCAGTTGAGTTTGACGAGTGACATGTGAGGCAATTTCCGTTTATCGAAAGTAAACATCATGATTATGCTGCCGTTAATTTTATATTGGTATTGGGCAACAAAAAATAATAAATAATATTCAAGCCATAAATATGGATGAATGAACTAAATAAGTGAAATAGTAAAACGAATGTGTTAAAAAGTAGAATGCGGAAAACAAATATTATATAAGGTCAACATTTACATTTATTCAAAAACCAAGACCTGAGATTTGGGTTCACCTTAATAGTGTTAGAAATTAAATTCTGTATATTTATAACAAAAACATAGAAATAGTACCTAGTGTAACACTAAAATGCGCTTACATTTCTAATAACAATTGTTCTAGGTTTCGTAAAAATTGATTTTTGACTCAAATACTCGTATATTTTCAAAAAATTAAGATAAAGGCTTCAAATTAATTTTATTTTATAAAAAATATTGTTTTCAACATTCAGTAATTTTTTAAATCTAACATTCAGTTTTTTCATAAGAAATTAAAATCTACAAGAAAATAGTACGCAAAATTGGTAAAAATGTATGTTCGGTTGTCGATATCTCGTGAATAATAGAAAACATTGGCTTCAAATTAATTTCATTCATCCAATTTGTATTTGTTTATATGAGAAATAAAAACTTTTAAGAAATGCTACAAAAGAAATGCTAAGAAATGGTAAAAATTGGTTTTCGAATAAAAATTTCGTTAACCAAAATAGATTTTGAAATCAAATTCTTTTATCATATGCAAAATATTGTTGGTAATTTTAAATTTTTTTTTGAATAATTTAACTGATAACTTTTTTAACAAAACACAAAACCTGTTAGGTTTTTATTTTTTGTAAAAAAAAACTGTTAATTCGATTTTTCTCAAAATTTTACTGAATGTTGAAAACAATATTTCTCATAAGAAAAAATTAGTTTAAAGCCAATATCTCAAATTTTTTAAAAGATATTTAAGTCGAAAATCAATGTTTACCAACTTTTGTTACTTTTTTTAGGTTTTTAATTTTTGTAAAAAAATTGTCAATTGGATTTTTCTCAAAATGTTACTGAATGTTGAAAACAATATTTAAAAACCAAATAAAATTAGTTTAAATGCAATGTCTCAAAGTTTTGAAAAGTTATTTGAGTCGAAAATCAATTTTTACCAAGTTTTATTAATTTTTTGTTTAGGTTTTTATTTTTTGTAAAAAAAAAAATTACTGAATGTTGAAAACAATATTTCGTTTAACATAAAATTAGTTGGAAGCCATAATCACAATTTTTTGAAAAGATATTTGAGTCGAAATTCAATTTTTACCAACTTTGGGTATAATGTTTTTTTAGGTTTGTATTTCTTATAAAGAAAACTCTGAATTCGATTTTTCTCAAAATTTTACCTGATATCAAAAACCTTATTTTTCGTTGCACAAAATTGTTTTGGAGATAAAACCATTTTTTATTCGTAAAATTTTCGAGGTGAAAAATGTTGTTTTCAGTTTTTTTTTTGTTTATAAAAAAAAACCGTTAATTGGATTTTTTTTCCGAAAATATACTTGTTTGGTATCACTTTACGATATATAATATAAAATTTAATTTAAGTCTCTAGCGTTATTAGTTCGTGAGATATTTAGGGTTAGCCAAAATTGTCACCTTTTTTTTAACTACTATGGTAAAAAAAACCACCCACACAATTTTCTTGAGAGCCCTTTCTGCATCTTTCTGCACTATTATCTGTATAACAAAATTTATTTGAAGTCGATGGTTCTCGAGCTATGGCTGACGAAAAAAACGTCACGAACGTACGGACGTACGAACAGAATTTTCGGTAAAAAAGTTGATCTTCGGCCAACTTTACAAGAGCCCATTCACTAAAAATTTTACGATGCAGTAAGTCGTTCCGCTCCAATTCTTGCACCAGATGTATTTTAAAAGGCATCACACCTAAATCCTTCCGCAAAATTTTCCACTTTGTCAAGTAACAGAGGCCCAATTGCTGCGAACGGCGACGAATCGATAATTGATGGTCATCATCATCATTAACACTGGGCGATTCAGTTGCGATATTTTCTTCAGTTCGCACTCTACGTAAGCATGTTGGTGGTTTAATGTCTATATACACAAAAAAATACAAAAAAAAAAAAAAAAATACAAAAAAAAATAATAAATAAAAAAAAATAATAAAAAAAAGACAACAAAATATGAAAAACAAAAAAGGTTAGATAGTTATAGATTTGCTGCTGTGGTTGTTCTAGTTTTAAGTAGTTTATAGGTAGAATAGGTAGTTTAAGTTAGTTTAAGTTTTATTTTAAGGACCTTATTTTAAGTAGTTTTAAGTAAAAATAAAAAAGGAAATTGACATTAGTTTTTCTAAATTTTCTAATGAATAAAAAAAATAAATAAAATGGAATTGAAGTTAAATAGATCTTAGGGCCGAAAGGCATTAGTACTAAGTTTTATAGTAAGTTAGTTGTAAGTTATGGTTAATTAGACTAGTTTTATGAATTTTGGTCTAGCTTTAAGATAGGTTTAAGATTGAATTAATAAAAATGAATTTACAAAAAAAAAAAAAAAAAAAGTGGTTTAATGTCTAAAAATGTAAATTTTGTCCGAAATTTAGTCACAATAGCCCGAATAACCGCTTCAGTGGGTCGATTAAACTGACCATAAAATGGAAGAAGTGCGCTCTGAACTTTTTTAACAGAGCACGCATTTTGATAATAAAATTCAATAATTTGCAAGCAATGTTCGTTTGTAAGACGATTAAATTATAGACCAAACTGAAGATATGCGTGCGTCAGCTTTTTAAACCAAAAAGATAATAGCTAAAAAATCACCCTTTATATGTCGAAAATATTGTTATTGATAGATTACAAATTTTTTACAAAAATCCAATTGACATACAAAAAAAATAAAAAACCTCAAAATAAAACTAAAAATTAGTAAAAGTAAACTTTCGACTCAAATATCTTGAGAACAAAGAAATATATAGGCTTTAAACTTATTTCAACTTATACAAAATTTTATTATCATTTTTAGTTCAAAAATTATTATGAATTTAAAAATTCATTCATTGTTTTAAACATTTAAAATAATAATTGTAAGTAAAAAATTTTCACAATCAAATAAAAATACAAATTATTTTATATAAATCTTGTGCAAATTTTGATTCAAAATTTGATCCCATAACACGCTTTAAAGAGACAAGATTGAAATAACTTCCTTTTTGACGCATGGCAGCTCTATCCTAAAGACTCATAAGAATGTTTAAGGTAAAAAGCCTCCATTTTTCCATAAAACCTAAACTATGAAGTTTTCTAAAGGCTTCTGAAGGCCAAAATCTGTAGAAACATAAAGTTTTTAAAATTCTTTGTTTCATAAATTAAAAACAAAATATATAATAATGTGTGTCACCAGAGAATGCCTGTACCTCAATACAATAACTTATTTATTTATTGATTCCGATATAAGGAAATCTTCCTTTTGGCACACATATTGCAAAAATCTCATAACTCCTTCGAAACCCACAACAAACTATAAATTTATCTCGTTACAAAAAGAAAGAACATCAACAATTTTAAAAGCAGACTCTCTGTCTGATCAGAATATCGGATGAGTCAGAAGACGAAAAAAAAGAAATATTCACAGAAGCAATTTGCAAGAGTGAAATCTTCGCTGCATTACCATCATCAGCTTTAGATTCAGTTCTAACTTCTATCCAGAAGAAGATTCAGAACATGCTATGCACGCCTCTTTAAAAGTTACAAATCCAAACAAACAGAGTCGTAAACATGCAAATTTGCATCTTCAACACAATTTTCGCAAAGTGGAGCAATTGGCCAGGCCAGTTCGAGTGCCGCAGACCCCATAGACAGATAGACTAAGAGACTTTTACTCTACTCCCATGATGTAACGCAAAAGATGACATTGTCAACACGGTGTCATCGTTAATGCGACATTTCAATGAATGAGTGCTCCAGATTAACATACTGTGATGCGAATAGACCGTCCTTCGTCGTAGTCGTCGTCTTCGTCTTGAAAGATAATTAGACACTAAAGTAAATTTAATTACTTAATATTAGGCTCGCGCAAGAAGAGTTCAGTGGAATCGCCTCCATCTAATCTATTGCAGTCGATCTGCATGCGTATACAAAGCCGAGAGTCTAGGACTCCAGACGACGAAGACGACGACGACGTACGGTCATAATAACTGATGGCAGCCTTTTCTTAAAGCGGCTAGAAGTCTAGTCGGTTTATGTTCACGTTGGCTTTAGGCAGGTGCGTGTGACTTTATAGACTGCCTATATATCATGCCTAGCCTACCTACTTATGGGCAGCAACGATACCTCCTCCAGAACCAGAAACTGACGTTCTACTTTCACCTCGACTGACATCAAGTCGAGCGGTGTGGTGATGGTAATAGGAGTATTTACTTTAGCAAAACCTAAAAATAAAATGAAACACTAGAAAATCTTTGAAGTAGAAAACTGTCAGTAGAAGAAATCACATTCGGTTTGGACTTTTCATTCATATCATTGCAGCTATGCGTCGTCTGCAGGTACAGTTGGTTACTCACGATTAGGGATGGGAGTAGGCAAATGATTGGATTTTATAAAGAGATCCATTTAGATTTTAACTGATAAAACGTTGTCTAAATGACAACTAAACTTTGAAGTTTCTAAGAGGTATAACTAGCGGACGCTCAAAATTATGTGGGAATCAATAAATGGTTTTTATTAAATGCGGGTTGAAAAAGATTTTACTGGAGCTGTTATTAAGTTAAAAGCCCACGCTGAATAAGGTTTTTTTCAACGTGTCTGATATGAATTTCTCATATTAAGTATGTCTTAATTTTCTTTTACTTTTACCCCTTTAGACAGTCAAATGTATGCATAGAATAAATAAACTAATAAAGTTCGTATATTATGAACTTTAAAACCAAGTTCAATATCATGTCAATGTCTCAATGATTTTCAAAAAGAGCATTAGAAAAAATTTACCAAAAAGTCTATTTTGAATCGCATTGCATCGGTCATGAACTCATCCAAAAGCCTATTAAACTGACAGATTTAAGGTATGTTCAACATGGGTTGTTGGAGTTGTGTGGATTTTATATTCAATTTAAAAAAAAAAAAGTTTATTTTGTTTGTGTCAAATTAAAAATTGAATTTTTATTTGTGTCATATAATATATTTTATGGTCATCACTTTAAAGTCTCATAGTTTGACCCACGCTTAGACCTGAAAGTTGCTTAAATATTATTTCATTTGAAAGGTTGAAACTTACCTTGAATGTTGAAATTTAGATCTACACATTTAATCATTATATAAAAAATTAATCGAGATCGGAGTCTTTAAGGCGGTGTCTACATTAGTTTCTTTGGATATGACTTATTTTGACGTTTAGTTATGTTATCTTTTTCTCACTTAAGCCTAGTACATACTTGTGAATCATCTCGTGAACCCATACAAATTTCGGTTTTTCGTTCACCCGTGAACGTGCTCGTGAAGCTGAGTGGAGAACAAAGTGGAGAGTTTTCGTTCACGGGCAATTCACGTGCAAAATGTACGGGAACTGTTGGTGAAGCTTTGACATTTGGTTTCCGCATTTAAAGTTTGTGGCTGCTTTTCGCGTTGTGTGTATTCACAAGTGTGTACCAGTGAGCAATGTCAAAAGTTCACTTTCTCCACTGGCGAACGTTCACTTCACGAGGAAGTATGTACTAGGCTTTAAGCCTAGTACGCAGCTGAAGTGAACAAATTTTTTCGGCGGTCTCCAAGTGCAGAGCGAAATGAAAACGAAAACCACGGCGGAAAAATATTTGTGGAGAGTTCTGTCTGGAAGTTGAAGTTCACTGCTTGTCTTCATCACTTCTTGCACATCACCAATAACATCCTGAGTTTCCGATTCAGAAATGCAATGTTGGAACACAATTGAAAAATCCATTTTATTTTAAATTTTAAATCAAAGATAAATCCAAATCAAAACACCGAAAGTCACGAGTAAACAATTTTTTTCAATTTTAATTTGTAAACAATTTTTTTGTTTTGTAAGTCACTAGGCCCTAGTTCCCAAACGGCCTGTTGCGCAACCCAATTTATTTATTTTTTAACAATTTTGTTTAATAAATAAATTAAACGTCAAAATTTCGCAAGCAATTAATATACCGGTCAATTAAATTGAGAACCAAAAGAGTGGAGAATTGTACTAAGAAATCTAGCACAGCTATCCACTAAAATGACACATTTCGTCGTTCAGCAGCGTACTGAAAAGCGAAAAGCACAGCGAAATTTTTCGTTTATGATTTCGTCATGTCATTTTTGTATGGGAAATTTCGTTTCGCATCAGCAGCGTACTAGGCTTTAATCATAAATCAAAAATGAATCGAGATCGGAGTTTTTAAGGTGGTGTTCACATTAGTTTCTTATGATATGACTTATTTTGACATTTAGTCATGTTATCTCATTCTCACTTAATCATAAATAAATCGAGATCGGAGTCTTCAAGGCGGTGTTTACATTAGTTTCTTTGGATATGACTTATTCTGCCGTTTAGTCATGTTATCTCATTCTCACTTAATCATAAATCAAAAATAAATCGAGATTGTAGTCTTTAAGGCGGTGTTTCCATTAGTTTCTTTGGATATGACTTATTTTGACGTTTAGTCATGATATCTCATTATCTCTTAACCATAAATCAAAAACAAATCCAAATCGGAGTCTTTAAGGCGGTGTTTACATAAGCTTATTTGGATATGATTATTTTGACGTTTAGTCATGTTATCTCATTCTCACTTAATCATAAATTAAAAATAAATCGAAATCGGAGTCATCAAGGCGGTGTTTACATTATTTTCTTTGGATGTGATTTATTCTGACGTTTAGTCATATTCTCTCATTCTCACTTAATCATAAATCAAAAATAAATCGAGATTGTAGTCTTTAAGGCGGTGTTTCCATTAGTTTCTTTGGATATGACTTATTTTGACGTTTAGTCATGATATCTCATTCTCTCTTAACCATAAATCAAAAACAAATCCAAATCGGAGTCTTTAAGGCGGTGTTTACATAAGCTTATTTGGATATGATTATTTTGACGTTTAGTCATGTTATCTCATTCTCACTTAATCATAAATTAAAAATAAATCGAAATCGGAGTCATCAAGGCGGTGTTTACATTAGTTTCTTTGGATGTGATTTATTCTGACGTTTAGTCATATTCTCTCATTCTCACTTAATGGTTTAAAAGAGAAGTGAGAGAAAGATATAATTTAATAAAACATCGAAGTAATTCACCTCAAAATATTCTACTTTTAAGTCTTTAATAAGCTAACGAAAGTTGAAGATTTTTCGGTAGATCTACCTCTTCTATTTACAACACTATAAACTATACAAAATCAATTTTCAGATTGAGATCAGAATGTGCCAATGGAAGACACTATTGAAATTATCCAAAACGTATTTCTGGCAGATTCCAATAATAAATTTAGGTTTCCTTCTGAAAATTTTCAAAAATGGTGTTCATCAAGTAAAAAATTCGAATTTGTAAAATTGATTACCGATCAGGCAAAGAACGGTGTTAACTTATATTGCACTCTTTTTGACGATTCGTTATTGTATTAAGTTTTCATCTAATGGTTAAAAAGCACGATAAGATGATGAAACGTCAAAAGAGTCGAAACAAAAGAGTCAAATGTGAACATTGTTAAAAATCAAATAATTTGTTAGTTGTCCGCAATTGTCAAAATTGGTGTTTTGACAGATCTGAAAAAAAATTGATTTTTTTCATTGGATAAGTTTCCCATCAGTTTCCTCGTGTGAAAGGGATCGTACAAATTACTAGGTCAATCGTTTTTTAGAATTGATTGTTTTTTTATTGGTTTTTGAAAAAAAAAAGTTTGAATGCAAGATTGCTGTTAAGCCCTTAAAATATACTAACTATACCATCCAAAGGCAATAAACAAATCAAAATTTTTAAGTATTTAAAAGTTCCAACATATGTAAAATGTTCTTTTCAATCCTTCTTCTTTATCTAGTATTATGCTATTTTCATTCATGGAACAAGTTTTTACGATTAAAGAAAAATAAAACTTAAGAAAAACTAATAAAAACGCAAATGAAACTTTCTTGTACCCAATCAAGGCGTATATTTCTCAGTGAGATAAAATGCGCACACAGAACTTAATGAGCTACTCATTTCTATGGCACCAAGATCCAAGACCAAGAATCTACTTTAAAAAAAAAAAGAAAAAGAAGTAGAAAACAAAAATCGAATCTTCAACTACTCTAAAACCACTAAACGACAAAGTACGTGAAGAGCAAACAACTTAAAGATGATGATTTACCTACTTTACGAGTAACATCAACTGCAAGTCGACCGTCATCGGTGGCGACGATGACGACGTGCTTGGGATTCATATGTTTGTAGAAATGCTAGAAAATCACCAGTAGTTGAATTGGAATTGGAACAACATCAGACTCCAGAGCAGAGCAGCAGCAACAACGACTTACCCTTATCCAGATTCACCTTTCAGTGTGAACAGTCGATGGATTGTATATCTATTAACCTGCAAGTTGATCCCAAACCCGTACTGCAATCTTAGGTAGGTAGGTACTTCTACTTAAACTCACTTTGTGTGTATCTTTCATATGATACGTTCCAATAACTATACTCCTGGATGATGGTGCATCAGTGGAGTCTTTTTTTTTTACTCGCTCGTCTTCTTTGTCGGCTATAAGCTTGGAGTTGTAAGCCAATCTCATACTCGAAACATATGAGAGCCAAATGGTGAAAGACTTTCTTTTGCACAGTTCCCATGGATGACCATATCGTTTCTGCGACGAGAATTGAGAATCCAAAGAAGCCAAAGTCAAAGCCAAAGACAACGTAAACATGAAACATCCATATCGTGGTGGCAATGATGACGACAATGATCAACGATTGCTTCGTTTTAGCTCCAGCTTCAGAGTCGTGAAGAAGTAAAAAAAAATCAAGAAGATTTCTTACACTTTTGTCGAAGTCGAAGTCAATGGAAGATGGAAGCAACATGAAGCATTACTGGCAATCGCAATATTTACCGGGTCTTACATTAAGCAAATTTCTAATACCTTACCCATACCATGAACCATGGACCATGGACACGGTGGGGGTCTTTCGGTTTCTATGTCTAAAGTCTAAGTTCTGCGAGATGACTAGAAAGATGAAGAAGCGTATCAAAGAGAGGATCGTTCGTTCAGGAAGGTGCGCTTAGCGTTAGTGTACATACATATATTTTATTTACATTTTCGCCAAGATGATGCCATCTGATTGAATGTGCACATAGAGTATGATGCACCTGAGAACCACCACTTTGGCTGGTCGGCCTGTCCCGTGTTTGGTCTATATGAAAAACTGCGGTTCGGGCGAGGGGTCTGTGAGAAAGTTACATTCATTTATACGTGCGTATACGGTGTTGTAAGTCCAAGTTGTCAAAATGCTTCATACCATGTTCTATTCAAATGAATCAGTTGAGATTCTATATTACCACACTGAGTCTGGAGTCTGAGTGGGGGGTCTCGAATGGTGATGACGATAGCTATAACACTACCTTTGAGTTGGAGAGACTTTATGACTTTTACGACTCTAGGACAACGACCACGAGCAGAATAGACCTAGACCAAGTAGAGAAGATAACTTCCTGATGGCGGTGGAGGCGATGGTGGTGGCGGAATAGTCGTCTTCGTCGGCGGCGGACGATGAAGACCATGGCAATTTGCAAAGATGTTATGAATGGCAGCGACATGGGCTTAAGGTGTTATGTTTGAGCGATAGAGGTTTGGCGAAGACCAATGAGACTATTAATATGGGAAAATTAATTTTAAGTAAGTATATTTTTTTTTGTCCATCAGGTCTTGGTCTTTGGATGTACGCTTCAATATTTTTGTTTTTGTTTGGGACCTGGGAAAACCTGCAAGTGAAAAAGATAAGAAAGAGAGTCTTCTTGCGTTTGAACTATAAGGAAAAGGAAGACTTGTGTTGTTGATGGAAAATTGAATGAATGGTTTTCTAGGTAATTGTGTTTGTAACTTTTTTTTAATTCAAAACTTAAAAGATGATTTAAATATGAAGGGAATGGTGTAGACAAAATGATGATTGCTCATTAAAATTTTATAGAGCCAAAGGTCTGAAATAATGTTTTTAAGTCGAAAATCTTGAGACCAATCCTTTTTTTCTCTGGATTTGAACTTTATCCATAAAAAAACATTTTTTTTATAAATATACGAGTACAAGCGACAAATTTGATGATAATGGAGTCAAATTTAAAAAAAGGGTGAACCTTCTAAAACAAGCCATCGTATTTTGTCAATTCTGTCAGTTAAAATGTATTTGTGCTAAATACATAAGGGAGAGGGACTTAAAGGTTAGCAAAGTTAGTTTCTAGTATTTGTGAACACGCCCTTTTACTTATCATCGAAATGTCATTGTCAATTTATTTATTTATTTATTTATTCAATAAACTCAAAATTTGCATCATAAACACTGAGGAGAAACGTCTGCAAAAATGTTTTACTGAAATTGGAAACCGGTGAACGAGTTGGTCTAAGTCTCATAAATATCGCTGATTTTTAGGCGTACATAGCAAACGTTCCAAATCATACGTTTTACGCTTAGGTAAGTTGTAAAGTCCGTATTCGAAAACCCTTTACTTATCTGATTGACTTCCAATTAAGGCAACTATTCAAAAAGTTGTCAAGTCAAGAAAAAATATTCTTGCTTATGAATGAAGTATACGTTTGAGGCAAAATATCAGCTGATTATATTTTGTATTAAACTGAAAGCTTTAATCTTACTTACTTAAGGAAAAGAATTACTATTTCACCACTAATTAATAATGTGAGCCAATTTCAACTGTATATAATAATTGTTTTCATTTCTCAGCAAATAACTAAAAATCGGTCCGTAAATTTAAGATTTAAAATAACTACATCTACGAAATAAATTACAGCTTTGGTTTTAATTTGCGTTTAATAAACGTTATAACTGCTTAAATTAATTTTATGTCATACCAACATGTCTAATACTATCTGAAATGTCATTCAGATTAAATTCAGATTTACTTTAAAAAATTTTAAAAATTTCGTGGCGCATGGAACACGGTTGGAATTGCATTTTTTTGTCATTGCATTAGTAAAACTTCGTGTACGTGTTAAAGAGTGAGGTATAGCTGTCAATTTCCCAGCTAAAATCTTTTTAAAAATTGTATCACATCTGCAGATTTGATCTTAAATAAAAAATAAATCAATTTATTGTGCCCCATGGAATGGGGAAGTTTGTGTTTGACAGACCTGGATCAAGAATAAATTGATTTATTTTACCCATGGAAAACCCCATTAGACATTGTTAAATAATGCCAAATGAACTTCTTAAATCTACAGGGTTATATGAGTTTTCTTGAGAAATAAATCAATTTATTTTTGATTTGTATCACGTTTTAATTGACAACGAAAAATTGATTCAATTATTTCTATTTAAAATCAAAATTTTGTAAATCCTAGCTTTTTGAGAAACGTCGTTTGACAGATTTGTTCTAGTGTCAAAAGTATATCAAGAATATTTTTAATTTTGGTTATTATTGAATTGGAGAACTACGCCAACAATAAATTCACTGACAACATTGCCAGAAATGTATTCTCATAAATCGTGTTACAAAAAATATTTGTTTGAAATATAAACCCAAATGGGTTTTAGCAAATGACCAAAAGCCAAAGAAGTTACTTTCTAATAATATTAAGAAAGATGTTAAAACTATTAAATATAAAATTATTTATTATTTTCTAAATCTTTGTGTGTAAGCGTTTTTGGTTGCTTTTAAGAAGAACAATATGCACTGAAAAATTATTGTTCCAAAACTGATTTTTAGAAGAAATAAGTATACATTTTTAAGAGTAAAAATAGTTTGAACTTTATTCAAATTTTGCGGTATTGTTGGCTCATCTAAATCTAAATAAAAATATCACACCAATTGCAGAACAGAATTCCATAAGTAGGGAGTGATCAAATGTTAATTTTGACATTTAAACTGTAATAAAAGTGTCAAAATGTCACTCTAAATCCATCCACAACTCGGTATTGTTGTTCTATAATAGGCATTGAAATATATTTTTATGAAAAAAGGATGTGATTTTTTTTGAATTTTCCATAATAAAATAAAATAATTAGAATAAAAAGACAGCATATTCCCTGAAATTCAAAGTGGATGGATTTTCTAAAACATACAAGAATCATTAGAATCATAAAAAAAAAAACAAGACATGTAATCATACCTTAGCAAAATTCAAAACAGTTTGAGCGTCGCTGATTAAAAGTATCAACTTTGAAGTTTGTACTGTCATATCACACAGCTGACTGAAAACGTCAACAAAATATAGATGACGTTTAAATTCAACAAATCGAAAAAATAAATAACTTTTAGATAAAACTACAAAAGAATTTAAATTCTTTTTAATCATGGATATGGATAATGAACGAGTTCTTAAATTAATATTCCCTAATGGAGTTCCAGGTAAACCCCACCAAACAAATGACAAAACATTAAAAATCCAAAGAATTTGTATGATTTTTATTTTCATAGAAAATCTTCAAGACAACTCAGAACTTGTTGTTTATCTCAACAAACTTGGAACTTACAAAGTTGACCAACTAAAAAAAGAACAATCTCGTCTCCAAGATGAAAACAAAAGTATCGTTGAACAAACACAGGACTTGGCCATTTCCAATTACAAAACCTTCATTCACACATCTGAGTGTTCACGTTCCATTTTCTCAGAATTTCAAAATGCCGAGACACAAGTTGATAAATTAATTGGAAAACTCCCTGATTTCAGTGAAAAATGTGAGAAGTTTCTAAGTGAAGCAAATGAAATCAATGAAACCCGAAGGTTAAATAGTATTACTTTAAAGAAGAACGCTCAACTCTTAGAGATCTTGGAACTGCCACAGCTGATGGAGCGATGTATTCGTGAGGGACGGTACGAGGAGGCTCTAGAGCTGGCAAGTTATGTCCAAAAGTTGGGACAGAACCAGGGAGACATTGCCGTGATAAATGTAAGTTCAATGAGAATGCGATTAAGAACTTTCCTAATGTACGCTTCTTCTTTTAGAGCATTGTCGTGGCAGTCGAGTCTTTATGGCACACAATGTTGGCCCAACTATGTGCCCAACTGAAGACAGACCTCCAGTTACCCAAATGCCTTCAAATTGTGGGTTACTTAAGGCGAATGCAGGCATTCGGCAACAACGAATTAAAATTGAAATTCCTCCAAGCGAGAGATGCCTGGTTGACCAATTCTTTGAACTCCATTCCAAGAGATGATGGTGAGTATGAGTACTAATCTATTTTCAACATACAATGGTTTGTGTCAAAACTAACCAAGTTGTACTAAAAACTACTAGAACTAGTTTATATCGAAACCATAACACTCCTCGAAAAAAATTAAAAGACAACATTTATTTTTAGCTCAACAACATCTCACCAAAACAATCGAGGTGACCAGAATCAATCTCTTCAACATCATCACGCAATATCGAGCGATTTTTCCAGATGAAGACGCAAACACAAGTTTGTCCAATGATAGTGGACGCCTTTTCCAGTCGTGGCTTCATCGAAAGGTGACATCTTAAAATTGTATGTTTTTTCATTAGTTTCATAGAAAACCTCTTGTTCAGATTGCCAACTTCTTGGAGACCCTCGAAAGTGATTTGCTGAAAGGAGTAAACTCGTTGGACACAGTTCTTGGACAATGCATGTATTTCGGTCTTTCATTCAGCCGTGTTGGAGCTGATTTCCGCGCTCTAATGGCTCCAATTTTCATTCGTGTCATCAAACAAAACTTCTCCAACTCAATTCAATCGGTCAACCAGAATTTCGAACGTGACTTGGAGCGATACACTCTCATCAACAAAACTTCTTCGGGTATTCACAATCGACGCATCGAACTCGATCAAATTAACCCCCCTGAAACTTTACTTGATTTCCATCCCCTCGCTGTCCTATGCAATGGTTATTTGAATGTGCTAAATGAATTGCGCTTATGTGCTCCCATTGCCATTGCCAATGATGTCACAAAAAATATGCAATCGTCTCTGGAGTTTGTGGCTCGAAAGATACTCTCGTTCTATCGTCAGGAACAACAGGCTTTCTCCGGGAATGAGAGGGAATATTTTGTCAAATTTTGCTCCTGTTTTGCTTATGATTTGATTCCGTACATTCAGCGATGTATTCATGTTCTGTTTCCCCAAGCAACACTCACTGCTGCTTTGGGGATTAATTTGATCACTCTAGAAAATGAGGGAATAACTTTCATACAACAGAAGGTCATTTTGGAACCTATCAAACACTTGCTGCCTCATAAGGTCGATGTTATGATGTTCCAGGATAAATCGAAACAAGTCGAAACGAGTGTCCCTCCTGCTGCTGCTGCTCCTGCTGCTCCTGCTCCCGTTTCCATTCCACAAGAGGGTTAGATATATGTTTATAAATTAAAATATGTTAAAAATACACAATAAAGTTATTTCCAGCCTAAAGTAAAACCTGGTTTGAAATTAATAAGAAAAACAGGTACAACCTTAAAGGAGCGGGTAGATTTATTCAGGCATAACTTAGGAAGGATCAAAAAATAGCCAAGAATTCCATAGATAACTTCAAATCCTAGACACTTTTGTATTTATGGGTTTTTTGAAAAATATATTTCTCTTCATACTTACGCCACTACCTTTCGACTTTAATATCAACATTTCTAGAAACAGAAACCAATTGAAAATAAGTACGTAAAATTCCTCTCCTTAAAACATACAAATTCTCCTTGTTTTGTGTCTCCAATAAGAATGAAAAGGCATAAAGAAACAAAATTTAATTTCACAAAAGCTAACTCCAACCCATCAAGTCCTCAACACTCATCAACACAAATTATTACACCTGAGCTGATGAAAATAATAATACCTCAATGTCAATGTTTCTTCTTCAAAATCTTTATAACCCCCTTCCCTCACTTATCTTCACACCCCCCCTCCCCTTTTCTATGAAATCTTAATACAATTCTGAAGAGAGACGAAAGCATGAAAATGCGTTTTCTAAATTATTATTAAAATTTTCCTTCCAAAAAAGCACAGAGAGAATTTTCAAATTAATTTTTCACAGTTTTCGTCACAATGAAAAGTGAAAGTATATGTAGGTACTTCAATTCTTCACACCCCCCAACCCCTCTCTCTTTATAAAGGCTTAATCACTTTCAAAATCGTGTAGAAATTCCAGTTAAAGTTTATGTGCCACACCTTTTACCTAAACCTATTCTTGCTTAGTGAAGTAAAAGGACTTAAGGTTCTCAGAGATAAAATTATGTCCTTAATGTGAAGATTGTAATTTGAAAATGTATTACCATGATTCAACCCTTTTACGATAAGATATAGAGAGTCAGGTTGGAAAGTTTGAATGCTCATTCCGTCGAATCGACTGACGACTCAAGGCGACGACGACTGAAGACGATGACAACGTGACATGCCAAAAGAATTCTGTCATTTTTGAATAAATCTCCTGGCATCGAGTTGATGAGAACATCGTCGTCGTCGTTGTCGTTGTCGTCCTGCGATATACCTTGTCAAAATGTAAGCTTTTTGGAATTCCATTCTTGCTATGGGCTCATGAGATAAGTATAGGTACCCATTCTGAGTTAAAGAGTTATGGTGTCTACGTGAAGGTAAGGTGTCGTCTCTGACATAACTGCCATCTTGCTTGCACGTACTGTGAACTTGATTAACATGCTTTTAAACACAAGGATATATAGAAAACCTGCTACCTTTCGCATAAATTGCAACCCCCTTATTTTGAGATGTCTCGTAATTTCTCTAAATGAATCGTCATATTTGAAAAGAGTTGGTAGGTAGGTTTTTCCTTTTCTTTATCTGTTTGCCTAAAATGCCTATAGAAAAGAATCAAGCATCCCAAGGAAAGGTTTTTCGTCTTTGCCATCATCTCATCTCATCATCATCGTCCTAGCATAGCATCATCCACTTGAACAGTGTTAAAGTTTTCTGCGGTGTCTTTTATTTGACACTTTTTGCCTTGGCAAAGGCAAATGCAAAGACATAAGATACAAGATGAACAAAAAGGACGCATGGAAGCGAAGGTAGGAGGAGGAGGAAGAGGGTTGATGGAAGACAAAACCTGGGTTGCGCCATTTAATTGTTCTACAATTCCTTACTAAATTAAGATGGTGTTCCGTTCTTATTCAGCAGCATTTATGATGAAGTCGGTAGATAAAGGGATCAGGGATTTGGGATCTTATGAATTTTGTAGCAGACACAGTCTCCATTTTGGTGTTTCTGGATTTCTTCTCTGCTGGTGGATGGTATGGTGATGGTGATGAAGTTTTCTATAATAACTGGTTGCTTATGCTTGCTTTTGGTTATGGGGTTCTTTTGGAAAACTTCATCTTCGTTTAAGATGTCTCTGTTTTTGGAAGTGTTTTGGGGGTTAAAGAGTTCTTTTTTTTTGGCGGGGAAATTGTGTGATGAGTCAAGGATATGCGTTGATATCATCAAAGTCTTCACCATCAGGCAACATTTCATCAAGAAAAAGAGATGAGAAGAGATGGTGACTTTTTGTTTGTCCACAGTCTGGGATTGGGTTTCTTTTTTGGAAGATATACTTAAGTGTTTACCGCAAGGAAAAGGTATAGTTATATATATGTATGCATAGAGATATAAATTTAAAAAAAAAATATTAAAAGGATTAAAAGGACATTTTGCGTGTCGAATTATTTGGAGTTTAACGAAATTAAAGTTGGATTATATTTTAATTGAGTTTTGAGGGTGTTCTTTTTTGTCGCTGGGGTTGGAGTAAAACGGAAGTTGTAGCATTATGGCTTGTCTACTTGTAAAAAGATTCAATTTTCGTGTTGGATTGAATGTAAGCAGCTTGTTTTCGGACAACGTTGTCTTAAGGATTTCTATAGGGTTATCTAGTTTTTGGGTTGTGAGTTTGGAAATGAAGACGTCGCAGACAGAAGATCATTTATAGAAATGAGAAAGAGGTTAGGGGACAAAATGGAGCCTTGGGGCATACCAGCATTTATATTTTGAGTTTTGGACATGATTTGTCCACACCAAAAGCAAGAATTTTCGATAAGAACTCGAGATGACAAACTTTATTAAATGTTTTTGAAATATCAAGTGCAATAATCTTACTTTCTTCATCCCTTCTATCGATGTTCTGATCCATACTTTATGATGTACCTACCGTATATCAAGGCGGAGGTGCTGATACTTTGGCGGCTGGAAAGAGGGCTTTGTCCATTGCTTTCTTAGTCCATCGAAACAAACAGTGCTTTGGAAGAGTAATTCCTTGTTTAAAATTTTTTTAATCGTTCCATGATAAAGATCTGAAAACATTTAGCAGAGTTTAAAAAATAATACCCAATAATTTCATTTTAATGGAGATGAAAACTTAACCCATAATCCTAGTCGTAGTTTATTGTTAGGTTAGGTATATTAAAAAAAAGTAAATCCCACAAAGTCAGCAAACGGCATTTCGTCTCCATTTCAACTTAGATATTTATTTTATGAATGTGATGTCCTTTTTTTGCCAAACAACCCTCCAATATTTTATACATTTTTCCATCCCTCTCGCAATGCTTATAATTTCCCATATACTCGTTTATACCCATTCTTGACCATCTTGCTAATTTATTTGGTTAATTGCCAAATGGGGAGTTCTACACAATATAATGCGGTACACACACATTTATTCTATGTTTGAACTATAGGTACATTATATGGAATGGAGTAAAGGACCCTTGAAGTTGATATATTCTTTTCTCATTTTCCAAGTCGTTTTAAGGATAGGGCGGTAAATGTTTTTTCTTTAATTATAATTCATAAATTATCGTATGAATGTGACTGTGTGATTTGTGGGAAGATAAAATACAACCACACACATGACACATACAACAAAACAACAACAACAACACCAAACACAAAATATAAGAGAAAAGTCCTTTTTCATGATGTTCATTACGTAACTCGTATGAAATATAAATTTTTCATTTGATAGGGTTTTATTTTAAGGGGTATTTATAATGAAGACAAAATTGTTTTATGGGTGTCATTTTTCTTCAATCAGAATTACCCATACATCCAAGCTTATGATTAGGAAATGTATTTTCTTTTACTTTAAGCAGGTAAAAACATCAATAAGACATGAATTATTATTATTAAATAATAAATATCTTTAAAAAAACGCATATACTCGTACATTCGACCAAATCATTAAATTGTCAGAAAAACAAAGAAAATATGCAAAATATTTTTTTGAGTATTTTGAAATGTTGTGTGTGTAAAAAGGAAAAAATACCCGTTTTAAGAAAAGAATTGTCCTAAATGTAATTATTTTCCAAAACTTAAAATTTGAAAGGTGCGTGTAAACATGTCTAAGAAGTGACAGTTCGTGTAAGAAATTAAATCAAACAAAACTAAATTTAGGAAACTGATATAACCAATCTCTAAAAAATCGAAAAAAGGATCTTCAGATTAGACTACTTCCGAACCATGCATAAAGGTCATTTGCCAGAAAGCATATTTAAATTTCAATGCCGAAGATTACCTTTCGAATACAGTAAATTTAATTCTTTTCATCTTTTACTAACTTGAAATGTCAAAAACTCAGAAATTAAATCGACTTAGCAAATTACTAAAAGTTTAAGTAGCAGTTTTTTGAATATAACTTTTTTATGAAATGCTAAGTGGTAGTTAGATGATGATCTTGGAGGCAATGCCACAAGCCCACCAAAAGTTGCCGAATATTGGACGCAGTACGCGATGCGAACTAAATTATCATCTTAGCAATAAATTTGCAAAATTTGCAAATGAAGCATTTCTTAGTCTATTTATTATGAAATAAGAAACTAAAGTGAACATACATTAAGTGACAGCTGTCAAAAGGACCAACTCTGACAAAAGTATTGCTGGATTGAAAACCAGGCGTCTAAAAAAATACACCCGTTATAGTTAATTAAGCACCAAGAAATAAAAACAATAATCTAAATGGAACGATAGAATTTAACTTATCGTAATTATTTAAAGGTTAGATAACGACAAATTAATAAAATCAAAATGTTCACAGATTTCTTTAGGTTTTTTTTGCGTTATGGTTTTGGGCGAAAAGACCCAACGCCCAAAAAACCTAAAGAAATCTGTGAACATTTTGATTTTATTAATTTGTCGTTAAAAATTTCATAGAGCCTAAAATTGATCAAAAAGACTAAAAAGTTAATAAAATTCGCACAAAATATAAGATAAATATAAGAACGCCCAAATTGTTAGTTGTAATTTTGCGCAAAAGAATTTTTAATTTTGAAGTTTGGTTTTATGACATAGGGGTTGGGCTTTATGTTATTTATTTTGAGCATTACGACGATTATAATTTTTAGCGATTCTAACGTCTCACTAGTCAATGACGTATCATAAAATGACAAAAGGCCCGAAAAGAGAAATGTCGGAAAAAATGGCTGCGTTCAATCTCAGACAGATAGGGTATCCGGATAACTCTTTGTTAGTGTTTTAAGTGTAAAATAACAGCTGATCAAAAACAGCTGAGATGTCAAAAAAGGAATCCAAAGGTATCCAAGAATTTCTGGAGTATGTATGTACATACATATACATATGTAGGTATCTGATAGAACAGCTGATTCAAAACATGGTTGAATTTCAAGAAATTTGAAAATTGATTTCAGCTTTTTGTATTTGTTGGTAAACAAAAAGATACAAAATGTTAGTTGAAGTTGTATTTGAGGATGTTCTGTACATAATAGACGATGAATCGTATAGAATTCCAATTGAGCTAAAAGGAAATTTAACTTAGACTACAGATTAAGGTTATCTCTTATTTATTAAATTGTTACGCACCTATCAATTCATCATCGTCCGACAAATCAGTTGAATTGTCCATTAAATGTTTTATCTACAACAATTTCGACTTCGAAGCTTAAATGTTTCTCTGCTTTTTGTGAACAGCTGAAAGTTGTTTTTATTTTTTGACAGCTATCTCAATACAGCTATCCAACTCGTTCAATAAGATATCTAAAAATCCACCTATCCAACACGAGATTGAACGCAGCCAATGACGTATCATAAAATGACATAAGGCTCGAAAAGAGAAACGTTGGAAAAAGTATCACTAAGAAAACGTCACAAAGCCCAAATAAAATGTCGTAATGCCTAAATTTAGAAATGTCATAACGCATTCACATGACATCTTTTGGGCGATACGTTTATCCTAGTAATTTAGCGTTTTGATATTTTAAAATAGATTTGGGTGATATGACATTGATTTTGGGCTTTGTGGCATTTTCTTTTGTAAGTTTTATAGGTGATAGGGCCATTTTTGGGCGATATGACATTTTTAACTTCCCATAGGAAGTTATTGTAATGGGTCCGATTTGTCAAATTGAAAATTTTGACATTTCTCGACGTTTCAAGGCCCCTAGAGTCGAAACAAAAGATTTTAAGAAAGATGTCTGTGCGTGCGTGTGTACGTGCAATAATTTTATAGACTCACATTTTGGAAGGGAAATAAAAATGTATCCTCAAAGTGAGCTTTTAGTTTACAGTTTCTTTTTATAAAAAATAAAAACCTAAAAAAAACATAACTCAAAGTTGGTAAAAATTGAATTTCGACTCAAATATCTTTTCAAAAACTTGAGACTAAGGCTTTAAACTTATTTTATCTTATAAGAAATATTGTTTTCAACATTCAGTAAAATTTTGACAAAAATCGAATTGACAGTTTTCTTACAAAAAATAAAAACCTAAAAAAAATTGATAAAAGTTGGTAAAAATTGATTTTGGACTCAAATATCTTTTCAAAACTTTGAGATATTGGCTTTAAACTACTTTTATCTTTCAAAAAATATTGTTGTCAACATTCAGTAAAATTTTGAAAAAAATCGAATTGACAGTTTTTGTACAAAAAATTAAAAACCTAAAAAAAATTTAACAAAAGTTGGTAAAAATTGATTTTTGACTAAAATTTTTTTTCAAAAATTTGAGATAATGGCTTCTAACTAATTTTAACTTATAAGAAATATTGTTTTCAACATTCGATAAAACGTTGAGAAAATTCGAATTGACAGTTTTTTTTACAAAAAATAAAAACCTAAAAAAAAACAATACTAAAACTTGGTAAAAATTTACTTTCGACTCAAATAGTTTTTCAAAAATTACAAATATTGGCTTCAAACTTATTTTATTTCACAGAAAATATTGTTTTCGATATTCAGTAGTTTTTTTTATAAAAATCCAACAGTCCGTTTTTTCATAAAAAAATAAAATCTACAAAAAATAGTACGCAAATTTGGTAAAAATTGATACATATAGACAAACTTTTAAGGAAGACAAATCGATAGAAGGGATGGGAAGTTATCAGTGTGGGTCGCATCCCAGCCTCTTTTTAATATTTTGGGGAGTGCAAAATAAACATTTGTGTCTTGAGTCTTTTAAAAAAGGTTTATAGTATCTTATAAGTACGAGACGAATGCTCACTAACATTTTTGTATAACCTTTACTTTGAAAATGATTGTTTTTGATGGAAATTCAAAATTTAAAAACGTCTATGACTGGTGGGTGTATAAACCTTAGAAGACTTAGTATTCTCTGTTGGTAATTTCGGTTCTTATTTTGTTAAAATGCAAACAATTACAAAAACAAACATATTTGTCTTTTATATACGTACATAAATAAATGGTATGACTTAAGAATTCAAAAGTCAAGACAGAACTTGACACTAAGATCTTTATTTTAAATTAAAACATTTTCTTCGTATTTCCGGAAGTATGCATACAAATATATATTTATGTAGGTAGACATTCTTCAAATTTAATTGGTCCAAATGAATCCAAATTTATATAACCTCCTGGCCTCCTGATGTGTCTTGTGTATCCTGTGCTCACTTAAAATTGGGAAAGAAATAAGAAAACGCTTTTAAAAACTAATTAGAAATATTATAACGAAGTGATGGTGCACTATCCGACTAGCTGGCTGGCTTGGTGGCTCTGGGGATGCGAAAACCCCCATGACTCCGCATCCGCATCATCAGTCTGTCCGAAAAACAAAGACAATCAAGAAAATAAGCAAAGAAAAAGGACATTCAGCAATAAGAAGTTGAAAGTGAAAAATAAATTGCACTTTTTCTCAAGTGCAAGAAGTGATGCTGATGCTGATTCTGATGCTGACTTCAAATAAAATGCACAAGATTTTCCTCTTAAGAGTTTAATTTTTTTTCTTCTTCCTCTTCTTTTGTTTTAAGTTTTCTTATATTTTTTTTTGTTTCCTTTCTCATTTTAATTTTATATTTAACTGTGTATATCCGCATTCATATCCCTTTATTTTACATTTTCAATTTTCTCTTGAAGATGAACTCTCACTCCGGTTACTGATGTTGAAAATTGCAGTCGCAATCATAGCAAAAATGGAAAAGGTTCGTTGAATATCCTTTTCAAAAACAAATTCAAAAACAGAGAAGAGATGTGAAAGAGGCCAAGAAAAACAAAAAAATAGAATTTATTTTGAAAAGCGGAATTTTAGAAGAAAAACACTAAATTTCCATTGGAATTGCTTCGGGTGTGTATAGGTACTCGTACATAGCCTGCGGATAAAATTGAGTTACGGATGCAGAATGTGGTTGGCACACACAAATACACACAGATTCACAGCCCACACAAACAAACAAACACAAATATAAAAATCCTTCGTTTATCTAGCAATTCAATCCGTTTTGCGAAAGATTTACAAATCAAATTTAGAGTGAGTTCACCAGGCCGAAAAATCATTCCTCGAACATTGTAGAAGAGTCCATCTCCATCAAAATGGGTTCTATAGTTCCTCTGAATCAGGACTATTCGTAACGCTAACCCTAACGCAAACGCATCCTGTTCCTGTTGTATACAGCTTGATGTACGCACTTTGTGTATACAAAAAACTATTGCCCACAATCTGGTTCGCATTTAATCGCGAATTCCTCTGCGTTTATAGTTCTGACTGAGTCCTTCTGACACAACACGAGGACGAATATCAGTAAGAGTTAAGAGGGTGGGAAGAAAGGGAGGGAGGGAAGAGGTTTTTATATATAAAGTGCGGTGGCTTTTCGCCATGCCACTCTTCGTAAATGGCAAAGCCGAGCCGATGCGTTTGGTTCGATAGCTCTAGATGACTCTCTTTGATAGGCATGTCCATCAATTGGACGTTCTAAAATGCTGCCGCCGCCGCGCCGCTTTGAAGTTCCCTTATGGCGAGGTGTTCTCTGTATAGCTTTGGTTGGGAGATGGGAAATGGGAATGGTATAGTGGAATCCCTATACGTCCTCGTGTATGGTGTATCATCAATGCACTTTGCTGCAATTCACTCCTCGCAATTATTGTCAAAAAACCACTTTCGCGAATTCATTCTAATTCTCAGTGAGCTTTTATGGCTTCGAGGATTCTGGGACTATTCGTCGTTCGTCGACCAAGCCCCAAAACTACTGCAACATACTCTTTATTTGAACACTACCTAAACCTATACGACATACATAGAGATTGAGTGAACATATTCATGATGATATGTTATAATGGGTGATTTTTTTGAGGTTAGGATTTTCATGCATTAGTATTTGACAGATCACGCGGGATTTCAGACATGGTGTCAAAGAGAAAGATGCTCAGTATGCTTTGACATTTCATTATGAATAGACTTACTAACGAGCAACGCTTGCAAATCATTGAATTTTATTACCAAAATCAGTGTTCGGTTCGAAATGTGTGTGTTCGACAAATTTTGTTCAGCGATGAGGCTCATTTCTGGTTGAATGGCTACGTAAATAAGCAAAATTGCCACATTTGGAGTGAAGAGCAACCAGAAGCCGTTCAAGAACTGCCCATGCATCCCGAAAAATGCACTGTTTGGTGTGGTTTGTACGCTGGTGGAATCATTGGACCGTATTTTTTCAAAGATGCTGTTGGACGCAACGTTACGGTGAATGGCGATCGCTATCGTTCAATGCTAACAAACTTTTTGTTGCCAAAAATGGAAGAACTGAACTTGGTTGACATGTGGTTTCAACAAGATGGCGCTACATGCCACACAGCTCGCGATTCTATGGCCATTTTGAGGGAAAACTTCGGAAAACAATTCATCTCAAGGAATGGACCGGTAAGTTGGCCACCAAGATCATGCGATTTGACGCCTTTAGACTATTTTTTGTGGGGCTACGTCAAGTCTAAAGTCTACACAAATAAGCCAGCAACTATTCCAGCTTTGGAAGACAACATTTCCGAAGAAATTCGGGCTATTCCGGCCGAAATGCTCCAAAAAGTTACCCAAAATTGGACTTTCCGAATGGACCACCTAAGACGCAGCCGCGGTCAACATTTAAATGAAATTATCTTCAAAAAATAAATGTCATGGACCAATCTAACGTTTCAAATAAAGAATCGATGAGATTTTGCAAATTTTATGCGTTTTTTTTTTTTTTTAAAGTTCTCAAGCTCTTAAAAAATCACCCGTTATATGCCATCAGTAAGGCCATAATGTATAGGAAAGGATGAGAAAGGCTACATCCAGTGTATAGAGCCTTGCTGATGTTGCAAGGATTTTCTATAGATGGTATCCTATAGTATGTGATGTCCTCTGTTTTGTGTTTGTTGGCACACTGATGGGCTGCTACTCGGCTATGGCTATGGCAAACCGAATGATTAATGTGCGATTGTTTGAAATGAATTCGCGCTCGCTGTGCGCACCAATTGAACGGGAAAAATACGCGCGTTCTGTGGCTGTCGAAGGCGTCGGAAATGAATGGTAGCCATTTTGGAGAGTTCAATTGGATGCATTTGAACGAAACGGATCAAATTGAGCTGTTGCTAAGGAAGACAATTTTGATGTGTGCTTTGACTCTGCACTGAGCTGCCAGGGGTATCCTTTTAGTACATATTATATACCTATATATACACACACACATAATCTATTGTATATGTATACACATATATAAAAGTTCTGTACCCATTGTAATATTTATTTTGTGAATGACTTTTGTGACAACGACGGAATGCGTAGCCTATGACTTTGTCCCTGCATAGTGCAAACATGAAATCATTGTAGATTGAATTTACTTATTTGATGTTGACTGAATTGAAATTAAGTTGTTTTCTCTCAAAAATGTCTTCAATGTTATAGTTCCTGTAACATTCTAAGGTGTATGATGATGACTGTTTAAAGAAAATGTAATATTGGACAGTAAAAAATAAATTCCCTTGACAAAATTTGGTGCTCATCAACTGGAAAGCTATGGTATCCTCTTTTGATCTCCATTAACAAGTTGTATCTCCTCCATTTCTGCAGAGTAACATGGTCTGCAAAGCTGTCACCTACCATTTCTTGGGATAGATAACACACATTATTGTTCTTTTCTTCTTCATAATGGCAGACTGATTTCAAACCCAAGAAATCAAACAAAACAAAATGTATTATTACCCATCGTCATATAGATATATAACTGTACTTAATTTTGCCTAAAAAGAGAATTTCTTTGCTCAACATTATGTGGAAATTGGATTCTAGTGACTTTTAAACGTCGAGAAATATCAAAATTTGCAATTTGGCGAATTGCACTGATTATACCTATAGGGTGTCTCAGCACCGGGATTTTTCTTTTTATGGGGTGGCACCACTATATCAATGTTGTTCTTATCTTATAACATCCCGTATTTGTCATAACAAAGCAGTTTTTGTCATTCTTCGTCATTGAAAGGTTCATAGTTGAGCAACACTTAACAATATTCAAAACGTAATAAAAATGCTAGGATTTTGTAGACGGAACATAGCGAAAGCTTTCGATGGCCTCCGTACAAAATAATTTGCTTTCGCGATTGAAACTAAATCGTGTGTATGTTGGCTTAATAGTTATACAGTTCTGCAAGCAATTCTATTACAAATTGGTGTGGTAATTGTTTTCCAGCTCAAAAATGTAGCTTAGCTCTAACCTACTAAATAAAATTAGCTTGAAGCCCATATTGGAGTCTATCGTGAATAAAACATCCCGCTGGACTTTTATCATCGATGAAATTCGAAAACGCTAATAAATTTGCTCGATTAATTGCAAACTAGAATTATTAGACTTTTTATAATGAGAGCTCTTAATCTTAGTTCCCGATATCAGTGAATTTCATAGCACTTTTTTTACATTGGCAATTCAATGATAGATGAAAAAATGGAAAAATTCGGGTTTTTAAAAAAATTATACTAATTTTTAACAAAAACATTTTGCAAATTTTTGCTAATTTTTGTCAGTCGAATTTTGTATTTGAAAACTCAAATCCAAACATTGTCATACACCACCAGCCTATAACATGTTTAGGTCAAATTGAATTAACGGAAGAAGAAGTTTTGGAAGAACTTTCGTCTTTGAATGACAATAAAAAGCATGACAGTGATTAAATTGCTCGTATGTTCTTAAAATTCTGCAGATATGGTCTTTCTAAACCTCTTTCAAAATTATTTTTAATTTATCGCTCAGTCTTGGTCAGTTCTTAGATACTTGGAAAACTTCAGTCATTACGCCAATTCATAAAACAGACTCGAAGCAGGATGGCCTTAACTACAGACCGATTTCAAAGCTTCAAACTATTCCAACAATTTTTGAAGCCATTGTCAAAGAAAGAATTTATGAAAGTATTAAACAAGGGATTTCAGATAATCAACACAAGTTTGTGAGTCAACGATCAACTACAATTAACTTGTCTCTTTTTTCACACTTTTGAACGTACGAAAGGTATTGAACGGGGTAAGCAAGTTAAGGTCATATACACGTACACCGACTTTTGAAAGGCGTTTGATAAGGTGCTGCATGACGTGTTATTAAAAAAAAACTAGAACACTTTGGTTTTCTTTCTCAATTATTGAAATGGTTAGATCAATATTTAACAGATCGTTTAATAGTTTGTGAAAATTGGATGTAAAACATCAAAAAGAATTTATAACTTTTCAGGGGTTCCACAAGGAAGCCATCTCGAACCACTTTTGTTTGTTCTTTTTATAAACGACCTTCCCGACTGTGTCAAATTTTCTGAAAATTTACTATTTGCTGACGATTTGAAAAATTTAAAAACGTATAAATTGTCCACTTGATTGCAATCTTCTCCAAGACGACCTCAATTGTATTTTTTAGTGGTGCGAAGCTAACTGCCTTCATCTCAATATCTCCAAGTGTAAGCAAATGTCTTATACTAGATCACTCAAACCTATTCACTTTGAATATAAGGTAAATAATACAAGCCTTGATAAAGTTTCGGTTTTAGGTGTTTTAGGTGTTGTTTTCGATACGAAATTAACTTTTATTGATCACTGATTTCGAAGTCAAATTAAATTGCTGGGTTTTCTAATGAGAAATTCAAAGGAATTTACTGATCCGCATACTTTAAAAATGCTTTATATCTCATTGGTGAGATCTTCGTTAGAATATGCTAGTTGCATTTGGTGCTCAGTAAATGCAGTAAGTATTAATAGAATAGAAGCTGGTCAGCGTAAATTCACTAGATATGCCCTACGTTAATTGAACTGGGTGGATAATAATTATACCCTCCTATAACCAGAGGTGCTTACTTTTTGGCTTAAAAACCCTTCAAATCAGAAGGAAACAGTGTTTTGTTCTTTTAGCCAGAGATATTATATGTAACCATGTAGATTGTTCTATGCTGCTTGCACTTTACCCAATTCATGTTCCTTAAAGACCTCTCAGGGAAAGAAATATCTTTTTTTTTGTATACCGCGTCATTACACCAACTATGGAAAAAGTGATTTCATATCTCGTTCTTTTGCTTTTTTTAACTCTGTGTGTTATGTAATTAACTTACAACGGAGTAGAGTAAAGTTTAAAAATACTTTAAATGAAATTCTTTTATGAGGCTTTTTGTTTTGTAAATTATTTTACTATTTATTTAAGATTATATATGTAGGTATTTATTGATATTTTGTATATAAGCATTATAATTACGTATGTTAGTCTAAAAGAGATTGTATTTGATAAATGGAATAAAAAAGAGGCTGGGAACCCACACTGATAACTTCCCATCCCGTTTGTCTTACTTAAAAGGTTTGTAGGTTTTCGTGTTTTGTTAAAAAAGGTGTCAGCTCAATTATTTTTAAAAAAATTTAAATTACCAACAATATTTTGCATATGACGAAATAGTTTAATTTCAAAATCTATTTTTGTTAATGAGATTTTTAGACGCAAACCAATTTTTACCAATTTAAGTAGCATTTCTAAAAAGTTTTTATTTCTTATATAAACAAATACAAATTGGATGAATGAAATTAATTTGAAGTCAATATCTTCTATTGTTCACGAGATATCGAGAACCGAACATCAATTTTTACCAATTTTGCGTACTATTTTTTGTAGATTTTAATTTTTCATGAAAAAACGGACTGTTGGATTTTTATACAAAATTTACTGAATGTCGAAAACAATATTTTGTGTGAGATAAAATTAGTTTGAGGCCAATATTTTAAGTTTTTCGAAAAGATATTTAAGCCGAAAGTAAATTTTTACCAAGTTTTAGTATTCTTTTTTTTTTAGGTTTTTATTTTTTGTAAAAAAAACTAACAATTCGATTTTTGTCAAAAATTTACGGAATGTTCAAAACAATATTTCTTATAAAATTAAATTAGTTTAAAGCCATAATCTCAAAGTTTTGAAAAGATATTTGAGTCAAAAATCAATTTTTACCAACTTTTGTTAATTTTTTTTAAGTTATTAGTTTTTTGTAAAAAACTGTCAATTTGATTTTTTTTTTAATTTTACAAAATGTTGAAAACAATATTTTTTAAAAGATAAAATTAGTTTAAAGCCAATATCTTAAAGTTTTGAAAAGATATTTGAGTTTAAAATCAATTTTTATTCATTTTTTTAGGTTTTTATTTTTCGTAAATAAACTGTCGATTCGATTTTTCTCAAAATTTTATAAGATGTCAAAAACGTTATTTTTCGTTGAATAAAATTATTTTGGAGATAGAATGTTTTTTTCTTCGTAAAATATTTGAGGTGACAAATATTTTTTTTCAGATTTTTTGATTTGTAAAAAAAACCGTTAACTGAATTTTTTACAAAAATATGCTAGCTTGGTATTACGATGCAATTTATAACATAAAATTTAATTCAAGTCTCTAGCGTTATTGGTTAGTGAGATATTTAATGTTCACATTTTTTTTAAATTGCTATTGTAAAAAAACCACCGCGAATTTTTTTGAGAGTCCTTTCTGCATATTTCTGCCTTATTGTCTGTATAACAGCATTTATTTGAAGTTGATATCTCTACTGGTTCTTGAGCTATGGACGACAAAAAAAAGTCGCGAACTTACGTACACACGCACGCACACACATCTCTCTAAAAATCTTTTATTTCGACTCTAGGGACCTTGATACGCCGAGAAATGTCAAAATTTTCAATTTGACAAATCGAACCAATAACAATAACTTCCTATGGGAAGTTAATAAATAAATAAACAAGAAAAACGTTTGACGTTTAGTATGAGAAACGCTATTCCAAATTTAGCAACATACTTCCACACATTTCTTCATAAGTCATAGATTTAATTTCTAGGGACCTTAAAACATCCAGAAATGCTAAAAATTTGGCAAATCAGACCGTTTAAAATAACTTCCAAAGGAAAGTAAAGTAAATAAATTAATAATTGTTTAAATTTACAAAGAATTCGAAAAAAAATGACAACGTGGGATTTTTTCTTGACTATTGAACTTATTTTTTTTTGTACCACATGTAACCTTAAATAAATCCCAATATTCAATGGCACCACGTTTTTAAAGATTCAAATTGAGAACTGAAACTAGGAAAGAAGAGAATAATAGCATCTGAACATGAATAAGAAAAAAAAGTACGTATACGCCACAGTGTACAATGCTATTTATAATCTCGTCTTACTACTTAAAATAAATCTCACTATAGTTTTGTGGTAAGTTAAGTTTTTTGAAATTAGGCTACAGTGAGCTACATTTTTTCCAACGACCTTCTTGGCAAAATGTGGAACTTATGAAGATATTCTTCGTTTTAGAGTGTAAAGCAGCTATTACATTGTAAAACGACGATTGCTTTCATAAGTCCAAGATGGTCATTTGAAAAATTGTCAACACCAATGGATTATTTCACTAAAAATAAGTCATTTAGCGATAATTGGATGTTTTGTTGATGAATATTCTGTGTTTGAAATTTGTCGCCATTTTACAAAAATTATAGCATTTTATGCCAAATTGTATTTGAACGAATTTGTAATTTTTTGTTTTCATTTAGATTGCCAATTATGGGGAGTCAAGTTTTTGAAACAATCATTGAAATAAAATCTTTGATCTTTCTCATGCTCCACAGCAATCAACTCAATCAATTGTTCCTTTTTGTTTCTGTATATAAATAAACGATATGTATGTTTGGAGGTAGGTAACATGAGCATCTTCACCACAAATGATTATCTTGGGTGTTGATAGAGAAAATAAAACCTTTCACTCCGCAAAGTTTACATCAAACACCCAAATGATGACCACAATTTCCAACAAAAATGCATTATTCCTTACACGACTGAACGAACTGGACGACGACGACGGAAGGATTGACGGACAAGGGTTTCCATATGGCGGCAGCGTTACGGGCAGCGATATAAATATATGGTTACCAATGTCATACGTTAGCCTTCATCTTCTTATTTCTATATTCGAACAAAAAGAAAAGGACTATGGAACTTCCCCTATATACGGGTTTATGTGAGTTATTGCTTCTAAAAAAGTAAAAAAATAATAAGGACCAAAAAATAAAAGAAAGGAAAAAAAACCCGAATCAATCGATACTCCCCCATTTTATCCCATTTTATGAGAATAAGGAGGACATTCCAGGAGATGGGGGAGTCATGTGCGAGAAAAAAAATTCCATCTCCATTTCATGTCTCACATTAAACATTTTTTCTCGCCTCGCCACTTTTATCCTTTATCTCTGTCCATAGGCAATGGCGGTGGCGGAGCTGGTGGTGGTGGTGGTGGTGATGGTGTTGGGTCGAATGGGATAGGGTTGAGGTTGAGTGTGGGTGGGTGGACATGGAGGACTTTGGTGGACTTGGCGCACCGATAAAGGATGCCCGCCGAGACTATATATATGTAGATACTCGTACACAACCATCACTGCTATCTCCCACGATAGTCCTTCCATCCATTGGTGTTGTTTCTTCTTTTTGTCGATTTCTGGTTGCGCTTGGTTTGAAATAAGACATCCCTTGACCAATATTATGGTTCAACAAGGATGGCCAAAGAAAATATGTATTGATATGTGAAAGGACAATGTTTTTACTTTTATTTTTCTTTATTCCTTATTTTTATCGATGGCGATAGCGACAACGACGACGACGATAGAATAACATTCGATTGTGTGAGCTATATCCTTTTTGTGATTGTATGTGTGTGTGTTTTATATTTTTCTTTCCATTTTCTTCTTCTATCGATGCGGTCAATGTGGTCAGGTAAAATGTAACCTATGGCTGTGTGTCTGTGTGCGGAAACAATTTTTTATCTCTAGCCTTATAGTTGAATTAAAAAAATATACCAAGGACTATAGCGAGGTCCTTATACCTCATCCTCCTTCTTCAACGAACCTATGGCTTGGGTTTCTTCCTTTTTTTTTTTTTTAGTTTCTAAATTCCACATCGACATTGAATCGACGACGACGACGACGATGCAGAGAAAGGTGCTTTTATTCATTTATCCTCGTACAATGTACCTACTTTGTACATATAGATAGAGTTAGAAAAACTATGCAGGTGGGACATCTTTTCTACTCCGGCGACGCGACTGTAATAATGCTTGAGTTATGCTACGACCAATGGCGATCTGCCAGGATGTCTATGTAACCAGTATCTTTTGTATGCAACTCGATGGTTATTGGTCGACACGACCACGCGTTTTCATAATAAAAAAATAAAACTGAACAGAAAATAAAAGAAATCCTTTTTCGCGAAAAAATCTGAACTATTCATGTCGCCGTCGTCGTCGTCGTCGCCATTGCTGGTCGCTGTCATTCATCGACGATGGGACGAGAGGTTCGTCTTTTTGCCATGATGTCATAATGTCCTGCAACTATCAACATTGTATGGTGTGTCTTGCAATCTTGTGGATTGTGGTGGTCCTGTTTGAGGGAGGGTTTGGTGGTATATGACAACAATAGAAAAACCAGGATGGTGGAAAATTGCAGTCCTGTGTCGAAGTTGATTTCAAATAAACCACGGACTCGGAGTTCTTTGTCAACATTTTGCGTGCACTACGACGACACTGCAGCTCTATATAGAGCAATATTGTTGATGATTGGGAGTCCGAGTTTGGAGTACTAGGTATGCGGAAAGAAGATTGAATGGGAGCTGATTGGGGGCTGAAGGAGCTCGTAGTATAGAAAAATTCTTGCAGCTATATGCGAGAATATTGCAGGAATGGTGTGTCTGTATGAGTTTGTTCTATGCTAAAAGTGGGTGGAATTTTAACTTGACAATTCAATTGTATAGTATGCCATATATTCGGGTTAAAAGTGAGAGGTCTTTGTATGTCTTTTCAATATACAAAAGTAGGATTCTTGATAATATGTATATTTTGAATGATTGTCAACTTTGTATTGTGGTTGTTTTTATTTATAATGCAATTATGCTAGGTAGGTAAGGTATGTGTTTTTCTTAGCTTGTTTTTTTGACAAGACTGACTATGGAAGCTTTAGCACTTGCAAGCTTTTGGAACTCTTTCTTTGAGTTTTATGTAAATAAAGCGTATAATTTGTTTTATAAAGCTAAGAAAAATGTTGAAGCACAAAAGGAGGAAAACAAAATTTGAATACGTTATTTTTTTAAGAATGTTTCAATGTTTGAGCTGATGTTTAAAAAAAAGAGGCTGGGATGCGACCCACACTGATAACTTCCCATCCTGTCTGTTGATTTGTCTTGCTTAAAAGTTTGTATAGGTTTTCGTGTTTTGTTAAAAAAGTTATCAGTTGAATTATTCTTAAAAATTTTAAAAATACCAATAATATTTTGTTAACGAGATTTTTAGTCGAAAACTTATTACAATTTTAGTAGCATTTCTTAAAAAAATTATTTCTTATATAAACAAATACAAATTGGATGAAGTCAATATCTTCTATTGTTCACGAGATATCGAAAGCCGAACATCAATTTTTACCAATTTTGCGTACTTTTTTTTTGTAGATTTTAATTTTCTATGAAAAAACTGACTGTTGGATTTTTATAAAAAATGTACTAACGTCGAAAATATTTTCTGTGAGATAAAATAAGATTCAAGCCAATATTTTTAATTTTTGAAAAGATATTTGAGTCGAAAGTAAATTTTTACTAAGTTTTAGTCTTGTTTTTTTTAGGTTTTCATTTAACTGTCAATTCGATTTTTCTCAAAATTTTACCGAATATTGAAAATAATATTGCTTATATTAAACAATTATTTTACAGCCAATATCTTAAAGTCTTGAAAAGATATTTGAGGGAAAATCAATTCTTACCAACTTTTATTAATATTTGTTTAGTTTTTATTTTTTGTCAATTGGATTTTTTTCAAAAGTTTACTGAATGTTGACAACAATATTTCTTAAAATATGTATATAAAAGATATTTGAGTCGAAAAAATTTTTTTACCAACTTTTATTAATATTTTTTTATTTTTTTGTAAAAAAACTGTCACTTCGATTTTTCTTAAAATTTTACAGAATGTTGAAAATAATATTTCTTATAAGATAAAATTAGTTGGAAGCCATAATCTTAAATTTTCGAAAAGATATTTAAGTCGAAATCAATTTTTACCAACTTTGAGTAATGTTTTTTATAGGTTTTTATTTTTGTTGTTGTTGGAAGTGACCTTTTCAAAGTGAAGAAAATATTAATGACGGGCTTTAGGTCAATGAAAAAACAATTATTTATGTTGTCACGACGTTTCGTTCATGTCTATGAACATCATCAGGTGTGGCAATTAATCTATATTTGCATTAATAAATTGGTTACAATTTGATATGTTATCAAAAATAGTAAGTTTTACCAATTTGTATGCATTGTGCCAAAGTTAAGTGATTCATTTTCGTAAATATCAGACTTTCAACTGAAAAAAAAAATGGTTTAACAACTTAGTTTGACAGATGTCGAATTTCATCCTTTTACTTTTGAAACCTCAAGAGATTTTCAGAATGCATTTCAGGAAATTTCCTTCCCTGATGACTTGATATACCAAACTATCAAAATTTCCACAACACTAAATAGAAAACATTGAAAAATAAAATGAATGATGGGGTCGTACAAAGAGCCTGTTTAAATCTCCTGTAGTTTAGGATTTTAAAATGTAGCTGCAAAAAAAGTTGTGCCTTCAAAAATTTAAATGCCATTTGATTTCTTAAAAAAAAACTCTTATTTTTTCAATTTTTTTTTTACTATACACTCCTTACCACTTGAATAGGACACCCCTTGGGCCTTTTTTTTATCCTCCATTGCTCCCAAGTCAAGTATGCTAGAAACTATTTTTCATTTGTAAATTAAACTTAATTTAATTATTGTTATTTGATCAAAAGAAACCTTTAATCCTAAGGCTTTAAGTGTTAACAAAATATAATCAACCAAAAACCAGCAAAATAAGGGGTGGAAAATGTGTGCCACTTGAATAGGCATGAAAAACACATTTTACAGAATTATTTTTCTTTTTATTACAAACATAATTTAAATTTTAGATAACTGGTGTATTTAATATTTAGTAGTGTGTTGAGCCATCTTTCTTTTCCAAAACTTCACACATCCAGATTAGATGTATACAAACTAGCCAAATAATTAAGTGAAATCGAGCTCCAAGGTAATTTGATGGCTTCGGTAAGTTCGGGTACACTCGAATATTGTTTTGTCCTGATCCATAAACATGACGTGTCAACCACCCCCAAACATTTTCGATGATATTCAAATCTAGAGAATAGGGCGGCAAGCTTAATAGATCCACATTTGGCTCTGTATATAGTTTTTTACTACCCGGTCTACAAAAATCAAAGCTCTTTCTGAAATATTTTGTTTCTATGATATTCTAATCTTTTATTGTTTTTGATTGTGCCAACAGCAATGGTCTCGATAAAGGGAAAGGGATGGATGGATAATTCATCTGATTTCATTTAATTCATTGCATTCCCAACAACAAACAACCAAAAAGATATTGACTTTAAGCTTATTTCATCATAAATTGTTTGGATTCCCTTTTTGAGTTATTAATAGTTTTTTTGATTCAAAAGAAATTACATATGTATATCGCAGAGCCAATACTAAGCCCTTTAGTCTTCAAGAAACAAAAAAAAAAACATAAAATTAAGTTTAATTATATCTCTGTTATGTACATAAATTCTAACTTTGACAGGTTTTAATAATAAAAAGTGTTGTAACCAAAAAAAATATATAATAAAATGCAATACTACACACCTCATGTACAATGTACATAAATGTAGCACCATATTAAATGGACGACACGTTAAAAACCTATCAATCACATCAATGTAATGAACGACAAATAAAGTGCAAATATTTCATCAAATCACCCTAGAATTTGGGTCATTCTTTTTCATATATACTAAAAACTATACACGGACTTAGTTTAATATCGGAACATTTATGTGAACTTTTATATGGTCCTTATACCTTCGTCCTCATACCCCTTCCCACCGCGCGCCAACGTCGATCGTCCATCATGATGGACTTTTATACAATAACAAAGTTATCGATGAATATAAAATCGTTATGCAAACATTGTAATACTTCGTGTTCTCTTATTAAATTTTATTCCGGTTCTGTGTATAGAGGGGGGTGGTGTGGAACAGAGGACTTTGATAAAAGGATAATCTAAAAATTCTAGATTACTGCGTTGACACATCGATGGGTGGTATGTACCGCCGCCGCCGCCGCCGTATATTGTCTCCATCGTCCTCGTAGTCACATTTCGTTGTCATTCCACCAAATGTATAGACAAGTTTTACTAAAACAACAAATAATTCCAATGAGTCCTGGCAACACACGATACTACGAAGGACCAAGAGGAGGGTGTCGATGTTGGTCTGTCGGTTTGGGTTGAAATGGTGTTCAATTTGTTTTCAAAGCAGTTTAAGGGATTTTGCGCAATTTATGTTGTTTGCCAATTTTAATGAAAATTTTATTATGTCCTGATGGTAGATCACATTGGAAGACTGCGTGGCATCCATTCCATATTGCTTGTTGTTGTGCTGCTGTT
Organism: Eupeodes luniger; assembly: GCA_951509635.1. Lineage (NCBI taxonomy): Eukaryota > Metazoa > Arthropoda > Insecta > Diptera > Syrphidae > Eupeodes > Eupeodes luniger. The sequence goes on from OX608075.1 coordinate 16,571,642, forward strand.
GATGCTGTCGTCGTCGTCGTAGTCATCGTCAGTTGGACCCCCCTCTGGTATATATAATGTACACAATATTCGCACCCATCAGAGGATTGATTTTATAATTTTGTATATTTATTCTATGTTACATTGATGTCCTGCTGTTTGGCACCTACCTATGTATCTATACCTACCCAGTTCAACCCCACATTCATCCTAAGTCTAACTAATTCGATATCGAAGGATATACATATATTTGTATAGATCTATAGACATATCTATTGGTATAGTTTTATAAATATTTAGAAGCTATATTCCAAAGTTAGTTAGTATTGATGTCATGTGTATGATGATGATTGTATATGGTGTTTGACATTGGGTGATGTGTGCAAAGTTTCTTGTTTCTTGTTATTGCGATAATATCCTCTATGATGATGATGCTGTATGCATATAGTGGAAAAGGATGAATTGTCCTTTTGGTATTGTTATTCAAGTCCATATCAGCAAATGTACTGTTGTTTTTTGTTTATACATCAAGACGATACACACGCACAAAAATTGTGGTAAGTGGGTGTGGCAAAATATGGGAGGTGAAGGTGGTTCGTAATATTGGTGGGAAGTTATTTTTACTTCTTTGGACAGACAGATGATGTTTTAAAGTAAGATTTATTATTTTCTTATTTCTATTATTTTCTTTCTTGTACATAAAACTTAAGTCTTAGTGTGCATTTAAAATATGACCAAGCATTTTGTATGAAAATCCCAAAGTTTTCATCAAAAAATTGGTCTCCAGATTTTGATGAGATCTTTAATAACATAACGAAAACACTTAGAAAGAGGCCCGTAGATTTTTTTCAGAAGTAGGAGTAAATCAAAAAATGAGCCTATACTGATATATTAAAAATGATGCTCATAGTAATTATTAAATTATATTTTTTTTGTACCAAATTATCGTTTATGTAGGTAACTTCAAAAAGTATGCAACGAATAAATGAAGTTTATGCTGTTTTTTGTCAAGATTTCGTAACAATAAATCAATTTTTTGGATTTTTGTAAAAGAAATACCAAATGTTAACAACATTATTTTGTATAGACCGACATATTTTAAAAGTCATTTATTATATAGCTTTAAAAATCAGTTTTGAAAATTGCTTAATTGTTTTTTAGTTTTAGTTAAAAAAAACCCGTCAGTGCGATGTTTTTTTTAAATACCGGATTTGAGGTGATATGGTTTTTTATTTGTTGAATTTATTTTTAAACTCATAACAATTTTGTACCATGTTAGAATTTACAATTTCAAATTTAATTGAAGTCAGTATATCTGCTGTTTTGGTATACGAAAAAATACATGAAAAACGTATGGGCGCACGGTTTTGAAAAAAGCTGTCAATTGATTTTTCTTAAGGTTTTTAAAAGTTTAACCAAATATTTACAATAATGTTTGAATAAAATAAGTTTAAAGTCAAAATTTTTTTTTATTTTTTTTTATATTTGAGCCCAAAGACAATTTTTACCAATTACAGTGGTATTTTGTGAAATATTATAAGTATTTGTTCGTCAAATGTTCTAGCAGATGATTTTTGTAAGTTTTGTAAATTCTTTATAAAGGTACAGTGTTTAAATTAAAATTTAATTTAAGTCAATTTCTTCATACGTTTTTGAGACCAACCAAAATTTTCACATTTAAACTTCCCATAAGAAGTTAGGTCCGATTTGTAGAATAACGTTTTCTCATTATTTTGCGAACAAAAACTTTAATACCTTCAATAAATTGTGTGAATCGAAGAATAATGTTTTTGACGGCTGCTTAGTTTTCTTAATTTTCTTACAAAAATACGAACCTAAGAAAATAGTATTAAAAGTTAATTTTAGACTTGAATATCTCTTGACTTCAAATTAATTTTGTCTTATAAAAGATCCTTTGTTTTTTAATATTTGGTACATTATTAAGAAAAATGCAATTGACAGCTTTTTATAAAAAGAGGGTGAGATGCGACCCACATTGATAACTTCCGAACCCGTCTGTCGATTTGTCTTGCTTGAAAGGTTTGTAGGTTTTCGTGTTTTGTTAAAAAAGTTGTCAGTTAAATTATTCTAAAAAAAATTAAAAATTAAAAAAATTAAACAATATTTTGCATATAATGATGAAATAGTTTGATTTCGAGACCTATTTTTGCTAACGAGATTTTTAGTCGAAAACCAATTTTCAACAATTTTAGTAGCATTTCTTAAAAGTTTTTATTTCTTATATAAACAAATACAAAATGGATGAATGAAACTTATTTGAGATAAAATTAGTTTGAAGCCAATATTGTAAATTTGTAAAAAGATATTTGAGTCGAAAATAAATGTTTACTAAGTTTTAGTATTGTTTTTTAGGTTTTTATTCTTTGTTAAAAAAAAACTGTCAAATGGATTTTTCTAAAAATTGTATTGAATGTTGAAAACAGTATTTGTTATAAGACAAAATGAGTTTAAAGCCATAATATCAAAATTTTGAAAATTAATTTTTACCAACTTTTAGTAATGTTTTTTTTTTTAGGTTTTTATTAAAAAAACTGTCAATTCGATTTTTCTCAAAATTTTACCGAATGTTGAAAACAGTAGTTCTTATTAGAAAAAAATAGTTTAAGGTCATAGGTAGTCTTAAGTTTTTGAAAAGATATTTGAGTAGAAAATAAAATTGCATAAAATTATTTTGGAGATTAAATCATTTTTCTTTCGTAAAATATTTGAGGTGACAAATATATTTTTCAGTTTTTTTGATTTATGAAAAAAAACCTTAATTGTTTTTTTCCAAAAATATACCAGTTTAGTATCACGTTACAATTTATAATTTAAAATTTAATTCAAGTCTCTAGCGTTATTAGTTCGTGAGGTATTTTGGGTTAACCAAAATGTTCACCTTTTTTCTTAGATTACTGTGGTAAAAAAAACACCCACTCAATTTTGTTGAGAGTCCTTCCAGCATTTTTTTGCATTATTATCTGTATAACAAAATTTATTTGAAGTCGATATCTCTAAAAATCTTTTATTTCGACTCTAGGGACCTTGAAACGTCGAGAAATGTCAACATTTTCAATCCGACAAATTGGACCGATTACAATAACTTCCTATGGGAAGTTAAAAGCATTGTTGTTGACATAAAGTTTTTGAAAAATCCTTTATTTCTTATATAAAAAATGCTACTAAGAGTTGGTAAAAATTAGATTTCGACTAAAATTCTTCCTAAAGAAAACCAGATATTGAAATCAATTTTCTCATGGCAAAAATATTGTTGTTTTTTTTTTTTAAATCGATTGGACAAGTAAGAAAAACCTACAAACATCTTAAAACCTGTACAAAACTGTTTCGACTTAAGTATCTTGAAAACAAAGAAAGATTTGGACTTCAAACTTTTTATCTTGCACAAAATGTTGCTATCAATATTTTTAATTTTTTTAGAAATATTAAGAGACGGGCACCATAAGGAAGTTATCAGCGTGGGTCACATCCCACCCTCTAGAATAAAAATGGTCATCTTTCAAAATGTTTTACTTTTTAGAAAAATAAAAAGTTCCGTCAAAAAGATAACCAGCAAAACATTTTTAAACTTTTGTAAATTTGTATTTACATTCAATACTAAAATCAAAGGTTTTTTAGTGTTAATTGTGTTACACAAAAACTCGAAAATTAAAAAAATACCATGGTAATAAGTAATAACAATTTAAAAAAAAGTACGTATACGCCCGAGTGTACCACTGAATGTTCGTTTGCATGTTGTTTATGTTTGTTTTATTTTCAAAAATGGTGTAGTTATAATAATCTTACGTTGGTTTATTTTTTAAGAAAAAAAAGTTTCTCAATATTCCAGGTAACGCTAATTAATTAACTATAGCAATTCTCAACTACTTGCACGTGCGAAAGTTATTCCTATACAAAAACACATTTATTATTATTACATATCTCTAACAGTTATTATCCAATGACCAATTCAATACATTCTTTCGACAAAATTAAAATCCTTTCTTATTTCAATCAAATGTCCGTCCACGTCCTTTGGCATTTTATTTTTGTACGAAATCTACAAGCAACATCACCTCAACAATATTCCTCGTCGTCCTTCCTATTTGTAATATTATTGTTGTGTAACTAACTACATATGAGTACCTTCCTATACGTACATACCATACCGTTCTTAGAACCGCATCAAGAGTGCTTTTGCAATTACATATTTAATATATGAATTTCGAAACAAAATGGACCTGGGGCCGAGATTACAGAGAATAATAAATGATGTCCAAACTTGAATTTCAATTGGACATGCATACCCGATTACATTTGTGTCCAAACATTTGTGCATTTTACGTTACCTAGATATACCTATACGTATATATATGTATGTATCTAAAGATAGAAATGAAAACGCACAAAAAGGTTTGTTAAATATAAAGGATATAGCCTGATAGCCATAGGTAAAGTCCACCATTGATTTGATAGAACAAAAACCCAACAACAAATAGATATAACGCACCATATTCTGAACTGGATTAGATGAGATGCCTGCCTGTCCAGCCTTTTGGCCCTAGGCTTTTAAGCTAGAAAATGTTCCACAAAATTCAACTGGGAATATTGGCAACGATCTGAAAGAAAAAAGTACAATATATTCTATACAACATCAGGACATCACATAAACATACCTAAATGAACATTTCTCGACCATACACAGGATACTCGGTTGGAAGGGGGGAATAAAAAAGATGAAGCAGAACTTATGCATTGGACGATATGTTCGCATCCCTTGTTGCTCATAGTCGTCCTCGTCGTTGGTTTGGTGGATGGGAAGATGAAGGAAGACAACATATTACCTTCGATATATGTCCACAAAATTAGGATCTAGGCAGACGAATCGTAATCGTATATACGTTTACCCATACGGAGACGATCTCAAGCTCAAGGATATTTCCAAACACACAAAATCATATTATCCGCATTTTAGTATGCAATGGAATGCGATGGTTGCCAGCATCGCTTTTGCCTTATTAAATATTCATTTTCAAAATGCCCTCTGTCCAGTTTCTTGTGTCCTATGTCCTATGTCCTGTCCTATGTCCACAAAATATCTGTGGGAGGGGCGAGTTTATAAACATACCTAGAAGCTTCAGAAGTCCTACATCAGTTGATAAGTAAACATTTTACCAGACACAAACTCATATTCGTATTCCGTTATAAGTTGTAGAAATTTCTTCCGAAGTCGTTGTCGTTGTCATTTTTTTTTTGAAGAGCAGAGGAAAAGGAATGAATTAGAAGACCAAATCAAGGAGTCAAGATAGTTTTGAAGGCTATAAAGTTATTGTTGTCATGTCATGTAATGTTAGCTTATTTAACAATTGAATCTTCAATGCATATCCAAACATCTTGGGCTTGATATAGAAATATGCACATCAGACAGAAAGAAGGATAAACCCAGAAAGGCAGGGAGAAACAGACTTTCTATAGGAGTATATCCTTGCCATGGTCATCGTTAGTCAATGTTGAATGAAAATGACCCAGCAATTTTATGAAAAATTCATTTTGTCCCATTGGGAATTGCTCTCTCCTTCCATCAGGAATCTTTCGTGTTTCGGGAGATTTTATTTTTCTTCTATTTCTTAAATCATCCTTACCTCGTCCTTGTCATCGTCGTCGGTCGTTGAGAACGAGAAACGATGGGTCATGTTTTGATGTTGTCGTCCTTTCTGTTAGATATATTGACTCAAGTCAATAAAAACTTTTTTTTTGTCAAATTTTTCCGCCTATCCTTGGTTCTTTATAATTTTATTTTACTCCCTTGCGCGTCCAGCCCATGATGGTCCAGAGGAGGCAAATCAATTTAATTTTTAGAAGAATAAATGTCCTTTGGAAGGATTTGCACTTAAAAAAGTTTTCTGTATGTTGTTTTTTTTTCTATACTTTTTCATCTTGTTTACTTGGCGTGGATTGTGTAATGTGTGTTGGACTTTGGGCGAACTTATGCCAAAAGGTGGTATGAGGAATATAAAGTGAAAAATTGGCAGAAAAAAAATGCGTGTAAGGATACCTTTACTTGAGTCGTGTATGGATAAGTTTTTTTCTCTGGAAAGTCTCATGGGATACCATTAAACTCATATTTACACCAAATACAAATGTTTTTCAATTTTTGTCGTTGTTTTTTTTTTGTGTCAATTTGTTGCCATATACTCACGGCTTCAGGGAGACGCTATAGATGCGATAAAGATGTCCTTTTTTTATTTAATTTAACAAGGGGGTACTTTGGTGCTTTTTATTTGTTGCTTTTTTTGCCAATGTCCATTTTGTTAGATATTATTTGATTTCTTTTTTTGTCCTGCGAAGGTTTTAAATATTTTATTAGAATTCAATTGGTGAGGATGTTTTTTGGATGTTAAAAATAGTAATAGGTAATTTTTTGTGTTCGGTCGTTTTTATTGGTTTTTTGTTAAAGAATTCTGTCGTTGATGGTCACTATGGTATAAAACTTAGGGGTTTTTGGCTAGAAAATGTGTGTATACAGAAAAAGTTGTAAATAAAGCCGTAATATACATTTTTTCATAAAAAGGATTTAATTTAAGGGGTGAAATTTAAATGTCTGATTCGAGCATATTTAATGTTTAATTTTCTTTTTCACTTTACTCATTTTCAATGTTTTGGTAAAACTTTAAAAAAATCAGAAACACATATCTTTGGCCTCATAATCAAACCCCGTAACTCACGACTTACAAATTTCACGAAAAAACGAGATTTCCGAACCAAATTATTAACTTCCGATTTGTCGAATTGAAAATTTTGACATTTCTCGACGTTTCAAGGTCCCTAGAGTCGAAATAAAAGATTTTTAGAAAAATGTCTGTGCGTGCGTGTGTACGTACGTTCGTACGTCCGTACGTCCGTACGTTCGCGACGTTTTTTTCGTCGTCCATAGCTCATGAACCAGAAGAGATATCGACTTCAAATAAATTTTGTTATACAGATAATAAGGCAAAAAGATGCAGAAAGAGCTCTCAAGAAAATTGCGTGGGTGGTTTTTTACCATAGCAGTTTAAAAAAAAGGTGAAAATTTTAGTTAAATCTAAATATCTTATGAACCAATGACGCCAGAGACTTGAATTAAATTTTATATTATATATTGTAACGTGATACAAAACAATTACATTTTTGGAAAAAAATCAAATTAACGGTTTTTTTTTATAAATCAAAAAAAAAAACTGAAAAAAAAATTTGTCACCTCCAAAAATTTTACGACTTAAATATGATTTCATCTCCAAAACAATTTGGTGCAACGAAGAATAATGTTTTTGAGAAAAATTTAGTTGACAGTTTTTTTTACAAAAAATTAAAAACCTAAAAAAAAATTAAAAATTTTTCAAAAAGTTGGTAAAAATTGATTTTCGACTCAAATCTTTTCAAAAATTTGAGATAATGGCTTCTTACTAATTTTAACTTATAAGAAATATTGTTTTCAACATTAAGAAATATGTTGAGAAAAATCGAATTGACAGTTTTTTTTTACAAAAAAATAAAACCTAAAAAAAAACAATACTAAAACTTGGTAAAAATTTACTTTCGACTCAAATAGCTTTTCAAAAATTAAAAATATTGGCTTCAAACTTATTTTATTTCACAGAAAATATTGTTTTCGATATTCAGAATCTACCAAAAATAATATGCAAATTTGGTAAAAATTGATACATATAGACAAACTTTTATGCAAGACAAATCGACAGACGGGATGGGAAGTTATCAGTGTGGGTCACATCCCAGCCTCTTTTTATTCTATTAATTTTGAACACTTGGACTTATACATTGCATGTTCGATGCAACATGCACACGATGCACATGTATACATAAACATACATGTTGCATCGAATATATTGCAATAAATATGTTGCACCATACGTGTAGCATTAAATATGTTGCACCAAATATTTTGCATCAAACATGCTGGATCATTCATGTTGTTCTTTCATAACTCACATATTGAGTTACATGTTATATTGAAAAAACTTAAATTTTGTTTAGATTCTGGGACTTAATTTTTGATTCATATGTACATTTGTATACACATTTTGTCGGTTGAGACTCCTATAACTTAGTTACTTAGGTACTCAGACCTGTTCAGTCCGTTGGGGACCCCTTAAAGGACATAGGGCCTCTACTACGCATACGCACCATCGTGTACTGTTTCCGGAGATATGTTTTAGCTCCCTATAACTATTGCCTAGTGACGCTGAATTCTCCTTGACTGTCCTGCGCCATGTGCTTCTCGGTCGTTCAGCTCTTATTCCTTCTTGTGTAAGCGGATTCCACTGCATTGCTTAGCCTGCAATGCAGTCGTTTCTTTTTCGAAGCATATGTTCAATCCATTGCCACTTACGCCTTCGTATAATAGAGTCAATAGGTTTCTGACATGTCCTTCTATGGAGGACCTCATTGGATATTCGGTTTGGTCAGAAAATCCTTAGGATGTTGCAAAAACATCTATTCACGAAGGTTTCCTTGTAATGCTGAAGTAACCTTCCAGGTGCTGCACCCATAAAGAAGTAGTATGCAAAACAGTCGTAGCATTGTTCTTAAGGTGACAGAGTTATTCCTCCAAGTTTTCGACAACATACCGAATGCCGCTTTTGCTTTACCGATGCGGCAGATGACGTCTTGTTCGGTTCCGCCTTCGATAGAGACGATACTTCCAAGGTTTTGAAAGCTCTCCACTTTCCCCACCGATTGTGAGGAAACATTTATTTGAGAGGATGGTTGGGTTCAGAGGCTGATCATCTTTGTTTTGCCGGAGTTAATTTTCAGCCCCACCATTTCTGTTTCTCTTTCCACAAGATCATGCGATCTGACAACGGAATTTTGTTTGTGAGGTTACGCGAAAGACCGTGTTTATGCAGATAAACCTTTAACTCTTGCGCACTTAAAAAAACAACATTCGTTAAGTTATGGCTGAGATACCGCCTGATATGTGTCAAAAAGTGGTCAAAATTACCTCAAAAGATTCGATGCTTGCAACAATTCACGTGGTGGTCATTTAAATGATGTAGTGTTTCACACATAATTTCAACGTTCAAAGTTAATAATAAAAAGAAATATCATGAAAAACAATATTTAATATCTGTTTTATTTACGTCTACTTTTGAAACCTCAAAATGGCTATCCCTTCATTTTCCCCAATAAGTATACCTATAAGTCTTTTCCAATGAAATATTTTATATCCATAATAACTTACAAGGGATAACAATTTAAAAGCATGAATTAATTAACATATAATGAGCCATACTGAGCAACCCGGGAAGTAAAAAAGTTTATTTCAAAAAAAAAAAAGAGAAATATATTCTAACATCGCAAATCCCTCGTCACAAAAATGTCCTTCGGCCAAAAAAATAATTAGTCGCTTGCCATTCATTTCAACTAACGCAAAAGGACATTAAATAAAAATAACACACTTAAAAAAAAAAGGCAAGAAATGAACTCAACAAAAGGCCAACACAAAAATATATAATTCTTATGCAAATGAAAATTAATTTAATCCACAGGACATTTTCATTCGATTTAATTACACACGAAAACTGCTCTTGAATGTGTTGTGTTGTGTTGGTTGTTTGTGTCCTTTTTTTCTTTTCTATATACTTTAAGTGTAAAATAAAAATCCTGTTAAAAAAGCACACAATTTTTCCTTCTTATTCCTGTTTTTTTCTTTTTTTTATTTTTAATATACAAAGCTCGTAATGTAGTAAAAGTAGAAGAAGAAAAAAAAAAACAAAAAGAATTAATAAAAATACATAGAAAAAGAAAATAAGAACCGAAGAAGAAACGATGGACGACACATAAAAATGTCTGTCAATTTTAATCCATTGCAATTGTTTTAATCTTGCGCTGAAAATTATGAAGGTCTTTTACTTTTATATTATTGGCAAGGATATCTACTATGTACAGTATAGGGGACTAATTTTTTTTCTTCTCTCTTCTATTTCTTCATTCTCGTCATCCTGCCGAGTCCTTTAAGTTCCTCTCAGACAAATTGCCTTTTTTTTTCTTTCTTTTTCCTGCCATCTAAGTCGCTTGTGAGCTTTTGAGAGGACTCAAATAATTACATTTATTTATCTGCGCTGCCCGAAGGAATGAAGATGGAATGATTTTTTTTTATTTTTTTATTTTAGCAACAACGAGAAGGCGGAGCAATAACAAATTAATTAGTTCACTTCAAGCAGAAAATGCAATTAAAAAAGATTTCGCTATTTTATTTGATTTTTTTTCTTAATTTTTGTTTGTATTTATTTTTATTTATTTTTTTTTGGTTTTGTTGTATATTCTTTTTTTCTATTCTGCCTGCTGCAATGTTCCTTGTGCTGATTTGTTAAGGATATTTTTAGAGCCCTTTTCGACTTTTTCGTTCTTCATAGTCCACTTTTAAAAAGATGGCAAACAATTCAAAGAAAATAAGAACGAGAGTCTTTTGTATTTTTACAACTGGAAAAATTAAAATTAAATTGAAATTAACAGAAAAACAAAAAAATTAAAACATTAAAAATAGAAAATGGAAAATACAATTATTTTATTTTTCTTTCTCGTAGGTATTCTGCAAATAAAATCTAAAAATAAATATAAGAAAAAAAAAAACAGGACTAAGAGAAAAAATATAATAATAGAAAAGTCGAGTATTTATTTGATGTTTTGTTGCCAAAAATCTGCCTAAAGTGTTAAGTAAATAGGAAAATGTTTATTACTTTTATTTTTCTCATTACTAGTATACACAATTAACTTGAGTTGCACTTCCTTAAGAAGAATCGGAAATATTCTTTTCCTTATGTCCTTGAGCTGTTCTGCAAATGAGAAAGGTGTAAGAGCAAAGGAGGGTTATAAATCTATAGACCAAGAGTCCATAATGGAATTTTGGCTCATTTAGTTGAGTTAAATGTGATTTCGGGTCGATATCCCGGTTTTTATATTCCCGTTTTTTATAATCCCGATTTTTTATAATCCCGCTTTTTGTAATCCCGTTTCTTATGAACCCGTTTTTTATAATCCCGTTTTTTATTATCCCGATTTTGCAATCAAAACAAGTTGTTAAATTTTCAAAAATCGCGCGATTTTTTAAAATTAAAAAACTAGTTTTGATTAAATCAAATTAAAAAATGAGATATTTTTCTAGATTCATTTTATTGTAACCTTTAACAAATATAAAGTAAAGTAGTATTCTTTTAAAACAAACTTTAATCAATTAACAAAGTCAACGAAGTATCGGAATCCCGCTTTTAAAAATCCCGTTTTTAAAAAATCCCGAAAAAAAGTTTTATAATCCCGTCTTCTAAAATACCAATTTTTGAAATCCCGGCTTTTAAAATCCCACTTATTCAAAATCCCGATCAATTACAATCCCGCTTTTTAAAATCCCGTCAAATCCCGACAATCCCGTTTTTTTTTTTACAAAACACGTGCATTAAACTGAATAACAACAGGAGTCAAAGGTTTGAATGTTAAATTACTTGGCTAATATATTATAATAATTACAAATAAAACTAATATATAATAATATCGTAATTTGTTTTGTTTTTACTGTACATAAATAATAATTTTGTTTACAATATTAATTCGTGCACTAACAAATTGCATCCTACAGCAAATTTACCTCTCGATAACGGTCTTACCACTATCGTTGACTATGTTAATTTTTAATTGGAGTTTGTTGTTTTGTTTTAAAAGAATACTACTTTACTTTATATTTTTTTGTTGATACATTATATTTGTTAATTATGATTTGTTGTATTGACCAATTTTAGTTTTATATTAAGGGTGGAAAATTATATTTGTTAAAGGTTACAATAAAATGAATCAAGAAACATACCTCATTTTTTAATTTGTTTTAAAATAAATAAATAAATTGGATGGCGCAACAGTCCTTTTGAGAACTAGGGCCTAGTGACTTACAACTCTCAACCATTCCTGTGTGCGAGTCCTGTTGTCAGGGTTGGAGGGGACCTACAGTTTAAAGCCGAACCCGAACGGCAAATTTGAGAAAGCACTTTTCATGACAAGAATTACTCTTGGAGAATTTGTCAGTTCCTCGCAAGAGGCAGTACCCGTGAAAAAAACTTTAGATGGCATAGGCAGGGATCGAACCCAAGACCTCTGGCATGACAGTCCAATGCACTAACCATCATGCCACGGGTACTACTTGTAATTTGTTTTAATTTTTTATAATTTCGGTTTTGCAATCAAAACTAGTTGTTTAATTTTAAAAAATCGCGCGATTTTTTAAAAATTAAACAACTAGTTTTGATTGCAAAATCGGGGTAATAAAAAACGGGATTATAAGAAACGGGATTACAAAAAGCGGGATTATAAAAAATCGGGATTATAAAACCAGGATTATAAAAGACGGGATTTTAAAATCGGGATTTTAAGAAACGGGAATATAAAAACCGGGATATCGAACCCAACCCTTTTAAAACACTGCTGTCCAGCAAGATATGATCTAACTATGTATTTAATTAAGATGACTGCATACATATGAAAGCATTCCACGTTTCCAACAGGATTCTAAATATGCCATATTTTAAAGCTAATATACAATAGTTTAGAGGGTTTTTGGTACATTTCAAGAAGAAATGTTAGAACTTGTGTTGAAACGTAGCTTTTTTCCAAAAATAATATATTCTGTTTTTGTCGGCATTTCTATAAGTGTGAAGAAAGCTACAAAAATACACATAGATGAAGAAACCTAGACAATGAGAAAGTTTGCCAGAAAATGTGATCGTCTTAGGTTCAATCCCTGCCTGTGTCATCTATAGCTTTTTCACAGGTACTGCCTCTTGCGAAGAATTGACATATCCTCCAAGAGTAATTCTTGTCATGAAAACTGCTTTCTCAAATTATAGCCCTTTGGATTCGGCTTAAAATTGTAGATCCCCTCCATCCCTGACAACATTACTCGCAAACAAGAATGGCTGAGAGTTGTAAGTCACTACTCTTTAGTCCTCATTGGACTGTTACGCCACCTAATCTATCTATCTATTATTACTATTGTAAGGTAAGTTCTGTTACTCGTAGGTTGAAGCTGATGCTAGAAGATAAATTCTAAAAAATTACGTTTTTGCGTAAACTTTTTGAAAATATTTCGATCTTAAATGAGTCAACAAAACTTACAAATTGTAAAAAGAAAAATGTTTGGTTCTTGAATTTAAAGAAATTGTTGCATTAAAGTATACATAGCTTCTCTAAATCTACACTAACATTATAAAGAGGAAAGATTTGTATATTTGTATGTAACGAATAAACTCAAAAAATACTGGACCGCTTTTAATAATTCTTTTTTCATTAGAAAGCTACATTATCACTGAGTAACATAGGCTATATTTAGAACTAGATTACTAAAGAAATCCTTAGAAATTCCTATTAAAACCAACCGAAGGTGTACAAAAATTAGCCATACAATGTATTTCATCGTATACGCTGCGACGAGTATTAATGATAGGACAAAAAAATGTTTTCTAATTTAGTGATTCATGGTCGTTTTAATTAGCATCCTTATAACTTAAATATCTGTACATATTTATGTCTACCCGTGAGAAGCCGGGACGGGCCGCTAGTATTAAACACAAACAAATAAAGGTAAACAAATAATTTGGGAAAACACTTTAGTGTGGCACTCACAAGCTACACGTTGCAGAATCTCTTTTCACTTCAGTTCTTGAGAGATTCAAAGCTTTTATATGAAGTTATTGTTTTTCAATTAGCCATAAGTTTAACGAAAGAGACACTTTAGCTGTGTTTGGGACATTTATATTCTTGAGGTTCAGTTCTAGAGCATCCAATGCAAATTCACTTCAAAAAGTAGATTTCTTTTATTTTTTAAGATCTTATAAGTTCTTGTATTTTATAAAAAATCAATGTTAATGAAAAAAGAAAAGACTTTACGAAAGCCTTATACTATTTATGTGCGTTAAAATAAAATAAGAAGGAATTGAAAGTATCAAATTTCTGATCTTTTATTCAAGGTTACTTCTTAAGAACTTAAATATTTGCTCTTTCTCTCAGGGAAGATCTTATGAAAATAGTTTGAAACATTTCTGAAGATTTTTTAAATTCCAAATTGTGTGAAAGCAAAGATTTCAGTTGTTTTAGACATGAAAACCGCTTTTTAGTAAATACTGTTTAGTTAGTAACAAATCTTTAGATGAAATCTTTACTAATACAACTAAACTGTATAATCTTTATGGCTCATATGACCCCCTTGGATTGTTTATTGGTTAAAAGTTGGTGAATTTGTGATGAGCGATTGGAATAGGGATGGATTTCAGATTCTTGGTCCAGTACTTAGATAAAAGTTGTATTTTTATCAACAAAGTTTAAAGCAGTAAAATACAAGTTTTAAAAAAATAGAAAGGGGCCTTATCCATTAACGCAATATGATAAGTTTTAAATTGAAGGGAACTCCTACGGAAATTTAAAGAAAATATTCTTCCAGGGGGGTTATGACCCCTACGAAGTCCCTCCCCCTTCGATCCGCCATTGCTTCCTATAGGAATTTATTTTAATAGGTCTGATTGAAAATTTTGACATTTTATGGGTCCAAAAGAGATGTCTATGTGTGCAATGTGCGTGTCTATGTGTGCATGTGTATGTGCATTTTTTCGTCAGCCATATCTCAAGATTCCGCAGAAATGTCGGCTTTAAATAAGTTTTGTTCTAGATGTAATAAAATAAAGATGCGTGTAATGGACATTCATACAGATTGTATTTTTTTTTAATATAGAAAAACATACCTTTTTGCATCAGCAATACAAAAATATGTTTTTATATTAGAAGGAGTAAATTTAAATAAAAATCTTTTTGGAGAAAATTCCAATTAAATTTCGAACAACAAATTTGTTTCTTATTTCTGGTCTTAACACAATTTCATAAACGTCTAACGCGAACCAGTTCAGAACCTTAATTTCCAAGTTAGCATTAAATCAACAGAACAGCATACAGACAGACAGACGCAATCGCCGGGCTTTTGACCTAAAAGTGTTTTACAAATATTTGACATAAATCTGTAGAACTTTAAAACATGAAATGTTTTAAAAATTAGGGTAAAGGTTCTTATAAGCAGAATTTAAGGCTAAAACTGATTGTTTTAGGTAGCTTAAAAATAAGCAGCTCAGTGTTCAAAAAATGAAATTTCAAAAAAGGAATTAACTTGATCCACTTCTTTATTCCTTTTAATAATAGAAATGATAACCATTAAATTTCCTAAGCAACTTTATTTTATCTCTTAGCTTTTAAACAATAAATTAAAAACTATATTTTATCACTGATTTGTGATGTGTTTCATCTTATTGAGTCACAAAATAAAGAAGACGATGACATGAAGAAATATTGACCATTGCAGTGCCAGAAGTGAACTCAATTCATCTCTTTATATGTGAAATAAAACAAACAAACAAAAAAGAGATAATAAGAGATGGCCAAAAAAAAACTTAAAAATTCAGTCAAAAAGAAAAATGTCACCCTCAACTATACTTCGATGGTATATATCCTTGATCCTTCCTATATTTCTGCTGACCAAACCAGAGAGAAACTGGATGTTGAAAAATATTCTTCTTTTCTTTCGCATTTAATTCCAGACTTTTTCGTGTTGGATTTTATTTTTATTTTCTTTCGCTTTCGCTAAAACGAAATTTTTCTCCCGAATACGATTTATATCTATAGTTAAGTTCTTACGAAGAAAATAAAAGGAAAAAGGACTTCTTCATATGTATGTACATAAGGAGATGCGCTTGGTAGCCATGGAGCACACAAGAGTCAACCAACCTGTTTGAAATAGGTAACTTATATATCCTTTAGTTTAGGGGTAGGGGTTAGAAAAAAAATAAAATAACGCTTTTCTAGCAGTTCGATTTCTTTTGCTCACCTTTTGCACAAATAAAAAATGAAATTCCATTTCTTTAGTTTTCACTTGCAATGTGCTTTTTTTTAAGGATTAAAAAAGGACATACTTTTATACACAGTCTAAAGTTGTATAATTTATTCGATCGACCAAAACCTGGACATCTGTCTTTGAAATGCTCACTGTGATTATCTTGGGGTTGACTGATTTTACCTCTTTGGATTTTTTATTCGTTTTCAAAAGAATAAAAAAGAAAACTAAATTTGTGGTCAACACTTTGAACAACCATTCTGCGGTTACTTGAAAAAAGGAGCAAAAAAAAAGGATAATACGGAGAAAAATAATCAAAAACATAAAATAAGTATTTATTTTTAATTTCAATTTTTATTTATCTTTAAAAATATCTAATTTAAATGCAAATTTTATAAAATAAAATATTAGAATAAAATAACATTTTTGGAATATTCAATTTTAAGGTTACTTTATCATAGATATACTGGTGGGATTGTAATCAATATACAGGATAATTTTAGATCATGTTGTTTGCAGTGTTATTTCTTGATCAGTTCCACAAAAAAACGTTATAATTTTATAAACTTCGAAAATATCATCCCAAAAGTGGGATATTCAATAATTGCCAATCTGAAACTGAACACAGATTTTTCATACACTGTTGAGGTTTCTGTAACAAAATTTTAAGTAGGTAATGTACTAATGTTTTAAATCCCACTGTAAAATAAAATATGGATCTGACAACCTTGGACCTAAATGAATATATCTTTAGTTTATTAGCATTTTGTAATCGATCATTGAATATTCAAATAAAATCCAAACTTTTATGAATATCCCACAAATGGGATGTTAACAATTTTTAAAAGTTAGATAAACTTTTACATTGTATAATGTGACTTTAAAAGTAAAATGTCCAACAGCACATTTTGAAAATCCCATAAATTGGACTTCTTGGTTTTTATGAGGCTAAAAATTATTGATCGCCCACTTTCTTGGAATGCTAGAAGTGGTATTTCCAACTTATTTTTAATATCCCACAAATTATACCACCTTTACAGACAATCTTAAAATGTAGTTGTTTGAATATCCCATGCAACTCATCTTAATATTTTTTACTTAGTTAATTTAAAAAATAGAAACTCGACAGTTATTTACCTAACGAAGAAGTATCACTTTATGAAATTAAGTTTCTGAATAACCCAAAAATAATAACAATATGTACAAAAAACTTAATATGAGTAACGGGGTTTTTCAGATAGCATTCAAATGAAAAACCCTTAAAACTTCAATTGCGTGTGCTTAAAAAACTCATAAAAATGACATTCGAGAATGCTTGCCTAAGCAAAAAAGCATTTTGTAGATATTTTTGTCTGAATATCCCAAATACGCTTGGCTTAAAATTTTAATAATAAAAAACTAATACAAAATTTCATATCTCATTTTTAAAATGTGTCCTAAGATCTAAGCCTGATGAAGTTTTTGATCTAATTCATACTTCATTTTGAATATCCCATTATTTGGGTTTTATAGCTTTTAATGGGTTTTTGTGATTGTACAACTTATCAAAGGAAAAATAATAATTTAATTTTAACAAAAAAGCAAAAAAAGGCATACAATATTGTCTATATTCAAAAATTTTGAATGACCCCAGAACTGAAAGAACAACCAATAAACTGTCTCTAATATTTTCTCTAAGAATAGGTTTTCAATTTTGAAATGAAAAAACTACCATTACCATTTCTTCGAAATGACTCTTCAAAATGTCAAAGTTTTTTTGTATACATATTTGCGAGAAAATAATGCCACTTCTATACATACCGCCTCGAGGACGAAATAAATTTAAGGTTATATGCCTTTGGGTTTTTTTATGTTATACTTTCAAAAAAAAAAAATTGGTAAAAACGCTTTTAGACTGTTTTTGTTGAAATAAATTGCAAATAATATTCCCGAGTGAAATATCTTTTCCATTTTGGATTTGTTTCGTTGTTGTTGTCATCTTCGTCTTCGTCTTCGTTCTTGTCCTTGTCCTTGTCTCCATCCTTATTCTCATCCTCGTGTATCGATGAACAAGTTTTTAGAGTATTGTTGTATTGCATAAAATAGAATTACTTTCATTGAGGCGCTCACAGGAAGGCGCCAATAACGTATCAAAATCTTCGGCAACAATAACGTATCCTTGGGCGATTTTGCATTTCTATGCCTGATTTTTGTATTTTTTTTTTTTTGAAAAGCATATCGAATCTGATGGGAAATTGAAATTGAATCAAAATCATTTTTCTTTTTTATTTTGAAAAATAGAAAAAAAAATCAAGTAAAAGACGACGATGAAGAAAAAGAAGAAGGAGGCAAGTTCTTGTCTATTTTCATGCTTTACTTATACCTTCCTATATCCACTACTTTGGTTCAATGAGAAAAGGATGTTTTATATGATACTTTGTTTGGAGTAGTATCTATGACAGGATACGGTTATTGGTCGGGATGACACGGGTGGATATCGTTTTAAAAAGATTTTCAACTTTTTTTTTCTTCGTTATTGATGCTTTTGTTGTTGTTGTTGTTGCTGCTATATTCTTATACATATATTGAGGTTGTGATTTTATGTTGTTAGCATAAAATTTCACGAGGTGGATTACATTAAGGGGCTTTTGGTGGCTTGAGGGAGTCGCTTTTTTGCAATGAGATATTATACTGTTATATATTGAAGGGTAGAAAATTTCTTTTTTGAATAAATAAATGTATTACATTTTTTTTTGTGTATGATGATTTTTTAACATTACAATTGAAAATGTAGATAATGCTTGAGACTTGGGTTCGGGATGATAATAAACATTATGGAGATATACTTATGTTTTCAATTCTGAAATTAACGAAAATGCTAAGTACCTTCCATTATATAAAATGTGGTGGAACAGAATGAATGTAGCTTTGGAATTCCATTAGATCTTGAAATCTCTAGTAAAAAACACTTCATTTTTAAACTAGACAAAAAACAAATCGGAATAAAAGTTTTGAGTACTAAAAAAGAACGGTTTTCTTGATAACAAGTTCATTTTATTTATACAAATTAATGGTTCAAAATGTTTTTCTTTTTCAAATATCAATATCTTAGCAATATAATTTAACAATTTTCGACTCTAGAAACTCACATAAAACTTGTTTTTACCCAACAAGACTGATTTAAAATATACAGAGTCTCATTTCACGAACTTTGAAGTCGTTGCATGAAATAGTTCGAGACCAATACGAGACCAATACTTTTTCTCGAAACGTGGTAGCCCTTATTTTGAAGATGTTTAGTCCAGCATTTTATATTCTTAATAATTTATCCTAAACTTATTTACTTAGAAATTCTTTTTAAAAAAAGGTGTTTGGAATTATTTATCTTGGATCGATCTGGTCGCAAATTTAAAGGGATTAAAGAAAATAGATTTTCATTTCCCAATAAGTGCTCGAACTTCAAGGATCCTTGCAAGGCCTATATTTAGTAAATATTCTTTTTGCTGTTATCTGCATACTCAAAACAATGTCAAATATCGTTGACGTTCAATGAAAACTTTCCAAATCGAGTTTTACTGTTTAAGACATTTCCATTTAAAGTTGTAAATATATGGATGTTATAATTTTTAAGAATACTAAAATGTTTGGGTCTTGAAAATGTGTACAAAATTTAAGTGGTTAAATGCGTATTGGAAAGGCAGAAATGGACTTAGTATATATTATTAATTAAACGACGCACGATGTACACAAATTCTTTGTTTTAAAAACCTGGTAAGATCAATTTACTTTCATAAGGGTGATTTTTTAGCTATTATCTTTTTGGCAATACTGGTTTAAACAGCTGAGTCACGTTTCGTTTTTTGTTTTACTGTCAAACATCTTCAGTTTGGTCTTTAATTTAACCATGAATAGTCTTACAAACGAACAACGCTTGCAAATTATTGAATTTTATTATCAAAATGCGTGCTCTGTTAAGAAAGTTCATCGCGCGCTTCTTCCATTTTATGGTCAGTTTAATCGATCCACTGAAGCGGCTATTCGGGCTATTGTGACTAAATTTCGCACCAAATTTACATTGTTGGACATTAAACCACCAACACGCCTATGAAGAGTGTGAACTGAAGAAAATATCACAGCTGTATCGGCAAGTGTTAATGATGACCATCAAATATCGATTCGTCGCCGTTCGCAGCAATTGGGCCTCTGTTACTCAATAACGTGGAAAATTTTGCTGAAGGATTTAGGTGTGATGCCTTTCAAAATACGAACGACCTACTGCAACGTAAAATTTTTGGTGAATGGGCTCTTGGAAAGTTGGCCGAAGATCCACTTTTTTACCGAAAAATTGTGTTCAGCGACGAAGCTCATTTCTGTCTCAAAAAAAAAAAAAAAATGGGTACGTAAATAAGCAGAATTGTCGATTTTGGAGTGAATATCAGCCAGAAACATTGCAAGAGCTACCAATGCATCCAGAAAAAGTCACAGTTTGGTGCGATTTATGGGCTGGTGGCATCATTGGACCGTACTTCTTCAAAGATGATGCAAATCGTATCGTAACGTTACTGTGAATAGTGAGCGCTACCGTGAGATGATATCCAACTTTTTTTTTGCCCAAAATGCAATAGCTTGACTTGCATGACATGTGGTTTCAAGACGGTGTCACATGCCACACCACGGCACGCGCAACAATGGACTTATTGAGAGCCGAGTTCGGTGAACATTTTATTTCACGTTCGGGACCGGTCAATTGGGCGCCTTGATCGTGCGATTTAACACTTATAGACTATTTTTTGTGGGGCTATGTTAAAGCTCATGTCTATACAAACAAGCCCGCTTCAATTGACGCATTGGAAGAAAATATTGAAGCATTTATTCGTGAGATACCGGCCGAAATGTTGGAAAGAGTATGCCAAAATTCGACTAAGCGGATGGACCATTTGAGGTGCAGTCAAGGTCAACATTTGCATGAAATAATCTTCAAACATTAAATTATATGAACCGTACTATCGACTATTGTATTGTATTGTAAAGATTGTATGCATTTTTCTGAATTTTATGTGTTTTTTTTTTTTAACTTTTCTATAGCTTTTAAAAAATCACCCTTTATAAAAAATTTCTTAAGAACGATTATAAAAATGCCAAGAACTATGCATTTTTAGGAGAGAAAATATTCGGTTGAAATTTTGCCAAGCAGTGGCAGTTTCAGATCAATCGATAACCCCTGCCCTGACTCTTTTCTAAAGTTCGTTCTGCAGGACTTAAGCTATTAAGCGGTCCCTAGACGCCCAATATTATTGTGCAATACTTGATATTATCACTAATATTACAAGATTGTGCAATATCATTGAAGAAAATCAAAACCCTTTTGAAATTTATTGCACAATATAAAATATTGTATCGTATGTAGGTACAATTGCACAATATTTGTTCATTTAGTTTTGAAATTTGAGGAGTAAAGACCTCTGCAAGTGAAAGTGAGATTGAAAGAACATTTATTTTAGAATGTATTAACGTGTTCGCAACTCTGTCGGCGGCGGCTTTGTGGAATACTAAGACCAAAGACTATATATTGAATAATAAAAACAATGACGTTTTTGATCATCAAATATTATTGAAACAGTTTGAGAGCTTGTGCAGAAATAAGCATTTTTGAAAGCGGTTCATTAGTTTTGAGAAAACTTAAAACTGAATCGAACCGTTATAGTTCAATGAGAGGATCCTTCTGGAGCAATACACAAATATTTTGCATATTAATAGAAGCCAAATTAAGAATAAAAAATGTAAGTGAAAATTTAAAAAATCAATCGGTTTGATTTTGATAAGATTCGAATTTTCTATTTTTGACATAGTCTATAGTCTTACAAAAATAAAAAAAACTTCCAACGCGAATGGGCTCAAAACCGAATGTTTTGGGCCGTAGGGGCGACGCGGACGATAGAAAGACAAACGGCCGGAATAAGGGGACTCACATTTTTCAACTTCTATACCATCGAAATGTCATGTTTGATTAAATTTCGAGTTCGAAATTTTGTACGAATGCAATATTTGCCATATAGTTTATGAAAAATTACTTTCAAAATACAGGGAAAGAGATTCTGAAGCTGATAAACAGCAAGTAATACAGAAATTTTATTCCTTAATTTATAGAAAAGAATTTAAACAAAATTCGGATTCTGAAAAAAGTTGTGCTCTTCTTGACGATATAGTGTTATTTTGACGCCAGCGATGGAGTATCTTAGAAAATTGGAGGAACCATTCACGTTGCAAATCAGCTTCCATAAAGAAACCATCACTCAGCATGTTGTCTACACGACACAAGTATCAGCTTTCAACTAATATTGATCGTCTAGGGACCGCTTTGAGTTCTACGGCAATACTTTCCACAGCTACTGCCTTGCAACAAAATCCTTTGGCGATTTCTGCATTCTTTTCTAGCAACAAGGTCAATCTGCACAACTGTTTGTTTGTTGCGTACTACTTTGTGAATTCCTTGGAAACTAAAAAATTAACAATTTTAGGTTATAATCAGTTCAAAGCTCATCTTTTTTAATTATTTCTCAGGTTTTTACAACTCATCGACTGATAATTTACAATTGAAGGAAAAATTGACAATGAACCAGAAAATTTATTTTCACAGTTCATTCAAAACAGACAAAACAATTCTATTCAATAAAATTGATTGAAAAATATCGATTGAAAATTGATAGTTGATGTTCTCAATAAGGGTTATAGTCTTGACCAAGAATTCCAATATTTCAATCACATGAGTGGTTTTATATGGAACTCACATTGGGCGCCAGTTAAAAGTTTTTAATTACTTAAACAAAAATCCACATCATTGATAGCAAGTTCACATTAATTTTTTAAGTTCCAATTTTGCTGACAGTATTCATTTATCATGTCCAATAGCTAAATTTGTCAAGATACAATTTTTCAAATAAAACGTTACCCAAACAACAATTATTATTGGGGGTCATTTTTATAGTTTTCTTTATTTTTGCGTTTTTCTTTCATTTTATTTCGGCCAAGATAAAATGGATTTTTACATATACATTGTAAAATAGAAAAACATTATTTTTATTTTGTATTTTTGTTTATTGCTCCGCACCGCATTTTAGATTTGATTAATTTCTGAAAAGAAAATCAAATCAAATCAAAAATACACCACGTAAGCAAAACAAGGCATAGAAAAGGATTCATATAAAAATACGTAAAAAAACAACCGATATACGAAAGAAAAACGAATATACATACATACATATAATCCTTTTCATATACCCTTTCTTCGCTCGATAAATTCATATAAAAAAGCATAATAAATCAATACCCTTTTTACCCAAAACCAAGACTTATGAGAAATGAAATAAAAAAAAAAGACGAAATTATAGTCTTCAAAATGTATATGTATGTATGTATGTATATATACCGTAACGCATAATCAGGACAATGGTCACCCCCCGAGGGCCGTATAAAATTTTACACTCGGACTCGAACTCCTTCAAATGTGGCTTTTTATTTTAAATGCGGAAAAAATACATAAATAAAAAAAAGGGTGACCATTCGATTAAATCCTTTGCTCAGCGAAAGGACACAAAGGCACTCTATGCGGACTCGGACTCAAGTCCAAGATCCTATATAGCCATACATAGCCAGAGCCATTAGTGTAAGAGAGAGAGAGAGTGAAAGAGAGGGTGTTTTGGGGGGGGGGCAACAAGGCACACTACCCATGGGGATGAAAAATTGCAGGGAATTTATAGCTGTCAAAGGTGGGCAAGCGAATGAAGAAGGACCAAGCGGCAGCGGCGAGCTATATCTACTGAAAGAAAATAAAAATGTTAAACAAAAAAATAAGAAAAATATAAAAACGGAGATATAAATTTTTCAACGTTGGGGTGGGCGGGTAGAGGACACCATCACTGATGGGCGGAAGGTTTTTCATGTTTTCTCGTCCTTTTTTTCTTTTTACTACATACTATAGCAATGCTTCTGCTGCTGCCCACTTTACTCCGTGCTTTTAATTTTCTCGTTCCCGTTTGACATTTTATTAATATCGAGAATACGTTCGTTTGGTGTTCGAAGTCGAGTCGAGTTGAGTTGAGTTGTGTTGAGCTGTGTCCTGTATTTTTATGGTGGTTGGGGGGTCCTGTCTCCAGTATTTTTTTTTGTTTTGCCCTCCTCATATTCTCTCTTGTATTACATCCGGATACAGTTTGATATTCGACCCACCACAATCACACCCCCTACCCCTCTTTGCTTTCGCCCACAGTCGTTAGTCGTCCATCGTCCTTCGTCCTTTTCGTCGTCCTGGATTTTTCTTATATAAATGCATACCTAAGCACCAAACCACGATAAGAGAAAAGAAAAAATACACAATAAAGAAAATGAAATAACAAAAAAAAAATCACACAAAAAGAAAAACAGTTATAGAGAACATAACAGAAAACGAAAATTCTTATTAATCCTTGGAGTGAAGGTGGAGGTGGAGTGGACATAACGAAATATTATTGGTCGATAGCCACCGCACGTTCGCGTAACAGTACACCTTCTTATTCTTCTATATGCTTTTGGATGGATGAGAGATGTTGTACTTGTACACAATAAGAACGACGACGTAGACGTGGACGTGGGTGCTCAGCTTAGCTCAACTTCAAGCTCGAGTCCTTTCCAGGGCAGGCCATCAGAGTGCCAAAGTCGTATAGTAGTGGAGGTGGCTGATGATATGGCTAGCGTGCTAGCAGCTATCATTGCGCAATATCCTTGAAAATATTTTATATGAGAATTTTTATTATATTTGTGTTTGTTTCCCACTTCTTCTGCTCCTTCTTCGTGCTCCCCCTCTCTTCTTATAGGAATATGATGTTATTGTTGTGTCGAAGTTGCTCATAAGCGAAGGAACATCCAGAAAAACACCCCTGTGCTTGTGCTTTATGGCATCTTTTTGCTATGGCATGTGAGGGAGGGTTGATTTTGGGTTTTGTGTTTTGAAAATGTTCGGGGGTTTGTTTCGGTATATCTTCTATATGGAAAATATGATGTCATACTTTTATTAGCCTGGGTGACTTTTTCTATATAGGTACATAAATACACAGATAGCCTAGCCTCACCACAACGCATGCTTTATATGTCTGAGTCATTGTCATAAGAGAGGCGAACTTTTTATATTCGGGTGGTTTGGTTATAGATTTTGGATAGATATAGATGGATGGTTGGATGGATGGATATGGACTGGGTCTGGGTCTTGGACTGGACATGGGCTACGTGGACAACGACCTGTTTTCCTATATGTACATAGCATAGAAGTTGTTTTTATGTTTCATTTCATTTTTTTTTCCAATCCAATATACTGGGAGCTCTTGAAATAAGGACTATCTTCTCCTATTTCGTTGAAAAATTTTACCAAAGACAAGGGTCAAAACAATGGTTATTGTTATTGCTATCGCTATTACAGAAACAAAAATATATCTATCGAATTTAGTTCGTATAAAAATGTATAAGAATATATATGTAAAAAGGACTCTTTTTCTTTATGGGTTTTCCTTTATAGGTATAGGAAGGTATCATATTGATGAGATGGGGTGGTTTGGGTTGTAATAATATCCGGTTTTTGAGGGGTTGTTTCCGCGGTTGCGTGTGTCGAGGTATAAGAAAAGGTATAGATAAGGTTTTTTTTTTGTTTTTGTTATGCTTTATGGATTTATGATATTATTTCATAACTTTATTGGGGCGTGGTCTTGGAATTTGTTGTGAACTATGTACCTACAAGATGAAGTTGAAATAATTTTTTACAAAATGGTGGCTCTATGAATCAACCAATGTACCTGTAGATGAAAAAGAAGTCATTTTAAAAAGATGTACATTTATTTGTTTTAAGTACTACTACTTCAGTTAAAAGGCATTTAAAACTTATGAAGTATTTACAGTAGCAACACGTTTAATCCAGCAGCAACTAAAACACGTCGTTAAAAATACGGCGTTGAGCAGCATTTAAACGCAGGATGATTTCAGGCGTAAAAAAAGTCCTGAGAAAAAATGCCGACAAAACTTTTTCCCACTTTACGGAATTTATTCATTATGCCAATGATAAAGGCTTAACCGATTTTCAAATTATCACTTAAACATTCTGTTAACAGATCTGACGAACTGTGTCTTGATTAAATAACTATAATGATTTTCTAAATTACTAGTTTAAGTGCAAAAGCCAACAACAAATTTTAAGAATTTTTCTAAAACCAAAATTGATGAACGTAGTGTTGTAGGGATTATCAAATTGATATAGAACACCAAAGTCTGGAAGGTTTTCAACGTTTGACGGGTAAAGTGTTAAAAATAAGTGATTTTTGAAACTGTATTGAGGACCGATTATTGGTATAACCGAAAGTGAGATATGAAAATATATCAGAAAAATATGAAGATTACAGAAATATAAGTGTAAGACATCTCACCTTCAGCCTTATATCAATTAGCTAAAAGTTTGGTATTCACCGAAATATCAGAAAATATATTGTGAATAAAAATAAATACATCCTTGGTATTTTACTCCCACCTTCATCACCACTAGAAGTCTCCTTAATTTAAAAAGCTCTTTCTAAATGTAATTTTTGATGTTAAAAAACGTTAAATTAAAACTCGTTTCTAATTCCAGAGTATTTTTGAACAATTTTTGAAAGTATCAGCTATAATATACACAACACCATGTAGAGACAATATTTTTTATTTTATATATTTCTTGAGTTGACACTGATAAAGATATGAGTTTTACACCTAAATTGGAATTCTTAAAAAACAGAAACAACTGAATTTTCTCCTCTATGTTTTTTGGGTCTATTCACAAACTCAATATACTGACAAATTAAGCTGTACAAATATTTTCAAAAGCCTTTTCCAGTTTTGAGAACATAACACGAATGTCTTCGTGAGGTCTTTGGTCATCTATGTTCAGCGTAGCAGGAAATTCCTTAGATTGTGGCCAATTTTTATAGTGCGTTGGTCCTTTTAGACAGAGATTGGTGTAACATGATGTAAGGAAGATCTTTGGAGCGAATAATAGCTATAAGTTCAGAAAATCAAGCAGTAGCCATTGTTATGCTTAACAATCTTCTTGCTACCAGTGCTGTTTTTGTATGATAGAACTACCTCAAGCCTCTAAGTCTAAACTAACACTCCAGTTAAGTGGAATAAGCTTCAGGCCGAAATTCTAGAATATATTTGAGGAAAAATGGTATCATACATTTTGGACGAAGCAATCATAAATATGGACTGACTGTTTTAAACACTGAATGCAAAACATATACCTAGGAATAATGTGTTTTCCATAGATTTGTATTTTTAAGTTCCTATAGGAAGATATTGTAATCGGTCCGATTTGTCAAATTGAAAATTTTGACATTTCTTGACGTTTCAAGGTCCCTAGAGTCTAAATAAAAGATTTTTAGAGAGATGCCTGTGCGTGCGTGTGTACGTACGTTCGTACTTCCGTTCGTCTGTACGTCCGTACGTTCGTGAAGTTTTTTTCGTCGTCCATAGCTCAAAAACCAGTAGAGAGATATCAACTTCAAATAAATTTTGTTATACAGAAAGGGCTCTGAAGAAGAAAATTTCGTGCAGCAGTTAAAAAAAAAGGTGAACATTTTGGTTAACCCTAAATATCTCACGAACCAATAATTCAAAAGACTTGAATTAAATTTTATGTTAAATATTGTAACGTTATCCAAAACAAATATATTTTTGGAAACAAATTCAATTAACGTTTTATTTTTAAATAAAAAAAAAAACAAAAAAAAAATATTTGTTACCTCAAAAATTTTACGAACAAAAAATGATTTTATCTCCAAAATAATTTTTTGCAAAGAAGAATAACGTTTTCAACATCTGCTAAAATTTTGAGAAAAATCGAATTGACAATTTTTTTTATAAAAAATAAAATCCTACAAAAAATATTACTCAGAGTTGGTAAAAATAGATTTTAAACTCAAATATGTATCTCTTCAAAAATTTGAGTTATTGACGTAAAACTAATTTTATCTTTTAAAAAATATTGTTGTCAACATTAAGTAAAATTTCGGGAAAAATCGAATTTACAAATTTCTTACAAAAAATAAAAACCTAAAAAAAATATTACTCAAAGTAACTAGGTAAAAATAGATTTTAGACTCAAATATCTCTTCAAAAACTAATTTTATCTTACAAGAAATATTGTTTTCAATATTCGGTAAAATTTTCAGAAAAATAGAATTTACAGTTTTTGTAAAAAAAAACTAAAAAAAAATTAATAAAATTTGGTAAAAATTGATTTTCGAATCAAATATCTTTTCAAAAATGTAAAATATTTGCTTCAAACTAATTTTATCTTTTAAAAAACATTGTTGTCAACATTAAGTAAAATTTTGGGAAAAATCGAATTTACAATTTTTTTACAAAAAAAATAACCTAAAAAAAAATATTACTCAAAGTTGGTAAAAATAAATTTAAGACTCAAATATCTCTTCAAAAACTAATTTTATCTTACAAAAAACATTGTTTTCAATGTTCTGTAAATTTTTCAGAAAAATAGAATTTACAGTTTTTGTAAACAAAATTAATAAAAGTTGGTAAAAATAGATGTTTGACAATATCTTTCCAAAACTTTGAGATATTGGCTTAAAACTAATTTTATCTTTTAAAAAATATTGTTGGCGATATTAAGTAAAATTTTGAGAAAAAACGAATTTACAGTTTTTTTTACATAAAAAAAACCTTAAAAAAATATTACTCAAAGTTGATAAAAATAGATTTTAGACTCAAATATCTCTTCAAAAATTTGAGATTATAGCTTCCAACTAATTTTATCTTACAGAAATATTGTTTTCAACATTCGGTAAAATTTGTAAAAAATAGAATTTACAGTTTTTGTAAAAAAAATAAAAAACTAAAAAAAAAATTAATAATAGTTTTCAAAACTTTAAGATATTGGCTTTGAACTAATTTAATCTTTAAAAAAATATTGTTGTCAATATTTAGTAAAATTTTGATAAAAATCGAATTGACAGTTTTTTACAAAAAATAAGTACCTAAAGAAAAATTATTAAAAATTGGTAAAAGTTTACTTTCGACTCAAATACCTTTTCAAAAATTAAAAACATTGGCTTCAAACTATTTTTATCTCACACAAAATATTGTTTTTGACATTGAATAATTTTTTTATAAAAATCCAATAGTTTTACATACAGAAATAAAATCTACAAAAAATAGTACGCAAAATTGGTAAAAATTGATCTTCGGTTCTGGATATCTCGTGAACAATAGAAGTTATCAAATTAATTTCATTCATCCAATTTGTATTTGTTTATATAAGAAATAAAAACTTTTAAGAAATGCTACTAAAATTGGTAAGAATTGGTTTTCGGATAAAAATCTAGTTAACTAAAATAGATTTTGAAATCAAACTATTTCATCATTATGCAAAATATTATTGTTAATTTAAACAATTTTTTTAACAAATTCAACTGAGTTCTTTTTTAACAAAACACAAAAACCTACAAAGTTTTAAGCAAGACGAATCGACCGAAAGAATGGGAAGTTATCAGTATGGGTCGCATCCCAGCCTCTTTTTAATTTTTTATTTCTTATATCAGGAAATTAAGTCCTCATTTAAGCTCATGTATAACTGACAGCTTTTATAAAAGGTTTTGATGTAACTTTTCATGTATCAATAAAGACCAAACTTTTTATTTTAGATAAAAGACAAATTATACAGAGAGAATTTTAGCACTTTATCTTGAAAGAAACAATTTTGTGACATAAACTAAGAATTTGCTTTTCTTTTTTCGAAAATGTCCTCTAATATCTGATCTTAGGTTTAAATTTAATCTAAAAACATACAAAATTGTTCAAAACTACAATTTACCTACTAATGATAGAAAAGTTAAAGTTATTAATTTGACAAAGTAAAGGTAAAATTTTTGACCAAACGAAAAATTTAAAATTTAAATCCTTAAAATGTGTTAAACTTTAACATCTTCGAAAAATACACCCCCACAATAAAGTTATGTAAATATCAAAGAAATAAACAAAACAAAAATCAAATATTCAACCCTCAAAATGGCAATATAACTTATCTACCCCTTATTGCAAATTCTGAACAATTTTGCAACATATTAATGAATTCCATCTTATTTGCTCATACTCTACATAAAGTATATAATATATGCATACACAAGTACATATGTACATATATGTATATCAACTCCACTTGACTTAAATTGAATCCCTTTTAACATTCCACACATTTATTCAATAAATTTTAATTGCAGAGCAATCATAAAAACACGTCCTTAGTACACATTCATGTGCGCAGTGCTTATATTCATATATGTATTATATTCATACGTACAAAATATGTATATGTACTCTATGTGGGGATGTACTCAACCAACTGCCCATCTTGCAACAAAAAAGGAAGGTAACCTTTTATACCTACATACCCCCTGAGTTTTTTTGAAACATTTTTTATTGGAATTTTTTCTTCATTTTTAATTTACCAAAAAATTGGCCCAATTAAAGCCCAAATGTATGACTCGTCCAAAATTTGTACCTATACCTTTATTGTGCCTATATAGAATCTTTTATATAAATGTGCCTATGCCTGGACGAGCCAAAACGGAAGGACAACAAGAACCCCAACGAAAAACCCCCCACACATCAAGTTGCCATATTTTTCAAAGGAGATTAAATGTTTTACGGTTGAGAGAAAACTCTCAACAACGATTCAAGGGGTCGGTTGGTCCGTCGTCCTCGTCGTCGTCCTTTTTGCAGCAGACCCATCAGACCCAACCATATGAGTTACATATACGATATAAGGTACGAGAATAACGACGAGCATAACCCTCGCTCATATGTAGCTAGGTATATGGAGTCCTTCCTCGCAATACTGGACAGGACATTTGCATAAACTGGATACCTTCATATGAAATTTCATTACACATAAACCATTAAAAAATAAAAACGAAAGAAAAGAAGGAAAAAATAAACACAAATAACTACCAAAAGGAGAGAAGTGAAATGTTGCCTTTCTCATAGCGCACATATACTCGTCCAAGTCCAAGTCCAAGCCAGGATATGAATAAAAAAATTCACAAAAATATTTATTCATGAAAACTTTCCTATACTATACACAATAAGGACTATAACGATTAACAAAAAAACAGAAAACAGCAACAACAACAAAAAAGAAATCAACCAAAAGACCCAAACAGACACGCAAAATGGGGGAAAAACGAATATCCTTACAAAATATTTCCACACTCTCTGATGGGTCTGGCTGGTGTCCGTTCTTAGGGGGGGCTGATTCACATCCCCATATCAGAAAGTGGGATACATTGGGTATAGGTAGAGTGTGATTGGGGGAAAAGGAGCCGACAAACGTTGGAAAAATGAACAAAACAACATACAAGGACATAAATAAAATCCTACTTCGCATTATTATCCAATTAACGAAATTTATGCATTGCACAAGTGAATGCGTATACAAAAATACACATCCATATAGGTAGTTATAAAATACAACACACACACACACACACACCGACAGACACACACACAAGGTTTATCCTTGTTCCTGATGATGATGGTGTGTGATTGTGCGAGAACCACCCATAATGATATTAGATCCTTTTTGCTTTTGCTATGTGAATAAAATAATTTCCCAAAACTGGCAGGTTATGGTAGGGACATGGAAGGCGGGGGGTTGCATATGATGGGTAGGACTTTATGGGTATAGAAAAAATTCCAATTCCATACAGCAGGATCGACCTAGCCCCCCTCCGTTCCTTTTACACTCCATCAGAACGAGTCCTTAATGCTAAAGGTATAGACAGAAAAATGAACATGAGAGACCTCTACAGAGGACGACACTATAAAAATACTGAACAATGCCAATATATTTATATCGGGGCGAGGATGTAAGCTGGGGTGGTTAATTTGTATTGGGAATTAATAGAATTTGCGTATTGAATTTGTAATTAGTTTTCTTGGCCCCCATGACTATGCCATTTTGATTTTTTCAGTTTTTTTCCATTTTATTTTGTTTTTAAAAGAAAAAGAAGATAATTTCTCGAAGAATAATAAAATAGATATTTTTTTTGTTCTCTGTTAAACTTGGGTAAGAAAAAAAAAGTTCCTCAAAGGTACCTTGATTAATCCCTGAAAAAATGTATAGTCTTAATCCTGACGATGAAAGACGTTAGAAAAGTTAGAATTATGCATCCTTTACTCTACAAACATATCTATACATAGAAAACTTAACAAGAAAAATATGCAAATTTTATTATATTTCTTTTCACTTCCAAGGATAAGGAATTTTTCTACTTTTGAAAAAAAAAAATAAGAAGAAGAAGTAAAAAATACACGCCTATATCCTTGCAATGATATTATATGTACAGAGGAATATAAAAAAAAAAAATGTCGTCCTTAAAGAAATGATATCTTTGTAGGACATTATTTTCAGATACTAATCCAGATTACCTTTTTTTTCTGCTTTTTTATTTCTGTTTTTGAGTTTGGTGTGTTAAGGACAATCCCCATGACACCCGTCGCGGCCGTTCTAAGTCCCCCCACCACCCGCACGTATATAACTAAACTTTCATAGATTGTGACATTTTTATTTCTTTTTTTTTTATTTTCGTTCGTTCTTGTTTTATTAGATTTATATTTTAAGAAAAAGAAGAAGAAAAAAAAGGGAAAAAAGAACGATTAAGAATTCACCCTTTAGAAAAATAAACGGTATAATTACATGGAAATAAAAGAAAAGAAAAGCAAAGGCATAGTTGGAGGGAAAAAAGAAATAAAAATGTAATCTCTTACTTTTATCTGATGAGAAGAAGTGGGAAGGGAGTAGACCGTTTCAGAAGGAAGGGTTTGCAAGAAATTCAAGGGAACTCTTATAAATATTCAAAAATCTTAAGAAAAATTCTGCAATTTTTTGTATTTCTTATGGCAAACTTTTTTTCAATTTTACATGAAAACTGAAAAAAAAACATTTTGATTTTAATCAAATTTTAAATTTTATTCAGTTACTGATATAATCCTGACTTTTAAAATTACCGGATTGAAAACTTTAAATTTTCTTAAATATAATTGTTGCGACATTTTTAAAATGAAACATGTTTGCTACAAAAGTTATAATTTTCAATTCAATTATTGCAAGTAATCATTATAAATTTTACAAAACCTTTTATGAATTTTTAAGCATTGGCTTAGCCGTCAGCTAATGTAATTCAAAAAATACCAAAAACCTACTATTGTTCTGATGGAATTTTTTGAACATTTACAGGCGAAAAAATTCAAAATGGTATGAGTTTAACATTCTAACAGTATATTACAATTATTCTCAAAAATGTAAAAAAAAGATATTTTTAAGAATATTAGGTAACACATTTTTGAATATTCGGATTAGCCGAGTATTTATTATTTTTTCGATATTTATAACGTGCTAATCCGAGTATTCAAAAATGTGTCATGAAAGCAACCGAAGAAACATTCAAAGTTATAATATCATGTATGTTAAAGAAAAATAAAAATTCATTTTATATGAAAAGTATTGCATTCGTACAAAATTTCGAGCATGAGATTTTAATCAAACATGACATTAAGATGGTAGAGAAGTCGAAAAAAGTGGGTCCCCCAATTTCGGCTGTCTGTCTGTCTTGCTGTTCTCACACCTAGAACCCAAACCATTATGTGTATTGAGTTCAAACTTGGAAATTAAGGTTTTAAGTCGATTCGCGTTAGGTGGTTTTTTTTTCAATTTTTAAGACGAAATATGTTTTTCTTGTTGAAAGAAACCAAGTTCAGAAAAATGTTTTTATAGAAAATTTAAAAAAAATGTATGGAGACTACCGTTGCTCTGTATGGAGACTACCGTTAGTCTCCATAATTTTTTGTTTAATTTTCTATAAAAACATTTGTCTTAACTTGGTTTCTTTTAACAAGAAAAACATATTTTTATATTGCTCTAGAAGAGTACCCCCAATAGAACCGTTATTTTGTTTTAAAGTTTTCTCAAGAACTAATAAACCGATTTCGATAATTTTTTTTGTTTTTTTTTGGAGTTTTAAAAAACTCGATATCTCAAAAAGGGATCAACGTTTTTAACCAGATTTAAATTTAAATTGTTTATTTATAAGCACTAAATAACTGCATACCAAACATATTTTTATGACAAAATATAGAAATTTTATATATATAAAATTAATTTAAAAAAAATCGCTTTTAAGATTTTCGAAAAAAAAATATTTGTTACTTAAGTTTTTTTAGAGAAATATTGGCATTTAAATTTTTTGGAGAAAAACTCATTTTGAAGGTACATTTCTAAATCTTAAAATATAGGAAATATTTTTAAATAGACCTTTTGGGTACATGAGCAAGGTCGTGCTTTTGTTAAAATGTAAGCTATATTATATAACTTATTTCTTAAAATAAGCATATTCAAGAATTAATTCCTTTTTACTTGCGACATATAGGAACTATGTACATATGTATATGGCAAGTTTTGCATTCGTGCAAAATTTCGAACTCAAGATTTTAATCAAACATGACATTACGATGGTAGAGAAGTCGAAAAAAGTGGGTCCTGCGATTCCGTCCGGTCTGTTTTGTCTGTCTGTCCACGCTCCTACAGCCTAAACCATTGGGTCAATTGAGTTCAAACTTGGAAGTTAAAGTTTTGAGCAGATTCGCGTTAGGCGTTTTTTTTCATTTTTTTTTAAGATCAAAACTAACAGTGGCCCCATACAATTTTTTTGGTCAAAAAACGAAAATTCGAATTTTCTCAAAAACGAACCGATAGATTTTTTTTAAATTTTCTTTAAAATTTTATTTTTTAACTTTGCTTCTTTTAATAAGAAAAACATATTTTTGTATTGCTCAGGAAAAGTACCGCTCATAGAACCGTTTTTTTGTTTTTTAATTTTCTCAGCAACTTATGAACCGATTTCAATAATTTTTTTTTGAACGAGCTCTTATATTGCTTTAACAATATTTGATTATCAAAAGTGCAATTTTTTTTTGATTGGATTTTTAAAAAAATATTGAATTTTTTTTTTCAAAATTCTATATCTCAAAAACGGGTCAACATTTTTTTACGAAATTCAAATGTAGAGCGTATATTAACAATCGCTAAACAACTGCATACCAAAAGTATTTTTAAAACAAAATTGAAAAATTTTATATATAAGAAATTAATTTAAAAAAAAACCGCTCTAACGATTTTCAAAAAAAAAAAATTTTTTAACTGTATTAAATGTAACCTCCCAAAAAAATTGAAAAATTGAGGTTTTTTTCACAAATCAAATGGCATTTATATCTTTGAAGACAAACTTATTTGACAGGTATATTTTTAAATCTTATAAACATATGTAGGTACTTTTTTAAACTGACTCTTTTAATACAGGAGCAAGTTCGTGCGACCCAGTCGTGCATTTTATTTCTTATAATTTTGGTTTTTAAAATAAGGTTAATGACTTGGTAAACACGGATTGCAACTATAAAAAAGTTGTCTTAGGAGTCAAAAGTCTGCTGTGAAAAATTATAAAAACACTTCCAAAGCAATTGTTCCAAAACTTAGTTCTCAAATTTTCAAAATTATCATTGTTTCCAAGAGATTTAAAAAGTGTACAGTTTATCATTTTTCAAAGTTTTTCCGGGTAGTTTCAGGCTTTTTTCAAATTTGTCCAGGGTTTTTTTCAAACCCTAAGCGGTTACCTTTGACTTACCAGTTTTCGAAATTCAAAAATCGAATTTTTGAGATTTATGTAATTTATTTTTATTCTGTTTGACTCATTCTGAATATTGTTCCAAGTTTTTGAACCTATATATTTAAAATTTTCTAGTTCTCTCTTATGTGTCCCAAGAATTATATTACATTTTTTTTTTGAAAACACTGACAAAAATATAACACAAAGTTCCTTGTTTTCCAAAACTTTTGTAACATTTCCTTGAGTTATTTTATTAAGTGCTTAAAAATTACGTTTATTTTTAAATTAACAACAATTTAATACAAGTTAAAAAAAAACATTCCTTCTTCAGTCGATCTTGTTTTCAAAAATCTTCAAAAACTGTTATTATTATATTATTATTATTATTATTATTACTATTATTATTATTATTATTATTATTATTATTATTATTATTATTATTATTATTATTATTATTATTATTATTATTATTATTATTATTATTATTATTATTATTATTATTTATTGAACTATACATAAATGTACAAAACAATAGTTAAAAGTTAATTGCTACCAGGGCTTCTAGATCTTCAAAAATTTAATTTTCAAAAGAAATGCAAAAATATTGAAAAATAAAGACTTTAAGACGAAAAAATGCTACGAGTATGTCCCTATCTTTTAAAGTTAAACCTGTCTTAAAGTGTTTTTACAATTCTTTAATTTTCTTCGAGACATTCCTTTTAGCGGCAATTGATTTCTGGTAAAAATAAACTTTTAAAAAATTCCTTTTGTACTAATTCAAACAAAAATACTGGAAGAAAAATACTAGAGATTTAAATCGGAAAAACTACATTTATTGGAAAAACCCATATTCTCCTTGCTCCTGCTTTCTAAAAACACATAGTTTTAATTTTTTCTACTTTAAGGACAAGAAATGATTCTGGGAAATCTTAAAATTGAATTTCAAAAGTTTGTGCAATATTTTATTTTCAATTCTTTTATAGTTTTCAGAACTTAATTTTTTCGCGAAATTTAACTCTTAGTTTACTTTTTGAAACTAAAGAACAAATTTTAGTATTAGAACTATACTTTATCAGATAAAAGGTTCCATTATGTCGTTTTTTTTTAGCTTACAACGCTTTACAAAATTCAAATTTTGGAATAATTTTTTTAACACCTCTATTATTAGAATAAATTTACGTCTATTTAGTACTGAAATTTTAGGAAAAATAATAACAAAACTTATTTTTCATAAATTTATAAAATAGAAGTCAATGTTATTTGTTACTGTTCTTGCGAGAAATTGGAAAATCCTCCAAGAGTAATTCATGTCATGAAAAGAGATTCGCAAATAAGCTGCTCGGTTTCGGCCCCTCGGCTTCGGCCCCTCCACCACCGACATTACTCGCACATACTAGTAGTTGCAAATTGTAAGTAACTTAGCCCTGGGTTCTTCACGACTTGTATAACACCAACAAATTAAATATTTATTTATAGAGCTTTTTTTCCTTTGAAATAATGATTTTACTTACAAAACTTGTTAATAATCTAAAACTTGCAAATCTTCTTTTTTCTTTTCTCAACAAGGAAAAAACATTATTGTAAGGGTTAAAAAACAACACCTGCTAAAAAAAACAAAATGGCATCCATTTTGCCATAACAATAATGGCGTCCAGTTGACATCCTCATACAGCTGTCCCCCATATCATCAGCATCCAAACGTATACACAAAAACGAGAAAAGATAACATAGGACAAAAGGACCAAAATTCATTTTGGGTATTAATATTTTTGTCATATACACAAAATTTAGTTCTCTATATTTTAACCCCATCGAATCCTTGCAACGGAGCAACCCCCACAATGGTCATATAGAGTATAACATCATAACATATTGTGTGTACAGATATAGCTCTACCTCTCGACAGGACTCTCATTTGAAACACATCATATATACGAATATAGATAGAATATAATATAAAAAGGGATGTTCCGCAGAGCACAGCTGATGTGTGTACCACCATCATGGATGTCCATCGTGGTCCTCGTCGTCGTTGTCCTTGTTGTTAGATAAATTCTGTATTCTGCGTGCACAGCATTTATGCCAATAACAATAACACATTCGTT
This sequence comes from Eupeodes luniger, assembly GCA_951509635.1. Classification (NCBI taxonomy): domain Eukaryota; kingdom Metazoa; phylum Arthropoda; class Insecta; order Diptera; family Syrphidae; genus Eupeodes; species Eupeodes luniger. The sequence continues at coordinate 16,609,339 of OX608075.1, forward strand.
GCCACATACTCAACTCCATACACCCCTTCTCCCACACCACCCCTCAGTCATTGACACTCGCTCTACTGCATCATCAAAAATAAAGGACTCCCCATCATCGTCGTCGTCCAAATATGTGTGTACCTCTACATAATATGATATGACGATTTGTGTGCTTTTGTTCCTGCCATCTCTTTCGAAAGTGGATACTATATTGGATCTCTGATATTTTTACACTCTCCATCAGGAAGAAGAGAACGGGTGTAGGTAGATGGGGAGCTTGAGCATCACCTCAATATACTTGGGTCCAAAAGCCCAAGCGTGTTCGTTGCCAGGATACCAATAATAATGATAATCCCACCATGTCTGTATATTGCCATCAAAATATTCCATTCAGTTTTACCACAAGCTTGACCCTCTACATGTCCGTCCAATCCATAAACATGAGTGTCCTTTGGGTGGAAAATGAAATACAAAATATGTACTCATACGTGTGCTGTGTTGTGTATATCCAATCCATCCAACGCCAACCAACCACCCAACCAACCCAACCCAACCAGAGCAGCCAACCCCCAAATGCGAGCAGCTTATGGCGACTCTATACATTTGTTTCATATCGCTAGCACAATCGTTTTCTAATGTCCACTCTTTTTTTTGGGGGGTGGTGTTGAATGTGGCATATAAGTCTATCTACCTATAACCTCCCTCTAAAGCCTATGCACGTATATATAGATAAAACCCAACAGAGATGACCCATGTTATGAGTGTGGTGTGATCGCCGGCCTGCTGCAAAAACATCCACACGAAGCTCATAAATATTACTTTTTGAAGCACCCCATATCCAAAAACGAGGGGGGCATCCTATAGGCATGATATTGGTTTGGTTTTTGAAACACTTGTAGACGCACATGGCCGTTGCTCTTTCGATTGCCTTCGCACGTACACGTATAGCTCGAGCCTTCCCTGTACAGAAGGGAAGGACTCTTACTCTATAAAAGAAGGACTCTCATTCCTGTTCCCGTTCCCATTCCCATACCGCACCGCACCGTCTTCCTGTTTCTGCATTTGATTTTGGTCAAAATTGCGTTGTTATACGAATAATACCCTTTTGTTTTTGCTGACAGAGCTCGAGCTCGAACTTGTGATGTGTAGGCGTTATGTGAAGGGATATAAGGTATCGAATATTTCGAGTGCGTGAATGCAAGGATATTGAGAAATAAAATGAAAGTCTCTTTATGAACAACAATCGACATAAAGGACAACAGTAACAAAATTTTCATCGAAATGTATTGAGTTCGGGAGCATTTTCATTTTAAAATCAAAAAGACCCGTAAAGGGTTTGGGTTTTTTGAAGAACAAAATCAAATTATATTTATTCAAAGTAAATAAATAAGTTAGAAAGAGATCGAGAGAGAGAGCCGGAAAGTGGAGGAAGAGTTATATTGCTCCTTGTTGGATTGAAACTTTGTGCACAATTTCATATTATGGGGTTTTATAAATTTATACTGTCCTTCAGAATTTATGTTTAAATCTGTGGTCAGTATAAATGTATTTAAAATTTAGACATGTATACGTAAATATATATGGACAACTATATTCAACATATCGCAATACATATACATACATAGATAGATAGTCCTTTGAAAACAAAACAAGAATCACCTCGATATTATAATGTTTTATGTGGTGTGCGTGATGGGGAGGGTTATGGTATAGGGTTTATTGGTTGCCCTTTTGTGGTCGTTTGAAAGGCTATTTAATGGGAATGTAATTTCCAATTAAAATTTCTATTAGATACCTACCTAAATACATATCTCATTTTTATTCGTTTTAATAGATAAAACTTCACCTCTAACTACCTAATTTTCTACTTTTGTGTCGCTTTTTGTTTGTATAAGTTCAAGGAAAACAACCCTTGTGCATTTTGTTAAGTCGGAAATTAAAGACATTAAAATGAGAACAATTTTTCGCATGTGTGGTGCTCGATTAAATTACATAAATAGTCTTTAGTCGATAAAATCGAACTCATAAATTAAACCAAATATTTAATTTTACGATCAAAAGAAGAAAGAATTGTTTTCTAGACCGAATTTGAAAAAGAGGCTGAAATGAAGCCCAAGCCAATGGTGGCTCCAAGTGGGTCGTGGGGTCATACACCCCATTCCCCTAATACATAAAGTTCATATGTGTTTAATTCTGTAACATTATAATCGGTTTATTTTTCTGATCTAATTAAATCAACTAAAATTGCTTAATGACCTTAAAAGTATTTTTAAAATTCAAACTACAGAAGGTTTCTAAAGGATTTTTCAATAAGGGCAGGTTGATGTTAAAATGGAATGGAATGGCGTTTGCTGTGTGGCACTAAGCGCCGTCCTGCTGGAGCCACATGTCGTCTTGGTCCATATGGTTCAATTTGGATCATAAGAAATTAGTTATCATCCTTATGTAGCGCTCGCTGTTGACGGTGGTTGCCTCACTAACGTCGATTTCAAAAAAGTACGGACCAATTACGCCGCCGCCGGTCCAAAATCCACACCAAACTGTAACTTTTTGAGGATGCATTATAACCTGGTGAACTTCGCGTGGGGTGATGTCGTCCCATATACGACAATTTCGCTTGTTAACACAGCTATTCATCCAAAAATGCGCCTCGTCACTAAAGATGATTTTTCGGCCAAAATTGGGGTCCTCTTCCAAACGATTCGAAGCCCAGTACGCAAAAAACTGCGTTGTCTATGGTCATGAACTTTGAGCTCCTGGGTCAGTTGGATCTTGTACGGGTGTAGGCCTAAGCTCCGGCGCAAAATTTGGCAAGTTGAAGTCTGCGAACGCGATCTTGCGTTCCTTGAACGTACTGGTGTTGGCTGATTGTTTACTGAACCGGTCGTCTCAAATTTGGCCACCAAACATTTAAGAGTCGATTGTAAAGTGCCACCACGTCTACCGTAAAATGGGCGCAATGCGAACAACGTTTGCGTTAACGAACACTCATGTTGATAATAAAGTTTTATAATTTGAACTTGCTATTCAATCGTGTTACTTGCCATGATGATTTGGCATAAACAACTGAATAATAAACAAAAGATTTGACAGATGTCACCAAAACAAAATGGCCACCACGGGGCACCAAAATCTACCCGCGCCAATTGAAAAACCCTGTATAATTAAGAAACAACATTTATATAGGTTAAAAGATCATCGATGATGTGATATTATTTCGGGTTATCTAATAGGTACTTGACAACTTTGATTTGTGAACGCACCCTCATCATGGAACTGTCATTTTCAATTCATTCAGTAAATTGAACATTTTCAACATGGTAAAGTACACAAATCAGCAACGTCTGTAAATTATAAAAAAATATCTATATAAATTCGTAGACGGTGACAGAAACTTGAGCCTTAGTTACAATTTTCGTTTTTAATTCCCTAGTAGACGGGCAATAACAAGTTTAGTGCAAATTTTAAATGTCTTTTCGTTTGTTAGATTTAAGCAGAAATATCCACGAAATTATCAAGAATTGGACTTCGTTCAGACCACACTTATACAAGATCAAGCTGACTCAAGAACTGAAGCCGATGGACCATTTGAAGTGACGTAAATATATAGGGCGGCCGTTTTTTCCCAAAAAATTAAATGGGGACTTCTGTTTTTTTACTCTTAACAAATTAAACTTCAAAAAGAAACACCCACTGGGATTTTTTAAAGTACGTAGATACTCACGCGTAGGTATCTCTCAGAAACGTCAACATTTTCAATTTGACATATTGGACAGATTGCAACAACTTCCAATAGAAAATTAAAAATCTGACAGACTAGAACAAACATTTTTGATAGCGATGATGTTCAAAAGTCAATATTGAATTAATTCCACTGTTTTTAAGTCCCGGAACTTTTAGTCTTAAAGAAAATATTGTCCAAAAAATGTTTTAATGTTGAGCAGGTTATAAATTAGGTAGACTTTTTAAAAAAAAATTAAGGACGAAGATAATAATAATTTCACTGATGATTGGGAAATTATTTACCACGTTTTATCCCACGGAAAAATATGTAAGTTGTGATCCTAAGTTTATGCAACATTTTTGATACATTCTTTAGAAACTAAAAATTAATCATGATCTCATTCTGGGATGCGACCCACACTATAATAACTTCCCAATCACGCCAGTCTATCGACATTTCTAAAAATATTACAAAATATTAATAACAACATTTTGTGTAAGATAAAAAAAGTTTGAAGTCAATATCTTTCATTGTTCTAAAGATACTTGAGTCTAAGCAATATTTTTTAAGAGTTTTTAGTTGTTTTCTTAAGTTTTTAGCCTGTTTTCATTAAAAAGTTGTTAATTGTTATTTTGTAAAAAAATAACTTAAAGTTAATAGAAATTTTCTCGAAAATAGGCACCTTAAAACGTCGAAAAACGTCAAAATTTTAAATTCGACAAATCTGGCCGATAACAATAACTTAATATGGAAAGTTAAAAAACTTCTCAATAAGTTAAATGACACAAAGACCAGTGTTTTTTCTTTTTCTAAGAAAATGGCTTCAGAGCTTTCTTAGAAAATTGTATTAATTCCAATTCTGATCAAATTTTCCACTCTAATGGATTCTGTACTTCCATAAAACATTTTTAACTTCCCATAGGAATTTATTGTAATCGGTCAGATTTGTCGAATTGAAAATTTTGACGTTTTTAGAATATTGTCGAATTGAAAATTTTAACATTTCTCGACGTTTCAAGGCCCCTAGAGTCGAAACAAAAGATTTTTAGAGAAATGTCTGTGCAAGCGTGTGTACGTACGCGTACGTTCGTACGTCCGTACGTCCGTACGTTCGCGACGTTTTTTCGTCGTCCATAGCTCAAGAATCAGTAGAGATATCGACTTCAAATAAATTTTGTTATACAGATAATAATGCAGAAAGATGCAGAAACGACTCTCAAACAAATTGCGTGGGTGGTTTTTTTTATAATAGCTATTTAAAAAAGGTGAACATTTTGGATAACCCTAAATATCTCTGATACGTGATTCTAAACAAGTATATTTTTGAAAAAAAATTCAACTAACTAACTAACTTTATAAATCAAAGAAACTGAAACAAAATATTTATCACCTCGAATATTTTATGAACAAAAAATGATTTTATCTCCAAAATAATTTTGTGCAATTGAGAATAACATTTTTGACATCTGGTTAAATTTTGAGAAAAATCGAATTGACAGTTTTTTTTATAAAAAATAAAAACCTAAAAAAAACATTACTTAAAGTTGGTAAACATTTATTTTCGGCTTAAATATCTTTACAAAACTTTCAGATTATGGCTTCAAACTAATTTTGTCTTTTAAGAAATATTGTTTTCAACATTCGGTAAGTTTTGAGAACAATCGAATTGACAGTTTTTTTACAAAAAATAAAAACCTGAAGAAACCTTACTAAAAGTTGGTAGGTAAACATTTATTTTCGACTCAAAGATCTTTTCAAAAATTTGAGATTATTACGTGAAACTTATTTTGTCTTACAAGAAATATTGTTTTCAACATTTGGTAAAATTTTTAAAAAATCGAATTGACAGTTTTTTTTACAAAAAAAAAAATGAAAAAAGGTGTTAAAAATTGATTTTCGGCTCAAATATCTTTTAAAAAATTTCAGAATATGGCTTCAAACTAATTTTGTCTTGTAAGAAATATTGTTTTCAACATTTATTTATATTTTGAGAAATATCGAATTGACAGTTTTTTAACAAAAAATTAAAACATAAAAAAAAATTACTAAGAGTTCGTAAAAATTGATTTTCGACTCAAATATCTTTTCAAAATAATTTTTTTAATAAAACAATATTGTTTTTAACATTCGGTAAGTTTTGAGAAAAATCGAATTGACAGTTTTTTAACAAAAAATAAAAAAGCTAAAAAAAATTTAAAAAAAATGGTAAAAATTGGTTTTCGACTAAAAATCTCGTTAACAAAAATAGATTTCGAAATCAAACTTTTTCATTTTATGCTAAATATTATAGGTAATTTAAAAATTTTTAAGAATAATTCAACTGACAACTTTTTTAACAAAACACGAAAACCTACAAGTCCCTAGCCTCTTTTTTTTTAACAAGTTGGGTTCCTCAACCAATAAATCAAGAAACCTATTAAGGTTTCCCTAAAGCCAGAAATTCATTAGGTTCTGCTTCTCGCATATCATTACATATTTTTATTTGTTAAATACAAAATAGAAATCAATATACGACTCGTAAAAATATTTAAATAGCAGACAATAATTATTAAATTTCCATTTCTATGTTTCCATTTAAATATTTAATACGAACTCAACATTTTTCCTAAAGCATTGTAACCAAATTTTACAGGAAAATAAAGTATATTATAGTAATTTATATAAGAGATTAGAAATCATATACCAAAGTACTTTGTACTAAATTTGTGTCGTTCATCAGTAAACATTTTAAGTCGGGTAAATTTTTTTTGAGAATTGATAAGACTATTTTTAAAATTCGTTAATAGAACACCAAACTTATACACTTTGCGTTGATAACATTAACACATCAATATAAATCAAAACTGAAAATTAATTAAAAATTTAAAAATTAACACACAATATAACCGATTTCGAATAAGTGTTTAAGAAGAAACTAAGAGAAAATTAAATCCGATTCCGTCTATAAATCCATATTATACCGAAAGTGTATAAATTCATCAACTTTAAACATTTCATAAAGGGGACACACAAAATAATCATTTATCATAACCTTAGGTGAAACGAATTAACCTTTCTATACTCTCGTATATACATATAAAGCATGTTTTCCACCCTCCATAAAGTCAATATAAACATCCTATTCATCTATCTATACCTATACATCTACAATCCGTCAATTCACCATATCCGCCCACAAACGATGAAAATATTTTAAATCTTCCATCAAAGAATTTTAAACTTCTTTCCTTCCTCATACCCAGCAGGACTTTTCACCTACCCTCAAAGCACTTAATCCATCATACAGACCAGACCAATTTATCCCCGACAGAAAAAAAAATACGAAACTATACGAAATAACAACAACAACAATAGAAAAATCTGTAAATATTCCGAACAATATAATAACTTGTAAGGATAATTTCACACTTAGTTCATTTGACAGATGCCACTTGTTTTCTTCTACATTCATACATATTTGTCACCCCTTCTTCCTAAGTTTCGTTTCGTTTCAATTTCGATTTCCATATCCTGCGGCATATACAACACTCACATTTGTGTCTTGCTAGTCCTTTTTTTTTGTGTTGTTGTTGTAGTCCATCATCAATAATATGCTACGCATGTTAATTCATAAAAAGAAATATACCTACATAACCTTTATAACTTCTCTTTACACTCATCCCTTATGAATTTCACTCTCTCTCTCCACGCTCAGCTCAACTCAGTTCAAGTGTGAATAAAACTCTAAGCCAAACACACGAAAGAACTCTACAAATAATATAAAATATTGTTTTAATTCAAACACACGGAAAGAGGGTGAAATCCACCCCCATATGATATGCAGGACTTCAAAATCTCATGTCCTGGATATGAAATATGCACTAAGGACATTCATCGGAAGGAATCGAGAGGAAAGAATATTCTTTGACAATTTTGGTTGACATGAATCACTTTTTAAGTGATACAAGCGACAAGAAAAAGGATTTTCACACATCCTTTTGCGAATGCAAGCTCTCTGAATCCACCCCATGACGAGACGACAACAAAGTCCCTTCCCTTGGGGGTGGATTTTTACACTCGAAATAGAAACAATATGAAAATTCAATTTGATGTCCTTATTTTAATAAAATAATAACCCAACACAACACATATTGCAAGTTGTCGTTGTATAGGAAGGAAGTCATTCGGGAATTGTTTTAAACTTTTGTTTTGTTTCTAAGGGTTGTTTCCCCCACACAAAAAAGGGAAACATTTTAAAATTGAATAATTTCCATTTGGACAAAAATAATGTCGCTCGTTCACTTCGTCAACCATCCATTGTGGTATGCGAAATCATAATAAAAGAATTTTTATTGTCAATGACACCATAAACTCAGTATACCGCTGCTGCTATTATAAGGGTGCGTGTTGATTTAATTTTAACCGTGGAATATGTACTCGTACCTTTCAACCTGAATTTTTGAATTTTTTAAGGGTGACATTTTGAATAATTTTATGAAACACAAGACTGGAAGAGAAGTAATTTTCAAATTATCTTAAATATAATTTCAAAATTATGCCAAAATACTGGTTGAAACAGGTTGACTTCTTCCATGCGACTCCCAACATCAGAACGAAGAAGGGTAAAAGGGTTTTTTGTTTTTATGGGGTGGATGCCGTTCTTTTGGTGTTATTTTAAAGTGAATTTAAGCATTAGCCATATGGGTTTATTGTGATGGAAAAATGAATTCATATTGGTGTTAATAACGATGACATATGATTCGTGTTGTCACTTTTAACCCATCATCATCATCCAGAGCATTATATTTTGAGTAAGTTAATTTTACTGTGACTGTGAGCTTTGTGGATGTGGATTAAGTGATGCAGTGATGGGTAAAAGTCCATCTGGTTGGAATTTATAATTTTTTGACAAATTGGAAAATTGAGTAGATTATGGTGACATTTGGATGGATATTAGAAGAGGCGTGGTGGATATTATGTTATGAATATGATTGATGATTAGATTAAGTTAACATGAAAGATGTGTCATGACAAACATATGCGTTATGAAAGATGGAAATGGAAGGCATTTTAAAAGCCAATTGGGTCACAGAAAGTGATGTAGTTATGTAGTTTCAATTTTTGAAATTTAATTAATTTCACTAAATAATATGTATATGTATGTAAGCCATTTTTCGGACTAAATAAAATTCGATTTAAATTTTTTAATGTAAAGGATGTACTAAAACTACTGTTAACAGTAAGATTTGACCTGCTGTCAAATTTTATTTTTAGGGTTGCCAACATTTTTGTCCACAAAATAACAAGTGCATTTATTTTAGTACATCCTTTACATTAAAAAATTTAAATCGAATTTTATTTAGTCCGAAAAATGGCTTACATACATATACATATTATTTAGTGAAATTAATTAAATTTCAAAAATTGAAACTACATAACTACATCACTTTCTGTGACCCAATTGGCTTTTAAAATGCCTTCCATTTCCAAATATAAAGTACAACAGCTGTGTTTTAATGTTTGAACAACATTTTCCAAATTTTGAAAGTTTAGTAGTCCAGAGATTTTTTGGTTTTCATCCACACTCTCACATACTCACACCAGTTATTGCAGACTCTTTTAATTTTTCAATAACTCTATAGTCTGAGTCTTAGCTCTGATTGAGAGATATACATATAAGGTTTGAAACTAGTTTATATCGTCCTTTTGGTGTTCTGCACATTGTCTAAAAAGTCTTATAAAATGTCGTGCCTGATACGTCGTCATGAGCATATGTTATGGAGCATACAATTTGCTATAATTTTACAAAATGTTCAGAACGCAAAAACAATCCCCTTGTGTAATGCTTTATTTCTTTTTACACTTAGCTGTCAAAGTTTTTTTCTTTGGGTTGCCAACACACATAAATGGGATATTAATCAATTTAATATAACATTTTAAACCATATGACCTTCTTACTTGAGATGTATATAATGCTGGGAGACTTTACCATTCTGAAAAACATCATAGTCAAGATTTAAACAAGAAAAAGTTCTATCTCCTGTCATCTTTTTATGAAGCCCAAGTGATTCCTACAATTCTCTTTAAATTTAAAAATTTAAGGTAGCTGTAGGCTATTTTCTAGATATACATTTTTTTGAGCGTATAACAATAACTATTTTATATAACTACTAGCTGACCCGACAAACGTTGTTTTGTCATATAAATAATTTCTAGAGTATATTTTGCTAGAAAAAAAAAAACTTATTGTAAGTGTGTAAGGATTTGGTATATAAGTGGGAGAGGTAAAGACCACTGTAAACGGTGACAAAATATGAAAATAAGTAATCACCAAACAAATTTTTTAATTTGTTAAAATTAATTCCTTAAAATTATATACATATCGTTAATTATCACAATACTACAAAAAAAAAAAAACAATATCAATATTAAATGCAACATAGTGTACAATGTTTTTTGTGATGCCATCTTTCGCCAATACAAACAAACTGGATGGTTTGTCCATCGAGAGCGCGCCACGTAAAACTGTCAGCGTGAAAAACATGAAGAGCTCAAATCTAAGCCGCAGACAGACATCGTTTGGCCTTGAGACTCATTGATAGTTATTGCAAATGCCAATCTAATTGGAAATTGAAGGCGTTTGAATTGAATTGTCACATCTGTGGGTATAATAGGGATTCACGTTAATAATATATTTTGACCTCGGAATTTTCCATTTAGAAATATGATTTCGATAACATTTTTCATTAATTTTTTAATTACTAATCGCGTGCCGTTACACAACCGTGGTAGGTTCGAATTACGAAACAAAATTACCGGAGGTCTAACCTTCAGTTTTAAATTATGCGGTGGCATGACTGGTAAATCTAATGAGTTCAAAAACTCAGTTGGATAATCTACAGCTTCGGTAGCATCACAAACTGTATCAATAGATTTGTATGACACCTAGTCTCCTTGTAACGAATGTTGTATCCTTAGATTTAATTCGTTGACATCCACATTTTTTGCTGTTGAAATTGCTCTTTCTGCCGGCCACTCATGATTTGTATATCGTCTGTGTACATCGGGAAATACCTGGTCAATGAAAGCATCTTGTGAATCAATAATCTTGCAGAAATCGACCGGTAATTTTATGCATCCAGTTTCAGTAACTTTTCCGTAGCCTATATCTAACAGTTGTTTGAAGATTGTTTCAGCGGACGGATCTTGAAGCATTTGAACACGCATATTTACTTTCAGTTGTACTTATTCAACATTACGACACAGTGGCCATGATTTTAAGCACGCGTTGATCTCCTCAGCGTATAGTACGTTGAACGCGAAATAACGGGAAGTGTTTGTCTGAAATCACCTGAAAGGAGTAACAGAGTGTTGGTGTGATATAGTGCCTTCATCCCAGTTGATAATTTTACACTGTTTCAGCACTGTTGGAATGGATGATTATTTTTTATATTGCACACCGCCTCTGGGTTATTTTGAATATTTAGTGGCAGTCTAAATATTGAATGAGCTGTTCTGCCTCCATCCAATAAAGTTGCCGCAATCTCAGAAGATGCAACAGCCAATGAGATACCATTATTTGATCGTATTTTAGCAAGAATTAGCGAAATAAGGAATGTTCCACCTGATGCATTCAAAAAAACGATTCCACCTTGTCCTGACGAAGTGGTAAGTTGGCAATGATAATGCAAAGATCCTCAATAGCAATCAATGCTTCATTGTACATATCGTCACTGAATACTATCGTAAGATCGTTGCACGGTATACGATGTTGATGCAATTAAACCATAGCAGTTAGGAATATAAAAAATAGATAAAAACCTATTCTCAGACCTACCGAATGTATATGAAACATTTTATTGAAATTGGTTAAGCCGTTTCGGAGGAGTATGGCAACTAACACTGTGACAGGAGTATTTTATATATTAGAGATTTCATAAAAATATTAATTTTAATTCAAAAACCTTTTCAAAATTGGTTCACAAAAAAAAGGTAAGAAATTGAATGGAATCTTTTTTTTTAAAGAGTTGGTATCAAAAGAGGATTAGTAGAGATTTGGTAAAAAACTCAATTTTCCAGATTCTTCGAAACACTTATGCATACAATTTCAAAATCTGAGTTTAATTCCATTGTTTGAGCAGTTTTAATTGACCTTTTTGTTAACAATTTGTTAAAGCCTTTGTTATTTTTTGGAAATATCTCCCCAAATAATGATGACGCAATTAATTGAAGATCATACGAAATCAACGGTTTTATTTGATTTCTTTAAGCTATTTTCGTGTGTCTTATCCAGATATCAATTGTGATCTTTTTTTAAAGATTGGTTAAAGTCTAAAATTTTGTAAATTAATGGAACTAATTCTTCGCAAGACACTCTTTAATTATCATTGAAATTATTGGAAGAACTAGCTTTGGGCTGGTTACCTAACATTTCAAAATGACAGAAATTGAATTTTCAAAAAAAAAACCTAAAATAGAAACAAAAGAAGGTTTCATTTGCCAAAAGTGCAAGAAATTAAAAGTTCGTGTACAATCAATCAGTATTTTTTGTTTCAGTAATTCTAATTTTGAAATAAGATAAGAAGGAGTTTTATTTTTAAAAGTACTAATTTCTTGTTGAAACATGGTAGTATCTAATTAGAACTCATTCTTTAACATGAAAAGAAAGTTTTTGAATATTTTTCTTAACATTAATCTTTCTTAACATTAATCTATTCTTTTTTCAATCTGAATTTATATGAACAAAAAATTAAAATCATAAATTGAATTGTTATAGAAATTCCAAATTTTCAAAAATCTGTCAAAAACTTTCAAGATTTCATGAAATATTTTTGCTTACATTTCTAAATTAAACTAATGTTCCACGAACTGCACATATTTTATGAAACGGCAACAAAAATGACTTCTAAACTTTTAGATTTGAAATTTACTCAAAATTAGAATAATTGTTTTCGAATTCTAAAACTACAAACATACTCGTAATAAACTATGGTATACCTTTTTGGTAAGAACAACTTTACCCAATATCGTGCCATATGATATTTAATTGTTTTGTTAAATTGATAAAAACCAATTAATTATGAAATTAAAAAAGTTAAGTTTTGATCTCATTATCGGTTCTTATGAAACAGAATTGAAATAAAAAAACTGAGTTAAAAAAAAAAAATATTTCAAAAATGTCACCTTACTGATTTTCCATAAAAGATCTTATCTGTTACCGTACTTATTTTAATTATTACCCCTTTTTCAATAACATTTAAACATCATTAACGCAACATTGTAGGCAATGAAATAAGAATTGATGCGATCAAAATTCAAAGTATTCCTTCTATTTTTCTTAATGATTGATGAATGATGATGATGATTCAGGGCAGTATCGCAATTCCATTCCATCATAATCATAACAATCCATATGTAAACAAAACAAACATACGAGTACATCAGAAATACTCCTTTCAATCTTCTTAAATCAGCACTCATAATACCTTACGTTGCGTCGTCGTCGTTGATCGTCGCTATAAAATACAATTGATGGATATAAAACTTCGATGATTGTTGCAACTAGTTATTGCCATAATTTTCAAAAAATAAAAAGAAAAAGGCCGAGAGCAAATTCTGCATTCACGTTTAACTATAGAGAAGCATAAAGCAGGCCAATATCTGTCCCATAATAATTATTATGATTCGTGCAATTGCAATCACATCATTTATTACACATACCTGCAATATTATTGCCATTAAAAATTAATTATAAATGCGTAGCACATAAATCTCGCTGAGTCTGGGTCTGAGTAATACCGCACAACATCCTCCCAAGGAGGAGCGGTACATATACTATATATTTACGTTTACGACTCGCTGATTTACGTAATAATATTTTTCTGTGATTGTGATGTTGATGTGTGCCTTATATAGGGCTTGAGATTGGATCGAGAAAGATCACTTAAGATCAGAGCTGGGTTGCCAGGTACAGAGCTGGGTTGCCAGAGTGGGATTTTTTAGAACTATCTTTTTCCAGATTTGTTGATAAAAAAATGTAGTATGACGCCTAATCATAATTGAGCTATAAAAAGGCTAAATCTAATATGGATTCTTGAGCATCTATTATAAAATTACCAACGATTACCAACATTTATTTAAAGATGCTTTTTGATAATGCGTTATTATTTGAACTACTTTTTCTTATCCGATTTCGGGTGAAAAGAATTTGTATTACATGGCAACCCTGGTACATAGTTATATGATATATAAAACATATGGGAGTACTGCAGCCGATGTAGCTTGCATTAAGCGGGATCTCTCATCGATCGATTACGGTCTATCATAAATATGCCGGGCTTTACCATAAATTCGATCAAAACTATGCATGCATGTTTGTTTGTTTGTTTATTAGTTTGGTTGGCAATCATATTGACAGATTGTCTAAAAAGTTGATGTTCCATTGGTGATATACACAGATCGACAAATCGATCATGCAGAGCATTTCAATCACACAACACTCACGTTTACTAACTTACTTATTTATTTGTATCTTGTCTTGTTTTGTGAGAATGAGAAATAATAAATTGTGTTAAAAATATTTTATGAAATAAGTTTATATATGTAGGTATTAAGATTGCAGCAGCAGTTATTGCCAGTACAGAGTATATAACCCTGTATGACCATAATTTTATAGATCATTTCAAATCTTGTCATCAACTTCAACTTTTTAGCAGCTATCGTTGCGGAATGTGGTTACAATAATGGGATCACGAGTACAAACAAATACAAAATACTAGATTCAAATTAGGAAATTTATTTTTAATAGATTACGAGGCTTTGATAGATTGTTAGGTTTTTTAACCTTTATTTATTGTATTATTAGATATCAAAATAAAAAAAAAAAAAAAACTTTAAAAAAAAAGCTCCATAAAAGGTCCAACTTTTTATCTTTTTGAAATAAATTATATTTAAAAAAATGTTTTAAAGGTAAACAAGTTATAAATCTTTTTTTCAAATAAAAATACCGCGGATTTTATTATTTTCATGAAATGGAAGCTTTTAATATAAGGTTTAACACTTAGAGGCTAAAAAAAGGCTTTTTTTCAGAAATACTAAAAAATAAATTAAAATACAGAATTTTGATTTTATTATTGGTACATATCAGTGACTGCTTAAAATTATATTAGTTAATGTGATATATTTCGAAAAGGCGGCTGTGCAACGTTGTTTGCGATGAGATCTCTTGTTTTTAAAGATCCATGGCAGAACATGGGCTATAGTTTATAATTTGATTTAATATGGAGATTATGGTTTACATAATCGTCTAACTAGGCAAGCAATTGGCTAAATTGTGAAGACATTTGAAGATATTAGATTGGTTACAGATATTGTAAGGCCTGTGCATTATCGTTTCGCTTGTACCACTGAAAATATCGCTGATGTGAGTGAAAGTATTGCCGAAGACCCGAATGTGTCGATTCATCGTCGTTCTCAGGAATTGGGACTGTTTTACAGCATATTATGGCGAATTTTGCATTTCTACACCTACATCCATATAAAGTTCACCACAACTACGCTCATTGATACTTTGAATGGGTGCTTGAATAACAGGCGGTGGACGGCGGTTTTTCGAACAAAATATTCTTCAGCGACGAAGCACATTTCTCACTCTGTAGTCGGAATGGCCACAATCGCAAGAGATCGCCAAATCCTTCCCCGGCCGAGTTACAAGTAACCTCCCTCAAAGTTCTCTGCGGCCAACACAATGTATCGAAAACCAGTGGCAACATTGCCAAGATGCCATCAGAGAAGCCGCCTCTGACGTGCTGGGTTTCAAGCAGCCACCAACAAGGAACCCCTGGTTTGATGAGGAATGTCGGCAGGCAAATGCATCCAAGCAACATAGGCACGCAAAGCGGCGCTGCATAGAAGGACGAGAGCTGCTCATGAGCTCTATGAGCAGAAGAGGCGAGAGGAACACCGACTTCTCAGAAGGAAAAAGAGAGAGCATGAGAAGTGTGCGGTCGAAGATGTTGTGAGATTTAAAAGCAGGAATGAAGTTCGAAAGTTTTATGAACAGGTGAAACGAAACTCACAAGTACATAAGCCTAGAACCGAAGGCTGCAAAGACGAAAGTGGAAACATCATAGTGAAACCGCAGTCAATGCTGAGGATATGGAAGGACCACTTCTGCTGACTGAATAACGGCGACGACGAACCGAATTCCGCTGTCAGGCAGGATGATCCATTCAACATAGACGACGAAAGCCAACAATTCCGTCCTCCCGACTAAGACGAAGTTAAGATTGCCATATCTAAGCTGAAGTCTAACAAAGCCGCTGAAACAGATGGCGATAAGTTGGTAAGGATCAAATTTTCACATTACGGCAGATCCTGGAAAAAACCCAACAACATCAAATCGATACCCACCATTTTTTTATCGATTTCAAGGCCGCATATGACAGCATCTACAGGGACGAGCTGTATAGAGCCATGTCTAGTTTTGGCATCCCTGCCAAACTCGTCCGTTTGTGCAGGATGACCATGGAAAATTCGCGCTGCTCCATAAAGGTTGGAAACAACTTAACAGAACCTTTCGATGTCAAAAAAGGTTTTACAGAAGGTGATGCGCTGTCATATGCGATTTTTTTAACATCGTACTTGAAAGAATAGTGCAGAGCTCACACTAGAGGCACGATCTTTCAAAAGTCTGTCTAATTACTAGCATATGCCGATGACATTGACATAATCGGAAGAACTCAGCGTGATGTCAATGGGGCTTTTGTGAGTATTGAGGCAGAGGCGGCAAAAATGGGTTTAACGGTTAATGAGGGCAAAACAAAGTATATACTGTCATCAAAAAAGGGCTTACAACACCGAAGTCTCCGTCAAAACGTCACTATCGACAGACGTAACTTTGAGGTAGTCAAGGACTTCGTCTACCTAGGCTCCGCTATTAACGCAGAAAACAACACCAGCGCTGAGATCAAACGAAGAATAACTCTTGCTAACCGCTGTTTCTTTGGGCTAAAAAAGCAATTGAGTGGTAAAGTCCTCTCTTGAAAGACCAAAGTGTCGCTATATAAGACCCTTATCATCCCCGTCCAGCTATACGGTGCAGAAGCATGGACTATGACAAAATCGGATGAAAGCACATTGGGTCGTTTCGAGAGAAAAGTTCTTCGTGTGATCTACGGTCCCGAATGCATAGAAGGGGAGTGGAGGAGAAGATGGAACGACGAGCTGTACAGGCTGAACAACGACGTAGACTTAGCCAGAAGGGTAAAAGTTCAACGACTAAGATGGCTGGGTCAAGTAGAGCGCATGGAAACTAATGCTCCGGCCCGGAAAGTCTTCGAATCCACACCCACAGGACAGCGCAGTAGAGGAAGACCGTGAATCAGGTGGAGCGCACAAGTGGAAAGTGACCTCACCCAACTTGGAGCTCGAAACTGGAGACCGAGCTAGATGGAGAAGTTTGTTGGGTGAGGCCCTAGTTGACAC
Organism: Eupeodes luniger; assembly: GCA_951509635.1. Lineage (NCBI taxonomy): Eukaryota > Metazoa > Arthropoda > Insecta > Diptera > Syrphidae > Eupeodes > Eupeodes luniger. The sequence continues at coordinate 16,626,509 of OX608075.1, forward strand.
AGGACTGTAGCGCCACCTTAAGTAAGTAAGTAAGTCGGTGGGTATGTTAATAAACAAAACTGTTGTATTTAGGGTTTTGAAAATCCTCAAGTAATTGAAGAAAGGTCATTAATAAACAAATAAATAAATTAAGTGGCACAACAGTCCGTTGAGAACTAGGGCCTAGTGACTTACAACTCCCAACCATTCCTGTTTGCGTGTACTATTGTCAGGGATGGAGGGGACCTACAGTTTAAAGCCGAATCCAACGGCTAATAACATCCACAAAAAGGCACTGTTTGGTGAGCTCTTTGGTCCGGAGGTGTGAATGGATCTTATTTATTCGAAAACGACGATGGAACGACTGTCACCGTCAATTCGGAGCGTTAGGTCATATGATAACCGACTTTTTTTTTGCCTGCTATTGAAAAATACGACTTGGAGAGGAGAATATGTGGTTTCAAAATTATCCCAAACGTAGATACATACGTACAGATGCATACACATACATCTCTCCTTGAAACGTCCAGAAATGTCAACTATTTCAGTTCTACAAATCGGACAAATTGCAATAATTTCCTATGGGTAGTTTAAAATAAAACAAAAAACAAAACGTAGTTTTGAAAAATGTTCAATATTTTAATAATCTTAAATTGTCATCCTGTTAATTTTCAGTTTAAAAATTGTGATATTTTTGAGCTGGAACAGGATATTTTATAAATCACAGTGTGTTAGATTTTTATTCTTATATTCTTAGGATGAGGCGCATCTGAATAGTCAAACTTGACATGTGTCTAGCTTTTAGGGTCACTTTGGTCTGTGACTTACTTTGCTTCTTTTGACCAGTAATGTGCATCATTGCAAATATGATTTTTCGATGGAAAAAGTGTCAGTTTCTAAGCACACATTGTTGCCAATGGCATGGCCGTGGTTCAAATACACAACGCTGTGATCTTTGAAGGGTATGAAACTTATATTTGTCGTTCATATTGTCGATAAGAATATTATGGCTATCGTAGATTTCAATTTAAGTGCACGGTAAAACAATCATATTATTTTCAGGTATTGTCCGTTCCTGTAAATTTCAACAATATAGCCGACATCAATCTTCAAATTTCGGAAGTACCACATTAGACGACCCTTTTTTCGAACAACGTTTCGTGTTGGAGATCAACCTTCTCACAAAGTATTATCGGCTTTGCCAATATCGTTTATACAAAGTTTGCAAATGTTGGTTAATTCTTCAATTAAAAGTTAAAAACAAAATTCCAAATGACATTGTATTCTTAACATTTAACATAGTTCTCCTTTTCTAACTCCTTTAAGTTAAATTTTTGCATAAGTAATGTGGACATGAACAAAATTCTATCTCTACAAAAATAAAAAAACCTAGTTTTACTTAAATAATATAACTGAACTAAAACTTCGTACTAATTAAATGTTTCAAATCATTTTTAATTACAAAAAATAAGAGTCCATATAATACAAAACTTCACGTATATCTATGTCTAACCTATAATAACTATCTACACTTGGTGTATAAGTTTAAAAAAATAGTTTTTTCTCATGGCAATCAAGAGAGTGCCACCAGTGCCAAATTTAGATTCCTTTTCGTAATTTAAATACCATTTTGCACTCGAACGCATTATGAACAATTTAAAATGTCGCCACACGCATTCCATATTCTCTGACATCCAGTGCCATGTTTAAAAATTGAAGAAAAAAAAAAACTCAAATCAAATCAAAACCTTCTCTATAGTAATTTTCAATTTCCATTTTGTGTGACACACGCGTCCAATATGCGCCTGCCTATATATGAAACCTATACCTATACCGTAATACAAAATATATATTTTCAAAACACTGAATTTACTATCAGTCTAACTAAATCTGAAAAAATCTAAAAGTATAAAGAGTAAAGTTATATCTATTCGCGTCTTAACTAAATTAGCCCGCTAATAGTTACTTAAAATCGCCTTTAATTAATTACAAAGCGAGCGTATATTTTGTATTACGGTACGTATTGAATTTTGTATTGCACGAGTATTTCAAACGCTTATTAAGTGTTGCTTGCTCGATGCCATAAATCCATATTTAACACAACCAGAATACCAAATACGGAACAAGTAGCATTTCGAAGAGAACTATGCGCGTATCGCGTATCGCTTATGTTTGAATGCGCTCTCATATCTATCTACTCGTATATATGCAGCAGGTTTTTAAAAAATACATCGATATTGTATAAATCATGCACGATGACGGGCAACAAGTATTCATGTTAAATTTCCATAATAATAAACAAATTTTTATGCAATCAACATTTTTATTTGTTGCAACCATATTCTGCAGCAAATGCTGTTGACATAGTAACCTGCGAACGATGTCGATGACGACGACGACAACGACGACAACAAGGCGGCATGAACGTTTACACTTGGGGATTCGCGATTCCTTTAGAGTGTTATCGAATACCGGTGTATTAAGTTTATATGTTGCAAACCAGGGGTGGATTTTGAACACAGTATTAGCTGAGTAACTTTAAGTTCTAAAAAGAAAATACATTTTAAAAATTGTTGACGTTTGAAAAAGTTTAATAAGATGAAGCGAAGTGTGTTTTCGTAAACGTCAAATACATGTCATTCAATTTTCATACTTAATAATTGAATCGAAAGAAAATGTAAAAAGTTGAATGGTTGATAGTTTGAAAAGTTGAATGGTTGAATGTTTGAAAAGTTATATAGTCGAATGGTTGAAAGCTTGAATAGATGAATGGTTGAATAGTCGAATGATTGTAAAGTTGAATGGTTGAAAGTTTGTTGCTGGAAAACTGGCATGATTGAAAAAGTCAACCCAAACTGAACAAATTCGAAAAATTTAATGGTTGAAATTTAAAACTTGCTCGACTCAAACAAGATTGTCGAAAGGTTCAAATTGGGTCGACTTTTTCAACCATGCCAATTTGGCAGCAACAATCTTTATTCATTAAATGACATATCGTCAAAAATGTAAACAAGATGTGTTCTATCAAAATACGTCAATTATTTTTTTCTACACACATATGACGTTTAGACTTTTGACGTCAATCCGATTTTGTACTACAAAGTTGTTCAGCAAGTTTTTTCATCAAGATTATAGTAAGACTTAAAAAACTGTAAAAATTTTCGTTATGGGGTTTAGAATAGTGAAAAAAACATCTGTATGGCATTTTTGACGCAATTGACGTTTTTAAAAACAGCTATTTTGATCCAAAAATTTGAAATGGCGGAAAGTTTATTTGATGATTTAAGATAAAGAGGGTATTCAAATTGAAATCTTTAGAGGTGACTTATTGGGACGTGTTATCCCTTTATGTTGCTACAACTAGCTTATTATTTAATTTCAAAATGTCTCCCTTGCATCCTTTTTTAACCTCAAGTAGAAGATAGATAAATGATGAGACGTCAAAGTGAGTCCAATGTAATGTCTTATGTTTAAATAGAATTTGACGACATTTTCAAAAAAGTAATGACAAATGACACTATTTCTGTTGCTATTTTAATTGATCTCTTAATCTTAAAAAAAGACGCCTGTTAAACTCTAAACTGGCCTAATCCAGTCGTGGTTTATATCTGGTGTATGGTATTTTGTTTGCTTCAAAATGGCAATCAATAAAATTCAGATCAATATCATCAATGGAAACTTATAACTGGTGTGTCCGTTTAGTATGCGAGTTTATGATTAATGCGCGGCACAACTATGATGGATGTGATTTGAAAGATCCATGCATTTACCTTTCTGTATATATACACTTAGAGAAGGTGAAACATGCCTTCCAACAATAATAAAACAAACAAATCAAACTAACTTGGGGAATATGTCAATCTCAAACCCCCATGAAGAAATATGTCCAGCTTAGTTGGTTCAATATTTTTTTTTCGAGTCATCGAGTCATCGATGACATATCAAACACTCTAGATCAATCTTGCTGTGGTTACATTATGTCAGAAGTGGAACAGAGTTTCAAATTGAATATGGCTGTGATATGAATTATTACCATTCAATCTTGTAAGAAGTTTGTAACATTAAAAAAGTTACAGAATTGTGTTGTTGGTAAAATTTCTTAGAGGTTTAAGATGAAGTGGTGAGTTGTTTGAAAGTGAATTTAAATTGAGTCGAAGACTTTGGTGGGTCAGAATCAGAAGTGACGTACACTTTACACTTCAAAAATTCTGATGCAGTCATATCCAAAAAACTTGGAGGCCAATCAAAACCTAATTTTTCGGAAAATATTCAGTCGCTAAAACTTTTCCTAAGTAGCATAATTGTGGCAAGATCAGTATGAGCAGTAATTCCATCCTGCTGAAACCATATCTCGGGGCTATCAGCAATTGTTGGACTGTTTCGTTCATAGCCCGATACATTCCACCAGAGCGCCTTCTTGCCGATGTTTCTGGACTCTCCATAACAGTTGCAAGAATGCGTTCCACATTTATTTAAGTTCGTTCAATACGAGGATTTCCAGTTCGAGGTAAATCAATAAAAGGCCCTTTGTTGACAAAATAGTGCCACTAGTGCCGAAATCATGTGCGTTTTCAAAATAACGCCGATGAGCTCTTTGGGATAAAATAATCAAGTGATTATTTTCAATTAAATTGGTCCTTCTAAAGAGCTGTAAGAAAAAGATAAATATTGTAAACAGAAGAGTTATAATTTTTTAAATTTGAGGCAACCTGAATGTAAAACTCAGTTTTTCAATTTGTAGTTTAAATCGAACTTGAGATAATTCAACCAATTATGGTGAATTACTCTCTGAATAAACTGAAACGAAGCATTTAAAGTCAACTGAGTCTATGAGATCATTCCACATATTCGTTTAAATTTTGGAAAGTTAACCGTATTTCACAAAAGATTTAAGTATATTCGTTTTATATGCTTGTCTTTCGGATGTGGAACATAAACGGCAGCGTATATTAAACCCATTAAATTTCGATCTCGACAGCATTATTCAATAAATAATTATTAACCGTGTAGAAGCTTTAAAAACTTAATGCTGTCTCTTGTCGCTAAAGCGTAACCACCTCAGATTCCACTATCCATGAGTGGCACTTGCATCCAGGAGACTAATCAACTTTCAGTACTCGGTATTTGTATCATAGATCACCTCTTTTGGAATGATCACATATTCGATATTGCCAAAAATTCTGGTAAGAGCTTAGAATTTCTCCGACGGTGCAAGAACTTTATCACCCATTTCTGATCTGGCTGTACTTTACAAAGCCTTCACTCATCCAAAGCTTGAATATAACTCGCATATCTGGGCAGGTGCCTCAAAAAACAAGCTTAAATCTCTTGGATAGAATTACTGATAGGCGATAGAACTATAACAGAAACATTTACATCCCTCGAACTCCGACGCAATTTTTCATGCCTTTCGTTGTTTTATCAATATTTTTACAAATAATGTTCTGTTGAATTAGCCAGTTGAATTCCACCACTTAAGTAATTCAGCCGTATTATTTGCACTTCCAGGAATGCTCATCAGTTTACAATTGAGTTCAATTCCGGGCGTATACTGTCAAGTATAGAGATTCTTTTTTAAGCCGCACATCGAGAATGTGGAATGCTTTGGCCAACTCTGTTTTTCCCTCCCATATTGATTAAGAACTTTAAAACCAATGTTCACCGGTATTTCCTCTTAAATCTTTCCATTTTAAATAATTCTAGCACTGTTTTTAAATATATAAAGGGTACTAATAACCCCTTGAGTGTAAGAAATATATTTGACTTCCATAATAAACAAACATTGCAACCCTATGAACGCTCAAATAATCCGTCAAAATCAGTGAAATAAAACACCATCATTAAAAAACGATTGCAGTACTACGATTTCTTCAAAGTTTAATGTCGCTAAAGAAAACTATATCTAAATGGCTGTATCTATATTTTGTTTACATTTTATTTTAAGAGCGAATTCAATGATTTACCAATTATTGTAATAATCATGGATCAAAGATAACCCACTGATACAAAACTGTGAATTATTATTTAATCTACGATTGATTTTGGTTCACAAATAAGCCAAAAAAATTTTTTCACAGTTGAAGTTAAATCAATTTATTATAAAACAAATATTATTATAAATCTTACTTCTTTCCTAGAAACTCAATACCTATCAAGTCAAAACCCCAGTAAAGAACACAATTGCAAGACTTAACCAATAAATTCACCTTGTTAAAATCGTGTCAAAAGAAGTCATTGAATCACTTAATAATGCCAACTAAAACCGCACCCACGCTGATATCTCTTTTTAAATTTCCACTGAATAGGCATAGACAGACTCACTTATTATTTCCACCCATCCCACACGTCAATATGAACAACAAAACACCACAACTTAGCGATGCATAAAACCTTTTTTATTAATAGACATATAACTTATACTAAGGTGCAATAATACAATAATGATTTTCAATTTATTATTTTGTTATTTGCAAAATTAAAGAAAACAAAAATAAAAATAAAAAGTGATATTCACGCTCTAACGAAGATGCAGATGAGAATTGGAGTTAAATTATGCATATTTAATCAACAAGAGAGGGATTACTATATTTATTTTTGTATTGTGTAAAGACAGACGATTTACATGACAAAACGTTTGTTAAAATTTGCATGTAGGTTTCAACTTGACGTTTAATTCATAATCTTGACTTCCGGTAAGTATACGAGTGTTTATACGAGTATGGGGTACAAACGGATGCAAGGCATGTATGAATATGAATATGATAATGACTATGACTATGACAATGACTAGGCTAGTCTCTATAGTAATGTAAGGGAGTGTAAACTGTCAAACTAAATGACAGGCAAACAGAATAGTTATGAATATGAGTGACTGTTTGAAACTTTGAATAAAGTTATTAATATTTGCATTCAATTAAGTATAGTATCAAATGGAACGCTTTGGAATTTTCACATTGTTAAAAGTGACATTGGTTTTGCTATGTGTAAGAACTTTAATCATCATTTTCTATTTTGTTTAATATTCATAACAAAATAAGGAATAATTTTTCGGTATTTTGCGGGTTTAAAAATTTAACCAAAATACGGATTGTTCTCGAAAATTGTAGTCAATCTAATTACATAAGTATGATGTATATTTATTTAGAATACAAACTTTTGCCACTTTCGAATAAATTCTCTATTGGAATAATATTTAAAATAAATCGGTGCACTCGGGGGTATACCCATTTTTCTGTTTAACTTTGAATTCAGGATTTTCCAATAAGAAGTTTCATTTTAATTATTATGTATATGAAAAAGGTACTTTTTTGTTTTTATTTGATTAAAAAGAAAAAATATCTGCGTCGGTCTTTCCTTTTTATGAAATTATATCTATAAAAAACGTCGAAAGGTATTAAATCACAAGATTTTGGTGGCCAATTAACGTGATCACATTTTTACAGAAATACAAAACGGTCAGCAAACTTTACTGCAAAATTTTGATTGTTTCGGTACTTGTGTGACATGTTTATTTTAAATTTAAATTCTGAAGTATGTATCGTCCAATTTTCTACTTGTCAAATGTCAGAAGATGACGGCTTCAAAAATGACACCTGTTCAAATAGCTAGATATTTTCAATGAATGAATAAGATGAAGGAGGAGAAGATATAACGACGAACTGTACGGGCTGTACAGCGACACTGACCTAGTAAACAGAATTAAAGTTCAACGGCTTAGATGGCTAGGTCATATAAAGCGAATGGACATCAACGCTTCAGCCCGGAAGGTCTTCAAATCCAATCCCGAGTTACGGCGCAGTAGAGGAAGACAGCGACTCAGGTGGCGCACGCCAGGTGGTGAAGACCTCAACCAACTTGGCGTGCGAAACTGGAGACAGCTAGCTAGGGACCGAGCTGGCTGGAGACGCATGTTGGTTGAGGCCCAGGTCCGCGCCGGACTGTAGCGCCACCTTAAGTAAGTAAGTATAAGAATAAGATAAAAGATTTTTTTTATTTGATCTGGTAAGGAACTTGCATATTCTGACAGTTGAAAGCGGCCATATTGTTGTACTACTATCAAAACAGCTGTCATACATATATTATTGCTGTTTTGGCAAATATCTATGGACAAATATAACGTTCAACACGTTCAAATCATAAAATTGTTTTATCAAAATGGTTGTTATGTTTGGGCTCCTTTCACGCACTTTACTCATTAAACGGTTGAAGTAATTGTCCTACCGAGGGCACTTTGAGCCCGTTTTGAATAAATTTGAGTCCAATGTCTATCTTGCGTCGCGTCGGTCAAACGAACTCAGCCTCTTACACACTTTGTGTATGTACTCAGCACAGAAATATATATTTACTCATCACATTGATTTCTGCACTCATACTTTTATGTACTCAATACATAATGAAATCTTTACAGGCATTCATTTAAGCAATGAATAATTCGTAGGTGTTCTGTGATGAGTAAAAGGTTTTGTAATCAGTAAGACATGTAAGAGTTAACAAGTCTAAAATAAAATAAATAAAAAATTAAATTAAATACTAAATGGACTCATTACATAAGATAGTTATGCGTCCTATTCACTCACATACATATAATTATTCCAGAAATTATCAAATAAATATTATACCAGTTAACTGTGATGCGTACATGTTTTTTTATTAACCATACCTTTTATGGAATCATTACATAAGTTTATATATTGTTTATGGTTATTACATAAGTTTGTCTGAACTTTTCTTGAATAAGTACGGAGCCACGAAGTATATATGTAAATTTTGTATGCACATACTAGAAAGATTTATGAAGTCATTATTTGTAACGGGTTATCCATTTTGCGGTTTCAAAAGTGTAGGGCTGAAATTCGACCTCTGTAGAATTCAGTTGTTAAACCAATTTTTTTTTTCGGTTGAAAGTCTGACATTTACGAAAATGGATCGCTTAACTATCGCACAACGCATACAAATTGTTAAAGCCTACTACAAAAATGGTGATTCTGCCACAGTCACATATCGTGCTTTAAGAGGAGATTATGGTTTACATAATCGTCCAACTACGCAAGCAATTGGCAAAATTGTAAAGAAATTTGAAGGGACTGGATTGGTTACAGATTTTTTAAGGCCTGTGCATTATGGTTTTGCTCGTACCACTGCTGTAAGTGAAAGTGTTTCCGAAGACTCGAATGTGTCAATTTCTCGTCGTTCTCAGGAATTAGGACTGTCTAACGACAGATTGTGGCGTATTTTCTATTTGGATCTTCACCTACATCCATAGTATAAAGTCCAGTTCACACAACAACAGAAACCAGCTGACCATTCAGAGCGCCGCCGTAGATACGTCGATGGGTGCTTGAACAACAGGCGGTGGACGGCGATTTTTCGAACAAAATTTTCTTCAGCGACGCAGCACATTACTCAGTCGGTAAGTATGTTAATAAACAAAATTGTCGTATTTGGGGTTCTGAGAATCCTCAAGTAATTGAAAAGAGGCCATTACATCTACAAAAAATCACTGTTTGGTGCGTTCTTTGGTCCGGAGGCCTTAATTCTTCAAAAACGACGATGGAACGACTGTCACCGTCAATTCGGAGCGTTATATGGTCATATGATAACTGACTTTTTTCCTGCTATTGAAGATTACGACTTAGAGAAGATGTGGTTTCAACAAGACGGTGACACATGCTACGAAACTCAAGCAAATTTGACTATATTGCAAGAGACATTTCCTGGCCGCGTAATTTCTCTTCGTGGCGATATCAACTGGCCACCCAAGATCATGCGATTTGACCCAATGGATCTTTTTTGTGGGGCCACGGGAAAGACCGTATTTATGCAGGTAAGCCTTTAACGCTTGACCACTTAAAAACCAATATTCGTCAAGTTATGGCTGAGATACTGGCCAGTACATATGTGTCAAAAAGTGGTCGAAAATTACCTCAAAAGAATCGATGCTTGCAACACTTTGCCTGCTGGTCACTTAAATGATGTAGTGTTTCACACATAACTTTATAATAAAAATGAAATATCATGAAAGTATAAATATTTTAGATGTGTTTTATTTACATTTACTTTTGAAACAGCAAAATGGATAACCCTGTATAAATCTATGTACGCATTACAATAATTTTTAAATAATTTATGTACTCATTTTATTAGTAAACCACATCAGCAGAAACGCTGGTAGTTTTTGAATTCTATTTCCACGACGTAATTTTGTGATGTCCTTAAAAATCACTCATTCATAATCGAGTCATTTTGTTTGACACTCTCGTCCAGCCAAAATTGGACATCTCTCAAGTTCAACACAAAAATCCACTTATTGTCATCAATCAATATATTGAAAGTCCTTTTTCTCGTTTTTCTTTTTTTTTTATTCCTTAAATATAAAAGAATCACTCATATGTGCAAAAAGGCAAGTGTCATTTAGTCGTCCACACGCATGCAAAACCGACCCCAGGAGCACTATTATGGTGCCCTACCTATTCACCACCTTAAATATTCGAAAATATAAAAAATGGTTCCTGATGATGATGATGATGATGATGACGCAGGATAATGTGACAGCACATGATGATGGGTCGTAATATACATACAATTTTTGTTTTCTTTTTTTTTATCAAATTTTGCTTTTTATTTATATTCACACACTTCAACGTCATGTCAAAATCTCGGATAAGTGGTACTACATTAGACTAATCTAGAAGGAAAAAATATACGTACATATACATATCTGGAAGAACCATATTCCCAGATAAAGGATATCCTTGGAGCTATACAAAAGAAAATATTAAAAAAATATAAAGAAAAAGAAACAAAAAACTAGCTATGCGAAGAAAGAAAATCTAAAATCTGGAATTCATCCCTAGGGATGAATATATTAGGGATACTCGTCTCGTACAGTTGTAAGTCAGAATATAAAGAAAATAAAAATCTTTAAAAAACGAACAGCATCAGCATATCTTTTGGTTACAATTGCGGAAATGAATATCCTTGAGAGTTTTCCTTGCAGCCCGGATTGGTGATACTGACGGTGATGAAATGTGGGTCCGATTTCGATTTTATTTTATGTCCCATAGAATATTCCTGGAGTTTTCAAGATATGCGTTTCTGTGTTGAATGTTTCTTTTATCCACAAAGGAGCTCAACGAGCTACGAACTACGAAGAAATTGAACAAAAGTTACTTTGTTCTCGGTGATGGAATTGAAAAAAAAGGAAGAAATAGAAAGGAAACATAGATTCATAACATTGAGGTGAGGCGTTATACTATGGGGTAGTTATAGCTATACAGCGAGTCCTGGTACAGTATACTCGAGGTATACCCATTTCATCAAGGATGTGAGGTGATTGATCGATGGGCAAGTGTATTTGGTGTGTTTTTTATTTTGTTTCCTTTTTTTAAGAAATAGAATGTATTTCTTTTTATTTAGTCCCACAGCGCCAGCGGCGGCGGTGATGGCGGTGGAAGCGGTGGTGATGGCGTCTCCTGTGACATCCTATATAGAGACTTTGGGGGAGGAAGAATTATATGACGAGCGACGTGCGGCCTCGTTTTAGCTATGCATGTCGGTAAGTTAATATAGGCCTCTCTTGTGGCAGCGTTAGTATTTATGGGCTGTCAATTGATTCTTATAAGTTATTTATTAGGACGGGCTGTTGTACGGCTATGATGTAGCTACATACATATAAGATGCCGCAAGACCGCAGGACAAAAATTTGATGGGTGATGGTTATGGTGGTGATGGCTGGCAGTATGTGAATTATATGTAGAAATTTTGGATATAAGAAAAAATAAGAATTGAAAAGGTATAAAAAAGGGTTATGGCTTTTTATTTTCCTTTGGGTTCTATTTTTATTTTTATTTTTTTGCGAAATTCAATTTGAAATTGAGTTGATGAAACATTAAGAAGGTCAATATGCGCTCAACAGAGGGGGTTGATGGGAGAAATACGATGATTGAAAACACGTGTACGTGATGAATGATTGATTTTTTTCCTCAGTCTTATTTTTTACGACAATCATACATAAATAAGAGGCTGATATTGCGTAAACTGAATATTCTCGAAAAACGATTTACTGATTTATAAGTTGTTTTTGGTGTCAAAAGTATTGACAAATTTATTTGAAATGATTAAAGGAAACGACAACAATTCCAAAAATTATAAAAATTTCGAAGACACGATTTCGAAGAAAAATGTATATTTTTGGCCTTTCAACAATGTGACGACCAACACTTTTCTGTCTTGTAATATTCTTAAGCTTTAAGGTTTCAAATCCTTTATTTTTTTATTTATTAAAGTTGTACCAGAAATCAGGCTGAGTTACTACAATAAAAAAAAAAGAGGCTGGGATGCAACCCACACTGATAACTTCCCATTTTGTCTGTCGATTTGTCTTGCTTAAAAGTTTGTCTATATGTATCAATTTTTACCAAATTTCCCTACTATTTTTTTGTACATTTTATTTTTTTTATGAAAAAACGGACTGTTGGATTTTTATAAAAAAAATTACTGAATATCGAAAACAATATTTTCTGTGAAAGAAAATAAGTTTAAAGCCAATATTTTTAATTTTTGAAAAACTATTTGAGTCGAAAGTACATTTTTACCAAGTTTTAGTATTGTTTTTTTAGGTTTTTATTTTTTGTAAAAAAAACTGTCAATTCGATTTTTCTCAAAATTTTACCGAATGTCGAAAACAATATTTCTTATAAGTTAAAATTAGTTAAAAGACATTATCTTATATTTTTGAAAAGATATTTGAGTGGAAAATCAATTTTTACTCTTGTTAAATTTTTTTTCGGTTTTTAATTTTTTGTAAAAAAAACCATCAATTCGATTTTTTTTCGAAATTTGACTGAATGTTGAAAAAAATATTTTTTTTAAGATAAAAGTAGTTTAAAGCCAATATCTTAAAATTTTGGAAAGATATTTGAGTCGAAAATCAATTTTTACCAACTTTTATACATATTTTTTTGGTTTTTATTTTTTGTAAAAAAACTGTCTATTCGATTTTTTTTCAAAATTTGTTTTAATGTTGAAAACAATATTTCTTATAAAATAAAATTAGTTAGAAGCCATTATCTCAAATTTTTGAAAAGATATTTTAGTCGAAAAACAATTTTTACCAACTTTTGTTAAATTTTTTTTCGGATTTTAATTTTTTGTTAAAAAACTGTCAATTCGATTTTTTTCAAAATTTTACTGAATGTTAACAACAATATTTTTTGAAAGATAAAAATAGTTTAAAGCCAATATCTCAAAGTTTTGAAAAGATATTTGAGTCAAAAATCAATTTTTACCAACTTTTATTATTTTTTTTTAGGTTTTTATTTTTTGTAAAAAAAATGTCAATTCGATTTTTTTTCCAAATTTTATTGAATGTTGACAAAAATATTTTTTGTAAGATAAAAGTAGTTTAAAGCCAATATCTCAAATTTTTGAAAAGATATTTGAGTCGAAAAACAATTTTTACCAACTTTGGTAAAATTTTTTTCGGTTTTTAATTTTTTGTTAAAAAACTGTCAATTCGATTTTTTTCAAAATTTTACTGAATGTTAACAACAATATTTTTTGAAAGATACAAGTAGTTTAAAGCCAATATCTAAAAGTTTTGAAAAGATATTTGAGTCGAAAATCAATTTTTACCAACTTTTATTATTTTTTTTAGGTTTCTATTTTTTGTAAAAAAAAATGTCAATTCGATTTTTTTTCCAAATTTTATTGAATGTTGACAAAAATAGTTTTTGTAAGATAAAAGTAGTTTAAAGCCAATATCTTAAAATTTTGAAAAGATCTTTGAGTCGCAAAACAATTTTTACCAACTTTTGTTAATTTTTTTTCGGTTTTTAATTTTTTGTTAAAAACTGTCAATTCGATTTTTTTCAAAATTTTACCCAATGTTGAAAACGATATTTTTTGAAAGATAAAAGTAGTTTAAAGCCAATATCTCAAAGCTTTGAAAAGATATTTGAGTCGAAAATCAATTTTAACAACTTTTATTAATTTTTTTTAGGTTTTTATTTTTTATAAAAAAAAACTGTCAATTCGATTTTTCTCAAAATTTTATAAGATGTCAAAAACGTTATTCTTCGTTGCACAAAATTATTTGGGAGATAAAATCATGTTTTGTTCATAAAATATTCAATGTGACAAATATTTTTTTTAGTTTTTTTTGATTTATAAAAAAACTGTTAATTGGATTTTTTTCCAAAAATATATTTGTTTGGTATGACGTTACAATATATAATGTAAAATGTAATTCAAGTCTCTAGCGTTATTTGGTTGTGAGGTATTTTGGGTTAATCAAAATGTTCACCTTTTTTTAAATTGCTATGTTAAAAAAACCACCCACGCAATTTTTTTGAGAGTCCTTTCTGCAGTATTATCTGTATAACAAAATTTATTTGAAGTCGATATCTGAACTGGTTCTTGAGCTATGCACGACGAAAAAAACGTCACGAACGTACGGACGTACTAACGTACGTACACACACACGCACAAACATCTCTCTAAAAATCTTTTATTTCGACTCTAGGGACCTTGAAACGTCGAGAAATGTCAAAATTTTTGAATTCGAAGAATCGGACCGATTACAATAACTTTCTATGGAAAGTTAACAATATTGATTTATTAAATTTTTGTTCGAAAACTGTCGGAGCAGTTTTTATTTTGAATTAGTTTAAAAAAATGGAAATTTGGAATTTTACCAACAAATTTGTAATGGGACTACTGTTATTTTTAGCTATACAACACGCCTAACGTGAATCTTCTTAAAACCTTAATTTCCAAATTTGAACTCAATCGACCCGATATGGTTTGAGCTGCAGGGGCGAGGACAGACAGACAGAGGCCCCCATTTTTTCGACTTATCTACCATCGTAATGTCAAGTTTGATTAAAATCTAGAGCTCGAATTTTTTTACGAATGTAATATTTGCCTTCATAGTTCCTATATATGCCACAAATAAAAAAAGTAAATATGGACTACACCCACAACATTCTTCGATATAAATAGAAATGACAGTCAATCTTAAAACAAATGCCGAATTTGATAAATAAACTGGAACCGCAACGAAATACACAAATGAATGCTATTTTTACAAATATTGCTATACTTTTTACACCGCATAGAGATGTAAAATTCACTATAGGCATATTTTTGGTGTAGAAATAACACCGCGCTGTCAAATTTATTTTTTATATCTACATCCATGCAAAATAAATAATCTAGAAGTCAAGGTCTGCACAACACATTAGTCACACAATTGACTCATTTAAATTTTTCAACTACCCAAGCCGACAACGCCTAATGTAAAGCCTACATCAAATTGTAGTTCTTATATTAAAGTCTGGATTCCACAACAAATGCATTCAAATCTACAACCAACAATTGTATAAAACGATAAACAAGTTGTGAATGCGAGCGGCATACGGAACCATTAACCATTGTTAAGCTACCCCTAGACATTACTTTTGGTTAGATTCTTCACATTTACTCAACGTGTCGCCGACGAATAAGTTTGTTTTAGAATCTTTGCATAAATTGTTTGATTTTCAAATAATTATTTATTTGAAATTAAAAGTGAACTTTTTTGTTAAAAAGTATAGTGATTCGGGAAAATGATACAGAAATCAAAAGACGTTTACAATTCAAAGTTCTTAGATGCGGAAGTTTTTGAAATTGTTAACAGTTTCACGCTGTGCAAAAGCGTTGAACCATTTTTAGCGGGTAAAATGTATTTCATTGTGTTTTTTCGGCAATTGTCTAATGGTTTTGTGTTTTGAAAGGTCGAGGATTAACAAAGAGAAGTTTAATGCTTCTTAAATCAGAGCACTTGTCAAAAATATTTCCCGATAGTGAACTAGGTCTTCAGTTAGAGTTTGAATATGAATTAAAAAAGTGGAAAAATAAAGAAGTAAGTGGAATGCTATTTTTTTCTTAATTCTGAAAGTCACATTTTATTCTCATATTAATGTAGTTTTCGAAGCCAGTGAATTGAGTTCATAAAATTGGATTGATGGCTAGTCACAAGACTTGCTGAAACACCTACACCCACTTGGAGGTCTTTTGCATCTAATTCCTCTACGAATTTTTTGGTTTGTTTAAAAAAAAATAATATCTCAACAAATAAACTGACAATTCAAAAGTTTTAAGAAAATAGTTCCTCCGATAAAATAAACCTATTCGTTTAGTTTATGTAATTTATGTTATCAGTATTTACTTTTGAAAATAAAATTAATAAAAAGAATTTGAAAATATATAACTTATTTTTATTTTTTTAAAATGAAATTTTTGTACATTGGTTCTGAATACAATTTTTTTAAAGAACAGGTGAATCCAAATACAAAATTATCAAAAATTTGGTCTAAGACTAAATTACTTGCGCCTTTATTATATCACTTCTTTTAAAGCGTGAAGTTCCTATATGTTAAATTGAAGCCGCTAGTTTTATTGGCTCGAGAGATATTAGGGGTCAACCAACTTGTGAAACATAGGAAGTTTATGGCAAGTATTGCATTCGTAAAAAATTTCGAACTCGAGATTTTAATCAAAACATGACATTACGATGTCAGAGAAGTCGAAAAAAGTGAGTCACCTGGTTTCGTCCGTTTGTCTTCCTGTCCTCACCCCTACAGCTCAAGCTCAAGTTCGATTGAGTTCAAACTTGGAAAATAAGGTTTTAAGCAGATTCGCGGTGAACTAGAAAACAGTAGTCCTGATTCAATTTTTTTAGTCAAAAAGTGAAAATTCGAATTTTCTCAAAAAAGAAACAATAGATTTTTATGAAATTTTATGTAAAATTTTGTTCTTAATTTGGTTTCTTTTAATGAAAAAACTACCCCTTCGAACAATGAATTTGTGTTTAAGTTTGCTCAAGAAATAATCATCCCGATTAAATATATTTTTCTTAACCTTAAACGGTCTTAATAATATTTATTGATAAAAAATGTATTTGTTTTTTTTTGTGGATATTCAAAAAAATCATCATTTTTTCGAAAATCAAATGTAAAACTTTTTTTTTAATAAGCTCTAAATAACTGCATACTAAAAATATTTCAAAACTTAAATTAAAAAGTTTTATATAAACAAAATAATTTAAAAAAAAAAACAATCTAACGATTTTATTTAAAAAAGATAAAAATTAAGTTATTTTTTTAAAATTAAATGGCATTTAAATTTTTGAAGACAAACTTATTTGAAAGTTAAATTTTTGAATTTTAGAATATAAGTTCCATTTTAAAAAATATTGTAATAGGTACTTTTTCTTAAATTGAAAATGTTGACATATCTCGACGTTTACTAGAACTTAAATGAAAGGTTTTTAGAGACTTTATCGAGAGGTATTGATTATAAATAAATAAGTTTTATGGATAAAAATATCAAAAGATGCAGAAAAGACTTTAAAAAAAACTGTATTTTTTTACTATATTAATTTAAAAAAAAGTAAACATTTTTTTTTATAAGAAATTAAAAATCTGCAAAATGTAGAACAAGAAAAGATGTTGAAATCAAAGTTTTTTGTATCATATGCAAAAAATATTATTGTTAACTTTTAATTATTTTAATAGAAAAATCCGATTGACAACTATTTTTACAAATATGTATGTAACAAAAAATTGAAAAGAAATGGTTTTCGACTATAGTAATGTAAGAACCAAGAAAGGTATTGACTTTAAACTTTTTTTTTAACTTACACAAAATGTATTATTATTATGCATTACCAATACTATTTTTTTAAACTTTTAAAAATATTGACAGGCAGTAACGAATTTTTCAGCGTGGATTGCAGCCTCTTTTTTTTTTGTTGTATTTTTATGAAAAACAAAAAAACTAATTACTTTTAAACCGTTTTAAACGTTTTGATGTAAAACTGACAATGGGCCTCCAAAAGTGAATACTGCAGAACATTTCTATTGGAAGAAATGCTAGGAATTTCGAAAAAGAATCCGATTTTTTGTATGGAAAATAAGCCAAAATAGTTTGAAATTGTTCAAGACAGGAATGGAAAGACAGTTAGAAAGAAGAATGGAAATAAGCTTTGACAATCAAATAAAACATTTTGTCCAATCGAAATCTGTATACAAAGGCATTAGTATAACAGATTAACAAGTATACATAGTTACACATGAACAGTGACAGGTCAATCCCCCCCCCCTGATTGAGCGCACCTCATTTCTTTAAAAAAATTTAAAATATCATTTTCGTTGCTTAAAGCGGTCCCTAGACGCTCAATATTATTGTGCAAAATATTGCACAACATTATTGACGAGGCGCCCCAGACGATTCAATATTTTATACAATAATTTGTTGAAAGCTAATACTTGTGTCGTGTAGACAAAAAAAAATGCTGAGTGATGCTTTATTTATGGAAACTGCTTTGCAACGTGAATGGTTCCTCCAAGTTTCTAAGAACCTGCATCGCGTCAAAATAACACTATGTCGTCTACAAATACACAACTTTTTTCAGAATCCAAATTTTGTTTAAATTCTTTTCTATAAATTAAGGAATTTAATGTCTGTATTACTTGCTGTTTATCAGCTTCGGAATCTTTTTTCCTGTATTTTGAAAGTAATTTTTCATATTGGTCAATTTTTACTTGCGACATATAAAAGCTATATGGCAAGTATTGCATTCGTACAAAATTTCGAACTCGAGATTTTAATCAAACATTACATTTCGATGGTAGAGTAACTCGCAAACCGAAAAAAGTGAGTCCCCTTACTCCGTCCGTCTGTTTTTCTGTCCTCGCCCCTACAGCCCAAACCATTCCGTCGATTGACTTCAAATTTAGAAATTAAGGTTTTGAACCGATTTGCGTTGGACATTTTTTCATTGTTTTTATGTTTTAAGACTACAGCTAACAGTAGTCCCCATAAAATTTTTTTTGTTAAAAATAGAAAATTCGAATATTCTCAAAAACAAACCGACAATTTTATTCTTAGTTTGGCTTTTTTAATATACATAATACAAATATGTTTGTATTGCTCCAGAAGGATATCCCATAGAACCGTAATTTCGTTTCCGTTTAAAGTTTTCTCAAAAACCAATCAACCCATTTAAAAATGCTTTTTTCTGCTCAAGCTCTTATACTGTCTTAATAATATTTGATGATCAAAAATATCATTGTTTTTATTTTTGATTTTTAAAAAAAATATTTTTATATTCCACAAAGCCGGCAGAGTCGCAAACACGTCGATACATTCTAAAATAAGTGTTCTCAGTTTCACTCTCGGATGTCTTTACTCTTCAAAATTCAAAAATAAATGAACAAATATTGTGCAATTGTACCCACAGACGATACAATATTTTATATTGTGCAATAAATATCAAAAGGGTTTTGATTTTCCTCAATACTATTGCACAACCTTGCAATAGTATCCCGAAACGCTCAATAATATTGGGCAACATCAAAAATTTTACAATAATATTGAGCGTCTAAGGACCGCTTAACGCTTATCACCAGGAATAATTTAATTTCTGGTTTTTTCCAAACAAAATTTTTATAGTAGACGCACACAATCCAAAAATACCGAAAAACAAAAAACCTTAAAATTCAAAATACTTAAATTCCCCAAAATCCAAAATCCCAACATATCTTTCCGGGATTTTGGGTTTTCCTTTTTGTAGCATTTTTGCCGTTTTCGTAATTAAAAAAAAAAACTACGAAAAATTGGGATTGAAAAAGACAGGAAATACGACATTTTGTCACAAAAATTTGGTCTTCTTTCCAAAGAAAAAATATCAGTATTTTATATGGTGAGCTTTCGTTCTTTTTTCATAATCATTTTCTGGTATAGTTTCTTCAAGCACGATTTCCAGTATCCCAAAGTTAATCTAAGGGTCCACCATTTTTAAATGGGAAATGAAAATTACTTAAATGTTAAATTTAAAAACGAATTTAATGCTGAATGCGTCTATTTTTTGAAAAACATTATTTTTTCAGAAAACTGTCAACATAATCAAATATAGCAACTGATAAACTAAGTGGAACATTCTCAAATATTCACATTTAAAAAAGCTTTATTCACAAATTTCTTGCTTAGTTCTTGAGATATTTTTCCAAATTTTTGTATAGATTAAAGGACATTTGTTTACTTCAAATCAAAACTCCAATATCGGCTTATCGGTATGTTTTTGTCTTGATCAACTTCTATCATAATCCCCCATCTTTATTCATGCATATTTATGTGTATCGTCATTTGATTCAATTAATTTTCTTCTAAATCTAATTTACTTGCAGCAATATCAGCATCAAAGCTCCATATCAGAAAAAGAAGAAGAAGAAGAAGAAAAAACAAAGTAGTTTATCAACAACAGGAAAATGCAAAAAAATATGTATTGTACTTTACCTTTAGGTATACCTTACCTATAGCCTTATAAATAAATACAAGAAGAAGAAGAATCTGGTGAAGGAAGACGAATTCCCAAGGGAGGACTAAATCGAACACTTGACCAGCGGCGCGGTGCGCACTGGCTCTTCTGCTATTTTACGGAACTACCTATGTATAAGAAGGAAGAGCATTTGCGAAGCACATCAACCAACAAAAAAACAAACAAACTTTATAGAAAAGAAAAAGAAACGTTATAAATAATGAGTTGCACTTAATCAAATGATAACCACCCACCCCACCATGATGATTTAGGGGCGCAATAAACGTAAATTAATTACGAGGACGGCTTACGGAGATTAATTATTTTGCGCCGTTTCGCATAAGCTCCATGTTTTTTTTGTTTGTATTTTATTTTTATTTTTGCGTCTTTCTTGTTGTTGTTCGTCCTTGTGTGTGATATAAGAGTGTTATTTTTGTTGTTGTTGGTTTTTGGAAGAGCGTGTGTTAAGACTACGACGACTACGCTGACAATGATGACTCCGACTACGTCTCTGACGACGTTGGGGACAACAGACGGACGACGACGACGACGCGACGCGACGTTGACGTCGTTGGTGCCAGCTATTTAATGTATTTCAATGGAACATTACATTTTGGTCTGCGGACAACGCCGAAGCCAAAACCACAGCCCAAGCCTTCAGTTCAAGTGGTTTTTTGCATTGTGATAGACTTTATTCAGGTGAGATTGGCTTTTTTTTAGCATTATGTATGTACATAAAAGTATTTTGTATGTATATAAAGGATCGAGAAAGAATATACAAGTAAAAGATAATGACTGTTTCTTGGTTATCTCATGGTTTTTGTGGGTGTTCAATGTGGCTAAGTCAGAAAAATTAATGGTCAATAGGAGAATGATAGGTAAGAGTATACAACAAAAAAAGTTAAACATTTTTCTTTAATCAAAATATTTTTTTTCTCTATTGCATTTTTAAGTGAAAGAATCCATTTGAAAGTGTTTGTACACTTTTATAATCTACATTCTTTGAAATAAAATTAAAAACAAATAATTCAAAAACGCTTAGCCAGCCAGATGAGTTTTATCTGTACCGCATCTGTGGCTGCTTCTTTTCAAAAGCTTACTCAGAATCAGAAGTTACAATTTTCATCAAGTGGTACCTGTAATTCAGGCCCTAGTTCACACAGGACTGTAGCGCCACCTTAAGTAAGTAAGTACCTGTACGTCAGCCTATATGGTTAAATCGTTTCTCATTCTTATGCTTTTTTGAAAAGTACGTATACGCCAGAGTGTACATTTACCTAAACGGACCACGTAGGTAAGAATAAAAGGTATTAAAATTATATGACTTTAAAAAGACTGATTAAAGTTGCAACGAGTATTGAACTTGATACTCGAGACTCACGAGACAATTAATTTTATCATGGAGATATAGCACATAAAATTATTCAGAATATCATAATGAATATTGGGCAAAGCAGCACAAAGTACCAGATTTATTCACACTCTCCCC
Source organism: Eupeodes luniger (assembly GCA_951509635.1). Lineage (NCBI taxonomy): Eukaryota > Metazoa > Arthropoda > Insecta > Diptera > Syrphidae > Eupeodes > Eupeodes luniger. The sequence goes on from OX608075.1 coordinate 16,648,336, forward strand.
AATTTCAGTAATTTTTGCAAAATTGTGAAATACTCAAGGCATATGACTCGTTTTCAAAGTTGTTAAGAGCACTTCATACAAAACACAAAGATCTTTAAGATACCATCTCCATTTTGATGCAAATCTTAATTTTTGACAGATATATTTTAATAACTCGTTGACATACTGATGTCGTTAGCATTGTTTTGTGGATAAATAGTACACAATTGACACATGGAGCCAGGACACCTGGCAGTCAGCGCGTGAAACTTTAATTGGAGATAGATTTTTTTCGATTTGACGTTCAATGTCCAACTTTCTTTATTTTGTCCTTGATATATTTTCAATCTGATTAAGAAATAAATCTTTTATAATCATAATATTGATAATGATAACCGTTGGTAAAAAGTTATTTGGTAAATTTGACCAAAAGTTTATACGATTTTATCATCTTTCTATCTCTTAAAAATTTCACAGTATGGCTACTTTACCTTTCAGCAATTTTCTAAATCCATATGACATCTATACAATAATTCTTATAAGAGTAGTGGATGGAATGATTCAGTCAACAGTTGGGAATTCCAATTAATAGGACCGTTTAAGCGTATTTGCTTCGTTTATTTTCACGAATTTTCACATTTTAGACGTGTTTGGATGCAATTAGCAATTTACTAGTAGCAAAACGAAAAGAAAGGTTTAAAATTTTAGAGTCCCTTAGTTAGTTGCTAAATATTTATCAAATTGCTAACTAGTAAATTGATGAATCTTTATCAATAGGTTGTTTAAAATTTTGGGGCTAATGTTTTTCTTCCCGCTTTTTATACTTTTCTTGTGGAAAATTAAACGACCAATCGAAAAAAAATGTATCCCTAATTGTCATTACAAGATTTGACTTCCAGGTGGTGTGGAAAGCAACTTACCAGGTGCCAATAGGTGTGATATAATAAAACTTACGTAAGTTATTAAAATAAAAATATAGTTTTTGTTTTAAGATGGCTGAATTTTCATTTTAAAACTGGGTTCTCCAAATATAACATACGCAAAATGCTCATCCTAAATACATAATTTTATTACAATTTTATAATTTTATAAATTTCTGACCAAAGGTGCTATAACCTACTCTTATCTTAATTTTAACTTACAAAAATTACACTATACATTTTCAAATTAGTTCTGGTTGAAATTGGAAAAAGTTCAGAAAATCAAAAAAATGTATTCTTGTATAGGTTCCAAATCTCAATGTATAAAACTAAAAAGTCAAAAATTATGTATTAAAACATACTGTCTCCCTGTAACCTCCTAATTTGTAATCATGTATTTTGGTATGATGTTCCTTCTTTTCACAAAAGCCTTTTGAATTTTAAATATGTATTAAGGTTTTGATGTTTTTCTTTGTATATGTGTATTTCAAATGTTATCATTTTATGTGATCAAAAGTGTAATATACAAAAAATAACAAATACTATATGAAAAGTGGGTGGATACCACTCCCCCAAAGTGCATAATTTTAATGTTTTGATTGAATGATTTTTACTCGAAAGCAGTTTAAAGTAGTGACTGTATATGAAAGTCGGGGAGACGAACATAATCCCGAAAACCCAAAATCCCGAAAACCCACAATCCCGAAAATCCAAAATCCAGAAAACCCAAAATCCCGAATGGCCAAAATCCAGAAATTTTCTAAAATTTCTGATATTTATTTCAAAATAAGAAAGAAAAAAGAACTCAACAATAACAATTCAGTAGTAAAATATTCTGATGAAAAACAGAGAGAAAAAATAAGTTCCGTTACTTTCTCTTCTAATGTTTAAAAAATGAAAACCAGTTTTTTTTCCGGCATTTCAAAAGTATAATCGCACAATTTAAAAAAAAAAACTTATAACATAAACGTTCTTCTTAATATAAGAAGAGAATCTAACGGACTTTTTTTTCTAAGGTTTTTTTTACTGGTGACCTTCAAAAAAAAAAATTTGTAGGTTGTCTTTGCAATTCCCGATCTTATATAAAACAGTTTGATTTGATGCTATTATGCTTTTGCAAAGCATTTCGAAATCGAAATCCCGAAAAATTACATAAAATGAAAAATTTGCGCAAATTTTTCATTTTATATAATTTTTCGGGATTTCGATTTTGGGATTTTGGGTTTTCGGGATTTTGGGTTTTCGGGATTGTGGGTTTTCGGGATTTTGGGTTTTCTGGATTTTGGGTTTTCGGGATTTTGGGTTTTCGGGATTGTGGCTTTTCGGGATTTTGGGCTTTCGGGATTTTGATTTTCGGGATTTTGACCCCAACCCATGAAAGACGATGTATACTACGTCTCTTAATCTGTAATCTTACTATTTATTAAAAACTTTCAATCAGGGGAGGGTCACACAATTAACATTAAGATCAGTTTTTAGCAACGCTTAAAAATGTTCGTAAATTTGCTCTAAAGGAGGCTTACAATGCTGAAATAACATAATGTGTATCTAATCCTTACATTTTCTATATTTCAAGGGGTAAAGAGACACCTTTTAGAACACTAATGTTTAAGAGCTGAAATACAATAGTTTAGAGGGTTTTTGGTGCATTTTATGCAGAAATGTTAGCAATTAAGTTGAAACGTAGCTTTTTTACAAAACAAATATTTTCTGTTCTTTTGGCAACTTTTATAAATGCGAAGACGCCACAAAAATAAAGATGCAAAAAGCCAAAGAATGAGAACGCTTGCCAGACAAATTTGATCTTTTTTCGTAGGAAAATAAAATAGAATCTTATATGAAGAATTGTTTGGATTTTTTTGTTGAAGTATCGGACTCAATTTTCCGTAGTTCATTTTTTTATTACTACCATTATCAGTCTGCTCACTCGTTGATTGGAACAGAATGCTAGAAAACAAATTCTAAGAAATTATGATTTGGGTGAACCTTTTGAAAATATTTTGATCTTAAAAGAGTCAACAAAACTTATAAACTTTAGAGAAAAAAATTTTTGGTTCTTGCATTTAAGGAAATAGGTGCATTTAAGTACATAATTTTTCAAAAAATTAAACCAAACCAAATTAAGATAAACAAAGAATTTAGAAAGAAACTTTAGTGTTCAGAATCTCTTTTCACATATTAAGGTATGAAACGTTTATTATTTTTCAATTAGCCATTAGTTTAGGGAAAGTGTCAATTTTGCTGTGTTTAGAACATTTATATTCTTGAAACTCGTGTTTAAATCTCAGTTCTAGAGCATCCAAAGCAAAGTAGATTTCTTTAATATTTTTAAGATCTTAAAAGGTTTTGTATTTTATAGAAAATCAGAAAGTCGGGTTTTGACAGCAAACCGTTTTTTGGGTGAATATCGTTAAATTACTAACAGATCTTTAGATGAAATCTACAACTAAATTGTATAAGCTTTATGGCTGATATGACCCCCCTGGATCGTTTAGTGGTCAAAAGTTTATGAATTTGTGTATGAATTTGGATTAGGGATGGATTTCCGATTCTATTTCCAGTCTTCTATTTAAAGTAGTATTTTTAGCAACAAAGTTTAAAGCAGTAAAATACAAATTTTATTTTCATACATAAAAAATAAGTAACTAAAAATATAGGGGGGTCATATCCATTTAGCAATACGATAAGTTTTGAATTCAAGGGAATTTCTACAAAATTTAAACAAAATGATCTCCCAGGGGGGCATACAACTCTCAACCATTCCTGTGTGCGAGTACTGTTGTCAGGGATGGAGGGGACCTACAGTTTAATGCCGAATCCGAACTTTTTCATGACAAGCATTACTCTTGGAGAATTTGTCAATTCCTCGCAAGAGGCAGCACCCGTTTTTTTTTTTTTTAAATTAAGTGGCACAGGCAGAGATCGAACCCAAGACCTCTCGCATGACAGTCCAACGCACTAACCATCATGCCACGGGTACTACATAGACATAAATAGGTACAGATAATGTAGCCTTCTAATGAAAAAAGAATTATTAAAATCGGTCCAGTACTTTTTGAGTTTATTCGTTACATACAAAAATACAAATCTTTCCTCTTTATAATATTAGTGTAGATATAAAATTCTGAGGTCCTAACTATGTTGTTTCTGTAGTTGGAGGGAGGTGGAAAACCTTTTTTTCATTTCTACAAACGGAAAAAACTCTAGAAAATTTAGGGAAACAAAAAAAAAAACAGAAAATAAGAAAGATTCCCGATAAATATATCGGGCTCCAGAAATCTTAATGTTTTCACAATTGTTTATTTTTTTCTGCTAAGGTCTTAAAGTCTTAATTCATTAATTTAGGGATTTTTCGATCAGATGTTTATAAAAATTCGCAAATTCATTCAACTCATTTCATTTCCTTCTAATGTATCATTTGATTTTTACTCCACAATCAAAAGTAAAATAAAAATAGTGAATATCCTGCCTAAGGTGAGTGAGCAGGAAAATATTTTATTTCTGCCAAAAAATAAAAACAAAACAAACAAAACTGCAAAAAAAAAGTCCATCACCCAAACATCGCTCCACGTAAAGTTGAAAAACCCCAAGGAATGTAGGTAGCAAGCTATCTCCTAGTTTGGAGACGGAGTTAGAATGGAGTATTCCTGGTATCTTCCTCTCCTATATAAGTTCCTATATAGGTATACAAGAGCTCATAGAGTAAGGTAGGTATTCTATAATTTAAGCATTTGAATATAAATGTGTTTCAGGAGAAAGGAAATCAAAAGAGAAACTTTTAATTAATTTTGCAATAAATTCAAAAGAATAAATTGCTTTTTATGTTATCCATGTTTTTTTTTTTCTTTTTGTTCTTGTTCCTTTTTATTTTACTCATTCTTCATTGTAATCATTTGTATAGCATAAGCTTTGGTATGGTTTAATAAATCATTTTATGTAGTTTTTGTTTTATTTCCGGATTCATTTTAATTTTTTAAGTACAAACAAAAGTTTTTGAAAGCTAAAAAAAAATATCAAACAGCTAATTCCTCGCTTCATCTTGAAATCATTTTTAATTTAATTTTCCAAAAATTCAATAATATACAAAATTCTGTCTGTAGCCAATTACAATTTCCACAAATCATCGAGTTTCCTTTTTGGTGGGATGTTCTACCTCAAACTTAAAAATATAACAACACCAACAGAAGAAAAATCAACCAAAATTACCCTCGCTCCACAGTCAAGCCACTCAAACAAACGATTTACAACAAAAGTAAGCGTAAGCGGCAAAGGCCAAATTAAAGCTAATGAAATACAAGAAATAGCGGTTGTTGCTGGTTGCCTTGCGGGAGCTGGTTTTGGTAAGTTATTGGGGATGTTTTTCATTTCTTAAAAATGAAGAACAAGAACAAGAAGATGAAGAAGAAAAAAAACTGACATCCATAATTCATTCGCATTCGCTGCGGGACCGGACGGAACGCCGAGACGGGTGGAATGATGAACATTGAAAAATTCTCTCGCATTTTCTAAGTTTGAGTTGAAAATTTTCACCACCCTCTCATAGTATCATCCATCCATCCCTTATATATTTCGTATTCATTTATTTCGAATGAGGGATGCTGCTGATGGAAGCTGATGGTAGCACGTTATGGTAATAATGATAATAACGATGATCAAGTAAAACAGTGATGCTGAATGTTATATTCTTTTAATTTTTTGTTGTTGTAGTCAATATTACGGAGAAGAATCCATATCCATCCATTCATCCACCCAGTTGATGTTCGCCAAAGAACTTTGATAAATTGGAGCCCCTTTTTTTTCTTAAAGTTAAAGGAAAAGGCAAGACAAGGCATCAGCAGGCAATGAAGAAGCTAATATCGGAAACAAGCATTTGCTAATCATTATTCAAAAATTATTTACGTTTTTCTTTTTCTTTTCGTTTATATATTTTTTTTTTTAGTGTTAAAGTTGAAGAAATTGTGTTTTTATTTTGAAGTTTTGTGTAGAATCCCCATCGTCATCATCATCGTCGTTATATTATTGCAGGACATAATGATTGGACTGAGAAAGGAATGAGGCAAATGTTCATAAATTAATGGCCAGGACGCAGGAGGTAGGGATGTATATGTATAAGGAGTCTTGACTCTCGGAAATGAAAGTAAATTAAATTATATCGATCGATTGCACTCGATTTGTTATGCAAATGGGAATTAATAAAACACTTTTGTGGAATTTTTTATATGACGCAGGGAATTAAATTAGTAACAGCAATGTTAAGCAAATTTTCTACACGTTACTTACAAGATCTGAAATGTATTAATTAATACAAAATAAAAGGTTTTTAAATGTGCTAAGACATACACATTAGCATATAGGAGATTACTTAATATATCGACCCCTTTACGCTAAATTATCGTAAGCGCAAAAATTGATAGTATTATAAGCGACTAATCAAAATCTTACTACTGGTCCATAAAACCACTTATACCCTAAGTAAGTATAGGACTTGGACATTTATTAATTATGCTTAAGCTAAGACATGACAATAGCCATGTGTTAATAGAAAATTTTAAAAATTAAGTTTTCTTTTTTATTGAAAATTTCGCTTACAATAAAATCAAGGAAAGAGATCGATATGAAAAGAAAATAGTTTGTGTATCAACCTGGTAATTCCACTTTACTGCCTTTAAAAACTAGTCAACGTATTTTCTAACAAAATATAGTTGTTTCAGTTCGCGGTGCCGTGAAATAAAACCATGTGATATAAGGCAAACTTTTGATTAATTTTATTAAATGGCGCATTTTCAAAAATTGGCCTTATTTTACTTTTGTAAAGTGAAATAAAGTCAATTTCCAACATTTGGTCTAATTACACTTAAACAATGTGGAAGAAATCCAAATTGGTTTTATTTCACTTTCAACACATTGCCAAGAATGGCCTTATTTCACTTTGTCAAAGTGCAATATGACTATAACTGCTGAAAATTGGTCTCATTTTACTTTTGAAAAGTGCAATAAGGCCAATTTTTGAGCGTAGCTTTTATTTCAGGGTACCTCAGTTCGAGCGTTAAGGTTACTGTACCATAAAGTTAGCTACAGTTTATTGTTTTTTTTTTTTTAATACTTATACTAAGCACAGGGGTGCCGTGAAATAAGACCAACTTTCAAAACTCCCAATTTTCAGCAGTCATATTGGAAATTATTGTGGAGAAATAATATCAACTAACTTTTACGGAGAGGTATGCTATGGGGGCATTCTTCATGGGCTCAACAAATAATTAATTTATAAATAATAATAATGCCTGAATTAATAATACAATTTATTGGCTCAAAAACAAATTATTCTAAATCAATAAATTATTTCATTATCTCAACAAATAAGTTGATTTACTCAATAAACATTTTTTCCGGTTCAATTAACTATTTTACTCGCTCAACAAACAAGGTTGCTTGAATCACTCAAACATTTTATCGGCCTAACAAACAAAGATACAAACATTTATAAACACAATCAATAAACTAATGCTTGTGTCAATAAGCGATTATTGAGCCAATAAATCTGTTTGTTGCACAAATATTAATAAACTTTTTTATTGTCCCAATAAACTTTCTTATTGCGTCTACGTACTTTTTCGGTTCAGTGTATAAGAGAATTGGTATGAATTTATAAACAATAATTGTCAGCTCGAATATTTTATGAAAGAATAATTTACAACGGAGAATTACGTTTTTATTACATGGTAACATTTTTAGAAAATATTGATTGTCAGTTTTTTTTTACAAAAAAATAAAATGAACCTTTTAAACAAATATTACAAATTAGCAAAAAAATACTTTCGACTCAAATGTCTTGGAAACGAAAAAATATAACAACTTCATGTATAATTCATCTTATGCAGAATATACATAAGTGTTACCATTTGGTAAAATTTATAGAAAAATCTAATGGAGAGTTTTTTTTAATCATGGGTGGTAAATTGATAGCTCGAAAGAAAACAGTTTAAACTCCAATTTTGTATTGCATACTTTTTGATGTTTTTTAAATGACACCTTATAACAACAATTAATATTTGCATATGAACATTTTTAAGGGTTTTTAGTTTTGAAAAACTGTGTGATGTTTCCCCTTGATTAGAAATGAAAATTATATACTAATCGATCGGAAATCACACAAAGAATTTTTTTTGAGAAAACAAAGTTTAATTACGCATTTATTTTTCGCTTAACATATATTTTTCTATTTTCCGGACGGAAATTCATTTTCTTGAACAGCTGATACTCTTATGTTCAAAAGTAAAACAAATCGTTCCACTGATTTGTGTTAAAATTCACATCTGGATTTAAATCAGAAAATTATTTTTAATGACAGTCATTTTTAATGATAACTATAAACGACCTGCCAAAAAAATTCCAATGATTGGTTTCAATGATAATAATTAATAACCGATGATAGCTATAATTGCCCCCTTAGTCAAGAATTAAAATTTAAAATCAATGTTATTTATAACGGATAAAATTAATTAAGGACCACACATTTATTTTTGCATGAAATATGCATTAATTAATTTTCTTTAAATTCCTTTCTTCACGTTACATAATGTTATTAACTTGTTTAAAGTCAATGGGGCAGATTTTAAACAGTTCTAGTTTCAGCAATAAGGCTGACTCTTATAAAAGTAGTTTTTTATTTGTCTTGTTTAAATTTGTCTTAAATTTAAAGACTAAACAATTCTTTTGACTAATAAAGGTTTTTTTTTTTTTTTTTTTTTTAATTCATTTTTATTACTTCAATCTTAAATCTATCTTAAAGCTAGACAAAAATTCATAAAACTAGCCTAATTGACCATAACTTACAACTAACTTACTGGTCCCATACGGACGCTCTAAGTTAAACAATAATACTTAATGCTAATGCCTTTCGGCCCTAAGATCTATTTTACTTCAATTCATTTTATTTATTTTTGTATTCTTTAGAAAATTTAGAAAAAAACTAATGTCAATATCCTTTTTTATTTTTACTTAAAAAACTACTTAAAATAAGGTCCTTAATATAAAACTTAAAGCTAACTAAAACTACCTATTCTACCTATAAACTACTTAAAACTAGAACAACCACAGCAGCAAATCTAACTATCTAACGTTTTGTTTTTCATATTTTGTTGTCTTTTTTTCTTTTTTTTTTAATTTATTTATTTTTTTGTATTTTTTTTGTTCTTTTTTTTTTTTTTTAATATATTTTTTGTGTATATTTTGTTTGTACTTTTTTTTCTTTTTTGTGCCACCATGCCTATTCTACTTAAAACTAAACCCTAAAACTATAAAACAAGTATGTAAGCCGGCCAAGGCTTAAGACCCCATCCCGACTACCCACTATCAAGTGCCGATTGAAGCCACCAAAACTGGTTCTCCTGCTTCACCCTATCATTTCGGTCCCGTTCGGACACAGCCCTACTGAACCGAAGGAGCTCTGCTCCGCCTTGTGCCATGACGTCCCGATTGTACAGGAGTCGCCTATCCACGGTTCGTCGTCTGACGTGGTAGATTAGCGGAACTGCCAATCTATCCTGTATCAGACCGCATCTGTCTAAAAAGAGGAATGACTCTGGTGGAATGAAGCCGCCCAAGCGTGCACTTTCAAAATACTCGTCGTTCGGATAGAACGCCCCGAAAATTAAATTGTTGGTCGAAGACATAGCTCTTGCAATGTGACCTCGGACGAGTTTTATCACGAAATTGTCAATTCTGTTGATTCGAGCCCCGTTGTATAGGACCTCGTTGGAATAGTAATGCACATAAGAAGATTCGGCTGTTCTGTATAAGCCGGTACAGCGTCGTAAACACTGCCGCTCGAACACCCGAAACTTCTCCATCTGGGAAGGGGCAACGTTGAACCACACAGGACAACCATAAACGATCATCGGCCGTATGAGGGCCATATAGCAAATTACCTTCACTCTGGGGTCAAGCCGACTGCTAAAAAACAGCCGTTTCGTCAGAGCGAAGGCTCCTCTGGCCCTGGTCAGAGCAGCATTTATATGTCTGTCGAAATATAAATACTGATCTAACCAGATACCGAGGTACTTCACTACACTTTTGCTCGCTAATTGCTGCCCGTGAAGATCAACGATGACCATCTTGCGCCAATTCTTGCACGTATCCCTCGTGGCCCTAGCCAACGGAGTCCGGAACAGAATTGTCTCCGACTTCTGGACATTTATTTTCAGTTTCCAGTCGTCGCAATATCGCTGAATCTTGTCGAAATCACGCTGCAAGAGAATTCTAATAACCTCAACCTTTCGGGCCGTTCTGTACGCAATAAGATCGTCGGCGTACGCAATTGCCTTTGTAAGACTACCTATCAGATCGCTGGTGTAAATGCTGAAGAGAATCGGCGAATTCACCGCTCCCTGTTGAAGACCATTTTTAATTAAGAATGTTGTGGTAGATGTTACATTGCCACTTTTGACAACAAACTTTCTACCGTTAAGCATATCATAAAGTATATACAACAATGGCTTGCTTATGCCAAGCCTGCTCAGTTTTAGGTAAAGACCCTCTAACCATACGGTGTCAAAGGCCTTTTCCAAATCAACCAGAACAGCACCTGTGCATTGTTGTTTTGATTTATTCCATTGGATATCAGAAACGAGTTTAGACGCAGCATGAATTGTGTCATGACCCGCCTTGAACCCGAACTGTTTATCCGGAATTATTTTGTTGTCCGCAGCCCACTTAGTCAGAGCCCTATTGATGATCTTTTCGAAAACTTTGCTGATGCTCGGAAGAAGACTTATCGACCGAAGATTTGACGGGTTGGAGTTGTCCTTTCCCTTTTTCGGGAGAGGATGAACCACAGCGGTCTTCCAATGCCCTGGATAGTATGCATTATTCAGTGCATTATTGAAGAGTGTGGTGTAAATGTCAATTGCCTCCATCGGTAAATGTCTTAGTACAACGTTGGATATACCATCGACACCTGCTGACTTTTTATTTTTTATTGAGTTGAAGATGAGCTGAAGCTCAACCTTCGTTACTAACAAGGGACTTGGTCCCGTTTGCTCGGCGATTATGGCATTTGCCAAGGAATCGTCATTGAACCGCACGAAACCGCGGTTCTCAGATCGCCATTGTGTTATATCATTTCGAAGGTAAAAATGATTAAGTAGGGCTCTGTTTTCCAGGTCGTGGTTGGGGCGAATGCTAGCATTCACCTTGTACACTTGCTGGAAAGCAGCTCCCACCGCCTCCACTTTTTCCTTCGGATCTTCAATTATAAAAAAGTCATCGTCAAAGATGGCTTCTTCTGGATCTATTTGCGCTGTCCTGAGTACGTCTGTGTTCTCGTCAGTTCTTTGAAGTTTCAGACACGGAAGGTCATTGTCGTTCTTTTTCCTGAATATCTTGTTGATTTTAGGGAACATACTAGGGTCACTGGACTTAACTGACCGGATCTTGCGGTCCCAGTACTTGTTAATCGATAACCTGTAGTTCTCCTTAATCAACAGATTGACATTTTTTATTGACGACTTCAGTGTCCTAACCTCCAAGTCGTGTGGGTCTGTAAGTCGTCTGTACAAGTTTTTGAGTCTTGTCAGTAAGCCACTCTTGTGCTTATGTAGTGCGTCAATAGTCGCGTTTCTGTAAGCGTCCATTTGGTCCCGTTCTTTGTACTTTGGTATTGTCCGTTCCATTGTTCGTTTTATTGTTTCATCCATCTGTTGTAAATGTTGGTCAATTTCTGTATTTGTCAGGTTTCTGTTGTTTGGTGGGGCTATGTCACTCGAACGAAGTTCTCTCGCTAGGGCGTTGGTGAAACGAGGCCAGCGCATCTTACTGTAATTGTAAGAATGCGTTGCAACGTATTCCTCCAACTCCACGCGTTCGTTCGGAATCTGCATTACAGCAGCCAGTCCGCAGTGATCACTGTCGTACTCGACTGTCTGTAAGCAGTTTCGAGGGTGATTACCCACTTTGTCTGTAACTGTCAGTCTTGTGTCGTACAGCAAAAGATCCAGAAAGGAGCCGCTTCTTGGATACGATGGCTTTTCAGTAGCCAGTAGGTCGACGCCATATTCAACGCTGTAAAGATCCATCAAATTAAAAAGATGGTTACCTCTGGGATTACTATGTTGATTTCCCCAATCTTCATGTTTTGCGTTCAAATCACCGGCCAAGATGAAATAGTTTTCTTCCAAGCTCAGTTTCAGTTCCCTAAAAAGAATCTCGAGTTCTGAAGCAAAGTAAGTAACCTGCGGAGCTCCAGCCGCGTAAGCCGCAATCATATACATCCGCTTCCCTTGAGTGAGAGAGATGCATACAACGCAAACTTCTAGCGTCTTGAGCTTTCGCAATTCATTGTTGTATATGACCTTATAATTAATGCCTTTTCGTATAAAGAGAGCGACACCGCCCCCTTGAGTGGAGTCGGGCCGGTCTCTTCTTACGATATTGTAATTTTTATGAGTCAATTTGTGTTTGTGGTTTAGCTTAGTTTCGCTAGCCATAAACACATCGGGACTGTAGTCTTTCAACAATTGGAACATATTGGCTCTTCGTTCAATCCTAATCAGTGAATTTACATTCACAGCTAGGACTTTTAGGCGCGTCTCCGGCAGCGCGCCCATTATGGTCTAAATTGCGCCAGGCCAGGCAACAAAGAGTAGAGATGATCTACCCTTTTGCCTTGCTCCTTTATCTGACTTTGCAGCCCTGTTAGTTGACCTTGAATGCTCAACAACAAGGCTACAATGTCAGGCTGCACCTCTGGTGCCTTAGGCACGGGGGCCTTTGGGGCAACCGTTGGTGGAGCCTGTCTCGTATTCCCATTCCCTGACACCATTTGGGCGTAAGAGAATTTGGGATCCACGAATTTTTGTGTTGGAGCCTGTCGAACTGTTCGACTTACTTCGGCTTTTTGGCTGGCCTGTTTCTGTTTCATTTGTTGGACCTTAGGGCAGCCCCTATAGTTAGCCGGGTGCCCTTGGTTTCCACAAAGGACACACTTGAGCTGGGTTAAGTCCTCAACCCGCTCATTCCCCAGCTTACATTCTCCCTCGTTGTGGTTTTCAGAACACCTGACGCAGCGCAACTGCATATTGCAGTTGGCTCCGGCATGGCCGAACCTCTGGCACTTCGTACATTGTAAAATGTCGTCGTGCCTTTTTAATGTCTCCCAGTGTATGGCTTGATAGTCGAGGCATTTGATTTCCCTCAGACTCTCAAGCCTACTTTGGGGCGATAATGTTACGAGGAACATTGGCAGCCTGTAACCCCCTCGCCTGGACTTCACCGTAGTGAAAGGCTTGACCCCGATAAAATCGAGATCATCATTGGCATTTCCACGGAGCTCAGCTAAGAGCGCCTCCGGTTCCGTGCAGGAACTTATGCCCTTCAGAAGGACCGTCTTAAATTTTTCGCTTTTAGGCGTGTAGCTGAAGAACTCAGCTGTGGCCTCTTTTAGTAACCCTTTTACTAACTTGTAATCGGCCAGTGAGTAACACTGGACCGAATAATTTTTTTCTTTTTCGTTTAAAATTTTAATGATAAATTTGCCCTTAGTGGCCGACTTACATACCTGTTTTATGTCGTCCAGGTCAACTCTGTGTGTCCTTATTGGTGGTATTTTTTCCCTTTTTGTCTGTGGTTGTTTCTGGTGTTGCTGCTGCTGTTGCTGTTGCTGTTTCTGCTGCTGTTGCTGCTGCTGCTGTTGCTGCTGTTTCTGCTGTTCCTGCTGCCTTGGTTGTTGCTGTTGCTTAGCATTAGCCGAAGTCGATGGGCCCTCAGACATTGGGCCTGTCACTGCTGATGGCGTCTTTTTATTTTGCTCCGCTCCTGTGTTTTTGGAAGCGGGCTTGGATTGTGGTTGTTTTTGCTGCTGTGGTTGTTGTTGCTGTTGTTTTTGCTGCTGTTGTTTTTGCAGCTGTTGTTTTTGGGCTGCCTCTTTCTGTCGGCGCGCCTCTTGTTTCAGCTTTAGGGCACTGAGGAGGGGCTCTATTTGCTCCTTGAGCTTATTAAGGCTTTGCTCGTACTGGCTGATCTCTGCCTGTTTGACTTGCAGGGCCTGCACCAGTTCTCTTTCATCTTGGAGGTCCGCCGCTACCTCCAAAGCCTTGTTTGTCTGCGGGACTGGCTCTGGCTCCGATAGAATTAAGTCTATATTCGGAGGCCTGAAGAGCCCCTCTCCGCCTTCGGACATATATTCAGTTTTCTCAGACTCGACGTAGTCTGAGAATTCACTGTCCGTGGTGACTCCTTCCCTCTTCTCCATTTTTTTTTTGTTCGCCTGCCTTTTAGCCGAATTGGTTCTTTCAACCTTATTTGGGCTTTTTTTTAATTTTCTTTTTGGTCTGGCCGCTGACTGGTCAGATGCCTGACCTGATGTTGTTGCGGTTGTTTGCGGTACCGCTGCTGGAACCACCGCAACATCGCCTGATATGTTGGCAGAGGTATCTTTCGATACCTCTGCTCTTTTCTCTTTCATCATTTGCCTTTTTTCCCAATTTATAAAATCGGCAATTTCCCGATTATGAAAAAAAGCTTCTAAGTTTTTCGTCGACTCGCTCTGGGACTCGAACCCACGACCCTTGGATCTGTCTCCAGACGCCACCTCCACTGGGCTACGATTCCTTGTTATTAGTAGTGGCAAACCACCGTCTTAAATGGAAAACCCTACAAATGCACTTTACTTTACTTTTTAATTTAAAATTAACTGGCAATCACTTATTAACACTTCTTCACTCGCTGGAAGTCAAATAACGACTGGACTAATAAAGGTTATTAAAGTGACCTAGCGCATTTGTGCGGCTTTTTATGAGCTGTGGTAGAGAATTCCATTACAGATCGAAAGGTGTACGGTTCAAATCCTGGGGTCCGCTTTGAAAATCAATTTTGTGTGTAATCTTTTTGTAGACTTTTTTTAATTCATCTTAAGCCAATTAACCCTTCCAGCTAAGATGCCGGGCGATTTTGCGATTTTCAACACTATGTACCACATTCTTTTTTGTTGTTGTTTGGGTGATCGATACACCGTTCAAAGCTGACCAAATATTGTACATATATTGTTTAGGTTCATAGTCTTTTGAATTAGTGGGTGGAAATGGTGTTGTTTTGTTGCGGTAATATTTACTTAGTGCATGCTCCACAAATTCAAGCCAAGAAAGCTTTCGTGAATGTTAATTTACAAAGTCTTAAAATCATTTTCTCATCTTCAAAAAACATTTTTCTTTAAATTATTTTTATGAATATACAATCGTTAAATTGATAAAGTATACTTTAAAAATGATAAAGAAGTATATTTTCCTGCTTTTAAAGTTAAACGAGTTCTTAAGCGTTAAAGTATACTTTATATCGTTTGAAATTATCAAAGAGTCAACCCACATTCTAAAACTCATTTTTAGAGTCAACTTCAAATTTAAAAAGAGGCTGAGATGCGACCCACGCTTATAACTTCCCATCCCGTCTGTCGATTTGTCTTGCTTAAAAGTTTGTCTTTATGTATCAATTTTCACAAAATTTGCGTACTATTTTTTGTAGATTTTATTTTTGTATGAAAAAACGGACTGTTGGATTTTTATATCGAATGATATATGAATATCGAAAACAATATTTTCTGTGAAATAAAATAAGTTTGAAGCCAATATTTGTAATTTTTGAAAAGCTATTTGAGTCGAAAGTAAATTTGTACCAAGTTTTAGTATTGTTTTTTTTATGTTTTTATTTTTTTTGTAAAAAAAAATGTCAATTCGATTTTTCTCAAAATTTTATAGAATGTTGAAAACAATATTTCTTATAAGTTAAAATTAGTTAGTTAACATTTTTGAAAAAATATTTGAGTCGAAAATCAATTTTTTCCAACTTTTTTAGGTTTTTAATTTTTTGTACAAAAGCTGTCAACTCGATTTTTTTCAAAATTTTACTGAATGTTGACAACAATTTTTTTCAAAAGATAAAAGTAGTTAACAGTTAATATCTCCAAGTTTTGAAAAGATATTTGAGTCGAAAATCAATTTTTACCACCTTTTATACATTTTTTTTTAGGTTTTTATTTTTTGTAAAAAAAACTGTCAATTAGATTTTTCTCAAAATTTTATCAGATGTCAAGAACATTATTCTTCGTTGCACAAAATTGTTTTGGAGATGAAATCATATTTTAGTCGTGAAATTTTCGAGGTGAAAAATTTTTTTTTCAGTTTTTTTAATTTATAAAAAAACTGTTAATTGGATTTTTTTTGCAAAAATATAATTGTTTTGTATCACATTGCAATATATAATATACAATTTAATACAAGTCTCTAGCGTCATTGGTTCATGAGATATTTAGGTTTAACCAAAATGTTCACCTTTTTTTAAAAATGCTATGGTAAAAAAACCACCCACGCAATTTTCTTGAGAGCCCTTTCTGCATCTTTTTGTCGTATTATCTGTATAACAAAATTTATTTGAAGTCGATATCTCTTCTGGTTCTTGAGCTATGGACGACGAAAAAACATCGCAAACGTACAGACGTATACGGACGTACGAACGTACATACGTACACACGCACGCACAGACATCTTTCTAAAAATCTTTTATTTCGGCTCTAGGGACCTTGATACGTCGAGAAATGTCAAAAATTGCAATTTGACAATCGGAGGGAAGTTAAAAATGATTTTGAGTAATTCTTAAAAGTAAATTTACGGCAGTTTCTTCACTTGTGGTCTTGAAATACGGAGTCTTCTCAAAATTTTCATTTCAACTAAAAAATTGAAACAATAGGGTAATTTTCTAAAAATCTCTTTTTCATAACAAACACTTTAAAAAGTGAAGGACTGATACATAAAAGTAGTTCAACCTTGTTGAACTTGTTAACGATGCTTGTTATTCTACTTCATCATTTCGACCCAACAATCAAAACCAATCCTAAGAAAATAAATATTATTTCGATTTAAGATTAATAGATACAAATTCCTTTAAAACAAAACAAAATTATTTCATATTTGTAATTAACAGCAGGTACCTCACCTATACCTTAAATAAATGTAACTAATCATAACAAACATGTTTAGCCCATTTTTATGGCATCACATCTCGCATGGCACGTTCCAAGACCAATTCCATTTTTTTTTCTTTGGTTTTTCCATCCATTTCCATTCACATTTGGACTTGGTCCAGAATCCAAATTGCTTGCATTTTAACTGCATCAACGAAATAAAAATGCCACTGACCATAAATGTAATATCATGACACGAAACGACATAACCATTATGAGTGCAAACGACTTCTTCCACCTTTCCTCGCATTTGTCCCTCTCGCTGTGTTATCGTCCGTCGTCGCGTTCGTCATCGGTCTAAGTACCAAATGCATCCATCGCCATCGCAGCTAAAATAAAAAACGGTTCCACATCCATATGCAATGCAAGTTATTCGTTGTAATAAAAGAAAAGAAATAAATTAATGCACGACTATAATATTATCTACACTTTCGAATTCAACGCGCTTGTAAGACATTAAATCATCTTGGTCCCCATAATAATTTGGTAGACTACAAAAAATATATCATAGTTAATTTTCCGTGAAAACGATAAAAATTATCATCTATATCATATCAGGTACTCACTCGCTACACCAACAACCAACAAACGGTTCAGTCTGGACATACGTCACGAACTTGGTGCCAAATTCCAGGAAACTTATGCGATTCCAATCCGATGTGTCGCGCTCTTTCGGAGTAGTCGTCCCAGAGCTACAACCATTTTTCCAAAATTAAAACCACTGTCTCAAAGAGTGCTCCCCTACCCCCCTCAATCTTCTAAAAAACCATAACCAAACGATATTTATCAAAACTACATTTTATACCAACGATCATCGTCGTCGTGGTCGTCGACTCATTAAAAATATTAACTAGATAGTCGCGCATTCATAAATATTCATTAGTGGTTCCGATGTCGTTCATATGAAATTATTGAAATAAAATATCTTTTTATTTTTATTTTTGTTTGTTTTTGATATTTTTATTTTACGAGGGTTTTGTTTTAAGTGGAATATAGGTACGAGTATCTCTGTGACAGACGACGACGACTGCGACGGGACGGTTTATAGGAGAGTTTAGTCAGTCCAGCGTGACCCAGCAATGTCATAAATAATGTCGTCAATGTTTACTGCTGCTTTATGTATGAATATTTGAGTGGAGGAACGTTTGACAGCTTGGACAGTTTAAGAGGTCTATCATTCCTAAGTGTATACAAACAAAAACATTTAGGCCGGATATTTTAATAGTCCATGTTTTGTTAATAATTTTTAATTACTTTGCGATATGAATATAATTAATTAAAATATTTTATTGTTTCTAAAATTGATTTTTAATCGATACTAGGTAGGAATATATCTACATATAGCCGTAATAGTTATTGATATTTAATGGTGTATAAACGAATTAGACGAGTTTTACTACAAATTGCAACTAGATGGAGTAGCCATAGACCAACAAATTAATTTTAAATAATAAATTACTTAGCGAAAAGTCCTAGTAGCTATCGCTTTATCTAGTTTTAATTATTGACAACGTAATTTATTCATATTTCAATATAGTTATAATAATAATAACTAATAAACGGGTTAAAGTGAACAAATGTAGAAGTTATAAACTTATTAGAATTAAATTAATTAGTATCGAGATTATAAATAAATCATATCTTACCAGAAAGAAAATTATGTGAGTTTGGAGAAATCGTTTGAGCAAGTGAATTGTATAAGTAGATTTAAAATAAGAACCTGGTACCTGGATCAACCAAATTTTCAAGATCTAAATTGTCAAAATTAACTTTGGTTTGCCAATTCTAAGAACTTATTTGTATTCATCCAAAAACTTGAAGTAAAATAGTTAATTCTCTTGAATCAGTATTTAAAAAATATATAAATTTTCAAATAAAAAAAAAAATTGATTACATTGAAAAATAATTTTTGCCGATATTGCAGACTATATATTTTTTTTAAACGTGAATAAATTTTGAAAGGTGAAATGCCTGCTAAAACGTGGGGATACCTTTTGTTGGACCACTAAATTACAATTTTATGTCGCTCGTTTTTTGAAATTGACTTGTTCTTATTTTCATACTGTCCATGTGAAAAAATGAAAGCGAAACGTATCGTCTCAGTAATATTGAATGAATATTGTTTTGAACAGCCTTTAAAACTATTTTATTTTATGCATTTTTACTTGCGGCATATAGAAACTATATGGCAAGTATTAAATAAACGGCAAGTATTGCATTCGTAAAAAAATTCGAAACCGAGATTTTAATCAAACATGAAATTACGATGGCATCAGAGAAGTCGAAAAAAATGGGTCCCCCATTCCATCCACCTGTCGAAACTATTGGATAGATAAAGTTCTAAGTTAGAAATTAAGGTTTTAAACAGATCCCAGTTAGCCGTTTTTTAATTATTTCAAAATTAAAAATAATTATAGACCCCATACAAATATTTTGCGTAAAAAATCGAAAATTCGAATTTTCGCAAAAACGAACCAATAGATTCTTATTAAATTTTCTCTAAATTTGTTTTTCTTTCAATAAAAAAAAAATATTTGTGTATTGCCCCAATAGAAATCGTTATTTTGTTTTCTTAAGAACTAATTTCAATAATTTTATTTATTTTATTTTTTTCTTCACAAGCCTTATACTGTTGTAAAATTATTTGATGCTCAAAAATGTGAGATTTTACTTTTTGGATTTTAAAAAAATATTTAATTTGTTTTTTTTTTTTCAAAACTCGATATCTCAAAAACGGGTCAATATTTTTCTAACGAAATTTAAATGTAAAACGTCTATTAAAAAACTCTAAGAAACTGCACTAAAAAACCGTGAAAACATTTTTAAATTAAAATTGAAAAAATGTATAAGTACATACATACAAATTAATTTAAAAAAAAGGCTGTAACGATTTTCCGAACAAAAAGTTAATAAATAATTTTTTTTTTGAGAAGTAAAATGGTATTTAAATTTTTGAAGACAAAGATTTTCCAAGCCTATGCAAGTTTTAGTAAATAGTTTTAACTTTATCACTCCTAAAACAATCAAACGTTCTTCATTAGTTTCTTTGCACAGTGTAATTTACTTAATATTTATGATATTGAAGTATGTATCGAAAAATTTGATAAGAAATAAAGATAAATATTGATAAAATATCAAAAATATGTTATACAAATAAAATTTTGAATGTATGCGATGGAATTTGTACGAGATTTGTATTTTTCATTCTGAATGACAGTTTTGGTATAGCTTTATAAAAATAAAATGTATGACAGGGTCACACAAACTCACTCACTATTGCATCCAAAATGTGTGTTTAAATATAGTACCTACATTTTAAGATTAAAACATTTATCTGAAGAATAAACTTATCTTCAAAAATTTAATAATTTAATAAATTTATTTTTTAGAAAGTCGAGTGAGTTCATCTTAAATTTATTTCTTATATTTTATTTCCTTAAAAAACTTTAAAACGAAATAATGGTTTTATGGGGATAACCTTTTGAAAATGTACAAAAATATGTTTTTAATTTGAAAAGGACTGTTAAAAGTCAAATCGTTTTTTCCCTGAACACTGTTTATTTTTAATAAAATGATTTAAAATCATGAAAATCATGAAAATAAAATAAATATAATCCAGCAAGTGTTCATATATATGCGTTTCGCCCTGGTGCAATGGTTGAGCTCATCAGAAGAGCCCAAGAAAGAAAACAAGTTAAAAAATCGTTAGGGAAAATTAAATGAAAATCTATCGGTATATTTTTCAGAAAAATAGAATTTTCAATGTTTTGTGAATATGGCTACTTTTATTTTTGGTCTTAAGAAAATAAAAAAAAACCTCACGTGAATCTGCATTATTTTCAAGGGCGACGACAGACGAACGAAATCGCCTGAACCACTTTTTTTTTACTTCCCTACCATCGTAATGTCATGTTTGAATAAAATCTCAAAAGTTTTTGCAAATGCAATACTTGCCATAAGGTTCTTATACGTCGCAAGTAAAAAATCTGTTTTTTTTTTAATACTTACTTGAAATTTGTAAATAATTGTGCTAGAATACAATCAAATAATAAAAACATTATGTATTAAAATCTTGTAGTCCAAATTTTCAATTTTTGTTTGTTTGGTCATTTTGGACAAAATTTGAAAAAATTGTAAGTTTTTGGACCAGTCTAATATCCATAATCAATCATATTCAAATCCATTTATATACTCAGGCGTGCAAAAGCGTGGATGACGCTAAAGAATCTATTTATCTCTATATTCAAATCATAACTATTATTAAAAAATGTAAACTCTCATTCAAGGTTAAAAACATGCCTTTAGGTTAAGAAAAGTATCACGAGCAACAAAATTAATTTAAAAAAAAAAAACTTTTAGCAGAACATGGTTTCGATCCACGGACCTCTGGGTTATGGGCCCAGCACGCTTCCACTTTTTTTTTTTTTTTTTTTCCAAATTCATTTTTTATTAATTCATTCTTAAGACTATCTTAAAGCTAGACAAAAATTCATAAAACTAGCCTAATTATCCATAACTTACAATTAACTTACTGGTCCCATACGGACACTCTAAGTTAAACAATAATACTTAATGCTAATGCCTTTCGGCCCTAAGATCTATTTAACTTCAATTCATTTTATTTATTTTTGTATTCATTAGAAAATTTAGAAAAAACTAATGTCAATATCCTTTTTTATTTTTACTTAAAAAACTACTTAAAATAAGGTCCTTAATATAAAACTTAAAGCTAACTAAAACTACCTATTCTACCTATAAACTACTTAAAACTAGAACAACCACAGCAGCAAATCTAACTATCTAACGTTTTTTGTTTTTCATATTTTCTTTTTGTATTTTTTTTTTTTTTTTATTAATCCATGTTTTTTTTTAATTTTTTTTTTTTTGTATTTTTTGTATTTTTGTTTTTTTTTTTTTTTTTTTTTGTATTTTGTTTTTTTTTGTATATTTTTTTTTGTGCCACCATGCCTATTCTACTTAAAACTAAACCCTTAAACTATAAAACAAGTATGTAGGCCGGCCAAGGCTTTAAACCCCATCCCGACTACCCACTATCAAGTGCCGATTGAAGCCACCAAAACTGGTTCTCCTGCTTCACCCTATCAGTTCGGTCCCGTTCGGACACAGCCCTACTGAACCGAAGGAGCTCTGCTCCGTCTTGTGCCATGACGTCCCGATTGTACAGGAGCCGCCTATCCACGGTTCGTCGTCTGACGTGGTAGATTAGCGGAACTGCCAATCTATCCTGTATCAGACCGCATCTATCTAAAAAGAGGAATGCCTCTGGTGGAATAAAGCCGCTCAAGCGTGCACTTTCAAAATACTCGTCGTTCGGATAGAACGCCCCGAAAATTAAATTGTTGGTCGAAGACATAGCTCTTGCAATGTGACCTCGGACGAGTTTTATCACGAAATTGTCAATTCTGTTGATTCGAGCCCCATTGTATAGGACCTCGTTGGAATAGTAATGCACATAAGAAGATTCGGCTGTTCTGTATAAGCCGGTACAGCGTCGTAAACACTGCCGCTCGAACACCCGAAACTTCTCCATCTGGGAAGGGGCAACGTTGAACCACACAGGACAACCATAAACGATCATCGGCCGTATGAGGGCCATGTAGCAAATTACCTTCACTCTGGGGTCAAGCCGACTGCTAAAAAACAGCCGTTTCGTCAGAGCGAAGGCTCCTCTGGCCCTGGTCAGAGCAGCATTTATATGTCTGTCGAAATATAAATACTGATCTAACCAGATACCGAGGTACTTCACTACACTTTTGCTCGCTAATGGCTGCCCGTGAAGATCAACGATGACCATCTTGCGCCAATTCTTGCACGTATCCCTCGTGGCCCTAGCCAACGGAGTCCGGAACAGAATTGTCTCCGACTTCTGGACATTTATTTTCAGTTTCCAGTCGTCGCAATATCGCTGAATCTTGTCGAAATCACGCTGCAAGAGAATTCTAATAACCTCAACCTTTCGGGCCGTTCTGTACGCAATTAGATCGTCGGCGTACGCAATTGCCTTTGTAAGACTACCTATCAGATCGCTGGTGTAAATGCTGAAGAGAATCGGCGAATTCACCGCTCCCTGTTGAAGACCATTTTTAATTAAGAATGTTGTGGTAGAAGTTACATTGCCACTTTTGACAACAAACTTTCTACCGTTAAGCATATCATAAAGTATATACAACAATGGCTTGCTTATGCCAAGCCTGCTCAGTTTTAGGTAAAGACCCTCTAACCATACGGTGTCAAAGGCCTTTTCCAAATCAACCAGAACAGCACCTGTGCATTGTTGTTTTGTTTTATTCCATTGGATATCAGAAACGAGTTTAGACGCAGCATGAATTGTGTCATGACCCGCCTTGAACCCGAACTGTTTATCCGGAATTATTTTGTTGTCCGCAGCCCACTTAGTCAGAGCCCTATTGATGATCTTTTCGAAAACTTTGCTGATGCTCGGAAGAAGACTTATCGACCGAAGATTTGACGGGTTGGAGTTGTCCTTTCCCTTTTTCGGGAGAGGATGAACCACAGCGGTCTTCCAATGCACTGGATAATATGCATTATTCAGTGCATTATTGAAGAGTGTGGTGTAAGTGTCAATTGCCTCCATCGGTAAATGTCTTAGTACAACGTTGGATATACCATCGACACCTGCTGACTTTTTATTTTTTATTGAGTTGAAGATGAGCTGAAGCTCAACCTTCGTTACTAACAAGGGACTTGGTCCCGTTTGCTCGGCGATTATGGCATTTGCCAAGGAATCGTCATTGAACCGCACGAAACCGCGGTTCTCAGATCGCCATTGTGTTATATCATTTCGAAGGTAAAAATGATTAAGTAGGGCTCTGTTTTCCAGGTCGTGGTTGGGGCGAATGCTAGCATTCACCTTGTACACTTGCTGGAAAGCAGCTCCCACCGCCTCCACTTTTTCCTTCGGATCTTCAATTATATAAAAGTCATCGTCAAAGATGGCTTCTTCTGGATCTATTTGCGCTGTCATGAGTACGTCTCTGTTCTCTTCAGTTCTATGGAGTTTAAGACACGGAAGGTCATTGTCGTTCTTTTTCCTGAATATCTTGTTGATTTTAGGGAACATACTAGGGTCACTGGAATTAACTGACCGGATCTTGCGGTCCCAGTACTTGTTAATTGATAACCTGTAGTTCTCCTTAATCAACAGATTGACATTTTTTATTGACGACTTCAGTGTCCTAACCTCCAAGTCGTGTGGGTCTGTGAGTCGTCTGTACAAGTTTTTGAGTCTTGTCAGTAGGCCACTCTTGTGCCTACGTAGTGCGTCGATAGTCGCGTTTCTGTAAGCGTCCATTTGGTCCCGTTCTTTGTATTTTGGTATTGTCCGTTCCATCGTTCGTTTTATTGTTTCGTCCATCTGTTGTAAATGGTGGTCAATTTCTGTATTTGTCAGGTTCCTGTTGTTTGGTGGGGTTATGTCACTCGAACGAAGTTCTCTCGCTAAGGCGTTGGTGAAACGAGGCCAGCGCATCTTACTGTAATTGTAAGAGTGCGTTGCAACGTATTCCTCCAACTCCACGCGTTCGTTCGGTATCTGCATTACAGCAGCCAGTCCGCAGTGATCACTGTCGTACTCGACTGTCTGTAAGCAGTTACGGGGGTGATTACCCACTTTGTCTGTAACTGTCAGTCTTGTGTCGTACAGCAAAAGATCCAGAAAGGAGCCGCTTCTTGGATACGATGGCTTTTCAGTAGCCAGCAGGTCGACGCCATATTCAACGCTGTAAAGATCCATCAAATTAAAAAGATGGTTACCTCTGGGATTACTATGTTGATTTCCCCAATCTTCATGTTTTGCGTTCAAATCACCGGCCAAGATGAAATAGTTTTCTTCCAAGCTCAGTTTCAGTTCCCTAAAAAGAATCTCGAGTTCTGAAGCAAAGTAAGTAACCTGCGGAGCTCCAGCCGCATAAGCCGCAATCATATACATCCGCTTCCCTTGAGTGAGAGAGATGCATACAACGCAAACTTCTAGCGTCTTGAGCTTTCGCAATTCATTGTTGTATATGACCTTATAATTAATGCCTTTTCGTATAAAGAGAGCGACACCACCCCCTTGAGTGGAGTCGGGCCGGTCTCTTCTTACGATATTGTAATTTTTATGAGTCAATTTGTGTTTGTGGTTTAGCTTAGTTTCGCTAGCCATAAACACATCGGGACTGTAGTCTTTCAACAATTGGAACATATTGGCTCTTCGTTCAATCCTAATCAGTGAATTTACATTCACAGCAAGGACTTTTAGGCGCGTCTCCGGCAGCGCGCCCATTATGGTCTAAATTGCGCCAGGCCAGGCAACAAAGAGTAGAGATGATCTACCCTTTTGCCTTGCTCCTTTATCTGACTTTGCAGCCCTGTAAGTTGACCTTGAATGCTCAACAGCAAGGCTACAATGTCAGGCTGCACCTCTGGTGCCTTAGGCGCGGGGGCCTTTGGGACAACCGTTGGTGGAGCCTGTCTCGTATTCCCATTCCCTGACACCATTTGGGCGTAAGAGAATTTGGGATCCACGAATTTTTGTGTTGGAGCCTGTCGAACTGTTCGACTTCTTTCGGTTTTTTGACTGGCCTGTTTCTGTTTAATTTCTTGGACCTTAGGACAACCCCTATAGCTAGCCGGGTGCCCTTGGTTTCCACAAAGGACACACTTGAGCTGGGTCAAATCCTCAACCCGCTCATTCCCCAGCTTGCATTCTCCCTCATTGTGGGTTTCGGAGCACCTGACGCAGCGCAACTGCATATTGCAGTTGGCTCCGGCATGGCCGAACCTCTGGCACTTCGTACATTGTAAAATGTCGTCGTGCCTTTTTAATGTGTCCCAGTGCACAGCTTGAAAGTCGAGTGATTTGATTTTCTTCACACTCTCAAACCTGCTTTGGGGCGATAATGTTACGAGGAACATTGGCAGCCTATAACCCCCTCGTCTGGACTTCACCGTAGTGAAAGGCTTGACTCCGATAAAATCGAGATCGTCAGTGGCTTTTTCACGGAGCTCAGCTAAGAGCGCCTCCGGTTCCGTGCAGGAACTTATGCCCTTCAGAAGGACCGTTTGAAATTTTTCGCTTTTAGGCGTGTAGCTGAAGAACTCAGCGGTGGCCTGTTTTAGCACTCCTTTAAGTAAATTGTATTCGGCCAGTGAGAAGCACTGCACCGAATACCGCTTTTCTTTTTCATTCAAAATATTAATTACAAAATTGCCCTTAGTGGCCGACTTACATACCTGTTTCAAGTCCTGCAGGTCAACCCGGTAGGTCCTAATTGGTGGCACCTTCTCCTTCTTGGGCTGTGGTTGTTTCTGGTGTTGCTGCTGTTGCTGCTGCTTCTGCTGCTGCTGCTGTTGTTTCTGCTGCTGCTGCTTCTGCGGCTGCTGCTTCTGCGGCTGCTGTTGTTGCTGCTGCATTGCTTTATCTGAGGTCGATGGGCCCTCAGAACTTGGGCCTGTCACTGCTGCTGGCGTCTTTTTGTTTTGCTCCGCTCCTGTGTTTTTGGAAGCGGGCTTGGGTTGTGGTTGTTGTTGCTGTTGTTTTTGCTGCTGTTGTTTTTGCTGCTGTTGTTTTTGTTGCCGTTGAGCTGCCTCCTGTTGTCGGCGCGCCTCTTGTTTTAACTTAAGCCGACTGAGGAGGGGCTCCATTTCCTCCTTGAGCTTTCTAAGGTTTTCCTCCTGTTGGTTTATTGTTGCTTGTTTAGCTTGCAGGGCCTTTACAAGTGCTGTCTCCTCTTGGAGGTCCGCCTCTGCCTCCAAAGCCTTCGTTGTCGGCGGGACGCACGCTTCCACTGCGCCACTCTGCTTGTTAAAAGTTTTGTCAATTTCCATTGAAGAACCAAAGAGCTAAGGTAGAAGCAATATTGAAAAAGAAAATATACAAATTTATGCTCCGTAAATTATGTAATGGGTGATTTTTTTGAGGTTAGGATTTTCATGCATTAGTATTTGACAGATCACGCGGGATTTCAGACATGGTGTCAAAGAGAAAGATGCTCAGTATGCTTTGACATTTCATCATGAATAGACTTACTAACGAGCAACGCTTGCAAATCATTGAATTTTATTACCAAAATCAGTGTTCGGTTCGAAATGTGTTTCGCGCTTTTTTATCGACAAATTTTGTTCAGCGATGAGGCTCATTTCTGGTTGAATGGCTACGTAAATAAGCAAAATTGCCGCATTTGGAGTGAAGAGCAACCAGAAGCCGTTCAAGAACTGCCCATGCATCCCGAAAAATGCACTGTTTGGTGTGGTTTGTACGCTGGTGGAATCATTGGACCTTATTTTTTCAAAGATGCTGTTGGACGCAACGTTACGGTGAATGGCGATCGCTATCGTTCAATGCTAACAAACTTTTTGTTGCCAAAAATGGAAGAACTGAACTTGGTTGACATGTGGTTTCAACAAGATGGCGCTACATGCCACACTGCTCGCGATTCTATGGCCATTTTGAGGGAAAACTTCGGAGAACAATTCATCTCAAGGAATGGACCGGTAAGTTGGCCACCAAGATCATGCGATTTGACGCCTTTAGACTATTTTTTGTGGGGCTACGTCAAGTCTAAAGTCTACACAAATAAGCCAGCAACTATTCCAGCTTTGGAAGACAACATTTCCGAAGAAATTCGGGCTATTCCGGCCGAAATGCTCGAAAAAGTTACCCAAAATTGGACTTTCCGAATGGACCACCTAAGACGCAGCCGCGGTCAACATTTAAATGAAATTATCTTCAAAAAGTAAATGTCATGGACCAATCTAACGTTTAAAATAAAGAATCGATGAGATTTTGCGTTTTATGCGTTTTTTTTTAAAAAAAAGTTCTCAAGCTCTTAAAAAATCACCCGATATATGACTCATAGATACTCGTAGAAGTCGTTTTGAATTTTTTTTTACAAAAATGTTATCTCAAATAGTCTTGAAAATTATTTTGCTTGTCATGTGAGGCGGTAAATTTATATGCTACAAATTTTTGGTACTTAAAATATATAATTAAAAGCTTTAAGAACTTATTTAAAAAATTATGTGACATTTTGAGGAGTAAATAATAGTATTTGGTCATTTACACCGAGTGTTGCCTTAGATCTTTTGTACCAAAATAAAATAACATTTATGTACGAGTATATCATTTATCATGGTGTCCCAAAGGGCAGTCATTTGAGTCCTATTCTCTTTACAATTTTGTTAACAGCTTTTATTAACAGCTTTTTGTACTTATTTAAAGGGTTATCCTTTGAGATTTAAATAAGGAAGATAATATTGGAAATTTCTAAAAAAGAAGTTAAATTGAGTGAAAACAAGTGAAAGTTGGATTTTGAAAGCCCCACATTTAAAAATTTTAACTGTGGGAGAGCAATTAATTAAGCCAAGACATGCGACATGAAATAATTTGTCAATGAAAATTAGATTAAGATTATCGTCTTTTCGACGACAAAGGGTAGAACAACACCTTCTGGTTCAGCTAGTACCTTTTCGAAGACAATAAAAAGAAGTTAAATTAGTAACATTTTATTTAACTATACTTTGAACTCATGTAACATGCCAGTGCTTAAGCCCAATTAGTGTACGCATTTTGCATTGTGAAACTTTAATTTTTCTGATCCGAAGTGAGCCATTTATTTTAGACTTGCAACTGTTTTTGCATTTAAAAATTTATTTCAATTTATGACACTAAATGTCTCTCTTTATGCTCATGTAAGCCCGCATACAGATACATGCCTACGAGTAGATTGATCAATTTCACATCAATCATAAAAATATTTACGATCAACGATAATTAATAAATTATCGATTAGATTTAGATAAATCACAGTCAACAATAAAGCAGCATTGAGTGCGCGCAGCAAAGATTTATGAAAATTATGATTTTTATTTGTATATCCATATGAAACCGTACCTAGCATATTCTGCGGAACGGCGGCGGGGAGTGGCAGCGACGACGGAGTAGCGTTATAGGTATACGCGACCGCATGCTGCCAATTATGATCGACTAAATCTGATGAATGCCACATCGCCACGTACCTACATATGTTTGTCGGAGTCGGAGTTGGAGCTCCGGAGTCAGAGTCGAAGGATGATGATGATGATGGAGGTGCTCCATGGAGGGTTCCCTATATTGCACCGCCAAAACATCGGCTCAACCGGCGGCGCAGAGATGACGACGACGACGACTTCGACTTCTCATGCTTCAACTCACATATCGTTAGCTTGGGGTTCAAGTTTGTGCTCAGTCGCGCGCGCCCGTTTTATTTGAAATTATATTTCTTGCAATATTTACGATGATCATAAAGAGGACAACTGCTTTTCATTCTCTGTGCCATATTTGGCCGCATTGCGATATATGTATTGTTTTATATTTTTTAGTCTCACCGTTTGTTGTTGGGCCCGTGAGTGCTGTACGCTGATTGATTTACATCGAATCGGTGAGTTTATAATGATGAAATGAAAAATTAATATCACTATAGAGGTAGGTAAGGTAAGGTATTGGAATATGTTGTGTGACGATAACCCAAAAGAGAGGTGAAGCAGGAGGCATCAAGCCATCATACCAGGGCATCAAACCACAAGGTTTATCGTGTCGGTCGCATCTCACGGCGGCGGCGGCAGCGGCCGGCGCGGCGCGGTCTGTTTATGGTGCACATGGAGTGCGATTTATGGCACCTTGTATTGAAAGCCGTCCGTCAAACAAAATAATATCTTTGTAAAAATTCCTTTAAGCTTTTGTTTTTGATTCGCGAGAATATTATAAGGTATGTAGTAGGTGAGATGTGCTATGTATGTATGTATATATGAAGACAGTTATAGATATGGGATGTGAGGCTATAAAATGACCTTGATTTTGTGTGATATATTGATATTGGAGGAATTTCTGTATCGGAAAAAGTCAAGGATTACAATGCCGATTTTAGAAATTCAACACTTATTTTAGGTGAGCTTTGTTACACATTCCACAATAAGCTCCGTATTGGAATTGAAAAACTTTCAGCAAAATACAGATAGGTACATAACGCGTTTGAGGTTGTATAATGGTTTTCTAATAGGCATGTAAAGGGTGATTTTTTAGCTACTATCTTTTTGGCAAAACTGGTTTAAAAAGCTGAAGCACGTTTCCTGTTTTGTTTCACTAAAGATGTTTCAGTTTGGTCTATAATTTAACCATGAATCGTCTTACAAACGAACAACGCTTGCAAATTATTAAATTTCATTAGTAAGTAAGTTCATCGCGCTCTTCTTCCATTTTATGGTCAGTTTAATCGACCCACTGAAGCGGCTATTCGGGCTATTGTGACTAAATTTCGCACCAAATTTACATTGTTGGACATTAAACCACCAACAAGCTTATGTAGAATGCGAACTGAAGAAAATATCGCAGCTGTATCGGCCAGTGTTAATGATGACCATCAAATATCGATTCGTCGCCGTTCGCAGCAATTGGGCCTCTGTTACTCAACAACGTGGAAAATTTTCTGAAGGATTTAGGTGTGATGCCTTTCAAAATACAGCTGGTGCAAGAATTGAAGCCGAACGACCTACTGCAACGTACAATTTTTGGTGAATGGGCTCTTGAAAAATGGCCGAGGATCCACTTTTTTTACCGAAAAATTTTGTTCAGCGACGAAGCTCATTTTTGTCTCAATTAGTACGTAAATAAGCAGAATCGTCAATTTTGGGGTAAATATCAGCCAGAAAAATTGCAAGAGCTACCAATGCATCCAGAAAAAGTCACAGTTTGGTGCGGTTTATGGGCTGGTGGCATCATTGGACCGTACTTCTTCAAAGATGATGCGAATTGTAACGTAACTTTTTTTTCCCAAAATGCAAGAGCTTGACTTGCATGACATGTGGTTTCAACAAGACGGTGCCACATGCCACATAGGATGCGCAACAATGGACTTATTGAAAGGCGAGTTCGGTGAACACTTTATTTCACGTTCGGGACCGGTCAATTGGCGATTCGTGCAATTTAACGCCTTTATACTATTTTTGTGGGTCTATGTTAAAACTCATGTCTATACAGACAAGCCCGCTTCAATTGACGCATTGGAAGACAACATTGAAGCATTTATTTGTGAGATACCGGCCGAAATGTTGGAAAGAGTATGCCAAAATTGGACTAAGTGTTTTTATTTTTAAAACTTTTCTAGTAAAGCTTTTAAAAAATCACCCTTTATAAACTTTTACAGCTGATTGAAGTTATGTTGTTAAATTTCCAAACATCTGTCAAATTGGCTATCAAATCAACACCAACTTTGAACTACTTTACCTCAGAGTCATAGATCAACCGATGTTACCGACAACGATGAGTCAAAGTTCACACAACATTTTCAATCAGTTGAAAATTTGTTGACGAAGTTATTAATCCAAAAATTGATTCCAAGAAAATTTTAAGATTAAAAATAAGGTCAGCTACCAATATTTCCGAACTCGAGTTTTTAAACAAATGTGTCATTACAATAGTAGAGTAGTCGAACAAAGTGGGTCCGGCCATTCCATCCACCTGTGCTTGTCTTTTCAGAGATAACCATTGTGTCGGTTAAGGTAAAATTAGACAAATTAAAGCAAATTAAGCGTTTTAACATTTTTCTTAAGAAATAAAAATAACAGCAGTCCCCTAACAAAATTTGAGTTTTCTCAAAAACACCTCGATTGATAGATTCTTTATGAAAATATATCCAATTTTTTTTCCTAACTTGGCTTCTTTGAATGTAAGAAATATTTGTATTTTTGTGTTGTTCTAGAACCGTTATTTTTTCCTAAATTTCTGAGGAACCTATGAATAGATTTTAATAATTTTATTCTGAAAAACCTCTTATATTGTCTAAATAATATTTGATGATCAATAATGTCTAATTTTTTTTCAGACTTTCAAAAAATTAACAAGTTTTTCTCCAAAATTTGATATCTCAAAAACGGGACTAAATAACTGCATACCAAAAATATTTCTTTAAAAATGTGTAATATTTCATGCATACAACGTTAATTAAAAAGGAAACACTATAACGAGCCTTAAAATAAATTGTTAATAAATGGCACTCAAAATTTTGAACACAAACTTATTTTTCAGGTAGGCACTATTTTTGAAGACATTTTTTGGATACATGAGCCACTTCGTGTGACCTAGCCATGCATTTTATTTAAGTTTTGGTTAAAATCGGATAGTCTTCGGTAAGACGATTTGGCGACCATAAAATAGTTGTTTTTCAATTGTGTTTGAAATAAAAAATGGACTGAAAAACAAGGCAGCCAATTTAACATATGCAGGTTCAAAAGTTGATATGGCCGCTATCAACTGTCAAAATTAGGAATGCTCTTTATATACTTTCCATCTCCTTAGCAAAATGACAGAATGCGGTGGCTTAAAACCTCAACAATGACTTCATGATATAAATATGTATAAATTCAAGAAACTCTGATAATATACTCATTGTTGAAGAGCGACCGATGTTGGGTTGAGGTTTTTGGTGGATTGAAATTTTCAAAAGGAAAAATCTCACCATCATCTTAAAATAAAAACACAACATTTCTTTCCATCTCTTATTTTGCATTTATATAAATGTTCGTTAGGACAAAAGGAAATAAGAATTCTTTTTCTTTTCAAAAAAAAACCTCCGACCACACGATGAGATTCTTTAGAATGCAGTTTTGTATTTCTATATAGTTTTGCGCGTTGCGCCAAACCTTGTACCCGTTTATATCCTGAAGCGAAAATTTCTTTGCAAAACTAATTTCTTAAGACACCAAAAAACTACACCACACAATTTAACTTTTTCCTTTGCTATTTAAAACTACTATTTCTAAGTATAGTGTAAGAAAATTGAGAACAGACGTAGTGTTGCCGCACATAGCATTTTCAAAAATTAACAAAAAAAACACACTTCAAGCTCTGTAGTTTATTGTTCCATTAGATTTTTGTAGAGAATTACACTCAAACAGCTGAACGGATTTTGATAAAATGTGGTTTAGTTCGAGAATTTTAAAGATACAAATTTTGAATATGTTGAGTGCTTAAAACTCTTTAATCGTTTTTACTTCTTATTTGGCAACACTTTTTTCAAATTTCTTGAGAAAAACTTTTATTTATATGATTTTGCCACTGATGATGATAGGCAAGGCACTATGCGCTATATGCACTGCACGCGCCTTCACCATGCCATGCGATACTATCTACAATATAGAACGCGTTGAATCCGCGAAAATCTCATCACATCAAGACAATGCTTAACTTTTTTGTTTAGCGGTTTGAACAGACCTCAAAACCGACACCGACACCCCAATTGCAACCTCTTACTCTAACCCTCCCCCTTCCCCACCCCTACCCCAAGCTAAATCAAAAAGAAGAAGTGAATTGATAAAAAAAAGTAAACACCAGCCATTACAACCAAAGTAATTTTAATCGAAAATTGATTTATAATTGAAAAATCTTCTACCCCGACGATATTGACTTACCACATTCTTGTAGAAAGCCCGCACTCTTCTTCTTCGTCTTACTATATACTTCACAAAAAACCATTCAATATCAATCCAACACTATATATACCTACCCTACTTATCACCTACCCTTGTTAGAAAATATTAGATCTTAAGGAAGAAGAGAAGAGTAGATATCTTTTTGGCAGCATCTTCAGTTCATGCAAAAAAAGGAAGAAGAAGAAGAAAATCAACCTAGAAGACGAGAAAAACGCTAAAGAAAAAGTTTTCATCAGGATTCTAGAAGCTAGAGGATGCGGAATTTTCTTTGAAGCGGTTTTATACAAGATGATGGGTTACTTTAATTCCACACTAAACTTGTTGTTGTTTCTAAGGATGGGGTTATAGTGGCGGTGGTGGCGGCAGCGGCGGCGGCGGTGCCGGTGGTATTGGTGGTAAAAGGAGAACTTTTCCAATCGATTGCTGCAAAAGAATCAAGATAAAGTTAGCTAAATGCCGAAAGGCGTTTCATTTCACTCTCCTCTTTTTCCTCTAACTCTGTCTCTTTTTAAATATACCAAAAAGTATTGAAGATAGTAGGGGTTATGCCTGCTTATAGCCTACGTGTGTTCGACTGAAGATGAAAGTTCTGAAAATTGAATTATTTTCATTTTTGTTCATCCAGGCGAAAAGAATTAACACCTTGGCTATGTAAGAGAGGGATTAACATTCAGCTAGCATCATCAGCAACAGCAACTTTTATATTGTATGTAGATACATGCGAGAGGTTGAAAGTTAAAGGGTTTTGGGAAAGATTGTATAGGAGGCTGATGATAGCTGATGGCTATAAGAATAAGTTGATAGTTGTTATTTAAACAAGAAAATCCACAACCCTAAGGGGCGGTTAGATTAATGAGTTCCGATGGACCTTAATGGACCGCAGAAAATACGCACAGACGAATAGTAGTGGAAGGTATATTGGAAGGACGAGCGACCGACAGCGACGATAGATAAAGATAAACCCTTTCATTTTGTGATTTTGGAGTCTTTTTTTCGTTTGGAAGATAATTTTTGGAGATGAAGCCTAAACCTAAGCTATGGAGAATTTAATAAAAGAAGTTTTGTTTATTTGTTCTTTTGATCTGTAATGAGATGAGATATGATGGGCAGATATATACTGAAGCTGCTTAAAGGACAAGACTTGTTATGAGGGATTATAGTGTCTATAGACTGGAGAGTTAATGAATTTTATTATATTGGGCAATGAATTGTTTATACTCTTACTCTCGTATAGATCGAGGAATGAATAAGAATATAATTAAACATTCAGATAAGTTTTTTTTTCTGTCGGAAAACCATATAAGGTCTCAAGAGAAGATCGCAGGTCATTTGAAGATAGGACACTTCAAGTCACTAGAATACCAATAATGCTTAAGACAATGTTTATAAAAAAGGGAAAGAACCAGCTTAAAGTTACAACATTTTACCAGAAATTGATTTCGAAACAAATTTTGAAGAATTTATTTCGAAAAGATGAGATTTTAAGGGTTTTAAAAAGAAATTAGTTATTTAAAGATTCAAAAATGAGAAATATTTTTTCCGTATTGCAATTATTGGCGAATCTCATAGCAAGCTGTTAACTCTTAATTATAGTTATTCTGCATTTTTCAATGGTAACATTTCGAGAAAGGACCAATTTTGATCAATTCTCGCTTTTTTTTGACAGAAAATAATTGTACAAGTTTTTGTTGATTTGGAAATTTTGTAATGCTGTTTTTGTATGTTTGAAAAAGAAGATTGACAGTTAACAACTTTTTTAATTAAAATTCATGTCTGATTTTCCAAAAATGTCTTTTGACGGTCTTTTGAAAATCAATGTTTGAAATTCAAGGAATGGCTTAAGGAATTATTTTCTGTGTCATAGTAATTGTATTTGAAAAAAGGGGCTGGGATGCACCCACACTGATAACTTCCCCTCCCGTCTGTCGATTTGTCTTGTTTAAAAGGTTTGTAGGCTTTTGTGTTTTGTTAAAAAATATGTAAGTTGAATTATTCTAAAATATTTAAAAATTACCAACAATATTTTGCATTTGATGAAATAGTTCGATTTCAAAATCTATTTTTGTAGACGAGATTTTTAGTTGAAAAACGATTTTTACCAATTTCTTAAAAGTTTTAAATTTTTATATAATCAATTACAAATTGGATGATTAAAATTAATTTGAAGTCAATATCTTCTATTGTTCACGAGATATCGAGAACCGAACATCAAATTTTACGAAATTTGCGTACTATTTTTTGTAGATTTTTTTTTTTTATGAAAAAACTGAGTGTTGGATTTTTATAAAAAATTTACGGAATGTCGAAAACAATATTTTCTGTGAGAGAAAATAAGTTTGAAGCCAATATTTTTTATTTTTGAAAAGATATTTAAGTCGAAAGTAAATTTTTACCAAGTTTTAGTACTGTTTTTTTTAGGTTTTTATTTTTCGATTCGATTTTTCGATTTTCTCAAAATTTTATGGAATGTTGTAAACAATATTTTTTATAATAAAATTAGTTTTAAAATAATATTTTTAATTTTTGAAAAGATATTTGAGTCGAAAATCAATTTTTACCAACTTCTATTAATTTTTGTTTAGGTTTTTATTTTTTGTAAGAAAACTGTCCATTCGATTTTTCTCAAAATTTTCCAAGTGTTGAAAATAATATTTCTTATAAGATAAAATTTGTTCGAAGCCATAACTCAAATTTTTGAAAAGATATTTGAATCGAAATTCAATTTTTATCAACTTTGAGTAATGATTTTTTTAGGTTTTTAATTTTTTGTACAAAAACTGTCAATTCGATTTTTTTTCAAAATTTTACTGAATGTTGAAAACAATATTTTTTAAAAGATAAAAGTAGTTTAAAGCCAATATCTCAAAGTTTTGAAAAGATATTTGAGTCGAAAATCAACTTTTAATAACTTTTGTTAATTTTTTTTTTAAGGTTTTTATTTTTTGTAAAAAAACTGTCAATTCGATTTTTCTCAAAATTTTATTAAATATTGAAAACGATATTTTTATACGAAAAAATTAGTTTGAAACCAACATTTTTAATTGTTGAACAGATATTTGAGTCGAAAATCAATTTTTACCAACTTTTATTTTTAGTTTTTAATTGTTTGTAAAAAAAACACTGTCAATTTGATTTCTCTTAAAATTTTACCGAATGTTGAAAACTGTATTTTTTAAAAGAAAAAAATAGTTTAAAACCAATATCTCAAAGTTTCGAAAAGATTTTTGAGTCGAAAATCAATTTTTATTAATTTTTGTTTAGGTTTTTATTTTTTGTAAAAAAACCTGTCAATGCGGTTTTTTTCAAAATTTATTAAATGTTGAAAACAATATTTCTAAACTTCTTGGAAGCCATAATCTCAAATTTTTGAAAAGATATTTGAATCGAAAATCAATTTTTACCAACTTTGAGTGATGATTTTTTTAGGTTTTTATTTTTTATAAAAAAAAAACTGTCAATTCGATTTTTCTCAAATTTTTACCAGATGCCAAAAACGTTATTCTTTATTGCACACAAATATTTTGGAGATAAAATTATTTTTTGTTCGTAGAATATTCGAGGTGACAAATATTTTTTTTAGTTTCTTTGATTTATAAAAAAAACCGTTAGTTGGAATTTTTTGCAAAAATATACATAAAATTTAATTCAAGTCTCTAGCGTCATTGGTTCGTGAGATATTTAGGGTTAACCAAAATGTTCACCTTTTTTTTTAAATTGCTATGTTAAAAAAAACACCCACGCAATTTCTTTGAGAGTCCTTTCTGCATCTTTCCGCATTATTATCTATATACAAAAATTATTTGAAGTCGATATCTCTACTGGTTCTTGAGCTATGGGCGACGAAAAAAACATCGCGAACGTACATACGTACAAACGCACCCACAGACATATATCTAAAAATCTTTTATTTCGACTCTAGGGGCCTTGAAACGTGGAAAAATGTCAACATTTTCAATTCGACAAATCGGACCGATTACAATAACTTCCTATGGGAAGTTAATAAGGACTTATTTTTGTAATGGAAAAATAGGCAACTTTAAAAAATAAAATTATTAAGAAA
Source organism: Eupeodes luniger (assembly GCA_951509635.1). Lineage (NCBI taxonomy): Eukaryota > Metazoa > Arthropoda > Insecta > Diptera > Syrphidae > Eupeodes > Eupeodes luniger. The sequence goes on from OX608075.1 coordinate 16,685,786, forward strand.
AGTGCGTATACGCCACAGTGTACGAGTGTACCCTCTATTATATTGTCATCCAATTAGGCTTGATGTTTTTATCGTTTCCATTATTTTTTACTTTTGAAGTTGGTAGGCAAATACCGAAATAGTTATATTATTTAAAAATCAAACAGAAATACGAATACCAAGCTCATAAAAAAACGCCTTAACATTTTAATGTAAACATTCCATCCTTTACAAGTTTTTCTTGCCTCAAGTTGAAAAATAAAAATGTTAGTATTTTTCTGCTTTTGCCCGAATTTGACATTCAGTATAATCGACAATCAAAATTTGTTTAACATAAGTACTTCATTCATTGGTTTTGACACTTGTTGTTACTGTTTTAAAAAGATTAACAAAAAGAAGGACACTGGGGCGTATACGTACTTATTTTATAAAATTAATTTTTTTCTTAACATTTCTTCTCTTTTTTTTGAACGACCCGAACAGCTTGACTAAGAAAATGAACATAAAGTATTAACAACCATTTTTTCAACTGGAGTATTTAATTTCTTAGAAGGTAAAGACATTTAATTATTTTGTTTGAAAGTTGAATTTTATATTCCAATTTCAGACAAATGATGTCTTACTATGATCTTAAAATGGACTATATTATAAAATTGTAGAATATTATTATAATTGCTCTTGCATTCTTTAATAAACCTAAAAGCTATAAAAATACCATTTTTATGCTAACAAAAATATTTATTTTAATGAGTTATGCTTTATTCTCCTTAAATATGGTTTGATTACAGAGTGTATGTGGATATAATTGTGCATTTTAATTGTACCTTTATAAAAATATAGACTCTGTAACGTGCAAGTTTATCTACCTCTCTATTTTTTTTAACTTCTTTGGAAACTTAATGACACACACCAAACAGCAGTCAAATATAATTCCTTTGCAATCATAACTTTAGCACGATAACGACAATTATAGGTATAAAATCCTGACGTTGCTGCTGGCTGGCGCTCTGGTTTTATGTTCAAGGTTGTTGTTTTTTTCAGCGACCACTGGAGGAACACAAGGACCACAAGACTGTGGTTTTATGAGATTATTATCTTTATAGTTTTAATACATCGGAAACTGCTGTTGCAATCTTTAGGTTAGGTACCTAAACTTCACCGAAGCAGCCACTGATGGCTATTTATGAAGTTCTTACCCCAAAGGGATACCCTCACATACGAGTATATATTTGGATTTCCTTTTCTTGTTTTCATAATGGCAATAGAAAAGAAGTTTAAGAGATTATTATAATTCTAGATAGCTGCGTGTGTGAATATAGTATGACGTTTTTAATTCAATTTTAACAACTTGATTAGCAGCCAATTAAGATTGCGTGGAATTAATCGTAGAGTTGTTTGGATAAAAAAAGATGAAAACAGGAATGTACATAGAAGGATCAGGCTTGTGATATTGTAATGACTTTATATTTTGTAATGCACTTAATATGATTTATTGGAACTCTATTCACAGGACTTGTTTGCAACTATTAAATTTATTTCTTTTGTGGTATATTTCTTAACTTTTTCTCATAAAAAGTCAAACTGGAAATGTTAGACAATTTTAATTAAGTAGATTCCTGACACTGTGTCTTGGAACTGAGGACATTAAATAAAACAATAAAGTTAGTTTTAAGTTGCCCTAAAAAGAGCCTAACTTGCTCTCTGGAAATTCGAAAAGTTAAAACATTTGTATGTTATTTTGTAAGGTTTAATTTTTTGTCAAATAAACTGTTCATTTGGTTTTTATAAAAAAACTCATTCATTTTTTTAAAGCAAAAATAACAGTAGGCCCCATAAAAATTTATTGGACAATAATCGAAAGTTCCAAAAATTTGGCTGTGGTATTTCTAGGTGGCTTATCTTAAAGCCTCCCTGTACCCTACGTTGGCTGTGGTATTTCTAGGTGGCAACAAAATGTATTAATTTTCAGGAGATCCTACTCGAGAAAGTGCCACATACAATTTCCCGTAGGAAAAGCACTCTTTCCTGAAGTCGATACCAACTATGGAAAAAGTTTGTCCCTGGGATTTATTTATTGTTAGGGCAAAGGATATTTTTAAAGTGATCTGTAACCTTTTAAAAGATATGGGAAAATCAGTTGGTATCATGGACCTGTAATGATAGTTGTTACAATCACATTATCTCTTAATTCTTTGATCAATAGTCTTGTACCATTACACATATTGGGAGGGCTTAAATTTCTTAAAAGCATAACAGGTGTACCTAGCGGACAAAATTGTGAATCTAAACCATTCTCAGATCCCCTTGAACACACACAAAAAATTTCATCAAAATCGGTCCAGTCGTTTAAGAGAAGTTCAGTGACATACACACTCACAGAAGAATTATATATATTAAGATTTGATGATCAAAAATGTCAACATTTTTGTTTTGAATTTAAAAATATGTATGTTCAAATAAAATATGTTCAAATAAAATATGTTCAAATAAAATATGTTCAAAATTTGATATCTCAACATTTTTCCACAAAAATTATATGTAATATTTTTATACCGGAGCAAGTTCGTGCTATCCAGTATAGAATTTTATTAGATATACCTTCTGTAGGTTATTTTTGTAAACAAAAAACTATCAATTGGATTATTCTACAAGTTTAATCAAATCTTATAAGAATTTTATTTTTAAAAGTAAAATAATAAATTTAATATCGACTCTTGTTCGTAAAATATTCGATTTGGTAATTTTTTTTCTCAGTTTTAGACATGGAAAACTAACATGGTTGTACCGAATGTTGACAAAAATTATTGTACGTTTTTTCCACGATAACTTTTAGTTTTATGAAAAGAAAAAATGTGTAAAAATCGAATACCTTAAATCTCAAAGAAATATAAGAAAAATACTAAAATCATAGCATTTTTTATAATTTTTCAAAATCATTTTTATTGGTTTGTGTTTGTGGAATTTAAAATTTGGCAATTTTTAATCTTTCAAGGCCTTTAGAATATAAATCCATCGTTTTTATATAAATGCACGTTTTAGGGCGTGCATTTAAAATACCTCCATTTCTCAAGAAAGAATGAACAAAAGCAAAACCACTATGATTTTTAAGAAATCTGTAAATGTATTGCTTAACAGAAAAATTTTTTTTAAAAAGTATTTAAAAAATATAAATTTAAAAATATCAAAATTTGCAAATATAATTTCTCGTCTAAAATAGGTAAGAAATATTGGCTTCCCACAGATTTAAATTTAAAAGCAGTATCACTTTTAATGTACAATTATTTGGTATTGAAATCCAATTGACAATTTCGTACAAAATAAATACAAATATTTACTAAAAAAATTTTGAAAAATTGTGTTCAAAAAAGTAATTATCCTTTTCGAATGCGCATATTGTTAACTTACACACAAAAGTGATTTAGTTGATTCTCTCTTTTGAAAAAGCATTATCTCAAAATCCCACAATTGAATACAATCATTTTAAAAACTAAGACTGAACACATTTATATACATGTATAATTCGACCTATAAAACGAAGTAGACTTTTTCATTTCTATAAAATCCAAAATCAATGCTATAATAAAGCGCACAAAAATTGGTAAAAATGTTGATAGAAAAAATCTACGTTTTCGTTTCGAAGGTAATACGATAATTAAATAAATCTTCAAAAATCAGTACGTACATAAGTTTAGTATAATTAAGATATTTGAAACGAATACTAACATATAACGGGTTATCCATTTTGCAGTTTTAAAAGTATGGGGCTGGAATTCGAAATCTGTCAAACTAAGTTGTTGTACCAATTTTGTTTTTTTTTTCAGTTGAAAGTCTGACATTTACGAAAATGGATAGCTTAATTATTGCAAAACGCATACAAATGGTTAAAACCTATTACAAAAATGGTGATTCTGCCACAGCCACATGTCGTATTTTAAGCCACATGTCGTATTTTAAGAGGAGATTATGGTTTACATAATCGTCCAACCACACAAGCAATTGGCAGAATTGTGAAGAAATTTGAAAGGACTGGATTGTTTACAGATATTGTAAGGTCTGTGCAGCATCGTTTCGCTCTACTACTGAAAATATTGCTACTGTAAGTGAAAGTGTTGCCAAAGACCCGAATGTGTCCATCTCTCGTCGTTCTCAGGAATTAGCACTGTCTTACGGCACATTATGGCGTATTTTGCATTCGGATCTACACCTATACATCCATATATAAAGTTCAGCTCACACAACAACTCAAGCCAGCTGACCATTCACAACGTCGTAGATACGTCGAATGATGGGTGCTTGAATACAAGGTGATTTTTCAAACACATATCTTTAGAGACGAAGCCCATTTCTCACTCGGTGGGTATGTTAATCAACAAAATTGTTGTATTTGGGGTTCTGAGAGTTTTCAAGTTATTGAAAAGAAGCCATTACATCCACAAAAAGTCACTGTTTGGTACGCTCTTTGGTCCGGAGGTGTGATTGGACCTTACTTCTTCGAAAACGACGATGGTCATATGATAACTGCCTTTTTTTTGCCTTCTATTGAAGAATACGACTTGAAGAATATTTGGTTTCAACAAGAGGGTGCCACACAACTCGAGCGACTATGGCTTATTGCAAGAGACATTTTCTGGCCACGTAATTTCTCGTCGTGGGGATGTGTCAACTGGCCACCAAGTTCATACGTTTTGACACCGCTGGACTTTTTTTTGTGGGGCTACGCGAAAGACCGTGTTTATGTCGATAAACTTTTAACTCTTTAGCACTTAAAAACCAACAAACGTTAAGTTATGGCTGGGGTACCACCCAATATGTGTCAAAAAGTGGTCGAAAATTACCTCCAAAGAATCGATGCTTGCAAAAATTCGCGTGATGGTCATTTAAATGATGTAGTATTTCACACATAATGCCAACGTTCAAACTTTATAAATAAAAAAGAAATACATGTCATGAAAAAAAATATTTTATGTGTGTTTTATTTACGTTTACTTTTGAAACCGCAAAATGGATAACCCTTTATAATCAAGAAAAGCATATGACAAAAATTATCCTGAAGCATAAATCAAATTATGCAATATGCTTAATGCTTATATCCATAATACTCAAATACTATCTTCCATAATAGGGTTTACCTATATACTTGAATAAATACATATGTCCATATAGTAGATATAGTTAAAACATTTTTGTGGATTTAATTAATTAAGTTTATTCAATTTATGTTAACGAGATGTTGTAGAACATTCTGTTCTCTGTTTGAAGTCAACTCCATGATAAGATAAAATCAATCAAAATACTCATTTAATTTTCTCATACATATATATTTTTGTTGTTGTAACAATCCAATATCCAAGTCCAATATTCAATTCGCACTTGGTTGGTTATATATTCATACATATATTATATATTAACTCTATCTATCTATCTATCTATACCACCCTAAATTATGGAAGGGTTGAACGTTACGTTGCGTTGTTAAAATTATCAAAAGCATATGAAACATCGGATGTATACTCTTGGTATAGTTTAACGCGCCAACCCAACAAAAAAAAACACCACTCACCCCCTCTTTCGCTCTTGGTCAATTTTATTAATCGTATACAACATCCACAAGGAGAAAAAATAAATAAATGTAATTCACTTACTTTTGCTGAATTATTTAAAAAAACAAAAAAAACTACTATACTTCAATTCAGCATATTGTGCGGGTCTACCCGTTCCTCTACCCGCCAAATAATGCCTTAAAATCGAATCGACGCGACGCGTACACCAGTTTTTCACTCAACTTTGGCAAATGAAATGAAATGAAATGTGCTCGCTCGCGCTGTCGAACATATTTTTTATGCCATTTAACTTTTTCGCATTAAACTGATTAAATTGATTAATTTACTGGATGTACATTTATACGTATCTATCTGTATCTTTGTATCTATAGAAGAGAAGAAATTTTATACTCGTACTGTTGATGATGATGATGATGATGATGATGATGCGTTGTGTATAGGTTAAGGTTATATTTCTGCAGGCTTCCCGGATCCCAATCCCAATCCCAATCCCAGTGCCAATCCACCATCAAGAGACTGAAGACCGATTGACTGCACATCACACGAAAAAAAGGGTTGTTCGTTGTACATCATTCAAGTACGATGAGTAAGCGTACTATGTACTTGAAGTGAGTTTGAGTTGAATATAGTAAAACCTCGCGAATTCTTCTTTGGATATTTAAGGGATAGCGAGCGTAGTACTAAAAAAAAAGGGTTGCACCATTGACATCGAAATCGAGGAAAGTGATTGACAAAATAAACATTATTTCGTGAAATGTATGACGGATTACTCGACGCATATGCTCATTGCCCATGAGAGACAGAAACATTACATTCGTCATCCATTTATTTTGCGAGGAAGTTGTATCTATACTGAAACTGGAATACTTCACTTAGCCAGATGAGATAATATATCAAATCTTTCTTTTTTTTTTGTCATTTTTTGTTTCTATAGCTAAACGTATTACAAATACATATGTGTTCATTTTTTTACTTTTTTTAAAAATAAGCAGACAAAATAAAATCAAAACCATGTTATCCTAACATTTATCCCTTTTTGTTAACGTCTGACAGGAGACATCATATAGTCTAATGCATCATTCTTGAAGAAAAAAAAAATATTCATGTGCAAATGTGAGATAGAGGACATTCTGTTTGGGGGTGATTGTCACATAATCGAAGGCCTTGGGCATTTGATATGGAAACCAAAGATTCCTTGCCAAATATTGAAAAGCATACTTTGATTCGGTTGGAATATGTCACACTAAAAGCAAGAATGAAGGTTTTTTGACATGAAAAATTTAATATTTACATTTATAATTTTAAAGCTTCAGCTCAAAACATGAAGACATTGAAAAACATGACGACATAGAAAAACATGAAGAAAATTTAAAAATTTAATTTAAAATTAAGTTTTAAATCTAAGTGTATGTACATAAATTACGTGTCACGTTGTTTGTCCGCGATGGACTTCTAAACTACTGAACCAATTGTAATCGAATTTGTACACCGTGCGCTGGGTGATCCATCTTGAAAAATAGGATAGCTTATACATCTTGGACTGTCATGCGAGAGGTCTTGGGTTCGATCCCTGCCTGTGACACCTAAAGTTTTTTTTTTCACGGGTACTGCGAGGAATTGACAAATTCTCCAAGAGTAATTCTTGTCATGAAAAGTGCTTTCTCAATCTGGCCGTTCGGATTCGGCATATAAACTGTAGGCCCCCTCCATTCCTGCAATTATTCGCACACAGGAATGGATGAGAGTTGTAAGTCACTAGGCCCTGGTTCTTTACGGACTGTTGCTCCACCTAATTTATTTATTTATACATCTCAATTTATGATCGCAATATTATTTTATTGCAAATTATTTGTCAATTATTTGACAGTCATATTTATCTGTTAGCTTCAAACGATTCTTAAAGATTGCAACATCTTTTGACTGGATTGGGTAAGTATTCCAAAGTATTCCAAACGTTTAATATAAGCTAAAATTTAATAACACAACCATCAGAAGTTGCTTAGGATGGAGTACAGGTTAAATTTATTTTGTAGTAAACGAAATTTTACTTATCAAATGGTAAACTTTTCGGTGGTGCTCTCTTACTTTTGTCTGGCGATTTCCGAAAGACCTTACCAGTTATACCTCGCTCTACTTTCGCTGATGAGATTATTGCATGTGTAATACAATCATTCTTATGGCGGCGTGTTGAAACACGTCGATTGAAAAATACGCAATGCATTAAACTGCCAGACAATTTCTGCACTGTGCTTCCGGAAATGACTTGATTCAGAGTATTTTTGCGGATATACAGAGTAATTACTTCAATCATAACTGGCTCGGTCACCTGGCTATTTTGGCAGCCGAAAATGTTGATGTTGACAAAATTAACTTCGAGATACAACAGTTGTTACCAGTATTTTAAATCAATCGATACTGTTGTTTATGAAAATGGTAGTGTAAATTTTCCAATTTCAATACCGCCACATAATCTTTGATTAAAGATTCGTTCACCTATTATTCTCCTGCCTAATTTGATTCCACCTCAATTATGCAACAGTACACGTTTGGTTATCAAAAAGATCACCAAAAATATTCTTGAAGTAACCATTTTGACTGGAAAGTTTAAAGGAAAAGTGGTCCTGTTGCCACGTATTATAATGACCCCGTCAGATTCTTGCATAACCTTCTGAAGGTTACAGTTTCTAATTCGTTTAGCTCTTGCCATTTCTATTAATAAGTCTCAAGGCCAAAAAATGTCCATTTCTGGTTTAGATTTGGAAAATCCATGGTTTTCTTATTGACAGCTATATGTTGCATGTTCACCTGTAGGAAAACGATCGAACCTATTTGTGTTAGCGAAAGACAGCTTAAACAAAAATATTGTACACAGATTAGAGCTAAATTAAATTGAAGTAAAAAGTATTTATAATTTAAAATAATAAATATTATTGTTAGAAGATTTTAAGCTAGCCGCCCTAAATACCTCATTTATAAGTTTAACTGTCACATGTCATTTATTAAAAAAGATTGTAATATACTCATTTGTTATAAACTTGAATAAAAATAATAGTAGATTTTATATTTAATTCTTTTGCATTGAATTTTACTTTACATAAACTGTACGAAAATGTTGGTCAATTGTGTTCAAAGTCCTTCCCCTTCGAATCCCAAACCAGAAAATATGTATAACAGCTTTAACATTTTCGCCTTCGTTCATAAGTAATAATTTTATTGTAATAAGGGGTAACGGTAGTAGAAAATCAGTCATGAAGGTCACCATGGCATCTATATAAAAAAGCATGGTGTCCATCCCAAACCAGTTCAGCGATGCCTTGATTTTCCCAATTCACAAAAAGGGAATCACTGAAGATCCAGAAAACTACAGAGAAATCTTATTTTTGAACTCGTCATATAAAATATTTACATCGATCCTGCTCAGGCGTTTAAATAAATGAATAAATTCTAATAATCTACTCAGTGAGTTCCAAGCTGGCTTTAGATCGGGATACTTCAACGTCGATCACATTTTTGTACTTCGCCCTATTGTTGACTCGTTTTTTAGAAACCGTGGATCGTGGATCGAAATGACTTGCACTTGTTTTACAAAAGCTTTTCTAGTTAGGAATTTTGCTTAAAATTTATAGAAGACTACCATAGCAGCAGTGTGGAATGCCAAATGCTTATCAGAGTGGTTCCAAACAAAATCATGAGTTAGACAGGGATGTGCCCTCAGTCCAAGTTTGTTTGCAATCTTCATTGAAGATATAGTCGAAGTATTACCAGCAGGAATTAAGTACGTAGGCGTTAACATTAAAGCTCTTCTTTCCCTTCAGCTAATAATAAATAAGCTTGCTGAATATTGTAAAAGGTGAATCCTAGTGGTAAATTTAAATAAATCCAAAGTGATGGTTTTTAAGAATGGCGGAGGAAGATCGTGTGTAAGTGAATATTCACATTGTAATGTTGAAAGAATAGAGTTGGTGAAAGAATACAAATATCTAGGAGCCTGCTTAACTAAAAGCTTGACTATGGAAAAACATTTCACTGACAAACTTGTTAAGGCGAAAACAGCTAAAATTGTAAGACGGAAGCAGTGCTTTAATAATAAGGAAATTACACATGCCAGTAAATTCAGGGTCTTCGAAGCTGTAGGGAGGTGAACAAGTGGAAAAAATATAGAGTGATCAAAAAACTCTACCGACTAAAATTTAATATTATTAAAAATTCAATTGATGAACCGAAGAAAAAAGATTCTTCACAATAATTTCTGTTTTTCGATTTTTCGAGAAGAAGAAGTTTTTGATCTCTAGTGAATATTTTAGAAAAATTCAATTGAAAGTTTTATTTTACAAAAAATTTAAAAACAACAAGAATTTAAGAATCGTAAAAAATTGTTTCCGAAACTGAATGGCGCAAAATTTTAAACAACTTATTATTAAGGCCTTTGCACGATACTAGTTAACAATTTACTATATACATAATAATCTACTAACTTTTCACTAATTTTAAACACTTTTTATTATGCTAAAACCATTTTATTAAAAAAAAAAAACATGAACACATCTAAATAATGACAGATTGTGGAGCAAACAAAACAAAAATACCTTAATATTTTTTGCAAATGTCAAAGTGACAACATTGAATTTGTATTTTCTTTTTTGCGTTAAAGTTTAAGTTCGTTGCAACTATTTTGGATATTAACACCGAATAATATTAAAAATGTATTCTACCAGGTAATAGAATTATTGTTTAGTGAAAAAGTTTAAATGAAATGTGCATTAAATTATTGAATATCTGCGATATATCTATTCCCCGTGAAGCATCTTCAATACCCAGAAGCAGCTACAATGCTACAACTGTTGGCTTCGGTGTGAAGGTTGGTGGCAGTGGTTGTGGATACTCAGGAGGGTATCTAAGGTTGCGACAATAAAGACAAGCACTGTCGAGAAAAGGAGCGTGTTGTTCTTGGCAGTCCAACCAAATGCAAAAGTGACCTGTTTTGGTGTGTTTGATTTCTTCGATGAAGTAAGATGTTATGCTATATTTTTGGTTTTATTATTGTAAATTTTTTTGTCTTTAGTCAATTAATCACATTTCTTCTTCCAAAAAAGTGTAATGTTACTAGAACTTGCAAATCTGGAGAAATAGGTAGCCCACGGTTTGTAATTGGGTCTTGGATGTCAAGATTTTCAACCAAGAACCGAACAGTTGTTTTATCAAATCTATACCTGGAGTAAAATTCACCATCATCCAGCTCTTCAAGAGGATTTGCTCGAGTTTTAAAACTTTTAACTTTCCTACACAACACTGAATCCTCAAACATTTCAAAATCTTCTTCCTCTAAAAACATTTTAAATTAATTTACTTTTTATGATATCTATATAAATAAATTTTATTTCACAATTTATCAATTTTAAAACACTTTGTCACATTTGAGAAAAATGACATAATTATGTCATACAGATTTAGTACGATACTATAAAGATAAAGTAGTCATTTGGTGATTTTAACTTTAGTAAAATGTTAAGAACATAGTACGATACTAAACTCGTTTAAAATTATCAAAATCCTTTTTTTAACCTAGTATCATACTAAAAATGACTTAATATCGTACTAAATCGTCTAAAATTTTGCGACAATATCTTTAAAAAACAAGAAATTAAAATCATATGTCATTTCATACTTTTTATCATTGTTGTCAACTTTTGGTAAAGTTGAAGTTTGACAGGTTTTATTTCAAAAAATATGAAGTTTTTATACAATTTAAGGAAATGGACAAAAACTATTCTTCGACTCAAGTACTTTGAGAAAAAAAAATTACGTCGCGAAAACTTAATTTTATAAGCAATAACGTTTCATAAAAATCGAAATAGCTTAAATTTCAATTTTGTATGGAACACCAACTTCTCTACGTTTCTTAAATGGTAATCATATCATAAATGTAAATATCAAAGCTATATTATTAAAGGCACTTGTTTATTAAAATTCGTACTTTTAAGACAGGTTTAAATGAGTACTGGGACTTTAAGCTTGTAAAATATTTGTTGACCCTATTTTGTAGAATTTGAGGCACTAAATTCAATTATTTAAAAATATTTATTAATTTCTTTTCTAATTTAAGATCTTTCTTATCTCCGATCATTTACTTCAAAGTCTGTACTTGTATTTTATCAAGCCAACGCTATTACTTGGCGCTTGGCAAACTAAAAATCTATGAAGTTTTCAACTATTAATTTGCCTATTCCAGAGAAGATGATTGTTCTTCATATATTTTCCTTTAGATGTATAAAACTTCAAGTCTTCTATACCTTTTTCATTTACCAAAAAAATAAAAACTAAAGTATCATTCAAATACCAGAACATTTGAGCTTCTTTATTTTTTCATTTAATTTAAGTATCTGCCATTAGGAATGTCAAATGCCCAAACATTCAAAAATGCATTGTCAAACAAAAACTGACGCGCCACCATCAGCACAGGACCACATAGCTACGTACTAGTAGTCGTATACCTACTCCGGACGCGAACATCACAAGGGACAGATCTTCAAAAAATCTTTGGTCCATTTAACCTTAAGTCTATACTTACGAGTTACCTTCCTTACCTACCTACCTCTAACTTCTGTCCATGTCCAGTCCAGTCTATATCATCATGCGATGCCAAAAGGCATTTTGACGAATTTATTATGGAGATGAATGGCGCCCACCAAATGCGCAAAACCATCATCATCATCATCATCAACATCAAGTTCAAAAATACATTTATAAAAGAGGAGATGGCCCAACTCAAAATTTGATCCGTTCTATGGCCAATGTTGTGGCATTTCAATGGCAGTTCCGTGTCCACGTTGATTGATAATAAGTTATGCCCGTTTTTATCGCGTTGTCATCCTCATCATCATCATCATCATCGTCATCATCACAATTTAATATGATGGCCCCCTTTGGTTCTTCTGCGTTGGCCTAAGCAAATATAAAATTTAAAGTAAGGAAGAAAAAAAAATTAACTGCAGGGAATTCTCGAAATTCCATAGGGCTCCATCGTGGTCACATGTTCGTCTCGGCTCAGTTTGGCTCATTCAGAATCCCTCATTCCGATGGATATTAGCCGAAATTTTAATTACTAAACGAACACGATTAACTATAACTCGATATATAGAAAAGCTCATGGTCCTTTTCATCATCAGGAAGAAGTTTTGGTTGACATCTTTCTGCTGGCGACGACGACAATGATAGCGACGTCATCATCATCATCATCATCATGCTCAGGTATTCATCATGACCAGTGCCTCATAAAACCGAAGAAAAAAAAGGAGAACCAAACGCAGCGCGAGTTAATTGATTGATTTATTTCTGAGAAGATACTTTTTGCTGCAGCTATGTAATATTTTTCTTGTGAAAAAAGGACTTCTTGATTTTCATTTTTTGTTTTGAGTGCGCCAAGCTAAAGGATTGCTTTCGCATAATTTGGCGTTTTAGAAATGTCCACGGGAATATATTTCGATTCTTTGGTGGTCAAAATTTTAGGGATCCTTTATACCAATTTCTATACACATTGGAATGATGAAGATGACTCTCGGAGTGTACGAAGGAAAGAAGTTCCTGATGAAATGTATTCGGTTATGATTTTATGATGTTTTGGGTGGGTTTTGACAGACAGGCGTCAGTCAGGTGGAACCAAAAGACATCGCAAGTTTGTTAAAATAAAAGAGAATTAAAAAAAAAAAAACAAGAAAAAGATAAATAAAGAAACGGCTGGCGGCGATAGGATGGCGGCAGGACAAATTGTGAAGGATTTATCATCTTTTTCTCTGAATGTATTTATTTTGATATTTTTGTCAAAATTATAAACATTTTTGATTTATGGCAATTATATTGATGGAGTTTTATTTTAACTTTTTAATTGTTGATTTTGTTGACATTAAAAGATCAATAATTTCAGAAGAAAGACATAGAAGTTTCCGATACTATGAATACAAAATTCTGAAGGCAATACGAAAAGGAAGTGGTTGAAACAGTTTCGAATTGGACTGATATTTTAACCTTTTATAATACGCTTAACTATTTTTACTTGCGACAAATAAGAAGTCTAAAGCCGTTCGTCAACAACCTGATATGTCCAAATCAGTGTGGCTTCAGACAAGCAAAGGCCATTATTGACAAAATATTCACATTACGGCAGATATAAGAAAAAACCCAGGAATTTCAAATCGATATATACCCACCATCTCTTTATTGATTTCAAAGCCGCGTGTGACAGCATCTATAAGGAAGAGCTTTACAGAGCAGTGTCTAGATTTGGTATCCCTGTCAAACTTATCCAGAATGACCGAACTGGCTGCAGACGCATGTTGGTTGAGGCCCAGGACCGTCCCGGACTGTAGCGCCACCTTAAACAAGTAAGTGACATAAGAACTATATGTCAATTGTTGCGTTCGAACTTGATATTTTTTTAATGTCTTCTTAATTCTAATTCTTGAGCATTAAATTGTGCCTTTCTTTGTAAAACTGAATTTTATAAAACAGAATTTTAAACAGCTTAACTTTTAAGCAAATTTTTGGAAAGGAATTTTGACCCAGTCATCAGAATTTCAACATCAATCTCTTGACAAAACCAAACATTTAAAATGGATAAAATGAAATAACTGAATCGCTTAGAGCAAACTTAGAGCGGCTAAAGAACGAATCTCTGTATTTGACAGTACGGCTGAAGTTGGACTCGAGGGTATACTGATGAGCATTCCTAGAAGCGGGAGTATTACGGTTGAACTGTTTAAGGGGAGAAATGCAGCGGGCTATTTCTCTAGAGTATAAACCATTAAAATAACAGTAAAAAAGGGTTAGAAAAGAAACCTTACGACAATGTTCAAGCGAAGTAAAGGAACTTATGATGATATTATCACCAATCAATTTAAATGCTTTAGGTTCAATACTATCCAAGAGGCTTAAGTAAGTTACATGAGCACCATCCCAGAGATGGGAGTTATACTCAAGTTTTGGACGTATGTAAGTCTTGTAGATAACAGCCAGATCAGAAGGGGTGAAACAATTCTTGCCTCGCCTAAGGAAACCCAAGCACCTTGCGGAATTTTTAGCGACATCACGTATGTGATCGTTCCACAAGAGGAGGTTGGGGAAACACTTACCGAGAATATCGAGATGTTCAGTCTCATTGATGCAAGTGCCATCCATGGATAATGGCAAGGGGGGTATATCTCACTTTAACGATACAACACAGCATTGGGTTTTCGAAGCATTAAATTCCAGGCCGTTTTTTAATCCCCATTGTACAGTGCTGTTTAGGTCGAAATTTAATGAGCTTTTCATATTTTGTCGTTGCAGTTCCACATCCCAAGAAGACGGATGTGAGTCTGGAAACGAATATGAAAAGCTAAGAGTACTATCTTCAGCTAAAAAATGTATTGGATTAGAAGTTGCAGACAGAAGATCATTAATAAAAATGAGAAAGAGTGTTGGAGATAGAACAAAGCCCTGGGGCACACCAGCATTTATTTTGTGGTTTTCAGACTTGAACCCATCCAATGAAGAAGGGATTCATGAAAACCGAAAGAACGCATTTTCGATAAAAGAGCCTGATGCCAAACCCTATCAAATGCTTTTGAAATATCAAGCGCAATAATCTTATTTTCTCCAAAGAGATGGAAAGATTTGCTTCACTGTTCGGTGAGATGAACCATGAGATCACCAGTGGACCTATTGCTTCGAAAGCCGTACTGACGGTCATTAAGAAGCTCTCGATCTTCAAGATATTTCTTGAGCTGATAATTAATCAGAATTTCCATGACCTTGGAAAGAAGGGACGTAAGTGCAATTGGTCGGTATATCGATAAGTTTTTTAGTTTTTAGTTTCAATTACCTCTACAATATAGTTAAAGTGTATGGCAAGGGTCTCCATTATCAAAGGTGGTGTAACTGTTTCTTATGAATCATATAATTTGGCCTATGTTTTGATAATCGAAACATTCCTATAACAAAATTTCTTAGGAGGAATGTCCCCAAACTTCACCTCGTAAAGCAGGATTAACAGCCCTGTAAAGTGGAACAACTTTTGTTAAGCACTGTACTCAACGTACCTGTTCCTAATGCACCTTTCCCATAACAAGGAGACTGCGCGCTTGGCCTCCGCCAATTTTCCCTCCAGATGTTTCTTCATATTTAGGTTTGAGGTTAGCAAAACTCCACCTCTGAAAAACATCATCTTCGATGCTGATTAACTTCAAGGTTCCATCGTTTGCAATATACCCCATTGCATTACCCCCCTATTTACCATGAGCTCCATGCCATCTACTGTAGGGCTAGAACATTCAATCCTTCCACAAAGATTCCACCTCTAGCTTCATCAGTAATATCATTTATGAAAATTATAAATAGCAGGGCCTTAAGAATACAACTAGTTACTTTTGCTCCTCGGATATAGACTCGCTATCCCAAACAAAGGCTAAGTTGTTGTCGTATATCGCTCTTAGCACGCTTATAACTTTACTTGATACTCCTGCCACACAGAGCTTGCAAAAAAGAGCTTCACGATCGACAGAGAGATATATCGATAACAATGGCATATTGTACAATTTTCTGTAAATTATAAATCAACTTTTCTTACTAAAACTATTGATACATATTTAATTTAGTTTTTCAAATCACTGCCCATAATTTTCAACGTTTGTACATAACAAACTTTTGAATAGGAACCGTATTTAAACATTTCTATTAAAATATCTACAAAGCGAAATAATTAACTTCTTCCCCTAAAATAACTTAACATTACAAATTTAGAAAATTAAACGAACCGAAAATAATTTTGTTCCTTTTTCTTCTTCCTTCTTTTTTATATATAGACAAAAAATCAAAATAATTCTTATCAAAACAAAATTATCCCTAAATTTCGAGGGTGCGTGTAAAAATCAAATATTTATTTATTCCTTATTCTCCCTCCCTCGAAGGAAAAAAAAAAGAACAAAAATTACCAAAAAAGAAACCACGGTTTGTGGTTTGGTTGGTCTGTGGGGTATCCTTCGCATCTCGATCTCGGTGTTGTGGTTTTCCTTCAAAACACGCACTGACAACCACCAACAAAAAAAAAGAAAATCTACTTACTTTCCTTCATAATTAAGTACGCTTCTATATCAATAGAGAAGGGCCTCACCACCACAGCAGGATATTCATTCAAGTAGGCATAGCTACGGACTTGTACATAAATGCTCCAAGTACTTAGAGGAGGTATGAATTTATTTATGAAATAAATTAATCAAGTATCCTTGTAACGCAATTGTCCATCATCAACAAGAAGGCAAAATCAAATTTGATTTTACACCAATCATTCAAGGACATCACACATTAACCACTCGAATGTTCAAAACTTTTATTTATTGTTGTTGTTGTCGTTGATGGTGGTTCGTTCTTATGATGATATTATCACCAATCAATTTAAATGCTTTAGGTTCAATACTATCCAAGAGGCTTAAGTAAGTTACAGGAGCACCATCCCAGAGATGGGAGTTATACTCAAGTTTTGGACGTATGTAAGTCTTGTAGATAACAGCCAGATCAGAAGGGGTGAAACAATTCTTGCCTCGCCTAAGGAAACCCAAGCACCTTGCGGAATTTTTAGCGACATCACGTATGTGATCGTTCCACAAGAGGAGGTTGGGGAAACACTTACCGAGAATATCGAGATGTTCAGTCTCATTGATGCAAGTGCCATCCATGGATAATGGCAAGGGGGGTATATCTCACTTTAACGATACAACACAGCATTGGGTTTTCGAAGCATTAAATTCCAGGCCGTTTTTTAATCCCCATTGTACAGTGCTGTTTAGGTCGAAATTTAATGAGCTTTTCATATTTTGTCGTTGCAGTTCCACATCCCAAGAAGACGGATGTGAGTCTGGAAACGAATATGAAAAGCTAAGAGTACTATCTTCAGCTAAAAAATGTATTGGATTAGAAGTTGCAGACAGAAGATCATTAATAAAAATGAGAAAGAGTGTTGGAGATAGAACAAAGCCCTGGGGCACACCAGCATTTATTTTGTGGTTTTCAGACTTGAACCCATCCAATGAAGAAGGGATTCATGAAAACCGAAAGAACGCATTTTCGATAAAAGAGCCTGATGCCAAACCCTATCAAATGCTTTTGAAATATCAAGCGCAATAATCTTATTTTCTCCAAAGAGATGGAAAGATTTGCTTCACTGTTCGGTGAGATGAACCATGAGATCACCAGTGGACCTATTGCTTCGAAAGCCGTACTGACGGTCATTAAGAAGCTCTCGATCTTCAAGATATTTCTTGAGCTGATAATTAATCAGAATTTCCATGACCTTGGAAAGAAGGGACGTAAGTGCAATTGGTCGGTATATCGATAAGTTTTTTAGTTTTTAGTTTCAATTACCTCTACAATATAGTTAAAGTGTATGGCAAGGGTCTCCATTATCAAAGGTGGTGTAACTGTTTCTTATGAATCATATAATTTGGCCTATGTTTTGATAATCGAAACATTCCTATAACAAAATTTCTTAGGAGGAATGTCCCCAAACTTCACCTCGTAAAGCAGGATTAACAGCCCTGTAAAGTGGAACAACTTTTGTTAAGCACTGTACTCAACGTACCTGTTCCTAATGCACCTTTCCCATAACAAGGAGACTGCGCGCTTGGCCTCCGCCAATTTTCCCTCCAGATGTTTCTTCATATTTAGGTTTGAGGTTACCAAAACTCCACCTCTGAAAAACATCATCTTCGATGCTGATTAACTTCAAGGTTCCATCGTTTGCAATATACCCCATTGCATTACCCCCCTATTTACCATGAGCTCCATGCCATCTACTGTAGGGCTAGAACATTCAATCCTTCCACAAAGATTCCACCTCTAGCTTCATCAGTAATATCATTTATGAAAATTATAAATAGCAGGGCCTTAAGAATACAACTAGTTACTTTTGCTCCTCGGATATAGACTCGCTATCCCAAACAAAGGCTAAGTTGTTGTCGTATATCGCTCTTAGCACGCTTATAACTTTACTTGATACTCCTGCCACACAGAGCTTGCAAAAAAGAGCTTCACGATCGACAGAGAGATATATCGATAACAATGGCATATTGTACAATTTTCTGTAAATTATAAATCAACTTTTCTTACTAAAACTATTGATACATATTTAATTTAGTTTTTCAAATCACTGCCCATAATTTTCAACGTTTGTACATAACAAACTTTTGAATAGGAACCGTATTTAAACATTTCTATTAAAATATCTACAAAGCGAAATAATTAACTTCTTCCCCTAAAATAACTTAACATTACAAATTTAGAAAATTAAACGAACCGAAAATAATTTTGTTCCTTTTTCTTCTTCCTTCTTTTTTTATATATAGACAAAACATCAAAATAATTCTTATCAAAACAAAATTATCCCTAAATTTCGAGGGTGCGTGTAAAAATCAAATATTTATTTATTCCTTACTCTCCCTCCCTCGAAGGAAAAAAAAAGAACAAAAATTACCAAAAAAGAAACCACGGTTTGTGGTTTGGTTGGTCTTTGGGGTATCCTTCGCATCTCGATCTCGGTGTTGTGGTTTTCCTTCAAAACGCGCACTGACAACCACCAACAAAAAAAAAAAGAAAATCTACTTACTTTCCTTCATAATTAAGTACGCTTCTATATCAATAGAGAAGGGCCTCACCACCACAGCAGGATATTCATTCAAGTAGGCATAGCTACGGACTTGTACATAAATGCTCCAAGTACTTAGAGGAGGTATGAATTTATTTATGAAATAAATTAATCAAGTATCCTTGTAACGCAATTGTCCATCATCAACAAGAAGGCAAAATCAAATTTGATTTTACACCAATCATTCAAGGACATCACACATTAACCACTCGAATGTTCAAAACTTTTATTTATTGTTGTTGTTGTCGTTGATGGTGGTTCGGTCGTTTGGATGATTTGAAGTCGGACGTTGGAGTGTTCATGTGCATTTTTGAGTAGGTACTTAATTCTTTCTTCTTTTTATTTTTGTTAAAATAATTTTGCACGCACAATTTTCACATTCACACCATTCAAATGGTAATTCACCATAAGAGTGGGTAAACTTCGAGTGGGCAAAAATATTTTTTCTGATGGAAGCACTTAGTAAAAGCCACCAAGAAGGAAGGAGGTAATAATGCGTGAGGGCCTCTTCAATGGATTGTGTAAGTACTGTGTTGTGCATATATGGTGCTGCACTCTTTGGGAGTGGTAATGAAAATTGCGAGAAGTTACTGTAAGTGTGTACATCTCTTGCAAATAGTCATCAATTGAACATCCGTAAAGTGCAATCTTGTAAGTGCAAAGAGTAAAATGCTGAATGAATGTGGGAAATTATGCAAATATAAAGACAACATTATTTATCAGTTCTTTTGTTTTCTAAGAAGTTATATCCAATTTGAATTTTCGTTCCTTTTTGATGCCTAACAATTTTAATTAACACAGATTACTCGAGCACATATGTATGTACATGTTTTGGGAATATTCACGTCATTCCATCAAGAATTTGACTTGATTACCATTTTTTATAACTGGTTCTAAAATTAATATTCATTGAATTGATTAAGTTTTGATAATTTCAAATTCGTTATGCATTATTTTATTTTATTCGTGGGGTATCAACTTAATGAAGCTCCTCCCAGAAAACAGGAAAAAACATAATTATTTTGAAAGTTAAATTCTTTCGTGTGTGATAATATATTTTTTCAAATATTTACTATAGTATTTTTATGAAATAAGCCAAGTTACACTCTCGCGTACCGTTTGAAAACTTCGTATACCATTTTGTTGGGTTTGTTGCTTAATTATTGTCCAAAAATTCAAATTTTCCATGTAATGTTTTCTATGTCATGTAGCTCCTCCCAGAAAATGGATAAGAACTTCTTATTTTAAAATTTGTAGTGCTTAATATTTGGAGTTTTTGTACCAAGTTTTCTAAGTTTTTTGTTATGACATTTACACAAAGAAACAAAAGACTTATGAAATATAGCAGCGATTTTATAGTTGTGACAAATTAAGTTCCCCGTGATTTATTTTTTGTATGTATTTGTGAACTTTACATGGGTTGAATACAAATTTGGTATAGAAACGGAATTTTTGTAAAAAAAAACATCGTGCCGAAAACGGGATAAATCACTTCCTAAAGGTCTGATGAAGTTCAAATGTGTCATACTACCTTCTATGATATGTATACCTAATGGTTTAATAGTGCAAGCTAATCAAAACTCAAGACCTACAGAATTAGAGTTCTGTTTCGAAATCAAGACTCTAAAAACATCTCTAATATCAGCATAAACCATGTAAACAAGATTAAATGTGCATAAAGTCTTATTTTAACATACTTTCCAACTCTTGTTATAGGTTTTTAGATGTAAGATAGAAATATAAATATCAAAGGTATTTAAATGTCATTCAAAACAACTATTTTATTGCAAAAATTCGTTAAAATTTCATTTATAAATTGCTTCGTTAGCAAATCAATTGGTTATGCACAAAAGATAGTCCACTTTGTATTTTAGTCAATAAACATTTGGTAAGCAGTACCTCAAAACATATAATCAACATACAATATGTACATAGATTTATATATGTGTATGTATATAACGTACAAAATCAATAAAAAAAAACTTTGGATAAACAAAAAGCTTTCTAAATTGCCATCATTCGCATCAATGCTCAAATTATAATAAAATATTCAAACTTGTTTATCATTTATATCAAGCTAAATAGTAGTGTTTCCGCTTTTGATAGACAATGATATATATATATACATACATGCAGAGGCACCTATTTGTACATACATATATACAAAAGTGAAATAGCCCTCAATAAATACGTAAATATCCAATTTGATTTTGATACAAAACCATCTAAAATACTTTTGAATTATTAAAACCACCTTTTATGTATACAGAGAGTAAATTTATTTATACAAAATACCCCCCTTTGTCAAACAGCTCTCCCCACACCCATTTACCCGATTAGGTTGACAGTGTTTTTGGTCATCATCATCATCATCAATAGAAAGGTACAAATTCATCCCACCATCATCAGATAAACTCTGACAGAAATGACAAAAACACTACAGAAAAAAAACAACAAACTCTCCCCGACAATCACTCACAAACGCAAAATGTTCAACAAAATCCATACAAATACCAAAATCAATGCAGTTTTTGGGGTCTTTCTATACCTTTACCAATAACTTCCATCACCACCATCCCTCTTTTAGGTTTCCAATAGTATACCAGTAGGGGAACTACCCTCAAAAACAACTCTACAATACCAAGGTATGTATAGCTGATGCAAAAGGACTTTATTCATTTACACATCCTCTTTACACATACCCACTATAGGACACAACACTCAGGCTCACGTCATGTTTGCTGGTGGCATTATACCATTTTGGCCATTTGGCAATCTAACTGCACTCAGGACGCCGTAAATATTCGAAATGTCATTTGAAATCCTAATTTACGCTCTCGCATTGTGTGTGTGATGAGCATCATGCAATCAAAATTTAGAATTTCTATTCACAATACACGCTAAGGACGACCCTCAATTTCTAACTCTGTTGTATAGCCTCATCGTCCTTTTTCCTATGTGCCAGTATGCCAGAACCCCACTTTATGCTTTAAATCAGCTACACCAATATCTAAACCCCAACCAACAAACCAACTTAACGGTATACGGTACAACCCCCAAAATACACGATGCTGTACATCACATTCAGGATCAAGGAGAGACGCAGTTAGAGGGTAGGTTTAATATAAGGTACCTATAGGAAAATTAGTGCAACATAACTTGTAACGGTATGATTGCATTTTGCACTGCAAAAGGATGAGATACAATCCTTCACACAAAGCGCATAACAGAGAGGAGCACAAAACGAGAGGTTATTCCGTTTTCTCGTCCTTCCGTCGTCGTCGTTGTCCTCGTCCTCATCATCGTCCTCCAAACTGGCATTTTGGGGATTATTGCTGCGAATGCAAAATTTGCGTATCTACAGCAGATCCTGTTGATGGGAATGGAGATGGGGATAGGGATTGGTTAAATTCATGATAAAGATGGAGGTTATAAAGGCAGTTTTGACGCAAGGTATGCAATGCACTGCGCTTTTCGGTCCATTGATGCTTTTGTATGGTATGAGTTGAAACAACACATGATATATTCGTATAGGTATAGTCAGTCGAGAGTCCCATGAATTTATACGAACATATAACAAAGTGACAGGACCGACGACGACGATGAACAAATGAACTATAGGTAGATATTGTATTTATAGCCTTTATAGCTGATATATGGATGATAGCGAAGAGATGGGGGCGTTTTCGGTGGGTTGAACTGGTAAGCATAATCGAATATTGGCATTTCTGACATAAGTCCAGATGGATTGTGTTCTCTTCTCCTCGAGTTTTCGATATATAGTTGGAATTGTTGATTAGAAATGTACAGGGTGACGTTTAATTATAGAGAATACAATAAGTTGTTGCATGACAAGTTACAAAAAAAAAAAACAATACATATCCCTAGAAAAGTCCCTAGCCCACAAGAGGTTGAAAATTGTATACTATGATAAAACTGATTTTCTATTAGTCTAATTTATTTTTTTGTAAATTTTAAAAGAACTTCTAGAACCTTAAAACGTGTGTGAGTACAATAAAAAACCCCACAAGCACCTGTCGTTGACCATGATGACTTTTGCTATATTTCGCTGTCTTGAAATAGATTAATCAATGACACCAAAAGTTTGAAATCAAAACCCATTTGGATGGTGTTCAAGAGCTCCCCAAAGGCGATCCATCCAGAAATGACTTTTATAGCTCAATATGGTTTATCGCATGGAAATTATGACCCCGTTCAGCAAACAAACGTTGTTTTCTATGTTCTAAGCTCCTATTTTTTGCGTCCGTCTGTTGACTTGCATATGAACTCACGCCCCGTAGAAAAATTCAAAAAGTTGTGGTTTCAAAAACCTTTATGTCATTGTCATGAAAACACCGGCTTAAATTCTTCTACACACTCTAATGGACAGAACATATGTTATCGATTGATTTTGCGTTCTTCGAACTGACTATAATCTCTCTGTCGTGCCAAATGCATCTACTAAACTGGGCTTAGTTCCCTTGTTAGCATAGTTGTAATGTGGCATAAACCGTACAGTGGGTGAAAAGCACCGAACATTGTACGAACAATACACCAGTTTTAATGAAATCATTTTCACGTAATGATGAATCACGGAAATTTAGCGAAACAGTATGATTAAATGACACCCAATTTGATAGATCTAGATTTATTTAACTGTCAAAAGTTCGTAAGTTCATAACAAAAGACCCTTTCCAAGTTTTTGTAAGAGTATACGACAAATACTTTTATATCGGTCAACACCTTACACACAAATGATTTTTCATATTAGACAAAACCACTTTCTAAGACTCTTAAAACAACATAAAATAACAATAAGGGACCTAGGTGGCTACCTTGTCGAACACTAGAATTTATTTTGCAAGTGGCTACCTTGTGGAACACTAGAATTTATTTTGCAAGTTCAAATATTTTTGACTTCTTATTAATTCGACTTGCTTAACTTGAGACAATAATTCAAAACTTGAAACGATTTTGTAAAATTTTGATTATTATTTCAGAAATTTAGTGAGCTAAAAATATGATTTTGTTATTTTTATGTAATTTATCATTCTGCTATCTTCAAAGATTTTATTTAAAGAAAAGTCAGAAAATGGATACTTTAACTTTGAGTAACCCTCTATATGGGGTTTTTAATAAAAGCTTTCATTTTGATATTGGAAGAAAGAATCAGTTAATTTTTATTGCATTTTAAACAAAGAAGATATTCCATAAGCAATATAAAATGATCGCAGCAACATATTTCTTTCATGACATTTCACATTGCCAATTCACACATATTGGCCTATTTGTCCTCGATAACTTGATGATTTCCTTTTTTTGGTGCTTGATACGGCTGTGAATCATTGCAATGGTAATTATGTTTTGCGTTTTCCCAAAGAAAAGATTTTAAAGGTATTAAAAAACCAGGTTAAGATGGCAAACTGTGATCACATCTTTGAAAAAAACACGGTCAGGAAACTTTTGTAGCAAAACTGTAAATTCAAAATTTCCACCATTTTCGTAGTGAATTTCAAAATTTGTTGACGTGTGTTTCGTTTTTTTTTTAACTAATGACGCAGTTTTTGGTTGTCAAATGTAAAAATATGACAGTTTCCAAAATAAAAACTGCCCAAATAGCAGGCTTTTTAAAATGAAACCTCTTACTGGAAATCCTAATTCTCCTGAGTTTCTGAAATTTCTAGTGCATAAGTCTGTCAAAGAGTAAAAATGTGTCCTAGTTCAGAAATCTAAAGCGAACCATTTCAAGGTCGATATAGTTTTCAGATTTGTTCTTAAGATGTACTTATAAACATTTGGTTTAGACGGCTTCCATTTTTGATACAAAAAATATAAAAATATAATTGATATATTTTCAAACTCCCACAAAAATTACAAAAAATTTTGAAACAAAAAAAAAAGGAACCACAAAACTTTTCAACTCCATTCACCCTGCACTTAAACTAACATTTTGAGCACTCAGTGTCAATTTACAAAGTCATGCATAATTGTTAGCGAATGCACTTTGAACCTATGGCTATGATGATGCAATGGCAATGGCATTATACACAATAAACATCATCAGCATCACAAATATCTCATCGGTAGGTAGGTACGAGTTAGTATCAATAAATTTACCTATTTGTACCTTAACTCAAACCTTTATTCTTTATCCCCATCAACCATAAGGTACATTTACATATATATATGAGGAGTATAGGTAAGGTATAATGTTAACACCCTGCGTGCTGTATATACTGTATAGACAATCATCATGTTAGAGCATAATATATCGCTACCAAATTGCTGACCCATTGTGTAATCATAAAATCAACGATGCACCACTGTTATTGGATTAGAAGCAAATTCAAACGCACTCAGACTGCAAATGCATCATCATCCTCCTCGTACTAAATTTTCCAATCAAAGGAAACAAATTTTCATTTGCGTATTTTCACATCAAAGACCCCAAAACAAACATTAAAAACTATACCAACAGAAGGGAACTTGGAAAAGCACATACGATACAATACCAACGCATCAAGTGCACGCCACCGCCGCGCCGCGCCGCACCGACGGACCGCCCGGATGGAACTGGACGATCCAAAACGTTCGAGAAGAATTTTAAAAACAAAACAAAAAAAAATACTAAATTCAATTCCCAGAAATGCACATTTTACAACTTTACACACAAAGAAAACACAAACTAGTAGCGCTCCATGGACCAAAAGCAAAACCATAAGCCATCATCCATCCCGAAGCATCATCCCAATCCCATGCCATCACATCGCCATCGTATCCCAATTAAAACTGAGGGAGCCATAAAATAGTCGATCATCATCGCAGAGCGCAGCAGCGCAGTGCAGTGCAGTGAAAACGTTGACATTTTATATCATCGTTCACATCATCAATATCGTCGTCATCATCATCATCGGTCGTCTCATCATCAACCTGTGTTCCAATCGAATCCCAACCCAAGACCGACCGATGACGACGACGACGACGCATCACCAAGGTGTCCAAGTCACAACCTAATCATGGGTCATATGTGTGGACGGGATGTAGATGGAACACCCAACAACCAGCGCAGCGGTCTCCGTCTCCATCTCCGCAGTCCACAGCAATGGAAATATTGAATTTCATTTCTAATAAATCTCTAGATCGTCGAGTTTTTCCAATGAAGTCGTAAAGATTAAAACAATCCAACATCCATCGAGCTGCGATTAAATTTAGGTGGCCACAAGCACAACAAGCGCAGCAGCAGCGCAACGAAGAGATCCCACAAAAACCGATCAATCAATAAAAACCCAGAAGAAAAAATACGAGTGGCCCTGATGTGAACTTTTTTATGGCCAAAAAGTGGTTATTGCTTGGTTGTTATAGGATGATGGCTTCCCGCCACCGACCGTCAACGCTGCTGCCGATACATCTCGACTGCATCCGTCCATTCAAAATACATATTTTCGATAATAAAATAAAAATAAAAAAAAAAAATGTTCCATGATCCATGATCCATGATCACTGATCATAGTCAAGGAATCACCTTCAAGTTCAACATGGCCATCGATCGCTGCTGGATGGATATTATACTAGTTCGAAGAGAAAAAGGGTGGAATGGTATTCTTTCGCTAATGGAATATTCAAAACCTAATAAACCAATAAAACCTAAACCAAAACAAATAAAATAGAAACAAAACAATTAGACGGAAAATGCGCGATGAGAAAGCAAAGAATTCGGGTAGCCCAATCGCCAGGCCGCCGCCGATTTGAGAAGAAAAGAAAAAAACTCAAAAATTAACGCATTTTCTTGGAAAGGCTTTCTTTTTTTTTTTTAAATACGCATACATATATAAAATATCTATAATAAAATTCAGAAAAAATAAGATAAAATTATCGAAGAACGATTTCTTAATTGCACCCCGAAATGTTTCAATAACAATTATCACACACAAATGATTTTATTCTTTTGTTGTTTCGAAAATAGAAAACAAAAAATTAAATGTATTTAGAAGCAATAATAAACGTAAAGTGAATAATAAATTTTATTCTAGAATGCTATAAATTTTATATACTTATTTGTTCGTATATGTAGTTCGAATGAGGTATAAACGCTAATAAAATTGGTAGAAAGGTATATTAAGGAGATAATTTGTGCGATTGCACCATACTAAACGCATCATTTTAAGTGTGTTATTGTTTAATTAGGTTTTAATTGCTACCAAAATTTGTTCAATTCGTCTAAAGGCTTTTATGGAGAACGATAAAGACCTTTTTTTTTAATTTTATGTAGTACGTGGAACACATTGGTCCACCAGGAAACAAGGACAATCAGAAACAATAATCAATCGGACTTCTTAAATTTAACTATTGGAAATGTTATAAATAATTATTGTGCTTGATTGGCTACTGACAAAGTGAAATGAGTGCTGGGAAAAATACAGATAGGTTTCTAGGAAAAATATAAACTTTTTTTAAATTCTCAGAATTTTTTAAAATAAAAATTAATACTTCTTAAAATTAGAGGAACGAGACCAAACAAAATTAGAGGAACTAATAAAAACAAGAAGTAAAAACAATTATTATATCAAATTGGGGTTGTAACCATAGGTATCATTCAACTCCACTCCCAAGGTTATAGAGTTCAAAGTCAAAAAAACACACTGCTCCCAGTAATTCAAAATAACTACTATTTTATAATCTAAGCATGGTGTTCTTGCAGAAAGCCTCGACCTTCCCATCCTCAATGCCCATATCTATCATTCAGGTTCTATAGAATTAAATTTATTCAAGTTTTGTTAGTTAGCTTTTCCGAAAACAAAAAATGTCTTTTCAAAACCTTAATTGTAAACTCTGAAAATTTTCGCCTCAAAGCTTCGTCGCAGTGGATTAACAACAAAATTGGCCACTCCGTAATTCTTAGATATTTAGAATCAATTCCAAAACACACAGACTACACCATCCCCCAACTGCAATTCGACAGAAACTTCCAGATTTCTATACCTTTCAGATCTTTCTGGGGGGATAGGGCATTCCTGAAAGACGAGTCAGTCCACTTTTATGCAGATGGATCAAAAACAAAAGAAGGGGTTGGTGGAGGTGTGTACTCTGAACGACTTAAAATAAGTCTCTCATTTTGCCTTCCCAATCATTGTATCGTGTTCCAGGCGGAACTTTTGGCGATAAAAGAAGTCTTGTCCTGGCTTAAAGAAAACGTGATATCAACATCTGATATGCGTATTTTCTCAGATATTCATGTCGCTATCAAATCTTTGGACTCTGTCTCTACAAACTCTATAACTGTCCATAACTATCAATCATCTCTAATGAAGATGGCACAACAATGTAATATTCACCTTTGCTGGGTACCGGGCCATAGAGACATTCCAGGTAACTGTAAGGCAAATTAACTCGCCAGGAACAGTACAGTACAATCCATTCTACCACGTTTGGCAAATGCTGGCATACCAATCGCTACATGTAAACTATTGCGAATGCAGAATTCTTCTACAACGATCTAAATCATATTACCATAATCAACCCCTCACGTTTCGTAAGGGACTCAATGTGGTTTCATTGAGCTTAGAAGAAAGCCCCAACAATCATGTGGTATCACAAGAAAAATTCGTAGTTTGGTTTAAATAATTGTTTTGAATTCTTTTCCTAACATCTTTAGAAAATAGTAAGCTTCAATGAATGATGCAATAACCATCAATATTAAATAAAAATGGACAAAGCATCTTCAGAAATGTGTGTTTTTATTCAGTTTCCGTAGAGTGTATTTTAGTTTTTAACTTGAAGATATATCAATTGCCTCTTAAAGTGAAGCTAGTTTTTGAGCCTTAAAAAATTCAAGTATTCTCTAATTTATTTCGAATTTGGTTCTATTTTTACTTGCGACATATAGGAACTATATGGCAAGTTTTGCATTCGTGCAAAATTTCGAACTCGAGATTTTAATCAAACATGATATTACGATGGTAGAGAAGTCAAAAAAAGTGGGTCCCGCGATTCCGTCCGGTCTGTTTTGTCTGTCTGTCCAGTCACCAAACCATTGGGTAGATTGAGTTCAAACTTGGAAGTTAAGGTTTTGAGCAGATTTGCCCTAGGCGTTTTTTTAATTTTTTTTAAGATCAAAACTAACAGTGGCCCCCATACAATTTTTTTGGTCAAAAAAGAAAACTCGAATTTTCTTAAAAACAAACCGATAGTTTTTTTTTTTAATTTTCTCTAAAATTTTATTTTTTAACTTGGCTTCTTTTAATAAGAAAAACATATTTTTGTATTGCTCAGGAAAGGTACCACTCATAGAACCGTTTTTTTTTGTTTTTTAATTTTCTAAGAAACTTATGAACTGATTTCAATAATTTATTTTTTGAATAAGCTCTTATATTGCCTTAACAATATTTGATTATCAAAAATGCAATTTTTTATTTTTTGGCATTTTAAAAAATATTGAATTTTTTTTCAAAATTCTATATCTCAAAAATGGGTCAGTATTTTTTTACGAAATTCAAATGTAGAGCGTATATACAATCACTAAACAACTGCATACCAAAAATATTTTTAAAACAAAATTGAAAAATTTTATATATACAAAATTAATTAAAAAAACAACCACTCTAACGATTTTCAAAAAAAAATAAATGAAAAATCAAGGGTTTTTTGATTTATAAAATGGCATTTAAATTTTTGAAGACAAACTTATTTTTCAGGTAAAATTTTGAATCTTAAAATAGTTTTTTTTTTTTAAATTATTTTAACTGTAGTAAATGTAACCCCCTCCCATCTCACCAGATCAAATCTTGTGCAGGTATTACGTACAGCCTCTACAACTACTGCTTACGTGTCACTTTATAACTAAAATCTAAATTCGACAAGAGCATGACTGTAAACAACATATGAATAGCAATTTCTTGTACCTGTTCCTATGCTTGTTTTTTTTTTAAACTTTAACGAAAAAATTAAACTAAACGTAAATATTCATCTACCAATAACATTCCTTCATTATCATCATAAACATTTCTTTAACTATCTATCTGCATAAAGCTGAGCACGTCAATGAACTATTCTTTATTCGTTTTAGACACCTACCTAGCTACATAACTAATAGGCGATCGCTTTACAATAATTTAAACACATATGTTCTTCCTCTTTCTTATCTTCAGATAATTTATTTTCCATCCTGGTTCTTCTAATATGAAATTAAAATAAATCTATCCAAAGGAAAAAGCTTTGAACGAAGTAGTTGAATACACAAACAATTGTTTTCGTTAAGTATGCTTACAAGTATTTTTCATTTCCTGGATGAGTTGTCCTAGGATGAATTGTGTCTTGGGATGAATCACAAGTTTTTTGACAAATCAAGTGACATTTATATCTTTGAAGACAAACTTATTGTACAGGTATATTTTTAAATCTTATATAGGTACTTTTTTAAACAGACTCTTTGCATACAGGAGCAAGTTCGTGTGACCCAGTCGTGCATTTTATTTTAAATACAGCATAATTTTCAAATTTTTCAAAACATTTTACAAATCTAAATAATCTTAATTTAATAAAAATGGAAATGATATTAACGTTTAATTTTATGTTTGATCCTTATCCGAGAAATCGATTTTTTCAAAATTCGTTATCAACTTTTTTAATATATTCAAAACAGTAGTAACTAATCCGATTCTTTAAAATTACATTCTAAAACGTAAATAATAAATATAAATAAATGTCAAAACATAGAAGATATTATTTTGTGACAACTTATTAACGGAAAACTATGCACCTACAAATTTATTGATTGAAGGTGGATATTTTTTGGTTTACTCAACTAAAATAAATAAGTACTTATTCATTATAAAGTGTGTTAGTATTTAAAATTTCTAAATTTTCCTATAGTCTTATAATTTTAAAGAAATTGCTAGAATTTTCAGCTTTCTCTGAAAACCAGTTTTCTCAGTCGGTAAAAAGTCACTGAAGACAAAATTGCGTTGGTCTAAAGATAAGACTCACCTTACAAAATGTAGACAAAATTGTTTAATGAAATTTGTTTGAAACTCATTTATTCAATCCTAAAAATTGTTGTTTTGTTAGTTGTTTTTACAGGTATTAAAACATATGTCCGGCTAATGTCTCAAATCAATATCGTAAAAATGTGACTTTCAAGTTTTGAAAAATTTTGTTCAATTTTATTCCATTTAAAATTTTATTTTGTCAGTTTATGAGTTTTGCCTTTTAAAAGTATAAATATATTTTAAATCAGCTTGATATAAAGGTCTTGAGAATGATAGGTTAGGTTCACCTGACACCTGCTTTCAAACCGGAAATGCAATCTATAAATTCAAGAAAACAAACCAATGTGTATGCATTGAGTAAAAAACTGCACAATTAAAATTCAAAGCAAATAACAATGAAAACCCATCACATCAAAGAATTTATTACTTTTCATCACCACCGGTGTCAAGGACACAAGCCATTGGCAATTAATTTAAGATTTTATTGCAGGAACCAATAATGGCTCACCTGAAATTATTTTTCCTGTTTGAATTTTTTTTAGTGTCGTCGAATCGAGCTGAATTAAATTAGATGAAAGAATTACACAACAAAATAATTTCGTCGAAAACAATCTTAAAATTTCCTATATGCACAGGGTCGGACCCCTTGTAAAATAGTGTCTTTAAGATTTTGTAATATTTTTCATTTGATATCATTTTCATATAAATTTATGTTGATTAGAAATTGGAGATCTGTTGACTACAACAATACTTGTTGATGGTAATACTTGGAGAAGTCTTAATTCCTTTTTTAAACTTAGAAGCGTTGTTGCCCGAAGTCTGAAATTGATATATGATTTATGATATAATTGAAAATAGTGATCTTAACCCGTTTTATAAGGATCCGATTATAGCTATCAGTAAAATCCACTGTTTTACACTTTTGAACATCTTAGAGCTTTATTTTCAGCAAAAGATAAATGCAATAAGATGAATTCTTATATCAAGCTAAATTGACTTCGCAATGATGAAATTTACAGAATTCCATTCCGTTTTACTGATGACGTTTACTGTTCCGATGATATTAGTTCAAAAATTACTGATGAAATTAACAGCAAAAAGAATTTGTTAAGCTTCTGGTTCTAAAATACAAATTTGTCTTTTTGACATTAAATTAAATTAAATTGGGTGGCGCAACTGTCCGTTGAGAACTAGGGCCTAGTGACTTACAACTCTCAATCATTCCTGTGTGCTAGTAGGTACTGTTGTTAGGGATGACATGCACACTGAAAATTTAAACCAACAAAGTAGATACCCACAAGGCTGCATTCTATGCCCGATATTGTTTCAATAAGTTCATGCGCCTATGTTCTTACATTTTTATGGATCAAATCCTGTCCTTTATTTTATATGTAGCAAAGTTACACATACTTGAAAATCGTATTTATTTCTAATGCCATTTCGAATGCAAGAAAGGTCCTAATCGAAAACCATACCTAATCATTTGAAAGAATCTATAAACAAAAAATAAAATAACATGTAACATAAAAATAAAGGTAAAATGCATCTGCAAAAAAATTGTCCTATATATTTTCGTTTTTAATCCTTAATATAGAATGCAGTAATAAGTAAAGGTCCTTAAACGGTTACCTACATGCACATCAGATTTTTTGTTTTGACTTTTTTTGTTTCTTATTAAATTATAGCCGACACATAAATAAAATTTTATCAGACTATGGCGCCTTAGTCGAGCCAAAAACACCATACAAGAAAAGGTGTAGACTTGAAGGAAAAAATGTCATGTTTCTAAATGCATGTCCTTTATATTAAATAAATGCAAGGTATACATACGATACCTACTCGTATATAGTACATAGTACATGCATGAGATTGAGACTTACGCAAAGTGGTTTGCAGGTATCTATTGTTTTTGTCTGTTTTTGTTTTTGTTAAACATATTTAACCTGAATGACTCGGCGCCAATTAAATTCATTGATAAAGATGATCCTTTCGATTAGAAATGGATATTGTGTTAAAATCAGGATATAATTATTCTTCGAGTTTTATGTGTCATAAGAAAACACACTTGTACCTACATATACATATGTGCGTAAAAAAGGAAAGATTCATGTATGTCACGTAAGAATGCCATGTAGTGGAAAATGAACATTAATGATAATGAATTTATTACAACGGCTCTAGTTTTTGACATTTTGGACAAATTTCACCAAAGGATGGGTTTTTCATTGTTTTATGATGGTACGTACGAAAAAACCAATGTAATGTGTAAAAAAATGAAAATGTATAGAAGCATTTTTATTTAATATTTCCAACATAGACTCAAATAAAATTTAACTTGATTTTGTTTAACAAGCCCGCAATTCCTAAATCAACTACGCACTTTAGGAAAAAATTAATATTATCTCTACAAAAATGTCCGAAATCTGCGAACAACAACTTTAAGCACAATTTTTCTTTAAAAAATTAAGTAAAAACTTTTGTATGCTCGTTTGATAATAATTTGTACTTTTAGGTCGAATGTCACAATTTAGCTTTTGATCTGCCTTGAAAGAAATTGAAGATAAATTTTTTCAATTTTGTATGATGAGACAAATATCTGTAGTATTTTATTTTTAGGTTCGAACTTAATATTGGAAAAAAGTGATTCAAATATTCTAAATAATCAAGAATTTCTTCTTTTCAAATTTTGAGCCAAAGGGTGGTTAAATTTTAAGGGCCGATGTTGATTTTGAATAAAACACAAATTATTTAGAAAGTTACTGTCATTTTTTTTATTATGATAATATTAGTATGGTTCAATTGTGTATGGAACAAAATTTCGGTTAAATTGCCGACGCAACCTCTGCAGCACACTTCATCCGATAGTCCAAATTTCCGATGACGCTGAGGCATAATAATTGAGGATCTTCTGGCTTCTGGGACGTTCACCCTTTCTTTCAAATAACCTCAAGGAAAGAAGTCGAACGCTTTTAAATCACATGATCTTGGCGGCCAAGTAACATCGCCACTGCACGTGAGATAAATCGGTAATTGAATTTGTGGCGCAAAAGAACCATTGTTTCATTGGCTGTGTGGCAAGTGTCACCGTTTTGTTGAAACCACATATCGTCCACGTCCATATCTTCCAATTCGGAACATTAAAAGTTCCTTATAATCTCACGATGTCGAACACTATTCAAAGTAACTGACTGACCGACCCCATTTTGGAAAAAATACGGCCCGATGATGCCACCAGCCCATTAACTGCACCAAAAAGTCACTCTTTCTGGGTAAATTGGTTTTTCGACAATCACTCTTGGGTTATCATTTGCATAAATGCGGCAATTCTGCTTATTAACAAATCCACCAAGCTGAAAAGGTGGCCTCATAATTCTGGCCATTGACGACGGCGACGCTTGAAATGGTAAAGAGGCTTTAGTTCTTGAGTCAATTGCACCTTGTAAATGTTAAAATGCAAGTCTTTATGCATAATGTGCTCATCAACGATGAGTGTGAGAGGTGCAAAACAGCAATATTTTTTGCAGTAGGAGCTGTAAAAGTTTGCAATGATATTTTTATATTGCCAACAGACCCGATTTGCTCAAATTTTTGGACAATTTTTCTGATTGTATGCACATTTCGACGAATAAATTGACCGAAAAATCACGAAGTGCATGACATGCATTTTGATTTAAACGCCTATTTCCATAATAAGCCTGAATAACTTTAAATCGTTGCTCGATTGTATATCTTTCCATGATTCAAATTGAATTAGAAAAAAACTTGACGTTTAGGTGTGGCTCACATTTGACATCGGCCCTTAAAATCTAATCACTCTTTGTATTTTAAGATTACCAACCGTCCTAAATCGTTTGTAGCCAAAATTTAAGAAATCGACTATTTTTGTACATTCCATTGAAAAATGTTATAGAAATTATTTGTTTCACTATTTTTGTCTATTTGAATCTATAAACGTTATACAAAAGGAGGTTATACAAAAAAATGAATACAATAACAGGAATTCCGATTTCAAATCAAATCAGAAATATTTATTACTTTTTATTGAAAATATCTGAAAATTATGAAAATACACTATGATTAAGTTCTTCGTATGGCAAAAATTATTCTGTATAAGCTTAGTACCTACAACCTTAAACGAAAATAACTAAAATTCATAAAAAGTTTGCTAACAAAAGTTCAGCAATTTGTTGACATTTTTCCTACGAACATATTGAAAAGCCATCTTAAGGGGGCTCAAATTCGCGCTCAAATTTCGGGCCTATTATTCAAGGATGGATTGCAAAAAAAAACTAAACAACAAATCGAAAAAAATGTTTTGAAAGCTTGTGTCTAGATTTATCGAGATTTTTTATGAATAAGTAACGCTTTACAGATTTAGGATATCTACTATAGTTTCGTCAAAATCGTGCCAACAGTCTATTAAATCCTTCACAGAGCATGTTTTTAGTTATGTCTACATTAGAACTCTGCAATAAAAAAAAATCGACTTTTTAAAACCGCGAAGGTAGGGCCCCCTTAACTTGCTTACAAAATTTAATATTAACGATTTGAAAAATTGAAACAATAAAGTAAGAAGAACTCTATACTATGTCTGTCTGTCTCCTACTCAATCACGCCTAAACTACTGAACCAATTTGCATGAAATTTGTTAGGGAGATATTTCGATACCCGAAAAAGGACATAGGCTACTTTTTACCCCGGGAAAATGACGCATTACCATGGGAAAATTCAGGTGGGCCGATCGCTTTTACGCCTTAACTACTGAACAGATTTAAATGAAATTTGGTAAGGAGATAGTTTGAGACTTAAGAAAGGACATGAGTTACTTTTGACCTCGGGAAAACAACGCATTCAAATGGGAAAAATTACTTTCCAGGGAATCTGATCGCTTTCACTCCTAAATTACCAAAGATTTGAATAATATTTCGATAAAATTGGTATTACGGGAAAACAACGCATTCCCAAGCCTTCTCATAACTTGGGATTGAAGGTTGGTGTTCCAGTCCTGTTAATGATAAATCTTGACGCATCAAAGTTATGTAATGGTACACGGCTTCAGATTACTCACCTAGGACGAAATATTATAAAAGCTATAATCATGACTGGAATGGCAAAAGGAAAAAATGTTTTAATTCCCCGCATTCCGATAATTCCAACCAATTTTCCGTTTCAGTTTAAAAAAGTGCAGTTTCCTCTGAAAGCAACATTTCCAATAACAATAAATAAAGCTCGGGGGCAAACGCTGAAAGTTGCTAGTATAAATTTAAAAAAAAAAAACTGTTTTTCCCATGGAAAATTATATGTAGCGTGCTCACGAGTCTCAAACCCACAAAATCTTTACGTTCTGGTCAAGGAAGGAGAAACAAAAAACGTCGTATATGAAAATGTATTGCAGTAACCTATCTTCTTCTTAAAATGTATTAACCTAACCTAACCTATGACAATCACACTTAGTATGGCCTCATCCCATCTCTGCACAATTCAAACATACGTACAAAAAAGTACAGCTCAGGTTTTTGCATACTACTTTCCAAAAAAACTATCTAATGCGGACGAAGTCGCGGGTAAAAGCTAGTAAAATATAAAGGGTTGGAAAATTTCCTTAAGGCTATGTTTTTAGTGTTTCTCTGTGGTGTTCCTCGCTTCGATCAATAGTTTCAGCATATTTTACAAACACTTTATTAATATTTTTGTTTCAAACAAAAATAATTGTATGTCTAGATCTACAAAACTTTGAATATAAGAAAACTGTGTACCATTGCTATTTTTCAATGGGAACTTAAGATAACCTCAATAATGTAAGAAACTGCTCTCCACTACTATCAGAATATTAAAACTTCTTAACCTCGAAACCATAAAAAGAAATGTTATCTCGGAAAAAATCCATAAATTTTTATTGATGTTTGTTTTTCTATTATGTGTTAAGGAAAACCTAAAATTTCAAATAATACCTGCGCTCTCATTGACCAAATGTAGACTAATTTTTCTAATATACCTAACTAATCTACATCTTCTAAAAATACCAATAATAATTCAGTACAAATTTTCTGTTTTCAACGTTTGCTGTCGTGGGTCGTGGTTCGCGTCCGTTTGCAATAAAATTTTGATTATTATCCTTCAAGTTAGTCATAAAAACAAAAATCATAAAATCAGTACAATACGATGGGTTATGAAAACAATGCCGAGAAAAGCAAACAAATCTGCCCTCAGACTCTCCTACCTGTAAATACTTATATATTTTTCTATATGTTCAGTATTTTGGAGGTGTTACTCCTTTTGCACTAATATATCCTTTTTCAATAACTCAGGTATGTAGTTACAAGGCATATATAGGAAACCACAAATCATACTGAGACAGAAATTGGAAGTAAGAATTTTTCCATAATTTACACAGCGTCATACATTGTTTTAAATTTTATTTGCAGAAAGGATTTTCAAGGAGTACAAGGATCTGCACATGCAAATCTGTTGCTCGAAAAACGAAGAGAAATCGTCTATAGAAGACCAATTGAAAAGATCAGGTAGCCAGTGACCGGAAAATCCGATTGTCCGAAAATCCATTGTAAATGCGATGGAAAAGGGCTGCGCAAATTTCGAAAATGACAAATGAACCAAAAGATTGTTGGGTTTTTGGGCGAAGACAATAGGCTGGGCACCATTTAAGCAATTAAGTCAAATGTTTTGCGAGCTAATTAAGTTCGGATATATACGAATGAGAGGATTTGCTTTAAAAGACCCTTTTTCTATAAGAGGAAAGCGTTGGTTCATTTGGTATTCAAAAATCGCATATGTCTCGAAAATGAATAGAAGTTGGTTATATTTTTTTTTTTGATAAATGGTTTGTTTTTGAAGCATAAAGAAAGTGGGCATAGCCATATTTTGATGTCAATATGCAGATTTAGAGCTATTACCCTTTTGTTATGCGAACACGTCTTTGCTTCGACGCCGGCCGTTGTTGTGCAAAGGTCGCTTTTGTATCAGTTATACTTAAGTATTTCGGGTATTATAATATTTCTTAAGAAAAATAAATAAATCCTTTCGATATGCATGAAGAATCTATTGTAAAATGCAAATATTTACGAAGGATAATTTATCAAAATATTCGAAGGTCATTTTTAAATGATGGATACTTCGGACATTCTGGATAGTTATATGCTTTGAATATTGAATTCTGTTGATGTCCAGCTGAGTGAAAAGAGTTATCGCCTTCAAAAATGTATCCAAGGACGATTTTTATATCTATGCTATTTTTATGTTACTCATGTTAACATTTTGAAAAGGAAAAGAAAATCAATTGTAAAATTTTATTAATGATCTTAGGAAGTGTGAAATGTTTATTTTTGAAATGTACTCAGAACCTCTCTTATTGAAACTTGTAAAAATTCATTTGAATATTTCTTCGCATGCATATAATTAAATGTATCCGGTTAGAGTTTTTACGATTTACGATATTCTAGTATTTTGCTGCAATGTTTTTGATGGCCTTGAAATTTAAGTGTTCTAAGAGCGAATATTTCACATTTTATAAAATGTCCAAATTGTAGAACTATTGAAAAATTTGAAAAAGGCTTAAGCGTCAGGATTTGGTATCTTAAATAAGAAAGCAAGCGGATATTGAATCAGATCAATTATATTAATTATTTGAAGTTTAAACAAGTTTTTTTAAGATCTAAAAGCATTGCGTAAAAATAAGTCTGTTTAATTTCTCAAAATAATCTGGCCTTATTTCAGTTTGTCAAAGTGCCATATGACCAACTGCTGAAAATTTGCTTTTTTCCACTTTTGCAAAAAGTGCAATAAGGCCAATTTTTTGGAAAGTTGGTCCTGTTTCACATGGCCTTATTTCACGGCACCTAAATGAATAACAAAACAAATGATTTAGCTAAATTTTTTACAAAGCCAAAAGTTGATTGTTCAAATTTTCACGGTTTTAGCAAACTTTCAAAATTTAACTAAAGCTAAATTCACAAAATAGCTGCTTGAACTTTTAGTGACTTACTAAATCCAATTTTCTCAATGATTTGAGTGTTTTTTTTTATTTAGTGTTGTTGCAAGTTTTTTATGTTTACAACTCGAAGTCATATTGGCCAATTTCTAAAAATCTAGGTATTGAACATTTTCACTTTTCAGTTTTTTTTCGAAAACTAAAAATTTGCTGTAGTTTTTTGTTTCAAAAAACTAAAATCGAATTTTTTTTTTTTTGAACAACAACAACAACTTAAAACATTCAATGAAATTGACGGAATAAGGAATGGTCAAGTCTAACAAGCTGACATTCTAGTACGAATAGTACAATAAAATAACAATAATAAAATCGAAAATGTTTTAATCAAAAAGTTGTTGTTTCGATATTTATAAAATAAACGTAACTTTCAATACACATTTTTCAAACATTCTTTGTTAAACCTGAAAAAAACTTTCTAATTTTTGAACAGTAAAAACTCTTTTTCAAAAAATTGAATTTTACTTCAGTTAGAATTGAAACTCTGTTTGGTTTAAACGAACTTGATTCGATGCGATTGCTTTAGGATAGCCCCGTCGAGAGGGGGGACGGGGGGAACCCTTAGGCCCGGGATTTTCTAGGGACCCGTAAAATTGAAAGCAATGAGGAGAGTGTTTTTTTTTCAATATACTCTATATTCATCATCAACATACATACCTATTCCCACTTATTTTTAGGGGCCCAATAATTTAAAATCATTCATGCTTTTGCAATCGGGCCCATGTTTGCATGTTATCTACCAATCTATCAGTCACAAGCTTGCGGATCTATAGACCCCTGATTATTATTGGCGTACATTTTTGTTAATATTTAATGAAAAATTTGGCATATCTGAGCTATTTAAAGAAAGTTGTAATAAATTGTTTCGCTTTTCTTACTTAATTTAACGTAAATTTAAAACTTATTTTATTTTGAACATTTTTAAAGTCAAAATAACGGCCTGGCAACTTAAAACAAAACACAAATATTTATTTCGGTTTCTGTTTTTATAAAGTTTCTGTTCTTCTATTTTTGTTTCTGCTGGGAACGAAATTTTTTTATTAGGTTTCGGGGGACTGGTAAATCCCACGCTAACGTTTTTCAATTGTGGTTTCCGTAACATTAATTAATTAATATTTTGAATAATACTGAAGATTTGAAGGATATCAAGTCACTTCAAAGTGTGTATATTAAACCAGCCATACAAAAATAGCAAGGAATTATATATAGAATATTGGACAACATTTTCTTCCTTGGCGAAAGGGACTAGGACTAGGACTACGACTACGAGGCGATAGCAATCTTATTGGAGAGCCAAATAATGGACATTTTTTGGGCATTTTGGAATTAATTAGTCATTATGACCCCTTACGTCAGGAGCACTTTGAAAAAGTAAGAATTTCAAAACAAGAGCACAAACGTTTCCAAGTCCACTGACTTTCCGTTGAGATTCAAAATTAGTTCATTAAAATTTGTGCCAAACATGTGAATTCAGCTATTTTGAAGGAGATTGAAAACGCCAAATACTTCGCTATAATTGTCGATGCAACACCCGATTCAAGTGATGTGTAACAAAACACATTTATTTTGCGATACCTGCGCTTTGAAGAAAATGTGTTCACCATCCAAGAACGTTTTTGGAATTTGTCGATTGCAACAAAAAAAAACTGGCACCGCAATAGCTGATTTGATCTGCGAAACATTGGCAAAGAACGAAATCCCTTTAGAAGACTGTTGTGCACAAGGCTATGAAAATGGAAGCAATATGAAAGAATAGTATAATGGTGCACAAAGGCATATATTAAACAAAAATCCAAATGCCGTGTATTCACCATGTGCAGCTCACAGCCTTAACTTGTGTGGAGTCGATTCAGCGAAATGTTGTACTGCCGCAATCACATTTTTTGGTGTTGTTCAAAAGTATTTCAACTTGTTTAGCAGCAGTGCTCAACGTTGGGAAATTCTTAAGAAACAAGATGATCAGCTATAATTGAGGCAGTGAAACCATTTGCAAATCACCTGAAAAACCTTAGAACATCATTAGAAGCCTTAAGTGATATTAATTTAACTGCTGAAGCTCGAAGAGATGTAAACGGCATTTTAAAATATATGCACAAATTTGAATGCGTCCTGATGTCTTTGATTAGGTGCAAGGTTCTTAGCGCTATAAATAAAGGAAGTTTCCTTCTTCGAGCCAGAAACAGTACTATTGACGTTGAAATTCGAGATTTCGACAACTTGATCTTCATTTGAACATTATTCAAAACGGATGAGATCAATTTTTATCTGAATGCAAAGCAATTGCTACTGGATTGGGGAATGTTCCAGAATCGTTGCCATCGAACCGAAAAACGCAATTAAAGAGACATTTTGGAACATTTTTTAGAAAATCGAGGAGCCGGAGAGCAAATTTAAATAGACGAAGAAATAAATTTCAAGAGGAACACCTTTTACGTCATAGTTGATTCAATTACATCTGAAATTTCTCGTCGGTTCGATACGTTGAAGAATTTGAATGCTACATTTTCATTTTTATGGCAGTTTTCAATAATGGACAAAATTGAAATTAAAAAACTCGCATGTGTCTCAAGAGTTGAAAGAAGAAATAATTCATCTGAAACACATTTATGGAGCCAATTTTGAAGTTTGCTCAATGCTATTTATTCCCAGAACTTGGAGACTATTTTCCCCAACATTTGTGTTGCTCTCCGCGTGTTTTCTTTCCACCATACCTGTAACCGTAGCTAGTGCCGGCCGAACGTTCATTTAGGGTCCTCGCCAGAACAAAAAAATTTCATCGTTCGTGCTCATAACAAGATCGTGTTTCCGGACTTGCTACACTATGCATCGAAGCACCTTTGGCAAGGAAATTGAATTTCGACGCAATTATAAGTTGTTTTGCTGCTCAGAAAGCTAGGAAAGCTCGTTTGCAAAAAGAAAATATTTCATTAAATGCAAACTAACACTTTATTGAAAACATATAGTGATAATATTTTAATATAAAGAAAAACAATAAAGAGTATTTAATGTAAAACCTTTTAAAATACATACATAGTTTTATTTAAAAGACAAATTCCAAATGCTTTTACTTCACTCTATTTTATTTTCATACCTATTGGGTAATAGATCTACATGCTAATTTTTTTTTAATAGTTAATCGACCGTATATTATCAGTTACTAAAATGTCGTTGGCAATATCGAATTCAATGTATGATTCTGTTCAGAATCTGATCTACTCGCATGTAGAATTGTTTTCTATCCATCCTCCATTTCAACTAAACTAGACGATACTCGTGACCGTGAGAGTGATTTTTTGATTAACACTTTTTTTCGGTTCACTTTGCAAACAAAAAATTATTATTTCCGTTAATTACAACCAATTTCATGCTATTGGTAATTGAAATTAGAACGTACCATATCAGTAGGCATGAACTTTGAAAAAATGATAAATATGGGGGCCCCAAAATTTTTCGTCCCGGGCCCGGAATTCCTCTCGATGGCCCTGATTAGGGAACCTCTGAATTAAATGACAAAGCACGAAATAAACATTAAGTCTCTAATGTCATTTCAACATCATTTAAACTCAGCTCCAAGTCAAGCTCAAAAGACCTGGGTTCAAAATCTGAATCCGATCCTATATTATTTCGAAGCATAACTCAAATATATTCTGCTTGTAAACGTAGATAGTAATCTAATTAAGAGTTAGACTTAAATAATTTTACTGATATTGAAAATAAATTTCAAAAATTAAAAATTAAAAAATTGGACTTAAATATGTACATTCCAAATGCCAACAATTGTTTCAAATTATTTTATATGACTCTTCTATATATATTTTCCAAAAAAAGTTGTAAGTAAATATAAGATTTCCGACCTAAAAAATTTCCAAAACCACTATTTAAAAAATGTGCCAAAACTCACAAAGCCGAAATACGATATTTCTTTTTCTAACGAAAGTATAGATAGAACTTCCCAAATTGCAAAGCTCAATATTAAATTTAATTAATGGACTTACAACAG
The DNA here is from genome assembly GCA_951509635.1 of Eupeodes luniger. Classification (NCBI taxonomy): domain Eukaryota; kingdom Metazoa; phylum Arthropoda; class Insecta; order Diptera; family Syrphidae; genus Eupeodes; species Eupeodes luniger. The sequence continues at coordinate 16,728,981 of OX608075.1, forward strand.
TTTTTACCAATATCAATAATTTTTCATATTTTCAAATGAATCCTTGAATAAAGAACTTGAAAATTGCAATCATTTCGTCTGCAAGTATTCAAAAATTTAAATTTTCTAGATATGAGATTCACGTATCACTTATTATGGTTATTGAATATCAAGTCCCTTGTTTCAGTTTTTGAAAAATCTAAATAAACCCTCAAAAAAACCATTAAGATTTCTTCTATACTTCAAAAAATTCAATTAAAACACCAAAGTAAGCTATTTTAAATGAAGTTATGAATCAATTAGAGTGCGGTGCATGTACATATATGGAATGCTGACAAATTGTGCATTACGACTGACACGTGTCTCTTCATAATCGAAACATTTCGTTCCCCAAAATTTTATGTAAACAACAAATATTATAATATAACTGTTTCTTAAGTGCGCTCTCGCGTTCCTTCCCGAAATAAACATCCATAATTTTTGATCATAACCTACACAAAAATCCATAATATCGAACAAAGTGCGACATTCACATTTAGGGCAGTTGAAATTGTCGTTCATTTTCATCTACATCAAAAACCTAAAGATGGTGTTAGGTTGTTTTTAAAAATAGGATCCATCATACACCCCGAAATTTGAACTCACATGTTAAGCTATAGAGGAGCTATACAAAGAAGAGATCTGGGGATTTTTGAAGATAGTTTTCTTGACCTTGTTGACTGAAGTTCAATTGAGAGAGGGAATACAATGTCTTTGTTGTCTTCGTCGTCGTCGTCGTCGTCGTCGTCGTCGTCGTCGTCGACACCGTCTAGGTCTACCATCAACTTGTGGATAGAATAGAGACTAGAACTACGTCAATGACATTGAATTGAATTCAATAAATCTTGACACTTGGCAGTAGCATCCTGTGGGGGGATCATTTATGTCTCTAAGGTGAGTCGATCACCGCGTTGTCGACTTTTTCCACCTCTCTCCCCCTCGAAAAATGTGGCTAAGCGTGGAAGTTGGGAGGAAGTTTTAATTTGAAAAATAAATTTTTGTGATTAGTTGATGTCATGTGGACGCGGTAGCAGTGGTATTGAAGTGCCTTCCAAAACCAAAGTTGAGGGAGGATTTAAGCAATTACTTATGTAAAAGTGCACGTGTTGGGATATTAATTATCATATACATACATATATCTTAAAAAATAGAGATACATATATTTCTAAAAGATTGATTTTTGAAATTAAAGAAAGTAAAAAATATACGTATTTGACGTTTCATATAAGAAAATGTAATTATTTCTCGGCTTTTTTAACTTCGACAGAGGAATCAGAATCACCTCATCCCTCACGCAAAAGCATAATTTATCCAAAACTCTCTATAGCACCAAAAATATATTTCCTAATTCAATTACTTGGGTATATAATTTGTGTAGGATGAGGATATAGGTAGCTACATAATATAGCTTTGCACAAGGACTCGAAGCTTGTGTGTCAATAAATCGACAGCACGCTATAGAAATGGCAATATGGCGATGGCGCCTTGTGTCATTATCCGAACCATCGCACTTTTAATACCATACATATCTGTTTTTACATACATACTCGTACTTATATAGAAAAAGAAAACATGGCACCCATTATGGCTTTTCATATCCTGCGAAATTTACATTTAATTCATTCATCTCGTGCTATACTCTTGATGGTATCCTTCGTTTCGTTCGTTACTTCTTCTGGGTCTCTGAGTATAATGTCCTCAGAAAAAAAAAAACAGAAAAAATAACATACAACGAACTCTCAAATCCATACATGGATGACATTGACAAGGATGCGTGTTTAAGGAGTCTCATGATGATGACGACAATGATGCCAATGGGGGATAGATCACTGTTTACGTATACTTATGGGGTATGGGGCTTTCCGTCACTGCCGCCACCGCCGCCGTTAGAATAGAGCATAATATGCGGGGGATGAATAAACAACGTGCCATATTAAGCATGATAAATTTACGTTATGGGTTTTTCTTTTTTTTTAACAAAATTTGTATTTTTTTATATTCAATTTTTTAAGAGGGTGTCATTTTCTCCCCATTGGGATACTTAGAATCCCCCAGCATGTGTAGTGTATAGCATATATTGGTATACCAGTATTTCCTTTCCGCTGGAGTTATAAGTAAGCATCATAATGAGTGTTTGCGCGTGGGACATTTTTTTTTTTTGAGTATTTTGTTACAAAAATGTTGTTGACGGGGATAAAAATGAAAACAAAAATAAATGTTCCTAGGGGAGTTTTTTTTCTGTTGTGTTATATTTTTGTACGTATTCATATTTTTTTTAAGTTTCGGATTCTTTAAAAAAAATCAAAATCTAGATTTTCATCAAACTTGACATTGACATAATAAAAAGTGCGTCTAGTCTGTCACTCAGACCCAATTTTGTATTTCAATGGAAATTATCGAAAATATTTCCTATATAAGTCGAAAATGTTTCCATACATTTGATATAAGTACAAAAATTTGTCAGTTCACTATCTATTTAGTTTTTAGTTTATTCAAAAACGTAGAAAAAATGTAAACATTTTCAACACCTTACTGAGCTTAATTTATCAAAAATCAATTAAAAAGGCAATTTTATTTTTACGCAAAACGACTACAAAATTTCTTATAAAAATTGGTATTAAGTTATTTCCCATAGTTCTGGACTTGTACTTCTTCAGGTGTTGGTAGTAATTTTTCGAGGAGAGTAGTAATTCATTTTTATATAATGAAAATGAAACGGGTTGGTGTCAAAAAACTGTATGGATCATAATACTGCATTTAAAATACTGAATCTCAAAATACTGTATGTACAAAGTACTGTTTGATCAAAATACTGTATCCCGAAATTCGGTATTTCAAAATTCTTTATATCAAAATTCTGTATTTCAAAATACTGTTAATAGGCTGAAAAATAAAAATCGTTTAGATAATGTAAAAAAATGCTCACTTTTTAACAGTATTTTGAAATACAGTATTTTGAAAACCAAATACTTTTTTTTAAAGAAAACATCATAATAATTTTTCAATAGCATAATGTTCGAGTATACTTACCTTGAACAATATCATTATGCACCTATGATAATTCACAAGTCTTTGAATTAATAAAAACAAACAAAAATCAATGGTATCTTCTTATTTTCTCTTTCTTATTTTCTTCATTTTAATTGTTTGCATCTCTCTTACATTTTTACATGAATTGTTCTTACCATAATCATTATCAACATCAATTTCATCAACAATTCCAACAAACTAATTGATCTGTCAAAACCTTCCAGTATTACACAGTGTTACGAGATACAGTATTTTTTAAATACAGCATTTTAAGATACAGTATTTTAAATGTACAGTATTTCAAAAGGGAGTGGGTCGAAATGCTGTATTTTAAAATACTGTATGTTCAAAATTCTGTATGATACTGTACGATACTGTATGGTCATAATACTGTATGGTTAATATTCTGTATTTCAAAATACTGTTAATTTAAAATACTGTGTCTCAAAATGCTGTATTGTCAAAATACTGTGTCTCATAATACTGTATAATACCGGAAGTTTTGACAGATCAATTAGTCTGGTGCAGTTGATAGGTGGGTCGATGCTGTGTATTATAGTGAAAAGCGCATCTTGTTTGGAGGCTTGGTTGAGGAAATAGACCAACCGAAAGATAATTTGTGATGGGCTGGGTCGAAATTCTGTAATTTTACTTTTTGACAATGTTATTTTTCAAGGGAAGTATTTATATTAGAACATTATGCTAATTAAAAATTATTAAGATGTTTTCTTAAAAAAAGTATTCTGTTTTCAAAATTCTGTATTTCAAAATGCTGTTAATAAGGCTAAAAAATAAAAATCGTTTTGATAGTTTAAAAAAGTGCGCACTTTTTTACATTGTCAAAACGATTTTTATTTTTTAGCCGTATTCAAAGCATTTTGAAATACAGAATTTTAATACGGATAGAAATACTGTTTTTCAGAATTCCGTATTATTAAAATTCTATATATGTAATAGTAGATGATACTATAGAGTCATATTTTTGTAATACAGAATTTTCACATGTATTTTAAATACAGTATTATATCACACAGTATTTCGACCCCAATCTCTGGTATAGCGGGAATACAGTAACGTTAAAAACGTTCATCTTTTAAAGCTATATACACTAATTAAGACATTTTCTGATGTCAAGAAGTGGGGAAAAGGACGTCCTATTTGATTGTTTCCAGTTGGGTTTTAACTCTTTTTAACTTCCCATAGGAAGTTATTGTAATGGGTCCGATTTGTCGAATAGAAAATTTTGACATTTCTCGACGTTTCAAGGTCCCTAGAGTCGAAATAGAGTCCATACGTCCGAACGTTCACGACGTTTTTTTCGTCGTCCATAGTTCAAGAACCAGAAGAGATATCGACTTCAAATAAATTTTGTTTGCAGAAAGGACTCTCAAGAAAATTGCGTGGGTGGTTTTTTTACCATAGCAGTTTACAAAAAAGGTGCAAATTTTGGTTAACCCTAAATATCTCACGAACGAATAGCGCTAGAGACTTGAATTAAATTTTATAATATATACTGTAACGTGATATCAAACAAATATATTTTTGGAAAAAACTCCAATTAACGGTTTTTTTATAAATAAAAAAAAAATTTAAAAAAAAATATTATTTACCTCGAAAAATTTACGAACAAAAAACGATTTTATCTCTAAAACAATTTTGTGCAACGAAGAATAATGTTTTTAACATCTGGTAAAATTTTGAGAAAAATCGAATAGACAGTTTTTTTTATAAAAAATAAAAACCTTATAAAAAACATTACTCAAAGTTGGTAAAAATTGATTTTCGACTTAAATATCTTTTCCAAAATTTAAGAGTATGGCTTCCATTTAATTTTATCTTATAAAGAAATATTGTTTTCAATATTCGACAAAAAACAAAAACCTAAAAAAAATATTAATAAAAGTTGGTACCTAACAATTTATTTTCGACTCAAATATCTTTTCAAAACTTTGAGATATTGACCTTAAACTAATTTTATATTTTAAAAAATATTGTTGTCAACATTCAGTAAAGTTTTGAGAAAAATCGAATTGACAGTTTCTTACCCAAAAATAAAAACCTAAAAAAACATTACTAAAAGTTGGTAAAAATTGACTTTCAACTCAAATTACTTTTCAAGACTTTAAGATATATGCTTTAAACTAATTTTTTTTTTCTAATTTTAAAAAATATCGTTGTCAACATTCAGTTAAATTTTGAAAAAAAATCGAATTATAACAGTTTTTTTACACAAAAAAAAAAACTTAATAAAAATTAATAACAGTTTTAAAAATTGATTTTCGAACCAAATATCTTTTCAAGACTTTAAGATATTGGTTTTAAAAAAATTTTTTGTTATAAGCAATATTGTTTTTTTAATATTCGATAAAATTTTGAGAAAAATAGAACTGGCAGTTTTTTTTTACAAAAAATAAAAACCTAAAAAAACAAGACTAAAACTTAGTAAAAATTTACTTTCGATTCAAATATCTTTTCAAAATATAAAAATATTGGCTTTAAACTAATTTTATCTCACAGAAAATATTGTTTTCGACATCCAGTAATTTTTTTACAAAAATCCAACAGTCCGTTTTTTTTTCATAAAAAAAAATTAAAATCTACAAAAAATAGTACGCAAAATTGGTAAAAATTGATGTTCGGTTTTCGATATCTCGTGAACAATAGAAGATATTGACTTCAAATTAATTTCATTCTACCAATTTGTATTCGTTTATATAAGAAATATTTTTTTTTAAGAAATGTTACCAAAATTGGTAAAAATTGGTTTTCGACTAAAAATCTCGTTAACCAAAAAAAATAGATTTTGAAATCAAACTACATATTTCATCATATGCCAAATATTGTTGGTAGTTTTTAGTTAATTTTTAAAATAATTCAACTGACAACTTTTTTTAACAAATTGAAAAAACTTACAAACCTTTTAAGCAAGACAAATCAACAGACGGTATGGGAAGTTACCAGTGTGGGTCGCATCCAAGCCTCTTTTTTTCTTTTTGTTTCTGAACTTCACTTGACTTCAATTCATAAGAAATCCAAAATTCTCCTAATTTGGAATCATTCCCGAAGTATGCAATTGTTTGGATATGGCTTGGCGCGTAACTCTTAATTCTAAAGAGAGCTTTATTTCAGTTAGGCATAAATCCTCATTGAGCAATCTATCTAATTCAGCGTTTTTGAAGGTTTTGGGTCTTAATTCCCGTGGATAGACGGTCGTCAAGAGCGTAATCCTTGTAGCAACATTACTACACGCTGTTTCACTAAAAGCAGCATCGCCGTTAGCTTTTTGGGAATCTCGAAAAAAAAACAAAATTTCAACACTTCCCTCAAATGAGGGTACTAATTTGGCTCAAATTCATATCTTTTCAAACAACCAAAAGTATATGACGCCCGACAAAATCCTTTATGTGTCAAAAGGATTTGCTTGCAGTATGTCTGCGCCTGGGTTAGGACTTTTCGGATAAGTCGAAATCCACCAGAACTTGCAGCACATTTAGTTGTAAATGAAGCGAAACTTTCTTCAAAGCAAGACGGACTGAGCAAAGCAGAAAATCAGACGTATCTCCCAAAAGTCTTGAGTATTTTTGTTTTACAAAAGTAGAAAATTGACAACAATGGCTTTAATATTGGATCATAATGTTCCAAGTTGCTGGTTTGCCAGTATAAGCTTATTACTCAACATAGCCTCATTAGAAGTATTCGAGAGGAGTTAAGTCACACCAACTACAGGAGGCCAATATGTTCACCCAGAATTGAAAAAACTTTTTTAGCATTTGGGAACATTTTCCTTTCTCTACTGTTTTGGATTTCATGGGTTTATAAAATAAATCTTTTATTTTTGTATTTCTTCAAATTTGAAATCCTTCCCGCCTTTAAGGAAAAATTCAGCTAATGCCTTTAAAATAAAAAAAAAACAATCAAATTAAAAAAAAAATAAAACTACATAATAACAAATTCACTTTCAAGATTGAACTTGATATATATTTAACTTCATTTTTCAAAATGAGTAAAAAGTAAAATATTTATCTCTAATCAAGTCAAAACCTACAACTTTTCCATTGTTTATTTTTCTTCTAAAAACATATTTTAATTGTTCCCAAATTTGGCTCCTTTCATTTGGTAATTGAAGTCGCATTCATCTAAGAAACTGCGTAGGTATGTTTCACAAACTTCTACTTGAATAAATATTCCATAAATCAGAATTCCAAAATTATGAAAATCCAAAAGTAAATAAAGTATGAATATCAAAAAACCTTATCCTTAAAATGTTTCTAATATTTGCCAAAGTACTTTTCCTTTGATATTGCTCCAATCCAAACCATTAACTACGCATTAACGCACGCAATCAATGCGCATAAATTAAATATACACCACCCCTTCACCCTCAGCCCTCAACTATTGTTCACTTAGTAAATTTATTTATATTTGTTATAACTTGAACAATTTTTCAATCAACTAATATTTACATTAAGCATACACAGTGAACGGAATGTGACAAATAAAAACATAACGCCTTCCGGCACGTGACCTCATATTATATCCTTTTTTCTCCTTTTTTTTGAATTTTATTAATAACCATCATCTAGGATAATCATTTCATTTCATATATGTGCAGACTTCAGACTTCTATATCAGTGAGTGAAACGGCGACGCGACGCAGCGTATATACACAGAAAGGACATAACGAACGAATTAAATCAACCCCTCTCTCTATAATATTGTGATGATATGATGGGATAGCAAACAGTAAACAAAAAAGAAAAGAAGTCTATTATTATGTTAACACATTGTCAAAGAAGCAAAGTCCTGTGTGTCCTTATTCGGCAAAGTAGTTACACACCAGACAAAAGCAACAGCATAACAATATCGAACGCGTAACAGGATCAGATCAACCCCCCGAATTATGAAATTATATTCCATAAATCCCCTTCTCTTCCGTTTTGTAACTTAACATATTTTTATTATATGAACCATGCGATGATGATGACGATGACAAGAAGTCAGAGCCAGAGTCAGAGTCAGAGCTAGAGCCTTCATGGTTGGTGGTGAAAGTCCTTTGCGTGATGTGTGTTTTAGTTTGCTGCCAATACATGCCACGTGTCGCTATTTAGGACCCATTACTCGGCGACATGGCTTTTGTTCCTGTTCTGATGATGTTACTCAATCCCAGCCCAGCCCTTAGCATGCGACTTGATGCGACGACATAAGATGAGGGGCGAGTTTATGTTTTATGATCCTGTTGTTTTGTATAAAGATCTAACTGACTGACTGTAGGCTGGGGTTTTATATTTTTAGAGATTTTGTGTGTTATGACGAAATGTTTATTCGTCATATCCTGTATGAGTTCGGAGAGATAAAATAATGATGATGTATCCGGAGCTAGCTATAGCTGACTTCTGCTTCTGGAATTCATCAGCTGGTTGATGATGGAGTCGAATTTTTATGACGAAATCTTTACAGAAATGGTAGTTTTATGGGTTTGCTATATAGGTATGTACGTATAGAAGACACCCCTGCTATTGGGTTCTTCAGAAAATAAGGCTTTATATCTTTTGATTTGTTACTTATTTTCATTGTTTTTAAAGAAGCTGGTACAATGAACTGTGACTTGATAATTTCATTACCTGCCTCTGGCTAAATTATGATCAAATTTGTTTGGGGTTCTTCATATACCGATTAAAACAGCTCCTTTAGTTCTGTTAAAATTACAGGTAATGAAATCAATTTTTGGTGAAAAATACCAAAAAATGCTTAAGGAGATAATTTTTGTTCCTTAAATATCCATTCATTCATAATCTTTAGCGTTGAACCCTTACCTACCCTATAATAAAATGTTATAAACAAATTAAAACTGAATTCTTAACTAAACAACAAACAGCAGAACCATCAGAACCATCAGAAGCAGCTTGTAGCTTGTAGCTTGTTATTGTAAAATGTGTAAAACATTCATGAAAAATATTAAAATTCATCATATACCTAACCTTTACCTACCTTATATGTATAGTGTATATACAGTGAAAACAGTGGTGGATGCATTGTAAAAAATCATAAAAATCCTATTAAAATATTCAACCAGAACCTAATTTTTGTATAAATATCCTACATTTAATTGCCCCTGATGTGCGTGTGCGACGACGACCGACGCGACACACCGAACATAGTGCGCAGGCGGCATATATGCGCATCACAAAAAAGAAAAATATATAATTTTATAACCCAAATGGCAGGGATGTGTACAGGATCAGTAATTATAAACCCTTTAAGTTTGATCCGTTTTTATATACGTTGGCACTTCCAGAGAAAACAACAGTGCTGTCGAAGTGCTTATGAAGGGAGTGTTCATTTATTTAATAACAACTTAGTTTAGAATAATTCAAATTTAAGGGAGAAGCCACGTTACCATAGTTTTTAGCTAGTTTTTCAATGCTTAAAAATCGCATAAGCTTTTTGAATCCTATAGGAAGCAAAAGAGAAGTTGGCTAAAAACTTCCTTTTTCCAAAAGTGGTAATTTTATTTAAAAGGTTCTATAGTTGGCTTCAATAACTTTTAATGTTGGACAAGGAAAAAATCTATTTTTATTTTGGGCCGTTCATAAAATACGTTCGCACACGTCATGGCGGGGGGAGGGCTCTTGCTGAGTGGACAAGGTGTGACAAAGGGGGACGGGGGTCTATGGTAACGTGACGTTCGCCCTTCATTAAAACATTTTCTATTAGTATTTCTTTTCACTATTTTTCTATTTTGCTGCTGCAGCTGGCCCGCTGCAGTTGCCCATTGATATTTATTTTCCTTCGATGACGTTTTTCTCGGTTGCAAGTACCGCTTATCACGACACTATTAAAAAGGGTGTGGCCTGCGCACGTGTATGTTGATGGTCTGATTTCGATTCGATCGTCAACATAGTCGATGATGAGGATGCCCAACGTTAATGTGGTTGTTGTTGCGCTCGTGCGCAAAAATCTGCTGGACGAAGAATAATTTCTTGTCAGCGCCGCCGCCGTTGCTCTGCACATATGGTTGATGTGCAATAGAATTTTCACTTGGTGATGATGTTTTTGGGTGTCCCGTTGGATGTTTTCTCTCAAAATTTGTGAAGTATCATTTGAAATTTATCATATTCAGGGGGGCTTCGTTTTTGTGACGAAATATTTCTAGGGGGGTCACAGAAAGCGTGACACAGCATGACAATGGGGGAAAGGGGGTCAGAACTTCAACTTCAACTTTTTTTGCCCAAAATCTCAGAAATGATGTTTTAACAATCCGAATTGTGCAATATCCTATGTTTAAGTAACTGGGATCAAGAAAAGTATAACTTTAATATTTTTAAAACAGTTTGAATGATGATCCATGTTCAAAATAGGTTATTGGATAGTGCGGAAGATTACCATACCAGATCATTTGTGGGATTTTCAGACAAAATTTGATACTGATGAACATTCAACAAATCTCTTGATCGATGTGGAAAATTCGCTAAACAAATTGATATACAGGAAAATTTGTCCATAGTTTGGTAAATATCAACAGTAAGTTTTACCAATTGACCTCTTTTGACAGATAAGTCTCCTTTTAAATAGGTTTTTTTTTTCGAATATCCCACGTATAGAATTCTATCAATCTTTGTCCAGGAAATCGTAAAAGCTTATATTTGATAATTCCGGAAAAATCAAGTCGGCAGAGAGTCTGTATTCTCCACTTGGAATATAAAGAGTTTGCGCATTTAATTACTAGAAGTCTAAGAGTCTTTCTTTCGATCAAACAAAAAATATTGTCCATCGTAGCTTAGGTCTTAATATTGGAAAATACGATATTGATGGGATTTTCGAACCTACTAAAAAGGACTTCTTTTGACCCATAGTTCTTTACCTTTTAGATGAATTTCGTTTGCGAATATCCCAATTTTAAGATCCTAGAGACAGGAACTTTTCTTACTTTTAGAAAGTTCGTTAACTTGATTCTTTCATATAGCAATTTCATCAGGAGTATACTTTTATATACTTTTTTGAAGGTTGTCAAAAACTGCAAATAATTTACCAACCTTTCAGAAATTGCATTAGTCGTGAATATCCCTCTTAAGTTGTGCTAAAATACCATATTCAATATTTTTGTAATCTTTAGCGAGCTCAGCTCAACTTTCCATTACCACAGCACGAATTACGACACGCGTTTTTTTTTTATTTGATAGATATGTGGAAATAAATAATAATTATAGCAATTTTAGAGCGAGGAAACATTTTCTATTTTAAATTAATTTTGAAAGTTCACTTTTTAACATACAAAACACGTAAAAATAGTTCATTTTGAAATTTCTTCCCTGTTTTCTGTTCAGTGTTGCCATACTTGATTTTTGTTTGTTGGGGATTTCATTGATTTAAGTGCTCAAATGCAAAAAGTATTTTGCATATACCCAAACTCGCACCCACCCCAAATCCTATAGTGATCCAAGCAGGGGATTGCGGGGGGCAGCATGACCTAAAGGACTTTCCTCGCCTTAATATTTACCTAAAACGTGTTCTATTGAGACCCCTACCTAACCGTAAAAAAAATCAGAAGGAAATTCGTGCTGCGGTAATGGAAAGTCCCCCGCTCTTTAGTTTTTCTTCATCCTTTCAGTTGAGTTTGATTTTGAATTTATCTACTCCCGTATTATTTTCCAATGCATTGTCGACACCTCTGTAAAAAAAAACATACAGAAATCCATTAATTTTGACCGATTGGGTGTTATATTTTTGTTTATATATTTTTTTTTTTTCAATTTTTGTGTTAAAATCATCTCACGATCAATCAAGCGGAAAATATTAAAAGCAAATAAAATTATAAATGCATACACATGCACACACTCCCTCATAAAAATTTTGTTGAAAAGACTCGATGAAATCCTTTGAAGCATTAGCGCATTTAGTACTTATGTATATAGTATCAGAGCGGGCATATTTTTATGTTTTAATTTAAATTTCTTATAAATTTTCAAAGGAAAACAATCATAAAAGTTTCAGATACATGTTGTTGTGGAGGTGCCACAAATGGAATACGAAAACTACTAATGTTGTTACGACTTTACGAGACCTTAAAGTAGCACTATAATGTAGACTGACACAATGTAGGTAAATAAAATTAAATGATATAAATTATTATGCGTCCTGGGTGCACATGCACATCCTTTTTTCATGTGATATTCTTAAATGTATACACAGTCGGGCGTCGGCTTTGTTGAACATTAAAGCGGGTAGAAAATATGACGAAAGTAGTAAGTTACCTTTTGAACTTTTAAGTTATAAACAAATACAGTACATTTTAGGCCAAGGAAGAAAGAGAGAGATATTTATAGAACTCACCGAATATGACCGAATCATATTCGTCTTAACTTCTTTCTTGTTTTTGGCAAGACAGTTTATGAATAATTATCGATTCGGCACCGTTCGCAGTGATTGGGCCTCTGAATATGTTGCATTGAAATCAAATAACCTACCACCACAATTCCGAATTTTGTGTGAATGGGCTCTTAAAAAGTTGGCCGAAGATCCACTTTTTATCGAAAAACTGTGCTTGGGGTCGTTCATTCGGCCGCCTAAATCATGCGATTCAAGGCGTCTATAAGTTACTTCTTGAGGGAATATGTTAAGGCTCATGTATGTATATAGCGACAAATCCGCTTTGATTGACAGTGAAACACTGGAAGCCAACATTGAAGAATTTATTCGATACCGAATTAATTCTCGACATGAAAGAGAATTAGAGGCGCTTCTTCGGCCGACATTTGCATGAGATCGATTCAAAAAAAGATCTTTTGCATATTTTTCAATTTCATGTGATAAATAAATTACACATAAATTTTGTTGTATGCGTCAGTAAAATCTCTGAATTCTTCAACAAGCTGAAACCTTTATACGCCAAACACCTGTTCATAGTTAGGGGCGAATGCAGGGGGGTTTTGGGGGTTAAATGGATATGTTCATAAACAGAGTAACATTGGGTAAGTAAAACGCTATAAAATAAACAGGCGTAGAAATTGCTCGTGTTCTTTCTTTTTCAAAGAGTTTCGGTGATAGAAATTGTGATAGAATCAGAATAATAAATTTCTGTATTTTTTGGTAAAAAAATAAAAATATTTTCCTTATTGTTTTCATTCATACAGCTTACTAGCATTTAAAATGTTTAGTATTTTTATTTTCCAACACTGAGGTAGAAGATGAAGGGTTTTAAACTTTTTGTATGAAGCTAAGTAGATATTATTATTAACACAGAGATGCTCTCTTTCGCCATGTTCCTGAAATGAAAAATTGAAAACAAGAAAATGGCCTTGTTGTACTCGTTTTTAAAACTATCTCACGGCCACTTTTGACACGTTAAAAAAAACGTTTAAAAATGTGGCAGGATGGTTAGTGCGTTGGACTGTCATGCCAGAGATCCCTGCCTATGCCATCTGAAGTTTTTTTTTTCTACGGGTACTGACTCTTGCGAGGAATTGAAAAGTGCTTTCTCAAATTAGACGTTCGGATTCGGCTTAAAACTGTAGGTCCCCTCCATCCCTGACAGCAGTACCTACTCGCACACAGGAATGGTTAAGAGTTGTAAGTCAATAGGCCCTTGTTCTCAACGGACTGTTGCGCCACCCAATTTATTTTATTTTAATATGAAAACACTGAAAAATTGTTCGGTTCATTTCTGCGTTTCTGCATTTAAACATAGGTACCTTAATGTAAGGCACAAAACAATATGACGTCTTCGGTCTAAAGGTTCGGAACGCATCCAAAATCATTACTTCTAGTATTTTTATGGTGAGTTTAAGAAAAACTTTTTTGACAATTTCAAAATTCAATCTAGCAATCTACGGTAAATTTGAAAATGCGAAAACAAACAAAAGAGAACTGTGAAAAGAGAAAAATCTCGCCTCATCTCTTTGTTTCTGTAACTCTTATTTATTTTTGTGTGAGTTCAGCCTAAGAATGAACGGTAACTAGGAATAAGGCAATTCATGCATAATGCATACAAAAATTAAGTTTTAGCTTTGAAGTCAAAGACAAACTGTTTTGTCAATCGTGAAAGCAAGTCATTTTTTAGCAGCATCGAATAAATCTGATATAGGTATATAGGTACAGTATTCCCCGCTTAATTGCACTGACCATTTTGTCAGATTTTTCGGTCAATTATCCGGGTGGTTTAATTAGCGAAACCCCGCTTAATTGACATATCTGTTCAATTAAGCGAAACCCGTATAATTGCACGAGGAGGTCAATTAAAAAATAAAATATTCATCCCAAAAATTTACTATATAAACATTTCAGTGTCAACTTAATTTCGGCGTCTGTTAGTTCGCCATAACATGATATGTTATGTCATCACATGCCAAATAAGCATTGAAATCTGCATTGTCCTCAAGAACGTTATTTATGACCACGAGATCATTTTCCGGCTGCTCTTATTCTTGGTTGAAGCCTGTTTTAAAAAAAGAACTTGCAATTGTAGGTTTAGTAGTAAAATATTTCCAATATAAACTTTCTTAAACAATTTCTTATAGTAGAAGGTGTTATAAGCCACAAACAATGTTTGCTTATGTGCATTGCTTGCAAAGATGTGATCGACTTCGAAAATTCTTCGATAGTCTTGCCACGCTCGATGGCTGTAATTTGTTTCCTTATTATATTTTGCTGATAGTAAGCTTTGAAACAATGAATAATGCCTTGGTCAAGGGGCTGAATGATGGACGTTGTATTTGTGGGTACAAACTTCACGTTTATATTTTTTAAATCGTCCAACTTCTTATGACAAGCAGCATTGTCGACAAAAAGAATTATTTGTCTGTTCTGCTTTATCATTTCTTCGTCAAATTTATATAAAATTTGGGCCCATAAATGTTAGGTCATAAATGCCTTTTTGTTAGAGAAATATTGCAAAGGTACAACCTTATTTTTAAAACACCTTGGCGTTTTTGTTTTTTCAATCACAATGATTTTTTTGTCCGTCCAATTATCCGAAAAATGTCCATGTATTTAGTTTTTCTGCAGCATATTTTTAAGATCAATTAAGCGAGTAATTCAACTAAGCGGGGTTCAATTAACCGTCTAAAAAGCTTTGCTACTAATACGGGAAATTTTCGAAGCCAATTTTTTCGATCAATTAAGCGGGATGTTCAATTAAGCGAGGTGCAACTAAGCGGGGATTACTGTATTTAGTTTTTGAAAAGTTAGAGTAAAATGAGTAAAAATAATATTCTGAAGTTTTTTAAACCGACAGTGAACAAAAATGATACAAATGCAACAGTTTCGAATGCTGACGAAAAGTCCCCCCACAAAAAAGCAAAAACCAGAGGTGTCAGAGAACAGTGAAAACCAAAATTTAAGTTTATTATATTTTAATATACCTACAACTGCGGTAAATACAATAGCACCAAAAACATATTTTCTTGCCTTTAAAGAATAAAGTTAAATCAATAGCTATGGAAAAATAAGCAACTGATTTCTTAAAAAATTGAAATTTTACTTAAGAATAAAAACACTTGACATTTAAAACAAAAACATAATATAATAAACCTATATTTTTTTAACCCCCCCCCCCAACATTTTTTTCTGCGTTCGCCCCTGGGTTACCCGTATAATGGGTTGAAATTTTAACGGAAAAAATATTTTTGGAGTGATCCTACCTAAATTTTTAAAGACGATGCTGGGGAAACCATAAACCCAATTTCCAAACAGGTCAGCTTAGCGTTAAAGCTTACACTGGTCAAGCTACAGCCGAGCCGGTCCTCGCGGGAAGGTTTAAATGGCCCAACTTCTGTACGTAGCATCTGCAATCTACATATCTGTATAGGTATTTAACATACATTTGTAGGTAGGGTAAGTTCGGGCATTATGGCGCATGGGGCATTATGGCGCACCTCGCAAATATCATACTTCTAAAATTCTAATTAAAATTAAAAACAATGCAAAAACTTCAGTCTCTGCCGAACACGTGCCCTGTAAACATCGTTAGTCGATACGACGAATTTCGCTGGACAAAAAAAAGGAATACAAAAAAATGTACAGTTCGCTCGTGTTTTTATAATTTTGCTTTGTGTTTGAATTCTTTTTTCTCGGTAAGTATATAACGCAGGTGTTCGGTGTGAAGAGTGTAATGCAGAATACAGTTTCAGTTTTGTTGTGTAGCGGGAAATTTTTGAAACGAAAAGAGAACTTAGTTTTTTGTAATGTGTTGTGAATTAGTGTTTTTTGTGTAATATGGCGCAGATACTGTGAGGGCATTATGGCGCGGGTAAGCCATAATGCCCTTATGAAGTTTTCATGTAAATTATAGTTTCATAAGCAAAAGGCCAGGGTGTTAACTTCGTTGGGTAAGGAATCAATACAAAAACAACTGAAGACTAAGCTTCCAAGGCCAAAAAAAATAAAGGTAAAGTGGCAATCATCAACGTCATCCGACGAACAAAATCTTGAGATCCAGCTAGCCGACGAGTCGGATGGGCCCGAAGATTTCGGGGAAAATATTTGTGCTGGATGTGGTGAGGATAACACCACTACAATCAAAAAGGTCGAGTGGATGAAGTGTGTCCTTTGTGGACAGTGGTTTCACGATTCATGTAGGTACGGGATTTAAGAACACCTGTGATGGATGTGGGCGTTTAAATCAAAAATTAAATCTCCCCACAATATTGCACTCAGGGGTGCGCCATATTGCCCGCAGGTAGGGCAATATGTTTTTTTTAAACTACGTACATATTTTTAAACTAATTTATTTTTTGTTAATGAACTTGAATTATTATTTCTATTTGATTTATTTATGTTACTGTTTTCTCTTATTTAATAAAAAAAACTACTGAATTATAAAATGTTGTTCGTTTTAAAGTTATTTTAGATTAACGTTAGGTGCGCCATAATGCCCGAACTTACCCTACATATATTAAAATCAACAGTTTAAATTTCAATACTGTTAAATGTTCGCCTTAGTAGGAACACCAATACGAATGCATATTTTTCAAAATGAGGTATTGTAAAAATGGCCAGATTATAGTAAAATTTCGGTAAACCTATCCTATACCCGCTTGTTCTGAGTTGCTATCCTTTCTAGGTAAAAGGGTAGGATACTTATACCTATACTAGTTAAGGTAGTTCCTTACCTAAGCTTTCTAAACTATGCTGTAGGTGCCTCTTCCGTATTATCCACATCTTGCTCTGCTGCAGTCAATCAAAAATTATCTTAACACGAACAATGTTAATAGCTAAAAGCTCCCCCCGAAAGCAATTATCCACTCTTACCTTTCATCACACTTGATAACAATCATCCTTTCTGTATATCTATACCAACCCACAATAAGACCTTATATGGCTCAACATCCTCTTTCCTAACTCGGTATATCTCAACTCAACAAACAGAAAAGAAAATTCGCTTTTCCACCTGAGGCACTCTTAGGTTGAAGTAGGTATAGGTACCTACATACGTCGTCGTCAGAACGAAGCATCCACCCAAAATCCCAGAACTCTCAAACCCCGACTTTATGCACATAAAGTGCCTTAACTTTCAAGCTAACCTACACACAGAGGAGGCAAGCAACATCCTAGCACGACACGAGTGTGCCCTCGATGGACCTCGTACTCTTAACTCGGCCACTGTCTCATCTGTAAGGTCGAATGAATTTTCTTTTCCTCTTCTTCTTTGTATACTTATATGCAAAAAAAGAAAAAACACAAAAAGCTTGAAAGAAAATTCTTATTCTCATTTATCAAGAAAATATATGAAAGTTATAGGTAGCTAGATAGTTACGTAGGTAGGTGCAGGTAGTACCTATCCCTACCCATCCCCTATTTACCATCAAACCAACAAGCTACAACAACGAAACGACCCCATCAGCAGCAAAGAAAAGAAAAAGCAAAAGAAGAAAAAAAAAATAACAGAGAAAACTTTAACCAGATAAATAAAAATTTATGACCACGCCCAGAAAAATAAAAATTTCACCTTTCGTTTCACAATACAACAGCAAAATATTTTTCTTTCATTTCACCGTCGTCGTCGTCGTAGACGTCATCCCCCTTTCACCCCATCCATAGATTGAACGACCGACCGGGCAGCACCCAAGTTCCAAGCTCCAAGCACCTGACGAAGAAGAGAAAACGAACCACACATAAAGGATATTTTTCACATAATGCGCGCTGCTGGAAAAACTACCCCTACACTCAAGCGGCTTACCAGAAGAAAAAATTCTAAGGGTGTTTTTTTCATCTTTTTTTTTCTCTGTTATTATCTGCCCACTCCACCACCCCTTGTTACCTACACATACTCGCTACCCTCAACCTCATCGCCGTCGTCGTCTTTTACGTTCTTCGTCAACTTCGTCCTCGACAGAGCCACCTATCTACAATATTATGCGTTCTTCTCCTTATTTACCGCCGTATATCGTGAGATAGAGCGAATCAACAGCAGAGATATACCTACGAATAACAACAAAAACAACATAAAAAATCAACAAGAACAACAACAAAAAGCAGCTAGGAAAATTATTAATACAACAATCAAGCACCGTTATCCACCCCCATCCCAGCCAGCAGCGAAAGAAAGAAGCACATTTTCATAATCTCATTGCATTTGCAAGAAACATAATAACTGTGCAAGCGAAATTAGACAAGGAAAGAGCATATTTTTAAGGATCTTTTTACTACGTCTACCTCTGTTCGGTACCTCTAAGTGGGAAGAGAGAGAATGTTATTTTTCTTTTCTCACCCAATAACTTCCTACGGAGAAAAACCAAAATAACTGTAAAAAGAAAATAAACAATAATAAATAAAATATGTAATATAAAATGCAATATGCAAAAACAACAACAAAACTTCAATCTCTCTTTTTTGTTTGGCAAGAAAAGAAAAACTAAAGAGAGTAAAAGTTCTGCACCCTTATGAAAAATAGTTTTTCCTTTTTTTATTTTTTTAAATCACAAAGAAACCATCCTAAGGAATTTTGTATTTTGGTTGGGGTTGGGGAAAAGGATATAAGAAGAGATATGAAACGAGCACGATTCGATACACGACCCACCACCACAGGAGGAGAACCCACTGTTGCACGGTTTAGGTGGAATTGTATGAGAGCGAGCGAGCGACCGACAAGCCAGTGGTTATTATATCGCTCCGCCTAACCTTGTCATAACCTTATAAAATTTCATCTTTTCATATTATCTCTTATGATCAGAGAAGGAGGGTGCAGATATTTGCAAAAGTCAGAGAGAGAAAGACATAATTTAATAGGTGTTGTTAAGGTGTGGGTGTCGGAGCTATATAGGCATGTTGTATGAGGTTGTGTGTGTGTGGTTATGACTTTTGCGCATTTTATTGAGTTGAGAAAATAATATGCAATGAGTGATGGTGAATGGAGTAGAAAATTTTGAGTGGAGAAACAAATGAGTGTTTTTGGATTGAGAACTTCGAAATTCGAAATTGTTTTGATGAAATTTTAACTAGTCAGGGGTATGAGTGAGTTTGTTTAGGCTGGCGCTGCTGGGTGATAGGAGAAAAAAAGTAAGTTTGAATGGGAATGGGAAAGGATGTTTAGGATCTGGGGGTTATAAGAATTGTTGTTCATTTTTATTTTTATTGAACCGAAGTTCATAGATCTCAAGTTAAATAGGTACCTGCTTACTTAGATTTGTGGATATTTCATATTTTTAAGAATTTCTAGTTACAATCCAGGAGGATTTAGGTATATTTCATGGATAGGTACTACAGTACATACCTTGGTATTATTTGTTTTAATATACACAGGAACATAGGTTCCTTACATTTTATACCTATACGGGTGATTATAAAAAAGTTGGGTAACTTTTGAGGATATTTTGTTTACGATAGTTATTAGATCAAACTTCTACAAATTCGGGTGCATATGATAGCTAATCTAATTAGTAGGTAATTAATATATTGTTCCCAATCGGGCCAGTCACTTTTTTGAGTAACTACACTGTAAGATATTTAAAAATTTGACTGCCAAGGGACTGACAAAGTATTATAATGAAATTTAATACAAATTAGTAAAAATCTCTTAGGATTTAATAATGATCACTTAAAATAATTTACAAACAATTAAAAATAATTATTAATAGATATGTAATACTGGGAGAAAATACTAATATCAGTTTCCAAAACAGACTTTTGACATTTAACGTAACGTTATTCACTTATCTTTTACTACTTTCACATAGTTTTACTAAATATTTCTAAGTAATCAACAAACAATATAAACAAAATCTAACAATATTCATCTTAAAAGTACCTACTAATGATCATGAAATGAAGAACAATAACAATAATAGAGAACAGACTAATTCGAATTTCAGTTTTGTCGGAAAAGTTAGGATCGGTTTCTTATTTGGGTTAAGGACAAAAGACGATACCAAATTTAGGCACTGATTTAACTTAGAGACCATAGTAGGGTTTGATTTGAATATTACAACAACAACTTGATTGTGTTACCACAAGACTGGAATTACATATGTTTCCCGGGTGTCAACAAATCATCAGATTCCTTTATTTGTGGTAGGTATCTAGTCTATGGTTCGTTCATATTTTTTTTTTTTTTTAGTTTTAATGACTTTTTATTACAATGTATAGTAATGAAATAATACAATATTTTACAATATTTTATAAACATTAAGTCTTTTGGTTTGGCAATAAGCCGTCTACCAGATTGACATTTTTGTATTGTTTAACAAGTTTAAAATAAGTTTAATTCAAAAAAAAATATTTAATTATAGTATGGTATTAATTTTGTTTTTTTTTTTTTTTTTTCAAATAATGTATATATTTTCAAAAATCACCTTCTCTGACTCGTTTTCTATAATTTAGAGCACTTATAGTGTATCTATATAGACTAATCCAGCCACAGTCACCATTCAAAACTGCCATGAGATCCTCCTTTTGAAGTGTTCTCACTCCAAAGTACATCATTCGAAATTCATTTAAAATAGGGCACACCGCAATAAAATGAAAGACATCCTCCCTCTCTTCACGGTTGCAGAGATCACAGAGTATTGGGAGGTCAGGACGATGTGGCACGTAGTTTAAGTTGATTAATTCACCTCTTAACATAAAAATAGTTCTTATCATCTCCGTTTTGTTCCCATCCAGAAAGTAAGTGTTACTATTTAGATTATAGTTGACTTTACTGTAATACATCCTGTGTAGTGACGATTTAGCTTCATTTACACACTTGTTGTATAAAAACGGTGCTGATTTTTCCAATATGTTCTCAAATTTTCTTCTAAGAGTAGTAGCTCCGTCACTAGGGTAGAAACTTATGACACATCCACAGCAACTTGCCAGTTCTTGCCATTCTTTAACGTAATGCGCGTTTTTTTCTAGCATATGCTTTAGGACAATTTTCGGCAGGCGTTCCTCTTCCATTTGCATGACTTTAACTATGTAAGCAAAATGTATCCTTAATGTTTCCAATAGAAGTGGTGGACAACCTGTTTCCAGATTGATCATGTAGTTTGGGGTATTATTAGGTAGCCTAAAGATTCGCTTTATGCAGTAACGTTGGAACTTTTCCACAGATTCAAAGTTACCATATCCCCATACTTGTGCTGCATATAGAAGAATAGTCTGGGCAGTCGCTCGGATAATTTTTTGCTTTGAGCTATGTGTTAAAAATTTACTTTGGATGCAGGTACTCCAGACTGAATTAATGGCTCGTTTTGCTTCTGCTAATTTAATTTTTAGGTGTTTTTCCACATTGAGATTAGCCGTTATCAGAAAACCAAGGTACTTATACTCTCTAACAACTTCAATGGGGTCGGTTTGATAAGTCCATCTTTCGTTTCTCGAGCATCGCCCTCCTCCGTTTCTAAATACAAGAATTTTCGTCTTTTCTAAATTCACAGATAAATTCCAAGTTTGGCAGTATTTTTGGAGTCTGTTGATTTTAAGCTGCATACTATTTACTGTATCGGAGAGAAAAACAATATCGTCAGCATACATAAGGCCCGGTATTAATACCCTATTGATTTCCACCCCGCCTCCGATATCGTCCGTTATGTCATTAATAAACAAGATAAATAACAACGTGCTCAAAATGCAGCCTTGTTTTACACCCATCGTTGTTGCAAATTCTTCAGACAAAAAGTTTCCATCCCACACCGCCGCTAGATTATTCTCATACAGAGCCCTTATGACGTTTACTATTTTACTGCTTATACCCATCCTAAATAGCTTGTAAAAGAGTGCTTCACGTGGGATGGAGTCAAACGCAGCTTTGAAATCTACAAATAGAGCGTACAGTTTTTTGTGCTTTTGCTGGTATATTTGTGCAATGTTTAACAAGGTGAAAATCTGATCTACCGTCGAATAATTTTCTCTGAAGCCTGCTTGAAATTCATGCAGAATGTTTTTGTTTTTAATCCAGTCTGTAAGTCTTTTGAATATTAGCGCTGTAAATAACTTAGAAGCAGTATTCAGGAATGATATCCCTCTATAATTTCCTGGGTTCAAGAAATCTCCTTTTTTATGAAGTGGGTATATGATTGATTTTTTGAAACTCTGTGGAAAATCTGCACTCTCAAACAATCGGTTAAATTCTTTCGTAAGGGCTTGAGCAAATTCTACGGTACAATTTTTGAAGAACTCGAAAGGAATTCCGTCTTCTCCTGGGGCTTTATTGGTTTTTGCGTTTTTGATCACTTGAAGAATTTCCGCAAGGTCAAATGGTTGATCAAGATGATCGTCAAATAATTGAGGTTCCGCATACTGAATTCTGGGGGAAATCTGTGGAGTATTTAAGAGAGTTCTGAAGTGTGTACATAAATCGTGTGATTGTAGGCCAGTTGCAATTCGGTTTTTTCTTCCATTTAAGAGTTTGACTGCTTTCCAAAAGTCTGATGAGGATCTGCTATTATTTATCATTGACATGTTCTGTTGCTCGATCTCTAATTTTTTGGCATTGCAAATATTTTTAAATTCTTTGACAGCTTTAGCGTATAGACTTTTGAAAATATTATTGTTGTATCTCCTTAATAATTTAAGGAAAACAAAAGACTTGGTTCTTGCCAACATGCAGTCTTTGTCGAACCACTTTTGCTTACTTTTCCAGTTATTTCCTCTAAATTGCGGTGGACGTGGGGCGGCTTTTTTTATTATGTGTGTAAGTTGATCGATACTCGGTGTAGCTTCGACTGTATATAGATGTAGGAGTTCAAGGTTTAAAATAGTTTGGTAAGTATTTGACATTCTGTCATTCCAAAATAATTTCGGTAGATTAAGCTGGTTTGTATTCGAAAAATGTCCATTATTTGCCAATTCGATTGTAACCTCTAAAGGCATATGGTACGAGAAAATCTGCTTACCAATCCGAAAATCCGAAATCAGGTTATGCCAGCCTCCAGTTGCAAAGCAGTAATCTATAACAGAGCATGATGTTCCCCTAAGAAAAGTATATTCACCACTTAAATCCCCATCACAACTTCCATTCAAAACTTGACAGTCGAAAGCATCAGTGAGTTCAAGTATTTTGCTTCCCTTGTTGTCACATACTTCATCTTTGGATTGACGTTGGGTATTCAATATTACAGAGTTTATTCCAGAAACAAAATTATTTTGAGTGAGTCCTATTCGGCCGTTGAAGTCTCCAATAAGAACCAAGTTTGTTGAATTGAGGTTATATAAAAGATCACTCAGTGTGTCAAAGTCGTGTTGCCATTTGTTGCAGTTAAGATAGATGGGCAATATGTAGTAATTTTTCTTATCAATTTCTAGCTTAATGAAATGAGAATTTCCTATCACCTCGAATTTTAATTTTACTCCTAGGTTCATACGGTACGCTAAAAGCTCCCCTCCACTTGCTCTTCCGAAGATGTTTCTTTTAACAGCAGGTAACCATTTTAGTTCATAATTCATAAAAAAGTTTTTAAATCTACTTTCTTCAATATCTAATAAATGAGTTTCTAATAGTATGAAAATGTGGAATTCATTTAAATAATTGAAAAATTCAACAATAGAAAGTTTATTTTTTAGTCCAGCAATATTATAACTTAAAATTTTAAAAAATGTATTTTTTTGATTCGGGTAGACGGCTGCTTCTCAACAACTTGGCCCATCAGAAGCTTTAGTAAAGTTTCCAGCGGATGTTTTGCTTGTTTGACTACCTCTTGCCATCCCTGTATTTGGATTCGAAGTTGACAGTTCTCGTAATTTGTTTTCATTTATCAATTCAACCATAGTATTTTTTACACCTGTCGACAAGTTACCTAGAATTTCATTCAGAACTTGCATTCCATTTGAATTTCCACATTTTAAACCTTCTGAATTATCCCAGGTGAAAACTTTATCCAAAACATGCATCCTATCATCTCTCAGAACAATTTTTTTCTTAGGGTATTCCTGACGCAGTACCTTCATCAGCATAAACAATTTGGATCTTCTTTGACGGACATTGAATGGGAGATCTTTATTAATAGAGATTCCTGACAACTTCAGCTGTCTCGAATTGCGCAGTACACTCGAAGCTATGTGTTGAGATTTCATTTGGACTACAATTGTTGCTTTGTTGGGGTCTCTGGATGAAACTTTATAAGCGTTGTCGATTTCGGTGTTTGTGTTGAGGTTAAGCAAACCCGAACAAATTGATTTGGCTTTTTCGGTAACGTCAACATTGTTCTCAACAGGTAGCCGTACAATTAGATTTTTGTCTGTACTTTTTTGCATAATTTTGTCGATTTGCGCTTCCAGTTGCTTGTTTCTATCTTCTAATTGTGCGACTTTGGCTGAAATTTGTTCGTGTTTGATTTTTAATGTTGTTATTTCCGTGAATAGACTCTGAAAGTCATTTTTGGTTGGAAGTTCCTTGACAAGTTCAGCGTTGTTTTCACGGAGAATTTCTTTCAGTAGTTCCCTATTAATAACAATATTGTCGTTGGCCATAGCAAGTTGGTACCTAGTGTCTCTTTTTACAGTGTCGTACGCTTCCGGAGAGGTTTCTGCCAATCCTCTTTTGTTCATTTATTAGGTTAGGTTGATGCAGTACGATTTCGATGATTTTGTGCCTTATTTTCTATGACTTACTCTGAATATTTATATTTTCCTTGTGCAGAGGTTATAAGGATTCACTTTAACTGATAATTTTGAATTTATATACAGTTTTTACTACACTTTTATTAATTTTTCTAGGAGCTCTTATTTTCTCGACTTTTTTGACAGATTATCAAATGTCAATCCCTTCGTTCATATTAATTGAACAACTTTTCTACCGTACCTAACTGTTATTCAAACCAAGTCACTAGGCATCAAGCCTTAGCAGCTGGCTGATTGTGAGGTCGTCCTAATGCTAGTTTTATGTTTATGCATATTATTTTTGCTCGCGTAAGTTTTGTTGTTGTAAATTCGGGTGCGTTTGGTATTTTTCTCTATAGATACTTATGTTAAGTTAAGGTCTGAAATCCGATACAATGGTTGTGTTTTAAAATAACAAAATTGAACGTCCACTACTTTATTGTAATTTAAGTAAGAGACTCATAACCTTGGTTCAAAATTCAGATACTTACAAATTTCAATAGGCAGAAGGGTTTAACTTTTACTCCTCTTTGAGAAATGTAGGTTTCAATTTGAAATATTGTGTTAGTAACCGTAACATTAGACTGATTCAATTGTAAAACAAATTTTAATATCACTAAAAAAACTAAATTTGATTTTTTTAAATTTTCGAAAATGTAGGTATTAAGCGAATTTTCTGGATTGGCAACACTTTCATATTAGTTGTTATTAAGAAAATTACTAATTGAATTTGAAAAAAAAGTATTCAAATGGATCTGGCTATTATATAGCTTTTTTATTTAACTCATACATTTTGGCAAATAATATATTGTATTGTTTTCTTTTTTGATTATATATTTGAGTCCCCTCCTGGCTTAATAAAGTTTTTTATATTTCTTTGCATTCCTAATTAATAAAATAACAAAATTTTGCTAAGTTTTGCATAATTATAAGTTTAAAATACATATCGTTTTTTGGTTAACTTCTACAATGCCATGAAATATCGCTTCCGCATTATATTTTAGGTTGCAAATACCATTAAAAACAAAATAACCATTTGAAACATATCTTAAAAAAGTCGAAATAATTACTTATACCCACATATTCTATATAATGTGTATCTCATATGTCGTATTTTTATGTGGCCTAAGAACACTAAGAACATATGAAAATAGTAACAGCGAACAATTTTGAGAACGATATAATTTATACAATATTCATTATATTACAAAGCAGGGCGAAATACCTACAGCATTTCCAAATTTTGATGTTCATATATCTTAAATTCTTTAAATTGTATATTTTAAGAAAAAAATAAAACTGGAAACAGATTTATGTATGATTTATCGAAAATTCCAACAAATAATGAACCACAATTCATTAAAAATTCGTACACTTACGTATAAGTTTGTAAATTATAAATAATTATAATTAGATATATGTACATACAACATTATATTAAAAATTAGTATACTTACGAATAAGTTTGTAAATTATAAATAACTAGCTTTTACCCGCGACTTCGTCCGCATAAGATAGTTTTTTTTGGGTAGTAGGTAGTATGAAAAAACCTGAGCTGTACTTTTTTGTACGTATGTTTGAATTGTGCTGAAATGGGATGAGGCCGTACTAAGTGTGATCGTCATAGGTTAGGTTAGGTTAGGGATAATACATTTTAAGAAGAAGATAGGTTACTGCAAAACATTTGTATGTACGACGTTTTTTGTTTGTCCTTCCTTGGCCAGAACGTAAAGATTTTGTGGGTTTGAGACTTGTGAGCACGCTACATATAATTATCCCTGGGAAAAACAGTTCTTTTTCCAAATTTATACCTGCAACTATCAGCGTTTGCCCCGAGCTTTATTTATTGTTATTGGAAATGTTGCTTTCAGATCAGAGGAAACTGCACTCTTTTAAACTGAAACGGAAAATCGGTTGGAATTATCGGAATGCGGGGAATTAAAACATTTGTTCCTTTTGCTATCCAGTCATGATTATAGCTTTTATAATATTTCGTCCTAGGTGAGTAATCTGTAGCCGTGTAACATTACATAACTTTGATGCGTCAAGATTTCTCATTAAAAAGACTGGAACACCAACCTTCAATCTCAACTTATTAGAAGGGTTGGGAATGCGTTGTTTTCCCGTAATACCAATTTTATCCAAATATTATTCAAATCTTTGGTATTTTAGGAGTGAAAGCGATCAGATTCCCAAAGTAATTTTTCCCATTTGAATGCGTTGTTTTCCCGAGTTCAAAAGTAACTCATGTCCTTTCTTAAGTCTCAAAACTATCTCCTTACCAAATTTAATTTAAATCTGTTCAGTATAGTTAAGGCGTAAAAGCGATCGGCCCACCTGAATTTTCCCATGGGAATGCGTCACTTTCCCGGGGTAAAAAGTAGCCTATGTCTTTTCTCGGGTATCAAAATATCTCCATACCAAATTTCATGCAAATTGGTTCAGTAGTTTAGGCGTGATTGAGTAACAGACAGACAGATAGTTACTTTCGCATTTATAATATTAGTATAGATATACAAACAAAAAGGCAACAAGACCTACGACCTCTCAATCGATATGTTCATTAAAAAAGATAAAGACACTTGATAATTAAAAGTAACAAATTTTTAAGCATTATTCAATTTCAAATGAGGTCCTTCGGCAAAATATTTTGTTCGGATACAATTTTACCTTCTACCGGAACAAATAACATTTTTTTTTTTAAATTAACGTAGAAATATTCAACTCTTTTTAATTAAATGAAGAAAAAGTAACAGAACAAGTATTTTCTTCAGTTCTCACTCTGCGTAAGCGTTTTGGTGGTTTAATGTCCAAAAATGTAAATTTAGTGCGAAATTTAGTCACAATAGCCCGAAAAGCCGCTTCAGTGGGTCGATTAAACTGACCATAAAATGGAAGAAGCGCGCGATGAACTTTCTTAACAGAGCACGCATTTTGATAATAAAATTCAATAATTTGCAAGCGTTGTTCGTTTGTAAGACGATTCATGGTTAAATTATAGACCAAACTGAAGATGTTTGACAGTGAAACAAAACACGAAAAGTGTGTCACCTGTTTAAACCAGTGTTGCCAAAAAGATAATAGCTAAAAAATCACCCTTTAGAATTAAAACATTACAGGTAGGTACCTAGGTAGGGTAATGCCACCAGTTCTCGAACACTTTACCAGGTTTGAAAATTGAATGAGCTGTAAAAAATACTGCAATTAAGATAGAAATGTATTGGAACATTTTCCATGCCAAATAGTTGTTTTTTTTTTTCAATTTTATTAAAAATTTATAAAAATATACCTAATAGAAAACTGAAAAACAACAGCATTTTCCTATTTCCGACACTTGCTTCCCAAACTCCAACACCGAGTTTTCTTATTTCGATCACCAGCATTGGGATTCCTATAGATAACTAATAAAAACCTTCGGATGTCACTTTTAAGGGCAGTGTTAAACTTTTTTTAAAATTAATTAAACAAATAAAAATAATTTAAATTTTTTATAACATAAAATTATGGCAGGTAGCTACTTAAAGTTTCAAATATCCAACAAATCTTTCAAAACGTATATGTGTCTACCTATCTTCCTATTTGATTTTGTTATACATGTATCTAGATAGGTACCCCAGCATGCACAAATGTATTAATTAAATTTGTTAATTGTATAAAAAGTTGCGAATTCTTTACTTCCAAAATGGTCTGACGCTTTAAACTAAACGGATCCAATACCCCTATCTTGACAAGTGTCATTTACCTATTTAGAATGCATGATTCTCATTAACAGCGTAAAAAATATCAAGAAACTTGCTCAATAACAGCAAAATGTTTAAAATAACGTTATATCGTTATATTTATAAATTCCACTCAAAGGATTACAATTTACACTTTTACAGGTTTCCTCCATTTTTAATCTGATAACACAAAACATACACACCAAAAAATCACACGCTGCAAAAACAAACAAAACATCATCAAATAAAATTCACCACGGTGATATACAATTCTTACCACGCGGCCATTATTCAATAAAATTCTCTTCATTTTCGAAAATCCAATGGTATAAGAGTTTATGCTCACATCGAAATTAATATCTCTCTACTCGAAAAACAAAACAAACAGAATGAACAACAACAACAATAACAAAATACATTTACCCAAACAGCACCCAACCAAGCAATTCCAATTGAACACTCAGGTTAGGGTGAGACAGGCATATGTACCTCCGAAACCAGTTGTAAAACTCAAAAAACTGGAAATCATATTCAATGGATTCGGTTCGGTCTCAGATCGCTCTCCTAAAAGGTGGAACGAGGAAGGTGGATGAGAAAAAATAAGCAATAAACCAGTCACCACAAGAACAACAAAAATTTTGAGAGGAAATAAAGGAATAACAGAGTTATGATGAAAATCATATATGGAGAGGTTTTTTGTTTCATCTTTTGTATGTTTTCTTTTTTTTAGTTTTCTTTTACCTTTTGATCAGCTTGGGCTTGAGCTTGAGACTTGTGAGTGGTGTTTTGTGTTTTTGGTTGGCGTGTGGTGGTGGGGTAGTGCGGTTAATATGCATATGACAGGTTTTCTTTCTCCCTCTTTCTTCAGGTTTGGGGTTATTTGTTTTTATTATTTTGGTTTATTATGAGTGTGTGTAGGAGAATTATGAATTTTATTTGTTTTTTGGTTGGCAAAAAAGAAAAGGAGAGGGGATAAATATGGGTTTGTCTTTTCTTCTTCTTTGTTTTTTTTTGTTTTAATGTTTCGTGTTGCTTTTCATAATTCCGTCGGCTTTGTCGGTGTGTTCAATTGGAGAAGGGGTTGTTAGGTGAAGGTGGCGCTGCTGTTGGTGTCGGTGATTATGATGTATGATTATGAAAAGGGGTGGGGCAAATATGAATTTTTGACAGGCGGGCCATAAGTTATGAGAAATTTCAAGATGGAGTCTCGACTTTGTGTGAAATGTTCACTTAAAGGTGAGTGAGAGAAGCAATCATAATTTCATCTTTTCTTTTTTTTTCTTTGTGTAAGCAGACAGAGTATAAAAATGAAGAAGAGAACAAGAAAAAAAAAACAAAATTATGAACCAACTGACTCCCTCTCTCATACACACTGGGAGATTTTAAAATATCATAATAATTATCTACAGTTGGTCTTCGGTCTTCCCTGGTTCGCCGTTCGCTCATAATTTCTACCCGATGAGCGTAAGGGAGAAAGCCAATATAAGCGAGAGAAAGAAAAAACATACTTCAAATACGATTGTCCGATAGAGAGCGATGAAATGAAAAGAAACACATCGACTACAATGCGAATGCGAACGAAGGAGATGGAAGAAAAACTTGAAGTGAGCAAAATAATGAAAAAAGAAACGAAAATTGAGTGATTTTTCCTGTTGTCGCACTGTTGTTGTGTCAGTGCTATTTTGACGCGCGTTCCGAACATATCCATATCACGGAAGGTATCGCGGTCGCTCAAATATCGCAAATCACAGTCGAATATAAGAAATTCGATTCGTAAAAAATAAGAGTTATTATCGGAAACACCACAAAACATCAAGAGATACAATAATCGTGATTTTTTTTTTGAAATAAATTAATTGTGGATTTTTGAAAGAAAAAAAAAGAGAATTTTTGTGCGTTTTGTTTGTAGGCATATTGAGTGATATAAAAGTTTAACTGTTGTCGTCCGGTCAGTGTTTGATGAAAAGACCATAACGTGACGTTTTGCCCGTAATAACTCATACAATCTACACACATGCACATACTTTTATATTGATACGGCAATAAGAGTAACGTACGAGTACGACTACGACGACGACGGACGTCCAAAATCAAATCGAAATCGAACCGATCCGATCCGTTGACGTGGGGAGGGGTAGCGAATAACAGAAAACAGAAAACAGACTGTGTGATGGATGAGTGAAGTATATGCCTATGTAATGCACGCATATATACATATACATATATGTATTTCAATTATTATGACGACGATGATGATGATGATGAGCACCTAGAGTTATTATTCGTTTATTCGAAAATAATGATGACAGTTGATGACGGCAACGTGCAGTGTAAACACACATCATAATCACAACACCACACAAAATAACACACTCGATATTTTTTTCTATAATAAATAATAAATTATTGTTTATTAAAATTTAAATTAAAAAAATTATTTCTTACTTTTTTTCATGAAATAATTCCTACCTACCTAACAACCTTTTTTGTATAAATAACTGTGTTTTTGTGGGAAAGAAAGTATTGAAACTCATGCAACCGGTATCGCGTATTCTGACACAACAAACAAAACAAAGGATATTTTTGTGATTTTAAGAAAAATAATACAAAAAATATAAATTTTTATTACGGAAATAAAAATTATGAAGTGAAGTGAAACGCGAGATTGAAAAAAAAGGATTAAACAAAAAATGAAGCGAGGATTTAAATTCAATTTTTCGAGATGATACTTCGAAAGTATTAATAAAAAACCTTCGGGGGACAATAAAATTTAAAAAATAAAAATACAGAAAAATCAAACGGAACAAAAAAAAAAAAGTGCGGTTACGGGTTCGTTTATTTGTTTCCTCAGTTTGATAAGTTTTTTTTGTTGTTTTAATTGAAAAATCGGAATAATTTTCACCATAACACAAAAGTTTCCGGTTTTTTTTTTTGGTTCTGACAAAACGAGAGAATAATTTTTAAATGAAAAATAATTTTGCTACTTTATTGGGTGAAATGCGAAGTGATTTAAAAGATAATACAGATACTATCAATAAAATGATACAATTTGGAACTGTTAAATATGGAATTGTTAAGCAGCTTAAAGACCGAACGAGATCTGAACGAGGTGAGTTATTGGTGTGTTTTTTTTTTTTTTTTTGTATTCTTGTTTTCGGTAGTGATTTTCTTATAGCTCGGTGTTTAATGGCCAATAAGCTTTGAAATTTAATTAGAGTGATAAAAGCTGAACAGTTTAAAGTTGGTTCACAACTATAAGGAGGTAGATCCTTCATAACAGTTAGAATACTATTTACCAATAAGTGCTATTCAAATAATGGAAGAAACAACAAAACACTTTAAATTGATAAGACAATTGAAATATTTAAGTTAAATTATTTACGGTACTGAGTCGCGTTTTGTGATACGGAAGATTATACATTTTTGAAATAAGAGCGGTAAAGTTAAAACAGTCACAGAGTAAGTAGTAACTTCTGAACTACTTACGATTTAACCTACTTTCCTCTACAATATTTTTAAACCCAAAAATGACAACTAACACGGCTTAACGTAGGAGCTCTAGCTTCTATTAATGTTGGAAACTGTCGTTAATACAACTTTTCGTTGTCAACCGCAAGCGGCATCACTTTACTAATATATTTCTGTTCTTCAATTTATCGCTAAAAAAAACTGAAATATGGCAAAGTTTACCAAAGATATGCATCTGCCTCTAAGATTCTACCTATCTTCTTAAGATTTTAGAAGAATTAGATATTGACACAAAATAAGTATCAGTTCTGTTGAGGTTGGCTTTCTACAAGACCAAAATCTTTGTTGAATAGACTTATTTTGCCAAATTAAATGGGAGGTATGTACCTACTAATAAGTCATAAATGATTTTAGGCTTGAGTTTCAAAGTTTTTAAACGAAAAAAGGAATCATGGTAAAGCTTTATAGGAAAAAAAGTTCAAATCAAATAAGAAGTCAAGAAATTTGGAATTGAAACGCTGAGTTTCATCAAAATCAAAACCCAAAATATATATCAAAGTTTCAGTCTTTTTGCTAAGAAACATATATATAAGAGATACTTATGCCTCAATTTGGTGAAAATATTTTATGTAAACCGCGAATGGTTTATTATTTTCAAGAATTGCATAAAATAAAACCATAAGAATCTTCAAAAGCAGAAAGACGGAAATATAAGAAAACGGTGAAATACAATCTTCTTTAAGATTCAATCATACCTATAACAGTAGATTTTCGAACTTAAAATTAATGAAAAGAAATAATTAAAACAATACAAAACATTTCTTACATTTACTATTTTTTAATAATCTTCATGAATGTTATGTTTGAAACGTTCAGACGTCAGTGGTCTAAAGTGGTGGAGTGCGTAGTGCACACGACTTCTAAGACTGAGCAAATCTGATATGCGTTGGTTCGAAACCTATGGTGTGCATAAAAAGTTTTTAAAATAAAATTGGATTAAAGCTCAGCACCACAATAAAGGAGACTGATGAGTGCAAAAGTGGCAAAGCACGAAATAGCTATATCTCCAGCCAAAAACAATGAGTGATAGCACCTTTAAGTTGTTGTTGTTGTTCAAACATTCAATGAAACGTTTTTAGTTTAGCTTCATTGTAAAGCGAAGCCGAAACAAATGACAAGTTTAAGCATAAATTGAAGAAGTACATTTCTAATTCATACATACATATATTTAAAAACTTAAATTCGACCTTGATAAAATAGTAGTAAGGCAGGAATAAGGTTTGAAAGATTCCCTTAAAGAAGTGAATCTACTGAACTATTAATAAATTTAAGTGCAGTTTATTAAATTTCCCACCAACGGCTATAGTTCAAAGAAATGAAGAACTTTCAGAAGTTAAAGAAACAATACTTACACCGAAATAATATAATTCATCTTCTAAATGTTCTTCTATATATATATCAACTAGCTCACCAAGAAAAACTAGACTTATAGGTAGGTCTCTATACCTATACAATTAAAAATAAAGAAATGTAGTACATACTTCAAATGCCATAAGCTATAAGTTTTCTTTAGAGATCCTCATTAATTTTTAGCACAAATTGAAGAAAGCTATAACCTACAATGTTTCATACTCTAGTCAAGTCCTTAAAGATGGGACAACTTGAATATGAAGACAGCAAGAAGTTAAAGAAGCAGCGTATTTAAATTGTGTAGATATTAACATGTTAAGAGGGGTTTTAAAATATACCTACCTGCAAAGCAGTTATGTTAAAAGTCAAATATTTCTTGCTCTATGCAGCTCGGATTATATGGAATCTCGATTTATTAGGGGAAAATATGCGTCAAGACAAGGTGTAATGGTAATCTTCTGATGAGCCCAACCATTACATCGGGGTGAAACACATATATGAACACTTATGCTGGTTTATATTTATTTTCATGATTTTAAATCATATTTATTAAAATCCATACATATCTTTCTTCTACTAAGATTGATATTTAAGATAAATATTGATATGTCTTGAGAAATACTCGATTTTTTAAATATCAAAATGAAACCTCTTATTGGAAAAGCATGTATTATAATTCTTGAAGTTGCTAAATATGCGTTTATTTAAATTGTTCAGGACATATTCTTTTTTTCTAAAAAAAAACAAACCTAAATACTCATTAAAAGATACCTAAAAACATATAACTGCTTTCTCTACATTGTGATAGCTTTAACATTTTGTTTTGCTTTATATGCCTACACCTTTCTTATATCCGAGATCTTATTGCTCTTGAATATTTATATTAATCCAGTTTTTTTTTGAAGTTACCTACGTCAATATTTAACAAAACTATACATAAAAACATTTGCCATTTTGTTTTCATAATTAAACACATATTTAAAATCAATTATGTTTACCTTACCTTATGTACCTATTTAAAATAAAATGAATATTACCAAACTAAGCAAAAATGCATTAATTCAATATTAATAACCTCAGTCGATACAGATAAATATATTTTAATTCTAAATGAATGAATATAATCATAATATATTTTACTGATAAGTTACAAAACGTGTCGTTTTTTTTTGTTGGCTTTGTTTAAAGGCGGCTATAGGTCTATAAGGTACCTATTATAATAGGTATTCTAACCTTTTACTTAATTGAAATATATATATAAAGATATACCTACCTTTCATAATAATTAGCATAGTTTTTTTTTTGACTTCTTTAAATTTCGTGTTTATTGTATTTTTGTCTTAATTGTTTCCTTTGACCAACCACGAAGTGGCCAATGAGTGTTTTTGTGTGTTTATGGTGAATCGATCAAAGAAAAAACTTTTTTGTTTTTTTTTTTAAATATTATAATTAAAAAATGTTAAATAGATCCAATTTGAATCAAATTTATTTTTGATCTACAAAATTTAATGGTATCCATCCACACAAGACATAAGGTGGATGTTAAATTAGATCAATATTCTTTTTGTTTGTCATGTTTTTTTAATTTGTTATACTGAACTAGGATTCATGAAGAAAGTTTTGGGTAACTTGTTAATTTTAATGTTTGCCTACTAATCTTTTATCATTTTATTTCTATTTATATTTATTAAGTTACATAGATAATATTCTAATAGTTGCTTCACCTCATTTTCAATTTTGAATTGAATTTAAAGGTCTTTTTCCTTATTATTAACTGGCATAAAGGAAGAAGGCGGTACATTTACCTAAAATCTATAATTTATAAAAGAACATAGTCAATTAACCCAGAATATTTTAAAGATATAGTTAAAAATGGTATATAACATAGACTACTTAGTATTGGTCCAGAGTTTATACAAGAAAAAGTCACTAATCTTGTAAGATACTTTTCCAAAAGAAAAACACACAGACAAACACAAAAGACAAACTCCTTTCTACGTATCAGTATCAATTTCGACCACCAAACAAACCTATCTCAAAACTTTTTGTTTGCGCATCTTTATGATAACAATTTTAACTACAGCTTTGTACTTTTCTGTAAAAAACAGTAAAGTACAAAAGTAGAAAAGTTTTGAAAAGATCGCAAAAATTGTGTAGATATTTTGACATTTCTGTTAAATTTCCTCAAATTTTATTAAAATCGAACATTTACGCCACAATTTCACGCTTTAAACATTTAGACTATCACAAAACCTCAGAATCGAAGAGAAAACTTGTCACTTACATCTTGTTTTATCATACAACGTTGTTAAAACTTTAAAGTCCACTAATTGTTTCGTGTATCGATAACCAAGGAATATGTCTTATCTATAAAGCATAGAAAATTTTAAAGACACAATTTTTTTAACTTTTTAGTTAGGTTAGAATAGATAAGTTTAGGCTAGAAGACTTAATAAGCTAAATTGATTAAAAACTAATTCTGTATTATGAGTACTTTTTTTGATAATATTTACCTCCTTAGTAGCATTTTCCCGAAAAACTTAAAGATAATGATATTAAAATTAATAAAGCTTATCTTCAAAAATTCAATTTAATAACTTTTAAAAGAATTTTGGTAACTTTTGACTAGAATATCTAAAAAATCTAGATACATACTACCTATTATGGCGTTTAAAAAGAGATTCAAAGTAAAAGGTTCACTTTTATAATCTAATAACGTTTGAAGAAATAAACAGCTTCAGTTTATTGTCCGAAAAGAATTTTTTAAGCACCAAGTTCTTGTCGCAACAAAAGACTGTATCTCCTCTCAACTTAATACCTAATCTCAAATCATGATTTACAAGCTGACATATTGTAGAGTGGTTACCTAGTTCACAGTTCACTTATTGCCTTAATCATAGCAAATATTGTTGAGAAATTCTAACAGTCAAGCAAATTTATAATGTGAAAGAATTACAATATCAAGGTTTGTGCAGTTCTGCTAACATGACTTTTGTTATTGATTTCAATCAGAAGTATTACTTAATTTGCTATGCAAATAAATGTTTCCTTAAAACTCACTTTTTCCATGATTTTCGTTGTTTTATCGATACTTTAATAAACAATTTTTAGAAATAGCTAGTTACATTCCCCCCTTACTTCTAGGAATGCCAATCACTTTATCCTTGAGTAAATTGCAGACGAACAAGAAGTTCTTGTTTTATGCACCGCACATCAAGAATGTGAAATGCCTTACCCACCTCTATTTTTCCCTCCCATTTTGATATTCAAAGACCAATATTCACCGGTATGGGTATCACTTCATAAATCCTACAATTTATTTCTAAGGCTTGCACTGTGTTCAAACTTTAAACGTTTTAAGTGTCCCGAACGAAAAGTAACAGAATTGTAAAAGGCAACCATTTGGATACCTTTGTATCATTTTTGTGCGTGATATCATTTAAATGCTCATTTTCGGACCAATTTCATCAAGAAAACCATCTTTAAAAGTGTGTTCAAAAAGTACCCGCAAAAGTACCGAAGGTCAAAATTATTTTTTTTATTGTGTTGGTATACATGCCCCTAAAGTATGATGCAATTTTCAGCTATATTCACTGTTTACTTTGTCTGTGGTAATTGCTAAGGTTCGACGTGTTTTTATGAGCTCGGCGATTTTTGCTGAAACTGCTGAATTTTGACCAAAAAAACAATCGCATGAACATCGCTCAAGAGCTGTTAAATGACGTCAACGACGATCCAAGTTTGCTTGAAAGGGTCATAACTGGTTATGAAACATGGGTGTACGATTATGATGTCGAAACCAAAGCACTATCGTCCACCTGGAAGCATCTAACGTAAAGAACGAAAAAAGCACGTCAAGTTCGATCAAATATGAAGGTTTTGCTTACTGTTTTCTTCGATTATAAATGTATAGTGTATATGTATATCAAGAGTTCTTACCACAAGGTCGTACGGTTAATAAGGAGTATTACCTTGAAGTTATGCGACGTTTGCGTGAAGCAATCTGAAAAAAACACTCAGATTTATGGAAAAACAGTTCATGGCTTTTGCACCACGATAACGCACCTGCTCACTCGTCGTTGCTTGTTCGTAATTTTTTGGCCAAAAACAATACCGTAGTCATGCCCTAACCTCCATATTCACCAGATATGGCTCCGTGTGACTTTTTCCTGTTTCCAAAGTTGAAGAGACCCATGAAAGGACGGCGTTTTTCCTCGATTGAAGAAATAAAGGCAAAATCGCTGAGAAAGCTCGAGGACATATCAAAAAGTGAATATCAAGAGTCCTTCCAAGATTGGAAAAACTGCTGACATAAGTGTATTATATTTGGGAGGGACTACTTTGAAGCGGACCACATTGATGTAAACGAATAAATAAATATTTTTTTGAAAAAACGAAAATTCCGGGTACTTTTTGAACATACCTCGTATTATCAGTGGTAGAAAAATCTAACCTGGCCCTGGTTCTCTAAGGACTATTGCGCTACCTAATTTTTTAGAAGTTAAAATCAAATTGGCATCTGTATGGAACTGGATTTTTCAGCTAAATACCTCCCTACTACTAGACTATTAATAGGTCGACTACTCAAGTTGATCCTTGCTACATTTTATGAGTTGAGTATTTATTTGGATATTAATTGTAATGTCACACTCGTAACAAAAACGAATTTCATGCGTTATTTAACAACATTTTCAATATCGCATTCAGTTCTCAGTCCTTAAGTTATATTCAATCATCTTCAGTTTAACACACTTTGCATTAACAAAAACACGTTCCTCTTTTTTGAAATTTTAAACTGCCGTCGGAAGGTAGTTTAGTTTATTTTTGTATCTTTTTTATACAAACTTATAAAAACTCAAATCATCATTAATTTCATTGTCAAAATATTCAAATAATTGCCACTTAAAACGACAAAAGAATTCATTCAAAAATCTTAACTCCAAATGTATAATCATTCAAATCCTTTTTTTTTCTTTTTTCTTAATCATATCCTTTCCATCTTATACTTAATCGCTTCGATTAGTTAACACACAGCCTAATAACCATCAAGCTGTTTTTCTGATGCCAATTAAGCGTATTTGGTAGCTCTTTTAGGAAATATTCTCTTGACTCCTGATATGCGATAAAAAATCCTTTTCATTCCGATTAATCTGGTTAATTATGTATAAAACTTGTCTTTCAAAAAAAAAAAGATCAGAAAAATAAAAAGAAAACAAATACCTTTATACTTCATATCTATCTACAAAGGAAATAATAATAATAATAACGCACCGCCATTAACAAACAAAAAATTTCATCTTCTTCTTATTTTTCTTTTTTATATTTCTTTGCATTTTTAACAAAATACCAAACCTATCTACCGTATACAAAATAAAAATAAAAAAATAAAAAATGGAGATTGGCAGATCCAGAGGCTTAAAAAACTAACTCCGGTGGCTTAATTAGTATCGAGATGTGGTCACTTTGCTATCAAATCTTCACCATCTTTGATTTTTATTTCATTCATACATATTTTTTTTTTTGTTTAGTAGGTATAAAACCTCTCTCGACTTATAATACTCATACCTACCTTCCAACCTTTTATCTTTCATCTCCATCTTGTTGAATAAAATTAAAAAAAGAAAGATACAGATACAGCATTTGTTGTTGTTGTGGTTGGTTCTTAAAATTAATAATTAATATTCCATTTTATGTTTAAAAATACAAAAAAAATCATCTTAAACTCCCAAATGAGCCGCTGCTGTTGATGGTGAAGATCTTTAAGACCTAAGAAGAAAAAATGAATAACAACGGATATTAATAGGTATCCAAAATGCTTTCACAGTGATAAAGTTGGGAAATTAAACCCACGTTTTGTCTGGCCTCGTCTCGTCTAAGGGAATCAAAAAAGTATCAAGCAACTTTTGACAGAAAACGTTCAAAAAATTGTTCATTTTTTAACATTATGAATATGCAGGTATAAAAGTCTTTGAGTCTGTGTATCTTTTGAGAGATGCTATAGATGAAGGTATGAAAGTTAACTATGTATAATTATGAATAAATTAATCTAAATGTGCATAAAAAGGTTTGGAAGAAGAGAGTCTATTTTTTGTTGGTCCAAAGTTATAGATTTTCATCTCACTCTCTTTACATCACTGTGGAGTCAAAAGATAAGATGTCACTCTAGTCTTAGCACTTTAGGCATCATCATATCACCATCGATCGGAGCTCCAAAAATTAAAAAAAAAAAAAAAAGAGGTAGATACTCTGGGAGTTTGTATCTTTTGTTTGATTGTTTTGTAGGTATGTATGTAGGTATTTGGCTTTTGGTTGGTTTGAGAGAGTTCAGCACCCAATGACGTGGAGTGGAGTTGAAGATATACATATGAATACCTCAATACCTACATTCAAGATCCAACCTTAGTGACGGTAGCAAAGATGAGATACATTCGAAGAAGACGACAACGTCGTTGGAGGCAATTTACATTTAAATGAATCAATAAATAATTTTGTTTCGTTTTTTTTTTTGTATTGTTACTTAATTTTTCTCGTGTTCTTTTTGTTTGAATTTTTCATGTTTCATCTCTTTTTTTTTCAATTTTTTCAATAAATTTTATATTTTCTCGGAGGGGTAAGAGGGGGAAAAATGTTTGAATTTTTGATTATTTAGATACATTTTGTTTCTTAACAAAAATCTTAAAAGAAATATTATAATGAATGTTGAGTAGAGATTTTTTGTTGTTGTTGGATTGTTGTTAAAAAAATTAATTGATGGAACTTCTCCTCTTTTTTTATTTTTATTAATTTTATAAAAAAAAAAAAAAGAAAATATTTATGTTCACTCATTAGGAGCCACTTAAATGATAGGCAAATGAGTGCAGAACGAATCGAAACAATACATATTTTTGTTGTTAAAAAGTTATAAAGTATAGAAGAAAAAGAAAAAATTAATAAAATAGAAGAAAAAAAAGATACAAATGTGAAATCACTCACAATTTGATATTGATAAATTATAAACATGATAGTGATGAGTTATTTTGTGGTTTTGGAATTTGAATATTGAGTTTGGTTAGTTTTATAAAAGGAAAAGACAGTGAGTCAAATATTTGTTGTTATTTTTGTTTGTCAATGAAATTCCTATAAAGTATATTTAGATAAAAATGCGATGTGTCATCAGAAAACTATTTTGATACTAATAAGAAGCTATACAAAAAAGGCCTTGTTTATCTATGTAAGTTGTATGGCTTGGTTAGATGAACATTTTTAGTTCTAGTTTCCATATTGGTAAGTAATGTGAATAATTAAAAAACAAAACTAGAATATTTGCCAGAACATAATTTGGAAACAACATTTAAAATTGATTTAAAATCAATATGGATAGGGTCTGCTTATGTTTCATTTTAAATGCGCCATTTTTGAAGCTATCATCTTTTGATATTTGATAAGTTAGAACTACGCCGTTACTTAAAATGAAGCGATACATGCTTCAGCAAGGCATTAAAACCGCTGAAATTCACTACAAGAATTGTGAACATTTCGGGATCACAGTTTGAGCTTTAAAAAAAGTCCTGATGAGATTACAGTTTGCTATCTTGATTTTGTGATTTAGTAACTTTAAACTATTTCTTGAGCCCACATTTTCCAAACTCCACAATTGTTTCAAAACCATAAGGAAATAATTCGTAAACTTATCGAGGGCATGAAGCCGCAAATGTGGGAATCGGTGATGAAAAAAGGTATGGTACTGCAACAGTGTTAGTAGTATACCTTAGTGCTTGGAAGAAAATAAAATCCATTCATTGCGCTTTCACTCTTTTAATTGAAACAAAATTAAACATTTCAAAATGATTTAAGTTATATTATTTTTTGACTGTCTAAGACTTTTGACAAAAATCAAAGAAATTAATGAAATAAAAAAGAAATATTGCAAAACTTCGGGAAAATTTATGATACTGATACTCAAATCAGTTAAAAATCGAATACATTCTTGCTATAAGCCAAGTACGCTGCTGATGCGAAACGAAAATTCCCATACAAAAATGACATGCCGACATCATAAACGAAAAATTTCGCTGTGCATTTCGTTTTTCAGTACGCCGCTGAACGACGAAATGTGTCATTTTAGTGGATAGCTGTACTAGATTTTTTAGTACAATTCTCCACTCTTTTCGTTCTTAATTTAATTGCCCGGCATATTAATTGCTTGCGAAATTTTGACGTTTAATTTTTTCATGGAAAAAAAAAATTGTTTACTCGTGACTTTCGGTGTTTTGACTTTGATTTATGTACATATATTTGATTTAAAATTTAAAATAAAATGGATTTGTCTAATGTGTTCCAACAATACATTTCTGAATCGGAAACTCAGGATGTTGAAGATGTTTTTAGTGATGTGCAAGAAGTGATGAAGACGAGCAGTGAACTTCAACTTCCAAAAAATAAACCGAAGAAAAAAAAATTGTTTTCTCTTCGGAGGAAAAATAGAAACTGGCTTCGTTGGTCGAAGCCAGTGAAGCTATTTGGAAGTTGGAGCATAGGCTTCACAAAAATAATTCAGCCGTTGCTAGCCTCTGGAGTAATATAGCTGCAGAAATGAAAAAATCATGTAATAACTGCTCAACAAAATGTTAATAAATAGAATTCTTTTTCATTTTTGTTTACCAGCAGCTGACTGTCAGAACTTGTCAATTGTTTTTGACAGCTGACAGAACTCTCCACAAATAATTTTCCGCTGTGGTTTTCGTTTTCATTTTGCTCTGCACTTGGAGACCGCCGAAAAAATTCGTTTCACTTCAGCTGCGTACTATAGGCTATAAGCTTGAAATTAATTTAACTGACAGATTTACTTCAATGTTTACTTAGTGGTTGAAAAATTGTATGTTTTTAGTAAAAAATGTGTGTTTGGTCAAAAAAGCCTACTTTTTTATAGAAGAAGAACAGTATGCTAAGGAATCTTTCGGTCAATATCTTTCTCTGCAAAAAATTAACTTAATCTCATCTCATCTCAACATTAATATCTCATCTAATTAAAATTGAACAAACAGATCT
Source organism: Eupeodes luniger (assembly GCA_951509635.1). Classification (NCBI taxonomy): domain Eukaryota; kingdom Metazoa; phylum Arthropoda; class Insecta; order Diptera; family Syrphidae; genus Eupeodes; species Eupeodes luniger. The sequence continues at coordinate 16,771,661 of OX608075.1, forward strand.
TTCTAAAACGTTAAGGTATAAAATATGTCTTAAATAAAACTGAACATTGAAAACATTTTGTTCCATAATAAGCAAAATTATAAATCAGATATGCTTTAAATCAAAAATTAAAACTGTGTTTGTGTTGTTTATTTTTTTTTTTAAATCTTTCATTGTTTTAATACTTTTAAATGTCTTATGTGTTCTTATTTTAATTTCTTTATATTCTTATTTTATTTAAATTTAAATTTAAATTTCAATATTGCTTAAATATTTTGTCTATTTCTTTGTAATTAAATAAATTAATTTTTCTTATTTTTACTTTTTAGTTTTATTTTATTTTTGTACTATAATTTGTTTTATTTTTAATATTTTATTGTTTCATTTATTTTTTTTTCATTTTATATCTATTGTTTTTTTTTTTTGTTATTTTTCATTTTAATATTGTATTGTTTGTTTTTTATTGTTTCTTTTTATTTTGAAGTGTTTGTAGTTTTTATTCTTAAGATAAAACACTTATATTTTTTATTGCTTAAGTCTTTTACTTAGACTTTTATTTTATTATTTTGTTTATTTTCAAATAATAATAAAGCTAATTATAACACATTTACTGTCAAAATAAATGTCAAATATATTTCAGTTTTCACACAAGATAACGTCTTTAGTCTACTACGTACCTTCGAAAATATAATCAAGGATCATAAAATAAAACAAAAATATGTAGAAAGTTGATGGAAGCTTAATTTCTTTTTTACAATCAACTGTATGTATTTTAGTTACTAAGCTTAAATTTGACATCAAAATTTAAAACAAATTGATTTCTTTTTTAAATATTTTAAACTAAGATCATCTGGCGCCAAATTATATCATGCCTGACTAGAACTGTATTAGATAGGTACCTACTTACTTAATCCGTTTTCGTTACCAAATTATATATTTTTTTCAGATATTAAAATAGTATTTTAAGTTATTTATTTTGTCATATTAATCTCTTAACTTTAAATTTTAAATCCCATATGATTTATTATTAACAGTTTTGTTTTTCTTATATTTTTTTTTATTAATGTATATGAAATTCCAAATAAATAATAAATCACTATCAAATTAATTAAAAATTAAAATTAAAAAAAAAAAAAACATTAATTTTCCACCCACCACACATAATTTTCAATCATTTATAAAAATAAAAAAAAAGTTTTAACAAAAAAATCCTTCAAAAGATGATATTTTCGATAATAACTCATTTCATAATTCACACAAATTCATTTTCCGGCAAAAATGTTTTGTTTTTTTTTTCTGTGTTATTTTTATAAACACTATACAAAAATATTTACATAAATATCTACATAGCTATAGATTGTTTTTATTATTTCAAAAAATATAAAATTTTTAGATCACATGAAAACGCTTTTAATATGATTATATTTTCCACACTAGGTATAGTTTTTTGTTTGTACCTACATATGTACATATCTGAAACATTCCTCATTCAATGCAGAAATAAAAACATATTTTTCATTTTCTGTTGTTGTACATGTACCAGGAGCGTATTTATTACCTATTAACCTTTTTCTATGCCCGAGATGAAATTCTTCTGTCCATACAAAAATGTGATGAATTTTAAGCTAGGTTCGAAGATTCTTGGATTTCCCTTAAAACAACATTGAGAGTTTTGTTTTTCAACTGCACATTAAGAATTTGCAATGATATAACCTACTTTGTTTACCCCTTCCATTGCGATATTTAGAGCTTTACAACTAAAAAACAACATCGTAATCTCAGCTGAAACCATTTCCTAAACATGTTAAGAGTATTCTATAGTTATAGAGTTGTTTAAAGAAAAAAACATAGAAAACATAGATTATTAGTTTACGACTAATTATAAAATATTTTTAGGCAAATGAAAAATTATTTTAAATTATGAAAATACATGAAGAACATAATACCACAAAACATCGCAAAAACATCGCACAATCAATTAAAAAGGCTTTGTAATTAATTGATGAAGAATTACCCATTTAATAGTTTTTCTATCGGTAAATATTGTTTTACGATAATTTAATTTCAAAATTCATAAGATCACAAAACATCGCAAAAACATCGCGCAATCTATTTAAAATGCTTTGTAATTAATTGATGAAGAATTACCCATTTAATAGTTTTTCTATTGGTAAATATTGTTTTTCGTTAATTTCGCACTCATTTAGGTACTTCAAAAAACTAGTGCACAGGAGAAAGAAGGGTGTTGTAGTAGCGCCCTTGACTTAAATTGATAAATCCGCTTATGCACTTTAGGTACCTGGACGAACACTGTTGGTAAAATTAATAGTGTATCTCATGTGAATTATGGAAATTCTAAAATAAAATACGATTTATATCTAACCAGGCCAATATAACGAGCCATCATGATGGTTTAATACTTCCATATAGTTCATACATATATAATATACTACCTACTTTCAGTAGGTATATACTCGTAGATATACAGCATACAGATAGATAGTGTAAGCACATAATAATTTAAATCTTATTGAACCAACAAAAATAAAATATGCATATAAAATTTGAATTGATCGAGGATTTGAAAATAGATTGAAAATTCGGATATAAAAATGATGTGTGTTGCGAGTCGATATACATATAGCTACTCGTATAAACAACATATATGTATATTTTTGAACCAACCATCATCGTCATCATCATATCCAGGAGCAAAAACCTAAACACAGAAGCAGCACATGACGATGATGATGATGACGATGACTACGGACGAACAGGAATATCTAGTATCTAATAGACAACGACATTGCTATACATTTGATGAGTTCGAAAATATATACAAATTTTCAAACTATCTACGTACTGCGCGCCATCCGTACTGAGCAACCAACAAACAATCCGCAGTTACCTAGTACACACAATCTGAGGTCAACATTGGAATAAATTTAACCTACTATAGATACTATATACAAAAATATGTATCTATATACAAATGGGTGCAATATAGGCTTGTATATTAAAAACAAAACTATCTAAAAAGGAACAAAAACAAAAAATAATATAGATACAGTAGTAAAAAAGGGTGACATTGCCATATATAGATACGTAGATACTTATAATCAAATGTATATATCGCACCATATTTGCAATTCGAATTTTCAACTCGTTCTTGTATCTTTTTTTTTTTTTGTTGTTTATAGGTTGATATCTATTTTTTTTATTTGATTGTACATTAAACGAAATAATAAATAAAATTTTTGTTTAAAAAATAAAAGGAAATCGTATTTTCATATTCCATTCCTTCTTTTTTTTTTAAATTTTTAAATTGTTAGATATACACAACACTTTTCTCGTTTTTGTTGTTATTATTCGTGATAATGATATTTTGTATACAAAATTTATACCATACCTACTCAAGTCGCAAGTTATCACCATTGAAGGTATTTGTATATGAATAAATGTGGTGTCCGTGAAATTAAAATGTAGGTACTTATATTGCTATCGCGACACAAAAGTATCTATATAGACACTTTTTGTATAATAATCGTATGAAAAAAAGCTTGTTAAACGCAATGTTAAAGAATAATTTGCATATAGAACAAGAATTTAATTTATATATTTTAATTTATATATACGAGTATACCAACAACAATCAGAGAGGGAGAATTCAGAATTTCCTGAATACTTATCATATTATTAATATTTATTTATTTTATTTTTATTTCTTGTTCAAGAAAATTTAATTTAATTTAATTTAATTAGGTATATGAGTATAAAATGTAATTTTAATTATTTTGAATTGATAAAGGGTTATAGAGGTTAAATAAAAGTATAAGGTAACGTGTGTGTATAAAACAATAGAGTCATTGTTTCTTTATTGAAGAGTAATTTAATTTAATGAATAATAAGTAGAGGTGACTTACAACAATATATAGCATTCACTTGTTTAAAAAAAATATTCAAATTCTTTTTATTTTTGTTTGTAATTTAATTTCGTTATGTAAAAATACTAACTATTTCATATTATAATTTGTATTTATGTTTAATTTTTTACACTTCCAAGCTTGATACTCACATTCTCTCACTTATTTAAGTTTCAATTTGTGAACAAACATTCCTTGATATTAATTTAATCCTCATATACCACTACCACTAATTAAAATAACGCAAAGGAAGTTCAAATCTCACCTCTATATGAGCAAATTTGTCGTTCGATGTTTTCTATGTTTTTTGTTTCTTTATTAAGTAAAATGCCAAATTGAGTGATTTTTTATTGATTTTTTTTAATGCAATTTTCTTACAATATTTCGGATACTTTCAATTTGATTGTGCAGTATTTTCTACGATTTTTTTAAATTTTATATGTTAATATCAATTCAAATATCCTCGATCGTCCCATTACCTAACCTTTCAATCGTTTATGATTCAAGTTAAGACTTATCGAATAAATATTATTAAAATCACCTAAACGATTTCCTTTTTTACAGAATACAAAACCATTAAAATTGAAAACGTAACAGTGCGATATTTTCTATGTTTTTCCGAGTGTGCTTTATCCTCTTTTTGAAGTAACAATTAATCAAAAAGAAATGACAAACTTTGTATATTTGAGGTTAATTGCTCAAAGTTTGGTCCATGAATTAGTTACTCATTTGCTTTGATGTTAATTTTAACATGCAATGTTTTCTATGTTTTAACACATTTTACTATGTTTGCCAAGTGATAAAGTATCTTCTATGTTTTTTGTTTCTATGTTTTTTGTTTCTTTATTAAGTAAAATGCCAAATTGAGTGATTTTTTATTGATTTTTTTTAATGCAATTTTCTTACAATATTTCGGATACTTTCAATTTGATTGTGCAGTATTTTCTACGATTTTTTTAAATTTTATATGTTAATATCAATTCAAATATCCTCGATCGTCCCATTACCTAACCTTTCAATCGTTTATGATTCAAGTTAAGACTTATCGAATAAATATTATTAAAATCACCTAAACGATTTCCTTTTTTACAGAATACAAAACCATTAAAATTGAAAACGTAACAGTGCGATATTTTCTATGTTTTTCCGAGTGTGCTTTATCCTCTTTTTGAAGTAACAATTAATCAAAAAGAAATGACAAACTTTGTATATTTGAGGTTAATTGCTCAAAGTTTGGTCCATGAATTAGTTACTCATTTGCTTTGATGTTAATTTTAACATGCAATGTTTTCTATGTTTTAACACATTTTACTATGTTTGCCAAGTGATAAAGTATCTTCATTTTCAAATAATTCCAAACATTGAGCAATTAACTTCAATATCCAAAGTTTGTCATTATTTTTTATTTATTTTTAATCAAAAACTTAGTATTAAATTAGTTGTTAATACGCTGTGATATTAATTTTGACATTCAATGTTTTCTATGTTTTAACACATTTTACTATGTTTGCCAAGAATCATTTTAAAATAATTCCATATTTATTAGCTTAAATATGGAAAGTTTCAATTTCCGCATGCAATGTTTTCTATGTTTTGTGTGCTATTTTTTAAAACAAATTATTTTGTTGGCGATGTAATTCCTTGAAAATAACTTTATTCCTGCATTATTTATTCTTAATTCTCTTTCAATGATATGTTTTTGTGTATCTACACACAATTGATGTGGGGCCCTCCTCTTTTCAAAAAATCCATTGATCCGTTGGTAGAATTCCAATTTTATCGTATAACATTTTCTATGTTTTTCTTATCATTTAAAAAAGGAAAAAAACTCCTCCTTAAAAAGAAAACAAAAAATAAATATATGGACTAGTTTATTATTTATTTTATTGATAAATTCACGTTTTAAAAATCAGTCTTTGAAACCCTGAAATTGCATGTTCTTCAATTCGATCGATTTCGAAAACTTCGAAATAGCTTCGAACTGTCAGAACTGAAAGATCATCCATTTTTATTTTATTTCTGAAGTAAAATGCTTGGTGTTTTGAAGATGGATGCAATATTATTGGCAATTTTAAGTGAAAAAAGGAAGCAGAATTCAAAAGTAAAAATAAGAAGACGAATTTTGCGAGACAAATCAAATATATTAGATTTACCTGACACAATGTAAATGTGTGAAATTATTAATTAATTTTATAACCTTCATCGATTCCTTCAATTCAAAAACTTGCTGCAACCCTCCGATTCCTAGCAGAAGGAAGCTATCAAAGATCAATTCACAGAAATAAAAAATGTGATTTGAATGCGTTTAAAAAAATGGAACAAACCGAAATACAGAAAATCCATTTGCATGTTCGAAAATCCAATTCACGATAACGAATTGTGAAACATCCAAATTCACTTTCGCAAAGTGTATTCACAATAAGTGAAATACAAAACATGGGCAAGATTTTTAATTTTGTCGTGCAATGTTTTCTTTGGGTTTCCTTGGTATTGTCTATAATAATCGAAACAAGCCAAAAATTATAAACACATTTTGGCAATACAATGGCAATAATTTTTAAATTGAAATTTAATTACTAACACCATAAATGAATGCTCGTGTATGAAATCATATTAACACACTGAAAGAAATAATTAAAATTGATGGCTAATTAACGGTAGTAAACCATATTTAATGCTTTTAAAGAGAAAACAAATTCAAATAATTAAGGCCAAATTATCTACCTAGCCTCTTTTCATGGTGAGTGTTTTTTTGATTACTTTACAATCAACATCTTTTGTTTTTGCAGACAAACTTAAGTCTTCAAAATCAGTTAGCTTAAATAATTTTCAAATTTGAATGTTAAAAACATAATCAAACTTAATTTCTTTTAAATAATAGGTGTATCCCCTCCCGAAAACCATTTCTCAAGCCCCTTGAAAAAAACTATTAAAAACCAAACTCAAACTTATTCTCAGCCAATCAGGTCCCTTTATAAGTTAAAAGTCACTATATAGGAATATCTTTATGAGATGACAAATTACGCCCATTATCAAAAACCCGATTTAAACTAGATCATTTTCCAAAAGAAACCCGTACAAACAAAATAATACATCCATACATATATGTATCTATAAATAAATAAATAAGAAAAATTAGCATTTTACAATCTAATGCCCACAAGGTGATAAAAAATTTAATGAACTCCCAAAAAAAATAAAAACTCAAAAAATAAAACAAAAATTAATAATAGAAGGAAAGGAAGCTAGAAATACCAAAGATTAATCTTCATTTATGCGCATTAACATATATTTTATTTCTACTTATTTTACCTTTATAAAAAAAAATAAAACAAAACCTAGAGTGTTAATATACCTAAATCGATTGAATAAATTATAAATTTATTGTTTTATTTGTTTTTGTTTTTTTTTTGTCTTGATGTGGGGTTTTTGGGTTTATACCTCTCGATCTCTTTCTGTCTGTCTGTTTGTTATCAATAAACCCCATTTTTGTAGGTATGTTGTTTTTATTTCAAATCATAAAACAAAAATCATAAAAATCTTGTTAGGTTTCAAAAACCAAAAAAAAAAAAAAAAAAATAAAAATAAAATAAAATCACGATCGAAATAAATTTAACAAATTTTCTATTTTATTGTTTAATTTTAATATATATAATTTTTTTTTAAATTATTTATTTCAATCAGGTATCTTAAGATATAAAACATAAAAAGAAACAAAAAAAAAAAACAAAAACTCACTCAATTATAGACACGTGTAGTATTTTTTTTTTGAAATATACCTACCTTCATAAAAATCTAAAATGAAGTCGAGGACAGATACGTATCATTCTCCATCAACATTAGTCCAAACTATGAATTCATTTATTATTTATATTATATTATTATATGACTAAGTTTGGTATTAATTTTATGTATTTTTTTTATGATATTTTTTTATGATTAAATTATATAGTAGATACTTCCAAAAAAAAATTTTATTTTAGAAATACATTAGCTGATGATTGTATTTATATATTAATTTTTCGTTTTTTTTCCTTTGTTCTTCTATCTCTAATTTTAATTCATTATAAAATACATTTTATGTTTCCATGATTAGCATTGATGGTAGATAAGTAAGTGGAATATTAAAAAAATCAAAAAAATTAAATATACATTTATATCAAAGCGTGTAATCTGTAATGTTACACACTGCTGATGGAATAATAAACATGTATAGAAATTTTATGTTGAGACCAAAAGTCTGGGAAAAAAAGTTTTAAGATACTTGTATCTTCAACTTATAACTTACATATTCATGATGCATAAGGTTTTGAGTTAGTCAAGAGTTTTATTTTGTTGGTTACCTTTCTTTTAGTAGATCGACAGATTTCTTTTGTTTAACTATATGAAAATTAAATGTAACCAAGTTTTTTTTTTTTTGTTGTCATCATCAGCATCATCCATAAATCTTATCCTGTTTCTTGAGAGTGTGTGTGTGTGTTTTTTGTTTGTATATATACGAAAAACTATCTATTAGCCATCTTAAGTGTTAAAAATTTATGATTTCATAAATCTTCTTTTACCAACTTAAACAAAAACAAACTATTTTAATTTTTTGTCTAATTTGTATATTGTATTATAATGCAGATACAGATACAAGTCAATCCTGAAGATACTATATGCGTCTAAAGTTCCTCATAACCCCGCGCATCTCAAACAAAAACCAATACAATAAATAAATCTGTTTTTTTTTTTGGTTTTATTTTTTAATTCACTGTTCATTTATTATTAACGCAGAACACTTAAAAAAATCGTCTCTGTGGTTCTTAAATCAACTTTAATGATATCTCATAGTATATACTTATGTACACCTATATGTATAGATGGATAGCCTCCTTTGCGTCTGGTTTTGGGATCTTGTAGAGTTTGGTGGTGATTCTGGTTCCGCTCCACCATCGCCATTGTAAAATCCATGTATCTTCTTCGTCGTCGTAGTCGTTGTCAGCGTTAGCGTCAGTTTCGAACGTTGTGTATCGTGGATCGTTGGTCCGTTTCGTTGTGGCTGCCGCCATATTAAATGAGCGATGGATACACGGAAAAAATAAGGAACCTCACCTCATAAAAATTGATTAACCAAACGACAAGCGCACACTCTCAAGATATAAGGTATAAACATTTTTCTTTCTTTAATTTTTTTTTTTAAACATCTTAAAGGCTGTCATCGAGCGAGATAGGAAACATGGTTGGTATTGGAAGGTATAGGAAGGTATGAATTGTATGTTCTCATCTTTCTGTGTGGGTGCATATTAAATTGTTAAGAATTTTGTATATTTTTCTTTTTACAAATTCGAGAGGTATGGATATACAATAATATACATACAATTTTATTATATGCAGACGACAAAAAAAAAATAAAAAAAATATTAAATAGCTTATAATTCAATGAATAATTGTACATTTTGTATCTGCATTATATGATGTCTGAAAAAGTGATTTACATTTTTGAATTTTGCACGACATTTTTTTGGTTGGTGTTCACTTTTGATATTTTATGGAGTTGGTGTGGAATTTTGATATTTTAATTTAAATGGGATGTTCTTTTAAAGACATGGCATTAAAAGGTGTTCAAATTTATGAGGAATAATACGAAATTTAAAATTTAATAAATATTTCCAGCGTTTGGTTTAAGGTAGTGAAATGAATCCCATAAGAAATATTTCACTCTCTTTAATGTAAAGAATTGTGTTCATCTTGAACGTAAATACCATAATATGAGTTGCGTTTTAGTTTTATTTCTATATCAAAAACTTGCATAAAATAATTAAAAACGATATAATGTAGGACTCCCGTTGGGCGCCATTTTTAGAAATCTCTTGTTTATAATTCATAATTAGAAATAATTAAAGTTTCCTTGCAGCAAAAAGTTGTTTAAACATATTTTAAAACAATTTAAAAGGTTTCACATTGGGCGCCATTTAATTCAAAATGAATTTTCTTATATAAAACAAGCAAATAATGGCACACAAATGAAAGGCAAATCATTAACTATGGAATATGTAATGTTTTTTAAATGTGTGCAGATAGGATATAATGCAGATAGCTAATTTTAATTTTTGTTTGCTTGTAGGCATGTACTTGTATTCTTTGGATCTCTAATTAAAAAAAACACGATGAAACTATTAAAATTAAGAAAACAAACTATTTTTCAAAAAAAAAAGTTTTCACGTTGGGCGCCATTTAAAAATGTGAACATTCAACTAAAATACTATTCTATGAGTTTAATTTTTGTGTAAAAATTTTATTTCTGTATCTAAAATTCATAAAAAAAATTAAAAACGAAATAATGCAGGTCTTTCGTTGGGCGCCATTTATAGAAATGTCTTGTTAATAATTCATAATTAGAAATAATTACAGTTTTATAACAATACACCCTCCTTTTCTTGCCGCACAAACGGCTTTAAACATATTTTAAAACAATTTAAAAGGTTTCATGTTGGGCGCCATTTAATTCAAAATGAGTTTTCTTATATAAAGAATTAGGGCCTAGTGACTTACAACTCTCAACCATTCCTTTGTGCGAGTAATTGCAGGGATGGAGGGGACCTATAGTTTATATGCCGAAACCGAACGGCTAATTTGAGAAAGCAATTTTTCATGACAAGAATTCCCTTGGAGAATTTGTCAATTCCTCGCAAGAGGCAGTACCCGTGAAAAAAACTTTAGGTGGTACAGGCAGGGATTGAACCCAAGACCTCTCGAATGACAGTTCAACGCACTAACCATCATGTCACGGGTACTACAACAAAACAAACTATTTTTCAAAAAAAAAGTTTTCACGTTGGGCGCCATTTAAAAATGTGAACATTCAACTTAAAGTAGTAATCATTAAAATTTTAATATTGATGTTTATTTCACAATAATTAAATAGCGTAATGGATAAACCAATCAATATCCTAGTTGATAAAACGATTGATTTTTTGGCGCCATTTAACAAAAAAGCAGTGTGTCCTTAATTTCCACCATTATAAAAAATCCTACTTCACATTGCGGATCATTTAATAACTTTAACCCTTTAACAATTGGTGGATATAATTCAAAACTCTTATATTTCCATTGCTTTTCTTGTAAATAGTTTAGAAAACCATCGAACACATTCAATCCGAAGTTATTTGTATGAAGAGATCCTTAGTTGGGCGCCATTTAAATATAAACAACATTTTGACTTTGTGTGTTTCTATCATTGACTATGGAATTATTAAATTATCAAATTTGGCCTCGAAATGTTTGTATTTATATGAATTTAATAAAACATTAAACAATACGAATTTTGTTTTATCTCATTTTTTTTTTTAAAGAAACTTTCCAATAAAATGCGGTTAACCGCGTCTTTCATCGTGATGTTATTAAAATTTAATTAATTCGTTACGGATGTTATATTTCCTATACCTATACAAACTCATCTCATACACCTACATCTAAGTTCTCAGATATAATTTTTATTAACAACAAATTATGTTTATTGATCCAATTAAATTTTAAATCATTAAACAATTCTTCGACTACGCCCCCTTCTTCTTTTTCTTCAAAAAAAAAAAAAAAAAAATAGATATGATATGATATATAAATACTCATAAATTAACTTAAAACATTTTACAACATACAAAAAGGGGGAATATAAAATTAAAAAAAAAAAAACCTACACTAATTTTTCTATAATAATTTCATGGGTTCCACTTCATTAACTTTTCATCATCTATGTATGTATGTAGGAATTGTAGAATGTTGTAAAATGATGACGATTATTTCTTTGTGGTTTTTAAGTTTTATTTTTTTATGGTTATTATTTAATTGATTTGTATGACAAACTTAAGCTGATGTTTACACGAAATATATTAAACAAAAAAATTAATAAAATAAAAATGAAAAGAATGAGTTGAAAAAAAAATAAATTTAAAAAAAGTCTAAAAAAAGATAAATAAGTTCAAATAAAGAGTGGATACTATTCAAATAAAACTTATACTTATGAAATGCATTATTCGTTGAGTTAAGTACATAATTGACAGCAAAACTATTTCTACAATTTTATTATTATTTATACTCCATCGAATCACACTCAACGTCACTTGATTAAGTTACTATTTTCCACATAGCTGTTTTTCTGTGACATCTCTTGAATAATTTAGCAATACAAAAAATACTGTAAACTAAACACCTTTCAAAACTTCACGTCTATTACTTCATTGCAATTACAATTACATATATTATCTTCCAAGCTCATCATACCTAAACCTATACTTATATTACTATTACTCGAAGATAGAGCTATAATCGTGTTCAAAAATATCGCCCACGGGTGTGTTCAACTTTAACATTTTAAACATGACATCGGAATTAGTTAAAACACAGCCTGACCTCAGGCGACAATAATATTATCTGAACAATACAAACAAAAAAAAGAAAACAAAATCTTTTATTGTGATATGTTAATTATGTATCTGAAAAATTTTGTATCTATTGCACCAATCGAACGGACAAGGTGCGAAAAATTCAACACTCCAACGCCTTTTCACATCTGATATATCTCCCTGAAAAAAAAACGAAAAAAAGAGATTTAAATCATTTATAAATTTGATGTATGATGATGTTAAAAATGCAAGTGTAAGATACTTTCAGTATCACTATATTCCCATCACTTTCTGCAGATACACAAACCAAACAAAAAAATGTAGTTCAAACCTTGATACATTTAGATACTCGTACATTGCATTGTTTAATAATAAAAATCTTTGATTAAGACATTTCGCACAGCAACAAAACACATTATCAAGTACGAGTATACTCGCATCGCAGATACAAATCCATATTCATTTTTTGTTCCACAATTTATTATTGTACTGCATTTTTCAAATTTATATAGATTCTCAGATAATATAGGATAGCCCAGAGAAAAGAAACAAACAATAAACGCATGGTTTATTGTTGTGCATTTTTCATTTTACAATTTTTCTGTAATTTGTATTTGTATGAGTATAAATATTGTAGATACTTTGTGCTGGTGGTAGGGTCCCATGGGGGGAGGACAAGCGAGAAGAAAACCATCATCATTATGGCAGACTTTATAATAAAACACAACTTCTAGAGGGGTAAAAATTGTGGAGAGCGAATTGCACATTGCTGTTGAAATCCGAACCGAGCGCAACAGCAACAAACAGCAATAATAGATTTTAATGGTGCGATCAAAATTTTTAATGAACTTCCATTTTTTTGTTGTTGTTTTTATTTCTTAGACATCGGTCGTCCGTTCGTACGTCCCGTGTCGTCCGTTCGACCGTTCGTCTGAGTTCGTGTGAGTTGCATGTGCTTCCTCTCATCTCCATCTCCATGTTCATCACTGTATCTATGCAGCATTTTTTCAAAAAGGCAAAAGTATCTATATAATAATATAAACTTGCAACTGCAACAAAAGTATCTGCGAGGCCCCATGTGGATATGGACTATGCCACGTTTATAATACCATCAGCAGCAACAGCAGCAGATATGTGTTCGTGTTTAGGTGCATGCATACTGCATATAGTCATAGCTAAGTCATACCTACCTATATTGTGGTGTTTGCTGTTTCCGATCTACTGACCAAGAAATAGTATCTAATAGATACAATATATTGTTTTTAGTTTTTTTTTCTGTACTGCAAATATCTACACACATGCCGACTAGACGCGGTGTGTTCGGGACAACAGGTATTCCACCACCAGCAGCAGCAAGTCGACGTCGTCATATGCACACAAGTCATATATAGGAGAGATGAGATTATTTTGTTGTCGGTTGGTCGGTTGGTGGGACGATGAATGAGGAATAGGCATGAGAGAGGGGCGTAGTAGGTAGGTAGGGTGTGTGTATTGTGATGACAGCGGGATGCGTGTGTGGTTCGAGGAAAACACGTGCCACTTGTGTCCTATTGTTGTTTAGGAATGAGTGAGCAAGCAAAACAAACAAACAAACTAACTCTATCAGCCGTGGGAGAATATACCTACATACATATATGTATATATATATCTAGATATCTTAGTAAAAATATTTCTTCTTCTTTCCTATAAAACAGAAAAAGGAAAAATATATAATAATAAATAATAATAATAAGTGATCTTCGCTGCTTCTTAAAAAGGCATTGTGATGAACTTGTTGCGGTTTAAAACTGAAACTGTGTTAAAGAATTCAGGGAATGTTTTTTTAATTCCATATTTGCCGACGGCCCGGCATTATACAGAGGAAACATAAATTTATAACATGGTCTTGAAATCGAAAGTAAATAAAGTTTTTCAATGAAAGTAAATCATATTACCCATAATTGAAAATTATGTTATGTTTTTTTTTTATATATATAAGTATTGCAGTTAGAAATCGTTTTTCAGCACCAAATTCCAGAAAAAAATTATTTTTTGTCAATTTCTCTTGGGCGCCATTTAACGATACAATGTAGTGTGGCTCTAATTATGGGGTGATTATATATAGTTTTAAACTGACTTGATCAATAAAAATGCATAAATATATAAGTAAGCAGTGAAAACTATAGCAATTAAGCTACAGAACAAAAAATTGCAAACTCACGTTGGGCGCCATTCAAAATAATTTCATTCTATTATGTATTGAAATAGCTGCTAATGCAATGTTTAAATTTGTCGGTTATTTATTTATGCCTTTGAGTAAAAAGTACATACTTTTTTTAATGTTTGATCTTTCATTGGGCGCCATTTAACAAAATGTTTTTTTCATTTTGAATCATGTTTTTGAAATTCACCAATTAGATTTATTATTAGAATCTTATTTTTTGCACATTTATGCTCAAAAGGTTTGAATATAAGTTAACTGACATAATTTAAGAACCAAATTTGTATTTCTTTGTCAAGCGTTGTGCGCCATTTAAGTATTTTTGAACTTTAAAATGTATTTCTTTCCCCTTCCCCACATGACTATAACTTTAATTTTTCTTTTTTTTTATTTCCTATTTCCAGATTTAGCCAGTGACCAAGAAGAGATTGGCTCATGTTCACCCAGTTGCAAGTCAAATAGTCCTGATATTCAAATGCAATCACAACATTCGCCCGCAGCTGATGCTGATGAAGAAATCGATGCAACAATAACTGCTGGTGCTAGTGTTGCCGCTTTTAATTTAGCCGATACCCGAACAATGTTAGATAATCAACATCATCATCATAATCACATGCATCATTTGAATCACCTGAATCCATTTAGTCATTTAAGCAGCAATCAAAATACTAGTTTAAATCATCATTTGGAAGATCACAATCACAATCATAATAATAATAACAATAGCCTAATGTCACCGTTAGATAGCAACGATGTGCATGCCCATGCCAATGCCCAATTGCCTCTAAATCACCACCATCATCAGCAGCAACAGCAGCAGCAATCGGAGGTGATGGGTGGAGGCTTGAAAGGCGGCGAACAACATACATATCTGCAGGAAATTGAAAGAATAAATACAAAACTACCATCACCGACGCCACCTGATCTTGAGATCAATAATCAGCCTTTGGATAGGCGATCGCCGGAAGTGGTGGTCGGAGTGGAAACTCTTAAAGAACAGCAGCTAGAAAGCGAGAAGACTGATGAGAAGGAACAGATTCAGGCGCCTAAGGAGGTAGAGAAGACTGTTCCCGTGACAATGGATACTGAACAGAGAGTTCCAACACCGACGGGAGATGATAAACCCAATGAAGAAGACTGTGCGGAGGAAGAGAATCGTCCCATCTCGTCGCCACCGGCGGGTAGTCCGCCTCTGCAAATGCCACAGTTCCCCGCTCCAGGTCCGGTAACACTGGAAGCGATACAAAATATGCAGATGGCCATTGCCCAATTCGCCGCAAAGACGATTGCGAATGGAAATGCTGGTGCCGATAATGAGGCAGCCATGAAACAACTGGCATTCTTACAACAGACGCTCTTCAATCTGCAGCAACAACAATTGTTCCAGATCCAGTTGATTCAGCAGCTGCAGTCACAGCTTGCGATGAACCAAGGAGGCAAGAGTGAAAATGAGGGCGAAGAAGAGAACGAAGATATCGAGCTGGATCAAGAGCGTGAGAGGGATAGAGACCAGGACGATGACCAAGAACTCGAACCCGGTGAGATTCTGGTAAAACGCGAGAGGATAGACGACGAAGTCCGCTGCCAGGACGAGGAAATGCAGGCTTCAAACCACAGTGAGTCAAACAACAATGAATCGCTGAAGCGAAAACGTGAAGAGTACGATGAATATAGTAGAAATAATTCGCTGCAAATGCTCGCGAGCATGAAACAGGACGAAAATATGCCGCTGCCTTTCGGCAATGACTTGGCATCGAGCATAATCACCAATCACGATGATCTTCCATCGCTGGACGAGCCGAATTCGCTAGAGATGCTTCAACGAAGAGCTCAGGAAGTACTTGATTCTGCTTCGCAGGGAATCTTAGCGAATAACTTGGCTGATGAGTATGCCTTTGGCAAGGATGGCAAGACAGCCGATGGCAAGAGCCGTAATGAACCGTTCTTTAAACACCGCTGTCGATATTGCGGCAAGGTGTTCGGTTCGGATTCGGCATTACAAATTCACATCCGCTCTCACACCGGAGAGCGACCGTTCAAGTGCAATGTTTGTGGAAGTCGCTTTACCACCAAGGGTAATCTGAAAGTGCACTTCCAGCGGCACGCGCATAAGTTCCCCCATATTCCCATGAATGCAACACCCATTCCCGAGCACCTCGACAAATTCCATCCACCATTGTTGGAGCAGATGTCGCCGGACAGTTCACCAACTCACCAGCCACAGATGCCGCAACAAATGCCTCCCGTTTCATTGCCTCTGCCATTCCCACCGAGCGCTGGCTATCCCGGACTTCCCGGTCTCTATCGTCCACCGTTGGATATCCTGAAGACACTTGGACCGTACCCGAATCCATTTTTCCCATCCCTGCCGCATTTGCCACCAGCCATGGCCGCAGCGTTAAAACGTGATCAAGAACTGCCAACCGACCTTCGCAAACCGTCGGCTCCCAATTCGCCGGAACAGGTGAAGGAACCCGAAGTCGAGGAGGAACGGACCAACACCAGAAGTGTCACTCCACCACCAACTGAAGAACCATTGAGCTTAAAAATCAAACAAGAAACAGTCCAGGAAGAGAATGAACTATCACGCGATAGCCCTCGAATAGCCACCCCGCCACCATTGGCACCACCTTCTCTACCTATCCCCCCGCCTGCACCTGTAACACAGCCATCACCACCAACACCTATTATCTCCGTGCGGCCGCTGGCTCCTCCAACTCCACCCACTCCTACGAAATCAGCTTTGCCTCCAGTAATTCTACCACAGCAGCCAGCGATACATCCCCAACCATCACCGGGACCAATTCCACCCCAGAATATTGAACTTCTTCCAACTCCCGGACAATTACCTCCATCGTTTCATCGAGATGACTTCTTTGCCGATCGGTTTCCCCTAAATTTCACAAGAACTTCTCCCGACCGCCGGTCACCGATCCGTAGTCCAGCAAGTATACCGCGGTCACCTTTCTTCGGAGCAGCCATGAAGCATGAAATGGCCTTGCTTCCAAGACCACACAGCAATGACAACTCATGGGAAAACTTCATCGAAGTGTCCAATACTTCGGAGACTCTAAAACTAAAGGAAATGATGA
The DNA here is from genome assembly GCA_951509635.1 of Eupeodes luniger. NCBI lineage: Eukaryota > Metazoa > Arthropoda > Insecta > Diptera > Syrphidae > Eupeodes > Eupeodes luniger. The sequence continues at coordinate 16,789,239 of OX608075.1, forward strand.
AGAACAAGAAGCTTACAGACCCCAATCAATGTGTGGTATGTGATCGAGTGTTGTCGTGCAAAAGTGCCTTGCAAATGCACTATCGAACGCATACCGGTGAACGACCATTTAAGTGCCGTATCTGCGGTCGGGCCTTTACGACCAAAGGCAATCTCAAAACCCACATGGCAGTGCATAAAATTCGTCCACCAATGCGGAACTTCCACCAGTGTCCTGTTTGCCACAAAAAGTACTCCAATGCCTTGGTGTTGCAGCAACACATCCGGCTACACACTGGTGAGCCCACTGATCTGACGCCGGAACAAATTCAAGCTGCGGAAATTCGAGATCCACCACCATCTATGATGCCAGGAGCATTCCTCAACCCGTTCGCCTTTCATTTTGGTGCCATGGGACCCGGAGGTCCTCATAATGGAGCCATGGGATCTGAATCATCTCAGGGTGATATGGATGATAATATGGATTGCAGCGATGACTTCGACGATGATGTCTCCTCGGAACATATGTCTTCGATTCACGATGAATCTATAGACCGTCCAAAGTCCGGAGACGACATGAAAGGAATGTTGTTCGAGCAGAAGCTTAAAATCGAGGCCAATACCACCTCGGCACCTTCGAGTCCAACAGAGAATACCCCTTCTTCGATCAAACCACCGGCATCTCCCGAAGACAGTTCCGGTGCCTTGGATCTTACACCAAGGTCTCAGTTGAGTCAACAACAGCCAGCCCCAGCTCCCGTAAAGGTACCAACTCCTCCAACACCACCTCAATCAAATTCCCAACCATCACCTCAACAACAGCCACCCCAACAACCACCACAGCCTCCACCGCCACCACCACCGCAGCAACACAGCCCGATTGCTCCCAGTCATCCGAACATGTTCCTTCACCACCAGCAACATCTCCACCAGCAACTCCACCATCATCACCAACAACAACAGCATCAGCAACATTTGCACCAACAACGGCAGCAACAAGAAGCTCAGCAACAACAACAATCCCAGCAGCAGCAGCAACAACAACACCACGCCCTCCAACCTCCACCGCCACCTCAACCAAATCCGGCCATGATATCCGCTCGTCCGCCATTCGGAATGTTCCCCAACATTCCGCTCTTTCCGCCAGCAACAACACAAAACATGTGCACCGCTATGAATTCAATCGCTCAGTCGGTGATGCCAGCGGCACCCTTCAATCCACTAGCACTTTCGGGTGAGTTGTGAGTTTCCAACTTTCTTTTATTAAAAAAAAAAAAAAAAATTATTTTAACAAAAAATAATTAACATGAAAATAAATAAAATATTAAAAAAAAAAAATATTTGTATTTATTTTTGTGTGTTGGAAATTTTATTTATTTAATTTTATTAATATTTTGTTATTTTTCTGTTTTTTTTTTCATTAAAGGCGTCAGAGGGAGCACAACTTGCGGTATCTGCTTCAAAACATTCCCATGCCATTCGGCTTTAGAAATCCACTATAGGAGTCATACCAAAGAGCGACCATTTAAATGCTCGATATGTGATCGAGGTTTTACAACTAAGGTGAGTTTGTTTTTTTAATAACAAATTAAATTTAAAAAAATAATCAAAACCCTTAAAATTAAAAATAAAAATTAAATGACTTAAAATATAAAATCAAATGAAAAACAATCGAATTTTACAATAAATAAATTACACAAAAACATAATAGGGCAGAATAAACAAAATAAAATAAAAAATATATAAAATTAATAAAAAAGATATACAAATAAAATAAATTGAATTTAAATAACAATACGGGTGTTTCTGTGAGACGTGTGTTTTTCAATCTGGCAATACTTTTTTCTGAGTTAATCTTTTTGACAGCTGTCACTTTATTTATGCTCAGCTTGGTTTCTCGTTTTATAATGAATAATCCTATTCCTGCAAAACTTTCAAATTAATAAGCAGATAAGCCCGAGAAGATTGATGCCTTGGAAGAATTATATTCGGCACGTTGTTGCTGACATATTGCCCCCATTGCGCCTCCAGGTTGGATTTTGTTCAAGCCAGCCGCGGCGGCCACTTGCATGAAATCATTTTTAAACCAAAATAATAAACGCTTAATAGAGCTCCATTATTGGCCATAACACTAAATTTAATCCGTCTTATTCCTTCTTCGCACGTCTAAAAAAACACCCTTTACACTAAAATTAAGTGAAATAAAATAATATCAAAAATTACATACAAATAAAATAAAATTAATTAAAATTAAAAATAATAATAATATATAAAATTATATACAAAAATATAATAAAAGTGTATTAAAATAAAAAAAAAAATCATTATAGATACCTACGATTTTAACAAAAAAGACTTAATTTAAATTTTTATATTTTTTTTATTTGCAGGGCAATCTTAAACAACATATGCTAACTCATAAAATTCGGGACATGGAGCAAGAGACTTTTAGAAATAGAGCTGTCAAGTATGTAAGTTTCAATGTCATCTTTTTGTTTTTTATTTTTTATTTAAGTTTATTTATTATTTTGAACTCAAGATTATTTGGTTATAATTTTAAAACTTGTATGAAATTTCAATCTCAAGTTAATAAAATCCTTATGCGTCGGAATTCAAAAATAAAACTAACTCTTGACATTTTTTTTTTTCGTTTCAGATGAGCGGCTGGAAAGAAGAATACGAATAAAATTAATTTTCAAACAATTTTGAAATCCCAAAAAGTTGATCCTGTGAGCCATCGAAAGGAATCCTTTTAATATTGCTCCATTCCCGCTAGTGATTTTCTCAAACAAAATGCTTACGTTGTCGCTTTAAAATGATCTCATTTAATTCCTCTAAAAAACAAACCTTAAATTTCAAAGCAAAGGTTATCTTCTTAAAAAAATAAACTCTGAACTCTGAAAAATGAAAAATGAAGGTAAATGTTGATGGTACTATAAATAAATAATTTATTTAATGTAAGAACAAATTTGCCATCTATACAAAAATTATATTGGATGTATCAAAAATAAGAAGAATCTATAAATTAATGAACAATCGTTTCATAGACAAACAAATATTTAAAAATGAAAAGAGGAAATAAAACAATTAATTACTCATAAACAACAAAATAAAAATCTCATTATTACTGGTTTCATAAGCAGAACAATCCGACTCGTTTATTAAAACGAAGAAAAAGAATATTAAATTAGCATAAAAGCTGGCAAAATAATAATTTTTAATTTTTCATCTCTCAAAAATAATTTTAAATTATTCTACAAATCATCGGTGACAAAAGATGAAAATTTAAACAAAGTATTTTTATTGTTCCATCTCTTGATAATCTTGTTTATGAGTGAATTATTTGATTTAATTTTCTTTTGTTCTTATAAAAAAGATATCCGAGCGAGAATCTTAAGAGAAAAGAAAAGACAAACTAAAATTACAAAAACAAAACAAAAATAAAAACTATTAAATGAAACGTATCCAAAGATGCATGCAATGTGTGATTTCAAATAAAACAAAACAAAAATAAAATAAAAACAAATTATTAGAACGCCAGACAAGAGACTGATTTCGTTTCATTTAACATTAGAAAAATTCTCAGACTACTTAAAAATCATACAAATTAAAAAAAAAAAACAAGCAAACAATTCTTTGCCCAGACAAAATAAATGTAACTTAAAATCAAAAATCGAATTTAATAAAAATCTAAATTCATCGCCGCCGGCCAACTCGTCGTCATAATAAAAAAATATTATTTTGTATCAAATAGAAAGTGCAATAAAAATTTTAAAATAAAATTTATAAAATAATTTCGGCGAACAACCAAAATATTGTAAAAATGTATAAAAACTATTTTCACTATCTCCTTATAAAACAAATGAAAACAAAAACACTATATAAATTCTTCGTCATTGCTTTTGTAGATAAAAATATCAAAAACAAAAATAAAATATCCGGTCGATGTAATATAATAATAAATATTATTTATAAGCACGAAAATGAAACGAGAAACAAAAAAAAATTAAATTCAAAAATAAGGTTAAAAATAAAATTAAATATAAACAAAAATTTTGTGATACTATCCATTATACATATTATATAAATGTTAGATAAAAAATATATATATAAATGTAAATAATGTAAAAATTAAAAACAAAAAATAAATCAAATAAAAAATCAAATTAAATTATTTATTTTATGGCAAAAGTTCTAATTTTAAATTAAAGTCTAAACAACATAATAATAATAAAGAAGTTTGTGCACTTTGTTTTAAAAAAAAGAAAAGTAAAGCAGAATCTTAAGAATAAATAAAATATTTAAATATAAATGAATGAATATAAAGAAATATGAATAAAATATCAATAAAAAATATAAAATAATTTTATATATGTATATTAGTTTTAATAAATAAAATTAATGTGTAAGTGAAAAGAAATTTGATGTTGGACTTTTATTTTCTGTTTCCTTTTTTGTTCATAATGCATCAGATATTTGTAAATATTTATATTTAAAAAAAAAATTATTTAAATAAACAAAATAAATTTAGTCACTAAGGAACTATATATTATATAAATAAAAAAAAAATAGATGTTAGTGTATGGATATGTTTAAAAAAAAAATAAATATTTGTCAACAAAAATTTAACAAAAAAATAAAAACAAACACTGAAGCTAGAAATAGAAAGTAATTAAATAATATACAAACATTACAATAATAATAAAACAAATTAAAAAAAAAAACAATGTAATAAGTTATTACAAACCAAAAAATATAAGAAAAAAAACAAAGAAAATAAAACAATTAAATGGAATTGAAAAAAAAAACTTTCTTTTATTTAAAGGGTGGAATTTTTAGCTTTTTCAGGTGGATAATTGCAAGGTCCAAGGTCATTATGGTAAGCTAAATAGAGGTTTGAAGGAATAATGCATTGTTCTACTAGACAGATGGGAAATCACCAGTAGAGTAATTCAGATTTTAAGAAAAAAAAACAGTTGCTATTAATCGAAAGATTAGTGTACAATTTCTGAATTTTCAAAATCTATTACTTAATTTTTTTAAAACAATTAATGTGTTGACAAGGTGCCAGTAATTGTTTTGGCAGTTTAATAGTAAAGTGAGCAGGGGTCAAGAAATGTGGCGTAGCAACATTTTTTGGTCGCAAAATTGTTTACCCTAATTTAGTGTGCATGTATGTATAATATGGACATAAATGTTAACTTCAAAATTGGAGTCAGAATGACAGATTAAATGTTTTTATAGAGAAGTATCAAAAAAATATAGAATTCTCTATTTGACAGGTTTCTGTGTTATTCCTAATATCAAAATGCCTAATTTACACTCTTTACAATAATTAAGAGAACATATTTCTTTAGTTTTTTTTTTTAAAGTGTTGTTTGAAGAGTTGTATCTTAGTGAAAAGTGATCAGAGGAGATGGAGGTAAATCCAAAAACCATTTCAAACATTAAAACTTCGAATATTTGATTTACCATTGCTGTAGAACTAAAATGAAATTTTAACCAAAAAAATAAAAGTGTTTACATATATGAAAAATAGTTCCTTGAATCCATTTTTGAGACTTATAAATTAATTGCGGAGTAAAGTTTTGCTGATTTATAAAATAATGTACTTGATGATATTGATAAATTATTAACTTCCCATAGGAATTTATTGTAATCGGATCGATTTGTCAAATTGAGTTTTCTCGACGCTTCAATGTCCCTAGAGTCTAAATAAAAGATAGAGAGGTGTCTGACGTCTGTGCGTGCGTGTGTACGTATGTACGTTCCTTACGTCCGAAAGTTTTTTTCGTCTTCCATAGCTCAGGAACTAGTAGAGGTATTGACTTCAAATAAATTTTGTTATACAGATAATGATGTAGAAATATGCAGAAAGGACTCTTACAATAATTGAGAGGGTGGTTTTTTATACCATAGCAATTTAACAAAAGGTGCAAATTTTGGTTAACACAAAATATTCACGAACCAATAACGCTAATGACTTGAATTAAATTTTATATTATACATTGTAACGTGATATCAAACAAGTATATTTTTGAAAAAAAATGCAATTAACGGTTTTTTATAAATAAAAAAAACTGAAAAACAAATAACTGTCACCTCGAATATTTTACGAACAAAAACTGATTTCATCTCCAAAATAATTTTATGCAACGAAGAATGACGTTTATGAAATCTGGTAAAACTTTTGAGAAAAATCGAATTGAGAACCTAAAAAAACATTACTAAAAGTTGGTAAAAATTGATTTTCGACTTAAGTATCTTTTTAAAGATTAGATTATGACTTAAAACTAATTTTAACTTATAAGAAATATTGATTTCAACATTCGGTTAAATTTTGAGAAAAATCGAATTGACAGTTTTTTTACAAAACAAATGCTATAACTTGGTAAAAATTTTACTTTCGACTCAAATACCTTTTGAAAATTCAAAATTTTGATTTCAAACTAATTTTTTCTCATAGAAAATATTGTTTTCGAAAATTCAGTCATTTCTACGAAAAATAGTACGCAAATGTTACTTAAATTGGTAAAAATTGTTTTTCGACTAAAAATCTCGTTAACTAAAATAGATTTTGAAATCAAACTATTTCATCATATGCAAAAAATTGGTGGTGATTTTAAATTTTTTAGAATAATTAAACTGGCAACATTTTTAACAAAACACGAAAACCTATACAAACAAAACAAATCGGCAGACGGGATGGGAAGTTATCAGTGTAGGTCGGCCTCTTTTTTGTCTTTTTAAAAAATCATACAAAACTTTCGATCAATATAAATCAAAAACTTTTACGAAAAAGCAAAAAAATCCCATTTTCTAATTTTTTTTTTAAAACTACGTACAATGATCAGAAAAAAATTAAAAAAAATATCAAATTTCTATGTGACTTTTAAGATGCCAAAATGGGTCTTGAAAATATGTTTTTTTGAAATTTAATTTTGGTGGTCACTTAAAATAAAATGCACGACTTGGTCACACGAACTAGCTCATGTATTTAAAGAGTCTGTTAAAAAATAGCATCTTTAGTTTAAAGTTTAAAGTTTAAAAATGTAACTGCAAGATAAGTTTTTCTTCAAAAATGTAAATTCTTTTTAATTTCTCGAAAAAAAACTTGATGTAGTAAATTTTGTTTTCTGAAATCGTAAATCGTATAATTCTTTATACATTACAATTTTTCAAATTTGTTTTAGAAATATTTTTAGTATCGAATATTTAATTCTTTTCTCAGATTATTTGTTTGCTGCAGAACTAAAATAAAATTTCAAAGAAAAATAATTATTTGAAAAATGTGTGTAAGTCTTTTTAAAACAAGAAAAAAGTTAGTTCGTTCTCATTTTAATTTTCTGGTTTTAAATGTATTTGATGATTTTTTAATATCATACAACAATAATGCCTTCGATCACTATAAGTAAAAAAAAAACACAAAATCCCGTTTTCTAAGTTTTTTTTTTAACTACGTAGAAATATTTGTAATTCTTTTTAATTTGAGTGTTTTCATAAATGTCGGAAATCTGCGTTAGTACAATCGTCTTTTTGCTTTATTGCATTAATGAGCACACTTATTCTGCAGGCCCGCTTGAGTATGATTTTGAATAGTCACAGAATCTTCATAAACGTCCACAAAAATCGAAAATTTCCACGAGAGATTTTTTTTTGATAACCAAGAAAAGGAAAACAATGATTCAACTTTCTTAATTTTAAAGAACACCTTCCTCCATAACGAACTTTTTCTAGACCTGAATTCTTCTTTCGATTATAAGCTAAATTCGAAGCAGCAGTTCCAATAAAACTTAAACTTTTCCCATTTTATATTTTACTTTAAACTTTTATGCTTTTGCAGTCAACAAAATGTAATATGTAAGATACACAATCTTTGCGATGCTGATGTCATTTATGATGTTTATGAACATATCTTCTGCAATTCATCTGCGTATTATCGATCACAAATCGGACTTTATGAACATGTCTAACGCAAGTCTAAGTTAGGCAGACGTTTATGAAAACAACCTTTCTCAGAAAAAAAACCTTGATATATTAAATTTAGTTTTCTGAAATCGTAAATGCGTTTCATATTTATGTAAATTAATTCTTTATACATTACAATTTTTGAAATTTGTTTTAGAAATATTTTTAATATTCAGTTATTTAGTTAGTGTAAATATAGGTTTTATATTTAAATTTCGTTAAAAAATTTGACCCATTTTGACGAATTTAGACAAAATAAAAGAATAGACAATTCTGATCATCAAATATTATTCAGACAACATAAGAACTTTTTGAACTTGAACTTTAAATCGGTTTATTAGCTTCTGTAAAAATTTTACAAGAAAATAACGGTTTATTTCTTGTATTAAGAGAGGCCAAGTTTAGAAAAGAAAAAGAGTGCAATTCATACGACTCTGCTCGTTTTTGAGAAATTTCTTATTTTCGATTTTTGACCAAAAGTTTGTGTATGGGGACTAATGTTATCTTTGCTCTTAGAAAATGGTAATGTCCAACCCGAGTCTGCTTCTGACATTATTTGTGGGGGCGAGAGCAGAAAGATGAACGGAATAGCCAGACCCACTTTTTTCGACCAACGTAATGTCATGTTTGAAATCTCGAGTCACATGAACAAATTGAAATCGGGAGCGGGAGCCTAGAAACGCTTTCCAAAGTTAAATTTGATCAAAAATACACATTTTGTTCAGTGTGAAGATAATTATATTTATTTAATGGATAAACTAACATTTAATCAAGTTAAAACAGTTAAAAACAAAAAAAAATCATAATACATACTTATTCTTACAATTACAATGCTGTACAAAAGTAAGAACACAGCAAGAACTTGTGTTCTACTAAATCAAGTGACTACTTTCTTTTGTGATTCAGTGTGAGATAAGCATGAATTAACGTTAACATTGGTTTAAAGGTAGTCGACATTCTGTAGACGTATTGCCACTGTAATATTCTTGTTTAAACATGAGAAAAAATATATGTTCACTATATCGAAATTTGAATTGTTCACTATTTAGAGTAGTACATGTAACATTTTGGGTGTTCACTATACTTGATAGTTCACTATTCCGAGGTTCACTGTATCGAGCGTCTACTGTATTCAAATAAAGCAAACTCAAGTCTTAATAGCTTGGTTTTTGTGGGAAAAAGTTTTTATACAATTCTTTTGACTATTCAAGCTCGGATTTAAATACCGGTCTACAGGAAAAATTAACATATATATAATAACAATTTTAATATGTAACATCACAGGTTGAATTTCCTTGAAGAATTGTTTCAGTTTGTAACTGAGAAGTTTGAATTTTAAACCAGATCGATTTCAACTTTGTCCGAACTTAGTAGTAAATTGTATCACTTATGGACTTAAGAAAATTAACAGATAACAAGATACAAGACCACAGTGTATAGATATCAAAAAGCGAAATTAATACTTCTTTTGTTTCATGAAAGTTCGTGGAAAATCGATTCTGAGCTTCAAGCTGTTTCCAAAGCTGTAGTGAAATAATTCAAAACGATTTCCACAGAAAGGGTAATTAAAACCAAATTCTGCCCTATACATAAATCGTGAAAAAGTAACAAAAAGATTTACTATCCGTAAAATAAAAAAAAAACTATTAAACCCTTTCTTCGAATCACGCATCACCCAAAACCCATCATATTATCAGGGCTTCATTCGTATAAAGTCGTATTGGGTATAATATTTCTAGAAAACCAATGACCAAAATCAGAAAATCTCGCTGATAGTTATAATAAGAGAAACAGAGAGCAATAAAACACAAATCAAAAAAACATTTATACCTATAAAATATATTTCATAGATATTTTCAGTAAACAAACAAATAAAAATCTTAACCATATTATTCCTAGCCTTTAAAAATATACGAGTTAAAACGAAGCTATCGCAAGTTAAGATCTCTCGCATATAAATTCATATCGAATGAGCCGTAAATCAAATTCCATGATGACATGATGTCATATCTTTTCCCCACTTCACCGCGCTCCGAGTTGGCTTCCATCCAAATCTGGGAAATGAACATGGACATGGTAAAGAGCCATCATCATCATCATCATCAGAGGCAGCAGCAGCATCCGAATCAGCTTCAGCATCAATACCTTCTTCGCACGCATCATCATCATCATAATCATCATCTTCAGCAAGATCGTAAGGCGGTAGCATAATATTCACCCAAGACAATAACAAAACACAAAGCCCAACAACAACAAAAAAACAAGTGAGTTCTTTTGAAAAGACCTTTAGACCTCACCTGTGCCTCTGATGCTGATGCTGATGCTGATGATGATGCCTGTGCACCAAAACAAATGACGCTTCCCAGCTCCCCGGTAGCTGGATCTTTCACCGAATGAATTGCCGGGCCATTGTTTAGCTTCAGCTTCAGGTCTTCTTAAAGCATTTGCTCGTATTCTTATAGCGCGTTTTCATCTCCTTTATATAGCTGAACCTGATATTGATTTTAATCGATCGATTGACTCAATGGGGGGTGCTGCGCCGCGTCCACGCAATCCACTCCGCCGGCCGGCCGGTGCCGAACTCTGTGTATAACTTTGCTGGATCTTATAGGCTCTCTTTTTCGAGTGTGAATGTGGTGAGATGGGTTTTTAATAAAAAAATGATTTTTTCGTTGTTGAAATTTTTCATAATATTTTTATAGATACTTTATAGTGATTTTTGTTTTTTTATTATTTAGTATAAACAGATCTTTTGTGCGGTTAACTTAAGAATTTAATTTTTGGATTTTGGATTTTGTTGGATGTTGAGACGGGATGGGATTATACTCGTATACCTGCCAAGAGATTTTGTGAACGAGATAATTTTTGATGGTTTTTTAGCTGGAAATGTTTATTCAGTGAGCTAAATGAGGCCTTTTTCATTCATTTGAATTCGATATAGGGTAGAAAAATCTCATTAATGAAGCTGTTTTGGGTGGGGAACTGCTTATAGAATGGTATAGTCTCTGTTTTCTTTTCTTAGATTTTTTGTTCTTTAATTTGAATTTTGTTGGTCATTTAACAGTAGGTATTTCCTTTGTTGTTTTTGTTTTTGTTTGTTTTTGGGATTAATGCGTGATACGGTTGCAAAACCTTCATAAATTATTAAATTTAATTATAATAGATCTTAAAGATACTTCTGGTCTATAATAATATGATCAACATTTTGAACGGATATTCATTTATAATAATCACAAATTATGGATTTTATACTTACCACTGAGAAGTTGTAACGTTTTGAAGAACATAACAGCCATATATTTATATTCAAAAGTGAAAACGTTTACTAGAACGTAAATCGAAGGGGAGAGAGGGGCACATAAAATGTTAAATATCATAACTCAAGTCACATTGTTGTGTATCAATTGAAGACTATCGTCTTTAAGAATCGAACTAGGATCTCAGATCTTAGAACTTCATTTGTGGGATATTCACAAAAATGTGTATGTAATGCTTTGAAAAGATAGAGAAAATTGATTTTATATTGACAACAAAATTTTTAAAAGCAACTCACTAACATTTTGACTTTATTTGAGGATTTTGTGGTCTTTAATGTACGAATATCCCATAGTTGAAATCCCACATCTGAAGCACTAAATTGTTGGTACCCTTAATGAAAGGTATGTGGGTGTCGGTGTGCACTGATTGGAAAGATAGTTTGCAAAAATATTCCACATTCGCGTAGTTCGGCTAAGGAAGGAATCTCTGTACTTGAAAGTACGATTGAAGTTGGACTCGGGGCTTTTCTAATGAGCATTCCTTGGGAAGTTTGTATAACGGTTGGATTGTGGAGAGAAAAATGCAACTAGCATTTTCATTAAATCATAGTCCGTTAAAATAAAGGTAAAAAAGGTGCACAGTAAAATTACGATATTATGCAAGCAACGTGATTCATCTCCAATTAATTTAAATGCTCTTTGCTCAATACTGCCCAAAGATGTCAATTATAGGTACTCAAGCTTGTGACGCATGTCTTAAAGATAACAACCAGATCAGAGTAAAAGAAACATTTCATGGATCACCTCAGAACACCCTGTAGTATCATCTTCGGCTAATTGCGTATTTGATCCTTCTTAAAAGAATTAAATTATTTTTTTGATTTAGTGCAGTGACCCTTTAAATTGGCTTATAATTAGTTTTCTTAGATTTCACAAATGACTGTTAAAATAAAACAGAAACTTCAAAAGTTAAAAACAAAGTTCCTATATCGGAATGTTATGTCTATTTTGAATATTTTTAGCGAATATCCCACAATTGAAATTATTAAAAATTGGTATTCTTTTAATATGCTTTAGGAAGAAAAAAATTGCTAAAATTTTTCAACTTTATATGATATTTTTCGAAAATCCCATTATGCTTACAAATTAGAACTCCTATAAAATGTTTCAAAAATCTATAGTGGAACAATTACAGGGTTAGGTTAAGGTAGATGCCAAGAATATACACCTAGATCAATTGTTCACCTTTTATGATACCATATGAGCTCCATCCGAAACGGGATTAACTATTGACATTTGCTTTACGCTTGGAATAATAGAATTCCTACGTTCTTTAAATAAAGCAGAACCAATTACTAAAAGAAATCGATAATATTTGACCTTTGATATACTATTGTTATGAATATCCCACAAATCAAATGCTTATAAGACCCATAAGCTTTAGATATCTACATAATTTGAATGTTCCTTTTTTTAAATATGCCACAAATCCCAAGCCTTCCAATTCTTCAAAAACTCATTTAAAAAACCCTGAAGCATACCAAATCCTAAAAGGGTGTCGTATTGAATCCCCAAAAAAAAAAAGAATCCCCACGGGATAATATCCCCAAACAAATTTAATCTATTTTGATAATATCCCCAGAGACGTAAGACAAATGGAGAAATTCGCCAACTAAATAATTTATTTTACCATAATCCCCACGAAATCTCCAAATCCCCAAATATCCGTGCATATCTTCAATTATGCATGCAGTTTTTAGAAAAACTCTCATGAAATTCTTTTATTGTGATATTAATAAATTATAATGATAAACAGTTTCTGAACAAAAAATCACTATGAAGGCATTGAGTCATGCGATTAAATTGCGCGCGCGATTTAATCGTATGATTCACTACTTGAACATAATTGTTTTGGGGATATTCACTTGTGGTTTTCGCCCTGGGTATACTCTCTTTGGGAATTTTGCTGCTGGGGATTTCGTTTTGGGGATTATGAATTTGGGGATTTTCCTTTGGGGATTATATCTTGGGGGAAATTATCACCAACCCCCTAAAAGGGTGTCGTATTGAATCCCCAAAAAAAAAAAGAATCCTCACGGGATAATATCCCCAAACAAATTTAATCCATTTTGATAATATCTACTACTTGAGCATATGTAATTGTTTTGTGGATATTCACTTGGGGATTTTCGCCCTGGGTATTCTCTCTTTGGGAATCTTGCTGCTGGAGATTTCATTTTGGGGATTATGAACTTGGGGATTTTCCTTGGGGGTTTATATCTTGGGGGAAATTATCACCAACCCATCCTAAAATTAAGGAACGTGTACAACATTTCAACTTCGTAAGGATTTTTTTTTTGAATATCCCAAATATGGTGTGCTCATCAGTAAAAATCATTAAAATATGAAATATTCATTAAAAAAAACACCATCACCTATTGCTTAAAAGTGTTCCATGGTTAATCAATATCTGGAGCCAATTAAAGTTTCAGATTACAATTTTTTTGTACGAATATCCCACCTCTGAGTTTCCAAAAACCCATGATATATCCTATGTTGCAGTTTGGCCATGTATCATATTTTCATGGGTTTTCAAAAATGTAGATAAGTAAAATGAAAACTACCACCCATTAAGAACAACTAACGGAGTTTACTAAGTCTTGAGTTCATTTAGCCAATTCAAGTTTTGGAAAAGTAATGAGCACTCACTCCCCCTTTTTGTTTAAATCATCAAACACCAAGAAAAAGTAATTTCAAAAGTTTCAGTCTTAAATTTTGTACACAACAAGTGAAAAGTCTCAACTAATAAAGCTAAGGTCTACGAACAGTCTCACCCCAGGACGTTTTTTGAGTAGGATGTCTTTTTTCCTACTCATTGGCCGCTTCCCTACACTTGAAGTGTCATGTTTTAGTCAAAACCATCAAATTCGATATATATGTATTTCTATACGTAGACAGCTATGTTTCAACTTGCTTTCATATTTAACAAGTCAGCAAAAAGCAACAAAAAAAAAATGACAAGCAAAAGTAAAAATGACAAATGATGATCATACCCCTGACATGATGATGACTTATCCGCCATCCATCCGACACACTACCTCCTGACATTGCTACTGCCACTGGCACTGGCACTGCTACTGCTCTCACCAAACGGAAGCAATTAGCCTGGTATGAGTTGCAGTCGTCAGAAATGTCATCGTTTAAGGATAACCGATGGATGGCGGTGGTTTAATAAAAAAATAAAAAAAAAAACGAAACCGTTCCGTTTTGGGGGTGACAAATTATAATTTTATTGTAAGAGAAGGGTTTGTTTTCCGTTCGTTTTTTTTTGTATTTGTAGTAAGACATGTTAAAAATATGCCCTTTCATTGCGTTATTTAACCCAGAAGGGTGCCGCGGATCTTTGGTTGTTGTTTTTATATTTGTCACGGCTGTTATGATGGCTAACTGACAGAAGGTCCTGCCGATATAGAATACATGTATATATAAGTATATATGTATGTTTGTGACAGTTATTTTAAAAAGGGATGCATTTTGTGCACTTTGTATAAAGGCATCGTGTAACGTAACATGTTATATGTCATACAATATTTTTAATTTTTTTATTTCTTCGTCATGTTAATGTTTATTTTATAATTGTTGTTGTTTTTGTTAGGTTCACTCGTTTATCAATTGGACAGAAATTGGGTTGTTGAAAAATATTAAAATAGATACAAAAAAAAGGAAGTAGGTAAAGAAAAGAAATGTGATGTGATGTTTATGCGCCATCAGTATGTCATCCCTTAAATTGAATAATTTTACGTTCTTCACAACAACAACAACAACAACAACAACAACAAAAAACTACACTGTGTGTTTTTATTAATTTTCAAGAATGTTAATTGTGTGCATAGCGTTGACACAAGGACAAGGGTAATTTGTTTAAAATTGTTTTTTTTTAAGAAGAACATTAATGGGGGCTAGGTTTTTGATTTATGATTGGAGATTGGAAAGTGAATTCTACGCACTTTGCCTTGATATTTCAAAATTACTTTTAACTGATGCGTATGTCTCATTGAAAGGAAGGTTTGTTTCTGGATTCGGTTTTTTAAGGTTGCTTTGAATGTGGTAGTACTCGTGATCGTGATAAATAGTGCGTCGGTCTGTCTTGCTAGAGGTCTTCCTCCAAGAGTAATTCTTGTTATGAAAAGTGCCTCTTCAAATTTAGTGTTCGGATTCGGCATAAAACTGTAGGTCCCCACCATCCCTAATAAGACTCGCACACAGGAATGGTTGAGAGTTGTAAGTTACTAGACCCTAGTTCTAATTTATTTATTTTTATTAGAATGTGAAAAAACCCCAAATGCAAAAATTACATAAGACCAACAAAAATGTCGTAACACTTCCTCAAAAATCCAAAATAATTATTAAAGCACCCAAAACCTTATTTAAATGTCATTAATCGAGTATTGTCACATAACTCAAAATTAGCGTTTAAAAACTTAAGTTATAGAAAGAAAGAGAATTTAAGTCAAATGCCAAGTATTACATTCGTAAAAATATTGGTCCCCTTTTTTTGATTCAGCTATATTTTAGAATCTTAAAACATGGGTACTACCTTTGTTAACAGACCTTTTGGGTACAGTAGAAAGTTCATTTTGCTAAGTCGGGCATTTTATTCAAATGGATTATGGTTTACTCGGGTGTATACTTTCTTTTCCGTAGTCCCTGTTAGTGACGAAGATTGAGCTTCAGCTCATCTTTAATTCAATAAAAACCAAAAAGTCATGACATTTACCGATGGAGGCAATTGACATTTATACCACACTCTTTAATAATGCACTGAATAATGCATATTATCCAGTGCATTGGAAGACCGCTGTGGTTCAACCTCTCCCGAAAAAGGGAAAGGACAACTCCAACCCGTCAAATCTTCGGTCGATAAGTCTTCTTCCGAGCATCAGCAAAGTTTTCGGAAAAATCATTAATAGGGCTCTGACTAAGTGGTCTGCGGACAACAAAATAATTCTGGATAAACAGTTCGGGTTCAAGGCGGGTCATGGCACAATTCATGCTGCGTCTAAATTTGTTTCTGATATCCAATGGAATAAAACAAAACAACAATGCACAGGTGCTGTTCTAGTTGATTTGGAAAAGGCATTTGACACCGTATGGTTAGAAGGTCTTTCTCTAAAACTGAGCAGGCTTGGCATAAGCAAACCATTGTTGTATATACTCTATGATATGCTTAACTGTAGAAAGTTTGTTGTCAAAAGTGGCAATGTAACTTCTACCACAAAATTTCTAATTAAAAATGTTCTTCAAAAGGGAGCGGTGAATTCAACAATTCTCTTCAGAATTTACACCAGCGATCTGATAGGTAGTCTAACAAAGGCAATTGCGTACGCCGAAGATCTAATATAGCGTACAGAACGGCCCAAAAGGTTGAGGTTATTAGAATTCTCTTGCAGCGTGATTTCGACAAGATTCAGCGATATTGCGACTACTGGAAACTGGAAATAAATGTCCAGAAGTCGGAGACAATTTTGTTCCGGACGGACTCCGTTGGCGTTGGCTAGGGCCACGAGGGATAAGTGCAAGAATTGGCGCAAGATGGTCATCGTTGATCTTCACGTACAGCAATTAACGAGCAAATTAATTTTCGGGGCGTTCTATTCGAACGACGAGTATTTTGAAAGTGCACCCTTGAGCGGCCACCAGAGGCATTCCTCTTTTTAGATAGATGCGGTCTGATACAGGATAGATTGGCAGTTCCTCTAATCTACGACGTAGAACCGTGAATAGGCGACTCCTGTACAATCGGGACGTCTTGGCACAAGGCGGAGTAGAGCTCCTTCGGTACAATAGGGCTGTGTCCGAACGGGACCGAATTGATAGGGTGAAGCAGGAGAACCAGTTTCGGTGGCTTCAAGCGGCACTTGATAGTGGGTAGTCGGTATGGGGCTTAGAGCCTTGGCCTGCTTACGTACTTGTTTTATAGTTTTAGGGTTTAGGGAACATGCATGGTGGCACAAAAAAAAATAAAAAAACAAAAAAAAAAAAAAATTAAAAAAAAAATTAAATAAAAAAATAAAAAAAAAAATTAAAAAAGGAAAACTAAAAATGAATTTGCTGCTATGGTTGTTCTAGTAATAAGTAGTTTTTAGTTAGAATAGGTAGTTTAAGTTAGTTAAAGTTTTATTTTAAGGGCCTAAATTTAAGTAGTTTTTAAGGTCAATTCCTTGCAAGGAATTTAAGTAAAATAAAAAAAAACATACTGAAATTAGTTTTTTTTATAAATTTTCTAATAAATAAAAAATATAGAAAAATAGGTCTAAGGGTCGAAAGGCATAACTAATAAGTATTATAGTTTAACTTAGAGTGTCCGTATGGGACCAGTAAGATAGTTGTAAGTTATAGTTAATTAGGCTAGTTTTATGAATTTTTGTCTAGCTTTAAGATAGGTTTAAGAAGGAATTAATAAAAAATGAATTTAAAAAAAAAACTTTTCCGTAGTATAATGAATTTTAAACAAATTTTTCTTCATAATTTTTGTACAATAATTTATTGCCAAAATATTAAATGTTATTAAAACACAATTCAGAAATAGTGCTGTAAGCACCTCGTACTATAAACATAATTGCTCCCCTTTTCCCATCTCCAAAAGCTCAGTCAAACGTTTATAGAGATTTTTTCTGCCTTCTACTGTTTTTCTCGTCTAACGAAACAACGAGTCCTTGTTTGTGGGTAATTAATATACTAAGTTGCACATCACAGCCAAAAAAAAAGGAATATTAGAATGAGGATAATATTATACTTCATCAAATTTGTTGCCTTAATGAGCATTCTGCTTAAGGGCAGAGTTGATATAGGGAAAAATGCTATACCGTATACTAAATATATGTACTTATATGTAGTGCATTATAACCAGCACCATAACCCAATTTTCTTAATGGCTATTAGGCATTTTCTTGCCTTCTAAAATATATACGTCCTAATTGAGACGATGCTCATTAAGTGGTCGCTACAAACATATATTGGTAAAATATAAATACGTATGTATGTAAGTGAAGAGGAGTGTGGTTAAAATGATTGTTCATTCTATTTTTATATGTAGGTATGTTAGGTGTAGATATTTATATAGGTATCATGCAAACCAAAGCAATTCCTCAATATGACAGATATCCTTTTTTCTTATATCCTCCCACCAAAAATGGGTCATAAATAATTTAATGAATCCTATAACATATCCTTTCAGATACGATGTTTCATTTTCACCCTATATCTTTTCATGTACCTATAATATGATAGTGTACAGTCAGTCAAATAATATGAGGTCCTGGCTGCTGCAGGATAATTCGTGGTCGTGAACAGTCGCATCTGGTCAAATATTGAAGAAGACAACACTCAGTGACAAACACAAAAAAAAAAGGATGATAAAAAATCCTATTTACAATACACTCTTCTATTAACTATACAAGGACTTGTTGACAGGCGGCAAAAATCGAAATGAATAAAACTTAAAAAAAAAACAAACGACTGTTGTGTGTAAAAAATATCCTTGACAAAAATTAAATTGATGTGAAAAATCGAGAAGGAGGTTGTAGGTATATGAATGAATGCGGAATAAGGCCTGCAGTGCGCCGCACCGCGCTGCGATACAATGAAGAGTTTTTTTGTTTGCTGTTGGAAAATCAGAGCAACTCCAACAAAGTGACAAGATAATAAATAAATAGTCCTTCCGCTGTAGGTAACTTGTATAAGGATGTAACAAAGAACACATGATGCACTATATTCCATATAGCGAGAAACGGTACAGCAGTGGTTGGAGGTTGACTAAAGCATTTATGAAGTACTATACAAGGCACAGGGGTTCAATGATGGTTCGATATTGAGGAGGATTTGTGTCGTTGTCGTTGTCGTCGTTCGTCGAGAGACAGATAAAAGAAATTATAGAATTGCCTGTCATATGTATTTTCAATATATCCTTTTTGGCGAATAAAAAGGATATTTATTTTTTGTCTTCTTTTGAAATTAATTGAATTTATTGCAGGGCAAATATTTGGAAGGTATAGAATATTGTATACTAAGTCCTGGAGAAGGATTTTATAGTCAACCGTTGCGACGGAGTATATACGAAGGCGAGGATTTCACTGCTGCTGGTGTCTTTGTTTGTCATTGTCATCATACACATTTTTGATGCAAACAACTTTCTTTTAAAGAAGAAATATACAACACCGCATATGAAAGGGGGTAGATAGATATAATATATAGATTCAGCATCATAAAAGATTCGATGACAAATATGAGATTCGACATATGTGTAAACATGGTGTGGTATAATTGAAGTGGAAATTTTGTGGATTTTTTTTTGTTTGTCATTTTCAATTTTGTACAAGTTACTTTTGCGGAGATATTAAAAGGCAAAATATAAAGGAGGTACTTTATGGTGAAACTGGGATTATTATGCGGATTTTTGAAAGAAGCTGTGATTTATGTTTATGGTGGTTTAAAGTTTAAATAGAAAACTGTAACCCTTTATGAAAAATAAAATGAGATTATAAAGATTTGTATTATTATATTTTCTATTACTAGTAAAAGTTTACCCTTTGGAGACTTGTGGATTGATATTTAAATAAAGTTATTAAAAAGCAATTTTACACAACTGTCACATTCTACTGATCGTATAGAAGACAATTTAAGGAAGTTATGATCTCATAGGTATCGATATCTATTAGGGACATTCAAACTTGAGCATGAAGTGTCTTGATTTGGATACAAAGTTTGAGGCACAAAGTCTTCTTCAATGTTAAAAATTTAATTAGATACCTACAGAATGTTGGCCAAAACATTAGCAACTTAAACTACCTCCATTCTTATGTCATTCAAAAATAAATAACTTAATTATTTGTTTCTAAAATTTAATACATTATGTAATTATGTGATTTTTTAAAAGCTATAGGAAAGTTTTTCTAAAATAAACACATACAATTCAGAAAAATGCATGCAATCTTTATTTGAATCGATAGTAGAGTCCATATAATTTAATGTTTGGAGATTATTTCATGCAAATGTTGACCTTGACTGCGCCTCAAATGGTCCATCCGCTTAGTCCAATTTTGGCATACTCTTTCCAACATTTCGGTATCTCACGAATAAATACTTCAATGTTGTCTTCCAATGCCTCAATTGAAGCGGACTTGTCTGTATAGACATGAGCTTTAACATAGTCTCACAAAAAATAGTCTAAAGGCGTTAAATTGCACGATCTAGGCGCCCAATTGACCGGTCCCGAACGTGAAATAAAATGTTCACCGAACTCGCCTCTCAATAATTCCATTGTTGCGCGTGCTGTGTGGCATGTGACACCGTCTTGTTGAAACCACATATCATGCAATTCACCTTCTTGCATTTTGGGCAAAAAAAAGTTGGATATCATCTCACGGTAGCACTCACCTTTCACAGTTACGTTACTATTCGGATCATATTTGAAGAAGTACGGTCCAATGATGCCACCAGCCCATAAACCGCTCCAAACTGTGACTTTTTCTGGATGCATTGGTAGCTCTTGCAATTTTTCTGGCTGATATTCACTCCAAATCGACAATTCTGCTTATTTACGTACCCATTGAGACAAAAATAAGCTTCATCGCTGAACACAATTTTCCGGTAAAAAAGTGGATCTTCGGGCAACTTTCCAAGAGCCCATTCACCAAAAATTGTACGTTGTAGTAGGTTGTTCGGCTTCAATTCTTGCACCAGTTGTATTTTGAAAGGCATCACACCTAAATCCTTCCGCAAAATTTTTCACGTTGTTGAGTAACAGAGGCCCAATTGCTTCAAACGGCGACGAATCGATAATTGATGGTCATCATTAACACTGGCCAATACAGCTGCGATATTTTCTTCAGTTCGCACTCTACGTAAGCGTGTTGGTGGTTCAATGTCCAACAATGTAAATTTGGTGCGAAATTTAGTCACAATATCCCGAATAGCCGCTTCAGTGGGTCGATTAAACTGACCATAAAATGGAAGAAGCACGCGATGAACTTTCTTAAAAGAGCACGCATTTTAATAATAAAATTCAATGATTTGCAAGCGTTGTTCGTTTGTAAGACGATTCATGGTTAAATTATAGACCAAACTGAAGATGTTTGACAGTGAAACAAAACACGAAACGTTCGTCAGCTGTTTAAACCAATGTTGCCAAAAAGATAATAGTTAAAAAATCACAATTTATATCATCGAGAGAAATATGAACCCTACTCCACCTGAACGTAAGTTGGAGAACAATTCGGGAACGAGTTATTGATGGTGGACTAAAATCATTCAAAGCTGTAAAAAAGCCTTTTATTTCCACCAAAAACAAGCTGGAAAGATCCTCATGGCCACATCAACTTCACCTTTAGAAAATGGAGGAACGTTCTCTTTTCGGACGAGTCCAAGTTCAATTTCAAGTGTTCCGATTGTTTCCGTCGTGTTCGCAGACCACCCAAAGAGTCACTAAGTCCACGCTACTGTTAAACAAGGAGAAGGTAACGTAATGGTGTGGGGATGTTTTTCAGGGCATGGACTGGGACCGATTCAGCGAAAAAATGGTACAATGCATCGTTTTATGTACCGTGAAAGTTTTGTAATGCTGCCACACGCTGAGGATCAATTGCCTCATGAAGTGGATATTTCAGCAGACGTGGTTCTTAGAAAACCGGATTGAAGTATTACAATGGCCACAACAGTCCCCAGATCTTAACCCCATAGAAAATCTATGGGAAATTGTAGATCGATGAATTGTAAGAATTATTTCCAAAAATAAAAACGATCTGTTTGATCAAATTAAATTGGCTAGGGAAAGTATCCCAAAGGGCATTATAAGCAATTTAATTATCTCCATACTTCGAAGATATGCTGAAATGATTAAAAATAAGGGCTTTGCTACCAAATACTAGCAATATTTTAATAAGACTAAAAAAATATACGTAGATATTTCTTAAAAGTGGCTTTTGTTTTGACCAGCCTACTATTGAACTTATTGTTCTATATTTAATGCACTATTACATAAAACAACAACGGTATACACCATTTAAAGACTGGTATGATTTGGCCTCGGCACACAACTTTCCTCTGTCTCTATCTGTTGATAGTTTAGATACGTGGAGAAGCGATCTCTACGACTGTATATCTACCATTGATGATCACTTATTCCAAAGCTATCTAGATAGGGCGAGGGAGTCTGTGTCGAGATCAATTTACAGTAAACTTAACCTCAGACTCGGGTCTTCTAATTACTTTAGAGATAAATTTACTGTAATGGAAATGAGCATCATATTTAAAGCACGCACGGAGATGTTAGAGCTTAATCACAGACCGCACAGAACTGGTAACA
This sequence comes from Eupeodes luniger, assembly GCA_951509635.1. Taxonomy (NCBI): domain Eukaryota; kingdom Metazoa; phylum Arthropoda; class Insecta; order Diptera; family Syrphidae; genus Eupeodes; species Eupeodes luniger. The sequence continues at coordinate 16,811,804 of OX608075.1, forward strand.
ACCCAAACTGCACTTTGTGCAACCTTAATCAAGTTGAAAACATTTTCCACTTTGTTGCATTGTGCCCAATCTTGCAGGAAACTCGTCGGCTTTATTTTAACAAGAGTTTTCTTTCACTTGAAGAATGTCTAGGTGTTCTGAATGGAGATAACGGTTGGCGTCTACTCATTCAGTTTTTATTAGATGCAGTCTCATATAGAAACATGTACATTAATATATACTAGAGTAATAATTCTATTACAATTTTGTTTTAGCTAAACTAAAAGCCTAATTCGCATTTGAAAAATTGCTAATCATTTTCTTTTTTTTTTCGTTTTCGCCAAACTAAAAGCCCAAGCCGCATTTGAAATTGCAAATTCTTTAAGATCTATGTATCCTTTTTTTTGTTTTAGCCAAACTAAAAGCCCTTAGAACATTTGAATCAATTGTTTAACACATATTGCCATAATTAAATCATTGCTGTTTTTATAAACTTAATTATTTTGTTTTAGCTAAACTAAAAGCCCGATTCAGATTTTGTTTATTTTTTTTTTTTTTTTTTTTTTATAAATTTGTTTATCTATTGAATTACCTACACCATTAAAACGAATATTTTTTTTTTCCCCTCTGGCATTATTTCTTTTCTTTTTTCAATTGCTATTTTCTTTATATAACCAAATTTTTGTACTTTCTCTCACTAAATGTTTAGTTCAGAAAAATATACCGGCAGACGGCCCATGAGCCATGCTTGTAATCTTTAGTTTTAAGTTTGTAAACTTTTGAAATGAAAAAATAAAGATGATAATAATAATAATAAAACAACTATACAAGAAACTGTAAAAATGTATTTAAATTTTAAAAACAAAAATTCACAATAATTGAATTGAATTGGAGGCAATTTAAGTATCTTTTGTTTTGGCCAACACTGTAAATCGATTTTTTGAAACAGTGGTTTAATATTGTGAGGAAATTTGTGCACAATTCTTTTATTTTGTTTATAAAACAAACTTTTTTAACAACCTACACATAAGTTCCTCCCCTTTCTTAAAGTGTGAAACAACTATGTTGCATTTTACCAATAAGACCAAAATATTCTCTATAAGGATACCATTTAAATAGACACCCATGCCATGTTAATGGATTCATCAACAGGCGTTCAACTTTTAAATGCGTTTAGATTATCATATAGATTTTCATTTTCAATCATCACAATCTCTGAAACACAAAAACACATGTTTCGAAAGTTTATTCAATTTCACGTTGACAACAAACTGTACAACAACAACAAAAAACACCTCATTGAATTTGGTTTAAATGCAATCAATTACATAATATCAATTTATAATATTAGAAAAAATAAGAAAAAAAAAAACAAAACAAAAATACTAGGAAAATGCATTTAAACATCCACTTACCAACTTATAAGCCCACTTAAATCCTAAAGGAGTGGTAAGTATTTTGATAGAAAAAAATTAAATACAAAAAAGAGATCAAAAATAAGACAAACAAACACCAAACCAACATCAAATTCAACTCAGCCGTGTAAAAATAATTAAATTATTTTGCAGCTTTTCTCTCCTCATCATCGATGTACCTCCATATACTGACTCTAAATTGAAAATAAGCCATGCGCCTTACCATAGTCCAGAAATCCAACTACGAAAACGACGACGACGACGAAGATACAAACTGTTTGATTACACAATTCACTCAAATGACACTCGGTTGTTGCACATGAGTAGCAAATGTTGTCGCCCATAAACAGCCAACAAACTGCAAGAAATTCAAAAATAAAAGATACCAAAACCTCAAGAAAAAAAATTAATCAAAGCAAAGTCTTAAGCAAAAATAAACAACTTTATAAAAACCAAAAATCAAAGAAAAACACAAATTTGTGTAAAATGCCAAAAAAAAATAAAATTTAATTCATTTCAAATCTGTATTCGATGGAGAAAACCAATCAAAAAATCGAATCGCATGTCTGGGGCAATTTCAGTCGTTCAGATACAATAATTCGCCAATTATCATGAATCCACCACCCACCCATATCTATCTTTATACATCCAGGTATATTGGACCCATCGGGCGCGCAAGCAGGTAAAACCACCTCCTCGACAAAAATTGCATATGGCCCCAGCCCCCTCCCCCTGATCGATTATGGTTGCTCTCTCTAAAGCTGTTTCGTGCACCTGGACGAGCGAGTGAGCGAACCAACGAACGACCGTTCGTCGTCGTCCAGCCGCGCTTTTCCGTCCAACAACGACCGGCGACCGACGACCGATGACGGCGGCGGCGGGCGGACGGTAAGCGATTTAAAGAGTTGATTTGAAGTTGACGTGTGATCGTGCACACGTAGGTACATATTTATCTATATGCAACAACGTTTAACGGCTACGGCTACGACGAGAGTGCGCCAAGAGTGCAAATAGTACATATAATCGAAGGCGGACATTAAACATCCGCTAAAATTGGTTAAAAAGAACTACATTATGGTGCATACATTATGGAACAGGTGTTTGTGTGTTTCCCACCCTATTTCTACCTATCTCTGATGCTAGATATACAAAAATGTATATAGATACTCGTATTCGAATACTTGTTAAATCAAATTGGCGGAGGAGGACAACAAAAACAATATTTAACACACAACGGGATGTGGTTATTAGAGTGAGTCGATTGTGGTCACAGTGTAATTGCCATGACCAAAGCACACGCAAATTGTCCTTTTTCCTCCCAGATAGTAAACAAAATATTAGTTCGCCAGTTCGCAGTGTGGAAAAAGTTCCTTATGAACAAAAACAAATAGAAACAAACAAAACATAGAAAATGTATCTCCAATCAGGTAAAATTAAGTTTAAAATGTGCATGCAAGAAATTAGGATTTAAATATTCAAATGGTTTTTTAAATTCAGAGATTTTTGTATTGCATTATGTTTCCTAAAGTACCATGTGTCGCACAAGTAACAAGTGTTCGATGTTTGATCATTAAAGGGTTTTCCAATAGAGACTACCCAACTTTGACAGTTCCTAATGGTAAAATTGAAAGCTACGTCTCTCAAATTGACATTAATTCAGTCTGTTCTTTCATATCACTACGGATTGGTATAGCGTTCAAAAAGACGTGCAATTGATAAAATTCTTTTTCGGAAAACGTTCTTTGCACTTAGCTTATTTTACGGTCACCGTAATTAACCCGTTGATAGGAATATTCGTTCTACGGTAGATAAGCTTTGCAAATCGCTGATCACTATTTGCTGATCAAAATTAAATCGAAAAATTAACTGAAGGTTTACGACAATAGAAAATGTAGTGTGTTCGCTGAATGGGCTCTGGAGCAAAAGCTGGGGCCTATTTCATAACCATTGACAATTGCGACAGGTGATTATTTGTTATTTTACAACTTGAAAATTGTAAAAATCCATAAACAACTGAACAATTTTGTAGAATTGTAGGAAAAGACCTGAAAAGTTGTCATCATTCCGTTTCATAAAATATTGTCCCGACAATGAAATGTCAAGTATTTTTCTATAATTGTCAGGAATTTTCCGACTGATATTTCTTTTAAAAAATGAAAAAAAAAATACGATTTACAGGAAACTCAGTTACGGTCAAGTGTTGACAATCAAAGCCAAAGGACCTTAAATGTTAGATGATATATTTTAGTACACTTACTTTGATAATGTTAAAACTCTCGATTTTTATTATGTTTTATGCACTTCATTTTTTAAAAATAAAACACGATTTTTCAATCTGTGACTTTTTAAATTGAAAGAGTGCCAGAGTGTTGTTACTTTCAATATCGAAAAATTTGGTCAAGAAACGATGACCCGTGGCCATGCCATCTAAAGTTTTTTCACGGGTACTGCCTCTTGCGAGGAATTGACAAATTCTCCAAGAGTAATTCTTGTCATGGAAAGTGCTTTCTCAAATTAGCTGTTCGGAATCGGCTTAAAATTTTAGGTTCGTTCCATCCCTGACAATAGTACTCGCACACAGGAATGGTTGAGAGTTGTAAGTCACTAGGTGCTAGGCCCTAGTTCTCAACGGACTGTTGCGCCACCCAATTTATTTATTTTATTTTTAAAAGCCATATTTAATCGTTTATCGATCATTATATGTACATATTTCGAATTTATACAATGAAATTAACCCGACAGATTTGTCATTGTATTTTTTTTTTTGAAAAATTGTCACTTGTCAATATTTTTTAAAATACAGACTTGTCAGAAATGTGTGACAAGTTTGTAGAATTGTCACCTGTGAATTTTTATGAAACTAATACATTTTTCGTCATAATAAGATGAAGCCATTTATAAATGTTAGGAATATCAACATTAACAATTTTCAAAATTTGAACGGTACCCCAAAAGAGTTGGTTTAGGCTTGCATGATATATCGCAAAACGCTCAATACTTATTCAGAAATTTCGACATCTCAATTTGTTTGCGATATTTTTGTTGTCTTCATTTTTCCCAACGTTTATCTGAATCAGCTCAATCAAGACTTCCAAATGCTCAAATTGCTTTCTCCTTATGAATCTTTTGAAAAGTCCGAAATACAATGCAATAAACTCATAGTTCGAAATTATTTAATGGGTTGAAGGGTTTTATTCTGAACCAATACCAGAAGAAAATGCAGTGGAGTTTTTAACTTCGAGTTTAAAAAAAATGTATTGTTTTAATTTGCCAAATTAAACAGATTTGTGCACCATAGACATGGAAATTTGTATATTTTGGACATTTTAACGATGATATATTCTACCACAAGCAAAAAAATAAATACTATAAAAGGAGTTCAAGTTCTGTTGTATATACAAAAAATAATACTGCCGTGAAAAGTATGGCGGGGTCTAAAAATATGATAAAATCGAAAATTATACATATATATTCAATATCAATTTATCTTGACATTCTAATATAGAAGGAAAATATTAACATAATGTTTGGTATGAAATAAAAGGTTTTGGAACCCAATAAGTACTGGGTAATATAAAGTTGCAGCAAATTTACTTACTTACTTATTTAAGGTGGCGCTACAGTCTAGCGCGAACAATGGGTCTCAAGCAACATGCGTCTCCAGCCAGCTCGGTCCCTAGCTAGCTGTCTCCAGGATCGCAATTGGTTGAGGTCTTCTCCCACCTACATGCACCACCTGAGTCACGGTCTGCCTGCCCTGCGCCGTCCCTCGGGATTGGATTCGAAGACCTTCCGGGCTGGAGCTTTGAAGTCCATTCGCTCTACATGACCTAGCCATCTAAGTCGTTGGACTTTTATTCTTTAAACCAGGTCAGTGTCGCTGAACTTTCCTTCTATGCAGACGAGGCCAAAAATCATCAAAAGAATTTTTCTCTCGAAGCATTCTAAGACGCTAAGGAATTAACTGCTCAATTGCCTTCTAAGTGCAAAGAAAGCTGCAATTTGTAAGAGTTACTCTTCGTTTAATTTCAGCGCTGTCGTCGTTGTCTGAATGTATAGTGGTGCCTAGGTAGACGAAGTCCTTAACTTCGTTTTGTCCAAGACGTCGTTCAATGTCCTCTTTTGACGACACCATAAATGTACTTGGCCGTGCCCTCATTGACCATAAACCAATCTACTCCGCTTCCGTCGCAGTGCTCAAAAACGCTCCACTGATATCTCGCTTCTTCCAATTATGCAATATAACTGGCGTATCCGAGTAATTAAATGGAATTTTGGAAGATTGTGCCCCTAGTGTTGACGGTTGAGTTTTGCACAATTCTTTCCAGAACGATGTTAAAGAAGTTGTATGATAATACATCGCCTTGTCTAAAACCTCTTTTGACATCAAATGCATCGGTAAGATTTTGTCCGACCTTGATAGAGCAGCATGCACGGATAAGTTTGACAGGGATACCAAAACTAGACATTGCTCTGTAGAGATCTTCCCTATAGATGCTGTCATACACAGCCTTAAAATCGATAAAGAGATGATGAGTATCGATTTAGGTCCTGGGAAGATCTGCCGTAATGTGAATTCTTGTTCACACTGATAAGGACCTATCAGGTTGTTGACGAACGGCTTCAGACGTTCGCACAATTCGGCAGAAAGGATCTTATATGCAATAATCAGAAGACTGATTACCTTTGTAGTTGGCGCAATTTAGAGGGTCTCCTTTCTTGTGTATTGGGCCACACCAATATTTTGTAGATGAGTTGGTGCGTGCAACAGAATTTGGTTTCTCTTGTTACATTTATTAGACGTGTTTTTTTTGGTATTCCATATATAGTACAGTGAGAAATTGCCAAAAAAAACGATCCGCAGTAGTCCGGTTTTTATATTTGAAAGTTGATACAATTGAATATTTGCCAGAATAATTTATCAAAAAATTTCAAAAAAAAAAAATAGCGAAATTCAGACCAGGGGTGAAATCGTGTAAGCTGATTTTTGATAGTTGACTATCAAAATCAAGAAAAAACGTCTGTGTAATGTGATTTAAGAGTTTTAACCAAACAATTTGACATAAAATAAAAACTTCAAGAAGGGGGTTTGTTCGTAGACTACTACATTAACATGTGGTGTTGAAGCAAGCTTGAAGCTCGCCTAAATATTTTATATACCTGAATCGAGTCGAAATGAGCTTGATTCACCTCGATTCCGGTCGGGGATCGGAGTCGAGTCAAAATTTGTGAAGAAAAACCTGTGTGGAGGAGTTGGTTTTACAGATAATGCGTTATGGTATGTTTATTTGCATGTTTGTGTACAAAAACTATAGTTTTGTTTTAATCAAATTAAAAAAAAAAAATTGCACATGGAGTACGTAGCATATTCTTATATGGTGCTGAATTATTCAGTTTTTCATTGTTTAACACAAATCAAACTATCTCACTTGCACTTCATAAGAAACATCGAAACACCATTTGCATTTTAGGAAGTGCTGTCAAACTTAATCATTTTTAAATCTTCTTGTGCGGTGGAAACACCAAAAAGATTTATTTAATCTAAACTGAGATAAACCTTTGGTGGAAATAAGTAAAACTTAATTATCTTTTCTATTGTTTTCGCTTGCAAAATAAGCCCAGTTAGTCCATTTTCACTAACAAAACTAAATAATATCAACAGTAATAGATTAATTTTTTTCCCCAATGGAAAACACATGATTCCAAATGCACAACTACTCAACGAACACAGCCATCGAGATATAAATGCAATATCAATCGTACCAACATTTGAGAACGAAATCACATAAGATCCATTCGAGACTCGTATAAATGTCAAAAACCCATCCGTAGTAAGATTCTACTTTAACTTTTATCGGTAGTATTCATACTGCGGATATTGTTTTTGAATACAGCATTTTATTCAAATCTCTCTTTATGAGAAAGTAGGTTGATACCACACCCCCTTAAACATTTTAAGGTTCTTAGATATTGAAAAGATCTCAGAAAGTACTTATCATAGTTAAATCATCTAACTATCATCATCTGAAGTTAAAATCGGACTGAATTCTTTCCTGTTAATCCAGAACTTGTCGTTTATATCCAAAAAGCATTTTTGCACTTTTCAAACGAATACAGTCTCTATATGATGTCTAACACACATTTTGTTTAATTTAATTTTAAAAATAGAAACCGCTTACTGAAATGCCCTTCATGTACTCATAAAAAAGTGTAAGGTTGTCTGAACAATTTATCAAACTAAAATTTGCAACATAAGATATAAATTTAAACTGTTACACAATTATAAAAATAAAATTGCAACTCGCATGCAAATAAAATGCAACCAATAAGATGTCGATTATGTGAACAATATAACTCCATCACACGTCCAATCAATTTCAATCAAAAAATATATTTTTACGCCATCACACATTTTTGTGCTTCTCAAAAGATATCCATCGCTTTTATATACAAAAATACAAAAGATACATTTTTTGGTGCCCGTTTACATATGAATATAATGAAGATAATATCCGTGAAATCATGCGCGTACGTTTGAAGCGGCTCCAGTAACGAGCAACGTCTTCGAGCGACGACGCCATCCACTTTCTCGATATAAAGATATTATGACTCCAATGATCGTATGAAAGACGATATAATATTATTTTTATTTAGTTCACATTAAACGTTATAACGTCTCTTGTTTTTGATTTGAATTTAATTTCTTTTTTGAAATTTAATTTAGCGGTACCTCTAAAATCACTGATGGGGCAAATGTGACAGAGACCAAAATCGTGATTTTCATAAAATTTATTTTTATGGCACAAAGTGGGCTATATTGACGACACTTGATTCACACTAAAATGGCAAAAACAAAAAATTAAATAAAAACAAATCAAACAGGCACTATAATCGTACGCAAATTTGCATCGTTAATGTTTAACCATCATTATCACTGCGGTAGTTAAGAGAGGTAGAGTGAGGAGCTAGGGGAAGGTATACATGGTATATAATATAACTGCTCCAATTTGATTCAAGATTTTTACCTAAAAACCAAAAAATAATCGTGATATTTTGTTGCTGAGCACGAACCGAAATTGTTTTCGGTGATTTATTAGTTTTTTAACGTTTCTTTCTTTGCTTTCAATTGAAGTTGAAGTTTATTTTTACAATTTTACACACAAAACTCCATTTTTTTTAAAATAATGATAGATTTATGTACATTTTTCTTGTTTTTTTTTTTGGAACACCCTGTTTAAGTATCCGAAAAATCCAAAGCGTAACCTTAAGTAACCTGCAAGCCTGTGACAGTGATATGCGTAAAAGTAGAAAGCGACACATAAGTGAGCGGCACGTGTGTAAAAGATAAGAATCACTCACTCAAAAAACCAGTTATTAATTTTTTAAATTATTTTATTTTTTTTACTATTTTTTTGTTAATTGTATTACAAGACATTAAGCTTGTCCATTAGATACTTTGGGTCTTGAAGTGTTCAGATACGCGTTAGAATTCTTTTTTCTTTCTCAAATTTTTTTTATGACAACATTATTCTGACCACTTAAATAGTTTTATATTACCATTTACCTTTACTTCTCTCCTATATGCTTAGGCCGAGTCATAAGACGTCGAGTCGTCCGTCGTCGTCGTCGTTGAGAAACCGTTAAGCCAAAGCTTTGAGTGTTATTATTAGTATTTAAAGAAAATTACGAACAATTTGTTTTTTTAATTATTTTCATTACGCGTCTATTTGGAGTCGTAAATCTTCTAGGCTGCTGCTGCTGTTATAGGCTTGCAACGACGATATACATATACCGTCAGTGACGTAAAACGGACGGTTGGTAGCAAAGTCAAGCTCAACACAGCTCAGGTGTGGCGCGTGACAATGTAGCTTGCCTACCTATACTTTTGACTAGACAAACAATTTATGGGAGTTGAAGTCGACTGAAGGCGGCGGCCGGCGTGGAGACAACGACGATGCTAACAGTTCAGAGCAATATAATAATTATTATTATTACTAACCCTTTTTTGAAAGCCAAAGTTAAATCAGTGAATTTTAATTTTAATTTAATTTTTATTTAATTATAGAAATGAAAGTGCGTTCTGGATTTTTAATGACCCACTAAGATTTGATTGCTCCTTAAAAAAAGTTTTTTTTGTTTAAATATTTTGTATGTCTTGTTGTGGGTTGAAGAAGTGAAGGTTCTCCAATAAGTGGACAAAATTAGGTCAGGAGTGAAAACAGGTGAAATTAGGATAACTTTAACAAAGAATGTCTGTTTTCATTGATAATGTACCAACAAATTTCAAAACGAATTGTAGTGAAGACGTCACTTAAATGTCATTTTGTAAATGATTGTATTCTAAAAAAGTTTTTCTTGGAGCATTTTATAAAAATTTATTTAATTTAGTAATTTTAAGAAACATGAACAAACATTTTGTTGACCTTGAAATTGCAGAACCTCTGCAATAGCTTTATTAGAATTGTCTTCTTATTTCGTATCATTGTTTACTTCAAATTGGAACTTATTTTAATCGGTCCGCTTTATCGAATTGAAAATTTTGTCGTTTCTCGGCAATTTACGGTGTTTCGAATCTAAATCCATCAGTTTCAAAGATACAAATTTTTGGAAATAATTCCCTGAAAATGAAATTATTAATATTTAGGACTCTCCCACGGCATATTAGTTAAGCGGCCTTTCATTGTATCATCTCAACCAGTAAAGGGTTTTTCTAAGAATTGAACCCTCTGCAAAAGTGTCCTTTACGGTTAATCTAATTTTCTACTTATATTTCGTAAATGGCAAGACAACAAAAAATTAAGAACTATTTTATAGTAAATTTAATTTCCTGTGAAAAAGTCCGCAACTCCAAAACCTAAAGAGTACGCTATTTCGAGCAATTCGTAAATATGACTTAAAAAACCTATCATATATGGCCATTTCCGGACGTCTTTATCCGTCTCGAAATGAGAAGGGGCCAAGTCTAAAAACAAACACCTCCCAGATGAGTGTCTTCAAAGCAGTTTTGACCATTTTTCACAAGTGCGAAGTCGTGGACGAAAGAAACAAATCAGACTTGATTTTTTGTGTACACAGAACGAAAAAAGTCATGACCATAACCGCGATAGTCAATAGAACAATTTTCGGTTGTCAATTTCGGGATCCGAAATTTTTTTACAATTTGGTAGTCAATATGACAACTGCGGTAGTCAATGTGACAATTTTTTCTGAAAGCCGACATCTAATTTGACTACCGGGTAGTCAATATAACAATCCTTGATAGTCATGTTTTGGTAGTCAATATGACAACCAAATTGTCATGTTGACTACCGAAGTTGTTCTGTTGACTACTTTTGTTGTCATATTGCCTACCCAAAATTGACAATCGAATATTGTTCTATTGACTATCCAGTAGTCAAATTTTTAAAATAAGGTTGTCATATTGACTATTTTGGTGGTCAATGCGACAATTCGGCCAAATTTCAAGTTGACTATCGACGTTGGTATATGACAACTTTTTTTTGGTGTATTAAGTTTTCATATGTGTTTTGGCGTTGCAATACATGGGCTTGTCGTTCAATATCACGTCACCGCTTTTCGGTCTTTGTAACCTTTCACCTGAACTTTTTTGGGGACTATTTTCACACTTTTTGTCAAAGACGTTAGGTCTTGGAACCGAACGATATTGCACTTTTGCGATAGGCCTGCAAAAGCATTTGATGCAAATCGATACTTAATTTTGTCAACTTAATCTAGGAAAGTGTTTCCTTTAGCATGTAATCTTTTTGTGGCACAAAACGGGACATGGTTGCCCAACGATAAATATACTTTTTTGTATTATAACATTGTTGACAATGTGCACTATTTGATGTTGATAGACGTGAAACTCAGACCTCAAAAACAGTAAATGGCGTCGTATGGTAGCTCAATAAAATAACACTAATGCCATCTATGAGCAAAAAATCCAACTAAAATTTTCATAACGTCTGAAATCTCTCGAAAGCAAACAGTTTAAACTTTAATTTTCAAGTTATTTGAACGGCAAATTGTATTTTATTATTTCATTTAATTTCATTTCATTTATTACAAACAAATATTATTTGCAAATTTTATAAGGGAATCAGTGGGTAGTTATCTGTGGGGGTTGCATCCCAACCTTTTTTTTTGACTCTGAATTTATCTTCTCTTCATTGATTAATTACAAATAAATATTTCCCTTAAAAAAAAAAACATGTTTCCATGATAAATTCTCGACATTTTCCATTTCCACATTTGATTTATACCAACTCCCTTAAACACAGCTCCCCCCTCCAACCCTCTTCCATTCCCATATTCCATCACAATCATGTCGTTAATAAATAACCTCATACACGAACTTTAGTTACTTTTCGAAAGTAACTTTCTTTAACATTGTAGTACCTATAGTCGTAAAGTCTTAGATATACCATACATAGATATATATGGATGTAGGAATATCTGGTAAACTTTATTTTACACCATAACACACTCGTGTGCAATTTAGCAAGGATATACATCTGCACATCGATATGCAATTGAAAACAGATATGTATGTGTGTACGTTCATAAGATCGCAGAGCATTTTGCGCTTTACAACAAAAAAAAAAACTTTACTGCATGTTGGAATATTATATCTATATATGTATCTACAATGGGGGTGGATTTTAACCCCAAAGTTGTAAGCATTATAGAGGTACATTGCCTTATAACATTTGAAAAATATAACCCCTTCTTTTGGTAATATCTACCTATTCCCAGATACATAACTGTATAATAAGAGATTTTGCTACCCATTCTACCATCATGCACACACATACACATACACTCACACAAAAGGCAACCATAAATTTATGTTGAAGATCTGTGATTTATATGCAGGAGAAAAGTTTTATTTTCTGTAGCTTTAATTTATGGAATTTTAGTTTTGCACCTCCACTTCTATAGATATACATACATACATAAATACTCTTTATGGTTATAAATGTACTTATGGGTGTGTATATTTTCCTTTATCCTACATACATATATTGGATGCAGTTAACATTAGTAGTTATTCTTCAACCCCTATTTTTTAAGTTCACTTAATCTTTCGATTTCTATATTTTTGTTTCTGAAGAATCAAATTATGTATTACAAATTCAAGCTGAATGTGATTACTCGGTTTAAAATCCAATTAATTTTTAGCATAAAGTAAAAATACATCGTATAAGTCAAATTAGAAGATTTATTGTTTATATACGAATAGTTCCATTCAAAATAAAATCTTGTATACATTTTGAAAACAATTTTTTACAAATATTCTATTGCATTTTTCAGTGCATTTTCCAAGATAATTCAATTCAATTTCAAATATCAGCATATGGTAAGTCGAAAAACGAAACATATATGTATGTATCTGTGCTGTTAATATAACAAAACTTTACTAAGTACTAAAATTAGAGATATTTTTATGGTCAAGAATTTAGAGTTATTTTAAAAAATTGCCGTTTTGTTTTAAAAATGATTTCGGGCAAGTGGCCGCCTCGCCATTGATGACTTGAATGAGATGCAGCCGAGAGGTCCAATTTTCGACCACTTTTTAGCTGTATGTCAGGAATAACGTGCTTAATATTCTCTTCCAAAGCTTCAAATGTCTTATGCTTATGTGCTTAGGCTTCACATAAACCCACAAAAAATAGGCCACCTTTATTAAATCACACGATCTTGGAGTTAATGCCAAAAAATTCGACTCGACATAGTGCACCAAAAGTTTCCTTCAATAAATTGATGGGTCGTGCAAACCGAACCATTATTTTGGTAATAAATGTATACGATTTTCAAAAGTTATTTAGAAGTAAGTCTTCTTATTATAAAATGACAAACCAAATTTAAACTGAATCAAGTGACAGCTGTCAAAAAGACCAACTTTGAAAAAAGTATTGCCAGATTGAAAACCATACGCTAAAAAAACAGTCGTTTTATAAACTATTTTTAAATATAAAAAAACCACAAAACTTTTAAAATATTCTTTGGAATTAAAAAACATGATTTTGTTTGTACGTATCCAAAAGTAAAGAAAATATTAGACTTTTTAAAAGATTTATATGTGGAGTTGAAATTTTATATCGAAAACTTTACGAACAAAAAATGATTTTATCTCCAAAATAATTTTGTGCAACGAAGAATAACGTTTTTTAAATCTGGTAAAATTTTGAGAAAAATCGAATTGACTTTTTTCTATAAAAAATAAAAACCTAAAAAAAAACTATACTCAAAGTTGGTAAAAATTGATTATCGACTCAAATATATTTTCAAAAATTTGAGTTTACGGCTTCAAACTAATTTTATCTAATAAGAAATATTGTTTTCAACATTCTGTAAAATTTTGAGAAAAATCGAATTGACAGTTTTTTAACAAAAAATAAAAATCTAAAAAAAATTATTAAAAGTTTTTAAAAATTGATTTTCGACTCAAATATATTTTCAAAAATTTGAGTTTACGGCTTCAAACTAATTTTATCTTATAAGAAATAGAACTTAAACAAAAAACAATACTAAAACGTGGCAAAAATTTACTTTCGACTCAAATATCTTTTCAAAAATAAAAAAAATATAGGCTTCAAACTATTTTTATCTCACACAAAATATTGTTTTTGACATTCAAGACATTTTTTATAAAAATCGTACAGTCAGTTTTTTTCATAAAAAATTGAAATCTACAAAAAATAGTACGCAAAATTGGTAAAAATTGTTGTTCGGTTTTCGATATCTCGTGAATAATAGAAGACATTGGCTTCAAATTAATTTCATTCATCCAATTTGTATTTGTTTACATACATAAGAAATAAAAACTTTGAAGAAATGCTACTAAAATTGGTTTTCGACTAAAAAAGTTGGTTAACAAAACTAGATTTTGAAATAAAACAATTTCATTGATGCAAAATATTGCTGGTAATTTAATTATTTTTTTTTTTTAATTCTACTGACACCTTTTTTAACAAAACACGAAAACCTACAAACCTTTTAAGCAAGACAAATCGACAGACGGGATGGGTAGTTATCAGTGTGGGTCGCATCCCAACCTCTTTTTTAATTTGATTTCAATATTTTTTCAAGAACTTGAAGTTCTTACCTTAAGACTTACTTACTTACTTAAGGTGGAGACCAAGAATTCGTTAAAAGAGCAAAAATTGTTCCTACACCGTTTTTCGTCTTTATTTAAAAAAAATGTCTTATCATAAAGGCTTCACCATTCTTTTAAGGTTTATGTATGACTGGTGAAAACTTACAACTAATGCGGTTTTCTGATATTGAAGCAAGGGATTGTACGTATGTAAATCTACAAAATTATCACCATTTTTGTATAAACAAAAATTTAAAAGGGTTGTATTTCAAAAATCTGACGTGATAGTTTAATTTTGAAGTCAGATTGTTGACTAGTGATATCTTTTGAATCTTAAAAGTTTTAAAATCTTAACTTTTTCCTTCAATTATTAAAATTTTGTTTGTGTATTCATCGAAAATTAATTTTTTTAGATTTTTAAAAGTAAGTATGTTTAAGCTGACATTCTGGTTAAAGAATTTGAGAAATAGCAGTTTATTAAGTGATATAACAAATTTCAAACCAAAAAAATATTTTTTTAATAAACAGTATTAAGAGTTTAGTTGGATTATAAATGAAATTACATCTTGATCTTAACTATTGAATAATATTTTAAAAAAATCCAAAGAAAAAAGATTTCTTCATTTCATGTTTATCTCCATCCAAAAACCAAGGATCTATTTGAAACAAAACATACGCCACTCCATGTCATATTATCACCCTATAGCCTCCATTCTCTTATACGTAAATAGCCTTTTTAATCTAAACGATACATCTCATGAATTGCAAACGTTTGGTTTGTGTCACAATATTATGATAGTATAACCAATTGTGTGGCTAATATAATGCAATATAAAGTAATGCACGTGCCATTCAGAATGATAACAAATCCAACCTAACATCATCGGCCTACCCATGATAAAAACAAACGAATCCTGATTTCTTAGAAGGAAAAGGACTCGCGTCAGCTATAATACTCGTATACACAAAGCGAGAGACCACATTTGAAAACAAATGAGAATATCCGCATTGAACATCAACGGAACGTATGCCTTCATAATTCACGTAAAACCCAACACGCCCCATAATAATCATTTATTCCGCAATACTTGTATTATATAAGAAAAATAAACCAGAAATAAGTATACATAGAAAAAAGTGTGAACAAGGACTATATCCTTTATTGCGCGTCTTCCTTAAAATCACAACTATTTTGTTATTGTATAAGTAGGTATAGGTATGTGTAATGTTATGTAAGAACCAACATTTGATTTTGGTGAAAATTAACTTTTGCTGATCCTTGCAAGGATAAAAATAATGATATTCACACCCCCACACGAGCTAAGGTTCAAGGATACAAACGAACAACGAAAAAATAGCATATAGCCACACCTAATCCCACAGGATTAAACTACAGAAATTGCAATTCATAAATACTTTGAGAAAAAAAAACAACAACATCAACAACAATAAAATTAAGCATGTCAGTATAAAGAAGTGGATATCTTCAAAGGATTCACCCTGTAAAAACCAACTCTAACTCCTAACCAAAACAACAACCAACGGTTGCAAAGGATGAGTCGAGATTTTAACAATTTCTATATTGCATGACTCCCTGGATATCCGGATCCGCGTTTGGTCGTTGATTTTACAAAAAAAAAGGACTATTATACAACACGACTATGTGCTGAAGCTGATGCAGGACGAACGAAATGAAACGAGGTACTTTGTGCATGCAGCATGTGGCCAGGCCAGTGGCGTGTGCAACAGGATTAATGGTAAAATTATGCAAAAATCCTTCCATGTTTAGGTGTGTAACAATTTATTATGAGGTGTCAGCTCCTAAATTGCAGATTAGGATAAGTTATGGAAAATTGATTGCAGCGCAGGGATTTTTGCAGTGGATTTTATAAAAATTCTCAAAGTGCAGTCATCCTTCTCTATACAATTTTTTTTTTTTTTATTTTTACGGCCAAAAAGAAATTGAAATCCTTAAATCCTGAATTTTAAATAAATAAATACCAAACAAAAATAAAATGTTAGAATTTTAGTATTTTTGTTGTTGTCATTTCTAATTTACATTATCAAAGCCAAAAACCGAACCAAGTTGAATTTGATTTTGAATTTTTCGTGTTTATGTCAGTGTCAGTGTGTATAATTATGAACCATTTGTTATCAAAAATATTTGCATAATTAATTCGATAGGTTTTAATGTAAACGCACATCGCAGCTATACATAGCTACACATAAATACTACCTGCCTATCGGGTATAGTTAATTTTGTTGTTATTGTTGTTGTTTTGTGTGTCTTTTGCTGATGGAACCCTCATTTAGAAAAAAAAAAGGTAAACGTGCCTTTGTGTTATTTTTAATTTTGTTTTTATTTTAAAAGCAAGTTATTTTTTGTGAAATATATTTGTTTGATAAAACATTTCGACACAATGACAATAATTGTGTCAAAAATTAAGTATTCCAGTTTTGTTTTAGTAGATTGGTCTATCTCGAAGCCAAACAAACAAAAAAAAAAAAGATTCAAAAAACACAAATTTATTGATAAGACGCAAAGCGAAATATGATATTATTATACCAACAAATAAGAAACAAAATAAACAAAAATTTTGTTAATTAATTTCAATGTTCTCTCTTAGCTATTTAGCTTATGCTTTAGTTATCAAGCTCTAGCAAGCTCTTTAGAGTTATTGTAAATTTATTCAAATTTTATTTTCAATTTGTTTAATATAAATGATTGAAACTAGGGTACCCACGGTATCCATTTAGGAGGTATAGACGGACGAATATATGAATATTTTTACAATAACTATAAGTTTTTTTTTGTTGTTGTTGTTTTTTAAAAATATTTATATTTTTTTTGCATTTTTTTGACAGAGACGAAGTCTATCGTAGGTATATGGATTTTTATTAAATTTTCCTTTCGAAAAACATAAAGATCCATTTAGATAAGCAAAAACAGAAAATATGTGAACATACGTACATTTTTTACATATATATATTTATGATAGTTGATAGTTTTGAATATTATGAACTTGATAAACAAAAGAGGAAATATTATTTTATATTAATTTTGTATTTTATTTGTTTAATTAAGTCAGTTTGCAAATGAAACACTCAAATATACATGAACAAAAAATGAATATATTTTGGATGTGAAACATCATGTGACTTTGATACAAGAATATTGTGACTTTTATAAGTGAGTCAGAGAAATTCCATCAATTTTGTGGGAATAAAAAGTTGTACCTATTCTAGTTCTACTTTTTTTTATTTTGTTGAAATATTGAGAGCATTGATCTTGTATGGCATTATGTTTGGTAGCTATATTTGGTATCAAATAACATATTTCTTATTCATTTGGTTAAATATAAATATTTTTATATTAAATAAATTATTAAATTAATTTTATTTGAAATTTAGTCTTAGTTTTGAGAAAGTTGTGGGAAGAATAAAGAAGTTGGTTATTGTTGGTGCGGTCTGGAAGAATGTAGCCTAGAAAATTCAAATTTAAATTAGTATGCATTAACTGTGCTTTGGACTCATTTTAGTCCAAAAAGTACTTTGGCACATAAAAGATGTATTTAAAAAAAATAATATAGGGTGTTTATTTTAGCTGCATTAGAAGTTTTGATGGTTGTTGTATAGAGTTCAGTATTCAATAATTTCAATTCATTATGAATTGTCTAGAGCCATAATAACGTTTCCAAATTGTGAAAATTAACTTTCAAAAATATACACCTGTTAGCGAATTTCAAAGAGTACTTTGTTCCAAGAACTGTGTTTAGGGATGAAGCTCATTTCTTGTTAAATGGCTTACAAATTCATTTGAGACTAGTTTCTGATGGGGTTGGTTTGGAGGAATTCTGATGCATCAAACATTTAATAATTGTGTGGTGATGTCATATACATTTTTGTTAGCAACCTTCTGACACCCACGAAAATAAGAACTTACAAAAAAAGTTACTAAATGTTTTTCAATTAAGTTACCATCGATTTATACAAAAATCAAAAAAAGTCCATTTCACATGAATCTTATTTGTTGCCATGGTTTTCTGGGCTAAAGTATATGTTTTTTAAGTCTAAGCTAAGAATATTTTGGAGAGAACTATTGAGAGAACTCTCTTTTACAAGGACTTTGGCACTTAGGGACTTAGATAGGAGGAAGAGTTGTGAGTCTTTCGATCATAAATATTTAGGTTATAAAGGGTGGTTAAATTTTAAGGACTGATATTAAATGTGAACCACACATTTTTGCTTTTTAATTTGACATTTCTCAATTTTAGACTTACTTAATTTGAACCATGGAAATATAGAAAATGGAGCAACGCGTTAAGGTTATTCAGGCTTATTATTAAAATGGACATTTAAATCAAATTGAAAATTCTGCACTTCGTGATTTTTACAGTATAAATTTAATCGTCTAAATGTGCGTACAATCGGAAAAATCAGCCAACAATTTGAGCAAACCGGGGATATACGAGGTGTGTTCAAAAAGTACCCGGAATTTTCGTTTTTTCAAAAAAATATTTATTTATTCGTTTACACCAATGTGGTCCCCTTCAAAGTAGTCCCCCCCAGATATAATACACTTGTGTCAGCATTTTTTCCAATCTTGGAAGAACTCTTGATATTCACTTTTTGATATGTCCTTAAGCATTCTCAGCGATTTTGAATTTATTTCTTCAATCGAGGAAAAACGGCGTCCTTTCATGGGTCTCTTCAACTTTGGAAACAGGAAAAAGTCACACGGAGCCATATCTGGTGAATATGGAGGTTGGGGCATGACTACGGTATTGTTTTTGGCCAAAAAATTACGAACAAGCAACGACGAGTGAGCAGGTGCGTTATCGTGGTGCAAAAGCCTTGAACTGTTTTTCCATAAATTTGAGCGTTTTTTTCGGATTGCTTATTATCCTTATTAACCGCACGACCTTGTGGTAAGAACTCTTGATGCACTATGCCATTAGAATCGAAGAAAACAGTAAGCAAAACCTTCACATTTGATCGAACTTGACGTGCTTTTTTCGTTCTTGACATTGGATGCTTCCAGGTGGACGATTGTGCTTTGGTTTCGACATCATAACCGTACACCCATGTTTCATAACCAGTTATGACCCTTTCAAGCAAACTTGGATCGTCGTTGACGTCATTTAACAGCTCTTGAGCGATGTTCATGCGATTGGTTTTTTGGTCAAAATTCAGCAGTTTCAGCAAAAATCGCCGAGCTCACAAAATCACGTCGAACCTTAGCAACTACCACAGACAAAGTAAACAGTGAAAATTGCATCATACTTTAGGGGCATGTATACCAACACAATAAAAAAATAATTTTGACCTTCGGACTCTCCAGACCCGCGGAATTTAAAAATTCCGGGTACTTTTTGAACACACCTCGTAAAAATACGCAAGTCCATGCCCGTAGAGCTCGTACTGCTGAAAATACCGCTGCCGTTCGCAATAGTGTGGCTGAAGATCCGTCCACCTAAACTAGTCTTCTTGCCCAACAACTGCACCTTTCACGCTCGTCGTTGATGAACTGAACATTGTGAATAAGGACTTGCATTTACACGCTTACAAGGCGTAATTGACTTAAAAACTAAAGCCTCTTGTGCTTGACCATTTCAAGTGTCATCAATGGTCAGAATAGTGGCAAGAAATGGAAAAAGTGGATGTTCAATTTTCGAAGAAAATCATCTTCAGCGATGAGTCACATTTTCACCTCAGTGGATTCGTCAGTAAGAAGAATTGCCGCATTTGGGCGAATGTGTGAAAGTGAGTGTCGAAAAATCAATGCACCTACAAAGAGTGACAGATTTTTGCGGTTTATGGACTGGCGGCATCGTTGGGCCTTATTAACTTCCCATAGGAAGTTATTGTAATGGGTACGATTTGTCGAATTGAAAATTTTGACTTTTCTCGAAGTTTCAAGGTCCCTAGAGTCGAAATAAAAGATTTTTAGAAAGATGTCTGTGCGTGCGTGTGTACGTAAATTCGTACGTCCGTACGCTCGCGACGTTTTTTTTCGTCGTCCATTTGTCATAAAGATAATATAGTGTAACAAATGCAGAAAGGGCTTTCAAGAAAATTGCGTGAGTGGTTTTTTTACCATAGCAGTTTAAAAAAAAGGTGAAAATTTTGGTTAACCCAAAATATCTCACGAACCAATAACGCTAGAGAGTTGAATTAAATTTTATAAAATATATTGTAACGTGATACCAAACAAGTATATTTTTGGAAAAAAATCCAATTAACAGTTTTTTTTTTTTAAATCAAAAAAACTGAAAAAAATAATTTGACACCTCGAAAATTTTACGAATAAAAAATAGTTTTATCTCCAAAACAATTTTGTACAAAGAAAAATAACGTTTTTGATACCAGGTTAAATTTTAAGAAAAATCGAATTGACAGTTTTCTTTAGAAGAAATAAAAACCTAAACAAAAAATTAATAAAAGTTAGTAAAAATTGATTTTCGACTCAAATACCTTTTCAATATTTGGAGACATTGGATTTAAACTAATTTTATTTAAAAAAAATATTGTTGTCAATATTCAGTAACATTTTGAGAAAAATCGAATTGACAGTTTTTTAACAAAAAATAAAAACCTAAAACAAATTAATAAATGTTGTTAAAAATTGATTTTCGACTCAAATATCTTTTCTAAAATTTAAGATATTGGCTTTAAACTAGTTTTATCTTTTAAAAAATGTTGTTTTCAACATTTTGTAAAATTAAAAAAAAATCGGATTGACAGTTTTTTTTACAAAAAACTAAAAACTTAAAAAAAATTTCCAAAAATTTTAAATATTGGCCTCAAACTAATTGTATCTCACAAAAAATATTGGTTTCGACATTCAGTAATTTTTTTATAAAAATCTAACAGTCCGTTTTTTCATAAAACAATTAAAACCTACTCAAAATAGGACGCAAAATTGGTATAAATTGATGTTTGGGATTCGATATCTCGTAAATAGTAAAAGATATTGATTTCAAACAATTTTTCATTCATCCAATTTGTATTTGTTTATATTAAAAATAAAAACTTTTAAGAAATGCTGCTAAAATTGGTAAAAATTGGTTAACGAATAAAAATCTCGTTAACAAAAATAGATTTTGAAATCATCATATGACTTCATCATATGCAAAATATTGTTGGTTATTATTAAATTTTTTAGAAAAATTTAACTGTAAACTTTTTTAACAAAACACGAAAACCTACAAACCTTTTAAGTAAGATAAATCGACAGACGGGATGGGAAGTTATCAGTGTGGGTCGCATCCCAGCCTCTTTTTTTTTTTTTAAATGAAGCCGGTCAGACAGTTTCTGTGAATGGGCCTGAATTGGGAGATATGGATATGGATGATATGTGGTTTCAAGGTTTCAACAGGACAACTTACGAAACAATATCTCATCTCACGTGGTGGCAATGTCAATCGGACGCCATGATCATGTGATTTGACACCGTTGGACTTCTTTGTTTGGAGTTATTTGAAAGAAAAAGTGTACGTCGTTAGGCCAGAAACAATTCAAGAGTATAGAACAGCATAGAACCTCAACTAAGACTCAGCGTCATCAAAAATTTGGACCATCGATCGGATCGGCGATATTTTGTTCCATGCATGATTGAACCATGCTAATATTACCGTAATAAAAAGAAATGACAATAATTTCCTAAAAACTGGGTTGTACATTATATTAAACTTGTATTACTTGTATTTTTTTTGAGAACAAAATATTTATGCTTTCGCTTCGTTAAGACTATTTTGACAAAACAACCTAAAAGTATTACGCTAACCAACTAAGAAAAGTGCATATATGTACGCCTGAGTACACTATTACGTTGTATTATTGTTTTTGTTGTGAAAATATCTACCTTATGTTAATGATATTGATAATTTTAGTCAATTAGGATATAATTATTCTGAAACGGTAGTCTTTAGGAACCTGTTCTTGTAATTATATTGTTCGCCCTCAAGACAAGTATGACCTTTGAATAATGTTACATTCCATGGCATTGTAAACCCTTTCAAAGGAATATACAATTTTTTGACAATAATTCACTAACTTTTGTTATAATTTTTTTTTTGGAAGTTATGCTAATCGGTCAGATTTAACGAATCGAACATTTTGACATTTATCGACGTTTCAGTTCCCTATAGAAGATCGTTTTCAGGATTGAAAAAAAAAAACTTTAGGAGACTCACTTTTTGTACTTTTTATAAAAAGATCAAAAACAAGACTTCCTTTTCAGAATATTTAAAATTTTCTAATCAATCTAATGACTTCGTTTCCAGTAAACGGCAATTTGTGCTTCCTATTTTCTTGCTTCTTTGAAGATCATTATGTTGTAGCATATTGAACTTTCAAGATCAGAGAGTACTAATTAGTGCAAATATGCACCTCAGCGCGAGATAACACTTCCTAACAAATTTCGTCATTAAGAATACTTTCTCGAGATCTCCTTCATATACCAATACCTGTGTATATATTTTTCTATAAAAGCCAATTTGCATAGATACAAATTTCTTGTTAATGAGTGATTTTAACATATAATTCAATGCAAGTCTTCGTTTATAGAATAGCTTAGGTTAGGTATACTCCCCAATTAGATGACAATCTCTTCAAGTCTCACTACAAAAACCGCGAGAGGAAACATTTTTTCCTTATGAACTGAACACTGCAAATGATTGGAATCACAAACCTTACCTTTGCTTTAAGTAAATGGACTTTTGAAATCTTATGAATTAGATTTAATTCTTAGTCAAACAGTTAGAAAAACTTGGAAAATTCTGAAAACAACTAAAAAATAAAACAAAGCCAAGGGATTGAAAAATCTTTACGTGGCTTCGTCGCAAGCTTTATAAAAATATATGCTGGCGCTGACGCTGGGCTGACCAGAATCGATGTTATGCATAAAATAATTGCATTTACGAATCTTGACTCTTTGACACTCGAACTCGAAGCGAGCGGAGGCGGAGCAGCAGAATTTAAGCGCCTTCTCAATTTACATACATATCTGTAGATACGTCGTCATCGCACCAACAGAACCAGCAGCACTGGCACCGCACCACCAACCGAAGTTGCTGAGAGAGGAGATACGGATAAAGGTGATGCTGGAATATGCGGGCTAGGTAAGGTAACTCCCACTCCTTATAGATGCCTGATGCAGTTCCTTATGCATCTAATATCGCTTTGCTGTCTATATGGCTGGCTCCAGCTTTAACTCCAACTCCAGCTTAAGGATACAAGATACATCCGAATGTAGTATGCACATTGGATCAAATAGATGTCGAGCAAGAAACGTCGTAGTTGTCGTCGTCGTCGTCGTCGCTGGCACTGGCGCTGAACTGGTGCTGCCGCCAACTTTACACACACCAAAGTGCTAGCAAAATGCAAAATCGTGACTAATTACAGAAATTAAAACGCTGTAATTAATTATGTATCTACGGATCCGATGCACCAGGCTCATACTAGATGTTTGTCTCTTCTATGGGTTGTGGTGCTGTGCGCCAAAAAAGAACACCCCCCTTAAAACTACCACACTATAATATAACTACATACGTATATAAATTCAATGCTGTCATCAACTTGGAGCCTTTTGGGTTATTGTTGACAACAACCGCTCAGACATTATAAAAAACAAAACATTTTCCCATATGTCTCGGTCTGGGTTCTTGAAGGATTATAGATAGATATTGTGTGTCCTATGAATGAATTGATTATCTCCCAGACTTTAGACATTCACATCATCACAAAAAAGGCTCAGGTCGGGCTGATCGATGGCGATGACGAGCGCCTGACGACTACGAACGGCGAAGTTACGATTTAATGAAATATGACTTGCAGCAATCAAAATTTAAACAAAAAGAATTCAAAATGTTTTTGGTTCACTCGTTGAGCTTAACCTATAATTCAAAGACTTATAAGGTAGCGTTCGGTAGGTATAAAGCTTCAAACCTTAGTTTGTATTATTTTGTTCATGATTTGATTTTTTCTCACAATGAAATGAGATTTATTACTTTGGTCGAGAGCATTTATTGTGGGACTTTAAAAAAACTTATAATATATTATATATACATTGTTGCGAAAGATTTATAAATGTTTCACAATTTTATTGAATTGTTTATAGGGCGTGGCATGTCAAAAAACTTGAAAAGGTGACATTTAAGACTGGTACCAACAAAATTTTAATTGAGTTACTGAAGGACAGCTTTTAGACCTAATTTTTTAATAATCACCACACAGTCAAATTGAGAGCGGCACATTCGGCCAGTACGGCTAAGGAACGAATCTCTGTACTTCACAGTATAATCGAATCTGGACTCGAGAGTAAGCTGATAGGCATTCCTAGAAACGTAAGTTTGACGGTTAAACTGTTTAAAGGGGGGGGGGGATTCAGCTGGATATATTTCACTAGATCATATTCCTTTAAAATAACGGTAAATAAGGGTAGGACCAGTAATTTTCTCAAAGGATTTTAAAACTTCTTCTTTGAATAGTGTCAAAGAGGCTTAAGTATGTTTCCAGAGCACCAGCTAGGAGTTATATTCAATTTTTCGACACTTTTAGGTTTTGAAAATAATAGCGATATTAGAAAGAGAGTAACGTTTCTTGGCCGTCTCAGAAAACTCAAAAATCTGGAAGAATTTTTGGTGACATCCCATCTGTGATCGTTCCACAAGAGTTAGTTGACGATTTACATATAGGAAACGTAGTGACCAGTTTAATGTCCTAAATAGCTCTTTTGAGCTCTTTTTTTAACTTGATTTGTTTGACAATATCAATGTGAGGAAGCAGCGATAACATTCTTTGGATAGAGTCCCACTTCAGACACGTCATCACAATTTTGTGTACATTAATTCAATCTTTCTAAAAAAATCAGATATTGTGTTTGGAAGAACGTTTTTCCAGTCGTTGTTTCAAAAAAATGGTCCTTAAAACTTTCATTTCTTGAAATTTTTTATATAAATACCTCTTAAAGGCTTTGTACACCGAAAAATTGTGTTCCCTAACGTCTTTTACACCCATCCAATTCTTGCTTTTGAATAAACATTTTGGACCTTCCAAACACACATAATCACTACGTTTGAATAAACAGACTGAAGTTATTGTTTTTAGCCAGGCTTGATCATAAATATTTAAGTTCCATACATTATCTATAGACCTATCGAACTTTTGACTTTAACATATTTTGTCTTTAAACTCATAACCCGTGCGCATAGGAACACAACGAACGGCAACGGTTCAAATAAAGTAGCAACATAATATTTAACCCAACAACATGTACCGCATGTAACCTCGCATGTTGTTCATTGCACTGCACTCGTTTCACATATTCAACACTGTACCTTACCTATGTAGGCCCAGACTTACCTGTATGTAAAGTTATAGGTTGAAAACATCAGTTTGAATTTTTTTCGATTATAAATATGTCCATCATGTGGTAAGGTGGCATATACAGATTGCGATATGCAAAAGCCCGCACGAATCCAACGCCACCGCCGCGCCGGCCGCCACTCCGCTTCCGACCGAACAACTAACCAACCAACCAGTTATTGTTGTTGTAATAGAAGAGGTTGGTATAGTTGGTTGTGGCGGCCATTCTAATGGCCCATTGTCCAGTCACTTCACCTGAAGCTACATAATTTCTAGTATAGTTCCGGCAAATCATTTTGCCGCGAAGAAGAAACGGGTCTCTTCGCCTTCGCTTCGCGCGTTTACCACCTCTGTCTCTCTCTTTGCGATGTCTGTAGCTTCCCGCACCATCAAATCGCGCTTCGACTTCTAACAACTATCTATCTATATGGTTCCAACAATCTGGTGTAATAACAGGGGCTACACAGCAAGTCCGCGAATGTGAAAGCTAACAAGGACTATGTTGGTGCTGTATAGTAACATCCAGCAACCACCACGATGATGATGATGACGACGAACGCCGCCGCCGCCAATGCTGATGCTGATGCTGGGGCATTCTAGTTAATTTTCCATCTCATATCAACAACAAACAATTCCGAAAGTCAGTCAATCAGAACCTGTCTGACCATCCGTCAAAGTTGCACATCACCATATCACCTCCGCGAAATTATCCTTCACGCGAATCTATTTTTTTCGTCGTCCGTCGTCGTAGTTGTTGTTGTTGTTGCTGTTATTTTGAATCGCGGCTGATGCCTGCGATGTATAAGTTGCCGCGCATCAGCCAAATATTCTAGCGCGCGGCGAAACATCTCTTTGAGGACATACTAAAGCAACTACTTCTATAGTCCGTCGTTTGCGTCCGTCGCCGTCGTCGTCGTTTGTAGCGAGATACTTATACCCGTTCAACGTATAGGTACAACATTTGTATAGATATTGGCGGAATCGGAGATGGATGGGATGATGCATACTGGGATGAAACGGGCGCTGCTGCTGCTGCTGCGAATGAAGATGGATAGTTGAATGGAGTTGGAGGAAGAGATGCTGATGACGTTACATACCGAATGGCGGTGAATATGCTTCAATTGAGCTTCCACCACACCACACCGCATCGCACTGAACCGTACTGAACCGCTTCTGCCGCTGATGCTTGCGATGTGTTGTGGGATTTGCTGATTTGCCATGATGCGGAATTATCAGAGATCCTTTCGGGGGGAGCCATCATTAAATTGCTTCCCAGGGACAAGGACGTTGGCGGTGGTGGCGGCGGGGGTGACAGTATATATATGGAGAAGTAATCACTCCCCATCAACCCGGTGTGCCTGTGCATACTTCAGCAATTATCTCCGCAAAACGTGAACGTTTTCTGTTTTGGACTCTCTATTTAGAAGAAGAATAAGGCGTGGGGAGGTGGAGAGGGTTAAACTCCCCCGATTTGTTGTCTAAATCTATGTTATTTTTTTCTCTCTATGAGCCCTGAACTTACGAGTATATGTATATGCGAAATGGACAGATGAGATATATGTAGTACATAGAGGACTCTTTGTGGGTGAAGAGGACTAATTTGATGGTGAAGCGATTTTTGAAAATTACTCGTACTCCGCGCGGTGATTTGCTGAAACAGTTTCTTCTCAGCAATTATTCAGTGCTCCACAAATGGGCAGAATGGGGTTCAATTCAAATGGAAAGATACTCCTAGATAGATGGACGGATGGATGGATAGATAGATAGATAGATAGATGTGCGAGAGAGCATCGCATGACGCAGCAATTGTAAAAGTCACTCTCTGCGTGGGTGGTTAATCTGTTTTTGGGTGGCCTGAGCCATCACAAGTTGAATTGTAGATACCTCTCTAAAAACACACACACATTTATGCCCCCTATATCACATCATTCCACATGAGATTACTCCAATTATTATAAACTTTGATGTCATGTTCAATTTTGTACTCGACCTGCTAGACGGGGTTATTCGGAGTATTTATACTCCTAACTGTGAATTTGTGATTGGTTTAAGGGGTTTCAAGCTTCGTGGTGCGTATTGAGGCCCTGTTTTAATAAATTAAAAGCAAATAAAACCCGTGATGACCTAGCCTTTGAAAGTAGGTTGTTAAGACCCAGATGGTGATTGTTTTTTGTTTTAAAATAAGGTCCCTTAGGGAAAGTTATCAAGATTTATCAAGAGCCAGGGCTATTTAAATCTTTGAAAAAATAAGACCCTCCACTTAAAAAGTATTAAGACCCATTGCTTCCTTTAATTTTTCTGGAATTGACATCAGGAACTATACTTATTCGTATTTAAGACTAGTGTTTTATTTATTTACAAATTACGACCCTTCACTTGAAATGGCGAAGACTTAAAGGTCCATACTTATGTAAATTTTAGGCTATCTCCTTTTTGATGAAGACCCTCAACTGAAAATTATTTATACCCTTAGCTCTCCGTTTTATTCAAGATTCAGGTTAGGTTCTTCTTGATGAGAAAATAAGACTCTAGATTTAAAATGGTTAACACCTGAAGCTGTACATTTTTTGCAGGATTCACATTTTAGGGTCCCAAGTTTTACACAAGCTAACCTGCTTAGGGTCTAAAAGGCTACTACACAACACCTTGTTCAAGAAAAAGTTACATTAACTTGCTTTTTTCCCTAAATGACTCTGTATAATATGTTGGCAGGGGGTACTAAGTGGTGTTTCGCTTTCCCAGTTAGGAACTTTCGTAAAAATTTTTTTTTACCACTATAGTCTTTCTAATTACAAACCAATCTAACATTTCCCCATTTCCCTCACTTTTGACAGTCTTTACTTAATGCCATTAAATTAGCTTAGTGAATTATGTAAGCATTCATCTACTACAACAACATTACAAGAAAAACATTATTTCCTATGTTAAACATCAAATTGGCCTCATCAACCACTTGAATACAGATTGGCACTTTGCGCGTTGCTTCCACTCCCAATCTTGAGGAATATATATATTTTTCTCAAAAACATTTTTAAGCTTATACAACAACTGATAGCTACCATAACCATCACCATTCAGCCATACCTTAAAATCGAAAGGAGGTGAAATAAAAAGACGATGTGCGACGCATGGTATAAAAAGTAGATCAGGCAAATAAGCTTGCCACATAGAGCCAAAACAACGCAACATCTTCTGAAGATCTTTTCCGTCGGAGAGACATGTGTGTGTGAGATGGACACAAAATCAGTGAGTTTTGGAATTTCTTTGTATTAATATAACTTACATACGCAAAAAGCACCTTTCTCTCTCTATCTCACCTCCCTCCTCCCTGTCTTTTGACATTTTTCCCTTTTTAAACGAAAAAGGTCAACGTGTTAAATACAAGGAAGCAATTTCAAATCCTTCATCAAGGTCGTAAATTTTGAACATCCCATTTATTGGTGGAGTTTCTCGATTTAAAATGATCAAAGAGAATGGGGAGAAGAGGGTTTAAATGTTGTTGTTGTTGATCAGAAAGTGAGCGACTATACGACATTATACACAACATCGTACAACGACGACCGACGGACGATCGTATTAAGACTTATTCAAAGCGAATCTGTGTGTTATTTTGCTTATCAATAAGTTATTGGAATCGAAGTGCACTTCAATTTCATCCCGATGTCCAAACGGAGGCCTGTGTATATCTTTTAAAACGGTGAAGGGCAATATCACTTTAAATTTTCGCAGGGTTGGATTTTACCTGGAATTTTGGGATAGTTTGCGTATTATTTTCTTTTTGAGAGAAGAATTCCAGAAATAAGTACTGGCATTCTCACCCGGGCGCCAGTTAAGGTATTTTTTTGTATTAAGACTCCGTATTGAGTAGGGAAAGTGGATTTATTTGTATGTATTCTATTGTACCACACCTTAAAAATTTAACAATTTTATTAAATTTAAAAAAAGGAAATTTGATGGTAAAAGGAGTCCTTATCCGGGCGCCACTTAAATTTCTTAGTAGATTATAAAGCTCAGTAAGGAACTAGAAAACGTATTGGGATCATTTTTGCATGATTTTTGTCTAAACACATTTAAAAAGCTATTCACAAGCAGTTACGAAGCATATACCAATATCCATACCCGGGCGCCAATTAACTTTAATTCATATTTATCTGACTAGATTCATCATTTAGCTATTCAAAGTAGTTCTCAGCGGACGGGTTTTATTGCATCGAAATACAAATATTGAAAAAGCTGTAAAATTATTAAAATATAGATAATTTGATGGTAAAAAGAGTCTTCAATTGGGCGCCAGTTAACTTTTTAATCTGATTATAAGAATTGGGGTCTAGAATAACAAAATTATTTCTCTTCTTCTGAATAACCATTTGTAAAATTGACAAAATGTCCTGGGTAAATTGTTACGAGGTCATGAAATTGGCCCTGAAGATGAACAACCTTTAAAAAAAGGAAATTTTATGGTAAAAGGAGTCCTTAACCGGGAGCCACTTAAATTTCTTAGTAGATTATAAATCTTACTAAGAAACTAGAAAACGTATTGGGATCATTTTTGTATTATTTTTGTCTAAAGACATTTAAAAACTATTCAAGAGCAGTTAAGACGCATATACCAATATTCATACCCGGGCGCCAACTAACTTAAATATCATATTTTTCTGATTATATTCAACATTTAGCCATTCGAAGTAGTTCAAAGCGAAAGGGTTTTATTGAATCCAAATAAAAATATTGAAAAAGCTGTAAAGTTATTGACATAGATAATTTGATGGTAAAAAGAGTCTTCAATTGGGCGCCAGTTAACTTTTTAATTTGATCATAAGAATCGGAATCTAGAATAACAAAATTTTGTATCTTTTTCTGAATAACCATTTGTAAAATTGACGAATTGTCCTGGGTAAATTGTTACAACTCACAAAATTGGCCCTGAAGATGAACAACCTCATTTCATCCCTGATTTAGTCTCTGATTTAAATTTTCCAATTTTTGCTTAATATTAAATCTTAAGAAGTCCAATTCGCGAGTTATTGCTTTGTTTTCTAAAAGCCGCTCACTTAGTAAGTGCAGTCATGTCAGATGGAACGGACTTTATGAACAGTGCGGCGAATGTTTGGTGGTGCAACTCTTAAGTAACGTAACACACCTATACATAGACTTAATAAGATGCATATTGCAAGCTTTTTTTTACACATTTGTGATGAATTTTTTTACATTTATTTATTCATATTTTTTTTTGCTGAAAAAAAATGTTTCAATTTTCATTCCAACTGTCCAACTATATATGGGCGATAATGTCAGACATTTATCAAGCATAACGAATCCCCATAACCGAAATCGTTTGCAAGTGAATTGTGACATTTTATTAAAATTGCAACAATGACACTTCCTGCCAGGCATTGTTTTGTATCGTTTCGTTATACATTTTTGTTTTATTTTGTGTTGACACATTCTTTCCCATTAATCCCAAAACATGGCCGGATTGATGGTCTTTATTAATAAAACAAAAATACAAAAAGTACCTACGTCATACCTACCTATACGTTATATGCACGTACCGTACACCCAAAAGCCATTCAAAAAGGAGTCCCGCATTTTTTGTCATTTTTAATTCATTCCCCTGAGGGTAATGGGGTTCTGATGTGGAAGAGGTATACCTATAGGCATAGCAGTGGAGAGTTGCCAAAACTGATTCTACCCATGGACAGCGCACATAGTCATAACTTTAGTGCATATGAAAACTCCATTGTGCACATATTCCCAGTTAAAGGATATTCACAAAACGAATACAAAATAAAAAGAAATCAAAAACGAAACAAAAATGAAAATGAAAAAAAAAAACGAAATTACAATTCCAAGGGAACTCGGCGAAAAATCCATTCAGCAACTTTTGACAGGAACTTCATGTGAAAAAGCGATTGCAATCGACCAAATGAAATCATGCGAAATGGTTTTCAAAGGATATTCATGCCTCGTATATGACGTACGAATACATATACAGATATGCCTATGAACGTACACGTCCTTTTTTTTAATGTATTTTTGAATTTTTGGCCATGGTCTCTGTTCGAATATGGATTGGAATTTCAGTCATAATACGAGTGGAACAGGATAGAAGATATAAGAAGAAAATAAAAATGGATGAAATGCATTCAAGTGTGAGGTTATGTCGCATTCATTCAAAACGGATCGGCATCGGAGTTTGGTTTGGTTCGATTGTCGATGCAATTTTGTGAGGAATTATATGCAATTTATTGAGGATACACACGAAATATGTCCACTTCCGTAATATCTGCAATTTGTTGGAATTTCAATATTTTTTACGAGGCTGACAAATGAGAGAAATCATAAAATTCATGGTATTATAATGGAAGGGGGGTACTCAATTAAAGAAGAAAGAAATATTAATTTTCAAAATGAAAATTTCACCGTGGAAATTTCAAAAAATCGATTTTTTTATTTGGAATGGTCCTCTAGAATTTCAAAAAATTATGTCCCAAAAGATTAAGCACTCGGATTTCGAGTTTAAGTATTAACATTTATGAAAAATGTATTTCTGATTTTCTATTACTCCAAATTTCAAATGGGTTTATCTTAATTCTGAATTTTTCACGTTGGCCGTATTTTTGACTCAGACGATTTTTCACCATTTTACTTGAAATTTTGAATATTATTTTCTTTGTATTATAAAGTTCATTTTTATCTGTTACATATAAGAACTGTATGGTCAGTTTTTCATTCGTGAAAAATTCAAACACAAGATTTTCGAGAAGTCGAAAAAAGTGGATAGCCCGATTCCGTCCGTCCTGCTGTCTGTCCTGGCCCTTACAGCCAAATTCATTGGGCCAATCGAGTTCAAATTTGAAAATTAAGATGTAAGCAGATTTGAGTTAGCCGTTTTTTTTTAATTTTTTCTTAAAACCAAAAATAACAGTAGTCCCCAAATTGTTTGGTCAAAAATCGAAAATTCGAATTTTCTCAAAAACGAACCGATAGATTTTGATTAAATTGTCTCTAAAATGTTTCCTCTTTACTTGGCTTTTTTCATTTAAAAAAACAAAAAAATATTTTTGTATTGTTCCAGAAGGGTAGCCCCCCCCCAATAGAACCGTTATTTTTTTTAAGTTCTCTCAAGAACTCATGAACTGATTTCAACATTTTTTTTTTGCACAAGCTCTTATATTGGTTTAATAATATTTGATCATCAAAAATGTCATTGTATTTTTTTTTTTGATAAATCGAAGACCTGTCATAATTTTTTTTATGAAAATCGAAAGTAAAACGTATCTTAATTAGTTATTTATAAGTAATTGCAAATTGAAAATAATTTTAAAATACTATTTTAAAATTCTATATGCATACAAAATAAACTTAAAAAACTGTTGCAACGATTTTCGAAAACAAAATTTAATAAATAAAAGTTTTTTTGATTGAATAAATTGCATTTAAATTTAATTAAGGCAAATCTATTTTATGAGTACATTTTTTTAAATTTGAAAACATGAGTAGTATTAAAAAGCCTTGTTTGTGCGACCAGTCGTGCAATTTATTTTCTATTGCATTGTTCGTTCGTTATCGACGATTAACTGAAAAATTTGTAATCAAGTTTATCACTTACCTTTTTAGAAATATGCCATTTGGCTAAAATAAATCAACAAAATTATTGGACCCTTATGACTCCAACATTTCAAGAGCTCTTATTCGTTGAAAGAAGAACAAGGCATTCCATGCCTGACGCATTGAACCATCATCTAGAATTTTTCAAAAAATTGTAAGAATAAACCAACTATTCTCAAAATATGTAATACCCGTTTCATGATGGTGCGTTGGACTGTCATGGCAGAGGTCTTGGGTTCAATCCCAGCCTGTGCCATCTAAAGTTTTTTTCACGGGCACTGCCTCTTGCTAAGGAATTGAAAAATTCTTCAAGAGTAATTCTTGTCATGAAAAGTGCTTTCTCAAAAAATTCTGCTGTTTGGATTCGGCTTAAAAAAAACTGTAGGTCCCCTCCATCCCTGACAACTGTACTCGCACACAGGAATGGTTGAATGTTATAAGTCACTAGACCCTAGTTCTCAACGGACTGTTACGCCACCTGATTTATATTTATGCTCAAAATAATTCGATTTCCTTAGAAATTGCAAAGTATTAATAGAAACGATAATCTTAACTTTTTAAATTTCAAAATAGAGACTTCCTAACTTTGACAGTTGAGCCAAAAAATTGAAACTCATACGGGCCCTAAATAAGAAACCCAGCATAAATTTTTAACAATGTACATTTTAATATGATTATTATACGAATGAAATGTTTACACCGCTTAATGACGTAAAAGTTCTAATAGACAAAAACACTCTAACACGAATCCAATAGGAGTCTCGTTCACACTCATGTATATACGAGAATGTTTCATCAACATTTCAAGTGTTCGAAATGACATTTTCTAAGAACAAACTGTTAAATATGTATACTTATGTCACTTGTAAATATTGATTGATCTTCTATTTATTAAAAATGAATAAATTAATAAAAAAAAATCTATAGTTAACCGTCATGACGGACGATGGAAAAATTACTATATTTACCGCGTAACATTTTGTGTCATTTGATTCTCATTACAATTATCAGCTATTTTTGCTTCAAACTAAATATAATATCTATACTTGTACCTCAACCAACTTTCTTGTTGTAGATAGGTATGAAATAAAATAACACGATTTGGAATCGCTAATATCATTTTTATTATTGAATTATTCATAACTGAGGGTGCCCTCAAATTTAATCATAAAAACTACATATAGAATATTTATAAAGCCTCGTGTATCGTGTTCATCATCATCATCATCAGCTTTTTATTGTTCGCCTTCTGTTGTACTACAGGAAATACCAGCCTTTTAATCAGATCGAGCAAAGCAAAAGCTGTCTTTCTCCTCAGCTGATGTTTGCTAAATTCCTCAACAATATTATCGGGCTTCAGTTCAGAGTCAGCACCGTAGGTTTTTTGTAGTACTATAATATGTAGATTGTAAAGACTATAGAGAAGAAAACAGCAACATTATACCAGCAGTCATAATTCAAAAACAAAAGCACGCTCATTGTTTGTTTTGCATTCAAATGATTTTAAGTTATGATCGCAAATGAAATGAATAATATACGAAACCAATTGTTGTTGGTTGTTCTTCTTCGAAAGCGATATTGTATATGTATGTACGGCGCGGCGGCAGCGGTCGGACGGACGACTATACCGTGATCCGATCATCATCAGCCATCAGAGCTACAGCAATAGCATATGCAAAGAAGCTATAAATACTCCAAGCCCTCTATTATTAGGTCGCGCTGTCAAAAATAACATAGTTTATTTGACGTGCGAATCGATGGATGTCTTTTGTATTAAACTACACTATCGTACTCGTACTCATACCTACTCGTGTATATCGAATCCATGATGATGGGGCCATGCGAAAGTCATGTCAATGAAATTTTATCTATGAAATATTTTATCTTCTGGCCAGTAGCCACTTTTTTGTTGTCATTTAACATTATTTAGGTAGGTACGTGCTGATAGGGGGCGCATTAAAGGGGGTAACCTACAACTGTTGGCAATTTTGAAGGGGCGGTTAAATTTAAGTTCAGAGACATATGTAAATTTTTGTTTAATTAATTTTTAAAGTACTAAGACGTACATATATGTATACATTTACGATTTCTAAGGCGAAAGAAACAGAAAAGCACCAATAAAACTGAATAATCAATTAGCAATTGAAATCCCTACATCTCAGAACTATCATAATGAGCTCACCATTTCTTGAATTTTGTTATGAAAGGTAAAAAAGATTTATATTTTGGCTGTAAGCCTCAAAAATCGGGTTAAAATTTTTTGAAGAAGCCAAATTTTATGTTTCAAAAATTATTTCGAAAATTTGCAGAAAAATTAAAAAAGCATCTGCATCTAATTTATGATTTCTATGAGAATTTAGATGCTCTAAGTTCGTATCCGACATCAACATTTCCTAAATGATTTTAATTCTTGAGCAGTCATGGTCTAAAAGTTAAATAGACGATTTTTCCGGTATGTTTGAGGATGTTTAAAAAAAATCGTACACTATGACGTATACGTACTTTTTGGCATTCACAATTTTTCTATGGTATTTTCAGTTGCGGCAAAATAGATATATATTTTTAATAATAAGAAAAACACTTTAGTTTCTGATCAGACCTTATAATTCATTGATATTAATAATGTGGTCGTACCTTTCGTTTATTGGTAAAATTTCTTGTGTCAATTTTCCATTACCATTTTTAATTTTATTAAATAATCAATGGTTAACTTTATTAAACGTCAACAGTAGAAAATAATTTATTTATTTATTTTATTTATTTATTCATCAATATGAGATTTAATTATCTACAATTAGACTACTAGATAAATATTTACATGTGTACGATTTATTAAATAAACTTAAGTTAAATATAAATACTTAAAATATAATTAACATGAAAAATATATACAAATAAAATAATAAACAATCATTAATAGATTTTATGCAACGAAAAAACTTTAAGTCATCGGCGAAAAGAAGTTGACTAGAATTGAGGAAAATACTAGGTTAGTCATTTATAAAAATTAGGAAAAGAAGTGGTCCAAGATGGCTACCTTGGGGCACACCAGATGAAACCAAAATTGGTTTTGAGAGAACTTCGTTAATGCAAACAAATTGAACTCGACCCTTAAGATAAGATTCCAACCATTTCAAAAACATAGAATGAAATCCAAAATTTTGTAATTTCTTAATTAAAAAAGAGTGATTTACTCTATCAAATGCCTTTGAAAAATCGGTATAAATTACATCAATTTGATGTCCTTCTTCGAGATTATTTAAAACGAAATTGGAGAAAATAGAAAGATTAGTCGTTGTTGATCTTCCTGCAACGAATCCATGTTGTAGCTCTGAAATGTGTTCCTTAACTAAAAATGTTAGTTTTTCATATATCAATTTCTCGAAAAGTTTTGGAATACACGACAATTTGCAAATCGGACAGTAGTTGGATGTTTGCTGTTTAGACCCTGATTTGTGAATAGGGTTTAAAAATTATTTCTTCCATGATGGAAGAAATTCGCCGTTCTTTAAAGTGCTATTAAAAATTATGAAAAGCGGTTCAGCTAGAGAAACAGCACATTTTTTAAGAACAATAGGTGGAATTTCGTCTGGAGCTGGTTTATTGTCATCATTTAAACTCAAGAGACCATCTTCAATTTCGGATATATTTAATTTTAAACAACCAATATCTGTCTTAGATTCAAAGACAAATATTTGGCTGTCCATGCTGAACTTCCATTCGAATTAGCGTAACTAGATAACAAATACTTGATACATTTGAAAATGTTGCCCCAAGGTAATTCATACACATGGGAATACCAATTTTTTTACTCTTGATGTAGGACCAGAATGACTTACTATTTTTTTTTAAGGTTAGATTCAATTGATAAAATATACTTTTGAAATAAAAATTTGTTAAGAATATCGAATTCTCGTTGCAATAGGATATAAATATTTTGTAGTTCATCTTTATTTTCTGCTTTCCGTAAACGTTTATAAGCCTTGTTTTTTCTATTGCTTAAGTTACTTAGCTTTTTATTGAAATTAGGCGGCTTGGAGGCACTATCTTTAAAAACTTGGTCCGATTATTCGCATAAGCTGGTGACATTGACATAAACGAAAGAACTTAGAGTCATGTCAAACATGGGTTTAGCGGTTAAAGAGGGTAAAACAAAGTACATGACATGCTGTCATCAAGAAAGGACCTATAACACCAACGTCTCGGTCAAAACATCACCATCGACAGACGTAACTTTGAGGTTGTTTAAGGCCTTTGTCTGCTTATAGGATCTGCTATGAACGCAGAAAACAATACCAGTGCTTAGATGAAACGAAGGATAACTCTTGCTAACCGCGCGCCGTTTTTTTGGGCTAAGAAAGAAATTTAGTAGTAAAAGCCTCTCTCGAGCAATCAAAGTGTCGTTATATAAGACCCTTATCGTACCCGTCCTGCTATACGGTACAGAAGCATGGACTACGACAACAGTGTATGAAAGCATCTTGGGTCGTTTCGAGATAAAAGTTTTCTTGCGTCATCAACGTGAAGATGGAATAACGAGCTTCACGGACTGTAGGATGGATGTGAGTGGCGCGCACAAGTTGAAAATGAGCTCACCCAACTTGGAGCGCGCAACTGGAGACATCGAGCTAGGGACCGAGCTAGATGGAGAAGTTTGTTTGTTGTGGCCCTACTTTATACACAGGACTATAGAGCCACCTTAATTAAGTAATAGTTAGGGGTTTCAACAAATTTAAAATGGTCATAAAAAATTGACAGATACATACACTGAAGTTAGCATATTTTTAGAAATAATTGATTTCATCGGTCCTTCTAGAGTTAAATTCGTGTTGGAAAAATGTTTGAAGATCTCAAATTTTCAATATGACAAATACATGGCTTCCTCGTGGCATCCTCGATTTTCACTTACCTTAGGCTGTCAGGTGTAAAGTTGTTGTACTCTTGTAATCTTTTAGGAAAATCTTCATAAACATTCAAAAGATTCTTAAAGCATATTATTATATTCTAGTTTGAAGTGCTCCTGACTTTTTCAGTATAAAGTAGGACATACAATTTATTTGTTAGTTTTCAAATAAAAGCTTAACGCTGATACAGGCCAAAATGAGGTGTAAAGGTAAAACAAAAATCCTACCCTCATGAAATATTTGATGAACGCATTGAAGTTATCAATATTGTGGTTTGGTCATATTTATATACATCTTTCCTTCAATAAAAAAGATTCCTGGTTCTTAGCCATAAGAAGACTCAAATATTTTTTATATTGGTTCCATTCGAATTAGTATTGAAAACTTCAAAATTTCTGGCACACGTATTAAACTCATAATCACACAATTTTTTTTTTTTTTTTGATTCAGTGATAACGTTGTAAAGCTTAAAAATAAAATAATTATTTTAATTCAACAATGTACATATTGTTTTTAAAATCGATGCATACAAATGAAAAACAATAAAATTAATACAAAATATGAGCATGAAGATTTTTCAAGAGAAAAAGAATTGATAATGAATGAATTTTGTGATAAACATCAAAGGAGTTTTTTAATCTGCTTTCATAAATGTAATAAAACGATGTGAAATGAAGTGTTTACACATGTTTCTAAAATAAAGACGATGTTTTTTTCAATTATGTCCACATTATCTAAGAATTAACGAAGTTTAAGGGATTTTGCACGATATTTATGGGAGTTACCAAAAGTTATAGAGTTAGAAGGAAATAAATCACCTCTGGGCTCTTCAATTTAGTTAAACAAAAAACTGTTTCCTATCTTTAATGGCTGAAACACAAACACGCTTCAGCTTCGGTTTCGTCTGCGTTACGATGGGCCTGCTTCGAGGTTGCTTTGAATGACATTTCTGAAATGACACTTCTGTCATTAGCAGCTGTTATTTTTTCTCAAAAAGTTTGTTTTGATTTTTCGTGCAGTAAAAGATATGAATTTTGAAATCGAAAAATTGAATTTATCACGGAAGTAGCTTACACAGCCTATCGTGGGTATGTATGTTCAGCTCATGGAGCAAGAAGAATCGCAGACTGAGAGACGTTGGTGCGTCCGGGAGCTCAATCTACGAAGTTCTTCAATCTATGAGGAGTTCTTCGAAACTCATTTTTTGTTCTACAAAAATAAAACGTTTTCAATAAATACTTATTGTATAGTTATTCTTTTATATTTTAATAACTAAACTTTTAACTTTTTCTAATAAACAATGGTTATACCTCCAAATGCAAATGTATTTTGTTTGTTGAATTTTGTATAGCTGTTGAGCTGTCAGACAAAACAAATGTTCAGCAAATTTGAATTAGAGCTTCCGTTTGGATCCACATTACGTAACATTACGTTCTTTTCCTTACGATTGTCAAACGAAACGTGATGTCAAAGCTTCATTGTGATAGCATGCATTGAATTCCTATGGCTGAGCTCGTAAACGTCAGGTGAAGGCGAAGCTGAAGCGTGTTTGTGTTTCAGCCATAAGCATCAAACTTAATTTTCTAATATCTTATAGTCTCGTGTAAGTTTTAAGCCAATTGTCATATGAATTTTATATGCGTAAGGGTAGTTAAAGTGGTTTTGATTTCTTTTGTATTTTGCCGTTTGCATTGACAAAACTAGAAGTCTCATAGCTCCAATGAGTCTTAGGCCTTCTTAGAATCGATTCTTCCCTGGTCTAACTGACAAATAAGAAAAAAGGGGGTGCCAGCTGCTATATTGGCAAATGGCATAGAATATTTATTGAACCATATAATATGCATCATATTTTGTTACAATTACAATTCAAATTATTACCTCCGTTTGTTTGAAACTATGTTATGTGTACTCATATCTTAGCCAATAATTCTTTCATTTTGCGATGGGGAAATCAGTAAATTAAGATTTTAAAAGCTATGAAATGAACTAAATTGAAACACATATTAGGAATGTTTATCGTACGAATTTAGTTCATCTGATGACCGCACCCAATATGTTGCTTTTGTCGCGTAGTATTGTCAAAGTCAAGAAAACCATGACTATAACCGTGCATCATAAAGTACGGTTGAAATAAACACAAACCCGTACCCGTATAAATATACAAGTAGATAATCAGATATCGAATATTAATTTGCATAAAATAAAGTTGGATTTGGATTATTATTAGTATAATTCATGTGAATTCGAATTTATATGATTCTGATTACAATGCGCAACATGTGTGATGATAGATAGATAGACTCCGTCAGATACGCTGTATACGCTCTCTACGCAGCTCTATAGGTATGACTCGCACGCCGGGTGGCCCGTCTTCGTCTACACGTTAAGGTGTCTTCTTCTATTAAGTCAGCAACACACGTGTAATCTCGCATTTAGCAGTCGCATTCGGATCGTATTCGATAATTAACACTGCATAATGTCTGCATACTTATTAGCCATACAAGTTTTAATATAGAAATATACTCGAATATCATATCGCAGCTACATTTTATATGGAAAATGGATATGAAACGGGTCCGCATAAGGCATAGAAGTTTATATGTAATATGGTGGTCAGCGTAAACAACTTCATTCGATGACAGCGGATTTATGCATATTATTTAGGCTTTTGTTTTATTGTCACATCAGACAACTACGACTACCTTAGTCTAGAGCCATATGATGATGGTATACCTAAGTCGGGAATCGACCGACCGACCGCGACGGTTCTCCTGGTGGCATCCTGGATAGATATGGCTCATAGACCGCCATCACGCGATAGATATGTAGAATCCCTTCAAGTGCCAGACAGACGTAGACGACGACAACAGTGACTATATGACTACGACAACAACCAATGTCTAATATTCCCTATTCCAACTATATAAGCCTAGAACGAAAAAAATGTCACTTTTTCACAAGAAAGGTTGTATTATCGTGATGTGTAATCTGGGAATTTTGTACAGCAAAATGAAATTCAGAAATCCGTCATAAATTGCCATGGCTCGCTCTATGAGGTGTTGATAGGTTGTGCAAAAAGTTGTATAGAAATTAATATCACACAATAGCAGCAATAGCTTATGCTTTTCAAATGGAAATATGAGATGGGATCAAGTGGTATTACATAAAGCACATATCGAAGTGTTTCTAGAAGAAGAAAAAATTGCATTTTTTCACTTGACTGCCAGTAACATTTGTTTTGTATATTGATAGACATGATATCAACATACAGGACTATTCTTATATCATTATTTTCACCTATTATTTTCTTAAAAGCTGCTTTTAGGCTTCAGTTCGATGCACAAACCCATAGAAGAACCACACGAAGGACTGTTTATCTAAAAAGCACCATTTCTACCATGATACATTTTAATTTAATCGAATCCTATTTGTGTTTAATACTTTCCTTAATTAGTATTATATAATGCTCGAAATAATATACCAACAACGGTGTGACCATGTTAGGCTGTCTAGAAAGTGAAATCATCAATTAAACTTTATTTAAAGAAGGAGAATGTATGAAAAATCATAATAAAGCTCTGAAAGTTTAGTAGAGTTAAGAGTATTCGGACTTAAATTCAATTATTTAATAGTGTAAAATTGGATTAAATGTATTGAACACTTCAAAATTATGAAATTTCTTGTTGGAAAAAAACTTAATGCTTCTATTGCAATAACTGTTACTTTTTAGTGTCAAACGTGATCACTGTCTCAACATTTCTTCATTTCTATTTTAGAACACATATGCTTTGTTTTGTTTTCATAAATTCTTAAAAATCTACTAGTAGCGAAAAAATCTCAATACTGTTGCATTTTAAACCTGGAACATTCTTACACTATTCCGTTGTTACACTCTATAAAGCAGCCACAGTTTAAAATTCCGTCATAGGCATTTTAACTGATTGTTAACATTAATATCACATTTCTTGTTGTGTGCCATTGGCATTTTGTGTCATTTTATGGTCATAACCTCCAGTAACTACCCGTAATCTGACTTCAGTATTTATCATCCCACTGAAATATATTATTTTTACCTTTTGACATCCTTAGAGTCAAGGTCATAACATTAATCATAAGTGTAAACCTCCAAACACTCCTTCAAGTCTTGAACCAACTTGACAGAAGAATATTTGTCTACTATATTCAATGCATTTTTACAGAAGTACGAAAAATACTAAAATAATAAGGAGTTTTCATTCAGTAGACTCTATTTTTATCGAAGAATGAAAGAATAATCCACATACTACATAGGTAAACATAGCCGCAACCGCAAGTCTACCAACTTAAATAAATTCTAAGCAGCACCTTTTTTTCGTTCGTAAAGTCTATAGAGATACACTCGTACTTCGACTTTCTGACTGGACGCAATTTATCATTCCACGTAAATGCCCTGCACTCACTCAAGGATATTCATAAATTAAGCCATATAACAAATAGTTGCTACAATGACCAGGCAGACAAGATCGTAGCGAAAGATGTCTACGTACAATCTATTCCATGCATGTAATTTTGATTATACCTACAAGTGAGAAGTTGGAATACCTTTTAGCTTTGACTTTGGTCATCGAACATGACAAACAGAAAAATGTAAGAAAAAAAAAAAGAAACGTTCAACACTCGAGTCGAGACAGACACTCTGGCCCGCAATCCCATCCACACACCCTTTCAAATAAAAATAAAAATAAAATCAGAATCACACCCCCTCACCCTCTCTTTCTTCTCATAATCAAAACGAAGTGCCAAAACCATTATCATAAAAAGCAAACAAAAAAAAAAGAAGAAATACGAATAATAAAAAGTATCAAACCTCAAGACAAAACAACATAGTATCGTCGTCGGACTAATAAAAAAGAGTGTGCTTTATGAATATCTATCAAGACAATATTACCCATACCCTATATCCATCCATGGTTTACCATCAGCTTACCTATACTCCAACTCAATCCCGAACTCGAACTCGAACGAATAAAAGAAAATTCATTCCCAGATTTTATTGGTTTCTAGGATTTTTCACAAATAAAATTGTCCAGTTCTTATTTATA
This sequence comes from Eupeodes luniger, assembly GCA_951509635.1. Classification (NCBI taxonomy): domain Eukaryota; kingdom Metazoa; phylum Arthropoda; class Insecta; order Diptera; family Syrphidae; genus Eupeodes; species Eupeodes luniger. The sequence goes on from OX608075.1 coordinate 16,855,260, forward strand.
TTGGAGTTGAAGTTGCAGATTTTTTGTTGGTGTGATATTTTTATGATGATATTTCCATTTTATTTGTCCTGCTTTATGCCATACGAGGACAACTTGATAGGATTTCCCCCAGGAGGATTGTGAATATTACGCTTCCTTTCGATTTTGATATGTATGATGCGGTGGACAGGACATATGTATGTGATGTGCAACTGGAACAAAGCGACATTGTTTTTCCTTTACTTCTACGAGTACCTATACAATGTGATTTGAGGTTTGAGGTCAAAAGGATGTTTTTCCGTATTGCTCCTCGTTCGTTTTCGTTCATGATAAACATTTTATTTTGAAAGACTTTGAGTATAGGAAAATTGTTATGTGCACTTCGTGATATCAGTCAGATACTCGGATCAAGTTCAACAGCGGAAATCCACAAGCTTCATCTGGGTTCAAGGAATAACAAATTTTTGCTATCGAAGCATTGCGTCTGTCAGGAGGTTATGGGATGGGATTGCATCTGGAAAAGTTGATATTTGCATGCTGGATATATGGATAGTCTGCTCCCTTATAAACTGTTTTCCAATAAGAGGTTTTATTTTGATAATTGAAAGAAAAAACAAAGCTATAACTAAAAATGATTGAAATTGTTAAAACTCACTACAAATATGGACAAAATTCATTTCACAAACTTTAAAGACCACTTTTTTTCGTCGTGAAGAACCTTCCGCAGTCTTCGTAATTTGGTTAATATCGTTAAGAAAAAAAGAGGCTGGCATGCGACCCACACTGATAACTTCCCATCCTGTCTGTCGATTTGTCTTGCTTAAAAGTTTGTAGATTTTCGTGTTTTTTTTTTAAAAGTTTTTTTTTTGCATATAATGAAATAGTTTGATTTCAAAATCAATTTTTGTTAGCGAGATTTTTAGTCGAAAACCAATTTTAGTAGCATTTCTTAAAAAAAAAAATATTTCTGATATAAACAAAGACAAATTGGATGAATGAAATTAATTTAAAGTCAATATCTCCTATTGTTCACGAGATATCGAAAACTGCACATCAATTTTTACAAATTTTGCGTACTATTTTTTGTAGATTTTAATTTTTTATGAAAAAACTCACTGTTGGATTTTTATAAAAAATGCACTGAACGTCGAAAACAATATTTTCTGTGAGATAAAATAAGATTGAAGCCAATATTTTCAATTTTTGAAAAGATATTTGAGTCGAAAGTAAATTTTTACTAAGTTTAGTCTTGTTTTTTTAGGTTTTTATTTTTTTTGTAAAAAAAACTGTCAATTCGATTTTTTTCAAAATTTTACCGAATATTTAAAACAATATTGCTTATAACAAAAAATTATTTTAAAGCCAATATCTTAAAGTCAATTTTTACCAACTTTTATTAATTTTTGTTTAGTTTTTATTTTTTTGTAAAAAAACTGTCAATTCGATTTTTTTCAAGGTTTTACTCAATGTTTACAACGATAGTTTTAAAAAGATAAAATTAGTTTAAAGCATATATCTTAGAGTCTTGAAAAGATATTTGAGTTGAAAGTCAATTTTTACCAACTTTTAGTAATGTTTTTTAGGTTTTTATTTTTGGGGAGAAAACTGTCAATTCGATTTTTCTTAAAATTCTACAGAATGCTAAAAATAATGTTTCTTATAAGATAAAATTAGTTGGAAGCCATAATCTCAAATTTTCGAAAAGATATTTAAGTCGAAAATCAACTTTTAACAACTTTGAGTAATGTTTTTATAGGTTTTTATTTTTTATAGAAAAAACTGTAGATTCGATTTTTCTCAAAATTTTACCAGATGTTAAAAACATTATTCGTCGTTGTACAAAATTGTTTTGGAGATGAAATCGTTTTTTGTTCGTAAATTTTTCGAGTAAATAATATTTTTTTTTTAGTTTTTTTGATTTCTAAAAAAAACCGTTAATTGGAATTTTTTTCCAAAAATATATATGTTTGGTATCACGTTACAATACATAATATAAAATTTAATTCAAGTCTCTAGCGTTATTGGTTCGTGAGATATTTAGGGTTAACCAAAATGTTCACCTTTTTTTTTTAACTGCTATGGTAAAAAACCACCCACTCAATTTTCTTGAGAGCCCTTTCTGCATCTTTCTGCTGTTTTTTAAAATAGGTCTTTTTGTGCGTGTGAGATACTTTGCAGAAAGGACTATTAGAAAAGTTGAATGGGTTGTGAAAAATTTGGTTGACCAAAAATATCTCTTGAAAAAAGAAAAAATTTCATATTATGCAATGTACCAACTAATATAAACTCAAAATAAAAATCAACTAACTTTCTAAAATCAAAAAATGTGTCACTTCGAATATTTTGCGAACAAAAAATGATATTAAAAAATAAATAAATTAGGTGGTGCAACCGTCCGTAGAGAACCATAGCTTTATGACTTACAACTCACAAACATTGCTACGTTCGAGTAACTGCAGGGATTGAGGGGACATAAAGTATTTATAAATGCCAAATCCAAACGGGTTATTTCAGAAAGCACTTTTCATGACAAGAATTACTCTTCGAGGATTTCTCAATTCATCGCAAGACGCAGTACCGGTGAAAAAACTTTTGGTGGCTCAGACAGGGATGTAACTCAAGACCTCTGGTATGACAGTCCTACGCACTAACCATCACGCCACTGGTACTATAAGAATGATATTACATCAAAAATAATTGTATACATTAAAAAATATAATTTTTGAAAAATGGAAGTTTAGTTTACAAATAATAAAAACATCAAAAATAATACATTGAAGTTGGTAAAAATATCTTGCCAAAAATTAAAGATATACGCCTTAAACGAATTTTATCTTATAAAAAAAAATTGGTTTAAATATTTGGTAAGATTTTTTTAAAAATCTAATTTTTGTATAAGAAATAAAAATCTAAACAAAAATACTACAAGAAATTTACAAATTATTATTTTTAACATTACATTACATTCCTTTTTTTGAAAAATCCATTTGTCATTTTCTTATAAGGAATAAATACTTCCAAGAATTCCACTAAAAATTAGAAAAAAAAATGGTTTTCAACTTTATTGTCTCAGATATTGCAATTAAATTTATTTGATCAAATGCAAAGTATTTTTTTATATTTTATTTTCTAGAAAACCATTAGTGACAAATTTTTTACAAAAAAGAAAACGAAAACGTACAAAGACCTCAATTATCATGGAAATAAAATTAAACTTTGTTTAACTTATGCAAAATTTAAAACAAGTAAATTGTAAAACTTTTAGAAATATCGCCAAACGGGTACAAATAGCAAGCTAGCAGTGCATCCTTTTAAATTTTAAAATGAGACTCCTTATTAAAAACCCTTGTAAATTAAAAATTAAAAGAAAAATGGAAAGCTTTTAAAATAAAATGCACGCCTGGGCACGAACTTGCTCATGTATGAAATAAGCCTGTTTAAAAATATTTCCTGTATTTTAAGATTTCAAAATGTAACCGCAAAACAAGTTTGTCTTCAAAAATTTAAATGCTGAAAGAAGCCAAGTAAGGAAGAAATTTTATAGAAAACTTAATAATATTTAGGAAAATTCCCATTTTTGATTTTTGGCCAAATAATTTGTATTGAGACTACTAAAATGTTTCTTCTTAAAAACATGAAAAAATGCCTAGCCAGAGATAGTCGGAAGGAATCGGGAGAACAACTTTTTTAGACTTCTCATGTTTGATTAAAATCTCGAGTTCAAAATTTTGTACGCATGCAATACTTGCCATATATATAATGTAGTACCCGTGGCGTGGTGGTTAATGCGTTGGACTGCGGACTGGCTGCTGTAATGCAGATTCCGAACGAACGCGTGGAGTTGGAGGAATACGTTGCAACGCATTCTTACAATTACAGTAAGATGCGCTGGCCTCGTTTCACCAACGCCTTAGCGAGAGAACTTCGTTCGAGTGACATAGCCCCACCAAACAACAGAAACCTGACAAATACAGAAATTGACCAACATTTACAACAGATGGACGAAATAATAAAACGAACGATGGAACGGACAATACCAAAGTACAAAGAACGGGACCAAATGGACGCTTACAGAAACGCGACTATTGACGCACTACGTAGGCACAAGAGTGGCTTACTGACAAGACTCAAAAACTTGTACAGACGTCTAACAGACCCACAAGACTTGGAGGTTAGGACACTGAAGTCGTCAATAAAAAATGTCAATCTGTTGATTAAGGAGAACTACAGGTTATCAATTAACAAGTACTGGGACCGCAAGATCCGGTCAGTTAATTCCAGTGACCCTGGTATGTTCCCTAAAATCAACAAGATATTTAGGAAAAAGAACGACAATGACCTTCCGTGTCTGAAACTCCAAAGAAATGAAGAGAACAGAGACGTACTCATGAACGCGCAAATAGATCCAGAAGAAGCCATCTTTGACGATGACTTTTATATAATTGAAGATCCGAAGGAAAAAGTGGAGGCGGTGGGAGCTGCTTTCCAGCAAGTGTACAAGGTGAATGTTAGCATTCGCCCCAACCACGACCTGGAAAACAGAGCCCTACTTAATCATTTTTACCTTCGAAATGATATAACACAATGGCGATCTGAGAACCGCGGTTTCGTGCGGTTCAATGACGATTCCTTGGCAAATGCCATAATCGCCGAGCAAACGGGACCAAGTCCCTTGTTAGTAACGAAGGTTGAGCTTCAGCTCATCTTCAACTCAATCAAAAATAAAAAGTCAGCAGGTGTCGATGGTATATCCAACGTTGTACTAAGACATTTACCGATGGAGGCAATTGACATTTACACCACACTCTTCAATAATGCACTGAATAATGCATATTATCCAGTGCATTGGAAGACCGCTGTGGTTCATCCTCTCCCGAAAAAGGGAAAGGACAACTCCAACCCGTCAAATCTTCGGTCGATAAGTCTTCTTCCAAGTATCAGCAAAGTTTTCGAAAAGATCATCAATAGGGCTCTGACTAAGTGGGCTGCGGACAACAAAATAATTCCGGATAAACAATTCGGGTTCAAGGCGGGTCATGACACAATTCATGCTGCGTCTAAACTCGTTTCTGATATCCAATGGAATAAAACAAAACAACAATGCACAGGTGCTGTTCTGGTTGATTTGGAAAAGGCCTTTGACACCGTATGGTTAGAGGGTCTTTACCTTAAACTGAGCAGGCTTGGCATAAGCAAGCCATTGTTGTATATACTTTATGATATGCTTAACGGTAGAAAGTTTGTTGTCAAAAGTGGCAATGTAACTTCTACCACAACATTCTTAATTAAAAATGGTCTTCAACAGGGAGCGGTGAATTCGCCGATTCTCTTCAGCATTTACACCAGCGATCTGATAGGTAGTCTTACAAAGGCAATTGCGTACGCCGACGATCTTATTGCGTACAGAACGGCCCGAAAGGTTGAGGTTATTAGAATTCTCTTGCAGCGTGATTTCGACAAGATTCAGCGATATTGCGACGACTGGAAACTGAAAATAAATGTCCAGAAGTCGGAGTCAATTCTGTTCCGGACTCCGTTGGCTAGGGCCACGAGGGATACGTGCAAGAATTGGCGCAAGATGGTTATCGTTGATCTTCACGGGCAGCCATTAGCGAGCAAAAGTGTAGTGAAGTACCTCGGTATCTGGTTAGATCAGTATTTATATTTCGATAGACATATAAATGCTGCTCTGACCAGGGCCAGAGGAGCCTTCGCTCTGACGAAACGGCTGTTTTTTAGCAGTCGGCTTGACTCCAGAGTGAAGGTAATTTGCTACATGGCCCTCATACGGCCGATGATCGTTTATGGTTGTCCTGTGTGGTTCAACGTTGCCCCTTCCCAGATGGAGAAGTTTCGGGTGTTCGAGCGGCAGTGTTTACGACGCTGTACCGGCTTATATCGAACAGCCGAATCTTCTTACGTGCAGTACTATTCCAACGAGGTCCTATACAACGGGGCTCGAATCAACAGAATTGACAATTTTGTGATAAAACTCGTTCGAGGTCACATTGCAAGAGCTATGTCTTCGACCAACAATTTAATTTTCGGGGCGTTCTATCCGAACGACGAGTACTTTGAAAGTGCACGCCTGAGCGGCTTCATTCCACCAGAGGCATTCCTCTTTTTAGATAGATGCGGTCTGATACAGGATAGATTGGCAGTTCCGTTAATCTACCACGTCAGACGACGAACCGTGGATAGGCGACTCCTGTACAATCGGGACGTCATGGCACAAGGCGGAGCAGAGCTCCTTCGGTTCAGTAGGGCTGTGTCCGAACGGGACCGAACTGATAGGGTGAAGCAGGAGAACCAGTTTTGGTGGCTTCAAGCGGCACTTGATAGTGAGTAGTCGGGATGGGGTTTTAAGCCTTGGCCGGCTTACATACTTGTTTTATAGTTTTAGGGTTTAGTTTTAAGTAGAATAGGCATGGTGGCACAAAAAAAAAATATTAAAAAAAAATAAAAAAAAAAAAAACAAAACAAAAAAAAAAAATACAAAAAAAAATTAAAAAAAAAAAGAAAAACATGGAATTAAAAAAAAAAAAATAAAAAAAAAAGACAACAAAATATGAAAAACAAAAAACGGTAGATAGTTAGATTTGCTGCTGTGGTTGTTCTAGTTTTAAGCAGAGAGAAAAAACTAAATGAGAGAGCCAAATTTCCTCGTCTCCGTCTCTTCGAAACCTCTTACTCTCATTTTTTATAGCGTGTTGAATTCGTATCGGTGTATACATGTTTCCACCGCGAAGAAGAGTACACAAAAAAACATGATTTCCGGGAAATCCCACATTTTTCATTTTTGTTTATTGATAGCCAAGAAGACTATGTTTTTTAAAGTCTCATTATAATGTTTGTAATTCTCATGAATTTCTTTCTTTAATTTTACTAACATCTTGTCTTTTTTATATCTACAAAAATACTCCTATAATTCAAATTAATTCTAGCAAAACATTTTTGTTTGTCAATAAATAACGGGAGAAGTTATGCCGGTAGTTCGTGGTGAATTTGTTTTTCTCTAAGTTAGAGATAGATGGCATTAACAACCAAAACAAGAAAGTATGTGTGCAGTAAAGCAGCATTCACATGAGCGCGACCAACGAACGACGAATGAATTACAAAATGTGAGTTTATATACGTTTGAAGACATATTTCCACACAAATTCTTAACAAAACGATAACAATATTGTTTCTATTTGATTTATGATGCATACTTTTACTTTTCAATATCATATATGTATTAATAAATTTAAGAAAACAAATTTATTAGTCGCGAAAAAATTTTAGTTGATACGAACTGTCAAAATTTATTCGCGTTCCACATTATCCACACTCGCAACGAATATAATAATCGCGCGTACTTAACCTAAAAAAATCATTCTTGTTTTGGTTTCGGTTTTGAATGTCAAACTTTATTCGCGACGAACTCTCATGTGAAAGAAATGTCAAAATCGACGAATATTCGTTCATTCGTTGGTCGTTGGTCGTGCTTATGTGAAAAGTGCTTAAGAGTGTAACAAGGTTTAGGTTTTTTAGACTAGACTTTATTTGTATATATGAACGAGTACATGTTTTTTATAAATGCAAACATCTATGAATAAGCCACAATGCATTTTCAGAAAATTGGCAACAGAAGTAACAAGTTGATAGTCTTTTTATTTAGTCTCTTCTTAAATCACTTATTTTCAGCATTTTGGAAATGTCGTGAGTAATTTAAAGAAAATAAACAACGAGTACACACAAATAAATTAAATAGGAATGGGAAAAGAGATGAGTATATAGAAATGTTTTTAATGTTCCATGTTTACATTCTGTAACTCTCGTTTTCAATGTTCCTGAAACTCTCGCATCGACAAAATTAAGTCGATAAACTCTGAAAATTGAAACAAATCTGAGTTTTTTTTGCATTTTTCAACAGTCTGAGCGAAAATTAAACGCAAAACGAAGCTAATAATAAAATTAATAGTTTTAGTGCTTTCAGAGTCTTATGTTTCTAAGGTGGTCGCCATTTTTCAAAGGTGGTGAGCAGAGAGAAAAGAGAGAAAAGTTTACTCTTTCTCGTGGTGAGAATTGCGCACAAACTTGCATAAGTATTGGTTCCCCACATTTTTTTTATATGGAGTTAATACATATGCAAGTTGGTGGCCAAATCGCAGCTTGTAGGCAAAAAGAGAGCAACCGTCGAAGTTGGTTCTCTCTATTAGTTCTTTCTCGATGGTTTTAAGTAGGTTATAGGTAGAATAGGTAGTTTTAGTTAGCTTTAAGTTTTATATTAAGGACCTTATTTTAAGTAGTTTTTAAGTAAAAATAAAAAAGGATATTGATATTAGTTTTTTTGAAATTTTCTAATGAATACAAAAATAAATAAAATGAATTGAAGTTAAATAGATCATAGGGCCGAAAGGCATTAGCATTAAGTATTATTGTTTAACTTAGAGTGTCCGTATGGGACCAGTAAGTTAGTTGTAAGTTAAGGTTAATTTAGGCTAGTTTTATGAATTTTTGTCTAGCTTTAAGATAGTCTTAAGAATTAATTAATTAATAAAAATGAATTTACAAAAAAAAAAAAAAAATGCGTTGGACTGTCATGCCAGAGGTCTTGGGTTCGATCCCTGCCTGTGCCATCTAAAGTTTTTTTCACGGGTACTGCCTCTTGTGAGGATTTGACAAATTCTCCTAGAGTAATTCATGTCATAAAAAGTTCTTTCTCAAATTAGTTGTTCGGATTCGGCTTAAAACTGTAGGTCCCCTCCATTCCTGACAACATTACTCGCACACAGGAATGGTTGAGATTTGTAAGTCACTAGGCCCTAGTTCTCAACGGACTGTTGCGCCACCTAATTTATTTTATTATTTTATTTATTAATACTTTCCATATAATTAATATCTGTCGCAAGTAAAAAGTTCCGCCCCCTTAAGGCCCTATCTCCAAATAAAATGAACGCTGGGATACACATTACCTCGGGCTGACGGACTTTTACGGATTATCCGTCTCAGTATTTAATTGTTCAGTTTGTCTTAACATTTCAATATGGTTTTAAATTCTTCCCTTTCATTGATTCAGTAAAAACATACATACGTATCTAAATATTAGTTGAATTTGTTTGGTTTGATTTTTGAAGTTTTTGGAGATTGTAACTGTCTACTGTTTAGTTTTCTTATGATATAATAGGACGATTTTGATAAAATCTTGAAATAATTTCTTTTAAAAATTTCAAGGAATCAAAATTTGTTTTTCATTTTGAAACTCTACTTCTCAGACTAGCAAAAAAATAATCTAGATTCTTTGAAGAACAAAAAAAAAATACTCACATAACACAAAAAGATACAAAATTGACACATTGTATCTCAAATAGAAAATACTTACCTCTACACCAGTAAGTAGGTATACAAAAATAAAACATTAACCGGTAGCCGATAGGTAGGATGAGTATGTGTTTAAGTCTCTGTTTTGTGCTACTCTATATGATTAATGATATCTAACACGCATATTATAGAATAGAACTATAGTACATTTATTCAGACGCTGAATGCCGAAAGACAAGGCTATATCCTCCATTTCCATTCATCTATACAAAAGTAGGTATCGGAGCAGCAGAGTATGCCTCTATATAAGCAAAAGCATTACCTAATACCTATAGCAAAGGCAAAATTCACCTCACCATCATCGTCGTCGTCGTCATAGAGCAGCACCTATCAATAAAAGACAAATTACTTCTTCGGTTGCAAAGTGTGGTTAAAGTTGATATGTGCGGTATGTGCGGTGTGGTGCGGTTTGGTTTGGTTCGGTGCGTCCGCATCCGCATATAACATTTATAGATACCATTGAGGTGGTATTGGTACCTACCTATAGAAGTTAAAAGATTAGAGGATCTTTATATGCTGAAAAATACCAGAGCCCGGAGGTTAGAATATAGGAAGGTATAAGGTATAGGCTAGAATAGGATATATGTAGGGTGGATCGAATTCATAGTCAAACTTTGTAGCAAAAATTTCAAATGAAGTCATCTCTTTTGTTTTGTCAATTCATCATTTAGTTGTACACATCTCAAAGAAAAAACAAATAAATTAATGTTAAAAAAATTGGGTTGTGAAAATTTTGGATGGTGGGAATGATAACAGTTTTTCATATATGTACCATGATGTTTTAATGTATATGAGAGGAGATAATTGATTTTCCAGTAATGTACTCAAACTTAACGGAAACCCTTAGAAAATTTATGTTAAGAGGAGGGTGTTCAGATAGGCAGGCAATTTTTTAAAAATTGATAGAAGTTTGCCCAACATAAGCTAGAAAATGCACCTTTGGAGAACCTCCCCTTTTATTATAAAAAAAAAGTATCTACGATCCTTAAGGACAAAAATATTAAACATACAAAAATAGTAAACATACAAATATACAGAGAAGCATTAAGTTTTTGAACTATAACACTTCAGCTCATTTTTCCAGTCATCATTAAAACCTTCATCCAACAAAACTATTCATAATGATTTATGTCTTTTTCACATTACATATTATTTGTTTACTTCCTCTGCTTTGTAAACCCAACAGGAAAAAAAAACAACATTTAAAAATACGTTTTTTAAACTTCAACCATAATTCAATACGTTACAACTCTATTCATTTTAATTTCAGTATAATGAACATAACCATCACTATACACAACACTATATTTCTTCTCATAAACTAAAAGTAGACAAATTATTAATAAACAAAAAAACACAACGGCAACAAAAAATTATTGTTTATAAACATTGATCCAAAATAAGTAATGCGTGTGATGTTGCACTGTTGCATCGTTTATCGTTTTAATATGAACATCAATTTTTTCTTTAAAGTAAAAAACTCATCGTCTATCTTTCAACATGAGAAACATCTGAGATACTTGCAGAAAGATTGTGATGTAAACATTCTTGCATCAAAACGCCATCATCCATCCATAAGACCGACATGGATACAGTGGCATTTGCCTCGAGCATTAGTCAATTCTTAGTGCACCTAAGTACCACAAGGAACACTTTTTTCAAATACGGAAGATCACTTGAAATATTATTTTTTTGGAGTAGGTGTGATGAATGAGGGGTATGTATTAACTTCTGTTTTGTCTACATATTTTATTTTGCTTTGTTTCAAAAAATTTGATATGTAGCTATGTTTACAAATTATTGTCGGAAGGTGTTAAACTAGAGTGACCATCATACCTTCAAACTGAAAAATAACATTTTTATTTTAAGGAATAAATGAAATTAACCAATTTTGTAACATTTTCTTTTGTTATTACTTAAAAGAGTTAAAATAATTAAGCTCATAATTATTATAAAACGTTAAGCTGTGAAAGATAGGTTCTAAGATCGAAATAATCAACGAATGAAATATTATATTATAACCTATAACAAAGTTCCCCAAAATCCTCATATTGCGGTTCTGTTTAGGGGCATTTAAAGAAAATTGGAATCTTTGATTAATTTTCTATAATCTACTAAGAGTTTAAACAGAAATTTCAAGCGGAGGGGGTGTTTTTTCGCGCGTTTTTTTTTTATAATAAGCGCACGCTCTTTATTATGCAAAGACACAGTGTGAGCACTAGGAAAGGGAGAGAGGGGTTAAAAGGAGGTGTCAGTGCACTTTGGTTTTGAATTCCTGAATATTGCAATGGCTGGAAAAGACAGAGTGTGGCTTAACATTCCACATTCGCGTAGTACGGCTTAAGAACGAGTTTCTGTACTTGACTATACGACCGAAGTTGGGCTCGAAAGCATTTCGCGTGGTTTGGAATGTTGTTTAACTTCTTTCAGAAACTCCCTTCCATGAATGGAATGTTTTTAACAGTTGGTTAGGGTTTTTAAATATTTATGGAAACCAAAAACAAGATAAAAAAGATGTTTTTTTTTAAAGAATAAAATGTATTACAGTGACAAAATATGATTTAAATCTGTGTTGCTTCTAATTCAAATCTTTATTAATTCATTATTATTTGAAGATGTAGAATGTATTTTTTAAACCCTTAGATTTAACACATAAAATAATAGACATTTTTTATTCATTTGCAAAAATTTTTGTCAAATAATTGAACAAATATCTTTCCTTACTTAAAAACAAAACATAATATTTTATTTATGTTGACCTTTTTTTATGTAAGTACATAAATAGAAATTTGTATCTTTTACATGAGTTGTTCCATAAATAAGAAGAGATGGTCACCATATACAATAAGTCATATAAACAGAGATGTTAAAATTTCTTCTTCTAATTTTTCATAAGGATATAAAATATGACTTTATTGATCTATGAATATCGTAAAACAAATTTTTTGTTGAAACAACTTTATGTATAAGAAAAAAAAGTTAGAAAAATTAAACTCAAAAAAGGAAATAAATATAAGGCCTATGGAAAATATCTCCAATTCATATTTTGAATGAATGAAGTAAGGAAAATGTGTTTATTCTTTTTCTGTACTTCTGAGGTACTTCATGTTTTAATGCGTGTGTAACGCGTGATATTATAAATTAAACAACAAAATTTGTTACTTTTTTTAGCCGATGTTCCTTAACTTAGCAAAATAATACTCAAACATGTGTGATTTGACCAGGACGTATCATTTTACAAATATGTTACGTTTGTAAAGTTGATACATTTTTGTTTTGTCTTTAGACCATAATTCAATAAATAAATTCATTTTTTTCTGATTTTAATTTAGTTTTTTTGCCAAAGTTGATAGCAAGATTTTAAAAGCAAAAGATACAAACAAGATTGAAATGACAAATTAAATTCAAATTTAAACCACATACTCTATTGAAGATTTTTGAGAATGCTTCCCAAGTTTTCAGAAAGTTAGAAAACAAGAAAAAACTTAGAAAACATTTCGCAATTACGATCACGATCTTTGCAAATTTCTATAGTCTAATCGAATTTAATACAAACCTGGGGCCCTACTCTGCGTCTGCAATGCGTTATTCGAAAGCAAATATTTTCGAAAACGAATATTTTGTACTCTCTATATCTAATGCAGATAAGAAATCTAGTACTTACGGAATAACAAATCCGCATTTTAATTTTTCGTACCTGGCAATGCGTTTCCGAATGTTATTAGCTTTCGAAAACGGAAATTTTGTTTCTACACCAAGAAAGGTAACGGATTGCAATTTGAAGGTCGTTTTTAAAGGACACAAAAGGAAAATTGTGTTAAGTTGTGTGAAATAGATAAAATGTAAGTAAGGAAATAATAATTTTCTTCAAAATTTAAGCAAATAAATTTCATTACAGGGAATCCTTAGCGAAAAATGTGCTTACCAAACAAAAGCAGTTTGAAATTATGGTGGAATTCATGTGTGCTCATCCCGATTTATTAGCCAAGAGACGTTTGAACGCCCCGGACGCCAAAAACACTTTAAACAATTTGTGGGAAAGACTATCGTCATCTTTAAATGTGGAAGGACCACCATTGCGAGACGGCTGAAAAAAAGTGAGATTGTATTGAAAGTTGAAACTGTTTTTTGAAAATGAATATTAAATTATTAAAAAATTGTATAGGTATGGGCAGATTATAAAAGCGTATTGTTCTACGTTCAACTCGTTCTTCTCTATTTTCTTGATCCATCCACAGCGGAACCGAATCCATTTTATTCGCTTTTTATTAAATTTTATATTTTCTCATTCAAAATTATATTCAACTTCCTCGTCTTGTTTGTGATTTGTTTTAATTTTTTTTTGTATATTTGCTTTGACACATCTCATGAGAAATACTTCGAGACTCGGCAAATCGAAAAAGTACTAGATGATTGTTTTGTTCGATTCGAACATTTTACAGAGTACGAATTCATAAACGAATCGAATATCAGATTCGAATTGGACCGGCTTTCGAAACGCATTACAGAGTAGGGCCCCTGGTGTTTCTTCGAAAAAATTCCAACAAAGCTGAATTTTAGTAAACATCTTCATTTATGCGTTCTTGACACTCCGTAAAAAGTCTTTTTTTTTTTAAAGCGGAACAAAATATTTTTGTGGAAGAGGCGGGTCTGTAAAAAGAAATCAAGAATATATTTCTTAAATAACTTGAAAACTATAGGTCTTTTTCTGAAAAAAAAATGTAGACAATGTATTCGTCAAGTGTGCAATTCCCAAATGTTTTACTGTTCAGTCATTTCTTAGAGCTTAATGATATTTTTTCCGATATTCATGATATTGGGAACCAAAGATTAGTAATGGAGAACTACAAAAAGTATTATGAACGCTATTCAAAGTAATATCCAAAAGCCTTTGAGGTATAACATTGTATTATCTGCAGAGTTATTAAATAAAATGCAAACAATTTTTGTATCAATTTCTTTTCACTCACATAAGTTGATCTGGCTCTTAGTAAGATGTCTCTTTTAGAGAGTGTTAAAGACGTGTAAAAATTAGGTTTTAACCAAAATTCAGCTTTTTCGAAACTATTTTGACATAAATATCAAATTTTTCTATGTCAGTCTATTATAACGGTCATCGTATTTAAATGATTTTCAAATTTGGAAAAATTACCAAACTTGGAGTAGTATCTAGTTTTCAATTGAGACGGCTTTTTTAGAATTTCGTTCGTTATCAGTCTTTTGATTACGTAACTTCAATGACTAAATGCCTAGTCACAAAATCTATGCAATAACCTCTTCCTAACCTCAGGTTTTTCTTTCCAATGTGTAATGTTTCCAATACGTAATTTTCTGGCAGTATAGAAGATAGAATGTTTAGTGCGGGCATTCACTGATGTAAAGCCTATGATCTTCGAAAAAACATTTTTTTCAAGTTACAACATCAACATCACAACAACCTACCTACACCAGAGAAGAAGAAATAAACACCGCCATACAGCAATCAAAGATTCCACCAAAACGCGGCGCCTAGTCCTATATACATGTACTCCGCTATAACCCAAGTTATACTCCAAGACTCCATAGAGTATGGTATGTGGTAGGTAGGTAGTAGGTACTCTGAAAACCCTTCGCGCCAAGGACCCCATATCATAGCTTTGTGGTTCCTTCCAAGTTTCAACAAACTAACAACTGAACTGATGCTGGATGGGATGTTGAATTCTCCTTCTGATTTTTAGCCACACTGAATTGAATTTGTGTCTGTCTCTGTGTTTGAATGTGTGTGTGTGTGTAATAATTTTAATTCCTTCTGTCGATGTCCAATGTTGTGTTGTCACGATATCAAAGCATTTTAATTGGCCGATTTATAGATTTAATTACGTATTCATGCGAAACATCGAAACCGTGATTCGTAAAAATACACATTTTTTTCGTATCGTAGTGTTCCTATATATCTACTCCTTACTCGTCTCATCTTGACTTGTCTCCTGCGTCTCACCGCAACCGCCGACGCCGCCAGTAGCGTAGCAGCAAGGAAGAAGCTATCTTTATACAGCTTGGTTGGCGGGCAGCGGCGGCGATGGGAGATGTAAGAGATGTTTCTGCAACATTGATTTCGGGATTCGCGCAAGCGGTCGGATTGTTTAGCGGACGCGACGCAGAGGGGCACGAAGGCGATGGGGATGTTTTCGATGGGATGAGATGGAATGGGATGGTGTGGTACTGGTACTAAGAATCATCATCATCATCATCATCGCCACCAGCATCATCGACATCATCGACAATCATGATTCTTCATCGAGGGTCTTACTTGGTTTTTTGTTCTTTCTTCAGTTTAGTTTATTTTGTTGTTTAGTAATTTTTGTTGTGCTCTGTGATGTTTCTGGAAGTATTTCTTTGTTTCCATTTTTATATTTTTATATGATGCCACTGTTAATGTGAGTGTGTGTTGATTTTTATCAAGGATTCAAAGTTTGCAAGGACAGAACAATACGAAAGACGAGTATAACAGGAAAAAATGTCCATCCATTAAGCACTAAGCACCCTCAAATATTTCCCTTGACGTCCTGTATATACTACAAACATACGTATAGAAGGTATTCCTTGGTCCGGCTCGTTCCACATCCATAAATCATCGTAATAGAATTTTATGATCCTCGCACTCACATGAAAGTAATGGATTTTTATAGCTCTTGCGCTACTTATATGTTATATGTTCATTCGTTCGTTCTTTCGTTCCCAAGGAGTGGAGTGGAATTGGAAGTGGACCTGACCTGATGGTCGAATTGGTCGTGTTGGACTTTCGAGTTCTAATGTGTCTGTCTACTGCCACTCTGGCAACCTTCGCCTCCCCATCATCATCATCATCCTTAGCGGCCCTCTCTATAACAAAGTATGAAGCTATAAGTCATACAAAAGTTCTATACCTTCTTTTTCTAAGAGATTCGGAAGCTAAAAAGAACAAATTGATTCTGGTGGTTGGTTTTGATTCCTATATAGTAGCGAGTTTTGATAAAGTTGAAAAAGTTATTACTCGTAGATGGCTTGCGTTGCGGGATTCGGAATTGGCTCTTTTGTTCATTCAGACAGCAGCGCATTTATAGAAGCTCTCTATAACCTTAAATACATACTCATATAGGAATAAAAAAAAGGAAGATATTATTGCCTGGTATCAGGGAATCTTTGAGGCGTACACGAGTTATTATCGATAACGAATGACCGAATTATTAGAAATTAATAATGGATTCAATAGTAAAATTTATGAGTATGACTTTTTGAGGTATCTATGTTTGTATATGTTTATAGAAGATATAAAATATGATGGTGTAACATGATATCATATCATTTTGAGTGCACCTTCCCAAAGATGTATCTTGTTTTGTGAGAGAGAAGTTGTTGGTTTTATGAAAATATTTGAGTTATAGGTTATGGGTTTTTCTAACAATACAATAATGCAATTGGGAGGGGGTAAGTTTTTTGTATTCTGAAACATGCATGGGCTTAGCTTAGACAATACATGGGAGGGCACCCTTACACATGGTCATGTGAAAATAATGTCCATGGATCCGTGAGTTCTAGTAAACATTAACTGCCAAATAAGAGTTGCTGCAAAAGACGGTTCGAAAGACTGGTGCCGTAAACAGGGCATTTCATTTAGAGTTCTAGATCTCAATTATTAAATGTTATAATTGGAATCGAAGCTAAACAATAAATATCTTGCTTTTTATCCAGACGAATGTAAAGAGGTTTTAAGTCCTGGGAGGGGAGGGTATGATCATATACTGAAGTATTTATTTTAGAACAATTATCAGCATATTACACATCATGCTAGGATAGTTTTTAATTTCGCGTCTAATGAAATAAAAATGAAGTCATTATGAAAATTCTAAGAAAAGTAACAGTGTTTTTTTTTTTATGAAGTAATGATGATTTTTTTTTTAAAACAACAGTTAAAATTCTACCGAAAGAACTTTTAACAAATGTTAAATTTTTGGAGAACAAAATAAGGATAAAATGTCTATTAAAATATCTAATGTGAAAGTGTGTTTTTATTTGGCGGTAGGGAAAGCTTTTAACCCTAAAAAACTTTAAGGTTAAAAAAGTTGGTAATTCTTGATTTATTCATTAGAACCAAACATTAAAAGAAGTCGTATATACAAATTGAATTTTAAAAGGTGTTTTTTTTTTTTTGGAAAATTAATTCACCTGTTCAGTGCTGACAATTAAGAAATGATTCACTAAGATGGATTATAAAATTTATCAACGTGGGTTTATCGTCTTAGTTTTGATTTAAATGCAAAGTATTTTATACGCTTGATCCAATGAAATCAAGTATAAAGACAATAAACGAAAACGGTACTTTATTACCAGCCACCATTTACAGTGATAGCCCCCCAAAATCAAGTTAAAGTCTCTTAAATAAAGGGTGATTTTTTAAAAGCTATAAGTAAGTTTAAAAAAATAAACACATACAATTCAGACAAATGCATGAAATCTTTATTTGAATCTATAGTACGGTCCATATAATTTAATGTTTGAAGATTATTTCATGCAAATGTTGACCTTGACTGCGCCTCAAATGGTCCATTCGCTTAGTCCAATTTTGGCATACTCTTTCCAACATTTCGGTCGGTATCTCACGAATAAATGCTTTAATATTGTCTTCCAATGCGTCAATTGAAGCGTGCTTGTCTGTATAGACATGAGCTTTAACATAGCCCCATAAAAAAAGTCCAAAGGCGTTAAATCGCACGATCTAGGCGGCCAATTGACCGGTCCAAAACGTGAAATAAAATGTTCACCGAACCACTTTTCGGTAAAAAAGTGGATTCCGAACTTTCTTAACAGAGCACGCATTTTAATAATAAAATTCAATAATTTGCAAGCGTTGTTCGCTTGAAAGACGATTCATGGTTAATTTATAGAACAAACTAAAGATGTTTGACAGTGAAATAAAACACGAAATGTGTGTCAGCTGTTTAAACCAGTGTTGCCAAAAAGATAATAGCTAAAAATCACCCTTTAGAATCCAAAAAAGGGTTTTAAAAATGGTTATCGATAGAATAGTAACCATTTTCATCGCCCTTTCACAACTTCAATGTTTCATGCTTTTCGTTGTTTCACAATATTTTAAAAAACAATGTTCTTTTGAATCAGCTATGTAATTGTATTCCACACCCCCTAAAACAATTCAGCCGTAATACTCGCACTTTCAGGAATGCTCATCACCTTGAGCTCAATTTCAGACGTATGGTAAATTTTAGAGATCCTTTTTTTTACCGCACATCGAGAATGTGTAACGTCTTAGTCAACTCTGTTTTTCCCCTTTCCAATTTTGTATTCAAAACTTTGAGACCAAAGTGCCCCTCCTTTTAAATCTTTCTTATTTTCCAAACGATACATATAAAGGATATTAAAAACCACCTTTGTAAATTATTATTATATTACGGTGAAAATGTAAGCTCAATTACAGACGTAATCAAGCCACTTATGTTCTGCGAAAGGCTGAGTCTTTGTTAATGAAACCGACTGTTCTGTATTTTCATGCACACTCAAACGGACAGTGCCGATGTTTTCTACAGGATTTTCGTCGATATAATTTTATCAGTTGATAATTTACGGAATCCTTTAAGAAGGAATATTATGGCAACCATAAAGAAGTGCACGGAACATTGCTCGAACAGAACATCGATTTTGATAAAACAATATTTTTACGTGTTGTTTTTGTCTTAGAAAATAGACAGATAGCTAATTTGTTAATGTGGTTTGAATCAACTATCAAAGTCAGGAAGTTTATATTGTAAGACCTTCTATTATGCTGCTGATTACTTTTCTTGAAAAGAATTGATTGGAAATACGTATACTGAATTTCTCTTTAATCTCTCTTACTTCTTTTCACTTAACCTTCAAATAGTTAAACTTTTGAATTATTATCGACAAAATTCTTCAATTCGTGGGAACCAACTGGATTCAATTATTCTATAAATCGGATTGTTAGTTTTTTAAAAAATTAGCCGTACAAATTTCCAAAAAAAATACAAAAGAAAGGATAACAAGATATCATATACATAGGTAATAATTTATTTATAATAGTTGACACATAAAACAAATTCCCAAAACGTAGCAGCCTTCCCCTTCGATTAGTTAACATGATGGCAATGATAAAAATTTAATAAAATAAGTCACTTAAGTCACCATGAAATTTATAATGCATCAAAAGTGTGCAATATAATATCCTTGCGTACTATTTGTATATTTAGCATCATAGGTACAAATCATATACGTATAAATCCTTGGAAATTACCAAATTATATAAAATCCTATTTGCATACATTTGTTCCGCAATTTTTTCCATCATCTTATTGTTGCGTACATTTGTATAGAAAATTTATACACCAAGAGTTAAGGTATAAAGAAGGATAAGAAAAAAAAAAGGATACAGAACCTTTAGTTGTTGCTGCCATTTTCATTTGAAATAATAAAAATAATAATGATGATGATGATGTAATTCTCGTCGCGTGACCAATTAATTTGATTGTGAAATGGTATTAAAATCCAATACAAAAGTACCATTTACCAACATACATACATTATCATTGTGGAAGAAGCAAAAGTATATTCACAATACCTTACTATGGTAAAGAGGGATGTTTTTTAGTGTTGCGTTGTTCTGTGTGTTATTTCACTGTGCACGTTTTAGGTGATGTTTTGCATACATATTTGATCGAACAACAACAATGACGACGATGAACTACAAAATTACGCTATTTGTCATCAAGCGCAACGAATCCTTATTCAAATTATTAATTCTTTATGCTTCCGCTGCTGCTTCTGCTTGTTCCTGTTTTGATGCTGGTGCAAGGACGACTTGAAATTGAATGAGAAAAGGGTGCTTTAGCTCCTCCTTGTGTTGTTGTAGATAAAATTAAAATTAAATTGTGAGTTAAATGATTTGAAAAATTGCCATGAAAAAACTTTTGAATTATTAAAAAAAGTATATTCAAGGATTTTCTTTCTTCTTGTAATTTTTGTTGGAAGGACTTTCTAGGAAAATGTTCTTCATTTCTTTATTGATAATAATTACATCCGCATTTTGGATTCCTGCAGAGATTTTAACTGGTTCCTTGTGGTTTTTCTGTTTCTTATAGGTATAACCTCCCTCCCCCCTTTCTCTCTCCCCACAACCCCCAGTACCTTTAGCTAACTTTCAAAAAGTATCTAGGTATAGTTAGGTATCTCACTATTCGCAGGTAGATATAGGTAAACAAAGAAATGGAAAACTTTTCATTCGTTCCGTTGGCTGAATCTTTTTCCTGTACCTAACCTCCCCAAGCAAAGGTATACCTACCAACCTATGTATAAGAAAACCTGAACCAACTTCGAAAAACTATCAACCGAACAGAATACTATCCTAATTAATCCTTTTGCTTCGGGTGTTAAATAGAGAAAGGGAGAAAAAGCTGAAGGATGCAGAGAAAGAGTCAGGGAAGGGAATTTCAAGGCATAAAACTGTTTGTCCTGTGTGTGATGTGACGCAGCGGTGAAGAGGTGAAAATAAAGAGTGAAGTCGCATCAACAGCAGTAGTATCCATCCAATTCTATACCTATACAGAAATGCCGGTGTATAGGTATTCATGTTTGTCAGTAAGATCTGATGCGATGGTCCTTTAAGCTATGTATATGTGTCTATATATCTATCTATAGGTATCTTCTCGTTGAATCCTTGACTAGAACTTATTTAGTTTTCATATAATAGGCATTCATTTTGTGTGTTGGATAGAGTTTTCCAATTAAACTTTATCCTTTTCCTTTTTAATTTACCGGTTACATGCTTTGTCGCCTTTTTGGGTTTGAGTTTTTGGGAGTTTGAAGCTTGAAGAAAATAAATTTAGGAAAAGTGTACGAGATGTACCTACTATCTATTCTATATAGAGACAGAGGTCATTGTACACGAATTGAAATGAAGAAAAAGGATTAAGATTCATGACTTTTTAAGAAAAAAAAAATCCAAAAAAAACGGCTTTAACAATGAGAAAAGTGTATGCAAAAGGCGTGGCTGGCCTCACGTTAAGTGTTATATCTAATACTGACGTAACTCGAGAATCGATGTAGGTGCTAGCATCATTTAACTATGAACTTAGGCAGAATTATGCAATTATCATATAGGAATTCCTCGTTCAAAAATATAGGTGCAACATACAATGTATATTGTATGAAAATTTTGATAGCCCTTAAAAATAAGAACTTAATATCTAACCGTTTTAGAAATGTTAACAAAGGTTTGAACATTTTGGGTATAGACAAATAGTTGAATACAGGCCAAAAGGTATCGCAGTAACTTGACAAGGTAGGTTTGCTTGCAACAAATCATGGGCGACGAATTTCGAAATCACTTATTTACTTTTCCAAAATTCTTAAATATCAGTACTAACGTTATTTCATGCATTAAAAGTGCCAAAATGTTCGTAATTCCGAAACCAATCCATGGTCCTTATATGACATTTAGTAGCCTAACAGTTCAAAAGTAAAAAAAGCCTTAATAAATATGAATCTTTGCATTTCTTCGATGACTCTTCGTTGAACATTTTTTCGTCTGATTCAGATCTTCCCATGCAGATCCTGGAGGGATCTTTCGTTTTGCATACCCTTTTTTGTAAGGGAAAAACCTTTATGGAACTCTACGTGGAAGATGCCAAAGAGGATGACACAAAAATTAAATTGGCTAAATACTCCCATATAGGAAACATATTGAAAAATTAATTCCTATGCTAAACCACGATCAGAGCTGGGCGTATACCTCGTTCTGCGAGATTCGATTATGCCACATAAAATGCTCGCCCTCCTTCGATTCCCATCCGCCACTGTGGACAAATCGATGGAGATACTAACTCACTTTTTGCCTTTGGTTGTCCTCATCTTCGTCTTCGTCCTCGAACTCGTCGATCGTATATCCTGATGATGAAGAGAAGACGGCGAAGACGACGAGACGCAACGATATATGTACTTGGTGGCAGGCAGCATCCGCAATTTTTAATAAGATATCTCTTAGTTTGCAATTTGGTTCCTGATGCAACTCCCACGATCGGCAGGGCTCGGAATCGGGGCCCTGTGTGTTTAAGCGTGGAGCAACTCCATTCATTTGCTAAATTCATCTTGCCCAGCTTCTCTGACTCTATATATGATGGCTAAGATGGAGATCGAGAATTAGGTATAAAACAAAATATATATTGGTACAACTATACAGATCCTTGCACTAAATACTGTGAGTTGCAAAATCCGCATCATCTGCAGAGAGACAAGCCACCAAATGGAGCAAGGAATTCAATTGATCTGCTGCAGAATCTCTGTGCGCTGTGCCTGTGCCTGTTCCTGTTCCTGAGCCTGGTATCATCGCAAGTCGAAGTTCCATTTGTTGCTCAGCTCATGATGATGGTTGGAGAGGGAGAAGACTTTTGTGACACTCCCGTGTTCCTTGAGTTAATTTTGAAATTCTGCCGCCATAGTGTCGTCGTCGCGTTGTCGCATCTCGTTCAGTCGCCCAGACAACGTGGTCTTTGTTGTTGTTGTTTGTATCTTTTTTTTTTGTATTTCTGCCATACCTACAGTTGTTGTCTGTTGTTGTAGTCGTCGTTGTCGTCGTCGACGACGACGTCGATGTCGTCAATTGGAATGGGGCAATATGTTGTGTGTGTTTTGAAATTTTTAAGGATACATCTCCGTTTCTGATCTCTCAGGTGTTGCAGGGTTTTTTCTTTTATGTTTGTGATGCTCTTCCCTTCTCCTATCACCAGAAGTTGTATGGGATTTTGGTGTTCTCCTTTTTTTTTGTTGAAAATTTTGTGCGAATTTGTTGTTGTGGCGTGGTTATGTTTTATGCCGCGCGCATTGTCATCATTTTATAATTATTGTTGAACTGGAGTTAAGATACACACAAATATAGGTGGTACCTACCTCTCAGCAACGTCAGGAATTCTATTTCAATGTTTTGAAATGTCTTATGCTGATCTCGGAGACAGCTTCAAGGTGCTGAGAAGGAGAATACTTTCTCAGGCTTAATGGTTTTTAAAATATAAGATATAGGTAGAGGCAGCAAGGTAGGAGGTGTAGGAAGTTATCAAGTAGTGAAGGTAGAGGTAAGATTTATCATAGGTATAGGCAGATTTCAGATAAAAGTGTGTTGTGGAATTGACAATTGGAAACAAAAAAAATGTTTGATATGGTTTGTGGAGTGTGGGAACTTTTATGGTAACATGGATTGGGGGTGGTCAATGACTGTTTTTTTTGTTGCCTTTCTACCAAACCAAAATTATTGAACCTGTCAAAAAACACAACTTCTTTTTTTCCCTTAATTTTTGTGACTTAAGTATGTTATAAGAGCTTATGCCTGAAAAGGTCAACGGAAATCAAATACTTATACGAATTTCCAACTTATAGAGAAACAATTCAAATTTGTCTTAGTTTTGATTTTAAACACAAAATGTTCAAAATTAAACAAAGAAATCCATCGGTCCATCCTTAAAACTTTACTCACACACACAGGAATTATCGAGAGTTGTTAGTCACTACGCCCTAGTTCTCAATGGACTGTTACGCCACCTTATTTATTTAAATCCATCGGTACCAACAAATTTTTGAACCATAATACCTTTCATTAATATATTAAAAATGTCAAAAGCTATAAACTTCTCTCTTAAATAATAACGCATTTAAGAAATCAAACATATTACTTGACCTCTTAACACCTATTTGGTTTTTTCATTTAAAAATTATTAAATCAATGATTCACACACTACCAATGTTTCAAAACTCATAATATAATGTATATATCCAAAAATATATAAAATTGATAGAACAATATTTTTTCTCCAACATGTGTCCACATCTATCACAGCAATGTTTACAAATATTTCCACCACTTTCAATATTTTTCAAAATTAAAATGATTTTTCCAACAAATAGAAAAAAAAAAAAATAAGATAGTAAATTAAACGCCTGTTCATATTAATATGTCATTAAATAAAAATAATATTTCCCCATATCCACGCATCAGACATCACACAAGACAAAACCGCAGGAATTTAAATAGTCACATTTTGCCTTAAGTGCTGCTGGCTTAATATATAACGCCAAGCACCATCAAATGACGTCTATGATTTTTCAATAACTCAAAAAAACTGTCTTATAGCAAACATAGCTAGAGCACCATCAGATTAAACCTATATACCTACCTACTCGTATACCTCGAAAACACACTCCGCATATCAAAAACGGTCTCCGTCCCGTATTAAGACTCAGCACATTCATTATAAAGGCATTAGTAATGTCATCTTACTTATGATTTACTTTATTATTTAGCTGGACAAATTAATATACCTATGGCAAGATGTGGTGCGGATGCGGATGAGGAGAGGATACTTTAGCGTGTAGGTTTTGAATAGTTGCCAACGATTTAGAGCCCCATATCAATGGAGAATGATACATTTTATAGATCACTAGGCTAATAGACTATCACTGATTCAGAGAGAAAGTAGCTAAATAGATAGTTTTTCTTCGTGATATATTTATGATAGGTATTATAATATGGACTAGGTTATTGGTATTCCTGTAAGAATTTCTGACAAATGTCAATGAGTTAATGGGACAAGTCGAAGTCAGTCGTCCATCGTCCATCGTCGTCGTCGTCTTTCTTTAGGTAAGTAAGTGAAAGGCAGTTTTGGCGTGATGGAAATATTCTTTTGATGGCTTTATAATTTATGT
Organism: Eupeodes luniger; assembly: GCA_951509635.1. NCBI lineage: Eukaryota > Metazoa > Arthropoda > Insecta > Diptera > Syrphidae > Eupeodes > Eupeodes luniger. The sequence continues at coordinate 16,880,337 of OX608075.1, forward strand.
TTTATCTATAAGGTAAAATTGAAAAAAAAAATTATATTCATCATGCACATTGCACTCACGGAGAGATACAAGAGCTGAAGCTAATACCTATAGAATTTGAAGTCATCCTTTAATGGTTTCGTTTCAAGCACCCACGCACACACGCTACGCCACGCCACATATAGCTTAGGTATAGGTTTAGAATGAGAGGAAATTTGTTTTTAATTGGCGCCACTATAAAATTAAATCCATAAACATTTGTTGCAACGAGAGTTTGTATCATGAACATATTTATTATTGTTTTCACTTGTTGTGTAGTCACGATTTGTAATGTTTTTTTTCTTGTTTAAATAAAACGAACGTATCAATAAAATATTGAACTGACATTAGTTTATGATTCGAAAGTGGATTTGAGGCGCCATCGACGAAACTTATAATTATTGATTAAGAAACCCTGTTTTTTAACTTACGTATTAATTTCAAATTCCTTTTTATAAGAAATTTTGTTAGACCATAGCAATTTCTGAAACTATTTTTAAAGTGTATTCAAAATACCTCCCAAGTTTTTTGAAATTCACAAAAGGGATATTATAGAAAAAATTGTAGATACCATCATTTTAAAGGTTAAAAAGGTCGAAAAGTTTCAATTGATCTCAGTGATTCAAGTTATCAGATCATCCGGTTTTTTTAACATATTATGTGTGGGATATTCAAAAAAAGATATTCTGAAGGTCCAAACCACAAGTTCTTAGTAATTTATCATAATTATTTATATCTACCCTTTTAAAAGTATAACATTTGTTTGAATATCCCATAAATAAAGTTTAAGGGCCCTTACCATAATTATTAGCATGATTTTTACGAAACCATTACGAAATCAATCATTGAAAAGACTGATTATTTGACATTGATGAACATTTGAACAAACTTTGTCTGGAATATCCCAGAAATGCAAGCTAAAAATCTATCCCATTCTAGGAGTTTATAAGATTTTTTAAAGAGGTGTAGTAACTGAGAACAAATATACCGATTAAGTCAATCTTTACTTAGGATTAAGTGGAAATTCAGGTACAATTTGTTTTGTTGTGATCTTGAACGATAAACCTTTTAAACCAATGGTTGGGATTTAACAATTCAGGACAAGGCAGACAATATTCCCTTAACTTCCTCATCCCATTTTGATAATTAAAAAAAATTGTTGATACAGTGCAAGGCTCACTAAATCCAAGGGAAGTCTAACTAATGACTATTCAAAACCCGTACATGTGTTCGAATATCCCATCAAGACAATGCAGATAATATTCCCTTAACTTCCTCATCCCATTTTGATAATTAAAACAAATTGTTGATTCAATGCAAGGCTCAGTAACTCCAAGGAAAGTCTAACTAATGACCATTCAAAACCCGTACATTTGTTCGAATATCCCATCAAGACAATGCAGATAATATTCCCTTAACTTCCTCATCCCATTTTGATAATTAAAACAAATTGTTGATACAATGCAAGGCTCAGTAACTCCAAGGGAAGTCTAACTAATGACCATTCAAAACCCGTACATTTGTTCGAATATCCCATCAATAAAGTTTAATGACCCTTACGATAGTTAGTTAGCATTATTTAAAAGAAAACATGCCAAAATCAATCATTGACAAACATTCAGGGACGATAAATTGATATTGATGAACATTTTTACAAATTTTTTCTCGAATATCCCAAAAATGCAAATTTAACATCTATCAGTTTTTAAGAGTTTATAAGAATTTTTTAACACACTTCAGTGACTGAGCAAACATATACTGATTAAGTTAATCTTTTCTTACGATTAGGTGGCCATTAATATGGAATTTGTTTTGTTGTGATTTTAAATAAAAAAATTAATAAACCAACGGTTAAAATTTTAAAAATTCAGGACAATGCAGATAATAATCCCTTTCCTTCCTCATCCCATTTTGACAGTTAAAAACAAATTGTTCATAGAATGCAAGGATCAGTAGCTCCAAGGGAAGTCTAACTAATGGCCATTCAAAACCCGTACATTTCTGCGAATATCCCACAGGCCACAGCTGAGGTGGGAACTTCGAAAAAATTATCAAAATTAAATATAAGTATCTGGTTAAGTTATTCCTTGTCTTGGAAGTTATTTAATTATCATGTTAAAGTAGTATTTCTAAAAATTTGCTTACGAATATCCCATTTGTCGGGTTCGAAAAATATATTAAAATTAAGTACTTACTTAGTCCTTTTATGGTTGATCAACTACTATAATTAGTTCATGAATTCTGAATAAGCCATTACATTGAAATTACATCCTTTTTTACGAATAACCCACACATGGGATTTTAGGATTTGCATTCGAAATTTTTTAGTTGGCTGATAAAAAACGTTGTTGATCTATCTTTTTATACTAGACCTGACTGCTGTAAGCTTATTATAAACTTCATTTTTCTTTGGGGGGGAGGTGTTTACGTTTGCTGTGGTTTCAAATTCTATGATTAACCCGATTCATCTTCCTTAAACAATACAATTATTTTCGGTTTTTGTTAATTTTGAATTGTTGGTTTACCTACCATAAGACGTATACTTTACATTTTCTAAAAACTTTATCAAAAGACTAAATGAACTGTCAATACTAAATTAATTTAAAAAATATGTTTATGTTGTTGCTTTTTGTATAATTATGCTTTTGTATTAAACTGAAAAAAAAGTTGGCGCTAAATACTTCCAAGTATCATAAGCTCATGGTATCAAATTCCAAAAATCACTTATGGTTCTCCATAATTAACCCAATTACAAAGGCCAAAGAAAAACATAAACACTTCGATTTCTCATCCCCATTTCTTTCCTCAATACTTCACCCTACTAATTTTATGTCTCATAAATTTATTATATGATTTGATAAGACAAAAATACCTTTGAACTTGTTAACACTGAACTTGGTAATTGAACACCAAAAGTTACAATACCTATCTAATCTATACAAAAAGAAAAACGAATAATAATTAAGAAACAACGTCAACAATAATTAACCCCCCTTTTTTAAGAGGATTATTTTAAAACTTGCCCTAAGCGTATTATATCATCATCGTCATCGTATAACAATACATATACACGGTAAGTTAAATCCATAAGTTCTTCGTCTCCTTTCTCTGCAAAAAGTCATTTTGTATTAATAAAAAGAAACATGGGTAATTAAAAATGTTCACGTAATCGGATCTGCTTCTGCTTGATGTCTGGAAAAATGAGCTTTTGTTCATGCATAGTACCTCTCCACTTTATGCCTATATAGTATAATTATGTTTTGTCTATTAGCCATAACCATCAGTTGACTTTTGCAACCTGTTTCTATGTTGGCGTAGTTGTTGTTTTTTTTTTTGTTGTATTCTTTCATAGTCATGCAATTATTTAAATATGATATTCTATGTCAGCTTATGATTAATAAGCCTTAAGGCATGTTGTTGTTCTAGGCTCGTATTTGTGTGTCTGCCACCTAAGGGTCGAAGCTTATACCAGCTTATGATGGTATATTAATAGTCTAGCAAAAAGGTCGCGATAGATAAATAAAATAAACAATTAGATATTTTGTAAAGAGGAATTATTAAAAGGAGAGTTTAGTCTAACATGTACTTTTTCCTTAAGCCATGTAAGCCGATATGACTGTCTAGGATCCGAATAGAACTTGTATTTCTATTTTCCTTTTCTATTTCTTAAATATTAGATAGAAACCCTGTGGGTTGTGAGCCAAATATACGGAGAATCAAACACCTGAAAAAGTGGGATTTTGAAATTCATATATGAATGGGATATTCCCACAAACTATAGATATTAAAGTCCATAATTCCTGTAATAGGGGGTTTGCTAAATGTGGTGCCAAAAAACGTTGAATATTCCACAAAAAACGTGCTTTAAAAACTATTTGACTTAACATTTTCTGAGCGGGATATTCGTTTAAGGGATTGTTAGTTGTCTGAAAGTCCATGAAAAATAGATATACAAATATTACACTTCTGAAAAAGTTTGATTTTGAAGTTTGTTTATGACTGGGATATTCCCAAAGCAATTACTTTATCCCAAAATTCCTGTTATTCGTCAACCATAGATGCTTTGCTAAATATATTGCCGAAAACAGTGAAAATGCCACACATAAAGTGCTTAAACAACCAATTGACTAAATATTGTGTAGCTCATTGAAGATATTTTTGTTTAGGATATTTGGCGAAGGGGATGTGTATAATATAAAAATCCATACAAAATAACAGACTCTAGTAGAAGGTCAGGAAAAGAATATTTATTATCAATAATAATAATAATGGTAAAAATAATTGCGAATATCCCACAAAACAATTCATACGATTTCTGAAAATCTATCAAAACACTTTAACCATATTTCAACTAAGGCTGAACTCATATTTTTGTTATCAGTTTTCTACTGATTTTAGAACAACATATCTGCTTTTATGTGAATATCCCACATATACATATTTCTTGGTCTGTGACTATTACAAAAATGTTAGTCGAACATTTTTTGCGACGATACATGATAACTGACACTAAACAACACTCTAATCAATTTATTTTTTCAAAGTAAATCCACATTTGCCATTTTCGTAAGTGGGATATTCTCAAAAAATATACACTTAAAGAAATAACTCAATTTTTATTAAGAATCAGGAATGTATGCAGTTTTTGCTTGTTTCTTAAAAGTGTTGTCAATAATAGCGAATATCCCGCAATTAAAAACAGAGATTGTCTTCTTAAAGCCTTTAGTAATTTATTAAAAAATCTATCCGTTCACTGACAAACTTCTTTAGATGACTTATGATACCTATTGGCTTTTTCATCAATTGCTTAGATTTTTTTTTCGAATATCCCACTTTTCTTTCAAACATCCCCCATATGTGGTTTTAAGACTCCAGCACCTACCTTAAAATGTTCTTTTTGTAAAACTCTTACAAAAATAAAAAGACAAAATTAAGATGACTATAACAAAGGAATTAGTAGCTGATATTAAGTTAGCTTTATAGACAATTCACACTAAGATATAGCAACACTTTAAATGTTAAAAAATTCAACAACTGACATCCAACATGATTTCCATCTCCCATCGAGGAGCATTTAACATTCCTCACAACCACTGGCCAATAATTATGTAAAATATTTTCTGCATGTGTACAGTGTCATCAGTGACATATCTCGCTGCAAGTTCTGCACAGTTGTTGAAATCTCTCAAGTTTTCAGGTAAAATGTACCTCTATACTGTATACAAGTCGGTATGGAGGCTTACTTACTGCAATGCGCAGTAGCAAGTCACCTTTTGTGTAACTAAGGTAGATATACAGAAAATCCATTTTGGTCGTTCCCATTGCACCATCATTGCATCCTCATCATCAATGCTCAAGAAACAAACAAATAAACAGACAAACAGTCCTTGGGAATTCCAGAAAATTACAAAAATCCCAGAAACACACTGGAAATAGCAAAGAATCGGACATTCGCGCAAAACACACTACACACACTCAAAAGAAGGGTGATCAAATGTAGCAAAAGGGAACCGATCTTCCAATATCTCTGTCTCTGTCACTCTTATTGTCTCTCTGTTTATTATATTGAATCCTGATCCTTAAAAACACAGCACACACATTGTACTAGCTACTGGTTGGTGTATTGCCGCCTCCTCCTGTCCACAGAGCCCGCACTGCTGCTCTCGGCTCTCGAGTCCCATTCGAACAGAAATTACAAAAATTAGCAAAATTGAGTCTTGTCCGATGGACAGAAAACAAACAGCTCGGACAAACTGAACTATTACAAAACTATCGTCGTGCAACAAGGAGTGAAATTCATTTGAACACAAAACGACAAGACAATCGTCGTCGGTGCGGCGGCAACAACCACCACGACATCAACAAAGTCTCGACTATAGCGACTAGCGACCACGACGACAACAACGCCGCACCGATCTTCTTTCCTATGGGCTATATAGGCATCAGCATCATCATCATCATCACAGCTATATCTACCTTACCTACCTTAGCTAAAAATGTTCCATCTTCTTATATTCTTGTTCTTGTTCTTCTTCGACCATAAAGTCACCAAGCACCAAGCAAGTACACCATCGTAATAACTATATAGCAAAACACCGCATTATAAGACACCACCATCCAGTATCCAGATCCAGGAGCATCGTCAGCTATAATATAGCTTCTAGGTTTGCAAAAGCTGTGCAACTATAGCGCATCAATTGCAATTGGAAGTGTTAGCCTGGTCGCATCTTTATTTCGTCTTTATTTAGCCCTTTTTTTGTGAGTTTTGTTGGTGGACTCTATTCCTTCCTGTGGGCAGATCAGCAAAGCAATAGGTAATCCTTTTGGTAATAAACCTTCGTTGCTGCCTGTAAATGGCTCCCGAGTGATATGTATTTATTTTTTGTTGTTTTTGCTTTTTTTGGGTCGGGAGGGGATGATGACTACCGCACTTTGTGGGGGCAATGCGAGCAAATGGTCACAATTGGGTGAATATGAGTTAAATGTTGGATTAAGTCGTAAGTTCTGGCTGGAGATGTACTTTGGGTGTCTATTTCCACAATTTTACAAAACAATTTGGAAGGAAGTGCTTTATTTTTGAGATTTTAATATAGTAAGTAAATAATTAGGTAAACTTTACTCCCACTTGAGATGTGTTACCCGGAAGAGAAATCAATATTGAGGAATATTTGGACTCCTATCTATAAAATCTGCTGTCATTGAATACAAAATAAATAAATTAGGTGGCGCAACTTACTTAAGGTGGCGCTACAGTCCGGGGCGGACCTGGGCCTCAACCAACATGCGTCTCCAGCCAGCTCGCTCCCTAGCTAGCTGTCTCCAGTTTCGCACGCCAAGTTGGTTGAGGTCCTCACCCACCTGAGTGCGCCACCTGAGTCGCGGTCTTCCTCTACTGCGCCGTCCCTCGGGATTGGATTCGAAGACCTTCCGGGCTGGAGCGTTGATGTCCATTCGCTCTACATGACCCAGCCATCTAAGCCGTTGGACTTTTATTCTGCTAACTAGGTCAGTGTCGCTGTACAGCCCGTACAGTTCGTCGTTATATCTTCTCCTCCATTCTCCATCTATACGTACGGGACCAAAAATCACCCGAAGAATTTTCCTCTCGAAGCATCCAAAGACGTTCTCATCTTTCTTTGACAGGGTCCATGCCTCAGAGCCATAAATGAGAACCGGGATGATGAGTGTCTTATAGATGGTGATTTAAGATGCTCGAGAGAGGACTTAACTTCTCAATTGCCTTCTAAGTCCAAAGAAGCAGCGATTTGCAAGAGTTATTCTTCGTTTGATTTCAGCGCTGGTGTCGTTGTCTGTGTTTATAGCGGTGCCTAGGTAGACAAAGTCCCCACCTACCTCAAAGTTATAGTTGTCCATGGTGACGTTTTGTCCAAGACGTCGTCGTTCAATGTCCTTTTTTGATGACAGAGCATATACTTGGTCTTGCCCTCATTGACCACTAAACCCATCTTCTTCGCTTCCGTCGCAATGCTCAAAAACGCTCCACTGACATCACGCTTTGATCCAATTATGTCAATATCATCTGCGTATCCGAGCAATTGGATGGACCTTTGGAAGATTGTGCCTCTAGTGTTGACGGTTGAGCTTTGCACAATTCTTTCCAGAACGATGTTGAAGAAGTCGCATCACAGTGCATCGCCTTGTCTAAAACCTTTTTTGACATCAAATGCATCGGTGAGATCTTTTCCGACCTTGATGGAGCAGCGTGCATTCTCCATCGTCATTCTGCACAAACGGATAAGTTTGACAGGGATGCCAAAACTAGACATTGCTCTGTAGAGCTCTTCCCTATGGATGCTGTCATATGCGGATTTAAAATCGATAAAGAGATGGTGGGTATCGATTTGAAGTTCCTGGGTTTTTTCCAAGATCTGCCGTAATGTGAATATTTGGTCGATAGTGGACTTTTCTGGTCTGAAGCCACACTGATAAGGACCTATCAGGTTGTTGACGAACGGCTTCAGACGTTCACATAATACGGCAGAAAGGATCTTATATGCAATGTTAAGGAGACTGATCCCTCTGTAGGTGGCGCAACTGTCCGTTGAAAACTAATGCCTAGTGACTTTCAACAATTCCTGGTATGAGAGTAATGAGGGATGGAAGGGACCTACAGTTTTTAAGCCGAATCCGAACGGCTAATTCGAGAAAGAACTTTTCATGACCAGAATTACCCTTGGAGTATTGTCAATTCCTCGCTAGAGCCAGTACCCGTGAAGTAAACTTTAGATGGCACAGGCAGGGACTGAACCCAAGACCTTTGGCATGAAAGTCAAACGCACTAACCATCATGCCACGGGTACTGTCATAATATATAGTTATATGAAATTTGAGAAGTTTGAGAGTACTGGTTATTCTTTTTCGACGTATGCAAAGTCGGATTGTAATCGACCAACTGCAGTTTTTTTTAGTCTTTTGACTGAGACGGTAATTTAGTGTCATTCCTGCCAATTTTAGAAGATTCTATATTAAATTTGTGACATTTTCCAGTTCTGATTGTGGATTTTTGACGTATCTGAAGTCGGATCTAACCAATTTCACTCAGACGGTAATCTAATGCCACTTGCGTCACTTTAATTTGATATTTAGCTTAATTTGTGAAGGTTATTAACTTCCCATAGGAAGTTATTGTAATGGGTCCGATTTGTCAAATTGAAAATTTTGACATTTCTCGACGTTTCAGGGTCCCTAGAGTCGAAATAAAAGATTTTTAGAAAGATGTCTGTGCGTGCGTGTGTACGTACGTTCGTACGTCCGTACTTTCGCGACGTTTTTTTCGTTTTCCATAGCTCAAGAACCAGAAGAGATATCGACTTCAAATACATTTTGTTACAGATAATAAAGCAGAAAGATGCAGAAAGGGCTCTCAAGAAAATTGCGTGGGTGGTTTTCTTACCATAGCAGTTTAAAAAGAGGTGAAAATTTGGGTTAACCCTAAATATCTCATGAACCAATAACGCTAGAGACTTGAATTAAATTTTATATTATATATTGTAATGTAATACAAAACAAGTATATTTTTGGAAAAAAATCCAATTAACGGTTTTTTTATGAATCAAAAAAACTGAACAAAAAAATTTGTCACCTCGAAAATTTAACGAGTAAAATATGATTTCATCTCCAAAACAATTTTGTGCAACGAGAAAAATCTAATTGACATTTTTCTTACAAAAAATAAAAATCTAAAAAAAAATTAATAAAAGTTGGTAAAAATTGATTTTCGACTCAAATATCTTTTCAAAACTTTGAGTTATTGGCTTTAAACTACTTTAATCTTTCAAAAAATATTGTTTTCAACATAAGGAAAAATTTTGAGAAAAATCAAATTGACAGCTTTTTTTACAAAAAATAAAAACGTAAAAAAAAAATTAATAAAAGTTGGTAAAAATTGATTTTCGACTCAAATATCTTTTCAAAACTTTGAGATATTGGCTTTAAAATACTTTTTTCTTTCAAAACTATTGTTGTCAACATTCAGTAAAATTTTGAAAAAAATCTTATTGACAGTTTTTTTTACAAAAAACTAAAAACCGAAAAAAAAAAATTAACAAAAGTTGGTAAAAATTGATTTTCGACTCAAATATCTTTTCAAAAATTTGAGATAATGGCTTTTTACTCATTTTAACTTATAAGAAATATTGTTTTCAACATTAGGAAAAACTTCGAGAAAAATCGAATTGACAGTTTTTTTTTTACAAAAAATTAAAACCTAAAAAAAAAAACAATACTAAAACTTCGTAAAAATTTACTTTCGACTCAAGTAGTTTTTCAAAAATTACAAATATTGGCTTCTAACTTATTTTATTTTACAGAAAATATTGTTTTCGATATTCAGTAATTTTTTTATAAAAATCCAACAGCCCGTCTTTTCATAAAAAAATAAAATCTACAAAATTTGGTAAAAATTGAAACATAAAGACAAACTTTTAAGCAAGACAAATCGACAGAATGGATGGGAAGTTATCAATGTGGGTCGCATCCCAGCCTCTTTTCACTTTGGACTTTAATTTCCACCAATTTAGTGTAATTTTTTAAAGATTTTTGGTTTAATATTTTGACATTTTCTACTTTTTACTTAATTTCCGACGTATCTAAAGTCGGACTATAATCTACCGAATAAGGCTATCGCTGATCTACTGATTTGAGCGCACATCTGCCTTAATGATACTTGATACTTTGTTAAATATATATGTAAAAGTTTGCTACAAATTTTGGCTTTTGTAAATTCGGACTTTAATACACTGAGGTCAATCGTTTCTTGTTTTCTAACTTGGCCTGCACACAAGTGCATGACATTTCATCAGGGCCCTATTTCATAAATATTGGCAGGTGCGACGAAATTTAGACAATTGTCTAAATTTTGTCCCATAAAAAAAATTGGCAGTTTTGTAAAATTGTCGGGGAATTTGCCACAGTTGTCAATATTTCGGATCATAAAAAAATTGTCATGACAATGAATTGTCAGGGATTTTTTGAAAATTGTCACAAATTCCCCGACAAATTTGTAGTGACAATTTTTTTTATGAAACAGAAAGTATAGTACAAATTACAATTTTGTCAGTAGGTATGTGGTTGACAATTGTGACAGGCAATTGAGTTTTATGTTTCTGCACGCTGCTAAGGTTTTAAGGAATAGCTCATTAGCACGACGCACGCTGGGAAAACGGATGAAGGCCATTTCCAAATGCTATAATATGAGGAAACAGCGGTTATGGAATTTTATGGCTGATAATACCAGTTATTCCACACCAATGAGGAGGCTTGTAGAAAATGCATTGGGTATTCTGAAGAAAAAATGTCCTTGCCTTAACTATTTGAGATTTGTCACCAGCAACTGCATGCAAGGTTATTTTGACTTTTTGACTATTTCTACTTCCCAAACGATTTTCCAAGTTATGCAGTACTATACAATAACTTGGAAAATCGTTTGGGAAGTAAACATACACCATTTGAAATGATGGATGATGATAATTTGTCATACGTTGACAATGACAAAATTGTCACGATAATTGTCGCAATGAAAATTTGTCACATAAGTTTCACAATTTTATAGAATTGTCACCTGTCAATGTTTATGAAATAGGGCCCAGGTTGTTATTTTATGAAATATATTTGACAATTTTGACTGTGATTTTATGACGCATGCTGAGTAACACATAACTCATTGACGTTTACGAATTCTAGTTTACTGATTTCGACATTAACTAAGTTCAATCTTCCATTTCCAGTTAAAAAATTAGTGGAATTTTTGACATAAGATTGTCACTACGTGAAGTCTAATGTATCATTTTTGCTAAAGTATCGTTTCCTCAAAACCAATACAATACCTATTAGAATCAAGTGCTGCAATAAACGATCGCCTGATGGGATCATCATCATATAGCCTAAACCTTAAGATCCGCACACAGTAGCTTATGTTCGAGGGATTCTAGCACTAGTATTCCAGATAGGTGCACGGTCTGCTTGTTTCTGTGCCGCCATCCACAACCACCTCCACTGCCATACCTATGCCCCGCCACCGCTGCACTGCTGTTGATTGGAAGTTCTCAAGTCAAGTCGGAATTTGTGTGAAAACAGTTGAAATGAGGCGCTTGCACCCGGTTGAGATTTTGTTGTAAATGTTTTATACCTAATGCGCCGACTATACGACGACGACGCAACCGACGTGGACCGATGCGATGCGATGACGACAACGACGAAGACCAAAGTCGACAATGCGATGTCCTGCGCAATCGCGCAATTCGTTAAATGGTTCGAAGTACTACATATTTGTTTTGTTTTTGTAATGTTACCAATTTTTGTTCGTTTTAAATTTGCTGCCATTTTAAATGGCGACAAACATGAGCACGAATAATCAGAAGTTATTTTTTATTTTTTTTTTTTTTATTTGTATTTGTTTCATTTGTTTGGCACTTCGATTTGGGAGGGCTGTTGGGCTGTTAGGCTGCTGGTGCGCAGACTTGGGTCATTGGGGTCCTAGTTGGTAGTTGTTTAGTTGGGCGACGACGAGAACGAGGACGATGACTACGACGACGATTTAGTGGAATATAAGGGATCATAGATCGAAATGGACATATTTTCGTTAGCCACTGGTGTTGATAGTTAGATCTTAAATGGGTTTGTCTCTTGTTTGTTGTTGTTTTGTTTTAATGCAATTTTTGTTGTGAAAAAATTAATTACAAAAGGATTTTTTTTAACAAGTTAGATGGACCTACCTTCTTCTTTTAAAAGGATTTTTAGTCTTTTGAAGTCTTAAGAACATTACAAAAACTTAAAATCCAATTATGACTTTGTCTCAGAAGCAGTCACTGTTTTCCAAATACACCTTACCAAAGCGAAAATACGTAGCTTCAAAAAGATTTGTCAATGTCCTATATAGCCCATACTTACGTTAAATACGTATCATACAAGAAAAGGGCACATTTCCCACAAATTCTTATCAAAGTCATATAAAGTAATTCATTCTAAATTAATGACATAATGATAGACTACTTTCAAAAGCAAAAACAAAATTAATTCCATGACTCAATGAATGCCCACGAAGCATCAGAAGACAAGAATCCAATAAAATTTTGTTGAATGGTCTGTCGTCATCGTCATCGTCTCCGTCACGACGACAAATGGTTCGCTGTTGCATTTCACCTTTCCATAGTTATACCAGTTTAAGGTTAGTTTCCAGCAAACAACCAGATTCTAGACTCTGTCATCGATAAGAGTCAATAATAAATAATTATGTCCTAGACTTATAGGCATTTCCGTTATATAGGTCCTTGATGGAGAAGAAGCATAGTTATACCTTTTTTGTTTATATCCTGCAAGACGTATGCATGCATATCTCTACTTCTGATGATGGTAAAACTATTAAAAATGTGACATTTGAAAAATCCTTGGAAAACCTATAAATTGTAAATTTTTGTCCATCTCAGTGCAGCGCCACCACATCCCCAGGAGGTACCAATATCTACCTGTTAGCCGATGTGACAGTTTTTTAATCGTTTTCAATTATTTTTTGTTTTTACCTGAATCATAACCATTTTAGGGACTTAATTCTTATCAGTGACCACCAGTTGTTGTGTTGGATTGGAGTGCGAGTATATAAAATAATTTATTTTTGTGGCTGCCACATCACATATGAAGCAAGTGTCTGATGCATCCTTATGGCCTGGCATGGCATGGAACTGTTGTTTATACCTAACAAAAATGTTTGTTTGTTTTTATTTTAATTTTTTTTTACTTACGAAAAGGATGTTTAAGATTTTATTGTTTTATTTTTATTTTCTGATAAAGCAACAAAAATGTTTATAAAATAAAATTTGTTGTCTTTAGGAATATTTTTATGAGTTTTTAAGAATCCCAGAGGGTATATATGTATGTATATAGTTTTGAACTTGATTAACTGACAGACTGATGACGCGACAACTGAGCCACGTCGTCGTCGTTGCGTCGATACGTATAGCTGTTGCTGTTTATGTTTTTGTTGTTGGGGCTATAAAATAATCATTTAATCGGAAATTAAATTTAAACGTGTTTAAAATAATTACTTTTTATTTTCTTTGATAACAATAAGAAAAGGAAATGTTTGTTATATGAACAATGAACATAAAGACAGTAAATACCTTTACGATTTTATAATGACGTAATACTGTAAAGGTTTAAACATGTACCTAATGTATTTTGTCTTATAATCGAGGTCAGTTGTTCTATTTAGAAGCCATTAGTCAACCAAATTATCAATTTTATTATGGTCTTCAAGCAAATAAAATCACGGTGGCTTTTATTTTTGAAATGCTTGAACTCATTTTATAATCCCTTAAAGTCCTCCAAATGAAAGCAATGTACAAATGCAAGATTTCATTAAAGAAAAATGAAAAATATTAAACAAAGTTTAAATTATTGCTTTTCTTGATTTTTCAATTTTCAATATATATATAGTTTCGGGACTTTGAGTTTGTATATGATTATAATTTTCCAGGATTTTGGGGGTCCGGTATTTTTAAACCAACCGTTATACGAAACTAATACAATCAACAAAATTCTAGTGAGATCTGAAAAATTTTTTGCATTCAAATTTTTTTCGAAAAAAGCGAAAAATGTCTTGCTTTTAAAAAGCGGTTTTTAACTCTATGCCTCAGACCTACTTAAAATCTTATAGATATGAAGATTTTGTTTATAAAACACATTTTTGTAGTTCTTTTCATTAGCGAGAAGTTATTAATAATAGTTTATCTATAAGAAATATTATAAACCCTTTTTTCAAGATATAGAAAATCTACATAAAAACTGTGTTCATTTAAAAAAAATATTTAAATTTCTAGATACTCAAAACCGATAAATCAATTTGTTTTCTAAATTGAAAATTCATACACCAAATTTTATTTTAAAAAATATGTTAAGATTTTGGAAAAATTCTCTGAAAATTTCAAAACACAAATAAGTGATGTTTTGGCACATTATCTTTAACAAGAGTATTTTTTCTGGAGTATTTCCGGTTGCTCGTAAATGTGCCAATATCTTGCCATTTTTAAAGAAAGGCGCAATCAATGATCTGGGTAACCTATATAGCCTATATCACTCTTGCCGTTGATAAGTTAAATTTTTGAAAAATAGAATGGTGTGCTTTTTAACGAGAACGAAATTTTTCAGTGATGTTCGGTTTGGTTTTCAAAGCAATAAATCAACCGAAGATGCGTTGTTACATTCCTGTTCTCAAATATTTGTAAGTTTTGACAGAAAAAAAGACCACAGCCGCATTGTTTGTTGACATATCAAAAACCTTTGACAAAGCAAACTTGAAAGTGCTGGGCTTTCGAAGTTTCATAAGTGATGGTTTAAGATCTTATTTTAATATAAGAACTCAAAGAGTGAAATTTTATGGTATTTGGAGTGATTTAAGGACATTCGATTTGGGAGTTCCACAAGGGTCGGTTTTAGGACCAATACATTTTTTTGTGTTCATTATGGCTGAAACACAAACATTCTTCAGCTTCGGCTTCGGCTTCGTCTGCGTTACGATGGGCCTTTTTCGAGGTTGCTTTGAATGACATTTCTAATATGACATTTCTAAAATGACAATTCTGTCACTAGCAACTGTTAATTTTTCTCAAAAGTTTGGTTAGATTTTTAGTGCAGTAAGGGTTTAAAATTTAAATTAAATTTATCGCGGAAGTAGCTTACACAGCCTATCGTGGCTATGTTCAGCTCATGTAGCAAGAAAAAGTGCAGACTGAGAGACGTTGGTGGTTCCGGGAGCTTAATATATGTTTTGAACCGGGTATTATAAAGGAATTCCCGTTCCCTCACCATGTCAATGAGAAGTTCTTCGAAATCCATTTTCTGTTCTACAAAAATAAAACGTTTTCAGAATAAATGTATAGTTTTTCTATGTATATTTCAATAACTTACCTTTTGACTTTTTCTAATAACCAATAACTGTTGAGCTGTCAGAAAAAGCAAATATTCAGCAAATTTGAACTAGAGCTTCCGTTTGGAGTCACATTACGTAACATTACGTTCTTTTCCTTACGATTGTCAAACGAAACGTGAGGTCAAAGCTTCATTGTGATAGCATGCATTGAATTCCTATGGCTGAACTCGTAAATGTCAGGCGAAGCCGAAGTGTGTTTGTGTTTCAGCAATAATTCTTTTCGCAGTTTGACGTTTCAGGGTTCTCTGACAGCCTTTGCAAATGGTGTTGGTTTTTCTTATGGTACAGATAGTTGTCTCAATCTTATATCTGATATAAATTGTTATCTCAGCTTGTTAAGAATCTGTTTTGCAGAGCACAAATTGGTAATTAGTTTTAAAACAAAGATAATGTTTTTCAGTTTGTCTGGCCAAAAGATTGTTGACGCTGATCTCTTTTTCCTTGCTACTGAGTGTCAAAAATTTAAGGTTTTTAACTGCACCTGTAGTCATATGGTTATCGAAGTATAACATTTACGGATTCCATGAGCTATAGTGAGAAATGTTTTAAATTAGAAACAGTTAATGAATTCAAGTATTTGAAATTAATAATTGATTCTAGAATGAGTTTTTATAACCAGACAGAAAATCTTGGACAATATTTTCGGTGCACTTTTAGAAACTTCTTCTTTTTGCGTAAAGTTTGGTCTTCTAAACTGCTACTTAAAAACTAGACTGTAAAATTTCTTGTTTGGGAGGTTCATATTATAACAAAATAAAACTTCTATAAGTTTTGTAAAAGAGTATTCTGAAGAAAATTGTACCCTAGTTTTCCACTATTTAGGGATTTAAAAATTCTTTCAGTGTAACCTATGTATTGTTATAAAGTTCTAAAAATTTTCTTTAAGAGATCAGGTAATTTTAATTTTAGAATAATTGATAATTATATTTTATGTGGAAATTTGTTTAACCAAGTTTCTATACCGGTGCGTATCGAACAATCGCATTTAGAAATTTGCATAATGTTTCCTCATGTCGGATATTTAATAGACTACCCCAATCTAACGGGATGCAAACTTCTTATTTGTTATTTATGAAACAAGTTAAATAATGGCTCTTTAGTCTTAATAGTCTACTTATTTTGGTTCATCGTTGATTTTAGATAAGTCTATATTAATTTTAATTTTGAAAAACTACGTTCACAAGATGACACTACGACGCAAATTGTTTAATGAATTTCCATCGCCAATGACAAACTCGCTAAACAATCTGAAATGTCCCACTCAACAATGAAGCTTACTAATTCACGACTGTCAAGTTATCACTAAATTTTTCGAAATTTTAAAAATTGAGTATGCAGTTAATTGTAGCTTTTTTGTGGTATGTAGTGCTAGGTTGATATCAAGTTAGCACTACACTTTTTGACTTTGTTAAATCTAAGTACGAAATTAGTTGACAATTATTTAATTTACCTAAATTATTAATTAAAGAAAAAAAATTCCAAACATATTTGTTTTACTTTAATTTTTTATTAAAAAAGGGGGTATGTAGTGAGTGCGTGAAGTTAGCTCCCCTTTTTACGATTTTCCTATTTTGGAAAGTTGTTCCAGGTTGTTCCCGGTTTGTTCCGCATTGATCCAAAGTATTTTTTGAAAAACATCCAAAAATGGGTGTTTTAGACCCGAAAAACTGTTTTTGACCTCGCCTCCCCTTTTTTCGAAATTCCAACTTTTTATATTTTATAAAAGTATTCGTGTTATTCGGACTTAATATCTTTATTTTTTATGAATCTTTGGAACAATTTGATCTGAGTGATTATGCATATACAAATATTGTTTTAATGTGGGTTTTTGTAAACCGGGACTCGGGATGTTTTTTTGAATATAGGCATAATCATTATTTATTTCATAGAGTCAGAATCTAAAAGACCTTTTGGTTTTGCTGAAAGAATACAGCTTTGGCTTAAAATTTTAAATTCTTTCAAGGGGGGGCACTAAGGATGGAAAATATTATTTTTTTCGTTTTTAATCGCCTTTAGCTATATTTGCTTATGGTAATGGACGAAATTTGGACACGAACTGGTTAAAATATGGTTTGAATTGGAACATTTTTTGAATTTTTGATTTCTTAAAAAGGGGAACAAAAAAAATGTTTACAAAATTAAAAGACATCGAGATTATTTTTGAAAGTTCGATCATCAGAGTAAATAATAATTTATAAGCCAAGTTTTGGTTCCTGTACCTGTGCTTATTCATGTTTTATTAAAATGTAAGCTCTTAAAAAAAAAACAAAATATTTTGCATTTTTGAAAAAAAAAATCGGGGCAATAACTTTTAAAATATACATTTCACGACTCTTAGTTTTTGGAACAATAGTTAGAACACTTTTTAGAATCTAAAAAAATATAAAAGTTGGAATTTCGAAAAAGGGGGGCCTAGAATTTTTTTTTTTAATTTTGCCCATATCTTTTAAAATTTTGATCATAGAGGTCCAAAAATTTGGAAAAATGTTCAGAACAACCTGAAACAATTTTCTAAAAAGGGGGGGAGGGGTCTAGGTCAAAAACAGTTTTTCGGGTCTAAAACCCCCGTTTTTGGGTATTTTTCAAAAAAAACTTTGGAACAATGCGGATCAACCTGGAACAACTTTCCAAAATAGGAAAATCGAAAAAAGGAGGGCTTATACTTCACGCACTCACTACATACCCTCTTTTTACAAAAATTAAAGTAAACAAAATTTTTTGAATTTTTTTCTTTCCACAACTAATTTACATTAAATAATTGTCACCTTATTGTGTACTTAGTTTTAACAAAATCAAAATGTGTAGTGCTAACTTCGTAGAGCTACAAATTTGTTTTTTCCACAACTAATTTAAAACAAAAAAGCTACAGTTAACTTCATTCTCAGTTTTTTAAATTTCGAAAAACGTAGTGCTAACTTGACAGTCGTTAAAAATTCAAAGACTGACATTTTTGGGTTGACATCAAAAATGAAAATATATTATATAAAATTGATTTCCATTATCAATAATAACTGAGCATAAAACCGTAACGTATTATGCGTTCAGATTTTTTTTTCATTTTCAATGAATGTTTCTTAAAACACACCTGGTCATTTAAATAGGGCCAACATTTTATTCATGATTTGCATAAGTTTTAAATAAATTTTTTAACAAACACTGATAAAAAGTTAAAACATTTAATTGAAAAATTAAAATTAGTTAGATAAAAAGAAGGCATCAGAAACTCTTTTAAAAATTGAACCCATTCAACGGAACAGCATTGTTTTTGGTTAAAATTTTGTTGTGTCAATTGATTGTGCTTAATCGGCGGTGAACAAGTGCCACAGTTCTTAACTGCCTATAAACTCAAATCAACAAGTGTGTTCTCCGATCAACTCGTTTTCATTCAAATTGCGCATAGCTGCCTTCCATAACCATATGTGTAGGTAAAGAAGCAACCCCGCGTTCAGTCAACCGAATGACCACTCCAAGCCCCTAAAATCAATGAATGGCCTGTTTATTATTATTTGTATCCAGATATCAGAAAAATTATCCGATTCACTAACCGTCATCGTTTTTGTTAGCCTTTGGCTCTGGGCTGGACATAGCTCGAGCTGACTCCGGAGATAACTCTACGATGATAATGCCGATGAATAATTTGCCAGTAGGTTATACGGCCACACACACAGGTACTACACAAACAATAACGAAGCATTGAGTAATAAATACAAAGTTTTGAAAAAAATATAAAAATATACCAATTGCTATGGTGAACAATTAAACTATAGGCACAGGAAATGAAAACGATAGAAAATAATTAATTTAATACAACAAAAAAAAACGAAATAAAAACTATAAACGGGTGGGTGGATGGAAATCTCTTATATTTTGTATTTCATTTTCTAGGACAAAAGAAAATTTATATTTTATTTGACTGAAAACGTGGCAATAGTTGCGGGAAAAGGTTTGTTAGTATTACGACGCCGCGACGTACGAGTACGGGTAAAGTGGACAATATAATAGATATAATAATTATTCGTCGTGGGTTGGTCGCCAGTGAAGTGTGAAACCTTTTGTATACATTTTGAAGTTTTTTATATATGAATGAATGTTTAGACTTCGGACATGGTAATTGTTGCACTTTCAATTGATTTTGTATATTTTGATAATTAATTGCCAGGAAAAGATTATAAAATTGAAAATCTATATTATTATTCAGCATTACGAATGTACATATATTAACCTTCCTACTCAATCTATAGAGTTCGTGATTATTTCTATACAACTTTTGTGGGTTTGGCATTTTCGTTAAAAACTTTTTTTTTGTATATTTCCAAAAACTACAACTTGTGGGCTTAACCCTGGTAGCTAAAGGATAAAATATTTATTTCGGATACTTTCAAAATGTTGGTTCAATTTACAATATGCAGTTTAACTTTCCACATCTTGGTTGGGAAAAAACTATTAGCGTCAAGAATCAAAATTAAATAAAATAGAACGGTTGACTCGTCTTTACCGTAAACAATCAAAAAAAACTCATTGTTCAAGTATTAAGTTAGGAACAAAAATTAAAATAAATATATTTTTGGATGAAGTTTTTGTATTTTATATTTAAAACTGAGCCGCCATTTAAAATATATTATTTTTAAAAATACCACTTTTGTCATGATTCAAGATAAGGGGCTCTAGACTTCAATTTGTTATAGGGGTAGAAATATATTTTTTTGTTAAAATTGAGGGTTAGAATGCTTATAACCACTGTCGCACTCGTGCAATTGCAAGAGTACTGTGTCTAAAAAAGAAGAATAACCCCCTCACCCTCCAACTATCGTATAATAGCACTCACGTCACTTCTTTCCAAGTTCATGGAAAAGCTGATTAATTTATCAGCTTAAGAAATATTTTGAAGAACGGAAGCTTCTTAATGACCGACAATATGGCTTTTGAAGCAATAGGTCCACTGGTGATCTCATGGTTTATCTCACTGAACAGTAGAACAAATCTTTACATCGTTTTGGAGAAAGTAAGATTATTGCACTTGATATTTCAAAATCCATTAAATTGTTTTGCTGACGACAGTACCCTCAGCTTTTCATATTCGTTTCTAGATTCACATCCTTGTCCTTCGGATGTGGAACTTCAACGGCAGCGTTGATAAACTCATCAAATTCTGATCTTGAAGTGAAGAATTTAATGCTTTGGAAACTCAATGCTTTCTCCTGTCGTTAAAGCGTAACACACCCCCGATGCCGCTATCTAAGAGTGGCACTTCCATCCAGGAAACTAATCAACTTTCAGTACTCGGTATGAGTATCAAAGATCACCGCTTATGGAATGATCACACATTCAATATTGCCAAAAATGCTGCAAGGTGCTTAGGATTTCTAAGACGGTGCAACAAATTTGTAGACCCTTCTGATTTGGCTGTAGGTAATTTACAAAGCTTGTATATTTTTGGCACATCTGGGCAGGTGCCCCTAAAAAAAGTTTAAATCTCTTGGATAGATTTCAAAAAAGAGTTTTAGAAATGATAAGCGATAAAACTATAGCTGAAACATTTACATCGCTAGAACACCGCCGCCAACTTTCACACCTTTCATTGTTTTATCGATATTTTTACAAACAATGTTATGTCAAATTAGCCAGTTGCATTCCAAACCTTAAACGATTTAGCCGTAAGACTCGCACTTCAATTTCGGCCGTACTGTCAAGTACATGGTGCGCCAGAGAAACTTACTTATTTGAAAAAATTCCCGCGCGGTGAGTTGGGCGGGTAGAGGGGCAAGAGGGGGCGCATCTGGAGGGGGAAGTTTCCAAGTTTGTTTCTCCCTCCAGTCAGTTGCCATCATGCTCTGGTCTAGAGAGCAGCGGGCCTTCGCAGTTGAGAGCTTCTTTTCTAACGGTCGCTCACTTGTTGCTACGCAACGTGCCTTCCGCGCTCGCTTTGAAATTCCTCCTCACAGACTCGTTCCTGACCGTAATTCGATTCTGTCGTGGGTTAACTCATTTCGGGAGTGTGGAAGTGTCGCTAAACCCAGAAATGGACTTCAATGGACCATCAGAACTCCGGAATATATCGAAAGAGTGAGGCAGTCAGTTGTGCGTTCTCCCCGGCGTTCGGCTCGCAAACACGCAGCTGCTATGGGAATTTCTGACACCACTGTTAGACGAATTCTCCATAAAGACCTTCAATTTCATCCCTATAAATTGGCTGTTGTGCAAGAATTAACTGAACGCGATTTTGTTGCCCGTCAAAATGCATGTGAAATGCTGATTGACAACCTGCCTGAAGACGCGGTCGTTTTTTTCAGTGACGAGGCTCACTTCCACATTTCCGGCTGCGTCAACAAGCAAAACATGCGTTATTGGTGTGGTGTAAATCCGCGTGAGCTTCACCATTAGCCACTTAATTGTGAGCGAGTTACTGTCTGGTGTGCGATGTCGGTAATGGGAATAATTGGTCCTTATTTTTTTGAAGAAAACGAACGCGCAGTTACCGTGAATGGAGCTCGTGACAGGAACATGATCGACGATTTTTTTCTTCCAAGACTCGAAGAAATGAACGTTAGGAACGTGTGGTTTCAGCAAGATGGAGCCACAGCACACACAGCACGAGACTCAATGAATTTGTTTTATTTGAATTTTAAACAATAACTGAAGTACTTTTTTTTTATTGACCTTTCAAATAAGTTAGTTTTTCGGGCGCACCCTGTACAGAGATTCTTTCTTAAATCGCACTTCGAGAATGTGGAATTCTTTGGCCAATTCTGTTTTTCTCTCCCATTTTGATATTCAGAATTTTAAGACCAATGTTCACCGGTATCTCTTCTCTCCTTGCTGATTTTCCTAAGGCTCGCACTGTGTTTAAATAGGTATAAATATATAAAGGTTACAAAAAAAACCTTGAGTGCGTATAAATTATAAAAAAACATACTTTTCGAATACTTTCAATAAAAATGCACTTCACTATCAAATTAGATTGCTATACTGCAAATGTAGGTTCCCGTTTTGGTAGCTTTACGTTGTTATAAATGACTCCCTAAAGTTTATATTCGTCTCAATTGTGAAAAGTGAATATGGAATTTTGATGGATTACTTCACAGAATTTTATTTACAGAGTTTAATGAACTACAAGATTTTAAGTCCACCATTTTTTCCAAGAACATTTTAATACCTACAAGTATGTATGTTCATCATGGTTAACTTATATGCAAATATGTGACATAATACAAATTAAGGGTTCTCCATTTGTCAACTTGTATACATACTGAAGTAGTTCATAGGTCAAGGCAAGTCTCATATCTACCCAAGGTTCTGAGATGAAAAACTTTCAGAAAACTCAAATTTAAATGAAATATTATTTTCAAAATTGATATAAAGGTTATTTGTCAAGAAACGACGACGACGGTAAGTCGTTGAGTTATAAAAAAAAACCCAAATTACCCAATTTATCTTAATAAAAAAACAAAGAACTAAAAAAATGACAAAACAACAAAAAAAAAATATGAAACGTAAAAAGCTTTTCTATTATATCTCGCTCTATAATATCAACTTATAACACTGACCCATCATCGTAGTCATCATTTTCAAAGTCCACACCATCATGATAAATGAAAATAAGACCAACCAACCGACCGACACGAAGACTCACGTTACTATCCAAGCTATAGGTAGATACCACTCATATATAGAAAAAGATACTTCCACAATATTAAATTTAATGGAAATAGATGCTTCTTCTAGGGCAGCAGGACATTCCATGTCCATATTCTCTTCTGGGAGTGTATATATCTATAAAAAAATATAAAAGTAAAAAAATAACAAGACAATATATAAAATATTTAACTTTATGAATGACCTTTTGTCCAGTTCCAGACCCTCAGAGAGGGTGAGTTTACGAGAGTTTTGTTTTATATCGTAGCTCATTATTTATTATTATCTCTCTGCGACGCCGATGGACGCATCCCCCTCGTACGATCAGACGAGCCATCAGCTTTAGGAAATTATTTTTTATATATTTTCTTAAAAGACGATGACTGAAGACGTCGTCGTCGTCGTCCTATAGTCCTATGCTCTCATCACATCCTTGTACCCATACCCGCACTTATAGGACCATCATTGACAAAAGCGTAAAAAACGGCATGTGGTCAATTTATACATATATGTATATAAGGCTCTGTGTGCATTAATTAATTACCCCCACAGATTTTTGTGATGACTGAATCACGTCTCTGTTTGTGTTGTGTTGATGCGACTATAAAATGATGAGTTCGTCATCTATGGCACGTTGTTTCTGCAGGGGGTCGTCCTTATTAAAATCAATGAAATCGATGATTAAAAAAACATTTTTATGTGAACACAACCTAAAACAACAGAGCGATATAGAGAAGAATGTCCTTCTTTTATATGCCACACAACTGTTTTAGTACCCCGTGTGTTTTGTATTATGCCAATTAATTGGCAAAATAATTTTTAATTTGTCATGAAATTAAAAATAAAAAAGAAAAAATTGTTGACGACAAACTTAAAATAAGTCATGTCGCGTTTATGAAGGTTTAATTACATAAAAAAAAGTCCCATCACCATCAGAGCAGCATCACAAACTCACCTCTTTGTTTCCAGCTAAAATCATCATCAATATATGAAGACCACACCAGGTGTGGGTAATGTCCTTTAAACTTTATTAAAAGAATAAACAAAATATATACATATTAAAATTATGCTATGGCCTTGGAGATAAAACGAAGTCATTTGGTATTCAATTTTTTTATTTGGTTCTCATGAGTCAAGGTTTGTTGTGTTCTTTTATTTTGATATCAAAGTCATAAATCAGGTGATGGAAAGAATTTTTGTTATAAAATAAAAAATGTCATTAAATTTTGTACTTATTAATTTTTTATAGTTTTGTTTGTTTCAACCAAAATATCAATAAAAATAATCAATTTCAGGTAGATATAACTTCCGTATCTTGTATTTAAATAGCCTTGTTCTTAAAGCAAGTGGAAACAAAGGAATTATATGCATTTATAAAAATAAAATACAAATATCAATCCGGTATTGATATTGGCCTTAAGGTAGTTCGATTATGGAAATAGTTTTTAAAGCAATTTAAAAAAGATGCTGGGATGCGACCCACACTGATAACTTCCCATCCTGTATGTCGATTTGTCTTGCTTTAAAGGTTTGCAGGTTTTCGTGTTTTGTTAAAAAAGTTATCAGTTAAATTATTCTAAAAAATTTAAAAATCACCAACAACATTTTGCATAATATGATGAAATAGTTTGATTTCAAAATCTATTTTAGTTAACGAGATTTTTAGTCGAAAACCAATTTTTACCAATTTTAGTAGCATTTCTTAAAAGTTTTTATTACTTAAATAAACAATTACAAATTGGATGAATAAAATGAATTTGAAGTCAATACCTTCTATTTTTCACGATATATCGAGAACCAAACATCATTTTTTACCAAATTTGCGTACTATTTTTAGTAGATTTTATTTTTTTTTATGAAATAACTGACTGTTGGATTTTAATTAAAAATTGACTGAATGTCGAAAATTATATTTCTGTGAGTAAAATTAGTTTGAAGCCAATATTTTTAATTTTAAAAAAGATATTTGAGTCGAAAATTAATTTGTACGAACTTTTAGTAATGCTTTTTTAAGGTATTTATTTTTTGTTTATATTTTGTTAAAAAAACTGTCAGTTTAATTTTTTTTTTAAATTTTACCAAATGTTCAAAACAATACTTCTTATAAGATAAAATTGGTTCGAAGCTAATATTTTTTACTTTCAAAAAGATACTTGAGTCCAAAATCTATTTTTACTAACTTTTATTAATTTTGTTTAGGTTTTATTTTTTGTAAGAAAATTGTCAATTCGATTTTTGTCAAAATTTTACTGAATGTTGAAAACAATATTTTTTTAAAAATAAAATTAGTTTAAGGCCAATGTCTCAAATTTTTGAAAAGTTATTTGAGTCGAAAATCAATTTTTGTTAACTTTTATTAATTTTTTGTTTTATTTTTTTTTTTGTAAAAAAAAAACTGTCAATACGATTTTTCTCAAAAATGTTGAAAACAATATTTCTTATAAGATAGAATAAGTTGGAAGCCATAATCTCAAATTTTCGAAAACATATATAAGTCGAAATTTAATTTTTACCAACTTTGAGTGATGTTTTTTCTAGTTTTTTTATTTTTTATAAAAAAAATGTTGATTCGATTTTTCTCAAAATTTTACTAGATGTTGAAAACGTTATTCTTCGTTGCACAAAATTGTTTTGGAGATAAAATCATTTTTTATTCGTACAATTTTCGAGGTGACAAATATTTTTTTTCAGTTTTTATTGATTTATAAAAAAAAAACGTTAATTTGATTTTTTTCCAAAAATATACTTGTTTGGTATCACGGTACAATATATAATATAAAATTTAATTCAAATCTCCAGCGTTATTGGTTCGTGAGATATTTAGGGTTAACCAACATTGTCACCTTTTTTAAAACTGCTATGGTAAAAAAACCACCTACGCAATTTGCTTGAGAGCCCTTTCTGCATTTTTCTGCCTTAGGCTCGTTTCACACTACATGGTTTTGACCGTATGGCAAAAAACCGGACGGCATAAACCGGATCAGTGGCTAATTACACATTATACGGTTTTTACCGTACGGTAAAACACTATACATGCACTATGCAGGGTTCCTGTGCTTAGTTTACTTTTCACAGGTTTAGTTTTATAAGAACACTCAAGTAATCGTGTCTTGAAGGGGCTGATCGAACTCTGTCGCACGAATAAAATCGTATGATGTGAAAACATGCATTTCGTCACGTTCGCCACTAAGCTTATCGCGCCGTCCGGCTGCCGTATATTGTAGTGGCAGTAGACGCTTGCTACACGGCGCGCCGCGGCGCCGGCATTTTGCCGTGACCGGACCGTATAATATGAAAGCGTATATGCTCTTCTTCGCGGCTCTAACAAAATGTCGCCGTCCGGTTTTTTTGCCGTACGGTCAAAACCGTGTAGTGTAAAACGAGTCTTATTATCTGCATAACAACATTTATTTGAAGCCGATATCTCTACTGGTTCTTCATCTATGTGCGACGAAAAAAACGTCGCTAACGTACGGACGTACGAACGTACGTATACACACGCACGCGCAGAATTTTTTTAAAAATCTTTTATTTAGACTCTAGGGACCTTGAAACGTAGAGAAATGTCAAAATTTTCAATTCGACAAATCGGAACGATTACAATATTTTTCTATTAGAAGTTAATAAAACTCAACGGAACCTTTTTTGGTGGTTCAAAGACAAATATTCAAAAATTCTTTGTTGTAATTGAAAGAAATTAAAACAATTCTCTGTGGCTTACAACTAAATGGCGCCCAACAGCGATCTAATAAAGTTTTTCATCTGTTAACTTTAAAGAAACTATGTAACACATCTTTCAAAGATTTTATAAATTTAAACTTAAATGTTTTGTACTCCAGTCTGCTTCACGTTTAAGAAAGATAATCTGTTCTTCAAATTTTCTGTCGAACAGTGGTCTATTCGTCATTTATGTATTTATTAACGAAAATCAGCCAAATATTTATTATGTGAAATATGAAGAGCACTCGATTTTTGTAGCTGTCATACTTTGACATTTCACAGACAAAAATAACGCCATGCTTCAAGAATGTTTTGAAATTTTTAAATTTCACTTTAAATATTGTGATTTTTCAGCCACAGTTTGTAAAACCAGAACACGTTTGGATTGTCTTGAAGCACTTTTCGACTGTCAATATAAAAAAAAATTGTAGAAAAATTAGAACTATTGAAACAAGTTAGTGATGTAGAGTATCGAAACCAAGATTTTCGTCCAAAAACAACTGAGAATATTGTTCTTGCAGACAAGGTTTGTCGATTTATCTTCAACGTTAGTCTGTATTTTGCATCATAGAGAGTAGAGACCCATGTCTTGGATCTTAAAGTTAATTTAAAACAAGAACGTAGGACAGCCGATTTATAGCAACATTCGTGACTTCGTTGATTGGGTTCTTGAAATTCATCAAAATAATCCGCATTTTCGGCTTCAGTTTTAAGGCCGATTTTCATCTCAGAGGCGAAGTTAATAAGCTCTATAAGCTAATTGTCGCATTTGTGGTTTGGAAAATTAAAAATTGGCTGTAAAAAAGTTTATCCATCTTCAACGTGTCACTGTTTTTTGCTGCTTTTGGTCTGATAAAGAGCTTCGACCTACAATTATTGTGCTACAGAGCTTTGAAGAATGATTTTTATGACTAGAATTGAGTGTTATTTATGTGTACAACTTTTATTTTCATCCAGACGGCACGACGCGACGTCACATGAAAAATAATCAACTAAACAATCGAATTTTTGGCAGAAAAGAAACCTGACCAACATATTTCTCGAAAGTGATCTAAAATCTTGTGACTTAACACTTATAGAATTTTTGTCTGTAAAGTCACGTGAAATGTTAGATTTATGGAAATTCTACACAATCGATTCGAGACCTTAAAAATGGAATTCGTGAAGTTATCGAAGACACAAAGCGGTCAAACAATTGCCTTTGCAGATATCATTCGATTCTTAAAAATCAAATTAACGTTATTTGATTTCTCTCAAAAAATACTCGGGTTTTTCTAATATCAAAATGAAACCTCGTAATGGAATATATATATAATTTCAATATTAGTACAAATTTAGTGAGTAAACAAATTTTTTGAAGAAATGCTAACTGCATGCTTAAAATTTTGTTTTCCCTAATACAACTACTCAAATACAGTATTTCGGTATTACGACATTACCTTATAGTTTTTTGTAATTTAATATTTCCATAAACCTTAAACTGTCAGCTTTTAAGTTAATATTTGCATGGTTTACAACACATATTGCAATGAGTCAAAATCTTGCGTTAATATTGGGACCGAATCCTCAAAAC
The DNA here is from genome assembly GCA_951509635.1 of Eupeodes luniger. Classification (NCBI taxonomy): domain Eukaryota; kingdom Metazoa; phylum Arthropoda; class Insecta; order Diptera; family Syrphidae; genus Eupeodes; species Eupeodes luniger. Next base: position 16,908,722 of record OX608075.1, read on the forward strand.
AAAAAATGCATTACAGCGTCAAAAAGTCTCTGAAATAAATTTGCAACCTTACTTTACAAACTATTATATCTTAACCTATTCTATGCTATGCTACTTGAACTTTTACACCAAACTCTTTACTTTTAACTCGGACATTGTATAATTTTTTAATACATCCAATTCATTTATCACTTCTAATCAAACATTGAAATCATCATAAATATTAGAAACGATGCTATGGCAGGCGAATTCGCAATAATTTCGTCTTATAGCGTATCTTTTTTGAAAAGACCACATTGCATGTTCTTCACTCTTCTGTATAAAAGAGCTTTTAAGTCAATGCGCTTTTTTAACCCCTACCTTTTCATACCAATTATGGTTAACCTAAAGTATCGCCATAAAACTGTATATACGAACAACAATCTTTTGATCACTGCAGACGCAGAGTTATAGGTACCTATAGACGTATCATATGAGCGACTCCAGAGGCCAAAGAAAAACACATAGTCAATCGTAATGGATTGAAGTGTCTATTTGATGTCAAAACACATCTCTTCGATTGGATATAATGTTAGTGTGTGCAGCGCTTTAGACCATACTTTGATTTGAGAAATTGCAGTTTTATTTATTTGTTTTCGAGGTAAATCTGCAGTCAACATTCACACCTAAAATTTATTTTTATTGTTAAAATAGGTGCGGAGATTAATCGTCAAAGCGAATAAAGGCAACGCGAGCGTGAGAAAGGATAATTTTACTTCCTCTAAAGGTAATATTTAGTATAGGTACTTGACTTGAGGGCGTTGTGGTATGTTTAAGAATTCCAATTTTTGTCTTAAACTAACCTTTATCTGTGAGCCCTAGACACATTTTGAAACGGTAGTAAAAATGTCTTTCAATAGTTAAAGTTGAGTCACCTAACCTTAGACCTAAGCTTTAACTAAAGGTCCCTTGTAAATGACCCCTCTATAAGAACAATATTTCTTGTTTCATTTCAAGAACAAAAACAAAAAGCCCAAACATTAAAACAGGTTAACTCTTATTTTATTTTTTTTTTCTTGACAATAGCTTCATTCAAATTAAATTATGCATCAATTATTATTGACAGAACAAGAGCTCATTATTTCAATTCAAAAAGAATGACAAACCAACAATAATACAATAACAACAACAATAACACGAACTAAAAACTCAACAAAAAGGAGCTAAGAAGCCAAAGGAAAAGACTATATACGCTATACCCAGGCTTCTGAGGCTGCAGCTACTGTAGTTGAAGCTATAAAGGCTTTAAGACTGAAGCTGATGCTGATGCTGAATATTGCTGATGATGACGATGATGGGGAGCAAAAATAAAACAATTGAAGCTTTTCAGATGCGTGCTCCCGTTCTTAACGAGAAATAAATTGCGTATGCCCAAAGTTGATTGATCAATGGCCATGCTGTTTGCTCGCGCGGTGACTGCTTCTTGTCCTTGTCTCCGTTCGTACCACATCTCCGGCATCAGCCATCATCGACTCATAAGATACAATCACCATGGAAATTTTCCAGATCTCGGGGATTGCATGTGGCTGATACTGAGCTCTGAGCTGAACATTGAGTTGGGTATAAAGCTGATGATGGAGCTGGAGCTGGAGCAGTAGGCAACCAGCGCAAAAGTGCCACTAGTCAGCTAAATCAATATAAGTAATAACTGGAGTATAAACAAAAAGACTTAACAAACGAAAAAACAAAAGTTACCACCGCACTACACGATTACGACGATGGTGGCGGCAGCGGCGCAGGAAGCCAATAATATATATGTACCCATGTTCAGAACAACATAGTTGGTGGTGCTGACGCTGGAGCCAGTCGATATTACAGTGACCAAGTTATAGCACAAAAGTGGCAGCGTTTAAAGACCTATGACAACTCTTTATGGTAATACGGTATAGAATTGGCCAACGACGACGGACGATTTCCTTTTCGATATAGCTACGTGGAAAGTATACGCGCGCGTTCAAAGGTGGAAGGGTTAGTTTTTTTTCCTAAAGCCAGCCAGCTAGCGAGACCATCAGAGACTCAGAGGCTTGCTTATAGTCTCGCTCGGTGTCATATTAATTGCTCTATTGCTGCTGAAGAGACGAAACTGAAACAAACTCAGAATTTGCTATCTGCACACGTATCAGAAAGTGCGATACGCGAAGTTACCATTTCTATATGGATTATTGGCATAAGTTGGCCAGGTATAGGAATAGCAATAGGAATAGGAAGACTACCAACGAAGTATTTTAATTAGGGACTGTGCTGGGAGATCTCTAGAGAGTTGGAGAGCAGACGGAACATTACTATTCTAGATCACTCCTCTGATCGATCGCATAATAATATGAGATAAGTACGATCAAATCGACATAGAATTGACTATACTTTACCTACAAAGCAGGTATCGATAATATGAAGCTTCTTTGGTGGTTTATTCTGAAATCCCTTATGTCCATCACGCGTGCCTAAAGTGAGTTTTGTGCGGATTAAGAAAGAATATATCAAGTTGTTCGATATGGCATTTTCTAGTCTTTTTATTGGATATCTATATTAGCTATGCAATTTGTTTGCTATAAGGAATAATACCTCTTGTATACGAGTATACTTTTATAAGCTCCCTTGAGTATTTTCCATTTAATAATAAACGGGTATAATAGTTATTTGATATGAGATAAGAATCAGTAATCTGCTATTAGAGTCTTATAGTGTTAATTTATGATAAATGTTGTAATGAGTCTTCTATAAATACTTACTTGGAGCATAAGTTTCCATTCCATTGATTTTTTTGTGCAAAAATAACTTTCTTTGTGGCCTAATTGGTATTAACTTCAAGCAAATAATCATATCAAAGAGCTGCATAAGAAAAAAAAAATTCGCAACACTACATAAAACACAAACTTTTAACCTTGAAAAACAAAAATTACAGAATCAAAGTCTTGTTATAAATTAATTTTGCCATATTGAAAAACAAGTCCTCCTGAGTGTTTGTAAAATAAATGCTATCTCGACTCAATCTCCGAATATTTTATAAGTTTAAGCATTTTATCATTTTGGACTTGAGAAATGAAATTCTAATAACTTACTAGTCAAAAACTAATTGCATACTGAGGCGTATACTTACTTTTTTTTGCATATCTATCTAATAGTTTTAACCTGGAGCCAAGCGTTTTCTACCTTAAAAATTAAATACTAAATGGCCGAGTTAAAAAATCGCAACAAAAATCTAACTTTAAGCTCCGTATTTCAAGATCAAATCATGTATCACCAAACTCAAAAAATTCCCCAAACCAGAAGCAATTAAAAGCCACTAAAAGCCCGTTTCGCTATTTTCTTGGAATTTCGTCGGGAAAGTGAACTCTCGAAATTTCTGAGTTCGTGGTGTTAAACTTAGAGGTAAAATCTGTGATCCAAGACTGTTTGTTTCATTTACAGTTTAAATCTGAAGAGGTGTTTTTTAACGCTGGCAAAACCAATGCGTAAGCTTTTTCATCTGTCCTATACTCCTCAGGTCTCGTTCCAAGGGGATGGAAAACTGCATTTGTTCAGCCCATCCCCAAAAAAGGCGAATCTTCCTCACCCTCTAATTACCGACCGATTGAACTAACGTCCTTTCTTTCCAAGGTCATGGAAACGCTGATTAATTATCAGCTCAAGAAATATCTTGAAGATCGAAAGCTTCTTAATGACCGTCAGTATACGGCTTTCGCAGCAATAGGTCCACTGGTGATCTCATGGTTCATCTTACTGAACAGTGGAGCAAATCTTTACATCGTTTTGGAGAAAGTAAGATTATTGCACTTGATATTTCAAAAGCAGTTGATCAGGCTATCTTATCGAAAATGCGTGCTTTCGGTTTTCATGAATCCCTCCTTCATTGAATTAGTTAGTACCTTTCGGATACAAATATACAAGTAGTATTGGATGGATTCAAGTCTGAAACTCATAAAATAAATGCTAGTGTGCCCCAGGGCTCTGTTCTATCTCCAACACTCTTTCTCATTTTTATTAATGATCTCCTTTCTGCAACTTCTAATCCAATACATTATTTCGCTGACGATAGTACTCTTAGCTTTTCATTATTTTTTTCAGACTCACATCCCTCTTCTTCGGATGTGGAACTCTAACGACAAAATATGAATAGCTCATTAAATTCCGACCTAAACAGCGTTGGACAATGGGGATTAAAAAACAGCGTGGAATTTAATGCTTCGAAAACCCAATGCTGTCTTGTATCGTTAAAGCGAGATATACCCCCCTTTTCACAATCCATGGATGGCACTTACATAAATGAATCTGAACATCTCGATATTCTCGGTATGTGTGTCACCAACCACCTCTTGTGGAACGATCACATACGCGATGTCGCCAAAAATTCCGTAAGCTCTTTGGGTTTCCTTAGACGATGCAAGAAATGTTTCACCCCTTCTAATCTGGCTGTTATTTACAAGACTTATATACGTCCAAAACTTGAGTATAACTCCCATCTCTTGCAACTTACTTAAGCATCTTGGATAGTATTGAACGTAGAGCATTTAAATTGATTGGTTATAATATCATCATAAGTTCATTCGCTTGAACATCGTCGTAAGGTTTCTTGTCTAAAACTTTTTTACCGTTATTTTAATGGTTTATGGTCTGGAGAAATAGCTATCTTCATTCATCCCCTTAAACAGTTCAACCGTAATACTCCCGCTTCTAGGAACGCTCATCAGTATTCCCTCGAGCTCAACTTCGGTCGTACTGTCAAGTACAGAGATTCGTTCTTTAGCCGTACTACGCGAATGTAGTACTATTTTTCCTAGTCATTGCAATATTCAGGAATTAAAAACAAATGTGCACCGACATCTCCTTTCAAACCCTCTCTCCTCTTCCTAGTGCTCACACTGTGCCTCTGCATAATAAGGGTAGTAATATCCCCTTTAGTGTGCGTTAATTAAAAATAAAAATTGGCTGGCGCAACAGTCCGTTTAGAACTAGGGCCTAGTGACTTAATGCTGTCAACCATTTCTGTGTGCCAGTATTGTTTTCAGGGATGGAGGGACCTACAGTTTTAAGCCGAATCCGAATGGCTTATTTGAGAAAGCACTTTTCATGACAAGAATTACTCTTGGAGAATTTGTCAATTCCTCGCAAGAGGCAGTACCCGCTAATTATAAAAATATATGCACTGAGGCATATACGTACTTTTTTTACCAACTAGGTCGTTTAAAGCTACTAAAAGACGTAACAATTACAAATCGAATAATAAAACACAAATAACATCAAACTAAACAAAGGTCAATTGATCACTTAGGCGTTTAACTAATTTTTTCATCTTTTAACTCCTTTTCAATTAAGCACTTCCTTTATTATTAAAAAATAATGTCAAGTATAAAAATGTTACAAGACACTAAAATCCAGTAACGTTACTTTTTTTAAATTTCGTCAGGGTAATGAAGTCTTTGAATTTTTAATTTCTTAGAATAAAATTATAGACACACAAATTGTCTTTTCAATTCTTAATTTTTGTTATTTGAGATTCTGTGATTGACGTCACTACAGATTTTTTGTGAGAGGACTGTGAACTCTATCTTTAGTTCTGACAACTAAATGGCACTGGAATTACACTAAAATATATCCTAAACTAGTATTTTTAAAATGCATATAAGTGTGGTATTTTTCAAGGCTTTAGCTAAATTTGACCAATGTCAAGAATTTTTTTGAATCTTAAGCCACTTTTTGTGTGGCTTACCACTTTTGGAAGACCCCTTACACGTCAAATTAATTATACACTAAGGCGTATACTTACATTTTAACTAATTATTTTTTCATTACAGTATTAAGATACTATACAAATTTAAAATAAGTACTTTACTTTCATGTTCATTCTTTCATTCATTATAACAATATTTTTAAACTTTAAAAACAATTGTATGCAAAAATTCAAGTCACTCTTCTGTCCAACGCACCATCGCACGCGCAACCTCAAATAAATTAATATTCAGATCAATTATGGAAACATAAATTAGCAAAATAGCTGCTTCTTATGGCATAGAGGCCTTTTTTTTAGTGAAAGGGCCTGATCTATATAATATTTATATAGAGAAAGCAATTAGATAAAAGAAATACAAAATCGAAACAAAAAAAAAACAACGTGATGTTATAATTATTTCGAACTAAATTGAAAATTATTACCAGAACCTCCCTAATATACATAAATATACATATTTATTTACAATAACTGTTCGATTGACGTATAATTAATAAGATTTTAATGAATAAATTAAAAATCCTACCTTTCTAATTATGAACTTTTTTAGAGCAAAAAAAAAAAGAAATAATGACAATAATATTTTAGGGATCATTGACTTAATCGATATAAACTCTAAATAACTGGTTTATATTAATTTATCAAAAGAAACATATCAAAGCAAAATGTGAAAGGGATTTTTTTTTCTCTTTAAATGTTTAAATAAATCATTTATTCACTAAAAAAATATATTAACATACATCTTTAATGTAAAACCATGCTTTAAAAAAAAAACCCTGAGCAGCAATCTCGTATGATTTTATCACAGATACTGCATTTTTATTAATTATTTTTAAACGTCAATGTCAACTGTCAAAAACAAAATAACTGGTATTGTATCATAGATACTTTTTGACAGCTGACCAAATAAACAATCATAATCTCGTTGTTTAACATACAAAAAATATCTTACATAAACAATTTTAAGTGAATATTTTATACTTCACATTAAAAGTTAATGTTTTTATAATTTATAAAAATACAATTACTATTTTAATTTTGAAGCTACCGCGGCGGCGCAGCGGCCCTTATTGCTTAATTAGGACAAGCCCGTCCATGAGATTGCTATTGCTGATGATTAAATTATAAATATTTAACATTATTTTCCGCACTGTATTTTGTTTATGAATATTACCTAACTTAGGTATATAGTAGATATATGTATGTACATAGATAAGTTAAGTTAAGGTAAGGTATATCATATTCTCGTATCGTGTATCACGTCTTGAATTTAAAGTACCCGCTTAAATGATTTATAATTTGTTTTAATAAAATAAGAAATAAATTAACATCTGAACTCACTTATTACTTCAAATTGAATTTCATAAATAAACATGTTTATGATCACTGTATCAGTGATATAAATTTGCCCGTTGACAGAATTTCAATTCTGAATTGAAACTATCTATACCTACCCAACTTCATAACTAACAACGACGAACTCGGCGGCGGGACGGACGGACGGAAGGACGGACGACTTGACTGCGTGTTCACTGAGGCTATAAAGCATTTTTTGTGTATTTAATATAAAATCACTTATAATTTATTGTGTTAGTTATTTTTTATTTTATACCGAGAGGTGTGACCTTGTCATTTTATATGACAACAAATTGAATATGAATGGCGATTTTATTAAATTAAATTTACAACAAACATCGCAGATGCAAGACAAACTGAAACTACTCACGAATGTTAAATACACAAAAAAAAAAAAAAAAAACATTTTCGAATACGTTTAGTGACTAAGATAATTTATAGAAAGTCATAATAAACAACTAAATAAAACGCCACGAATTACAAAATTTTATGACATTAATGTGCGTTGAAACACAAAAATGGCTGTCATAATAATTTTATATGATTTTTAATTTATCCACAGGTAAAAACATTGAATTCTGATTAAAAACTGTTAAATAAGGAATCTGTCAATTTCTATCTTTCTCTCTCTCACACACTCTGTCTGTACCTATACAGATATCAGGGTCAATCTCTGTCAAGAGTAAAATATGTATTTTCCTTTTGCTGTCACTTTATTGACATTTTTATATATTTCAACCCTTTCAGTCCGCATCACCCTAAATATTGTTGAATGGAGATTGAACTGTCCATGCGACCGTCAATCCATTTCTCCCATCAGGAGCGACGACGAGGAACGACGACTGAACTGACTCCAAGTAATTGAAGTCCTCGCATATAGCTGATATACCGTTATACCCTTGGTAATATCTTAAAATTGCTTTATATCCGTTTATCATCATCATCATCATCATCATCCAACTTTCAACATTTCTCGTCATTGTTATTATCGTTTTTTGTGTTTATCGAAATCAAAAGGAATATTGTAAAGCGCGGCATTTCGTTTCGAAATAGAAAATGGATGGAACATAATCATCTGATTGTGATTGTACCATCATACCCCTTTCTTTATAATGGCAATAACTTCCTCTTTTACGGAATCATTCTTCCTGCTTTTTACTGTTAATGCTGCTGCTGCTATTCTGATGGTTCTGTATTATAATGTATATCCTTTTGAATTATAACATAACATTAAATATAGTTGTTATGAATTGCTGAGCTTCAATTAATTTGCTGGCTTTTTGTGTTTGGAGCCCTTTTATAACATTCCTCATCCCACACCAACAGAGCTCTCGAATAAACTTATAGAAAAGAGTAAATTAATAAATGGTCCGGAAGATATTTAACCTTTCTTTTTGTTTAAGTTGGTATAGCCATATAGTGTGTTGTCCTTGTGCGTGGGTGAGATATGGGAAGGGGAGTGATGTAAGTAATAATTCAAATTGAAAGGGGTGGAAGTTGTTGTTTGCAAAAAAGTTATAGAATTTGTTTTTTTTTGCAAAAGAAAAATTGAATATTGACGAATGTTGAATGTAAAAGGTCAAGATATTTGCAAAGAGCAAGAAATATAAAAGAAATAAAAAAACACGCACATCACATCTGGCATTTATTTTATGAAATTATTGTTAAAAGAATAACTCGGACATAATATTAGTTATTAGGGTGTTTTTTTTTTTGTGCTACACTGAACCAAAAAGGTACGTAAATATAATTAAAAAGTTCGTTGAGACAATAAATAAAATGATTGAGTTTGTCCAATAAACATATTAATTGTGTCAGTGAACTATCGTTTATTATTCTCCCTTTCCGGGTGAAAATTTTACAAACAATTTAAATTTTTCATTTATAACCACAATAAACTGAGTTTATTGATTTTAATAAATCCATTAATAAACATAAACAACCGTTCATTATTTCCGTTTATAGTATTAATAAACCCGTTTATAGCCTTAATGAATAGAGTTTATTAGTTTTAATAAATGCGTTCATTAATATAAAAAATCGTTTATTATTTCCGTTTATAATATTAATAAACCTATTTATAATCCCAATGAACAGAATTTATTAATTTTAATAAATGCGTTCATAAATATAAACCAATGTTTATTATTTCCGCTTATACCTCTGGTGGGGGGAAGCCTCTGTTAATATCCAACTTACTTACCACTGATCCTTGCTTAGCGGCGATCAAAGTCCAACTGGTTTCTGCGGTCTGGTCCACTCTTTTCAACTTCCTTACTTCTATTTCTTTTGCTTCTACTTCTCTTTTTCTGCTTCTACTACTTTTTTGTTGGTCTTGTTCGGTTCTACTTGGCAACCTTTAGGTAACAGCATATTGTGAATTATATCCTTGCGAATGACAAAATAACCTTTGCAAATTAATGTCACCGAGTTCTGGCCAAGTTGAGCTGAGTGTGAACACAATGCTCGGTGTAGTGACAGAATGCATGTAATTTGTTCGTGTTTTCGTTGTAGATTTGTAATGCGTGAATAAGGTTATAAAAAATAATAAACTGCTTGTAAATTTTCCAATTCGTCTCTTAATAATGCTGTTCATTGCAACAATAAACGGTTTATTATTTTTCAATTGACAAATTTGTATGTCTCAGTGAATAAGGTTATAAAAAATAATAAACTATTTGTATATTTGAGAATTGGTTGTGATATTGGATGAAGGTTGGGATATAATCTTTAACAATCCCTTTTCAAACATCTTGTTTATTGTCGCAATAAACGATTAATCATTTTTAATAACTAAGATGTTTGCGGCGATTAATAGAGTTATTAATTTTAATAAACGGTGATTAAGTGCTTTATTTTTCATTTAATAAACGGCCGTTAATAGTATTAACAAACGATTATCAAACGCTGAAATTTTTTTTTAATAAACCGTTCACTCTGACAAGAAAAAGTTTGTTGTGACAATAAATAAGCAGTCAATAAACGCCGTTTTTTATATTAATGCACGTTTGTTTTTTCAGTGTAATTTTGTATTATTTTGTTTCTTAAAATGTCTATAGCTTAGCGGCATTCAATTGTGGATCCAGTGGGGGGGGGGGGGGGTGTTGTAGGGTTTGAAAATTCTAACATTTTTAAAAATGAACCGATCGATGTTTTTAAAAATTTCTCTTAATTTGTTGTTCTTAATTTGGCTTCTTTCTAAAAGAAAAACGTATTTTGGCATTGCTCCAGAAGGGTGCTCCTTATACTTATAAGACCTTTATTTTGTTTTTAAGTTTTCTCAAGAACTAATGGACCGATTTCAATAATCTTCTCTGCAAGCTCTTGTCGATGATAAAATGATCAAATTGATCAAAAAAAATTAAGTTAATCTTTGGTTTTTTGAGAAATAAAATTGGATTTAAATTTTCGAGAAAAACTTATTTTGCAGGTACATTTTCAAATCTAAAAATATATTTAATATTTTGAAACAGAATTTTTGGAAGAAGTTAGCCAGTTCTACCGACCCAGTCGTGCATTTTATTTTTTTTTTAAATTGATTTTCTGTTGAACACAAAAACTTTTAAAATCTAAAAAAATGAAAGAAATCTACTTTTTGAAGTGAATTTGCTTTGGATGCTCTTGAGATTTAAATACGAATTTCAATAATATAAATGTCCCAAAAACAGCAAAATTGACACTTTTGTTAAACTTATGGCTAATGGAAAAAATAAAATTATGTACTTAAATTCAACCATTTCCTTAATTTAAATTTTTCTCTCTACAATTTCTAAGTTTTGTTGACTCCTTTAAGATCAAAATATTTTCTAGCTTCAGCTCCGATCTACGATTTATAGCAGACTGATAAAGATAGTAATAATATAGGCTCCCAAAAATTAAGTTCGAAAAAAGTATGTCAAAAAAAGCCAGATAATTCTTATTTTCAAATTCTTTCTTATTTTCTGGGTTTTTGAATTTTTGTAAAATTTTTCGCATTAACAGAAATGGCAACAAAAAAATTAATTATTTTTTTAAAAAAGCTACGTTTCTAAACAATTTTTTACATTTCTGCGTGAAAGCAACAAAAACCCTCTAAACCATTGTGTTTAAGCTCTTAAACATGGCATATTTAGAAAACTGTTTTAATCTTGGAATGCTTAATTTCGTATCCCTTGCTGGACAACAGTGTTCTAAAATAATTTAGTAACTAAAGTTGTCACTTTAGCAGTTGAAATGTGTAAAATTAAATTTTGTTAGCCTCCTTTACAGAACTTTTTTAAGTGGTGACTAAAAACTCGTCTATATGATTAAAAGTCTAGATACGCCCTTGGCGGTATTTTATAGTATTACCTCGCCTAGTAAAAAATGTTTCTCAGAATTGAATACTCCACCATACTAATAAAACTAGAATGATGGTTTTTCTACGATTCGTTGATGATCCTGGATTTGTTGAAAATTTCGGAATCAAAGTTCGGTTTTCAGGACTTTCATCGAAGTTACTGAAAAATTGTAAGTTAAAAGGACGACCGAGAAGCACATGGTGCAGGACAGTCGAGGAGGTATCAGCGTCACTAGGCAAGAGTTATAGGAGCTGAAATATATCTCCGGAAACCGCACACGATTGCGCGTAGGCGTAGTAGAAGCCCTATGCCCCTTAATGGGTCCCCAACGTACTTAACAGGTCTGAGGACCTAAGTAAGTATGTTAGTGTGTCACCAAAAGTTGTTATATTGGGTTAAAAATTGCTTTAGATTTTTAGATTTCCTAGCACTCACAGAATTCTGAGTGACACTAACAATGACAGAAGATTCACGTTATTAGATCAACTTCTTGAGCTATGAGACGCTTCTTATGACTTGTTTTGAGGTGTTTTTTAAAAAGTGGCTTGAACTTGAAAAAGGTGTTTCTAAATCGAATGGTTTTTTGAGACTGAGGAAGTGAGATGAAGCGAATTTCTTGCAATTCATTCTGAGAATTAATTTTCATGACTCTGAGTAAATTTATTCCGCATAACTTTTTTGGCAATAATGCTATACAATTATAAGCTCATATGTTTCGGACAATTTGTCTATAACTATTACATCTAACAATATGTTACATGCATGTTAAGATATTTTATAGACTAAATTTCGTATCCCTGTTGGCTAGAATCCATAAAGTCTTCTGATTTTGAAAATGTGTACAATCCTCATTTTGGTCTAGCTTTACAAATAGTATTATCATTCACCCTTATCACGAATGCGAAGATCAACTTTCAACCGATAGACACTTGATAGAATTTATCAATTGAAATAAAAATCGTAATTGCGAAATTGAATTGATAAAATATTATGCCATTGTGAATATCTCCTAATTTTGATTGAGAAATAGAAATATTTTGTATATGTTCCTAGATTGCTGAAATAGCTGAAATCAAGTCTTTATTAAGCCCACCATCAGTGAATATTGTTTCTATTTTCTTCTATCAAAAGGACTAACAAACATATTTTCCAAGTTGTATTAGCTACAGCTTTGGAACAAAATCCTTTGAATATTTCAACTTTCTCTTCTAATTACTGGACGAATCAGTACAATTGATTGAAACAAAATAGTTAACAATGGTATACTTTGATTATTTCATCCATACTCACATTTTTGAATAAGTTCTGAGCTATTACCAACGCCTTTACTTCAAATTTATGATTGATAGAAAAATTGTCAGCTAACAAGAAAATGTATGAAAACTGTTGTTCACAATACCATTTAAAATGGATAATTAAAAAATATTCACAATGGGTCAGTATTTTTGTTAATTGATAGTAACAACACCATATAATATTGAATGAAAAATATCAACTATCAATAATTGAAAGTATATCTACGCAATGAGCGTCACTTTCCTAGCCTTCTATGGAAGCAAATTTGAACTCAAAAAACAACAAATTCAAATTCATTTCGAACTGTCATTCAGTTGTCCTGTCATCTTAATTCTTAAACTACAAAAGAATCACAATTGACACACAGAGGACATGAATTTGTAAGTAGGGACTTTTGTTTACCAGAAATACGTCAACCATTCTATTTCAATCCACCATTTTCCATTGATTAAAACAATCAAAACCTGTGTCATCCATACAATTTCGAACGAACTCAACTTATCTATGAATAAAATCCTAAGCTTTGGCTTAACTCAGACTAAAAATACTATTCATATACTCTTTTCCAATATCAATATTATGCTTGTATATGTACTTAGCTTATATCATGTGCTCTGGTGCAATGTAAAGTGTGCAGTGCATGAGTATCTCCGTAACAACTATTTTTAAAATTGGATAAATAAATGTCCTTTCGCATAAATCTTTGTGAAATTAAATCTCCTTTAGCCATAAATTCATCAAAAGTCACAATAAAAAAATAAAAATAAATTATAATGAACAAAAACCAAATAAAAAAACAACAATTTTAAATGCCAAGCTCTGCGCGCTCGCAACTTAGCCATTTGGCGCATTGGCGCAAGCGCATTTAGGTCTGTGAATGAATGAATATTGCGATAGCGATTGCCTCCTTCCAAAGAAGCAAAACCAACTTAAAACAACAACAACAACATCATCATCCAGAGGCCAACACAGCACACAGAGCGGAGCAGAACAGAGCAGAGCAGAGCAACGCGTGAAACAGAGGTGTCAACGAAAAACTTATTATTAAATAAATACTCTCTCAAATGCATTTATAATTCGTTTATCGTGCTAAAATCAACTTTATCACCCAATTCACTGTGATTTCGAATTATTATAGCGCACTCGCGCCTGGCCTGATGGTGTTCTTGATGTTATGCATATATATGTAGATACAAGTATTTACGGTACGTCGTCGTAGGTAGATAGTTATGTATATGTATGTGAATTTGGATGTTAATACTGTGATACTGTTACTATGGTTTGAGTCCGAGCTCTCGGGCTAAATGATTATTTATATAGGTATGAAAATAAATGCACGCGGCAAGCGTGGAATGGTGAAACGCAAGCGTATACACGGATTAAGCCAACTCACGGGATACAACAAAAATAAGAAAAAAAAAATAACTGGTACTGGACGAACGATGAAAGACACAGAATTACAGAAAAAATAATGCAAATAAAAAGGTAATAATAAAATTGATATTGAAGAGTCCAGGCGTGAACAACACACGCCATGATGGCTGAATGAGAAGCGCAGATTTGTTTATATGAAAAGACGCACAAAAAATTGCAATGGCTGGCGTTAAATGAAGTTATGATGACAGACATGTTCTAAGAAGTAACAGAATTTGTTGAATTTTACCGTATTAAGTAATGTCATTTGTTTTAGACCAAATTGGCGGTAAAAGGAAAATAAAGATACTTAAAAAACTGATTTGAAAAAGAAATCATTTTTCTAACAACGTAGACTCGAGTAGGTATTGATTAGCTGTAAAAAAGTTAATTTTCGTATACCAAATAAACCATTATCATCGCAAGTTATTCCATTTTATACCAGTTGTCTCCATAAACCATGATTATGGATCGTAAGAACAATATTTTATTTTTGTTATTATCAATTGTATGTCTTGGTAATTAAGGCAAAACTGACAGATTTTCATAAATTATATTTACTTATACCAATTGTTTGTCATCACATTTTTGAATTTTCATCATTTTATACCATTTCTGGTCAAAAAATCAGGATTATGAAAATTAATTTTATTTACTGTTTATCATTTTATACCAATTTTTTTTTCAATAATTGTGTATGGCGAAATTGCAGTATTGAAGTCATTTTATACCAATTGCTCTTATAATAGTGTCAAAATATTGGAATAATTATCCCAACCCAAATTGTTACATTATGTCATTTTCTAACAATTCATTTTAAGTGTATATGAATATTTTACACAAATGACAATATTCCATTATTTTAGCTCATTTATACCAATAATTTGTCAATTTAACATAAAACAAGAATTTCATAATGTTCTTGTTTCCCTCTTTTGAACCGTGTTACTTAAAAAATTCACATAAACAGTACATTAGTAAAGTTCCATTATCGATCATTTTATACCAATTGTTATTATTCGTAAATAGGGATTGTGAAACAAATGTAACTAAACAATACATTATACAAAAAAGGAAATTATGACAGACATTATACAATGTGTTTTGTCTATTTCTGTCAGTTTATACCAATAGTTTTTCCATACACAGATACTTTGTGACAGGATTTAAAGCATTATAATTAATTTTATACCAATTGGTTTTCTTTATTAATCAGAATTATGAAACAAATCTTATGACTTTTTTTTATCAATTAAGATTATGAAAGGTGGTACCCGTGGCATGGACGGTTAGTGCGTTGGACTGTCATGCGAGAGGTTTTGGGTTCGATCCACTCCTGTGACACCTAAAAATTTTTTCACGAGTATCGCCTCTTACGAGGAATTGACAAATTCTCTAAGAGTAACTCTTGTCATGAAAAAGTGCTTTCTCAAATTAGCCGCTCGGAATCGGCATATAAGCTATAAGTCCCCTCCTTCCCTGCAATTACTCACACACAGGATGCTTTCTCAAATTAGCAGTTCGGAATCGGCATATAAGCTGTAGGTCCCTTTCATCCCTGCAATTACTCACACACAGGAATGGTTGAGAGTTGTAAGTCAGTAGGCTCTGGTTCTCTACGGACTGTTGCGCTGCCTAATTTATTTATTTATAAGATTATGAAAGAAGTGACAAACAAACATCGTGACATAAAGGACACAATTAAATCAACGTATAATTTTGTGAAATAATTGTAATATGGATCAAGAAGATTAATTTCTGTCAGTTTATACCAATTGATCGTACTTTATTTCTTCCGGTTTTTGAAACAATTGACAAATTATTTTGCACACTTTTGTATCAATTTTCTTTCAAAATTCAGAACTATGACATGAAAGTACAAACTTTAAAGTTTCGGTCATTTTATCACAATGGGCCATTAAACTGGCCTAAGTGTGTCCTACTCCATCATGGACATCTAGTTTAATTTATACCAATCGTCATACAACAGAAACTATTAAAGTGATGACAAAGACATTTATTTACACCATAAAAACAATACGACCGATTTTTAGTACAATAATACGACAAAAATGATAATTTTGAAATTGGTACAACTGTGACGCTAGGTAAAGTTTAAGTTTAAAACCCTTTTAAGATAACGTATGAAACTTATATTAAAGCGAATTAATGACTGTCAGTTTTAATAATATGGGTATTCCAACACCAACCGATACTGCAACTTCGCATAATTGCATGAAATTTCTCAGAAAAGAATAATTCCTGCACTTGACACAATAAATCCTCTCCGTCTTCGTGTCGTTGTCTTTCTATATGCACCCACCCTAAAGGCGTGATATAAATTGCATATAACCTAAATCATTAAGCACCTACAACACCATTCTTACTTCTTCATAGAATTCAATCATATGTGTTTATGGAGTTTATGCCATTGAACTATACACCATTTATAATACTTTATAGCCCCTTTCTGATTTATAGCCCAACTCTATCATTCATTTATCCCCATTATTTTATGGCAAAATATGATTTGAATTTCAAACAAAGCTCCATCATCAGCCTAAAATGTCAAATTGAATTTGCCTGCCAAAACAATATTTTCCCACACAACGTGCATTATGGTTCGTAGCACGTATTAAAGTGTGGTTATTACCCAAACGATATAAGAAGTTAAGTTGGACAAAGGAGGCGGAGGGATGCCTAGCCCAAGAGAGCACCCTGCGCGTGGGCTTGTACTATACATATATACACGGCTACACGATCATATTCATATCAAACATCGATAGCGTACTCATCATTAGGAACGTGATTAAAATCTAACCATAACTATCGACCATCCACCATCAGAATCTCCCTCGAAACGTTATGTTTTTTAAAAACAACTCCATACAAATTACATACACCTCAACTCACACCTCACACTCTTTACGTGTCTATAATCAATAAAAAAACAAAATTATAAAAAAAGAAGCGAACTGTCAAAAGGGTGCCATAAAGTTATGCGTCCATCGGACAAGTAGTCTGCCTGAACGAACAACGTCGAACAAGCGACGCACGGACGACGGACGACAACGACGTCAATGCATGTGTGGTGTGGTGTTATTTGTTGAGGATATTATTCTGTTTCTGATGAGGATTATTGATGAAGATCAATTAAATTAATTACTTGCGTAATAGAAGAACTCTCTCACTTTCTGACGGATCAATATGCACAATTATTGTGTGTTGTTGTATAGATTGTACAGTACACCTCACTTCACCTCACGGTTTAGTCGATTGCGGTTATCTTACCTACATGCGAGTATTGTTTCGGTTGCGTTGCGTCCATCCGTCGATACGTTGTTGTGCAGCTATGAATTCGAAATGAGAAAGCCCTAAAGGTTGTGTCTTGTTGACGTTACTATTTACAGTGGCATTGCCGAGAAAATTAAAATGTGTTTATGATTTGAGGCGCCATTAAAGTTCGTGTTTAATAGCTGAGGTATTATTGTCTGACACCTTGCATGTTATGTGTGGACTCATGCTGAGACAAAATAACATGTAAATTTTGCAGTGTATGACTATGAGTCGTCGTAGTCGTAGTCGTTGTTGTTTTTGTGTGGTTGTTAGTTTGTCGTTAAGAGACAATAAAAATTACCAATGAGACATAAACGGATGTATGTCAACAATAAATATTATTTAAGAATTCCGATTTACTTTTGATAGATACTTACTACTTGCATGGAGGTACTAAATTATTTTGATAATCATATTGGAAAAAAAAGAATTTTTAATATCAAGGAAATATACAAATCATTGTATGGAACTGAGGAATTTGCTGAAGTAAGATTTATTATTCGCATTTAATGACATATAATAATTTTAATATGTACTTATATATAGGCGCCACAGGATATAATATTATTCCATGATTTGCTTCTCTTATGGCTTGATCAACGGATTGCTATATGAAGGTACGTCATGAAAAATTTCACTGTGATTCCTAATTTAATGTTTTGATCTATGAAAGCAATTTACTTAAAGGATTCGAACAGTTCAAACATGTGTTGTCTTCTATTAAGCAAAACAAACAATAGACCAATGCGAGATTATACGACTTGCAAGGGTTAGCGGCATTGAGGTCACTATTCCTGTTCATGATTTCTTTATTGAAGTAAGCTACGATCATAATCCCCAAATTGAATTGCTTCAAGGCCCATAAAGAAAGGAGATGTCACAACGTGCATCAACTGTAGAGGTATTACGTTATTGATAACCACCTAGAATACTCTCCTCTATCCTACAAGATCGGATAGCACCATACACTTAAACTATCATCGGGCAATATCAGTGTGGCTTCATCCCAGGCAAATCAACAACCGATCAGATTTGTATCCTTAGGCAAGCGATGTAAAAATGTGTAGAATTAAATATTCCAACTTATCTATTTATAGACTTTTAGGCCGCCCACCATAGCATAGCCAGTGCAGAAATATGCAAAGCCATGAGAGAATTTTGGCGTTGGAGAAAGCATTTCGTGATTTTGGCTCGTCAACAAGTGGAATCATCGTCACCAAGTCCATCCAGATATTGGCTTACGTAGCAGACATCTACATCATCGGGAGAACCTAACAAGCTGTACACGATTCCTTCACCCAGATCGACCAGGCGGCACATTACTGAAGAAAAACAAAGTACATGGTGATGTTGACTGCGAAAAGAACAATTGGTCAAACAATCAAGGTAACGGAGCATGAATTTGAAGTAGTGCAACCCTTCAAATATCTTGGGCCAATAGTAGCAACCGATAACAGCATAGAAGAAGAAATACACGGGCGGTTGCTCAAAGCCAACAGACCCTACTTCAATTTGTCAAAGCTTTTTAAATCCAGACACCTTAAAATAACTTCTAAGCTGCTGCTACAGAGGACGATGTTTCTGCCATGGATCTGAGACCTAGGTGCTTTATAAAAGGCACTCCAACCTATTAGGCACGTTCGAGAGCAAGGTCTTGCGGAGAATCGGATACCCGAAGCCTTGGGGTGCACTGCAGCTGGATAGCGTCGGGTCACGTTCGTGATAAATGGAGAGAATTGTTGTACAAGGCCAGGACCGGATCCCGGTTGTTGAGTCGATAATGATGATGAAAGCCCCTAAAAATGTATCAACTATACACTATACTACAATTCCGTTAAGTTGAATAAATAAATTAGGTGGCGCAACAACTTGTAGAGAACCAGTGCCTATAGTGACTTACAACTCTCAACCATTCCTCTGTGCGAGTAATATCAGGATTGATGGGGACCTACAGTTTTTATACCGAATACGAGTAGATTCTTGAAAATGAACTTTTCATGAAAAGAATTATGCTTAGAGGATTTGTCAATTTCTCGCAAAAAGCATGTTTAAAATTAAGTGCTCTGGAATGACAGTTCGACGAACTTACATACCATCACACCACGGGCACTGCTTCGCGTTGAATGCAATACACATCTATCCTGATGATTTATAACAATGGGTTGAAGAAATGGATAGTTATTTGACAGATGTTACTTGCACAATATGAAAAGTGAATAAATGACATACATATTTAATTCAATATGACAGATAAACAATATGGCCGCCATTAACTGTCAAAGTCCAGAAATTGTTATGAGTATACCCCTTACACCCCTTTTAAAATTGAACCAAACTAAGACGATTTTAAAAGCTTAAAGTTTTTTTAAGAATAGTTGAAACCAACTTCTTCCATGAGACAGTTCAGTAAAAATAAAGATTGAAGCATAATCGTCGAATGTATTTCTTCAACAGATATTAAAATCCTTTCATCCCCTTTTAGAATCGATTTTGGATTCAATTCACAACCCATGAAACATCGAACACTCTCATAACTCAGATATCTTTTCTCGACTTACTCGAAAATTATAGGTATAAGTACATTGATATTATTTTAGTACCTTTGTTCAATTGGAGTAAACCTAAATCCCTTATCTATATCATATTCCAATCAGCAAAGGTAATAAAAACAACTGGCCACTTCAGCGGAATGAGCTTTTTTTATGTGGAAAAACTATAATTCCATGTAGAGCAGCTACGAGTACCTTACCCTTATTCGATATCCTCTATCGGGGGTAATAATTTAACTATACCCGCTCTATATTATAGCCGAATCATACTCTCTCTCCCTTTTTCTCTTGAAGTAGAAACAGTAGCAGACCATGCATTAGATATAAACGAAAAAGGTATAATCTGCGATGTTTGATCTAAGAAAAATTGTTTTGCAGAAAAATTTCTAGAAGAGCTGAACGAAGTTCAATAACTTTTATGACTATATTTCACAGGGATCTCTTGGGGATTCAAAAAAAAAAAAACAAACAAGGAAGGGTCAAGAAAGTTATATTGGAGTTGGGATAATAGGTATGTATGTTATATTAAAGAAGGGAAGGGAGGGTAGAGGGAAAATAATATCTTCGTGTGCCCAGTTTAATATTCTTGTGATTTCAGCAGTTTCTTTTTTTTTTTGATTTTGGTCGTTTTTGTGTGGCATAAGTTGAACAAGAAGAAGTGAGTATAGTGGGTCATAATTTCACTCAAATCAAAAATAATTCCTTGGGATATAATTTCTCGCAATTGACATGTTCTTTCGGATACCCAAGAGGGTATAGTTGGTCATAAAAATATTTTCCATGCCCTTTTTGAATATTATTTTATGAGGTTAGAGAATTCTGCTGGGTATATTGGAAAGTTTTGGTAGTGAAAGTAGAGTTCCAAATGGGAATTGTTTCATATTCTACGCAGAAAAAAAAGTTGTCATATTAACAATCGTCGATAGTCAACTTGAAATTTGGCCAAATTGTCCCTTTGACTACGAAAATAGTCAATATGACAGTAGTCAATATTGACTACTGGATAGCCAATAGAACAATTTTCGATTGTCAGTTTCGGGTAGTCAACACGATAACAAAAGTAGTCAATGGAACAACTTCGTTATAGTCAATATGACAATTTGGTTGTCATATTGACTATATCAAAATTGACTATTGAGAATTGCTATATTGACTATCCGCTAGTCAAATTAGACTATGGTTTAAACAAAAATTGTCATATTTTCTACCGCAGTTGTCGTATTGACTACCGCAGTTGTCATATTGACTACCGTAGTTGTCATATTGACTACCACAGTTGTCATATTGACTACCGCAGTTGTCATATTGGCTACTGGAGTTGTCATATTGACTACATCAGATTTCATATTGACTACAAAAATTGTCATATTGATTATCGCAGTTATCGTATTGACTACGGCAGTTGTCATATTGACTACCACAGTTGTCATATTGACCACAACAGTTGTCATATCGACTACCGCAGTTGTTATATTGGCTACTGGAGTTGTCATATTGACTACAGCAGATTTCATATTGACTACCGCAGTTGTCGTATTGACTACCCCGCTAGTCAATATGACAACTGTAGTTTCAATTTCTTTCAACCAAAGTTGTCATATTGACTACAGCAGTTATCATATTGGCTACTGCAGTTTTCATATTGACTACCGTAGTTGTCATATTGACTACAGCAGTTGTCATATAGACTATCACAGTCGTACAAAATTGACAACCGAAAATTGTTCTATTGACAATCGCGGTTATCGGCTGAAAATTGACTACCAAATAGTCAATTTGACTACCAATAGGATGAATTTTTTCGTTCTGTGTAGAAACAATCTTAAATTCGATTATATCACAACCTCAACTTTTTTCTTTGTAGGAGACTTGTCGTCCTTGAAAAATCAAATCTGCTTTTTTTGGGGCTTAGGCACACCAAGGAGTCTTTCCAGGAAAATAAACTACATATGTAATGCAATTTTTAAATTGATTTTGAATTTTGTTTTTTATTTCCTACAATGGGACCAAAGCATAAAGTTAAAAAATTACCAATTAGTCAAAACTACAAAAAAACGGCAGCGGTATCCACCGAACAAATGCTTCAGTATTGCCTTGCAGTGCGTCAATCGAAGAGGGCTTGTCACTTAAGAGATGCTTCCTTACATAGCCCCAAACAAAATGTTCTAGAGGCGTTAAAAGGAACGAACTAGACGACCAACCATCATCGAACGCTACAGTTTACCATTTACAGTAAGGTTACGATTCGCATCATCTTTAAAAAAATATGGCTCAAAGATCCAGCAAGCCTATAATCCGCACCAAACAGGAATTTTGTTCAATACTTCTTGCTGTTCGTCGCCCAACACAATTGTTTGATAAAAAAAAAGTAAATCTTCGGCCAACTTCTTAAGGTCCTTTTTACCAAAAATTTGACGTTGTGGTGAGTAATTCGGGTTTAATTCTTGCACTAGCTGTATTTTCAAAGGCTTCACATCTAAATCCTTCTGCAAAATTTTCCACTCAGTGGAGTAACAAAGGCCCAATTGCTGCAAATGAAACCGAACCGCTAATTAACGATCGTCACTAACACTAATCGATGGAGCTTTAATATTATCACAGTTCGCACACTGTAGGTTCTAAACTAACCAAAAAATGGAAGAAACGTGGGATGTACTTTTTTAACAGGGCAAACATTTTGACATTAAAATTCAGAAAGCGTTGTTTGTTTGTAAAACGATTCATAGTTAAATTGTTCAAGACCAAACTGAAGAACAAAACACGAAGCGTGTGTTAGATGTCAAAACCAGGTTTGAAAATAGCACACAATTAATAATTTTAAACTTTTTATAAAGAATCATTGTTTTTGTGTCTTTAAACTAACTATACCAAATGTAGAAATCACCCCCTTCACTTTTTAACATTTTCTAAGAAAAGGCCATTTTAGAATTACGATTTTTTAAACGGATAATTTTCAGAGCAATTTCGTGCAACACATCACTACCTCCCTAACTTTTCTTACAAATTAACATTGCTATTTTTATTAGTTACATTAATGACGTTCATTAAAATTGTTTAGGTTTTATATAATTGCATTCCATTCCCTTAATCTTTGCTTATGTCATAAAAATGCATGTACCCACTTCCCAATTACCATTTCAAAGTTTTTTTCTTAACCTCGCTCATAAAATCACAATCCTGAAGACTTATTGAGTGGTGTGTGTTTGTGTTAATTTTGTCAAACTAACTTCCACATACCCTAACCCTTTTTTGGTCCAAAATTACAAAAACAACAAACAAAATAAAATAAACTACCTGTGCTTGGTTATACCAAACATGCGTTAATGTATACGAGTTGGTTTTGAGCCTTTTCAAACATCAGCCTTTAAGTACACAACACAACACAGGTAGGTTATAACGTTGTTGTATCAATGACGTTTGTCGTGGAGTTGCGTCGCGTCGGCGCTGTTAACTTTGTTTCATACGTCCGTCATCACCATCCGTCGCGTCGTCGCTCGTCTGTCCATTCATCCTCATCGCGCGCCGTTTGTTCCTCTGTATCCGCATAATATACAAAAATGATCATTCGACAATGATTAAAATGATTAATGTCCAGTAAATGCTGTTAATTGTCGTGTTTTATATTCCGGCTAACAGTAATCGGTTGGCTATAATCATACATGAAACAGATAACCACATTTATCATACTTGTTGAAATGGGCTTGAGCCACCGAGCGACCGACTTACTCGGCTGTACATGATTATTGTCTTTCATTCATTCATTGAAGATTGAATGGAAGCCGAAAATATCTTTTGCTTCTTATTTCTTTAAGCTTGTTATGATATGGGGATGTACTCGTATATTGAAGAGGTTTTTAATATCGCTAAAGATTTAATCGATCATCATCATCGCAGGATGTACGAGTACTTTTTTTAGACCAAAAAGTCCAAAAAGAAATGAAGATGAAAACAACGGACTTTGGATCAAAACACGTTAACCGAATTTCAGCCAGATCGAGAAGTATGTTTTTAGTCAAGCGCCATTGTATAATTTTGATGAGTGTTGTATAAGTTTTGTGTTTCAGATTAGATGGATTTTATTATATGAACACTTTATGTGAGGTGAAAGGTAATTAGCTGAACAACACAACAGAAACAGTAGCTTTAAAGCCTGCGGGGCTTAAATTTGCATATGTTGGCTGGTATTGCTATTAAATTGCTACAATACCTAATAAAATCGACCATTAAAAGATTGAACAGCTAAGATAGAACATTTTTTAATTTTCTATTTTTTGTTCACTACTATTTACTATTGTGGATGAAGTTTAGAGGTTAACATTTATATTTAATTGTATGTACTTGCCTTCGAGTTAAAATTTCATGATTTTGTTTTAGTAAAAAAAATACATTAATACCAGTTAAAATTTGTATCAATCACATTTTTTAAAAACATTAAAGAAACAAATTCACAGTAATAAGCTTGAAAATTAACAAAAATTATCGAAGGAAAGTGATATGATATCACGCACAATTCTTTTTATACCAATTAAGAAGTCGAAGCTTTAAAACTGAGTTGAACAAATTAATTTCAATTAAATAGTTAAAATAATAAAATAAATAAATTATTTTCTTATCAGAAGTAAGTTAAGTGGAATTTTATACCATTCAACAAATTATTTATAATAGATGTCTTTGTTCAACAATTATTGCACCAAATTCATGTTTCAATATATTCTTAAACACATTTTTCATATGAATTTTTGAGATGATGACCAATTAAACTTCCAACATATGTAGATATATTTATACCATCCAAATTTGTACATATTTTGTTGAAAAAAATATTAAATGTAATTTATTTAAACAGCTCAGAGTAAAATTAATGAAACTATGAAGTATGAAAAAATATCGCTTCTTATAATGGAAAAATTATACCATTTAATTTCTTAATAAAAACTTAAACGCATGACAGTTTGTGTGGACATTTCTAGGAACGTAGCATTTACAATTAATCAATACTGAACTAATAAAATTATAAAACGATGGCAAATAATGGCAATAATGATATGGCAAATAAGTTTGTATACCAATTAAAAAGTTTATCCAACTTTTGTGTTTATGATGGATGATTCAATGTCAATAAAGTGACATTTTATGCAATATTCTATATTTTATTTAACAGATTTATCTTTTTACATCTACTTTTTTTAAGAATAAATAATATCAATGTTACTTTAAATTCACTTTACTACACAAATGAACAAATTATACCAGTTGAATTTATGGCAATTATGAACGTTTTTCACTTGGTCATATATTTCAACAACATTAATTTAATCTTCCATAATCCATAATGAAGTTAAAATTATCTTGGACTCGCATATTTTTATACCAATTAAAAAGTGTATTTAATCTCTTTAAATATTTTTTGTCTACTTTTTAAAGAATTTTAGAATTTTGGTTTGTAAGTAATTTTTGTTATCAAAATTTTAGTATCATTCATATTCATAATTCTCTTAAGGCATATTCACATTTTTTTAAGTTGCTTATGAAAATTGAGCCAATTGAATTTATATCAATTAATATATAAGTCATTCACTCTTTTTGCCTTTAATTTTCAAAAATATTCCAATTGATGAAGCAGTACATTTGACAAATTGCAAGAAAAACAAACATGCTGATGCGTTTTATACCAATTATTTCTTTTAAATTTATTAACATTTTATACCAATAAATCATGAAACAAATACTGATTTTTTCTTAGTTATCCCTTTTCCTGAGATAGTAACATTATTTTGTTCTCATTTCATTTATTTCACATTCATAGGGTATTGTACACTAAATCACTTGACTTCTTAAGCTTTTCATTACAGTTTCTACTTCAAATATTTTTTTCATTTCGATTAAGTGGCTAAAAGCCCATAAACGGAATCCTCTTTTTCTCATTTCTCATCATCAAAAGATATAAAGTACCAACATATATTTTTTGAAATATTAAAAATTCAGAAGCATTTTAATTCTCCACTTGTTCGGTTTTTTTTTTTGTTCAGTATTCTCCTGTGTGAGGGCTTAAACATCCACGTTTAACTTTGTGTACACTTTAAGAGCACTATCATCATCATCATCAGAGTATAGAAATAAACCTTATTTTTCTCAACAAATTTGGAACATTTTTCTCTCAGAATTGTCCTGTCGCTAAACCAAAGACCCAATATTAATTTGGTCGATTTATATTATTTCATTTTGGAATTTTTAAATTGGCATGCTTACCCAAAAAAAAATGAACAAAAAGATCGAAAACACAAACCGCAAAAGAGTCTCAAAAAATTGTAACATATTTGGGCGTAAGTGGGCAGTTTATACTCGCGTAGATGATCCAGAGTTGACATTTTTTTTCATCATCATGCGAGTTCTCAAGAATTGCGTATAATCTTTTTGTGATGTTTTGTGTGTTTGTTTTTTAAGTCTTGACCAGCTGCGCAAAAATAAAGCATTGTCCTTTTGTTTCGATGTTTGTTTTTTTTTTTTTGAGTTTTTTATTTTTTTTCGGTGGCAGGACACAATATTGAAATTCCAGATATTATTTGATTGGTGGTGTTTATATATCTTTTCGGCCAAATTCGATAGGTCTTTTGATGATGGTCCAATCTAATATATAAATGGAACGAAGGCAAAGCTCAGATGATGGCATGCCAGATAAATCAATGTGTCAACACCTTTTTAGCAGTATTTTGGGGAAAGATCTGTCAAATTTTTTGTTTGGTTTGTGCGTTTGTTGTAGCTATACTTTATGTATTTTGTTCATAATGGGTTTTTGGGATATTTCATTGTTAAAAAGTTATGGTTTTAATAAATATGGTTATACTACTGAGCTTATGTCAATGGCTATAGGACGTATGAAGGGATCGTTTTCTAATGAATTTTGTTGTTTTTGAAATTCACAGTATTTTCGGAGAATTTTGTCGTTATCTTATAAATTTTGAACTTTCAGTTTCTTAAGAATTGACTGAAAAATATGAAGCATTTAAATCAAAATAGTAGCTTCGTTGGTAATTGTGAGATACATAGCAATTGGTCAAGTGTGCTTTTGACCTTTCGTTGGGCGCCATTTAACTATTAGAAGTAATGAAATAAATCCCCGGAATTCAATACATTTCTCGTAGGAGTTCAAAAATCATAAATGGAACCAGCATTACGCTTTGGGGCTCTTTATTAGTTGAGTATTTATGTATTGAAATTTTCAATTTTTATAAAAATTATATCATTGAATCAAGCTTAAAGCTGAAGACTACATCAGGAAAAATTGGAAAATAAAAAAAAAAGACGGTACGTGTGCTGTAAAATCATTAAAGCTCTAAGGTACTCAGGATTTAAAACCAGCCAATGAGTTTCACCTATGGAGCTGACAACAGGAGTGTCATAGAAGACGCGTATTGTTGGAACGGTAGTAGTGTTTTGTGAATTTAAAAAATGACTACAAATTGTTACTATCTTTGGCTAATTTAAGTATTTTTCACCGTAATTCCTGGTCATGCAATTATTTAGTTCATCGGATAATTGTAGGTCTTTAATTATCACTGAGACCATTCCTGTGATTCCTTCCCTTCCTATCGAAGGCTATAATACACTAAAAGTATGTTCTTATCAGGATCAGATGTAAGGAACAAGTCTAGAGTACCCGTGGAAAATCTATCAATAGTATGGTAGGATTTTACACTAATAACAAAAACAATTTTCACAGTATGAATACTTACGAAAAAAGTTAAAGTATAGAATCTTACTACGGATGGGTTTTTGACATTTATACGAGTCTCGAATGGATCTTATGTGATTGTGTTCTCAAATGTTGGTACGATTGATATTGCATTTGTATCTCGATGGCTGTGTTCGTTGAGTAGTTGTGCACTTGGAATCATGTGTTTTCCAATGGGGAAAAAATCAATCTGTTACTGTTGATATAATTTAGTTTTGTTAATGAAAATGGACTAACTAGGCTTATTTTGCAAGAGAAAACAATAGAAAAGATAATTCAGTTTTCCTATGTTTACACCAAAGGTTTATCTCAGTTTTTATTAAATAAATCTTTTTGGTGTTTCCACTGCACAAAAAGATTTAAAAATTATTAAGTATGACAGCACTTTCTAAAATGCAAATGATGTTTCGATGTTTCTTATGAAGTGCGAGTGAGATAGTTTGATTCGTGTTAAACAATGAAGAACTAAATATGCTACCTACTTCATGTCCAATTTTTTTTTTAAATTTGATTAAAACAAAACTATATTTTTTGTACACAAACATGCAAATAAACAGACCATAATTCATTATCTGTAAAACCAACTCCTCCACAAAGGTTTTTCTTCACAAATTTTGACTCAACTTCGATCCCCGACCGGAGCTCATTTCAACTCGATTCAGGTACATTTATATAAAGAATTTAGGCGAGCTTTAAGCTCGCTTCAACACCACATGTTAATGTAAGAGTCTACGAACAAACCCCCTTCTTGAAGTTTTTATTTTATGTCAAATTGTTTGGTTAAAACTTTGAAATTGACTATCACCTTAGGTTAGGTTAATTTAACGTGGCTGCGGATTTAGAATCCACACACTTAGGCCAAAAGAAAAGAAAAGGCCCATTGTGATACCATATGAATCTAGAGAATTATTTCTTACTAGTCGAACCATTTTGAGCTTTTTATAAGGCGAAGAAGATATTTGATATCCTTTTTAGCTAGTCCACTGGGATTATCAAAAGAGTAGTCTCCCAGATGAAGTTTACGTCTTAGTGAAAGAGCAGGGCAAATGCAGAGAAGGTGAGAGATTGTTTCTTCTTCTTCTTCGTCCATACAGCTTCTGCAGAAGTCATTTGAGGCTACACCAAGTCGTATTGCGTGTCTATCTATAAGACAGTGTCCCGTAAGGACACCTATTAGGGAGCTAATATGAAGTCTGCTTTGAGATAACAAGTCTTTAGAGCGCTTTAGGTCCAGTGAAGGCCATATGAGTTTTGTCGCTGCCCATGTTGGTAAATTGTGCCACCTAGAGTTTGCTATCGCAAAAGCTGTTTCTTGTAGCATAAGTTAACATGTAGTAGCTATCGGTATACCTATCTCCTCCCTTTCAGGTGAAATAGGCATGACGGTTCCATTTTTAGCGAGTTCATCGGCTCTACAATTTCCCGTGATGTCTTTGTGGCCCGGCACCCAACATAGGTGAATGTTAAATTGCTGCGCCATCTCCATAAGAGACGATAGACAATTGAGGGCCGTTTGAGATTTGGTTGAGACACCGTCAAGAGATTGACTATCACCTTACACATACGTATTTTCTTGACTTTGATAATCAACTATATCAAAAATCATCTTACACGATTTCACCCCTGCTCTGAATTTCGCTATTTTTTTTGGAATTTTTCGATAAATTATTCTGGCAAATATTCAATTGTATCAACTTTCAAATATAAAAACCGGACTACTGCGCATCGTGTTTTTGCTTAGAAGAAATCTCGAAAAACCTACCTTTGGGTATTGTCCAACCAGAATAGCGCAGCTACTAAGAATTGCATTTCTGGGGGGTTAAACAAAATGCCAATTCACTCTATTGAAAATAACAATGGAAAACAGTATGATCGACCCACGGCTTAGAAAAACCAAAATTATCAAACTTCTCCATAGTCCTAGTACATTAGATGAGAAACCTCAAATACGTTTGTACAGGCCTTCGAACATCGTGAATTTTCAACTTTTGTTATGTATCAAAATAACACCAAAGCTGTATTTATTCTAAGGCTCCAAAAAGTATTCTAAGGCACCAAAAGGAAGTTTCCCAGTATTGGTCTAACATATCAAAACCAAGTTTATTTCCCTTTTTTCACGTTTTCTCACACCAAAAACACTCCCATGCTCAGTTGAAAAATGGTCATAACAATATTACCGATTTAATACCAAATTTTCCACTCACTGAATCCTTCCCCTGCTTCCACTTTCGTATAGGTACAAAAATATTACTGTAACATTATTGAACTCACATCCGATTGTTACCAAAGCAAAGAACAAAAACATTTGTAAAGTGAATCCAAATTTCCAGACCATTTGGCGCAGTCAGATAGCAAGTATCAAATTACACTGCGTGCGAAAAACCAAAAATGACCACTTGTTTCTTTTCCAAGCCCCCCTATTTCTCGAATATTATAGATTCCCACCAAACCCGATTGATTTCGTTTTCTTATATATCCGTTCTTACGATTGAATTCTTCTTCTTTTGCCATCACTATCAAACTTTATTATATGAGTTGAGTTGATGGTCAGTTGTTAGTCATTTGTGAAATCAAGAAGCTCATTTGTGCTACCTCAACAATTGTCTCTCTTGACTTTTGGACTTGTTGTTGTCGGTGGTTTGGTTCGGTTCTGTTCGTTTTGGTTTGGTTTGGTTTTCCCCCTTTTCTTGGGATATGAATTCATAAGTCATCCATCCTCATATCAACATATCTCATCATCAACCCCTTAAGACATCATATTGTAGGTTAGGTGTATATAGAGGTGCATATACTAAATATGGCAGTATGGCTTTGAACTGCAAACAACATAAATATACACACTCCGCTCCGCTCTGCATCCGCATCCGCATCCGAACTCAGAACATTTTCTCCTGAGTGAGAACTAAGAACACCGAACACTGAGTCCTGACTGAGAACGGATATCAATCAATATTTAAATTGAGTTAACATACGAAACAGGGGGTGTGATTTGTTGATTATAAGGAAAGACATTGATACCCGTTCATTAAAATCACAGAATATACCGGATAAACATTTACAATGCACAACAGGACATACACACTACACAGGAATATATACATACTATAGATGGGATGGACTGAGGAGCATTGATTGCAATAAGGATTCAATTCCCACCTACAAACATTTAATATATGATGTCTACATTTAAGTACGTAGATACATACATATATAAGTTCGTATCTGTAGGCAATGGCATTGGCACACATACATATCTCATCTCATCTCATCTCATCTCATCATAATGTGTGAATGAGATACTTGGTCACTTTTAATTTATTTGATCGTCATGTTCTTCGTCCTTCGTCCTTCCTTATGATGTTCGTCCCATATATAATAATTGATGCAATGGACAATTGTTTTTATGCCATCATCATCGACATAAGTACAGGTTAAGATCCAATACAAGATTAAACACTATAGTTTGACTATTGGAATCGATCTTGGGGGTTAATGAGGTTCCTTTTGTTTTTGACACTAAAGGCACTATAATATGTTTAAACTTTATTCCGAATACGATGACAATGATTAACGAATCAAGTATGTTGACCGCCCTGATGGTTTAAAAGGAAATAGTCATACCATATAATAAAGTCTGACGGAAGGACGGACGCAGACGGACAGACGGACGACAATGATATGACACAACCAAGTTATTGTAATGAATCCGTATAAATCGCGATATTCTCTTTGGTGTTAAGTGGTCCGAAACACGTTCGGTTTCTTTTTATTGTGAGAACTCCTGGGGGACACATCCGGTATGTGTTCAATGTGGTTGTTGTTGTTGTTGTTATTTTCGAATATATGGTATATTTTTGTGCATATTAAATTTTAACTGAAATGTGAAACTATGTGATTTTCTTGATTTCATTTGTTATTATTCATTGAAGTGTCTGATTCTTTTGTGTCGGAAATATATTTATTGTTAAGGTTAAAATTACTGATGATGGGGCAGTCGTAAAAAATATCTTCGGTTGGTATATAGCTAGGGTGAAATAATTATATTTGATCGTAAAATAAAATGCACAACTGGGTCACACGAACTGGCTCATGTATCAAAGACTCTGTTTACAAAAATTTCCTGTCTTTTAAGATTTTAAAATGTACCTGAAAAAAAGTTTGTTTTTCAAAAATTTAAATGCTATTTGATTTCTCAAAAAAAAAAACATTAATATTTAAAATGTTTTTGTTTGAAAATCGTTAGAGCGTTTTTTTTAAATTAATTTTTAAAACAATTTTTCAACTACAATTTAAAAATATTTTTAGTATTCAGTTATTAAGACCTTATTAACATATGTTTTACATTTCAAAGTAGATTTGTATGGGGACTACTATTATTTTTATTCTTAAACCGGCTCAAAACCTTAATTTACAAATTTGAAGTCAATCGACCCAACTGCTTTGGACTGTAGAGGCCTGGACAGATGGACGGGACCTTCTTTTTTCGACTTCTCTACCATCGTATTGTCATGCTTAATTAAAATCTCGAGTTCGAAATTTTTTATGAATGCAATACTTGACCTATACAGTTCCTATAAAAACTGAAATGCTTGACCAGGTCTCATGGATTTGAACTTAGTTTCAAGTGGATCTAAGTTTTGGATTTTGGAGTGAGTGTGGGTCGAAATACTATATGTATCATAATGTTTTTGAAAAATTGTATGTCTTTATTACAAGGTTCTGTATGGTCAAAGTTTGTTAGGACAACATTATGTACTTCAAAATATTGTAGTTAGAAGCACAAAAATTCTTTTGATAATCAACAAATTTTTATTTTTTGCCCATTTACGAGTTTCAAAAAAAAAATATCTATATTAATCCAAGTGCTGGCTGGAGTAGTTCCCGTGACGTGATGGATAGTGCGTAGGACTGCCATGCTAGAGGTCGTGGGTTTAATCCCTGCCTGCGCCAACTAAATTTTTTTTTCACGAATACTGCCTCTTGCGAGGAATTGACAAATCTTCTAAGAGTAATTCTTATCATGAAAAGGGCTTTCTCAAATTTGCTGTTCGTATTCGGCATAAAATAGGTCTCCTCCATCCCTAATGGATAAGTAAAAAGTATTCTTAGTTTGCAATGTTCAGAAATACAGAAGTAAAGACACACTGAATTTTGACAAAACAGACTCCTATTTTATCATACAGAATTTTGACTATGCAGGATTCTGAAAAATAGCATTTCGACCTGCCCTCAATTCTTGTTGGTAGATCCTAATTTACAACTTGGAATATAATTCATAAGAACTATTTACTAGTTTTTGTAACAATAATTATTTTGAGACTTGTAAATGGTAATAGCAGCACAGTTAGCCTAAAAGTTATAAGGTAAATAGAGGGTCTTCCTATTAAGACTTTATGTAGATAGCGGTCATACTGTTGAAACTGTATCTGTCAAATTCGTAATTCTGTGAATGGATAATCAGTTCAACAGTTCGTGATACATGAAAAAATTCAATCAAATTTAGTAAACTGCTCATGAACCCCCTCTCCCCTCCTTAACGTAAGAATATTGGTCTAATTGGAGTGTCGACTTGTTCAGTCACGACGAAGCAACCTGTTACTGGAAATCACACGTATGGTCACAAAAACTGACACAGAAAATAACTTGTCAAATTTTGAGTTATAAGTTGAGCTTGCACAATTAAGTCAACTGAACATAGACAACAACGTGCGTTTCTTAAATAGGGTATGAAGCTGTTGGACACTAATGCTTATTTTTATCACCAAAGTTCTGGATTATTAAGGACAATACAATTCCTCATAAGATCAATGATCTTGCAAATTTACTGCGTTATACATTTTCTTGCGGGGTTTCCCGAGGTCGCAGAAATATTCTTTATGAGAGAAGTCTCTGAGAACACTTTAAAATGTAGCATCATGCTTTTCAAACGTATGCAAAATTTATATGATATTTTATGACTGTAGATTTCTAATACTGATATGTACACTGAGTAACAAAAAAAGTGGCGCACCTTGAAATTTCGCAATAATTTCAAATATGTAAACAAATTTTTTTTTTAAATTCAGTATTGCTTATTAACATTTAATATTATTAATTTATGTACAAAATAAACAAATGGGAAGAACTTTTAAATAAAACATAAAATAAATGAGTTTTTGTTCACTGAGTAGTGGGTATTGTTTCCCCTAATGACTGCTCCACTTTTTTTGTAATTCAGTGTATAATTTTTCCAGAAAAAAAAATCGCAGCACGCCTCTCTAAAATATTCGTGTGGATTTTCATCCCGCATCTCCCTTAAATCACAACTTTCAAAGTTAAGAAAAAAAAATCTCACATCTCAGGATTTTCACTGAATAAACTTTCCCCCATTATTGCTCATAATATATCCTCATCTCGATATCAAGAAATTGTATAATTCCATGATCATAAGCTTCTTTAACTTTGTGCCCTATCCCGCATAAGCATCAGGAAGGTATTTCCTTCTACCAACCAAATTTATCTCAGGTATCATTATGGAAAATCTTTTCCAAAAAGTTGCTCACGTCTCTCGAACAAATAAGAAAAAAAAAAAATAAAAAAAACAACAAACAAACAAAGAATTTTCTAAAGTTAAAACTTCCATCATTATACATACCCCTTATACCTACCTTTTTTTTCTATCGAGGGCGTTGTTCCATGAAGAATAACGTGCAAGGATTTCCATCTCCCAACAACTCCTCTCAGGATATTCTGCCATTCTCGTGCCAATGAGTTTGCATTCATCCATGCTTAACTTCACCTCTCTTATTTGTTATAGATCTATACCTAAGCTCGCACCAACTCCCAAGGCACTTTGACGATGAAGGCGCAAAGAAGAAAGAAAACAAAAATTAATATTCAACTTGAAGACATTTTGAACGACCTTCATAATTTTACACACCATTACACCGATATTAGTTGGCACTGCTACCGTATTTCCATTGCCAGGGGGTTGGGGTGGTGGTGTTTTTATATATTCAGAGATAAATTTAGCAAAAAAGATTGCGCCATACAATAATGCATTATAGAGGGGTTGGGTAGTGAAATTTATATCCTTTAGCACATCGCATGGGGGAGCCGGATCCGTATCCGTATCCAGACCCGAAGTCGAAAGCGAAGAAGGAGCTGTGCGAAAGATCCTTTGTGTTATACTCGCTTAATACACATAACGCAGATAAGGAATATTGATGGATTCTATTTTGTATCCAGATTGAATTTCAGATTGTGCTACCGGGATGATTTGAAGGCGGGCCGGGCCCGACGGGGGGAACACTACCGTATAGCGTAGATATATCCAGCCGAGGTCTATATACCTATACCTTCTCTTATAGCATCCAGCTACTTTCCTTTCGTGCAAATGATTGTGAAGCTTCTCCTGCTTCGGCATGCAAATGTTTATAAATGTTTCCAAAGAAGGCATAAATTCTCTTATAGAGAGTCGAGTCGAGTCAAGTCGATTCGATGCCATTGAAGTGAAGAAACGAATACAAACAAAAAAAAAAGAAGTTAAATCTGAATATCTTCTAGAGATGGCTGCTTACAATTTCATAAAGAATAGCGCGCGTCTTTCTCATGTTAACTTTCACATTGTGACGTATTTATGGATATCATGTGCCACAATTCGACTTCAGCGGCATCTGTCTTCGGTGTCACATTGCCAAGGAGTAACAGTGAGGGGTGACACTCAGGTACGAGTATTATATGACTGCGACCGGCTTTGGCTATATAGAAGCTAACTCCTATGAGTTGCTTCTTCCGATTCACGTTGACAACAATGATGACCTGGAGGATGATGATGATGATGGTGATGGAAACGACCGATGCCTCTCGGGGGGATTCTGATGGCGCTGGCTGACGCAGATTTGCATATGAGAAGAAGGAGGCTTTGAACTAAGCTACGAGAAGACTCGACGACGACAACGACAAAAATGGCCATTCGACGAGGAACCATCAATGGTTGATATAGATTTTAAAGAGTGAATGTTGTCGGTGTTGGGGCAGAGTGCGCAGTGACTGTCAATTCAAACCTGGAGGAGAGTGAATAATATTTTATCAGAAAAGGTACAAAATTTTTGAAATTGTTATACAAATTTCAATAGAAGTCAAAACTTCCTTAAAGCTTCTGTTTGAAGTTTGTGACCTTTAAACTCAAAATAAAGTCAAATTTTTCCATGGTTTTTCATGGTGTTCCCCAACTTGATGAGTCTCACTCTTCATAAACTAATCCATCAATCATTTTCATCAGCAGAAGTAAAAGTATACCCATCCAGACATCATCATCACTTATGTATATTAACCCTCTCTCTCTCTTTTCAGCTCATTAAGCTGACATATTAGCTACAAAGTGTCAAGATGTCTTTGACAATTATTACGCTCTATTCATATGGCGTTGAATTTTTGTCCAGACTCAGAGACACCGAGATGAAAAATATTATGTATAATCGTTCATAATCGTTCTTCAGTACTAAGAATGCGTGAGAATACCGCACGCGTTATGAAGATGCTGATGATGACGCGAAGACGACGACGACGCACGATCTGTTTTCCATCATATCTTTCTTCATATCCAAGAACGAACTCACGATACGACGACGACAACGACGAGCGACGTTATGATGCCTTTGATTCCAAAGACCACCCATTGATGGCACACACCCTTCATCTTTCATAAGTCTGCCTCAAAACATCTGGAAGAAAGGCTGATGCTTCGGTTCTGGCGCATAATATAAGTGTTTATGGATGTGATGATTATGACTTTACGCTAATGATACTCTATCATATAAATATAGTTGAAAAGATCTAATACTGGAGTGATGCGGTAATGGTGGGAGGATGTTGCCATGGCAACTTTTTCTGTTCGAGTGTTTGTTGTAATTAAAAAAAAATCATTTTCTTCTGACACTATAATGAGATCTCAAATATTTATTTTTTAATTAGAAGAACATATTTTTGACAGTTATTATCGAGAGAGATATATACCTTTTTTTTGAGCTATGTATGTGGCAAAACTTTATAGCGTAGAGTCGAGTTTAAAATGTATGGATAAGATATAAATATTTACTATTGTTCAAGTTACGTTGCGTTTTGGATCAAATTTGATCCAATTTGACTGAATCCTAAAAATTTTCAAACTTTAATGTCAAAATTTAAGCCATTAGTAAAAATCAATTTTTCAGAATACATCTGATGATTTTGGAGCTAAAGTGGATAATTATTGTCTGATATCCCGGAATTTTGTTGTGTTGACCTTTTCATTAAGAAATGTTTCTGCTTCCTGAAGATGATTTTTTGATAAAAATAAAGCACAGTTTCTTTCTGCTCAGAGCATACCATATACAGGGTTTTTCAATAAGGACGCTACAAAAGTAGAGCCACAGGGACGGCAAACGACGCCATATTTCTTGCCGCTCTTTTGACATTTCTCTTCAGAAAGATTTGCCATTTCATGATGGATGGAAGATATACAGGAGCCAACAATGAGTCGAAATTATTAAAATTTACTACCGAAATTAGGAGTCAGTGGCCTCAACGTTAAGAGCGCTACGTATAATTTACGGTCGTCATAATCGTCCTAGCAGATCAACAATTGAGCATCTAGTGGAAAAATCTGAATCCACAGGCATAGTCAAAAATGTTCCCTCTGCCAGTGAGACAAAGAAGTGCCCGTAGTTTTAAGAATATTGCTGCCGCTGAGGCTTCAGTTGCAGAAAGCCCAAATGTGTCTCTCACACGTCGTTCTCAAGCGTTGGGCATCTCTGCCACGTCGTTGTGGCGAATTTTGCGAAAAGATCTTGGCCTACATCCTTACAAGATTTAATTGACTCAAGAACTGAAGCCGCTTAACCACCAGAAGCGTCGTATGTTCGTGAATTTGGCTGAGCAACAACTTGAAAATGATTCGGTTTTTCATCCAAAAATCATCTTCAGCGACGATTGATGAACTTCGTACGAATATCGAACGTCAAGTTGCAGCAGTATCGGCCGATTTATGCTTGAAAACCGTCGAAAATTGGGTTCAGCGTCTGGACTTCTGCAAGCGTGCCCGTTGTGGCCTTTCAAAAGAAGTGAAGTTCCGTACATAATGGCATCGAACGTACTTTCACAGGAATAAAGAATTTCATTGATATCCACAACCGTATTTGTTTAATTAAAAAAAAAAAACACTTTTGTACCGCTCTTATTGACAAACCCGATAGATTCATCGAGCAAACGTTGTTCTACATATGGTCTTTTAACTCCAGCTCTTGGGTCAGGAGATTATATTACGGGTGCAGGCTAAAGTAACGATTCAAAATTTGCCAAGTTGTTTTCTGCAAAAGTGATTTTGCTACTTAAGGATATGAAATGTACAACGAGCGTGTTTTCGACAGATCTTGAAATTAGTTCACAAACTCTTGTTTGTCAATCCTTGACTTATCCAGTGGATTAAAATAATCCATGACACTGCGAACAGTTCTCTCAATACTACTACTACTGATACAACGAATATGGCGACACTAAAACGCAGAAAGCGCTTGTAGTTTTTACGTCCTGTGTTTGCCAAAAAAAGGCTGTACGTAGTTTTGACAGCTATAGCTTTACCAAAATGGCCGCTGTCAACTGCTGAATTGCAAAACTTCGTATTAAAAGAACCTTTACTATTTTGTTTATCAATTGTTCGCTGGATTAAATCCTAATTTAATTAAGCGTCAGATGGGCTTACCAATGGGAAATTTTAAGGCCATGTTTTAACTAGTGGCTCGTGACATAAACTTAACTTATAATTTATCTCAATAAACTGTTTGAAAATTAGAAATAGCGTGCAGAAGGACCTAACAAAGTAAGAAGATAAATTATAAGACCACTTGTGTAAATATTCCAGAGTCCGGGCTTAACTAAAAAAAATTGAAGAATCAACTCGTCTTCAACTTAAAAACCGGACTTTAAAGAATTCTTGGTTAGATCCCTTTTCTCTCATATCGTAGGTTCTACACCTTTGAAATGCAAAATTTATGTCATTTGTGTAAAAATACTTAAGTTGAACAAATTCATGCAAAACGTCTCAGGGCATCTTAAGAACCTCTTTTTTGTCCGTTCCGTTGGGTCGTTGGATGCATTATAGACAGCTTGTAAGTTTTAAACGAAGTTATTTTCAAACAAAATGTTACTTTTTCAATGTGACATTAACTTTTTAACTCTGCTAATGGGTTTGAGTACCCCGAACAAATTATTATTAACGCGCCGAGAGTTCTTCTTTACGTTAAAAAACCCACCTCTCTTCGATCTTTGTGAATTAGTACGGTGTTTTTTTTTGTAAAGGTAACCCTTTGAGCCATCTGTTCAATCACTTTGCTTTATACAATGATTTCCATTTGCAACACAATATCCAATATCACTCTCTTCTTTAAAGTGATCCTTCGTCCTTCATCTTCTTCTATATGATCACCTGGAACTTATATAAGAACATATCAAGAAAAGCCTACACCCATTCCCCATGCCTCTCGGAGGCTCGCGTAGGGCAGAAAAACAGCAAAAGAAGCAATCTTATATGAGCCAAAAATCATTTCGGTACCGTGTACCTTTCATTGAAGTGCACACATTTTCATAAAAACAAAGCCCGTGTAATAATGTAGCAACACATCTTTTGACTTTAGCGCAACATCCTACATAAAGTCTTGTATCTTCGTCCGTCGTCGCTCGGTCGGTCGGTCAGCTCTTGGCTCTTGGTACATATGATGATGGCTGCTCGGGCGGCTGTGGATGGGTATTGGGGATGGTTGGTCGACTCCCATCCATCGATGTCTCGTCGTCGTTGTAGTCTTCGTCTTCGCCTTTTGGTCGCTCCCAGGTCGGCCATCTGAGCTTCATCTCAAAGGAGAGATGATGATAGCCAGAACTCAACGGACACACGGACAGACATATACAGACGCGGATTGTGGCCGATTTTATGCCCGCGATACTATGCCCGATGCAATGTTTGCTTTTATTGTCTGCCATGTGATTCGCTGTGGCATAGGGATGGCGATGGGGATCCTGTGTCCTCCGATTCGGCTCGAATATACATAAAGGTTGTTCGAGGGATTTTTATTGCTGGTGGTGGTGAGCGGTAGACGTGCGGCGGAGGTGGCGGGCCTCAAATTCGAACATCGGGCCTTATGCTGTGTTATGCGCGCAGCCAACAATAATGATGATCATAAGTTGATGTCGAACGACAACGACACAACACACAACAGATTCATGAGAGATGATGCTGATGATGTAGCGAACGAAAGAACGAACGAAAGAAAATGCATCCGCCAGGGACACGGTCCAGCCATCATCCCAGGATCCAAAAGGAAGGAGACGCAGCATCATCGGGCGGTAGCGC
Source organism: Eupeodes luniger (assembly GCA_951509635.1). Taxonomy (NCBI): domain Eukaryota; kingdom Metazoa; phylum Arthropoda; class Insecta; order Diptera; family Syrphidae; genus Eupeodes; species Eupeodes luniger. Next base: position 16,948,830 of record OX608075.1, read on the forward strand.
AGGGTGGCTTAATGTTATACTATATGTATCCCATATCCAGGCCCGTCGAGAGGGGGGGGAAAGGGGGGGGGGAAACCCCCCGGGCCCGGGATTTTATAGGGGCCCGTAAAATTGAAAGCAATGAGGAGTGTTTTTTTTCAATATAGGTACTCTAAATTCATCATCAACACACCTATTCCCACTTATTTTTAGGGGCCCGAAAATTTAAAACCATTCATGCTTTCGCAATCGGGCCCTTGTTTCCATGTTATCTACCAATCTTTCAGTCACAAGCTTGCTGATCCGGGCCCCTGATTATTATTGTCGTACATTTTTGTTAATATTTAATGAAAAATTGGGCAACTCTGAACTATTGAAAGAAAGTTATAATAAATTGTTTCGCTTTTCTTACTTAATTTAACGTAAATTTCAAATTTCAAATTTATTTTATTTTGAAAACTTTTAAAATCAAAATAAGGGGCCCAGCAACTTAAAACAAAACACAAATATTTATTTCGGTTTCTGTTTTTATAAAGTTTCTATTCTTCTATTTTTGGTTCTGCTGGGAACGAAATTTTTGATTATGTTTTGGGGGACCGGAAAATCCCACGCAAACGTTTCTCAATTGTGGTTTCCGTAATATTAATTAATTAATATTTTGAATAAATTGTTTACTGAAGATTTGAAGGATATCAAGTCACTTCAAAGTGTGTATATTAAACCAGCCATTCAAAAATAGCAAGGAATTCTATATAGAATATTGGCCACCATTTTCTTCCTTGGCGAAAGGGGACTAGGACTACGAGGCGATAGAAATCTTATTGGAGAGCCAATTAATGGACATGTTTTCGGCATTTTGGAAATGGAAACGTTTCCAAGTCCACTACCTTTACGTTGAGATTCAAAATGAGTTCATTAAAATTTGTGCCCAACATGTGAATTCAGCTATTTTGAAGGAGAGATAAAACGCCAAATACTTCGCTATAATTGTCGATGCAACACCCGATTCTAGTCATGTCGAACAAAACACATTTATTTTGCGATATCTGCGCTTTGAAAAAAATGTGTTCACCATCCAAGAACGGTTTTTGGAATTTGTCGATTGCAACAAAAAAAACTGGCACCGCAATAGCTGATTTGATCTGCGAAACATTGGCAAAGAATGGAATCCCTTTAGAAGACTGTTGTGCACAAGGCTATGACAATGGAAGCAATATGAAAGGACAGTATAATGGTGCACAAAGTCATATTTTAAACAAAACTCCGAATGCCGTGTATTCACCGTGTGCACCTCACAGCCTTAACTTGCGTGGAATCGATTAAGCGGGATGTTGTACTGACGCAATCACATTTTTTGGTGTTGTTCAAAAGTGTTTCAACTTGTTTACCAGCAGTGCTCAACGTTGGGAAATTCTTAAGAAAAATGTGCCCGGATCCCTTCACAAACTTTCCGATACAAGATGGTCAGCTAGAATTGAGGCAGTGAAACCATTTGCAAATCATCTGAAAAACCTTAGAATATCATTAGAAGCCTTAAGTGATATTAATTTAGCTGCTGAAGCTCGAAGAGATGTAAATGGCGTTTTAAAATATATGCACAAATTTGAATGCATCTGATGTCTTCGATTTGGTACTGGTTCTTAGCACTATAAATGAAAGAAGTTTCCTTCTTCGAGCCAGAAACAGTACTATTGATGTTGAAATTCGAGATCTCGACAACTTGATCTTCGATTTGAACATTATTCAAAACGGTTGAGATCAATTTTTATCTGAATGCAAATCAGTTGCTACTGGATTGGGGGATGTTCGAAAAAGGCAATTAAAGAGACATTTTGAAGAAAACCGAGGAGCTGGAAAGCAAATTGAAACAGACGAAGAAATAAATTTCAAGAGAAACACCTTTTACTTCATAGTTGATTCAAATATATGTGGAATTTCTCGTCGGTTCGATACGATGAAAAACTTGAATGCTACATTTTCATTTTTATGACAGTTTTCAACAATGGACGAACGTGAGATTAAAAACTTCGCTACAAGGTTCATCCAAAAGTATAACTCGCATGTGTCCAAAGAGTTGAAAGAAGAAATAATTCATCTGAAACAGATTTATGAAGCCAATTTTAAAGCAGAACTTCAGCCATTGAGTTTGCTCAATGCTATTTATTCCCAGAACTTGGAGACGATTTTCCCCAACATTTGTGTTGCTCTCCGTGTGTGTTCACCATACCTGTAACCGTAGCTAGTGCCGAACGTTCATTTAGCGTCCTTGCCAGAACAAAGAAGTTTCATCGTTCGTGCTCATCACAAGATCGTGTTTCCAGACTTGCTACACTATGCGTCGAAGCACCTTTGGCAAGGAAATTGAATTTCGATGCAATTATACGTTGTTTTGCTGCTCAGAAAGCTAGGAAAAATCGTTTGCCAAAAGAAAATATTTCATTGAATGCAAACTAACTCTAATAAAACATTGTAATAATATTTTAATATAAAGAATTACAATAAAGAGTATTTAATGTAAAACTTTTAAAATACTTTTTTTTTTTTTTATAATAAACGGGCACTCAAGGGGTTATTAATACCCTTAATATGTTTAAAGTTTAAACACAGTGCGAGCTTTAGGAAAATAGGGAAGGATTAAAGAGGAGATAACGATGCACATTGGTCTTAAAGTTTTGAATATCAAAATGATAGGGAAAAACAGAGCTGGGTAAAGCATTCCACATTCTCGATGTGCGGTTAAAAAAAGAATCTCTATACTTGACAGTACGTCCGAAATTGAGCTCAAGGTTAAACTGATGTGCATTCCTAGAAGTACGAGTATTACGGCTGAATTGTTTGAGGGGGGGAATGCAACTGGCTAATTCGACAGAACACTGTTTATAAAAATATCGGTAGAACAACGAAAGGCATGAAACATTGCGGCGGTGTTCAAGTGACGTAATTGTTTCGGTTATAGTTCTTATTTTTTTTTTAAAGACAAATTTCAAATACTTTTACTTCGCTCTATTTTATTTTCATAGTAGGTAATAGATCTTCATGTTATTTTTTTTAATAATAAATCGACCGTATTATCAGTTACTAACATGTCGTTGGCAATATCGAATTGAATGTATGATTCTGTTCGGATTCTGATCTAATCGCATTTAGAATTATTTTCTATCCATCCTCCATTTCAACTAAAGTGGACGATACCCGTAAGATTGATTTGATGATTAACACTTTTTTCGGTTCACTTTGCAAACAAAAAATGATTATTTCTGTTAATTCCAACCAATTTCGCTATTCGTAATTGAAATTAGAACGTACCATTTCAGTAGGCATGAAATTAAAAAAAAAATGGTAAATATGGGGGGGCCCGAGATTTTTCCGTCCCGGGCCCGGAATTCCTCTCGACGGCCCTGCCCATATCCATACTTTAAGCAATACGTAGTATGTACCTTCTACAGAACCTGGTCGATGGCGTTGTTGATTAATGGCCGAAATAACTTCTTCAGCTTTATTGGCTGAGATTTCCATTTTAATTTCGCATTGGCTCCTTGTGATGATGGTTCAAGCTTTATAGCAGATCCGAACCCCGATCCATTGCTGGTCGACTGCAGTCTCTTCAAGAGAAAGAGAGAGAGACTCAAGACATTGAATCAGGCTTCAGGAGGAAAAATAACAATTTTGTTCTGACCCAAAACCCAACCAAATGTTTGCCCTTGGTCGTCTCATAACTTTAAACATTTTCCCCCGCCTCCCCTTCATCCTTCATATATGTTTACATAGCTCAAGCTGATGCAAGTATGGGGCATGGCGGATGGACACGATGCATGTGATGATGTTCAATTCCAACAAAACGACCAAAATATTTATAAGCAATAATTCTATATCGCTCGTTTATGCGCGCGCATCCCGCAACATCAGGCCAGGCACAGAACAGGCGCATCTATATGGCATCGGCACTTACAATTCCGATAAGTGCCCTGATGCTCATGTCTGTTAATGATATTGAAATGTTCGAAGCACGCATGATATTGCACACTATATACCACATCATCATCGTCATCGGCGAGATCCTGATCTCTTATAGAGAGGCTGTGGCGGCATTGGTAACAGAGGGCATGCGTGGCATAATCTCAGGACGTGTTATGGTTCTTCGCATTCAATAAAGGCAGTCACTGTACTATGTTGCATAAAGATTGCAATTACAACTTGATAAACCGGTCATAAGCAACCGAGATCGCGTTGTAAGTATGATTAATAATATTTTTATGTTATTTGAGCTATTAGAAAAATTGTCGGCTTTTAATAAAGGATTTTTGTTTTACCTGGAAAATTGTCGGTGTAGACGGAAATTGTATTGAACTGTTTTTTTTTTGTAGCAAGACAAAATTTAACATTTCAATTATTAAAGATCTCTCATTTCAGTACTAGACAAAGTTTTGAATACACCAACCTCAAATTAGGGGATCTTCCAAGGGAAGATAGATCCGTCACTTTAACTGCCATTAATTCTGATGTAGGTTTTGAAAAACCACTAAGGATGGGTAAAGTTTTTAACAATACGTTCACGTGTAAATTAACGCATTGTTTTTTTTTTTTGTTTTGTTTATCAAGGTGGGAACTTGACGCTTGCTCCACTCGTTTTACGGTTGCCATTTTAGTGCACTGGTTTATCATCACAAAACGATCAAGCCATAGTGGAAAATCGCCCGTGAGATAATAGGCATCAGAACTTCGTACTACTGTCAGAAAATCGTCTATTCGTAGAACAAAATTTGGAATAGAACAAAACTGAAAAAAGCTGGAAAAAGTTAAAGCAAGCAGGAAAGCTCGAAAACGCCCATATTTGAATGTTCAAATAATTGCAAGACCAAAAATTACTTGAAAAAATACTGCAATATCCCAAAGCCTGTACAAGTGTTTGGTCATTAGTAATAAAACATGAGACATTCTTCCTCTTCCTCGGGCAATACGCTTGTTGTCAATGATACTCATTTAGTTAGCGTTATTAAGAAAGCAAGGCAGTTTGCCGCAAACTCTGCCTTACCTGATAGGGTTATGGCTCCCCCAGTTCTTAGGCGCGTTAATGATTCTACGGAACTAATCTTTTTCTGTACTCGTATTGTCTCTGTTCTGAGAATCCTCAAGAGATCTCCACATACATAAATCCACTGGCTCGGTAGGTGTCTCCGCTATTATTCTCAAGAAATTTTCTTCCACGCTAACAAAACCCCTACATAAGCTTTTCCATCTAACATTTTCTTCACAAGACGATGCCAGAAATTTGTCTCTCCTTCTGATCTGGCTACAATTTACAACGTCCAAAATTTGAGTAAAACTCGCATCTCTGTGCAGTATTCAAAGAAGAGCTTTTAAAATTATAGGTGACAATACTGTCATCAATTCATTATGTCACTGGAACCTCGTCGTAGAGTTTGTTGCCACACCCTTTTTTCCGTTATTTTAACGTACAACAATTAGTAAAATTTTCTGTTGAATTTCTCACCTTAAAAAGTTCAACTGTAATATTCGCACTTCTAGAAATGCCAACTCCTTCCGTTCAATGGAGTGCAGAGATTCGTTCTTTAGCCGTACTGCTTGAATGTGGAATGTCTTAAAACACGTTAGATGTGATATTTAGTGCAATTGGCAGATCTCTTTCAATCTGCAGCACTTTATTGTGTTCAGGATGAAAAGTGGAAAACATATTTGTTGTTCTTAAGATTCAGACAAGGAGGGTCTTAGGTCTTTTGAATAGCAAGTTTTAGTGGAGAAGCTTGTTTGTTAAATCTCATATTTATTTCAGAAGCAATATTCGACTACGATTTCAAGTCCTCCCTGTTACGCCAGTAGAACAATGGGTCGTGTAAGAAAAATTGCAATTATTTAAAATTTTACTTCATCTTTATGCTAATATGATCGTAATGGCATGACGCGCCTTTTGCAAAGCTCCATCCATGTACCCACTGCACAGCGCACACTGCACCGCTGCTGTATAGACATAGAGTCAACCATTTTTGTGTCCAATTCGAAAAGACGATGAATTAGTACTCGCGTATATTATGTGTGTGCTCCTCCTTCTCATCCGACGATATCTTATGGGAACCGAGACGGGGTATAGGTATAGGTTAGGTATGCCAATGCCAGCACCAAGTTTCCAATCCCAGTCCAGTCATCATCATCATCATCATCATCATCATCAACATCACCAAGAGATCCAAAGAATACAAAAAATATTGAAGAAAAAGAAGAAGAAATCATAAGAAGCGTGGGTTCCCTTTGTGTTGGAAGTTGAAATATACAAAGAGCTATACACAACAGCACCCAACCCAAAGAAGTTAAAAATCTCATACCAAATGAAGAACAAGAAGACGAAGACGACGATGACGACGAAGAAAGAGGGTGACTGGGATTGTAGACACTAAACCAACATAGATGGGAGGACTGTTTGGTTTTTGAGAAGCGATTGTGAATGGCAAACAAAGCCGCGATATTCATTATTCAGCTGTCATCTTCGATTCTATGGTTATGAGGATTTATGAGTAAGTCGTGTCGGTTACCTGTTTTCATAATGGCGCCGCGTCACTGCACCATCATCGGACCCGGACCGTCGTCGTTCGTATTGTGGCGGATTCCCGCTGTTTTTTTTTTTTTTTGTTGTTGTTTTATTATATTTTTGATTGGGATATTTTTCCAACTTTAAGGTGGAGATTGGAATATCTTTTATCTGGAGATATGAAATGGTAGATGAGATGCTGCATTTCGATTGGTGAGACTCTGGAAATATTTATGTTTTTTTTTTCGCTGAAGCATCATCGTCCATGTTTTAATATTAAGAAAAAAAATCATAATTTATTTATTCTTCTCAACGATGATGGTGAGATGCCTCGATGATGGGAAAAGAGGAAATCTTAATAAAATGGTTGGTATAAGGTTTCTAGAAGCAGAGAAAAAGATTGATACATTCACAAAAACTTAAAAGTTTTGCATTTTACCTAAAAACCTAAAAAAAAAACTTTAAACTAAACATTACGGGTTACTTTCCAGAATTGGTGCCTTCTGTAACTGTGAAGTATGAACCTAAGACTATGAGAACCTTAAAATCTTTGAAAAGGATGGATTTATTTCATGAGTTATGGCTCATTCTCATCGTTAAGTGACACCCAGGAAAATAATTAAGTACCTAAAGCTTTCGATGTATGAATATATTAGTGTACTCTATCGTTCCTTTTCTGTCCATTCTGCTAGTATTTTTTCATTTCCTAGTTCTGGATCTTTCTTAACTTTTTGGTGCACTTTTTACTAAATTTTGTCTTATAGAAACCTATTTAATGTTCATCTTCTTCTTTTAACAATTCTAATAAGCCTAATTCTCTATTTCTTTGCTTAAACTTCTTCTTCTTCTTTTTAGAAGTCTAAATAAAACTAATCCTGTATTTCCTTGACTTTAACGTTTTCTTTCTTTCCTTTGTTCCTTTGTTTCTTTCCCAGCATCTCCTCCATTTATTTTGTTTCTTCTTGAGATTACTTTTATTTTTCTTTGAATCCTTCTTTTGCTTTTCTGAATTCTAAGCAAGTTCTCTCATCTACTAATTTAATGGTACTGCATCAATTCTTTTGTTTATTTCTGTTTCTTTGTTTGTTTTGACTCTGTATTTCTAAATCAGCTTTTTTGAATTGTCTTTAGATTTTGTCTGCTTATTTAGCTACTAATTCAGCTAATTCTGCGTCTTCATTTACATTTTTTTTCTTTTTCCTCTAATCCTAATTTATTCATTTTTTTTCTCCTTTTTCAGTTCATCATCTGTTCCTTTTTTGTATGCTTCTTTTCGTTTTCCTTATTGTTTTCTGCTTCTTATCCTTGTATTTTTTTTTTCTTTCTTCTGAAGCTGCTTCCTTTTGTATTTCTTCGAATCTTTTTTCTATTTCCTTACATTCTGCTACTTGATTTTCTTCTCTTCTGTGACTTTTTCGCCTACAGCTTATTCTAGTCTTCTAGTCTTTTTGGCCAAAGCAGACGAAACTATTTCTTTTACTTTCTTCTTTAATTTGATGATTTCATCTCTTCTGTTTACTATCCTATGATAAGAATTATCTTCTGTGACCATTTGGAAAAGATATGACTTTTTCAGATAGTTAAGGCTAGAACATGTATTAATATTGGATTTTTCTTCAAGTTATCATGTCATCAACGATCAATAGTGTTTTTAGTAACCACCGTGTATATTTTTGTCAATATCATCTATTATCACGTTGCTTCTTCACTTCTTCCAATTATGTCTGCTAACGATCTGATCGTGATCAAAATATTGATGATCTAGAATTTGACATTAAAAACCACTTTTTCAAATATGTTGCTAAGCACCTGCCTTATTGGAGGAAGTTCTTCCACACATAAAAATTGCAAACGAAGTCATTTTAGCACATCAATTATTTACATATGTAGAATATTCCCACTCTACATTCTAGTTACAATATTTTCTGTCAGTTGATGATGAAAATCTATGATAAGATGTCAATCCGATCTCTTTAACTGATCAATTCCACCAACAAGAGAAAAGACAGACAGGACAGCACTCCACATATAGAAGACCTCAAGCTATTAACTTTACGATTGTAAAGCAAAAATTTGACATTTCCTTTCATCTGCATTGCACATTTCCCACGGAATTTCTTCTTTTTCCTCCTTCTTTCTCTCTGTCTGCATATTCTGCATGATCATCATCGTCATGTTTAAAACGCAAATACGATCTTTGTCTCTGGATCTTGACTATGAAAGGAAGGTTATATTCTGCAGCATAAATATGCAGTGCAATCCACTAAGAAGACCACACCACCGCACTGCCCGCCGCGCCACCGCTGCACACTTCTTCGGGCAGAAGCCAATTTTTACTCCGTGGGGACCCATGTCACTATTATTCCGATACATATTCATTAATTGAAAAATACTCGTAGATATATTTGCAAATGGTGAATATTTATGCACGCAGAATAAAAAATTAAAATAAGAAGATAAAAACGAAAAAATTGAAGAAAAGAAGAAGAACCAAACACGAGAGTCCAAACAACGAATCAATGAATGCCAACCCCAAGTCAAATCAAGCCAAAGCCAAAGCTAAAGCTAAAGCAAAAGTCGATTCGATTCGAATCGAATCGAGTCATCATCATCAGAAATGGTAGCAGAGGATGTGGAAAAAGTTTTAGAAAACCATCTCAGCAACAGCAACAACAACAAGAAAGCAACAACGTCATTGTTTTATGCGCAGATAAATATTTTATTCCGGACTGGATTTTTCTAAATTATTTCCTCGATCGAGTACATTTATCTGAATTAATGAGAACAGCAGCGGGAGAGAAGTGAAGAGAAGCGAAACAGCTTTCTATAAAACAAGACAATATACAATCGGAAGCCTGCCAAGGAGACCAGACCCACGGTAAATGAATGAAGACGGTACGAACAACGAACGCTTGCTACTGTGAGACGCTCGCTACATAAGACGCCAATGACGACGACGACGATGGACGACGGTTTTGACTTCAATCATATCGCCAGGCATTTTGATGCTGATGATGTTATAGCAGTATAGGTACGTGTAGTCTATATAAGCACATCAACCAAGAGTCTTGACATGATTACAATCGATTGCGGGAGCAAAGCGACTGATTAGATTGATGGAAATGTGCTGGCGGATAAGCGGCGATAGTTGAGTTGCCCAAGTCAAGTCAGACCGCAATCGCAATGCTAGTTTAGTCAAGCCATTCAGAAAGAGAAAGAGAGAGAGAGAGGTGACTCAAACTTGAATGCTAAAGACTATATAATAAAATATTTAAGACAAACAAAAAATTTATAAGGAGCCTATCAAGTGATCGCAAATGAGTCTGATTGATGGAGGATTCATCATTGGCTGACAACACAGGATGACTGCTAACATAAAGTTATCTATTTAATGATCGACGGACGTTAGGTTCACAGTATAATTTCCTTTTTGTGAATAAAATATTTTTCTCTTCATCTCTCTCTTTCTGTATCTCTTTTTTTTTTGTTGTGGGTGGTCGATATAAGTGGGTTTAATAGTAGATAGTAATAATTGGAATGTTATAGTTTCCATTTTGGTATTAAATTGCAATTTGTTATTTCCCTAAATGGTAAAGTGAGGTGAAAAGTGACTAAAATTTTAAACTGTAGTGAACTGCAATTTCTTTTAAGTCAAAGTTTAGGACTAAGAAGTAATTTTTAGCCTGTTACATTGTTTAACCCTCTCTGGCTGGAGGCGGCATATAGAGTGACACAATAGTGGCTGGCCTTTAATTTAAAGGTAAAATAAAAACTACTTTTGGGTTTTCATAAAAAGTGATAAAATTGAGATAGTTTTTTTTTAATATAAAAAAAAATAATAGTTTTTCAATTTTTGTAGTGCGCGTAATTTTAAAATTACTCTTATTTTGAGACTTGAATTCAAGGGATTTTACTGGGAAATGGATGGGTTATATGTGTACAATTTAGGGAAAAAATCGAGATATGTATCTTCTTTTTCATTTTCTAAATTGCTAATCTTCAATACTTACTGAATTTGTTGAAAATAATATACTTAATACTTATTTTTAAAGGTTTTGGATATTTTTTTAAATTTGGAAGACAATAACAACTTCTTTCAAAATTGTGTTCGAAAATTTTAGAAGGTGGCATTTTTTTATTATGGACTTCCCTTAGAAACAAAATAATATTGTAATAATGCTCAATTTGTGGAGTCGTAGTTAAACAGGCGTTAGGTCTCTTCGTCCAAAACCATAACACACAAATATTTAAATGTCATAAAGCACAAAAATTGGTCACAAAGTCCAACAAGTTAAAATTAAATTGTTAGTTGTCATTTTTAATGCGGGTTTTGTGATGACGGGGTTGGGCTTTTTGACATTTATTTTGGGTATTACGACGATTATGATTTCTATCGTTTCTTATGTCTTATCATCCAACGACATTTAACCCAAATCATAAAATGACATAAAGCCCAAAAAGAAAAAAAAATATCACTGAGAAAACGTCACAAAGCCCTAATAAATTGACAAATCACCCAAATCTATTTTCAGTGTCGTAACGCCCAGATTTATAAAAGTCACAACGGCCAAAAGATTTTGGGTGGTTGAGCTCTGAAACGCGTTTTAACAGTGATGTATGTATCGGGGGCATGCTGCCCACTGCAACCCCACTTATTGTGTTCACAATAGGATTTGGGGTAAATGCGAAGTGTCTAAGGTTTCTTTGCATTTAAAGAATCTGGATTTAAGGAAACTTGCGTACACAAAAAATCGCGACTACCCCAAATCCTGTAGTGAGCCTAAACATGAGGGTTGCAAAGGAGCATTATGGCTCCATACACATTTCACTGTGTATACGACCCTATGCTGAATGCTCACCAATGGCCGACCCAGGGGGGGGGGGGGGAGGTCGTGCTCGAACTCGAGCTTTTAATCAAACATGACATTACAATGGTAGAAAATTCGAAAAAAGTGGGTCCCTCCATTCCGTCCGTATGTCTGTCCTGGCCCCTATAGCACAAACCATTGTGTCGATTGAAATTAAGGTTTTCAACCGATTAGCGTAAGGCGTTTTTTTAATTGTTTCAATACGAAAAATAACAGCAGTCTCCATACAAATTTCTTGGTTAAAAATCGAAAATTAGTTTTTTTTCAAAAAATGAACCGACAAGCTCTTGTCGATGATCAAATGATCCAATTGATGATCAAAAATTTATTTTTTTTATTTAAAAAAAAATATAGGTATTTTGTTTACAAAACTCGATATCTCAGAAAGGGGTGAACATTTTTTAACGAAATTTAAATGTAAAATGTATATTTATAACCACTTTATTTAGTGCTTACCAAAAATATTTTTAAGACCTAATTAACTAATTATTTTTTTATGATTTTCATAAAAAAAAATTAGTTAATTAAGGTTTTTTGAGAAATAAAATGGCATTTAAATATAGGAAATATTTTTAAACAGAATTTTTGGAAGAAATTAGCAAGTTCTAGCGACCCACTAGTGCATTTTATTTCTTTCAAAATTGATTTTCTGTTGAATACAGAAACTTAAATTAAAGAAATCTACTTTTTAAAGTGAATGGGCTTAAGATGCTCTAGAACTGAGATTTAACCCTTTCGGTACGAGAGTGGAACAGAACAAAGAATATGTATATGTAAACGTACCACTCCCGTCCCGAAAGGATTAAACAGCAAAAATGACACTTTTGTTAAACTAATGGCTAATCGAAAAACACAATGAACGTTTCATATTTATTAGTATAAAAGCTTTGAATCTCTTGAGAACTCAAATGAAAAGAGATTCTGAAACGTGTAATTTTTGAGTGCCACACACAAGTTTCTTCCCAACTTATTTGTTTACCTTAATTTTTTTTTTTTTTTTATTATTATTTTTTAGAGAAATTAAGTACTTAAATTCAAGAACTAAATATTTTTTTCTCTACAATTTTTAAGTTTTGTTGACTTCTTTACGACCAAAATATTTTCTAGCATCAGCACCAATCTATGAGTAAGCAGACTGATAACGATAGTAATAATAGACTCCCAAAAATCGAGTTCGAAAAAACACATCAACAAAAGCCAGAAAATTCTTAATATCAGATTATATCCCATTTTCTGGGTTTTTGAAATTTTGTAGCGTTTTTCGCATTAATAGAAATGGCAATAAAAAAAGAATATAACAACAAAAACCCTCTTAACTATTGTGTTTTAGCTCTTAAATATGGCATATTTAGAAAATTGTTAGAATCTTGGAATGCTTTCATATGTAGGGAGTAGTCCAAATTAAATAGTTAGACTACACTTTGATAAACAACAGTGTTCTAAAATAATTGAATAACTAAAGTTCACTTTCGTTCTTGAAATGTGTAAATTTAAGGTTAATACACACATTATGTTATTTAAATTTTGTTAGCCTCCTTTACAAAACATTAAAGAACATTTTTAAGCGGTGAGTAAAAACTCGTCTATGTTAAGTGTGTGACCCCCCCCCCCTCATTAAAAGTCTGGATCAGCCTTTGGTGCTCACGCTGTGAGAAAGGAAACCATTTCGTTGTATTTCATTTTGAAAATTGGGCTTATTTTACTTTCTGAAAGTGATGTTCCAAGTTATTGGGCGATCTGACATTTTTTCCTTTTTCGTGCCCAAAATTTCGTTAATATTGCCCAAATCGTACAACAACGAAAAGACCCAACGGCAGTTGATCATTTATGAGCAGAAATTATTTTATCGAATCCGCTTTCATTGCGATACATATTCTTAATTAATTTAATTTAATTGAATATTTTAGGCTCTCTTCACGCGATCGAAGCAATCAAGTTTTTGACCTACATTTCTTCATTCATTTCTTGAAGCTTTCACAGTTATCTTCGAATAAATCATAGAAATTAACCCAAACCCTGATCAGAAATATCCAAAAATCAACGATTTTCAGATTTTGAAAACTCCATTAATAGACTAATAGATAATGGAATGTTGCCCAAGGGCGTGTACGCAATTTTCTTGTGTTAATAATAATTGAGCAATAGGTCTTTTTGAATTGTTTTGGTGAGTACGATAATCCTAAATTACAAAACAAATCTTTTCGCATAGCTATATCCAATTTATAGCGATATCAAATCTTCATTATATATACAAATAATTTAGTCGTTAATGAGTGCACGTTTGTTCAAAATTTTATAACATCGATAAAAAACAAAAAACCATGCACGATCATATTTCCAATGAAGTGACGATACCGCAAAAAACTACAAATTAAATAAAGAAATTCATAGAAACCAGGGAACACTATGTATATATGGAAGCTAATGATAAATTAAAGTATTCTTTTTCAAAACCCACTAAGCAATAAGCTAGCTATTGGAACCACAAGAGATGCTCATTATTTCTTCTATAGCAAGCATAATATCTAAAAATACATATGCTGCAAGCAACTAACCAACCAACCATTGAATCGCTTAGCGTCTTTTTTGCAGTTGTGTATCTTATTGAAACGAATCCTTAAGACTGCTTTTGTTTTATTTTTTGTTTTTAGCAAAATAAAGATATGCAGATCAAAACGAATGTTAAACCCGCCAGTAGGAAAGTCATAGCAAAAATTACGATGAGCATTAACGACATTAAAATAACCCATAAAGAAGAATAAAGGCTCCCAAGCGCATACTCATATAAAATAGATAAGTACTCTATGCACTACAGATACATATATATTCGTATGAAGGCTGAAGCAACTGAGCATTGAGACCGCAGCAAGTCGGAGCAGCGGAAGCCTATCGCTGAAACATTTGTGGAACAAAACGTGTCTAATTCTATCCAAGCTGAGTCAAGCTATGCTCGCCTATCACAAACTAAGGATCCGCGAGTTGCCCAAAGCGCAGCTCCAAGCTCAACAGTGCAGCCAACAAAGCACACAATCCTCTCCACAACGGTTATAGGTGAATTGTATCGAAACGTATGAAGCTAAGTTCGCTTGCGAACATATCCATGTATTCACGAGATGAGATGAGTTCTTCCTTTTTTATGTGTTTTACTTTGTTGTTGGCTTTGGAATTCTCTTGGCCAAAAGATTCAATTGTTATACGACCTCTATACCCGCACCAACCGACCGACGACTGCCAAGACAATGCCAGCAATGGTGGAGGTGGCGAAAGGAATATGCCATCGAAGAGCAAAGTGGCTGACTGCGCTTCTTGTGCTGCTGCTGCTATTGCTGTTGCTGTGCATCAGCATCTGAAGCGAGGAACAACACAAAGTGAAATCCTTTTAAACAGATAAGGAACCAAGCCGAGTTAATGGTAACAAATGAATGCGACTAAATGGTGTATGAAGATATCGAAACGGAAGACACACTGGTAGGAGGAGGCTGGCATATTGGTTATGTGCCGATGGATGCACCGCACCAACAACTCCTCTATAGAATGGGGACACAAAACTGAAAAGGAATTGTTGAGCGGGTGTTCAATATAGACACACAGTCATATATAAATATATATATGGTCAAAGACGCCCGCAACAAAACTGTCATTCGATATGCAACCGCTAATTCCGTGCAACATTATTGATATCAATTGTTGTCATCGTTTTTGGCTTAAGTATTTTTTGTTTTTTTTTGTTTAAGCATTTCTAGGATCAGGATATAAATTTAAAACAAAATGAAATGTACATAATAATATGAGTTGTTATTTAGTATATTCAGTGCATACTAAAGTAGATAAACAGTTTATCGATATTATTGGTATGAAAGAATTTTTTAAAATCAAATTCAAAATAGATGAAAAAACGTCCACAACTCTTTTTGAACTAATGAAAATATTATTTGTATAAAATAAACATTGTCAGTTCCAAAATATTTCTTTTTCTGACTATGGAAAATGTATATGGCAATAGAAAAGCAACAAGGATTGAAATTTCACTTCATGAATATTGTATTGTAAAAAATTTGTATGGCGTTTCTGTATTTTTCAGTTGATCGAAACGCATTGATGTTCAAGTTGTTTGGAGCCGGGATGTCGTTTAAGTTTGGAAGAGTTATTTAGAACTTGTACGCAGACACGAGAGCAGCGGTATGGAATGGAAAACAAGTATCTGAATGGTTCCAGACGCAGTCGGGAGTAAGACAGGGCTGTGCTCTCCGTCCTAGCTTGTTCGCACTATTTATAAATGACATTACTGACGCATTACCAGGAGGTGTTAGATATGCTGGAGAGGTTTTTAAAGCCTTACTCTTCGCAGATGATATAGTCCTGCTGGCAAACTCACATCAATCTTTACAGCTTATGATAAATCGACTTTCGGAATACTGTAGACGATGGAGCTTGGTATAGTGAACCTAAACAAGTCGAAAGTGATGGTTATCAAGAAAGGTGGAGGAAGGTTAAGCTCAAGTGAACAATGGTACTTCAACAATGAGAACACAGAAAGAGTGAAGTATATTTTACCCAAAACCTAAGTATGGAAAAACACCTCAACGAAAAACTTCTTAAGGCTAAAACCGCGATTAACGTGGCATGGAAAGAATGTTTCAACAACAAAAACATTGCGCATAGCAGTAAACATAAAGTTTTTGAAGCAGTATCCAAATCAATCCTGTTTTACGCAGCCCAAGTGTGGGGAGCAAAGAAATTTGAGACTGTGGAAAAACTCCTGAGATTTTATTTAAAGCGAACATTCCGCCTTCCTTCATGCACCCCAAACTACATGATAATGCTAGAAACAGGCTTATCTCCACTCTTCATAAAAACGTTGAAACTGCAAGTCGATTACATTCTGAAAGTACTGAATATGCCCAACAATCGCTTACCAATGAAAGTAGCTTTAGAAGCGATACAAAGCAAAACAGGATGGGTTAAAGAGTGGATTGGGCTAGCAGAAGATACAGGTGTAACTTTAAATCTCAGTGAACAGAGTACATGGAAATCGTCACTGTACCAGGTAATTAGGCGTCTGGATGAAAATTTTAGAAATGTGTTCACAGAACAGGCATCTAGCTCACTTCATCGGATGATCTATAGCAGGCTGAATTATAATCTTAATGAAAGAAACTACTTCCAGGACGTAAATACTGTAGAGCAAATCTCCAACATGTTTCGGATAAGAGGTGAACTGCTAAACATAAATTACGTTCCACATCGTGAAGATCTTCCACTGCTCTGTGATATTTGCAACATGGCTGAACGAGAGGATATTTTTCATTTTGTCGGAAGGTGTCCAGTCCTGAGAGAAACTAGAAGAAATGTACTTGGTAGAGGCTTTTTATCAGAAAACGAAACTGTAGCTCTCTTAAATGAAGTAGATGTGTCTAAAATGCTTATATATTGCAAAACAGCACTTATTTATAGAAGAAGAATTAGAGATGAACATTTTTAGTTAACACAACTGCAACTTAATTAATTACAAAACATTAATACAGTTACAACCTTGTCAATCAGGCAGACGGCAAAACCATGCTTTAAAGATTGTTAATGAAATTGTACAAATAATTGCAAGTAAATAAAAATCTATCTTATCTAATCTAAATCTATTTTTGTTTATGAAAAGGTTCAAAATTATGTTATAAATAATTATTTGTTTATTTTCTTAACAACAGTTTAAACATTTTTAAACAACTATCCTGACCAAAAATTGAGTAAAATATCAGATTTCGAAAACTTTGAAAGCAAAATTAGTTTATTTTCAAAATTTTCGAAAACATGTTTTGTGCATTATATACAAACCTGAATATTGCAGAATGAAGAAGAATTCAAAAAGTTATAATTTAAGTGGTATTATGCAATATACTTAATTTTTTAGGAACCCTTGTTGTGGTGTACAAAAATGTATACACCTTTGAGAAAAAATATTTCGTATCTTAAAATCAAATTTGAGCGCTGACTACTTCCATTCTAAATACTTTCTAAAAAATTTCATGGCATCTGAATTTGATTACAATTTAAGAAGTAGCTTTTCAAAATTTCTAATCCAATAAATAATTAAAAATTGGAAAAGAAAAAACGATTAACAATCCTTGTTTTTCCAAATCGTCTCACACTTGAAAGAACCTAACAAAATCAGTTTCATACATTTTTGAAAAGTGTACCATAAAAATAACATTTTTTTTTTGAGAACAACTTTACATTTTCCATTTCTACAAAAGTTTAAAAATGTTTCTATTAATTTAATTTAAAAGTAAATTTTATGTAGCACTTTGTTATAACAGAAAATAAATGCGGACATTAAACATAATGGTTCTCAAAATAAAAGTTTTTTTCAAAAATGTTTCTAAATGTTACAAAAACCTCTTTTTTTAAATAGAGAGCTTTCCAAAATAAAATAAAAAAAAGAGGCTGGGATTCGACCCACACTGATAACTTCCCATCCTGTCTATCAATTTGTCTTGCTTAAAAGGTTTGTAGGTTTACGTGTTTTGTTTAGAAAGTCGTCATTTTACATATGAGGAAATAGTTTTATTTCAAAATCTATTTTTGTTAACAAGAATTTTAGTCGAAAACCAATTTTTACCAATTTTAGTCGCATTTCTTAAAAGTTTTTATTTCTTATATAAACAAATACAAATTGGATGAATGAAATTAATCTGAAGTCAATATCTCCTAGATATCGAAAAACGAACATCAATTTTTAACAATTTTGCTTACTGTTTTTTGTAGATTTTAATTTTTTATGAAAAAAACGGACGGTTGGATTTTATAAAAAATTTACTGAATGTCGAAAACAATATTTTCTGTGAGATAAAATGAAGCCAGTATTTATAATTTTTGAAAGGATATTTGAGTTGAAAGTAAATTTGTAATAAGTTTTAGTATCGTTTTTTTTAGGTTTTTATTTTTTTGTAAAAAAACTGTCCATTCGATTTTTCTCAAAATTTTTATGAACGTTGAAAACAGTATTTTTTATAACACAAAATTAATTCAAAGACATAATCTCAAATTTTTGAAAAGATATTTGAGTCGAAAACTAATTTTTACCAACTCTAAGTAATGTTTTTTTTAGGTTTTTATAAAAAAAACTGTCAACCTGATTTTTCTCAAAATTTTACTGAATGTCGAAAACAATAGTTTTTTTATAAGATAAAGTGGATTGAAGCCAATATCTCAAATTTCTTAAAAGATATTTAAGTCGAAAATTAATTTTTACCAACTTTTATTAATTTTTTTGTTAGCTTTTTTATTTTGGAGATAAAAGCATTTTTTGTTCGTAAAATATTACAGGTGACATTTTTTTTTCAGTTTTTTTGATTTATAAAAAAAACCGTTAATTAGATTTTTTGCTAAAAATATATTTGTTTGGTATCACGTTACAAAAGATAATATAAAATTCAATTCAAGTCTCTAGCGTTATTGGGTCGGGGAAATATTTTGGCTTAACCAAAATGTTTACCTTTTTTTGAATTGCTATGGTAAAAAAAAACGCCCACTCAATTTTTTTGAGAATCCTTCCTGCATCTTTCTGCATTATTATCTGTATAACAAAATTTATTTTAAGTCGATATCTCTAATAGTTCTTGACCTATGGACGACGAAAAAAAACGTCACGAACGTACGTACACACGCATCGCACAGACATATCTCTAAGTATCTTTTATTTCGACTCTAGGGACCTTGAAACGTCGAGAAATGTCAAAATTTTCAATTCGACAATTCGGACCAATTACAATAACTTTAACACATTTTTTATTATTTATTTTAAATTAACATTTATTAAATTTAGGTTTATTTTTTAGCCAAGCTTAATTCCTTCAAAAAATGAATGTAAATCATAATTTTCTCTTCTTTCATTTTCTGTGCACGACATGCGCCTTATAAAAGATTAAAGCAAAGCACAATGCAAAAGAAAATGTCCTTCATCAAACTTATACTCGTACTCATATTTTTAATTTTATTTTTTATCTTAAAATCTTGTTGTTCCTTTTAAAATTTAGAGTCTGCGCTTATTCCATTTCCATATACATGTTGCCTGGCATCATCGTCGTCGTCGTCGTCGTTATCGTCTATTCATATAGAAGTTAGCAACACGAACAGAGCACACAGACACTAACATACAAACAAAATATGATATCCATAAATCTCGCTAATAACCAATCCCCATGTTGAAAATGCAAATTGTTCATGTCAAACCCCCAGCATAACCTTCCTATGCGCAACCTTTTATTCTTAAAACTTGGATATAGAAAAGGGAACCTTAACGTGATGTATAATATCGAGGACGGACAGAGAAACGAGCGGGCCAGGGCCATTAGGACCAGGCCAATGCACAACGTTCATGTCCATAAGATGGTTGTACATTTATGCGCACGGACTACAACTAACATGATGCGGTTCTAAACGAGCGACGACGAAGGGAAGAGTTGGGTTAGCCGCATCACCATCATCATAAGGATGCGTCCGTCGTTCATTTGAAATGGCGTCTATCTACCACGATTAACTTTTATTCGCTCTCATCTTTCACTTTAAATATAGCTATAGGTGCCCAGCCTATAACATCCTCAACTCTATGCAGGACGCTGGCAGTTCTGTTATAGGATAGGTGCTCTCTGCAGAGGGAACCTTTAATTCAGGTGAATTGTAATAACAAGTTGAACTGTGCGTTTAGGAATTTTTAATCAGCGATAAATTAACTATCACAAGCTCATACTCATACAGGACTATAGTTTAGGCCTATATGTAGAAGCTCGCTATATGTACCTAAGTCCGCCTAGATTTTAAATTCAATATTATTTTAATACCGCAACACAGGGTACACTCCAAAATATACCTCCATGAGATAGGTTTGAGTTTATCTCTATATAAATGTTCAGATCGTAACCATAAGGAGTGGACACGGATATGACCACTATGTCCACCACTCTGGCCAGGGCCACCATATTCACTGTTGATGGTGCGGGGTTATTTTTGCGGACTGTTGAAAATTTATAAATATTAATACAACCCGACCGCATTCTCATTTACATAAATGCAAAGCTGCTGCATTTTGGAAAACCCAATTAAAATAATTATTACGTTTCTAATGATGGCCTAAGCGGTGCGAACGGCGACGTGGTGCGGCGCTTCGTGGAAAATTTACATTTCTAATGCAAATACCATTTTTTGGTATAACGAACGCTATGACCATCAACATAGAACAACACAGCACGGATGGTTTTTGGGGCTTGTGTTATTTTATTTAAACCCTTTTTTTCAGTTGCCCCCCTTTCCATAGGTACAGATACTATAAAGGCTATATAGCGGTTAAGTTGATGGCAAATAAAGTATAATATATAAATATAAATTCCATCTAACTATACCATAAAGTGGTTTTTTAGGATAATAATTATGAATGTTCAAAAGGTTTTTTCTTCATACACTCGCATGTAAATTGTATGTGGAAAAGTGAATTTGTGTTATTTGAAATTATTGGTAATTTCAAATTTGATTTTCTAATTCACACCTCGTTGAATTATTTATTCGAATGTGTTTTTTTTTTGTAAATGTGTGCAGTTCAAATATAAAATTGGTGTCTATATTTTTTGAATGTGGTTTTGATTTAAATTTATTTTAGTTTAATTATTTGTAAACGATGAAATAAAATGAAGGAATGGTTTTTATTTTACCAATAAAATACCAGAAAAGAAAAAGACTGTCTGCTAAAATCTTAATTCTAAAAATTAAAAATTTAAACTAAAATCTTGAATTTAAACGTCTCGTAGAAGTTTTGAAAATATATTTTTAATAATGTCGTTACTTCAACAAAATTCGGGCAATTCATAATTTGTGTGTGTAATTTTGGGGAGTCCTTTTTAAACTTAAAACTGAGAATAACTTTCATCAAACTGTTTTACGGTTCAGTAATTTTGAAGAGCAAAATAATATTTTTTCCGACATTTTTGAAACACAGTTTACTTAAAAATGTTGTAAAAAACAAAACACAAAAAAACAGTCAATATGCATTATCCAATGAAAAGAAACAAAATTATCCATTTGAATAACAGTGTTCCATTTTTACTGCTTCAACTTAAAGAAATGGCTTACAGCCGTCGTTAATATAATTTTTTAAAGTGGCCCATTGATTAGAAACTTATGCGAGCACCAGCGACATTGGTGTCAATAGTTCGGTGTTGCATGTGTGGGAAATACTACACGATTTCTTGACAACGGTATGCACACAAGTGTTTAAGCGCAACGTAAGATCATTTTGTAAAAATTAAAGCTAAAAAGAGATTAAAAAGAGTTAAACAAAAAGCACTGCAAGACTTTGCTTTTAATAGAAAATATTTTGTTCTAACAAAATGGATTCGAAAAAAACTTGTCAATTCAAATATATAATTACTAGCGGCCCGTCCCGGCTTCGCACGGGTAGACATAAATAGGTACAGATATTTAAGTTATAGGCATGCTAATTAAAACGACCATGAATCACTAAATTAGAAAACATTTTTTGTCCTATCATTAATACTCTTCGCAGCGTATGCGATGAAAGATTTTTTTACACCTTCGGTTGGTTTTAATAGGAATTTCTAAAGATTTCTATAGTAATCTAGTACTGAATATAGCCTATGTTACTCAGTGATAATGAAGCTTTCTAAAGACAAAAGAGTTATTAAAATTGGTCTAGTACTTTTTGAGTTTATTCGTTACATACAAAAATACAGATCTTTCCTCTTTATAATATTAGTGTAGTAACTAATTATGACTAATTTGTATATACTTACGAGTAATTGAACTTGAACCCCTCTCCCTTTTCCAAATTTATAATTTTCCAATAATTATATAATTAAAAAAAGAGACTGGGATGCGACCCACATTGATAACTTCCCATCCCGTCTGTCGATTTGTCTTGCTTAAAAGGTTTGTACGTTTTCGTGTTTTGTTAAAAAAGCGGTCAGTTGAATTATTCTTAAAAATTTTAAAATTACCAACAATAAGGGTATTCATGCAAACACAGAAAACCCATAGAAACCTTCAAAACTGTAGAATTTTCTATCGGTAGAAATCAACTGTCAAAATTTGTATGGGAAAAATATTCAGCAAAATATAGACTTTTATCTATCAAATTTGAAGCAGAAATCGTAGAAAAAAAAACAGATAAATTTTATGTTTGTTTCTAACGTTTCCACAAATATTTCTAATGGGGTGTTCATGTAAACCCTTTGCGGAAATTTATATTTTTCTACAAAGTAGAAAATTATATCGTTACATGAATACCCTTAATATTTAAAAAGATATTTGAGTCAAATATCAATTTTTAAAAATGTTTAGTATTGTTTTTTTTAAGTTTTTATTTTTGTATAAAAAAAAAAACTTTCAATTCAATTTTTTTCAAAATTTTACCAGATGTTAAAAAAATTATTTTTCGTTGCACAGTATTATTTTGGAAATAAAATCAATTTTTGTCCGTAAAATTTTCGAGGTGACAAACATTTTTTTTTTCAGTTTTTTTGATTTTTAAAATTTGTTATTTAATAGAAATTAAAAATAAAAAGAAAATCCAAATAAATAATCTGGTTAACAAATACCCATATTTTGAGATTTCCTAAGTAAACAAGAAAATCATTGAGACAATGGGTAGGTTCAAAGAACATAAGGGACTTCATTTGCAGTGAACTGCATTCTTTGAACTTAAATTTTGACAAGGCAACTATTTAGTTTTTAAAATGTCATTAAATTCAAACTCAGAATTTTACTTCACTAACCTCTTCTTTGAGTTCATCGTAAAAAAACTATCAAAGACATTATAGTCTACAAAACCATCGTCAAGCTAAAAGTCCATCACGAATTGTATTTTGTATTGTAAAGTAATTTTATTTATTTATCTTCCAATTTGAGAAGGAACCCTTTTACACAAAACATGAAATCGAATTGTACAGACATTAAATAAATCATAGACTAATAAAGTTCAGCTTTCAGTTGAATGAAAAAACATGATCTATTGTCATTTTGACATAAGTTGACTTGACTTGATAGCTAGGGAGATTTGTCTTGACTAACTTTACAGTCATCTTAACAATAAAGTTGTCTTAATTAGAAGGCAATTTTTTTGGCAACAGGCCAATTAGATATTTGAAACTTGCCTTACTTTCAGGTCCCTTATGTCACCTGAACCTGTCCAATTTTATAAATCCTTTGAAATGTCGTAAATTATAGATATTAACAAAATAACTGTAAGATTATTGACAATTCAAAGCAGCCATATTGGTTTTAATACATCTGTCAAATTATCTGTCATTTATTCAATATTTAAAAAAAAACTACCTAATTTAGGTGGAATTTTGAAATACAAAAACGAAATGATTACAATTTCAAAACATTTAAAAAGCTTTAAACTTAGATGTTGAACAAATCTTATTTAGTCATTTGACATTAAAAATGTTCCCCCAAAAACTGAACCTTATATAGGGTTTTTCAATAGTGTGATGGTGTGTGTAGATGTCGTGACGTTTGCTAGGTGGCACGTAGCGCCGTCCTGCTGGAACCTCATGTCGTCTAGGTACATATGGTTTAATTTGGGCCACAATAAATTAGTTATCATCGTTTTGTAGCGCTCGTTGTTGACGGTGACCGCCTCACTAACGTCGTTTTCAAAAAAGTACGGACCAATTACGCCGCCGGCCCAAAATCCACACCAAACGGTAACTTTTTGAGGATGCATTATCAGCTGGTGAAGCCCGCTTGGGTTGGTATCGTTCCATATACGGCAATTTTGCTTGTTAACACAGCCATTCATCCAAAAATGCGCCTCGTCACTAAAGATGATTTTTCGGCCAAAATTGGGGTCCTTTTCCAAACGATTCGAAGCCCAGTCAGCGAACAAACGGCGCGGCGCGGCGTTGTCTATGATTATATGAACTTTGAACTCCTGGTCAGTTGGATCTCGTACGGGTGTAGGCCCAAGTCCCGACGCAAAATTCGCCAAGTTAAAGTCTGCGAATGGCCGAGTTCTTGTGCACGGCGGCGAGGAGTAGACTGCCTCTGGTTCTGCTGTACACTTTCAAAGACTGCGGCGATGTTCTCGGCCGATTTTGCGTTCCTTGAACGTACGGGTGTTGGCTGATTGTTTACTGTTGGTCGCATTGCTTGACTCAGCCGGTCGTTTCAAATTTGGCCACCAAACGTTGTAGAGTCGACTGTGAAGGGCCACCACGTCTACCGTAAAATGGGCCCAATGAGCGCAACGTTTGCGTTAACGAACACTCATTTTGATAAAAAAGTTTTATCATTTGAAAAAGGTGTTCAACCCTGTAACTTGTCATGATGATTTGGCATAAGCAACTGAATATTAAACAAAAGATTTGACAGATGTCACCAAAACAAAATGGCCGCCACGGGGCGCCAAAATCTCCCCGCGCCAATTTAAAAAACCTATATTATTCGAAAAACAATCTTTATGAATGATAACAATTTCTGTGAACGAACTAGTACGTCAACAAGAAAACGTCAAATTTGAGAGGATCCTTAGATATGAAAACGGCAGAAATGCATCCTAAGAAAATCATATATAATTTTTTGTATTGAACGTTTTTCAAACGTTTATTAATTTGCCTTATTTCAAGCTGTAAATGAATAACAAAAATGATTAAAAATATATAAACAAAATTATATTTTGCTGAACGGAAGACCCTCTTCATATCCCTTGAACGTTGATGTTTTATATTAAATCTTTTTGAAAGAGATTTGTGGGTGTTTATTGCAACACCATTTAAATTCTGAAAATTCCTAATTTTTTTAGCTATTTATTTTAGGAACTTCTGCTAAACAAATTAAAACGTATGTATTTTCCACAAAACAACGCTCTCTTCCCGGGGAACATGGTAGTATACGACTTTGACTACAGCTTAACAAATGAATATCTATTTAAAAGTCCAATCCAAATCATTATTTCCCTGTGCTTTTGCGGTATAGCCATTGCCATAGTTCCATCGTCGTCGTCGTTCACTATTCTAAAATCTAAAACGACCGACATGGACACTGTACAGTGGTATAGGAAAGTATAGTCTTAGTCCCCGTTGTATGATTTAGTATCGGCGTGAAATAAATTTGCCTCATTTAGATACTCGTACCTAAACAAAACGAATCCCTTTTGTATACTCATTTCCTATACGAAGGGCAAGCGGAAAGCGGACATGTTGTTCGATTCAGTTCGGTTCGGTTTGGTTTTGGAGTTCGGTTTGGTTATAGGTTCGTTTTATATTGGAAAAGGACATTGTGCGTGTGTTCCATAAATGCCACAATTTCGGCACAACAACATCGTGCCCTATTGTTTGCCTCTCCAAATGAATGTCACGATATCCATATGCAGAAAGTAGAAACAGAAACTCTTGCTTTTGCTTCCCAAATGCATAGGAATAGGAAATAATGTGCGCATACATGATGATGACGACGACGACGACGACGAGGCGCTATAGTAGTTCCAACAAAAGCAGAAGCCGAAGCAGCAGCAGGAGCAAGAGAGCCAGAAGGTTAGGAATATAGGAACTAAACTATAGGCAGGTTAGATCAAAGAGGGATTTGCAGCAAAATGCAAAAAACAATTCCCGTCCATCGATTAGGTTTGGAAATATCAACCAACTTTGAAAACTTCTTGTTTTGGAAATAGAAACAGAATTAGAAAAGAGAGAGAGTCTCTATTCGGCTGGCTCGGCTACGGAAGCGTTTGGCTGGGTTATCTATGAGTACAATTGCGAAACAGTGCGTGTCTCTGTCTATATGATGCGCATTCTGGCCAAATGTTGGATTCATCGCTGGGGCTTCCATACAACAGCTTCATATACAAACAAAACAACGAACTATGGGACTGTGGGACTCCTCTTCCTCCATATCAGCCAGTTCTAGTTCCAGTACCAATACAAGTTCCAGAGCTGGAGATGACATGGCCTCTTAATTTTCACAACCGCCGCAATAAACATTGCAAAATGGTACACGCGCTTTTTGTGTTCCGTCTATGCTCGTAGAAGAATTGGATAGAACACAATTGGATTGGGCGAGCAGTGTATACGAATCTAGCTGCAGCCGATCAGGATATGTGAGACTGCAACTATAACTGGGGTACGTAACCTATATGCGAAGTCTGGCAAGAAGGACATTTAGATATTACAGCAATATTCAGGCATAAACAATGTAGGAGTGCATTTCACTATATCTGCGATGGTCGAAGCTCGGCATTGGTGAAGGTGATGGTGGCATCAGAAATGTCCAAACAGTAGCGCGCATATTTTTTCCATTTTTTTGTTGTTGTTGTTGTAGTTTTTTAGTCGAAGTGTTGTACCTTTTTGGTTGTGTAATGTTTTGTATTATTGTTCTAGTGCTGCCCCAACTCAGATCCCAATCCCAGAGGAATATTCTGGTACATAATACTCGTGTGTATGAATAAAGTTGGAAGGGCGGGCGGTGGTGTTATGTAGCCTCATAGTTGTATGCTGGACGTGTTCCTTATGCGTTTAGCTAGGTATATACACTGCACTTTGTTTCCTATTCCTATATCTCTAAAACTCTCGCTTCTATACTAAATAAATGTTGATGCTGGAGTGTAACTTATGTTATCCCGATGGAATTGAGTGCATTTAGGATTTTATTTTTGCTTTGTTTTTGGCGGGATTTGGCAAAGGGCTTAGAGACCGGTTTAAAGGCTTTAGATAGATATTTTTTTATTTTGTATTTTATTTTTGTTTTGTGTTGAGCTAGAAAATTTACGAGCTTTGGTTGTTGGGAAAATAAATTCACTGTTTCCATCTTTGTTGACCTAGCGAATATACTATAGTGTGATGCAACTATACCGCATCTACTACCTATTTGACTAGTATATATATGGATACTACACATCAGTGCTTGTTTATCTAGTCGAAAAGTTTTCATGCAAATATTGAATTCCAGAGAAAAACATTACTGATCTCTATAAAACAATATTTTATAGGTTTTTCGTTTTTTTTTCCTTCGTCCAAAAAAAGAGCGTGTTTTTCGTGATAATTGTATTTTATGAACAAAAATAGAAAAAGAGAAGTTTTCGATACCTAAAAAAATATGACAAGTACCTAACCTACCTTTTTTGAATGAAATGTTTAGTTTCAAGATAATACAATAATTTTAAAATAACTTCGGTCTAATAAAAAAACAATAAATTTTCAGATTTCTGTGTTAGGTGTAATTTATATAAGATCGAAAAACCTCTAGGAAGGACTAGACGCAACGGCCGGCATGCTGAACAAAACTAAACCAAGACACCCATTGATTGCAATTTGACAGCTGCGTATTCAACAATCTGCTGCCGTCAGTCGATTGTCACAGTTTTGAAAATTTATATTGGAGAATCGAACTCTCCTTTCTTATCAATTTGTCCTGCTCTAACACCAATATTTTACTTTAATTTGATTTTAATTTTCCACACATTGACTGGATTCCATCTTTTATTTTCAGAAGAGCTAATTTCCAGATGTTATCTGAAGATTTAACCATTTCTGGAATTGCTGATAAATTAGCATTTTCTAATATACTGCATAACAAAATAAAAAAGAGGCTGGGATGCGACCCACACTTATAACTTCCCATCCCGTCTGTCGATTTGTCTTGCTTAAAAGTTTGTCTATATGTATCAATTTTTACCAAATTTGCGAACTATTTTTTGTAGATTTTATTTTTTTATGAAAAAACGAACTGTTGGATTTTTATAAAAAAAAAATGTCTGAATATCGAAAACAATATTTTCTGTGAAATAAAATAAGTTTAAAGCCAATATTTTTAATTTTTGAAAAGCTATTTGAGTCGAAAGTAAATTTTTACCAAGTTTTAGTATTATTTTTTTTTTAGGTTTTTATTTTTTGTAAAAAAAACTGTCAATTTGATTTTTCTCAAAATTTTATCAAATGTAGAAAACAATATTTCATATAAGATAAAATTAGTTTGAAGCCAATGTCTCAAATTTTTGAAAAGATATTTGAGTCGAAAATCAATTTTTACCAACTTTTGTAAAATTTTGTTTTCGGTTTTTAATTTTTTTGTAAAAAAACTGTCAATTCGATTTTTTTCAAAATTTTACTGAATGTCGACTACAATATTTCTTGAAGATAAAAGTAGCTTTATGCCAATATCTCCAATTTTAGAAAAGATATTTGAGTCGAAAATCAATTTTTACCAACTTTTATTAATTTTTTGTTAGGTTTTTATTTTTTGTAAAAAAAATTGTCAATTAGATTTTTTTCAAAATTTTACAGATGTCAAAAACATTATTCTTCGTTGCACAAAATTGTTTTGGAGATGAAATCATATTTTAGTTATAAAATTTTCGAGGTGACACATTTTTTTTAGTTTGTTTGATATATAAAAAAAAACCGTTAATTGGATTTTTTTCCAAAAATATACTTGTTTGGTATCACGTTACAATATATAATATAAAATTGAATGAATTATTGTGACAGCAATTACGGCTGCAGTTCCAGTTTCAGCTTTGTGTTTATTGTGTTTAACAATTATTAATTCTAAAATCAATTGATTTCACAGTTAACACCAATTTGATCTTCAAAGGTTAACATATGCGGTATAACCCATGGACACTATAAACACTGTTCCCAAAACCTCATTTTTAAACCGTGATAACAAAGTCACACGTTAAAAAACTATTTATCCCGATTCTATTCTGCAACGAAAATCTTACAACAACTTAACAATTGGCCAATGTCTTTTGCAACATTATTGCAACATACATCGAGCCGCAAGCTGCCGCGCCATACTACCTATGAGTATATACATATCTTAGAATCAAACATCATCTCAAGTTGTGGTGCTCCAATTCTATTCAACTCGTCAGAATCCTCACGATCTTCATCACTTGACATGTAACATTGCTCCAAATTCAAATTCTAGAATTTATCCTTTAGTAGACTGACTTCAACAAAGTTAAGTACAACAACAACAACAACAACAAACTGGATGATGATGACGATGGCAAAACACTTTCGGCTCATCTGTCATCTTAGAGGGAGATCTGAAGAGAATGAGTGAAAAATTTGCGATTTGTTAAAAACGTTCTTGTTTTCTCACGTTTTCTGAGTAATTTTCATCGCACGCTTCACGATAGGTGTTCACGATGATTAGCCTAAGCGAACAGCCCAACGAGTAAACTATAGTGTAGTGCAGCAAAGCAACGGAGAACAACAACGCAAATATATAAACGACAAAACGTCGCGTTCGTCGTTGAATATACTGCAGGCAACAGTGCAGAGCTGCCACGCCGCCACCGACATATAACCACGATACGACTATCACGTCTTTTGAGAAAATCTATAAAGGTAGGCAAGGTATATAAGTATGCCCGTAGAGCCTATAGCTGGTGAGAAGTGCCTCCAATATAATAGAACGGAAAAGCGTTGCACTTGTGTCACGACATTTACTCCAATAGCCCAATCTCTAAGCGGAGATCATCATCATCATCATCTTCAAGGAGTTCAGAGAGTCCTAGTCAGTCGTATAATCTGCTATCTCCTTGAAGTGCAATGCGGCCGTCTGATGTAGACCGCCATTCGTGATCCCGAATAGCTGATATGTGTATTTGTGTGCCGAATTGGCAGACAAGATAGAACCCCGCTCCACTGCGCCGGGCCACATTCAAGATCCAAAGGGAGAATCTTCATCCCATCGGCCGACATCGCCACCGCCGCATCAGCATAGGTCTCAGCTAACAAGCTTATAATACCCGACCAATAGCTCTAGGTGAGGAAAATATTGTTCATGGAGTGTCAACTCACCAACCGTGGTGGTACACCAAATTGACACTTTGAAGGTTGCTTTTCAACGACATCGCAGCAAAGACTCCTAGACTCGATGACGATGAAGAAAAGCGATGAAGAAGACGACGAGCGACGATCAAACGAAGGATAATATTTCTCACTGATGCTTCACTTCACTTGACTATGAAGAAGATGCTCGGCATCATTTGGACTCAAGCCAATTCAAAATAAATATAATAAAATAGTGCTTCACTCAACTTTCTGCATCTGCATCATCTTTCTTATAAGTTAATTGTCGCCAAGGCATGACGTGACATTTTTAACCATCACTAGCCGGTTGGGGTATGACTGTCCGGTTCGTCCGTTGCGTCCGTCACGTCCATTCAGTTGGCCGGTGAAATGCATAAATTAAATTTCGGGACTTTTATTTATGCGATTTTTGAACGCAATGTGAAAGTGATCTTAATGATCGAATTAATAAGTTTCCTTGCACAGACGGAGGAAAATCTTTACAGAATAATTAATTTCGTATTTTGGGGGAAAACATTAAATTAAATTTTTGAGTGTGTCAAAATTTTGATGAAACACATGGTAATTAGACCGGCAGAATACGGTCAAGTTGTGCTGAGGAATATTAAAAACAAAACAAAATTACGCAGATGACAGAAAGATAAATAAAATTCTTTAAAACATTTTTCATTTTTATTCGTAAAAAATATTATTGTTCTTTGGCATTCAGGCATTAAGAGGGGAAGGGGGTGGTAGGATGATAGAAAAATCACGTTTTGGCACAACATCTATTAAAGTCGTTGGAGAATTTAGGTTTTACAAACATCTACTATTCAAAACTAAGCAGTAACAAAAATGTCCCAAAACTAATACAAGATTTTAAATTGACATAATTGCATTTTTAAGCACTGTTGGCAACCCTTAGAAACAATATAAGTGAAAAGTTGTTGATATACTTAAAAGTTAATGTAAAACGCACTGATCGTTTTCTGAGAAAGAAATTTGTTAACTACCAAAAGTTTTGAAACACTGTTTAACTTAAACAACAATAATTCTTTAGTGGTACAGTAGGACCCGGTTGAATGGAAGAGCGAAACGTCACAGTTTTTGTTTAAGTTAAAAACCCGCTTGATTTCATTTTAAATTTTATTTGACGATGAAAAATAAAGAAGAAATGAAAAAGTTCAGCAAATTTGTTGTTGTGTTCAATCCTTTTTTTTCCTCTTAAGAGAGATTTTTCTATAGTGAAAAATGTAAAATTTGACTACGGAAATTGTTCAGATACTTGGATTTTTAACTTAAGCAAGTTTTTCAAAACCAGGGTGTTCAAAAGTTAATTTGTCAACAAATGCTTGATTATAAGAAACAGGATTTTGTATAAGCGGATTTTTTTCTTAGCGGATTTCTTGCAAGCAGGTTTTACTGTAAATGCTCTGGTTTCAAAACACTCTGAACTGTAAGGAAAAGAAAAGAAGCATGGTTGAAATAAGTTTTTTTCTTCCATTTTTTTTTAAGTGCTGGCCACTCTTAACATTACAAGAGAGTGATATCGTATAAACCATATGACAATACGATGTACTTAAGTTAAAAAAAGTAGGTCCCGTTGATTTTTTCTGTCTGTCTTCGCCTCTAAAGTCTCAGGCACGTTTTACACTACACGGTTTTGACCGTACGGCAAAAAACCGGACGGCGACATTTTGTTAGAGGCGCGAAGAAGAGCATATACGCTTTCATATTATACCATCACGGCAAAATGCCGGCGCCGCGCCGTATAGCAACCGTCTACTGCCACTGACTACAGTATACGGCAGCCGGACGGCGCGATAAGCTTAGTGGCGTACGTGACGAAATGCATGTTTTCACATCATACGATTTTATTCGTGCGGCAGAGTTCGATCACCCTGTAAAAAAGTATACTAAGCACAGGAACCCTGCATATATCATGTTTTACCGTACGGTTAAAACCGTATAATGTGTAATTAGCCATTGATCCGGTTTATGCCGTACGGTCAAAACCGTGTAGTGTAATGCTTGTTTCACACTATACGGTTTTGACCGTACGGCAAAAAAAACCGGACGGCGAAATTTTGTTAGAGGCGCGAAGAAGAGCATATACGCTTTCATATTATACGGTCACGGTTTCTAGCAAAATGTCGCCGTTAGTTTTTTGCCGTACGGTCAAAACCGTATAGTGTAAAATAGGCCTAAAACGAGCCTAAGTCATTGGGTCGATTGAATTAAAATTTGGTTTTAGGCTGATTCACTTCAGGCGTTTTTTAAGACAAAACAAATAACAGTGCCCCCAAACAATTTTTGATCAAAAATCAAAAACTCCAAACTGTCTGTAAGGATTTTCAACACATATATAAGTACATAAATGGCGGAAACTTCAAATCATGTGTACATTTTAAAATAACCTTCATGAGGCTTCGAAGTTTTTTCAGAGAACATATGACCTTCTGAATGGTAAGTTTTGTATGGTTTTTATACTAATTAGCATTGAACCTTAAGAATCACCTTCATCAAGGTCAAATCTGCATCCCATTGACGATCACCGCATCATCATCCACCATCACTTGCAAGTTCCAAATTCTAGCCGTCCACAAATTGCATTGCATTAGAATTCCAAACAACAACAACGAAAAAAAACAACCTAAATGCCAAAATTGCGTTTACAAAGTCTATGAAGTCTTATAAACCAAGTCGGATCGGATGGATATCTTCCATCTTCAATATTTGTATAAAAGCCTTAAAGTCACCACCTTTAGCGAGCTATTGGCAAAGTCCAATGCCAAAATACGTACATTTGGTCGGTCGGTGAGTTGCTTTAACATTTCGGAGTGCCACAACTTCGCATAGATTGATCACACAGTTTAAAAAAAAAGAAGAAGAAAGAAAAACAAACACAAGCTGTATATTAAGTTAAAGTGAGATGGAGAGAAGCAGAGTCTTTCCAAGACCGTATAGACCGACGAACGGCCAAAGCTTCCTTTATGAATTAAGACATGGGAAAAATTTGTAAGACGCTATCGGGAACCATAATAAACAGTATTCAGCCTCTGCAAATTGACTATTGCTCCCACAGATCGCGAGCTTCTCTTATCCGATGTGTGTGCCCTTGTCCATTGCCAACAGCAACAGCACCATCACTAGCAGCAGTAACAGCAGCAGAAGCAGCATGCCAAGAAGGCTCCTATATAGACACGGCAGCATGCCAAAGCCAATGACTACGACGACGAACGCCGCCAACGACAGCATCCCATAGTAGAACAGAGAGTGTTTCAGACGAACGAAAAATGCCAACTCTAGCTCAAGTCTCTGTCTCGCTATACACTTTAAAGTAGGAGGAGGAAACTGTTGGATAGACCTACCTATCTATGTGGAGTGCGCATGGGATCTATGAAAATGCAAAACGCAGGTGGGTCGCGCCAGCAAGGTCGGACTGCATTTACATGCAAAAAGATCGACTCCTCTACTTTTCCATAGATATTGCTGCTGCCGCCGCCGCCGTAGTTACATATACAACACACATGACTTAAAGCAGCAACAACAAAATATTCACCAATCCGACACACGGAGCATGTGAGGAGCAGAGGTCTGAGCACATATTCGTTGGCCTGGACCTGGACTTGGACACCACCACCGCCACCGCAACTCTACCACCCTAAGGCCATGACGTTATATACCCAGAGATGAACTTGCCGACAAGATTCAGAGTGAAGCCGAAGTTAAAGCTGAAACTGCTGCCGGCTAACGACTACGACTGCGGAGTATCTATACGCCATACCTGCCTTGCCTACCTACATTTTCGTGAAGACGGAGAGGAGCGCAAATCTTCAAACTTGATTTCATTTTTGTTTCTCTTAGTTTGTTTTATTTTTTTAATAGAAGCAAATAGCTCGATAAAACAATTAGCGCAGGAGTCGATGGATGAATCAATAGGAATTTGCCGCAAAGGAAGGGCAAACATTTTTGTGGTGGGCTATCGCATGTTGTGGACTGTGGAGTTGGAGTTGGAGTGGCCGAGTTGATGTGGCACGTTTGACAAAACATAATTTTTGTCTCGAAAGGTTTCACTTTTTTGGTGACGATGATGGGTTTGAGTTTTTTTTTTTTCTAAATTGATTTGATGATTTTTAATTACTGCGAATCTAATCGTCTGCGTCACAGATAAATTAGCGCCGCTATTTAATTATGCATAAGTGTCATAAGCACACACGCAACGTTAATGTGGAAAATTATTAGACAAGAGTGTGTGGTTTTACGCTAACATAACTTCATATATTTAAAATATAGCATCGTGCCTCCCACGTCATAAATAACATAGCAGATGCAAATGCAACACTGAACTATTTTTATTTTTCATTGGTGTTTAAGTGCTTTGCAAAATTTTGTGTGGAGTCAGGGGGGATTTTAAGCACATTTCAATAGTTATAAAAAAATGTTCAAATAGTTTTAATACAAAATATAGTATATAATACATATATATATATATATACATATATATATATATATATATATATATATATATATATATATATATATAGCTACTGATCCTAGATGCAGAAGACTCAAAACAAAATAATGTTATGAGTATCAGCCCTAATGTTATACCTACTTTTTGACGAATAACAGGAAGAATTCATCAAAATTGTATCGAGTTAGGAAAATTATAGTTTTAATCAAAATTTAAGAGTACAGTTCCATACATTTATACTGGTTTACATCGTGAATAGATTAAATTTCTTTAAAATATTTGTTTCTTATTTACGAACTAAAGAATCCGAATTTTGTATTTTAGATAACTTTAAATATATTAGTTGAATATTTTCGAATATTTCAAAATATTTCCATATGTCAAAACAGCGAATATACAAAGTTTATTTTTTGATTAGTTTGCTTAATTTTTTCCACATTTACATACATATAAATTTTCTAAAAAGAGGACTTCAAAAATGATGCTCGATATTCATACATAGGTTCTTATTTTAAATACAATCATTATAGAACTTTATCTTATTATTAAAAGTAAATTACTTTCTCATGTCTTCTAGTCAAATTACGCTTTAAAAACACAAAAGCAAAATAGGAATTTAAGGAACATTTTATTTCAAAAACAATCAAAGCTGTGAGCATTCTAACAAAAATTCACAGCCTTCTTATGAAACAAAAATTTAGATTATTCGTAAGAAAGAATCTTTTTGGTCAATACTCTACTGTCATTTTTTTTCAAGCATTTTGATATCTCTGTAAAAAGCCATCACATTGAGAAACACTTCAAAAAATCAAATTTGATTTGTTCAACTTCGTTTCTTTGTAATAGCACCAGTTAAACATTCTCAAAAATACATTTTCAAAGAAAACATTTAAGTTCACTAAATAGTAGACTCAAATAACTTAATTCAGCTTTATTTTGACAAGTTTTTAACTCATTTTAGTCTTTGGTCACCAAAATCTTCATAAATAACGACGACACAAAAGATGTCAGATCAGATTGAAAAATATACTTAAAAAGTCTAAATGAATATATAAGTTTTTCAGAAAAAATATTTGGTTACAATTCTACGTTGTTTTGAAAAAAGCCCAAAAAAATAGGTTTTTGTAATATTTTTGGAAATCTTCCGAAATTCCACCCTTATCTTGGCAAGAGGTCTTACAGAGACATTATCCATCAGTATTTATAATTCGTCAAACCGTTTTTCTGAAATAAACTATCGATGTCTATAAAGGTGTGTCCAGACCATAGAAACCTTTTTAAAAACATTTTAGAAACAGAGAAATATTTCTGAAATGTATTCTAAACAAATGGAAAACATTTCAGAAATGTTTTTTAAACAATGTTTCCTGAAATGATTGTTTGGTGTGGACACACCTTAAGATACGTAAAGAAACAAATTTTACTGTAAATATTCGAAATGATTTCAATAATGGCAATTTTTACTAACTTCTTGCATTGTTTTAATATATTTTTTGTGTTAAATCGAGTATTTTAATTTTTTGTTTGTTTTAAACTTTTTTTAAAATTATTTCTTTTTGATTTCAAGTCTATAAGGAACAGTCAAACACTTTACCGACACTTAAAAAAAGGAAAACTCTTGAAAAACATGCTCTATTTTTGAAAATGTTTGACTTGTGTGTCTTGAAGTATGTATATACGAATACACTTTAAAATTTGGTTAGCTTTATCTCGAACACTTTTTCAAAAACGTATGTCTTATCTTCCAAAGGCCTAATACATCCTAAATACAGTAACGTTCACACTTAATAATACGTGCATTAGTTATTTCATTTAGGATATTTTCTGTCTTTCATGTGATTCAAAAAATCTGTTCTTCAAATGTTTCGGTAAGCACGTATTACAAATTTGAAAGAAAGTGTGTCACACCTAATTTCACTCTTACCAAATATTTTTCTATTTATCATTCTTCTTTTAATTTAATTTTTTTTTTTTAAATTAACATCGTTCTTATGTCAAAATGTTTCTTTTTAAAACTTTGACACTTTGAAATATTCAAACGTCAAAAAGAATATAGATTTCATATTTTAAGAAATGTGTTACCAAAAAATAAAACTATCAGCAATAGTTTTCCATTTTAACGACAAAATAAAACAAAATATTTACCTAAAAAGTGCTTCATTCAGACAACTCTAGATCTGAAAAAATTCCACAAGAGTAATGCTACACATTGCATTTAGTTCCTTTATAGTCCCAAGCATGCATTGCATAGGCACCTTTAACAGGTTTGTACTTATATTTAGATGAATTATGAGAAATATTAATGTAGCTCGCCGCTATCAAAGGGAACTTACAATATTTTCCGTCTGGAAATATGTCGTACACCGACTGCACCATAGTCTAGCCTCTGTCTGACATCCCTTCTCCTTATATTTTTGAGTTGGATGAAACGAATTGGCACTTTGTCGTCTGCAAAAATACATATCCCACTGCCATATGACACTTTATGAAAATTATAAAATACCGTCCAAACTAAAAACCATGATCCACCATAAGTCTCATAATATGATATGAAGATGATCATAGCTACTCTTCTCAGCCTCAACCCCTTTTAGCTGACGGCGACGGCGAAGAAGGCGCAGGCCATCCACAATAACTTATTATGACGACTTCCAATCTCTCTAATGCTTGAGGACAAAATAAATTGTATTTCTTGGGAAAATTGCATAATGTGGAAAATGAGAAACTACCAAGGAATCAAAAGGTCTCCTGCTGTCAAAATATTTTACTGTTTGATGTTGAAGAGATGCTGTGGTGTTGCAACATATTTTTTTTTTGTATATAGATACTCGTAGTTTATGCCCCAGAGAGAAAAAGATTCAACAATTTTTCCAGATTTTAATTTTAATTTTAATTCGGCCCAGACAAAGATGTCTCGGTCTAGAAATAATAATTTCTTTGGTTTTTAATTTTATATCATTTTTGTTCTTTCGATTTAGTAGAACGCATCTGTTCGAATATTGTTAACGAGAAACAGAAACAGAAGTTGTAGAACAGATAGAGGCTGAGGCTGAGGCACACGACAAGATCGAAAGTCTGGTCTGGGTGTTTTTTTTTATGTTTTTGAAAACTTTATATGGGTGGTACACAGTTTATATGACAAATCTGTTGAATGTTACGCTTTGGGTTATATGAAATGCTATATGATTTGGAAAATACTTTGAATTCCATATTCTGGATAATTTTGTGTGATGTGTATTTTTTTTATTTTTATTTTTGAAACAGAAAAACATCGTTTTAATTTCGATTAAGATATTTAACACAATTTAAGAATTCATGAGTCATTAAAGAAAAAATGTTTGAAAATGAATAACAAAAAATACTTTAATTGACATAAATAATGTGCTGTTGTAGGGGTGTGAATCAGCTTTTTCGGTGAACAAGGAAAGAAGGGGGAAATTCTAGTATAGCACGAGATCATATTTGATCGATTTTAGGCATTAGATTGCAGGAAAATTATTTAGATATTTACTTGGAAAGCTGAGTTTTGGTGAAGAGCTTCATTTGTGCGTCCTTAATATTATTAAAGTTATCATATTTTCGAATTGGAGAGGGGTGTAAAAGGGGATTAGATCCAATTTTATCCAAATTACTCCAAAATAGTATCTATTGTTTTTAGAAAAAGTACACATTGCAGCTCAATTAATACTACACAAGAAAAGGTTGTAAGCAAATTTTTATACAACTGGTTTGGAGGAAAAAAGTCGGAAACACGAGGGGTGTTGAAACTTTGTCAAAACAAAATCTATAAAATTTTATATTTGAACGGGGAAAATATTTTGTGTTCCCCAATTCGTTCTTAAGTTTAACCATTGTTAAGTCGATACTCTCCTAGTAAGTTTTTTTTTGATAATGCTAATAATGATGCCAGCAACCTAATGAGTCCAATATCATGAAAATCGAAAAAGTATCAAATACATTTTTAGAAAACTTGTTAACAGTACAATAATTTTTAAGAACTAGCTAACTAATGGACTAGTAAAACTGCAATGTAAACTCTCCCTCCTCACCCTTTTAAAATCTGTTGTTTCTCTAAAATTCTTGAACTAAAAAAATATACCTACATTTTTTTCAAATCTCTAGTTTCTTATTAAAACTTTTGTGATGCTCCGAGACTGTACACGATGAGTAGAACAATACAAAAATTGATAAAATGTATTTTTGTTAAGTGTTTGAGGACTCTTCACCAACTTTTACTTTTGTTGAATTTTTCCTGAGAATACCATTACTTATTTAATTTCGCTTGGCTGAATGTTCTGATAATATACTTGCAGTTAAAAACGGCTTGGATTTCGCGGCTTAATTCTTAATTGTTGTACCTAATCAAAAATTCAAATATATAGATCTAAGAAGTTATTTGCAAAAAATTCCTATCAATAGGAATTAAAATTTAAAATTCTCTTAGCCGCTCTTGTAGCTAGATTCTAGCGTTCCAGCAGTTATATTTCTGCGGGTAGTTTTGATTACTGCGGTACTCTTATCTACAGCCAGGTACTATTATCTATAAGCTAGCGCTAGATTCTTGTTTCGGATTCTTGCATCTAGATTCTAGTAGTTATAAAACCGTAAAGTTTGTTGGTATTAATTTTGTTGTATAACGGCTAGAAGTAACAAAGTAGAGGCTTGGTTCAAGCAGTTATTTTTTTTCTAGAATATGAGGTTTAGAAGCTTTGTTCCAGTAGCAGAGTAAGGCAAAATACATTGTCCAGCAAATAAAGTCTAGCAGTTCCAAAGCAACTAGAATCTAGCACCCCCTTTTGAGATAATTTCGGCTTGATTGCAGCGGATATATTTCAGAGACTTCTCCTGCTAGATATAAGATTAAGCAGCAGAAAAAGATCAGCTGTTTTATATTATTTTTTTTAGCGCCTACAAGTTTGGAGCTTTATTTAAGATTTAATTAGTGAAAAATTCCATTTTATTTGTTAACAAATTTTTGGATCGGAGTGGCTTGATTTAAGTTCAAATTTTAGTGGGCGGCGGCGGTGGTTACGAGTTTGTTAAGCGTCTACAAGTTTCTGGTCTTATTTCAGGTCCTATTAGTGAACATATTCCAGTAGATATTAAAAGCTTAGTTCTACTGCTAAAATTACTAGAATCTATTAGCTCAATGCATGGGTTTGGATTCTGGTTAAATTCTTAGTAAAACAGTCGAAGAAATTTGATTCCTTTACTACTAACTTAGTTTTTGTGGAAAAATTCAAGCAGTTTCATATCAAAAAGATTTGTATGGAGATTTTCCGGAATCAAAAACTAAAAATTTGGCATTTTAGTTATACTTACACTGTCTCTGATCATAGAGTTCCATTTACATAAGTTTAAATTTCTGAACCATGTACCAAAAGTAAAAAATAAGCTTAGTTTTAATTTTTCATATTTCTTTATTCATAGTTCTAATTTTTAGTTCTTAAAAGCCTAGATTAAATATACATATACAGCATAAATACCACTACAAACTAATAGTCTAAGTTTTTATTATATTTCAATTCAATTATTCTTTTTATTTTATTTTAATTTTTACAAAACTTAATGCAATTCATGTTTTATTCCTTCAATAAATGCCAACATATTGCTAAGATATCCTTTGATATCTTTAATTTTTGTTTATAATTTTTTATTTATATAAATAAAGGATATGTGTTTTTTTAATCTTTGATCATCGGTATACATTTTTTAATTGTTTTTTTTTTTTTATTATTTTTCTTAACTTCAGCCTTTGACAAATTCATCATGATGGAAATTCTTTTTCATTGATGACGATGACAAAGATTGTTGTTGTTGTTGTTGTTGTTGTTGATTGTTAAATTGCTGCTGATGACGATGTGATGAAGGTCCATTCTGATTTGTTGGACTTTCTTGGTGAGGACTTCTTGAATTCTTCTCATCTAAGGATGGCGATTTACTAGGTTGACGATCCATGTTCGGTAATGGTGGAAAGTTGTATGGTGCACCTAAGAATGGAGCAAATCCCATAAGATCGGAGTACTTTTGGGCACTTCCATTCGGGAATGGGGGTGGTGGGAGACCGGGGAATGATCCAGGTGGAAGATCAACAGGCTATATACAAATTTAATAGTTATTTTAAGATCAACCCTGTGTGAAAGAAATTTGTACCTTTGGTTGTAAACCATTGAAGAATGGTGGTAAATAGGGGAAAAATATTTCTGGTCTTCGTGACATAAGTTCAGAATCTTGATGTGTCCCTAATGGAGGTAAATTAGGCCTATGCATTGGAAGTTCCAATGACATTCGACGACCTCGTCTCGATGCTGGATTCGTCCACATATGCGTTCCCATATGAACCTTAAATCAGAAAAGAACAACAAACACTTGTCATCTGTGTGGAAATTACCCCGGTATTTCTTCGATTAGATGATTTTTCCAAAATAATGCACTGATATCAGAAGCTTTCTGTTTCTAACTCACCTTAAGATTTCCCTTGGTGGTGAAAGCCTTCTGACAGACATTACACTGAAATGGCTTATCCCCAGTGTGAGTTCTCATATGAATTTGCAGGGCCGAACTGGAGCTGAAATTTCTTCGACAAACCGTACAGAAGTGCTTATTATTCGCTGGTGGTTCTTGGGCATTTTGCTGAAGTTCTTGTTGTTTGATTAGAGTATTGGGTGTGAATTGTGATGAATCCGATGACGATGATTGATGCCTGTGATGAGATTCAGTGGGGAGTGAAGAAACTAAAAAGGAAATTTATTGATTGGAGGAAATTTTGTCATCTCGCGTTCGAAAATTTCCTTACGGAGTTGCATTTTCATTAGTGAATGTTCAGCATCACCTCCTACATTATTATTATCCGAGGTCATAGTTGAAGATGAATCTCGTCCGGTAGGAGATAATGATGGGATTTGATTATCGTGGTGGTTAGTGGTGGTTGTGGTATTGGTATTGGTGGATATTTCCGATGGTGGTTTTTGACTCATTTCTATGTGATTCTCATCGTGAGGGAAATTATTTGAATTTTGATTAAGCATAGAATCCTCAGAATCTCGACGTAGTCTGTGGGACAAAATGTGGTGATGGAATTCCTCCTGCAAAAAGAAAACGAAATTTGGAAAATATTTGAAATTTAGAGAATGACTAGGAGGGGAAATGTTAACATCTATATTTCTCCAAAATGGTAATTTGTCAAAAAGTACGACCCAGGCCAGAATTATTTATAAGAGACAGAGACCATACCTAAATTTCCAGTTAATAAATGGTCCAATATTGATGCATTAAGAAACTTTTAAAAAGTTTACTAATTTTGTCGTCTTAAAAATCATAATAAGGCAAGTCAAGATTAAACAGCATTTTCATTTCATTTCATTTCATTTATTTCATTTATTTAAAAGAAAGATTCAATTCACAATGACACATTAAGATAAAATCTTTTAGAGTATCGATAATTTAAGTAACATAGATTATAGGGTATTCAAAAATATGAAAAATATATACAAAAAAAAAAATATATATATATATAATTCTTAAAGCTAGCAAAAAAATTTTAATTTCACTAATATACTAGTATGTAACTTTGTATTATTACTAAAAAAAGAAAAAAAAAAAAATATATGAACTCACTTGAGTTTATATAATATATAAAATAAAAGCAGAGCATATATTGATTTAAATAAAAACGAAAGAAAGAAAAAGACTTTGTATATGTATTTGTGCAATATAAGTACCTAATTTTGATTTGAGTAGTGCAAAAATAGTTTCCTCCTAAAGGCCGTGGGCATGGCAGTCCTTTGCAATTCATTTGGAAGAGTATTCCACAAACGAATTGCAGATACGTAAAAAGAGCGTTCTGCTATGCTGTATGCGAAACGCGGCAAAATGAGTTTTAAACCTCTTTGGGAATGGGCAAAATTCAGAAATTCACTGAGATAACTAGGACACCTGTTGTGGATGATATTGTGGAGTTTCAAAACAAGCCTAAACTTCAGGTATTCATCAAGATTCATTCCAAAGAGCGTGTGACGCAAATGCGATACACTGGAATATCTCGGAACGCTATAAATAAAACGAATACAATCATTAAGAGCAACATTCAATCTGCGCTTACACTCACAGTCTAAAATAGGGTAAACTGAACAATTAAAAGTAAAATACGGCATAACTAATGATTTAATGAGGTGCTTCTTCATATTGGGTAGCAATAAGTTCGAAGAAGATCTCAGGGATCGTAATCCAAAATAAATATTTCTAATGGTATCTGAGATTGCTCTACAACACGTAAGATTATTATTTATTCTATAACCTAAGTATTTTACATCCTTCACATAGATAATAACTTCATTATCAAGTACGATCGAAGGAAAATCATTAAAGCTAAGCTCATTTCTAGAACACAGCATGGCAACAGACTTGGCAGGATTAAGTTTCATGCAGTTACCATTTGACCACGAAAGGATATGGCGTAAGTCATCATTTACCCTAGCTATACAGTCCTCCATTAAACCAATTGAACGAAAAATGTAAAGTATTACATCATCAGCATACAAATGAACTTGACAATTGGAAATGACATCAGGAAGGTCATTTATAAACAACGAAAATATCAAAGGGCCCAAAATGGAGCCCTGGGGTATACCAATATTTGTGATAAGAGGATTAGAAATACCAGCCCCAGTTTTTATACGCTGAACCCTATCAACTAGGTAGTTACACAAAAGCTTAAGTGATTTACTAGAAAAGTTGAAGTTTCTTTTAAGCTTAGAAAGTAGGATAGAATGATCAATACAGTCAAATGCTTTAGAAAAATCTAAGAGCACAATGACACCAAATTTACCAGAATCAAGAGCAAAGCGGATATCTGATGTAACTTTAATTGCTGCAGACTCACAACTATGCTTATTGCGGAACCCAGATTGCCACTTTGAGAGCAATTCATGTTCATTTAGGTAGTTTTGAATTTGATCATGCATAATTTTTTCAAATAACTTACACGGATAAGATAAAATGCTAATTGGCCTGTACTCCGAAGGGTTAGTAGGGTTTGATTTTTTGGGAACTGGAATAATACTAGCACTCTTCCATGCATCAGGAAATTCACCACTATATATACAAAAATTGAAAATATGAATTAAATAATTACCTATAATGGGGAGTATGAGCTTTAAAAACTTAGGCGGAATATCATCAGGACCAATCGCATTCGATTTGACCGACCTGACAGAATAATACAGCTCATGAATACTAATGCAGTAAAATTTGAAAGAGTTTTCATTCTCTGGTATAATAAATATATCTTGGGGAATACATGAACTTGACAAAGTCGGAATCAGAACATCAGACATCTCTCCAGGACTAAACGGGCATTTACTTTTATTTTTGTCTTCTTTTACTCCAAATTCTCTCAGGTTGTTCCAAAGTTCTTTTGAACTGAGAGACGGATCAAGTTTCTGTAAAAGGTATGCGCGCTTAGAGTTGCGAATAGTAGAATTTACTCTGTTACGAGAAAATAAAAACTGTCTTTTATTAAACTCAGTAGGGTTACTCTTATATCTCCGGAAGAAACGCTCCCTTTCCCTTATCAAATACCTAATGTTATTGTTAAACCAGGGACATCTCTTAGTCCTTAATTCCCTAGTAACTATCGGTACATAGCTATCATATAGCCGGGTTAGAAGGTTGTTGAATATTGATACTTTATCGTTCACATTTGGTGAAAAATAAATTTCGTTCCACTCCAAGCTAGTGAAATTCACCCTTAAATTCTCATAGTTAAAGTTACGGTATGACCTGAAACTTAATGTACGAGTGGTATTTCGTATGTCAACGTTAAACTGAAAAGAGCAAAAAATGAAATCATGGATGAAGTCAGAAGTTGGTCTAATTTGATCATTTCCCAGAATTCTGTGCCTAGAGGTGGTTAAAAACATGTCTAATAAAGAGGGGTTCACTTCAGATTTGAAACAAGTTGGCCAACAATTATTTACAACTGATAGACCCAAAATATCACAGAAATTATTTAATAAACGTGTAGAACAGCTATTAATTAGTAAATTAACATTAAAGTCACCTCCAAT
This sequence comes from Eupeodes luniger, assembly GCA_951509635.1. Lineage (NCBI taxonomy): Eukaryota > Metazoa > Arthropoda > Insecta > Diptera > Syrphidae > Eupeodes > Eupeodes luniger. Next base: position 16,993,568 of record OX608075.1, read on the forward strand.
CAAGATATCACTGTACTTTGGGCTAAGTTTCATCAAAGTGTCTCTCAGTTCACACAAATTTTCTTCTTTAAACATGTTGGGTGGACTATAGATAGCTACAAGCAAACATTTTTCTAAAGCGTTCCTCACTTCAACACAAATAAAATCAATATTGGCAGAAGTTGATTTAAAAACTGTAGAGGCTGATATATGTGTACGAACATACATGCAAACACCGCCCCCAACCCTATCTTCACGATCACTCCTGTGCATGTTGAAACCAGGAATAGCCACTAATGCATCACAAATATTGTTATTTAGCCACGATTCAGACACCATAATAACATCCAACTTAGATGTACTAATTATTTGATATAAAATAGTATATTTGGCTCGAATACTCTCAGCATTCAATTAACAAATACTGAGGCCATCAAACGCACCACACAGCAAGTTCAGAACGCATCTCACATTATCAGGATCTGTACCAATTACCATAGTTAAATAGATTCCTAAAGACAACCAACACCACCAGCAAAAAAGAGGAAAAATAAATTTGCACTACAACATCAAAATCGAAAAGGTATTCATAAGGACGAGAAATAGAAAAAATACAAGATAAATAAGATCTATTTAAAAGTAGGGTTATTGATAAAAGTTTGGAATAATACATTTCAATATAAGTACATAATAAGCTATAAAAGAAATTCAATTATTTAGAAACAGAATTAACTAAGATAATGCATAGATTTTAATTAAAAATACAATTATATAGGTATGTACCAATACAAAAAGAAAGAACCAATACAAAATGAATAAAAGAAAATTATAATTATAATTCTACTAATAAATCATACGTATTATCAGCAACAACATCAGCATTAGCATCGGCAACACCATCAGCAACAGCAACAAACTCTTGAACACCCACAACAGCAGCAGCCTCGCCAACAACATCAGTAGAATCAACCGCAGTAGAGGCAACAACAACATCAGCAGAACCAACTGCAGCAGAGGCAACAACTTCAGCAGAACCAACGGTATCAGTTGTAGGATTGAAATTATTATCCATCATGGAGCGAAATACCTCAAGAGAATTCATTCCCGTGATACAGATAGGCTTATTGTTTTCTTCATTAGTTTGCCGAACGTATACTCGTCCTCGTCTAGTAAATACGGAGTGCAAAAGCCCATTTCTCCTGAGCTCATTTGCTTTACGAAAGATGGCATGGTTGAATTTTGTTAGGCTTTCGTACACTCGCACAAACTTATTTCCTTCAAAGCCTAGGTCATTCAATGATACAGCTCTGGAGTTTTGTTTGTAAAATGTCGTTGCATTTGTTAACACATTAACTTTATTTTGCGCGTGCGGTAGTTTGACAATGATCGCGCTGGTTGTTGATTTGTTTTTCGGTTTAGTGCGAATTATGTGTATCGGTGGTGGCGAAGAATAGTGAATTACAGAGCAAAAACGTTGAAAAATGCTTTCAAGGTTTTCATTTGCAAAGAAAGGTATCCCATGAAGCACAAGATCACCAGCGATATTATTGCGTGCAAGTGAGTCAATTTGAATCTTCAGCATAGTGTTGTCTTTTTCCAACATTTGAGCCTTAACTAAAGTGAGTTCTTCTTCGTGCGTGTCCAATCTGCTTTCTTGTCTCTCCAATGTGTCAACTCTACTAGCAATTGTAAACAATGAATGATTAATAGAGCTGGTTCTTTCATTGAAAGAGTTTTCAAGTGCTTTTATTTTTGCATCAAAATTAAGTTCCGTGCTGTTAATACGTGAAGATAGACTCTCATGTCTTTCATTTAGTGAATTTTCAAGTGTTTTTACTTTTGTGATAAGATCTAGTTCCAAGTTGTTTATTCGTAATGTTAATGTCTCACTCAGAGAATCGAGTTTAGTTTCTTCTAAACTCGATTCTAAAGTTCTATCGGGTATTGTAGAATGACATGACCTGGTCTAAAACGAACAGTTTTTTTTACAGAAAAGCCTGCAGTTCAAACTAGCATAATATTAAAATTAAAAAAGGAGACTTGAATTCTATATGGGAAAATTTTGGATCAAAAAATTGTTTTTTAAAAACTAGGTGACGGATAATTAGCACTTTTTCAAATTAACTCAAAATACACAACATTCTTTCATTATTTGGGATATTTTTCAAAAATTGGAAGATTTTTGATATACTCATTGTTGAAAATTTGTTTAAAGAAATTAAATTAATTTCATACAAGTGCAAATCTATATCTGTCTGGCAAACAGCATGACGTGATACCATAACTTACAAAACCAAAATCTAGATTGAACGGTACATGTACTATCTTCCACCGCCGCCGCCGCCGATAGATCCAACACTAATCCTAAAACATGCAGTTCATGTTCTTTTCTATTCAGTTCTGTGATGTAAATCCTAAAATGTCATAAAACATTGTCTGCACGCATTGTGATCTTGGTAATTATTTAAAATTTTCGATTCATTAAAAATTTCTATCGAATATATGCGTCGCAAGTCGAGTTAGGCCCTCAGCCCACCCGACGCACGAACGCACGCAAAATTCACAGCAGACACTCTAGACACACGCACGCTCTGCAAAAGATTCAAAATCCCATTATAACAATATGATTTGTCTCCCTAGCCCAAACCAACTCCCCACTCCGTTTTGGATCGGTTGCAGTTATATTCCAACAAGTGAATTATGTGTAACACCGCAGCCGCGCCCGCCGTAGTCTCCATAGAAGTTTAGTGGCGAATATCACTGCTAGGACATTTAGGCTTAAACAATGCGCTGCAGATGTAGGTACAAATCTCCCAAGTTCCAAACAAGACAAAAAAAATGCCAAAGTGGTGGGGGCTTATAGCACTGCCATCCCCGTCCTCATCGTCATCGGTCTTCAGGCTTCGGTCGTTGGAATGAATTGTGTCTGCGCAACACAAAGAATTTGGATCATTTCCAAAGAATCTCTTCTATCACTTTTATTTGTTGTTGGGTGTTTTGTGTTATATTTTGACTTGAAAATAATGAACATTGTCATTAGTCATAGATACCAGAGATGATGGGATATTTCATATTGTAGACGGCATTAACAATACATCAAAAAATATAATATCGTATTTATATGATATGGTGCGGTACGGTGCGGTGGGGTGGGGTGGGATACCATGCCAAGTCCAGTTGTTGTTTTATTTAATGGGGGAAAGGGTAGTTGGTGATGCTAATGGGGTGGCCAGCGCGGGTTATTCCGCACAAGGATGTCGCCGCATCGCATATGCATCTTGCAGATGAAAAACGTTTTATTGTTTTTTTTTTTTCTCATATAAAATTTGTTCTATAGATATTAGAGGAGGTATATGTGCATATGCATAAGTATGTTCATATTGCAGATTTTATTTTTATATGTTTTTAAGATTGCAGACAGACGACAATGCGGCGGATCTTAATCGAAATTTAAATGGAAAATAATATTGTGGAATGAAAAGTATTTAATGTGCGAAATTTGTTGTGATTTTTAATTTTGATTGTAGGAAGACAATAGGCAGAGTATTTATATGAATAATTTTGCATTTTTAAGCAATAGAATAATTTTGAAAAATTCTAAGGTTTTGGTATTTATGCTCGGGCAAAAATTATTATTAGTCCGTATTTGAATTTACTTGACAAATAAAAACGTTGTAAAATGTTAAAGAGTAAAGTTTTCAAACCTAGACAAATATTTACTTATTCAAAATATTAGCAAAATTAAATAAAATAAAGTACAATGTTAAATAAAATTATTTAGTTAAAATAAAATGTATACAAATTATAACATACATAATTATAATAAAATAATATGAAATAAAATTAGATTAAATTAAAAAAACTAAAATGAAATAAAATTAAAAAAGAGGCTGGCGACCCACACTGATAACTTCCCATCCCGTCTGCCAATTTGTCTTGCTCAAAATGTTTATAGGTTTTCGTGTTTTGTTAAAAAAAAAGTTGTCTGTTAAATTATTCTTAAAATTTTAAAAATTACCAACAAAATTTTGCATACCTATGATGAAATAGTTTGATTTCAAAATCTATTTTTGTTAACGAGATTTTCAGTCGAAAACCAATTTTACCAATTTTAGTAGCATTTGCGTACTATTTTGTGTAGATTTAATTTTTTTATGACAAAACTGACTGTTGGATTTTTATTTATTTTTACTGAATATCAAAAACAATATTTTCTGTGAGATAAAATTAGTTTGAAGCCAATATTTTTGAAAAGATATTTGTTGGAAAATCAATTTTTGACCCTGTTTTAGTATTGTTTTTTTCTAGCTTTTCATTTTTTGTAAAAAAAACTGACAGGTCGATTTTTCTCAAAATGTTACTAACTTTGAAAAGATATTTGAGTCGTAAATTAATTTTTACCAACTTTTAGTAATGTTTTTTTTTTATAAATAAAAACTGTCCATTCGATTTTCTCAAAATTTTACCAGATGTCAAAAACGTTATTTTTCGTTGCATAAAATTATTTTGGAGATAAAATCATTTTTTGTTTGAATTGTCAAATATTTTTTTCAGTATTTTTAATTTATAAAAAAAATAAAAAAAAAAGTTAATTGGATTTTTTTCCACAAATATACTTGTTTGGTATGACGTTACAATATATAATTTAATATTTAAGTCAAGTCTCTAGCGTTATTTAAAATGTTCACCTTTTTTTCTATATATTAAATTCGGGGTAGAATTTTTTGTAAATTTTTCCTACTAAAAATCAATTTTAAGAAACGAATCTCTGGAAGAATTTAGAAGATCCCTGGAACAATTGGGAACAAGTTTTGGAATTTTGAATTTCGGAAAAGGGGGGCCAGAATATGGTTAACAGAATGGTTAACTGTTAAGTATTATTTCGACTTAATATCTTTATTTTTTGAACATAATTGAATGAAACTTTGGAACAATTTGATCTGAGTGATTATGCATATACAAATATTTTTTAAATGTGGGTGTTTGTAAAGGGGGGGCTGGGGATGTTTTTTTGAATGTAGGCATAATCATTGTTAATTTCATAGATCCGGAATCTTAACGACCTTTTGGTCTTTGCTAAAAGAATACAGCTTTGGCTTAAAATTTTTAATTTTTCCAAGGGGGGGCACTTGGGAGGGGAAATATTATATTGAAAAGGGGGAGCTAAAATCATTTTTACAAAATTAAAAGACATCGAGATTTTTTTTTAAAGATCGATCATCAGCGTAAGTAATAGGTTATAAGCCAGTGATTAAACATTTGTTTAATCACGTTTTATTAAAATGTAGGCTTAAAAAAAAAAAACAAAAAAAATGGGGAGACGTATTTTGCATTTTTGAACAAAAAAAATCGGGGGCAATATCTTTTAAAATATACATTTTACGACTCTTATTTTTTGGAATAATGGTAAGAACACTTAATCTAAAAAAAATATAAAAAGTTGAATTTCGAAAAAGGGGGGGCTAGAATTTTTTCAAATATTGCCCATATTTTTTAAAATTTTGATCATAGAGGTTCAAAAATTTGAAACAATGAGAACAACTGGAACAACCTGGAACAATTTTCAAAAAATCGATTTTCATATATCATATATTTAACACTTTAATTTAAGACTTCATGAAATAATTTTCATCGTAAAAAAATAAAAATTTTGAATTTATTTTATCACTTTAGTACTTGTGACAAATTAAGCACACATCTTGTTTTTATTTTACTAACTTCGCGCATATATTGCCTAACCCACGTTTCCACATTTAGATTTTGGACATACATACATATGTATAACAATTAATCGCACAAAAAAAAACACACAAAATAGAACTTAATCGGTAGAACTTGAGTGTAAGACAATTATTGTTACGTTTGCTAATTGAAAAGAAACATATTTTCCCCCGACGACGAGTAAGTAATGGTTACAAAAACGGACAATATGACTCAATTAAAAAGCTCTTGATTTATTTAAAACTTAAATAAAAAAAAAAACAAAGTAGACTGATTATAGCCAAAATATTCGATTTTTTAAAATAGTCCGTGAAATTACCTCCTAAAGGGCTTGTTATAGCTATCATTGAAATCGATCCGGAAAAGAAAAATGTTTAAATCGATATTTGACGGTGTTTCCCTTTGATTGCAAATGATGTGATCGATCGGACATCAAACAAAGAATTTTTTTGAGAAAAAAAAAGTGTAATTGCGCATTTATTTTTCCGGATATTCTCCGGAGGGAAATTTCCTGAACAGCTGATACATTTATGTTCAAAAGCGAAACGAATCGTTCCACTGATATGTGTTCCAATTTCACTCAATTCCAATGACAGATTTCTGCAGTAAATATTTTTCGGTGGATTTCAATCAGGAATTTTTTTTCAATGACAGACATTTTTAATGATATGTAGCTATAAACGACCTGTCAAAAAATTCCAATGTTTGTTTTCAATGATGAAAACAAATGATAGCTATGTATAACTGGCGCCTAACACCTTTTCGGAAGTTGAATTTTTAAATTTGTTCTAAGTTCGTGGGCCCCTCTCTGTGAGCAAGATTTCAAACGATATTGACAAAATTCAATTCAATTTTAGGCTCTTTTTTTTCAAAATTTCAACTTTACAATTTTTTTTTTCAGACTATAAAATTGTTTCAAATAATATTTGAATTCATATTATTGGTTCTTGATCTTTTTCTATTTAAAACTTAAATAAATTTGGGTGAAAATTTTAATTGGAAAGTAAAATTCCTGAAAGTCGTGTTATTTTTGTTCTGGCAACTCTTTTACAAAGTCCAAAGTTCTTAGATATGTTGAACGTAGCGTCTTTTCTAAAAATTGATGTTTGATATAATTTTGTTATAATTTTGTTTTTTCGATTTTGAACCTTTAAAAAAAACAAAAAATTACTTTTAAAGCTCGTCGATTGCACAAGATTTTAAATGACTAGCATGTATTTATTTCTTGAGAACATTCCTTCCTGAAATTAGGCATGTTTATTTTGAAGTTATTGGTCAGTTATTAAGCACCAATTATTAATGCATAATAATTTTTGGAAGTTATTGTATATGTGAATTTTTCTTCTGAAATCGGCCTCTCTTCATCCATTTTGTTAATGGGAACTTAACAAAATTAAAAGTAGTGAATAAGTATTAAAGCTAACTATGTCTCTCTCACCGAAGTATAAAAAGGTAAGTTAGTAAAGATTAAACAGAAGGGCAAATTTATAGAGTAATTTAATTCAGAATTTCTTCCGTTGTTCTTCATTGAATATAATTAAATATAAATTCTCCAATCCTTTCTCGTTATAAGGATTGATTCAATTCATTGATTGAGGTAAATTGTTTACTTTGCATTTTGAGCCTTCTTTCATAACTTGATAAGATAATTACTCGTAAAATTAATTCCCATCACAACAGTAACATCCATGTTCTAAGAATTTACTCTGTCTTCAGCAATTAAGTCAGACGAGTGTTTTTGTACTTCAACTTCAATATAAATAATAAACTTGTCATGGCTAGAAGAAGAAATATTTCTCTGTCTCCCATCTACTATACAAAAATTCATATCTTCAATCTAACAAAATCAAAATTCTTCCATCATATCATTGCCAAGTTCAGAAATGCGCACTTGAACAACTTAATACAAGAAATTACACCAAACAACTCTTACGAAAACAACACGCATGTTTTTCTGATCTTTAAATGTAAGAAATTTAAAGAACTTCCAACATTGACTTTAATGTTTTTGTTCACTTCAACTAAATTCTGTAAATTTCAAATAACCTGTTAACGCATCAATAAGGCTCTATTACGCCTTTTCAATAATATACAATGTAAGTGAAGTAAAAAAATATATAATTATTTTTGAAATCAACTTCAACACTCCAACTTTATAAAATATTATTATACTAAACACTATTTCACTATTCAGTATTTTTCACATACTCGTTTATAATCTTGTAGAAAAATACCAAAGTGAAGTTCTTGAAAATCCAATGCCCCCGTGGAATACATTTTTAATTAACGGCCTTACTAATCACGTCCATCAAGGCAAGCATCATATTATACGTATACAAGTTACTCAATCAACAGGGAATTCACAATAATTATTGTTACAATTCTGGTAAAGTGGTTGGTTATGTTTTGGTCCCGCAGGAGCAACGTATCCAAAGCCATCCAAACAAGGAGGCTGTATTAAGTTTGTTCGAGTGCTTATGGTGGGTGCCACTATATAGAAATTAAAGCAATGTGGTTTGGTAAGTGCCTATGCCTACCTTTATAAAAGTGAGGAGTTAAAGTTGCAGTTGAAATATACAAGTACTACACCCAAGACTATTCCACTGATGCTGGAATCCATTTCTACCCTTGTTCTTCAATTGCTTCGTATACAATCGATTTCTGGAGTAATATTTATCTCTTATAAGGTTTGAGTAATATCCGAACCATCATCAGCCAAACTAATGTATAGGAAGTTCTGAAGAACAACTTTGAACAGAGTTGTTATTTTGAACCTTAGTGGAATTTATTAAAAAGTGGCATCACTGACACACAACTTAAGCCCCCTTCACACTCTTTACAGATCATCAATTTGGTCTTCTTATTCTTTCTGGTAATTAATAATCTGAGCTCATAATTTGTTGGTACATGGTGCAAAATGGTTGCCTTTTATGGTCTCACACAAAATAATGCCGACAATTTTAATTAATACAATACTTTAACTCACATAGAGTAATTTCAAAAAATAATATAACGCACTATGGATGCGGTACTATATACTCGAGTATATGAACGTATTTTTATAAGAGTGAAGATAGAAAAGACAACTAGATTATATGGGCAACAAGTAAATTCCATTCAGGATTAATTAGACATCCCTTGGGAAGGGCCAGGCGGCCGGGCGAGGCCAAGCGGCAAGCATCACAATGATGGCGGCAAGCGAATCAACTACAACTACAACAACAACTACAAACAATTGATTGACATGCTACATGCGTATGTGCTTTGTATATCAACAAGTTTTTGATGTTATTTTTATTTATTTTTATATTTTTATTCCGCAACTCTCAAGTAATGAATTTTTGTTGTTGTTAAATATTTATAAACAAAAAATTAAAAAAAATTTAACTTACTTTTGTTGCACAGCCTTTATCACAGATGGAGCACTTGAAGTTATCCTCTTTGGTATTATGAGTTCGAATGTGAAGTTCGAGTTCAGTTGGACTTGGAAAGATGAGAAAACATATGTTGCATATATTCGCAGCACCACGAAGACCAGCTGAAATGAAAAATTGAAAAAAAAACTTGATAATTTAAGGGGAAATGGAAACATTTTTCACAACAAAAGTGGGATATTGAAGTAGTTTCGAAAACAAACACAAATCCCTGTATCATAAATCCCCACACATTAAAATTCTCCTATTTTAAAATCTTAATTCCAAAATTCACAATTCGTAGAAATTTTTGAAAATGACTTGCTTCACGCTGCAAAATGGGATATTGGAGAATATTTTGCGGAAAAAGTGCACCTGACTATCAAACAAAGAAAGAAACACAGAATTTGTACTAAAGATCTAAAGCTCGAAATATCCAATAACACAATTTTGAAATCAAAACCCATAAATTAAATCCCCAAATTAACAAAATCTGAACTTTATGACACTTTCGGGCCAACTAACAATAGAATAGTTTTTATATTTTTATGCAATGGGATATTCACATAATCCTAATTATTTTTTTCCAAATAAAATTGTAAATAATAGGGAGTTTCTTGGCGGATGAAAAATTAAATAAAGCATCAATTTTAATTGGGATATTGACTTAATCCCCGAAACTTGATTCAAAATCATCGATCTCTGAATTGCTGCGCAAACCAGTTTTTTAAAAAGAAAAAAGAAAAAACTTTTAAAGTTTTGATTTCGGATATCCGCAATATTTTTAAAATAGATACTTAATTTCATTTAAATGGGATATTGGATATTTTTTTTCAAATATCTTAAGAGTCAGCTCTTGGTACTTAGCATGTTTGTAAGCAGGCACCTGTCTGAAGATAATAATTAAAAGATTCAAAAGCGTTTAGGCGGAAAAATCCCACATAACCACATAAATCGAAATGGAATAAATTATTTATGAGTTGAAAGTCGAATATTGGCATAATCCCAAAAATTACTGACAAAACATATTCATAAGTTAATTTAGAGACAAAAAATACGCACATGCACATACAAAATAAACAATAACAAATATGACAGTTGAACAAATTTTGAAAGATTCATCCAGGTTTCGCGACATTGAAATAATTCTCAAACACAAAATACTATTAAAAACCCTCAAAACTAAAAACCTTTAGTTCAAGATTCAAGAAACAACATAATTCACAGAAGACTCAAGCAAGATCCTCCGATCCCAAGATTAGAAGACCTTTAAATGCTTTATCTAAGTCAAAATCGAAATGGGATATTGGCTACCTGAAAACCAAACTTTTAAAAAATCATAAGGTTCATAAATGGGATATAGACAAAGCCCCAAAACGAAATTCTATAAAGGCTGCAAATCTCTTTACTTTTATTCAAAATCTATACAATTTTAAAATCCTGAAAGAAGAATATTTTTAAATCCCAGATCAAAAATCTGAAAATCAAAAATTGACAAGTATAAAATTTAAACGTTAGGATATTAGGTATTCTTGCAAAAACACTGATTAAAAGACGCATCAAATTTAAGAGAGTTATTGACACAACACCTGAAAATCCCAAACATACAATTCTCATACATTTATTAAAATTCCGCAAAATAAACGCAAAAATCGAAAATCCCTGAATAAGAATGTCATCGAAAAATGGGATATTGGGTTTTTTGTATCGGAGTTGGCTTGGATTTTCTTATATTCGATTCTTTTTTGAGTAAAAGAAAACATTGAACTTTTAACAATTTTCAAAACAAATGTTTAAATTTTTTAAAACCATCGACCCTAAAATAATATCACTCGATCAAGACCGCAAATAATTCCTCCCCACTTTCTGAAAATAAACGATATAAATTTTTTGAACTCACTAAAAGTTCTCTGACACATATCACATACACTCTTCGATGACGTCTGTCAAGAACAACAGCATGTTGTAATAGATTCTCAAACAAGACAGCCTCATGATCATACAACCAAGCGTGTATAATGGGACTTCGACAACGAAAACGACTACGATACGCACTTACGACACATCGCAACAGATCGATTTCTATGTGTCTGTTTGGATGTATGTGTTTTTGTATGCGCATACCAATGAAACGAAATTAATGATGAACTCTTTTTGTCTGTTACCTTTGACCTAGAGAGCGTAAAAATACCAAATTAGCGCACCAAGTGTGCAAGCATTAACAGTGATATAAATGTTGTTGGATACCATAATTCAATTGGACCGATCGCGAACACAAAGACCCGACAATGATGATGCTTTATAGAAGCTAAAAAAAGTATTGAAGACGATTCCAATTTCCCAAATTAAATCAAAATCAAGTGTGTGTTGTGTACTCTCGGCATGGTCGTCGCGTCGCGTCGTCGTCGTTGAAGTTGAAGTCGTCCTCGTCTTCGTCGCAGAGCATCACGAAGCGTTTTTAATTTCTTTTGAATGACATGAATTTATGGCTTACTCAATGGGAAATGGTTAAGTTAAGAAGAGGAACCTCTTTTACATACATATCCACACACGATGAATATCCATGAGCATTTCTGAAGAGTTCTGTTCTGATGAGAGACCAGTAAGCGGCGCGGCGCAGTGGATGGCGCAGGGAAGATTTCAATCTCAAAGCATTTAGCAAAATGTATACCGACCTACCTACAAACGCTTGTATATTATATGGGCGAATATAGATTTATAGCTTTTTATAGACACTGCATTATGTCATGGTGATTGAGAAAATGACAGATGGAATCTTTTGCAAAAGAGTCTTTTGCTAAATACTTCATCAGAGTTTTGCAGAGTTTGTTGGGTGTTGACTGAGGCTATCGGAAATGATTCGAATAACAGAAATAATCTGTTTGCTAGAGGATTCGCTGCTACTGGATAGATAGAGTCTTTTGGCGGAATAGTTTTTTGACTTGTGCTATTATACTTCCTTAGGTACTTGCTTAGATGTTTTCACCTTTTAGAGCGATTAAATGGATCTTGAATTTGTTGGTGAAGTTTAAATATTTCAGATAAAATAAATAAAAGATTTAAAACAATTTAAGCAAAAAGAAATTCTTTTTTTTTCTTAACATCTTCTTTAAAATGAACTAAAACCATGAATAACAAGAAATCTACGATACTGTCCCGGGCGCCATTTTGAGGAAATTTTTTTATTACAAGCTTATTCATTATTTTTTTTCTTAAAACAACGCACTCAACGAAAAAAAAAGATAAAAAGTAGCGAATAGAAGAAATTTGAGGTTCACACCCGGGCGCCACTTAAGAGATAGTTCTAAAATATTGCCAAAACTTTGAATTAAAGGCTTTGGAAAATCTCTAGAGATAATAATTCTTAATTTTAAGAATTTAATTTCAAGCAAGGGTCGTTACCCGGCTAAGAAGTGTGATATTCCAACCTTTGCCATATATTAAAATCTGACAATTAAAGAATGATCTTTTCTTGGGCGCCATTTAAAACCAAATAAAAACTCACTACGTTTTATTAATGATGCAAGTGTAACCTCTTTAATTTGTTTTGAGTGAAAGAATATACCAAAAAAAATTAATAACACTTGAAAAAATTCCTTAGATTATGTCCCGGGTGCCATTTTGATTAAAATTTGTTATTACATTTTTATTTTTCTAAACAACGCACTCAACGAAAAAAACGATGAAAAGCAGCGAATAGAAAAAATTTAAGGTTCACACCCGGGCGCCATTTTAGAGATAGTCCTAAAATATTGATAAAACTTTGAAATAAAGGATTTAAAAATCTCTAAAAAAAATAATTCTTTATTTTAAGACAAAAAATTCAAGCAAGGGTCGTTACCCGGCTAAAAAGTGTAATATTTCCACCACTGGTGTAGATTAAAATCTGACAATTCCAAAATGATCTTCTGTTGGGCGCCATTTAAAACTAAATAAAAACCTACTACGTTTTAATAAAGATGCAAATGTGAACTCTTTAATTTGTTTTGAGTGAAATAATATACCAATTTGTTATTACTGGCTTATAAACCATTATTATTTTTTCAAACAACGCACTCAACGAAAAAAAAAACAATACAAAGTAGCGAATAGAAGAAATTTGAGGTTTACACCCGAGCGCCATTTAAGAGATAATTCTAAAATTTTGCCAAAACTTTGAATAAAAGGCATTGCAAAACCTCTAGAGACAACAATTCTTTATTTTAAGACAAAAAGGTCAAGCAAGAGTCGTTACCCGTCTAAAAAGTGTAATACTCTAACCACTGCTGTAGATTAAAATCTGACAATTCCAAAATGATCTTTTCTTGGGCGCCATTTAAAATTAAATAAATACTTACTACTTACAACATTTGAAGTGTGAACTCTTTGATCTGTTTTATTGTGCAAATGCCTCTGAAGTAAAACAATATACCAAAAAAAGTTCCTACCACTTGAAAAAATTTCTTAATGATTATGTCCCGGGCGCCATTTAGCTCAATTTTTCCTCCCAATTAGTAATAAAAATCAATACTTGACCATAAAACGCCAAAAATTTTAAATTGTACGCATATGCAAACAACTCTTTTCACACGTGAACAAACTAAAAACAAGTTAAAATGTCTTAAACTTACCAATTATCCCCAACGGACCGAACGGCAACATCGGGAATTTCGGTGGACTTCGATTCTCTCTCGCCATTAGCAGGAAATTAGGCACCAAACTGACACCCGTATTTTCTGAACTCTTTTCACTGTCTGCCGACTTCGCCGACAAATCCATTACACCGTTGTTCTCATCCGAATAACTACCACCCTCCGATTCATCATGGCGCTCCTTTTCTTCCCGATCACGTTCACGCTCCCGTCTCTCCTCACTATTCACCTCATTATTCGGAGACTCTTCCTCACTCGCCATGGTGAAATCATCGAAGTCACCCTGTGACGATTCTGACCTCTGACCCGAATACTCCGACTGCGAAAAGTCCATATTATCCGATGTGCATATCGATCTGGTGGAACTTTGGTCCTCGGCCGCATTCGACATCTCGATGTACTTCGCTCTATCAATACCACCTCCGTCGGCATCGTCTAGCGTGTGTATCCGAATGTGTTGCTGCAGAATTATGCCATTCGAGAACTTCTGGTGGCATACAGGACACTTGAATTGGCTTCGCATTGGCGGTTTGATTTTGTGTATGCTCATGTGCGCTTTGAGATTTCCCTTGGTGGCGAAGGCTCGACCACAGATCCGACATCGGAAAGGCCTTTCGCCGGTGTGCGTTCGGATGTGCATCTGCAAGGAACTCCGACAGGACATCACTTTCTGGCAGAATATACACTGATTGGGGTCGGTGAGCTTGTTCTCGATGTTGTCCACCAGTTGCTGCAGCTTGGACGTTTCAGAGGTCTTGTCGATTTCGATTAGGTCCTCCCAGGACTTGTCAATGAGTCGTTCCATCTGGGCCAGAGAATACTCAGATGGTATTTGCTCGAGGCTTGCAGCCGATCCTCGACTCAACGAAGATCGTCGCGATGTTTTGCACAAGTTTTCGGCCCCAATTTCTTCTGCCGGTATTTTTGGTGGAGGTGGGGGATGGGAATCTCTCAGCTCTCTGGGACTTGGTGGACGCTTTCGACGATGATTGGGTGGAGGGATGGGAATGGCTATTTCTTTCTTTGGTTTATCATCGACAACAGGAAGCACAACAGGCTCCTCGTCGTCTTCTTTCATAGGCTTTCGGAGGTCCTGCGCCTCGGTTTGCTGGTGAGGCTGTGGTTTCTTCTCAATTGATGCAGGTTCCTTCTCCCGATTCGGGGACGAACTCACATGGAATGGAGGCATTTGGACGAATGGGGGGAATGGCAAGCGAATGGATGGATTCCCACCGGGCACCGGATAAGGAGGTGGTGGATATTGCTCCGGGTTCCCAGACGGTGGCATCATCATTGGTGGAAATATCTGAGTGTGTCGTTGGTAGTGCACCTTCAAGTTGCCCTTTGTCGTGAATTTGCTACCGCAAACATTGCACTGAAAGGGTCTCTCCCCGGTGTGCGATCGCAGGTGAATCTGCAGAGCCGAATAGGAACCAAATATTTTCCCACAGTATTTACAACGATGCTTGAAGATCTCCCCTCTACCCTGGCCGTCTTTTCTTGAGTAGTCATACTCGTCATTCAAATGATTCGAATGCACGCTCTGCGAGGCTGAGTCTAGGACCTCTTCTGTTCGTCGCTGCAGCATTTCCAGGCAATTGGGCTCGTTGGGCGGCGGTGGAGGGTCATGATTGGTGATGATGCTCGAGGCAAATGATGAACTTATATCGCATAGGTGCGGCTGAAATGCTTCCGTGCACTCCGGCTTCTCACTCTCCATCTCCCTCACCCTCAGGCTCAGACTCTCACCAGTCGACTTCGCCTGTTCCTCTTTAATTTCAGTCTTTTCTTTCTCTGGGATTTGATCAGTGCTCTGATGGCAAGTTATGTCCCCGTCATCTTCCTCCTCCTTAATCGTAAGTCTTTCATCCTCGTCAGCGTCAGCGTCACCTTCAACATTGCCATTACCATTACCAGCATCATCATCGTCATTTTCGTCGTCGTTTTCGTTGTCGTTGTCGTTCTCGACATCCTCCTCCGTTCGGTGCTTTAGCTGTGATTGCAGGTGCTGTATCAGCTGCATCTGCATGAGCTGCTGGCGCTGCACGTTGAATATCGTCGATTGCACCACTGCCAGATCACTCACTGCCTCGTCATAGTTCTGGGAGTTGGCTATGGCTGTGGCGGCAAATTGAGCCACAGCCACCTTTGTGTGTTGGAGGGCTTCGAGGGCAACATGGCCGGTGGCCGGGAATCGAGACATCACCGATAGATCCAATGCCTCCTCCACAACGACGCCACCATCGCCTTCGTCCTCCTCCTCGTCACTTGGATGTAGGTGTAGGAGACGCGAGTCTGGGCCATCGCTGCCGCTGTTGTTATTCCGATCTGGGTCATCTTTGATGGACGATGGCTCCGTGGCGTTGCCTCCGGCACCATTGCCACCCCTAGGACCTCGGTAATTAATTCGGTTGTGAAAAATGGAGCACATCTTGCTAACGTTGCTGCTGCTGCTGCTGCTACAACTGCTGCTGCTGCCGCTGCTGCTAACTCGCAAGTCTGTAATTGGAAAAGAAAAAGGAAATCGTTTAGCGTTTTAGGAATAGGTATAGGTAATCTCACGGATGCATTTATTCGTAAAATTAGATTGAGCAATAACTCAAAACTCTATTGAAGCTGGAAATACATCATAGTCAAGCTTCTATTTGGTCACATAAGTTCCAATTTCCAAGTATTACGCAGTGTTATGATAAAATACTTTTTGAATATATGAATAGGCTGTTTATATGAATAAGTTTATAGCTAGCTATAGACGCGAGAACTCACGATAAACGTGATAAACGGTGTCGCATATTATTAGGTTACTAATTTTATTATATTTTGTTTTTGAATTTTTTATCCGTATAATTTCGATTCGGAGGTTTTTCGACTGAATCGTACCGATCTGATCGCTAAGGTACGGTTCAATAAGATTATTTTTCGAAATTTGCTTAGTTTATTTATAAAATCAGAAAAATGTTATTTATTGAAATTGTATATAGTTTAAATTTATTATTTAGGCTTTTGTATTTTGATTTGAGAACAGTATATAAATATATTTATTTTATATTTGTTAGAATAACTGATTTTTGGGATAAATTAGGAATAACTGAATATATTTTTTGAAAGATTGGTATTGATATCGGTTATGCGTTGATATGACATATGAACAATGAAATCTTTCCTTTTGATGTAAATAAAATATCTTAATCATGATGGAAAGTTTTGAAGTTCTAAAAACATGGTTTATTTAATTTTGTTTTTGAATTATTACATCTAAATGGTTACGTATCCGAAATGTTAATGTTACTCTTACGATAGAGTAGAATTGTTATGCTCACCATTAACATTTAAAGATATAACATAATATGTCTTCCATTTCTATTTATTATTAACAAAGATTGTCTTTGTTCAGAATTATTAGTACAAAATCCTTGCTAAAATAAAATGAACAACTGAGTCCCATGAACTTGCTTCTGTTCTAAAAGAGTCTGTTCAAAAAGAGTGAACCTATATTTTGGGAATTAATACAAAGTTTATCTTCAAACATTTAAATGCCATTTAATTTCTCAAAAAAAAAACGTAGTAAAGGGTGATTTTTTAGCTATTATCTTTTTGGCAAACACTGGTTTAAACAGCTGACGCACGTTTCGTGTTTTGTTTCACTATCAAATATCTTCAGTTTGGTCTATAATTTAACCATGAATCGTCTTACAAACGAACAACGCTAGCAAATTATTGAATTTTATTATCAAAATTCGTGCTCTGTTAAGAAAGTTCATCGCGCGATTCTTTCAGCGAGCGACGAAGCTCATTTTTAGCTCGCAATGGGTACGTAAATAAGCAGAATTGTCTATTTTGGAGTGAATATCAGCCAGAAGCATTGCAAAAGCTACCAATGCATCCAGAAAAAGTCACAGTTTGGTGCGGTTTATGGGCTGGTGGCATCATTGGACCGTACTTCTTCAAAGATGATGCGACTTGTGGTTTCAACAAGGCGGTGCCACATGCCACACAGCACGCTCAATAATGGACTTATTGAGTGTTCGGTGAACATTTTATTTCACGTTCGGGACCGGTCAATTGGACGCTCTCATCACCCTTAGTAAAAAGAAAATGTTTCAAAAGTCGTTACAGCCGTTTTGCCGTTGTTTTGAAAATATAAAGTTTATATATAATTAATTTTTAGAAATATTTCTATTATGCCGATATTTTGTGCATATAAGGATACGTTTAACATTTGAATTTCGTTAAAAAACATTGACCCGTTTTTAAGATATTAAATTTTAAAAAATAAAATAATATTTCTTTAAACTTCCAAGAAAATAGAAATTTTTAATCTTCAAACTTTAATTGTCAGAAAAGAAAGTTCCTGAAAAATTAAAATACAAAATAACAGTTCTAAACAACACATTATAAAGAGTATTTCATAAAAATCTATCGGGCCTTTTCTGAGAAAATCGAATTTTCGATTTTTGACAAACAAATTGTATGGGGACTACTGTTATTTTTGGTCTTGAACAAAATGAAAAAAAAAATGCACTACGCGAATCTGTTTAAAACCTTAACTTCTAAGTTTGAATTCAATCAACCCAATAATTCAGGCTGTAGATACGATGGTAAGTGCGTTGGACTGTCATGCAAGAGGTCTTGGGTTCGATCCCTGCCTATGTCATCTAAAGTTTTTTTCACGGGTACTGCCTCTTGCAAGGAATTGACAATTCCTCCAAGAGTAATTCTTGTCATGAATAGTGCTTTCTCAAATTAGCCGTTCGGATTCGGCTTTAAAACTTCGTCCTTTCCATCCCTGAAAACATAACTCCCTCACGGGAATGGTTGAGAGTTGTAAGTCACTAGGCCCTAGCTACCAACGGACTATTGCCACCTAATTTATTTATTATTTTATCATCGTTTTATCAAGTTTCAATAAAACCTCGGGTTTGAAAATTTTTAAAAAGCTAATACTCTTCATATAGCTCTTATTAGTCGAAAGTAAAAAGTAATTGATATATTTCCTTAAAATACCCTATAATTTATAAAATAAATACATCTTTCCTAAAAAGTGTTTTTGCATAAAATTGATTTGCACACGTGCATTTGCTATTTAATCCTAAATCTCTAAATTTTGGAAAAAGGAAAAATATTTGTTAATCTTTCTTTTGATTATAAGCTTATTTTACAAGTGTTTTTGTACCTTTTATCATGCAATCAAAAGTAAAATGTACACTTTAATCAATTTTCAAGATATTTTTGAAACAATTTGTTGAAATTAAATTCATCTTAATTCTCCCATACTTTCTGATATCTTCAACTTGACTTTTTTTCAAGCTATGTCAAATTGTGTCATCAAAATGTAAAAACATTCATGTTAAACCAAAAAACAAGATAAAAACTATGTCCATCATTAAAATTTATCACTTCCACGCGATCATGTGAGACATTGAAATGTATCACGGTTTTATTTTTTAACTTCCCACATCCTCACTACTGCTGCATCATCATCATCATCAACATCCAATATTCATGTTCCAAATTATAAAATTTTGGAATCAAAAAATTAAAACCATCAAAGATAAAAATAAAAAAAGAACAGCAAAGAAAAACATAGAAACTTTAAAAACTATATGGCTTTTCATTTAAATACTTCGACTAATGATAACGATCGCATGATTGCTCCTTTAAATTAAACTAAAAACCCCCATATATAAAATAACCAATCTAGCTTTTAGCCATGAACATAATAAATTTACTCCATAAACGTGGCACATTTTGTGGCGCAAATACCAACTTGTGTGGATACATCGTGTGCTTTTTGGTTGTGGAAATAAGTCTTAAAATCTTTTAAAACTTAACTATGTATAAAGTATTCCATGGATACCTAAAAACTTAGAGCCATAGAGGTGAGCTATCTGACGCAACAGGTTTCGATCTTTTTAGTTTTTTTTTTTTAATTTTTTGAGAAATAAAATATCACATATGTGGGTGGATGATAAAATATTAAAATTGCCTCCAAAGTAGTTCTGGTTGGGTTTTTGTCTAATTTCTTTAGCATTTTGATTATTTATCAACGTGCTTAATTGCAAAAGACATAATATATTTTAAATTATGAGTCTGATTTATTAATGCCAAAATGACAGTTAAACCTATGGTTTTGAATAAGATTTAAATAAATTAGCTTTTAGGACGTTTATGCGAAATTAACCTTGGATAAACGATTTCTTTTTGCACATTTTATGGACTGATTTGTTAGAAAATAATGTATGTTTGCAAGAATATTTAAAAGTCATAGATTTTGAACTATTTTTAATCATTTGATTGTTAAGCGCCATGCACAGCACGTGAACTGTGCTGCGTGAATGCAAATAAGTATGTATTTTAAAGCAATTTTTAAGGATGAATGCTAAAATTTAAACAAATAATGCGTATATGCCCAATTTTACAAATATTATTATCTACGAGTATATGCATACAATTTAGAACATATTTTAATTACAGCTACAATTTTGTGATTTTGTGTTTTTAATCATAAGAATTAAATATGAAAAGAAACTTACATACATACATACAGTCGTTTGTTAATGCGCTTATAACTTTAGAATGACTGGACTGATTTCCTAATAGTAATACCTAATAGTAAAAATAACTAGTCGTAAAAATAAGTATTTCTCAATATAATTTGGCCTTAGTAATTATTCAAAGTACAATAGACCAACTGCTAAAAATTGGTTTTGTTTTACTTTTGTAGAGTGCAATAAGGCCAATTTTTGAAAGTTATAAAGGGTCCGCCAAATAACTTTTTTTTTTGAAAATGCTATAAAAAAAACTTCTGAATATTTTCTCAAATTTCTTTTTTTATTTGAAAGTGCAATCCTCCCGGTTAGTACTGGAAAATAATTTTATTCAAATGGCCACGCCATGCAGTAGCCTTCACGATCGGTCCAATTTTTAAGCACATTATCGATTGTGTGCAGCTGTATTTCACCAATGGCTTCACGAATATTGTCCTTTAAAGCGTCAATTGCCTTTGGCTTGTCGGCGGTGCGGCGGCGTAACACTTATCTTTTACGGCAGCCCACAAATAATAGTCCAACGGTGTCAAATCGCAGCTCCATAGTGGCCAAACGACATCAGCTCTGCGGCTGATAATGCGATCTTCACAAACAGGGCGCAAAACATCGAGTGTAGCTTCGGCTGTGTGGCACGTAGCGCCGCCGCCGTCCTGTTGAAACCAAATGTTGCCAATATCTTCCTCTTCAATTTTTGTGAACAAAAATGACGTTGCTTTTCTTCTTCAAAAATCTGTACGCAATTTTCGCACACATTCTGCAACATTACCAATGTCGCAATATTTCCCAGCGTTGCGTTGTTCAAGCGTATACACAACCATATTCGTTCAGCGGAAGGATAAAACTAATTATTTGTCAAATCAGACATGAGCTAAGCACTGTTGCTATTTTGACTTGTGTCCAGTCAGATTTTACTGCATTTTTTCTTCGTTAGCTGGAAATAAAATACAGATCCAGTCAAATTTTATTTTCGACTGGAATCAAGTCAAAAATTCGAAACACTTTATTTAATTATTTGCTCATAGTGAACCAAGTGTAAGCGAGTTATTATAATTTCTAACTGCAATCAACGAACACACCCATTTTGCAATCTCTTTGACAAGCTAATTTCAATTGGCAGCATTATGCCTATTTATGTTTTTTCAAAACAATTTTAAAAGAATTTCAAAGGGTTAACAAAATATTTGAAAGTGAAAAAGGGGATTGTGTTAAAGTTTTGGGTTATTTGGAACTTCTCATATTAATGCTTATCAAAAAAAAATTGTTATGCCCAACTGTGACTATGATTGACAAACAAAGCCTTACCTTGGAGTCGAATGCGAAGAAAAACTAAATGAATTAGAATTAAATTTGGAAGTAAGCAAGGAAGATATTGATGTATTCAGACAAAACTGTAAACATTTTATTATAAAGCTAGTAAAAGAGTTGCAGCAGATAGTGCCAAAAAATCTTATTATTTTAAAACAGATAAGAATGCTTTCGGTAAGCGAATGCCGTTCGCAAAATAAATTTTCCCTGTTTTGAATGCAATGAATGTCGAGGAGATTTTAGCTGACAAAATTTCTAGTCAATGGGACAATCTAAGCTTTGTAAGATGGAACAAAATAGAGGAAACAGTATCATTTTGGTGTGAAGTTTCATCTTTTAAAGATGCTAGTGGAGAAAATCTTTTTAAAGAATTGGCAAAGTTCGCTATTTCAATATTGGTAATGCCAATATCAAACGCTGAGGTAGAACGAATTTTTAGCCAATCAAACTTGGTCAAAACCAAGCAAAGAAACAGGTTGCATTTAATTTCTACAAATGCTATTTTAATTATATGAAACAATTTGCGAGGGGTAAAATGTTTCTATAATTTCATCATTCCAAATGAAAAAATTGGAACAAATGTAATTTACCAAAATATTGATACGGAAAACAATACCTCGAGTTCCAATTTGGAATAAGTATATTCGTATATTTTAATTACCTGAAAAGAATTATTCTTATTATCATAAATTTAGTAACATGAGTACATTATACGCTGTGAATTATAGAAAATAAGTTATTTTTTGTTAATGTTTTTATTTTTTTTTACTGGATTTTTGACTGTTTTTTGTTTTTAATTATGTTTAACTGTTTTTTTTTTACTGGATTTAAATAATCAAAATCCAGTCAACAATTCAGATCTGATTCCCAATTTCGAGCTGGCAACACTGGAGCTAAGTGTAACCACTCACGAAATAAGCACTAGTTGAAAAAACGTTAGATGGCGGACCCTTTATTTCACTAGGCCTTATTTCACCACACCTTTTAAAATGTCCTCTAGAGAAAAAACATTTTAATACAATGTTTCTTTTTAATATAAAAATATAGTATTTTAAAGAAAAATCACTGGATACTTATTTTATTATAAAGAGGGAAAAATTTAAAATAAAAAAAATGGTTGCCTGTAAAGTCGCTTTTACGGGCGAAGATTTTACGTGACAACGTCTTTTTCTAGGTAGAATATTTATTGTTAAACTAATATTTTACTTAATACTATCAACATTTATCAATAGTATGACATAACCTATAAACTCAGTTTCTCAACTTTTGTGTCAATCTAACAATTAATCAATCAATCATAGTTTACGATAATGAAATATCAGTGTACAATTATTTACCTTTATTGTTGTAGTTGTTGTAAATGACGAATCTAAGCACTCCACATTTTCACTACAGACACAGCTGACGATACTTTAACCACACGTGTGAACTTGTATTATGACGCTTTCTTGTTTTTCCAACGCCAAGAACGTTCGAGAAAGACAAAGACAGAGACACAAGCATGCGCCGATTCAATGCGCCTAATTCTCTAGTGCTGCGCGCGCGGCAGACCGATCATAGTTGAGTGGGAGAGAGACGCAAGGCATTCGGCGGGCCTCTCTCTCGTTCGGAGGCATTCGGCGGGCCTCTCTCTCGTTCGGAGGCATTCGGCGGGCCTCTCTCTCGTTCGGTGACTCATCGTAACGTTACCGGGCGTTACACTTTTTCATAAGTGACTCCCTAATAAACCTAATTTAAGACGTTGTCACGTCAAAATGGATAACGACATCATCTAAATGGCTGCCACAATTACTACTGCTTTCGAATGACCATCAATTCCAATATTGTAGCTGTATATCCTCAATTACTTCATAAACTCTATGTTGTAGGTAGGTCCTCAATTGGGTATTGGGGCATTTGCAATATATTTGATATCTTACGTTTTGTTTCAAGAAAAAAAAATCACAAGATTTCGGTGGCCACTTTAATCACTTTTTCGAGAAATATCACGACCAAAAAATCTTTTCTTGAAAAACTTTAATTTCAATACTTTGTTGAAGTGTGTATCCTTTCATTTTGAGTAATGTCGAAGTTTTCTTAAAAAATGTCAAAAGATGGCAGTTGCAGAAATAGCGGGCCATTCAAAATGAAACCTTTTATTCAAAAACCTTACTTATAATTATTATTGTGGACATTATTTTACTTTAATATAATTCCTTCTTTTTCGAAAATCAATATAATTAAATAAATTAAAATGTTATGATTTAAAAACCTTCAGTGTTATTTTAAAAATTCTCTTTCTTCTTCCAATTGGTTCTAATCAACTATTTTCGGTCATCTTTTCTTCTAACAAAAATACAAAAAGATCAATCGATTATTTAGCGGCACCTTCACTTTTGATAATAATTATTATTGAGAAATAAAATTTTTATCTTTGAAGACATGATTTTAATGATTTTTAATTAAAATTTAAACTATTGCGCTTTTTGATTTTTCTGATTCCTTTGGTAAAAATAAAACAACTTTGACTTATTTAATATCTAACCATTATTCATTTTGAATTAAAAAATAAGATAAAGTCTTTCTCCTTCAATATTTATATCGATAGGAAATTTGATCCATACAAACTAGGGCATAAAATAGACTTAATACAATAATACAATTAAAAATTAAAGATCATAAGATGCTAAAGTTTTGGACGAAAATTTTAATTATTGTCTTTTGATTATCTTTTATTTCTTTTAAATCAAATATACTTATGTACATATGTATGTATGTATCTATGTGTATGTTTATTCTGTCTTCTATGTTTATGTTATTAGAGATATGTTTGATATTAACAGAAGGCATTTTGTATTTTTGGAAAGTTTTATTGATTCCAATTAAATTTTATTTAACCGGTTAATCCATATATTGTTCATTAAAATCCAAACTTCCAACAAGAAGTGTTTATTTAAATTTTGGTATTAAGTTTTGATTTTTATGGCATTTTTATGACGTGAGATATGGTTATAGGTTTTATACATATATTTTATTTATTTATTTTTGTTTTCATTTATACATAAATAACTATATGTATGTATATATGTACATATATATGTATATATATAAAAAACATATTGATTGTGGTCTTGAAGTGGCCTTTTCACACTTTATGTCATAAATATAAGTTTTATGTTTTGGTCTGTTAAGAAGTTGATATATACATAAAAGGTCTTCGCATGTGATGTCTATTAACGAAAAATATTTGAAAGTAGATATAAATGTTATGAGAAAAAGATAAAAAATAAAAATATATATAAATTTGTGAATATCTTTTAAATTGATTATTTATTAACATAATCCAGTTACTTTTTTACTTTTTTTTTGAGTCGAAGCCCAATAAGATATCTTCAACTTTTTTGTATATATATATAGATGAGATAAATTTGATTTAAATTATTATTTTAAAAGCTTAAGCTATTAAAAATTTGAAATGGGTTAAGAATAATCGAAATTGGTCTTAATTACAGTTATAGAAAAAGTTGAATTAGGAGCACGTTTTTTTCTTCATATATGAAGAAATCTTGTTAAATATATGCATATAATTCACTGTGACATTCAAAATCATAAAATTTTGACTTTTACCTTACTGAAAGTTGAAAAATCTGCATAATCATGATAATACTGAATAAATTGTGCAGTCTATATGATTCCTGAATTAAAATTAGTTTCATTTAGGTACTTTTAATAAAGTTAATTTTTTATCATGAAAAACTATTTTCTATATTTTCTAGGAATAGATAGTATTGTTTAACCGCATTAATTAGCATCAAAAAATGTCCTTCGTTGAATGAAATGAGCTGAAAAAGAACATCAAAGAAACCGCATTTTAAGGTTTTTGTCTAAAGTCGACACGCCTACATTTGAAAGGAACACACAAAAGAAATCCTTTTATCTTCTACTATTTATGAATGTATATTTGCCCCTAAGTTACGCAATATCCTTTTTAAAAATTCCAACGGAATTCCAAGGAATACCGATATTCCAAAACACACCGAATTATTACTCATTCAGTTTTGAGATTCTTATCAAAGAATCAAAGGTAGCAATCTGAATTCCTTAATTAGAAATAAATGTATGAATCAATATTCTTGTTATAGGTCGGCAGATAAAATAAAAGGTACCTAAAAATAGTAAATAGATAATTCTTATATTTTGTTGTCCTGATACCGGATGCAATTCTTATAAGACAAGCAAACATTTATGATCAAATTCTGTGTTGATTCTGTGGGAAAAGAATGTTATTCTGATATTTATAATTTTTTAAATATGGATGAATTAATTTGTATAATTTTTGTGCATTGATATAAATATGATGACGAATCAAATGATTCATAAGTTTTCGTAATCTTTTCTAATGAATTTGTATGTAAATAAATAAATTTAAAGATGCTATTGAAATAGTCATCCTTTTTAAAGCTTCTAAGATCATTTGCGCTTTACTGGATACAGATAGAAGATAGAAGCGTATGAAGTAAACAAAAACAAAAGTTTCCATACGTTCGGGAACCTTTTTTCAAAAGCTATATCTCAAGAAACATCAAAGATGTTTTTTTTTTAGAAAATCGAATAAAATTAATGAAATAAAGCAAAAAAAATACGGGTTATCCATTTTGCGGTTTCAAAATTATAGGGCTGTAATTCGACATTTGTCAAACTAAGTTGTTGCATTAATTTTTGGTTGCCATTTGAAAGTCAGCCATTTATGAAAATGGATAACTTAACTATCGCACAACGCATACAAATTGTTAAAACCTACTACAAAAATGGCGATTCTGCCACAGCCACATATCGTGCTTTAAGAGGAGATTATGGTTTACATAATCGTCCAACTACGCAAGGAATTCGCAAAATTGTGAAGAAAATTCAAGAGACTCGATTGGTTACAGATATTGTAAGGCCTGTGCATCATTGTTTCGTTCGTACCACTGAAAATATCGCTGATGTAAGTAAGAGTGTTGCCGAAGACCCGAATGTGTCGATTCCTCGTCGTTCTCAGGAATTAGGACTGTCTTACGGCACATTATGGCGTATTTTGCATTTGGATCTACACCTTCATCCATATAAAGTCCAGCTCACACAACAACTGAAGCCAGCTGACCATTCACAACGTCGCGTCGTAGAATAGTCGAAAAGGTGCCCTGACAAGAGGCGATGGACGGCGATTTTTTCGAACAAAATGTTCTTCAGCGACGAAGCACATTTCTCACTCGGTGGACAAAGTAATTGAAGAGAGACCATTACATCTACAAAAAGTCACTGTTTGTTGCGCTCTATGGTCCGGAGGTGTGATTGGACCTTACTTCTCCGAAAACGACGATGGAACGACTGTCACAGTCAATTCGGAGCGTTATGGTCATATGATAACCGACTCTTTTTTTTTTACTGCTATTGAAGAATACGACTTGTAGAATATGTGGTTTCAAAATGACGGTGCCACATGCCACACAACTCGAGCGAATATAGCTTTATTGCAAGAGACATTTGCTGGCCGCATAATTTCTCGTCGTGGCGATATCAACTGGCCACCAAGATCATGCGATTTGACAACGTTGGACTTTTTTTTTGTGAGGCTAATCGAAAGACCGTGTTTATGCAGATAAACCTTTATCTCTTGAGCACTTAAGAACCAACATTCGACAAGTTATAGCTGAGATACCACCCAATTTGTGTCAAAAAGTTTTCGAAAATTACCTCAAAAGAATCGATGCTTGCAACAATTTGTGTGGGGGTCATTTAAATGATGTGGTACTTCTTACTTAATGTCAACGTTCAAAATTTATAATACAAAAGGAATATCATGAAAAAAAATATTTTAGTTGTGTTTTATTTACGTTTGCTTTTGAAACCACAAAATGGATAACCCTGTATTACACAAAATTAGTAAAAACTGATGAACTGATGATGATTGTCTCGCGAATAAGTGAAAAAATATTGAATTTATTTATTTATAATATTTTCATTGTATTCAAAATGTTGTTCTTAACATAAGATAACCGGTGGCATGATAGTTAGAGCGTTGGACTGTCATGCCAGAGGTCTTGGGTACAATCCATGCCTATGCCATTTAAAGTTTTCTTGCACGGGTACTGCCTCTTGCGAGAAATTGACAAAATCTCCATCTTGTCAGCCGTTTGGAATCGGCTTAAAACCGTAAGTCCCCTTCATACCTGCTAACATTGCTCGCACACAGAAATGGTTTAGAGTTGTAAGTCACTAGGCCCTAGTTCTCAACGGACTGTTGCGTCACCTTTTTTTTGTTTATAAGATAGTTTTATTAAAATATTCAATTTGTATTTTTCTTATAAGAAATAAAAACTTTCAAAAATATGCTACTAAAATTAGTAAAAATTGGTTTTCAACTAAAAATTTCGGGAACGAAAACAGGTATTGAAATCAAACTTGTTTTACTATATGCAAAATATTGTTGTTAGCTTCTGGTTATTTTTTTTAAAGAAAAATCCGAATGATAACTTTTTAAAGAAAACACCAAAGTGAAAACAGCTAAACAAAATTAAAAAAAATGGTTTTCGACTCAAGTATTTTGCGAAAAAAGAAAGATTTTGACTTCAAATTCTGTAGCTTTCACAAGGTATTAACATCTTGTTTAACTTTAGGAAAAATCGACAGACGAGCGCTGATGGAAAATAATTAGTGTGGGTCGCATACCAACCTCTTATTATTTGTATTTTCTGAGCAATTCCAAAATTTTCTTCAAAATTTCGTATGAATTATGGAGTGAATAAAACGGCTGGTTTAGGCAATGATCCCCTTTCTCCGTTTCCCTCACCTTTTCCTTCGCATAAGAAGGAATGGTCTTAGAAAAGCTAAAACAAAAATTAATGCAACGAATCTCTAACTGTCATGCTCCTGAATTATTTATTCCTTTGGGTGTTCCTACCACTTTCATAAATAAACTTTCATTAAGAAACTTCATATAGTCAAAGAGTTTCAATAGTATTTAACCTTCTTCCTTTTGCCTGCTTGCAACAATGTCAATAAAAAACCCTTAAATCTCAAAAGCCCATCACACTACACTAACCCACCTGTTGGATTTCAGAAACAGAACCAAATTAATCAATACAACTGTCAAGTTGAGAAATACTCAAGACCTACTTAATATCATATTTTTATACTTTTACTTTCAAATTATTGAATTCATCATCGACAAACATAAAAAGTTCTCAAAAAGCAACACATGTAACTTCTTTATTTTTTCTTTTTGTTATGCATCAACATCCAAATTCATGCCACACCACACCACAGCACACCATACCATAACACACCCTAAGGGCGCAACTTTTGAAATGAATTATCTCAAAGTATTTTTACCTAATAAACCTAACCGGAAGCACTCCATTTCCAAAATGATCTTGCAAATGACTTCTATAATATATGCACTCGCTGATGATGAACGCTTAAGCTGAATATTGGGATGCTGACGCTGGCACTCTGCTGATGGCTTTCATGTGAGATGTGGATGTGTGGTGTGTTGTCATGTTTGACATTTCTTAGTCAAAATTATATTTCTCTCCCCCGGGTACAATTACGATGACAGGTGTCATCATGGAACACACTTGAATTGAGCTCTGAAAGCATGTGCCAAAGTCAATTTTTTGTATCTTTAAATTTTGTTTCTTCTTCTTTAAAGTGATTATTTAAATATATATTATTTTTGGTTTTTTTTCTGGACCAGCAGGAGAATTTTTGTATCTTTTTAATCCTCTTCCTCTGATGTATCTTTCACTCGTATAAAGCAATGGTTTTTGTGAAAAATTGAAGATGTGTGACATGAATGTTTTGTCCTATTTTTCTTTGTGTGCTTATGTTTTGAAATGTTTAAAAGTTTATAAATATATACACACGTAACTTTTCTGTATTTAACAAAAATTAAAAAAAAAAAACACACAGAAAGTTCAAACTTAAAATAGAACCTATGTTTAGGCCTTTTGGAGAGAAAGCATTTTCACGGTAAAGTTCTCAATTTAGATACAAATTAGTAGCTCATTTAGATCAAAGTTTTTTTTTCTGATGCTTTTCCTGATGTTCTTTATCGTCTTATTTTTGTTTTCTTTTTTAGATTGTTTTTGTTTTTTTCTTTCTTTTTTGTGTTCTTTTTTTTTTCTTGTGATGAAGATGACGATGATGATGCTAAGATGCACACGTCTGGTGTTGAAGTCAAAACAAAAATGTTTTTTAATTGAAAGGAGATGAACTACATTCGTAGGTTGTCAGCAACACTTAAGTTTTGTTTAAAATTCATGTATTAAAAATGTCAGAGATAATTATATTTATAGAGGGTATAGGGATAGAGAATATGGTTAAGGAGTGTATTGAACAATATTTAAAATTATATCAAACTATTTAAAGGCTCTCAAACAATTATAAACTAGAGTTGATATTAGATGTTTTCTATATTTTTATTTTGGCAGTTTTGCTTATCGACTTATCAAGGCATCCCCTTCAAAGGGTTTACCAAGTCTTACATTGAAAATATTATGTTTTGATAACAAATTGCTTATAAGTCGTGAATTAGACGTGACATTTAAGAATTATTTGTTCTATTTTTGTCTATGTTTTTTTCTTAACTCATAAACCAAAGTAACCCCGCAACAAGTTGAAATCATATTTTTTTTAAATTTACTTGCTTATATACTTTACTTTACTTAAGGTCCTGTGTAAACCAACAGACCAAAAACCTCACCCAACAAACTTTACCATCTAGCTCAGTCCCTAGCTAGATGTCGCCAGTTGCGCACTCCAAGTTGGGTGAGGTCGTTTTCCACTTATGAGCGCCATCTGATCTGCGGTCTTCCTCTACTTCGCTGTCCTGTGGGTATGGATTCGAAGCCTTTCCGAGCCGGAGCATCGGAGCGCTGTACGTGACCCAGCCACGTACGCTACGTCTACGTCGCTGTACAGCCCGTAAAGATCGTCGTTCCATCTTCTCCTCCATTCACGTTCTATATGCATACGGGACCGTAGATCACGCGAAAAACTTTTCTCTCGAAACGACCCAAGGTTCTTTCATCTGCTTTTGTCATAGTCCATGCTTCTGCACCGTCATAGTCCATGCTTCTGCACCGTATAGCAGGGCGGAGATGATGAGGGTCTTTGGTCGCTCAAGAGAGGGCTTTGCTACTTCTGTTCGTCCAAAGAACATCGGTTAGCGAGAGTAATTTTTTTGAATTTGCCCTAAAATAATTATAATGAGAATTTCTGCTTTTTCGTGCAATGTTTTCTATGTTTAGTTTTACTACTTTTTACAATAATTGCCAAGCAATGTCTCGAAAATAGGGTTAACTGCATTAAAAATAAAATGCACGACTGGGTCGCACGAACTTGCTCCTGTATTCAAAGAGTCTGTTTAAAAAAGTATCTATGTATATAAGATTTAAAAATATACCTGTAAAATAAGTTTGTCTTCAAAGATATAAATGCCATTTGATTTGTCGAAAAAACCTCCATTTTTTATTTTTTTTGGGAGGGGGTTACATTCAATACAGTTAAAATAATTTAAAAAAAAACTAATTTAAGATTCAAAATTTTACCTGAAAAATAAGTTTGGCTTCAAAAATTTAAATGCCATTTTATAAATGAAAAAATCTTTGATTTTTCAAATTTTTTTTTTTGAAAATCGTTAGAGCGGTTTTTTTTTTAATTAATTTTTTATATATAAAATTTTTCAATTTTGTTCTAAAAATATTTTTGGTATGCAGTTGTTTAGTGATTGTAAATTTACGCTCTACATTTGAATTTCGTAAAAAAATATTAACCCGTTTTTGAGATATAGAATTTTGAAAAAAAAAAATTCAATATTTTTTTAAAAATCCAAACAATAAAAAATTGCACTTTTGATAATCAAATATTGTTAAAACAATATAAGAGCTTAATCACAAAAAAAATTATTGAAATCAGTACATAAGTTGCTGAGAAAATTAAAAAACAAAATAACGGTTCTATGAGCGGTACCTTTCCTGAGCAATACAAAAATATGTTTTTCTTATTAAAAGAAGCCAAGTTAAAAAATAAAATTTTAGAGAAAATTAAAAAAAAATCTATCGGTTTGTTTTTGAGAAAATTAGAATTTTCGTTTTTTGACCAAAAAAATTGTATGGGGGCCACTGTTAGTTTTGATCTTAAAAAAAAATGAAAAAACGCCTAACGCGAATTTGCTCAAAACCTTAACTTCTAAGTTTGAACTCAATCGACCCAATGGTATAGGCTGTAGGAGCGTGGACAGACAGACAAAATTTTGCATGAATGCAAAACTTGCCATATAGTTCCTATATGTCGCAAGTAAAAAGTATTGGTTTGAAATAATCAATTTTTAGTAGGTAAAAAAGTTGAAAAAATAAAAAAAATCTTTTATTCTATGTTTTCTATGTTTTTTGTGGCCTATTTTTGTAATTACCTTATCGTCGAAAAACTTCAAAAATGTACAAAATTTGTTGTTTGTATGGTTTTTGGAATAATATTTGATGAGAATATCTTTGCAATGTTTTCTATGTTTTTTGAAGCTTCCTTAATTTGAAAGGAAAAAACTGCTAAAAAAGAAAACAATATGATTTTAAAAGATATGTATATATTTTGACAATCATATTTTATGTGTAAATCGAGAATCAGAACTTTATACGCTCGTTATTTTATGTTCTATATTTTCTATGTTTTTTACGTAAACTTCTTTACTAACATTGCAAAGAACCACTTACAAAAATACAAACTTCTCATAGGTTATGATCATCGGAAAGAGCTTTGACGAGAATAATTACCTACTTGCATTGTTTTCTATATAAGTTTTTGTGATTATAAATGTTTTCTATGTTTCTTTTTTAATTTAAAATAGACCAAAACTGTCCTGGAATAAACGTTACCTATGTTGAATGCTTTTTAACTTTTTTTATTTTGTGTCTAATTGGTTTTAATATTTCCAAATTTTTCGTTCAATATTTTCTATGTTTTTGTTTATTTACTTATTTCACCTAAAATTCATATCGAAGCAAAATTCAAATTATTTCGAAATGTTTTCTATGTTTTTCTTTTTTGTTAATAGTATTCTGTTGTTATTAGTAAATGTAGGTAATAGCAATTCAGATATGTGGTGTCGTTTTCACCGGCTCTGAATCATCGAAACCATTCCTCCGCGGTTCGAAGTGAAAGAGTACCATCTCCCAAAACACAATTAATCTCACGGAACGTTTCTTTAGCGAATTTACCTTTAATTAAGGAAAACTTTAAAATAGCGCGAATTTCAGCATTAGTAAACTCCATGTTTAGAATATCTAAACTAATCATGCATAGCGTCGTTTTGTAGGTTATGTAAAGACCTTTCAAATGATGTATTGTATAGTATTGCTAGATACGATCTCTGTAGCGCTTTGTACATAGCCGCGAAATTCAAAAGACAAAAAGGCGGAAGGGAGATATTTTCCAACCTTTTATTTGGTGAATTCTGTATGAATTGATAAAATTTGATGATGCGTTTGACTGCAGAGTTCAGACTGAATGAATACGGACAAAATTCATTCTAAGTCTTCCAGAATTTTTCAAAGGAACGACGAAGTTTAGAGCAATCGTACTTAAAATCGTACGGCCAAGTTAAGAACGACCCTTGATCTAAATTTCACTGGAGGCAGTCAATTAAGAACTCCGCTCAGGTACCTTATAGAAGAGGTTCTTTCACCTATAAGTTCAACCGTAGTTTATGTTTTAAAGGCAAGTGAGTGATAAAAAAAATGATGTTTTGTGTACGGTTGCTTCAAATTATTATTTTGTGGTAATTTCAATCATAAGCCACCACTTAACCCTCCACGTACAGATGTCTTAGTCAAGAAATCCTAATCCAACATTCGTCTAATAGAAATATTACCAAATCTACTTCCCGTAATGAATTTAAACTTTAAATTCTCTGCTCCTAAAAAGACACCCTTCACTTAGCGCATTTTAATTATTTAGTATAAATCATTCAACTTCATTCTTGTAAATGAATAAAATTCAAATTTTATACTCTCAATCGCCTAAAAAAAAGAGCTTGAAATTGATGAAATAATAATATATTACTAAGTCATGTAGATTGCCCGACAGTTCTCTCCATAAATGTACAACTTATTTTTTAAAATATCGCATATCCATACCATAGGTAGGCAGGGCCGTCGAGAGGAATTCCGGGCCCGGGACGGAAAAATCTCGGGCCCCCCCATATTTACCATTTTTTTCAAAGTTCATGCCTACTAATATGGTACGTTCTAATTTCAATTACGAAAAGCATGAAATTGGTTGGAATTAACGGAAAAAATAATTTTTTGTTTGCAAAGTGAACCGAAAAAAAAATGTTAATCATCAAATCAATCTCACGGGTATAGTCCAGTTTAGTTGAAATAGAAGATGGATAGAAAATAATTCTACATGCGAGTAGATCAGATTCCGAACAGAATCATACATTCAATTCGATATTGCCAACGACATGTTGGTTGGTCGATTAACTATTTAAAAAAAAAATTAGCATGAAGATCTATTACCTAATATGAAAATAAAATAGAGCGAAGTAAAAGTATTTGAAATTTGTCTTTTTGTATATATTTAAAAGGTTTACATTAAATACTCTTTATATTGTTTTTCTTTATATTAAAATATTATCACAATGTTTTCATTAGAATTAGTTTGCATTCAATGAAATATTTCTTTTTGCAAACGAGCCTTCCTAGCTTTATGAGCAGCAAAACAACTTATAATTACATCGAAATTCAATTTCATTGCCAAAGGTGCTTCGATACATAGTGTAGCAAGTCCAGAAATACGATCTTGTGATGAGCCACGAACGATGAAAATTCTTTTTCTGGCAAGGATGCTAAATGAATGTTCGGTACTAGTTACGGTTACAGGTACGGAGAGCAACACAAATGTTGGGGAAAATCGTCTCCAAGTTCTGGGAATAAATAGTATTGAGCAAACACAATGGCGGAAGTTCTGCTTCAAAATTGTTTTTTTCAGATGAATTATTTCTTCTTTCAACTCTTGAGACACATGCGAGTTATACTTTTGGATGAACCTTGTAGCTGAGTCTTTAATCTCAATTTCGTCCATTGTTGAAAACTGCCATAAAAATGAAAATGTAGCATTCAAATTCTTCATCGTACGAACCGACGAGAAATTCCAGATATAATTGAATCAACTATGACGTAAAAGGTGTTTTTCTTGAAATTTATTTCTTCGTCTTCTTTTTCGGTTCGATGGGAACGACTCTGGAAAATCCCCCAATCCAGTAGCAACTACTTTGCATTCAGATAAATTTGATCCCATTCGTTTCGAATAAAGTTCAAATCGGAGATCAAGTTGTCAAGATTTCGAATTTCATTGTCAAAAGTCATGTTTCTGGCTTGAAGAATGATACTTCTTTCATTTATAGCGCTAAGAACCTTGCACCAAATCGAAGACATCAGGACGCATTCAAATTTGTGCATATATTTTAAAACGCCATTTACAGCTCTTCGAGTTTCAGTTTCAGTTAAATTAATATCACTTAAGGCTTCTAATGATGTTCTAAGGTTTTTCAGATGGTTTTACTGCCTCAATTCTAGCTGACCATCTTGTAGATATCGGAAAGTTTGTGAAGGGATCCGGGCACATTTTTCTTAAGAATTTCCCAACGTTGGGAACTGCTGCTAAACAATTTGAAACACTTTTGAACAACTCCAAAAAATGTTATTGCGGCAGTACAACATTTCGCTGAATCGACTCCACACAAGTTAAGGCTGTGAGCTGCATATGGTGAATACACGGCATTCGGATTTTTGTTTAATATATGCCTTTCTGCACCATTATACTGTTCTTTCATATTGCTTCCATTTTCATAGCCTTGTGCACAACAGTCTTCTAAAGGGATTTCGTTCTTGGCCAATGTTTCGCAGATCAAATCAGCTATTGCGGTGCCAGTTTTTTTTGTTGCAATCGACAAATTCCAAAAACCGTTCTTAGATGGTGAACACATTTTATTTCAATCGCGGACATCGCAAAATAAATGTGTTTTGTTCCACATGACTTGAATCGGGTGTCGCATCTACAATTATAGTGAAGTATTTAGCGTTTTCAATCTCCTTCAAAATTCACATGTTGGGCACAAATTTTGATGAACTCATTTTGAATCTCAACGGAAAGGTAGTGGACTTGCAAACGTTTGTGCTCTTGTTGTGAAATTCTTACTTTTTCCACGTGCTCCTGAAGTAAGGGGCATAATGACTAATTAATTTCAAAATGCCCAAAAAATTACCATTATTTGGCTTTCCAATAAGATCGCCATCGCCTCGTATTCCTAGTCCCCTGGTGGGATTTTCCGGTCCCCCGAATTAAAAATTTCGTTTACAGCAGAAACAAACATAGAAGAAAAGAAACTTTATAAAAACAGAAACCGAAATAAATATTTGTGTTTTGTTTTAATTCGCCGGGCCCCTTATTTTGACTTTAAAAATTGTCAAAATAAAATAAATTTGAAATGTACGTTAAATTAAATAAGAAAAGCGAAACAATTTATTATAACTTTCTTTCAATAGTTCAGAGTTGCCCAATTTTCCATTAAATATTAACAAAAATGTACGCCAATAATAATCAGGGGCCCAGATCGGCAAGCTTGTGACTGATAGATTGGCAGATAACATGCAAACAGGGGCCCGATTGCGAAAGCATGAATGATTTTAAATTTTCGGACCTCCAAAAATAAGTGGAAATAGGTATGTTGATGATAAATATAGAGTATATTCTCATTGCTTTCAATTTTACGGGCCCCTAGAAAATCCCGGGCCCGGGGGGTTTCCCCCCCTTTCCCCCCCCCTCTCGACGGGGCTGTAGGTAGGATACACAAATTTCCTAAAGTTCTTATTTTCGAAGATGAATGGGCTATCAATTTCAATCAATTATTCTCTTTTTCTATAAAACGCAATTAATTTAACATTCTTATAATCGCAATTGATGAAAAATCAAAGGAACATTCAATTTAATTATACCAACAAGAAAAAATTGGAAATAAAGAACATCAACATTTTTAAAAATTCATTTATCTATACACACAAAAATTAATCCACTAAAAATGCAATTTAATTGAAAACGAAAACGAAAACTCGTGGACTCGCGTGGATTTGAATTTGGATTGGGATTGAGATTGTGTACTCGAATATATATTTTATATGAATTAATCAGCCAAAAATAAAATTAATTTTACTTTAATAAACGAGAAACAACGATGGATGGTTGTTTTCCCAACAAACAATCGCAAGAGAGCGATCATAAACTTTATACCTACACCAAGAAAAATTAAAGACGGGTAGCGGGCGATATGCGATCAATGCGATATGATGGTGGTAAGAGGGCGGGAGGAATATATATGTATATAAATTTTATAGCGCCAAGAAGGGATATTGCTTTATGAATTTATATCTTAACGCCAATTATTTGAATTTATGCCCACAGATGTAAGTATATAGATAAATATTGAATGAATGAGATACATTTTCATACATAATCGTATACGTATAATTTATACTTGCTGACGTGATGTGCAAGAACCAAGAAACGTTAACAGAGGCTTTGGGCAGGGCATCATATTGGTATATCGGCGGCGGCGGCGGAGAACTCCAGACGGTCGGTGGCTGTGTTAAGGTCTTACCAGACTTATTTGTATTTTTTCCTCACCTAACAGCATCATCATCCCATCAGATAAAAAGAATTTAATAGATTGATATCAAAAGTAAAATATCTTTATGTATGATGGAGAATATCCAATCCACCCCCAATGGTTTTTAGCTTGTCTGAAGATTTACAATTTTCAAAATTCATGTTTCTAAAAGGTGATTGCTGGATATAAGTAAAGTACCTACTCTTCAGAAGAAGACCGCATCTCTGTTTACATTTGAAGATACCTACATAGTATACCGATTTACCATTAGTTATGGATCTTCTATTTGACTTTGATAATTCATGATGCGTGTGAATGTGCTATAAATACGTAGGTATACATTTTTAAAGATAGACATTGAAGGAATTAATTTGATTTGAAGTTTTGGATATGATATTGACTAAGTGGGCAGGAGCAAACGAGAGAGGTGGGAAAAGCGATGAACTGATGCAATTATTTGACAAATGATTTCATAAATATGATGTTGTATTATTAAAAGTGTGAAATGAATGAGTGGATATGTAGAATTTAAATGAAAACAATTGTTTTGTTGTATTTAAAATTGAGCTGAGGATGGAATTCGTTTTAATGATTTGATTAAGCAGTTTATTAGCCAATTTTTTCGTTCAACCAATAAAACCAGTAAGTAGTACCCGTGGCATGATGGTTAGTGCGTTGAACTGTCATGCCAGTGGTCTTGGGTTCAATCCCTACCTGTGCCATCTAAAGTTTGTTAACGGGTACTGCCTCTTGCGAGGAATTGACAAATCCTCAAAGAGTAATTCTTGCCATGAAAAGTGCTTTCTCAAATTTGCCGTTCGGATTCGAATTAAAACTGTAGGTCTTTTCCATCCCTGATAACACACAGGAATGGTTGAGAGTTGTAAGTCACTAGGCCTAGTTCTCCATGGACTGTTGCTTATTTAATAAAATTACTAGTTAATAAAAGCGCCTTGATTTACAAAAAATTGTTCATTAAGTTAATCAGAAACGTTTACGTATTTTTCGTTTCTTACAATTTGGTATTGTTCAAAGCCCTATTTGGTCCGACTCATTATAGAGCTAAGATCTTGAAATTTAGTACAGAAATATGTTTGTAGTTGGCCAAAGAACATCTGTAAAAGTTTAGGTCATGTTCCTTTAATTACTTTTTTATTTTGTAAACCAAGTTATTCCTTCCTTCAAATTGAATTTTTTGTTTTAGAAAATAAGACAGAAACGTTCAAAAATGTCCCAGACCAGAAAAAGGAAGCAAAATGGAATAAAGGCTAGAAATGTATCGTTTCTAGTCTTATCTATACTCGTTTCCATTAACAGATATGTATAGAAAAAATGACAATCAGAAATTCTGACGTAATTTTTAATATCTTTAAAGCTGTCTTAAATTTCGAAAAAAGATATTTCAATTCGTTTTAACTTATTAATAGGAAGTTATTATAATGGGTTGGATTTGTGAAATTGAAAATTTTGATATTTTTTTTTCGGCGGCAACATCTTAAGAACAAGCCGTGATATCTACTTTAAATAAAATGTACTAAAAATTGCATTTTGACTTAAATATCTTGATAAACAAAGAAAGATACTGACTTCAAAATTTTTTCGTTCCATATAAATGTTGCTGTTAATATTTTGTAATATTTAAAGGGTATCATATCAGACTCTTTTTCATAGAAAATATAAAAAGTTTTACAGGAATTAATTATTAGAGGTTTTTTTCGGGAGCGGGTCGAAATGCTGTATTTTAAAATACTGTATGGTCAAAATTCTGTATGATACTGTACGATACTGTATGGTCATAATACTGTATATTTAATATTCTGGATTTCAAAATACTGTACATTTAAAATACTGTGTCTCAAAATGCTGTATTGTCAAAATACTGTATCTCATAAGTCATAATACTGTATAATACTGGAAGTTTTGACAGATCAATAAGTTTGGTGCAATTGATAGGCGGGTCGATGTTCTGTATTATAGTGAAACCCGCTTTGAAGCTTGGTTGAAGAAATAGACCAACCGAAAGATAATTTGTGATGGGCTGGGTAGAAATTCTGTAATTTTACTTTTTGACGAATTTTTCCGAAAAGAGAGCTCGCAAAACCTTTTGGTCTGCAGTTGGGGGTAGAGCATATGTTATTGTTCAAGGGAAGTATATTAAAACAATATGCTAATTAAAAATTATTATGATGTTTTCGTAAGAAAAAAGTATTCTGTTTTCAAAATGCTGTAAATAAGACTACATTTACATTGTCAAAACGATTTTTATTTTTTAACCTTATTTACAGCATTTTGAAATACAGAATTTTGATGCTTAATTTCTTCTGACGCAATTTGTGAGTGCCACATTTTGCCTATTGATAATTTTTCCAAAAAAGATTCTAAAGACAAAATTAAGGAAATACATGATTGCCCATAAGATTGAAACAAAACTATCTGTATTTAGACATTCAAAACTTAATTTTTAGATTTTACATTTAACGACGTAAAATGTTCATTTGAATGAATTTTTGATTGATTCAATGAAATGTAACACAATATATATAAATGAAATTCTTACTAGCTGAAATAAAATTGATGCATAAGAATACAGATTAAAAACGTAATATTCAAATACCATCATAGATTTTAAAGAAAATATTTCCTATACCCAAAAAAATGTTCTCCATGGTGTTAAAAGCTTAATTTCTAAATAGAGGCAATTCAATAAAAATATTGGAGTACAATTTGAAACAATGTATGAGAATATTAAAGCCATTTTAATAAGTTACATAGCTTAGCAGACCATTTTGTAAATTTTAAGCGATTTAAGCATCTTCAAATAGAAAATGGCTGCATTTACTTTTAGTAGTTTCCTACATATAAGTTTCTGACATTCATAATAGGTCCGTTTTTGTGATTTAGGTTCGTTTGCTAAGTTTTTTTTATCGAACTGTCAGTGCTTAGACGTTTTCAGCGCAAGGTTTTATATAAAATTGTATTAATATCTTAAACGTAAGGAAAACTGATAACTTGTCATTATCTATTATGTTTTAAGAACACATAATTTGAATACTATTTTGCTCTTAAAAATTAGACATAATCTTTCTAATTTGTTCTTTGTCTTCTTCCATAAATATCAGATTCTTATAAATATTAACAATTATCATATTTGCATAAATCTTCCTACAGTATATTGCAGAATTTAAAAAAATCTGGTTTGGAACTTATTAAAAGAGGAGTGATTGCACTTATAACATCATCGTACTCACGAAGAAGTAGTCCTTATTTTACACATGATTCCTTATGTATGTATAACCAACTTATAAAATATTTCATATATGTATGAACTAAACATACATACCCTACATGTATGTAAGTTAAAAATGTATGACCAAAGCCAGTTAATCCCTCAGGAGAATTAAAGTAAATATATGTATGTGTATGTTTATATCTTGCTATGTCTCGAAATGCACGACATTTAAGGGATACAATCGCGTTGTTTTTTTTTTTATAATTTTCTTTTTTCTGTTTTCATTCCTTCTTTCGAGAGTTATTTCTCATTTTTGTATGTCGTCCATCGTCGTCGTCTTCTTCTTCTTTGGTCGTTTTGGATGCATAATTAATGCTAAAAATAATGCACGCAAATTCGACGTACCTACCTAAATCGTTTTTGATAAGAAATGGACCCCGAAATGTTCATATTAATTAATGTTTGCGCAAAAGCTGAGATAATTTTTTTTTTATTTTATTTATGAAAAATTAAATAAAGGTACTTAAAGTTAAATAATATTATGTATTTGTATCAATACCATTATGTACTTATTATGTACATATCTTTACCTCCAAAATCGTATAATAAATTTTTAAATTACTAAAATTAAATAATTTTGATTTCGTAATACCAATGTGGGCCTTTAAATTCATAATTGCAGCTTTAAGAGGTATGTTTTATTCGAAATTTAAATTAAATGAAGTGAAGAAGAAAATGGGTTAAAATGAAATGAAGTTAAAGAAAAGAATGGGCCCTTGCACAAATTTATTTACAGAATGATAAAAATGTTTGTTAAATAGTTTTAAACTGAAATAAAAGAAGATATTTTGTGTTGCAAAATTGAATCTATTTAACAGTACTCTTAGTTTTAGAATGTTTATAATTAAAGATATTAAGATTCATAATTATAATTACTATAAACTTATATGAGCACTTTTCAAAGCAATCATGAACAATAGTGAGAAGAAATATATTGGAACAGCAATATAAGGACTTGTTGGCATATTTTGAAAGCAACATAGAGGTTATGTGGTAAATTTATCAATTCAAAATTTAATATTATAGGTATTTAAGATCTCTTATTTTAACTTGAAGACTTCATTCTTACCAAACATTTAAGATAACAAAATCTATGTACTTCTTAGTAATATATATGTAATAGGTTTTTGCACAAAATCCTAATATTTTAACATTTTTTCTGACTTAAAAGAAGTTGCAAAATCTAAGTAACATTCATATCGTGGATGAAATTGCAAAAAGCCAAAAAGTTGAGAATTTTTGTAATTCATGTTTTTGATGTTTGTTTAAATAAAGATGAATGAGAATATGAATATATGTTAGTAAAAGATTTAACAGTATATTAGGTAACAGTATATGGTTTTTGTTTGTATTTAAATAAAGTATCTATAAATTTATTTAATGCAGGAAAATAATCCTGATATAAAAGTGAATACGGAATACTAAAAATTTTGGACTTGTCATACGGACTTTCCGTTTGAACTCCATATAGAATTCTAATACATGAAAGGTAGCACAGTATTAAATATTTTAGTGAAGTTTTATAATATTGTAGATAAATTTTAACTTTTTGTTTTAGCTTTAAATTCTATAAATATTCTTCAATACAATACTATTACTATTACTATTTTTAAATTAACTTGAAAACGAGCTTATGAAGTAAGGTCACCCATACATTTTAGAAAATCTTTTAGTACTCGATTTTTAAATTTTAGTAGGTATTAAAGGTATTTCAAAATTTTAGTGGTTTTTAATAATACATAGTTAGATACTTTTTTATTACCATTTATCTGAGAATTGTGTTTCCAAATTTTACACTTTTCACTTTAGAAGTTGGCCATGTCAATTTATGGCAAAAATGGTACGTAAATAATATAGCAGTTAATAAATATTCACTACATCATAATGATTAAAAAATAACAGTAGCTTTTAACCTTTAAGAAAAGAAAAAACGCTGTACAGCCGCCCTTATTGGAATAAATCGCTTTCAGAAAATTATTTTAAACAGTCACTGATATGTAACTGTTTCTGAAATTTCCAAAACAATGAATTTTGTCAGCTTCTAAGGTGATCTTTGCTGATATGTTTTGCCTTACGAAATACATATACCTATAAAATTTCTGAATAATACAAGAACAATTAAAATTGAATATACAACCAATGGTTTTTCAAGTCTTATTGTTTAAGTTCTAATGTGTTAACAGGTGTTTAAGTTTAACTCCGGTAATTGGGGATTTTTTATATAAGGCCTATTAATTTATAATATAATAATAATAGGGTCAAGATGTAGACAACTTAATGTAAACCTAAGACGTTCCAAAATATGTATATTGGAATAGACATCTACACAGTGAAAAATTTTCTAAAATTTCTTTAACGTTGATAGG
This sequence comes from Eupeodes luniger, assembly GCA_951509635.1. Lineage (NCBI taxonomy): Eukaryota > Metazoa > Arthropoda > Insecta > Diptera > Syrphidae > Eupeodes > Eupeodes luniger. The sequence continues at coordinate 17,036,505 of OX608075.1, forward strand.
TATAACGAGGAAACTGAACCACTTTTTCTTATCAGATTTTGTTTTATAGGTAGGTATTTCTTTTACCGAAATTAGACAAAAATTAAATGATTCGTTATGAAAAATGTTGTTTTGCTCTGTACCTATACCTAAATTTGGTGTACCTTAATAAGTACCTATAAGAAGTATTCTCAATCTCAAGAAACTATTACTAAAAAAATACCTAATAAGAAAACAAAATGTGTAAAAATATAAATTGGGTGGCGCAACAGTCCAAAATGTGTGCTTTATTAAAAACCATGACTGATGCACACTTTGTACTTATTAGTCATTGGTCAGCAAAAATAAAAAATAGCGAAGACGTGAGCAAAAGGTTACTAAATATAGATATGTACCTACCCAATTTCTTATTTTGTTTAAATTGTGTCATTTTGTTGTGCAGTCATTTTTTTTCAACAATTTCCTGTCATTTTCCAAAATGAAAAGGAAAAAAATAGGATAGGGAAATACATATGCCCAAAAACGTAAAAGAGCTTTTTCCCGGTGGTCCTACTTGTACATAACCATAATTCATTATGAAGGTAAATAACAGCTGTTCAACCTATTAATTAAACGTACATCAATTGTGCAGAAGAAAAAACCTTATCTAGGTGCATTAGCAGATAACAACATAAAACAAGCTATGACTTATCTAAGGGACGGATATCAAAATATTTCTTACCGTTCTACCTTGTAAGGAATTATTTCTTTTCCAAATTATAGATTTAAAATTTGAACATACGAACCTTCCAAATAATCTCAGCTACTATCCATTAAATTGTGTTGAATTTGTATCTTTCGCCTTCCAGATTTATGATTTCTATCTATTCGTAAACAGTCGATTTCAATTTTTGTTTTTGTTTTCTTTTCCGTTATATTTTGGTTAATTTAAAATTCACATTCACACAGTAAAGTTCATTCGTTTTCGTTTTCGTTTTTACCGTCGGCACTTTGGTGATGGTATTAAAATTTTTGTTACTGTTTTATTTAAATTACAAATCAACGACTTAGCCCCGCATAAGAATATCGTATAGGTATTGCACTTAGGTTATCTAAATTAATAGACGGAAAAAAAATCACATTGTTAAAAATCCTTCACCAACACAAAGAAAAAACTAAGAATAAGAATAAACAATCATTGTGCCGAAGAGAAAACATCAAGGATCGTCGTCAAAACTGATTCAAATTCACACATTTTAAAAACCAAAACACCGTTAAATCTGCTAAGTTATGCAATAATATCCCGATTTTACAACAAACATCAACATCAACAAAAATATCCTTGCGAACAACAATACAATAAAACAAAAATCTCGTTTACCTATACTTAAAATTAAAACACGATAAAACTACAAAAAGAGATGATTTGTTTTTTTTATTTAATAGAGAAATAAAGTAGCAGTTATTATTATGTTCTGTGCATCATCTCTGCATTATAATATCAAACGGACAAAGTAGTTAAAAAAGTCACCACCTTCTATAGTCATCCTTATTTGGATATAAAAAAATACTAAAATTTCCTCTTTGCGAAAATACCAAAATATCCTGAAACTGCTTTGCTTTGCTTTGCTAAAGAAGATAGATACACTTAAACCAGTGTGGAAAACATTTTGGTTTGGTATAGAGGTAGTACCGTAGTACTCGTGCTCGATACAACTGTAAATGAGAAAGAGCGCACCATATACAACAATACACCAACAAGATGAACACACAACAACGACGAGCAAAAGAGTCTCCTTTTTGTGTGCTTCGCTCGTACTCGTACTCGTTATACTCGTGCTTTATTTGAGTACTTTACTTTGCTAAAAGCCAAGCGAAACGATGGATTTCGTATTCGACTTTTCGAGATATTCGATGGATATATGGAATTCGCTAAATTTTCCAACCAAACAAACACACACACACACAAAAAAAGACACCAATACACACGCATAGATACTCTATGATTATGTCAAGCTAAAGCCTCCTCCGCCACTGCCACCCAATCCATTATCCAACAACAACAGTCTAGAGTTGGAGTTAGTGCTGCTGACGATGATGATGATGATGAGAGCGAGAGCGGACCAAAAATACAAAAACCTAGATAACCATCCATAGGTGATTTGGAAGCTAACCTAAAACCCCCGAAAAAGGCAAAGAATTCCTATTTGTGTCTCTAAATTCGAAATCCAACACAACAAGGGAGCTTCAGATGGGAGTCAAATTGGGGTGGTGGATAGTTCAGACTTTTTTGGGGGTTGATTTTGTTATAGAGACAACGAGGATTCAAAAATTACTCCTTCGCCTAAAGTTTCGAAAAGAGAATAGGAAGGTTTGAGGCAGACACTCCGCCGCGCCGAGTCATACAACTAGCAGGCAGGTGGAGCAGGATGAGAACGTCGTCGTTGTCCACCTTCACATCACACACACTAGAGCCAGCGCATTCGTAGTATCCGTACCGTACCGTACCTTTATCCGTTTCTCATTTGATTCGGCGACGGTGGCGGCGGTGTGGCGAGAATCGAGCGAGACACTCTTTTTGAGTGACTGTCGAGAATTAAACTGTATCTACACACACACCACGAATATATATAAAAAGGAGGCGAACACCGAACACATAGAACAAAATCAAAAAAAAAAAATATACAACAACACACAGTTACATAGCGGGTCCGGACGACGGATGACGGAGACGCAGATTCGAGATCCAGTGAGGCAGTGAGACACATTCAAAAAAAGGATGCGCGTTCGCGTTCACAACGAGCGAGCGAGGATACACGATGACGACGACACAACACAAAGCGAAACGAAGCGAAGCGGCGGCCACACGAGTATTTCTCAACTCATGCTCTGCTCATTCTCTCTCCAACCGTACTTTGCACACAACTAACCCAAACGCGCGCAAGTCAGATGTGTGCTCTTCTCGTATTAGCGGCAGCTAACTCAGCCACTCAGCCAGCACCAGCAGCGCTAAGGCTGACGCTGAGCAGCCAAGGATTTTCTTTCATTCAATCTTTTTATTTTCTGTTAGTTTCCCTCTTTTCTGCAAAAAAAAAAAGCTAAGAAAAGAAAAACAACAACCATCCTACCACTTTCAAGATAAATGTCGTCGAAGTCTTCGAAGTCGTTCTCGTTGTTGTCTGTACTTTGGGGGGGAATCTGAAAGTGCAACTCCACCAGAAGCAAACAAAACAACAACTCGGGGGCATTAAATTTGTTGTCATTCCTATCGACAAACGGGAAGATAAGTTTCATTGTTGCAGTACCAGTACCAGTGGTGTTGGCATTCCACATACACAATCCACACACCGGACACCGGCAACAGTTCAATCTACAACTTCAGCTAACAGGTAGATAGATAAAGGTGGGCATCTATTAAGTTAGATATCGCGTGACAAAAGTCACTTTTTTTTCCTATACCTTTCTATTCAAATCCAACTACCAACAACAAAGTGCCTACATTATCATTCCATAAAGTGGTGAGAACCTATCCGGTAGATGGAAATCAGCATCTTACCATTTACATATCAATTTAGTTTTGAAATTCGAATAAAAATTGAGACAAAAACAAATCGTGTATCTTTGAGATACAAATTTTCGAACTTCGAATAAAGAGAAACCAAAAAGATAGAAGTTCATTCGAAGAGAGTGTGGTGAGTTTCAAATTCGAACTGTATAAGAGATTTTCGAAATTCAAAAAGGAAACAAAAATAAAGAATTTTGTTTTTTTTCTCTTTCTTTTGTATCTTCTTTCTCATTTGAGTAGAATTTTTCTAGACATCTCTTTTTCCCCATCCCCACCCATTCTTTTATTCTCATAAGAAAAGAAAAATAAACAAACAAAACCCAAAAAAAGAGCAAAATGGAAAAGTATAAGAAATCAAAAAACAACACCGAAAAAATGTATCTCAACTGAACACAATCAAAAAGTATCTTTCTCACTTGTGTATAACGTAACGTTGAAGTCTATCCCGGCTCCTCGGCTCGTTCCGTCGCTCGTCGCTGATGATGATGGCTTTGGCTCTTTAGCGTTTATAGCTCTTTGCGTTTGCTTTTGCAGTCAGTTTGAGTTTTCTTTCATATTCTTGAAAAAATTATGACAAGGTTAGGCGGAGCGAATTCTTTTTCTTCTTCGTCTTCTCCTCTGTTTTGTTGGTGTTCTTTTTCTGTGAGTTGAGTAGTGCTAAACACTTGCCGCCCCACACTTTTCTTATTCACAGGTTATCATTTATTTTTTGTTGGTAACAATATTTATGTGCGTGAATGTGTATGTTTGTGTTTTGTGTGTGTGTGTTTCTTGCTTTCTATTTGATGAAACCGAAAACAAAATTAATTTATTTCTCCATCTAAAGTTTCATAATTTTATATACATATATCATATTCCATCTCTCATTCGTTAAAATAAAAAATAGGTATAGATAAGATAGAGCGAATATTCGAAGTGAAGATATAGCGACGGCAAAACAAAATATCTCTTTATACCTACCTATCTACCTATGAAAAGAAAAATGAAGATAGGTATCTATCTTTTCCTAGGCCAACGGCTATGTAGATTAGATAGGTATATAAATAAGTATCTATAAGAGATATTGAGTGGGTGGTATGTATAGATATATAAGTATCTTTCAAAATTATTATGAAAAAGTATTTTGAGTGGCTCGTTGGTTTAGCGTGGGTTGCCTATATGACAATTTGGGGTGGAAGCTATGATAAATAAGTCGCTACTACCTGCCTTTCAAAATAACTATAAACACCTATATTTTTGACACACCTTTATTAGGTAAGTAGGTATACCTACCTAACAAAACTTATAAGTAGATAAGGTATCAAATGGGTGGCATTATAATGTCGGATATAGTTATGAGAGGAATATTGGTAAATACCATGCTAGTCCACCGACCGAATCTTTTGAGATGATGTACCTAAACCTAACTTTTAGCATTTTCAAAAAAAAAAAAACAGAAGTTTTGTTTGGGTGTAACGCCGTAATAGGGGCGTAATAAGTGAAGGTACACAAATAAATATGTAAGTATGTACTTACCTACGTTGTGAAGTTGGACATACTTTAGTTCATATGCTTGGTAAATATGATAGCAATTTTTTTTAACTATGTACTTATAATTAGGAGGTAAAATGTTAGAACCATTTTAGCTGATAAGTAGATTTGAAATAGGTAGATGATTTTTCAAATGTTTTGCTATTATTTATAGCATTTCACTAGGTCTTTTAAAATGTTACTCAAGTTCAAATCAGAAAGTAGCTAATTTAAACTTTAGTTAGTACCCGAATTCTTTATCTACAGAGATTCTAACATTTTAAACAAATACTTAGGTCTGTTTCCTAGTTTAAGGTTTGTTTGATTCGCTTTTTTAAAAACTGTCAATATTTAGGTGTTCCGTTCTTAATACATAAAAGGGAAAATTGTTTATTAAATTATTAATAAAACGCTTTTTTTAAAATACTGTATTTAAAAATTCTGTAAGTTTGTACAAAATACTATTTTGTAAAGTATCATAGCGGAACCCTACACAAATACACTTTAAAAAAAAATTGTCAAACAGTTTTATGAGACAGTGTTTTGTTCATTTATAGCATTTTGAAACAGTTGTTTAAATGTATTTTGAAATACAAAATCCAAGTAGTACAATATAATATTATGACCAAACAAAATGTTTTTAGCAATTTTTTATTCATTACCGAAGAAACAAGCACAATTTTAGAAAGCTAAGCACAACATGTTTAGAAAATTGTTAAATGCTGTAAAGTGTCAATAAAAGGATGTTTAAAGTCTTTCGACGATTATTTTTAGATTAATTTTTACTAAATTTGGGGATTTTATATTGTTGAAATTATGGATCCCTAATACATATGGGTATGCTGAACGGATGTCCTCTGTCTTCTTTTCAAAATAACACCATTTGTGCTCTTTTTTAAGATTTTTAATTCTCAAATGTATTTTGTAAAACAAACCTCAAAAATTAATTTTTGTAAGCGAACACAAGTGACATACCGATACTTATCAATGTTTATTTATTCAGAATATTGGCCTACAAACTAGTCTGCAAATATTTAAAAAAATTTTAATAGATATCGCTGGAGTATAATATCACGGGTTACGTGGCAATTGAACATTATTGTTGGTACTTACAAACAAATCATACATCATAAATGTAAGTCTGATAGGAAAATCTTTGAATACATCTCACAATTTTAATTAACCGATTCAATTAACTCAGTATTTACAATTTACTAAGCAACAGTTAAATAATAAGACAAATTAAATACACATAAAACAACCAAAAAATTAACAAGAAAACATTCTACTGTTTAAGTATTCATTAATATGAAATTACTATAAGGAAGCATCAAGAGTAACAACCAGATAACTCCACTTTTTAAAGTTTTGAGAAAATGAAAAAAAAACTACTTCAAAAATTGAAAAACAAAACTTTTGCAAAATATTAATTTATTTTTGAAAGAAAACATAAAAACACATTTTTTAAGTTCAAGAAATTTTTGTTTAAATTATTTGTTCATTAGAAAAAAAAATATTAAGTTTTGGATTTGACTGGTTCTTGCAACGTTTTTGGTTTCATCATCATATTCTGAGCTTTCAGCTTGTTGTAGTGTTTGCTGGGACATGAGACTATTATAAAAGGGCATATCCGCTGGAGGAACATATTTTTTTGCCAAAGTCATCACATCCTCACACTTTTCGGGTTTAAGGGAAGGCTGTTCATGTAGAGTATTTTCGGTTTGAATAGGTGTGGGTTACCTTCACGGTTTGATTTCAATTCGATCTCGTTAAGCGTTAATGGCCCATGGTGACTTATGGAAGCTGAGATAATTGTGATATTTCCTTCTTTGGCATAACAAAATCTTCGATATTTTGAAATGGTCCATTTAATCTTATCTTTGTTTGTCACTGTTTTTTTGTAGAACGGACCTAAACTGGTATTAAAATCAAATATATCCTGATTGTTCACTGACATCACATTATATCTTTTCGAACATTTTTCCACTAAGTTTTGCCAGTATTTGGGTAAATAAAGACGTTCTACTCGTCTCTTTTGTTTTTCAATACCGCCAAAAGAGCGATCGCAGGGTAAGAAACTATGACCCGGTTCTGGTAAGTGATGTACAATGAGGGAGATATTTGTGCGCTTCACACGAGCATATAAGTATTGGACGTTGAACTGTCTATGAGAAGCTTTTTTAGTACGGGGCAAAAACAATACAACTTAAGGAGTTGTCTTATTCTTGCCCATTCAAAAGGCAAAGTTAACTCCATAACTGGGTTTCTCTAACGCAGAGTCGAGATAGATGACTTTTTATTACACCGAACGACGCGATTTTTTTTTTAATAACATCTGCACTTAAAACCCTATTTCGGAAAAAAGTGGAGTTATCTGGTTGTTGAACTGGGTGCTTCAGTTCGAATAACTTTTTAAACTGATATGTCTTAAACGTATATTAATATTCATATTAAATAAATTATAGGTGGCGCAACAGTCCGTTGAGAACTAGGGCCTATTGACTTACAACTCTCAACCATATTCCTGTGTGCGAGTATTGTTATTAGGGATGGATAATATTCATATGGCTTGCTTTTATAATTTTTGAATTCATATTTTTCTATGCCTTAAGCAAAAATATTGCCCTTCGCTGAACAGATTGGTACCAACCGCATTCTTTCCGTAATTATTGTCTTCACAAAATTAGTCAACAAATTGTAAAACGATAATTCGACACATAAATTATATATATGCTAAAACAAAAACAGTACTGGAAAGGTATTTGTTTGAAGTAATATTTCGAATGCCGCACAAAGTTGTCTCGGACGTATTTGAACATAGAGGTTTAGATTTCGATCAATTTTTCTAATTTGTTGCAGAAATTGTGCTATAACACTGCGAAAGTTGTTCTCTAAGTTATCAATCATTTCAGCGTTATCGGTGGTAACTCACGACTTCACATATCCCCATAGAAAATAGGCAATCGGTAACGTTAAATCGCAAGATCTTAGAGACCAATTCAATGGTTCGTAAAGTGAAACTATCCGGTTACCAAACTTTTCGTTCAATAAATCAATTGTTCTACGAGCTGTGTGACATTTTGCTACGTCTTGTTGAAACCACAGTTCAGACTGTTCAACAACACCAAACAGTCAGTAACGATGTCTCAACATATCCTTGAGGATTATCATCACTCTAAATACGGCAGTTTTGTTTACTGACGAATACATTCAAACAACAGTGAGCTACATCACTAAAACAAAATTCGCTCATGAAAAAAAAGAACCATCATTTTCAGAACAAATTTGAAAAAAATTGGAAGCGGTGTATATACAAATGTTTTGATTTGATGTAGGTGAAAAAATGTTTGTCAGTTAAAAAAGTGCTGCCAACCTAAAGTTTATACCACAAAAAAAAAACACCAGTTAGAAAATACCTAACCTAAATCTTAACGTATGTAAATAAAACAAATCAATGTTGCCATTAAATTTCAAATTTTATCCTTCTATTCTACAACCAAAATTCTTACTTGGTTTTCATTAGCGATCGGACAAACCGCTTCTTAATATTATGGTAAGACCTAAACATTTTGTAAGATTTCCGTTTCTTTACCTAATTTAAATTTACCTACTCTGGCCTTTGACTTTTATCAATCAATAGCACTTGATCAAATATGTAAAATTATTTCGCATTTCTTCGTTCATATATTATTTTTAACCGCGCTTTCGAATCTAATAGTTTTTCGCAGATTTCACATCAAAAAGAAACTCAAAAATATTCCCACAGGAAACACGTCTTACAATTTTCTGATAAAGGTGGACCAAAAATTCAAATTATATCCGTCTCATTGCATCACCATACCTAATCCAACTACAAGAATTTCATCCATCAAAATTTAAGAAATATAATACAAATATTTCCAGCATTTCAAATCAAAAAATCTTTCCGTTCCTTCTTATGATTCAAAAACCATAACATAAGCTTGATCTCACTGTCGCTGCTTCAATTCGCAGGAACAAAACACCAATGCGACAAAACCTAAACAAATATAAAACATAAAATCGCATATATCCTTATTAATTTTTTTTTTCTTTTTGATGGGGCGCGTCACATCAAATGCGAAATTAAGAAGATCAAAGATCAGCTTAGATAGGCAGATGAAAAAATAATAACACAACATAAATCCAGGACATTTTTTTCCTTGTCTTTATGTCCATGCCCATATAGGTCTTAATCGTTGTATGTAATAGTGTAGTGATGTTGTACCTACATAATAATTCTCATTTTATAGATTAAGATTTTCTTTTTTAATGTCAACTTAACTATTACATATTTATTTTATTTTTTTTGATCGAAATTCAACAGAGTGGAAGTATAATTTTATGTGGATTTGTGCAATTGTCAATTTGATGATGTGTAATGTGCGATGTTCATGTCCTGTTGGAATATTAAATATATTTATATAGGGAGTTTTCTTTTTTTAATTTCTGGTTAGGTACGAAGCTAAACAAAAAATAAAAATAACGGTTGGCAAATGACGAGAAGGACGATTAATCCTCCCTATAGCTAATTATTATTTTTTCGTATTTGCCTATACAGAAGGATGTGTAAGCCGTAGTACCTACATATACATAAAAATGAATTCATCGCAGGATGTCTTTTCTATCCAACCCCTTTTTACGTCTTTTTTTTATTTATACCAATGGCGGTATACCTGCCTACCTGTAAAGATTCATAAAGTGAGGGCTTTGCCATATGAAATGATAGAAATAGAAATTTAAAAAAAAAAACTGGATTTTGATTTTCTGTTGGTGTAGTCCTTTCTATCTGTCTATATATGTATATATTATTATGCTGGTTTGATGATGCGATCAACCGCACATCAACGTTTTGGGAGGGATTTTATTACATATATTGTATTGAATTGAATTATTAATAAAGAATAAAGCGTAGAGAAATAATATTCTGTTCGAATATATACGGCTTCTGACGCCGCGCCGCCGAGGGATGAAAAAATAAATATGTGCCTACGTAATTCAAACATGAAGATAATCACAGGAACAATAGATGATCCTATGTTGCGTACGTGTACGTGAACCCGAAACATGGAAAATCGTTTTATATTAAAAGTGATGCATGCATTTATTATTGGAAGTTAAGAGATAGCAGGAAGATGATGACAACATAAAAATAGAATATCTAATTATGAAAAAGGGGTTAGAAATAAAAATGCTACCATTTTGAAATTTTGGACGAAAAAAAAACATGGACGACGAATTATAGGTACTTATGAAAACAAAATATGAAAAATATGAAAGATTTCAACTTTAAGATCTTCTTTTTATATGAAAAAATTTTGTTAATGGAATTTTTAATTTTTTGGAGAAGAAGAAAAAAAAATTTCAACTTTCTTCTTAGAAATTAAAAGTTTAAAAAATGCCTAGTCCTTTTAAGGACTTTTAAAAAACTTACCTAAATAATCAAAAAAACAGCCTAGGTTTGTGTAATTGCTTTAACTAAGATATAAGGTATCAAATTTCTAATATTTAGTCAAATTTGTGATTTTATTTACTAAGATATTTATTTTTTTATGATTATATTTAGTTGACCAAGTGTCAGAAATATGATACCTATAAGTGATGTCAATTTGAAATTTATAATAAGAATAAAAGGGAAATAACTGCTTCAATCAAACAAAAAACTCATAAAGATATTGGGGTTTTGAAAAATATGAAAAAAAAGTAATTTGAAGAAAACACTTTAAAAAATTGGATATGGGAGAGAAAAAACGATTCAAAAATTTAAAGATAGTTAGAATCTGCACGAATTTTAGTTCCTATTGCACAACTTCTATAAATGTATCAACCTTTTCCATTTAAAATTAGCACGAAACGAAAATTGAATCGTCAGTTGTGAGAACGGAATAAATCCACTTTTTTTAGAAATTCACTTTTTGATGCAGATGTTATCTTTAGACGTAGACACATCTTCTAAGTCGAAAAAAAACAAAAAAATATTTTGGTTGTCGAAGTTACAGGGGGTGAAAAATTTCATAAGTTTGAAGAACAGAAAAGTCCAGGACTTATTCTATTCTCAAAACTTATGGAATTTCGTGTACATTTTTGAGCTGTAGATTTCTTCAAGGTTTTCTCGGAATCATTTTTTGGAAAACTAATTATTTTTTAATTCAGCTTTGACAGGTCACTAGGAAAACGTTTTGGAATTTCCCAAGGCATGTTTTTCAAACTGTGCGAGAAAGTGTCCGGATCGCGAAAAACTTGTGCTATAAATGTGACGTTATTTTTTCATCAATATCTAGTTTGGTATTTAATATATTAGAGAGTAAACTATTTTGAGTTTTACTGCAGTTTTTGAAAAACAGTAATTTTTGCTTTTTAAATAAATATATTTTTGGAGGTTTTAAAGGTATGTATGTAAGTGTAACATTTAAGCGGTGACGTGGATTTTTTCTAACAAAATTTTCTTTTAGGAAAAAAAAATTTAATTTCTCCCAGAAATGTCTAGTGACTTCAGCAACAGTGATGTACCATCTACAAGTAAGAATAAATAGAAAACATTTATATAAGCAAGAAGTCCAAAGGTTACACCGCTTACGCGGTGAGCCCTACAAAAGCTTTAGAACTGGAAGGGTAATGGATGGAAAATCTAACACGGGCCGTCATTGTTCTTGCAAGCTAAGTTCTACGAGAAATTATTTCACTTGTAGAAAAAGTTACTCTTTTGTTACTGACAATTAAAATGTACTTTTCCAATGGTCTTAAATCAAGTTCGACTTCAAAATTATTCAGACACGTAAGGTTTTTGAGATATTACTTTTTAAAATTTGAAAAAACACATAAATATGTAGGAATTTTTGAAGTAGCTTTTTTTTAATAGAAAATTCATGACGTTTTTCCAAATCTATAATTTATTTATTTTAATATTCAGTTGAAATATTAATACCTAGTACAAAATAAACTTTTCGAAAAACCTATACCTAAGTTGTTAGAATTCAACTTTTTCACAGAAATATTAAAGATACGTTGAACCATTTATGTATACTTAAACTGTTTTCAACAGAAGGTAAAAAGGATTTGAAAGATTTTTGTATTCTTGCAACAAATCCGTTGTATAACCAATTCTAGTACACAGCAAAGTTTTTTTTAAATACATTTAATAATGGAAAAATTAAGTTGAAAGCGGATATTTTTAAAATTTGATCTGATAGCTAAATTCGATCAGAACTAAAAATTAACTCCAAAACGTATTTTTCAAATCTATTAAAGCATTCGACTCAAGGATTGTTCAAAACTTTATATAGAGTCAAATAAAGATTCATATCTAATAAGAATTTCCAGAAACTAAATAAAATACTTAAATGATTAAACTATATCTTTAGTACAAAGATTTGTACATTGCAAGGTTCTTAAACAATTTATTGTTTAGGAATATGTTTTGTTTTAACTTAGCCTTAAAAACCTAGATTTTGATTGTTTTTAGCATTTTTAAAAGGTTCACATTTTAAAAACCTGATGTGATAAAAAAAATAAAGGCAAGATTCGAATTCGGGTCAACTTAATCCTTTAAAAAGTACAGTGTTGTTGAAACAAGAATAAGAAAATAAAATTAGAATTGTTTCGCTAAGTTCGATGTCAACATTTAGCTGAAATATCATTTGTTTAGGTAATTTCTTATTGATATTTGTATTTAATCATTTCTTATAAACATTTCAAAGCATTTTACTTCGCCAAAGCTTTATCAACTTATCGAAAAACCTACTTTTAAATATAAAGTAACCAGTTGATTTATATGTAATTCCGTTTCATTTCTACATTTTTGTTTCTGTTTCGCTAAGTTTTATGCGTGAAATTAGTGCAAGATATCATTTTTTTTCAAAGCATCCAAAACATCAACTTAATGAAACTACATATTATGTCTTCCAAAAATTATTAATATTGAAGGAACTCCACTCTAAATCTTTGGGAGTATGTAAGCCATTATAGTTAGTTCTTAAGAACTTCACCACAGACTTTTTCCTGTCACCTCATGGGGCTATGATTTCAAAGCTTAAATGAAAAGCACATTATACAGTTCGAGAAAGCCATTCTAATACCTTCCTGTAAAAATTATAAATTTTCTTCTTTCTGAAAATAAGTTCGGTCTTGACAATTCAAAGAAAATTTTATTCAAAAAGCCCTTGGATAGAAAAAATTTCAATTATTTGTTATTTCCAAAAAATTAACTCGAAGTTTAAATTACTGACCGTTTAGCAATATGGACCTCTTATATTCTAATATGAGTAGAGATTTCTATAATATTTTAACCTTTAAACTGCTTTATCAGGGTTTTTAATAATTCAGAATAGGTATTCTTCAATTTTCCATAAATTTAAATTATTTCCTTTAAAAACGCATCACTTTGGTTAGTAGGTTCATTTTGTTTAACTTTAATTTTCCCTTTAAATAAAGTTAAAGAATAGATATTACTAACGACGGCGGCGGCTGCGGCGTCTAAAAATCAATAAACCTTGTATGTCGTCAACATCGCACTCGCTGCTGGCTGATGGTGATGATTCTATGTGACTAAATAAAGGTATACAGCTATAGTGTCAAATAACGCAAGTCTGTGACCAAAATTGTTCCGGTTGATCCTTTGGACTTGTTTTTTTCTGTATTGTGTTTATTTTCAATGCTGTCTTGTATGTCTATACAAAACGCCTCATTGCACATATTAACACACAAATACAAGTGCTATTTATATATATACATACTAACTTAAATGTTGTATGTATACATAGGCTGACATTGAGTTACAAGAAAATCGATTAGACTAACAGTAACTCTGCAAAATAAAGTAAAATGAAAAAAAAACAAGACGAAAATAAACCTATACAGAAAAAAGGAAGTTTTCGAGTTCTGCTGTGGAGCTCTCTCCATTTCCGGGTTTCTGGTGCGATGGCAAGCCTTTTTGTTTTGTTTTATTTTTCCTGAACGTCGCCTTCGTCTAGTTTGTGTTTCTTGTCTTATTGTCTCTGTTTTTGTGTGTGAGCCTGGGAAACCCATCTCCATACGCACATAGATACACACTCACACACTTATGTGTGTCTATATAGCAGAATTAACTGAAAGTCTAATATAGAGGGAGAGGTGAAAAGCAGGAGGGCAGGAGACAACCTGTTTTTAAATACCCCAACATCAGCTTCGAATTCAAATGCTTCTACCATAAGAAAATAAAGGAAACATTTCGTTGTACGGTTAATAAAAAGGACAATCAGGATTCACATTCACATTTACACACATATACTTTCTATACCGATAACCATGTCAGTCAGTAGAAGCAGCAGGAGTAGAAGCACATAACACACAATTTAAAAAAAAAAAGGACAACAAAAGACCAAAAACCCAGGCAAAACCATCACAGCCACTGCCACCGAACGTAGCCAAAACCTAGCCGAGCGCCATCACCATCAACATATTATCATCATCAGTGATAGAGAGCGAGAGTTGTTTCTTGTCGTTCTTGTGCTATTTCGTCCTTTTTGCTGGTTGATTTCATTTGTGTGTGCGGAAAATTGGGGTTTTTCTTATTTTGGTCCTTTTGCCGTTTTTTGGGCAATTGTTGCACTTTGCTTGAATGTTGAATGTTGAAAATCGATAGATTTTCAGTAGATATGGGTTTTCTGTCTGCCTCCCTTCAATATACATACCTATCTATACAAACATACATATAACTCCTCCAAACTATACTATAAACATGTATAGCCATCAAGTTGCCAAATCGCACTAAATACTAAGAAAAACAGAGACAACCCAGACTATAGTAGGTATATCGAAATTGGAACTCTAGAGCTTTGAAAGTCGATGTCACACTGCTCTTGTAGGTACTATACTCGTATAATATACTGATGGTGTATCAGCATCATCAAACCAGCACAGCACGGCACTATAACATTGTCTGGAAAGGCTCGAAGGGTGTATTATGTTAATCAGGTCAATGACATTCATCGACTTTACTTTCAACATCCGCATATAGACGTTTATAGATAGGTATACCTACGCGTCGTCTATAGGTTTGGGAATAAGTAGAACGTTTGTCGCTGCCGTCATATAGCCGTCGCCAATGCCGCCGCCGGTCTACATTGTAGGAGTTGCAATGGTAAATATACATAGGTATGTTTAAGTATATAAAGAAGAGAGTAGGTTATCATCATTAGACATCAACTTTAAGCTAAATTTACAGTTTCATTTAACTGTCTGCGAAACTTAAAGGAATGGACTTCACAAGTCCACCACCTCACCCTTCGACCATATTATCGGAAATTGGCATAGAGGGCTGGACTAATGGCCCAGTTATAGAATTGCCCTAAAATTTAAGGTTTTTCCTTTCTGATATGATTGTACGGAATTTTGCACTTAAAAGCTTTATACGTAAGAAAATGGTAAGTTTAAATATTTAGTGAGGTTAGTATTGCCACTTTAAGAAATTGCTTACTTTAATCGACAGACGCGACGCGACGTTTTGAAGCGAATGCACCCAATGAAGTAGAAACTCTGACTTGCCGACGGCTTTTCGTTACATAGTTTTAAATTTAAATTCGTCGTTCAAAGTTATCTGTATATTTAAATGCAAAGCTTCTGATATAGTTTTAATAAAAAATTCAAGTTAACTTTGTGTTCTTATATGAACTAAGCAAAAAGAGTTTATTTTGAAGATCTTCTTACAATACCTTACTGTTTGTCGTTTGGTCTTAGATAAGTATCCCAACTTTCAAATAAAAATAGAAAGAAATGGTTCAAGAATATGAACTTCTGGCTGAGAAAAGAAATCCTGTATATGTATATGTTACTGCTTGAGTAATATGTTTAGGCTTTTACATACCTGTTGTTGTAAATACTGCATAGAATCGCTGATGATGGACAATTTTGATACCTACGGCTTTTTCACATCTGTCAAGTAAAAATTACACTTTTTTAAACTTTTCAGTAGGTACACGAGTGGTACAGAATCAAGAATATTTAGGTATATGCAAACTTACCACTCACGTCCCGAAAGAAAAACAAATTATAGAAAAAACTGGGTCTAAGGTTAAATGTAACTTTATTGTTAAGAATTGGTTGTGCTAATAAATTTTGATTTTGTTTTATCTTTGTTTTCATTAATGGTTTGCTTCTTATTCTCAAAAACAAAAATTCAACACTGTACAAAGTTACAATGGTTTAAGTATTTTTGGACTAGTAAATGTGCAAATATATCATCATTTATATAAATTTCCAGCGTATTCACCCGAAGTTCACCAAATAGTCGTTACTTTCTTTTCTTAGTTGTGTTAATAGCAGGAATTTAATTTTAATAGTTTACAGAAAAAAATCAACAAAAACAAACAATTTATATTACGAGCCCTTAAATTTTTGTTACAAATTTGTGTTGATATATTATGTTTGAAAAAAGCTAAACACAAATTAGTCTAGTTTTTCCAGCTTAGAATGTAAAACATCTTAAACACTAAATTTTCGATATTTTGAGAAAACTCCCAAAACGGAAATTGCTTAAAAATTAAAAATACTAGAAAACAAAATACTCCTTTCATTTTCACTTTTATGTATTTATACATAGCTCTGAACCGACTTAAGATCCATTATATTTCGGCTTGTTTGAAGGCCTATGCATAAAAATAATATTTGTGTAAGATATTAAACAATAATGAAGTTGAGATAAGTATTAATATATTTTCTTTAACTTTTTGCTGAAATGTTAAAAGGTAATAATACAATACCCGTGTTTTGTTGGACAATCTATCAATAGTATAGTAGGATTTTACACTAATAACAAAAACAATATCCATAGTATGAATAACACCGATAAAAGTTAAAGTAGAATCTCACTATGGATAGGTTTTTGACATTTATACGAGTCTCGAATGCATCTTGTGTGATTTCGTTCTCAAATGTTGGTAGTACTGATATTGCATTTGTATCTCGATGGCTGTGTTCGTTGAGTTGTTGTGCATTTGGAATCATGTGTGTTTTCCATTGGGGAAAAAAACCAATCTATTACTGTTGAATTAAAATCGAGTAATATTAAATAAATTATTATTTTCTTGTTTTATGTAAAATATAATATTGTAAGAATGTATATACATTATACAATATATAAATTGTTAAGTCTAAGAAAGTTTATACTTATAGGCAATAAATAAATAATAATAATAATAATAATAATTATTATTTAGTTTTGTTAGTGAAAATGGACTAACTGGGCTTATTTTGCAAGAGAAAACAATAGAAAAGATAATTCTCAGTTTAGATTAGATATGATTAAGTTTGACAGCACTTTCTGAAATGCAAATGGTGTTTCGATGTTTCTTATGATGCGCAAGTGAGATAGTTTGATTTGTGTTAAACAATGAAAAACTGAATAGTTCAGCACCATATAAGAATATGCTACCTACTCCATGTGCAATTTTTTTTTTTAATTTGATTAAAACAAAACTATATTTTTTGTACACAAACTTGCAAATAAACAGACCATAACGCATTAAAACCAACTCCTGCATACAGGTTTGTCTTCACAAATTTTGACTCGACTCCGATCCCCGACCAATATCGAGTCAAATCAAGCTCATTTCAACTCGATTCAGGTATATAAAGAATTTAGGCGAGCTTCAAGGTTGCTTCAAGACCACATGTTAATGTAGTAGTCTACGAACAAACCCCCTCCTTGAAGCAATTTTTAAATTAACTTGTTTTTATAAAATCTCAATTTCCAGATGTTTTCTTACTATTTCTTCTTGAAAATTGTCTATTTTATTAGTTTTAGTTAGTTTTGTTTGCTAAGTTAATTTTAACATTTGATTTTCACAAAACTTTCTTCTATTTGTGTTTTTTTAATAGTATTCTGACAGATCTTCTTTCAGCTGTACCAATTTTTAAATACAAAAATCTGGCTACTGCGGATCGTTTTGTTGGCAATTTCTCACTGTACTATATATGGAATACCAAAAAAACGCACTTAATGTTATTAAAAATACTATGGCACGTGTTCGATAGTTATTGTTTACTTCTATAGTAATTTTCCGTTTTTGAGTTGTCCAACTAGTATAGGGTCCTACCTGAACTCCTTATCTATTGTTTCCAACCTCCTATAGAACAGACTTGAATGTATCGTCCCCTGCCATCTCCTTTATCCTACATATGTGTTTTGAAAATTTTAATGATAATATCGATATTGATTTAGATATCCCATCATATAATCTCGTAACACTGCATATTACTCAAAATCCCATCAGCTGCCTTTAAGGATTGTAAAATTCTAAAATCTCATTAAATTTCGGAAGTAAACCAAGTTATATAATATAAAATTTTCAACAAAAACCTTCATTAAATTTCCTATCATACATTTACCAGGATAATGATTTAAGTGGACTTCTATATACATACTCAAAAATCTCATAAATTCAATGTCCACCCACAATAATTTATCACTTAAAACAATCAACAACAAAAACCCCAATAATAAACAAAGAACCGCACTTTTCTTTCCTTATTGGTATACTGGATGCGTGTGCCTTATTTTAAAATCATTTATCCACCCACACTTTTAAGTCCATCTACATCCACCACATTTTCATAGATAATATATACGAAAAGTAACAAGAGCAGATGGTGACATTTTTCATAACGGTACATAAATTCTCAAAAATGTTAAATTAGTTTTTCTTTGTTTCTAAATATAGATACAAAAGTCGTAGACATCAGTGAGATTGGAATATGGCAATGGCATATCGCCCTCATTGTCATTTTCAACAAAACAAAAAAAAAAGGAGTCATATTAGAACATCCTTTTCTCATTTTCGATGCGTGTATACGAGTATATCCTTTATACGAATGATGGCACGTTCCACGTACATAAAATGCAAAAGGATATATGAAACTCATTCACATTGAGGTCAATCATGATGAATGTCCAGAATTTAGAGTCCAAAACGTATCTCCCTTTTATTAGACTAAACTATACCGGCCGGACGGCTGGGCGCCCGGCGCGGCGGCGCGGTGATAGTGTAAAAGTGTGATATGTCCATTAGAAGGGCAATTTAAAATTTTATGAGAATCCCTTTCATTCAATTTAATTTAAGGAAAAAAATTAAACTACCTATTACGAGTACTTTAGTTGGGATAAAGGACTCCAACAGCACATTGTATGGAGGATGCGATGACAGGAGCATCACAAAAGAAAAGAAAAATGAAAAACAAAAATGACGTAATGATGGTCAAACATAAAAATCGGACATTGACAGCAGCGAATCGTCCAAGGATATATGGAAGTGACAATACAAAATTTCATTATCAAGTCCTGCAGCACTACAGAAGCTTAGGTATAACTGAAGTTAACATTTTTGTTGTCAAAACCAATTTTGAAAGAACGATATTGCATGATGTTTGTAATCTCCTTCAAAAGGACTTTCAACCTAAAGAAAAAAACAGCTGTAAATACAGAAGAAATATCTTCAAAGACCTGGCGCTAAATAGCGGAAATGTACCTACAATAACTCAAAGAATCTTATAAATCGTCCTTTTTTTCCTTCGTGCATTCAAAGATATTAAATTTCATTATTGTCAACCACAAAAATCATAATCATTAGCACAAATGAAAACAAAGCTGGATTCTCTTTGGATCCTTAAAGAAAGAACGATCGACCGAGAAATTATTATATATGAAATTGAATATTATATCCCTGGTTTTGGGTACATCAAGGATATCGTTCAATATGGGACATATTTTATTATTTGGTAGATTAATAAATCCCCAAACACACAAAAATTTGTTATGTGTGTTTTTATGAATTTTTGTTTTGTCAATTTTCGAACAAAAGGATAATTGAATTGTAAAATAATATTTTGTTACAGGATAATATGTCATACGAATGGATTTTTAACAACAACACAAATCTTTTTTCGGAATTGTGTCACAGAAAAAGAAGAGAAGAGAAGAGAAGAGAAGAGGATCAGAGAACGTATATGAGGACATTTTTTTGTCTCGCATTGTTTGTGTTCAATTTTGAAAGAGATTTTTGTTGTATTTATAATTTTAATAATAATATAATAAATCCTTAATAATTTTACCTCATCAAAGTTGAGCGCTGCTGCTGTCGGTCGGTGGCGGCATCGGTATTCCTTTAAAAGAGAAAGAGATAAAGATAAAAATCAAGTTGGTTGACATCCATCATCCTTATAGAGAGAGGAGGGAATTTTTGTCCCATTGTATGCTGTTTGTTGTTCCATAGTTTCCTTAAATAATAATAAGAAAACATTTAGTCCTTGCGGATGAATGAGTAAAATGATGATGATGATGACGATGGTGATGTAGATGCCGTTGCATGGGGTCTATGTAGGTATTTCTTTTTTTCACTTCAGAATATAAAGACAAGTCCCATTGAAAGTCCTTAATGCATAAGGATAATAAATTGTCAACAAATATAATATAAAATAAGGTAAGGTATTTGGAACCTCACGAATCATGGTATGTACATTGTGCATATGTGTATGAAGATATGAAACTCATAATATGACAAGGAAAAACTAAAAATTTCATGCTCTTGATTTTTTGAAAATGATCCTTCCTACCTTTTTTTATATTGTGATCGTTTAAGGACATTCTGTATTTAATTTTTTGTATGTTCAAAAGAAGGTAGGTAATGTGTTTTTAGAGTTTTGTGTTGATTGTTCTCTATGGTTTGTTAATGATAATATCAACATTTTTCACGTCAACCCAGTTAATGATACAATGTTTAGCCTTTGTGCAGTATGTTATGATGAGCCTATGCGGATGGTATACAAAAAAGGATCTTTCCGGGTAGATTTTACCTATACTCGGTTAAATCTTGTGTGTTACTTTGACATAATGGTTTCATTCTTTTTCGTATTTTTTCTTTGTATTGTGAGACAGATTTAATGGTATTTAATTTTTTAAAACTATATTAATTTAAGGTACCTTAAGGTAGATAGGTCATATAAATAGCTACTGTATTGGCATAGGGGGAATATTATATATTGTTATACGGTTAATTTTTCATTTTTGAATTTGTTAATGAAATTAATTAGAGAACATTAATAGATTTTTTTTTTACAATCTCTTTTCCGAGAGATGGCAAAGAAGATAAGATTTTCAATGTGTAGTGAAGGAAATAAAATGTAAATTGTTCATATATTAGAATTCAGGCACTTTTTATGTAGGGACTACAGAGCTTTGACAGTTAATAGCAGCCATATTGTTGAAAGGTTATCTATAAAATTGTCATGGCCATGGCGGAATATTTCTTATATATGTAACTTATGGCAATTGTTTCAATTATTCTATCGAAATCAATGCTTTGTTTTTGAAAAGGACACAAATGAGGTTTCAACAAGACGGTGATGGGTATCTACAATTCACAATTTCTAAAAAAGACTGTGTATCTGAATAGGTCCTTTTTAACAGAAGTGTATTATGGAGGAAATATTTAAAGAAAAAATAAGTAATAGTGTACAAAATTGTTTATGATATAAAAGCCCCAAGAAATGTTGGTACTCTCGGGAATGCAACAAAACATACGGATCCAATAAGAAGCACTTTAGTAAATTTTGTATTTTTAAAGTACTCTAATTTAGTCACTTCATATATTTCATAATTTTATCATCTTAACAAATTTCGATAAAACATTGGTATATTCGAGCGTATACGTTCTTTCTCTATTATTATTTATTTGTAGTAATTTTCAGTAAATAATCAACCCAACCGGTCTTTCATTCACCGCGTTTTACACTTTGACACACTTTACAATTTTTGACATATCTACTAATATATGACCTCATCTTTGGCCAGTAATATTTTTTGCCTATTCTAGCAAAAGTTTTCTTTACCCCCATATGCCCTGCTAACGGATGGTCATGATTAATATTCTTCTCCTATCATTCTTTTGTACAACTGATTTCTACTCATTATTGGAGTTATGAACAACAACATGATTTAAGTAATTTTCCCTGTTCTACTCGCCAAGCTGGAAAAGACAATGGCTTCTTTTCTACATCTGCTATCATTTTTTCTATCCATGGATCAATTGCGGGTTTTGAAATCCCAGCAAAAACTGGAACTCTTCAAGAATATCTGGTACAGCACATCGAGCAAGCCTACCCGCTGGGTCCTTCAACCTGCTTAACCATATCAAAGAGTAGTGATCGGTAATAACCTTAAATCTCACTCCCTCTAAATACTGCCTCAACTTTTCTATTGCCACAGAATAGCTAGGCATTCTTTTTCTGTGGTCGAATAGTTCCTCTCATTCCTGTTAAGTGATCTGCTCTCTCCTTCCTCGAAATCCTGAGTCAAAACTGCCCCGATCCCAAAATCAGAAGAATCAGTCTAACCGACAAATGGTTTCGAAAAATCCGGACACGGCAGGATGGGTGCCGCCACTAAACATTCTTTTGGCTTTTTTGAAGCTATCCTCACATACCCTACTCCAATCGAATTTCATTTTTTTCTTTAAAAGATCGGATAACGGTTTTATCAAACTCGCAAAATTTGGAATAAATCTCCTGTACCAAGATACCGTTCCGATGAAACTCCTAACCTGTTTAGCGTTCTTTCTGTCTTATTATTTATTTGTAGCAATTTCGTATTATTCGCATATCTGGGAAGGTGCCCCAAAAACAACTTTAAATCTCTTGGATAGCCTCAAAAAAAGGGCTATGAAAATGATTAGCTATATAGAACTACAACGAACAAATTTACATTTTGTTGTTTTACATATATTTTTACAAACATTGTTCTGTCTATAGTTAGTTGAATTCCACCTCTTTAACAATTCAACCTCTCAATGCTCATCAGTTTACCCACGTGCTTAATTTCGGGCGTACTTTGAAGTAAAGAGAGTCTTTTATTTTACCGCACATCGAGAATGTGGAATACTTTGACCAACTCTGACCAACTCTGTTTCTCTCTTCCATTTTGATATTCAGAACTTTGAGACCAATGTGTAACGGTATCTTATCTTGGACCCTTCCCTATTTTCCTAAGACTCGCAATGTGCTTAAATATAAATATATAAAGGGTATTTATAACCCCTGTAAATTTTTAAAACAAAATCGCACCACCTCAAGACAATTTTTGCTGGAACTGAGTTGGTGATATAAGAAATATAAAATAAATACAGTATTTTAATTGTTTAATACTTGTTCATTCGTCAAGGCATTAATCGGATTCTATGTGAATCAAATTCCAAAAGTTTTAAGTTTTTCTAAATTTATTTATAAAAATTCTCCTTGAATTTCTTTAAAGATCAAAGATCATTTACAGATTTAAAAGTAGTGACTGTGGTCACAATTTTTTTTAAAGAAGTCTGTAACAATAGATTTTCTAAGACAATTTTAAGATTTATTATGAAAGATTGTCATGAAATTCGCCAGAACGGGTTTTTGGAAAACACTCCAAAACACTGTCTGCTTATTTATTTTAGTAAAAAAAGACGTTATAACATTGAGCATAAGCTTTGAAGGCACATACTATGTATTATGTAATCTTGAAATATAATTATAGCCAAATTATTTGGAAAAACTCTATAAAAAATATTTTATATTGTCAGGCTATTTAGCTTCTGTTAACATAATGTCTGATATCAAGACTATAATTATTGTGTGTAGCCAAAAAGCCAATGGATCCTAAATCCTAGAAAACAACGGTTAAATTAAGTTCTTGCCTTTTTTGCGGAAAATATACCCAAATGCCAGGAACACTTATATCTTGTATTTTTTAGCAATTTTATTGCTTAAAACTTAAAACTTCAGTGGCTTCACTATTTTCTAAGTTGATCGGTTTTCAGAATTCGGGAATTTGGAAAGGTTCTCTATTCCCAATATCCAGCATAAAATATTATTATGAGGAACTTAGTCTTTAAACTTAGGGCTGATTGTATTTTTTCATTTTGATTTCAAATTTATAGTGCTTCCACTTTACACATTTCACGTTTTAAATTTTGTGAAACATTTCTTCAGAGACTACATACACGTGAGAAGAAGCTTTTGATACAAACAAATTGCACAGAATAATATAGAGCTAGGCTTGACATACAGCGTTCTGTCTTAGGATTTTTGAAAAGGTTATAAAGTTGAGTTAAACACCATTGACTGCGTTCAATCTCAGACAGATAGGGTATCCGGATACCTTTTTGTTAGTGTTTTAAGTGTAAAATAACAGCTGATCAAAAACAGCTGAGATGTCAAAAAAAGGAATCCAAAGGTATCCAAGAATTTCTGGTGTATGTAGGTATCTGACAGAACAGCTGATTCAACACATTGTTGAATTTCAAGAAACTTGACAATTGATTTCAGCTTTTTGTATTTGTTGGTAAACAAAAAGATACAAAATGTTAGTTGAAGTTGTATTTGAGGATGTTTTGTACACTGTACATAATAGACGATGAAGAAGCTATTTGGAGATTTCGCAAGTAAATTATTAATCGTATAGAATTCTAATTGAGCTAAGAGGAAATTTAACATAGATTACAGTTTAAGGTTATCTCTTATTTATTAAATTGTTACGCACCTATCAATTCATCATCGTCCGACGAATCAGTTGAATTATCCATTAAATGTTTTATCTTACAACAATTTTGACTTCAAAGCTTAAATGTTTCTCTGCTTTTTGTGAACAGCTACAAGTTGTTTTTATTTTTTGACAGCTATCTCAATACAGCTATCCAACACGTTCAACAAGGTATCTAAAAATCCACCTATTTAAGATACCCTATCTAAGACGAGATTGAACGCAGTAATTTTTTTCGCTTGACGCTGTATAAGGAACATTCTTTAATTATTATTTTACCAGTAGAATTTTCAAAAACTGGAATGTTATGTAATTCTTTCGCTTCAGCTTTCCAAAAAGTGTCAAAAAAAGGTGTCCGAGAGGAAAAACGGAGTCCTATAGAAATGTCAAGTAAAATGCAGTTTAAATTTAAGTTTTTATTAACAAATAAGAACAAAAAATATTGAATAAATTCAGGAAACAATTAGAAAACAGTTTTAAAAAGTCTTAGTATTTAATGTCACATGATTTCTTTGATAATAATTTTCCTCTATACTTTTGTATAAGAACTTTACTATCAACCGATTCTTCCACCTCTAACTTCAAATCCTTGCCTCTTTAAATATTTAAAGCTGAAAGGATTTAATAACACGTTTCAATTTTTAATTTATTAGTAAGTTTGTTTTTCATAAGTATAAGCTTGGAAAATATTCTCTCAGCACATGCACTGCTGTGCGGCAAAGTCAATATTTTTCTTAAAAATTCGTATAAGTTTGGAAACATAAATTTATTTAAGTTTTATTTTTTGAATCAAAATTGTTATTTATTTAAAATTTTAAAAACACTCTTAAAATCAGCATCGTTAGCTTTTAACTTCAAAGCCTTATACTCTTTTATTAATGTTTTGGGATTTCGGTTGTTTGCGACGAGTTGCGTTCCATTTTTCGAAGAAATTGTTTGTTTTGCTTAAAATAGTGTACAATGAGTTGCTAGATTTATGAAAAAGTATACAAATCGACTTATTTTTGAAAAGAGGTATTCCGGTGTCCGACCGCTGAAAAGGTGTCAAAATGACACTAAAGTATCTCCAAAGGTAACCTTGTTTCGGGGTTTCTAATGATATTGCTAATTTTTTCAGCAATTAAAAACCAGACCGACCGCTGAAAAGGTGTCAAAATGACACTAAAGTATCTCCAAAGGTAACCTTGATTCGGGGTTTCTAACGATATCGTAATTTTTTTCAGCAATTAAAAACCAAAACATCAAATTCCTCGATTAATTTATGAAAGACGTTGAACCATTTCTGGTTAATTTTGCTCGATTTCTTATTAAAATGAAGGTGCAGTATTGTCTTTGGAACTAATATACATATATATAAAATGTCTGCGTCGTCAAAACTAAAAATAAATCCAAGAATGAAAAAAACACACTCAAGTAACTCTAAAAATAATAAAAATAATAATTATTTTTCTGTTTATTATTCTTGTGGCATCTGTCTCCCACTTATTATAACATCCATCCCAAAATGATGGCCGTGAAAAATGGACTTGGAATTATATTCATAAATTTCCCTGAATTCTTAGGGAATTCACATAAATTCATACCTTTTTCATACGATATAAGGCAAATGTGACACCAGCAGCAGCTAAGCGGTAGCGGCAATTTTGTTAAAAGAATAAGTTGTGGCGGTAGCGTTCGGCGGCGCGGCGTTGAGCCTTAAATATTTGTCTGGTTCGTATGGTACTACCTCAGCTTACCTCTGTTTATTAAAGACCGATCCAGCAAAAAGATCACGCGCCTTATCAAAATGCACAATGAATATGATGAAAAATTAAAATTATTTTAAGTTTTATTAAGTGCCTGATGGTGAAGAGTGTTCGAAAACGTTTTGGACTGTTAACGACATTTTGATGGTGTGAACAAACATATTGCCGCGTTCACATTCGAGCCTAATTTTTAGTTTTTTTTTTTGTTGGTATGGATCATCTAAGAATAACCCATCAGGTAGGCCTACTTATATATGTACCTTAAAGGTGGCTTGGAGTAGCACATCAGGGTCGAATGGCATTGATTGGGATTTATGACATTTGCGGAAGACACTTGTTTTGATCTCCGATTAATATTCAAAATGAGATCTGTTTTTTTTTTTTTTTTTTTTTTTAGTCTTTCTTTATTATAATGTGGAGCAGTTTAGTTTTGAGGCTCGTCATAAAGGTATAAGGTAGGCCTAGCCATATACACAACTTGGGCATCTATAGGGCGAGATTTTGGATTTTGTGTATCACGTTAGGTTTTATGACATTTTAATAGCGATCCCTTTTTTATTTTAATTCAACAGTTTTTTGGAAACAATGCAACATAAAACAACAAAAACATCAAAAAACAAATAACTTAAATATTGTATGCAGGTGATGCATCAGTCTGTTCGACTTATGTATATAGGTAACGTAGGTAGGTAGGTTTTAACAAATTTTTGAATTAGAAAAAGATAAGATTTTGGGTGGCGGTATGGTTCAAATATATATATTTTAATTTTTTGGGTTTGTTTTTGTTTTAATGACGAATGCGTGGGTTTAGCTTTTTAAACTTGTAATTGTATTTTGAAGACCTGACATTAAAATGAGCACGATTTATGAGTAGATGCGTACATGATGCATTTTGAATTGGATGATTTTCTTGGAAAAAAGAGTTATTTTCAAATAAGTACGTAGGTATGTATATAAAATTAAAGAAGCATTCTAGGTTTTAAAATAGAGATAAAAATACCAAAGCAGACGTGAATAAGAACATTTGTATAGGTACGTTACTGATACTTGGTTTATTTTTATAGGTATCTAAAGGTAGGTTATATAAAGTTAATATGTTTTGGAATGCTTTTTGATGATAAGGCAAAAACACTCCTGAATAAAGTTTATTCTGTTTTGGTTACACACACCCGTTTTTCTTATGGCTGCATATAAAATAAGATTAATTACAGCAGTTAACTTAATATTATTAAACAAATCTTTATGCTGACCTCTCGATAGGTTTTTCAAATTGCTTGGGTTTTATTTTTAAGCAGAAACGGGGAATTATAATCATTTTTACTTGCGACACATAGCAACTATATGACAAGTTTTGCATTCATAAAGCAAACATGACATTACGTTGGTAGGATGTCGAAATAAGTGGGTCCCTCAATTCTGTCCTGACCTTTACAGCCCAAAGCATTCGGTCGATTTACTTTAAATTTTTAAATTAAGGGTTTGAGCCGATTTGCGTTAATAGTTATTTCATTTTTTTTTTTTCAAGACTAAAAGTACAGCATTCCTCAAATTTTTTGGTCAAAATTGAACATTCAAATTTTATCCAAAACAATCCCATAGATTTTTTTTTTCAATTTCCGCTAAAATTAGTTTTCTTAATTTGGTTTCTTTCAATAAACCTATAAATATTTTTTTTTGTGGGATAAAAACTTTTGTATGATCAAAACTGTCATTGTTTTTATTTTGATTTAAAAAAAAAATATAAAAACATTAAACATTTTTTTTCGAAATTCGAAAACGAGTCGCTATTTGAACGAAATTGAAAATTTAAACGTTTATTAATTAGTTCTAAGCAACTGCATACTTAAAATATTTTTAAACTAAAACAGACAAATTTTACATATACAAACCGCTCTAACGATTTTTTACTAAAAATTTTGAAAAATTAAGGTTTTTTGAAGAAATAAAATGGCATTTAAATTTTTGAAAGCAAACTTTTTTTCAGGTACATTTCTAAATATTAAAATACTGTTAATATTTTTAAACAGACTTTTTTATATACATGAGAAAATTTGTGGAACCCCGTCGTGCATTTTATTTTTTCTAGAATGGTTGAACGAAATTAATTTTTGAGTATTTATAACAAAGTTTGAATTAAAAAAAAAACACATTAAAATAATTTTTTAAACAATTTAAATACTTTTGTTTTAAAATGTGCGACTGGTATCGCATTTTTTTGTTCTGTATAATTTCTTTTGCATAAAATTGAAAGTTTGTTTTTAAAAGTTTGAAATACAAGATTTAAAAATAGTTAACAAATATTAAAATGACTCATAATCAAACGAAAATCTTTTGAGATTTGAAATCATCATAACGTTTTTATATTCATATGAATTTTTAACATTTTTAAAATAAAATCGTAAGTTTATTTGTTTTCAATGTTTCAAAGTTTGATTAAAAACTTTCGAAATCATAAAATTCAAACGAGAATGATAGCGTGCATCTTGCAAGAAGTTTAATTTTGAAATTAAATAAAACTCGTATTTTTAACTTCCCATTGGAAGTTGTTGTAGGGTCCGATTTGTGGAATTGAAAATTTTGACATTTCTCGACGTTCCAAGATCCCTAGAGCTTAAATAAAAGATTTTTAGAAAGATATCTGTGCGTGCGTCTGTACGTACGTTCGCGACATTTTTTTCGTCGTCCATAGCTCAAGAACTAGAAGAGATATCGACTTCAAATAAATTTTGTTATACATAATAATAATGCAGAAAGATGCAGAAAGGAAAGGTGAACATTTTGGTTAACCCTAAATATCTCACGAACCAACGACGCTAGAGACTTGAATTAAATTTTATTTATTATATTGTAACGTGATACCAAACAAGTACATTTTTGGAAAAAATCCAATAAACGGTTTTTTTTATAAATCAAAAAAACGAAGAAGAATAACGTTTTTAATCAAATTGACATTTTTTTCATAAAAAATAAAAACCTAAAAAAAACATTACTCAAAGTTGGTAAAAAATTGAATTTTGACTCAAATATCTTTTCAAAAACTTGAGATTATGACTTTAAACTTATTTTATCTTATAAGAAATATTGTTTTCAACATTCGATAAAATTGTGAGAAAAATCGAATAGACAGTTTTTTTTTACAATAAATAAAAACCTAAAAAAAAACAATACTAAAACTTAGTAAAAATTTATTTCGACTCAAATATCTTTTCAAAAATTAAAAATCTTGGCTTCAAACTTATTTTATCTCACAGAAAATATTGTTTTCGATGTTCAGTAATTTTTGTATAAAAATCCAACAGTCCGTTTTTTCATAAAAAAAAATAAAATCTACAAAAAATAATACGCAAATTTGGTAAAAATCGATGTTCGGTTCTTGATATCTCGCAAATTAATTTCATTCATCCAATTTGTAAAAATTTAAGAAATACCTACTACTAAAATTGGTAAAAATTTGTTTTCGACTAAAAATCTATTTAACAAAACTAGATTTTCAAGCTAAACTATTTCTTTATATAAAAATATTGTTGGTAATTTTAAAATTTTTAGGAATAATTCAACTGACAACTTTTTTAACCCAACTTGAAAACCTACAAACTTTTAAGCAAGACAAATCGACAGGCGGGATGGGAAGTTATCAGTGTAGGTCGCATCCCAGCCTCTTTTTTAAAAAGGAATGAATGGATGTTTATTTCATGGTAAATAGAAAGATAAACCATAATAACATTGAAAAACGACATCAGTCTAATGGCCCCTCCCTACGGCTACGATTGAAGAACCACATCCTAGTCATGAGATTTTCCATGACCTATTCACACATTTGCGGATTTATGTTATCAATATTGCCATTGACCTCATCTTTTACGTGGCCCAAAAGAAAAAAGTCTAAAGCTTCTAAATGACAAAATTTCTTAGCCAATTGTGATCACCTCTTTAAGATGCAACACAGGAAACATTTTATGCAAAATTGGGAACAGCAAACTTTTCACCATTTTTACATTGAATTTTAAAAACTTCAATGCGTTGTTGAAGCGTGTATTTTCCTATTTATAGTATTCATTTGACGTATTGTCGAATCTGACAGCTGCCCAAATAGTGGGCTATTGAAAATGTAAAATGTTATTGTTAAACCCTTTATTAAGTGTTTACATTATGACCGCCATCCATTGTGATCAAATAAAAGAAGAGAAAAACGAAAAAATAGGCACTTTTTTGTGTATGTACAGTGCCTAATAAAAAACTCCTTCATTCTTAAGTCTAATGAAATAGCTACTATAACTTTTTCAAGTATGAATAAAATCACAATATCAAAATAAATGTGGCCCAAGGATATACCAACTAAATACCGTTTCCAAAATAGCTTAAGGGCAAGAAGGCTGAATAATACCGAATACCAGTCACACTAAAAATGCCCATATTGTCGCATCTGATATCATCAGCATATCATTTTCCGTTACAAGCATAACAAATTGCCCAATAACCTGCACTTATTTTGTTTTGCTAATTTGTCCATTCTACTCACAATCCACCCGGAAACAACAAAAAGAAACACAAAACTAGAAGATACCCCATTAAAATGTTTAAAAACACACTTACAATACATATTCACTCAACCATTCATAACAATCATAGATATACCCATTGTCACATCTGACCCATGCAATAAGGACATATAAATAAAATAATGAAAAGAATTGACAACCAAAAAAGAATCCTTGAGCATTAAAATACGAGGATGTCTATAAAACGACAGATTGTTTATAAGTTTTTCTGTGTGTGATATTATTGAAATTTAATGCAACCAAAACATTTCCTTTTTTTCTTCTCATTTATATTGACTGCATTATCCTTACAAAAAGACAGACACAAAAATTGTAATAATAAAAATAAGGGACAAACACACAATCATCAGGAATAAAAGAAACCTTATATATGAAGCCGCTTTGCTTCGCCTAGCCTCGGGCTTCAAAGCAATTGTCATCAATTCCCAATTTCACCACCACCCTGTCGATTTGTCGATGATTTCGATGTCAATGATGTCGATGACAAAATATGCCCTCAAGAAATTTGTCCTCTTTAGTGCAATGTCACCAGCACTCTCTCTGTGTTCTTATGCTATGCATTACGGTATCATAGTTATAGTGATGCATCCTCTATGTAAACATATGTTCATTATAATACCAATCATTATTTGTCGCGCAATAATTTAACGTCTATAATAAAATAAAACAACAAATAACTAACAGACAGTCACAGAGTGAATAAAAAAGGACCCTTAACAATAAGAATTGGTTTCTCTTTGCTACTATGCCACTGCCACCGCCACCACCGATCGATTGCACACTTCCTGAGGTCTCCGATCCAAACCGACAGACAAGCAAATGCTCAGCCATAGTTACATATGCCTTCCAGAAATATTGAATCGAAAGTAAAAAATATACGGCTATTGCTAAATACGGAAACGAACACCGAGAGGCCGACCAACAGACAGACAGACATAAAGCCCAAGGTGAGTCGTAAATTATTTTATATCCGAAATTGTAACAAATAAATATCCTTCATGGCAGGTTCCGTTCATTTATTCATTTTTGCGGATCACTATCAGCGCACGGATCACCAATATCTACGTTTACGTTATAATTGTGCGTTGCTCAATGCTCACACACCGGTCTTTCCGCCGGGGTTTTAACATATTTTCAGTCTTTTTTTAAATTTTTTTTTGGAAACCTCACTGAACTTAAACTCTAATTCACTTTTGAGTTTTATGATTTTTTTGAGTGAAGTTATGAATTCCGAATGTCGGGCAGCTAACAACTGTGCCATCTTTGGTCTTACCGACCGACCGCCCGACACACGCCTTGACTTCCATAATACGTCGAATACGTTGAACCCATTAAAACGTTGCGTATTATGAGTTCAAAAATGCCTTTACTTTACTTCCTTATGAGTATTTAATTTTCAGTTTTTATATTTCTTTGCGTGCATTTATGGATCAACTGGAAATTAGTCATGATGGCTTTTTAATAATTTTGGTTGCGTTCATTGAATATACGAGTATATCGGTTTTTAAACATTTTGTATTTTTGTTTTATTACTTCGAACATTTGGAAAGACCTCAAAAATAAAACGATAAAAATTGATAGTTTATGATTATTACCGAAAAAAAGTTTTAAAAAAAAGTATTGGAAATTTATTTGTATGATGATGATATTGCTGATGATGTGAGCGATGGTTCATCATTTTGTTATCGACGACGCGACGGACGCAAGACGGTCGACAGTTGTTGTTTGCTGAAGGGTGATATGAGTATGAAGATATATGCCTAATGGTGATTGACTTTCGATTATGGTTTTATAGGTTTTTGGCAGATGGGTTGCAGTTGGCGGTGTGTGTTATAAACAATAAATTAATTGATGGTTTCAATTATACTTTGAAAGAGTGAAATTTAATTGTAATTTATGTTTGTAACGAATGAGCGATATATCTGTCTACAAAGATAGTAAAAACACAAAAATAGTTTCAGATGCGTACTCCATCGGTTAGGTCATATCATAACTTTACAGAAATTAAAATTTGTTTATGTTGGGATTGGGATATTCGCAGAAAAACCTTGATAACCTTGGTAAGTAATATTGGTCAAAAAATGTAAGAAAGAATTTCAGTACATAAGATCATAGATCTCAGTTTTTCATGTGAAAGTATAGACTGACCTTTATTATGTGGGTTACTCGCAAACAACTATTGCCACGTATAATGAAGTCTAATCTAAATACAAATATGAAAAACACTTTGACTATCGTTCCAATGTCATTCATGCTTTTAAAATTTTGAAATGTGGATATTTCTTGATTCGGGATATTAGAAAATTACAGATGGGATATTCGTAATAAAAAATATATTTTTAGTCAACTTAGTAGCCATTGCATTAAGAAAGAATTTCAGTGAAAAACCAGAAAATAATTCTTTTTTCAAGCGATGATATTTCATATATGTATGTATGTATGTTGGATTTTCGTAAGAATTATTTTATTACATAGATGTGTACCAATAGCAATATAAAGCGTTCCGGATACTTATTAGATACATGATTAAGAGCTTTGGCAATGTGGATATTTGTTGCTTCTGGATCTTCAATTACAACTGGTATATTTGCAATAAAACACTACAACGTATATATAGTTGTAATAAGGTTTAGAGCTTCAAAAGTGTTGATATTTTTTTTATGGAATGTTCGAAACTCAGGTGGGTTTTTCACAAAAAAAGAGGCTGGGATGCGACCCACACTGATAACTTCCCATTTCGTCTGTTGGACTGTTGGATTTTTATAAAAAAAACATTACTGAATATCGAAAACAATATTTTCTGTGAGATAAAATAAGATTGAAGCCAATATTTTTAATTTTTGAAAAGCTATTTGAGTCGAAAGTAAATTTTTACCAAGTTTTAGTATTATTTTTTTTTTAGGTTTTTATTTTTTGTAAAAAAACAATAATCAATTTTTCTCAAAATTTTATCGAATGTTGAAAACAATATTTCTTATAAGATAAAATTAGTTTGAAGCCAATGTCTCAAATTTTTGAAAAGACATTTGAGTCGAAAATCAATTTTTACCAACTTTCGTTAAATTTTTTTTCGGTTTTTAATTTTTTGTAAAAAAAACTGTCAATTCGATTTTTCTCAAAATTTTATTGTATGTTAACAACAATATTTTTTGAAAGATAAAAGTAGTTTAAAGCCAATATCTCAAAGTTTTGAAATGATATTTGAGTCTAAAATCAATTGTTAGCAACTTTTATACATTTTTTTTAGGTTTTTATTTTTTGTAAAAAAAAGTGCCAATTCAATTTTTCTCAAAATTTGTCCTAATGTTGACAACAATATTTTTTTATAAGTAAAAATTAGTTTTGATATTTGAGTCGAAAATCAATTTTTAGCAACTTTTGTTAAATTTTTTTTAGGTTTTTAATTTTTTGTAAAAAAACTGTCTATTCGATTTTTTTTTAAATTTTACTGAATGTTAACAACAATATTTTTTGAAAGATAAAAGTAGTTTAAGCCAATATCTCAAAGTTATGAAAAGATATTTGTGTCGAAAGTCAATTTTTACCAAGTTTTATTAAATTTTTTTTAGGGTTACTCAAAATTTTATCAGATGACAAAAACATCATTCTTCGCTGCACAAAATTGTTTTGGAAATAAAATCATATTTTAGTCGTAAAATTTTCGAGGTGACAATTTTTTTTTTCAATTTTTTTGATTTATAAAAAACCGTTAATTAATTTTTTTTTTCCAAAAATATACTTGTTTGGTATCACGTTACAATAAATAATATAAAATTGAATTCAAGTCTCTAGCGTCATTGATTCATGAGAGATTTGAGGTTAACCAAAATGTTCACCTTTTTTTTAAATTGCTATGGTAAAAAAAACACCCACGAAATTTTTTTGAGAGTCCTTTCTGCATCTTTCTGCCTTATTATCTGTATAACAAAATTTATTTGAAGTCGATATCTCTTCTGTTTCTTGAGCTATAGACGACGAAAAAAATGTCACGAACGTACAGACGAACGAACGTACGTACACGCACAGACATCTTTCTAAAAATCTTTTATTTCGAGTCTAGGGACCTTGAAACGTCGAGAAATTTCAAAATTTCAATTTGAATTTGACAAATCGGACCCATTACAACAACTTCCTATGGGAAGTTAAATATATAAAAATGGCTTTCATTTCGAAGGCTATTAAAATCATCGGAAATTGTCACCATCAGTTTCGGTACGTAAAAGATCAGCCAAAAGTGTTGCTGAAAAACTTCAGAAAAATATATAGGTACATACAAATTAAAAAACATTTTAGATTCCTACTTCAAACTACAGTGGATATTCATTGCGTTCTTCGGGACGCTATCAACAACATCAAATATGGAATATTCACAAAAATTCCCATTTCATTTTGGAGATAATTAATAAAAACTTTAAAGTTGATTATAACTTCAGTAAAAGGTCTTTCACAAGTTTTTTTTGCTCATGAAAAAATTATGGATATTTAGAATAGGTCGAAAATGGAAATTTTGTTTTTCTGAGTAATTTCTGAGTCGTATACTAACAAATTTTGATTTCTTCTTGGGTATGTACTATGGGATATTCACAAATACATTTTAAAGTCTAGAAATACGCTATACAAGAAGCTTTATCAATAATTGGTCAACTATAATTTTTTAACATCAATTTCTCAAGTTTTTCTTTTCTTAATGCAAAGACTTAATACAGACTTAAGTTAATCGTAATACTCGCGCTTCTAAGAATGCTCATTAGTATACCCTCGAGTCCAACTTCGGCCGTACTGTCAAATACACAGATTCGTTCTTTAGCCGTACTACACGAATGTGGAATGCCTTACCACACTCTGTTTTTCCTTAGTCATTGCAATATTCAGGAATATAAGTTCAATGTGCACCGACAAGTGACAACTTCTTTCAAACCCTCTCTCCTCTTCCTAGTGCTTACACTGTGTCTGCATAATAAGGGTAGTGTAATGAGTGTGTGCTTATTATAAAAAAAACTAACATTGTTTTAGGAATATCCTATAAATGAATCAATACAATTTTGAAAATCGTTTGAAAACTGGTTCAAGAAATGAAAAGTCTGACTATTTATATCCAGGCAATATTATTTCTTGAAAAGGGTTTTGAACCACAAAAGTTATTTTTCTGCACTAAAAATTCTATTCCAAACCAATTACTAAAACCTTTTGAGTTTTGATGTTTTGTGCGAATATCCCACATTTGATGTAGAAATATAAGATACTAAAATTTCTACTTAAACTCGTAACAAAGAAGACAGTTTTTAACTTAAAATTGCACTTTATAATTAATAATACCTACTTACTTTTTTGGCAAAATATTAAAGGAACACATTTCCAAAGCCTGGATCTCAAATCCCAAAATGACATTTAAAAGTCTTAAAAATCTTCAATTACAGACCTTTAAATCCAAAAATGATAAAATGGAAAAGCATTTGATATTTTGGTAAGAAAATTCCATAAAATTTTAACTTGCACTCTTGATTTTCTTCTTTCATTCATGACTTAGGATATTAATATCCAAGAATGAGTTTCATACCTACCCCCTTCTCCTTCATGACTACATAAATCATCAAGACCTCCTTCTTAAAGCAGAATTATTGATTTCTCTCCTCTTTCAATAAAATATACTTTTCCACTTTTAAATATTTAACATCAAAAATGAAAAATCCAATAATATTCTTAAAAACTCTCATAAATAAAATAAAGTGGTGGGTGTTTGTTTTTTTGTTCTGTATAAAAGCATATGTGAGTGATAAGATCTCATATACTATACACTTAACCTCAATTTTGCACACATAAAAGGTATTCGAAAAAAAAAAATCCTCAAAAATCCCACATATTTTAATCATTCATAAACTAAAAACGCACATCGTTTTCGTAGGTATATCCCAATCTCAATTCCAATTTCAATTTCAACTCAATCCAATTCCATTTCAACTCTCGAGGTTATGGTCAATAAATTCACTTTGGCGCACCCAAAAAATATAACAAAATAGAATAAATATATCCTCTTTGGAAGAAAATGCAAAAAACCTTTTAGCCACTTAACTAAAATCCTATTTATGCTTTTTTCATATTCCTCGAGATGCCAAGGATTCAATCCTAAATTCACTATACTACATAGATACCCACCAGCAGCAGGTCACTCTCTCACTCACCCTTCCCATATAATAATGCCTCAAATTTTCCAACTTATTTGTTTTTTTTTTCATCATCTTCTTCTTTTTTAAATCAAAAATTGATTTTTATTTCGATAAGCTGTAGATACAGTGACTATAAATCCACTCAAGGATAAATATCCTGTATTACTCTGCAGATTTTATTTGCCAAAAAAAGAACAGAAAGAAGGAAGAATAAAAATGTGTGTATAGAGAAAGATATGTTCTTCTGTAAACATTAATAAAACATCACAAATATCTTTCTTCATACATATATGAAAAGGCAAACATACACAACATATGAAATGTGAATGCTTACTGACTCGTCCTCGTATTCCGTTCATATATCGTATGGATACGCCAAGGACGTGCGGACTTCTCTCGATATCTGAATGTCCAGGATGTTATGTGTGTGATGCTCACTGCTCTGCTCAGATATGTATACGAAACGATGTGTATTCAAGCAGCAAGGATATGCCATAAGCCATCCATTCCATATGCTTTCTCTCTATATTGCAAAAGATACAAAATACTAGAATGTCCTAGATATAGAATTCCACTTTGCCAAAAGCGAACAAATTTGTGGTCATAAATAAATAAAAAAAATGTTGCTGAATTTTTATAACGATATCATAACAACATCTCGATAGTAGAAATATCCTGTCCGAGCAACTCAGATAAAATATAAATTCACTTCATCGACATCAGCCTCATTCTTACCCCTGGCCCCCCGCCACCCAGAAGTGAGTATAAGAAGGTGAAGGTGGGCCAGCAGGACGACCATGTATGAAGGAGTTTGATGCGATATGAAGATGATGATGATGTTGGTGGGAGTTTGGTTCATTGAACATTTTGTGAAAGAAGTTTATACATCAGGCAGTGTGAGGATTATATTCTTCAAGGATATACCAGATAGATACACACGAGTGCAGAGAAGTTTCTCCAAGGATCAGAGTGGGTGCACCACCACGCCCGACTTCTTCAATATCGACGATATTTGTCGATATGATGATGGTTTTTTGAAACTCTGAACTAACCAGCAGGTCCAGCCCAACTGACTCGGATCCTTTGACTTCATCCGCATGGATAAATAGCTTAAGCATACATATAAGGATTCAATAAATAATTCGCCGATGGATTTTTATTACTTCCAGGTATATAAAGTATTTGTTGTAACACGATGATGTTATAGAATATGGTGAAAGTTGGGGCTGATGGTCTGATGTACCATGGACATAAGGTAGATTTTATATTATACCGATTTTGGGACGTGATGCAAGCCACTTTACCAGCAATTCACATGACTCACCCATAACCATAATGTTATATGTTCAGAGGAGGACGAAGAGGAGTGGGAAAAGTTTGTTTAAGTTGTTTGATTTGATGGAAGTTCGATCGAAATGTTTGAAGCGAGTAAAGCTTAATGAACCCTTCAATAATTTTTTATATCACGTTTGGAATAGAGGGGGGGGGGGAAGACTTTGAAGTATATGACCAGAAATTCTACATATCGAAGTTCAACTTTCAATTAATCAAAAACTATATTTCATATTTAATTTGGGATACCTAATACAGGTTCTTTTTTCATATTTACTTCAATATTCAATGAATCAAGGTTCAGACGCGATACGAACTTAAAACACTTCCCACCTTGTTGGCTTACCGTAGTCCTTGTTACCCATATTTATATAGGCTAATTCACATTTTATTATAGCGTTTATTAATAGAGGATCTTATTCCAAAATTGTTTATTGAATGAATCCAGGTTTGAGTTCGATATAAACAATGAATACTTATTTCTTATTTTATTGGCAACATAATTTTTGTTGCTTACCACACTGGTATTTGTTAATTTTAATTTAATTAGAGTTTATTAATATAGGTTCTTTTTTCACAGTAGTTTATTGAGTGAATTTGGGTTTAAATACGATACTAACGATAAAGATATTCTACTTTACTTTCTTAAACAATAATGTCCTTGTTAATCATATTTTTGCAAATATTAACTCATATTTAATTAAAGTTTATTAATAGAGGTTTTTGTTTTATACTTCAATTTTTAGTGAATCGAAGTTCGAAGAGTTCGATATTAATTTAAAAAATGCCACATTTGCTAACTGCATGTTTTCTATAACCATATAAGAATGTGTTAATTCATATTTAATTAGCCTTTATTAACAGAGGTTCTTTTTTCATACTTCGAAAAAACCGTAAACATTTCCCGCTTACTGACTTATTGTATGTCCTTGTTAATCATTTTTGTAATACTTATTTCATATTTAATTTACGTTTATAAATAGATAGAACCTCTACCTCATAACTAAATATTTAACGAATCGATGTTCGAGTTCGATACAAATGATAATTTGTCTGACTCTGATGATTAGCTGTACTCTGTTGTAAACTATATTGGTATTATTTTTAGGGGATATGATGAGAAAGGAAAGCAATTGCTAGTTGTTTGATTTGAAGTTTGATGCAAATGTTTGAAGAGTTAAGGATGTATGAAGTATCCGAAACAATTCCTGATTGGCATGGGAAGGGGATAGGTTCAAACAGATAAAAAAATACACGGCGCGGCGCAGCGCTGCATAGAAGGACGAGAGTTGCTCAAGAGCTCTATGAGCAGAAGAGGCGAGAGGAACACCAACTTCTCAGAAGGAAAAAGAGAGAGCATGAGAAGCGTGCGGTCGTAGATGTTGAGAGGTTTAAAAGCAGGAATGAAGTTCGAAAGTTTTATGAACAGGTGCAACGAAATTCACAAGTACATAAACCTAGACCCGAAGGCTGCAAAGATGAAAGTGGAAACATCATAGTGGAACCGCAGTCAATGCTGAGGATATATGGAAGAACCACTTCCCGTCCTCCCGATTTAGACCAAGTAAAGATTGTCATATCTAAGCTGAAGTCTAACAAAGCCGCTGTAGCAGATGGCTTGAATTCCGAGCTCTTCAAAGCAGCTATGGGGATAATTTGGTTAGGAGCATGCACCAACTTATCTGTAAGATATGGTCAGACGAAAGTATGCCCGATGAATGGAACTTCAGTATTGTTCGCCCGATTCTGAAAAAAAGGAGACCCTCTAAACTGCACCAACTATAGAGGAATCAGTCTACTTAACAGCGCAGCGCTTCCAAAACCTTCTCTGCCGTAATATGTGAACGTCTAAAGCCCATCATCAATAACCTGATAGGTCCTTATCAGTGTGGTTTTAGACCAGGAAAGTCCACAGTCGATCAAATATTCACATTACGGCAGATCCTGGAAAAAACCCAAGCACATCAAATCGAAACCCACCATCTTTTCATCGATTTCAAGACCGCATATGACAGTATCTACAGGGACGAGCTGTATAGAGCCATGTCTAGTTTTGGCATCCCTGCCAAACTCGTCCGTTTGTGCAGGATGACCATGGAGAATACACGCTGCTCCATAAAGGTTGGAAACAACTTAACAGAACCTTTCGATGGAAAAGGTTTTAGACAATGTGATGCGCTATCATGCAATTTTTTGAACGTTGTATTTGAAAGAATAGTGCAGAGCTCCTACGTCAACACCAGAGGCGCTATCTTTCAAAAGTCTGTCTAATTACTAGCATATGCTGATGACATTGACATAATCGGAAGAACTCAGCATGATGTCAATGGGGCTTTTGTGAGTATTGAGACAGAGGCGGCAAAAATGGGTTTAACGGTTGCTGAACCCAAAACAAAGTATATGCTGTCGGCAAGAAAGGACTTACAACACCGACACGTCTCGATTCAAAACGTCGCCATCGACAGACGTAAATTTGAGGTAGTTAAGGACTTCGTCTACCTAGGCTCTGCTGTGAATGCAGAAAACAACACCAGCGCTGAGATCAAACGAAGAATAACTCTTGCTAACCGCTGTTTCTTTGGGCTAAGAAAGCAATTGAGGAGCAAAGACCTCTCTCGAGGGACTAAAGTGTCACCATATAAGACCCTCATCATCCCCGTCCATCGTTTCGTTTCCATTTGGGTCGTTTCGAGAAAAAAGTTCTTCGTGTAATCTACGGTCCCGTATGCATAGAAGGAAAGTGGAGGAGAATATAGAACGACGAGCTGTACGGGCTGTACTTCGACGTAAACTTAGCCAGAAGGGTAAAATGGCTAAGATGGCTGGTTCACGTAGAGCGCGTGGAAACCAATGCTCCGGCCTGGAAAGTCTTTCAATACACACTTACAGGACAGCGCAGTAGAGGAAGACCGCTGGTCAGGTGGCGCGCAAAACTGGAAAGTGACCTCACCCAACTTGGAGCGCAAAACTGGAGACATCTAGCTAGGTAGCGAGCTAGATGAAGAAGTTTTTTGGGTGAGGCCCTAGTTCACACAGGACTTTAGCGTCATCCCTATGTAAGTAATAAGAGGATTTTGACATCCTTCAATTCAATCATAAATAATTAGTTTGACCTTTGACCCTATCTTTCCCAGACTACATCCACTTTATCTCTTGTATACCCATTTTTTAAAAAAACATTAATTTGACCCTGCACAAAGGTCATAGAATGTAATGTAAAGGCTAAATTTTGTACATTTTTTGATTTGATGTTTGATGAAAATGTTTGAAAAGTTAATACTTTAATGAAGTCCCACACAATGTACTTGCGAGGGAATGGTTAGAAAAACCACTTATAGATCCATACACAATTTATTAAAAACAATAACTTTTATTTAATTAGCTTTTATTAATAGATATTAATTTTCTGCTCTTCAAATTAGCTCGATGTTGTGGTTTGAGTTCGACCACAAACGTTAAAAATGTTCTACAGACTGTGAACTTTTCGATTTTAATGTTAAATATGCCCTAAAAACATAAAATCATATCAAACTAGAACCATTTTTAAATTCAAACAAATTTTGTTCATAACAACAAATTTTCACACACTTCATTCCTTCATTCTATACCCAACCAAAATGTATGAGATAAATAAACAACAACATGTGAGTCGAATGTGTTGTGTACCGTACCGTGTGTAGGTAGCAAGTCAAGCTGTCAATCGAGTTTCACACTCGAATTAATTTCAAATGATCGAACGACCCGAAAACCCCATCAAAAACCACAAAGTTGCGTTTGATTCCATTTGATTTTCATGTGAGAATGATGTTGTTTTTGTTTATAGCCATTTGCATTTATTTCCTCTTTTAAATTATTGTTAATAATTTTACATTCTTGTGTACGAGTATTGTCGTTTTTTTTTTTTTTATTTTTGTGTTTTCAATTTTGTGACAAAATTTATTTGAATGTTTATCTAATTTTTGAACATTTTTATTCGCGCAAAAAGCATATATCGTACACAAAAGCCACGGGCCGTGACTATAATACAACAAGTCGAATAGAGTGCTTATTGGCTTTGAATTGAATATGTGAATTTAATTATTATTCCCCTCTTATAAAAGCAATTCAGCAGACATACATTTATCTTCTCTGGTCATTGGCTAAATTTAATTTATTGAATTTAATTTTTTTTTTTAAATCAATCGCAGAGGGAATTGTTTTTGGTTTCTTTTTTTTTATAAATTTAGTATTTTTTTAAATGTTTTATAATAATTGTTTGTGTTTTTTGATCATTAGACCAGTTTTTTCAAAAAAATATTTATTGTTATTTCTTGATTTCTTTCAAAATAAAAAGTGTTTAAAATAAAGTAACTTAGTGACAAGTCGTGGGAATCAAAGTCATTTTGTGAAGATTTGCTTGAGCTTTAAGGGGGATTATGCTAAATTTGAGCTGTGAAATATGAGTATTTGCAAATTTTTGAATATTTTGGTGTTTATTTTCGATGAAACCACTGATTTCACAAGGTAATCAAAATTAATTACCAATATTGCAGGAAATTCTCATAGATATAGTCATTGAAGCCATCGTCACAGTTTGACTGAGTCAATGAAGATTAGTAATTGATTCAAACAACAGTTTAAGGAGTTTGATAATGTTAGTAACTTGCAGCTTGGTAATTTTTGTAGTTTGTAGTTTTGTATTTTTGTATCTTGGTACTTTGTAGTTTGGTAATTTTATAGTTTGGCAGCTAAGTAGATAAATAAAGGGGTTTACAATAAGGGCGGGTAGATGGGCAAAATTTCAATCGTGGCGTTTGCTGTGTGGCACGTAGCGCCGCCGCGCCGTCTGCTGGAACCACATGTCGTCTAGGTCCATATGGTTCAATTTGGGCCATAAGAAATTAGTTATCATCGTCATGTAGCACTCGCTGTTGACGGTGACCACCTCAATACGTCTTTTTCAAAAAAAGTACGGCCCAATTACGCGCGCCGCCGCGCCGGCCCAAAATCCACACCAAACGGTAACTTTTTGAGGATGCATTATCACCTGGTGAACATAGCGTGGGTTGGTGTCGTCCAATATGCGGCGAATTTGCTTGTTAACACAGCCATTCATTCTAAATAACGCCTCGTCACTAAAGATGATTGCGGGGTCCTCTTTCAAACGATTCAAAGCCCAGTCAGCGAGCGAACAAACAGC
Source organism: Eupeodes luniger (assembly GCA_951509635.1). Lineage (NCBI taxonomy): Eukaryota > Metazoa > Arthropoda > Insecta > Diptera > Syrphidae > Eupeodes > Eupeodes luniger. The sequence goes on from OX608075.1 coordinate 17,080,071, forward strand.
GTTGAATATAGTCATGAACTTTGAGCTCCTGGGTCAGTTGGATCTTGTACGGGTGTAGGTCCAAGTCCCGACGCAAAATTAGCCAAGTTGAAGTCTGCGAAAGGCCAAGTTCTTGTGCACGGCGAGGAATAGAGTGCCTCGGGTTCTGCTGTACACTTTCACGGACCGCTGCGATCTCGGCCGATTTTACGTTCCTTGAATGTACGGGTATTGGCTGATTATTAAGTGAACCGGTCTTCTCAAATTTGGCCACCAAACATCCAAACGTTGAAGAGTCGGCTTTGAAGGGCCACCACGTCAGCGTTAACGAACACTCATTTTGATAATAAAGTTTTATCATTTGAACTTGTCATGAAAATTTGGCATAAACAAAAGGTTTCACAAATGTCACAAAATGACCGCCAAAATCTACCGTTCCAATTAAAATAGTTTTGAAATTTTGTAGCTTTGTAACATGCAGCTAAGTAATTTTGTGGTTTGATAATTTTTAGTTTGGTATTTTTGTAGTTCATTAATTTGTTGCTTGAAAATTTTGTAGTTTGGCAATTTTGTAGTATCGTAATTTTATAGTACGGCAATTTGGTTATCTGTTAATTTTGCAGTTTGGTAATTTGTAGTTTTGGTAATTTTGTAGTTTGGTGATTCTGTAGTTTGAAAACTAGGTAGTAAGGCACTTAGGAAATTAGTTTTGAAATTGTGTAGTTTTGTAACATGCAGCTAAGTAATTTTGTGTTTTGATAATTTTTAGTTTGGTATTTTTGTAGTTCATTAATTTGTTGCTTGAAAATTTTGTAGTTTGGCAATTTTGTAGTATCGTAATTTCGTAGTACGGAAATTTGGTTATTTGTTAATTTTGCAGTTTGGTAATTTGTAGTTTTGGTAATTTTATAGTTTGGTGATTCTGTAATTTGAAAACTAGGTAGTAAGGCACTCAGGAAATTAGGGAAGTAGGTAAGGTAGTTAGGTAATTAGGTAGTTAAGTAGCTAGGTAGTTAGATAGTTAGGTAGTTAGGTAGTAAGGTAGTAAGGTAGTTAGGTAATTAAGTAGTTAAGTAGTTAGGTAGTTAGATAGTTAGATAGTTAGGTGGTTAGGTAGTAAGGTAGTAAGGTAGTAAGGTAGTAAGGTAGTAAGGTAGTTAGGTAGTTAGGTAGTTAGATAGTTAGGTAGTTAGGTAGTAAGGTAGTAAGGTAGTAAGGTAGTTAGGTAGTTAGGTAGTTAGGTAGTTAGGTAGTTAGGTAGTTAGGTAGTTAGGTAGTTAGGTAGTTAGGTAGTTAGGTAGTTAGGTAGTTAGGTAGTTAGGTAGTTAGGTAGTTAGGTAGTTAGGTAGTTAGGTAGTTAGGTAGTTAGGTAGTTAGGTAGTTAGGTAGTTAGGTAGTTAGGTAGTTAGGTAGTTAGGTAGTTAGGTAGTTAGGAAGTTAGGTAGTTAGGTAGTAAGGAAGTTAGGTAGTTAGGTAGTTAGGTAGTAAGGTAGTTAATTAGTTATGTTGTTAGGTAGTAATGTAGTTATGGCAGTAAGGTGTTAAGTAGCTAGAAACTGTTTTTATTTTTTACTATTTTAATTTTGTAGTAAGGCTACATTTAACGAATTTGAATTTTTCTTAAAACTCAAACTTAATTATTTGTCTACAATTTCTAATTACGATCAATTAATGCTATTCTCTCTTAGCTTAAAAATCCTATGTTTTTGGATGTATGTATGTGCCTTATTGTGAAAATACAAACATTTGGTGTTCCTTTATGTTCAAGAGGTAAGTTAAAAAAGAAATGTTTTTCGAATGAACTTAGACTTTGTTCATTTGTGCTTTAAACATTATACAAGATGCCTACATACTGATTTAACTGATACTATTTTACTTTGCCCATCCTGTTTTACCAATCCAAAAACAGAGACAATATGCGCCATTGCTATAAGTCGTTTTTCCGTTTGTCATTAAATAATTTCTTCTCTTTTTGCAAGAATGGCCAAAATGTTCAATGCTACATATGTACAATGTACATATATATGGAGGAACATTTTACACAGCATCCTCCCATCTAGCAAAGGACATAGCCGTATACACTGGAACGATGAAATCGTGACTTTAGATTATTTGCATACAGAATTCGAAAAATCATCGCGAGGGAATCTCTCCTTGGTCTATCCTTATATTTATTTTTTGTATATATCCTCAATTCTCATGGTCTCTTCCTCTGGGTTGGGATGTTGACGACGACGACGAACGACGACGAAGACGTTTGGAATTGTTGTTGGTTCTTTTCTTAGCCCAAAACCTGAGAAGAAGAAAAAGAAGGTTCCAAATTATTTACCCATAATGTTTGCTAAGAAAATTTCCACAGTTCTGGAGTTTATTTTTAATTCTCATTTGTTGGTTAATAACATTTTATCCTACGCTTAACATCATTGGCGCGCAGCCCAGGCAACATCTCTTTTTTGTGATGCACTGATGAAGCTGGATGCTGCAGCTGATGTTTATACGGTTGTGCTCTGCGCTGCACTGCACTGCACTACACTATGGTGCACTGCGATGGTGATGCTGTTCACCTGAACTTGGGGTAATTCCTCTGCGAGTTTTTGTGCACAGAAATTAATTCGATTCGCTGACTAAGTCGCTCCAGAGCTAAATGAGTTTCTGTCTTTCCGCTTTATATCTACCTTCAAAAAAAAAAAGAACTCCTATACGGAACTTACTTCTTTATAAGTTCACCATGATGATGGCACACTCAAAGCCTGGACTTAGAAGCTTGTGGACCTGGCCAACAAAAACAAACAAAAAATAACAACAATAACAAGCCAGAGTTATACAAAACAAACAAACATACAAACAAAAAAAGATCTAAAATGCAAGTCGGGAATCAAAGAATCTGGAAAAAGAATTCAAGACTCCTCTTGTGAAGATGTTTGTTTTGGTTGCGGGTTCTATGTTCAATTCCAGCTTCAGGGCTTAGAGAGAGGCTAATGCTGGATGTTGGTGATGATGCAGTCAATGGAACACAAAGGTATAAATGTGCAACTTTGGTTATAAAGGTTTCGGTTTGGTTGCTTGGTTATAGAGGATCTTTTGATGGTCATGGCGCGTTGTGTGTTTTCCTCCCGGTATGGTCCTAAGATGTAATGTAATATATCCGCGATTTGTACATGAAGAAGAGAGGCTGTGGCAGTCCACAGCCCTCTGCTGGAACTGGTGGAGCCAAGCGTGCTGTTCTGTTTTGTAAGTTTAGGAAAAGAGGAGACGCTATTGAGACATACACATAGAGCGAGGATGTTTTTGTGGGCGCCACATTTAGATGGGAATTTATAATGTTGTGCGGCAATTGTCCTTTGGTAAGGCGTTTGTTAGTTTCTTCTCTTTTTTTGTTTTGTTGTTGTTTTTGTATCGTAGTTAAGGTTTCTTTACTTTATTTATACGAACCTATCTACGAGAGTACATTTGAAAATTGAGTTTTGGTACACAATTCAATTGAAAGTATTCCTTTACTTCCTAAAACATATTTAGATGTCGTCAAATGTTTTAAGGGTGACGTATGGTTTTACTGTGTTGTTCTTTAGGGGGTTCAGACAGAGCTTATAATTTTTATTCAGCATGAAGATTTTACTAATGGTTAGATTTTATATATTTTTGAGATTAAGGATTCATTTTTTAACATTATTAATAATTTTGGATTTCAAAGGTACCTTTAAATTTAATATTACTGTTGGTCAAAAAATTTGTTAGAAATGCAAGAAATTGTAGTAAAAATGCCACTTAAATAGTTTACGAAGGTTAAGTTTTACACGGTGGCGTATGAGTTTTTTTTTTAAATTAAAGAAAAGTGCATGTGAGATATCATCAAAATTTTGAAACGAAAATGTCCAATTTTTCATAAATATGGAGCAAAATTCAGGCGAATTGAAAATGTCCCATTTTTCATATATATGGAGCAAAATTCAGACTTAATTTGACATATGGCATGAGTTATCTTTTAGTTTTAGGTTTATTTTCGTAGACCTTCTACTTCAAAAAACCCCTCAAGAAAAAGTCTTAGGGCCTAAAATCGCATGCATTCAGTGGCATTCAGTTTTCTAATGTAGCAAGTAATACACATCGATATCTTTCAACCCCAGTAAATTATCATTAATCATAGATCGTTTCTTCAATCCACTAATCGTTCCTTTTTTGGAATAGGTTAGGTCCCATCACACGACCAGCTCCAAAAATGCATTAAACATTGTCATGTCACGTTAAGGATGCAGAGGCTTTTCAATACTCATTCTTGGATTTACCGAACCTTAAATGAAACGATTCAGCCTATTAACGTGATTTCCAAAGTAAAATGTTGCTTTATCGCTTAATTGAAATTTTGCTTTATCACTGAAGATGATTTTTCGATAAAAATTCGAATCATTTGCGCGCATCTCAAAAAACAAATTAGCAAAAGTAAAAGTTGTTGGTGATTGAAACAATTGAGTTTTGTCTTTTAAAAGCTTTAAGACCTTAAACTTTATAAAATCCTAATTCCAAAGATCCACAAGGAATCAAAAAACCTGGGTTTTCGTCAAAAGCGGGCAACAGCAGCAATATTCTCAGTTTTTTTTTAACGACGCGGACGTATTAAAATTTTTCGAACGGTGAAATACAGACTCTTACCAATTTGAATGCGTTCTTGAAGTATTTATATTAAGTAATGGAATTGTATTTAATTACCCGTGTTTTTTTTGGCATTCTATAAATAGTATAGTAGAAAATTCCCAAAAAAACCCATCGGCAGTAGCCAGATGTTTGTATTTAAAAGTTTTAACCAAACAATTTGACATAAAATAAAAACTTCAAGAAGGGGGTTTGCTCGTAGACTATTAAATTAACATGTGGTGTTGAAGCAAGCTTGAAGCTCGCCTCAATTCTTTATATACCTGAATCGAGCTTAAATGAGCTTGATTCGACTCGATTCCGGTCGGGGATCGGAGTCGAGTCAAAATTTATGAAGAAAAACCTGTATGGGGGAGTTGGTTTTACAGATAATGCATTATGGTCTGTTTATTTGCATGTTTGTGAACAAAAAATATAGTTTTGTTTTTGTCAAATAAAACAAAATATTCTTATATGGTGCTGAACTATTCAGTTCTTCATTGTTTAACACGAGTCAAACTCTCTCACTTGCACTTCATAAGAAACATCGAAACACCATTTGCATTTTAGAAAGTGCTGTCAAACTTAATCATTTTTAAATCTTTTTGTGCGGTGGAAACACCACAAAGATTTATTTAATCTAAACTGAGATAAACCTTTGGTGGAAACATAGCAAAACTTAATTATCTTTTCTATTGTTTTCTCATTAACAAAACTAAATAATATCAACAGTATCTAACAGATTGATTTTTTCCCCAATGGAAAACGCATGATTCCAAATGCACAATTACTCTACGAACACAGCCATCGAGATACAAATGCAATATCAATCGTACCAACATTTGAGAACGAAATCACATAAGATCCATTCGAGACTCGTATAAATGTCAAAAACTAATCCATAGTAAAATTCTACTCTTACTTTTATCGGTAGTATTCATACTGCAGATATTGTTTTTGTTATTCGTGTAAGATCCTACTATACTATTGATAGATTTTCCAACAAAACACGGGTATTGTCAAAGGTCAGAAAAAGTCAACTTAACAAATGACAAGTGCTTAAATATCGGCTATTGAAAATGAAACCTCTTTTTAGAAAATCATTATCACCTATCAAAGTTCGAATGCTGATGTCAATGTTAACGTTATTATATTACTGTTTTGTTTTCCTCACTTAAAAATGTTTTTAAATTCCTTAACTGCGCCATAAAGTTCTAATTCAAAAACTACCACCAAAACTTCCTTAATGACTCACGCTAGTTTATGTAAATTTTTAATTATATTTCCTCGAATTAATCTATTTTGCAATGGTGATTTATATTGCCAATTTCAATTAAAAACAAAATATTCAAGCCATGATATTTCAATTTCACCATTTTAGACAACAGAGGTATGCTGCAATGCATAATGTCATTTAAAAATACATTTGATATCATTTTGTTACGAAAAAAAAAACAATATCTTTAATTCCTGGCGTCGCGACTTAAGAAGAAGCATGCATTTGAATCACTTATCCACATGCCACATGAAAAACAAAAACAATCAAAGACATAATGAACCGAATGATTGTTCACTAAATTATTTAGGCTTATTGAATATATGTGAATGTAAAATGGCTCTGATCTTTATCTCTTATTCTGCAGCACTAATATAATCCTCCCAAATCACACATTAAAATAACTTATTACTAAAAGCTATCTATCTTAACTAAGCTACGCTGCATATATGTATGCATTTTAAGAAAAACAAATAAAAATCTTTTAAACAACCAAACAAGAATTCGAAGGAAAATAAATAAACATAACAATTGTGGATGTGCATCATCGTGATAGATCCGCAAAAAAATTAAACAACAAAAAGAACAACAATAAAATAAAAATGCTTATAAATAAGTGATTTACGACAAAGGGAATTTATTTCAGCAATTTTTTGGCCAATTTCCAAGATATTCCACCAATCAATACAACAGACAAAACTCCTGATGCATGCGATATGCAAGCAGCGAAATGAGATGTGGATGCATTTTTTATTTGTTTGGTGTCTTAAAAAGCGTGAAACGCATCTGTCACTACACTTTGAGATGGGCGAGTGACAAAACGTCACACTTAATAGCCGCATCAGACTCATATACACACTCAAAAACGCACATCACACACACAGTCGTGCATAATGCATAAGGATGAGCCCGGTGGTGGTGGTGCTGCAGTGAGGCGCATAATAGCGCAATCGACTTAAAAATTCTTCGATAAGTAAAATTAGATTATTGATATAAAGGAAAACTGCATCGATATGAAATTGGCACATGATCAGCGTGTTTTCGCTTCTGATGGCGGATTGGTGGATTCGTGGATTGTGTGATGCACCAGACGTCAGTTATTCAGATTCAAATTCAAAAAGAAGTGTGTGAGGTTGAGGACTGCGAAGACTGAGGACCGAGGACGCACCTTATAATGTTACAAGTTTCGAGAGGAGAAGGATAAAAGGGGGTGCAGATACCCATCAGATTGACGGGTGCTTTGAGAATATCTATAGCTTGTGCTGCAGCAAGGATATTTTAAGAAAGACAAGATAATTATTTTATTTTTTGTATTCTATTTGAAATTTTATTTTGCAAATTGAAATATTTTTACTTTGATATTTCGTCTGGGTGCATTGAAATTGTTTTGTATCTCTATGGGACTTAGCATTTGGGGATGACCTTTTCAAATAAGGTTTTTCTTTTTTATTTCATTTATGTGATTTGGCAAATAATACAATTCGATTCGATTAATTTCAATAAAGCAATTAAGATTATATTTTGTTTTTTCTCGTGTCGTCGAGAGATCGGCATTTGCATAAGAATTGTGTCAATTGGCATTTGAGATTAACAAAACAAAAAATAAATAAATGAAGAAAATTAATATTATTTTTATCACATTCACCATGAACAACCATGAAGTGGACTTTTTTGGTGTTGTTGTAATTTGATTGTGATTTTTATATTTTTATTTTTTAGTTTTTTTTTTCGATATTTATGTAATTGCGTCGAATTGCATTATATTGGCAAAGGAGGGATCAATTTATGTATTTGTGTTTTTTTGGGGATGTTGATTGTGCAATGAGAATTTGATGGTCAGATCCAAAAACAGAAAACAAAATAAATAATAAAATGAAGGTTTTATGTTCAAGATGATTTGACAAATATCAAAATAAATTAGTGCACAAAATGGTCAACAGATATTTTTTTTTGTATTTTTGTTGGCAAGAAAAATAAAAATAAAATTTGATTTTTTATTTAATTGTAAAGTGCAAAGTTGTCTTTATTTTTTTATTTTTAAACCATCAGATTCGAAGAGTGATTTATTTTGATATTTAAAATTAGAATGGAAAATTTTCAAAAATTGATTCAATAATTAAATCAGTGAAATATTAGGTGATGGGTTACTTCCAGTTACTGATTCAGTCGCAAATTTCTTAAAATTGGGAAGAAATGTCAAGAACTGGTTGTGTGATTTGGTATAGGAATATGTGAACAACACCTAAATTACGTAAGATTTGCGGACGATTTAATCCTTATTTCTACAAGAGCTGTACACATACAGAAGATGGCAACAGAAATCAATAGCTTCTATAAAACCTATGGCCTGCAAATCAACAAATCAAAAACATAACATAAATAGAAGATATAATTCTGGACGAAATTAAAATTGAATACTTAAAAGACTACTTGTTATACTTAAAACAAATAAAATCTTTTAAGGACGTAGAAAATAAAGAAACTAACAGACGCATCACACACATCTTGAAACAATTTTGGAGCCTAAAACAGATTTTAGTAGTACCCGTAGCGTGATGGTTAGTGCGTTGGACTGTCATGCAAAGGGTCTTGGGTTCAATCCCTGCCTGTGCCACCTAACTTTTTTCACGGGTACTGCCTCTTGCGAGGAATTGACAAATTCTCCAAGAGTAATTCTTGTCATGAAAAGTGCTTTCTCAAATTAGCCGTTCGGATTCGGCATATAAACTGTAGGTCCCTTCCATCTCTGACAACATTACTCGCACACAGGGATGGTTGAGAGTTGTAAGTCACTAGGCCCTGGTTCTTCATGGATTGTTGCGCCACCTAATTTATTTATTTATTTATTTAAAACAGATTTTAGAGCTAGACCAAAGTATAGAAACACGAAAATATCTCTTCGACTCCGCTATTTAACCGAAGCTTACATATGGGTTACAAACCCTGAGCTTGACTCCAAAATTAATTGACCAGCTAAGCTAAGGATCTGTCAGACAAAAATGGAGAGAAAAATCCTTAATATAAAACCCAGAGAAAGAATAAGAAATGAAGAAATCCCGCAACAATATCCGAATAACTGACGTAATAGATAGAACGAAAAGACTTAAATGGAGTTGGGCAGGACATACATTGCAAGACCTCAGGATCAACGATGGATAAAGATGACAACAAAACGGAGACCGGAAAGTAAGAGACCAACATAACCACCGAACACGAGATGATGCAATGATGCAAAAACTAGAGACATATGGGATCGGGATGCCTTGAGGGAGACTTATACAAGCAACTAATACAAAAAATCATATTCAATTTCCATTATAAGTTTCCAAATTTAAGAAACTAAATTAAAATTTAGAATTGCTAAACATACATTTTAAATCTAAACTATTAATTTTTATATTATTTATACAAAATGTAAAAATTTTCAATTACTTTTTAAGTTAAAACTGTATAGAATTTCAATAACATGGCAGTAAAAGCTAAGATAATAATAGTAATAATAAAAAGAGGCTGGGATGCGACCCACACTGATAACTTCCCATCCCGTCTGTCGATTTGTCTTGCTTAAAAGCTTGTACGTTTTCGTGTTTTGTTAAAAAAGTTATCAGTTGAATTATTCTAAAAAAAATTAAAAATAACCAATAATATTTTGCATATGATGAAATAGTTTGATTTCAAAATCTATTTTTTTTTTTTACGAGATTTTTAGTCGAAACCAAATTTTTACCAATTTTGCGTACTATTTTTTGTAGATTTTAATGTTTTTTTTGTTGGATTTTAATAAAAATTTACTGAATTTCAAAAGTTATATTTTCTGTGAAATAAAATTAGTTTGAAGCCAATATTTTTAATTTTTGGAAAGATATTTGAGTCGAAAGTAAATTTTTATTAAGTTTTAGTATTGTTTTTCAGGTGTTTATTTTTATCATCTTTTAGTAATGTTTTTTTAGGTTTTTATTTTTTATAAAAAAAAAACTGTTAATTCGATTTTTCTCAAAATCTTACCGAATGTTGAGAACAGTATTTCTTATAAGACAAAATTAGTTTAAATCCATAACCTAAAATTTTTGAAAAGATATTTGAATCGAAAATCAATTTTTACCAACTTTTATTACAAAAACTGTCAGTTTGATTTTTCTCAAAATTTTACCCAATGTTAAAAACTGTATTTCTTATTAGAAAAAAATAGTTTGAAGTCAATATCTCAAAGTTTTAAAAAGATATTTGAGTCGAAAATTAAATTTTTACCACCTTTTAGTAATGTTTTTTTGTTTTTTTTTTTTTTTGTAAAACAAAGTGTCAATTCGATTTTTCTCAAAATTTTACCGAATGTTGAAAACAGTATTTATTATTAAAATTAGTTTAAAGCCATAGTATTCAATTTTTACCAACTGTTATTAATTTTTGTTGAGCTTTTTTTTTGTAAAAAAAACTGTCAATTCGACTTTTCTCAAAATTATACCTGATATCGAAAACATTGTTTCTCATTGCATAGAATTATTTTGGGGGTTGGGTTCGATATACTGTATGGATCAAATTACTGTATTTAAAATACTGTATCTCAAAATACTGTATTTTAAAATACTGTATGTACAAAATACTGCATGATCAAAATGCTGTATCTCAAAATTCTGTATTTCAAAATTCTGTATATCAAAATTCTGTATTTCAAAATTCTGTATTTCAAAATGCTGTAAATAAGGCTAAAAAATAAAAATCGTTTTGACAATGTAAAAAAGTGCGCACATTTTTACATTATCAAAACAATTTTTATTTTTTAGCCTTATTTACATCAGCATTTTGAAATACAGAATTTTGAAAACAAAATACTTTTTTTTAGGAAAACATCATAATATTTTTTCTAATATATTTCCCTTGAACAATAACATATGTACCTATGATAATTCATGTCTTTGAAATAATAAAAACAAAAACAAGATAAATGGTATCTTCTTAGTTTCTCTTTCTCATTATCTTCTTCTTAGTTATTTCTATTTGTATCTATCTCAAATTTGTACATGAATTTTTCCTATCATCATCAACAATTGCAGCAAACTTACTGATCTGTCAAAACTTCCAGTATTATACAGTATTATAAGATACAGTATTTTGATAATACAGCATTTTGAGACACAGTATTTTAAATGTACAGTATTTTGTAATACAGAATATTAATCATACAGTATTATGACCATACAGTATCGTACAGTATCATATAGAATTTTGACCATACAGTATTTTAAAATACAGCATTTCGACCCGCTCCCTTATTTTGGAGATAAAATTATGTTTAGTTCGTAAAATATTCGAGGTGACAAAAATGTTTTTAAGTTTTTTTGATTTATAAAAAAAACCGTTAATTGGAATTTTTTCCAAAAATATATTTTTTTGGTATCACGTTACAATATATGAAATAAAATTTAATTTAAATCTGTAGCGTTATTGGTTAGTGAAATATTTCGGGTTAACCAAAATGTTCACGTTTTTTTAAATTGCTATGTTACCACCCACCCAATTTGTTTGAGAGTCCTTTAGGCATTATTATCTGTATATCAAAAATTATTTGAAGTCGATATCCCTACTGGTCCTTGAGCTATGGACGACGAAAAAAACGTCGCGAACGTGCCTACATACGCACGCACAGATATCTCTCTAAAAATCTTTTATTTCAACTCTAGGGACCTTTAAATGTCGAGAAATGTCAAAATTTTCAATTCGACAAATCGACTTCCTATGGGAAGTTAATAATAATAATAATAATAATAATAATAATAATAATAATAATAATAATAATAATAATAATAATAATAATAATAATGATAATAAAATTTGTTTAACAAACGCATTTTGCGGCAGACAACAAGTTTAAACTATAAATTGTTCCTTATTAATGATTTGACCATTCTACAGTCGTTGTATTAACTCTACTGAAAGAAATGTTAGCAGATGGACAAATTTGAGTCCACAGTTTTAGAAAACGACCTAAAACCACTTTCTTACGTTGAAAAAATTCAATATCTGCAAACAATACCTCCGTGTTACCTGACAGAGTGTACAGGAGAATCCGAGGCCTTAAATTTGCTCAATCTTACCTATCAAAGTAATGTAGCGGGTATACCCGAAAAAATAAACTGACAAACGCGATCTGAAGGTAATCCACCAAAAAGCCACTGTCCACAACGACTTTATAAACAAAATAATTAACTGACATTTTTAAATTGATCAAACTGCCACAAAATTAGAAACAAATTTCTTATATGCAGGCTACTCTTAAAATTAGACACAATAGGACGGTATTTCCTCAAATACATCTTGATAGCATAGAAATGACCATTGTCCACTTTCTCTCGACATCCTATGTCTAGAAAACCCTAAAGAATCTACTGTCACATCAAATTAGCGACATTGTTTTCTTTTTATTACCTTTCGCTTCTAATTTGTTTCACACTGTATCTTATAAGGGTGTTCAATTGATTGATCATATGATCACGCATTTACACATTTTTATTAGACTCACCGACGCATATAAGGGTTCTATAAAAACCTATCCACCCTCATCATTCCTTCTTCATAAAGAGATAAAAGTAATCTTTTTTTTTTTAACTCAAACCCTAACCATTCAGACAATTTGGAACCAAATTTTATCACTTCTTATTTAAACAAAACAACAATAAATACAAAAAGTAATATTTAAGCAGATGTAAACAAAAACAAATCATTAGCATTCACCTGACGATGACGGCCGGCGATGAGGCCCCAAAGGCATCACGATATAAATATAGGTATCTGCTGCATAAGTAAGATCACAATAGCACGCTGCTGTCCAAAATCCCATTCTTTATATGATGACGATGGGCTGGGGCTCTTTTCGAGAAGGCACAACTTGCGTATCTATCTACAGCAAACATCAAGAGCTGTCCTTATCCTTATTCATTTAGGCCATCACTTACTTACGCGCTTTAACTTTACACAGTGAATTTATGAGTAATTTATTAACGCCCCCGAGTTATCACCTGCGCAATGCGCTTCACGCATGTGAAAAGACTCCGTGAAAAAAAAAACAAAACAAAGCCACAATTCTCAAACCTATGGAGTGTGGTGTGATAAGATAAACTATGACTATGGTTGCGTCCGTGTCCCACAACAATGGCATTAATTTAATGCGTTAATTTGTTAGCATAAAATTGAAATAAATTCTATTTCACTTCAATTTTTTGTTATTTTATTCACTGCACACTGCACTTTGGGGAGGAGTGAGACTTATTATAGTTAAAGTGAAGTGAGTTTCAGTTTGAATGTGAGTATAAGTGGCAAAAGAATCACCTGAATTAACCTTTTTTTTTTTTAACAGTTGTTGTTGAGAAATTAAATAACAAATAAGAGCCTCTTTCTTTTAATGTTCATATACGAAGCCTAAAGCCGTCAAAATATGTTCGGTACTTAAAGAAGATTACAAATTTATTATATGTGGTAATTCTTTTTGACAATACTATGGAGAACAAACAATCATAAAATATATGCGATCCAGTTTGGATTGAGTGAGTTTTAAGGCCGCAGAAGGCTTAAATATTTAAAGCCCCAGCCCATATCAGTTTATGTATAACTTAGGAAAATACTTTTGCTGATATTTCCACGATAAAATGTCTCCAGGTAAGCTTCTTTACTTTAACAAATATTACTAGCGTTTTATTGGCAATTGTATGTTTAGTTTGGAGCTTTGAAAATTGATAGTTTTGAACATTGAACGGAACCAAAAATGAAATGGAACCAAAAATGTTAAGGTGGCTTAACGTCAGTAGACCGTATATTATATGAAATAACTTTTAATATTATTATGCTCTCTTGTATATTCCCAGTTTTGACCGATCAAACAAGGTCGAAATGGACAAAAACATCTATTTTCAAAAACTGTATGAACATAAATTCATGAGTTAATGTAAAAGTTAAAGGTTAAAAGCTAAAGGCTATCCAAAAAGATGTTTTGTTTTCAATATTTTTTTTTATGGCAACTATCACTTTTGAAGTTTGTTTTAACATTTGACAGGTAAAAACTACGTCATTTCTAAAAATTGAACGATACTTTAAACAAGTTTTGAAATTATTCAAGTTAACTGAAAAATGTTCACCAATTTCCAAACTGAAGGAATAGTGAAACAGGTTGAACAATTTTAATTATTTGGACATGTAAGTTTTACTTCTTCTACAGTTTTGTGAATTTTTGAACATTTTTCAGTTAGTCTAAACAATTTTTTAGCTCTTAATGTTCATATCGTTCAAACTTCAGGAATGACTTTATTTTTCTTGTCAAATGTTAAAAAAAAAAACATCTAAGGAATCAAAACCGTGAACGTGGGTCAAGAACAACTGTGGTTTCAAACCGGTCGATCACCAGCAACAATACGAAGATACGATCATTTTCGGGGTCTTTAAAATACATCAAAATATTCCTGATTTTAGGTCTCCGAATATCCAAGAACAATTTTTAAGAAGTCCTTTGCCACTGTTTTAATACGGTTTTTGTGGAATTGAAAGATATTGACGTAATCAAATAAAAATCGCAATTTCGTAAAAAAAATGTCCTGATCGTGTCATTTCTCGAAGAAGCGATAACAATTGGTCACAGAGATCTTGTGAATTCAGTACTTTAAATTTTTAATTTGCGATCTATAGCAACTTTATGGCAAGTAAGTATAAATAAATTAGGTGGCACAATAGTCCGTTGAGAACTAGGGCCTAGTGACTTACAACTCTCAAGCATTCCTGTGTGCGAGTAATGTTGTCAGGAATGGAGGGGACCTACAGTCTTAAGCCGAATCCGAGCGGCTAATTTGAGAAAGCACTTTTCATGACAAGAATTACTTTTAGATGATTTGTCAATTCCTCGCAAGAGGCAGTACCCATGAAAAAAAAACTTTAGATAGCCCAGGCAGGGATTAAACCCAAGATCTCTGGAATGACAGTCCAACGCACTAACCATCTCGCCACGGGTACTAGAGGCAAGTATTGCATTTGTAAAAATTTCGAACTCGAAATATGATATGATGGAGAAGTCGAGACTCGACAAAATTTTCATGAGCCTTTTTTCTGCCAACAAATATATTTCTTTACTATGTGAATAATACCTGATTTCAAGAAGCTAAGCGTTCTTGAATATTATTTCTGCTAGAAATAGTCGTAATGAAAATTATGGCATCTGCGGTCAAAAGTCGAATTATTAAAGAATTTTTAATAAAAGTGATTGTGTTAATTTTTGACTCAAAAAATCAAAGATTTATTTTTTTTAACTTATTTCTTCATTATTTAAATACCCGTTGCCTTTAATGTTTTTCTATGGCATCTTTACGAAAGGTCTTTCAGTTTAAGAAAAAAAAACAACATATTAGGGAGGGGACTTTTAATTTTTAAAGAAGACCACCATTCTAGAATTAATATAAAAAAATTTCTATTAAAAAGAGAAACATAAATGACAATCTGAAAACAATATTGATTGCCTCCATCACTAAATATTTTACTGCCCTTCATCAAAAAAAATCATGGCGGACAAGATGTACCAACTACAGCCATCTCGAATTTCCCCCAACAAAATCTAACAAAAACATTTTTGAAAAATTCGAAACTGATATTTTATTTAAATTTACAATAAACCCAGCCCTATAGTTTAGGTAGATATATAAAATCTTCAAAACAAATCCAATCCAATAAACTACAACAGGAAAACCAAAAATTATAATCACAATAAAAAAAATAGAAAAGAATAAACAGAAAAATATAAAAATTAAAAGAACAACCTTAAATACAAGTAAAAATCAAAAATTCATAGTGCAACCGACCCACACAAGAAAAATCCAAAAACTTATAGTTCCTTTAAATTTAATGGGCTTCAATACCTATCCAAGGGGGGACATTAAATTAACAAAAAACCAAAAGTCTTATACAAAAGCCGCCATATACCCTGTCAATCTATTATTTTCTTTTTTATATTATTAAATGCCAGCTATAATGTAAATTAATGCCTCACAAATATATATCGGCTATACAAAAATGTTGGTTGTCCTAGACCGGACGGTACCGGTCAATACCGTCATCGTTGTCGGTCGTCTGCGCGTCCGTTCGTCTATGCATGCATCTAGTTAACTATTTCAGTTTGATATGTAATTTATTCCATGCTCGTTTATTGGTCGCATCCCTGATTTTGGGTGGCGATAAGATACATATTATATTCTATACCTTCATAGTATATGTGATGGTGACTTTAGGACCTTTAGAGACATATCGGCGTCATTGTGTGTTTTGGAAAGTTAAAACCTGGCGAATGGATGGGGGAAACATTTATACCCAGTCCAAATCTAATAGGTGACAACTTCGTGCCTCGAGCCTATTGAAATCGTAACAGAGGATCAGCTTGCAGCTCTTTGCTGATACATAAAAATGCCGATCCTTAAAACTATACCCGTACATACGAGTTTAAACGATAAGAATTTAAAAAGAAGAAATAAAAGTTGCTGAGAATTTTTAATTAGTCTTCAATTAGTCTCGTGACAAGTAATACAAAAGGCTGATGGGAAGAATAAAATGAACAAACAGGGTGCTTGAATGTTTCATGATTCCTAAACCGGACTATTTAATGTTAAATGGATAAGTTAACATTTTTGATAGCATATCATTTAATTAGAAAATTGAAATTCATAGCAAAATTAATGATATACCACACCTTTGGATTTGAGAAGATAAAAAATTGAAGTATTAATTCTGAAAATTAATGAAGTTTCTTCTTTTAAATAATTTTTAAAAATTTCAGAGAAAAAGAATAAAATCTAAAAATTTTATTAAAATGTTTACCCGGGCGCCATTTACTCTGGATGTGATTTACTTGAATACTACGTTTAAAGTTATAAAAAAAATAAAAATAAATTAGGTGGCGCAACAGTCCGTAGAGAACCAGGGCCTAGTGACTTACAACTCTCAACCATTCCTGTGTGCGAGTACTGTTGTCAGGGATGGAGGGGACCTACAGTTTTATGCCGAATCCGAACGGCTAATTTGAGAAAGCACTTTTTCATGACAAGCATTACTCTTGGAGAATTTGTCAATTCCTCGCAAGAGGCAGTACCCGTTTTTTTTTTTTTTAAATTAAGGTGGCACAGGCAGGGATCGAACCCAAGACCTCTCGTTTAAAGTTAGTTTTTGGTAAATTCTGAAAAATATTTGTATTCGTTCCTTTTTCAACACCTAACAGGAAAGGGAAACCATCATATTTACTGATCTTTACTTTTCGTTGAACAATTGTTAGATTTTATTCAATCCTACAAAAATCAGTAAATTACTAAACTTTCTTAACTTTGACTTTGTCAGTTTTTAATGAGGAATTGCGGCTAATTGGTAATTTTGTCACTTTTTTGTGAAATTTCATAGATTTCTTCTTACTGTTTTTACTGTTTTCCCCCTCCCCCTTGTAGACTATTTTCAACCACAACTTACAAAATTTGATCAACACATTTTTTTGTAACCCCCCTTCCCCTGTGAAAAATACTACGGGCGCCTGTTGACGTTGTATACACAATTTAATTTCAATAATTGATGCGTGGTTGATTCCCTGCATGGTGGTTTAACCGTGGGTTAAAATTTGTATAATATGTGCTAAAAGTTGGTTTAACCTTATTGAATTACGAACATTTACTGAAATTTAACGAATGCTTAACCATTGATTAAATGTTGACCCGAGTACCTAAACTTAGGCTCGTTTCACACTACACGGTTGTGACCGTACGGCAAAACACCGGACGGCGACATTTTGTTAGAGGTGCGAAGAAGAGCATATACGGTCACGGCAAAATGCCGGCGCCGCGCAATTTATCAACCGTCTACTGCCACTACAGTATACGGCAGCCGGACGGCGCGATAAGCTTAGTGGCGTACGAGACGAAATGCATGTATTCACATTATACGATTTTATTCGTGTGGCAGAGTTCGATCAGCCACTTCGAGACCTGTGAAAAAGTATACTAAGCGTAGGAATTATGCATACATCGTGTTTTACCGTACGGTTAAAACCCTATAATGTGTAATTAACCATTGATCCGGTTTATGCCGTCCGGTTTTTTTGCCGTATGGTCAAAACCGTGTAGTGTGAAACGAGCCTTAGGTTTAAGAATAAGTGTGGTGTCAGTTTTTCATGCGATTAGTTTTCAAGTTAACAATTGGAGAAAATTAAAAGAAAATTGTATTTGATTTAACTGGGAACGTATCGGAATCCCGCTATTTAAAATCTTGTTTTTAAAAAATCCCGAAAAAAAAGTTTTAAAATCCCGAATTTATTTATTTATTTATTATTATTTATTTTTATAATTTTGATTTATCAACCAAAACTAGTTGTTTAATTTTAAAAAATCGGGATAATACAAAACGGGATTATAAAAAATTTGATTATAAAAAACGGGATTACAAAAATCGGGATTATACAAATCTGGATTTAAAAAAACGGGATTTTAAAATTGGGATTTTAAGAAACTGGAATATAAAAACCGGGATATCGAACCCAACCCGTTTTAACTCACTTTAAAGACTTAACCTTTTTATCAAAATCCTAAAGAATAGTTATATCTTCAACCTCACATCAAACCTGTTTCAACCATTATGTTTTATTTCAATATCAATCATTATATAAACTTCTTTTATTTATTTGACAGTTTAACAAAATGGATAGAAACAGTTGCGCATAGTTTTGCTGAAGGCTATGAAGGCTTAGACTTTCCAGGGTGACGTTAGACTTATTATTGAAGTTTTTAAATGTTGGGGACTATGTCAAAATGATGAAAAGTCAAAATTATTTAATTGTGAAGAGTTTCTTGGGTATTTCCTCATGCAATTTGATTAATAAGAATCCTTGTAGATAAAAATGACTCTGTTTTAACTCACATCTTACAAACTGACCATTTGCAACATTGTTGTAGAAAATAGTAAGCTTTTCATTATTGAAATAGATAATTTATGTTGTGAGAAATTTGAGCTTAAAATTTTAGATCTTTATTAACAAAGCTAAACCCTTTTCTCTAAATATCTTAATTTAAAGTCAAATTCCGCTAAAACTTTAAACCCTTTCATGCTTCTGCTACCATAATCTGACATCTTTACCTATAATATCACAAATGAAAAGCCATTTCCAAACGTACACATATTTATATGGTACATTGTATAAACGAATATGCGATGCCGCTATTGTGTAGCGCATTCCTACCTTCAATATTACGAGTATATGTGTTTATTCCTAAACTAAATTTTGTGGTATTCCAACCATTAACCGCAGCGTAAACATATTTCCCTATAGCAAATCCACTTCATAAATCCCGAACGAAAACTGTCAAGCTTATACAAATGGAGTTAAGGGCTCTGATGTGATGGTGTGCCTGTGCTTGTGCTTATATAGCCGGAAGCTTGTTATCATAAAACAGGGAAACAATATCATAAAGGAACCATAAACAGGATACAATTTAATAATAACCTCCCCTCCCCTTCCAACGCAACGCTCTGAAAACCCAACTCCATTCAACTCATATTATGAAAGGTAGGTACTATAACTACGTTTTGGTGATGCATATTGTTGAAAGTCATATATACGTATGTATGTATGTACACATCCCTTTTGGCGTTTTCCTGACTTCAACAAAGGACTCGCTATGGATATATAGGTTAGGTATCCTTATATGATGCCCCATTCAATGGTGTATTATATGCCCTTCGCTCCAAATATTCTTATACATCGTTCATTCATATGTAGCATAAGGATAACAATATACGCGGGATATTCTACGTGTTATTTGTGTAAAACTTTGTTATAAAGTTTGCTGCGGTGCGGTATGCATAAAGCAAAACAAGGATTTTCTATACGAGAGTATTGGAATATGTGCTTGTGACAAAATTTCATGTTTATCACGCTCAGTGTGGCAGACCCTTGGGGTTTGCCGGATTACTTCTGCCGCATATTTCATGCTAAATATAATATACCTATACACTAAGCTCTACATCTATAACTTGGTATGGCTTATACAAGGAGTAAGCCAACCAAAAAAGGGTTGGAAAAACTTGACTTTAACACAACACGAACATTCCATCATCCCCCCCACTAGAAATATGTATGTTCTTATAACTTATAAGTATTGTTATGGCGTGCAACAGTGTCGCGCATACTTTTCAATATACAAAGTTAATAAACTTGTCAAAATCTCTCAAGTTTTTGTGTATACTCGAGTTCTTGGGTAAATATTGTGGATTGTTATGATATTGCATTTTGGGAGTTAGTTAACTTTGTTGGGAGAGGGAATTTTCAGAGATTGAATATTATGTTTTGAAATACTTATAACAAAATTCATCAGCCCTTTTTGTGTATCAGATACACAAGGTTTTGAAAGCGTGAATGGAATTTCAAAAGATTTTTCGGAAGTATTTGAATGTTTTAAGAAGAAAGCTAATTTAAAAAAGAAATATGGGTTACTTATATAAACAATTGACATTTAAACAAATAAAAAGTGATGAGAATGATAAAATAAATCGCTGTTAACCTTAACGAACTACCGTTTATTTTGCGGGAAAATTATGCAATGACTTACTCAAAGACTATTAGAACAGTTGACTCCTCTGATTTTTTACTTTATTTTATATTTTAAAAAATAGCTTTTTTTTATTCATAACTCTTTTTTGGAACACAAGAGTAAGCAAAAATTAAACTTCTAAAGAAATGTTTCATAAACACTTTCTACAGACGTTGTTTCAATGCTTATCGATAAATGTATGATTTTTTAGTAAAAATATTATTCTTATAATATTTTTTCCAAGGTTCAAATTAATTCATAATATACCTACATTTTTTCTATGCTAATAAAATTTTACAATTTTTGTTTAGAAATATTACATGAAGATAAATATACATTTTACATTTGAATTTCGTTAAAAACTGTTGAACCGTTCTTGAGATATTATATGTAGAATTTTGACAAAAAAATATTTTTTAACAATACAAAAACCTAAACAATTTCGATTAGGTACCACTGTTTAGACAATATAAAAGCTTCTTCAGAATAATACATTACTTTCATTAGTCACTAAGCAAATTCAAAAACAATATCACGTCTGTCTTAAAACAAAGTGAGAATAAAATGCACGACTGGATCGCATGAACTTGTATCTTAAGACTCTGTTTAAAAATATTACCTATAATTTAAGATTTAAAAATATACTTGCAAAATAATTTTGTATTTAAAAACTTAAATGCCATTTGATTTCTCAAAAAAAACCATAATTTTTCATAATTTTTTTTCGAAAATCGTAAAAGCCGTTTTTTTCAATGCTTATTGAAAAATATATGATAATTTGGTAAAATATTATTCTTATCATATTTTTTCCAAAATTCGAATACGAGTAAGTACATCATTTTTTTCTATGCTTATAAAATTTTGCAAATTTTATTAAAATAAATTTTGGAATGCAGTATTTAGAATATGATGATATACATTTTACATTTCATTTTCGTAAAAAAATGTTAAGCCGTTTTCGAGATATCGAATTTAAAAAAAAATGTAATATTTTCTTAAAAATTTAAAATAAAAACGTTGACATTTTTGATCATCAAATACTACTTAGACAATTTGAGAGTTTCTGCTTGAATAAAATTATTGAATTCGGTTCATGACATCCTAAGAAAATTTGAAAACAAAATAACGGTCCAATGGGAGTACACTTCTGAAGCAATACAAAAATATATTTTTTTTATTGAAAGAAGTCAACCTAAGAAAAAAAAGAACAATTAAATCAAAATATATCGTTTCGTTTTTGAAGAAATTCGATTTTTCGATTTTCTACCAAATTGTGTACGTTATTTTTCGACTTAAAAAAAAATAAAAACGCTTAACGCGAACCCTATTTTCTAAGTTTGAACTTAATAGACCTAATATTTAAGGCCACTTTTTTGAATTCTCTAGCATACGATTTCGTGCTTAGTTAAAATATCTAGTTTTAAATTCTTAAAGAATGCATTATTTGCCATAAAATGCATATATGTTTCAAGTAAAAATTGCATCACAGACATACATACATATTTTCAAATATTACATATTTTCAAATTCTATTGATCTATTATCAACTTTCTATTTCTCTGCTTATTGCAGAGAGTTTTCAAATAAGGTGTTGTTCAACTAACAATTTTAATCCTGTCAGCTTTTAATGTTTGACAATCAAAAACTACACTTTTATTAAAAATAGAAAGGTACATGACTCAACAAGACTTTGAACTTGTTAATATTCACTTAAAGATGTTCAATAAGGCAACCCTCCAACTCTCCCACAAAATGAAAACAATTGTCTCTGAAAATTGTCATATTGACAATACAGGATGTTGGCTGCGTTAAGTAATCATATTGACACCAAACATTTTTAATATGACAGCAGAATAATTTTTAGTGTGTCAAATGTGAAAAGATGAGAAGTGAAAACTGTCAAACTGTCTTATCGGAAATCCCTTTGCTGTTTTAAGTTTCAATGAGATTACAAAAAAAATTATTTAATATAAATACAATTTAAACTTTGAAATTAATATTATCGAAGTATTCAGAAAAAGAAGAACTAAGAGAGACGGAAATAGTTTTCGAAAACAATTGAATCAAAGCAACAACAAAAAGGTTACTTAAACCACTCGTTTTCTGCAGAAAATCAACACCCAAGTACATTTTTCCGATAATCTGTAGTGTTATTGATATTATTTTCTTTGTTTTATTTGTCGGAGTTTTATAAAAGGTATCAACTATCGTTCACTGAACTTGCTACGAGTATGTCATAAGCATATAGGAAATATACAAACTTAAACTTAATATCCTTTTAATACTTAGTGTTAACATATGCTTCAAACATTTATAGCACTTTGATATTATATCAAATTATAGTATTTCCATTATAAAATGATATTAATACGCTTTGTAAATTAAAACAGCGTGTTATGCATTACATGTTCTATTTAGCTATACTATGTATTTAAAATAGGATAAACAATATTCTATATCAAGCTGTACAAAAAAAAAAACATAAAGGAATAAAATGAGAGGTCGCGCGTTATTAAAGGTTCTAATAAAAAACATTAGTTTGGCTTCCGCTTTTCATCAATTTCCATCCTACAACCGTAATGCCATTGTTTATATCAATGCACTCTTTTAGTTATGTAGCTTTTGTAAGTGAAGGTAAATTTTTGCAATTTATATACGTTATACCTTTGGCAATAAGGTACTTAAAAAAGCAGCTTGGTAGGTATAGGCAGGGCCCAGGGTAGACGATAGATGAAAAAAAACAAAAAAATAGGTTCTCATAGATTATAAAATGCCACGCAATTGCACTACTTATCCGAATCCTCTTCTACGCCACCCCTTAAACCCCCGCTAGCCATTTTTGCCTTTTGCATACATACATACAATATCTAAGGTATGCCGCAAAACATTCTCACTTATCCTTTTAGTTTTTATTTTCCATTTCCATCCAACATAGAAGATAATCCTTTTTGGGTATTATTTTCGTATTTTATACTAGAAGAAAACATACTATATATACCGGGTACCGTTTCGGGTACGGAACGGGTGATGTTGAACGAGTATAATAGAGGTTAGGTGATTTGTATTCGTTTTATCTTTGTTCTTTGAGTATTTCAATATGTCCGAATGTCCATGTTTTCTCTTTATAGATATCTAAGTTCCTATATACATATGTATATGTTATGCACCTTTATAAAGAATAAAGAAAGGGTTTTTTGGGAGGGGGTGGGCTTTTGAGAGCTTTGAATTGTTTAGCATTTATTTTATAGTTATCTACTACAATATACAAATGACGACGTATGTTGGTGTTAGATTTTGCATAATTGCACTATATACAATGGATTTTGGATTTTCAAATGATGTGGAATTTTTCTCTTTATTTCGAAATAAATTTTCACCTTGTGTGTGTTTTTGTTTTTTTTGTAAGGAAAACAAAAAGAAAACATTTAGCAATTTATATGGATTTTTGTTTTGTTTAATTAGATTACTTAAAGGTATGCAACGTGATTTATTGGTAAGGTACATATTAAGTCGTTTAATCGAATTAAAAATTAAAGTGATTTCCTTTATTTTATAAAATTGGTGCCATTGATTTTTTGTTTTTTTTTTTTATAATGTAAGCTCGTATGTTAATTGTGTATTGCGTATTTATTTTTTTAAATTTACTATTTTTTAATATGAATAAACAACACTCGGGGCTTGGAGACCTTAAAATAAATTTAAATCCAGTAAAATAAATCGAAAAATGAGAGAAAATAAATTGGAAACTCGCTTATACATGGTTTTCCAATAAAAGGTTTTATATTGGTATTCGAAAAGAGGCCGGATTGCAGATTGATTTATTCAAATTGGTGCCCTGTAAAATAATTATTTTTTTCAATAATCAAAATTGTTATTGAATTATTTTCGAAAAACATGTTGGAGTAGGTATTAAACAAATTAAGTCCCTTAGCTGTTTTTTGACAATATTTCTTTAAAGAAGAAATTTGAAGTCGAAACCGTTATTCGTTTCCAAGACTTCTGAGTTGAAAATCATTTTTTATTGTTTTTTGAATTTTATTAAATACTTACAACCACATTTTCTGTAAGATAAAATAAAACTGAAAACAATGTTTTAATTTTTTTTTAAGATATTCGATTGAAAAATCAATATTTCGTTTTAATTTTCTTAGGTTTTTAGTTTTTGTAAGAAAACCTGTTCATTTGATTTTTCTAAGAATTGTAAGAAATAAAAAAACGATATTCTTTGTTGCATACAAATATTTTGAAAATATTATGGGTTTTTGTTCATCAAATGGTCAAAGTAACATTTTGTTTTTAATTTATAAAGAAAAAAGAGGCTGTGATGCGACCCACACTGATAACTTCCCATCCCGTCTGTCGATTTGTCTTGCTTAAAAGTTTGTAGGTTTTCGTGTTGGGTTAAGAAAATTGTCAGTTGAATTATTCTTAAAAATTTTAAAATTACCAACAATATTTTTCATATAAAGAAATAGTTTAGTTTGAAAATCTAGTTTTGTTAAATAGATTTTTAGTCGAAAACAAATTTCTACCAATTTTAGTAGCATTTCTTAAATTTTTACAAATTGGATGAATGAAATTAATTTGAGAGATATCAAGAACCGATCATCAATTTTTACCAAATTTGCGTAATATTTCTTGTAGATTTTATTTTTTTATGAAAAAACGGACTGTTGGATTTTTATAAAAAAAACTACTGAATATCGAAAACAATATTTTCTATGAAATAAAAAAAGTTTGAAGACAATATTTTTGAAAAGCTTTTTGATTCGAAAGTAAATTTTTACCAAGTTTTAGTATTGTTTTTTTTTGGTTTTTATTTTTTGTAAAAAAACTGTCAATTAGATTTTTCTCAAAATTTTACTAAATGTTAACAACAATATTTTTTATAAGATAAAACTAGTTTAAAGCCAATATCTCAAAGTTTTGCAAAGATATTTGAAGCGAAAATCAATTTTTACTAACTCTTACAAATATTTTTTTAGGTTTTTATTTGTTGTAGAAAAACTGTCAATTCGATTTTTCTTAAAATTTTTCCTATTGTCGAAAACAATATTTCTTATAAGATAAAATAAGTTTGAAACCTTAATCTCAAGTTTTTGAAAAGATATTTCAGTTGAAATTCAGTTTTTACCACCTTTGAGTAATGTTTTTTTTTTAGGTTTTTATTTTGTATAAAAAAACTGTCGGTTAAATTCGTTTCAAAATTTTATCAGATGTCAAAAACATTATTCTTCGTTGCACAAAATTGTTTTGGAGATGAAATCATATTTTAGTAGAAAAATTTTCGAGGTGACAAATTGTTTTTCAGATTTTTTGATTTATAAAAAAACCGTTAATTGGATTTTTTTCCAAAAATATATTTGTTTTGTATCACGTAACAATATATAATATAAAATTTAATTCAAGTCTCTATCGTCATTGGTTCATGAGATATTTAGGTTTAACCAAAATTTTCACCTTTTTTTAAACTGCTATGGTAAAAAACCACCCACGCAATTTTCTTGAGAGCCCTTTCTGCATCTTTCTGCCTTATTATCTGTATAACAAAATTTATTTGAAGTCGATATCTCTTCTTGTTCTTGAGCTATGGACGACGAAAAAACGTCGCGAACGTACGGACGTACTAACGTACGTACACACGCACGCACAGACATCTTTCTAAAAATCTTTTATTTCGACTCTAGGGACCTTGAAACGTCGATAAATGTCAAAATTTTCAATTCGACAAATCGGACCCATTACGATAACTTCCTATGGGATGTTAAAAACTGCTAGTAGACTTTTTTAAAGTTCATACTAATTTTATTAGGATCTATAGAGTGAAAAGCTCTACATAACAATGTCTAGTTTTGGTATCCCTGTCAAAGTGATCCGTTTGTTTGTGCGGAACAATGATGGAGGAAGCAAGTTGCTCTATCAAGGTCGGAAAAGATCTCACCGATGCATTTGATGTCAAAAAAGGTTTAAGACAAGGCGATGCACTGTCATGCGTTTTCTTCAACATCGTTCTGGAAAGAATTGTGCAAAACTCAACCGTCAACACTAGAGGCACAATTTTCCAAAGGTCCATCCAATTACTCGGATACGCAGATGATATTGACATAATTGGAAGATCAAAGCGTGATGTCAATGGAGCGTTTTTAAGCATTGTGACCGACGGAAGCGAAGAAGATGACCAAGTATATGCTGTCATCAAAAAAGGACATTTAACGACGACGTTTTGGACAAAACGTCACCATGGACAACTTTAACTTTGAGGTAGGTGAGGATTTTGTCTACCTAGGCACAGCTATAAAATAAGACAACGACGCCAGCGCTGGCGAAGAAGAACTCTTGAAAATCCCTGCTTCTTTGGACTTAGAAGAAGAAGGCAATTGAGTAGTAAAGTCTTCTCTCGAGCATCTAAAATCACCATCTATAAGGCACTCATCATTCCGGTTCTCATTTTGTGGGACTGAGGCCTGGACCCTGTCAAAGAAACATGAGAACGTCTTATGATCCTTCGAGAGAAAAATTCTTCGAGTGATTTTTGGTCCCGTCTGCATAGATAGAGAATGAAGGAGAAGATACAACGACGAACTGTACGGGCTGTACAGCGACACTGACCTGGTTAACAGAATTAAAGTCCAACGACTTAGATGGCTGGGTCATGTAGAGCAAACGGACATCAACGATATAGCCCGGAAGGTCTTTAAATCCGATCCCGAGGGTCGGCGCAGTAGAGGAAAACCACGACTCATGTTTTGCACGCAAGGTGGGAGAAGACCTCAACCAACTGGAGACAGCTACCTAGGAACCGAACTGGCTGGAGATGCATTTTGGTTGAGGACCAGGTCCGCCCCGGACTGTAGCGCCACCTTAAGTTAGTAAGTAACTACTTTTATTACGTCACATAATGTTCATTTACTTCGCTTGAACATCGTCGTAAGGTCTCTTGTCTGACCCTTTTTTACCGTTATTTTAACGGCTTATGCTCTAGTGAAATAGCCAGTTGCATTCCTCCCCTTAAACAGTTCAACCGTAATACTCGCGCTTCTAGAAATGCTCATCTGTATACCCTCGAGCCCAACTTCGGCCGTACTGTCAAATACAGAGATTCGTTCTTTAGCCGTACTACGCGAATGTGGAATGCCTTAC
Source organism: Eupeodes luniger (assembly GCA_951509635.1). Taxonomy (NCBI): domain Eukaryota; kingdom Metazoa; phylum Arthropoda; class Insecta; order Diptera; family Syrphidae; genus Eupeodes; species Eupeodes luniger. The sequence goes on from OX608075.1 coordinate 17,107,677, forward strand.
CACACTCTGTCTTTCCTAGTCTTTGCAATATTCAGGAATTCAAAACCAATGTGCACCGACATCTCCTTTTAAACCCTCTCTCCTCTTCCTAGTGCTCACACTGTGCATCTGCATAATAAGGGTAGTAATATCCCCTTGAGTGTTTGCTTATTATAAAAAAAAAAAATATGTATATCGTTCCTGATATATTTGGGTTCAGTGCAATTTCTCTTTTTTCTTTAAAGCTTCTTTAGTAAAAAAACACCAAAGTGATTTTTTTAAAAGTCCTTTCCGCAAATATTTTTGATGTTGTTATTTGTAAAAGAAAATGTTGTTGAAGGCAAGAGTACGGGCGTACGGACTTACGACATTACGTACACATTCACAAAGAGTAAGAGACATCTTTCAAAAACCATAGGTATTAAGATTTTAATAGGGACCGTGAAACGTCGAGAATTATTAGAATGTTTAATTTGAAAATTAGATCCATTACAATATCTTTCTATGAAAAGTAAGTGAAAAGGTCTCCAAACGATTTTATAAAAATAAATATCAATTCAGTGACGGAAAAGTGGAGTTTTCTTTATCACTCAACATTGAATATTGTTGATTGGAAAAATATTTAACTTTGCTAAGATTTTCTTAATACAAATGATTTGTATCTTTTATTTATTTTTTTGCTATGCAAAATTGATGTTTTTTAAATCTCTTTGAAAACACTGGAAAGTGGAGGAGGGTATCTTAGTTTAATGAAACAACGGTCAATTAGTTAGAAACAATTGTTCTCGACTAAAGAACGATTTCTGGAAGATCTGCAAATTTCTTAAAAATTCTGTGGTAAACAAATTCGTGTTCATAGTGACGGAATTCAAAACTTTATGATACAATAATTGTCAAAACGATAAAAATTCATCAATCGTTAAGCATTTTTAGATTCTACACAATTTAATCAAATAAATCAAGATTTCTTACATTTCTTGTTTCGGTACTTAATTGAGGGAAATGTTTAAACAATAAACTATTTCAAATTTTGAAATTTCAGCCTCCTGTTGGTTCTATTCTAATATAAGGAAAATATATAAAACATGCCCAATTGTGACCTAACAACTTATAAATTATTTTGGCACTCATCAAAACCAAAGTTATTAGAATATATTATCTAATATATAAAATTCTCCTGTCACAGTGTTACTTGCCATACTATTTCGAAACGGCTTAACCAATTTCAATAAAATTTTGCATATATGTACATTCGGTAGGTCTGAGAATAGGTTTTTATCTATTTTTTATATTTCTTAGTGCTATTGTTTAATTGCATCAACATAGTAGATACACGGTGCAACGATCTTACGAAAGTATTCAGTGACGTTATGTACAATGAAACATTGATTGCTATTGAGGATCTTTGCAAAATCATTGCCAACTTACCACTCAATCATTTCGGTATACATTCACCAATTTGAATATGTGTATACATATATAAAATCATTTTAAATAAACTCAACGAAACAATTTGTCTGACTGAATTTTACATCACAATCATAATTCCTCCCTCTTCAGTTAACTTACCCCTAATCTTCTAATGATTACATTTGGTTCCCAATATGATCACGTCTCAAAAACCATTAACCTCTTAACACATCCAGTTCCCTTTTTATCAATTAACCTTTATATTTGTCTCATTTTAAGTAAATTATTAATAAAAATAAAAATCCATATACATTCTACATGCTTCGCATCCATTAAACTCAATAAATTTTACCTCATATCAACAAATTCGAGAGAACAAAAAAAAATAAATTAATATAATTTAAATTTTTTATACTCTTCATCACCACCATTATACAAATGAAAAAAAAAAAAAAACTTTATAATAATTCTCACACAAAATTTGTATAACACAAAAACCAAAGAGTCCATTTATTAAGAGACAACAATTCATTAAGCTTACATCAATGCGAGGACAATAAATATCAATCCAATAAAGATCGTTAACAGTCGATAAATACACCTTGTTAAGTGCCAATCTTTGACAATAAATCCAAGAATAAATTTTCAATATACAAATATTCAAAAAACAACTCGATTTCGATGTCAAAGCAACAAAAGAAAAATAAAATTCATATCAACCAAAAAAAAAAAAAAAACTAAACCCAAATGTGCTATCTTTTAATGAATGTGATAAATATCAACACTCTAAGGCGCTTATAGAGGCGAGAACTATATTGAGTCTGAAGACATAGTATTTCTTAGGTGTGTATAGAAACTCGTATATAAAATGTAGACAAGGCCTTAAATTAGTCGTCGAATCATGTTGTCGTATTTTTATTATGGAATTTTGTGCGACATCAAGGTGTTTCTTGACACCCCCGAAATAGAGAGATCTCTCACAACATCGTCTTGCTGAACAACGAACATCGAAGAACTTCAAGATCGTCGCGTCGTCGCGTCGTTCGTCTGGCCCTATATACACAACACACTCATTATGACACCTTAGCTACTGTCAAATTAGCAATTTAAATCAATCTCCCGCATAAACACTCATATTATAAGCCTATATGTCTATAACGGTATGTACGATATAAAACTAACATCTCCACTTTAGCTGAAAGTGATGGACTAATTATTATTGTTGTGTTGGCAATTTAATTTGTTAAATTACACTCGTTTCCATCTTCGCTTCATTGCCGCTAGCGTTGAGTCGCGTCGTCGCTCGTCACATCGTCGCTCAGTTGGTCCGCCGCCGCCGTGTAGGAGGTGTGATCCGATTCCGATTCAGCCGAATAGATGTCACCTCAAATGCCGACATCGAGATTCGTCTAAATTAGTGAACCACCCAGCATCGGAATCATCAGAATCTGAACCGCGCGTCGCAGCCGCTCGCCATCCGTCCGCGACTAATATGCAAATTCGAATCTCTACACAGCTTCAAATCAAATGTGTGTAGGGATTTCGGTTGCGGAGGAGCCACATAATAAAAAGAGGACAAAACGAAAAAAAAACAGCTTGATTGCACTGACAGGTTCTGTGTCACTAAGTCATCCCAGGATTCACCATTAACTATCCTGCCGCGCGCCACCGCTGCCAGTTCCTGATACTGATGCACAGCTCAGCTCATGATGGCCAGGGGAACTTAATTGCTTTAACACTTTGTCATTAAAAAAACAAAATAAAAACATCATTGGTGACACAAAAAACTTCAACAGTAGTGCGACAACCCTAGCGCCAGAGGCAGGACCAGCGGTGGTGGCGCCATCCATCGCCAGGCCTCCACCTCATACATGACGAAACTAAAAACGTAAAAAAGGACATTTGTCTAAAAAAGCAAAACAAAAAAAATTCCTCACCAAGGATCAACAGGGTGTAGCCGTATAAAGCGTGTATAGGTATTCGGAACGGAATGGATACCTAGCCAATGTGTATATTGTACATTAACCAGCATTTAGCAAGCCATGTGGGCGGTTTGGACACGTGTTGCTCCTGTCCTGGAAAAGCAAAAAAAAAAGGATCAAACAAGAAAAAAAGTATTAAAATATCAGAGAAGCACAACATACAACATGAAACATACTATTAGTAGTTTGTAGAGCTTTGTTTTTATTGCAACAATAAAAATTAACACCGCGGTTAGCAAAACACGCAGCGGGTAAACCGTGGAACACGGTGGGCGCGAAAAAAAATATCGGCGCGCATAAAAGTGGTCACACATCGACATCTAGTATCCGCGACTATGCGACTATGCCATCATCTATAACAGCTCTCGAAAGCGCATTCCTTGCGCCGCTCCAACTTCAACGTCCAACATATTGTTAGCCTATGTCCTATCCAAAGCAATAGGCAGGTACATAGCATATGTTGTGATGTCACCCATATCGCATAGAGATAGGACGAAAGCAAAACAGCATCAGGACGACACAAACACACACAAAAAAAAAGGCGAACCAGAAAAAAAAATTTGACACCAATTGAGGGCACGCATGAGATGTCCTTGATGCATCATCAGACCGCAAAACAATTGTCAATTGGCGAAGGCTTTCCACTCCGGCGGCCAGAGAGTGGTAATTCACTTCCGGTTTATTTTTTGTCGATTTTTTGTATTCTTTCGTTGCATTCAATGTTGTTGGATTTTGTTTTTCTTTTTTTTTATTTTATTTTATTTTATTCAAAGTGCATTATCATTATACGCAAATTAATTAACAACATCGCAGTACAAACACACATCCAGAGCCATATAGCCAAGCCAGCCACCATCAGTAGGCGATAAAAAAAAGGTTAACATACAAAAAATGTAGGGATTAAAAAGTGTTGACAGGTTCATTGATTCTACGGTATCGTATCTAGGGTATAGCGTTTATAGCCTTTATATATGTATAGGGGTATTTGCGTATTTGGAGTAGAAAAATAATACCTGCTGATAGATTTGTTAACCGCAATTTACGTGAAAAATAAAAAAAAAAAAACTACTATACAACAACAAAAAAAAAAAATTAACTGCTAGTGACATATCATCGAGATCGGATGTGATTACAAAAATACGAATTAAAGTTTAATTATTGGTCAGTTAATGACAGAGTTTTCATTTTTGTAATTATTATTATTGAGTGACGGCATAATAATTGTATAGTGTATGTTGTTGTTGTCTTGATGAAGTATCTACCACACCGTTTTATAAGTGGTTTAAAGGAAGGATACATAAAATGAGCTCTTGATGTTAATAATAATATGTTAAGACATACTTAATTGTATTGTGTCATAGGGGGAAACACTTTGTTAAAATGAAATTATTGGTGTCACTTATTTAAGAGGGATGTATAATTGTATAGGGTACACTTGACTAAATGGCAGAGTTATATAACTTTTTCCTAAAATTGATTTTTCGTGACATACATTGTGCCCGAAGTAGAGGGAGCGTTTTAGGTTTTAGGAAAATGTTGCTTTGTTCTTGACTTTTGCTTGTTCTACAGGGTTATCCATTTAGCAGTTTCAAAAGTAAACGTTAATAAAACAATTATAAAATGTTTTTTGTTCATGATATTTCTTTTTTATTATAAGATTTGAACGTTGACATTATGTGTGAAATACTACATCATTTAAATGACCACAACGAGAATTTTTGCAAGCATCGATTCTTTTGAAGTAATTTTCGACCACTTTTTAACACATAATGGGCGGTATCTCAGCCATAATTTGACGAATGTTAGTTTATAAATGCTCAAGAGTTAAAGGTTTATCGGCATGAACACGGTCTTTCGCGTAGCCCTACAAAAAAAGTTCATTGGTGTCAAATCGCATGATCTTGGTGGCCAGTGGATATCACCACGATAAGAAATTACGCGGCCAGGAAATGTCTCTTGCAATAAAACCATATTCGCTCGAGTTGTGTGGCAAGTGTCACCGTCGAGTTTAAACCACATATTCTCCAAGTCGTATTCTTCAATAGCAGTCAAAAAAAGTCCATAACGCTCCAAATTGACGGTGACAGTCGTTCCATCGTCGTTTTCGAAGAAGTAAGGTCCAATCACTACTTTGGACCAAAGAGCGCACTAAACAGTGACTTTTTGTAGATTTAATGACCTCTCTTGAATTACTTGAGGATTTTTAGAACCCCAAATACGAAAATTTTGTTTATTAACATACTCACAGAGTGAGAAATGTGCTTCGTCGCTGAAGAAAATTTTGTTCGAAAAATCGCCCTGTCCACCGCCTGTTGTTCAAGCACATATTCGACGTATCTACGGCGCGGCGTTGTTAATGGTCAGCTAGCTTTACTTATTATGTGAGCTGTACTTTATATGGATGTAGGTATAGATCCAAATGCAAAATACGCCAATGTCCCGTGAGACATTCGTAATTCCTGAGAACGACGAGGAATCAATACATTCGGGTCTTCGGTAACACTTACAGCAGCGATATTTTCAGTGGTACTAGCAAAGCGATGATGCACAGGCCTTACAATATCTGTAACCAATCCAGTCTGCTCAAGTTTCATGATATTTGGCTGTGGCAGAATCACCATTTTTATAGTAGTTTTTAACAATGTTGTATGCATTGTGCGATAGTTAAGCGATCCTTTTTTGTAAATATCAGACTTTCAAATGAAAAAAAATTGGTTTAACAACTAAGTTTGACATATGTAAAATTCCAGCCCTACACTTTTGAAACCGCAAAATGGAAAACCCATTACCTTATAGAATACCTGTACATGTCTTCAATGAATTTGAAATTCAATTCCATTCTTTCATTGATTAAAAAAAAATATTCAACTCTATTCCTTTGTTTCCACCGCCATACCTCCTCCTTGAAAAATGTCGATGGCTGACTATGGTTGATTATAGAAATTGTTAGCACTGTGAAACTTAAAATCATCACTTTTTTAATTAGGTACTTTTCATCAAAGAAATAAGGAGAAGGCGTCTAAAACTTTAATTTTTCTGTAACTAAAATTTATTTTAAATTATGAGACTGAGTTTCACAAAACTATTTTAGGGGCCGGTTATAGCTATCAGTAAAATCCATCAGTAAAGTTTTTGTTTTTAGTTTTTCAACATGTTACAGATTTATTTCTAGCAAAAGATTGATGCATTAAGATGAATCCTATATTCAAGTATTTTTTTCAAAAAAAAAATGCATTTAAAGTTTTATTTAATTTATAAATCCATTTTAATTTTTTTAATGATGAAATTTCATTTTACTGAACAGCTGACTGCCAAAAGCCAAAAAAAAATCCATTTCGTTTTACTGTTGGTGTTCCAATTTTTTACTGTTCCGATCACATCATTAAAAATTTTACTGATGAAAGCAACAGTAAAAAATTGTCTGAGGCTCGAAGCTCGATGTTATGATCGAAAGAAAACAACATTTAATGACGTAAATTTACTGATTGCTGTAAACGCTCATCAGTAAAACATTTCAGATTCCTCCTGTTTCAATTTTTACTGATGGATTTTACTGATAGCTATAACCGGCCCCTTAGTTTTTTTAAAGAATCAAAAAATGCTGCCACCCTTACTTAACACTTTTTGAAAAACCGTTCCATGTGGGATTTTTCCTTATTTTATCGATATATTAAATAACAAAAGAAATTAAAGAGCTGCGATTACGCGTTCCAAATTCTGAACAAACTTAATTTTTTAAATTATTTAAGATTTTGACTGCTAACTTATTTTTTATCGTAAAATTCGATGATTCAAAAACCATACGAAACACAAATTTTTGGTTGGCGTAACAAATTAGCATTTATTTAGCTGCAGTTGTTGAGATTAAAACCTTTTTATTCCACCATAAGAAGTACGCCAAAATAAGTTACATGATAAGATTTAAGTGTGAAATTTCGGTTAGCTGTCAAAAAGCACACGCAAGATAAAAGTTGGACAATGGAAAGATCTTGTTGAAAATTTTAATGGATGTGAAAAATTTGATGTTACAACTATGACCAAGTACGACATTCGCTTAAAAAATGATTTTAACTATAAAGTGGAATATTCCTCAAAAAAGAAAATAACTTCCTCAATTTGGGTGTTATAATAATTTAAACTCCACTTTCTTTTGTATGCCTCCAAATCTAGCTATAATTTATAAAGCCTTTACGGATATTTGTTTGAAACTCGAGTATAATTCTCATATTCGGGCAGGTGCTACAATAAATCACATTCGTCTCTTGGACAAAATTAAAAAAACAGCTCTCAAAATGATAGGTTGTCATTTTCTTACTGATACATTTGTTAACCTGGAACACCACCGTAAATTTTCATACCTGTCATTATTTTATCGCTATTTTCAAAAAAATTTAAACCGTAATACTTCTACTTCAAAGAATGCTCATCAGTTTACCCTTTAGCCCAATTTTAAGTAGAAGGTTCTTTTTTCAGTCGTACTACACGAATTTGAAACACTTTACCACGCTTTATATTTCGCACTCATTACAATGTGAATGCAATTAAAATTAATACACATCGGTAACTCGCTTTCAATCCTATCCCTATTTGCTAATTGCTCGCATTTTTTTGGTAACATTATAAGGGTATTTATAACCCTCGGAGTGCATGAATAATATAAAAAAACATGTAAAGGCATATTGGACTTCAATTTCAAAAGCTTATAGCTTGCAGTATTTTTTTAGCAAATTTATACCCTCATTTGATAGCTTAATTTACCATTAGTGAAAAACTCTTGATGGGAAAACAAACCTTAAAAAAAAAACGATTTTAATGTCAAGACCTTTTAAAACTGGTACTTCATTCACAGCTTTGCTGATTCTTATTTATGTTCACGTCTGGAGTTGTAATTTTACATCCGACGTCTACTCATAAAATGAATTCCTTTAAAAAGATAAAATTTTTCTCTCGAGGTCATTGATTAAGTTTTTAAATTTCAGTGGGTAAGTTGCTATTGATACTAAGTAAGCTGTCTAGTGTCTAATCTATGTACATAAAGGGTGATTTTTTAGCTATTATCTTTTTGGCAACAATGGTTTAAACAGCTGACTCACATTTCGTGTTTTTTTTCACTGTCACACATCTTTAGTTTCGTCTATAATTTAACGAACAAATATACAAATGAACAATGCTTGCAAATTATTGAATTTTATTATCAAAATGTGTGCTCTGTTAAGAAAGTTCATCGCTTGCTTCTTCCATTTCATGGTCAGTTTAATCGACCCACTGAAGCGGCTATTCGGGCTATTGCGACTAAATTTCGCATCAAGTTTACATTGTTGGACATTAAACCACCAACACGTTTACGTAGAACTGAAGAAAATATCGCAGCTGTATCGGCCAGTTTTAATAATGACCATCAATTATCGATTCGTCGCCCTCGCAGCAATTGGGCCTCTGTTACTCAACAATGTGGAAAATTTTGCTGAAGGATTTAGGTGTGATACCTTTCAAAATAAAGCTGGTGCAAGAATTGAAACCGAACGACCTACTATGCAACGTAGAATTTTTGGTGAATGGGCTCTTGGAAAGTTGGCCGAAGATCCACTTTTTTACCGAAAAATTGTGTTCAGCGACGAAGCTCATTTTCGTCTCAACGGGTACGGAAATAAGCAGAATTGTCGATTTTGGAGTGAATATCACTCAGAAGCATTGCAAGCTACCAATGCATCGGTTTATGGGCTGGTGGCATCATTGGACCGTATTTCTTCAAAGATGATGAGAATCGTTACGTAACTGTGAATAGTGAGCGCTACCGTGAGGTGATATTCAACTTTTTTTTATCCAAAATGCAAGAGCTTGCCTTGAATGACATGTGGTTTCAACAAGACGCTGCCACATGCCACATGAGTTCGGTGAACATTTTATTTCACGTTCGGGAGCGGTCAATTGGCCGCCTAGATCGTGCGATTTAAAGCCTTTAGACTATTTTTTGTAGGGCTATGTTAAAGCTCATGTCTATACAGACAAGTCCGCTTCAATTAACGCATTGGAAGACAACATTGAAACATTTGTTCGTGAGATACCGGCCGAAATGTTGGAAAGAGTATGCCAAAATTGGACTACGCGGATGGACCATTTGGGGCGCAGTCAAGGTCAACATTTGCATGAAATAATCTTCAAACATTAAATTATATGGACCGTACTATTGATTCAAATAAATATTTCATGCATTTTTGTGATTTGTTTGTGTTTTTATACCATACAATTTTGGAAAACTGAAAGCTTCAAAATTTAAAGTCAAACATACCTGAAAACAGCTTCTTCAACTCCAAAATGATGCCATCACTCACACAAACTGATTGAAAAAACCCGCTTCCTTAAATTTAAGAATATTATTGTTAAGAGGTTGCAACTTCAATCCATCTAAATTGTTTTCTAAAAACCGTCACACTTATTTCTAATGAATACCTATATTTTAAATTTGAGTTAGCTGCTTTTAAAGTATCGATATGGGAACTTATGTATTGGGTGATTAATGCAGTAAATAAGGACAAAGATAGAAACAAAATATCTAGCAACTTATTGGTGTCCTTGATCTTCTAAATACCAGTAATGTTACGAAGTCATTTATTTTAAAAATATTGAGTTTACAACAAATTAAAAAAAAATGTTTTAGCACTAATAATTGTTTAAGAATCTTTCTTAAATATTTTATCGTATTTTGCTTCCTCTCTTTGAAACCAATCTTGTGTAGTTTCTTATTTTAAAATGGCCTTGGTTCTATAATGGATCTAAATGTATTTTAATTTAAAATCAAATAAATTTCAAAAATTGTGTATAGTATGTATAACATTATTTACATTGAAAATAGCTTACCAGTAATAATTTCTAAATATGTTTTATTTTTTTGTTTGCCTTGAGACCTTAAGAGCAGAACGAAGAGCATAGTCCCAAATTCATAGGATAGAATAGTGACATAAAAAGCTGAATCGAGTTTACTCTGGGACTTTCATCGTGATTATCTGAATATAACTATTTTAATGCAACCGTTACAATTTTTAATTAAAACAAAATCAAAAGAAATTTAAATACCTAAACTTTCATATTTTGGAAAATCTTTCAGTTCGTATTTGGAAGCCTTTTCACATATTTAAATAGCTTTGATTTGTTAAAAAGGTTCATTGCTAAAACCAAAGATTTTATTAGGACATGAAAACTGAATAAAGCTGTATTTTTAATGTAAATAATTACTCTGTCACGATTACTTATTCCATAACAACATATGTAAGATAAAGACTTATAAAAGTTGTTATAACACATAAATAGTAGCAACTACATATTTTAATGAAATTCAACACTTTTTTTATATCATGAATAGGTACCTATAACTAGTACATAAAAATAAAGACAAAAATTACATTTTAATTTAATTAAACATAACAACTAGGTAGATAAGTACTGATATGTACCTATAAACAAAAATAAAAAAAAAGAATACACAGCACAAAAATAGTAAATCCCTTTAAATGCGATTTATTTTCAAAGCTATAAAAACATGCAATACCACACCATTCGTCAGGTCACTGCAATATCTTTACGAATACACATTGTAGATATGTACTATATGACCATATTAAATACTAGATACCTAGACCTGTTAGTTAGGCTTATATAAAAAAATGTAAGTTAAAACTTTCTATCTATAATTAAACTTTTATTTTGTATTTCATAGGTACATAGGTGCCTATAATATAGTTGAAGGTACTCGTATAGTGTAAATTGTATACACATATTTACAACTTTAGATTGTGGCTTAGTTGGTGAATAGCATAATAATACATTTTGTAATCCGCGGTATGTTTTCCTTCCTTTATTTTCACATTGAAACATATTATTTTTCTAATGTGATGGATTAAACTTGTATAGTTTTAATTGAAGCCATACAGAGGCTTCTATATTGTAGAAGAACCAATTTAGTATATTTTGTTGTTATTAAAATTCTTACCAAAGTTCACTAACGTTAAAATATTCTCAACTTTGTTCGAAATTTATAGTAAAAAGTAAAACACATTGAATATGTATTTTTTTAAGAAGTTATAATATTTTAATAATTTTAATAATTAAAAATGTACATATGAACATACTGTGGATAATATTTGTTCGAATTCACTAAAACAAAACAAAAATTACGTATACGCCCCAGTGGACTATAATGAGTTTGAAGTTGTTGTCGTGTTTTGTTTTATTTGTTTGTCCTTAGAAATTGCATATAAATAAACATTTAATAAAACAATTATGGGTGTGTTCTATTCTTTGAATTAAATTAAGTATAACTAAATTTGTTGACCCAACAAAAATGGCTCAAAATGCCTATTTATGACACGTTCCTCTAATAAATGAACCATATTCATTCGAAAGTGGCTATAAAAACACATATTCCAAATTAAATCAACATTATATTCAATATAAAGTTATAAAAACCATTAGAAAGTCATTTTTAAGAGGTAATACATTGGTAGATAATTTTAAAATCAACAAGAGACCTCGCATTAATTTCTACTAATAACACAATAAAATTTGACCAAATCCTGATTGAATGTTAAATTAAATAAAAATGTATAGGAATCTTAAATTTGTTAATTCAATAATACTAATCAAATTTTTGCAAAAACAAAACATCTGCTTAGGAATTATATTATTAATTAAATAAGTGTAAAATAACTTGTTTTTGAAAAGGAGTATAAACAAAAAACATGATTTGAGATCTAAGAATTTAGTTATTTTTTGTTAAACAAACTATGTTTCAATTTATGTTAAATTTTATTCAAATTCTTTTTGCGTACATTGTTTTGTTTTTTTAATTTAAAATTTTACGTTTTAACTAAAATGGTATGCAAAAAATTATAACTTATAAAAGTTTTTCTTTTAAGCATTATTAGTTTTTTACTTATTAGTTAAAAAAAGAAGCTTTACCGAATTAAAATAATGCCTAAGCTTATAAAATGTGTAGAACTTTAAGCAAATACATTACTTTGACATTATAAATTTTATATATTTAATAAAATTTCATATACATATGTATTTATTCCTCGAAGCTCGAAAAATTCATATTTAGCTTACAAAAACTTCAAATAGGAAGCTATGTATGTTAGCGAAGTCTTATGCAAAGCATTTAATTTCTTAAAAACCAAATTAAAGCCAACTGGAACGGTCTCAACGACCTCTTCATGGTTTGATTTGAGCTTTAAAGATGTTATTAGGATCAAAGATTTAAGTTTCCGGATTTATAAAGCCAACCCTACTGAGGAAAACCGGGATAAGTTCAAACAAGCTAGAAAGACTTGTAACGGACATATTCGACGCATTAAATTTTACCATGACCAGAAATTACAAAAATACTACAATGTCCGAAAGGTAGTAAAAATGTCTGGTCATTTGTAAAAAATGTGCGCAACATTAAATCATCTTCAGTTCCTACGCTCGTTTCCAATGACACTCCTTTTATAAGCTCGATTGATAAAGCCAATTTGCTTGCAGCACAGTTTGTTGTTAATTCAATGCTGCCAATGAGTGACATGACTCCTCCTGTACCTGTACTTGAAAGCGTAAACGATTCTTTGAGACGAATCATCTTTCTCACTCGTACAATTGCTGGAGTACTAAAAGATCTTGACATTCACAAATCCGCTGGCCCGGATAGTATCACCGCTATTGTTCTGGCAAAAATCACTGCGTAAGCTTTTCCATCTGACTTATTCTACAGGTCTTTTTCCGAGTGGATGGAAAACTGCATTTGTCCAGCCTGTCCCTAAAAAAGACAAATCCTCCTCCCCCCGTAACTTCTTTCCAAGGTCATAGAAAGGCTGAATTATTTTCAGCTTAGAAAAATATCTTGAAGAACGGAAGCTTCTTAATGACCGGCAGTATGGCTTTCGTTGCAATAGGTCCACTGGTGATCTCATGGTTTATCTCACCAAACAGTGGAACAAATCTTTACATCGTCTTGGAGAAAGTAAGATTAATGCACTCGATATTTCAAAGGCATTTGATAGAGTTTGGCATCAAGCTCTCTTATCCAAAATGCGTGCTTTTTTACCTTTCGGACAATTCAATCGAAGTAATATTGGACGGGTTCAAATCTGATATCCACAAAATAATGGTGAAATTGATGCACCTTATTTACTAGCTTGTATACATTTAAATTACCGAGGCGGAACTCATCACCTGCGTACTTTTGACTTTATACATATTGACTTCCATAGAACTAACTATGGAAAGAATGAAGCTTTAAGTCGAATGAGCATTTTATATAACTTAAATTGTTCATCGATTGATTTAAATTTAAATAAAGGTGGGATTAAAATCATTGTTTAGAACCAGTGCTCCACTATCGTAAACGTTTTTATTTTATTTTTGTTGATGTTCTGTAATAATTCATGTTAAATGTTAATAATTATTTGTTTTGTATTTTGTGCGTGTGTTAGGCTATAATAATTGTATTATTATTTTTTTACTAACAACTAACACATGCACTTATGATGAGCCTCTGATCGTAGTGTGACGCTTGCTGTAAGCTTACTACTTTCTGAAAACTCTGAAGTGTAAAATAAACGCTGGTGTACCCCAGGGCTCCGTTTTGTCTCCGACACTCTTCTTATTTTTATAAATGATCTTTTGTCTGAAACTTCTAACCCACTAAATTGTTTCGCTGATGACAGTACCCTCAGCTTTTCATATTCGTTTTTAGTTTCTCATCCTTGTTCTTCGGATGTGGACTACCAACGGCAGCGTATGATAAGCTCATTAAATTCTGATCTTGACAGCATTGTTCAATGGGGAATCAAAAACCGTGTAGAATTTAATGCTTCGAAAACTCAATGCTGTCTACTGTCACAAAAGCGTAAGCCTTCCCCAATGCTACTTTTCATGAGTATGGTACTTGCATCGAGGAGACTGAACAACTATCAGCCCTAGGTATGTGCATCACAAACCACTTTTTGTGGACTGATCACATATTTGACATCGTCAAAAATGCTGCTATGTGTTTAGGTTTTCTCCGACAATGCAAGAAATTTGTTACCCCTTCTGATCTGGCTATAATTAACAAAGCTTTTATTCGTATAAAACTCGAGTATAACTCTCATATTTGGGCTGGTGCTCCAATAACGTACTTGTGCCTTAAATAGATAGAATTGAAAAAAGAGCTCTAAAAATAATAGGAGATCGTTCTCTTACCGAAACCGCCACAAGCCTGTCATTGTTTTATCGTTATTTTTATAAACAATGCTCTAGTGAAATAGTTAGTTGCATTTCTCCCTTTAAACAATTCAACCGTAATACCCGTACTGCTAGGAATGCCCATCAATTTACCCTTGAGTCCAATTTTGGACGTACTGTTAAGTACAGAGATTCTTTCTTTAACCAACACAACGCGAATGTGGAATGCTTAACCAGGCTCAATATTTCCCACTCATTACAATGTCCAGACATTCAAACACAATGTGCATCGGGATACTCCTTTTCTAACTGCTCGCACTGTGTTTAATCTTTATAAGGGTATTGATAACCCTTTTAGTGCGCGCACAATATAAAAAAAAAATAATAATGGGGAGAATATTTGCACAAATTGTCTTATAAACTTGAATGTTGCAACTTTCCTTTTTATTGCAAACTTTAAGGAATTTTAATGAAGACAAGTTAAGTTTCAAGATTAGAAATAAATGCCATACGTTTGACATTTAATTCTAAAATAGTTTTTTTTTATTTTATGCGAACAAAAGGACTAATTTTTAGAATTTTAAAAATTCTTCCTCATATTTTCGAAAGTATGAACTTTATTGATTCTTTTAAAAGTAGGCTTGATTTTCTCCTTCAAAAGACGACCTCTAAACATTTCGTTAAAATACCGTAACAGCAAATTGAAATTTCAGTAATTATCTATGCGCGTGTACATTACCACCCCAACATATCACCCCATCATCCCATCGTCGTCGTCGTCAAAATGCGTGTGGCACACTTTTAACTTAAAACTTTTTACACTGAGAGTTGTAAAGTTTTTGAAATTCCTTGTGGCAAGAAATTAGAGACAAGAAAACGACGACGGCGAATTTGAAGACGAATACGACACGGTGCGTCATCGTCGTTGGGGGATGAGAGGTTTGTGGAAGATTATTTTCTTCAATGTCTATGATTTCATTATATGGAATTATTCATGAATATATTTTTTTCTTCTTTTTTCAGTATTTAATTTTGGTGGGGTGGAAGGTTTATGGTTTCATTTTCCTTAACATACTTTACGTAAGAAAAAGAATCAATGATCTTAAAATATTCTGTGAAGCATATTTGCACCTTATTCGCATCACATATCATTAAATGCTTACACACGCATATGGTTATTATATGGGTTGCGCTTGTGACGTTATTGTGCGTAGGGTTGTTGGTATACGAGGTACGACACGACGTACGGGTATATACAATTGTGGGTGGTTTTAATTGAATCAAATAACTTGAAAATTTTTCAATATGGAGATTTTGTAGATAATTTGCATAAATAATTATACGCCATTTTGAATGTTGTTTGGTGGAAGAAAATAAATCTATGGCATTGATGATGGCATCTTGAATCTAGTACAAGGCAAAATTGTGGTTGGTTGGTTGGTTGGGTGGATGCTTATATACGTATAACTATGGGGGGCTGAGAATATGGAAACTATTTATAAGAGAAAACTTCAGGATGATGTCAAGGATTTTTTGAGATATATTGCGGTAGCGAAAATATCATTTTCACAAAATGTTTTAAACTGATTTTTTTTTGGAAATACAAATTATTTAAAGAAAGAAACTCATGCAGCAAATGCATCGTTTTCAACTTTGCTTATTAAAAGACATTATTTTCTTTTCTATTCTTAATCGAAATGCAGTCAAGTCTTATGAAAGGCTTTAAGCCTAAAGTAGCAAATTGCCCAAACTTATAAACACTTGAATTATATTGACATTTAACACATAAATAAAATGAATACGTCAGTGGTTTGGCTGATAATACGTGTCATCCTGAGTTTCAAGAGATTTTCATTACAAATTTAGATTTTTAAGTGATTTTAAGAAGCATGGAAACCTACATAAAAATTAAGCACTTTATGGTTAAGAGAGATTTATTACTAGATATCGACTATTCAGGTGGTTTAGTTGAGATAAGCCAGGAGTTAGAAAGAACGAATATGACTGAGGATGACTAAGGATGACTGAGGATGACTGAGGATGACTGAGGATGACTGAAGATGACTGAAGATGACTGAAGATGACTGAAGATGACTGAAGATGACTGAGGATGACTGAGGACGACTGAGGATGACTGAGGACGACTGAGGATGAATGAGGATGACTAAGAATGACTGAGGATGACTAAGAATGACTGAGGATGACATGACTGAGGATGACATGACTGAGGATGACATGACTGAGGATGACTAAGAATGACTGAGGATGACTGAGGATGACTGAGGATGACTGAGAATGACTGAGGATGACAGAAGATGACAAAGGATGACAGAGGATGACTGAGGATGACTGAAGATGACTGAGGATGACTGAAGATGACTGAGGATGACTGAGGATGACTGAGGATGACTGAGAATGACTGAGGATGACAGAGGATGACAGAGGATGACAGAGGATGACAGAGGATGACAGAGGATGACAGAGGATGACAGAGGATGACAGAGGATGACAGAGGATGACAGAGGATGACTTAGGATGACTGAAGATGACTGAGGATGACTGAGGACGACTGAGGAGGACTAAGAATGACTGAGGATGACTAAGAATGACTGAGGATGACTAAGAATGACTGAAGATGACTGAGGATGACTGAGGATGACTGAGGATGACTGAGGATGACTGAGGATGACTGAGCATGACTGAGCATGACTGAGGATGACTAAGGATGACTGAGGATGACTGAGGTTGACTGAAGATGACTGCGGATGACTGAGGACGACTGCGGACGACTGTGGACGACTGCGGACGACTGCGTATGACTGAGGATGACTGAAGATGACTGAGGATGACTGAGGATGACAGAGGATGACTGAGGATGACTGAGAATGACTGAGGATGACAGAGGATGACAGAGGATGACAGAGGATGACAGAGGATGACAGAGGATGACAGAGGATGACAGAGGATGACAGAGGATGACAGAGGATGACAGAGGATGACAGAGGATGACAGAGGATGACAGAGGATGACTGAGGATGACTTAGGATGACTGAAGATGACTGAGGATGACTGAGGACGACTGAGGAGGACTAAGAATGACTGAGGATGACTAAGAATGACTGAGGATGACTAAGAATGACTGAAGATGACTGAGGATGACTGAGGATGACTGTGGATGACTGAGGATGACTGAGCATGACTGAGGATGACTAAGGATGACTGAGGATGACTGAGGTTGACTGAAGATGACTGCGGATGACTAAGGAAGACTGCGGACGACTGCGGACGACTGCGGACGACTGCGTATGACTGAGGATGACTGAGGATGACTGAGAATGACTGAGGATGACTGAGGATGACTGAGGATGACTGAGGATGACTGAGGATGACTGAGGATGACTGAGGATGACTGAGGATGACTGAGGATGACTGAGGATGACTGAGGATGACTGAGGATGACTGAGGATGACTGAGGATGACTGAGGATGACTGAGAATGACTGAGGATGACTGAGGATGACTGAGGATGACTGAGGATGACTGAGGATGACTGAGGATGACTGAGGATGACTGAGGATGACTGAGGATGACTGAGGATGACTGAGGATGACTGAGGATGACTGAGGATAACTAAGGACATCTAAGGACATGTGTATGAGTGAAGATGACTAAAAAATACTGAGGATGAGTTTTGACGATTGGATATAATTGAGGATAAGTAAGGAAGAGTGAGAATGAGTGCGGATGAATGAATATGAATGAGTGAAGTTGATTATTTTTGAGGATTAATAAGAACTTTCTATTACCGCACAGAAAAAAATTCTGAAAAATCATTCATTAATGCCAAAGAATTTTTAAAGGAAGGAATACGAATTTTTCAAATCTGGACTACTTACAATGTAGTAAATTAATTCAAGTGAATTATAAAAATAACAAAAAACGCTAAAACTATCAATTCGGGATCTTGTTATTTGGTTTTGATATTGAATAGTTTGAGAAAATTAATATTTAGTTGTGAATCATATAGAAACCACCTTTAGGCTTTTGCTTTTGCTAGTCTCCTCTCAGTCTCATCAAAAACGATGAATTCAGTCTGGTCTCGGTCTCGTATAACTGGGAGTCTCGTCTCGGTCTTGCTTTGTTCTCGTCAGTTTCATCGCTAGTTTCTCTTCTCGGCTATGTCTATTTTTATGATTTAAATAATCAAAATCAATGAATCAAGTTGGAAGTTGTTGAAGTTTGACAGTTTATTTAGAGCACAAAAGTCTATAGTTTTAAATAGGTTTTTTTTTTAAACTGTTTTTGATTTTTTCATCATATCAATTATTTTTCAATATTGTAGACACAAATGACATGAAATGAATTTGTTTTATCATTGGACCTTTTTTTTCTTTAAAAATGCGTTTGGGAACGTTTTCTTATGGAATTTCCTTGATAGCCTGAAGTCATCCACCTAAGAAAAATTCACACTCTAAGTAAAGAACAATATATTTAAACTTTTCTGCTAAAAATAAAAATTCAATAGAATATATAATATATTATGAAATGAGAAGTTCAGGGTTCACCTATAAGTAAGGTTTTGTTTATGCTTCATTATTACAGAAGCCGAAAGTTCACAGATGAGTAAAATTAAAATTACCTTATACATACACCAAAATACTAAAATACCTCTAGGTACTCGTATTTTTGTTTTAATTAAAAATTAACGCACGTTTCTTATAAACAAAGTGTTTAAATCAGAGCACGACCTAGGGTTGGCTTTTGCCCTTTTTCCTATAAGCATGGTATATGCTTGCGTTGAAAACAGTTGTCCCTTATACTCAAAACATCACTATATATATAGAATATACAGTATATAATGTACATCTAAACTGAACTCATTAAACTTAAAAACAATAAAAATTGAAATAAAATCAGAACGAACCAAACAAGAAAAAAATAATTATATATCAAATCTTAAATTAATTCTAAAATCAACTAAATAAAGAACAATTATTCAGAATGCGTTTCAAAGTGCGTGCTTTGAAAAGAGGGAGGGGGCATATCATAGAAGGTAGGAAGGTATATCCTCCGAAATGAAAAATCAAATATTCCATTCAAGCTGTTTTTCAAATCTAAAAAACAAAAAAAGCAAAACACGAAAAAATCATGAGTTGGACAGAAAAACAATCAAAGAAATCAAAGGAAAGCAAACTAAAAACAAAATGATCTAATTTTATTCACATCACCGTTATTTCCGAAATATTTGAATTTTAACGTTTGTATTTTTTTTTATGAAAGTGTTTATAAGTGCCTAATTTTTTTGTTCGTTTAGAAAACCATCAAAATCGAGCAAATAGTGAAAAACGTAGGTACTCTCTCACGTTTAGTTTATTTGAGATTAGATTTTTTATTCTGATTTAATTTTATTTATTTCGCGCACTTTTATTACTTTGAGTTTGTGAACCGATGAATTACTGATGAATGAACTGAACATTGACGCATATCTTAGATTTGGACGTTATTTTGAATTTGAATTCAAGTCGCAATCTTATTGAGATATTGTACTTTGATTTTTGTGTGATTTTGGCCTGTGATAAAAACATATACCTACACAAAAATACAAATAAAATTTTCTTTTTCTATGAGTTCAAAATTACCTCTAAAAAAATAGGTTACACGATTTCGCTGTTGAGGCCAAGTTATATTTTTTAGAAGTCGATCATAACATAAGCAAATAAAGAAAAAGAAATTACTTAGCTGGATTTAAGTTTTGTATGGAATAAAAGATTTTAATCTTCATACACACATCCGTTAGATGCGGTCATTAACGTACGTTGATGTCGAAGGGAAATAATGAAGTTTTAAGGAATAATTATTTTGTGAGTAGTAATTGAGACTATTTCGGTTATCTAATTGTCTTAATGAATCTGTAATGAAGCCGTTTTAAGTTCTTTTAAGAGCTTAATCTTTTTTGTTTTATGTTTTTAGATTAATTTTTGGAATCATAAAAAGTTTCCTATGATCTGAGTTAAGGTCATGTAACTTCATGACTTTAAATCTTAAGTGTGAAATAATATCATATCACAGTGAGTTTTAGATATAGGATCCACTATTTTTAAGGGGGATAAAAGAAAATTCACGAGAACTTAGTTTGTAGGCAATTTTATATTTTCAGTTTTTGAGTTTTACTACATACATAAAGTGTACTTTTAAATTTTGGCATAAGATTATCAAAGAATGCTTCAGGCAAAATTGCTTCTTTCAACACATAATTAGTTCATAAAGTTCAATGAAATTAAATTCTACGTTAAGAAAAATGTACAAAATCTTCCATTCATCAATTAAGTAACCGCGTCTAAATCACGGATTGATTCCTCGAAAACTTATTACTCCTAATTTGTTTCGCTATATAAACTCCCTCACATGTCTGTTTCTGATGCGAGGTCATAATATTATGTATAGTCGTCTTGCCTTCTTAAAAGAATCCTATAAGATAAAGTTTTGATCACTCATAACTAGGCGTGACTTCCAGACTCCATAAAATTAACAGAAATGCCATTATCGACCATCATCATCATCATCATCATCGAATGTTAGTGCTGATTCTGATTTACCTATACTCAACTTCTGCTAACTACTTTAAGTCTGATGCTGATTTTAAAGTTGCAACTTGAATTCTCTTTTGAATACCGCGAATAATTTTAACCGATCGTAAGTCGTCTTGGCTCAAAGGCATATACTCATATAATATGTATATAGTAAAGGTATTATGTGACACGGATGTTATTGAAGAAGAATTAAATGAAATTATATTTCCTCAGGGCATATTGCTCAGTACATTAATCACATTGAAGGAGCAGTTAAAAGTATGGACACATAAAAGATCATCAAAATCACAAAGACTTGGTTTCAATTTTAGTTAAATGTAGGTAGGTAACGAATTTCTTACAGGGTACCAACAATATACTAACTAGAGATTCGGAAAATGCTGATAGGTGGTTAAAAAAATGTCATAATGATTTGTGATCTATAAAAATTAATGTTATTTACATTTAATTATTATTTTCCATTGTTTAAATGTTCAAAGGAAGGATTTTTGGACACAGCAACTATATAATGCTGTATATAGAGCTTTAAAAAAGTTATAATTAAAATATGAAAAACATGGTGATGTACTAAAATGTATGTAAATATGTGATTAAAAAAAAAACATATAGGTACAAGTTTTAGGGGTTTTGGTAAAAAGTTGGGACAAAACGTTTCTACTAAACTTATATTAAACTCTTGAGTGGTACAGTTCAATTCTATTTTCTGTTAAGCGCCAGCTTGAATCTGTTAATTCGGTTGGTTAAAACATAATATAATCGTACATCAAAAAAATAATTGTCAAAAACAATATCATTTAAAATATTTTAAAAATTATTGGTGAAACGAAAAATCATATTCAGGGACGGGGTACATTTTCACCTCAGAGGATTCGTCAATAAGAAGATTTGCGAATGAGAATCCAAGAGTGATTGTCGAAAAAATAATGCCCCAAAAAGAATGACTGTTTGGTGTGGTTTATGGGCTGGCGGCATCATTGGGCCGTCTTTTTTCCAAAATGAGGTCGGTCAAGTAGTTACTGTGAATGGTGTTCGCTATTGTGATATGATAACGAATTTTTGTAGCCTGAATGGGAAGATATGGATGTGGTCATTATGTAGTCTTAACAGGACGGTGCCATTTACCACACCAGGCAACGAAACAATGACTCTTTGGTTTGACAAATTCAATGACCATGTTATCTGACGTGGTGCCCAAGATCATGTGTTTTGATCCCGTTGAAATTCTTTCCTTGGAGTTATTTAAAAGAAAAAGTGTACGTCGAAAAACCAGCAATAATTCAAGGGCTACAGGATGAGATGATACGGCGAAGAACCTCAATTATGCCTCAGGGCACATAGAATGGGGGTGTGCCACCGAGGTCATGGCGGCCATTTGGCCCATATTTTGTTCCATATATATAGGGGGATTTTTAAAAACTATAAGAAAGTTTTTCAAAAAAAAAACACATAAAGTTAAAAAAAATGAATAAAATCTTTATACTTGAATTCTAAAAAAAATTAAGAATTATTAACAATATTTTGCATATGATGAAATAGTTTGATTTGAAAATCTATTTTAGTTAACGAGACTGTCGAAAACCAATTTTTAACAATTTTAGTAGCATTTCTTAAAAGTTTTAATTATTATATAAACAAATACAAATTAGATGAATGAAATTAATTTAAAGTCACAAACTTCTATTATTCATGATATATCGAAAACCGAACATCACTTTTTACCAATTATTGCGTACTATTTTTTTTTGTAGATTTTAATTTTTATGAAAAAACTGACTGTTGAATTCTTATAAAAATTTTACTGAATATCAAAAACAATATTTTTTACAATATCAAATTAGTTTGAAGCCAATATTTTTAATTTTTGAACAGATATTTGGCTCGAAAACAAATTTTTACCAAGTTTTAGCATTGTTTTTTTTTAGGTTTTTATTATTTCTTAAAAAAGCTTTCAATTCCATTTTTCTCAACATTTTACTGAATGTGGAAAATATCTCAAATTTTCGAAAAGATATTTGAATCGAAAATCAATTTTTACCAACTTTTAGTATCTAATGTTTTTTTGTAAGAAAAAATGTCAATTCGATTTTTCTCAAAATTTTACTGAATGTTGACAACAATATTTTTTATAAAAAAAAATAATAATAAAGCCAATATCTTAAATTTTTAAAAAGATATTTGAGTCGAAAATCAATTTTTACTAACTTTTAGTAATGCTTTTTTAGGTTTTTATTTTTTTTTTTAAACTGTCAATTCGATTTTTTTTTTAAATGTTACCAGATATCAAAAATGTTATTTTTCGTTGCATACAATTGTTTTGGAGATAAAATCATGTTTTGTTCGTAAAATATTCGAGGTAACAAATATTTTTATTCAGTTTTTTTTTTAATTTATAAAAAAAACGTTAATTGGATTTTTTTTCCTAAAATACTTGTGTGGTATCGAGTTACAATATATAATATAAAATTTAATTCAAGTCGCTAGCGTTGTTGGTTCTTGAGCTATGGACGACGAAAAAAACTTCCCGAACGTACGGATGTACGGACGTACGAAAGTACATACGTCCACACGCACGCACAGACATCTCTCTAAAACTCTTTCATTTCGAATCCAGGGACGTCGAGAAATGTCAAAATTTTCAATTCGAAAAATTGGACCGATTACAATAACTTCCTATGGGAAGTTAAAAAGAAATGATAATAATTTCTTAAATCATTTGCATCTTATTCAAAATCAACACCGGTCCTTAAAATTTAACCTAATTTTAATTAATTTAAAATTTCCTTTTTATGAACAATTGGTTATTCCAAAATAAAATGTCCTCGTAATATAATATTAAGTCCAAATTATGTTGATCTTGAAATCAGGGAGCATCATTCGAAGATAAAGCTAAAACTTATTGTCTGTAATTGGCGAACGTTACACAACTTAAAAATCTTGGTTACTGATTCAAATATTAGTTTTTGTATGGTGTTTTTTTTTGAGTATAAGTCTCTTGAACACAATTCGTATCCAGCATAATGTTTTAATTATGCCTGTTCAATATTTTTATCCCAATACTAACAAATTATACACCATTTTCTTATTAAAGTACCATACACTTTCTATAGACTTAACAAATTAAAAAAAAATAATTTTTCAAGTAATACTAATTCTTTGATGTAAGGACTTATGCTGCATTATTTTATTCTATATCCTTTTCATTTTTGTTCAATACTCCGTTTTTTAACATTCTCTATAATCTTAACCAGTGAGAACCATGTAATTTTCAGGAATATTTGCATTTATATGCGGGATTTCCAAAATTCAATCCAATTAAAAATAAGTAACATTCCGTAATCTTACATTTTACTTTATAAATTTTAACATCTCAATAGATCTTCATTGCACAAGATTATCTAAATGTTTGAGCGTTTTCTTTCAAATTCATTTCTTATTGCTTTAATTTATTCCTTCAAATAAAAACTTTCAACGCCATTAGCCTCAGAATTTTATTAGAAAAATCTCAAAAAATTCTACCAACTTCATCCAATTGGACCTTTACATCCTCAAAAACCCAACCATTAACATTTTCTCAAAGGATAAAAACAAAAACCATCTAAAGTATACACACACCTTTACCCGATTAAAAAAAAATCACAAATGGCCAACAGAAAGAAGATTTTTCGTAATTAAAGCTTAATCAGCTTGAAATAACTTTCTTTATCTCAACATTTTTATAAAAAAAAAAAAACAAAATCAAGCGCGCAAAGGAAAAAGGATAAGAAATTACTTCTTTGTTGGTCAGTTCCGAACACACACCTTTATGTCCTTTTCTCTCGAATTCCAACAAAAATAAAAACCACCCACCTTCGAGATTTTATTTTTCTCTTAAGTTATTATACTTCAAGCTCGCAGCGTCCATTTCCATTGACAAAAAAAAGAAAAAGAAATCTAATTTCGCTAAGAATGCGATTGCGTTTGCCTCAAGGAATCGTGAAAAACGCTAGAACCACACTAAAGGACCATAGCTTTTACTAAAACCTAAAAAGAAGCAAAGGAATGATATTTTTTTTTGTCTTAATTACTTTGCTTTTATTCTTTCTGATGGTGTTTTTAAGGCGGAACTCTGCATATCCTTCTTCTTCCTGTTCCTTATTCTATATACGCTTCAAAAAGTCCTAGGTTAATTATGACTTTCCAGAAGGTAAAGTGGAAAGGATTTCTTTTTTCTGAATAGTGTCTGGGATCTTAAAACTCTGAATCTGAATGACTTCTTTTTTTTTTGTTTTTGTCTCCTTTGCTAAAGTTCTTAATACAAGGATATTAAAATAAGCGGATCGTTTCTTTAATTTTTTTTTCTTTCCCTTTCTTCTGTGTTCTTATAACAATTTGAAAAACTAGATAATTCATTAATCATTCTGTGTTCTTCTTGTTTAATTTGTTTTAATCCTATGGTGTAATCCTTTTGAATATTATAACAAAATCCTTACAATGCTAATTGCTGCAAATATTTTCAAAATAACCTTTACCTGGGCGGGAGTTAGTTTTAGTGTTTTCCTTGCAAATTTATATTGTCCTTAAAAACCAGTTGCTAATGCTGTGAAGGCACACAGAGATCCCAGATGCTATATCGTTCGTATCTATTGAATCCTTTCAACAAAGCGGATTTGCAAAACTGACAATAGGCAATATATATGTATGTAAGTATGTGTCCTTTGGAAAAAGGATATTGTTTGACGTCTGCCTATATCCATCTATTTCTCGGACGGACCGATGTCAAAGACATCAAAAACAATGAAAATATTATTTATGAGCATCACTTTGGTTTATATTTTTCTTTTCTAAACGACATTCTTCATATTTTTGTCCATAAACTCGACTTAAACGTATATCCTTTTACAAATTTACGATAAACTATCCGATTATACAAAAGGGTATCACACTGCGTTTGTTGTGTAGTTTTAGTTCAAGGTCATCTATGTAATAAAATTTTGAAAGGTTACCACTGTGAAATATTAAAAATATAACTGTATTTCTATGAGATACTGGTATTTAAAGGTAGAGGATCCCTATACAGCATGGAATATGAAATTATTATTATTTTTATGTGGACTCATATTTTATCTTTACGATCATATTTAAGTGGTAAGACCAGGTAAGTATGTTTTCCTTGTATTCTTTTAATGGTTCATTTTTTACTTCAACCATAACTAATGTCCTTGGACTCCTTAGAGCAAGTGTGTTTTTTATGGGCACTTCCAGTTTTTTTTAAGGTGTTTGGAACAATGCAGACGTATTCTTTTGCAAACTGTTGGTTACTGCTTGGGAGGTTGAATTTTGAGTTTGTTGATTTTTTTCAAATATGTCATAATAATGAAAAAATAACAAGAATAATTTCTAAAACTTTAAGATGTTAAATTGAATATCAGAAAAATTGGAAAATTAGAACATATTATGGCTGGATTTTAGTTGATAACTTTTATAGGGTCTATTATGATAAGAGCCTTCTATAATTATATTAAAATACAAAAAATGGGTGAGAAATATCTACGATATTTTTATTTGTTTGACACTCCTATTGATGTATTTTTAACTTCCCATATTAAGTTATTGTAATCGGTTGTCAAATTCAAAATTTTGACATTTCTCGACGTTTCAAGGTCTTTAGAGTCTAAATAAAAGATTTTTAGAGAGATGTCTGTGCGTGCGTGTGTATGTACGTTCGTACGTGTCGGTACGTTTGCGACGTAGTCAATAGCTCAAGAAAAAGTAGAGATATCGACTTCAAATAAATTTTGTTATACAGATAATAATGCAGAAGGATGCAGAAAGGACTCTTTCATAGCTTGAAAAGAGGTGAAAATTTTGGTTAACCCCAAATATCTCACGAACCAATAACGCTAGAGACTTGAATTAAATTTCATATTATATATTGTACCGTGATACCAAACAAATATATTTTTGGAAAAAAATCCAATTAACGGTTTTTTTTATAAATCAAAAAAACTGAAGAAAAAAATATTTGTCACCTCGAATATTTTACGATCAAAAAATGATTTTATCTCCAAAACAATTTTATGCAACGAAGAATAACGATTTCAACATTTGGTAAAATTTTGAGAAAAATCGAATTGATAGCTTTTTTTACAAAAAATTAAAAACCTTAAAAAAATGTACAAAAGTTGGTAAAATTTGATTTTCGATTCAAATATCTTTTTAAAAATTTGAGATTATGGCTTCCAACTAAATTTAACTTATAAGAAATATTTTTTTCAACATTTTTAAAAATTTTGAGAAAAATCGAATGGACAGTTTTTTTTTACAAAAAATAAAAACCTAAAAAAAAAACAATATTAAAACTTGGTAAAAATTTACTTTCGACTCAAATAGCTTTTCAAAAATTAAAAATATTGGCTTCAAACTAGTTTTATCTCACAGAAAATATTGTTTTCGATATTCAATAATTTTTTATAAGAATCCAACAGTTCTTTTTTTTCATTAAAAAAAATAAAATCTACATAAAATAGTACGCAAATTTGGTAAAAATTGATGTTCGGCTCTCGATATGTCTCAAATTGATTTCATTTATCTAATTTGTATTTGTTTATGTAAGAAATAAAAACTTTTAAGAAATGCTACTAAAATTGGTAAAAATTGGTTTTCGACTAAAAATCTCGTTAACAAAAGTAAATTTTGAAGTAAAACTATTTCATTATATCCAAAACAGAACACGTAAACCTACAAACTTTTAAGCAAGACAAATCGACAGACGGGATGGGAAGTTATCAGTGTGGGTCGCATCCCAGCCTCTTTTTTTATTTATAGAATACAATATTTTTACAATTATGTCATTTTCAGCCTCTCTTATTCTAAATTCATTCATAAATAGGCTTTATTTGATAGCTTTTTCGCATAGGACTGTGATTTCAGGAAATCCCACTAGAAAATGTCTAACTGGGTGAAATAAAATGATTTCAATGGTCATTTGACATAACCTTCACGTGAGATGACCAATGCCTTGAAATCGTTGATGCAGAATTTTCAATGTGACATGTGCGTGAGCTGCGCTGACCAATATCACCACCAGCCCGGAATGCAAACCAAAAAGTCACTTTTTCTGGATACATCAAATGTTCTTGGATCTCATTTGGACTGACAGTTGTGTTTTTTGATGTCACCATTCATCCAGAAATAAGCCTTACCGTCGAGCATGACTTTTAAAGCCCCGAAAGCGAACACATATATTTGATTATGGTGTCTTTCAGCTACTGGATCACAAGACATTTTTAATGGTTGTATTAAGCCCAAGTCTTGTGAGCTATGAAAAACCAAAATTGAGTTACTCGGAACTTACTGCACAATCTTGTGGGTATGCAGTAATATAAGTCATTTCAACGCTCAAAGTTTATTTTGCAAAATGGATGAGTTTAGGGATATATTTGAGGAATCGATGCTGGACATAATATGTGTTACTGAAACCTGGTTTTCAGACATAAATGATGATGTGTTGTATGGACTACATGGGTACAAACTTTTTCGTGGTGATAGGATAAGCAGGAGAGGGGGTGGTACAGCAATTTATGTACGTAACGGTATAGCTTGCAAAGTAAATTGTAGATCAGCATTAGGATGTGAGATTGAATATGTATTTTTAGATGTTATCAACAATGAGGAAAGACTTCTCCTAGGTGCTGTTTATAGACCTAATAATCATGTAAATCTTAGTACCATTTTACTAGAAACAATTTCTCTTGGTGCTACTAAAATCATAATTTGTGGAGATTTTAACAGTAATTTGTTGGAGGATTCTTCTCTTGTTGATGGTATGAGAACATTTAACTTGTTTCCGGTGAATACTACCAATCCTACTCATTTTTGTCGTGAATCTCAAACACTTCTTGATGTTTATTTTGTTAGTAACCTCGATGATGTCTTATTGTATGACCAATTATCAGCTCCTGCGTTTTCAAGACACGATTTAATTTTCATGACTTTCAATTTTACGTTTGTGAGCTCGCAAACCTCGTATAAATATAGAGATTTTAAAAATATTGATTACTTACGCCTAGAAAATGAATCTCGATCTGTCGACTGGGAGAGAATTTATTACTTGTCCTCACCGGATGAACAAGTTGAATTTTTAAACCAGAATGTCTCGCACTTATTTGATAGCAATGTAAAATTACGATCCTGTTCGTCTAAGGCCGGGAGACCACGTTGGTTTTCCGAGGAAATTCGGTCACTCATATTGCAACGCAATCAGGCCTATTCTCATTGGAAACGTTTTCGATTGGATTTGTTTCTGTTAAGATATCGTCAGCTGCGTAACAAAACGGTAAGAAAAATTAGATTAGCTAAAATCAAGTTCTATAGTGAACTACTAGACCCCTCTATAGGTGGACGACAATTATGGAAGAACTTGAAGAAAAATGGTCTAGGAAAACAGTTAGACCGAGTAGAGGAGAACATCGATGTAAACTCCTTAAACAATGATTTCGTTTCTCTTCCGTTTCCCACCCTTTCTCAAAACGCGTCCGTAGATGAAAGCTCTTTCTTTACTGATGCAAGTTTTACTTTTACGTGTGTAGAGAGCCTAGATGTCGTGGAGAGCATTTTATCTGTTAAGTCAAATGCCGTTGGAATGGACAATATACATCCCGTTTTTGTGAAATCTATCTTAGCCCTCATACTGCCATATATTACTCACATTTTCAACACAATTTTAACCAAAAGTTTATTCCCTTCTCAATGGAAACTGGCTAAAGTTTTGCCAATACCAAAACCTGGGAAAAAAGACGAGTTTAGACCAGTTTCTATTCTTCCGTACTTGTCTAAAGTATTTGAGCGTGTTATGCAGAGGCAAATAAATGAACACCTTGTGTCGCAAAAGATTATTTCTCAGAAGCAGGCAGGTTTTCGTCAACATCACAGTTGTACGACCACCATCATTAATGTGGTTGAAGATATACGGCTTGCTCTTGACAGTGACGAAGTAACGTTCTTGGTCCTGTTAGATTTTTCGAAAGCATTCGACACCGTAGATCATAATAATTTATGCCATAAGCTTTCAATTCTGTATGGTTTCCTGCCATCTGCAGTTAATTTACTGGCTTCTTACCTTAAGGACAGGAAACAAGCGGTTTCAAGCCAAAATAAGATATCTTC
This sequence comes from Eupeodes luniger, assembly GCA_951509635.1. NCBI lineage: Eukaryota > Metazoa > Arthropoda > Insecta > Diptera > Syrphidae > Eupeodes > Eupeodes luniger. The sequence goes on from OX608075.1 coordinate 17,137,980, forward strand.
TCTTCTACCGGTTCTCAGAGGCGTTCCCCAAGGTTCAATTTTGGGTCCTTTGCTATTTTCCCTATACATCAATGAACTCCCTGCTCTTCTAAAAGACTGCTCTGTACAAATGTATGCGGATGATGTGCAATTGTATAAAAGTTGCCCTCTTGGTTTAATTGAGGACTGTGCATTTAAAATAAATAAGGACTTGGAAAATATAGCACGCTGGTCTGACTGTAATGGGCTTTTCCTAAATCCGGTTAAATCAAAGTGTATAGTCATTAGCAGAAAAGTTTTGAGTCTTGAGTATTTCCCTACTCTGAATTTGAACAATGCAGCAATTGAATACGTCTCCACAGCTAAAAACCTCGGAATGATATTTAACCGAACATTGTCTTGGGATACCCATATTACCTCAACCATCGGTAAAGTATATGGTATTCTTAGACTCCTTTGGTCGTCGCAAAAATTTACCCCAATGAGAACTCGTCTCATAATAGCGAAAACCTTGGTTTTACCTGTCTTGACGTACGGATGTGAAGTTTTCCGTGAGTGCGACTCAGCAAGTAAGAGGAAGATTAACGTAGCCTTCAATAATACTGCACGGTACATATATGGCTTACGCAGATTTGACCACGTATCGACTTATTCAGTACAAATCTTTAACATGACCTTAGACCAACTTTTGCGTTTTCGTTGTCTTATGCTATTATTCAAAATCATCCAGTCTCAACAACCTTGCAGTTTATACAACAGGATAGAATTTTGTTCCTCGAATAGATCTTTTCAACTCATTCATCCACGATATAGTTGCCTTCTTTCTGAAAGACAGTTTTTTGTCGGTGTCATCCGCCTTTGGAATTCACTTCCTGTTCACTTAAGACAAATTAGCAATGAAAATCAATTTCGAAGGGCGCTTCGAGTTTTTTATGAGAGTTTGAACTAATAAATCTGAATTTGAAAAATGAACTAAGAGATACAGTGTATGTTTTATATTTTATTTTTATTTTTCTCTTTGTACTTAAAATAAAAGTTGTAATATTGTAATTAATTTTTGTTTAAATTTTGTTTTTCTTCTAAAAACTTGTTTTTTTTGTTTCATTTCTTTTACGATAACTGTAATATAATTGTTTTTAAATATTAGCTTAACACTAATTTATAAGAATTATCTTCTTAATGTGTAAGCATACAAATAAATAAAATAAATAAATAAATAAATAAATAAATAAATAAAATAGGCGAAGAGTGCAGAACGTTGCCCGTCTTGAATACTAAACAAATGACACTAGATTTTACAAACTATCAAAAAAGGTAGTAGGTGGTGCAACAGTCCTTTGAGAACTAGGGCCTAGTGACTTACAACTCTCAACCAATCCTGTGTGCGAGTAATGTTGTCAGGAATGGACGGGACCAGTTTTAAGCCGATTCCGAACCGCTAATTTGAGAAAGCACTTTTCATGACAAGAATTACTATTGGAGGATTTGTCAATTCCTCGCAAGAGGCAGTACCCGTGAAAAAAGTTATGTGGCACAAAGAGGGATTGAACCCAAGACCTCTTGCATTACAGTCCAACGCACTTACCATCACGCTACGGGTACTACCTACTTAGAAATTTGTGAAGTCTTATTATTGGTCTTAGCTTAGAGCATTCGGACATTAAACGTTTAAGCAAACCTTTTGGGGAATCACCACGAAAACAGTAGTCCTTTTTTGAACTGGCTTGATTTTTAGTCAATATTTTGCATCAATCTACAAGATCTAAGGCTCTAAAAATAAATTAGGTGGCGAAAAGCCCGTTCATCACTAGATCCTATAGTCACTTACAACTCTCAACCAATCCTTTGTGCGAGTAATGTTGTCAGGGATGGAAGAGGTTTAAGCCGAATCCGAACGGCTAATTTGAGAAAGCACTTTTCATGAAAAGAATTACTCTTGGAAGATTTGTCAGTTTATCGCAAGAAGCAGTACCCGTGCAACAAAAACTTTTTCTAAAACAGGCAGGGTTTGAACCCAAACTTCTGGCATGACAGTCCTGCACACTAATCATCACCCCACGGGTACTACTCCTAGACAGAAAGCTCTGATAAACTTATTTGGTAAGGCGTTATGACTTAAATCAATTCATGGTTTAACAAAATTATGTATTTTAATTGTGCAGCTTGAAATTAAATAACATTTCATTAACAATGTTAACAGCAGTCCCCAATACAAAATGTTTGTATCAAAAATAAATACATTGTACGCAGCTTAAATCCAACAGCCGTACATAATTTTAATGTCAAATGTGAAATGTCAAACGACACAATATTCACTTAAATATACAAAATACAATTTTATCAATTTTCCCCCCAAAAATAAAACAAAACAAAATAAAATAAACTCATATGAAAATGCATTTTCACAACTATTATACTGATGGTATAAGGCTTCTTCTAGAAGACACTATAGTATAGACTATAAGATATAGCAACTGTATAGAAATTTTATCTGGGCCTGGGTCTTCCATATGGCTTCTTTCTGCAAAAATCTATATGTAAAACTATAGAACAGAAGAAAACCACTTATTCTATATGTCTTCTTCCTGTCTTCCGTCTTTTAAGCAAAAACAATAACAAAATGTATTTCTTCAAACTCTCCTATAAGAAAGCGAATGAAAAATTTCAAAACGTCAATCAAATTCATGTGCATTATTATTCTTTCGGTGGTCGTTCCTGTCGTCATAGTCGTCGTCTGAGTGACTCAAGTTGCGTCCTCTCCACGAGGAAGGAAAAGTTTCTCCCTCGCGGCAAGCTACAAAAATATAGAAAAAAAAAACACACAAAATACAAACATTGCCACGTGCGCCCAACTTCCATATGTGTCCTGATGATGACTATACCTCTTTATACCAGCTCCGACACTGCTGCCACCAACCACTCCATACCCGAACCGACTCGTGGATCATTAATTCCCTGACACAGTGTATCCGATTTCATAAAATTGAGACTCTCTATCAAATTCTATAAATATTTCCGTAAACGCTTCAACTGGCAGACATTAAACACACACTCATATGTTCATCATCGGTCTTCTTTGACAAAAGAAAAAAAAAAACAATAAAGGACAACACGAATGTCCTTCGAGTAATATTTCAAAATTGAAAATTTATTTTCACTCGCAATCGCAACTCGAATATTGCCCTATTCATTTGTCCGTAAACGGGGGTCACCGAATTTCCACCCCCTTTTTTGCCACTGGTCTCTATATAGGACCCAGATCACGTTGTGGTCCGGTCCGTTGTCCATCGTCGTCGTCGTCATTGTCGTATGCCATATCCTGATGGTCCATGGGTGCGTTTTCATTGCATTGTTTCGATTCTGATGTGTGGCACTTTGTATTGTCAAATTATTGATCAGAAAAAGGTGTAGCCTCCGACCTCGTTTTTGACCTCGTAAAATCTATAACAACTCAATATATTCGGAAGAGACAGGAACGAATATAGCTCCGGGGGCAGAACATCAAAATTGTGTGTTGCTCGCTCGAGTGTCCTTTTTCCTGGTTAGCACCAAACCATACCAGCTACCAGCCAGCCAGCACAACAAAGATTCATACTTTACTTCCACAGTACACAGACGTATTAAAATGGACAGAGGACACGAGCCGGGCTGGTCACAGTCCAGAGTCCAGTCCAGTTGCCAAACCCGAGCCAAGCCCAAGCCCGATAGATATGAAAAGGAATCCAATAAATGTCATCGAATTTATTGCTAAATTCACAATTCCATTGTTTGCAATTTTCAAAAGAGGACATTATTTCCGATTGTCCTTTATATGAAAAGGATATATGAAAGGACACTCACTCTTAGACTACAATATTGAGTGTACCTCTCTATACAACACGTCATATACTTTATGTGTGTGGGACCAATTGAACTGAGGTTATATTTTTATTTGTTCTAATGTTTTTGATATGCGTGATGGCCCGTGGACAAGGGTCAAACGATTGAAAATTTTTAAACACGGTGTAACGCAGATGTGAAAGAAAACGAAAAAGATTTGTTGGTTTTTCAAAAATAGGTTTCCCTTTATTATAAATAGTTATTGAAATATCCTTTTTAATGGTTATTCGATACTTTTATTTGAAACGATTAGGCAAGCATAAGCAAACGTATAAATACAACAATATGAGGGTGGTGAATGGTGAAGCATTGATCGGATTATTCCCACTTGAGGTTGAGAATTTTTTTTTTTTTGTATTTTATAATTTTTGAGAAAGGGTCAGAAGCCGGTCAAATGCGGGGTCAAATGCAGAAAATTAATAGGTTTTTGGTAGAAACATAATACATTGATTCTTATAGTTTTGGATTATTTATGTAAGTTGTTAAAATTAAGGTATTCAATATTTTATTTAAAAATGGTGATACAATACTAAGCGACTTCATAAAGATTTTTGGTAAACATTTTCATTTTGTATTTTTGACACAAAAAGACTTCGTAACTTGCTTTTTTTATCTTCAAGTAAAAATCCCTTATGATCATCAAGAAATACCACTTCATCCACAAAAAAATGGGTTTTTGAGGTTTATGTTGAAAAATAATCTTGTCGATAGACGGAAGAATTGTAAGATTTAACACTTTAAGACTTTGATAGTTCATTTTGATTTTAGCAAACAAGCTTCATTAGACATTTCGAAAACTGGATTTTTAAGCATAAGAAATTGTTATTTTCAATAATAATTAAAAAAAGGAAGTACCGGGGTTAGGTAAGGTTTCAAAAGTGTAGAGCTGGAATTCGACATCTGTCAACCTAAGTTGTTAAACCATTTTGTTTGTTTCAATTGAAAGTCTGACATTTACGAAAATGAATCACTTAACTATCGCACAACGCATACAAATTGTTAAAACCTACAACAAAAATGGTGATTCTTCCACAGCCACCATATCGTGAAATTTGAAAAGACTGGATTGGTTACAGATATTGTAAGGTCTTCGCATCATCGTTTCGCTCGTACCACTGGAAATATCGCTGCTGTAAGTGATAGTGTTGCCGAGGACCAGAATGTGACGATTCCCTGTCGTTCGGAATTCGGATTGTCTTACGACACGTAATGGAATATTTCGCATTTACATCTACACCTACATCCATATAAAGTTCAGCTCATACAACAACTGAAGCCAGTTGTCGAATGGGTGCTTGAACAACAGGCCGTGTACGAACACAATTTTCTTCAGCGACGAAGCACATTTCTCACTCGGTGGTAATGTTAATAAACAAAATTGTCGTATTTAGGGTTTTGATAATCCTCAAGTAATTGAATAATGGTCATTACATCCGTATGTGGTATCAACAAGACGGTGCTATATGCCATACAACTCGAGCAAATGTGGCTTTATTACAAGAGACATTTCCTGGCCGCGTAATTTCTCGTCGTAGGGATATCAACTGGCCACCTAGATCATTCGATTTGACACCGCTGGATTTTGTTTTTCAGGGATACGCAAAAGACCGTGTTTATTCAGATAAACCTTTAACTCTTGAGCACTTAAAAACCAAACTTTCGTCAAGTTATGGCTAAGAAACCGCCCAATATGTGTCAAAAAGTGGTCGAAAATTTCCTCAAAAGAATCTATGCTTGCAACAATTCGCGTGGTAGTCATTTAAATGATGTAGTGTTTAACACATAATGTCAACTTTCAAATCTTATAATAAAAAAGAAATATCATGAAAACAAATATTTTATATGTTGTGTTTTATTTAAGTTTACTTTTGAAACCGCAAAATGGATAACATTGTTATAAAAAAGTAGAAAGTTTATTAAAAATGGTAATTGTTTAAAATAGTCTGTCTTTAAACCCTCAGCGTTTCATAAACTTGTCCTTCGGATGTTGACTACCAGGCTCATTAAATTCTAATTTTGACAGCATTGTGCAATGGGGAATCATAAACCGCATAGAACTTAATGCTTCGATTCAAAGTGACCTATTGTCGCTAGAGCGTCACCCTTCTCCACTACTACTTTCCATGGGTGGCACTTCCATCGAGGAGACTAGATGTGCGGTCATTTAAGTCCATTTTAAATGAAGTGATCACATATTTGACACCTCTAACCTGAGAAAGAGCACCAATGACCCGCTTTTAAGACTTTTGGCCATAATTCAAAAGAGAGCTCTAAAAATGATAAGGACAGTTATCTTACTGAAATATTACCAAATCTAGCAGAGATTCTTTTTTAACTACACTACACGAATGTGAAATTCTTTACCAGGCTTAATATGCAGACATTTAAAATTAATGTACACATCATTAATAAAATAAATAAAAATAAATAAATAAATTAGGTGGCGCAACAGTCCGTAGAGAACCAGGGCCTAGTGACTTACAACTCTCAACCATTCCTGTGTGCGAGTACTGTTGTCAGGGATGGAGAGGACCTACAGTTTAATGCCGAATCCGAACGGCTAATTTGAGAAAGCACTTAGTTAGTTAGTTAGTTGAAAACTTTATTTAACAAAAAAAATAATTTTAAATTAACAATTCCATCTTAAGTTTAATATGGTTTGGCCAAAGGCCGTCTACCAGATTGACAGTTTTAAGTTTGATTCTTTAATGCTATAATATACATAATACATATTTGTTTGATTAAAAGTCTCCTTCTATTATACATTTTCTGTATCTCAGCGCCGTTGTTATATATTTATACAAAATTTCCCAACCAAATTTTCCATTCAAGATATCGATGACTGCATCCAAATCCATCAAAGTAACACCAAAATGACTAACCCGGAATTCTTTTAGGATGGGACATCTGGCAATGAAATGATATATATCTTCTCTCTCCTTAAGGTTGCAAAGATCACACAAAATTGGAAGGTCCGGTCGATGTGGTATAAAGTTTAAATTAATGATTTCGCCTCTTGCTTTAAATATAACGCTCATCATGTTGAGTGAGAAGCTGTTTTGAAAGTACGTCAGTTCTTTAAGGTCGAAGTTCAGTTTGCTGTAGATCATTCTGTATTGAGATGATTGTGCTTCCGTTTTAAATTTTTCATAATAAGTGTGGCTTATTTTCTCAAGGATCCCGTTAAACATGTTTCTTAGGTCCATAGAACTTATTTCGGGTGAAATTCGGAAGTTTTCACCAAGAACATTTGCCAGCTCCTCCCACTTCATGACAAGATTTCCCCTAGTAGTTAAGGTGTGCTGAAGTATTTGTTTAGGTATCCTTCCCTCATCCATCTCCAATATTTTGATAATATATTCAAAGTGAATCTTTAGAGTGTCGAAAAATAATGGTGGAACGGTTGTTTCTAAATGCAGCATATAGTTTGGTGTGCACGCTGGTAATCGAAAAATCCTTTTTAAAAAATACCTCAGAAACCTTTCGACTTCTTCGAATTCCCCAAAACCCCAAACTTGTGCCCCATAAAGCAATATGGAGGTAGCAGTCGCACGAAAAATTTTCAATTTCGAACTATGATCAATGTATTTATTAACAATGCATCGGTTCCACACTGAAGAAACTGCCCTTTTTGCATCGGCCAGCTTACTTTGGAAATGTTTTCTCATGTTGAGGTTTGCAGTGACTATCACCCCTAAGTATTTATACTCCCGCACTATTGTAACATATTCTCCTTGATATCTCCATTTTTCGTTGTTTGCGTGCCTACCACCGCCTTCCCTGAAGATCATCATTTTAGATTTCTCCAGATTGACGGACAGATTCCAAAGTTTACAGTAACTTTCAAGACGGTTCATCGTTCGCTGCATTCCTTCGACAGATTCAGACAAAAAAACTATGTCATCAGCAAACATTAAAGCAGGTACTCGTAAGTTTCCAAACTGGACTCCTCCACCGGTCGCTTCTACGATATCATTTATAAACAAGATGAAGAGTAGAGTGCTTAAGACACATCCTTGTTTTACTCCCATTTGTGTTGTGAACTCCTCGGAAACAAACTCGCCATCCCATACATACGCTACATTGTTCTCGTACATTGCTTTTAATAGAACTACAATTTTGGAAGACATTCCTAATTTGTATAACTTATAAAAGAGTGCTTGACGAGCGATTGTATCAAAAGCTGAACGAAAATCGACGAAAAAAGCGTACAGTTTTTTCTTCCTTCGCTTGAAGCTTTCCGCAATATTAAAGAGGGTGAATAATTGATCTAAGGTCGAGTAGTTTCTCCTAAACCCTGCTTGAAATTCACACAGTATTTTCTTGTCATTTACCCACTGCGTAAGCCTATTAAAAATCAGAGCACTAAATAGCTTCGCCGATGTATTCAAAAATGAGATGCCTCTGTAATTTTCGGGATTATCGTACGATCCTTTTTTGTGCAGTGGATATATAATTGCCCTTTTAAAGCTTGCAGGAACAGTTGCTGTCTCAAATATTATATTGTATTCTTTTGTTAAGGCGGCTACGAATTCAAAAGAACAATTTTTATAAAATTCTGCTGGTACTCGGTCGTCACCTGGAGCTTTTCCCGCCTTAGATTTATCAATTACGTTCTGTACTTCATCAGCTGTAAAGGGTGCATCTAAGAAATCATCACTAAAAAAAGGGGCTGCATAGTGTGTAAGCGGAGAGAATATCGGAGTGTTAAGTAGGCTCTTAAAATGCTCACGGAGTTCAAACGCATGCAATGTTGCTGAAATTGTGTTGGTTCTTCCAGTGATAGTTTTAGCGGCTTTCCAAAAATCTGCAGAAGATTTTGATGAATTCAAGATAGCAACATTTTTTTCCTCCAGTTGTTTCCTCTTGGATAGACAGAGTTTCTTAAAGCTTTTATTAGCTGCTGCGTACATACTTTTAAAGAGTTTTGTATTGTGCTTCCTCAGGAGCCGCAAGAATGAAAAAGATTTTTGTCTGGCTTTCCGGCACTCAGCATCGAACCATAATTGTTTACCAGTATCCTTTCGTTTTCCTTTGGTACTTTTTGGCATAGCTCCAATTATAATTTGAGTAAGGTCCTCCATTTGCGTTGGGATGTTCTCTACTCTTCTTTTCTCCAGTTCTATGTTCAGATTATTTTGGTAAATAGTTTTAAATGTATCTCTCCATTTTAATTTTGGTAGTAATCCAAGTTGCTTTGTGTGTACATTATCATCTGCACTTGAGACTAAACAAGTGATTTCTAAGGGCATGTGGTCAGAGAAAATTTGTGTAGATATCCTAAAATCCTTCAAAATTGTGTTCCACTTTCCTGACACAAAACAATAGTCTATCACTGAGCACGCCGTTCCACGAATAAACGTATACTCCCCATTTGGGTCTCCTTGGCAGCTTCCATTCAAAACTCTTGCATCCAACGAATCAGCAACTTCCAGTATCTTGGCACCCTTCACATCACAAAATTCATCCTTTGATCTGCGAGTTGGATTTATAAAATCTGATGCTGTTCCACTTACAAAATTATTCTGGGATAATCCGATCCTCGCGTTGAAATCTCCTACCAGAAGAACATCCATTGACCCCAAAAACTGTAACGTATCACAAAGTCTGTCGTAATCTCTTGACCAGTTTGAACAATTTAAATAAATAGGTACAATAAAGAGGGTAGTTCCCATAATTTGAACTTCTAGAACATCCATTTCACCAAAGCGCTTAAAGTTTGCAGTAGTTGCTTCAAGGTTCTTACGGTAGCCAAATAATTCACCTCCACTTCCCCTTCCAAATACATTTGATTTTATTGCTGGTATCCATTTTAAATCGTAATTATTAAATATCCCATTGAATTTATCCTTTTCATCTTCCAATACATGCGTTTCATAAAGTACAAACATATCAAAACTTTTAATGTAATTAAAAAAATCCATTAAAACAAATTTATTTTTAAGTCCTGCGACATTATAACCTAATATTCTTAAATCTAAATATAAAATTGGTTTCTGGTAGACAATTTCATCTCATTCCATTTCATAGTGTGAACCGCCAATTAACTGCTGCCTCACGCTCTCGCTTGTGTGTTCACCCAAATTCTGCACAGCGGATGTTTCACGCAATTTGAGCGCTTGAACGCTTCCAGCATTTGACAAACCCATCATTGACGTTTTGGATTTGACATTATTTATGTTTTTCTTTGCTCGGTGAACTTCATTCATAAAATTATCAATGTTTGAAAATAAATTGAGATCGCCACCAAAAATTGTTTTCAGAACCTCCACGGGATCATTAGAGCCACATTTTAATCCGTTCACCATATCCCAATTAAAAAGCTTATTGCTTATATAAAGATTATCATCTTTCAGCTGAGTTTTCACAAGAGGGAACTTTTGACGCAGGAATTTGGCAATGGGTAGCAGGTTACTTATTTTTCGACGTGTGTTGTACGGGAGATCCTTATGGATGTGAATCTGTGTACCTTTAAGCTGTTTCGTGCTACGTAGCACTGCCCATGCAGCACTACGCGAATTAAGTTTCACAACTATCATTGCGGTGCGTTTGTTCTTATTAGATACCGGTTGCGCATACTCAATTTTATAGTTTGGATCGGTATTGCCTAATAGGTCCGCGCAAACAGACTTTGCCTTTTCATTCATGTCCGTATTTTCTTCTGCGGGCATATGTACCACCACATTTGTCTCTAAACTACGTTGCAATAATTTGTCGACCTGTTCCTCTAATGCGTTGTTACGATGTTCCAGGTGTACAACCTTGGCCGAAATTTCGTCATATTTCTTTTTTAAGCCAGTAAGCTCTGTGTGTAACACCTGAAAATCGGCTTTTGAAGGGAGCTCATTGACGAGTTTTATGTTACTTTCATCTAGGATTTTTTTGAGGATATCAACAGTTATTGCTTGAGAAGACATTGTCGGCTCGGAGGGTTTTGGGGATGACAAAGCTGCTATTGTAGGCAAAGTTCTGCGCTTTTCTTCTCTGAATTGGATGGGTGAGGTATCAAGCAGGCCCCTTTTCATTAAGTGAGGTTATAGCTTACAGGTCAAAATTTATTTGTGTTTTTTTGCTCTTAAGTGCTAAGACTTACGTGGGAATTTGATTGCTTCGGTGGGGCTACCACTATTCTTGTTTTTGATTACAATTTTATAATTTTACGTGCACTTTTTAAACACTTTTAAGGAATTTTAGTAGGAGCTTTTTTCTGGAATCCGAACGACTAATTTGAGAAAGCACTTTTTCATGACAAGCATTACTCTTGGAGAATTTGTCAATTCCTCGCAAGAGGCAGTACCCGTGCAAAACTTTTTTTTTAAATTAAGGTGCATGAAAGTCCAACGCACTTTTTTTTTTTTTTTTGTAAATTCACTTTTATTAATTCAATCTTAAACCTATCTTAAAGCTAGACAAAAATTCATAAAACTAGCCTAATTAACCATAACTTACAACTAACTTACTTGTCCCATACGGACACTCTTAGGGCCGAAAGGCATTAGTAGTAAGTGTTATAGCTTAACTGTTAAACTATAACACTACTAGGCCGAAAGGCATTAGTAGTAAGTGTTATAGCTTAACTGTTAAACTATAACACTTACTACTAATGCCTTTTGGCCCTAAGATCTATTTAACTTCAATTTAATTTCATTTATTTTTTTATTCATTAGAAAATTAAAAAAAAAACTAATATCAATATCCTTTTTTTATTTTTACTTAAAAACTACTTAAAATAAGGTCCTAAATATAAAACTTAAAGCTAACTTAAACTACCTATTCTACCTATAAACTACTTAAAACTAGAACAACCACAGCAGCAAATCTAACCATCTAACATTTTTTGTTTTTCATATTTTGATGTCTTTTTTTTTTAATTTTTTTGTTATTCCATGTTTTTTTTTTTTTTTTTTTTTTTGGTATTTTTTTTTATTTTTTTTTTGTGCCACCATGCCTATTCTATACTGAAAACTTAACCCTTAAACTATACAACAAGTATGTAAGCCGGTCAAGGCTTAAAACCCCATCCCGACTACCCACTATCAAGTGCCAATTGAAGCCACCAAAACTGATTCTCCTGCTTCACCCTATCAGTTCGGTCCCGTTCGGACACAGCCCTACTGAACCGAAGGAGCTCTGCTCCGCCTTGTGCCATGACGTCCCAATTGTACAGGAGTCGCCTTTCCACGGTTCGTCGTCTGACGTGGTAGATTAGCGGAACTGCCAATCTATCCTGTATCAGACCGCATCTATCTAAAAAGAGGAATGCCTATGGTGGAATGAAGCCGCTCAAGCGTGCATTTTCAATATACTCGTCGTTCGGATAGAACGCCCCGAAAATTAAATTGTTTGTCGAAGACATAGCTCTTGCAATGTGACCTCGAACGAGTTTTATCACGAAATTGTCAATTCTGTTGATTCGAGCCCTGTTGAATAGGACCTCGTTAGAATAGTAATGCACGTAAGAAGATTCGGCTGTTCGATATAAGCCGGTACAGCGTCGTAAACACTGCCGCTCGAACACCCGAAACTTCTCCATCTGGGAAGGGGCAACGTTGAACCACACAGGACAACCATAAACGATCATCGGCCGTATGAGGGCCATGTAGCAAATTACCTTCACTCTGGGGTCAAGCCGACTGCTAAAAAACAGCCGTTTCGTCAGAGCGAAGGCTCCTCTGGCCCTGGTCAGAGGAGCATTTATATGTCTACAGTTCAACGGTACTAACCATCATGCCACGGGTACTTTTATTTTAAATACCTTTCGTAAAGTTCTTTCCAAAATCTTATAGAAGCTTAAACTGAGGTCTAGTTGCACCAAATCGAAACTAAAACTGTTTTGTGAAGTTTTCATATTAAGATTTTGGACAGGAAATCATATACAATTTATTTGTTCTTTCAGTTTTAGATCTTTCTGAACAATGAACATAACTTATTATTTAATAAAGTTACCCGCCACCAACTTTATGCAAATTTTTTAAAACAAAAAATGCTGGCTATACGAACTCTTTCCATGAAATCATTCTGAATTAAAGACTCAACACTCGCAGTGTGACTGCATTGCCGCAAGCTTAAAGTTGGCATAATAATCTGAATTTGATAAATGATTATATGGCTGGTTATGCTGTGGTGGTACAGTATAGATGGTAGCGATGGTGATGGTGATGGTGATGGCCGTAACGTAACAACTCTACCTGACTTCACTCCACACATTATTATAGAGTAACTTCCTTGTCCGGTGTGCTTCTGGTACTTATTCGCATAGTCGCATGGTTGATGAATTCAGCGGGTTAAACATAGTTACGAAATTCTGCAAAATCGCCAGAGGCTCACAATGGTCACACCGTGTAACGCATTTAAACACATCCCAACTTCCAACCACAAAGTGTTAAGCAAAACAATTTTACATGAATTTGTACTTTAGTGTAATATTATAGAGTGCAATAATTACGTGAGAAAGACAATAGGTAATTTGGTCGTTCTGCTGGTATGAGATTTTGAAGCCCTGGCTACCTAACCTAACCTAATTTTTTACAACACATAAGTTGTAAATATTGTGAGAAATCAAATTTTGCGAAATAATGCTGGTCTATATATGAAATGAAGAGGTATACAACAAAAATTAACATGAACAACATTCATCAGATGTCATGTAAATACAAATTTAAAAAAAAATACTGCAACTACAAAAAAGCACCTCGTTCCGCTTTTGGACAATAATGACATAAATTTAACTGAAAATTGCATTTAACACTCAATCACAAAAAATAAAGTTTATAAAAATCAACAAAAACAACAATAACAAAAATATGTAGAAAGGTAGATATTACATTTTTTATTCTAATGCCATTTTATTTGTTGCAATCATTTTTCATTTTGATTTGATATCATTTTTACTTTTTGTTTCATTGGTGAGTCTGATTGGGGTATATTTACATCTGTGATTTTGTATAGGGTATTATTTCAGAACACACGACAAGGTTAATTAATGGTTATTTTCAGTTGTGTTTCGGTCTCGCTGGCTGGATGTCCCAATGGTAAAGAGTCAATCTTAAATGACTTTTTAATATAATCACTCATGAAATAAATGAAAAATTGTTTTTTGATTTATTTACATACGCACATCAGCACATACCTAAAAACTACTATGTAGCTTATAAAATAATGTATGTCACTTGGGATCAAGCTATAGTCGTGTACCTACTCTCGGTTGGAAGAAGTCCTTTCTTTCCTTTTTATTGTTTAATTTAATACATGAAACTCATGCTAAAAAATAAAGAGGGCTGAATGTAATGATAAATTGTTTTTTGGATTTGGTGACACAGAAGACTTAATTGCGTTTAGGTTTTTTGGACTTTATAAGACTACAATTTTGTTTGTTTGTTTAAAATGTTAGAATGTGAAAATGGAGACATGACTTCAAAGGATTTATAATTTTGAAAAAATATTATTGGGAATTTAGATATTGTGGATTTTTGAAAGTGCAGTATTGGTTTAAGCTTACACAAAAATTAGGAAAAAATACAAGGGATATCGTTTTATAAAACAAAATTCATAAATTTGAAAAGTATCATTTCGAGAAATTTATTGACAGTGTCTAATAATTCTATTTCGGGAAAATTTGAAAACGCTACATATACATAGTTCTTTCTGCGTCGATTCTAGTCATAAAATTAAAAAATTAATCTCTTGGGCCCTACATATCTAAGCCTAAAGATATTTTCAAGCAGAATATTGGTGCGAATTTTGTTTAAAAAATAATTTTAAGACTTTTGTTTAAAATCACTTCCGTAAAATTAAAAAAACGTGATGAATTTCAAAACTTAAAACCTTTGACAACAACTGTTATTGCCTGTTGGTGTGAAGAAATATCATTTTTATCTCGGGTGAGAAATGTTTGGATTCACAGAAAAACTATCTAAGATTTGACCTTTGTGCCCTAATCCTTTGAAGCAATTCACTGCAAATTTAAGGCTTTATAGTTCGAAATGACATTTTCAGAAGAGCAGAAATATATAAATACTGTGTCAGGCAACACAACATCATACATGCACTCGCCCTTGAAGTGTTATAATAAACAGCCCTATTATGGCTATCAACTATCAATTATTTGATAACTGATAACTTCTATCAATTTATTGATAATTTGGTATTATGAGTATCAAATGATAATTTTTCACCAATTGTGAATACTAATCAATAAACGATTGTGAATAGGTTTTCTTTGGTGTTTGACGTTTGTCATTTGTGTTGAGTTCTTGTGTTTTGGTCTATAAATAATTTCGGCGGAATAATGTAAGTTGTTTTCATTAAATAAATTTCCCTTTTTTCTTAATAATATTTTGTTTATTTAGGAGTAAAATAGTTAGCAACAGAAAACAAATAGAAAGGTTTGTGGAACTAATGGAGGAAAATCCTGAGGTTGCAAAAAACATTTGTGCATAAATCTCTGAGCGCTCAGTTGATGGTACATGCCTATTTATCAACGAAGAATTTGTGGCTGATAGAATATTTGATGGGTATCAATATGTTTGATAGCCGTAATACCAAGTTAATCAATAAAGCTATTCACAATTGATCTTTTAATTCACTATTTATCAAAAATATTGATAATTGATCACCATAATACCGATTCATTGATTTTGTTGATAATTATCAACTATTATCAAATATTTTGTTGATATTTGATAACCATAATGGGGCTGAAAGGTTGCTTGTCTTGAAAGCGTTTCTTCTTCTAAACGATTCTAGTTTAGAATTTTAAGAATTTCCAAATTAAAAAAAAAAATATTGATTTAGACTCTTTAAGTTCCATAAAATTCCGATACAAATAATTTTAGTTTTACTTTCAAAATTTTAAGTCAAGATTTTAATCAGACTCTACGTGCCAGCGTCCAATTTGAAGGGAATTAGACGAAGTGCTCATACTAATAGGTAACTGAATTGGTTACAAATTACAAAAATAATTTCAAAAACTCAAAGTAAAAATTTCAGTTGATCGAATGTACACTACATCAGTATGAAAATTGACTGAAATAACTTAGGAAAAAAGATTGATATTCAGTTCTTTAAAGAAAAATTTGGAATATAACAAAAAATCTGGTGTAAGTTTTACGGGCGTCAATAAGAAGCTATCGGCCTTTCTTGTTTAGTTTTCATTTGTTCTTCTGGATTCTACAGTTTATTTAGCTTATACAAGTCCATTTCAGAAATGTTTGTCATCTTCTGAGAAAATACCTGAGGCGCCAATAGACTGTAATTACCTACGACTTCAATTTTGTCCGAACCGTTTCAGTTCCTGATGCATTAAAACCCTCAGTTTATTAGATATCGAATACAAATTTATTTAGCTTCAAAATAATTCAACCTTTTATGTAACCATTACATAATGATCGTTCATCACAAAATCGACTATAATGACATTTTAAAATTGAAAAAAATAGTAAGATGTTGATGGCCAAAATGCCAACTCAAGCTAACTTTGCTGAGAAATTGTGTAAATAGCTGAAGCTCAAAATTTAAGCACGCTAATAAGCGTTGATAGCTATATACACAAAATTTTACAAACAAAAAAATGTACTGCCGTTTGATGAAAAAACAAGGACAACAACTGTTTTTCATATAAATTTGTCAGTTGTTAGAATCACATTGACACTTTTGGTGGTGTTCCCATTAAAATCTCTTAAAGTGCCCTATTATGAGATTTTATCTCGTTCATGTACTTCAACGATTGATAGCGAAGTTTGGCTAAATTTTTGTAAAGTACAGGATTTTTCAGCATGTACGCTACAAAAGTAGAACAACAGGGACATCAAACGACGCCATATTTCTTGCCGCTCTTTTGACATTTCATGATGGAAAGATATACGAGCCAAAAACGAGTAAAAATTATTAAAACTTACTACTTAAATTCGGAGTCAGTGGCCTCAACGTTAAGAGCGTTACGTCCAATTTATGGTCGTCATAATCGTCCTAGCAGATCAACAATTGAGCGTTTAGTGGAAAAATTTGAATCCACAGGCACCGTACAAAATTTTCCCATGCCAGTGAGACAAACAAGTGCCCGTAGTGTCGAGAATATTACTGCCGCTGAGGCTTCAGTTGCAAATAGCCTAAATATGTCTCTCACACGTCGTTCTCAAGCGTTGGGCATCTCTCTGACGTTGTTGTGGCGAATTTTGCGAAATGATCTTGGCCTACATCCCTACAAGATTAAATTGACGCAAGAACTAAAGCCGCTTGACCACCAGAAGCGTCGTATGTTCTTGAATTGGGCCGAGCAACAACTTGAACATGATTTGGATTTGTATCTTAAAACCATCTTCAGCGATGAGGCTCATTTCTGGCTGAATGGCTTTGTCAATAAGCAAAATATGCGGTATTGGTCAGGCAGCAATCCACACGTCCTATATGAGTCATCATTGCATCCCGAAAAAATTACGGTTTGGTGTGGTTTATGGGCCGGCGGCGTCATTGAGCCATACTTCTTCCGTGCTGATCAAGACCGGCACGTTACTGTGAATGGGGATCGCTACTGTTCAATGATAACCGAATATTTTTTACCCCAATTGGATGATATGGACTTGGAGGACATGTGGTTCCAACGGGACGGTGCCACAAGCCACACAGCGAATGTCACAATCAATTTATTGGAAACCAAGTTTGGAGAACGTGTTATCTCACGAAATGGTCCAGTCGCTTGGCCGCCTCGGACGTGCAATTTGACGCCGTTAGACTATTCCCTGTGAAGCTACGTCGAGTCTGTGGTCTATGCCAACAAGCCAGCGAACGACGATTGATGAACTTCGTACGAATATCGAACGTGAGATTGCAGCAGTATCGGCCGATTTATGCTTGAAAACCTTCGAAAATTGGGTTCAGCGTCTGGACTTCTGCAAGTGTTCCCGTGGTGCCCATGCAAAAGATATCGAGTTCCATACTTAATGGCATTGAACGTACTTTTACAGGAATAAAGAATTTCATTGATATCGAAAACCCTTTTTGTTTCAAAAAAAAACTTTTGTAGCGCTCTTATTGAAAAACCCGATATATAAGAAATGAGTAAAAGCGAAATGAAAAGTCCAATATGAGCATTAAGTCACAGAAAAGCAAAATCCATATGATAATAATGAATTATTAAAACAACTTTGTGTTGGATTTATTTAGTATAGGTACTGAAAAAAGTCGATCATAGAAAAAAGATTTCTTAAAAAAAAAAGAAGTTTAAAGGTATAAAGGATAAATTATTGTAATTTTGGAAAATAAGTACACGATACTGAAAAAACAGGATTTTCATTTAAAAAAGAAGACGTAAGACGCTTACGTCACAGTAAGCATAAGTAACTATTTTTGAAACTCACTTTCAATCGAATAAGCCCTTTCACTGCAAATCAGTTTCTTTTTTAACTTCTAAGACAAAAACTTAAATTGATCATGGCCATGCAGATTTATGTCCTTCGCATATGATGAATGTTGCATAAAATTCAATGCATCCATCAAAATTTGAGCACGTACCAAAATTCATTTCTGTAACCAACATTTAACATTTAACATTAACATGACATGACTCTTGCGTTGTATATACCTACTTCATTATTTATTTAGGATAAATCAACATTTTTGTCTGTTTTCCAATTTCAAAAAGAATACAAAATATGGCATAATTTCATATCATACTGATTTACGAGTACCTATGTCCATATTCGCTTTACCGTCTTGACTTTGCTGTCACTGTCTTCATATTGTGTTCTGAAGAAGTTACCAGAACAGAACAAAACAAAAACCATCAAGAATTCGATTCAGGTAAGTATAAAAAATGGGTCATACTTTTTCTGTGTCAAACAAAAAACAATCCACATCAAAGATTGAAACAAATCGATAAAATATATTTTACATGACAGCGAACATCGCAGAAGTCACAAAAATATCATGCGAAGCCCATGACACTTTTGGTCATTTTTGTATGCAAATTTTCAAAACTGATCTTTCTGCCATTCATATCCATAACCATGCTTTTGCTTTGTTTATATTCCAATTCTTTTCACGGAATTCAATCGGAACTTTGATATTTTATCAAGAAATTTTGAAAAATAAAAAAAAAACAAAATTCTTTGACACAATTTTGATGGTCAAGCTCATCATAACGTCGGAATTGATGGTAAAATTATGCATAAAATATTGCTGCTTAATCTTGAGTATATTTATGTAGGTTAGGAATGATGATCAGAAACATGAAATTTCTGATGTTAGCTTATTGTGGGAAAGAATTTGAAAAATTTCCCTACAATTTTTATAACTTTTCGTGCCTCTGGAATCATCACAACACCTGGTTTGAGGAAGACAAGTCAAGACAGTTGATGACGAACAAGGCGAATATAAATGTCTCCACTGACTTTGGATCGACGATCATAAAAATAAAATAAAGAAGAAGAAATATCTGTAATAACCATAAAGATAAACAAAACTTCAATTATTATCCATATCGTGAAGAGTTATGTGTCATCGCGATGGTCACGTCTGACTTTTGCAAGCCAAAATCAACTAAAACAACGACGGACGACAATACGACATTGTCGTCGTAGTCGCATACGCCGAGATACGCGGATTCACTTTACAAAATCTGATCAGAAAAAAAAAATAAGCTAGGTACAACGCATTTCTGAGAGCGCATGCAAGCATTTCGAGTGCGACTAGAGCGGGCTATAAGGTGGTTATAGACTGACGACAGTCATACGTATGCGCTGCGCTATCGAACATTCAGTGGTAAAAATTGTCACTGGTTAGCGATGCACCGATCAATCGGTTTAAATTTATTACCTTTTCGGATAACTAATAAAGTATTTCTCTGCTGCGTCTCGTCGCGTTGCGTCGCTCATCGTTCGTCGTTCGTGGCTCACTGCGTTTTGATGAGTGCTTAGAGTTGGAGGAGCTGAAGCTAGAGCTAAAGTTGGTGTCTCCTCTGGCTGTCTATATGTTATGTTTGGTGTTGTGTATCTATGCCAGATAAGGAGCTACCTATTTTTGGGGCGACAAACAATCTATATCCTGTCTATGGCGTTCACTATAGCTGCTGCACAATGCGACAATATATATATAATTAACTGTTATAAAGTCAAGACATTTATATTGAGTATTGACATCATGAATTTAGTGCAGAGTTTTTAATGATTATTAACGATAATTCTAAATAACAGTGAAAGGTTGCTTCAATATTACACTGAAGGAGACAGAAAAAAAAATATGTACATGAAGGTACCTACTTTGTATTCGAAGATGCAACGTTTGACCTGACGAGGGACATCTTAAAAATGATTAAACCACTTATGATAGCTATAGGAGTAGAAGGACAAAATTAGAAAGAAGAACCTTACTAGAAAGAGAGACGTTTTCACTATCCTTATTAGGCCTTCAAAGGTGTAAATGGATTTCAAGACCCCGTCACTGTTTATACCCTCTATAGAAGGCTTACTGTCTGCGGCTGGCGTCTCCTTTCACGTGGTGTTGTTGGGGAAATTTTGTTTCTTCTTCTTGGTTTCTAAAATCCAAACTTTAGGAAATATTGAGCCAGATTAAGAATTCCACATTCGTGAAGTGCGGTAAAAGAAAGAATTTCTATACTTAGCTGTTCAATTGAAATAGTCTCAAGGGTAGAAATACAAATAATATTAGGATCGAATTGTTAGAGAGGATGATGAGAATGAAAACAACTATAATTTGACAATTCGTGGAAAACAAATATAGCAAACAAAGCTTAATCTGGACAATGGAGCCATAATTTTGAAATGTCAGAAACTCGAAGGCATACATGTACATAATTTTGTTTGTTATTTAAACCTTAGTAACATATTAAGATGCTGAAATAATTTGAAAAATCAAAAATTTAGAAAGAACTCAACAGAAACTTTCGATGTCACAGAAGGTTTTAGACATGTGATTTCTTTAACATCATTCTTGAAAGTATAGTGCAGAGCTCCCATGTCAACACTAGAGGCACTATCTTTCAAAAGTATGTCCAAATACTCGCATATTATGCTGAATATTGAGGCAGAGGTGGTAAAAATGGGTTACGCGGTTATTGAGGGCCAACAAAAAAAAAAAACATTTTGTTATCAAGACAAAACCTAAAACACCGACGTCTCGGTTAAAACTTCACCATCGACAGACGTAACTTTGAGGTAGTTAAGGACTTCGCCTGCCTAGGGTCCGCTATGAACACAGAAAACAACACCAGCGCTGAGATCAAACGAAGAATAACTCTTGCTAACCGCTGTTCCTTTGGGCTAAAAAGCAATTGAGTAGCAGAGCCCTCTTTCGAGGGACCAAAGTGTTGCTATATAAGATCCTCATCATCCCCGTCCAGCTATACGGTGCAGAAGCATGGACTATGACAAAAGCGGATGAAAGCACCTTTGGTCGTTTTGAGATAAAAGTTCTTCGCGTGCACTACGCTCCCGTATTCAGAGAAGGTGAGTGGAGGTTAAGATGGAACAATGATCTGTACAGCGATGTAGACTTAGCCAGAAGGATAAAAGTCCAACGACGGAGAAAGCATGGAAACCAATGCTCCGGCCCGGAAAGTCTTCGAATCCACTCCCACGGGACAGCGCAGTAGAGGAAGACCGCGGATCTAGTGGCGCGCATAAAAGGAAAGTTGGAAAGTCTCTCCAACTTGGAGAGACATCTAGCTAAGGACTGAGCTAGATGGAGAAGTTTGTTGGGTGAGTCCTTAGTTTAAACAGGACTGTAGCGCCACCTTAAGTAAGTAAATATTTAAACAATTTCAAAAAAAATACTCAAAAAATTATCATAAGCTTTTAGATTTCAACTGCCTTTCATAAGTCTTAGAAGCGTTTAACCGATAATGCGGCTAAAATGGATTTTAATTAAAAAAAAGGTAAAACAATTCGAATTTAATGTTAAAGGCTTAATCATCATACGCTTTTTAAATATATTGAAAAATGTAAAAATAATGTTGAAAACTGGTATAGTTATAAAATTTGAGCAAATAGTTAAAATCAAAGTTCGAATTTGAAATCATCACTTTAAATCAGGTTTTCTAATTTTTTTAATTAAAAAAATCGTTAAGTCTGTAGACGACTTGTGAATTTAAAAGCTTTAATATTTTACGCTATTAAATGTTTAATTAAAACAGTTACTGATTTTTGGGGTAACACCCTATTTTTTCAAAAGAACACTTTTAAAAAGTTTCTCAAAGTTGCCTTCAAAATTCAACCTTTTTGTATGTTAAAAATTGGGGAAAACTATTTCGTTCTATCAAAGCATATAAATCTTAACTTCAAACTTTAACTAGCTTAGTTTAAAGCAGTTATTTGGGCCTAAGACCTTGATTTTCCTCATGGATATTTTAATGCTTCTAAATTACTAGTTGCTACCAATTTAACACCTCTTAAAATCTTAAGAGTCAACTTAACCTCTTAGCAGACCAAAAACCATCAGCAAATTTGGAAATTTGTAATATAACCAAAATTGAAAAAAAGCATGATCTTCATATTGAAGATTATATTTCAATGGAACAACTGAAATTAAAGGGTGTCCCAAAATGTACCCAAGATTTGATTTGTCTACCTTTTGTGACATTGACAATCTTGGAAAAAATTTCCAACTGTCATCTAAAGATTAGTAAAAGTAGAACTAATGGAAGTTTGGCCTCCATATTAGTTATGGTCTCTGTGTCGCGTTAGTTCTACATATCGCACGAAAACCATATCAAAACTCCAACTACTCTTGCGAAGTTGCTATTGGAGCCAACAGTTCTGCGAACCTGACCTCCACTAGAATTATTATTTAGAGCATTCTGTTCTTAATTCATTCATGAATTTCATAATTCCAATAGTTGAGCATTTTCTCGAAGTGTATGTATGGAATAGATATCTATTAATCTAATAAGTTCCACGATTCTTAAACAGTAAATGAGTGTGTACTGTGTACTTGCCTGTAGATTTATTAAATTCGTCTTAACGTCCAAACAATCATGATGGCACGATCATACGAACGGTACTCGTTATTTCTTATAAATACCAACTTAATTTGGCATTCAAATTGCGAGTTTGCGCGGATTGTATTATTATTATTATTTACCGCGAACTTTGTCATCGAACTCGGACCGCGTCAACGGCTTAACGCAGCAGTAATATCTATACTAGCCAGAGGCAGCGGTAGCGGCAGCCCCTCTTCCTGTGAGAAATCATATTTATCACATGAATTTCTGGCTAAGAAGTCACATTGTCACATATGCCAGCCGAACCTTCCGTCGTCGTCATTGTCGTCTTCTTGGTCGTCCGTCGTCTTCTTGGTCGTCCGTTGCCGTTCGTCGTAGTTGTAGTTTTTGTAGTCGTCGTGCCATGTCGCTGTCGTCGTTGTCGTCGCTCGTCGTCAATCCATACTTCTCGCGATTATGAATATCGGTCACTAGGTTCGCATGATGGCCGCTAGCTGTTAGCTGTGAGGTTCTAGCTGCTTAGTGCTTATTGAATTATTTGCTTGTAACAATAATCAAGATCGTGCTGTCGTCTTTGGGTTTCGCGTAGCGTTGTTTTGTTTTTATATTTTTGTTGTTTTTGTTTTGTTACGTTTATGAATAATTACAAGTCGCCGTTGTGGTTGGTCATACAGCCGTGTGTTTCTCGTTTGTCCGACGACATCGATTTCGGTTGTAGCCAAAGTGAAATTACTAATTAATCGAATCGCGATAGCACCGCCGCGCCGCCGGCCGCTCCGCCAGCAGAGAATCCACGATCGAAAAAATGGCCATGATCGTACCTGGTTTACGCTGTACCTGCTGAACATTATATCGCTTAGAGTTTAGGTAGTTATGCTCTGACTCTGAGCTGAGTCGATGCCGAGGCTACAACTACAATATTAAATGCATCGCATTTTGTATCTATGAATTATGGGAGAGTTGTTCATTTTTTCAGCTTGGTTGTACTTTGTTGTTGCTTTTATTGATTTTGTTTTTGCACAAATAGTATCTTTGAAATTTCTGTCAGGTGCAACCGGATAGTGTGCGGACACAGTAGGAATATTGTGAGCACATAATTACCAATGTACCTCGCCATACCGTTAGAACCGATGTTAACCCATATTAATTTTAGAATTCTGTGGAATTATTTTCTAGGGAATTTATGGCATGAATTTCTGCGGTGTCTGCATATCAATTCAGATATTGTGCGTTTGCGCTTTTATACCCGCTTATAGATATTATGTCGCACGGTAGCTGTTAAAGCTGATAGCTGTTAGGTTGGTTGAGTGAGAAATTGTGCGCTGCTGTAAAACACTTGTAGGTATCTGCGTTACTTACATATTTTGTACGGTTTAACAATGCATTAGCAATGGGCAAGGTCATATTATTTAGTTGAATTATTCTTGTAACTTGTAACACGCATTCATTGTGCGACTATAAGTTGACGACGACGACGACGACAACGTGAAACGTGATAATGCGTGGAAATTATATTGACGAGGGACGTGAGAAGTTGATCGATCGGTGGATCGATGATGGTTCGATGGATGGATGGATGACTGTGGATGAATGCATCATCAATATTGTTGATTGTGATGGCCTTGTTAAGGTCGAATACTGTGGGAAAGGTTTTCTACTCAAATATTTTATCATTACTGAAGCGTTTATCTTTACCTAATTTGTTTGACTTTATGAGGTTTTTAATACTACTTAGTAGTTTGATTTTGTACACTTATGTATGTTTTTTGTACAACTTAATCAACTTTTTTGATTTAAGCCCCATTTATTACTTTTTCTAAGGAAGGATAAGATATTGATGGACATTTTAAAACTCACAAAATAAATGTCTAAAGCTGTGAAATTGAAACTATACCTGGGTTATTTACTGGTGACACTATATTCTTGGACTTCAATTTTGGAGACTATGTTGATCATTTTAATTTGTTTGACTTTGTGAAAAATTGCCTTATAGTGGGTTAGAAGCTTAATTCAGCGTTGAAAGGCCTACAAATGGATCAAATGTTATGTATGTGAATTCTTCACACATGAAAAAATAAATTTTGGGAGAAAATCTACCGATGGCATGGGTGATATTGGTTTTGTGCCCCGCTGTGGTGTGTAACGTATTCAAATGAACTTAAGACTTTAAGAGTTTAGATGGAAATGTCCTTGAATTTCATGCAGAAGCTTGAATTATATCGCTGCTTCAGTACTGTTTATACCACGTATCGCTTTTGTTTAGTATCACCGACCTATAGCTTCAGGATAAGATGAGTTTCGTACAGTTACAACCCAAAGTCAGAATTTACGAAGGCAGCATTCATCTGTGATATTTGTATGACTTTCAAAAATAGGTTAAATGAACGACATATGCCGTTTACCTTTAAAAATGTGTCCGCTACGAATTTTCTGAGTTCGGAAGTTCCTATTGGAAGACCTAAGACAAAGTGAGTATTTTAAAAGTGTTTTGACATTGCTCCTAAAAAAACTTCATTTTTGAGAATTACTTTGCTATCCTTTGATTGTTTTGGATTTTAATCTTGATGTATTTTTAAAATTTTTTCTTCATAAAAAATAGAAATAAGTAGAATGCATTTTCGTAAAGAAATACTTTCAGAATGCATCCATCAGTTTAAATCCAAATTGGGCACTGCTAAATTTTGGTATAACGAATTCAACTCTTAACGCCCTTCGTACAATGACGAAATTGCCAGAAACAATGGGCAAACTGATGTGCAAAATTTGGTAATGCAAGATCGCCATGTGACATACTGGGAAAAACGGGCTACCATTGTAACCGCATATGTATATGAATAGGCTAGCATAAATAATATATTCCATTACCACTTATTTTTGTTAATTGTATATTCCCGACATAGAATAAACACATTTTTAAGGTCAAAAAAGGATTAAAACAAAATCATCTTTGTTTATGCATAGGGCTATGGCTATACATGATGATACATGATGATGATTTATGATCTATTTATGATCTAGTTTTGATAAAAAACAAAACCATAAATTGATGTGTAATCGATAGTACAGTTTGGATTTCAAAACTTAAGACTTTTTCTTGTTCCTAAGGACCAAAAATATATTTTGTGGACAGCGAACAAGTCACGCGGTTGCCGGTGTTGTAAAATCGAACCAAAATTGTTAGAAACGCATTGAAAATGTATTGATACTGTCTTGGAGAATACACGGACAAAATTCCACTATGTAATTAGAGAGTCAGGGATGGCCTAACTGTTACTTTTTGAAGTAACTACATTTGCTACAAAGTGTGCGTAGTTGGACGTAGTTAAATGTAGTGACTGAAACAAATTGTAGTAAACATAGTTTTAAGTGTCGAATTATCTGTCAACTGTCACTTTGAAGATTGAATAATCAGTTAAAATGTTCAAGTTTGAATTAAATTTAGTATGTAAGTAGTTATTAGTGTTGGAAATGTAGTGTAGTGCCAGCCCAGTTCAGAGTGGGAGTTGTGAAGAAAACAATGCAATATAAACTAATATACTTCCATAAAAAAGGGTTTGTTTTCTTTACAAGATAGGCTTTTTTACGTTGGTATTGTGGAATTTCAGAATTCACAAAAATATTGAAAACGACGTGATCGGCAAGGAAAAGTATTATTTTTCCCGATTTTGTTCGAGAAATAATGCTTTTAAAATCGTTACAAATGCGTCAAAGAAATTTGCAAAATAATTTTCCCTATTACATTTTTATTGAAGGAAAGAATTAATCTTTCTCCATTTTTCATGTTCCATTGAGAGAATAAGAGCACTTCTACATACAATCCTAACAATCTTAAGAGGGTCGTTTGTTAAATTAAAATTCTCGATTTCATGAGTAATTCGAAGGGCGTATTGTATTGTAGATTTTAAGCGGAATAACGAAAAAAACATTACAATAAAAAATTGCATTACCCTGAAGATATTAGATTGAGACTAAAAGAATTATAATTATATATATCTCCAGCCAAAAACAATGAGTGGTAGCACCTTTAAGTTGTTGTTGTTGTTCAAAAACGTTCAATGAAATTAAAAGGAATGGTCAAGTCTAACAAGCTGACATTCTAGTACGAATAGTACAATAAAAATAATAACAAAGAATTATAATTTACTGTTTGGTCTTTTTCATAAATCAGAAAATAGGTATTTCGTAAACTACAATCTTGCAGCTTCAATATTTATACCTATCGTGATTATATTTTATTGATTTGAGAATTGAGAATGCTTAAAACACCGTTTACATTTCGCAAAACAAGATTAATAAGTAGTCAAATTAAATTATTCCACTAAAGTAGTAGATTGCGACTCGAAAGTTGCAATTTACTTTGATTTCAACAAGCTCGAATTTTGACTTTTGATAATAATTACCAAATTATAAAATTTTGTATTTTACGAAGATTTGAATGCTAAATTGCAACTTTCTTCATTCATTTTATAATAAAATCGTCTTGATTTACTGAAAAAAGGATTTTCGTAAATTGCAACCTAAAATTTCGCATTTAGTGATTTTTCAATTCTCTCCGTGTACGTTGAAAAATAATAAAATTATTTAAAATGTAAATAATATTTCATTTATTTATGTTAGAATTTAAAAATATTCAAACAAAACTTGTTAAAATCTTAACAAAAATATATTTCTTAACAACTTTGTCAACTTTTAAGTACCACAAAATCAACAAATAGCCTAAGAAATTCTAAAAGACACAAAACTCAACGCTTTTCTAACAAAAGCATTAATTTAGTTTAATCATATTTTTTTTTTGAAACACAACGAACATACAACAAAAAAAACATAATTTCTTTATAATTTTTCAAACTTTATCTCAAAAGCATAAATCTATTAACTTTTGAATGAGAGTCTCTTATTTCCATAAATGAAGTTTGTTCGTGCCGCAACATTAGACTTTTATTCCCGATATAATATCACTTCGATGAATTTCACTTTAAATTCAAAAACAACAAAAATATAAATAAAATACATTAATAAATTCCCCATCCGCGTTGTGTTTACACTAATTCCGTCGAAAAGCATAATAGACTATTTATCTTTTATATGTATTCTTAACACGGCTTATAATAGCCAAAAAGCCATATATGAATTTTCAAAAGACAACGAACAACAACAACAAAAAACTTAACATCTTAACACAAAATTTTGTAAAGTATATCTGTAATAAATAAAAGTTTGAATACCTTCATTTTCATCTTGGAAGTTCATAAATTTCTTCAAAAAATATCATATTATATGAAATTTTGTTTTTGTAGTTGTTGTTGCTTCTTTCCATTCTTCGTCTCATCATCTCTTCCACGCTCTTAAAACGACCCTAATGCACGTTTTTTTTTTGGAAAATGCATGTTTATTTTTACTTTGCTGCCATTATGCACGCTCAATTCACCAGAAACCTAAGTTTTCCTATAATAATTTTTAATTTTACAAAAATAGACTTATAACTTATTTACAACTTAGGCCTCTATACGTCTGCTGTTCGACTCATTGTATAGCTCGTAAACGTAGGTGTTGGAAAATGAATTTGAATTTATGAAAATTAGATGCTCACACTTAACTATACGTAGAAGCGGAAGAATCGGAAATGGCCACAGTCAAGTCGCGGTGAGTCGTGCTCCAAAAAAAAAAAAAAAACACCTTCTCCATCATTTCGTTAATTAATTGACCTGCCATAATCCCTTGGATACTTTTTACTTTCGGGTCGTTATTATGTGAGTTTGGGATTTTCTTCTTCTTGGTTCTGTCCAATTAATTTTGTGGAATTTTAAAAGAAACGATTCAATTTGATGGAGAATGAGTGAGTGTGTGGTGAAAAATCGTTTTGTCACCTGCTCGAGGCGTTATTGTAGAAGCGTGAGCGTATGACTATATTATGAGCATGAGGTTAAGATGTTATAGAAGACTTCTTCCATGAGGAAAAAATAAACTTCTATCGAACGAGTTAAAAATGGTACTTTTTGATGATAAATTGTCGAAGGATGCTGCATCATTTTCCGAATACCTACGCCATCCCCCCTTTTATCCGCCGACGCGACGACCGACGACGACGTGAAAATAAAAACGAGTGTTTTTTCGTGAGTACCTGCGTGCAAGACTGGAACTCGATGAGCCTTCAACACACCTAATGGGGCGTTTCAAATACTCGCGTTCCATTACTTCAAATGGCCCTATATTCAAGTGCACCCGAATATAGTGGGTGTCAAAAAAATATTTTGAAAATTTTAACAACCCGACAATCTTTTAACTAATTGACAGTGCGTTTAACACTTTTCCCGATGATGCTGATGATGGGGTTAATATGGTGATGATTAATTGATCATTGACTGATGGCACGCAGTTAGAGTTCTGAGTTGAGTGGGTTTATTAAACATCATATTTCATGATAATGGTCTTTGGCTTTTGTATATATACAAATATAAGAAGGAGTGCTGAGTTGGCTGCATGTCATAAATACTTTTAACTTCGTTTTGGGATCTTGCAAGCAAGTTTTCGGCTTCTTTTTTTGTCTGTTTTGTTGTTTTTGTTGTTGAAAGATATAATGGGTGTTGGTTTTTCGAAAATTAATTGTTATGAATTTTTATGATCATGGTTTTTCGGATCTTGATGGTGTCAGACCACATATATACAAAAAAGGTGTGAGAGTTATGACAAATTGGTTATTTGTATATTCGAGTTATGGATGATACCATAAATTGCTTGTTTTTGGATGACAAATGGTCATTTAAGTGTTGTTTGGAATATTTTTATGGGCGAAGACGTGTAGTCAGGCCCGTAGCCAGGATTTCGGTTCGGGGGGGGCTTGTTCAATTTCGAAGAAGTAATTCTATATACAAAAATTTAAAAAAAAACTACATAATGTAAATGTTTTATTTTTGTTTGTATTTTTTTTTATTTAATTAAATAAATAGTTTGGATTTTTACAGCAATAAACGCCTTGGGGCATATTCATAGATGTTTACTAAACTCTTGCTAAGTTGTTACTTAGCAAGTCCAGAGTTTAGGCTATTCATAAATAAATTTAAACCTAAGTTTAGGGCTAAGTCTGTGGTTTAACTATAAACATAGGAAATGCTGTGTTTATGTAAGTAGTTATTATCACAGCCAAATGTCATATTTTATTTTTATTTGTAAATTGAAAAAGTAAATCATATAAAATAAATTGTACGTCAACTTGCTGTCCAGAAAAATGTCGATTACCGCAATTGAAGACCAATTTTCCTGCCGTTCGCCTTTTATATTTTCCTTGTTATTCATCTAAAATATTATAGAACGTTGTTTGTTGCTATTTTTTATTAATTAGTTTTGTTTTACTTACTTTTTTCGACATCCAATTTGAGGAATGACAGCACAAAATAAAAACATTGAAAATATAAAAGAATTTTTTTGCTTTGAC
Organism: Eupeodes luniger; assembly: GCA_951509635.1. Classification (NCBI taxonomy): domain Eukaryota; kingdom Metazoa; phylum Arthropoda; class Insecta; order Diptera; family Syrphidae; genus Eupeodes; species Eupeodes luniger. The sequence continues at coordinate 17,168,222 of OX608075.1, forward strand.
CTGTCATTTGAAGTATAATTGTAGTAGAATACACCCTTAAACTGGGGTTTTACTAAACACATCAGGAAAATTGACTATGAATAAGAGCTGTGTTTATTTAATCAACAAGCCTTAAACTATAGATCAAGAAATAACGACTTTAGTAATTCTCTATGAATACGCCTCCTTGTATTTTTTTTAGACATAATGTCGATCACTTCATCTGGATCCACATCAATACCTGAGTCAACAGACAGCATTGCAAGTGCGCTTAGTTTTGGAGGCCCATAACGCTTCGGGATACTGTTTTGATCCTTTTCATCGTTGAAAAGGTTCTTTCAACGCTAGCTGTTGTAACTGGTAGTGTGGCCAAAATTGTAAGCAAGTAGCTTATGCTCCTGAAGTAGGTCTTGTCACATATATCTAGCAGTTTCAGAACATCGGAAGAGGGATCCATCGATGAAATTTTTTCGCACCAGAGTATGTACTCCACATTAACAGCTGACAAGGATATATCGTTATCGAAGTAGAGTGTTAGATTTTCCATTTCATTTACTCGATTGGCGGCAGCAAAACCTGGAAGCAGAGCTTGAAACGATAGTATAGAAACTCTAAAATAGTCTTCTGGACATGATGTTTCTGGATTAGAGTGCGTTGTTTGTTTCAAAGAAAGCCTTGGAATTGTTATGCTATCAAATAAATCCCTGGCAAGTTGTGATGCGGATTGAAAAGCGTCTCTGAAAAAGTATCTGGCAGTTTCTCTTATGTTCTTAAGAGAACTTAAGACTTGTTTCGTGAGATTTATTGCAGACACGAAATTTAAAGATTCATTTTGAAGGAAAATTGATAAGGGTAGCGTTAAACTAAAAAGTTTTTCGCATACCATGAGGCTTACCAGAAAATCACTTCTTTGAATTGCTGCTAACAGAGTTGATGCTTTTGAAGACATTGCCCACGTCTTGGTGGATATTTCTTCAAGACTAATAGCAATACATTTGAAGAGCTCTAGAAATGAAAGAATGCTGTCATGCCTTTCAATAAACCTTGTTTCACAAAGGCGCGAAAGTCGTTTTTTCTGCTTTCTGGTGCGTATTTTTGGATGGCGATTTAAAAAATAAAATAAATTAGGTGGCGCAACAGTACATGAAGAACCAGGGCCTAGTGACTTACAACTCTCAACCATTCCTGTGTGCGAGTAATGTTGTCAGAGATGGAAGGGACCTACAGTTTATATGCCGGATCCGAACGGCTAATTTGAGAAAGCACTTTTCATGACAAGAATTACTATTGGAGGATTTGTCAATTCCTCGCAAGAGGCAGTACCCGTGAAAAAAGTTAGGTAGCACAGGCACTCAGGCAGGGATTGAACCCAAGACCAGTTGCATGACAGTCCAACGCACTAACCATCACTTTTTTTTTTTTCAAATTCATTTTTATTAATTAATTCTTAAAACTATCTTAAAGCTAGGCAAAAATTCATAAAACTAGCCTAATTAACCATAACTTACAACTAACTTCCTGGTCCCATACGGACACTCTAAGTTAAACAATAATACTAAATGCTAATGCCTTTCGGCCCTAAGATTCCATTTTATTTATTTTTTTTATTCATTAGAAAATTTAGAAAAAACTAATGTCAATATCCTTTTTTATTTTTACTTATTTTATTTTATTTTATTTTATTTTTACTAACTACTACTAAAACTACCTATTCTACCTATATAAACTACTTAAAACTAGAACAACCACAGCAGCAATTCTAACTATCTAACGTTTTTTGTTTTTAATACTTTGTTCTTTTTTTTTTATTTTTTTTTTTTTATATTCCATGTTTTTTTTTATTTATTTTTTTTTGTATTTTTTTGTATTTTCTTTTTTGTATTTTTTGTATTTATTTTTTTTTTGTGCCACCATGCCTATTCTACTTAAAACTAAACCCTAAAACTATAAAACAAGTATGTAAGCCGGCCCAGGCTTTAAACCCCATCCCGACTACCCACTATCAAGTGCTGATTGAAGCCACAAAAACTGGTTCTCCTGCTTCACCCTATCAGTTCGGTCCCGTTCGGACACAGCCCTACTGAACCGAAGGAGCTCTGCTCCGCCTTGTGCCATGACGTCCCGATTGTACAGGAGTCGCCTATCCACGGTTCGTCGTCTGACGTGGTAGATTAGCGGAACTGCCAATCTATCCTGTATCAGACCGCATCTATCTAAAAAGAGGAATGCCTCTGGTGGAATGAAGCCGCTCAAGCGTGCACTTTTAAAATACTCGTCGTTGGGATAGAACACCCCGAAAATTAAATTGTTGGTCGAAGACATAGCTCTTGCAATGTGACCTCGAACGAGTTTATATCACGAAATTGTCAATTCTGTTGATTCGAGCCCCGTTGTATAGGACCTCGTTGGAATAGTAATGCACGTAAGAAGATTCGGCTGTTCGATATAAGCCGGTACAGCGTCGCACTAACCATCACGCTACGGGTACTATAGCGATTTGGAAAGTCTTATTTGCATTTGAACGGTTTCGGAATAAATTAGCTATTTCGCTTACTATACCAAGACAATTGCGAATCGGGGGTGTTGACATGGCATTAGACAACATGATTTCAGAACAATATACATAAGTAGTTAGGAACTAATAAGAGAATATATAAACTTTTGTTCAAATATTTTTTTTAAAAATCATTTCGGGGGGGGGGCTTGAGCCCCTCTAGCCCCCCCCCCTGGCTACGTGCCTGCGTGTAGTGTCATTAATTTGCCAGCTTATTATGGTTTCAGAAAAAAAGTATAACGTGCAAATAAAATGAAATATTAATTGAATTTGAAATGTGACATTTTGTGTTAAACTCTCTCTCTTTTAAGGATTATGAGATTGAACGTGAGCTTGACGTGATCTGGAATAAAGTTTTAATTTGATCAAAAAAAAAACAGTTCTTTGCTTCAAACAATTAAACTTTCATAAAATTAAGGCAACAAGTTTCTTGCTCTGGGTCTTACTTTATAATCTATAAACAAATTATTAAAAAACGTATCTCACTGTTCTTATATTTCATTTTTAAATGCGTTTGAAGTAATTAAGTTACACAAACATTTTAAAACAAATGTATCTAAACAATCCCTATAATCACTGTAATGAACTTCCTTTCAACATTCAACATTAATACTTGCGACATATAGGAACTACTACTGGTAGACGGCCGGCATAATGCCAAACCAATTAGACTTTAAGCTAATTTATTTATTGAATGTATTATGTATGAATATTAATTTGGTCAATAAAAACTAAACAAAACTAACTAAACTATAGGAACTACTATATGCCAAGTTTTGCATTCGTAAGAAAATTTCAACTTCGAGATTTTAATCAGTCTGTCTGTCCTGGCCCCTACCGCCCAATTCATAGGGTAGATGGACTTCAAATTTGGGAATTAAGATTTAGAGCCGATTCGCGTTACGCATTTTTTTTTTTAAAGACTAAAAATTACAGTAGTTTCTAAACAAATTTTTTGTTCAAAAATAGAAAATTCGAATTTTTTCAAAAATTAACCGATAGATTTTTTTAAAGTTTGTTAATTTCCCATAAAAAGTTATTGTAATGGGTTCGATTTGTCAAATTAAAAATTTTGACATTTCTCGACGTTTCAAGGCCCCTAGAGTCGAAATAGAAGATTTTTAGAAGTATGTCTGTGCGTGCGTGTGTACGTACGTTCGTACGTCTGCACGTCCGTATGTCCTTACGTTCACGACGTCCATAGCTTAAGAACGAGAAGAGATATCGACTTCAAATAAATGTTGTTATACAGATAATAAGACAGAAAGATGCAGAAAGGGCTGTCAAGAAAATTGCGTGGGAGGTTTTTTTTACCATAGCAGTTTAAAAAAAAGGTAAACATTTTGGTTAAACCTAAATATCTCATGAACCAAAAACGCTAGAGACTTGAATTAAATTTTATATTATATATTATAAAGTGATACAAAACAAGTATATTTTTAGAAAAAAATCCAATTAACGGTTTTTTTTATAAATCAAAAAAACTGAAAAAAAATTGTCACCTCGAAAATTTTACGACTAAAATATGATTTCATCTCCAAAATAATTTTGTGCAACGAAGAATAATGTTTTTGACATCTGATAAAATTTTGGGAAATATTTTTTTTTCATAAAAAATAAAAACCTAAAAAAAAATATTACTTAAAGTTGGTAAAAATTGATTTTTTGATTGATATCTTTTCAAGACTTTGAGATATTGACTTTTAATTACTTTAATCTTTCAAAAAATATTGTTGTCAACATTCAGTAAATTAAAAAAAAAACAATCGAATTGACAGTTTTTTTACAAAAAATTAAAAACAGAAAACAAAATTTAACAAAAGTTGGTAAAAATTGATTTTCGACTCAAATATCTTTTCAAAAATTTGAGACATTTGCTTCAAACTAATTTAATCTTATAAGAAATATTGTTTTTAACATTCTATAAAATTGTGAGAAAAATCAAATCTACAGTTTTTTTTTACAAAAAATAAAAACCTAAAAAAAAAACAATACTAAAACTTGTAAAAATTTACTTTCGACTCAAATAGCTTTCCAAAAATTAAAAATATTTTCTTCAAACTAATTTAATCTCACAGAAAATATTGTATTCGATATTCACTAATTTTTTTGTAAAAATCCAACGGTCCGTTTTTTTATAAAAAAAAATAAAATCTACAAAAAAAAGTACAAATTTGGTAAAAATTGATGTTCGGTTTTCGATATATCGTAAACAATATAAGATATTGACTTAAAATTAATTTCATTCATCCAATTTGTATTTGCTTATATAAGAAATACAAATTTTTAAGAAATGCTACTAAAATTGGTAAAAATTGGTTTTCGACTAAAAATCTCGTTAACAAAAAAATAATTTTGAAATCAAACTATTTTATTATATGCAAAATATTATTGGTAGTTTTTAAATTTTTAAGAATAATTCAACTGAGAACTTTTTTAACAACTTTTTTCTACAAACTTTTAAACAAGACAAATCGACAGACAGGATGGGAAGTTATCAGTGTGGGTCGCACCCCAACCTCTTTTTTTCTAAAGAATCTTCTTTCAATACAAAAATTATGTTTGTATTGCTTCAGAAGGGTGCCCACTTTTCCCCCTATATTTTGTTTTTCAGTAATTTGTTTGCTGCACAAGCTCTCTCAATAATATTTGATGATTAAAAATGTCATTGTTTTTATTTTTGATTTTTAAAAAATATTAAAATTCGACATCTTGAAAATAGGTCATCAGTTTTTTACGAAATTGAATAAGGTCTAAATAACTGCATACCAATATATTTTTTAACTAAAATTGAAAAATTTTATACACACAAATTACGAAAAATTAAGGTTTTTTTGAGAAATCAAATGGCGTTTAAATTTTTGAAAACAAACTTTCTTTGCAGGTACATTTTTAAATCTTAAAATACAGAAAACCCAGTCGAACATTTTATTTCAAATTTCAAAGTGCTTAAAATAATAGTCTTTCGAGTCTTCTCGTTTGTTTAAATTAATTTTTGAAGTGTTGTGTGCTCTTATCGGAGCTGGAAACTGTTCATTTAGTATAACTTTGATCCAAGAAGGCTTCATTCAAGCTGTTCTACGTAGAACAATAAGCAAATCCATCGAATTTCGTGCTTAAGCTAGAAACCGGAGAGTACAATCCTCGCCTAAGTCGATTAAAGTTAACTTCGGGTTATAAGGAAAGTTTAATATGAAACTTTAGTTAAAGCCACACAATTATCCAAATCTGAGACAACAATAGCGATAAACGGTGAAATTGAGCGCTAAACATTTCTTTCCGCAAGGTTTGAAACTGTTTCCTTAAAACAGGGTTTCTAGCACAAAACCCTAGCCGTGTATTCAAGTTAAGAGTGCGACATCACTTTTTTCTTAGTTTTAACTTTTTTATGCAGAACTTGAAAAGTCGAAAATTATTTTTTTTTAAATTCCTTAACGGGTTCTTAGTTGAAAACAAAAAAGGTGATCATTTAATTTTTTAAAAAACATTTCTTTTGGAACAAAGAAACGGCTTACTTTGTAAAAAAGGACCTTCACAGTGATATGGAAATGAAAGTGATTTAAAATGTATCTTCTAAAGTTTTATAAAATAAGAAAAAAACGATCTGTTGATATAGTCAGAAAATTATTGCAGGAAATTTTATCGAGTTTTAAGAACTGAGCTCAGATTTTCGGTGCAAAATTGGTTAACGAGAGATCACGATCAAAAGGCATACAATCCGCATCTTGACGTCATTGGTAAACTTTTATTTTAAGCCTATGAAGTTAAATGAGAAGTGAAAAAAAAATTCAAAAAGTAGTTCCCACTCTTAAATGGTCCCGAAATTAGAAACTAAGCTGAATGACATTTTTATGATCGATGTCCATTTTTCACATAACATTTTGAAAAATCACTAAAATACAGATTTTTGTTTGTATCCCCTTAATTTTGTTTACTGTATTTCAGCTTATGTAGTTTAATATATAATTTATAGTTTGAGATAATATAATTTTTTTCATAAGTAAATTGATATATTTGTATCTAAAAATAAAATTTCTATTCTAATCTAGAGAATTACACAGCTTTGAAGTTTAGTTTTTAACGTTAAGAACAACAATTTTTAAAATCACTCATTTTGAAAATATTTAAAGAAAACTGTGAAATTGCCTGTAACAAAAACATTGCTGTCTTTGAAGAAAAACATGGAAAAAACTTGAAAGGAATAAGTTTAAACGACTCTTCAGAACTGAAAATTATTATTTTTTAAGTATTTTCAATTCTCTAAGATTCCTTGATCTTATTTCTCAATCTATACTTTTTCTCAATTTAAAATTATCTTCATCAATTCATTCACCCCTGTTTCGATTTGATATTTTTAAAATATCGATTTTTTCTTTGACTAGAGATCTCGATTGTTTTGGATCTTTTAAATTCGATGACAATCTGCGTGAATGGAAATAATTGTGTATATCATATGCACTTCACTGGTGTTAAATGGCATTTTCTGACATCTAATCACCCAAGAACCGTATTATTTATGAGTGTTTTTAGCCCTTGACAGTTGAATTTTCCTCCTCCTAGGGTTCAAAAATTTTAACAAATCACGTTATATAGAAGACTCGTGCTTTGCAGAGAGTAGGGGCGAACCCGGACCGCCTATAACAGCCAGCCTGCATTTCGTCAACATCAAGGACCTAATATCGGTGTGACTGTTTTGAATGACATTGAAAAATTTTCCAAATTTAAATGGTCATTAAAAATTTTTCCCAAAAATGTAACCTAACATGTACCTCATACAAAATCATATATAGGATACCTTCAAAAACAAAGCACTAAGCCAGAGAGAGAGCAATCGATTGTGTCATTGATGCTATTTAAATTGGTTTTTCCAATTCAGATATTGGGGTGGGAGAAATGTGGCACTCTCAGTCTGACATCATTATCATATGAAACTGGTAATGAGGGTATTTATGAAATTTATTGCACATCATCAAATGAGACTTCAAATATTACACCAAATAAGTTGGAATTTCAAAAATACTCGAAAATACTTTCATAAGAAGAGGAAAATTTTTGAAAAATTGAAAAATTCCATAGAAGACACGCTTTTGCCTTGTGCCATCAACATATCAAGGATAAACTTATATGTAGCTGTTGGGTGATGGATAATTTATGTAGCAAAGCAAAATTTGTATAAATTATTCTGATAAATGAGAAAATATCAATAAATTGATGTTAAAATGTCAGATGCTTATGGTATTGATAATAGAAATTTTATGAGAAAAATAATATTAAATTTTAGAATTGGTTTTGAAAGTATATAATTGGAATTCTTATATTTTTAAACATCATTTAGAAAAATTAAAATGATAAGTTTTATTCAAGTCTTTTTTGATGTAAGCATGAAGCCGCGGAAATTATGTTTTGTGCAAGGAAGGGGACTTCATAATTGATATAGTTGATATAGCAGCCAATAATGAACAATAGCTCAATCTGCACCTCTGTCATATTGGTTGTCATTTTATGAACCTTAGGTATTTGATGGATAAATCGCACAATGCATTCAAATTGTTAAAACCTACCTAAATGGTGATTCTGCCACAGCCACATATCGTGCTTTAAGAGGAGATTATGGTTTACATAATCGTCCAACTACGCAAGCAATTGGAGAAATTGTGAAGAAAGTTGAAGATACTGGATTGGTTACAAATATTGTAAGGCCTGTGCATCATTGTTTCGCTCACACCACTAAAAATATCACTGCTGTAAGTGAAAGTGTTGCCGAGGACCAGAATGTGTCGATTTCTCGCCGTTCTCAGGAATTAGGATTGTCTTAGGGCACATAAATGCATATTGTGCATTTGGATCTACATCTACATCCATATAAAGTCCAGCTCACACAACAACTGGAGCTAGCTGACCATTCACAATGTGCCGTAGATACGCCAAATGGATGCTTGAACAACATGCGGAGGACGGCGATTTTTCGAGCAAAATTTTCTTTAGCGAAGCACATTTCTCACTAGTTGGATATGTTAATAAACAAAATTGTCGTATTTGGGATTCTGAGAATCCTCAAGTAATTAAGAAGAGGCCAATACATCCACAAAAAGTCGCTGTTTGATTCGCTCTTTGGTCCCGAGTTGTGATTGGACTGGACCTTATTTCTTCGAAAACGACGATGGAACGACTGTCACCGTCAATTCGGAGCGTTTTGATAACCGATTTTTTTTTTGCCTCCTATTGAAAAATACGACTTGGAGAATATGTGGTTTTAACAAGACGGAGCCACATGCCACACAACTCGAGCGAAAACGGCTGCAGTGCAAGAGACATTTCCGAGCCGCGTAATTTTTCGTCGTGGCAATATCAAGAATCATGCAATTTGACACCGCTGGACTTCACTTAAAAAGCAACATTCGTAAAGACATGGCTGAGATACCGCCCAATATGTGTCAAAAAGTGGTCGGAAATTACCTTTAAAGAATCGATGCTTGCAACAATTCGCGTGGTGATCATTTAAATGATGTAGTGTTTTACACAAAATGATAATGTTCAAACCTTATAATAAAAAGAAATATTAAGGGTATTCATGTAACGATATAATTTTCTACTTTGTAGAAAAATATAAATTTCCGCAAAGGGTTTACATGAACACCCTATTAGAAATATTTGCGGAAACGTTAGAAACAAACACAAAATTTATCTGTTTTTTTTTTTTCTACGATTTCTGCTTCAAATTTGAGAGATAAAAGTCTATATTTTGCAGAATATTTTCCCATACAAATTTTGACAGTTGATTTCTACCGATAGAAAATTCTACAGTTTTTAAGGTTTCTATGGGTTTTCTGTGTTTGCATGAATACCCTTATTATGAAAAGGGATATTTTATATGTGTTTTATTTACGTTTACTTTTGAAACCGCAAAATGGATAACAATACTACAAAACTAAAATATTAACAGTCTACGGAATTTTTCCTAATTTTCAACGAATTCTTTCTGATGACAACTTTGATTTTAATTTCTAACCCTTGTAACTGCCCTTTTTCGACCGTTCCCGTTAATATTTATCAAAAACAGCTGCTAACCACAAGTCTCAATCAACAAAGTAAACAACAATTGGACCCATAATTCACACCGAAGACCAAATAACAATGGAACAATCTTTATTGGATTAAACATCACATAAAAATAAATGAATGAATAGCTTCTGATGATGGTCTACGAGCATATATAACTGGGCTCTATAGAATTTACACCCTGATGTACAAGTATCTATTGGTACACCCGCACACGCGTGCCAAACAATCCTTCGATCACCTTTATACTTTTGTATATTGTATCTAATTCTTTTATTTTTATTTTTATTTCTACTTTTTTTTTTGAATTTCTATTCTATTTCAATACAAAAACCCAAACGAAGACCATTACAAATTGTTGTGGGCGTTAAAAATCCGATTCAATTGGAAAAATTAAAAGATTTTCCTATTGTTTGTCCTCGAGCACGGGCAGCAGTAGCAGCGGCAACAGCAGGGGTGCTCCAGTGACCCCTCCACCATTATTGACCGTTGGTCAGATATACTTTTTATTGTTGTCCTTCTATCTGGGATTTATGTAGTGTGGATGTAAAAGCAAATCCGCATTGTGGAACAAGGGTGTTGACAACCCTTACTGTTGGACTGTATGTCATGTCGGTGGTGATGGCGATGGTGATGGTGGGTGCTGTGAGTGACACATGGATTTTCATTGGAATTTTCTACACACTTCAATCTGTTCTTTTCCATCATCGTCATGATGATGCGACCATCATTATAGATAGATAGAGGCTCTAACCTAAAGTACCTTTACCTCCAGCTAGAGCCGTTGCTTGTAAAGAACAATCGAAAGCTTGATTAAAAGAATGTTTTCCTCTGACGCTATGTATCTTTTTGATTTTTAATTAAATTTATTGAATCTTCCTTTTACACACATTTTATGGGAAATGACAAATTAAAAAAAGAAAAAAAAATTAAGTGTATCTAATGGTTTGCAATATTGAGCCCGGTGTGGTAGTGGCATGGATGGCGTAGCAGTGGCAGTAGCAGTGGTTCTGGCTCTAGGTATGATATTTTCGGGTTCCTTCGATGTTTTCAGGGGGGTAATTTATATTTTATGTTAATTTTTCAGTTACTTTGTTCAATGATAGTGTGTTCCTGCGCGCCAGTTTTTGAAGGTGGGGGTACTTTCAACCATTTTTATGCATTAACAATCACCAACAACGTGTTCGGTGGTGGTATGGCATGTTATGACTTTCATTGACCTGGTAATAATATTCAAGTCACGTTCCAGCGATATATATATTCTTTTTTTTTTAATACACGAGCATTTGAAATTTTGCTCCAAATACCAAAAAAAAATGAAACAAAAAAATCGAAAAAGTATAAAAATGTTTGTGACGAACCCCGACAGCTAAGGGGGCACACAGGAAATTTGAAATTACAATTTTGTTGAATATTATGGTAGCTATAAAAATAAATTGTTTTTTGTGTTGATATATTTTTTATTTTTTTTTTCGTATATTTATTTCTTTTTGTTCAATTCATGTAATTTGCATTTGAAACCCATGAAGGTATGTCATTCTATTTATCTATGAAGAAGACGATTAACCAAATGTGTCATTTGTTTGAACTCTTGAGTCTTGATATACTCGTACCTACCCAACCCAGGGTAAAACATTTTTTATTTTTTTAAATATATAAAGTTCTTCATGTGAACATTGCTGACACATTCAACTGCTATATAGAATATTTGCATATTTTATTGTTATATTATATTTTAATTTTAATTCTTATTCGATGGGAGTTTATTATTGAATTATAGTCTAGTCGTCGCTGAAGTAGGTAGATTGAACTTTTATTTACAAGGTGATGAAATTAGAGAACCATACGTTTACTTTCATACATTTTTAAGGGTAATAAATTATGCGACGCATGTGGGTATACATATTTAAGGGTCATTTCATTTAAAAAAAAAACTGTATTTTTGAGTTTTTACCATGAACAAAGTCTTTTATTAAGCGCTTCTATATCAAAATTTTCTGCTCGACAAATCGGATACCTAACTTCGAATATGAAAAGTTAAAAATAATTCAATTTTCGTTTTTTTCAAACAAAAACAAAAAACAGAAATTTTAGATTTTAACAAGTTTGAAAAAAAATTAAAAAAACAAAGATCAAGCATATTTCAACTATTTAAAAAGAAGCAGCACAATGCATCGATTTCCCTTTCTCGGGTTTTTAACTCAAACTTTATTTGAAAAAAAAAAAATTATAAAAGAAACCGAAATTTCATAGGTCGAAATTCCCAAAAATATCTCTTAACAGTGACTTTTCTTTAAATGCGTGTAAATTGGTTCCTTCCAAATTCCAAATTCGACAATGATTTTTCGATCCAAATTAAAGTGAATTTTCAATTGTCATTTCAACATTGTACTGTTGGACGCACATTTTTCAACACACTGTTAATAATCCTTTTACAATATGACCACTATCAATTATCAAAGTTCGGAAGTTTCTTACCTATCGACAGATCCTTTTAAAATTATCCCACGATATCGCTATTTCTATTGATTTCTTTATTGAATTAAGCATTTTTACCTCGAAATCTAAAATGACTGTCTAGAATATCATCACTCGTTAAATTTAAAGAACCCCTGTGAGTTTCTTGATGAGAATCACTTTTTCTCAAATATCTAGCATTCCCATACCTAAAGTAATTCGGATACTTGCCAACTCAGTTTCCTCTTTATAATAGCCCAACTTATGTTACCTAAAACCGACCTTAGTCACATCATACCAAACTTGTGTCTCCGTGAGGTCTGATGGGCTCTACAGCCGTATAGTCTAGCCTTCTACCCATATCATTTTCTACAAATCTGATAACGATCTTTAAAAAAAGAGACTTTAAAAAAAAGCTTCTCCTCCATTCATAACTATGAAGTCCCTATTAACAAGAAACAAATTCTATAGAATTTCAACATTTTTTGAATGAATCTTTCAACAACCCAGCCTTCCAGAATTTTAAGAATACCAACAACAAAAATTATGAATAAATAATGAAAAACGTTATAAAAGTGACATCCTCCTCTCGATAACCATCGTCTCCTGGTTATACGCGCTCCATAGTCGAACCTTCATTCATTCATGTTATGAACACAAATGTCCCATAAACTATAGCTTCGACTTGGATATTCCGTTTTTTTGGTTTCTTCGTCTTCCAACAAAAATTTACAAAAATAAAACAATAATACAAAATGGAAAACAAAAAGTTAACAAATAATGTCCCCATATAAATATCAACATCAGCATCCCAGAGGAAGAGAGCAGGACATATAAATATAGTTAAACAAGTTAGTGTCAATTAATTTTTTTCCCTTCGTTTTAAGGAATATCCCTGTTGAAACACCCAGTTTTTTTAAAACGAGACATTCGTGCGCTAGGTATATGACCAACAACAACAAAAAAAAACACCCATAAGTCCAGGTCCAGGCCATTCCCAGAGCCCAGACTTGCAGCCAAGGGTTCTCAGTTAATAATCAGAAATGAAAGATCAAAAATTAACGACTCCAACGAAAAATATTCATAATGAGGCAATTTTATTTTTTCACCTTTGCTCGTTAATAATTTTGAATCAGTTTCGTTCTGTTTCTGTGCCGAACTTATTGCCAATGCCTGATTCTGATACTGAGGCTGACGGAGATGGTATTTTCGCTTATGGTTGCTGGTTGCTATGAGGCATGCGGACGACGCTTGTTTTTTTTTTTTTACTGCGTTGTCATTTATTTTTGAACCCAAACAAGTTCCTTTTCAACGCCAAGCCGAGGTATATCCTGTCGGATGATATACGCGCTGGCAAAAACTAAAACACAGAGCAAATGTAAAATCGTGTCACTGTTTAAAAAATATGCGAATGGACATTTTAAAAAATATAAAAACAAAAAAAAGTCAAGAAACAGATCTCGTTGTTGTCTACAAAGACTGTGCTGTGTGAGTATCCGGAGGCTTGGTCGCGTCCGCGTCCGTGTCCGTCAACAGCAAAGTGGTGGCGAGTGGTGTCCCGCTCTACTCATTTCACTTATATTCGGATATCTTGTGAAGCCTACGTCCATGTGCAGGCATCACAGATGAATTATTGGCATTTTAGCCAATATTCATTTGGTGATTTTATTTTAGCGCTTTTTTGTTCTTCTTATAATGTTAAATGGGTGGACTTGGCCAAATCAAAAACAAAAAATGCAAAATGAAAATTGAGAGCGAGGTGTCTGTCGCCATTCGACGACGACGACTACGAGCTTTGAGGCTTTTGCCACGGACGGATAAAGACGGAGAAGGTGGGACGCATCGGGTTTTTGTAGCGTGATGGTGATGATGACTAGTGGCTGGCTGGACCCTGTTTCATCGTTTTTATCTTTTCAATGTGGTCTTACAGTCTTCTTAATGATTTTAAATCGCCTCCTTTATAATATTTAATAGCTTCTTTGGGATGCATCTTGAGCTGTTTAAGGTACAAGAAATAACAGGGGTGGATTATAAACACATTTCCCTATATGAATTTTAAGTCTTGAATAAGGTTTGAATCAATTATCAAGAAGGTTAATAAGTTGCTATCTCTAAGTTTCTGGCGCTGAAATAAAAAAAATAGGCTGAGATGCGACCCACACTGATGACTTCTCATCCCGTCTGTCGATTTGTCTTGCTTAAAAAATTGTAGGTTTTCGTGTTTTGTTAAAAAAGTTATCACTTAAATTATTCTAAAAAATTTAAAAATAACCAACAATATTTTGGAATAGTCTGATTTCAAAATCTATTTTTGTTAACGAGATTTTTAGTAGTTTACCGATATTTACCAATTTTAGTAGCATTTTTTAAAAGTTTTTATTTCTTTTAGAAACAAATACAAATTGAAAATGAAATTAATTTGAGCGATATCGAGAACCGAACATTAATTTTTACCAAATTTGCGTACTATTTTTTGTAGATTTTAATTTTTTATGAAAAAACTGACTGTTAGATTTTTATAAAAAAATTACTGAATGTTGAAAACAATATTTTTTATAAAATAAAATTAATTTTAAGCCTATATCTCAAATTTTTGAAAAAATTTTTGAGTCGAAAATCAATTTTTACGAACTTTTAGTAATGCTTGTTTTAGGTTTTTATTTTTTGTCAAAAAACTGTCAATTCGATTTTTCTCAAAATTTTATCCAATGTTCAAAACAATATTTCTTGTAAGATAAAATTAGTTTGAAGCTGATATTTTTAATTTTTGAAAAGATATTTGAGTGGAAAATCAATTTTTACCAACTTTTGATAAAAGTTTGTTAGGTTTTTAATTTTTTGTACAAAAACTGTCAATTCGATTTTTTCAAAATTTTACTGAATGTTGAAAATAATATTTTTTTAAATGTTAAAGTAGCTTAAAGCCAATATCCCAAAGTTATGAAAAGATATTTGAGTCGAAATTCAATTTTTCCCAACTTTGAGTAATGTTTTTTTTTAGGTTTTTATTTTTTATATGTCAATTAGATTTTTCTCAAAATTTTATCAGATGTCAAAAACATTATTCTTCGTTGCACAAAATTGTTTTGGTGATGAAATAATATTTTGGTCGTAAAATTTTCGAGGTGACAAATTTTTTTTTTCAGTTTTTTTTTATTTATAAAAAAAAGCGTTAATAGGATTTTTTTCCAAACATATACTTATTTTGTATTACGTTACAATATATAATATTAAATTTAATTCAAGTCTCTAGCATCATTGGTTCATGAGATATTTAGGGTTAACCAAAATGTTCACCTTTTTTTTAAACTGCTATGGTAAAAAAACCACCTACGCAATTTTCTTGAGGACCCTTTCTGCAGCTTTCTGTTATAACAAAATTCTGTATAACAAAATTTATTTGAAGTCGATATCTCTTCTAGTTCTTGAGCTATGGAAGACGAAAAAAACGTCACGAACGTACAGACGTACGAACGTACGAACGTACGTAGTTGTACACACGCACGCACAGACATCTTTCTAAAAATCTTTTATTTCGACTCTAGGGACATTGAAACGTCGAGAAATGTCAAAATTTTCAATTTGACAAATTGGACCGATTAAAATAACTTCCTATGGGAAGTTAATAAAATCAAATGAAAAGTTAAAGACTTTTAAGAAATAATTAAATCTAATTAAAAAAATTGTTTAAGACAATTCGGCCCTAAACAAATCCGTTTTCAAAAATCCAATTTATCTTAGCATTAAACGTATTAAACAAATATACAAACCTAGTGGTGGTACAGATCTCCACCAGTTTTGTCACGAATGGGGGGGACCTACAGTTTTATGCCCAATCTGAACGGCTTGATCAAAAAGCACTTATCATGGCAAAAATAACTCTTTTAGAAGTTTTTGATTCTTCGCAAGAGGGGCACTACCTCTTAAATAGAAAAAGTTGGGATTGAATCAAGAATCAAGAATCAACACGCCAAGGATACTACATTGATAAATATTAAAACTATACGACAACATTTACTTTGCCTCAAGTAATTTACGGTTAATTAACGACAAATTAAGCAATGAACCACTTAATATATAAAATTTTAAC
Organism: Eupeodes luniger; assembly: GCA_951509635.1. Classification (NCBI taxonomy): domain Eukaryota; kingdom Metazoa; phylum Arthropoda; class Insecta; order Diptera; family Syrphidae; genus Eupeodes; species Eupeodes luniger. Next base: position 17,184,361 of record OX608075.1, read on the forward strand.
TGGTGTGAGGAGATGCTTTGTAAACTTTATATCACGTTACAAAAAAGATTACAAAAACATAGAAAACATTGCATATTTTAAAATTTTCGAAATAATTAACGGTTAATTACAGCAAAGAACTGATCAATGAACTATTCAAGATAACAATGTTTAACCACCTTCTTAAAAGATTTTAGTAAGTTAACGTTAAGTAAGTGAAACAGCATAAAAAACATAGAAAACATTGCACATTAAATTTAAAATCTTCGCATATTATTCATTTCAAAAATGAACAGAGAAAACAAGGAACTATAAAGTTATAATTGTTTTAATTATGATTTTGTAGTTCAATATTTAATCCATTTCTTAAGAGACTTTAATATAAGTTAACGTTTAGTAAATAAAACAACATAAAAACATAGAAAACATTGCACAATAAATTCAAAATCTTCACGTTCAAAAATAAACATAGAAAACAAGGAACTACAAAATCATAATTATGGCAATTATTTAAGTCACCAATTAAATTCAAGATCGGAGAACATAATTTCACTAACTCGTACTTCATATTAAAGCAGGCCTAAGAGATATTTATGGTCCGTCCCTGAGCTCAAAGAATCCACCCAGCCCAGATGTGATGACATTAATGCAAGATTGAGCGAATTATTCTCAGAATGTGTGCACGATATGACAGAATTACTGGCAAATAAAAATCAATTTTTACTTCTTGTTAAATTGGTAAAATATTATACTACCTTGGTATAGGGATAGGCCTTTTGTATGAACTGGTATAATTTATATATTAAGGCACATCCAACTTTTTTCTATAAATATAGGTAAAAATGCATTTATTCAAATTAGTGTTTGAATTTATGAAAGTCAGAAAATATCTACTTGAAAATTATGATAATTGCGCACGTAAAGTTATATTTAAGAATTAAATAAATGCTTGTAAATTTAATATCAGACTTTTACATAAGATCGTTTATTCTAAAAATAGACTTAGATAATCATTTTTCAAATGATTGGAATTGTTCGTATATCTTTGATGATTCAATATATTCTGTTCAAATTGTGGAAAAAAAGTTATAATTTACGACACCAAGTAATATCAAATTGCTAAGGATATGAATAAATTTTAAATAATCAATTTTGTAAAAAATATTTTAACTTACAGTTTTGTACTTCACTTGATATCGAATATAGGACAAAATGGTTTCCAATATAATTTCAAAAAACAACAGAAACGACGTGTTACATACACTTAACCGCCACTAGGGTGAGTTACAGATTTCTTAGTAAGTGTCTTAAAGTTCATCACTACAAATTTCATAGTATCAAAATAATGAAATTTTGTTTTCAGGTAAAATATTTAGTTTGACTCTCGACGAGTTTTAAGAACAAAAGAAACTTCCGCCAAAAATTAAAATAAAAGCCTAATTAATGTCACAAAGTGTTTTTTCTCCTTTAATTATGTATTGACAAATATTTTATGCATTCAAATTAATACATATATATTACTTCTTAAGTAGCTCAGTAATTTATAGCCATTAAATAAAATTGTAAATCAACCGAAATGTTAAACCACAAAAAATAACATAAATCAATTCAAAACATTTCATCTTCTTCAAATATACAAAAACAAATTTAAACAAAAATAAATACAAAACATTAGAATAAAGTTTTATATTCAGTAAACCAATAATATCAGCTAAGTTGAGTCATGTATTAGACAACTTTATCGAATAATAATAAATTAACTTCTTAATCAGTAAAATTACATTAAGAACAAAATCTACATAAAATTCAATTTTTTTATATTTGTTTGTTTGTTTGTGTCATCATTTATATATTTTAATTTGAAATAAATCTTTTAAAGGGCCACTTTAGAAGAATATTGTGAAGATGTTTTAAGTACCTGAACGTGTTAAACAACTAAATGTGATGACATTTCTAAAGGGTCTTGATTTAGTTTTATACTTTTACTTTCCTTATGGGAAATTCAGAACAGAACTGGTTACTAGAAGCCTAAAACGGTTACGTTAATTTACACCCAAAATAATAAGAATCTAATTTTAATGATGGTTTGATTTCTAATTAACAACCTTCACTAAAGCCTGGTGTGTCATTTTTCAATTGTTCTTACCGTCATATTTTAATTTAGCCCATACTTAAATAAGGCCAATATAAGAACTAAACAAGAACATTATTAATTTTTAAATCAATATTTTTCCTTTATACTTCATTTTAAATTTAACAATAAGAATAACAGAAGCTTTCAATTTTTGACAGTTGATGATAGCGGCCATGTTGTTGAAGTTGAAGTTATATCATTCAAATTGGAAGTCATTAATTCTGACTTTTATTCTATGAAATAATAGGGTGTTTTTTTTTTGTTGTTAATATTTTTTGTCTGGTTTGACATTTAAAATTGAAATTGTGTTGACATTTCTGTTCAGAAAGGTTTGACAATTCATCATGAATATTTTTACAACGAACCAACGCTTCCAAATTATACAAATTAACTTAAGAAAAATAAATTTAATTGCAAAGTTTATAGAACACTTTCTTCCATTTAACAGTCAAAATAATTAAGCTAATTTCTAGTTAAGTAACTTCGTCAATAAGCAAAATTTTTATAAACGGATCTAAGATAATCCTCAAGAAATCAACAAATCACTATTTTATCTATTAGAACTGACTGTTTGGTTCTTTTGACACGCTGCTAGTCAAATCACCGATCCTTATTTCTTTCGAAATGAGGAAGTAGCTAGTGTTAGGGTGAATTGATAGCGCTATCAGGCCATGCTGACTGATTTTTTGTTTAAACAAATTTATGAGCTAAAAATCAACAACATTCCAAATAGATAGCGCATTTAACCATCAATTTATTGTGAAATGAATTTATTTCTAACAGGTGTTTTATTTATGTGTGGCCTTCAATCTGGCAATACTTTTTTCGGAGTTTTTTTTTTTTTTGACAGCTGTCACTTGTATTAATGCTTAGTTTGCTTTGTTTTTCAATAATGAATGAAACAACGTTTGCGAATCGTGCAAATTTATAACCAAAATAACGATTCAGTTCCCGCGACACATCAATTTATCAATGGAGACTGAGCACATTATCCCGCGCCGTGAGCCTATGCATGCTGTCTTCTCCAAAATCGTGCTATTTAACATCGCTGGACTATTTTTTGTGCGGTTATGTAAAGTCAATTGTCTACGCAAATAAGCCCGTGACAATTGATGCTTTATAACAGAATATTTTGGGCGTTACTGCTGAAATACGGCCACATAGACGTAACTATACTAACTTTTTAAGCATTGAAAGCCAATATTTAAGCCAAGAAAGACGCCATTCGTCCAGATTAACTGAAAAAAGAAGTATTGCAAAGTTGGACTGTCAGAATGGAATGGATCGTATCCGCCTTGAACAAATGACGAAAATCTTATTTAAAAAGTAAATTATCTACCAAATTATAATAATACAAAATTCATTCCAACAATATCTGTCTTGTATTATTATTATAAGTTTGCGACCTTAAAAGAAACACCCGATGCATGATTTTGTTTCAATTAAAGCTAGCTGCAAGGAAACTTTAAATGCCCTGAAAATAGCACCAACTTAAAAGAAGATTTCCTTATTCATTTTAAATTATTAGCTTCAGGCGGCAAAAAAAAGAATAAAGAAAACCATTTTTATGTTTCATCAGACTCGAAAGTACTAAAATAGTTATAGTGATTTTTAAAGCCTTTTTTATTATAAGATCAACATTTTGTATCATTTACTTTTTACTAATTTCAGAAAAAAAAATGTATAAGGTCCTTAACTGGACATGGCGCCATCAAAAATATGACATTCAGGTATTTATCTTTTTTCTGATGTTTACCTCTTTATAAAATTATGTACCCGATAGCGATGTCAAGTCCAAGTCGGTAGACTTTAAAAAGCCCACCCATCAGTATGACGCCAACCGGCCTGCAGTTGGCAGTTATGATATAAATACATAATTGGTCGGTGTATGAGTAGTTCTTTAGGCTGCAATATTATGTATTCTTTTCACAAACTTTTATGATTAACGTTCCTGTCAAGCAAAAGAATTGTAATAAACAAACTGAATATTTTATAAATGATTTTTATCAATGTTGACATTGTTTGGATATTTTTCATAATTTTTTTGGGTGTAGGTTTTTCTAAAGGACTTTCGCTGTTAACGAGTTTAATTCAAATATGAATAAGTTTTTGAGAGGTATAGGGTACTAACTTTGGTAATACTTGTTTTATTTCAATAATGTGAATATGTATGTAAGAAATATTAAAAAAAAAATAGCATGTTTAAGTTTCAAAAATTGTCTCTTTCTACAAACGAACACCTGAGAGATCGTATTTTTAACCTCTCATTTGTTCAAACTGGTCAAATTCAAATTGGAAAAGTTATTTTTCAAGAAAATTTCAAACATTAACATAAATTTTGAAATAGAAAAAAAAAATGATAAGACACCTTCAATGAATTAAAATAATCTCATGATGTCTTCATTAAGCGAAGCATCCATTTCTTCTTCTGTATATAAAATCTATATGCATCTATTTTTTGTATTTCGTTACTTTAAGACATCGTTTAGATTTTTGAAAGAAAAAATTTCATAGAATATCAAACTTATAGAAAAAAAGATAAGGGTTCGAAACACTCAACCTCATCTCAGGTATTAGATACATTTAACATATAGTCTTAATCTTAATTGAGTCCATAATTTCTCCCGACTGAAATCTTGGGTTTTGATTCTTTTCTTTAATGTGATGCATAGGTATATTATGCACATAATTTACTTTGTCATCTTTTTTGGTGACTTTTGTTTTACTTTTGCTTTTTATTTTATTTTATTGTATTTTATTTTTTTTTTATTTCGTTATGGTTTTGTTATAAATGTAGGAAAATATTCAACCAAATCGATTTCAAGATCTTGGGTCGCATCTTCCTATTCCTTCACAGATCTTATATACTTACCTTCTTTAGCAGGTTAACAAATTCAAGAGCAAAGAGATATGACCCAGGCCAAGATGATGATTACGTTGTTCTTATGCTGGAACTGAAGCTGAAGCTGGTGCGTGGTATATCATTCACTATCAATGTTTTATGTCTATACTTTGTTTTGATTTCTGTCCTTTATTTTATTTAATTTTTTTTTCTTTTGGACCTTTAATAATCTACACCTTCGCCGGATCAATGAATCTTGGAAATTCCACAAAAAAAAAAAAACAACAACCTCAGCCTCTATATACCAGACCCTGGGTCGAAACGAAATTTAAAAATTATTAATGTCCCATCAACGGTAAAGGAACCATCACACAAAAGGAACCGAAGCTGCATTCTCAGATTCTTATGCCTTTCCTTTTGTTTTTTCTTTTTGTTCTTGAGTATTTTGTTGACTGTTTTTGAGGGGACCCCATTATACACATTTATATGAAACATAAATTTTTGAAAAATCAACAAACATTTGAGAGTCAAAATTTATGATAATGTTCGAAAATGTTCTGAAATTATACTCGTTATGAAGTTGGAAAGATGGAAAGGCAGTGAATTCGATCCTCCTCTTCCTTTTTGTCTCCTCTCTTATAACGTTTGTCCCGTCCCATAAGTCGTTGTCGATGTCGTTGGATGGTTTTTTGGTCATCGAAGACCTCAGACCATATGTGTTTGAGTCAAGCCAGCCAGCGCAGCGTCAATAAAATATAAAACGGGTTCCGTTTAGGACGGACCATAAGGAAAAATAAAAATATTTATATATATTTAACTCTGACACGATGACGACGGCTTACGGAATACAGAAGTGCGAGAAGAGACACAGCCGAAACAAAAATTGACTAAAAGTGACAAAACGTGATATATATGAGGGTAAAGTAAACAGACGCGGTCTGATGGTGGTCAGAAAATTTTGGTTTTGGTCATTTTTATGGATGGAGGCGGGATGATCAATATTTTTTGAATTGATTGTTTAGTGTTTTTTTTGTTTTTGAATGTTTGATGTTTATTTTTGGGGAAATGAAATATATAGTATTATGTATAAGAAGGTCCAATAATTTGAAGATGGGTTTTTATGATTCAGAAAATAAAGTTGCAATTGGATAATTGCCTTATTACTTGGGGAAAGATGCAGTTAATGCCTTAATTTTGTCTACGTTATTAAATGTTTATTTTCGCACCAAGACGATATGCTCTCCTTTGAAATAACTTGAACTTAGGTTTACGATGAACATAAGACAATTAAACATGCAGAAAAATGTTTGGTTTTCAGATTTAACAAAATACCAAAAAGTACGTACACGCCCCAGTGAAACATCGATTTTTGCATGGTCTTACAATAAAACGAAGTGTAGTTTGAAAGGTTATTCTATGGTAGGTATTATTTATAAAACCTAACATAAATAAAACTCTAATATCCAGAACGACTGTTTAAAAATAGAACCTGTATTTTAAGATTTTAAAAAATATACCTGCACGGTAAGTTAATCGGCGGCGTTAGGTCTTTTCGCCCAAAACCGTAACTCCCAAATACAAAAATATCAAAAAGCCCAAAATGGGTAATAAAACCCAAAAAGTTAAAAAAAAAAATCGCCAAAAAATCCAAAGGGAATGCGAACTTATAAACAGTTAGCTATGAATGGGACGCAGCATATTTCTCTGTTTATACCCCCATAATGCTGGATGCGCACACTGTGAACAAACAAACCATTTCGTTTTATTTTACTTTGAAAATTGGACTTATTTCGCTTTCTGAAAGTGAAATAAGGCCAAACATACTTTGTACGCTTTCTTTTCGTTTAGTATTTTCGTTTGGCCGATAAAATTCAAAACTCAAAAATTTTGTCAGAGTGCTCATATATTTCATTTGGGCGGTATGTCGGTTATGATACTTTAAATTTGATTAGGACAATATGACATTGATTTTGGGCTTTGTGGCACTTTCTTTTGAAAAGTTCTTGGGTGAAAGAGTCATTTTTGGGCAATGTGACATTTTGAATATTTTGACGTTATTTAATTGGGCAATAAGACCAAACGCTTCTTTTTATTTGGAATTTCATAAAACCCACAAAAGTCTTAAGGGCCAAAGATTCGGCAATGTTACCCAAATTGTACAACAAATTGTTTTGGACGCTATGATATTTTTAATTTAGGCAATTATGGTTTTGTGCGAAAAGATCTAACTCCAAGTTAATCTTCAAAATTTTAAATATCATTTCATTCCTCGTGAATCGCAAAGAGGGTTTTTAAAAAATTGTTTATCAATTTCCAATAGGAAGTAATTGTAATCGTTCCGAATTGTCGAATTGAAAATTTTGACATTTCTCGACGTTCCAAGGCCCCTAGAGTCGAAATAAAAGATTTTTAGAAAGATGTTTTTTTTTTTTTAAATTCATTTTTTTTTATTCATTTAAACTTAACTCTACTTACATGCTAGACAAAATGGGAAACTAGCCTAATTAATTCTACTTAAATATAACTTACTGGCCCTAATCGGGCGCTCTAAGAAATTCATGATTCTTAAAATTAATGCCTTTCGGCCTACGAACTAAGATTGTTTTATTTATTTCAATTTATGTTTTTTTTTTTTAGAAAAGTTTAAAAACTAAAATCATTATCATTTTTTGGGATTTTTACTTACATACTAAAGTCCTTAAAATAAAACTTAAAATTACCTAATCTACCTACAAACTACTTAAAACTAGAACAACCACAGCGGCAAAACAACTATGTCCCTCTATTTGTACTTCCATCGAGGATTTTTATAATATTGTCTGTGATACGTGTTTTTTTTTTTTTTTTTTTTTTTTTTGTATTTTTGATTTCTTTTTTTTTGTTTTGTATCTTATGAGATTTTGTTTTTTTATTTTGTTTTTTTTTTTTTTATTTTATTGTGCCACCATTCCTGCTCTACTAAAACCTAAAACTTAAGACTAAAACAAGTATGTAAGCCGGCCAAGGCAAAAATACCCCACCCCGGATTACCCATTATCAGTTGCAGTTTGAAGCCACCAAAACTGGTTCTCCTGCTTCACCCTATCAATGCGGTCCTTTTCGGACACAGCCCTACTGAACCGAAGCACCTCCGCTCCATCACGAGCGAGGATGCCCCGTTCATACAGGAGCCGCCGGTCTACGGTTTTTCGCCTGACGTGGTAGATAAGCGGTACTTCCAATCTATCCTGTATCATGCCGCACTGGTATAGATAGAGGAATGCCTCTGGTGGGATAAAGCCGCTCAAGCGTGCATTGTTGAAGTAGTTGTCGTTCGGATAGAACGGCCCGAAAATCAAATTGTTGGTCGAAGTCATAGCCCTCGCAATGTGACCCCGAACAAGTTTTATCACGAAATTGTCAATTCTATTGATTCGAGCCTCGTTGTATAGAACCTCGTTTGAATAATAATGCAGATAAGAAGATTCCGGTGTCCGATACAAACCGAGACAGCGCCGAAGACACTGTCTCTCGAACACCCGAAACTTCTCCATTTGGGAAGGGGCAATGTTGAACCACACAGGACAACCATAAACAATCATTGGCCGTATGAGGGCCATGTAGCAAATTACCTTCACTCTGGGGTCAAGCTGACTGCTGTAAAACAGCCGTTTCGTCAGAGCGAAGGCTCCTCTGGCCTTAGTCAGAGCAGCATCCATATGTCTGTCGAAATATAGATACTGGTCCAACCAGATACCGAGGTACTTCACTACACTTTTGTTCGTCAATGCCTGTCCGTGCGGGTCAACAATGACCATCTTGCGCCAATTCTTACACGTATCTCGCGAGGCTTTAGCCAACGGAGTCCGGAACAAGATTGTCTCCGACTTTTGGACATTTATTTTCAGTTTAGAAAGATGTCTGTGCGTGCGTGTGTACGTACGTTCGCGACGTTTTTTTCGTCGTCCATAGCTCAAGAACCAGCAGAGATATCGACTTCAAATAACTTTTTTTTTGTATACAGACAATAATACAGAAAGATGTAGAAAGGGCTCTCAACATAATTGCTTAGGTGTTTTTTTTACCATAGCAGTTTAAAAAAAAGGTGAAAATTTTGGTTATAACTAAATATCTCACGAACCAATAACGCTAGAGACTTCAATTAAATTTTATATTATATATTGTAACGTGATACCAAACAAGTATATTTTTGGAAAAAAAATCCAATTCGGTTTTTTTTTATAAATCAAAAAAACTGAAAAAAAATGTTCACCTCGAAAATTTTACGAATAAAAATTGATTTTATCTCCAAAACAATTTTGTGCAATGAAAAATAACGTTTTTAACATCTAGTAAAATTTTGAGAAAAATCGAATTGACAGTTTTTTATAAAAAAAAATAAAAACCTAAAAAAAAAATGAAAAAAAAAAATTGATTTTAGATTCAAATATCTTTTCAAAACTTTAAGATATATGCTTTAAACTAATTTTTTTTTTAAATATTGTTGTCAACATTCAATTAAATTTCGAGAAAAATCGAATTCACAGTTTTTTTACAAAAAATAAAAACCTAAAAAAAAATTAACAAAAGTTGGTAAAAATTGATTTTCGCCTTAAATATCTTTTCACAAATTTGAGATATTGGCTTTACGCAAATTTTTTGTTATGAGAAATATTGTTTTAAACATTCAGTAAAATTTTGAGAAAAATCAAGTTGATAGTTTTTTTACAAAAAATAAAAACCTAAAAAAAACATTACTCAAGGTTTATAAAAATTGTTTTTCGACTCAAATATCTTTCCAAAAATTTGAGATAAAGACTTCAAATTAATTTTATTTTATAAAAAATATTGTTTTTAATATTCGAAAAAATTTTGAGAAAAATGGAATTGACAGTTTGTTTACAAAAAACAAGAACCTAAACAAAACATTACTAAAAATTGGTAAAAAAATATTGGCTTCAAACTAACTTAATCTCACAGAATATATTATTTTCGACATTCGGTACAATTTGTATAAGAATCCAACAGTCAGTTTTTTCATAAAAAAATAAAATCTACAAAAAATAGTACGCAAAATTGTTAAAAATTGATGATCCGTTCTCGATATTTCGTGAATACCTAATAGAAGTTTTTGACTTCAAATTATCTAATTTGTATTTGTTCATATAAGAAATAAAAAATTTTAAGACATGCTACTAAAATTGGTAAAAATTGGTTTCGACTAAAAATCTCGTTAACAAAAATGAATTTTGAAATCAAAATATTTCATCATATGCAAAATATTGCTGGTAATTTTAAAATTTTTAAGAATAATTCAACTGACAACTTTTTTAACAAAACACGAAAACCAACGAACCTTTTAAGCAAGAAAAATCGACAGACGGGATGGGAAGTTATCAGTGTGGGTCGCATCCCAGCCTCTTCGTTAGAAATATTTTTGGTATGCAGTTATTTAGTGCCCTTAAATAACATTTTGTTCAAAAGTGTTGACTATTTTTTAATATAAATCCAAAAAATGTAGTTTTGTTCATCAAATATTCTTTAAAAAATATTAGAGCTTGGTCAGATATAAAATTATTTTAATCGATTCTTTAGTTCCTAGGAAAATTAAAAAAAAAAATAACAACAGTATATTTTTTATATCAAAAGAAGCCATGTTAAAAAAGGAGATTTTGAGGTGTCATACAGATCTGGTCGTTTTTAAGAAAATTGTGTTTTTCGATTTTTGGTTAAAAAATTTGCATGGGGCCTACTGTTATTTTTAGTCTTAAACAAAATCCTAACTATAATCTTCTTCAAAACTAAGTTTTAACTCAAAAGACACAATAACTTAAGCTATAGGTTTGAGGACTGACAGAAATCAGACGGATGGAATCGCCGGACTCACTATCTTATCTATACTATTATAATTCCACTAGTTTTTAATATCTGGAGTTATAAATTAAGTAAGTATTCAATACTTGCCATACCTTGTTACTATATGTTGCAATCCAAAAATTTTACTCATGGCTGAAATTGATGTTCTTTAAAATTAGGGTGTGTTCCTAATTCCCTAATTCCCTAAATCCCACTTGTCCTTGTCTTTGGTCGTTTACCTTCAACACCTAAGTCAGTAACAAGAAAGCTAGAAAAACTTGTTTCAGCTAAAACAGATTCTTCTGCACACTCTTACGGCAGTGGTAATGTTTTTGACAGACCTTGCGATGCGTCGAGAATTCAAATTTGTCTATTGAAATAAGAACAGTCTCCTTCGAATTAAGATTATGGAAATCGTAAAATGATTGAAGATTACGGAAAGTTGACCGAAAATAAAACACTGAAAAGATGCCAGATGCTCCAATAATAAGGACTCTATCAATCGTCTATCTATCTATCAAATTCATCATAATTTCCTTTATATGGATCTTTGTTTTTTGTTTTAACTTTTTAGCTTATAAAAACATTTTCCGAGTCAAAACCTAATTGAACTCCTATAGAACACGCAATGTAGAAATTAACTGTCTTAAAAGTTGCAGCACTATCGAAGAAATTTCAACTTTGTCATTTAGCGACATATGGTACATCGTGCATTACCTAAATATTTTGCAGCTTCTTGAGATTCCTGTAAGGCTAAGGTTATCTTAGTATGCATTATTAATTGATTTCTTCAGAAGAAAGCTTTAATCTTACCCAATTAAGAATAACATAGCCTTTCACTTTTCGTCTTAATTGACTTATGCTCTTATGCATTATGATGAAATGCCAATGCACGGTATATCGCCTTCAAAAACAAAACAACAAAAAAAACGCCCTCTTATAATAATACTAATAATATAAGAATTTTATCCTTGTCAATTGCCCAACAATTCCCTTATGACCATAAACTAAAGCTCACACATTTTTATTATAGGAATATAGACAGATTAATAATTCCTTTTCATTTTCAAGAAGCGATTTCTTACATTTGTTGTAGGTACGTATGAGTATGATGTAACGGTAAAGGAGAGTATATATAAGGAAGTGGATTCGAGCAAATCGACATTTGATTGAGTTCATCTAACAAAACGTTAAGTGATGTTGGTGTTGTTTTATTTTTATATTTTTGCTTTTTGTTGAAGATTAGGGGTTCTTGATGATGGACAGGAGGAACTTCCATCCACCCTCAATCACGTATAATTCCTCCCTGGAGATCTAAACATCAATACCATCCAAATCCATGAGCTATCATATAAACAGTCCTTCCTAGCTATGGAATGGATATACTTGTAGTCTAACCTAACAATAAAATCATTTTTAGTTATTAGCTGAAATCATGAAAAAGTTTTGTCTACTGTTTCGCATTGTTTCATCAAACACCGAACAGGGGTCATTATCTATCAGTTGCAGACCTTAATTTCGTTAAAGATTAAGCACACAAAGAGAGTTCATGCGAGGTATAGAAGATGAGAAGAGAGAGGGAGCATGTCGACCTAAAAGAAAGAAATGATGGATAAATTTAAGCATCAAGCAGCATGGATAAAATATATCTTAATTGGATACTGCTGCGCATTTGGAATTGATACAAAATGAGCTTTAATTGGGAAGGATATTGATTTTTCTTTGTCCCTCACTTCCAGGATTTAAAGGAATATTATTAAAAAATTACCTTAAAGACTTAAAAGACCCAAAATAATTGTGTTCTTCTTTAATGTTGTTTGAGATAAATAAAATTATTGATTTACCCCAAAATGATTTAATTTATTGAAGTCAATAAAAGAATCAGATAACTACTGGTATCAGAACATCGTTTTTACATTGTTGGAAGAAATGTTTGTACCTGACCATACAAATTTCTCACATTCAGATCGATATGCAGCGCAGGTTGTTAAGTCAGGTATACACAAAATATACCCACTCAAAGAATCCGTTGAAATGCGAGGACATTGTTGCAGATCAAGGACTAAAACAATGACCAATTTTTAATCCATCCTTTGATTATTCCCACGCTACCTATACCCAAATGCTCCTACGGCTATCTGGAATACTATAATGAGATACCTAGTTAGTTGAAGTCTCTACTCTCGATCCCGAATGATGTCCTTTTTGAATTTTCCGAAAATTATTACCACCTTGGACATCACAGCGAACATTCCATGAGACTCGCATTGATCTTTGAGGCCTCCGTATCTGACTGGATTGTGTGTGTGTTTGTGCTGTTGATGTCGATTGAATTCGTTGGGCTAATAATAAAATTTATTAGAAATTCCAAGATCGACGAAATGAAATTATTCAAAGTCCCTTTTTTTCTTTCTCTGTCTCTGTAAGACACTGTGACACTGTCACACCATACAAAACTTCGAGGTGGGATAATGGCCGACCAGATGATGTTGATGATGATAGTCCATAATGACGCAGAAGAACAAAAACAACAATAACAAAATCGGAAAAAAATATAAACACATAAATGCTATGTTTTAAAGAATAAGTCGAAGAATAAGATGCTGACCGGACAAGCTACATGAACGTCAAGAAAACAAGTAAAGGTAAGAGGCATGTATCTGGAATCAATACAGAAAACGAAAGGAAAATCTAGCAGCCCATAAAGTGACCATATCAACCGAGATACCAAAGTTAGTATTGAAGTTCGGACCTGCACAATGCACGTTGCTCGTAGCTCTACACTTCTTACAGAGACAGCAGCAACAGCTCCACAAACGACGCCGCACTGTCTGGCTCGGAAATATGTGCCAACAATTTCCAATAACGATGGTGATGGTGATGGCGATGGTGATGCGGAGACACAGAATCTACCCCCCCCCCCCCCTATTAGTCCCACCTAAATGTATCTCGGTTGTGCGGGGCTATACGACTGCCCTGAGGGAATTCTAGTGGATACAATATTGTGATCATTATCCAACTCACATATCCAGAAGGATGGCTGAATGGTTGATCATAATATGGTATAGAGATGGGAATAATGGACCGGGTGGCTGATGATGGTAGAACAGACTTAGTGTCCTCCCTTAACCCCCCTGAACCTTCAATCAGAATTATTACTCAGCCAAAGGCACATAATACGCGCAGTGATGGTTATAGGTGATTTGGTATAAAGGCTTTTGGTGACACGAAAGAAAAAGAAAGGTTGTCACCATCACAAAAACGAAGAACAAAATAAAAATAAAAAGAACAAGTTGAATTTTATGACTTGCTATTGAATATAACTCTTAAGTTTTAAGGGCCTCGAGTGTCATTGAAATAAATGTCAGTCAGTTAAAAGGTTTTATTGTTAGAATTGATTTGTTTATTATTATTTTTTTTAACAAATTCTGTACATAAATTGTATAAAATGATATTGAATTTACAATGTTTATTGTACATAATTCATTTAAATATAATTTTATTACAAAATTATTCAAAATTTTAAATTAATACTGTCTACATTCTTAGAAATTGAAATATTTGTCGTCAGATTTTTGTTAAAATTTTACTGATAGATTCTGCAAGGTCAATACCTCCATTTTGTTTTATTGGCCATGTTAAGTATGTTAAGGTGATTAAAATGTATGTCTTTAAAATTAAAAAAGGAAAGTAAATCAAAAATATTATTGATTGCAAGTATTCAGAAATATTGTAAGTTGTTTATTAACTTGATAAACTCTAAGACAGCGGTCAGCAACAGGCGAAAAGGTCAAACTGCGGACCGCGGAACCACGAAAAGTCAAACTTAGCCATGCTACCGATTCAATTTAGTAACATATGTATGTAAATTTAAACAAAATTAAAAAATGCTTCACTAACACACAAGCACGTGCGTTTGCAACTCCTTACGCAATTTTAAATATGGCGGCTAAGCACGTATTCACAGACAAATAAATTAAATTGACATACAAAATTTAAACAATCGCTTTTATTGTAAGTAAAATTCTCTCTGCAGTCGAATCGGTTGTCAGTCTTATTGTAAGATCTAATTACGGAGCTTTCGTTCGATATCGATTGTTTTATAATTTTTCGTGTTTAAAAACGTTTCGTACCAATAATAGGGATTCTAAAAAGAGAAAAGTGGACAGTTAAAATAGGAAGGTTCTGACCGAGTGTACTGAAGGTGGAAGGAAGGTTCTGACCGAGTGCACTAAACAATATTGTTTTACGCTGCCTGATAAGCCTCGAGAGGTTCCAGTATGGTATATCTTATTATGCAATAAAACTGTTGCTATTGTTAAAAGAGCCAATTTAAAGCGACATTACGAAACAACTCATAAGCAATTCCACAAAAAAGATCTGAATGTGAAACGGCGTATTCGGACTTAATGCAACACAAAAATTTTCTTTGGCTAAGTAAAGATCATGTTATTGAACGTTTCTGGATGATTAAAGAGCAAGTTATCTTCTTCTTGCAAAACTTGGATACGACGGAAGCAAGGAAGCACTTGGAGTTCATAAAAAAAGAGTGAAATTTACAAGCTTTGGCTTTTCTAAAAGATATTCTGAAATATTTAAATAAGCTTAACATGCAGTTACAAGGAAATGGGAAATTAACATGTGATTTAATAAAAAGCGTATCCGCTTTTCATCGTAAGCTGGATGTTTTCGAAAAAGATATTGCTAAAAAAGAATTTATACATTTCCCAACAATTCCTGAATATAAAAAAAAGAACTCTTAGGAAGAAGACATTGCAGTTTTTTCAAACTTTCTATCCGATCTTAGAAGCTAATTTGCTGCAAGATTCCAAGATTTTGCAGAAATTGGGAAGCTATCTCAATTTTTTAATTTGCCTTATGAAGTCACTGCAGTAGCAGAATGGACTGAAGTGGCAGCGAAGTTATTCCATCTTTCAAAAGCTTCATTACAATTGCAATTAATTGACCTTCAAGAAGTTTTTCCATCCAAATGTTTAAAACTGCATCCACTGCAGAATTTTGGGATAAGCATGTTCCAGAAAATATCAAAATTACAAGAAACTAGCTATCAACTTGGCAACTATGGCAAAATTTTTGTCAAGCTTTAAAATTCTTATATCAACAAAATGTAAAAATTTACCGAGAAATAAAGAATGTATTAATAATAATAATAATAATAATGATAATAATAATAATAATAATAATAATAATAATAATAATAATAATAATAATAATAATATACATATGTATATGCGAATCGTCTTTCTCAAAAATTAATTTTTTGAAGAAAAAACGTCGTTTGAGATGACACCTTGATGACACTCTTCGCATTTGCTGCTCCCCGCGTGAACCAAACTATAAAAAAACTGGCTCAAGACCATTCGTTGTAATTTTTCTCATTAATTTTATTAATATTACAGTTACTTAAATGAAGCAAAATAAAAACTACAAAACTTTTTTAGTTTTTTTTCTGGACCTCGATTAAAAGGTATTCAACCATATCTGGACCCCACTTAAAACTACTTGCCGAGCCCTGCTCTAAGATATTATTTTATACTTAATTAAATATAAAATATCACTTAAGCAGACTTTAAAATTTTATTTATCAAACATTTCAGTGAAATAAAATAGATGTTATAATGGCCTAAGCGACGTTCTAGTTTATTTCTTTCTTGAAAATATAATAAAGTAAACGAATAAAATTGAATCCAAAACAGGTAGAAGATATGATATAATACGAAATTTTTGCGGTTTTGATTTTAAGACCCGTTCAAGTAACTCCGTTTGGCTTTTCTTGATATGTCCTTAATTATCATAAAGGCTACTAAACATATTTTAATAGCAACAAGGTGGTACTATATTTCTACATTCGATAAGAAACTGTCAAAATTTAACTCCACAAATAATTTTGTCTTACTGAAAGTTTGACATAAAATCGGCTTAAAGTAAAGCACTGCTAACTCAAATTTATTTAATTCACTGTAAATTAACTTAAAAATGCAAAAATGTTTCGAAAACAATGACAAGAAAAAAAAAGAGTTACAATAGATTGATTCAATTGTTACCTATCAACCGAAATATAAAGGTCAAAAACTTCGAAGCAGAGACTTTCTAAAACCCCACAAAATTTCAGAAAATGATTAAGCATCTTACAGCTTATTTACTGTTTTTTTTTCGGAACCCTAAACTTTAATTTATTACTACACCTTTTAAACCCTATGTCACTAATAGCTAAAGCAGTTTGAGCAGTTTGAAGGCGAAGGGATTTAGGCCATAACAAGTCCCAAATAACTGCATCATTAGAATATTAGAATTTGGTTATTGTGTTCCCACATTTGTTCACTTCAGTCCTTAATTCTCTTTTCAAAGAGAATTTCTAAAAAATTGTTTTTAAACTTCGTTTAATTTCATCTTGAAAAACATACATAAATCACTACATCTTCAACTTTTTTCAAAAATTTACCTAGTTTCTCAAAGAAGATAAGTTTAATATCACAACAATTTTACTATGTGAAACATTTTGGTGTAAATCTTCCCCGACAAAGAAATAAAAACAAAGATAATTCTTTCAACAGAATTATACAGATTTCTTTTTAAGTTCAAAAGTTCACACTAATTAGCAAAATTAATAGCCAACACTTACTTATTCGCCTATACTCGTATGCTCGTGTTTCGGTTTCGTATATGAAAACAAACAAAAAATAAAGATATAAACATTATTTAATTATGCAAAACAATAATATTATTATGGAATTTGCAATTTCTTCCATTTTCATATTATAAGAGATGGCATGAATTTGTAAGAAGTCCATTTATTGTATATACCTTAGCATAGATCTCGTGTTTCTAATAAGCAATTAAGGTGTGTTTTTATAATCCCATTATCACAGTTGAATGTGGTCTTTTCGAAAATTTTTGAAACTAAAGTACTGTGAGAATAAAGTTTATATTTATTTAGTACACTCTTGCCCCTCTTTTTGTATAACATCCGGTGCTTCCAAAGTAATATTGTTGTTAAACAATCTTAATATACCGCCCTAAGTCCTACATATAAGAGAAGAGGCGCTATGGCCTGCCTATGGTGATGGTGGTCATAATTCTTTTTTAGGAGAAAATAAGTTCATTATACAAACTAAGAGGAATTAAAATAGCTTTGTAGTAAGGTACCTGCCTCGTACAAATATGTTTTTATCTTCGATTAATTTCAAATAAACAAAATGAAACTTATGGATGGTACAGGTAAAGTCCTCTCCTAAGTCTTCTAAACCACAGCAGGAAAGAGCCATTTAGAATTATAATTTTGTGGGCGCTAGCAACACACTGCTTGCCATTGCCACCTGAAACTGAGATCACAGACGACGACGATGGAATTATTGAGATAAATATATTGTTTTGTATCTTCACAAAAGCGTGTAGTATATTTTTGTAATTATTTTTTTAGCAGTTTTTTCTTGGATGGAAAAAATAACAGCTAATAATATTTCTAGCGTGAAACTTTGTTTTTTCGTTGAAAAATAATATTTGTTGACTTTGGACTATGAGATCTTATGTTTATAATGTTTGTAGCCTGAGTGTGATTATTTTATAAGAAAACATATTAAACTTAATTAATTACTTTGTTTTCTGTAGCCATACGCATACCTATGAAGATTGATAAATGGTGCGTCTTGACCGGAAACTATGATTAAATGTAGGTGTATTTTTGTAACTTATACTTTCACGATATTGTGAAGGTAATGAAACTTTTATGTATGTAAAATTTGTTGAATGAAATAATTGAAGGAGTTTTTAAAAATATCTGATTTGCTTTTTTGAGGGGCCGGAAAAGCTTAAACCAGAAACTTCTTCTTAAAAGTGATATCTTTATGAAAGTGGGTTAAACTTTTTGATTGTACATGATATCCAAAAACCAAAAGAAAAATAAACCAAATAGGGGGAATTTCACGAGAGCAAATTGTCCTCAAAGTTTAATTATCGGATTAAAATGTCCGCAAATACGACAGCTTTTTTGTCTTGTTAATTTTAATTTTTGCTTCGATCTTCTTGGTTTTCAATGAAGTGCAGTACAACTCTTCAATTTTACAAAAACGAAATTTATTTGTCATATTAAACCCACCCTTCATTTTGGTCTCAAAAACAAAATCAAAACATGTCTCTAGTTTCGAATGTCAATTTTAGTTCTCACCGCAAAGCTCTTAATCCGCTCTTTCCACAGAACAAATTCTTACTTTTTAGCGGAATTTTTATCTAAGAACTGAAAAGATCGATGAACCCAACGGGCCCTTAAAGACCCAAGAGAAATGCAAGATCAACGAGGCCATTAATATCAACGAGAACAAAACCGACGATACCGAGAAGACCGAGAACAACGAGAAGACCGAGAAGACCGAGAATACCGAAAAGACAGAGAAGACCGAGAAAACCGAAAAGACAGAGAAGACGGAGATACCGACAAGACCGAGAAGACGGAGAAGACCGAGAAGACCAAGAAAACCAAGAAGACCAAGAAGACCAAGAAGACCAAGAAGACCAAGAAGACCAAGAAGACCAAGAAGACCAAGAAGACCAACAAGACCAAGAAGATCAAGAAGACCAAGAAGACCAAGAAGACCAAGAAGACCAAGAAGACCAAGAAGACCAAGAAGACCAAGAAGACCAAGAAGACCAAGAAGACCAAGAAGACCAAGAAGACCAAGAAGACCAAGAAGACCAAGAAGACCAAGAAGACTAAGAAGACCAAGAACACCAAGAACACCAAGAACACCAAGAAGACCATAAAGACCAAGAACACCAAGAAGACCGAATGTACTGAGAACACCGAAAAGACTGAATAGACCTAGAAGACGGAGAAGAAAGAGAAAACCAAGAAGACCGAGAAGACCTCGAATACCGAAAACAATGAGAACACCAAGAACACCGAGAATAACGAGAACACCGAGAAGACCGAAAAGACTGAAAAGACCTAGAAGACGGAGAAGACCAAGACGACGAAAAGACCGAAAAGTCCAAGAACACAGCGAATACCGAAAACATCGACAACACCGATAAGACGAAGGAGACCGAGAACACCGAGAAGACCAAGACCGATGAGGAGACTGGGGTAGACCAACGGCATTGCAGTAAGCTCTTTAAATTTAAGTTGAGTTTCGTCTTTTATACAACATAAGCTGAAGAAGATGTTCTAATTTAAATTTTTTGGCATTAATCCTAAAATTAAATAGTGAATTAATATGCGCCTAAGAATATGCAAAAGTTTTGGTACACTATTTTTAGCGTATGAGAGAGTTCTGTTTTTATCTTTTGTTGATTTATTTTAAATTTTTGTTTAACAATTACAATTACTGACCATTCTATCCATTTTTTCATTTTTCAAGATTTGTATTTAAATCCTGTTCATAGAAAAAAGTTGCATACAATTAGGAAGAAATTGAAAAGCTTTGACATTTACCGAGCAGCTAAATTCAATAGAAGTGTCTTTGAAAAGCAAAGTTTGGAATGATAAAACTACCGCCGGATGAGTCGGATTGCTCCTAACGAATTTTTAGAAAAAATTTGATAAAAATCGATTGCTAGAGAGCTGCGAATGGATTCTGTTTCTTTTGGGTCTTAAAGTGGAAATAAAATCATAACTTTTTAAAGTGATCTTAAATTTTTACAAAAAAAAACTTGTGCCAACAAATTGCCATAAGTTCATTCACTATAGCCTTTGGTATTATTTGCCGAATCAAAATTTTCTTTGAATTTACAGTACAATTTTATATTAAAACCCCAAGGATCTTCTTCATTGTCCATGTTGAAGAGCACAAAAGATGTTCCATTCTTCCTCCATTGCCATCAGTTGACATATCCATTTGAAATGACCCCCCCCCCTCTGATTTAACCTGTCATTATCTGTAGTTATAAGTTCTTTTACATTAAATGACATTTTTTGATTGTCCAACATCAAAACTGAAATACGATACTCATGAGTCTTGGTTGGGTCAAAACAAAACACAAATCCTAGCTCCATTCGATTCGAATTCAAAGCCAGAGTCAATCCAGAGAAACGCACAGAACAAAATTTTACATCTTTTTGAGTAAAATTTTGCGTAGGTTGTTTGCGCGTCGTCGCATCGCATCGTCGTTGTTGCGACAATTTTCATCCTAAATTCCACCATATAAAGTCAACATAAATGGTTGAATATACTAAAAAATAAATAAAATAAACTAAAATACAAAATATAAACGCGTTCATGATTATGAATCAATGCCATGTAAAGGAAATTGGACCTCTGCTTTAGCTTTAGCTTATAGCTTATACTTTGGCCATAAGAGAGCACCATAGCATCCAGAGACATGCTGCTTTGCATATACGCATGCCATCTGATTTCCTGTCCCCACCAAAGACCGCCACCATGCGTCTGTACGTCCGTCGCGTCGCATCGTCGCCTTATACCACTTTACATCCATCCATGATGCGAAGCCGGAGCGGAGCAGTCTCAAGAGTGTATTACATGTGCAGTGGTCATAATTCATGAACAGAAATTTACATCTTTTCGAAGCAGTTGCGTTTTTGATTCGTGTGGATGCCAAGTATGGCGAACAGAGCCTGCTTAGTGCTTATGGCAGCCCACGCAAGGATTCCATCCATGTAAATCAATGCAACAAGGAGAGAACTTATAGATACAAGTCTATATACTTTTATACACAAAAATATACCAACTAAGAGAGAGAGATCGACTTCTCATGCAAATTGAGTCTGGCGTGTGTACAATGAGATTATAAATGATATTCGTTAGCAAATGACACAAAAATTGGTCACAAATTCAAATGCAAAACAAACAAAAACAACAACAACAAAAAATTGAAAAACATAAATAAACAAAATCTACAAGATACTTAAGAGTTTTAATAGGTGCGGTCAGTCTCTCTCTCTACATAAAGTCTTTATACCTATAACATACATACAATATTTTGTGCAATTGCAATCAGATTAGAAAGGCGCCAAAGACAAATGATATGAAGCTATAAGACAGACCTGGCAAACTAATTGCTATGACAGTACACCAATTAAAGTGCAAATTTAGATCATGTCAACAGCAAAAATTATATAAAGCCACAGGAAGAAACTTGGAACAAGAAATAATGAGTCACTCTAAGAGAGATAACAATATTTCTCTGACTAGTGTTCTATGACTGGTATAAATAACATATTAACATTATAAGCTTGACTTACCGATTTAAACAACAAATTTTACATTGATATTTTTTTTGAAAATACTAATTAAAAATCCATTACTTCCTTGGCTACTCGAAGTTTTATTTTATTTTATACCAATCAGTATATTGAAAAATAATGTACATCCGAAGCTACTTTGGACTTAATGACTTCTGTAAAAATTAATGTCATATTGTGAATATTGTTTTCTTTATATTTTGGATTTTTATACCAGTCATAGAAAGTTGATAGAAGTAAATTCATATCAAGAGGATGCTCCAATTGGTATAAAGTTTATTTTTATTTTATATTAAAATGGCGACACACAAATTTAGGCAGAACATGCCTTAAATATTTTTACACATAATTATAACCAGTTAATATTGATATAATCCTTTCAAATGAAGAGAATGAATGGTATAAATAATAGATCAAGAAATTCGTAAAAAATCCAGATTTGGTTTTATAAATAGTAAAACAATCTATTTTTACAATATTCATTGGAGCTTGTTTGTACCAGTCATAAGGAATTCAAAAATCAACTTGTTTTGATTGGTATAAACTTATTTTTTCTCTTAAATTTCACACTATAGTACAAAATATACAATTAAAATCACAATTAATGTTAATTAATGATTCATTTAACTTGAGCATTTAATAGAAAATTGTTAGAATTTATTTCAGATTTAGTCGAATGATGGCAAATGGTATAAACATTTTTTTGCTCTTAAAAACCATAACTATATTTAAGTTTGAATGTTGCAAATATTTGATGTCCAGTAAGTGTTTGTAAAAATGATGATAACTGGTATAAAAATATAAATTAAGAAAACGATCATACAATTGGTATATGGAGAGATATTGGCACTACATGAATCTATATTACATAACCTGTTCTAAGATATGAAAAGAAATGTTTATAAATTAACATATTTTTTGTGTTGGAAATTGCGGTTACTCACGAGGTTAGTGCAGGCAAATTTACCCTTTAACACATAACAGTATATTTACCCTACTTTTTGGTCTAACATAAGAATTCAGCTATTAGAATTGGTAATAAAATAATTCAAATCAAACAATTATTGATCTCTAAAGCTCCATTAAAATACTGCAAAATTGCTACTGATATTGAAACGCACCTTCTTACAGCTATAAGCAGCTCTAATATGTTAGCCCATAGAAGTCTCTGTCTCTGTGTGCCAGTTGTTGAAGTTCTCTCATATTTTATTCAAATCCAAATGTCATTTGGGTGGCGGATCTATGCCAGCAGCGGAAACATAATATTCTATTTTTTTTTGTTCGTTTTTATTTATTCGAATCAATGTATCTGATCATTTTGATCTAGTAAAACGTTTTGCCCCCGTCAATCGTTACTTACTTTTTCTTTGTATCTATTCCTTGAATTTATCCAATATTCAAAGTTGATGTTTGCTATTGCTGCGCTTCGATGCAGTATGTAGACTTTATGGTAAAAGATATTTATAAATATAGTGAAAAAGCTCATACATTTATTTATTCATGTGACGGATATGATTCTCTGTATACGGACGACCAGCGTGTGTAATCGAGTAGTCATGTGGAAATAGGTGGGACTGAGAGGCGACTGTATAGATATTTGAAACGCATGTATTTAAAATTGTTAAATCAATAAGATACATATAATTATTATTATGAAAAAAGTCGATTGACAGAAATGATGCATTTAAGTTAAAGTTCAACTTTCTTAGATCATGAATTCAAATACATCTAAGGGAAATAACGCCATACCAGTGAAAATATGGCATTATATTCCAGCTAAAATTAAAAAAGGGTATATTGGGCCCTATTCCTAGCTAAGGTATATATTTTTCATTTCTTCCTGGACACAATTTAGCAATCTGAAAAAAGCACTCATACACCATACGTACCATTGCAGAAATGGAAAGAGTTGTTTTTTTTTTTAAATACACCTTTGCAAACAAAATCATTTCATTCAAAAATTGTTGAAAAACCAGAACATTAATTTATTAACAAATGTGATTTGATATTTGTATTTTAAAGTTAGGCTGATAGCAAATTAGCTTATTGCCATCGTTCCCTTTTACATTTTCAACTTACTTACTTAAAGAGGCGCTTATTTTTGTAATAAGCATTTGTCTGTGCAGTTTTGCACACCAAGTTCATTGAGATCCTTACCAACCTCTGCAGCTTGAGGCGCTAGATTTTTTCTCTGTGTTGTCAATTGTAATCGAAGACTTGCCCTACCGAAGCATTGGACGGTACCAATAATTTCACAAAAAATTATCTTTTCGAAAAACTCAAAAGTATTCTAATCACCTTTATAAGGGTCAGCACCATGACCATACATTTGGACCGAGACAGGATAGTAAGCATCTTTTACTCGTACTCTAGTTACTAGAAATAGGACTTTTTACTTGCGACATATAGGAACTATATGGCAAGTTTTGCATTCGTGCAGAATTTTGTCTGTCTGTCCACGCTCCTACAGCCTATACCATTGGGTCGATTGAGTTCAAACTTGGAAGTTAAGGTTTTGAGTAGATTCGCGTTAGGCGTTTTTTTCATTTTTTTTTTTTAAGATCAAAACTAACAGTGGCCCCCATACAATTTTTTTGGTCAAAAAACGATAATTCGAATTTTCTTAAAAACAAACCGATAGATTTTTTTTTAATTTTCTCTAAAATTTTATTTTTTAACTTGGCTTCTTTTAATAAGAAAAACATATTTTTGTATTGCTCAGGAAAGGTACCACTCATAGAACCGTTATTTTGTTTTTTAATTTTCTCAGCAACTTATGTACTGATTTCAATAATTTATTTTGTGAATAAACTCTTATATTGCTTTAATAATATTTGATTATCAAAAGTGCAATTTTTTTTTGTTTGGATTTTAAAAAAAATATTGAATTTTTTTTTTTCAAAATTCTATATCTCAAAAACGGGTTAATATTTTTTTTTTAAGAAATTCAAATGTAGAGCGTATATTTACAATCACTAAACAACTGCATACCAAAAGTATTTTTAGAACAAAATTGAAAAATTTTATATATAAAAAATTAATTTAAAAAAAAACCGCTCTAACGATTTTCGAAAATTTTTTTTTGAAAAATCAAGGGCTTTTTTATTTATAAAATGGCATTTAAATTTTTGAAGACAAACTTATTTTTCAGGTAAAATTTTGAATCCTAAATTAGTTTTTTTTTTTAAATTATTTTAACTGTATTAAAATCTTATATACATAGATACTTTTTTAAACAGACTCTTTGAATACAGGAGCAAGTTCGTTCGACCCAGTCGTGCATTTTATTTATACCGAATTACCTTCTAACTCCAGAGAACCAGTGATGGTCAAGAGTTATTCTTCATTACATTTCAACACTGATGCCATTTTTGTTTTCCTAGAGATAGACCGTAACTAACTCAAAGTTCAATTTTGTATGTGGTTTCTTCATGATATGATAGGTATTGGCCTTGTTCATCAATATCTTCTATCTTCTTCCATCTACAAACATAACGCCTTGGACTTTAGATGCAAATATTTAAAAAAGTCGGCGAAAGATTAAGATATTTTAAAAAAGACTTAGATTCACCCTTAGTTGCAATTTTTCTTTATTCCAAAATTCAAACCTTTTCCGTTTTTCTATTCTATCTATGTATTTCCTATTTTACTATAAAGTGCATTACTATCAAAACTTTCTCTAAAACTTCATCTTCTCTTGACTACAAATTTCAATATTGGCTAAAATCCAATTTGTATAAATAATATCAAAAATGTTATAACGTCAAAGGATAAAAAGTCATCAGTAAAATACAGAAGTAAATATTTTATGTTTTTTTTCTCAAAAAAGTCATTCAATAATTCAAATATTGTCCATGTCACTTACTTAAGCAGATTTTATCAAACTGCCAGCAGCAAATGGCAGACCTAACTTAAAACAAATAATATGAACATTTTGTTGTCCTATCTCTTAACCCAGCCAGTATTTGTTAATAATTCTGCCCCCTCTGACACCGATCTCCATCATCACCTCACATCACATCATAGATGCCTTATTCATAAGACGCCAAGGAACCTACCTTTATGCATTTGTATATCTATGTATCTATCTATCTTTCTGTAGTAAACGTGGCATAAAACTATATTTTCAATCTTTAAAGGTGTGTTGTTGTATTTATGTAGGGTATAGGTTAGGTATAGTGTAAACCACAATGAAGATATGAATTGGAAAAAATTCATAAATGCAAAATGTCCCCAAACCCCAACCGTCCGGTCCGACAGTCTTGATACTTTGCAGTGCCAACATTCAACAAAAACTATCAGCAATCGATACAAGACACCTGAGTGATATATTCAAACGGTTTCTGCCCACAATTGAATATCTATCTGGGATATGTATAGCTTACCTGGCTCTATGTTCTATGGGTTATGCTGTAAAGAGAGATTGCAGATTATAAGCTCAAATATATGTACAAATAACAGCAACACAACAACAAACGGTGGCATGTGGTACATAAATTGTATCGTAGGTAGATACATTTTGCATGCACAGATACTTTTAGCATTTGACAATTTTCAAATATGCTGATGATGGAGATGGAGGTTGAAGCTTGAGTTTGAGTTCAGTTTCAAGATATAATATGCCGAAGTCAAAACCGATGCCAATTGAGCATTATGAATCATTTATATTTGAACATGTCCTGGAGTTATAGAGTTTCCTTTTTGTTGTTTTCTTTTGGTAGGTTTGCAGACATCGACTTACTTAAGGGCTCTCTTTGTTTTGAGATTTGTTTGTGTTGATACTCAATGTTTTGAAATTATGTTGCTAACCTATTGATTTTGTTTTCTTCTCTAAAGAAATACAATTCCATTTATTTGCATGTCATGTTCAACTGTCGACGATTATTATTTTATTATTGTTTTTATTTAATTTATTTATTATTTCTGTTTTCATTGACAAGTCACGTTTATTATTTCCGTATTCGGGTGTTTGGTTACATATTTTTTAACTCTCGTTCATTATGAATTATGGAACTAGTTTACAATAAAATACACTTTAATTTGAAAACTATTCCACATCCATTAGTCAAACATAATCTGTACTAATATGTATAATAGTTGCCACTGGTGTGGTGTGCAATGTGCATAAATATGTGAATTCATTTGAATATTGATTGCATGCAATATGGGAATTTGCAACAAATTAATTTCTTATTAACGACAAGCGATATTGAAGTGGATATAATGTGATAGTGGTATAATATGCAATTGCAATGCATAAAATCGATAATAAGTTGTTATAATTAATGTCTATATTCAATGGTTGATGGGTATTCGAATTATGTTAGAAAATAGTGTAGTGAGGGGTTTAATATGGGAAATATTGATTTTAAGGACTTAATGAGAGGATTAAAGAAGAAAGGATCTACTATTGCAAGTTTCATAATTGTCCTGGCAGCTATATCTAACAATGCATTTTAGTGCATTTGAGGCACCACAACAAGTTTTAAGACTTTGAGTTTAATGATATCACAACAAAAACTGGAGAAATCAATAAAAAGCCACTGAGATCTAAAAATATACCAAGTTATAAATTTACGAGGATAGTTGTAAATGATTACATTTTTAACAGTGATATCGAAATTTGTGGATAATACAGGAAGAGAAAAACTGCTAAATTTCATTACTATAAAAGAATCAGAAATGTTCTTGCACCTTACCCTCCCCCCTGGCAGAAAGATTTCTTTATTAACTTCCCATAGGAAGTTATTGTAATCGGTCCAATTTGTCGAATTGAAAATTTTGACATTTCTCGACGTTTCAAGGTCCCTAGAGTCGAAATAAAAGATTTTTAGAGAGATGTCTGTACGTGCGTGTGTACGTACGTTCGCGACGTTTTTTTTTATCGTCCATAGCTCAAGAACCAGCGGAGATAATGACTTCAAATAAATTTTGTTATACAGATAATAATGCAAAAAGATGGAGAAAGGGCTCTCAGGAAAATTGCGTGGGCGGTTTTTTTACCATAGCAGTTTAAAAAAAGGTGAAAATTGTGGTTAACCCTAAATATCTCACGAACCAATAACGCTAGAGACTTGAATTATATATTGTAACGTGATACCAAACAAGTATATTTTTGGAAAAAAATAAAATTAACGGTTTTTTTATAAATCAAAAAAACTAAAAAAAAATATTTGTCACATCGATAATTTTACGAACAAAAAATGATTTTATCTCCAAAACAAGTTTGTGCAACGGAAAATAACGTTTTAGATATCTGGTAAAATTTTGAGAAAAATCGAAGTGACAGTTTTTTTTTTAAATTAAAACCTTAAAAAAACATTATACTCAAAGTTGGTAAAAATTTAATTTCGACTCAAATATCTTTTTAAAAATTTGGAATTATGGTCTCCATCTATTTTTTTCTTAAGATAAATATTGTTTTCAACATTCAGTAAAATTTTGAGAAAAATCGCATTGACAGTTTTCTTATAAAAACTAAAAACCTAAAAAAAAATTAATAAAAGTTTGTAAAAATTGATTTTCGACTTAAATAACTTTTCAAAACTTTGAGACATTGCCTTTAAAATAATTTTATTTTTTAAAAAATATTGTTGTCAACATTCAGTAACATTTTGAAAAAAATCGAATTGACAGTTTTTTTACAAAAAATTAAAAACCTAAAAAAAATTAACAAAAGTTGGTAAAAATTAGTTTCCGACTTAAATATCTTTTCAAAACTTTGAGATATTGGCTTTAATCTAATTTTATCTTTTGAGAAATATTGTTTTCAACATTCAGTAAAATTTTGAGAGAAATCGAATCAACAGTTTTTTTACAAAAAATAAAAACACAAAAAAGCATTACTAAAAGTTCGTAAAAATTGATTTTCGACTCAAATATCTTTCCAAAAATTTGAGATATTGGCTTTAAATTAATTTGATTTTACAAAAACTAAAAACTTAAACAAAACATTACTAAAAGTTGGTAAAAATTGATTTTCGACTCAAATATCTTTTCAAAACTTGAGATATAGACTTCAAATTAATTTTATTTTATAAAAAAAAGATTGTTTTTAACATTCGATAAAATTTTGAGAAAAATCAAATTGACAGTTTTTTTACGAAAAATAAGAACCTAAACAAAACATTACTAAAAGTTGATAAAAATTGATTTTCGATTTAAATATCTTTTCAAAAATTAAAAATATTGGCTTCAAAACTAATTTAATCTCACATAAAATATTGTTTTCGACATTTTTAGTAATTTTTGGTATAAAAATCCAACAGTTGGTTTTTTTATACAAAAATAAAATCTACAAAAAAAAGTACACAAATTAGGTAAAAATTGATGTTCATTTCTCGATATCTCGTGAATTATAGAAGATATTGACTTCAAATCAATTTCATTCATCCTATTTGTACTTGTTTATATAAGAAATAAAAACTTTTAAGAAATGCTACTTAAATTGGTAAAAATCATTTAACGACTAAAAATCTCTTTAACAAAAATAGTTTTTGAAATGAAACTATTTCATTATATGCAAAGTATTATTGGTTATTTTTAAATTGTTTAGAATAATTTAACTGATAACTTTTTTAACAAAACACGAAAACTTACAAACCTTTTAAGCAAGACAAATCGACAGACGGGATGGGAAGTTATCAGTGTGGGTCGCATCTCAGCCTCTTTTTTTGGTATTTAAGTACACATCAACCACTTCCACTTTGTTAAATTTAAGCATTCTGTCCGAATTAGAAGTATTTCATATAAGCAATAACTATTACAAACAAAAGTGGGCAAATACCACGCCCTCTTAGTGTCCCTAAATGTATATATTTGGCTCAAATGGTTCTGAAGTTCAGTGTCAGTTTCAAAAGAAGAGGCTGCAACTGATAACTTCCCATTCGTGCCCGTTTGTCAATTGGATATTTTACACACGTACCGTGTCCTTTTACCTTCAGCTCCTAGGTTTTTTGAATTTTGTACGGTTGCGGACCTTAGTCACTACGCAAATTGTGGTTTTTGGAAACAGAAACGAAATTTATTGAAACGTTTATTAATGCGTTAGACTGTTCTGCTAGTTAAATCTGTGCCCATTTCACCTTAAAACGATTTTCTTCACGGTTAATACCTCTTAAGAGGAATTGACAAATTCTCCAATAGGAATTTATTGACATAAAAAGTGCTTCTCAAATAATCCTTTCGGATTTGGCATAAAAACTGTAGGTGCACCCTAATCCTGACATTTCTAGCACTTGAGAGTTTTAAGTCAATAGGACTTGGTTTGCCACGAGCTGTAGCGCAATTGGTAGAACATTTTATTGACAGTGAAAAGGGCTAGAAACGCTATCTAATGTCAAAATTTCAAAAAAGTCCCCTTAAAAATTGAAATGAGTCAATGGAAGAATAGTACAGCCAAAAGTATGATAAAACCCATATCCTAGGTTCAAAGTTCTGATATTATTTCCATTAAAATCTCAATTTTTTCTTTCTATAAATTCTCAGTAATAATATTTTCAATAAAACCAGAACCGTACAAGCATAAAAGCATGAAGACTGACTTAATTGTACCCTATTTTGAAAATGTTTTATTTAAATCAAAATCCATAAGTTACAGGGCAAAGATGTAAAATATCCTCTCCTTTAAAGAAATTCCGATGGCAAAACGAGTGTTCAAATTATGCATCTTCAGAACCATAAACCCACCAGCAGCTATGTATGAAACTTACCTTTCTGCCTTTCATGGCATTCCATATTGTGCTTTATGGTAGATAGTTGGAAACAATTGTTTCTGAAACGTTTTCAACAAATTCAGTCCATAGAGACTTGAATTAAAGGCTCTCTACAGAAAGTCACACTCCGCCTCATGTACCCCATATATACCTTCTTCATCTTTATATTTCTTCTTTTATTCGCTATAACCTAAAGGCAGTCAAATTGAATCGATCGCAGAATACATATATACGATATACGAGTACCTTACCTATCCTGCTATACTATAACCCATACAGCAGCTCATGGTTTTTGAGCTATGCAATCGCAGGACAAAATCAGTGAAACACAAAAAATAACAATCTTGCTAATTGGATGATTTTAGCATAAACAAATGTATTTTAGGACCATAAAGAATCCCAAACTGAGAAGATTCAAGTCCCATCAGAGCAAGTATATTCGCGTATATAGCAGCCGTTCATCGTCTTCGTCGTTGTCGCCGCATCTGAATAGGTAAAAGGCATATAGAGGCAACACCAGACTTCGCTTGGACTTGGCCAACAAAACATATGGCCAACGGGAACCCAAAAGACAAAAAAGATGCTTCTGGATTATATCCTTTTGAATGGTGTAGCTAAAGGTATAATGGTTATATCAGAATCTTTAAGGTATTGAGAGTCCCTTGCGATTTGAAAACATTCGTTTGTTCTTATATATGTATGTATTTATAAATTGAAGGGTATGCAAATATAGCTTGGCTTACCTGTGAGACTCTTTCTCTTGCTATAGTGTGCTGCGATATGAATTCATGGGGCATATGCACAGGGTCAGGCATTAAAGATTTGCTTATCCGTTTCCTCGATCTTTGGATGAAAAAGGTACACAGAAGCATATAATTTTTTTCTTAATATTTTTTGTTAAAATACACAAACAAAAAACTGTTCAAAACGGGAAAACCAAACAACTGTCCTTTTTTGCCATGGTAAGCGGATTTTAATATTCTCCCGAA
Source organism: Eupeodes luniger (assembly GCA_951509635.1). Classification (NCBI taxonomy): domain Eukaryota; kingdom Metazoa; phylum Arthropoda; class Insecta; order Diptera; family Syrphidae; genus Eupeodes; species Eupeodes luniger. The sequence continues at coordinate 17,216,069 of OX608075.1, forward strand.
AAAAAAAGTGATCGATGAACTGGTTAAGATAAATTCTTCCTTTATTACAATTTCAAACAATTCAATTAGTTGAAGCTGATTGGAAGTTTGATTAAGCTACATAAAGTCTTATAACTTTTAAGAAGCTTGTGGAGCTTGAAGAACAATAATGTGAAAGTTTTTAATTGAACCAGAGTTTACATTTAAAGTCTCGTCTCTTTTTGAAAATTCATCTAAATAGCATTACAACTTAAAAACCTATTTTGTCTGTTTTTATTTAAGCCTTCTTCTTCCGAAAGGCTTAAAAATGGTGGTTGACAGGATTAACTTAGCAAATCAATAAATGAATGCTAAGTCCGGCGACTTTTGTAAACGGTGAAGGACTTCTTCGAGACGGTTTAGGTTGTTTGTTAATTCAATAAATTTCGTTAATTATTTCTGCATTGTGTTAAAACTCCAAAAAATGAATCAATTTTTCAAGTATTTTATTTTAAAAATTAAAAAAATATATCTACATCTTTTACAGTCATCTTTTGTTGATAAGGCATTTTTATGTAGACATTGTCCATTTTTTCATAAGTAAGAGTGATTCTTTTTTGAATCCTAGGATTAATCGAGTTGAATTTAGTATACTCTTTCAGAACGTTTCGCTTCAAATTGCATTGAGCGTGGTTACTATGAAATTACCATAAAAATGTTATGAGCGATGTTTGCTACGCAAGTATCAAAAATTTATCTTGAAAACAACCGCTGAAACCTTGAAAGTTATAAAAGTGATTCTATATGTTTAAGTAGTGCAAGATTTCATTTTTTTCAGTTCATAAGTTCATAGTGCTCAAAAATGATTCTACTCCAAAAAGATGTAATTTTTATTTAAATTGAGTGCCGACAAAATGGAAAATATGGCCTCTTTTCAGAAAATAATAAAAAAAAAAACATCCCCACAAGAAAAGGGAGAGGTCACAATATCATCACCATATCTATTTGTGAACAAGTTTTAAATAAAAGTTAAATGCAACTTTTAACCAAACACATAACAACAACCATCACAAACGATGTTAAGTATTTTCCTTAACATGGAAAATATCTGGAATATTTCCATCTCCATTTCGGACAATTCTTCGACGCGGCTGCCATTCGTCGTCATCTCGCGCCATTTGGCCGTTCCCAATCCCAACCCATATTCCGTCCAGTCTGTCGTTGCCCCAATGGTGTATGGTCACACACAATATAAGTAAACCAAGCCCCGACCCGAACCGAACCGCTTTGCATTGTTCCGTAAACGTCGCTCGGGTCGTCGTCGTAGGATTACATTTGTATATATGATGATGATGATAATGATGATCGGATCTTAGCGTAGCGTAGTGCTGATCCATGCAAGTGCGGTATCTATCTGTAGTATCGGAGTTATTTTGCGCTTAAGGTTTTGGCGATCATCTTCATCGCCAACGAGCAGAATTGTCTTGTTCACATAATTTAAATGTCAGATCGACCGTATTAAAAATTGCATCTTACCCAGATACAATTTATATGCCTGCCGCTTTATAGCTTATATGCGCCCGTGAGATTGTTTGTGCATACATATAGTCAAGTATTTATATGAGAAGCCAGGCAGGGTAGGGAAAAACGTCTTCGATATGATTACGCGATGAAGATGATTATAGTCGAACTTACATACATTCAGTGTTTGCTCACATTTTATGGAAAATTGCTTTGTTACTTCCCCTTTCCCTACATCCCCATTGCCATCACCATCGCCATCGCCATCATCATCAGCATGATGGGGTCTGTGTGAATGCGATCAAACTGCTGCTGCTACAACAACAAATGGCCATACAACGAATAAGCGACGACGACGTGCAACGCGGCGATGTTGATCACGACGAAAATTTACAAAAAATTTGCTATCGCGCTAGTTGTGCATAGTATTTGGCGAATAAAAAAGAAAAAGAAAACAAAATAAGACAAAACGAAACGAAACGAAAAAAAAAATATTTAAATGATTTTGGATAATTATCGAGATGAAACAATAACGGGCTATTATATTGTTTGCGAGCCGGAAATCAAATGTTTGATCGTGGCTGTCATGGCGGCACAGTTTAGGCCGTCAGTCAGTCATTCGGACATTTGGTTATAGTTTTTGTTGGGTTGGTTCGTCCTGCGGGTTATAATTATGTTTAATGCCAAGTATGCCCTCAAATGCTTTGAATCGCATCTGATTGTGTGACATGTGTGAGAAATATTTTATAGAGACAAAGAAATAGGAATTTTTACCAGAAAATTTGTTGTAAATGTTTGATCATGCATTAATATTTTAAAAGATTCAGAAGATTGATGTCAATAGACTGAGATAAATATGCAAAATAAGAAATTAGTTGATTAACATTAAGTTAACTTACCGCCTTACTAAAATTCATTTCAAGAATCCATATCGAAGTAGAATGGGTTGGTTTCACTTATTAAAGTTCGTGCGTCAGCTCTTTCGTTTAGTTTTTTAGAGTTTTTATTGAAATCAAGAGTTTTCAGAATTAAGGCATTTTAGTGATAATTTTTAGTGATAGTGATAAAGTTGTATGAACAAAATTGAGTGTCTTCTTAATAATCAGCATTTTTGTATGCATAAAACTCTCATAATTGAATAAAATTAAGTCATCTTAAAAAACTCTTTTTTTTTTTCATTTTTCCTTTGTTTTGAAAAATAACTTGATTCAAATATTTTTCTATATTTGGAATACAAATTTCAAGATTGCAAAAACTCAAAGCGAGTTTTATTTCACACGTTCAAAATCATAATAAATCTATTCATCTTCTCAAAATAAATCTATCTATCTTATAAAAGACAACTGTTTACGGTAGATGACATTAAAATGCTAGTTTCTCATGCTACTTTTGATTTTAAGCACTGATTAGCATGCTGATATGTTTAAGTTGTTAACTAATTGTGACTATTTAGATTTATTTTGTTTTCTATTACTTTGTCAACAATTTATTGACAAAAATTTATATGAAATTCATTTTTTAATTAATTCTATTTTAGACAAATTCCCACAAAGTGAAGGTGTGGGAATTTAAATTTTTACTCAAGACTTTTTAGTCACATATTATGGAAACTAGTTTCTAAATTATAAGTTTAAAGTTTAAAGCTTGCAAAATTACAGACAAATAATTTGAAATTTGACTTAAATTTGTTCCTATCTCAAATTTATTAAACAACTTAAATGCAAAAAGAAACTTTAGATGGATTCAAAATTTGAATATACAAAAATAAAATAAGACCAAACATCTATTTTAGAAGTGTTAAAGAAGCTAACATTGTAACCAATAGATTTTCTAAATACGTCTGACTTTATGACAATTTCTGCTATGAACACAACAGGCACAGTCCTCCAGGAATAATAAATTGTACAATTTACGAGATTACAGCAATAAGTTGTCTGTAAAATAAAAAATATGACTCAACTTATTACGCAATCACAATTTAAAAAAAAAAATATTATGTCTCGTTCTTTTATGCTGCATGAATTATTTAATAACCATCATCTCATCAAAGTCGAATGTCTTATAGGTAGGCATTTCCTCTCATCAACTTTTATCACCTGCTGATTTATATATCGAAACTCGCATCATAATTGCATATTTGCCATTAAATGACCATGATGACAAAGTAAATTGTAGAATTTTAACTGTTGCTTTGCTACCGCGACCACACAACGCAGCATTTTTTTTTTTTCATCTTTCATCAGCAAAGTTTTATATCCATCAATTGGTAAAGGCAAGACAATTGAGATTCCGACTCCATAATAATTCTGACAGCAACGATAAATTCATCATCAGCAATATCATTAATTAATAAAAAACAAAAAAAAATTAAATTTTCTTACTAACCGACCAACAGCGAAGTTTGTCTCCCCATTCTATCTTTTGATGTGATGCTATACTCTGCCACACCAATGCATTGCAATATACAATGCCGCGCAACTGTCTTTTCCTTTGTCGTATTTCAACGATCTAAAACTCTCATAATCATGATCTCGAATTCCATACAAAAATTATTGCATTTCAATAAAAATTGATCTTATTTCGTAACGAGCTTGCAGCAGCAGCAGCAACAGCAACAGCAGCGCTCTGCAGTCAGCACTCTGCGCGCGCATCAACAAAACGATACACCACTTGCTGCAATCTAATTATGGTCGTGATGTCCCGAGGTGACTTGCGTTTTGATTCTATAGGTGATCTCCTCTGCCTCCACAGAGCACAGAGACATCATCATACAGCTCGAAAAACTCTATGTGGCAATGCCAAATGTGGCAACAACGACGACCGCACGCATCTCTTCCATATCTCCATCCCATACACGGGACACCCATTGAACGAATTATTTATGATTCGATTGAGTTTTATTTTGCTGCACTGAACTGCTGCAGCTTCACAGCCTCACAGCCAGCATGCGCGATTATTATTATTGCAATAAAAATGATGCGACCTTGATAATGGGGCTCCTCTGACCAACAACGCAATGGCAACGGGCAACGGCTACGGTAACGATGACGATGACGATGACAACGACGAGATCATGTATGTACATCAGACAGTAGTCATGCAGGAAGGTTGTATCATCATAAATGGACGCACTGTTATGATGTCCTTTTCACCATCATCGAAGATATTGTGATAAAAATTTATCGAATTTTGAATTTCATCGATGTTTTTTGATGTGAAGATGGTTAGGTGAAAAAAGTTCCCATGCTGTTGGCTGCTTGTGCTCATATTTTTCGCGCCCTTTGAGGGACAAGTATTTGTTTTAATAAAACAGGATATCTTTATTTATGACTGCGATAACAGTTTAAGAAATAATGTCAGAACGATGGTTGTTGTTGAGTTGAAGCATTTTATGGCGTTTCTTTAGTTTATTGAGAATGTAATCGTTTTGAAAAATGAAAACCCTTGGTAGTGCTAATTTCCCTGATTACTGTTGATACTTTGGGTGTCTGTTCCGTTGCATCTAATGAAATAAATTTTAAGCGATTTTAATTTCAAAGAACTACATTTAACAAAAAAGTCATAATATCTGCCGAAAATTTCAAAAAATACTTCGGATAAAAATAGGAAATGTTTCGAAAGTTTAGTGATTAAAAGTATTCGAATACTTCAGATACCTATCCGAAATTGATGCGCATTTAGGACTGGACTTCAAAATTATCCTCAGCTTCAGGTAACCTAACTATCCGGATAGGGTCAGATATTGAATTATATTCCAAATGTCAGATAACATAACCATCTAATAAGATTCAAAACCATGGAGATATTATCGGATGGTTGGGATATAATTACTTTACAAATAATACCGGACATATAGTTATCCGGGTGTATATAACCAAATTATCCAAATAGTCTCAGATAAGTGGAAAATCGAGTTATCTGGATAGTGTTGGGTCTGCATTTCCGAATAGTTTTTCATATCCGGATCGTATAATTTATCTCGATACATGGATAGTTTTGCATATTTTTACTGTCATAATTTTTTAAACAACATATTTTTTCTAGCTTTATAGTAGTTCTTTAAACAGTGAAAGAGCCTTTATCCGGATAGTGAATGGGTAGTGCTGAATGTCCGAAATGTATTTTTGATAAAATGTTAAGATCCAGCTTTTAATTTGTCGGATATCAAAATCCGAAACCAGTTTTGTAGATTATGTTTAAAATAATATTAAAATAAGGGATGTAGGATAAAGAGATAATGTTTTTTACATGAGACAGTAAAGTTAATCCGGATCTGAATCTGGATAGGAGCATTTGAAATTTCCCGAATAGTTTCAGATATTCCAATTATTCTGAACAGCCAGCCAACATGTGCAATTATTATTATTGTAATTTTCAAAATGGTCAATCCTCGGTGCAGATATATTTCCGAAATCAAAATCATCCGGATAGTCCGAGTTTTAATTATCTCATAAGTATGTTTCCAAATATCCAAATCTAGATTTCAATCAGAATCTAGTTTGAAACATAATGTGTAGAATTTAGTTAAATTAAGGAATATAAGATTAAAATAAAATATCAGCATTTTAACATATCGCATTTAACTGAATTCGGGTCTGATTCTAGAATTGATAATTTTTCATTCTCGGCATAGTTTCGGATCTCCACTTTTTCAGTTGGTTGTCTTTATTTGATTACATTCAACACAATCCAGATAGTTCGAACATTTAATCCTGGATTCTGACATATTTTGAATATCCGAATAATCCGGATAGTTCGGATTTTAATTTTTTCATTCATATGTATTTGTATTGTCTTCAACGTATTAAGAACAATTTGAATCGTTACCTTGTTCTTTAACATTTTTAAGCATGTGACGTCTATAGCTACATATTTTACATGAATAAGCACCACTCCTAGTTTTGATTTCCAAGCAGCTTCATGCGACACATTCCGGTAGATTGTTCTTTGTTTCTCAATATGATGCCAACAGTGAGTGTTAGGATTGTACATTATGCCACTTCCACGAGCATAACTTCAACTTATGAAGCTATACACAACACAAACTGAAGGCTTAAACCAGAAACCGGCGGCGGCGCGGTGGCGTAGCGGCAGGCGTACGTTTAGAACGCAAGCCAAATAACAACTGATCTTCCGCGACTCACTAAAGAAATCTCCCGCAGTGTTTGGGCGGTGGATGGCGTTCGGTCGGCAAATGCGATGCCACTAGTCTACTGGATTTGTTTGGCGGCGGAATATTTTGTGATTTATTTGCCTCAAGGCTGCTTCTGTTAAAGCTGCATTTTCCAATATCGTACATATACGAATATTGCTCATGCTGCTTCTGTTAGTTTTCGCTCCTGAAAATGACATTTTCCACCCCTGAACGAAGTGTGCTGTTCTGACTTCCTCGATATGTCTGCTCGCTCGTTACATGTTCCATTACTTTCAGAATAAAAATGAAGAAAAAAATTCAAGTCGAATAAAATCATCATTAATCAGAAGTTTATGGGAGGTAGTTTGGAGAGGACAGAAATATGCACAAGAGAACACCAAGCCGGCCAACTCCACTCTGTCAAGTCGGTCGGTCGGTCAGTCTCAGTTGTTCATAAATAAGATTTTTTGTAGTTCTCATTTTTTCTTCTTTTTATTTTTAATCCCTCAGTCTGCTGCATAAACTAACCCACCTCCACCTTACGAGTAGGTATATTCTGTTCTGGTCATGCCAGGGCAGCTCCGCATCTCCATGTTCATATGAATAAATGGCGAATTTAAAATGATTCCTGGTTGGCTGCTTTTCCAGGTTTTCAAGCGATGGAATAAAAAGCCAACCGACTTGACTGGCGCGGGAGGGCGGTAGAGCGGCCTACGACGTCGTGGACGGTAGTGGTGTTGACTTGAACCGTCTCGACTCGATTCGAGTCGGCTCGACAACCTACGATGATAATCATAATGAATAGAGAGCACATAATCATTTTTTAGTATGCCTTCAGCCTTCATAACGAAAATCGAAATGGAAGTCTGGACAGAAAAAACTGATTTGCATAAGTCCATTTTGTGCATCCAGAGAGTGAGAGAGGCCTAGCACATGATAGGCGTGGTTCTTCAAATAGCACAGCCAGCGGGAGGAGGTCAGGGTGAGGGTGAGGGTGATTCGGTTTTGACGGCAAGAGACTTCATTTAAATTGACTTGTCACAGACCTAGGTACTACATTTACCATATAACTAAGTTTGTTGTATTTATTTATTTCTGTTTCTATGCCTTTTGTTTTCTTTTATTAATGTTGGAAAAAAGTTCTCTCTTGAAATTCATATCTAGAACATGCCTTTTTGGCCTTATCTAGACTTTGAAACTGGCATAATAATAAATTAAACCAAATGCAAGCAAAAACAACTAAGTTCCGCTCTGGTGAATTGTTTTTTTTTTTTCATTTTTATTTTTAGTTTATAGGACTTGAGCGAAGCCGTTGTGTATCATGAAAACCTTTCGAAATTTTCATAAAACATCATTTGTCCACGACTTGATAAAAGTCATTGGCCCTCTCTCTAACACAACTCGTGACTTAACTGATGTGTTTTTTTTTTATTTTTTTATTTTTTTCAACTTTTTTGTTTTTCTGGTGTGAAATTATATTTAATTTTATCACCAAAACACCAACACCACCTGCTCTATTGAAGTGATGGTGTTTAGTTTAGATAGTTTATTTTTTGGGGGGTTCTATTCAAATGTTAATGATTTGGATTTAAAAGGTGTAAAATTTTATAACTTGATAAGGTTTAATGATGGAAATTTTTGTTGCTTGTATGGGGGTAGTCATGTGTCGTTTTGAAATTAAAACAAGAATTATATATTCAGACTTTCTTCTTATCAAAAAATGTAACAAATGATGTTGCATTTCAAAACCAAATAAGATAGTTAAGTTGGCATTCATAGTTTTATGTGGTGAGATTTTCAAAAGTAAGGGGTTCCCATCAAAAGACAAATGTTTTTGCAAAACTTCGGTTACATAGAAAACCAAGTAAAATCTAAACTCAACATAAAAAGCCAAATATGGACCTCTAACATTTAGCGAAACGAATATATTTGTTTTTTTTGAGAAACTTCCGAGGATAGCTCTTAAATTTGGAAAAAGTCTAAACAGTATATTTGCCGGAAATTAAAAATGAATTTTCTTTATAAAACACAGAAATTGAGGTTATTTTCTTAAAATAAGGGTTTAAAGAGTCTTCCAAAACAACCTTTTTGTTGATGTTAAGAAATAAATCAACGTATTACTTTCAGTTTTACTCCTAATAATGATTCTTCACATCAGACATTGATACTCCAAATTTTAAACATACAGGGTTATCCATTTTGCGGCTTCAAAAGTAAACGTAAACAAAACACATATAAAATATTTCTTTCATGATATTTCTTTTTTATTATAAAGTTTGAACGTTGAAATTATGTGTGAAATACTACATCATTTTTATGACCACCACGAGAATTGTTGCCAGCATCGATTCTTTTGAGATAATTTCAGAGCACTTTTTGACACATATTGGGTGGTATCTCAGTCATAACTTGACGAATGTTGGTATTTATGTTGTTAAGAGTTAAAGGTTTATCTGCAATAGCAGGAAAAAAAATTCGGTTATCATATGACCATAACAATCCGAATTGACGGTGACAGTCGTTCCATCGTCTTTTTCGAAGAAGTAAGGTAAAATAACACATCCGGACCTAAAAGCGAACTAAACAGTGACTCATTGCATAGAGGTCCAAGAACTGGATACAGTTATTAAAAAAAAATTAAAATAAAAAGAGGCTGGATGCTACCCACACTGATAACTTCCCATCCCGTCTGTCGATTTGTCTTGCTTAAAAGTTTGTAGGTTTTCGTGTTTTGTTAAAATAGTTATCAGTTAAATTATTCTAAGAAATTTTAAAATAACCAATATATTTTGCATATGATGAAATAGTTTGATTTCAATCTGTTTTTTTAACGAGATTTTTAGTTTTTCCAATTTTTACCAATTTTAGTAGCATTTCTTAAAATTTTTTATTTCTTATATAAACAAATACAAATTGGATGAATGAAATTAATTTGAAAACAATATCTTCTATTGTTCACGAGATATCGAGAACTGAACATCAATTTTTATCAAATTTGCATACTATGTTTAGTAGATTTCATTTTTTTATGAAAAAACTTACTGCTGGATTTTTATAAAAATTAAACGAATGTCGAAAACAATATTTTCTGTGAGATCAAATTATTTTGAAGCCATAATCTCAAATTTTTGAAAAGATATTTGAGTCGAAAATCAATTTTTACCAACTTTTATAATTTTTTTTTAGCTTTTTATTTTTTGTAAAAAAACTGTCAATTCGATTTTTCTCAAAATTTTACCAAATGTTAAAAACGTTATTCTTCGTTGCACAAAATTGTTTTGGAGATGAAATCATTTTTTGTTCATAAAATTTTCGACAAATATTTTTTCAGTTTTTTTTATTTATAAAAAAAACGTTAGTTGGAATTTTTTCCAAAAATATATTAGTTTGGTATCGCGTTACAATATATAATATAAAATTTAATTCAAGTCTCTAGTATTGGTTCGTGAGATATTTAGGGTTAACCAAAATTGCTATGGAAAAAAACCATCCACTCAATTTTTGTTAGAGTCCTTTCTGCTTCTTTTTGCATTATTATCTGTATAATTAAATTTATTTGAACTCAAAATCTCTACTGGTTCTTGGGCTATGGACGACGTAAAAAATGTCGCGAACGTACGGACGTACAAACGTACGTACACACGCACGCACAAACATCTCTCTAAAAATCTTTTATTTCGACTATAGGAACCTTGAAACTCAAGAAATGTCAACATTTTCAATTCGACAAATCTGACCGATTATAATAACTTCCTTTAGGAAGTTAAAAATCACTCTATATATTAGGAAATTTTTGTTTAAAATTTCAAACATTTTGGCTAATTTTCGTTAAGAAAATTCAAACCTGATTAATCCAAAATATAATTTTGTCCATTTAATTTTTAAAGTATGTGTATGCAAATTCAAAAAATATTATTTTGGAGATACAATTCAATAATGCAATAACGACTTCCTAATATTTTCTCTTATATTGCAAAGACCGACATATGAAAAATAAGTGCATAAGCTTAATTAATAATTTTAAAAAAATGTATTCAAATTTTTTAACATTAAAATTTTTTTCAAAAATCGATAACTTTTTCGAGCCAAACATTTTATTTTGTAATTTATACCCAAATTTCATAAATATAAGAAATTTATGCACCACATCAGATTTGTTGTGCCTTTCCTAAAAATGTTAATCATTTTGAACCTAAATTATTTGTTAGAAATTTGCTCAAAAGACTTGAAAATTGTGATTTAAAAAACAAATTCCCATATTTCACACATTTGACGCATTATTTTTATACAAAAAATAGATTGAAAAATCCCTTATATTCTGACTTTCAACATCCAGTGTAAACATTTTGCCGGGTTCTAGCCTTCTTTAAAAATTCGCAGCAGCTATTTCAGTCAAACTCTTAAAGAATGTATGTCTCTCCCATTTTTACAGTGCCAGCAAAAGAATGGTCTGAAACACTACGCTGTCATCGAAAGTAAAATGTGCTAAAAGAAAATTTCTGAGCCCGTCCTTTCTCGCTCATACGATCTTATTGGAGATAGAACCCTATCATGCCAGAGGTCTTGGGGTTCGATCACTGCCTATGCCATTTAAAGATTTTTCACTGGTACTGCCTCTTGTGAGGAATTGACAAATTCTCCAATAGTAATTCTTGTTATGAAAAGTGCTTTCTCAAATTAGCCGTTCGGATTCGGCTTAAAACTGTAGGTCCCCTCCAACCCTGACAACAGTACTCGCATTCAGGAATGGTTGAGAGTTGTTAGTCACTAGGCCCTAATTCTCAAAGGACTGTTGCACCACCCAATTTATTTATAGATCTTATTGGAGCCATTGAAAAGATCCTAGAATTCAGTTTTCAATAAGAGAGAGAAAAAAGTATCACGAACATTTTTCCCTGTTTCATTGAAAGCTCAGTTCTAGGAGCTATGCCCAAACTGTAAATAAACTATAAACTCTTGTTTTCTTTAAATGTAATATAACAGGAAGAAAAATTTCAAAACATCTTATTAACATCTTACTTAAGGGCATATGAATATTTATAATCGACCAACGACCGACGACGACGGAAGGACACCCTTCTGTAATAAATCAATTGAATTAAACTGGCGTTAAACTCTCAAATAATTTATTTATCGCCTCATGTAAGTAATTTTACCCTTAAAAAATATATACACATAAGTATTTACTTCTACGCGTATAAAGTTGAATCCGCAGTTGGACATGGACACACTGGACAGGACATCATCAACAAAACATATAACATAATCGCCTAAGGACATACCGGACGCTTATACTTCTTCTTCCTGGATTAAACGAAAACGAGACCAATTTATTAAAAATGGAAAATAATTCATTGTTGACTGAAAACATGACACATTCGAATGTTTCATACCCACATATTATATTATAATAAGCCCAGAAGCTATACAATATAAATGTTGAATGCGCATTAAGAGGCCTGAGTGCGCTCGCGCTTGCGTTTAATGAAGTCGAAATTAATTATGACTTGGCTCACAATGTGTGATATAGCGACGGACAGGAGTAAAGACGGTTTTATTTATATTCTTCTTCTCCAAAAACACAATAAAAAGGATAACTTGGGGAAATACAAAACAAAAAACAACACACCAACTTCATACCCACCTGATATCTTGATTATCACACGCAGTGCATTCCAAAAGGAACAAGGCGAACAATCTTTAAGGCTACACCATGCTGAGGACCCTCGTTTTTTTGAAAACAATTATCACCTGTTTGGACAATTTATCATATGTTTAACATTAGTACTGAAATAACTTTGTTGCAACAACGACGGCGACGGCCACCACCACCGCGCGCCGGCCGCTCCAGACCGCCGCCGCCGTCGTCGTCGATCGAACCATGTCCATGTCACCATGTGGTAAGATGTGTTGTTATAAGCCGAACGGTGTCTTGTAATATTTTTGTTGGATTCTTTTCTGTTTTTTCGACGATGAGCTTAACACCTTTGCACTTACTCTCTTGCCAAGGCATACATGAATTATTTATGACAAAAAAAGGAAGAACTGTGGTGCTCTGTGCAGTGTCCTCCCCCATCTTGAGATTAGGTTCAATTGAATGGAAATTGAATTGAATTTACCTGCGGGGATATCATTCTGTTTTCTGTACCAGTAGTGCCTACCTACCTTCCTACCAACCACCTATTGATCAGGCTTATAAGAGATATATATCTGAATACTTGTTGCAGATGTTGCAAAATAATTGCCAACATCACAGAAGAGACGATCATACTATACAAAATACGACTACCTTACCTACATACTCGATAAATACTCGTACAAAAGATGTTACTCGAGCATTGAGTAATTGGTGAAAAATTACTTCAGTTTATTGGCGATCTTTTTTTTGGTTCGATGGTACGTGTATAAGTTTAAATGGCCCAATTATTATTATTTGAAGGTTTCAATTGTCGAAGATGGAAAAAGGGAGTGTGCTCTGTAAATTCAAAATTAGGATACGAAAGCTGATTGAAGTATAAAATATTGGTCAAGTCGGAAAGAGAGTTATTTAAATATATAAGGGAGCCATCGTGGAAAGGATGTTTGGAAGAAGGAACAGGGTCTAGGACATTGACATATATCTGAAATAATCGGTATTAGTATCGGATATTCCTCAACCAACAGCAAAAGTGAGCCCTCCGAACATCGTCAATTGGCGCACCTCAGACTTTGGCGACTTCCTAGTCCCTTTCATATCTTTAATGTAAGCCTGGTTGGCCTCAATGTGTATTAACGTGAACTTAAATTTTTTTTCGAAATATCTGCTTAAAGCTATAAATTACCCATACTCCAAATTGACTCAGAAGAAGAAGACTCAAAGATTAGTTGTTTTATAAGATAAGGACCAGTTTCAAGCTGATCTAGAGCTCATTCAGCAATAATCGTTGTGTATTGTCATTTACCTTAAGATCGTAAGTCAGTTGAACTAGGTATTGTGGAGCCCCTTGTCACGTCATCGAAAACCCAAATTCTTGTTAGCGATTACGAATCGAATGCCAAAGATTTTAATGCAAAATCTCAAGGACAGCAGTTATGTTTTTGGCAGATCTTGCGTTTTTTCGAATTGATTATTATAAATTTATCCGCCACAGTACAAATAGTCTTGTCAGTACTTTTGTAGGACGATTTTGACGATTAGAAAACGAACGAACAAAAATTAGTTATCTTGGAGTGATGACGTTGATAAACCTTCCAAAGGTATTACTTGTCATGGAAAGTTCATTTGTTAAATTTGCAGCTTTGAATCGACAAAAAAACTGCTGGTAAAATGTATAAGATACATAGTATTTTTTACAGACATAGAGCTTTGAAATGATATAAAACAAAAATGATTTTTTAAATTGACATAAAATTTACTTTATTCAAAAGATAATCTTGTTGAATTATAATTGTCTGTAGGTCTAATTTTTGATGACGCTTTTCAATAATTGTGCCCGAAAATCGGAAATAACGCGTCGATTGTTGTCCTCCATGTGGTCAACTGTTTCGGGCATATCGACGTAGACTACCGACATCACATATACATATTTCCACAGAAGATAGTCAAGCGACGTGAAATTTCACGATCTCGGAGGCCAATTCAAGAGTCCGCAACGTGAAACTATACCAGTTAATTAACATATCCTTTCACAAATCAATTGTGGCAAGAGCTGTGTGACATGTTGATGTGCTCTTGTACATCATGGTTATTCAATTGATGAACTAAAAAGTCATTAATCATAGCTCTACAGCGGTCACCATTGACTTTTACATTCTAGCCAGCATAGTTTTTAAGGAAGTTTAGACCAATTATTCCAACAATTAAACAGTCAGTTTTCTGGATAAAACCATCGGTGGAGTCTCAGCATACACTTAAGTATTATCATCTCTCGAATTACGGCAGTTTTGTTTTTTGACGTACATTCAACCAAAAGTGAGCTTCATCACCGAGCAAAATTCACGAGATACGCATTTCTAACAAAATCATGATTTTGAAAATAAACGCTGTCAATTTGGAAGTGTTTTTTTATATCTCAGTTGTTTCACGTTGAAATTGAAATAAATCACTTGACAGCTGACCAAATGGCCACCAGTTAAAATCGTGTTGTCAACTTGAAGTTCTCTTTACTTTTTAACCATACACCTATTATTTTATAAAAGAACGAAGCACGGAAAACTAAACCCATTTTAACAAAACCAATTTTATCACTTACCATGTGTCAAAACAGACTCATTAAATGACAGCCAATTTGACTTCCAAGAGTATGGACACTATGAAATGTTTAAGTTTTGGTATTGGAAATGTTCACTAATTTTTCACCAGTTAACAAAAATACCTAATAATTGCAGGTTTTCTTGGCAGTCGGCATTAAATATTTGGAAAACATAACCTGATAGAAGTACCAATATTTCGAATTTCGGGAGTGAAATTAGAAGATGTGATGCATGCAAATTCGCTTAATTTGAATTTTTAAATATTTGTTTCCATGCAAGATAATCAACAACCAACATTTCCTATCTTCCTTCCGAGATCCTGCCTATTTAGATTCCCTTTAACCTATATAATCATGTTCTCTTAAGCAAATTTTTCGTTTGCTCTAGTTGCATCGCATCGTGTCCTTCATGATGTACCTCTGTCCTACGATGGAGGTTTATATGGTTGACTGTTGACTATCGATTCGAATGAAGAATGAAAATTCACAAAAATTATTATATTATATTCTTATATTCTCTTCCTCCCAAAATAAAAATAAATACAAAATTCGATATCTTTCCCAGAAATCAGCTCATTAAAACAGATTTGACTCGTCGTCGTCTCGTTTTCGTCCAACTTGTGTACTGATCGTCACGCATATATGCGACAGAATCAATTTTTTCCTGTCTCTTGTTGTTGTTGTTGTTCTTTTGGTTTCCAATATTATAAAACTAAAACAAAAAACAGATATACCTATATCCAATCCATGCAGAGCGTTCCATAAATAAAATCGAACGCAAGGAGTTCACGATGATGGTGATGTTGCACTATGGTAGGATATTTGCAACATCTCATCCGATCAACCATAACCTTGCTTTAGAACTTGAAGTTGATCCCAGTTTAAGTCCCGGTCAGTCAGAGCGCAAGCGCGATGTACATATTCCGATTTCCAACCGAACGACCAAACAACCGACAATGTGTGATGTCAAATTGACAATGTCAAAAATATGGCCAGCTAACACTATCGATGGCATAAGTTATAAATCTCATATCAGATCCAAAAACGGTTGACACGGAATACGTACGACTACGAGGCAGGTATATTTGTTTGTAGTTGCTGCCAGGTAAACAAGCTGCCAGAGGCAAGCAGGCATGTTTTGTATAAAAAGGTACGTAGGCACCTTATCCTCGTACTTTTTGGAGTGTATGTATGTTGTTTGGTGGATTTCGGATAGATAGATATTGGATGGTGTTGAAATGTTGCTGGACCACTACTGTTTCTGGTGGGAAGGTGATGATCCGATACACTGATGATGGGATTATGGTTGCCAAATAGAGGATTTGATTCCAGCAGTTCTTTCAATTAATTTTGTCTGCCCGAGGTCCACCTGCTGCTTTAACCTTCAATTTCTTTAAACTTCGAGCACTCCGGCTACGAGTATCGATCATTCCGTATAGACACCGAAAGAGTTCGTTCACACAAGTCAGTTGATTCTTTTCGAATACCAGACCACAACTCAAGCCCTTATTCTCTTAAAGAAAATGATTAAAAAGAATTAGAACCTTGAAACTACGTCATGAAAGCTGAGAATATCCAATTTCTTGAAACTTCGAGCACTCCGGCTACAGCCACCAAACAAGTCATACAAAGGAAAGGTTCATTTACACAAGTTAGTCGATTCTCTTCCAATGCTAGACCACAATTCAAGCCCTTATTCTTATTATTAAAGATAAACTTAAAAAAGAATTAGAACCTTGAAACTACGCCATGAAAGCTGAGGATATCCAGATATTAAAACCAACATACCGCGGATTGAGCAGACCAAATATTTCTAACAAGTTGCATTCAAAATTTGTGTTCAAAATTGTTTCCTAGGAAGTCAATAAGAGCGTTGTTGCATAAAATTCCCTTTTAAAGGACTAGTAGAAGTTGTTAATAAATAAATAAATTAGTGGGCGCAACAGTCTTTAAGGAACTATAGTCAAGTGACTTACAAGTCTCAACCATTAATAAGTGCAAGTCATTTCAGGGGAGGATTTGAGAAAACACTTTTCATGACAAGAATTAGTATTAGAGGATTTGTTAGTTCCTGGCAGTACCCGTGACAAACATCTTTAGGAGGCACAGGCAGGGATTGAACCCAAGACCTTTAGCATGACAGTCCTACGCACTAACCATCAAGCCACGGGTAGATATTGTAAGCAGAGAATAATAACTTGGTTATAGGCAGTAGTAACCAGCAGCTATTAAAAGTTTAAGCAATCCTTGGAAACACTTATTGATATCCGTGGCACAGCTTGTAAGGAAAAACCATTCAAATGCTCATTAAGAGTTGTAGTCTCCCAAGGGATTCGTGTGAAAGAAGAACATTGATGGTCAGTAGAAACACCATTTTAAAAGCTTGTTAGAAGTCAAGGTAGATGTTGTAAGCAACAGCTAATAATAAATCGTTTTTGAATCATTTTTCTCTGTAGAGTCTTCTAAGTCTTAAGCATACAAGTTAAGAAGAAACGGGTAACACCTTAATGGTAAGAAAATCATCAACATTTCAGAAAGTGGCAACCATATTTTCAGTGTGATGGCTTAAAATTGACGAGGATAAATAAAATTTCGACAACAACGACGACAACGTGTCTTTCAGGAACAAAATGTTGGCTGAATTTTGCTAAAAGCTGCTGTTTTGCTGCAGAAGCATCAGGAACCACATCACACCGCATCGCGCACCATGCATTGCAATCTCCTCGCATGCCACCACTCCGCCACCACTTACTGCAACCGAACTTGAGAGTTACCGGCAATCTGTTTTATGCACCGATTGACTTTGCGGTCTTCGTCTGTCTTGCCGTCACCGTGCGTCGTCGGTCGTTGGTCGTCGCGTTGTGCCGTGTCGTTGAGTGATCAAAACAAAACGAAAAGTGAAACTGATCAACTTTTTGAGTGGTAAACAATGGGACAACAATTGACAGCAAGGCAATCAATCATAATCACTGTGGTGGTGATCTGTTTGCGGTATAGCAGATATCGCGTATTTAAATGTGGCGGATTTGTTTGGATTATTGGAAGGCTTTGATTTCTTCTTGTGTACGAGTATATTCAGAGTTACATTGGGAGAATGCAAGTTCAAGAATTTTGAGAAGAGAATGCGAACAAAATATTTCAAACAAGCAGAAGAAGATGGGAAATTTCTTCGGAAAGAGTATAGGAATAAAATATTTGGCCTTCCGTCAATGATTTTCTGAGAAAATGTCAAAGGGCTACATCACATCATATATTTTTCAAAAAAAAATGTTTAAGATGAACTGTTGGTTAAACATTCAGGATAATGGAACCAGCATTTGAAAACGTGTGATTCACTTTATTTCTGGGGTCAATATAAGCAACTGATAACAAAATTAAGGGCCTTACAATACTGACTTCCGAACTTTGACAGTTGATAGCAGCCATATTGGTTAAGATACATCTGTCAAATTGGAACGGATAGAACGTTCAAGTACAAGTGATGAAATTGTTGTATCAAAATAGAAGTTTTGTTCGAGAAACGTTCGGTGCACTTCGCCCTTATTGTTGAACCACACAAACTTTGTTATATTTCTAAATTAAAAGCTAGAAAGCTCTAAATGAAAGACCTCGAAAGAAGAATTTGATCGTGAATTTCAGCAGCGATTCAGTAATTAAACTTTTTTCAAGGTTTTGCGTAATACCAATAAAAAATTCAATTTCGATGTTTATACACTGTCTATATTTTTGTAACCACACTCGATAGCCACACATCTCATTTATCATCAGTAATATCTACTTATAATCATGCCACTATTTGTATCGAACATGATTTTAATTAACAAACAATCCTGATGATATAAATAAAAATAAAATCATCAATTCACATTATATTTATAAGTACACAGAAAACCATACATTTACTTATATGTAATATTAAAATGATGGTAATACCTACTTACCATTGCACGTTCCCACAATGCTTTCATTAATAATAATAATAATCACAGCAATGATAATAAAGAGGATGATGACTGTAAGGTTTTTCATATACCCCACCTATCCTCCTTGTTTTTGGTCAAAAACCTTTGCACATATGTACAAACCTACATATGTATGGTTTTTATTTTTTAATGAAATAATTGGAAATAAATGTTGATACAAATATTCGATGCAATTCACCACATAAAAAACCCATAACCCTATATGAATATAACCCAATGTCTGAATGCTTAAAAGTGG
This sequence comes from Eupeodes luniger, assembly GCA_951509635.1. Taxonomy (NCBI): domain Eukaryota; kingdom Metazoa; phylum Arthropoda; class Insecta; order Diptera; family Syrphidae; genus Eupeodes; species Eupeodes luniger. Next base: position 17,235,134 of record OX608075.1, read on the forward strand.
TCTTTCCAACACTATAGTCTGGCTATATTAATCCTTTCATTAAAAATACGACGGTGACGAAAAAAAAAACAATAAAACAAAAATTCAGAATTTTAATCAGCATTTTTCAATATGTACATACCTATGCTTGTTTGTAGTCGTTAATCATTTAATTGTAGGTTTACATATTTTTTAATACTATTTATGTTAATTTTGCTTGAATATTAATATGTATTATCAATTTTTAAAATAAAATATCCTTGCCAACTAATGACAATTATGCTCACAAAATTAAAAACAAAATTTAAATAATATTGACAAATTATCGTGGTTTTTGTGTGGTTTTGAGTAAAGTTTTTTAAATGATTAACAGACAAATTTATAGTGATACTTATGTATAATATTTATTATCAAAAATATGTTAATCAAATTTAATAAACATAAAGCAGTTTGAATAAATTGAATTTCCTTTCAGATCAAATAGGTCCTTTAGAATCCTTGAAACAAGCTTATTGGAATTTGAATCTTTTTAACTAATGGACTTCTCGAAATCACATTATAAAACCATAAAAAGTTAAAAATGTATTCAAAGCCATATTTTAGAATTTTGTATATAAATACTATCTGACCCGGTCAAGCGTTGCTGTGGCTAACGTTTTTTGTCATATTACATTGTTGTAAACTATTTAAGGCGAACGGTAGGAGAATATCAGACATGGACACCACCATGCTTTTTTACTTAGATGCCATTTGTAAAAAAAACATGGCGACCTTCATGACTCATTTTCTACTACCGTTACTCCTTAATGGAATTAGTATTTACGAACGAAGACGGAAACATTAAAGCTGTTATAAAAATTTGCTGGCTTGAGATTCGAAGGGGAAGGACTTTGAACAAAATTGATCAAAATTTTCGTAAAGTTGATGTAAAGCAAAAATCAATACAAAAAAATTAAATTTAAAATGTATTATTATTTTTATTCAAATTTGTAACAAATGAGTATATTACATAGTTTTTAGTAAACAGCATGTGACAGTTAAACTTAGAAATTAATGAGGAAGGTAATTAGTTCAAAATCTTCCAACAAAATAATAATTTTTAACTTCCCATACGAAGTTATTGTAATCGGTCCGATTTGTCGAATTGAAAATTTTGACATTTCTCGACGTTTCAAGGTCCCTAGAGTGGAAATAAAAGATTTTTAGAGATATGTCTGTGCGTGCGTGTGTACGTACATTCGTACGTCCGTATGTCCGTATGTCCGTGCGTTCGCGACATTTTGTTGGTCATTCATAGCTCAAGAACCAGTAGAGATATCGACGTCAAATAAATTTTGTTATACAAATAATAATGCAAAAAGATGCAGAAAGGACTTTAAAAAAATTTAGTGGGTGTTTTTTTTACCATAGCAATTTGTAAAAAGGTGAACATTTTGGTTAACCCTAAATATCTCACAAACCAATAACGCTAGAGACTTGAATTACATTTTATATTATTTATTATCACGTTATACCAAAGAAATATATTTTTGAAAAAAATTATATTTACCAGTTTTTTTTTTATTTTCGAAAAATCCTTTCAAAAATTTTAGATTATGGCTTCAAACTAAATTTGTCTTATAAGAAATATTGTTTTCAATATTCGGAAAAAATTTGAGAAAATCGAATTCACAGTTTTCTTACAGAAAAGAAAAAATAATAAAAGTTGATAAAAATTGATTTTCGACTCAAATATCTTTTTAAAACTTTGAAATGTTGGCTTTAAACTAATTTTATCTTTTAAAAAATATTGTTGTCAACATTCAGTAAAATTTTGACAAAAACAAACTGACAGTTTTTTTTACAAAAAATTAAAAACCTAAACAAAAATTAACAAAAGTTGGTTAAAATTGATTTTCGGCTCAAATATCTTTTCAAATATTAAAAAAATTGGCTTTAGACTAATTTTATCTTATAAAAATATTGTTTTCAATATTGGGACAAATTTGGAGAAAAACCAAATTGATAGTTTTTTACAAAAAATAAAAACCTAAAAAAAAACAATACTAAAACTTGGTAAAAATTTACTTTAGACTCAAATTTCTTTTCAAAAATTAGAAATATTGGCTTCACACTTATTTTATCTCACAGAAAATATTGTTTTCGACATGCATTCAGTTCTTATAAAAATCTAAAAGTCCGTTTTTTCTAAAAAAAAAAATAAAATTTACTAAAAATAGTACGCAAATTTGATAAAAATTGATGTTCCGTTCTCAATATCTCGTCAATAATAGAAAATATTGACTTCAAATTAATTTCATTCATCCAATTTGTATTTGTTTATATAAGAAATAAAAACTTTTATGAAATGCTACTAAAATTAGTAAAAATTGGTTTTCGACTAAAAATCTCGTTAAAAAAAAATAGATTTTGAAATCAAACTATTTCATTATATGCAAAATATTGTTGGTAATTTTGAAATTTTTAAAAATAATTCAACTGACAACTTTTTTAACACATCACTAGACCTACAAACTTTTAAGCAAGACAAATCGACAGACGGGATGGGAAGTTATCAGTGTGGGTCGCATCCCAGCCTCTTTTTTAATTTCAATTTAATTTAGCTCTAATCGGTTCACAATATTTTTGGTTAACGTGTCTTTCGCTAACAAAAATAGTTTCGCCCGTTTTCCTACAGGTGAACATGCAACACATATCTGCCCATGTGAAAAACTTGGATTTTCCAAATTTAAACCACAAATGGACATTATTTGCCATTGAGATTTATTTATAGACATGTCAAAAGCTTAAGGAATTGTAATAATATAACCTTTTGAAATGTATGGTAGAATCTGAGGGTATCATTATAATACGTGCCAACAGGACCACTTTTCACATAAACTTTCCAGTTCAAATGGTTGCTTCACCAAAGGTGTACCATTTCATTATTGGATTGGACTCAATTTACGTAGAAGAATAGTAGGTGAACCAATCTTTAATCGAAGATTATGTGGTGTCTTTTAAGGTATATTTAGTGAATTTAAAAAATCAGTGGAAAAATGTACACTATCATTTTCATTAACAACAATACCGATTGATTTAAAAGACATCAGATCGCCTGCTAACAACTGCGTGAACATCAACATTTTTGGCTGCCAAAATAGCCTGATGACAGAGCCAGTTATGATTCAAGTAGCTACTCTTTAAATCCGGAAAAATACTCTGAATGAATTCATTTTTTTCCTGAAGAACAGTGCAGAAATTTTCTGGCAGTTTTATGCATTGCGTATTTGGTTGCAGTTCTATTTTACCGTTACCAATATCTAGTAATTGTTCTTAAAATATTTGTGCTGATGGATCATATTTATGAACTATCGAAGTGTTTTAACACTTTGCCATAAGAACATGCATTAATTTCATTCGCGAAAGTAGAGCGAGGTGTAACTGGTAAGTTCTGGCGGAAATCACCAGACAAAGGTAAGAGAGCACCACCGAAAAGTTCGAATCTTTCATAGTTCTATGAAATGCTTAGATTGAATATTTGTGAGCCATTGTGCACTCGTCCCAAATTATAATTAAACTCTTCCGCAACACTGCAGCTATTCCACTATTCTTTTTTATGTTAGGTACATATTGAAAAAGTAAAATTCAGTGCATTTTGTTCAATACAAAATAAATTTAACATATATTTTAGTCACAGCAACATGTGGTGGTTATGTTATTAAATTGAAGCTTATATAACAGGTTTGGAAATTTGACATAGTAACATCTATTGAATATTAACTCAATCCAGTCAAAAAATGTTGTCAAATGTTAAAATCGGTTGGAGCTAACAGATAATTGTGACTCTCAAATAATAGACAAATAATTTGGAATAAAATAATATTGCGATCATAAATTAAGATGTAAGCTATTCTATCTTTTAAATTAACTGCACACGGTGTACAAATTTGATTAAAATCGGTTGAGTAGCTTAGGAGTCCATCGAGGATAAGCTTCGTGGCACGTAATTTATATATATTTATATAACTTTGAAGTTATCAAGAACATGAAAGTTCATATAAAAGTTACATATTTTCTATCAAATATTTGAATGAGACAAATTTAAATAGACAAACAAATTTTCATTCGATTATTTTTTAGTAAAATTATCTTTTATGCAAATCAACATGAATATAAAAGTCTTATAAAAATCAAACTCCTCAGCAAACCTTTTCATTAATCGCTTTAGCGTATCAACGAAGGTCAAATTTAAAATTTAACCAACAAAACTCATTCAACGCAGTCATCTTATCAATTTGATCGAATCAATATTCAGATTTTACTTTAACCACAATAAATTTTCTATAAAATAATGACTACCTTAGGGCTTAACTTGCAGGTATATAGGTAAAGGTAAGGTATACTCGTATATATGTATAACTTCAGCCACTTAAATTGCCCTTAATAAATATGCAATGCAAATTGACAGGAACCCACATTCAAGAAAAAGAATGTAAGAACCTACAAAATAGCAACCCACACACACTTAAAAAAAATAAAAACTTAATGCAGCGATCAACCCAACTATCAAACCCAAAACAGTAGTGGATATTCAAATTTTGTTTTTTTTAAAGACAGCAACAACAATAACAAGACAAAAAATCTATATATAATAAATAAAATGAAAATAAACATAAACTAAAAAAACCAACAAGGAACTCCCTAATGAGTCCCATTCTCATTCAGTAAAATAATTTTTGTATTTCTTGTGTTTTTTTGAACGTTTTTTCTTACTCCCGCTCTTGAGCTTATGAAAACAGTGAAAACTCTCTAAAATGCAATTTTATAAGTGAAATATTTAAGAAACATTTTATCAATCCGATTATAAAATATTGTTTGTTTATAGAATGAGGCTTAAAAAAAATATGCACTTTTAAAAAATGTTTTTAACTAAGGGAATCCTAGTAATGTTTTTAATTTCAGTGAATCTGAGATTATTACTTAAAAACAACAAAATCCAAAAAAAACCTTAGAAAATCCAAAAAAAACCTTAGAAAGACTATTGGCATATGCAATTATGGACAAATAGTGTGGTCATAAAAGCAATTCTATCATAAAAGAAAATTTTTGTCATAATGAAATTTCACGACCTCTATTTATTTCCTATCAACCAACCAAAGTAAAAAAGAAAATTTTAATTACATAGTTTTCAGTTCTTAAATTTCAACAATTCTCGAAGTTTCAAGGTCCTAAAATACAAATCCGTTGTTTTTAAAGATGCCTGATGTGTATTGAATATTTTTGAAAACAGCTTAAATTTCTATTATAATAAGGCTTGGAGAAATATTATATATGTTATACACAAGGGATTATTGTATTTTTTTTGTAATAATTTGAACTCTTAAGACAATTATTAAGATAAGTATTAATCTTTAAATTCTCAATAATTTTTGCATTTATAGCTGAATTAACTAAGTCATTTAAATACAAGGAGCCCTTGCGTTAAATCCGTTATTTCTGATTTTTTGTTTATTTGTTTATGATATTGGCCTTATTAATAATCCAAGTTTCCGACCTCGATCGAAAAACGCAAGATGCCTAAAATTTTCGAACTGAAGGAGAATTTTTTAATACGATCATGTTCTACGATTTTAAGGCAAATACATTAGCCACAATTTGAACACAGATGTTCAAAAATAGAAAATAGACCATTCAAATATCCCATAACTCTAGAGTAAATAGATTGAGACAAAACAAGGAAAAAATGGTATGTTAGTCAAAGTGAGTTTACATACAAAATAAACGATTGAAAAACAACGGTGATATAAATTTTCTCACAGCCTTTTAGTTCCTTTTTAAAAAATGTTGCTTTTGTCTATAGAATCGGAAAATCAATCATTTGGGCTAATCTTGGCACTTAAGAGTTATGGTATACTTTTTGTCACATTGTCTATTTTTGTTATAAGTTTTTGAGTGCAATATGTTTTTACGTTTTTAGACTTTTTTATATTTAAATTAAATTAATTAAAGTTCATAAAAACCGGATAAAAATTATGAAAATATGTTTTATATGATCGTGTACTTTTTTTGATATAAAGCGTGTCCCACGGTCATCTTAAAGTATAAAGTTTAAAATTATAAAACATGGCGTTTTATAAACAAAGTATTATGTATATACAAAATCAAGATCCTTAATAAATTATAGCTTTTACAATGTTTGCACAACTTTTTAAATAAATGGCAGCTTAATTATAAAAGGAACATTTAAAACAAAAATCCAAAATTTTGGCCAAACTGATCTTTTTTTTCTAATCAATAAAAAAAAAATAGACTTAATTTTTAAAATATTCTCCCAGAAGTTTATAGTTTCATAAATAACAGACAATTAAAAAAAAAATAAAAACGAAATAAGAAGTGAAATTCAAACAAATTTTGTTAAAATAATAGAAATTTTGCAAGTCTTTTAAGTATCATAAAATTATCCAAACAATTAAATACATATGTCTACCACATCTTCTAGATCACCTTAGGAGTAAATTTTCACTATAGCACTGCGCTATCAAGCATAGTAAACAATTCACGATAAGGCTTTTTAACCTGTTTTCTCGGGCTTGAAAAAATCAAAACTCTCACAGCTAACTGACCACTTTTTATCGGCACTTTATGCACTTTACGACTTTTTGATCAATTAATTATGTACATAGCAAAAGTTAGATTAGCTGTGAGAAAATTCACACTTTCAATAAAAATAAACTAGATTTTCATATTATCCGGCTAAGAGAGTTTTGACTGTTCATCCTTTTCGGTTTCGAAGTTCCTCGCATCTTCAATAATAATTTTCTGGAAATTCAAAAATCTGCATGTGCAATCATCAATAGGGTAGTATAGCAAGTTGTGGAAGCAGATACACTAACCACAATTATATACGTAAAAAGGAAGAGATATCTTAAGGATCTTTTATAATGTAGGTATAAACGAAATAATATTCAAGAAAACAACACAAAGTCCTCTTGTTTTTATTTTTATTTTTTTGTTCTTGGATTTGACCTTCTGCGTCGCTGCTGTCTACGGATACAGTCACCATCATCATCGTTGTCATTGTCGTCGTCGTTTTTCCATCTTCGCATGTTGCATGCAGATCAATCGTTGAATTTATCTTTCGAACCATATCGTAAAGCAAGCGACATGCAGATCTGTCAATATATTATTTAGGTTTTTTGGTGATTTAGTTTTGTTGAATTTTATTTAAATTGGATGAAGGTGGAACAGAACAAGCACCATCATCGGATCACCATGGTAGAAGAAATAATAAAATAAAATTTAAGAAAAATAAAAAGCAAAGTAGCAGCAAAAGACAAGAACATGCAAAACGATTTTTTGTCAACATTTTTTGAATTTGGTTAGGTTTTATTTTTTGGAGAACGTGTCCTTTAACTTCATATCTTAAGGAAGAAGATTTAAAGGGCGAGACTCATGTTGGACAAAAAACAAAAAGCAAGGCTAACCAGCAACAAATACAATAACTGTGAACCCAACATGTTCTGAAGAAGCCTTCATTAAAATTGAGGTTTTTAAAATATATGGGCAAATACATTTTCACAGTCAAAGTGATGAATCAAGAAACTACTATATATTTAAAAAAATTAAATTTAGAATAGAATTAAGCTCAGTTGTTCAAACATGATATTTAAACGTAGGATTGAAGATTACTAATTTGTAACTGTCAGCTGTCAGTTTATTTTTAGGGTTGCCAATACTTCAACTCTCAAGTAGGGGAAATTCAAATCTAGAGTTTACCTAGGTTGTCATTTAAGACTTTTCTACCTAGAAGCTGTTATTTTAAGTACAGAACTAATTTTGGGACACTATTAAAAAAATTAGTATTCAACATCTCTGCACAAAAATGGATTAATTAAAATTTGAAGTTAATTTTGGGACACTCTTAAGAATGAGTTCATTAAACATATCAATTCACAAACGCAACTAGAAAACTAAGGATTAATCTTTAGAATTCTTTAAATGCTTTCATTTAATATCTTACGAGAAAAACAATTAATGGGTATAATTTAAGGTTAATTTTGGGACACACTTTATAAGGATTTCATTCAATGTCGCATTAGATAAATTCTTCAAAATCAAATTTCTTAATAATTTTGGGACACATTTTATAAGGATTTCTCACTACCATCAATGGCTATAGATTTGAATGTAAGACAAAATTTGGAACGCTCTTTATAAATCCTTAACTAAGAAACTGATGCAGAGTCAATTTTGGGACAATCTTCATAAGGATTTCATTCAACATCTCTTTACACAATTGGTGCAATTTCATATTTAGTTGTAATCATGGTTTTGATGTCAACATGTTTCTCCGTTTAAAGTGACAAATTTAGGTATAGTTTTCATTTTGGGACACTCTTTATAAGGTTTTCATTAAAAAAAAAATTACAAAAATCTAGGCAAATTCAAATTGTGGATTTATTTTGGGACGCTATTGAATATCTCCACACACTACACTTTTGGGACATCTTTTAAAAGGCCTACATTTAACAACTTACGAGGAAAATGACACCTTATTCAAATTTAAAGTTCAGTTTAGGACACAATTTATAAGGACTTCATTGGAACGAAATTGATGCAGGGATAATTTCAGGACATTCTTTACAGATTTTCATTTAACATCTTTCTATAAAAATGATGGCAAGTTCAAGTTTAGTATTGATTTCGTTACACTATCAACTAATCAAATGGTGGAGCCCTTTATATGTTTTTCTTTCGCATCTCACCACAAAAATGAAAGGAAATTAGATTATTTTAGAATTTTGGATATTTTTTAGAAACTCCTTAAAGCAATCCCAAAACTGTCCCAAGGTCTTATTTTCGTAAAGTATTGTTTTTCAATTTCCAATCCTCTAAATACTTATTTATTTTTCATATCATCGGAGTGTGTAGACTTATTGTTTTGAGAAACATTTTTTAGACTTGTATGCTTAGAATCTTAAGCCGTTATCCATTGAAGTTTAAGGACTTGTTTTTATTCGCTAGTAGTAATTATTATTCTTAAAAGCTATTTCTGCCTTTTAAGTATTCCAACATCCAAATCAATCGCAATTTTCTATAAAATGCAAAGGGAAAAAATGTTCACTGAGGCGTATACGCACTTTTTAAATGTAATGATTTCTTTTTAACAAATCGACTGAGGATACGTTTAGAAATAATGCAATAAGATTTTTTAGATATGTAACGAAGTCTCAATAAGGATCTTACAAATTTTGAATATATTTTTGTTGAGTGTAATTTCCTCTTACAAATCTAAGTCCTCATGTCTAAACATTAGTAATTGATTCTAACTTCTGTCTAATGTTGGTGAAATTTCTGGGTATTCTTAGAAATGAAACGAATTATAAAGATTCTAAAATGGTCATCTTCGCCCCCAAATAATAAAAATAATAATATGTGTGGTCTGTGACACTGAAAGATGACAAAATCTTTAAAACCTGTGTTAGGCAATCACCATTAGTCGCAACAATATGTAAATCAACTTTAGCTTCTCTGATGATGTGGGATAACATTTTCCAAATAAGTTTCCTTGCTCCAGTTTTTTCTTTTTGTTTATCGCTCACAGTTTAGTTAGAGGTTCTTTCCTCCTTCTTAAAGAGACTCCAGTAATGACGCAACTCACCATCGTAGCCGTGTGGTTGCGTTGTCTTAGAGCACAAGAACACCACTCTAAGGTATATGACGGGAATGACCGTCGTCGACAGCGCCGACGAAGAAGAAGACAACGACGACGGTGGCAATAAATAAGAGCACAGTCGAGAAGATAAGATCATTTTCTTCATATTAATAACTAAAAACCAACATTTTTCAAAATGAAGACCAAAGAAACCGTGAAAAAAATAACACATTCAAAACGTAAACAAAAAAACTACTATAAAGTTAAAACTTATAGCCGCGCAACCAGCCATGCAAAGCAGCTATCTTATGCTATTGGCTGACTTTTGCTAGATGGCCTAAGGTCTCCTCAAGAGCGCAAAACAGCAGTGGCGGCAGCGACCGACGACTATGCGAGACGTCCAGCAGTGGCGATGGCAGCACAACTAGCAGGAGCTGAGGGCAGCAAAGTGCAACGCAACTGCTTACGATGAAGACTCTGTTATCGCTGAACTTCAGCAAATGAATTCCATGATAAGTATATGAAAATGGCGATTGCAACGGGGGTAACTAATAGGATTCTGTTCCGCTGCTATGCAATGGTCGAAGGCGAAGACGATGACGATGTTGATGACGACGACGACGACGACGGCCGGCGACGAGACGATGGAGAATAAGAGGAAGATGAAGGTGAAGATGAAAACGAGGACCCCGCAGAAGGATTCATTAGTGTCGTGAGATGTAAATATTGCATGCCACCTTGGTGACTATCAGTGGGATGGTTTTTCGTATTCGCACAATTATGGCACATTAAGTTTTAACATAGTTTTTTGATGTGCTGCATATTATATTGTAAATTATCTGACAGTTAATAAAATGTCACAATGTGAATGGGCCTTTAATTTTGCAAATGGCGTCACGAATTATTGCGCTTTGACATTTATGTTAAAGATATAAGTAGATTAAGCAAATGGCTGCAAATGTCACTTCACATTGACATTAAATCTACTACTATTTTTTATGAAAACTGTCATCCAAAATCAGAGGTTATGGGTTGATTGATTTTTGGACAGTTACAAGTCACAATCTTTTGGTCTATACGAACTGTATTTTTTTTTAAACTGTTGTCAAACGAAAATGCGTTTTGACATTTGTGCGATCAGCAGTGGCATAAAGAAAATTTCTTACAAAATAACTGCAAACTGACAAAAACAAAACGTCTAATGTGATGAAGTTAAAGATTGCGCTTCAAAACATTTCGGATACATGGGATATCCGGATGATTCGAATCATTGATGTCTCATATCGTTAATATGAATTTGAATTTGGATATCTTAATTGTTTCAAAATTCGAATAGTGCTTAATACAATAATTGAGACTTGAGAGTTGTACTTCCTTACGAGCCGATGGCTACGAGCCAAACGTATTTCGGATATTCCGGATATCAGACACAGGTCCTCATAAGTAGTTTGAATTTTGGAAATGTTCGGATGCCCGTTTAGTTAAATTAATGTTGAGAATGGGGATAGTATTTTATTACAATTGTCTTGTTTTATTGTCCGGATATCTGAAAATATCCGGATGCTTCGGATTATATATATTCTCAATAATATGCGGATTTTTGAAAAACTTTATGATTTTAATTTTGTTTGAAGCATTAGTAGAGATGCCAGGAGGGGTAAGTTTCTTTGAATACATTCTCCGAATTATTCAAATAGTAGAAGCATATCCACTTATTAGATACCGGAAACATTCGGATAGTGTTAAGTATCCGAGTAAATAACAGATAAATGAGAAGGCACAAAATTAAAACTGTGCTTGATCTTTTATTTCATGATTCGCAGCTATTCGGATAATTTGGATTTGTAACATGTCTTCTTTACATACCCAAATATACCAGTATTTAAATGGTTTGAGGATTAGGATATTTTTTGTTAAAATTTTTGAGATATCTTTGAGATATCAACTTTGTGAAAAACCCTACCTCAAATACTCTTCTAACTTAAAAAGCAAATAAATCCTCATCTATATCTTCTAGAAAAGTCTACCCAAGCCTTCCCCAGATCCGTGCTTCTGTATAAATAATTTTCCAAAGTCTATACCTATAATTCTAGTTCTCGCAGCTTTAAGATTTACAACCCACACGTAATTTATTAAAAATAAATATATCTCTAAAAATGGAAAATTCCTCAGTGCTTTGTGCACGACATGAGATGCCGCCACCGCCGCCGCCGTCGCTGCTTGCAACTTATATAGGCTTAGACATATGTACTAACCTAGAGCCAGAGAAGAGCTTGATGATGATATGACGATGAGGAGAGGAAGGTATGAGGTATAAAGAGCAAACAGTCTGCCGACTAGGATAACACTCCAATTAACACAATGATGAAGAATTATGCTCGCCCGCAGAATTAAAGCAACAGATTCATCTCATTTTCCTTGCAGGAGAGGCTTGTTCAGCTCAGCGCCCGCCACCATCGCCATCGTAGCAGTGGACATCAACTCCCCGTGTCGTCTTCGTCGACAGACATCGGGTGCACCGTGCCGCACCTCACTGCCTCGCTGCTGCCATCGCCACCGCCGCCGTCTTCTACTTAGATGAACGGCCTAGATCATATTTACATGGCCAAGGATGGCGCTGCGCTATACTATCTCAAGAGTGTGCGCACCGCAGCGGGTTCCTCTGTACTCCCATATATACTCACATATTAGATTTGAGCAGCAGCAGCAGCGTGGAAGCGGCAGCCTACAGATCGATGACTATTTGCCCGCCAAGGCTTATAAGGCCACGTACCACATTTGTTGGTGCTATCGCAGAATTCATAAATCAAGTGACTAATTAATGGCAGGTAACTTTTCTAGGTTCAACGTTGTGTGGTGGCGGCGGTGGCGTTGGACAATTTCTTCATCACCAATCCAAAGCAAACCTAACTAAACTGAGATACAAGGAAGGAACTAGCAGCTATGGCAACAGCATCACCAGCAGCATCAGAATTAGCTTCGATGGGGGCCGGCCGGACGGCAGTGGCGGTGTCGTTGGTCGGCTATACTAAAGCTGTGGTCAAATAGACATGGAAAATATTTTTTATTGCTCTAAATCTGTTGCGAATGATGACTACGACCGACCGACCGGCCGACCAACTACCAACGACGAAGATGACGTCCGTCTACTTTGTGAAGCAACCAAAAAAAAAAAGACAGACAACGAAGACGATGGAGTGGACGAGATATTAACGTGTGGCTTAATGGCCCCGTTGGTGTGCGATCTTATGAATCAACAATTGGACAGTAATTAATTTCTAGAATAACTTTAGGCCATATTCCCATATGAATTGGGATACGTCAAGATATGTACGACGTACATAAGAAATTATATTAAACACAATCTGTATTCTGATGGAAGAAATATGTGGATAAAATATTGAATACTATGTTTAGTCTAGAAGGTATTGATAAGGTATACCATAGGGCGGATATACAAAAGCTGAATTAGTTTTCATATCTAGACCGTGATTGATTTTTCATTCCCACTATAAAGGTCTGTATGAAATCACACAGAAAGAACTCTCTCCCAAGTAACATCTAGTAAGTTTTTCGAATTCTTAAAATCTAGGTATGTTAAAATTAAAAAAACAATACATTTAAGAAAAGGATTCATTATTAGGACTGATAGTTGCACTAGGAGTACCAGTGGCATGATAGTTAGTTCGTTGGACTGTCATGCCAGAGGTCTTGGGTCTTGCCTATGTCATCTAAAGTCTTTTTCACGGGTACTGCCTCTTGCGAGGAATTGACAAATTCTCAAAGAGTAATTCTTGTCATGAAAAGTGCTTTCTCAAATTAGCCGTTCGGATTCGGCTTTAAACTGTAGGTCCCCTCCATTCCTGAAAATATATAATATATATAAATATATATAAAATAATGAGATATGTATCAGTCGCTCTTGAAATATTAAAAAACATAATACAATTCTGCAAAATTAGGGATGAAAAATTAATTTTTTGTTTTTCTATAAAATGTATGCATATAGCCACTTTCTATAGTATAAATAAATATGGTGTAATAATTTTATTTCCAAAGTCCTAAATATACTAACAGCCATGTTAAACATAAATTATAATTTTGTATTTTTATTTCTTTTTGACATCTGAAAAAAATTTGTGAAAAACTCAAAAATCGAAAACCCCTTTAAAAAAGTTTTGCTGTAGAAGTTCTTTTGAAGAAAGTCAATTATATGTTTATTATACTTTGCCTTTTCAAAATTTTTAAATTTCGATTTAAATATTTCTACCATAGCTTTGAAATAATAAAATCAAATAATTTTGAAACAAAGGCCATAGCTGATCTCATAATTTAATTTTTAAGACAGCGAATTCCCTATTAATACATTCAGGATTCAAAAACTCAATAAATAAATAAAATTTCAAGATTTTAAAAGGGTTATGTCACGGAAGATTAATTTTGTAAATGCAAAAATTGCAAAAGTGTCGAAAAATTTAAAAAATAATTTAATTTTATTCGAGCCAAAATTCTGAACAAAAAGTTAAGTTTTTTAGGTAAATTTTAAATTCTCAGCCGAAATTAACGCCAGATTTGAGATTGGCGTAATTAATCATGCCAAAAACATTGTAAAACTTGTTAAGATCAATTTGAGAATTTAAAGTTTGAAGAGGAACATTTAAAATAAATCAAATTATTGAATTATTCTCAACTGCGAAAGCAACTCAAATAAAATGGGGATAAATGAAGCTTTTAAGCACACATGTATAGTTAGGTATCAATATCGAAGTATTTCGTTAGAATATAACTGAAAGTAAATTATATTTTTCCAAACCAAGATCACCAAGTTTGCAATTATTTAAAATATTGTTCTTAAAAACTCCTTCTTGACTTTTTTTTACGTTTCATCAGTTTCTACTGCATTTATAAAAGGGAGCGTATCGGAATCCCGCTTTTCAAAATCGCGTTTTTAAAAAATCCCGAAAAAAAAGTTTTAAAATCCCGCCTTTTAAAATACAGTTTTTTTAAATCCCGTCTTTGAAAATCCCGCTTATTCAAAATTCCGATCAATTAGAATCCCCATTTTTAAAATTCCGACAATCCTGTTTCTTTTTTTACAAAATACGTGTATTAAACTAAATAACATTATAGGAGTCAATGGTTTGAATGTTAAATTAAGAAGCTTAGCGGACATTGCTTTTTAAAATACGATAAAAACTGTTTTTTTGCGTCGTTTAGCCTACAGTATACAGTTCAACTAGTAGTACCCGTGGCATGATGGTTAGTGCGTTGGACTGTCATGCGAGAGGTCTTGGGTTCAATCCCTGCCTGTGCCACCTTAATTAAAAAAAAAAATATTCAAGGGTACTGCCTCTTGCGAGGAATTGACAAATTCTCCAAGAGTAATTCTTGTCATGAAAAAGTGCTTTCTCAAATTAGCCGTTCGGATTTGGCATATAAACTGTAGGTCCCCTCCATCCCTGCAATTACTCGCACACAGGAATGGTTGAGAGTTGTAAGTCACTAGGCCCTGGTTCTCTACGGACTGTTGCGCCACCTAATTTATATTTATTTTTATTTATACAGTTCAACTAAAATAATTATGAAAACAGTATTCTTGAACACACTATACTTTGTAAATTGATTTGAGTTTGTTTTTGTTTTAAAAGAAAACTACCTTACTTTATATTATTATTTGTTGGTATCTTATATTTGTTAAAGGTTACAAGAAAATGAATTTAGAAAAGTTTCTTATTTTTATTAAAATTAATAAACAATATTTTTATAATTTCGATTTTGCAATCAAATAGTTGTTTAATTTAAATTGCGTGATTTTTAAAAATAAACAACTAATCGGGATAATAAAAACGGGGTTATAAAAAACGGGATTATAAGAAACAAGATTTCAAAAGGCGGGATTTTAAAAAATCGGGATTATAAAAAGCAGGATTATAAAAAACAGGATTCTAAAATCGGGATTTTAAAAAACGGGATATCGAACCCAACCCTTTTTAAAAACGTCTGATTACTTTTTAACCGGGATCGTATCGGAATCCCGCTTTTTAAAATCCCATTTTTAAAAAACCGAGAAAAAAATTTAAAATCCCGTCTTCTAAAACACAGCTTTTTTAAATCCCATCTATTAAAATCCCGCTTATTCAAAATTCCGATCAATTAAAATCCCGCTTTTTAATATCTCGTAAAATTCCAACAATCCCGTTTTTTTTTTTAAATACGTGCATTAAACCTAATAACAATAGGAGTCAAAGGTTTGAATGTTAAATTACTTGACTAAAATATAATAATATCGTAATTTGTTTTGTTTTTACTGTACATAAACATTAATTTTTAATTTTAATTTTAACAATATTAACTCTTTCACAAACAATATGCATCCTACAGCAATAATCTCAATAACGGTTTTACCGCTTTAGTAACTTTGTTAATTGATTTGAGTTTGTTTCTTTGATTTGTTTTACTTCATATTTTTATTTTTTGATATAAAAATGAATCTAGAAACATGTCTCATTTTTTAATTTGTTTTCTAAAATCGCGCGATTTTTTTTAAATTAAACAACTACTTTTGATTTCAAAATCGGGATAATAAAAAACGGGATTATAAGAAACGGGATTACAAAAAGCGGGATTATAAAAAATCGGGATTATAAAAAGCAGGATTATAAAAAACGGGATTTTAAAATCGGGATTTTAAGAAACGGGAATATAAAAACCGGGATATCGAACCCAACCCATAAAAAAACAGGATTTGAAATCGGGATTTTAAGAAACGGGAATATAAAAACCGGGATATCGAACCAAACCCTTTTTAACCATCTCCGTCTCTTATTGAACAGAATTAACACATTTGTTTAAGCCACAGTATGTAAGATTTCAATACAAATAAAATAGTGGGCTATTTCAAAGATAATTTTTGATTCTTAACTTTCAATTTTTCGAAGGACAAAATAAAACCCTAGAGGACTTTCAACATGGGTACATTAAATGTTGTTGACGTTTAATATATTCTAAGATTTCTGAAGATGAAAGGCATTGGACATAAAAATTAAAATTTAATTCAACTAATCAGTTCAGTTTCTTAACCTTCTGTTTTTTAAAAAGCAAAACCATAACTGAACAAACCTTTTTTCCTCTCCTTTTATCCTCTCGCAAAAGATACGTTATTAATGGTGAAAACACTATATTTTTTCACTGTTTTCAATACGCGTAAGAATTTCAAAAGCTTATTAAGAACAAGGAACAATTTACAGAAATATTAAAATTTTTAATAATTACGTCAAACGGAATAGACTAAAAATTAATACGCATTTAAATATGACTCATATTATATTAAACAAATTCCTATGAATTTTTAGTTATTTAAATTCTTTTTTCTGTTTTACTATAACTTCGGTTGCAATATCCAAAGATATCTCCTATATGGAAATGTTCTTTTTTCAATCATACAAAGTGCATTTTGTAGAACAACATGACTCCACTTCCAGATACCAGATCTATCCAATCTATTATCTCTAGCTGCCAGCTTACCTACTGTATACTTATCTAGCACTGATGATGGTACGAATATATGACACAATCGAATGTGCCAAACAATATGACTTTTAAGAATACGCCCGTGAGGAATTCCAAAAGGCAAAAAGGACACAAGTTAAAAATCTGTCACCTCTCCAAGAAGTCAAATCACAGATAAAATACACTCTGGCGTACATATATATAAGACTTTAGGAGTAAACGCAAAACGAGAACAATCGCCCAAGAATAAATGAATATAAAATTACGCGCATCGCACGATAGGATCTATCGTTGTGGCTTGTTACACTATCTCGTGTTCAACACGATGCTTCTACGAGAAGTCTGAAGTGGCATCAGCATCAGCATCATGCAACACACAGCTCCTGAACTGCCATCACCACCACCGCCAGCCGCCACCTTGTACCATCAGCAATCATATTTCTACACCTTGGAAAACATCAAAAAACCAATAGCATCATGCATCACTATATACGAGTAACTTCAAAAGGTACGTAAGTCGTACCAGGAACATAAGAAACAAAGTTCAAAAATTTATTCATTTATTCAATATTTTTCATCTTTTTGTTTTTTTTTTATTCTTTGACTAAGGTTTCCTTCTGGACGCGAAGAGTCAGAGTATCCTTTTGTTGACGATATTGATGACGGTGGCGGCGACACGGTGGTGGTAAGACGGATGCATTATCCTTATAGTTTTCGATTCGAGCACTTTGCATAGGTATTTTTACTAACTCTTGGACGTTTTGGCCATTTTTGGACGCATTGATGATGACCATCATCATCATCATCTTTTCCGTTATGGGCAGAGGCCAGCCGAAGCAGCCGGTAGCACTGCTACCGCAGAATTTTGCGGTCTTTTGGTGTTTCATAAATTTTTGAAGGGCAAACACATTGATGTTTATGCCATCAGTTTTCCAGTTTACCAGTTACCTGATGCTCAAGACTACAGTATAAGAGATTCTGAGTCTGTTGGGATCTTTTGTTTTGGAGAAGTGTGTGATTCAGGTGTTGGATTGAAACAGAAAGAAAAAAAAAATTTAAGATATTAAACCCAACAAGAGTCGCAGGGTAATGCTCATAAAAGAGGTTTCTAATAGGATTGGTTAATGATAATTGTAAATATTAAATTGAGGTATATATTTATTAAGTAACCTAAGAGTTCTCTTTTGTTTTTAGAAGACCAATCGTTGTTTATAACACTGTTTCCATTTTTGTTGAAATATTGTGTTAAAAAATACCTGCAAATATGAATTTCTAAATTTTGACAGTTAACAGAAGACATATTGTTAAAGCTACATCCGTCAAGTTTAATGTCATTTATTCAATCACCAATAATGAATTCAGAGTTCGAAAGGCGTTCACCACATTCTTGATAGTCAGAGGAAAATATCGTCGTTATTCGACGATATTCGACTTTACGTCACTAACGAAAATTAGGTTTTTTTCAAAACACAACTTGGAAAATTTTGCGACAAAATTAGTGTCTGTCTGTACTTGTACAAAATCCAACTGATTTTGGAACTGAAGTTAAGCTACCACAACCATAGACGTGTCTTCGCTAAATAGGTCTTGGCAATTAAAAACATACCTTAATTTTTATCTAAGAAATCATCTTTCAGAGAATTATCACGTTGGGCAGTTCAACAACGTCAACTTCGAGTGATATAGATCAATGATTACCAATTTCTCTTAACCGAAATCGGTAATGGAAACGATCGGAGAAAGACCCTTAATGAAAAGCCAAGTTCCTATGAAGCTTATGTTTCATCGAATCCAATACTTGACCCCGTCTGAACAAAACTTTAAAAAAAATCCCAGCATCCACAGACAGAGCGTCTCTGGTGGAAGACACCTAACCTATATATATTCAATATTGTTATTGTTGTTGTGATTATTGTTTTTGTGTTATTGTTTCGCACCAAGGTGGAGCGGTTTTTTTTATGGTACCGCTGACGAAGCAACTTCGACCAAATGCCACCAAAAGGTGCGATAAACGGAATAACGCAGAATAATATTTATGATCGCAATGATATTTTTGCCGACCCGATGTTATTTATGTGATCGCGATTGAGTGAAGAAGATGCGCGCAGCGCGCAGGATATGATATCGTCTCGACCGACAAGAACGCACCAAGGGGGATACCAACTGATGATGGGGAATTCGAAAAAGCATATTTTGAGGAATATTTCTCGCATCCGCCCGAGTCGTCGTCGTCGAAGCGTTTCTAAAATGAGTTTTTATATTAATTCTGAATTCGTGAGAAGGTGATGACAAAAATGCATGATATTTTTCTCTTCATATAATATGTAAGCCTGCGTCTCAGCCTTCAACTTAATTCTGAACTTGCAAAACAAAAAACCCAACAGAATAAATAATAAAAAAAGAAATATTTATTTCCACCTCGAAATGAACAACTGTCAAATGCATAATAAAATAACAAGAAGTTAACGCCCCCGCATTTAATCGACAAACAAATGATATAAAATTTATATTTGAAATTATAATTTGGTTTAACGAAAAACACCTGAGAACCCGCAGGCGACACTACCGCCACCGACCGTCCACCGTGTTGTCGTCGTTATTCTCAGTTTGAAGTGCATTTGAGGATATGTGAGGGAGTGTGTCTTTTTTAGAGGGTGTCTTTTGGCCTAGCTGTATCTCTGTTTATGTTTATTCACCCCCACGAATGGCAAATTGGAAAAAGAAATTAAAAATTTATTTTCAAGGGGATGATGATGAAATATACTGCCTGTTTATGATGAGGTGGTGGTTGAAGGTTGAAGGTGAGTGCGAAAGGCGGTGGTGCTGATATTGGTGATGGTAGTGTTTTGTTGGTTAAAAAAATAAATAAAATTGGAAGTGGCTATGTAGAACGTTTTTTTAATAGCTCATCGAAGTCGACTGTTTTTTACTGCCCTGGGGCACTAAATTTACTTCAATATGTTTGGAGTTTTTGAAGAACACACGTTTGTGGGAAGTCAAGCATCAGCAACAAGTTATTGAGTCTGGCCTAACTTATGGGCGGATTTGGAGCAATGTTCACTGCGTAATAAATAAAATAAAATAAGGGATTTTTTTTTTAATTGATTTTGATATTGAATGAGTGTTGGTGACAGAAGTTATAACCTTCAAGGTGTTTACCTACTTGTATTTTCAAAGTTGGATGGCTTATGCCTATAACAGGTTAATTTTATAAGGAAACTAGTGAACTAAAAATATTTAAAAAAAGAACGATTTTTGAAATTTATTTTGTAAACAAGACTATCGGTTTTTAATTTTAATAAACGGCGCATTTTGAAATTGTGGTAAAATTCACATTTCTTTGTTTTAACTTTCTCGTTACTTTTTTCTTTTGAAAAACTTAGTGTAAGTTCTCATTTTCGTGAGTTTTGCTATGTAAGGCAAAGCAAGTGTATTGAGCATAAGTCATGTGGTTAAGAAGTTATGAAAATATTGTTGGTACATAATTTTTTAAAATGCTCCGATATTATTCAAAACTTAAATATTTGTTTTCGAATGAGTGTTCAAATGTTTGCTTAGTTGTATTAACTTTCAACTTCATCTTATAATATGTCGCGTTTGTCTAAGTAAAGATGCAACATAGTTTTAAAATTGGCAAGTTCGAAACAACTTCGGTCATCTATACATCTCCGTAGTTCAACTGGTCATTTGGAAATGGTGTTTGTATTTGTGCACTCGAATGAAACTTGCATTAGATATAATATCAGATACTGTATAGACCTTAGTTTATAACATCAAAGCTATTCACAATAAGGAGTATTAATTATTTAAGCCATATTAAAACTACTGACAAAGAAATTAATAAAGCAACATGCTTGAATTTTTGAATTAAAACTGATGCATAATGTTATGTTTCAAGGTTCGATAAGTGACTAAGAATTAAGCTTGGCTTTTTAAAAAGTACTTGTTTGATCAAAATGACATTAGAAAAAAAGAACACATTTTTACATAAATTATTTTTTTCTTTTTATTAAATTGTGTGTAGTATTGTATTTTCATTTTAACATTCAAAAACTGTGTTTTTATCATATAGGTCATTATACTTAAGTTTTCGGTATATTTTTTAAACATGGTAAATATATTAGGACTTTATCAGTATTTTCACACAATGTTAACATTTCTGTTTCTAACTGAATAATTTACGCAAACAAAAATTGAAAAATATGTTTTAAGTCCGGTACATTTAGTTAACTTGTTTTTAGCTTTTCATTCCGAATGATTAAATTAAAATAAATATAATAAAAAGGTACGTTTTAAGTCACATTTCACTGACGACAACGTGTACGTTAATTATCTAACAAGAAAACACAAATTTTACTGATTTTTTAATTGGACTTCCCGAGTCGAAATTTTGGCCCTATTTTCGTCCCCAAAATCCAGGTTCTCTGAGGTTCAAAGAGATTGAAAAGAGGATCACTTTCTGCTAAAATGTTGCTCCTCATTTGAACCTACAAGTGGCAGTTATCGGACAAAATACGATGTTTAGGATCAAATGAGGACGACAGAAAAAAGCCTCTTTGTTCATTTACTCTCTCTCTTTCTTTGTCTTTCTCTTTTACTACTTTATTATACTCTCTCTCTCTCTCTTTCTTCTTTTATTTTCTCTATCTCTCTTTCCTACTTGCTTTTCCCTTTCTCTCTCACTCTCTTTCATTTTATTTATTAGGAATCTTTTTAAAATAAAATAATTTATATTTTAATGTTGGCCTTTTTTTATACATTAAACAAAACAGTTTGTATTAACATTAGTAATTAATAAAAGGAATAATTCTTCGTCGAAATTCTTCGTCGTCGTTGTCGTCGTCGGAGTCGCTGTCCTCGTTCGTTGGTGTCGTCGACTTTACTAGCTACATCGTTACCATTTTCACTATCACCATCTCCATCCTTGTCATTTCCACCATCATTGTTGTCATTGTCATCATCTGTTTTGACAACAACAGTGACTGCAGGAAAAAAAGCAGGTACACGACCAGGTAGGCCTATTAAGTATGAAAAGAGGACGATATCTATTTTCTATGTTGATAAACCTTCTTTTAGGACGAAATAAGGTTCACAAAATATGCGTAGAAAAACGGAAAGAATTCTAAAGATTCATGTAGCACGAAATGAGGACCATGAAAAATCGTTTAGGATGATATGAGGTTCATTTTGCTGTATGTAGGAGCAAATGAGGAGAAAAGATCCTTTTTAGGATCAGAATAGGGCCAAAGTTTTGACTCGGGTTAATAATTAATTTAGCACTTAAAGGGGTCATCCCATGTGATGGGTTCAAAAAAACGATTTTTTTTTTCATAAATTGCTAGTTTAATATGTCTAGAATACGGTAGTAAAGGGATTTTTCAAAATTCGAAGTCGTTTTAAAGGTACAGCACGTCCATGGAAAAATATGGGGTCAAGTATCTTACATATGTACATCGGCGATGGTGACAGTAAAACTTACAAAGGGATCCTAGATGCTAAACCGTATGGAGATACTGTAGTTATAAATAAATATGGGATGCCCTATAGGCCGCGAAGCCCATACTTATGTTGAGAAACGTGATGAAAAGCGAATCTCACGTTCTGAGCGGCGCGTAAGTGATGTCGTTAAACATCCAGAATTGATTCAAGAGCTGAACAATCTACTTTGAAAGAGTTTCAAGAAGAAGCGGAAGGAATACTCTATGGACCAGGCATCGCCGATTGAAAGGTAAGTTGATATTTTCATAGTTAAGAGGACTTGAAACTTTAAACGAGTTTTTCTCAAATCTGTGTTTTTCAAACTTTCCTCCATCGTATCCCAAAAACGGCTTGACCGAATGACTTGAAATTTGAAAGGTTGGATTCAGCACATGTAAACGCATAGAATGAACTATCGACAAGCAAAAATTCCAAAAATTTCGATTTTTTTATAGCAAAAAAAAACAAAAAAAAAAACGCAAAATTCGCGACTTTTTTTTCAAATGTTTCCCAAAAGTTCAATTTTTGGTATATTCATTTGATGATATTTCATTCCATGCATTTAGGCTCACAGATTAAAACGCCGTTTACTTTTTTTGTTTTAGATTAAGATAAGCCAATCAGCCGGAATCGTGGAGGAAGTGCGAGCCCATTTTTTCGAGGTGGAGTTGTTCATACCAGTGTAACTCGTGTTCTTTACAATAATTTTAATTCAAATTTTATATTTATACTGTCGAACTATGTTAATAAATGATAATAAACTTAATAAAGTTGTATCTATTTACTGGTCGTAAAAAAAATCCTAAAAATTCCTTAAAATACAGGCCGTCACATGGGAAGACCCCCTTAAACTAAAAAATTTTAAATACACTTTCACTTTCAGGTAAATCAAGCAGCGATGAATGCTTCAAAATTTTGCTGCTGACTCAAAAATTGTTTAAATTTGTAATTCATTTAATTCGTCATCTAATGAGCGGGGTATTTCATTCCACGATAATATCGAAAAAGTCTCCAGTACGAACTTTTGTAATGGTTTCGGCATGAAGCCAAAAATAACTATAGATTTCAATACATGACATTCCAATACAGTCATCGTCATCTTTAAGTTTTTACTTGATTAATATTAATAAGATATTTGAGCTCACATTCATTACGAAATGTTTCAAATAATTATTGGTGAGTTAACACGCCTTCTAAGCTAAGGCCAAAGTGATGGGATTTAACTAAAGTTAGTTTGATTTCAAAATTAAACTTTAAAATAACAAAAATTTATGATTTAAAAAAAGATTAAAAAAAACAAATTTCCTTACGTTTCAGTTTTTTTTTGGTTTTCTGCAGGTAAAAACTTATGTTTAATAGCTGAAACAATTTCTCTTTGTTATTTGTCACTTAATTCAAAAATTAATAATAATAATAATAATAATAATAATAATAATCACTACATAGTATAAAACAAAGTCGCTTTTTCTGTCATGTGTCATGTTGTATGTCCCTATGAACGCTTAAATCTTTAAAACTACGCAACGGATTTTGATGCGGTTTTTTTTAATAGATAGGGTAACTCATGAGGAAGGTTTTTATGTATAATATCATCCATTAAATAGTGGACAAATACTGTTATTTTTGAGGTTTCTAATGTGATGTCGCAAATAATTACATTTTTTCCGCTTACATTGCAAACGCAGGCTGAATCCTACGAGATTTATCAAAATAACAAGAAAGCTGTGAACGTTGTATATAAAGATATTCTGTAATATATTAATTATTGTTGTAAAATAAATAGGTAAAATTTATAAAAAAAGTAAAAATGTAAAAAAAAGTAAAAATGTTAAAAAATTGTAAAAATGTAAAAAAAAAGTAAAAATGTAAAAAAAAGTGAAAATATTGTGTATAAAAGATATTCCAAAGATAAGGAAAGGGGAATTGTTTTAAGTACTCCAAAAACGCGTGCGGGCTACGGCCAGTAAATGAATAAATCAAATCTACTGGATTGATTTTATCATTTTTTCAGTGAGTTACATATTTTAAACCCGTGCAAAGCCGGAGCGGGCCGCTATGTTTTTTTATAAACAACGTTCACAGTTTTTCTGTAGCGTATTTAGTATATCAGCATTGCACCCGTGTGAAGCCGGGGCGGGTCGCTAGTAATAATAATAATAATAATAATAATAAAAAAAAACGTTTCAAAAGTAAACGTAAGTATAAGACACTATATCATTTAAATGAACACCACGCGAATTGTTACAAGCATCGATTCTTTTGAGTTAATTGTTGACCATTTTTTGACACATATTGGGCTGTATCTCAAGCATAACTTGATGAATGTTGGTTTTTAAGTGTTTAGGAGTTAAGGGTTTATCTGCATAAACACGGTCTTTCGCGTAGCCTCCAGCGGTGTCAAATCGCATGATCTTGGTGGTCAGTTGATATCGCTACGTCGAGAAATTACGCGGCCAAGAAATGTCTCTTGCAATAAAGCCTTATTCGCTCAAGATGTGTGGCATGTGGCACCGTCTTATTGAAACCATACATATTTTCCAAGTCGTATTCTTCAATAGCAGGCAAAAAAAGTAAGTTTTCATATGAGCATAACGCTCCGAATTGACGGTGACAGTCGTTCCATCGTGGTTTTCGAAAAAGTAAGGTCCAATCACACCTACTGACCAAATAGTGACGTTTTGTGGATGTAATGGCCTCTGTTCAATGTCTGTCTGTCTGTTCATAATCTCCTCTCAAGGCACGATAAGTGGCTGTGACAGAATCACCATTTTTGTAGTAGGTTTTAACAATTTGTATGCGTTGTGCGATAATTGAGCCATCTATTTTCGTAAATGCCAGACTTTCAACTGAAAAAAAAAATGGTTTAACAACTTAGTTTGATAGATGACAAATTTCAGCCCTATACTTTTCAAACCGAAAAATGGATAACCGTTTACATATAGTAACGTGATATCAAATTGTTATATAATATGCTATACATATGTATGCAACGAAAAATAATGGTTTTGATAATTTTGAAACAAATTGAAGTAACGGTTTTTTCACAAAAAATAAAAACCTTCAATTATTTTGGCAAACATTGAAAATGTTGCTTTCAAACTAACTTTACCTTACAAAAATATTGTTTTTAACATTTATTAAAATTTTTAAAAAATCCAATTATCAGTTTTTATACAAAAAAAGAATCTAAAAAAATAAAAAATTTGTAAAAACTGATGTTTTATTCCAATATCTCCAGAATAAATGAAGATATTGACTTGAAGATTATTGTATTCTATGCAAATGTACTTGTTAATGTTAGATATTGTTCTTAGAAAAATCCAAAACCCAAACTTTCAAAATGTTTAACTAAAACTAAAAAACAAAACTAATTTTCAACTAAAAATGTCCCAAACAAAACCAGACATTGAAATCAAACTTATTTTGTTTGTTATTTTTTTTTTTTTAATTCAATTTACAATGTTTCTTACAAAATTAGAAAACCTGCACAAACAACTAAGAACTGGTTAGAGAAGGTTTTCGACTTCCAACTTTTGTATCTTATACAAAACGTTTCTATGAATATTTTGTTAAGAAATATAGACTGATGGGCATGAATTGGAGCTTATCACTATGGGTCGCATCCCAGCCCCTTTAAAACTAAAATCTACGAACATTTTTTTATCAACCAAAAAACCTGAACAGTGTTTTTTTAGCTTGAATATTTTAAAAACACAATAATATACAAAGAATGAAGTTCTTGCTAAACTATAGAAATTTCAAAATAAATCCTAAAAGACGAATATTTTTTGAACAAACAATAATATTCATTTTGGACTATTTTTGAGCTTTGCACTATAATTGTTTTTAAGTTATAAGGAAAACAAACACTGCAAAATGTGTTTTACAAACTTTTTGAAATTTCTTAAATAAATATAAATTACAAACAAATATCAGTTGCATGTTTTCATGAAGACTTATTTATGGGAAGTTTTCAGTGTGCGTCGCATTTAGTCTTTTTTTTAATTTACTTATTTCGAAAATTTTTACAATTCGAATTTCTTAACTCAAATTAAGTTTTTATTTTTGGAGTTTTAACTAAGATGCAACTGATATTATAAGAAACAAAAACAACTTAAAAACAAATAAAGGTGCAAAAGGCCTTTGAGGCTTGAAAAGTTATGTTATTAGCAAATATTTTTCCATAATAAAATAAAATAAAACTATTTTACTCATTTATCTACACAAAAATTTAAAAATACACCGGTACAAATCAATATCTTCGTACCCCCCTTGTATTCACCTTATCCATAAAAATAGGTTAATATATTTCTTCTTCAATCCACCTACATACCTCCCTAGCTTAACAACTGATATATGAACTTCTTCATAACTTAAAAAAGAACTAACTATCAAGCTATAACAAAAACTATCACTACACCACAACATAAAACTCATGCGATTTCTATCAACAAAAGTAGGTGTGGCTTAATTCACTGAACTCAGCGAAAAAATTTCCCCTTTTATTTATCGAACTTTAACTTCATTGTGTGTAATGTGTATATTTTTGTTTCCCTCTCATTGAATTATTTTTCTCTCAAGATGGTTATAGCCATTTCTACTACCATTTTTATAAAAACTGACTCAACTCATTTTCTTTCATGCAATATAAAATTAAGTGAGTTATATTTTGGGAGTTTTGAGTTATTTTTCATGATATTCGAATTGGAGGTGGTGCTGTGGTGGTAGTGGGCGAAGTTCAAAAAAGGTTTTTGTTTTGTGATTGAGTGTATTGACTTCTTTTTGTAACTTAATTTTAAATGTTTAATCAAACATCGTTTACAGGTGCTTGAATGTAGGTTCAAGAAACAACTTTACTTAACTTTAAAGTAACATATACCTGCCTTACCCGTGTAAGAAAATAACACGTGTATAGTATCAACCTAATGTTTAAGCTTACCTTAGTGAACCTATACTATACATATATTTAGTTATCTAGAAAGATACTTTGATATCAAAAGTAGTTAGACATAAATATTTTTGAATGCTTTAACCAACTCTATCATGCACTTGGTATAGATATATGTGGATGCTTATTTACCCATAACTTACCCCACATTTGACAAATTTTATCATTTCGTCTTGTTGCCTTATGTACATAACCTTAATAAAACAAAAGAAAATTTATTAATTTATTTATGTGGGTTTTGGTGGTGGGTAATAAATTTTCCACCCTGGGCGTTGCAGTTGTCCAGCAAGAAAGCAGCAAGCAGCCGTCGGAGTGGCGGCGGCGTCTCTCATAAATGAAGCAATATCTACTCAAGTCTATCTTTATATGTACCTATATGTAGCTATAGGTATATAAACAGATAAATGTCTGCTAATTAAGAAAACTAGACGCACAATTTTCAAAATGCACATAAATGCGGCAAAAACCATCATCCCTGTCCTATCCTATGTCCACCCACTATACCCACATCCCTTTTCCGGTCTATGTGTCGTCGAGTTGTATCGTTAAGGGACAAAAATACCACCATTACTCTATCTATACCTATGTATACATATCTACCTAGCGCTAACCTACTAAAGTATTCTTTCTAGACTTTGGCATAAAATGAGCAAAATGAGTTGATATTATCCTCCGCATCTATATAGAGCCATTAATTTTGGGGGAAAAGACGACATTTTATTTATAACTCGTCTCATGCTTGTCTTGATGGTTTTTGTGCATTAAGGGGTGAATTTTTAATTATTATATTTCTTTTCTTCTTCTAGCTATATCCGTATCCTTTTTTTTGTTTTTTCTCTACTGTATACCTATACTTACATCTGTAGGGTATCTTCATCAAGCGCAAAAATGTTTTGTTGTTGTATAAATTTATATTATTTTGTTTGATACAGAATTAAGCAAGCAACTTAACAATAAGCTATTCCACCCACGAATATTGAAAGGCAAGTTAAATACAATACTTTCATTTATAAACTCAAAGCACAAACAATTCTATGGAGCACATCATCAAAATCTGGTGTCTTCTTTAGAAATATCTACGTGGATGATGAGTATCTTTTTTCTTTAAATAAAAATCTACAGGAGGTATATTGTTTTGAAAGTAAATAAATAGCGAAGTTTAAGAGGGTCAATATTATGGTGGTTGCTTTTTTTCTTGTTTTTTTTTTTAATTATAAAATTAAGGGGAAGTAATTATAACTTTGTCCTTTTTTTTATAAATCAAGTCATTGTTTGCATTATTTATATTTAAAAATATTGAGTTAAGGTCCACAATAAATAACGAGTCGCCATTATATCTTATCAATAAATAGCAGAACTTGAAATTACTTACAAAAGTTTTCTTGTATTGCTAAGATTTAAAATTTAAACACCCACAAATTAAATGAAGGTAAAGAAATAAAATTAATTAAAATGCATTCAATGGAATTTATAAATAAATACGGGTTGCTTCTGCAAATGTTTTGTATAGGGTCCGCCATCTAACGTTTTTTTTTCAATTAGTGCTTATTTCGTAAATGGTAACACTTAGCTGTTTTTATTTTTGATTTAAAAAAAAAATATTAATTATTTTTTTCGAAATTCGATATCTCAAAAACGGGCCATCATTTTTTTAGGAAATTGGAATGTAAGAGATATATTATTAAGTTCTAAGAAACTTTATACTAAAAATATTTTTAAACTCATATTGAAAAATTTAATATATACAAAATTTATTAATTAAAAAAACCACTCTAGCGATTTTCAAATACAAATTTTGAAAAATAAATCAAATTTCATTTAAATGTATATTTTTAAATCTTAAAATATAAGAAATATTTTTAAACAGACTCTTTGGATGCATACAAGTTCGTGCGACCTAGTCGCGCAATTTATTTAAATTAATTCAAAGACTTTTTGGTTGTATGTTCTTTAATTAAATTCAAAATAACTTTTCACAAATTATAACAGTTTTTCGAAAAAATCGTGGGCTAAACCCTTGTCGAAAAAAAGGAGTATTTTCAGACCTATTTAAAACCCAATCGAGATACACATCAAAAGAAAGGTATTTTATTGCTCTACCCCCAACTTCAAACCAAAAGCAAAAAAAATGTTATGTGGAAGGTTGACCATTCTTGTACCATCAGATATCATTAAAAATCTAAAACTGTACACCATTTATGATTTAAAAAAAAAATTTGACTTAAGAAACCAAGGTATATAATCTGTTAAAGATATTATGTGCATTTTTGAACAGAATAATTGTGAAGACCGAGTTCAAACAACATGCATTTGAAGCAGTTTCTTTCTGCAATTTTTTTAAGAATGAAGTATGCAAGGATTCAATCCAACACTATATCGTTGCTTCAATCTATAGTAAAACGACGATTAAACAATGTTGCTCTCTGGGACGTATACGTAACTTTTATATGTAATTAAATTTAAATCAAATGTTCCATTGTCTATGTATGTTATGTTTTATGTATATACAATCACAAAATTATACTACTCATAAAAATTGATTGGAACAACGCCTTCTTGGTCAGCTAGTAAGATATATCTAAGTGTGTAAGAAAGACTTTTTAATTTCGTCGGAATGTCCAGTACATTATGTGCGTATTAAAATTCTATGTGGCTTTCGATGTTTGACATTTTCAATTGAAAAACTAAAGTATAATGAGAGTAAAACAACTTTACTGTCTACAAGTGAACCTCCCCCCCCCCCATATCTCCATTTAGTATGTTCATATTAATATTCACGTTTCACGCATTTGCTATCAATCAACTATGTCACCTTTATAGGGTATAAACTAGAGCTCTAACATTTGTTGTAGTTCACTTATCTTTTTTAAAGATTAAAACACACATTTTTACACAAGCTAATAAAAACTTGAATTACGCTCTACTTATCTCATTTTGTACATATGTATGTAGGTACTTTTAAAAAAGTAATAGGGTTTTTGCAAAATTAAAATTCAAAACGTGTAAAATTGAAATGATTAAATTCCAAAAAAATGGAAACTTTTATTTATAAAGTAGATCACCATTACTTTTCTCATATCTACTTACTTACTTTTTGACTGTAGTGTTAGTATATATAAAAGTTAAAAAAGCCATAATTTAACAAAAATTTCAATTCAAAGCCACAATTCGCACCATCGCATATCACATTTAGTTCCCACCTGCCGCCCGCAGAAACAACAAAAATTATGTGTACCTCAAGATATCAAATGAATCTAATTTCGCATTTATATGGCCAGAATTTTAAGTAAGTAAGTTATATTATATTTTTCTATGAATAAAATAAATTACAAAAAAGAATATATATACGATTGGACTCATAAATAATTTTGCACCAAGCTTTTAATACGCAAAGTGAAAGGCTTGTCGTTGCCGCCGACTGACGACGACCGACGCCACCACCACCGCTATACCGCACGCCGCATGCCGCACATCCTTTACGGCATAATCAGCATTGAAATTGAGGTGAAATTGGTCACTTGACATTTTAACCAAAGGTAAAGGTATATATTTTATACCCAAAATAAAATATATAAATACAAAAAACACACACTTTCAACTCCCCAACGATGATGAAGAGAGGTGCAGGGGTGCTGTAAAATAAAGGGCAGAAAAAAGGAGACCGAGGGGATGTATGTAAGTATTTTCAGTTTTTCACATGAAAGATAGTATGAGATTACATTTGCATCAATGCCGCATTCACAAGGACAAATTCAAAATGGGATTTAATCAGAAAAATATATACCCTTTTGGCTGCCCAGTTGTGGGACCCTTTGTGCTCAATGGTTGACCAACTATACACATATGTATATACATTCTATATAGGATATGATGGTAAGAGGGGTGTGGGTGTAGTTAATCCGTTCCTTTGGCGATACGATGCGATGTGAGTCCTGACAGTTTTTCATATATTTAAAATTTTCTGTTGACGCTTTTTGAATGCATTTTAGCGTAAACTCCAACACCGGATGCGAATCCAATTATGCAACTCTCTTCCGGTCATAAAAGGCCAAGTCCTTTATAAAAATTAATTGAAAATTTTGCATTGCCTTGGGATTTTTTTTTTTTTTTTTTTAATTTCATTCATACTATGCTCGTATATAAATGTACATATGTATGTATGTAAAATAAAGCAAAAAATAATTAAGTTTTTCTGATTTATTCACAGTAATTTAACTTGTCCACGTATAAAAATGATTGAATTATAGAAACAAAAAGCATCCATTTTTTTCTTTTCTATATATTCAAGTGTGGTGAGGTAGATCATAAAAAATAATCCTTGGGAACACAAACACCTGATTGAAATCGTGTTTTATTGTTATGACAGCATGTCACTTTAATATGAGTCCTATAAAAAGGATGTCCTTATTCGTATAAACCAGTTTGAATTCAGATTGCTATTATTTTAAAAATATATACAAAAATGCTATTGTAAAGGGTGGTTAAATTTTAAAGGCCGATGTTGAATGTGAACCACATCTAAATGTCAAGTTTTTTTTCTCACTTTCAAAATAACTCAATTTGAACTATGGATAAAGATACACAATTGAATAATATTATTCAGGATTTTTATGAAAATGAGCTTTCAAATCAAAATGCATACCTATCGTAAACTTCGTGATTTTTCGTCGTCCAAATGTGCATACAATCGAAAAAATTTGTGCAAACCGAGTCTGTAGGAGATCTGAAAACACTAGTGCATGCTTGGAATGCTCGTACTGCATAAAATATTGCTGCTATTGACGGTAGTGTGGCTGAAGAGCCGTCCACTTCAACTCGTCGTCATGTCCAACAACTGCACCTCTGAAGCACGTCGTTGAAGAAGATTATGAATAAAGACTTGCATTTACACACTAAAAAGGGGCAATTGACTCAAGAACTTAAGCCTCTTGAATATTTCAAGCGTCGACAATGGTCAGAATGGTGGCAAGAAATGGCAACAGTGGATGATCAATCTTCGAAGCAAATCATCTTCAGTGATGAGGCATACTTTCACCTCAGTGGATTCGTCAATAAGCAGAATTGACGCATTTGGGCGAATGATAATCCAAGAGTGATTGTCGAAAAACCAATGCACACACAAAGAGTGACTGTATAGGCTGGTGTCATCATCGGGCCGTATTTTTCCAAAATAAGGCCGGTCAGTCAGTGAATGTGAATGGTTTTCACTATCGTAAGATGATAATGAACTTTAAATGGCCCGAATTGGAAGATAAGGATGTGGACGATGCCATTTGCCTCACAGCTTACGAAACAATGTCACTTTGTCAACAAATTCAATGACCTTGTTATGTCAATTGGCCACCAAGATCTTATGATTTGACACAGTTGGACTTCTTTCTTTGAAGTTATTTGACAGAAAAGGTGTACGTCAATAAGCCATCAACAATTCAAGTTCTAAAGGATGAAATAATTCGGCGCATTTACCCGAACCCGAATTAATCATCAGCGTAATCGAAATTTGAACCTTCGGATGGAGCTGTGGCACTGAGGTCGTGGCCATTTGGCCAAATTACAAACAAAAATTAAATAATTTATGTTTTATTCAAAATCAACATCGGCCCTTAAAATTTAACCACCTTTTAAATAAGAAACTAGCAAGTTTTAAACTAAGAACATTATGTCGCAATATTTTTGGAGAAACTATGTATGTATGTTATAAATAAATTTTGAAAATATTTGATTGATTGAATAATATTGGGAATATATTACAATTTAGGGATATTTATTCCAGACGCTAATAGCTTTAAAAAAATGATGGTTGTGCAAAATATTTCTGTAGCTTTTGTATTCAGCGAAAACTGTTCATATGAATACAAGTAAGAACAGAGCACCTCTTCGAAAGTTGTGTTTGGTTCAGGTATTCCTACTTGTTTATATGACCAATTTTTGTTGTTACCAATAGTTTCCAAAATTTAAAGAAAAATTCGTTGCGTGTTACAGTTTGTGAAAATTGATGAGTTTTAGAAACAAAATTTTAATTTTTCTCACGAAAATAAATTTAGTAAATAATTCAAAATAAAATTTCAATATTTTCTGTTTTAAAAATTAATAAATTAATATGGACTTTTTCATAATGCATTGGACGTTCTTGAATCTTATGTGGTTTCGTGCCGATTTTCTATAGGCTTTGTCTTTTTTGTTCTTGTGTCATAACCTGCATAGTCACATCCATAAATGCCTCAGTGGATACGATAATAAACTAACTCCCATGTTCCGAATTTCGATCAAAAGTGAATTGAAATCACTTTTCAATTTCACGTGAAATGAAATTGCATGTTCTTCAATTCGATCGTTTTCGAAAACTTCGAAATTACTTCGAGTTGTCAGAACTGAAGGATCATCCATTTTTATTTTGATTCTGAAGTAAAATTTTTGCTGTTTTGAAGATGGATGCAATATTATTGGCAATTTTAAGTGAAAAAAGGAAGCAGAATTCAAGAGAAAAAAATAAGAAGACGAATTTTGCGAGACAAATCAAATATATTGGATTTATCTGACACAATGTAAGTGTGTGAAAATTATGTAGAATTGTTCTGATAAATAAAGTAAATTCTTGATTTCCGCTTTCATTGTAATTTTAGATTAAGCAAAGACGCTTTTTTATATGTTCTAAGGGAAATAGAACCTTTAATAATATCTTCATCGATTTCTTCAATTCAAAAACTGCAACCCTCCGATTCCTAGCAGAAGGAAGCTATCAAAGATCAATTCACAGAAATAGAAAATGTGATTTGAATGCGTTCAAAAAATGGAACAAACTGAAATATACAGAACATCCATTTGCATGTTCGAAAATCCAATTCACGATAACGAATTGTGAAACACCCAAATTCACTTTGTGAGGGTGTTTTAAATTTCTCAACTGGGGTATGCTCACTGTGTCCAGGGTTAGTTAAATAAAACACCGAAATTTAACATCAATAGGTCTTTGTCTTTATTTGTCATTAACTTTATATTATTTTGAATTTATTTCATACAGTCGGTTAACATTCTTTTTTTGTTTAATTCTGATTTTCGTAATAATTCTTCTCATTCCATTCTCGGCTTGCGCCACGGGTCCGATGTAGTCTACGCGATAGGTGTCGGTCAGCAGGCGGCGCGGGGCACGTCTCTTCCGTCGATTCGGTCAGGACTGGGGTAATCGCCGTTACGCGAGTGAATTGCCTCTTATCGTGTGTAAAGCACGCCCGTAACTGGTAAATCACAGCCGAAACTGGTAAATCACAGCCGAAACTGGTAAATCACAGCCGGAACTGGCAAATCACAGCCGAAACTGGTAAATCACAGCCGAAACTGGTAAATCACAGCCGAAGCTGGTAAATCAACTAAACTTGAATATTTCACGAGAAGCCCCTTACCTCTGGTGGGGGGAAGCCTCTGTTAATATCCAACTTACTTACCACTGATCCTTGCTTAGCGGCGATCGAAGTCCAACTGGTTCCTGCTCCGTGAGTTCAGGCGTATTTATAATATGCGCGGTCTGGTTCCCTGCTTCTATTTCCTTTTTGTTGGTCATGTTCGGTTCTACTAGGCAATCTTTTGGTAACAACCTAGTGTGAATTATATCCTTGCAAATGACAAAATAACCTTTGCAAATTAATGTCACCTAGTTTTGGCCAAGTTGAACTGAGTGTGAACTCAATGCTCGGTGTAGTGACAGAACGCATGTAATTTGTTCGTGTTTTCGTTGTAGATTTGTAATGCGTCATTACAACTTTCGCAAAGTGTATTCACAATAAGTGAAATGCAGAACATGGGCATAAATGTCCATTTTTAAGGTGATGACCAATACGAAGAGCATAGAGACCGACAATTACATACATTTAAAACAAAGGCATGGTGTGGTTTGTAGGCTTGTGGAATCATTGATCCATATTTCATGTCATGTCCAACATTAAACATGAGTTGTTCTTTTAACCTATTATACAAATTTTAATACCAATAATCTAAAAGTCAAAAACTTTTCCGATTTTCAGAAAATATAGGCTTAATTTTTCCACACTGCTGCACCGCTCTACAGGTTGCAATATTCAGAATTATCTCTTTTACCTACAAATACACGTGATATTTTTACTTTTGCTATCAATTTCTTATCAAATTCTGTTGCTTCTGCTTCATCCTTAAAATGTGTTTAAGCTTTAAAGACTTTTTTCCTGATTATGTCAAAATAATTGTCAAACTTTATGTAAAAAAAAAACCGATAGATTCTTCGTAATTCAAACTTAAGATTTCTTATAGCTTCTAAAGGGTCCGCCAAATAATTTTCTTTTTTTTTTAAACAGGGCGCAAAACATCGAGTGCAGCTTCGGATGTGTGGCACGTATCGCCGCCGTCCTGTTAAAACCAAATGTTGCCAATATCCTCTTCTTCAATTTTTGTGAAATAAAATTCATTCAACATGGCCCGATAACGATCGCCATTGACTGTAACGGCCACTCCTTGCTCATTTTCGAAAAATGGAACAATTATGCCTCTTTACCAAAATCCGCACCAAACACTGACTCGTTTTGGGTGTATCGGCTTTTCAATGTATGCGTGCGGGTTCTCTGTGCCCCAAATGCGACAATTTTGCTTGTTTACATACCATGCAAAGATCAAAATGAGCTTCATCTGAAAAGATGATTTTTTTTGGCAAAATCGGCATCTTCTCTAAGTCGATCGCAGGCAATATTTTCCAGCGTTGTTCAAGCGTATACAATACACAACCATATTCGTTCAGCGGAAGGATAAAACTAATTATCTGTCAAATCAGACACCAACTAAGTGTTACCATTCCCGAAATAAGAACTAGTTGAAAAAAAGCGTTTGATGGCCGACCCTATATATTTTTTTAGTGAAACAGAATATCATTGGAATGATTTTTTCTGTTTTCTTTCAAAAAGTAATCAATTCGTACGAAAAATTAAATTTCATAGAAAAAATATCCGTTTGAAAAGTAAGGATTTTAACCTTTTTCCCTAAAACTACTCTACGCTGGGTAACTCTTCAAAGTAAACTACTGCAATCAAGGATTTTTGTATGTTTTTTTTTCTGGTCGTTATAACTGGCGCCTTTTAATAAAATCGGTGACTATACCGCGCTTATTATATTATTTAGTCCTATGCCCCCTACTTGAGACTTGAAAATATTTGTCTATTCTATTATTTCTCTAAAGCAGAAGAAATCTTGATAATTCTTTATCGGCACAAAATGCTATTACTTATACCTTCTTAACTACCCAATAATAACTTGAAAACTCATTTAATTCTTAAAGAAAAACCTGCACGGGATATAAATTTCATTTTGCTATAAATAAAGGAAGTTCCCCCAGGAAAAATATTATAACAAACAAAACAAAATATTTTGTATTGTTTTCAAATTCATAACCGCAATTAACTCCTTTAGTGTTAATATCCGACAACGATATAAATACCTCATCATCATCATCATCGTTCTTTAAGGGTATTGTTCTTCCTATATAGAAATAAATAGAGGTATAAATACTAATTTTTCATGCTCACTGAACCTTAAAGCCAATTCAACAGTAAAAATATATCGATTCAAAACCCAAAACAAAAAGTTGAAAAATCAAGATAATAGTCCTTTCTGATGTTTAAACTCATAACAAGCCTTCCGTTTTTCGTCTCCCGTCATCGGTCGTTGAAGAGAAGACTTTTAGTCAAATATTGAAAAGCCAGCACAAGTCAAGCTGAAAGCCCAAAAAACCAAGTCATCTAAGATACACCATACCACCACACCACAAAATATACCAACAACAATAAAAACACTGAACTGAACTTCTCTGTAGACTCTCGTACTCTCGAACTCGAACAATTGTCGGATCAGGATAAGTAAGGCATATACATACAACACACACACACACACACACAGTGGGGCAAAAATCCTTGAAGCAACTTAAATACCGGAAACAATTAATTCCACTTGAATTAACATATATAGGTACAATTCAGGAGCCAGGAGGCAATTAAATTTTCTGTCTAAAATTACTTATTATACACGCAAGACATGACTTTCATCGCCTCTGTCTAATGTATGTACATAGGTAGGTTCGGTACTGATAGATACATAAATATATTTGTATATGAAAATAGAATAGACGCAGCCAGACATAACACCCTGCAAACCCAAACCCATACCCATCCCGCACTTATAGTAATTTCTCTCCTAAAAGTGTGGTGTAATCTAAGCCTCAAGTTCTTCGTATAGTCGTTAACAATAAAGAAAATGATTTGAACAAAGGACGTGTTCTTAAAGAGTGTTTCTCTATTGCTGTTTATAGGCAAACCCCTTTTACGTTATGAAAATTTTGATACTCCATGTAAAGCCAAGTCAAGCCAAAATTATAACCTCCCCATTTTATAAGCATAAAGTTAATTATTTACGGGCAAGCAAATCAAACTGATACTCAAACTTGAAGCCTTTTATTCACCCACACTCTTATTTTATGCTATAAGAACATCATGTAAGCAATTGACTTTCTCCATCAGCCATCAGGTAGTTATAGACAAGAACAACAATTCAAGCCCATAACACGAAAGGACATAATCATCGATATACAGTTTTGCATACTTAAACAAAGCCATAGGTATCGAGGAGAGGGTGATATCCTTATTCTTCCTCGGAACCCATTTATCTATATACACGGACGACAGAGCGAGCGACGGACGGACTTAAAGTTGAAGCAGGAGGCGAATTAAGGGCAAAGATTAGACTACGCGTGCCGACATTTAGGCGTAACAAATTGCCGCCGCTACTGCTGAGGACCGACCTGAGTAGAGTAGAGTATAGTACCGCAGTAATTATCATCGCCACTGAGCGCGGTATATGGTTCCACTTCCATTTCCACTGCCACCACTGACTGACTCTGGGACACTGGCCGACCACAAGGATACCAGAGTTCGAGCTCGTGTTGTATATTATTTTACCTGCTAACTTTACTGCCACTGCCACATTTTAACTAACCCTTTTTCCAGCTTTAATTTGATATCCTCTTTAGTAAAGTAGGTTATGTGGAATTGGTAACAGAACTCATATTATACAACTTATGCTATTTGTTTGAAGTGTATACATATATGTATGTATATTCTATGTGGTTAATTTTTATAACTTTAATAATAATTGACACGGAAAGGTGAAACTTTAGGTTTTGAATATGAGTTCCGTGCAAATTGGTGCCACTGCCATCACCATAACACACGAGATTTTATACTACTTAAAAGTTGAACCACGATTATTTTGAAATTCCAATTAGACTTAAAGGTAAAGTCATATCCTTCTTAAGTGTTCAACTTAACTAAATATAGTTTAGTTCTGTTTCAGTTTATTCATTTAGATTTGTTACATTGATATAGGATTTTCATTGCGACTTAAGCTTTATAACCAAACCGTTATCCTTATGATCAAAAAATTAATTTTCTTAGTTTTTAACATATTTTTGTTATTTATTGACATGCGAGAAATTAATCCCATATTTAATAATGAAAACTTGAATGAGTCTGACATTGATTGTGTTTTGCTCTGGCGAAAGTTTAAAGAACTATTTTCCCGTTTAACTCAGATCAAGTTACAGAACTGTCAAAAATATTTCTGTGTTTTTCTGAGTGTTTTATTCGTTTCTTTTAACAAAGAATAAAAATAAAATGTCCCCTTAAGAACAGAACACAAATCTTACAGCGTTTATTTTCGAACAAATTAAATGTTAATGTCAATATTGACAGTTCAAGGCTTTAAAAATGTTATGAGTTCCAGAACTTTAAACTTGCATATAGAGTTTTAGAAAATTTCATATCATTGAGAAATTTAAGAAATTTCGAAATTAACATACATTTCTTTTTACCAACAGTAAAAGAAGTGTCAAAACGTATATCAATTAAGGAAATTGATTTTTAACTTCCCAATAGAAGTTATTGTAATGGGTCCGATTTGTCAAATTGAAAATTTTGACATTTCTCGACATTTCAAGGTCCCTAGAGTCGAAATAAAAGATTTTTAGAAAGATGTGCGTGCGTGTGTACGTACATTCGTACGTCCGTACGTCCGTACGTCTGTACGTTTTCGTCTTCCATAGCTCAAGAACCAGAAGAGATATCGACTTCAAATAAATTTTGTTATACAGATAATAAGGCAGAAAGATGCAGAAAGGGCTCTCAAGAAAATTGCGTGGGTGGTTTTTTTACCAGAAAGGTGAAAATTTTAGTTAAACCTAAATGTCTCATGAACCATCACGTTAGAGACTTGAATTAAATTTTATATTATATATTGTAACGTAATATAAAGCAAGTATGTTTTTGGAAAAAAATCTAATTAACGGTTTTTTTTATAAATCAAAAAAACTGAAAAAACAAAATTGTAACGTCGAAAATTTTAAGACCAAAATATGACTTCATCTCCAAAACAATTTTGTGCAACGAAGAATAATGTTTTTGACATTTGAAAAAATTTTGAGAAATATCAAATTGACAGTTTTTTTTACAAAAAATAAAAACCTAAAAAAAATTTATAAAAGGTTTTAAAAATTAATTTTCGACTCAAATATCTTTTCAAAACTTGAGATATTGGCTTAAAGCTACTTTAACCTTTAAAAAAATATTGTTTTCAACATTCAGTAAAATTTTGAAAAAAATCGAATTGACAGTTTTTGTACAAAAAATTAAAAACCTAAACAAAATTTAACAAAAGTTGGTAAAAATTGATTTTCGACTCAAATATTTTTTCAAAACTTTGAGATATTGGCTTTAAACTATTTTATTCTTTCAAAAACTATTGTTGTCAACATTCACTAAAATTTTGAAAAAAATCTAATTGACAGTTTTTGTACAGAAAATTAAAAACCTAAACAAAATTTAACAAAAGTTGTTAAAAATTGATTTTTGACTAAAATATCTTTTCAAAAATTTGAGATAATGGCCTCTAACTAATTTTAAATTATAAGAAATATTGTTTTCAACATTCGATAAAATTTTGAGAAAAATCAAATTGACAGTTTTTTTTACAAAAAATAAAAACCTAAAAAAAAAACAATACTAAAACTTGGTAAAAATTTATTTTCAAAAAGCTTTTCAAAAATTAAAAATATTGGCTTCAAACTTATTTTATTTCACAGAAAATATTGTTTTCGATATTCAGTAATTTTTTTTTTTAAATCCAACAGTCCGTTTTTTCATAAAAAAATATTATCTACAAAAAATAGTACGCAAATTTGGTACAAATTGATACATATAGACAAACTTTTAAGCAAGAAAAATCGACAAACGGGATGGGAAGTTACCAGTGTGGGTCGCATCCCAGCCTCTTTTTTTAATTTATTTTAGTCACAATTTGTGCATTCAAAAATTTCATAGACCTGTCAAATTGAACAGTTTTAATTAGATCAATTAATCCATTTCTTTAATGACACAGAATAAACATTTTGATAGATAAAAAAAAGAGTCGATCAAATTTGCCACTGAAAAAACATATGTGTTAGAATTTTCTACGAGCTAGCAAATTACAAGTACTTGAAAATTTGAATTTATTTATTATAATTAGCGCCATAATTAGTATTATGTGTTACAATACATTATTTGACAAGCCTTATGCAGCCAATCGATATAAGAATACAAATTTTGGTTTTTCTGGAGAATACTTGGGATAAAATACTTTTTTCAAAAGTTCAAAAGTTGTTAATTTGCGGGAGATTCATGAATTTTTGCAAATACTTCCATTTTGATATTTCTGAAGGAAAAAGGTACCTGCAATAAACAAGTCATGAATCTCTTTACTTTTTAAGTTTTTGTTCAGAATATTCTGTAGTTATTGAAAAATGTTGGAAAAAAATGAGAAGTTTTGTGCCATCCTGTACTTTTCAGTGAAGGCAGACATATGCGTTCTTAGAGTCCACACTGGAGTGGGAAAGATAGAAAAACTTTGTTTTTGTTATTTCGTTTAGTTCGCATTCTTCAAAAAAATTAAAAGAAAAATTGAGTTTCCACGTGTAAACGGAGACTTTTAGATTGTATGCGAAAATGTAGTAAGTAAGTTAAGTAGTAACTATGATGGCTCTAAAAAACTGCGGATAAAGAATGAGTCCAACTTGAGAGGATCGGAAAAGAACTTGAGAAGTAAAGAACGGGGATGATTATTTTTAATTGAAACAAACAAACAATATTTTAAAGGCTTGTTCAGTAATAGTTCGTTTCTACCAAAAAATAATCCGAGATTTAAGGCAAGTGATTTAAAATAAATCATGAGGTGTTTCCACCAAAGAAAAGGAGATTAATTTGACGTTTGGTTTATGTCATAACAACCAAATTTCAAATTATTCTCCTTTCGAAAAGAAAAAAAATATGTATTTGTTCACTCATCATCTGTAAGTAATTAGTTTTATTATATTCTTGTACATATTTATTATTTTTGTATACTTACATTTTATTTCGTCTGTGATTTCTTGAAAGTTGTTTATTGATTTGAATTTGAGTCATATGGAAGTGAGACAGATAGTTTTTGTTGACATTTCCATCTGTCGGTAAACGAAATTGGCGTTTAAATGGGTCGGTTCAACAATTATTCTCCGAAAAAAAAGTGTCTTTGATTTGACAAACTAATGTTTCCAAGTAGATTTCAATGAGTTTTATTTGAAATCTTCATTTGAGGAGATTAAAATTTGTATGGTAAATCTTCGAGATTTCAAGGAGATTTGTGACAAATCTAGCTAAATCTCGGTTTAATGCCCGGTGGAAACGTAGTATTATGTACATTTTCGATTAAACATTTGTAAAGCAAATTTGTTTTAATAAAATTTCCTCAGAACTTTAACTGTCATGCATTTTGAAAATAACTTGAACGAAATATTGTCAAAAAAGAACCTTGTTGATATTGACATTTACTCGAACTAATGATACACTCTTTTATATTAGAGTTGGATGCTCCAATTTCGAAAGTGATCTCCTATTTGAGTTCATATTTTTACCGCATCCACATACTAAAGAACTTTAACGTTTTGTAACATCAAAATTACTCAATCTTTTTATTTTAAAGGTCCACACTTCTGGGGAACATTAATGGCTGAAACACAAAACACGTTTCAGCTTCGTCTGCGTTACGATGGGCCTGCTTTGAGGTTGCTTTGAATGACATTTCTAAAATGATACTTCTGTCATTAGAAGCTGTTATTTTTTCAGAAAAGTTTTTTTTTTATTTTTGGTGCAGTAAAAAATACTAATTTTATCTATCGTGGGTATGATCAGCTCATGGAGCAAGAAGAAACGTAGACTGAGAGACGTCGGTGAGTCCGGGAGCTCAATATACGGAGTTCTTCAATCTATAAGAAGTTCTTCGAAACTCATTTTCTGTTCTGGAAAGAAAATCGTATTCACAAGCAAAGTAATAGAAAAAAGTAGTAGAAGCGAAACGATGCCCATAGCCCATTCGTATTCGTTACATATTTAAAAAAAATTCATCTAACATTTTCGCTATTAATTAAGTTCTGATTTCGTTTGCCCAACTGAAATACCATATTTAAAAAAACACAACAAGAAACATCGAAAAAAAGTTCATCACCGATTGATTTTACGAAAAAACACTGTGCTTCTGTCAAAAAAAAAATATAAAAAAAACTTCAACAAATGAAAGCAATTTCCCCCGAATATAACTATCAATTCGGAAATTCCTTCGTCATATTAATTATTTTCCATTTCATTTGAAACGACATAAAACAATAAACTTTTTCCAAACCTAAAGTGCATTTCATTTGTCAACTTAACGAGTGTATACATATACTT
Source organism: Eupeodes luniger (assembly GCA_951509635.1). NCBI lineage: Eukaryota > Metazoa > Arthropoda > Insecta > Diptera > Syrphidae > Eupeodes > Eupeodes luniger. The sequence continues at coordinate 17,278,485 of OX608075.1, forward strand.
ATGCATTAAAAAACATGTACATACATATACTCGTAGGTCTCCAACCATATCAACCCGTCTGCCATCTGCCGGCCGTCTCTCTGTTCAAAATTCTGCATATGCATCCAAGTAGACGTAATTTTTGTCGAATTCATGTTGCAAAAATAAGAATTGATTGCAGTAAAAGAAAGAAAACATATATTCATGATGGCATAATGCAAACAGAACGAAAACGAAAAAATATACATGCATTAAAGAAAATAAAAAACACAACGAAAGATAAAATGCGACAGAAAAACAGAAAAATATACAAAACATGAAACAACGAAACACAACTGTCATTCTCAAATTGACAGATGAAAATCAACTCCCCGAATGAACATATTCAATTTGATACGAACGATGTTTGCAAATAAATTGCAAAATTCAAAATCCGCTCCGCATGTGATATGCAGTCATGCATCTAGCTAGTAGTTCTTTCTACATCTACAGCCACTCAGAAATCTCCATGAATCTGAATGCATTGCATCTGCTAAAAATGTTTTCAAATAAATAGAAACAAAAAACGATTCAAAAACTATATGCGGCGTGGCGGATGCGGATACGGAACTCAGTTCTCAGTTGAAAAATAAAATACGGAACAAACCCCGGACCCGACTTCGACATGGGCCCGGCGCGGCCCGGCCCATTCCGCAATTGTTGAAACTAGTGTAGACAGAGCATTGATATTTTTGAATATTCTTTTTTTTTCAATTTTGTATTTTTCTGTAAGGATTTGGTTTATTTTTTGAATTCAAATTTTTATTGCAATCCCGGAAACTGCTTGCATTTTGTTATTGTATGTTTAGGCAGCAGTCAAAATGCAGTAGCAGGAGCAAAGCTGCATGTTATAGTGGTGTTATTTAGGGTACGAGTGTATGAGGTGATAGAAATGAATGAATCAGTGGGTTAAAAAATAGAAGAAGAATTTCAATATTGCTGGTATAACATAGTAGGTATTTATTTTATTCGGATGAGTGGTGTATTTGTTTGTAGATATATTTTGTAAGCAATTTTTTGGCACAGATACACAAAGTTGTCAAATAAAATGGTTTTTCTCCTAAGCTTATATGAATGAATGTAAAAATGTTACCAATTGACAGCAAATTTGTTTAGTGTTATTTTTTTTTTTTTGATTTTTTAGTCACGACACGATAGAAAGTGGATGGAGTGTGCTTGCATCAGTTATACTTAGGTATATGGATATTTCTGGAAATGACTTTTAAAAAAGTTTGAAAGTGATAAACTTTTAAAATATGTACCTTCGAATACTTTTTTTGTTTCAATCATCATTTTGATTTGAATAGTTTTAAAATTACAACTCGACACTGAAAATAAATAAATGAAGAAAAAATTGGATTCATTTGAATGCATTGCTTCCGTTTTGACGTTTTTTTTTTAATGACATTTCTCATATAAAATATAACCGAAATATTTGTTAAACTTGGTTTGAAAACAATTTAGACATTATTTTTGTTGTTTCAAGTTTAATCATCTGCACATTTATTCGAATGACGTTTAAAATTGCATAAACATATGCTAGATTTCCACTTGTCAAAAAAAGACGAAGTTTGACAGCTCTCTACTTCATCTCTCTCTCTCTCTCTCTCTCTCTCTCTCTCTCTCTCTCTCTCTCTAGTACCATTTTTTAATTATTGTATTGGTCACCCTGTATTGTTAACGTGCGTTATTTTATGGATTTATTATTAATCATTGAGTTTCTTAGATCTTGATCTCATTAATATAATAAAACAAATAGCAGGGCATTTTTGGAAAAATAATGATCGAGCTTATAGAGTGATAGCTCAATCATTATGTGTCACATTTTGCAGTTCTCTTTTGAAACGGTAAACCTATAGAATTCGTTCCATATGCTTCATTGCCATTTACAACTGACATTTAAATTAAATGCACACTTTTTTATTGGTACGTATTCATAAAACAGAAATGCAGGATTAATGATTGGAGATTTAAAAAGTGTTTTCACTGCGTTAGAAAGATTAAAAGTTTCTTAAATTTGACAGTACTTTTAAAGCGTATATAGAATTAATTGTAGTTAGTAATAACAATAAGTAAAAGTGAGACAAAAAATCTTTAGCTTCAATTTAAGTCAATAAGTGATATGTTAATCGTACCATTTGGGGCCAGTTATAGCTATCAATCGATCCGAAAAATTTTTTGAATCGATATTTGACTGTGTTTCCCTTTGATTAGAAATGAAAATTATATACTGATCTATCAGAAATCACACAAAAAATTTGTTATGAGAAAAAAAAGTGCAATTACGCAGTTTATTTTTCTCTAAAAATGTATTTTTCTATTTTCGGGACGGAAATTCATTTTCCTGAACAGCAGATACTTTTATGTTCAAAAGTGAAACGAATCGTTCCACTGATTTGTGTTCCAATTTCAAACAATTCCAATGACAGATTTCTGTCAGTAAAAATTTGTCGGTGGATTTCAATCAGCAAATTTTTTTCAATGACAGACATTTTTAATTATATATAAACGACCTGTCAAAAAAATTTCAATGTTTGTTTTCAACGATGAAAACCAATGATAGCTATAACTGGCGACTTACGTTATGGATTTGGGCTAGTTTGAGTTTGACCTGTATATATATTTTACAAAATTTAAGAAAATAGAAGAGCTTCTAGATTTCAAGATGATTATTAAATTATGTAACTCTTCCCATCAGTCGATATTTGATATAATTAAATAGGTTGCCCCTGTTGACATTGTAGATCCGTTTTTACTGTCAAAAAAAGTTTATTTCCTTGACTACATTGGTTTTGGAAATTTGGTTGCACATTGTTTGTAAACTAAATTTTATTTTGGTTGTTATACCTATTATGTAGTTTCTAGAAGTAAAGTGGTTTTATTTTTTAGACATTTTACAAAAATCAATTTTATAAACGAAAAAATTTGACAGCAACTTTTATAGAACATAAAAAAGAGTGCATGTGAAAATGTACAATGACATATACGGTAGAAATTAATTTTTATACAAACACATATGTAATGTACAAAAACCGAAAAGTCACTTTTGACACGAGAAAATCAGTTCCTTTAAATTTCTTTGACATTTCAATGAATATTTCTAACACTGTTCACACGATGAAAATCAATTTTGGAATTGTTTTTTAAGTCGAGCTCATATTTTTTGGAAAATATGGAAAGGCAGGTCAAAAATGAGTTTAAACTGAATTATTTAAGTTGCTGGAAACTTAGTGAAAGTATCAAAAATGGATGATTTGATAACACAAATATTTGACAAGCAACACTTTTGGCAGAGCAAAGATATGCACAGAATTTAAAAAGATTATTTATTATTACTAAGAAAGATATATGAAAGTTTTGGAAAATAATTTGAAAACAAAGAAAACCATTACTGTGCCATGTGGTTTTTATTCCAGAAAGTGAAATAGCTCCCATTAGACTCATACATTTTCTTATTAAATGACAGTTCTTATAACAGTGAATGTGATATTCTCACCCTTCATCTCTTATACCAACTTCAAGTCCGAATCTAATCAACTAAAATCTTACCACCTTTTGGGTGAACAAGTACATACATAGAATCGAAGACTAGAAGTAGAAAAGAAAATTCGAAAATAGATATAATTTCCCAAATTTGTACGTTTTCACTAATAATTGAGGGGTGGATCCTTTTCCTTCATCATCATCGTCACACCAAGTCAAGTATTTAACTTCTTTCTCCTCTTGTTCATCGTCATCGCGCACTTGACCAATCACCCATTACATTTACTTGATGTTCAATTATTTGCTGATGGGGAAATCAACGAACAAGGAAAAACGACATCTGTGACCTTTTCAATCTATGAAATTACAATTACACTTCCAAAAACACCCTCGAAACATATCGTCGTCGTACCACCAACTCGAACTCACTGTGACTATGCATCGCATCATCATTTGCTCCTGCGTGTCGGTCGGTTGGTCGCTTGTAGCATGGCTATTTTAACAAAGGACATCCTGGAATCCCTTAAGTTGACGATTTTGTGATATTTTATGTAAAAATAAAATGAAAAAAGAAACAAAATTGTAATAATTGGAAAAAGCAAAAATAGAATCTCAAATTAACCTGAAGTGGCTTGGCCTTCGAATATTTGATAAACAGGATCGAGGGTTGAAATTGGAAGGTGTTCTCAAACTCTCCATCTCATCATCGAAGTCAGACCCTTGGAGTTTTATTTATTAAACAAAAAAAAACTGAAATGTAATAAGAAGCCAGAAAACACTGCTAAGTATTTTGTAAACGCATTAAATCAATAGTGAAATGGACATAAATTATCTAGAAGATACTTATTTTCACTCCTCACCCCCAAAATACCCCCTTTGACATCCCAGAACGTCTTACAGAAAGGACATTTGCGTCTAACGGTGCCGGTGGATTGCTTTTCTTGACTTTGTTTGGCGTTTGGTGTTTCATCCCTAATTTTGCATAGCAATAGCAACCGACGTCAAACATTATTCGCCTTATTAAGCCGCTCACACCCTTTCCCGCACGGTACGGGGATCATGGAATTTTCTATGCATAGGTATTAAACGTTAACATTTTCTTCAATTCTTTTGGGGAGCAACGTTTGTGTTATTTTTTTTTAAGTTTGATTTTTTTAAAACGAGGGTTTAATTTTTTGTATTCTTTATGTCACTAGACTTCTATCAGCGGAGTGGCGTTCGTCGTCGGGTGGTGGGAGTAAGGATAACTCCCGTGAGGAGTAAGCGGTATTTTTGTTTGGATCTGCGATTATAATTGCAAAATAAATCAATCAATTGTGCTTAGTCCTTAATAAGAATTGGCAGGCTGGATAAACAAAAAAAAAAGGAAGCTTGTCCTGCTACGGAATGGCTTAGTAACTGTGGTGGCGCTAGACATTAAACACACTTACATACCTAAACGCCGTATTTTATAATTTGATAAAGATATTACCTTTGTAGGTAATTTTCCTAATTTTAGAGACGGAAACGTGGATTGATTTAGCAAATAATGCCAATGAATTTGACAGTAAAATAATAGAAAGTATACGTTTTGAAAATTAAGTGAGCTGGTGGATAAGGGGGCCGAGTTACTAGGCTCGATACATAAATAATCACGTTGATGTTCAATTAATGTATTTTTAGGGTCATGTTACATTTACCTTTTTTATTTTGACATTATTTAGCGGTAGGTTTATGTAACCATTCAAATAGGATTTGTTTTAGCAGTAATCAAGGTAACGGAAGGATGTTTATAGCTTCAAGGTACCGGTAGTTATCTATATATATTTTACAATTGCGTCAATTCAGTATGTGACTTATTTCAATTGAGTTCAATGTTTTTTGAATTTCTTAGATTTTTCATTAATTTTCAAAATTAAAAATTATGTTACACAAAACTGTCAGATTATGAAGTTTGTGTTAGGCTAGTAGATTTTAGTGAAATTCTGTGTTTACACTTCACTTTAATTCTACAAGATTTGTCTCCTTTATTTAAAAGAAAACCTGTCAACTTTATCGGGGATGCACGGAAATGTAATCGCTGCAGCTGTCAAAATAGAATAAATTTTGGTCGAAAAATCGCCGTCCACCGCCTGTTGTTCAAGCACCCATTCGACATACCAACGACGCGACGTTGGTAATGGTCAGCTGGCTTCACTTGTTGTGTGAGCTGGACTTTATATGGATGTAGGTGTAAGTCCAAATGCCAAATACGCCTTAATGTGCCGTAAGACAGTCCTAATTCCTGAGAACAACGAGGAATCGAAAAATTCGGGTCTTCGGCAACACTTTTACTTACAGCAGCGATTATTTCAGTGGTATGAGCGAAACGATGATGCACAGGCCTTACAATATCTGTAACCATGCAATCTCTTTAAATTTCTTCTGTAAACCGTAATCTCCTCTTAAAGCACATTATGAGGCTGTGGCAGAATCACCATTTTTGTAGTAGATTTTAACAATTTGTATGCTTTTCAACTGTAAAAAAAAATTGCTTTAACAACTTAATTTGACAGATGTCGAATTCCAGTCCTATACTTTTGAAACCGCAAAATGGATAACCAGTTATTTGTCAGCGGTTAATACGTTTTTGTGTTTCATTGGCTCCAATATATTTTTATTTTCTTTGTTCTTTGCTGTCAGTGGCTTAAGTTATGAACAATTTTTTGACTTTTTAGATACAATTATCACAATAATCAAATTCGAAGTGAAGTTCCATTTGTCAAAAGAAAATCATTTTTGAATGGTAAACTGAATATGTATATGACAGAAAAAGTCGTGTACAATTTTTGTATAGGAGTAAAATTTAATTAGTTTGAAAGTAAATCAAATGATGCTTCACATCCTCTTGTATTAATTTCAATCAATAGACTTATGAGTCACTCAAAACTAGCTAAGGACTGTGTTAACATTGCAAATTTTTTGAGACGAAACGTCAAAGTAGACACCATCAAAAATGTACAGCTGTCAAATTGATCAAATAACAAATCCATGAGAGAAACTGACTGGCTGCATTCAATCTCAGACAGATAGGGTATCCGGATACCTTTTTGTTACTGTTTTACGTGTAAAATAACAGCTGATCAAAAACAGCTGAGATGTCAAAAAAGGTAGCCAAGAATTTCTGGGGTATGGGTATGTAGGTATCTGACAAAACAGCTGATTGAACACATGGTTGAATTTTAAGAAACTTAAAAATTGACTTCAGCTTTTTGTATTTGTTGGTAAACAAAAAGATACAAAATGTTATTTGAAGTTGTATTTGAGGATGTTCTGTACATAATAGACGATGAAGAAACTATTTGCCTCCGAATTTTAGAAGGTAATTATGATCTATTTTGACTTCGAAGCTTGAATGTTTCTCTGCTTTTTGTGAACATCTGAAAGTTGTTTTTATATTTTGACAGCTATCTCAATACAGCTATCCAACTCGTTCAACAAGGTATCTAAAAATCCGCCTATCCAAGATATCCTATCCAACACGAGATTGAACGCAGCCACTGAGTCACCAGCTAATTTATGACGTCTTTGATTGTCAAATTCGTATCTATGAAAGTTGATTGCTTTGGTGCAAAATGGATATGGACATCAGGTTTAATTTTATGTCATTTCTGATTGTTTTTTTTTTTGTTTAAACTGATAGCTGTCAATAAATTTTGATCTCGTATCAACCAAAAACGGTTCAAATCTTATTTGACAGATGTTAAACCAAAATGTGTGCTTGAAAAAATTCGAAACAAGTGCTTATGATCTTACAAATATTTATACAATTTAAATTAAAATAAAAAAATTGTAATTATACGACGAAATTCTTTAAAGGACATTTATTAAATCCTTACAAATTATACATTGTTTTTCTGGGATGTTCAGTTCATTCGGTGCTATCGATAAATATTTTTATTTCTCTTACATGAATTATATGTGAAAATATATATGTATATGTATTGTATGTATATGAAGGTAAGAGTACATATGCTGCAACAATCAATTTGATGGACATGTCGTCAATCAGACAATTGATTAAAATTTTATTATTTTTCTTTTCAAAGGGATTCAACGGAACAGTAGTATTTGTAACAGAGATGGAAGGTATCTGTACAATAAAATATATAAAATTCAAAAAAAAAAAATTGACTGAAAATTTGATTGGTTTTTAATTAACGGAAAATTCGAACAAAATTTATAAATAAAATTGAAAAAAAAAAAATTGATACAATCGATAGGTACATACGCATATGTATGTAGATTTTTTGTATTTGATTTTTATTTTCAAGTCACAGAGATTTAATTAAAATTGAATTTTTGTTTGTTCGTATTTTTTTAAATGATGTATTTTTATATTGAATCAGAATGTAAAATAATATTGTTTAATCAAAATATATGCATTCTTTGATGTGTTTCGTTTTTTTGTATATTTATTTATTGTGGAGGATTTTTTTTATTGTTATGAATTTTTCGGTTTGATTGAACTTGCAGTTTTCTTTTACAAAGAGATATTGATTTAAAAAAAAACGACGAAAAACCCTTTAACTATACACTAAATAGTTTTGATTAAAAATTGATGAATTGCGAAAAATAAATATTAAAATAAAAATCCATTAATCATGATCCTAAAATCACTGTAACTTAACACTAATGTAGATATTTAATGAAACCATAGACTCGGAGTTTGATTAGGTACACCATTTCTTTTATACACCAGTGACATATTATAAGATCATCATTATGACAGTTTAATAAATGGTTTCCTTTTTATTTAAGGCATGTGGACAATTTTCCACATGATATGACAAATTATCAAGTTGAGAAGGGATGGATTGGATATGTGCCCTTGCCTTATAGATTTCTAAAATCAAGGGGTATTTCTTTTGTTATTGTAAGAATCAGAATGCATGTCATGTACCACACATCGACTGGATTATAATCTGAGAATTGACATATGTTCTAGGGCTATAGAGAAAAGGGATGTTTTGTCACCTTTTTTTTACAAAACCTTTATAAAAAAATAACATGTTTTCATTTCGTTTGTTTATTTTTAATTTTGTAAAGTTGTCTACAATATTTTAATGATGTTTTCATGTTAATTTTTACAGTTCAGTTCTTCGGTGAAGATTGGAAAACAACAAAATTTCCAAAAGGGATGGAGAAGGAAAAAAATTGCACTATGAAACGTCCTCTCATTTAAAACAAAATTATACCAATAAGTTTAATGAAAATCTATCTTTTTATTTTGAAGAAAACGTCTTATGTATGTCAAATGAAAAGGCTCAGTTTGGGAAAACTCTTACTTCTTAACCTTATAAACCTGCTGTTGAAAAAAAATTTCCATTTTAGGCGAGATCTAAAACAAAGGATGGCGTATTATTTTTTACGTTTATTATACAAACTATCAAAACATTTGTTACTATCTTGGAAAAATTACTACTTAGCCCACATTTAATCTAGTTCTATAAATTCGGCAATTACTTCACTAACCCTGTGTGCTGAAACTGTAAGACCCAAAAAGATTGTTGAGACCGACTACACCCGTCAGTCTTGAAATATATCGGTGCAAAATATAGACTCTCGTCTAGGATTCCCTAAGATATATAATATTGACTCATCACGAGATAAATTTTTACTTTGTTCGCCTTGTGGCCTGCAGTCCCAGTTAGGCATATCGGGCTTAAGTCAAACTTCTGCAGAGATTAAAATACAACCAAGATCAAAATCCTGCGGCTGTTTGTACTAGATAAATTTAAAAATTTCTTTTTTAATGTCTTTTCTGGAGTATTGTCAAAGACCTTGGCCCTATTTCACTAAACACTTTTCACTTTGCAACTTTGCAACTTTGCACTTTTAATTTGCAAATTTACTTGGCAAAGTGAAAAGTTTTGTTAGGTATTTGTTCTTTTCTTTTTGTTTTACCAAACAATAAACTTTGCAAATTACATTTAGAATTTTGAAAAAGCTTTCAGTAATATGCAAAGATAAATTTTCATTTGCAAATAAAAGTTAATATAAATAAAAGTTGTCGAAAACTAATGTAACAAAAATAAATGAACCGTTTTGAAAATGAAGAAGTAAATTAAAGCTAACAAGACAATGTACATAAGCTATTTTTGTATTTTGACGAATTTACCAATGAACTTGAATTTTTAGTTTTAGGGTTAAAGCGTTGATTCATCTTAATTTCAGAAATGTCTGACTTGTTGAGGTTTTCTAATCCATCGACATAGCAGCTATCCTTTATTGGAATTTGACAGTTAATAATAGTAACCAAAGAGTAGTGAAACTAAGAATTAACTTCGATAACGTAAATGATTTTTCGACAGAAAAGAGTTTTCGATCAAAGAAAAGTACTATCTAACTTGTAGGAACTTTTTTTGTAAAACTGCAAGTGTGACCGCAACATTCTTACAGTTTTTGTACCAAATTCTAGCAATTTCAGTGCGTTTTTAAAGAGCGTAGTTATTGTCAAATATCGAAAGATGACAATTCCAAAGGTGACAGTTGCCCAAATAGCGGGCTATTCAATACAAGATCTTTTGTTTTAAAACTCTTAATAGTATATTTATCAGGAGCAGTAGTAATACAGTATAGTAGTTAAGAAACAAGCCCAGAATTTCGTCAACATGGTGAATTAGTCTTCTTAACTTAGCAAAGAAACTTGACATAGCCGCCTCTTTCCGGATGTTTTCTGACTAAAATAGCGCACCCATCAAATACTCTATGCTTTGAGATCGGCTGCAGCAATGTTTAAAGTTGTCATTAAAAAAGCACATAAAGCAGTCATGGTATAAGTCCGAGAAAACTATTTGAAATTTAACAGAAATATGGTACATGGTTTCTCAACAGGGACGGTACAAAAATAGAGCGACAGGGACAGCAAACGACCCCATATTTCTTGCCGCTGTTTTTATTTCTCTTCAGTAAGGTTTGCCATTTCATGATGAAAAGATATACAAGCCAAAAACGAGTCGAAGTTATTAAAATTTACTACCGAAATTTGGAGCAAGTGGCCTCAACGTGAAGAGCGCTACGTCCAATTTGTGGTCGTCATAACCGTCCTAGCAAATCAACAATTGAGTGTCTAGTGGACAAATTTGAATCCACAGGCACAGTATAAAATGTTCCCGTGGCAGTGAGACAAAAAAGTGCCAGTAGTGTGGAGAATATTGCTGCCGCTGGGGCTTTAGTCGCAGAAAGCCCAAATGTGTCTCTCACACGTCGTTCTCAAGCATTTGGCATCTCTGTGACGTCGTTGTGGCGAATTTTGCGAAAAGATCTTGGCCTACATCCTTACAAGATTAAATTAACGCAAAAACTGAAGCGGCTTGACCACCAGAAGCGTCGTATGTTCGTGAATTGGGCTGAGCAACAACTTGAAAATGATTCGGATTTTCATCGAAAAATCATATTCAGGGATGAGGCTCATTTCTAGCTGAATGGCTTCGTCAATAAACAAAATATGCAGTATTGGTCAGGCAGCAATTCACACGTACTCCATGAGTCATCATTGCATCCCGAAAAAAAATTACGGTTTGGTGTGGTTTATGGGCCGGCGGCGTCATTGAGCCGTACTTCTTCCGTGATGATCAAGACCGGAACGTTACTGTGAATGGGGATCGCTACCGTTCAATGATAACTGAATATTTTTGGCCCCAATTGAATGATATAGACTTGGAGCCACAAGCCACACAGCGAATGTCACAATCAATTTATTGGAAACCAAGGAGAACGTGTTATCTCACGAAATTGTCCAGTCGCTTTGCCACCTGGGTCGTGCGATTTGACGCCGCGCCGTTAGACTATTTCCTGTGGGGCTACGTCAAGTCTATGGTCTATGCCAACAAGCCAGCGACGATTGATGAACTTCGTAAAAATATCCAACGTGAAATTGCAGCGTATCGGCCGATTTATGCTTGAAAACCGTCGAAAATTGGGTTCAGCGTCTGGGTTTCTGCAAGCGTGCCCGCGGTGGCCATGCAAAAGAAATCGAGTTCCATAGTTAATGGCATCAAACGTACTTTTACAGGAATACAAAATTTAATTGATATCCAAAACCGTTTTTGTTTTATTTAAAAAAAAAATTTGTAGCGCTCTTATTGAAAAACCCCGATACTACGGGGAAATCGGATATAGTAATAGTTTGATTGGCAATTTGTTGATGGTGGTTTTGCTAGTTTCTCTCACTACCTTTATCTTTAAACATAATAGAGGCAGCTTTGGTCAAAAAGACTTTCACTTTATGGCTTTACCTCACAATCCTCTTCACATGAAAATTATATTTGGAATCCTTTTTCTAAAATATTTACTTCAATCTTTTAAAATTTGTGAGTAATGAAGACTCCGTTTGTATTTTAATGCCAGACAAATTAATTTTATAATTTTTCAACCCAATTCCTCAACCAATTACAATCTATACGAAAATTCAAAGCTATTATTTTATCTCAACGTTTTTTCAAATACAAAAAAAATAAAACACTCAACAACAACAAAGTGACGCTTTTTTTGTAAGCCCCCTCATTCCCCCTTAACGAAGGATGCTTTAAATGATTATTATAATATAACCTAATATCTTCCACCATCACAATTTTAACATCCCTCTTTTGTTGTTGTGTATAAACAACAGTTATAATAAAGAATGATTGAAAAAATAACTCAAAGGGAAGGTATATCAAAAAGAATAAAAAAAAAAATAAACCCAAACATTAAACAACACGGCCCGGGGTGCTTGCAACCCCAAAGCGGTGTAAATTTTAAACCATAATTTGTTTAAAACACTTTTGGCACTAGTGTCGCACTCTGTGAAGAGTCTGCAGCATATCGCACCCTTTTTTCCGTTACCGTGCGTCACTGTTGGTTGTCCTTCAAGATCAGAGGGAAATAAGAGGGAAATCCTTGATTTTTTTTGTTTTTACTATGCCAAAGACAGGTTGACACAATCACCAAGGGAATATACAAAACAAAAAAAAAACGGACGACATGACAATTCTCGTGATAGCACAATTTTATCTCAATTTTTAACTTCATAGATTCACATTTTTTCGTTTTTGTTTATTTCTCTTGAAATGTAAAGTGGGGTGAAGAATATAAATACAAACACCCAACGGATTCAGAGCGCGATTTATTCAAAAGTCGTCCTTATATACCTTCGCAGGACGACAGTATAAAAATGTTTGTTTGTTCAGCAGCCAGCCGCCGCCGCCACCGTCACCGTTATATTGTTATACTTAAATTATAACTTTCTGTCTAGTAGGGTTTTTATTTATTGTTGCTGTTGTTGTTGTTGGTAACATGACATAATATACGTTAAAAAATATACATCTTCAAATAACGAATTGAGATTTTGAAGAGTATAACACAAAAAAATATTCGTCCTGCCTGTTGAAGGTGCAGAAGAGTATATAGGAACAAATCCCACTCATCACAGATTTAGGGTTGGAATATGACATCAAAAAAAAAAAAAAAGAAGAAGACCTCCACTTCATACACCTAGTAACTTAAGCAAATAAATAAAATAATAATGAAAAACAAGTGGCATCTGTCAGAGCTCAGTGAAGACAGTTAAGTGTGAAATTATTTATTTTTTTGTCGCTTTTGTGTTTTACAAAAGGACCTTTGAGAAATATTGAATCAAAAAAGGAGGAAAAACACAAAAAAAAACTGAAGGCTGAAGGCTGAAGACTGAACTCGGGAGGGTGTATGTTGAGGCTATTATGTGGCACTGATTTATCTACTTGTATAGTTCTAACTTATAGTCTCATGGGAAGAATGTCCAAAATTGGATTGTTGAATTATAAAACATAAATTCTATTGTTTTCGAGAGTCCATGCAAACAGTACTCGTAAATAAGTTTTATTATCGTCTCTTAGAACTTCCAAGCTGAAGTGATTTATATAAATCACATCACATACTTTGAACAGTCGATAGCTTTTTGCTAAAAATTAAAAATGTTTTGTATCATAAAGTCAATATTGAGTCTGGTAAAGCATTTAACATTCGTGAAGTGCGGATAAAAAACAATCTCTGAGCTTTACAGTACGTCCAAAATTGGGTTTAAGGGTAAACTGATAGGCATCCCTAGGAGAACGGGTATTACGAATGAATTGTTTAAGGGGAGGAATGGCTGGCTTATTCACTATAGAGCACTCTTTATGAAATTATCGATAAAATAAGGACAAACATAAAACCTTACGAAGGTGCCCAAGAAATACAAAGGTTTCAGTTAGACAACGTTGACCTATCATTTTTCAAGCTCTCTTTTTAATTCTATCTAAGTGGGTTATTTTAGCACCTGCAAAGATATGGGAATTGTACATGAGCTTAGGACGAATATAGGCTTAATAAATTATAGCCACATCAGGAAAAAACTTTTGAATTGGCATAGAAAACCTAAATACTTAGCAGCGTTTTTGGCGACTTCAAATATGTGCTTACTCTACAAGATATTGTTTGCAATTCACTTACAATTGGGGGAGGGTTACGCTTTTGCGGCAGTGGACAGCATTGAGTTTTCGAAGCATTAAATTCTATACACAGCTTTTAATTCTCCATTAGACAATGCTGGCAAGATCAAAATTTAATGAGCTTATACGTTGGTAGTCCACATCTGAAGGACAAGGATGAGAATCTAAAAACGAATATGAAAAACTGAGGGTTATTTTATGGATATCAGATTTGAATCCGTGAAATACTACTTGAATTACACGGTCTCAAAGGTAATTTCTGTAGTACCCGTGGCGTGATGGTTAGTGCGTTGGACTGTCATGCTAGAGGTCTTGGGTTGGATCCCTTCCTATGCCATCTAAAGTTTTTTTCACGGGTACTGCCTCTTGCGAGAAATTGACAAATTCTCCAAGAGTAATTCTTGTCATGAAAAGTGCTTTCTCAAGTTATCCGTTCGGATTCGGCTTTAAACTGTAGGTCCCCTCCATCCCTGACAGCATTACTCGCACACAGGAATGGTTGAGAGTTGTAAGTCACTAGGCCCTAGTTATCAACGGACTGTTGCGCCACCTAATTTATTTATTTAAAGGTAATTTCTAACATAACAAAGAGTAGATACGTTAATACCAAATGAACCCTTTTTATCGCTTGATGCCAAACTCTATGAAATGCCTTTGAAATATCAAGTGTAATAATCTTACTTTCTCCAAAACGATTGATGTAAAGATTTGTTCAAAGGTTTGGTGGGATAAACCATGATATCACCAGTGGACCTATTGCTACAAAAGCCATTAAGAAGCTTTCGCACTTCAAGACATATCTTAAGCTGAAAATTAAGCAGCGTTTCCATGACCTTGGAAAGAAGGGACGTAAGTGCAATTGGACAAAAGTTAGAGGCTAAGGAGAATTCTCCTTTTTTAGGAACAGCCTGGAGAAATGCTGCTTTCCATCCTCTCCAAAAAGGACCTGTATAATAGGACAAATAGAAAAGCCTACGCAGCAGTTTTACAAGCCTTGAAGAACACCTCTTCAGAACAATAGCGGAAATAGTATCCGGGTCACCTGATTTGTGAATTTCAAGATCTTTAAGTTGTGATAATGATAAAGGATGGAAATAATACGAAATTCTCGTCTCCTAAATTTAAAAGTTGACACTTTTCAACATTTGACAATTGATATAGCGGCCATATTGTTGAAGATATATCTGTCTAATAGAATGTTATTTATCTAGTCTAATTTTTCAAACCACTATCTACAGATTTACTATTAAACAAACACCTGGAAATGATAAAAATTGTAAATCAAAATGGGTGTTCTGTAAGGACAACGTTTTGTTGCATACTTCGCCAACCTTATGATCACCCCACCTGTACATCGCCGCCGATGAAAAGCAATGTACCTTTAGCAGACCACTTATCGAATGATTCTGAGACGGACTTACAATAATTCTCAAGGAAAATCATTTTCAGCGGTCAGTTCCATTTCTGAATAAATGAATCCATCAGAAAACCAAATCTTCGAATTTAAAAAGATTCTAAATGAATAATATTGATAATTTTTGAAATTTGTCTGACGTTTTAAACAACTGATTTTACATAAAAAGAGTAGTATAAAGGTTCATTATAAACTACTCAAAACAAAATAGGGCCCACCCAAGATTCATTTTGTATTTTGCCTAAAAAATACTTAATTGGTGAAAATGTTCGAAGCCCAGCATTAAATTGAAAAGTTTTCATATGTATGGTTTCATATTGATGCTTTAAATAACAATTTTACCGTTACCTCCAAGTGAATAGGCAAAAAAAGCCGATCGCTCCAAAAAACAATCAATGCAAAAATTATTGCATTATGTTTTCTCAGTCCGATTCTAGCGTTGTTGGTAAGTGTTTCTTTATTTAATTGTTGTTCTTTATTTCTTTGTGATTAAACGTGATTACAATGCCCGGTTTTAGACGCCATTTGGATACTGAAAACGCATTTAGAGCGGTAAATATGCTGGAGCAAGGAGTGTCTCAAAGGGCTATTGCAAATCGAATCGGTGTGTCGCGGTGAGCTATCCGAAACGTGTGGGTAAGCGTCCAGGAAACCGTTAGTGTAGCAAAGAGACCAGGATCAGGAAGAATTCCGGCCACAACTCAGTAAGAAGACCAGTAGGGGAGCGGGGGGCTAGTTGTAACAGGGGTAAGTAGTAACACGCATTTTTTACCTATATAATAGAACAATTTTATTTTTTTTTTCAACTCAAACTTTTATTTAATGCGCAATGCATCATATAAGCACAGTCAGTATCCCACTGGACGTCATAGGAAGCGGCTGTGTGCATGCGCTCTGATAAGGTAAGTTTCTGGAACTTTTTTTGTTTATAAGAATTTGACTAGCGTAGATTTCAAATTATTTAGCAATTTTTGCTTAATACAAATATATTAAGCATTTATTTAGCTTGATTATTATTTACTTTAATTTGACATCAAGTAATATTTTTTTTTTAATAACATTTTATTCAAAAAAAGTCCCTGTTGTAACACTTTTATGGGGCTAGTTGTAACATGTTACAACTTGCCCCGTACTTTTTGTATTAGTTCTTTGAAATTACGTGGGTTGACTTACACTTCTTCTTTTTATGTTTTGCATACTTTTTTTATTAAAATTTGGTGATTCTATCTATATTTCAGAATGAGACACTACAAAAGAAAAACTGCACGTGCTACCCAAAGCCAAGATGTTTTCGAATTGGCCTCTACTAAAGTCTTGGAAAATAAGACCAGTCTACGAAATGCTGCTAAGGAGTTTAATTTATGTCATGTATCGCTATCTAGATATTTGAAAAAGAAGAAGAATGGTAAACCTTTATCAGTGGGCTATGTCAAACCCAGATTGGTTTTTCAAGAGGAAGAAGAAGCTAAAATATCTGAGTACTTGGTTAATTGCTCCAATATTTACTTTGGATTGTTGCCTTTGGAAGTCAGAAAATTGGCATACCAGTGTGCTATTGTGATTAAAGCGAAAAACCTACCTCCGTCATGGCGTGAAAATGAATTAGCTGGATCCGATTGGTTCAAAAATTTTATGAAAAGGAATCCAAGACTGTCTATAAGGACCCCTGAAGCTACATCTCTGAGCCGCGCAACATCATTCAATAAAACCAACGTTCAAGATTTTTTTGGGAAGCTTACAGATGTTATGGATAAGTATAAATTTTCACCATCACATATATATAACATCGATGAAACTGGAGTAACGACAGTCCATAAACCAAAGAAAATTGTGGCTCCACGAGGACAAAAACAAGTAGGGGCTATTACTTCTGCGGAAAGAGGTACCCTCGTCACTCTAGCATGTGCCATTAATGCCTCAGGAAACTCCATACCGCCTATGTTTGTGTTTCCAAGGCTCAGATACACTGATATTTTTGTAAGAGGTGGACCACCAGAATGTATTGGAGCCGGAAATTCTTCTGGATGGATGACGGAAAAAGAATTTATTTTATTTCTAGACCATTTCATCAAGTATGTCAAACCTTCGGCGCAAGAACCTGTCCTCCTATTACTTGGCAACCATCATTCACATGTTAACATCGCCGTCGTGAAAAAAGCTAAGGAAAATCACGTTATCATGCTATCGTTGTTTCCTCCCCACTGTTCACATAATCTGCAGCCGTTGGATGTTGGAGTTTACGGTCCGTTCAAAAACTAATTAAGCCGAACACAAACAGCATGGATGCATAACAACCCAGGGAAAACGATGACTATTTATGATATTCCTGGAATCGTTAAGGATTCTTTGCCATTAGCAATTAATCCTTCAAATATAATGAATGGATTTAAGGCCACAGGCATATGGCCTCTGAATGCAGATATTTTTAAAGATTATCATTTTGCACCATCTTATGTTACGGATCGGCCAAATCCTGCAAGCAAGGAATCTGAAACAGATATGAACATTACTGCCCCTAGCTTGACAACAAATCTTTCTTATACAGGATCATTCGATAATTGTTCTTTAGATATAAGTGTCAGTGAAATCATAAATTCTCTAGAAAATTGTGACCCAATAACTTCAAACTTTACCAAAGAGGACACTTTATTTAAAACAGATGTACGTGGAGGTATATCTGACTTTGAGCCGACTCCTGGACCTTCTGGCCTTCAAAAGATTAAAGATTTCTCTCCATCTAAAATAAGACCTTACCCGAAAGCTCCACCACGAAAATTGACTAACCGCCCTCAACGAAAAAGAAAGTGCTGTGTCCTCACAGAAACGCCAGAGAAGAACGAATTACAAAACGAATATGAAGAAAAGTTAAATAAGATAAAGAAAAAACAAGAGACGAAAAATAAGAAAAGCAACGGGAAAAAGGGCAAGGAAAACAATAAGAGAAAGTTGGCTGAAAGACAAGGGATCAAAAAGTAAAAAAGAAAGTTTTAAGGTCCGAATCGGAATCTGAACCTGAGGAATGGTTTTGTTTAGCTTGTGGAGAAGCTTATGAAAATTCAAACGTGGAGTGGATACAATGCATTATGTGTAAGATGTGGGCACATTTAAAATGTGCAACGGGAAATAAGATCTCATTTGTGTGTCTCAATTGTAATTCCGATGATAACAACTGATTTTAGGGCTATGAGCCTAAACTTCCTTTTAATTTTAAGAAAGAATATATTTTTGTTAATTTTTGTTTACTTTTGTTTTGTTTGTTAAAAATGAAGTTCCTTTTAAGTTTAAGAATGAATATTTTTTGTTAATTTTTTTATACTTTTGTGTTAGGTTAAACATTAAAAATGAAGTTCCTTTTAAGTTTAAGAATGAATATGTTTTTGTTTATTTTTGTATACTTTTTTACCTAATCTTTGAGCGTGTCCGAAGTCTTTCACGCAAAATAAAACTTTATAAAATATAAAACTGGTCTTTTATTCCTCACGTTACAACTTGCCCCCAGCCTGTTACAACTAGCCCCAATCACGGGGTAAGTTGTAACACTCGTCATTTTTTTTAAATCGTTTCTACAAAAAGTCGTTACAGGTTTGATTACATTTAAAAAGTTGTAAATTGGAATGGTATTGCTAGATTTCCTAAAAACGAAACAAGTAAGCTTTCAGAGCCAAAAAACAAAAAATTGTTACAACTAGCCCCCCGCTCCCCTACATTCGAATAACTGCCGGTCGGAAGCGTATCCTAACCGCCCGGGCTTTACAAACTCAACTGCGGCAGTCAACTAGCACTCAAGCCAGTGATCAAACCATTCGCAATCGACTCCTTTAAGATGTTCATCGTTCCAGTGCGTGTGCTATTCAGCCCAAACTTACACTGGCCCATCGGGCAGCGCTATTAAGGTACGCCCGTGATAAATTAAATTGAACCTTGAAAAACTGGAGGTCTGTACTCTTTACAGACGAATATAAAATCAAATTTTTTGAGTAATGATAAGCGAGTACGAGTGTGGAGAAGGGCAGGTGAACGTTTTAGCGACCCTTGCATTAATGGAAGAGTCCAATTTGGGGGCCCCAGTGTTATCGGAATAAGTTTGCTAAACAGAACAAAGCTGATTATCCTGGATGAGGGCACCGTTACCGCCGCCAGTTACATTTAAATGGTAATATGACCTTTTGTGATCCCATTTCCACAAAGAGTTGGCAATGGGTTTGTTGTTATTCAAGACAATGCTCGCCCGCATATGAACTGTAACACGCAAGCAGCTCTTTCTGAAGCCAATACTACACTTTTGGCATGGCCAACAAACAGCCCAGACCTCAATCCGATCGAGCATTGATGGGACCAGTTAAAATGAAGCACCAAAGAAAGCCATAGCAGTGTCAACACTGCACAGGAGCTCATAAACGAGTTAAAAGCCTTTTGGGAGATACCCGAACAAAATGTAAGGCATCTGATTGAAAGCGTACCAGATAGGCTTATACAGTCCATACAGAGTAAAGGAGGCCCTACTTGCTACTTAGCAAAAGAAATAACCTAGAAATTATAACAAAAAATAGTTATAGCTATGTAAAGTTTAATTTTTTTAGTTTTTGTAAATTTTTATTTAAAAATGTTTTTTCAGTGTAACTTGAATAAAGAATGTTTGTCCGTGTTAAAAGTGTGTACACTATTATTTGATACTTGACTAAAACATAATAACCAAAAACAAAAATTTAAACGCTAATTTTTTTCAGACGAAAACCAAAAAACTTCGTAGGTCCTATTTTGTTTTGAGTAGTTTATTTAAATATAATATTTTTTTGTTAAAATTTGTATGAAACAAAATTGGTAAACAAATTTTAATGATTTTACTAAATATTATTTTTAACACAATTACTGAAAACCTTTTAAAAATGCTGTTTGGAAAGCTAGTCAAAACCAGATGCAGATGATGAATTATACTTCTTATTTCTCGAAGCTTCTAATAATCTTCTTAAATTTTGTTTTATCTATCATATTTTTTGGGCATATATAGATATTATCTAAGACTATATATTACATTATACTTTATCTACATCAAGATGGTATTAAATTTAAATATAATTCATCATTCTGATGTTGATGCTAATGCTGGCTCATACTATTCACTTGAATTCAACCCCTTTTGAAGTTGATGGTACTTTTGCAACTTCTGAAGAGCTTCCATCAAGCGTTCAAGTATCCTTAAACGTTCAATTCATTATGTAAATTTTGCGTCATCCTCATCATCATCATTGTTATCATCTTATATGGCATCCTTATATACGACTATAATATGATGGATTGGGTGCTGAAGTTATTTACTTTGTCAAGTCATTCAGCTGCAGCGTGGCGGTACTTATAAATAAAATGATTTTATTCATATACAAAAATCTATCTAGAATATGACGGTCGTAAAACGCTATGGGATAGGTAAACACAAGAGACCAGAAAATTTTGAAAAGGAGTTTTAAATCTTTTAACTTTAGATATGCATTAAAAAAGGTTTTAAAACATTTCATGTCTAATGCAATTATCATATTCACTTTACTGTGAATAAAAAAACCATTTAAACAATAAAATTAAACCTAAACACATAAAAAGCCAATTACTTTTGTTCTAATCCATAAAATCTTTTGATCTATATTTTATTCTCTACACGAGGCGCATTTTGTTCTAACCCCAAGTGTAAAATTTTAAAACACTCGTCTTTTAATTTCCCCCAATCATATACAAATTCAAATAATTCCATATTGCTACAGAAACGAAGCCCCTGATGTAAAGGACCCATATCGCCAACAGTAACTATATAGAATAAAAACCTTTCAACCAAAAGCATCTGCCTAGGCTGCTATTGATGGCTGCTGCAGGAATAGCTTCAGAATAAACTCTCCAAATAATATGCAAAAATGTCTTTTTAATGAAATTAACATATAAAAGCCATGAAATTGATGAAATTATTAAAATGAATGAAACATTTCTGCGTTGCCGACTCATTGCCACCCTTCTTCTGCCTCCCTTTGTATACAGATTTAAAAAAATATATGTAGATTTAAAAAAATATAAAAATCTGAGATCCTTAACCTATGCAGAGGATTAGTGCGATATGACACTCTTTGCAGTGCTTTTGCCTTATTAACCCTGCATGGCATTGCCAGTGCCAGCGGAATGGAGAAGGTGTAAAAGGCAAACGCTTGACATTACCATGGTGAAGAATCAGCACCCTCTCTTGGGAGCATCAGGCAGCTTAACCATGCCACGCCATCCATGCCATTCCATGACAAAAAATTTAAGGGAAAATATTAAAACGAGGGTGAAATTATTATGTAGCAGTAACAGTGCAGTGCATGGTATGAGGGAAAAGAGTTATTAAGGGATTAAGTGTAATGTGATTTTGTGTAATGGGAAGATTGCAAGTGTTCAGTATTCACACAGAGGCGCATATTTTTCGCACAGAAGTAATTCTATGAAAGGAAAGGATATGTGTTGCTTGCTTGGGGGTTAAGGCATTTTGTAAGCGGATATCCTGCATGTGTTTGATGGAGGTTTATTTTTTAAGTAAAAGATAAGCTTAATTATGTTTGCAAAAAATCATGCTAAATATTTTGAAATTCGATGAATCACATTGAAATTGGATCACCTTTTAATAAGAGATTTTTAGCTTAAGTCACTTGCTTACTAGCAGGTAATTCCCATAGAAAAAAATTTCGTGATATTCGAAAATTGTGTGAGTGTTAAAATATGTAAGTCATGTTTGTTTTAAGGTTCAATGCTTTGGCTCTTAGAAAAGGTGAGGATTTACTAACTCCTTAAAAAAAATGTTAATCTAGTCTTTGTATATGAACAGAAAATTTTAGAGGGACCACATTCCGCATTATTGGCGTTGGTGTCGCAAAGTGGAGAGATTCACGGGAGCGAGAGGAAAATATTATTTTCATTCTCATAAGCAGCCAAGCAGAGTGTAAGTGAGATAATTAATTTACCAGCCAAAATGACAACAAAATTTCCTTCAGTCTATTTGGTTCCACATCTCCCTTACTCTGTTGACTGCTTATAGGAATAAAAATAATATTTTTCTTTCGCTCTCCACTTCGCAACACCAACGCCAATATTACGGAATGTAGTAGCCCTAAAAGTTTCTGCTCATGAGAGTACTTTGGTTTTCATATACAAAGAAGTATACTTAATCAATACAGAAGGATTCATCAGTTGGTATATCAGCATCAAGTGTAGGTGCGGGATCTTTTGTAATGCGCTCCAGACCAATTTTCCCTATAGCAGTTTAGCAGTTCATGAAAAGTGACTCTTTTTTTAGAAACTTTATGACTATCTGTATCTTTTCCACTCTTAACACAATATTCAAGAGATTGATGCTGACTCTGCTGCTGTTTCAGCAAATTACTAGAGCTGTTTGTAGCCATAGTCTAATCGGACTCTTAATATTTTTAAGAACGAAATTAAAAAAATAAAATAAAATGAGTAATTTATTAAAATCAATTTTCTAGTACAAAGCGGATTGGGAGCAAATCAGCTTGGTTTGAAAATTACAGGTTGTGCCATTTTTGTATTGATGTTTCATTTTAAATGATTTATTCATTGATAAATTTTTTTTGACAATTTTTTGACAATTTTTTGGCGATATATATTTCACTTTTGAAAACTACGCTTTTTTAAACCTGATAAGCCTGGTTTGTTGGAATTCTACGGAACAGCAGTCAAGTCCTGTAGTTTTGTGATTCTCAATTGAGAATTTGTTATATCGATCTACTCAGGAGATATTGATCGGTTTCACATTGAGAAGACCAGTTAAATCTTTTAGATATTTTATAAGAGGCTGCTATTGTAAATTATAAGTCACTCATGCAGCTTCCAATAAGAACGAAATGAGCAATTTGCTTAGAAGAAGCTTGTCGGTCCAAAGAAACACAAATAATTTTGTCACATGTTTTGTGTTCAACTGTTAACTCCTTACTTTCCAAAGACACGACTAAGGCCTTCGTTGTTATAACTACAGCCTTAGCGTTCAATTTTCTTACCGATATAATGTCTTGACTATTGAACTTTATTTATAACACTCCTTTTATTCGTCTTCATTTATTTCTTTTGATTTTGTCATACTCTAGTTCAGGATTGGATATTAAAATCCGTTCAACTAGTATATTCCGTGACTTCCTAATCGCTCTCATGTGCATTTCCTCAGAATCCCAATCAAAACTATACTTCACTTAGCCTCAAGAAGTCCATCTTATATCGCATACACCATTTCTCTGTAATTGAGAAAAAGTCTGACGTTTTATTGGTTTTCATTTCCGAATTCTAGGAGTGTTGTACCCTTATAATGATTTAACACAGTGCGATCAATTAGGAAAGGAGGATAAGATTAGAAAGGAGAAACCGATGCACATTGGTTTTAAATGTCTGCGCATTGTAATGAGTGGGAAATATTGACCCTGGTAAAGCATTCCACTTTCGTGTAGTGCGGCTAAAGAAAGAATTTCTGCAGTACGTCCGAAATTGGGCTCAAGGGTAAACTGATGGGCGTTCCTAGCAGTACGGGTATTACGGTTAAATTGTTTAAAGGGAGGAATGCAACTGTCTATTTTACTAGAGCATTGTTTATAAAAATAACGATAAAACAATGACAGGCATGAGCCCTTGAGGCGGTATTCAAGAGAAGAAAATGTCTCGGTAAGAGAACGATCTCCAATCATTTTTAGAGCTCTTTTTCAATTCTATCCAGAAGACTCAAGTACGTTATTGGAGCACCAACCCAAATATGAGAGTTATACTCAAGTTTTGGACGAATAAAAGCTTTGTAAATTATAGCCAGATTAGAAGGGGTAAAAAACTTCTTGCATCGTCGGCGAAAACCTAAACACTTAGCAGCATTTTTGGCGATGTCAAATAAGTGATCACTCCACAACAAGTGGTTTGTGATGCACATACCTAGGACTGATAGTTTTTCAGTCTCCTCGATGCAAGTACCACTCATGGAAAGTGCCATTGGGGGAGGGTTACGCTTTTGCGACAGTAGACAACATTGAGTTTTCGAAGCATTAAATTCTACACGGTTTTTGATTTTCCAATGAACAATGCTTTCAAGATCAGAATTTAATGAGCTTATCATTCGCTGCCCTTGGTAGTCCACATCCGAAGAAAAAGGATGAGAATCTAAAAACGAATATGAAAAGCTGAGGGTACTGCCGTCAGCGAAACAATTTAGTGGGTTAGAAGTTTCAGGCAAAAGATCATTTATAAAAATAAGGAAGAGCGTCGGAGACAGAACGGAGCCCTGGGGCATTTTTATTATGTGAATATCAGTCCGAAGGTCCAAAACGTCCTTTTCAATGTCAAAGTGAGATTTTAAATACCTCACTTAAAACGTTTGGACCCTATTATAGTACTCTAACACCACCCAATAGAATCATCTGTTGCCATTATATAGACTACTTCTATGCTCATAGCACAAAAATTCCACATTATATCGGTAAGCTTTCAAAACTCAAAACATGTTATTATCAAGTATTAAATGAATTCGCAAATCTTATTTTCAAAATTATAAAATCCTTCTCAAACCACAGATAATTATACATTATTTTCTTCTACATATATAATGCCCAAGAATTAAATATCTGCAATTTTCTTTTAAAAATAAAAACCACTCTGTCCTTAATCTGTCAATCAAAATATTAAAAAATAAATTCCCTTTTATAGTAACAATACCAACCTCCAACCATCAGAAGCATTAAAGTTTAAATTTTTAGACAGATTTTGTCTAGACTTCTCTTTTTGATACGATGAATGAAATTAAATGATTACAGCTTCTCACACCACGACCGACCCCATCATACGCATATAATATCCTGACTTAACCCTTATCAAATCTTCATCATCATCATCATCAACATTTTTATAAAATCAGAAATCCAGAAGAAGACCGGATGCAAATTGCCATCCATGTGTCAGAAATTTTCTTAAAAAATCCAACATGGCAATTAGTTATGACATTTCTTTGTGAAGATATCTGACAGATAAGTTGCAATTAATATGTTGGATGACTGTGTGATGGTTTGAGGCGAATTTCTTTCGTTTTGCGGTTTTCGGATGATGATTGGAAGAGTCCGACAAGCACCAACCAAAGTTTGTCTCTAACCTGAGGACATATCAAAGATGTGTCGTGATGGTAAATATATGTGGTGTTTTCACAACAAAATGCACATACGAGTATAAAACGGCTTCCAAAAGAATCCTTTAAGTTTGCAAATTTTGACATATTGTGCTATGGCTTAGAACTTAACACAAATTAAAGGTCGGTTGATGATCTTTTCTATACCTAAAGTGATGATCTTTTGCTTAGAGATTGCTAAGTATTTTTAAACAAATTATAGATTTAAAGGTTTCAAAGGGGACAGAAGTCCATAAGTCTTATGAAGTTTAAAATTTAAGAGGATTGATATTTAAGGTGTTTTTTGTTTTATTTGAATGATAGTCAAAGTTGAATTTGAAGCCCCTATTAGTGCAATCGTATGCCGGCTTTATGTCGGCATCCAAACATTTTCTTCTTCGGAAGATGCAGAAGCTGCGAAACCTTCGACTGTCTGTTTAAGATTGTTTGTTTACCTACTTGATACAAATTAGCATTTGGCAACAAAGTCAGCCTACATCCAGTTAAAATAATGCCGTGGCCCATGACCAGACCATCATCAGAAGCACACCGTCGGGAATCCTTTTTTCTGGTTACTGGATGCCCTTTCCAATGCTATATACTCGGACAATCATACAACGCTCGCAAAGCCGCTACGCGCCGACCGCTCCACTCGTTGTCCGTTGTAGTTGGCTCGCAATCTCAACACTTTCAAGGAGGCCCCCAAAGCGTGACCATCATCATCATCAGCATCATCATCATCATCATCGGGGGAACCTTTTAGGTGATTTATAAGGCTTTTATCGTATGTTATTGAAATGCATATTCGTTGCTCGGATGTCACATGAAGTTTATGATTTTCATAAGCGCATATATAATCGAACGAGTGAACTGAATGCGAAGTAAAGGAGAGGCAGAAGGAGATGTGTGATATATAAAACAAGATCTCCGACCATTGTATGTCATAAATTGTCTCACCGGCATAATTGCATCGTGCGATTTCATACCACAGCCCAGAGGCTCTTTTCTGATGGTGATGCTCTGTAGAAGTTGGTGGAATGGGAAACGCATCATATGGAATGTGTGTGAGACTTGGGAACTGTGATGGGCGATGGAGCTGAGCTGGACACTATACGGCGGCAGCGCTGCTGGGCTGGATGCTGGATGGGTTGGAGACCGCACCGTGTGGTGTGGACATAAACAACTGAGCGATAGGGTAGCAGGAGCAACTTGTATAAGTATATAAAAATATATATATTTATACCATATCTACATATGGTGTGTCTTATATAGTGTAGCATCATTAATGCGTGTTGGATGGTTGGCGGATGGAGTTGGAGATGGAGAGATCTTCTCTTTGGGAGTAAAATTGTGTGTTATAAGCCGTGCAACATCTGTAACAATCGAATGGCTTCCAATTACGATGGTATGGTCAAGGATGCGAAAGAGAACTTTGTTTATTTTTTTTCTGAAACTCATTTTGAGATACAATTTTGTGCATTTACTTTTGAGCAGGTATTGAAATTGATAAAAATTTTCATTACTTAAGTTATTTTGCAAAAAGATAATGATTTTTGTTTGTTTTTTAATACTATACGCAATAAAAAAGTACATTATTTATATGGTCAAGATATTTTCAATTTTTGTTTAAGGATATTGGTTTTAAAATTCAATTAAATAAGCCAGTTCATTTTACCAACTCCCCCCCCCTCACACTTCAAAGAATACCCATCAGTTCAACCTTGAACTCAATTTCAGACGCATACTTTCAAGCATGGATGTTTTGTTTTTCAAGAGCACATCAAGAATGTGGAATACTTTATTCAACTTTGTTTTCTCCTCTCATTTTGATATTAAAAACTTTAAGACCAAGGTACACCAGTATATCCTCTTAAATCCTTCCGTATTTTAATAACTCTCGCGCTATGTTTCATTTTTAAAAATGATTTTTCTTAAAAACGGAAAGGGTTTTTTACTATGCTAATACCGACTTCATATCAAGCTGGAAAACTACATCTTTGAATCAAATTAAAAAAAGGACATAACTTTAAAGAAATGTGTGTGCTCAAGATTTTGTGGAAAAATGTAAGTCACGATTTGACCTTGAAAATTAAGCCACAAAACTTCAAAGTTTTGGAGACTTTAAACAAATTAACCAAAAGCGAGTTTTAAATATATAAACGCCTTAAAACTTTGGGATTAAAATCACATAAATGTCACATAAATTCAGAACGAACCTAATCATAATAATTTAAAGAATTTATTCAGATTTATTTGTTGTTTAAGGAAATTAAACAAAAAATAAATCTGAATAAATTCTTTAAACAAATAGTTTTTATAAATATTGAGTGAAAAATAATAAAATAACAGGTTACATTTTTGAGACTTATACTTTGCTTCATTTTATGTCATTTTAACTTTTTTAACAAATGAGAAAAAAGGAAGAAAATGATTAAGGTTTTAAAAAAAAGCGGACTATTTCTTATTTATATTTACAATAAACATAAACATTAAACAAATTTTGATTTTATAGTCTTCCGTCTTCACCTTAATACCGTGGACTTTAACTTCTGGCAATCATTTAGAGCTTAAGAAGTCGCAATTTGATCACCAAAATTAGATTCAAAAATAAGATTCGAATGGCATTTTTTTTGTATTCAAAGGGACACGCTAAAGTCATGGTTTCAAAACATTTCAGGTTGAAATACTGTGCTTCAAAATTCTGCATGATCAAAATTATGTATGATATTATATATACGCCTTAAATTCTGTTATTCAAAATACTGTAACACAATTTTTGAATTCTGGATTATTTTTATTTTATTTTAAAATACTGAGTGTTTTGATATATTCTTTTTTTAACATAGAAAAAAAAACAAAACTCAGTTTATCAAAACAAAAATAATACCAACAATTTAAAAATTTCAAAAATTACTTGTAACTTTATAAAATTTTCAAATTACAAAATAAAGACTCTGAGCACTTAAACTTAATAAAGAACAAACTTTTAAGCATCGCAAACAAAAATGCATTTAAAAAACATTTATTCAAAAACTGTTGACACTACTACTACGAGTACTACTTTAAAATATTGTGCTAAATAATGGTAAGCGAAAAATTTTGTATTCCTTATTCGAAAAAATTATGTAATTTAAAAATTCGGTACATCAAAATTAACCCTTTTTTTGGATTATCAAAACAATTATTTTTCAGCCTATTTATGTACATATTCTTTTAAACACACAATTTTCACCAAAAACAATTTTGAATTTTAAATTGAATACGAATTTTGACTCAACTTGTATAACAAAAAAGAGGCTGGGATGCGACCCACACTGATAACTTCCCATCCCGTTTATCGATTTGTCTTACTTAAAAGGTTTGTAGGTTTTCGTGTTTTGTAAAAAAAGTTGTCAGTTGAATTATTCTTAAAAATTTAAAAACTACCAACAATATTTTGCATATGATGAAATAGTTTGATTTCAAAATCTATTTTTGTAAACAAGATTTTTAGTCGAAAACTAATTTTTACCAATTTTAATAGCATTTCTTAAAAGTTTTTATTTCTTATATAAACAAATACAAATTGGATGAATGAAATTTCTTTAAAGTCAATATCTTCTATTTTTCACGAGATATCGAGAACCAAACATCAATTTTTAACAATTTTGAGTACTATTTTTTGTAGATTTTATTTTTTTATGAAAAAACGGACTGTTGGATTTTTATAAAAAATTTACTGAATGTCAAAAACAATATTTTCTGTGAGAAAAAATTAGTTTGAAGCCAATATTTTTAATTTTTGAAAAGAAATTTGAGTCGGAAGTATATTTTTACGAACTACTAATAATGTTTTTTTTAGGTTTTTATTTTTTGTAAAAAAAAATGTCAACTCGATTTTTCTCAAAATTTTAGCAAATGTTGAAAACAATATTTCTTTTAAAACAAAATTAGCTTTAAGTCATAATCTCAAATTTTTGAAAAGATATTTGAGAAGAAAATCAATTTTTACAAAGTTTTAGTTTTTTGATTTATCAAAAAAACCGTTTGTTGGAATTTTTTCCAAAAATATACTTGTTTGGTATTACGTCATAGTATATATAGTACATATATAGTATATAGTATATTAACTCGCTAGCGTCATTGGTTCGTGAGATATTTTGGGTAAACCAAAATCTTTACCTTTTTTTTTAAATTGCTATCGTAAAAAAACCACCCACTCAATTTTTTTCAGAGTCCTTTGGTTGGTTCTTGAGCTATGGACGACGAAAAAACTCCCCGAAATTACGGACGTACGTACACACGCGCGCACAGACATCTCTCTAAAAATCTTTTATTTAGACTGAAACGTTGAGAAACGTCAAAATTTTCAATTTGACAAATCGGACCGATTACAATAACTTCCTATGGAAAGTTAACAAAAAAAAATTTTTTTTAAGAGACTTTTTTAGGTTTTTGTAATCCTTATCAAAGTTTAAATTCAAAGGCTCAAAATTTTAAAGAACCTATTGTTAAAGTTTTAATAATTTACTAGCAAGCAATTTGTTAAATATTCAACAATTATCTGAGGGAATCAAACATTTTAAACCTTTTCTTACTAGTAAATTGTTAATTACCTTTTATTTAAAAACGAGCATCCAAACATGTCTAAAAAGTGACAGATCGTGGTACCTATGTATGTGGTAAGTGGAATTTCCAACTATTGACTGGACCATTCCATCCAATGCTCTTATAAGAATAATTGTACACAGATGTCATATGAATTTAGCAAATTTCTAAAAGTTAAAGTAGCGATTCTGTGATTTTAAATTAAGCAAATTGTTAAGAGATAGTAAAATGTTTAAATCATTTAAAATTAGCTAAATCACATTTTTAACCTAGTAAATTGCTAAAAATGGATTTAACAATTTGCGAAACAATTTAAAATTTTGCGCCATAGTTTTCAAAAGAATACAGATACAAATTTTATTTTACATATTTTTGTAGGAAATTGAAAGCTCCACAAAAAAAAGTTTATATTAAAAATTTAGCCTAACGAACTGTTTCCATTTTATGGAATCTTGAAAATTCATTATTTCTTTTCGAATTCACTTTTTAACTTTGAAATTTCAAAAATAATAAAGAAAACGATCTAAAAACGAACAGATCTCATAATTATTTTGAATACATTTATTTCGACTCAAATTAATTTTTCACTTAAAAAACCGAAAATAATAATGCCAACTTATTCAGAAGTATTATGTTTATTCTATACCTAACCTATGCATAAAAGTTGAGGTAAGAATTAAAACGTATTTTATTGCAACGTTGCAAAACTAATTAAACCCATGTCTTTGAATGTAACAAAATTTGTTCTCTTCTAAAGAATGGAGATTGCAAAGTTGAATTAGTGTTTCGACTTAATGAATTTATTGAAAAACAATAAGCTGGTAGCCTGTTGCGAATTTCACTTAATGAAGATTGATTCAAAATCATTATATTTAGATTAATCAATATATGTATTATGTATACGTACCTAGACTATAAAATTACGTGATTGTATTAAAATCATTTAGAGATGAAGGTTTATTTAAATTCTAAACTCTGCCCTCGTCATCCACGTTGTTCCTTTTTTTTAGACTTAACGTGTACTATTTATAATGAGTATTTTCTAATTCTATGCTTTAAAAAATGTCCCCAACTAATACATCCGCATGTTAAACGAGTTGATATAGTTTGGATTATCGTTAATTTGATGATTAAACAAAAAAAGATTAATTCCTGTCACATAAGTCACGTTTTAATAGGATTATTATTTCGGTTACCTTTGAATAATGGAATTAATTTCATCCACAAAATAAAACGAACAACACCTTTTGTCTTAAATCAGTTGGATCTTTGACATGGCTAAAAGAAATAAATCAATTTGAATTTCAAGAAGAAAATGAAACGTTTTAAATCTTTTTTGGGGGGAATTTTAGTTCTTCTTTGTTCATTATTAACTCCACCACTTTTATAGTTTTTTTCTGGTTTTCAGGTCCACCAAAGGCATATAATTTATTTTTTCCTTTTTTTTATCTCAGTTTATAAAATAAAAAAAGGATTAATCGAAATTGTCATCATTTAATGGCAAAGAGCACGTGTTCTTTGTCAAACAACAACCAGATCAAAACACATCATCTATTTGCCAGTACGAGCGAGGGTGTGAATTGGAAGAGATGCTAATCGCTATGAGATATGAAAATGATAAACGCGTGACGCATGCACTCTGTGTAAACATGGAAACACCCATCAAAATCAATGTTTGAAACGCACAGCACACGTCTTTAGGCAGCTTGGTGAAGAGATGACGAAGACGACGCGACAGCCCCCGCAGCAGTTTAGTAGCATAGGGTTAAATTGGGTTAAATATGAAATTAGAGAAGTGTGACGGGGTGGACAAAATACATAGACCAAAAATATAATGGGAACAAGGAAATATATGGATGAATTATTATTTGACATAAAGTCAAACGTTGTCGTAGTGCGTCTTCAGCTGAAACATAAAAGTTGTACGTTATTCTTGTTACCTTTAACAAAATTTATGGAAAAATATTCAACGAACGATAGACAGGGTCATATGTGAAAAACATTTTGATCTTTGTTCCTTTAAAAACATGTAAGGAAGATTAGAATCTGATAAGTCAGAAATAAACGAAATATGATAAATCAAAACAATAAGCCCTTTTTTATTGTTGTGATTGTTTTAAAGTTTTAGGAATATATATTAAGAATGTACAAATCTTTCAGATATCATTTCCTAAGTTTTTAAAATATTTATATTTGAGCAAATGCATTCTCTTACTGAAGCAATAACAGCATATAGCCTTGGCATTGAAATTTGAGGTGTGGAGCTTTGGTGTTTAGAAAGAGCAAGATAAAAGTATTCATTGTAAAATTTTATTTGACACATTTTCTTAAGTTTTTTCTTTTATTTAAAAATTTGTAAGCCCCTTACTGAAGTTGCATTTTGTATCTGATTAAAAAAATGTAATCCCAGAAATTGTGCTAAAGCTAATTTTATGAGCAAATCAAAATTTAAAGCTCAAACGTTTTTTCAGTAATCAAATATTTGGATAATATATATCTAAAGTTATTTAACAACATTTAAGAAATTAACAATTTTGAGCGTTACATATTATGGGCTTTTCTCTTATTTTGACAAGTTGAGCTATAAATTCGGGGCTTGTGCCATAATTTTTATTACAAATTGTAAAAGTTAATTTTCTAAAATTCCCCTTAATGGCTTCAGTGAAACGGACGAGCAGTTTTACTAAAATGATCTTGAGCATCAAACAAAACTAAGAACATTCTAATTGTTGGGGAAATTTGAATTTAACAAATATTGAAGCTAAAAAAAATTAGTTTTTTGCAAAAAAAAGCATTTGAAAACTTATTTTTTTATTATTTTAAATTTTTTCCGCAATTACTTAAAAACCGTGCAAGCTACAAGCTTTTGGTCTGCTTAACAGATTTTTTTGAATCCATCAGAAATTGGATTAAGAAGTCTTATCCCGTTCTGGTTACTTTTATTAAAAGGCTTATAAATAAAATAAAAATAAATAAAAGTTGTAACTGTACCTTAAGCTTTGGAATCCATATTGTGATTGTATTCATCCATTAATTGAATTTGACAGTTAATAATTTGACAGAAACCAATCTATTTCTCACATATGAATAGACCTCTGAAATATTATTTCTCATGCTGAAATTATGGAACCTGTCGAATAAGAAAAAAAATGTTGTTTTAAAAACTTTAAAAGTTGCCAACGTTAATATAGCGTATAAAACTTATTAATATGCAAAACCTCCAAACACGCCGCGAATATCTGTTTCTGATATTCTCTTTCTACACCAACTTTTAGTAGAACCATAGACTCATCATTTCTTTTAGAAAAGATTCGTATTTATACTAATCCAAGGAACGTCAGGCAGGCCCCTCCCCTTCAATTTCCTCATCACCATACAAATTATGGCATATTTAACCTATCACAAGAATGCTGCGTATAGCTAATAACGTGCATAACACCTCTGACTTTCATATCAGTCCTTCCTCCCTTAGAAACTATATCTTCAACATGTTATAAAATTTGTTCAAGCTTTTTTTCATTAAAAGCTAATACACTTAGGCGCCAGTTATAGCTATCATTGGTTTTCATCATTGAAAACAAACATTGAAATCCACCGAAAAACTTTTACTGACAGAAATCTGTCATTGGAATTGTGTGAAATTGGAACACAAATCAGTGTTCAGTTTCACTTTTGAACATAATAGTATCAGGTGTTCAGGAAATTGAATTTCCGTCCGGAAAATAGAAAAATACATTTTTAGAGAAAAATAAATTCGCAATTACACTTTTTTTTCTTAATAAGAATTCTTTGTGTGATTTCCGATTGATGAGTATATAATTTTTATTTTAAATCAAACAACGTCAAATATCGATTCAAAAATTTTTCCGGATCGATTTCAATGATAGCTATAACTGGCGCCTTAGTCCAAAAAGTCTTTGTACAGTAGCCTAATTTTAGTGTTTTTTTGATAAAAAGTATTAGGAATAAATGTAAAAACCAAAGTGGTAACATTCACCTTCACCTTTTTACCAAATTTAAAAAAAATTGGATTGTGATTTTCGAAAACCTGTTTTTAATATATTATTATAGTAAATATTTTATCTCGAATCAACAAAAAAAAAGCTGCTACGGAGACTTTTTGGACTATGTGTACATATATAGATTTAAGTCTAGCTTTAGTCCTTTTTTGTTAATAGCTTCCATGAAGCGTAAATACATAAATTAATTAAATTTAGATCCGCAAAATTGGTCGTCATTTTTTCAAACCACAAGACGTGGAAACGAAAACAAATTTTATCAAAATAAGTGTTATCTTTGCGCCACAATCCACTCACCAGCTTGGTGCCAAAATTTAAGTCAAATGGATCAAAAAATTATCAACTTAAACCCACTTACACTTCAAACAAACACGCCTAAAAATTTTTCAGATCTGATGCAGTTGATTAAGCGTCACTTGAAAGCTTTTTGTAGACCACAACTTATCGAATTATGGAGCAGTTGAGATTTGACTTCTAATTTTATAGACAAATTATTTCAGCGATGAGGCCCATTTCTGGATGAATGTTTACATGAAAAAACAAAATTGTCGAACTTGGAACAATATACCAATCCACATGAGATCCAAAAACACCCATTGCTTTCCAAAAAATTCACTGCTTGTTGTGGGTTTTGGGCTAACCGTGAGGTGCCATTGATCCACATATCTTTATGAACGAAGTTGACCTGGTCTTTGGATATGTATATAATTACCAACTTTACATGAGCATTGTGAAATTCTGCCCTTATTTATTCTGCGCCCTTAGAAGGTTAGGTTAGGTTGGAGTGGCTGTCCAGATGTCATTGACTCACTTAGACCTCAAGGGTCCATTGTGATACCACTTAGAAACCCTTAGAAACTCCAGCGATTATTTAAACTCAGACGACCTTTGTTTTATTTGCATTAAAAAATATGGAGAGTTACCACTGATGGACTTCTTAAACGCATATTATAAATTTCATAAAACCATTATTGAATTAGTTTCTTAAATATTTGAAAAAGAAAAATCAAACCATTTATTCGTTTAAACAACCAACAAAAATATTAAATTAAACAACATAATTGCATGTTCTAGTACAATTAAATCAACACCGCCTCTTTCTTTATTATAATCAATCGTATATCTCAACCAGCATCATTATAATTTTCTCTTATCCGTATAATTAAATACATGAACGTATACAATAATTATTATGATGATGAACTAGTGAAAGTTTTACAAATATCATAAATACTGACTCAAAAGTCACACTTTCTTTTTGGTTATAATAAATTATCTTAGTATAAAATAAATAAATATAATTATATCAGTCAATTGACTGATTTGATTATAAAAAAAATACTTATCATCGTTATAATGCATAAATAAATTAGATAAATAAATATTTTTTGTTTAATCTTTGGTTTGCTTAGCTGCATTTTTTTTGTATGTTTTGATAATATTTATATTATTATAATTTTAATACACTTAAATTTACTTAACCTAAAAGTCTTTGTTTAGTGATATTCATAGTAATATCTGTAAGGATCAACTCCCGCAGGAGCAGTCGCAGTGTTGGTAGGTTTTGACATTGGTCGTACAACGTATGCATTTCGCCTTTAAAGAAAGAATTTCAGTCTTAAGCTCCTAAGAGGAATTTAAAGAAGACTTACCGATTATGTTCTCCAGCATGAACTTGGAAGCTTGTCTCCTCCTGATGATCATGCGAGAAGAGCTTCTTCAGAGCAATTATACTGGCAATTGTCAAAGCGACTTTACTGATCACCAAGGCCTTGATAGCGATCGCAGCCAAAGCCTTCAAACCAATTGGACCAGCAATGCCCATCGCTGTCAGAAGAGCAGCAACAACATACTTAACATGTCCACCGCCCTTCTTCGAATGATGCTTATCATTGCCTGCTCGACCTTGACTCATGTCCATCTTCATGACGTGTGTTCGCAGCAACTGATCGGTCTTTTCCAAAAGTGATCGATCCAACTGGGACAAAGTATTCAGAGTTCGAGCATCGGCCAGCGCTATTATACTCTCCTTGTCCGTGGAATTTTGTTTCTCCAACACCAATCCTTCGACAATCTGAATTGAATCCTGTTCCAGAGCCTTTGTGATCGCCATCAGAGCCTTTTCTTTCAAACACGCCACAAAATCATTTTTATCCTGACAGTCGTCGTACACTTTCCGAACTATCATGAATTCCGGACTCAGCCAACTGTTGCCCCGAAAAGTTTGGGTTGCAGCTTCACTTAATTCAGCCAGGATCACTGCTACCACAAGGAGCTCAAAAATCAATCGCAGTTGCATTGCGTTGATTTTGCAGTGAGCACTGATATATGGAATTTTTTTGAAAGACTTCTGAAGTGTATGATGTTTTTATCCAAATCCGAACGTGTCCGCTGGTGATCGTCGACTAGTGATCTTAAACGATATGATAGCACTTTTATAAATACCAAAATTCAATGCTCTGCTTAATCTGATGCCATGCTCTGGCACTTCATGAAGATCACCAGCTGAATCATTGGTTTGGAAAGAAGTGGCATGCCACAGATGGATCCATATGGAATTCAGCAGCAGCAGCGCCACCACCACCACCAACCAATTTCAACAACTATAATGCTTTCTTCGAAGAAGATCTTCTTTTTTAATTAACTCTGGGCAAATTTACATTTTTTAAACTTTTGTTTTTCAATACCTGGTTTTTGTGTGTTTTGATGGTTTTGCAAAATGCTCATCAGGTCTCCACTGCACTGCACTGCACTGAATCTAATTTTGACGGAGAAATCTCATCAGTCAGTGCGGTGCAGACATATTACCTAGTTCCACACATTAGAATCTAGAACTTGAATAAATTTAAGGCAAACCATTTGCTTTTTGGGTTCAATTCTGATGATTTGAGCTAAAATCTGCACTAACTTGACCGTGACCACATTATGCTGCACTTCATAAAGAACATATTCATGCACCTTACCTTTCTTATAAGCTTGTTATGAGATCGGCCTTTAAGTTAGCACACACAAAAAGATACCTTTTAATGGAAATTAATTCTAAAGCAGTGGTGGAGGAATTGGCATAAAAGATACATAGGTGCGTGATGGTAAGTGATTTTACTGCAGCAATCTTATAGCTGCTGAAGCTATTGCACATTTGGTGCAGTGGGTGAAATTGAATTGATTGCTTATTAAAAAAATAAAAACAAAAACATTTTTATGTGTGACTTTCATTTCTTTTCATTAAATTGATTAGCTTCTAGTTCATCTCCCTCTTTAGTCGTTTGTAGAGAAAATCCTACAATCATTAATGATTTAGTGGATAATTAGTGTGACAGAAAACATGCATTTAACTAAAAATTTGCGAAAGTGAGTTTATTTAAGTCAATTACTGAAGCCATGATAATGAGATAAGCACACTAAAAGTATCAAGATAATGAGCATTTTCCTATTGAACGAACTTTAAAACATTTTTTAACACAACATCAATAATCGAATACATTGGTAAGATTTTATAAATTTCAATTGTTGAAAATTGAAAAAAAAAATGCATAAAAGAAAAAAAGAGTTTTTACTTAAAAAGAGTGATAAACTTAAAAACGAGTAAATGCAAGTGGAACATACAGTGGAGTACTTTAAATTGAAAAGTAACACGAAACCAATAAAAGCTAAATAGCACTTAAATAAACGAAAACATTGAAAATGTCACTATTTTTTTTAATATTGTCCAAAATGAAAAAAAAAAAGTTGTTCCCTTTTTTAAAGTGACAGCTGTCAAATTTAACTTTAAAAAATGCATGGAACTACTTACCTCCAATATACTACGGAACACTCTTTATTATAGTCACTTTCAAGTTAATTTGTGGTAAATTTGTTGAGCATACATTTTTTTAGAATGTCGTAAAGTTTAGTTAATAAAATGCACGACTGGGTCGCACGAACTTGCTCCTGTATTCAAAGAGTCTGTTAAAAAAAGTATCTATGTATATAAGATTTAAAAATATACCTGTAAAATAAGTTTGTCTTCAAAGATATCAATGCCATTTGATTTGTCGAAAAAATCTCCATTTTTCAATTTTTTTGGGAGGGGGTTACATTCAAATCAGTTAAAATAATTTTTAAAAAAATTATTTTAGGTTTAAAATTTTACCTGAAAAATAAGTTTGTCTTCAAAAATTTAAATGCCATTTTATAACTAAAAAAGCCCTTGATTTTTCATTTTTTTTTTTTTGAAAATCGTTAGAGCGGTTTTTTTTTAAATTAATTTCTTATATATAAAATTTTTCAATTTTGTTCTAAAAATATTTTTGGTATGCAGTTGTTTAGTGATTGTAAATATACGCTCTACATTTGAATTTCGTAAAAAAATATTAACCCGTTTTTGAGATATAGAATTTTGAAAAAAAAAAAATCAATATTTTTTTAAAAATCCAAACAATAAAAAATCGCACTTTGGATAATCAAATATTGTTAAGGCAATATAAGAGCTTATTCAGAAAAATCATTGAAATCAGTTCATAAGTTGCTGAGAAAATTAAAAAACAAAATAACGGTTCTATGAGCGGTACCTTTCCTGAGCAATACAAAAATATGTTTTTCTTATTAAAAGAAGCTAAGTTAAAAAATAAAATTTTAGAGAAAATTTAAAAAAAATCTATCGGTTTGTTTTTGAGAAAATTCGAATTTTCGTTTTTTGACCAAAAAATTGTATGGGGGCCACTGTTAGTTTTGATCTTAAAAAAAAATGAAAAAAACGCCTAACGCCAATCTGCTCAAAACCTTAACTTCGAAGTTTGAACTCAATCGACCCAATGGTTTAGGCTGTAGGAGCGTGGACAGACAGACAAAACAGACCGGACGGAATCGCGGGACCCACTTTTTTCGACTTCTCTACCATCGTAATATCATGTTTGATTAAAATCTCGAGTTCGAAATTTTTCACGAATGCAAAACTTGCCATATAGTTCCTATATGTCGCAAGTAAAAATGATAAATCAAGGCTCTTATGATTTATGAAATGGAATTTAAATTTTTGAAGACGCATTTTTAAATTTTAAAATACAAGTACTATTTGTAAACAGAGTCCTTGGATACAAAAGTAAGTTCGTGCGACCCAGTCGTTCCCTTTATTTTCCACGGGTAGAGCGTCTTTTAGGGAATTGATAAATCATCCATGAGTAGCTTTTGTCATGAAAAGTGGTTTCTAAAAAGAGATATTCGGATGTGGCATACAAACCGTAGGTTCGATCCATTCCTGACATTACTCGCACTGACATTACTGACATTAAGAGTTGTAAGTCACTAGGCCATTGTTCTCTACGAGCTGTTGCGCCACCTTTTTTTTTTTTAAGTCGACATCTGGTGGTTTCTTTTAAAATATTAAATAACTTTTTGACATTGACATCTGTTTCCCGCTCAAAATCTTGACAGAAATTCAGTATTATATTTCCGCAAAACGGAATGAGCCGCTTTACGTTTAAACAACCAACGTTTAAAATAATAAAAATGCAGCACCCATCTTTTCTACTTCACACAAGTTTGTGCAAAAAATTTATGAGACTTGTAGGCAACACTTAGGGCCCCAATTCATCGCGCGGTGTCAACAGCATTTAAAGAATATTAAAATAAACCTATAACTTTCGATTGATTACGATAAAAATGCATTTCATTCCCGTTTATAAACCTTATAATTGTTTTGCTCAAATTAAAATTTAGGGTACTTTTTCAAAACGTGTTAAATGAATGTTTCCATACCAAAGATTTATGCAATCAAACACTCAGTCTTAAAAAAACACATTTAATTTGTTCATACATCATTTTGAAATATATCTCCAACTCCCTTCCCACGCATTTGTTAATGCTTTTTTCCGTTTATCTATCTGTCAAATATCAAATCGACAGCTTTCCAAAAAGATTCACTAGCTTGATTGTCAAGGCTCGAGTACTTACCACTCATCCAATGCTTACATACGATGTATAGGTAAGATATGTATGTCTATAGCTTTTAGATATTAAAATTGATAAGAACCATCAGAGCGCGTCCTCTCACCATCATCTATCTCATCGGTAAAAGTAATTCGTATTATTGATGAGATTGATGCGTTTGTTCAATGATGATGATTATGGTGTATGGTGTTTTCTTATGTACATCCTCGTATGGTTATCCTGACAGACAAAAAATCCAATCTTGACATATCTACTCGCGTACATCAGACACAATATTATCCTTGTTCAACAATTTCGACTAAATGGAATGATGGTTGAATGCTCAAGAGGGCGGATATAATTGTACATTATTTGCACTCACATATTAGAGATAAAAGACTTTAAGGAAGCGAATCATTTTCGTTCGTTCGTTCGTTCGTTTCGTCCTTTTTGTCCTTGTCAATTCATCATCAGTCATATTATATGAATTTGTTACTTTCGCTAGAAAAGATATAACAACGAATATACATTTATATAGGAAGTGTACATAGGAACTAGGAAGCTATCATGTGAATGATTATCATCTTATGTTCAGATTTTGGTCACTTTATTGGAAAATTGTTAATTCATTATGGTCTTTTGAACATATGATGAAGTTGAGCGTGTTTTCTTTTTTCGGAGTGAGGCGAATTTGAGGCGAAGTTCAAGCTATACTTGTAGCAATTAGTCAAAATATTGATTATTACATTTGACAGAAAGAACCCTCTTACTCTAGCAAGGTGTTTAAAAAGGTGGTCATTTTGAGCTAAAAATTACTTAAAACCTTGAGATTTTAGCTACGTTGTCCTCAAATACCTTACATTAAAGCAGGCCTCGAAATTTTAAAGCAGGAAATTTCAAGGGAGGTCGTGAAATAACAAGGGACGTCTTGAGATTCCAAGGAAGGCCCTGAAGGAGGTCTTGAAAAATCAGGGGATATCCTGAGAAATCAAGGGAGGTCTAGAGATTTCAAGGGGGGTGTTGAAAAATTAAAGAGGATCCTGAAAAATGAAGGCAAGTCTTGAAATTCCATGGCGGGTCCTGAAGAATCAAGGGAGGTCTAAAGATTTCAAGGGAGATATCAAGGCAAGGAAGAATTCTTTCAATATCAAGGGAGTCCTTGAAACTTGAAGGGAGATCTTGAGGTGTCCTTACTGCAACTCCTGTTTTTAATGTATTGTAATATGTATACACTCTTTATCTCTTTTAATATCGGATTAATAGGAGAACTCGCTTCTTTAAGCATCGAGAAACATCTAGTGGCTAAGAGGGGAACTCAATTCGAGAATATTCAGCGCATACAAGAACCTCGAAAGGTGCAACATCTAGGGATTAAGAGGAGAACTAGCTTCGTTAAGCATCTAGTGATAAAGAGGAGAACTTGTTTCGCTAAGCATCGAGAATAATCTAATAGATTCTCGAATAGGCGCTCGGTAGCGAAGCGGTTCATTATTGATTGTGAACTGCGATAAGTAAAGACTGTGTTTAAAGAGTAAAGACTGTGTTCGAAAAGTAATAATTAAAAGTGGTGAATAAATAAGTTTATAGCGATTTAAATATAGAAAATTTGTGTTTTATTAACAAGTGTGAATAAGTTTTAATTATCGGACCAAGCCGGATATTACAGTATGTATGTGAAGGTTAGGTTGGCAAGAGCAAAATATCTGCACTGTACACTTATCTTATGTCAAATAACAAAATGCTTAAATGAAACTCTGCCTTAATGTCTTATACTAAGACAAAAATCATGATTTATTAATAATTTTACGATTTTAAAATTTATCTTGAAGTTACAGAAAAAACAATATAATTTTTCGTCTCGAAGACAGAATTTTGAAAACTTCTGTTTGCAGTTGAAATTTTTAATAGCACCTGCGTGCTAATATTTGGAATTATTTCCCATACTCTGTGAAATACTATAACAACAATACGAGTAATAGTGTTTATAGCCATATGCAAACAGTCCAGTACAATAATTAACAACCCATATTCAATTAAATTGAAAGAAACAAAAACCAAAAGAATAAACAAATAACACACCAAACCATCACCAATGAACCCGTTAAAATCCACGTGTTTATAGTAGGAAAAATATAAAATTTGGAAAAAAGAAAACACATCGTAGAAAATTATGATTATCAAAAAGAAAAAAGCCTCATAATATGAAACAAGCAATAAACAAATTGAATTTTTATTATTTTCTTTGTGTAAATATAGTTTGAGAAAATTTTATGATTTGTGTACCCCCACCGGCCGCCGCCGTGATGATGGAAGATGACGGACGATCTCACATGTCGGGAAAATGATTCTTAATAATTTATCCAGGGCAGACTTGGGTAAATTATCGCCGTGGTCTCATGCAAGTTCATTATTTTGCCTAGTAAAATTTTTAACTTTTATTTACTTAGAACATTTTTGAAAAAATTTGAAAACCAAATAATAATTTTTGAATTGTAAATTATGCAAAGAAAAATGTCTCGAATGTTATTATATTTTCAAAAATTCACCAAAATTATGAAATTGAGAACCAAACACAAAATAGTAGTGCATGCTTATTTTATAATAATTTATTTAAAAAATTAAAGAAAGATACATTTTTTTTTCTAAAAAATTCCTTAAGAGTTGTTTTTGAAATACATATATAATTATCCTTGAATGTTTAAAGCTCTATGCTGTTAGTTTTTCGAAAAATCAAACTTCATCAAAAATTGTAAATTCAATTGTTTAACTGTCAATTTGAATTCACCAATCCGGCACTAGTTTCATTATTCAAACCATCAATCCACGCGTTTGTGGTGAGTTGAAAATATTATTATGGTTAGAATGTATTATAATATTTTATAAACTAACTCATAGTAATGAACTTTTAGCTCCTTTGGTTTTGCTTTTGGGACCGCAGAATTTTATATTCAACAAGAAAAAATATTTTGTGGCAGCTTTCTTTATAGACAAGCAATATTTTAATGTTTAATAAAGAAAACTCATACAATTTACGATATAAACAAAAATTAAAATTAGTATTTTTATTTTTAATAATTCAAGCAATTATTATGCAATCAAGCAATCATGCTCCTCTGTTCACTTTTTGCTTAAATACAAAAATTATTTATGAGTTTATTCTGTGGTTTTGGTTTAACGTTAACTCACTGAGACTGAATGGTGTCATCCATTGTATTTCAACAAAATATTTATAGGATACAAAGATGAAATTAATGATGTTAATGTTTTTTTTTTTTAATTTTTAATTTATTTTTAAAGGTTTTTTCTAATAGCTAAAAGGTGTGATCTTAAACAGCCTGTTATTTGGGTAGAGGTTTGAAGTTGTCATCTTTTGCGATTTGACAATAAAAAACTAAGCCTTTGAAATTGTTAAAGTTCACAAAAAAAATTGTGAACATTTTGCAGTGACATTTCACAAAAATTCAAATTTTTATTACTTCATAAAGCATCTTGTCACTGGCAATAGTGAAACTAGTGACAAAAGTTGCGCTTTTGGGAGAAGTTAGTGATGTGAATGATTGAAACCGTATACGTTGCAGTAGTGCTAAAGAAAAACCAGGGTTGTTGACTCCTTTTTAACTTCCCATAAGAAGTTATTGTACTCGGTCCGATTTGTTGAATTGAACATTTTGACATTTCTCCACGTTTCAAGTTCCCTAGAGTCGAAATAAAAGATTTTAAGAAAGAAATAAAAGATTTACGTTCGTGACATTGTTTTCGTTGTCCATAGCTCGAAAACCAGTAGAGATATCGACTTCAAATAAATTTTGTTTTACAGATAATAATGCAGAAAGATGCACAAAGGACTCTCAAAAAAATTGAGTCTGTGGTTGTTCTACCATAGCAATTTAAAAAAAGGTGAAAACGAACTCATAACGCTAGAGACTTGAATTAAATTTTATATTATATATTGTAACGTGATACCAAACAAATATATTTTTGGAAAAAATTCCAATAAACGGTTTTTTTATAAATCAAAAAAAAAATCAAAAAAAAAATATTTGTCACCTCGAAAATCTTAGGAACAAAAATAATTTTATCTCCAAAACAATTTTGTGCGACGAAAAATAACGTTTTTAACATCTGGTAAAGTTTTGACAAAAATCGAATTGACACTTTTTAAAAAAAAAATAAAAACCTAAAAAAAAAACTCAAAGTTGGTAAAAATTAATTTTTGACTCAAATATCTTGTCAAAAATTTAAGATTATAGCTTCAAACTAATTTATCT
Source organism: Eupeodes luniger (assembly GCA_951509635.1). Taxonomy (NCBI): domain Eukaryota; kingdom Metazoa; phylum Arthropoda; class Insecta; order Diptera; family Syrphidae; genus Eupeodes; species Eupeodes luniger. The sequence continues at coordinate 17,322,806 of OX608075.1, forward strand.
TATTAGAAATATTGTTTTCTACATTCGATAAAATTTTGAGAAAAATCGAATTTACAGTGTTTTTACAAAAAATTAAAAACCTAAACAAAAATTAACAAAAGTTGGTAAACATTGATTTTCGACTCAAATATCCTCTCAAAACTAATTTTTTCTTTAAAATATCAGTAAAATTTTGAGAAAAATCGAATTGACAGTATTTTTTACAAAAAACAAAAACCTAAACAAAAACAATACTAAAACTTGGTAAAAATTTACTTTCGAATCAAATATCTTTTCAAAAATTAAAAATATTGGCTTTAAACTTATACATATACAGAAAATATTGTTTTTGACATTCAATAAATTTTTTATAAAAATCCAACAGTCCGTTTTTCATAACAAAAATAAAATCTACAAAAAATAGTACGCAAATTTAATAAAAATTGATGTTCGGTTCTCGATATCTCGTGAACAATAGAAGATATTGACTTCAAATTAATTTCATTCATCCAATTTTAAAAATAAGAAACACAAATTTTTAAAATTGGTAAAAATTGGCTTTCGACAAAAAATCTCCTTAACAAAAATAGAATTCGAAATCAAACTATTTCATTATACTGTTGGTAATTGTGAAATTTTTAATAATAATTCAACTGACAACTTTTTTAACAAAACACGAAAACCTACAAACTTTTAAGCAAGACAAATCGACAGACGGGATGGGAAGTTATCAGTGTGTGTCGCATCCCAGCCTACTTTTGGTTTTTGGAATAAGGTATTTCATAACTAGCATTACACCGTATTTTAATAAAGATTTAAATCTCAAGTCTTTTTAAGTTTTAGCTGTTCAAAGTTAATTATCTAGTTAACATCTTAAGTTATAAAGCCCATTCAGAGAGTCTACGTTTATATTCAGAATAGTCGTATTTGTGGTTTGGAAAATCTAAAAATGATTGTCGAAAATTCTCTCCATCCTCTGTTTGGTGCGATTAGTGTTTGAGCCTTTTAGTAGCTTAATTTCGACAACGATTTCGTGCGAAAAAAAACATATTTTCTAACAAGGTACATTTTCTTTTCGTTTAATAAAAGAAGTTGCCTTATCTTGTTAACAAGGCAATGCCTCCACAGAGAGTGAGATTTTAGTGCGGATGTGGATTTGTAGCATCATTGGAACAGTTTTTTTTGAAAATGAGGCTGGGACAACATTTTGGTCAACAGGGGACGAAATCTATTCATTAAATAATTTTATTTCAACTGAAATTCAAGACATTGATTAAGACGACTTTGGCTTTTATAGGATGGCGTATATGCTACCATCGGCCTTTTGCAATTTATCAAATTGTGTTATCAGCCACCTTGATGATGCTAACTGCCCGCCTCGGAAGTGCGATTCTGGACTCCTTTTGTAGAGAGTGTTTGGACTGTCATGCCAGAGGTCTTGGGTTCAAACCCTGACTGTGCCATCTAAAGTTTTTCTCAAGGATACTGCCTTTTGCGAGGAATTCACAAATCCTCCAAGAGTAATTCTTGTCATGAAAAGTGCTTTCTCAAATTAGCCGTTCGGATTCGGTTTAAAACTGTAGGCCCCTCCATCCCTGTGCAATACTCGCACACATGAATGGTTGAGAGTTGTAAGTTTGCTAATTTATTTATTTACATGGAAACACATTTTAAGAACATTTTTTTTTTGCAATTTCAAAAACAAATTTGTCAAAAATTACAAAACTAAAAAAGCACCCTTACGCCCCAGTCTACGTATTGTTTTATTGAAATTTATAGAGGGCATACATCTACATATGTCAAAGCTTTTTGGTTACTTATGAACAATACTTCTAATAATATTTCAAAGTAAATAAAACTATAGTTGACCCTGGAACATGGTGTTATAATTAAAATTTAATCATGTGTTTTCAAATGATGAAGATGTTAAAAATATCAGTTTTCAACCTGCATCCAGTGTGGTTGTTTATAAACTGTGTCAGTTGTCTTTAATTTAAATTTAAAATGATAATATTAACGGCATACTCTATATACAGTGGAACAACGAAAAAGCAAAAGTTACTAAAAATAAGCTCTCATATTTTCGTATTACGACTTGACCTTTCAAAAGTGGGTGGGACTTACAGCACAAAAAAAAACTTACACATTTTTATATATTTCACATAAGGGTGCGTTGTTTTCATCCCCAATTGAATAATATTTCATAACTATTTATGTTTCATAAACATTACATAATAACTTTGTGCGCATTCACATCAAAGAAAAGAAAAATGGAGTCTTGCTTTAACTTGCTCTTTATATGAAAAAGAAATAGAAAAAGAAAAATGGCGATTTACTTTTTAGCGGAAGTGAGTAAAGCTTCCTTTATAATCTGTATAATGGAAAATAATGTTAGAATTATTTCACCTGGAAACTTTTCTGCTTTTATTTTCTAATACGAGTATATATAAATCAAATTACATTCATTTAATGATTTTGAAATAAAAATAAGAAGAAAAAATCAAAGAAAATCAAAGTTATCGTCTCCATAAACATATACGAGAGGGTAGAAACATATAGTTTTTGTATAGCAACATTCAAGCCATAGACATATAGATGGGGTATGAGAATAAGATTATGTGCCTATATCTAGCTTTATCTTTTGACTTCTTACCTATACCTTAAGGCGAATTTTCCAATTCAATATAAATTAAACCAGACGAGTGCACTAGAGATCCTCAGTCAAAAACCACATCTCTATATACATCCTCGAAATTAGAAGTTGCGGCCATGAAGAATTCCACCCATCACAATAATCTCGATTCTAGATATAATCTATATATGGATGGTATGGATGGAGCCCCTGCACTCACCCAAGCACACATAAAATAGATACCGATTCGAAGCATCAGCTTCAGCTTTTCCAAGGGATTCCTTTCTTTCTTTCTTTTTGATAAATTTTCTTCTTTTGTGTGTTATGACTATGAGTATAACTACTCTAAGTTATAGGTTAGGTATAAGACCATCTGGTTCCATATGGTATCATGAAAACGTGAGCTCTATAGCACACATACGGTGTGGTGGTGGTGCTCAAAACATCAGACTTTTCTACAAAACTACGATCGAGGAATGGGTTAAAAGTTCTGAAAAGCATTTTGTGGATAATTCAAAATGAAAATCCTGATAAGAATTTTCTATCTCCGCCATCTTTTGGAGATGATTTTTCTGTACCTCGTCGTTCTTCGTCGTCGTAGTCATCGTAGTCCTCGCCATCCTTACTCCTCCTTTTTCTATAGATCCTTTCAAAGCTATATAACTAGCACCCTTTTCCAAAGTGTTTAGACCAAGTTATGTATAAAAACGGGGGGTATGATGCTTCATGTGTAGATACGTCCTCATATGTACCTACAAAAATAGAAATATAGTTTTTAGGTTAAATATGTACATAACTTGTATAAAGAGAACGAACTTTGGTATAGGATGAGAAAACTCTTGAAGCAAGGTTCTTTTAGACTTAAAAGATTCCAATGCACCCTCATTGTGCACGAAAAATGTTACCTTCATATCCTCATATTGAGGTTGAGGCTAATGTCCAGAAGTATACCTGAAACTCATGGCCTCTATATCAAAACCCATCATGGCATTTGAAAGAAAAGGCACAACAAAAAAAAATATATATAAAAGGAACGACTAACGATGATGATGATGATGGCGATGGTGGGGGTGAAGAAAAGATCGACCCGGACAGAACTATAAATTGGGGAAACTATACCAAAGATGCCTTAGTTTGAGCTGAAATGGTCATATGAACACATGAAAGAGGGTGGTATGGTCAATGGATATATGGAGATGGAAACCTCTTTCCCGTTCCCCGGTTTTCGTTGAACTATACTCTAAAGAGCAAAACCAAAGGAACGTGGTCAAAGGAATCAACAAACGGATTTTAAAATTTGTGTTCAGCTTCAGCTTCGCCTTCAGCTCCAGCTCCGGCTTCGGCTTCCAGGTTTCGAGGAAAATTTTCCCTCTTATATAGTTTTATTGTCGATGACGCTTGGCTCCGGCATAATATCTTCTTTCACGTCAGCCAGCGCCAGCGAGAGGTATGGTTGTATAGAGGGTGGGGGTGAGGGTAAGGATGAGGGTGAGGGTGAGGAAAAATATCTAGCTAGCTGTGTGTGGTATTTATGTGATTATGGATGGGCTGGCTCTTAAAGAATGAGAAAGGGAGGGAATTTTTAGTTGAATGCATCTTTATAGGGTAGGGGCTGAGGCATTACAGAACTGAGCTTGCTGTGGGATGCGGTACTGGTAGCAATTTGATGAAAAACTTCTTTCCAACAGAATGATATAGACAGGTGTGGAGAATAAAATATACTTGTACCTACCTACCTACCAAACCAACAGAAGAAGTTTTTGAGAATGTTCTCTAAAAATTTTTGGATTTTCAATTTTCCAACGAAGAAATTGTTAAGAGCCAGAGTGGGTTGAATCGTTTTGGATGTAGGCAGGTACATATACGAGTAAGTAGAGTACAACAACTGACGTTAAATTTCATATAATATCCCATCCCGTAAAGAAAAGCTGAAGCACTGCCAGAAGGCCCAGCATTTTTAATCTTCTTTTAAAGGTCTTTTATAACTTTGATGGAGGAAAACTTATATCAAATAAATATAATATAGGGGACCAACGAAGAGGTATATAAATATACAAAAGAAAGAAGAACAAAAAGAAGCTCCAGATGTGGTTAAGATATTATCTAATCTATACATATAAACCTATATATATTTGTTTTTTTTTTTAAATAAAAGGTTTAACGTAAAAGGATCACAGATTTTCTGAGGTAAAAAAGAAGGTTAGGAAAATAATTGAAAATATTTGAAGCATGTAATTTATATAAGGTTATGATACCATAGGGGTGTGGTATTTATTTTAAAGGCCAAAGTTGCACTGATCAATTTATTATAAACGTAATGTTCTTCGTTTGTTTTTTAATCGAATTTTAATTTTTATAAATAAATACATGGTCATTTATTTTTTGGTTTTGAATATAACTTTGTAGACACTTGGTTTTACATCTGACAATACTTTTTTTGGAGTTGCTCTCTTTGACAGCTGTCACTTGTTTGGGTTGACATTTTATATTTTATAAAAAAACAAACATAATTTAAAAGAGCTGGGCTGCGCCAACTCTAAAAACTTTCCATTGGTTTTCCTTAAAAATGCAAACGATATTTTTTGTAAGTCAAATTATCGACGTTTAAGCTATTTTCGAGATGTTGAGTCAATTCAGTAACATTTTTGGTAGGGCTTTAATTTATTTATAAAACGCTGTTGAATGATTTTTAACTTCCCATAGGAAGTTAATGTAATTGGTCCGATTTGTCGACAAGAAAATTTTTACATATCTGGACGTTTCAAGGTCTCTAGAGTCGAAATAAAAGATTTTTAGAAAGATGTTTGTGCGTGCGTGTGTACCTACGTTCGTACGTCTGTACGTCCATATGCCCGTGTGTCCGTACGTCCGTACGTTCGCGACGTTTTTTCGTCGTCCATAGCTCAAGAACCAGAAGAGATATCGACTTCAAATAAATGATGTTATGCAGATAATAACGCAGAAAGATGCAGAAAGGGCTCTCAAGAAAATTGGGTGGGTGGTTTTTTTACCATAGCAGTTAAAAAAAAAGGTGACAATTTTGGTTAACCCTAAATATCTCACGAACAAATAACACTAAAGACTTGAATCAAATTTTAAATTATATGTTGTAACGTGATACCAAAGAAGTATATTTTTGGAAAGAAAAACTCAATTTACGTTTTTACTATAAATCAAAAAAAAACTGAAAAAGAAATATTTGTCACCTCGAAAATTTTACGAATAAAAAATGATTTTATATCCAAAACAATTTTGTGGAATGAAGAATAACGTAACGTTAAAATTTTGAGAAAAATCGAATTGACAGTTTTTTTTATAAAAAATTAAAAACCTAAAAATAATTAACAAAAGTTGGTAAAAATTGATTTTCGACTTAAATATCTTTTAAAAACTTTAAGATATTGGCTTTAAACTAATTTTTTGTTATGAGAAATATTGTTTTCAATATTCAGTAAAATTTTGAGAAAAATCGAATTGACAGTTTTTTTACAAAAATTAAAAACCTAACAAAAAATTAATAAAAGTTGGTTAAAATAGATTTTCGACTCAATTATCTTTTCAAAAATAAAAAGTATAAGCTTCAAACTAATTTTATGTTATGAGAAATGTTGTTTTGAACATTCGATAATATTTTGAGAAAAATTGAATTGACAGTTTAAAAAATACCTTAAAAAAGCATTAAGTTAGTAAAAATTGATTGTCGACTCAAATATCTTTTTTAAAATTAAAAATATCGCCTTCAAACTTATTTTACTCACAGAAAATATTGTTTTTGACATTCAGTACATTTTTTGTATACATCAAACAGTCAGTATTTTCATTTAAAAAAATAAAATCTACAAAAAATAGTACGCAAATTTGGTAAAAATTAATTTTCGGTTCTCGATATCTCGTGAACAGTAGAAGATATTGACTTCAAATTAATTTCATTCATCCAATTTGTATTTTTGTTTTTATATGAAATAAAAGCTTTTAAGAAATGCTTTTGGATTTCGACTAAAAATCTCATTAGCAAAAATACATTTTGAAATCAAACTATTTCATCATATGCGAAATATTGTTGGTCATTTTTAAGATTAATTCAACTGACAACTTTTTTTTCAAAACACGAAAACCCTCAAACTTTTAAGCAAGACAAATTGACAGACGGGTTGGGAAGTTATCAGTGTGGGTCGCATCCCAGCCTCTTTTTTTTTTTTTAAATTGTATCATGTTTACAACATTATTTTATTAAAATAAAATAAGGTTAAAGTCAATATCTTTGTTTCTTCTCAAGAAATTTGAGTCCAAAGTAAATGTATGTATGTAAAAGTAATTTCGTATGTTTTTTTTTGTAAGAAAAATATCAGTTCGATTTTATAAACATTTAACTAGATGTCAAAAACGTTATTTTTTGTTGCATAAAATTATTCTATAGGCAATATTATTTTTTGTTTGTTAAATATTTAACTAACATATTTTTTCAGTTTTTCTGAATTATAAAAAAAGCAGTTTGTTGGATTTTTGTTAAGTTTTCTTTTTATTTCTTTGACGTCACCAAAAAAAAATATGCGACCAGGAAGCTTATCACGGAACCACATATAGTCTAAATCATCATCTTCAATAGCCGACGTTGTTCAATAATTTGAAAACGTTCTTCAATTGTTTTTTGAATTTGTGAAACAAAACTTCCCTTCGTGGCTTAAATTTGTTCACAGAAATACTACGTTTGGATGTGTATTTGTAAAATGTGTGCATAAATATTAACATATAAATTTAACTTCCATAATCATTTTGGAGATGTGGTCTTATAAATACGTAAATTATGTACATATGTATGTATATACAAAGTATTAGTTTTATTTGTTTTTAAAAAACTATCTTTTGTATAGAAAGGAATGAGATATTCAGTAAAATCTTTTTCAGGTACCAACAACATAAATATTTTGATTTTATTTTTATTTGTTAAATCCAAAAAGCAAGCAAACCCACATTATACATACTAAACAAACAACTTGAATTCACAAACTTTTTGAGAGAATTATTTTATCCAGTTGCATTTTATATATTGTTAGATAATTTTATGGATATGGTGAAGGTACTAAGCTATAAGGCTACACATAGTTAAGTTATCCTTGCTCAAAAATGCTTTTTATTTACATATACATTTGTGTATTGTGTTTTTCTATAGAATTTTAAGAGGTAATATTTAAAGAGGACAAGAGTTTGTCTGGACTCTCATTTATTATTCCCTGTAATCTAATGCTTGTAATGGTAACTTAAAATGCATAGTTTTTGGCTTCTCAAGTAAAATGTGTTTTTGGGTTAGATGTCAGCATTAAATGGAAATAAATTTGAAAAATAAAATAATTCTGAAAAAAGAAAAATACATAAAAACAACAAGGGAGATTCGAAACAGATTTGCTTAAACTTTGCAAATAATCTTAAAATATTTAGGACTGTACAAAAATGGTATTTACAATGGAAGTCTAATAAAGCCAATACTAGATGTACCAAATTAGCGATGTAAAACACGTTTCTGAGATTAACATATTAAATAAATAAATTGGGTGGCGCAACAGTCCGTTAAGAACTAGGGCCTAGTGACTTACAACTCTCAACCATTCTTGTGTGCGAGTACTGTTTCAGGGATATAGGGGACCTACAGTTTTAAGCCGAATCCGAACGGCTAATTTGAGAAAGCACTTTTCATGACAAGAATTACTCTTGGCGAATTTGTCAATTCCTCGCAAGAGGCAGTACCCGTCAAAAAAACTTTAGATGGCATAGGCAGGGATCGAGCCCAACCCCTCTGGCATGACAGTCCAACGCACTAACCATCATGCTACGACTTCTACATTAACATTCCTAAATATCGAAAGGAGGCTGACATTAGCTTTATCCGAATATGAAACGCGTAAGTAAATCAACACAAAATGTGATTTCTTAGACATTATAAATGCATTTATTTGATATCCAGAAAATTCCAGATTTCATTTCAGTTTGTAAGCCTGTGTCCAAAAGGATAACATTTGCCTAAGATTACAATGTGAAGTGAGTCTCATTTTAAGTTAGTATCTTTTTCATCCAAACATTTTAAAATTCGTTTTTTAAATTTCCGAATACCCAAACTCCCGAAAATCTGAAGCCCTAAAAACTCAAAAACCTGATTTATCTAACATACGACGAACTTAAATAGGCTGCCTAAGCCTACTCAGTAAGGTGAGTAAGTACAATCCAAATACAAGGGAAACATTCTTTACAAATCAATGGATTGAATGTATCAACGAACAGGCCAGTTACAGCTGTTATTTGTTTTTATAATTGAAATCAATCTTTGGAATTTTGTGGATATGTATGAACACTTCGTGTCACATGTATTGGAACAAGCTTATTTCGTTTTTCATTTAACGTTATTTTTCAAACCTTTAGGTTTAAAAAAAAAACCCAAATATGGAATGAATCTGGTATGTATTTAGTTTGTAAAAAAAAATAAACTAACTAAAAAAATATTTTGGATTTAGTTGATAAATACAAGTTTTACGGCGGTTTTTTTGAAGGTCATAAAAAGTACCTTTTTTTTGTGTCACATGAATAGGGACAAGATATAAATTTACCTATAAGCGTGTTTTAAATCAAATAAAAATATACTCGGAATGTTTGGGAGCTTAGTAGGAGTATTAATTTGGTAGAATCAAGAAGTATGTGTAGAGGTAAGGGTCTAACCAAGGAGGAAATAGGCTAAATTCGAGCTTACCGGGATCTCGGCAAAACCATCTGAACTTAATACATACCTCGTTCATTCCACATTAGGATTTTCCAAAAAACTTAAAGGTTTGAAAAATGAACGTCAAATAAAAAACGAAAAAAAGCTTGTCCCTATCCATGTGACACGAAAAAAATATTTCTGGTTAAAGCCAATTGGATAATTTTTACCTTCCTATTGAAAGTTCCATATCTCAAGAAGTAGTAGAGATATCGACTTCAAACAAAATTTTGTTATACAGATAATAATGCAAAAAGATGAACCCAAAATATCTCACGAACCAGTAACGCTAGTGACTTGAATTAAATGTTATATTATATATTGTAACGTGATACCAAACTATGTAGTAACATTTAACTAACGGTTTTTTCATACATCAAAAAACTGAAAAAAAATAAACTGTTACCCAAAATATTTTAAAAACAAAAATGATTTTATCTCCAAAATAATTGAATAAAACGAAGAATAACGTTTTTTTTACATCAAAAATCGAATGGATAGTTTTTTTTACAAAAAATAAAACATTACTAAATGTTGGTAAAAAATGATGAAAAAATTCCTGCTTGAAATCCACCGAAAAATTTTTCCTGACAGAAATCTGTCATTGGAATTGTGTGAAATTGGAACACAAATCAGCTGTTCAGAAAAATGAATTTCCGTCCGGAAAATAGAAAAATACATTTTTAGAGAAAAATAAATGCGTAAATTACACTTTTTTCTCAAAAACAAATTCTTTGTGTGATTTCCGATCGATCAGTATATATAAATTTCATTTATAATCAAAGGGAAACACCATCAAATATCGATTCAAAAATTTTTCCGGATCGATTTCAATGATAGCTATAACTGGCCCCTTAAACCCTTTTTGTTCACCAATGTCGTCAAAAATATTCTTAATCTCTTTGAAGGAAATTTTTTGTTGGTTTTTTTTTTTGGCTAGCGGAAAATGTACTAGAAAAGAAGAAAGGCTTCATTTAAGATGTTGTCTTGTTTTTAGAAAATAAAAGTGTTTCATATTACCGAAACTGACAAAAAGTTAGAAAAAATTATCTTGAAAATCAAGACGCTTTGGAAAAAAATTAAAAAAGGGTACAAAGTTTGGAAAATGTGTGTATGAGTGACATGCTGTCCCTGTAATAACACCTTGCTTAGGTACACAATATCCTTTTTTAATTTTTTCCAATTCCTGTCTGAAAAAATATCCGTAAATTCTGGCTCGATTTCTAGAAAAGAAAATACTTGTTCTTTTTTTCAATTTCAATATAGCTAAATGTCCGGAAGATTTCTTTTTTACTGCATACTCTCAAAAAATTTTTTGTTAAAATAAACATTATATTTTGCATGTCCAATATTTAGCGCATAAGTATTTCCTAAATCAACCACATACATACGTATTTCTTTTTAAATGAGCTTTTGAAATTCGAAGTTCTAGTTTGATAAAATGCTTGCTTAAATATATCATTAAATTTTGTGTATTCACTTGAAATTAATAACAATAATAATTTGATTTCCCTACAAAAACCATTTAAATCACAAATGGTCGTAATCATATATGTACTAAAAAATATCTATACTTTTTAATCTAACTTAAAAAATAAGTCAAAACTAAACTATAAAAAAAAATATAAAAACACATACATTATGTACGTGAGTTTTATTTTTCTACATAAGGTTTCAAAGCCTTCTATTTATTTAGTCCTTCTATAGTTATAAAACTTTTCTTTAAAATTGTATGTCAAACAAAGTCTCTTTCTCACGACAAATAAACAATACCATCCACAGACTTAACAATAGTCTTATACTTTACTTTTCGTTCTCAAGAAGGAAACTTTATTTATAACTTTCCTGGAAAACACGAATTTACACAGGCGAAGTGCAAACATTGGATGGCAATTTCTTCCTTTTTTTAAGGAACTTTTTGGAGCAAACTTTAGATAGACAGACACTAAGAATATGACGTGCAGAAGCCATAGAGTTCTTTAGGCATTTATTTTAAAGGTTTCAACCTACCAAATTATGATTTTGATTCGAAAGCGGTAAAATGTTACATTGGTCAAAAACTATCCCTGTCAACTACTAGAGATTTATTAAATTAACAGATGGTATCTATGACAATTTTGACAAATTGATAGCAAATATAAGACGTTTCCCCTTTTTGAGTTAATTAAATTAATGATCAACTGCAAATCTCTATTCACACCGACAACAAAGCTATGTATGGTATAAGAGTACATGGCCAGAATCAATTTGTCATAATACTCGCTCTCACTCATTGGAGCGATTCAATAAAGGATCATTACGGCCCCAGCAATATTAACAGCCGACAGACACACCCACAGATTTTATGCCAAAATTTTACCATAATGGCATTAAAATGTTACAAAGAAAGAAAGAACCAAAGTAACAAATGATACACCAACAGCAACAGAAGGAAGCTCAAGCGCAGCACGACGACGACGATGGCGATGCCTTTAACCCCAACAAAGTTAAGCGCTCGCGGTGAATGCTTAGAGCAGCAGCACAGGGAAGATGGCTTCTTTATCTTTTAGTGTTGGGTTGTATCTTTGTAAAAAGGATGAGAATCATGAGATTGCCGACGACAAGTCATCCGAAAAAATGATTTAGTTGTCCTTTGTCCTTTCGTTAGAATTATTTTACCCGCAACTCCTAGTCGTCTTCCTTTTTCGCTCCTCTCCACCCACTGCATTTGCAAGGACATCAGTACAGACAGCGGTATAGGTATCTATTACAAGGCAATCCGGAATTGCTGGTATTGTTTGCTACCCATATGCCACCTTTCTTGGGTTTTTATATTTTCCAGCGACAAATTGCCAGAAACTCACTTGTTGTTTGCACAGGGGTTGTCTATAAAAATTAGAAAGGATATTCACCATCAACGAGATGAGATGATGATGTGCCATCCGACACCCCTTTTCTTCGTGAATACCTATTTACTGATTTTTTTCTTTTTTGTTCGACTAAGCTAATGTACTTTTCATCTTTTTCAGATGCGGAAATATTTTCAGTTTAATGTATCGTCGTCGTGGGTTCGGCTTCGGTTTTTATACTTGTATATTGTGGGTCTGTTAAACTTATCCCTCTCGCATAGGGTAAATAGAAGAAAGAAAAAAATCAATCTGCAACAGACAATGGTCTCAATTTACACTCTGCCACTTCAGACTAGCGAAATTGTTGGTTGTGCCTGCACCCTCTCTATTGTTAGACTTCAGACTATAAAGATACTATTGTCCTCTATCATCAGCAAAGCGAATAATAGCTTACCTATAGACTTTAGAATAAGGGATTTCCTGGTTATGTTTAAGCATAAAAGTTGAATGTCGAAATATGCAGCATAAATAATGCTTATGCGAAAGACTGGGTATAGCTGATACGTGCGTACAGACATAAAAATAAAGCCAGCAATAGTCAATTGTTTGGTTAATCTTCTTTATTTTTTTTTACAAAAAAAAAAATGAATTGAATATTTAAAAGGTCTGAAGACACTATTCGTTAAAAGAAAATATCAGAAAACGAAAGCAAAACGCTCGAAAAAAAATTTTAATTTAGAGACTTCAATATCAATCAAAAGTCAAGTATTTTTAAACTAGTTATTATAATACTCTACCTAGCCTGATGTGAGCGTGCACAACTTCACAATTTAAACTTTGAATATCAAAAATTAATTCTGACGTTCAAGTATGAATGACCCTATACCTCGAATTGAGATCCTAGAATATTACATTAAACTTCAGATCATTGAACTTCAATCTTATGTTTCGAACTTGTACTATAGAAAATTAACCAACGAAGTTTAAACGAGCATCGAAGTTCTCACATAGATTTCTTAGTCATGCCTTGAACATGGAATTTTTAACATAAAATTTAAATTTTTGTGCATAAATCTTCAAAAATCAAAAACCAAAGACTTCAATTTATTTTGATTTGCATACCTTAAACTTGTGTTTTAAAATAAAAGGAAAATCAAACTTCAAACATCGAATGCAGGTCTTATGTTAACAAGAAACTTCAAATTTCAAACAAGGAACCTCAATCTAAGATTGATTGTTTCTGAAAATTGAACACCGAAATTTGCATGAAACATCAAACTGCAGCGTCCAAAACTTCCAGAATTTTCAAGTTAAAACGTACATTTTTCATTTTATGCATAGAACTTAGGCCATTGAATTTTTAACAAAATTATAAACATCGTTCTTCAATATTAAAAATTCGAACACTGCAGTTAAAGATTTTAATATTCATAATTCAAACTTTGAACATCAAACAGAAAACTGCCACCTAAAGTCACCAAAAAACTTAGATTTTGCATTGTATTTCTTGATGGTGGACCATCGAAAACTGAACAGTAAGGTTGATAAATCATAATATTAACTTCAAACAAAAAATTTCGAATAAAGAACATCGATCTAAGATTTCGAAAATTGAATTTTTTACTTCAAATATAGAACATTAAGTTCCAAACAAAAACATGGAATTTCAAACAAAAAACATAGAATTTCGAACATAAAATTTCACAATTCGATTTAAGACTTCACAATTCAAAATTTAGACATTACGCTCTGCATTTAAGACTATTAAAGATATAATGAACCTTCGATAATAAGTCTCAAACTGTACACACGATTGGTCTATTATTGAAATAGAATCATCAGTTGCATTTCATGGTATTCTGTTTCATCCCTTAGTTAAAAGTTTTGTGTAATGAATCTATAATCTCATTCAATCCGAAACACGTTTCACAGTTTTTATTTCAATCTGTGATCTCTCGAAACATGACAAGTAATCTTCTACGAATAAGGCTTACATATGTAGTTAGATGTCTAATTTTCATAATCTTCTTTACATGTTAAAATTTAAAACGTGTGACCTGCAATTACCTAAATAAATGAACTGAACACAAATGTGAGCAAATTATTTTGTGAATAGAAATTAATAGATATAAGATACATCTACAAAATACATCTAAAACACAATGTTACAAAAATATAACCGATATTACAAAAATGGCAAAGGTTTTAAATATATTTAATAGAAATAGCTGAGTTTACAAAAATAAGCCAAATTTTAAAAATAACCCATGTTAAAAAATAAACCAGGTTACAAAAATACCAAGGTTCTAAAAATATCGCTGTTTAATAAATAAAAATAAATTAGGTGGCGCAATAGTCCGTTGAGAACTAGGGCCTAGTGACTTACGACTCTCAAACATTCCTGTTTACAAGTAATGTTGTCAAAAATGGTTAATAAATAACCCAAGTTAAAAAATTGCCAAGCTTACAAAAATAGCCGAAGGTTTCATAAATAACCAACGTTTTAAAAATTAGCCATGTTAAAAATAAACCATTTTAAAAAATACCAAGGTTCTAAGAATAGCGCTGGTTATATTAATAACCCAAGTTAAAAAATAGCCTAGTTTTTAAAAATAACCAAAGTTATAATAGTGGAGGTTACAAAAGTAGCCGAAGGTTACAAAAATAACCAACGTTTCAAAAATAACCCAGGTTATAAAAATTACCAAGGTTACAAAAATAACCAAGGTTAAAATGAAATGCAGGTTATAAAACCGAAGTAACAAAAGTAACACTGGTTTTAAAATGAATAGAAGTTACAAAAGTGACAGAAGTTACAAAAACAACCAATTTTTAAAAATTACCAAGGTTTTAAAAATAACCGAGGTCATACAGATAGATAGATAGATATATAATTTTATTTTCAAAAAGATTTTACAAAAAATGAGTATTGCTGGTTTAAAATTAGTTTTGACAGTAACTTTAAGTTGCCTGTCAGGTTAAAAAGGAAATGTAAAAAAATATATAAGCTTAGTAAGTAGATTAAGTTACATACATATGTTATGAAAATTCATTTATAATAAGATTGCGATATTTAATTGACGCTTTTAAAAAGTAGTATAAGTTTGAGTAGCAGTAGCCATTAAGAATGTTGAGAAGTTGAGAATGAGACAGCATGCCGCTGCCAAGAAATTTTCTTCTGTACGTTTTGAATACTGGGCAGGTTCCAATAAAGTGCATGGTATTTTCCGATTCATCCATATTACATAATGTACATATTCCATCTGTATCTCCTTGGAATGCTCTTCCATTGATATTAAGGAGCCCGCAGCGAGCTTTAAAAATTATGGAAATCATATCACGAGAATTGGAGTCATCAAAGTAGTTCGGTATGCCAGAGTATATGTAACTCAGGTTTTCCAAAAAATTGCGAAAATAAGTATTTTTAACTTCCCATAGGAAGTTATTGTAATCGTTCCGATCTGTCAAATTGAAAATTTAGACGTTTCTCGAATTTTCAAGGTCCCTAGAGTCGAAATAAAAACTTTTTAGAGAGATGTCTTTGCGTTTTTTTTATAAATCAAAAAAACTTAAAAAAAATATTTGTCGCCTCGAAAATTTTACGAACAAAAAATGATTTTTATAACGTTACGTTGTCAACATTCAGTAAAATTTTGAGAAAAATCGAATTGACAGTTTTTTGTACAAAAAATAAAAACCTAAAAAAAATCATAAAAGTTCGTAAAAATTGATTTACGACTCAAATATCTTTTCAACATATAAAAATATTGTCTTCAAACTTCTTTTATCTCACAGATTGTTTTCGACATTCAGTAATTTTTTTATAAAAATCCAACAGTCCGTTTTTTTCATAAAAAAATATAATCTACAAAAAATAGTACGCAAATTTGGTAAAAATTGATTTTGACATTTGACATTTTTAAGAAATGCTACTAAAAGTGGTACAAATAGATTTTCGACAAAAAATCTCGTTAACAAAAATAGATTTCGAAATCAAACTATTTCATTGTATGCAAAATTTTTTTTGTAATTTTTGAATTTTTAAGAATAATTCAACTGACAACTTTTTTATCAAAACACGAAAACCTACAAACTTTTAAGCAAGACAAATTGATAGACGGGATGGGAAGTTATCAGTGTGGATGGGCCTCTCTTTTTTCAAAAACAAATGTAAATGGTAAAAACCGCTGTAACTATTTAAACAAAATGATTGTGGTGTTTCGCTTTAACAATGCAAGTCCAAAAAATGAAAAAAATCTTTACTAATATCTTTGGTAGAAAAGTTGTCATGTGGTGCAAACATGGGGTAAAACTTTTCAACGAATTTTTGGAGAAATAAAAATACCTCTGTTCGTTTTTTTCACAATTTGACTGGACTAAAAATATCTACCTAAACAAATCTAATCGATTGTTATATCGTTACCTGATTTACGACGAGCTGATTGCAAAAATAAACGAATATTTATTATACCTTACATCATCATAATAACAAGAAATAAATCATGACTTCATATACATACATTTATACAAAAATACATTCTATGGAAAATGTAGGTAAAATCTAAAGGTAAATAAAATTTGTGAAAAACAAATCTAAACTTCAAATGCAGTAAACTACAATTTATCACGATACAATAAGACATAAAGTACTCCCAACCCTTAATATAAAATTGATACTTTTATATACAGTTATGTCCAAAACAATAGGAACATTTTTTACTTTTTAAGGTTTATACCTGAGAAAACCTATAATACGTCAAAAAAAAAAACTATATTGTACTATTTTTTAAGGACGAAATAATTTGGAAAAAATACCTGTGTATAGTATATGTTGCCAGTAAAAATGTTCGCCCTAGATGGCGTTTTTGGCAGGATAATGACCCCAAGTAAACTGAAATTTTCAAGAATGTTTGGTTTCAAAACAACAAAAATTAAGTTTTTGAATGGTCTTCTTAAAAAATGGAGCTGTAACCCATGAAAACCCTTTTCGAATTCTTGAAAAATTTTCACTGAAATGTGTTACTCAACTTCTTAGGAAGAATTTTAGTAACTAGTTTTCTCCATGACAAATAGAATTAAATCTATTTTTGAATTTAAGTAAAGGCTTTTGAACCTAATGTATGGAGGTAAATATCAAATATGATTTACGAATAAAAAGAATTGGAATTTTTGTATCGAAACGCATTGTGGTCCTATTTTTGTAGCATTAACTGTTTATATATACATTGCATATATGTTTGTACCTTTATATACAGAATTTTATGTATAAAGAAGGACTTTTAACCATTTCATTTTGCTAAACGATTTTCCTGTAAATATACAATGTAGTACGACGAATATGTGTATGATGGTTGATGGGTTATAAAAAAAAAACAGAAGAAAACTCCCAGGTTTAGTTTCCGTTTTCATCCAAAGAAAAACTCATTTAATCCCCTAACGTTGGAAAAAGCTTCGTCCTCCGATTATTTTTTCCTTGTTGTTGTTGTTTTCCTGATGATGGCAGCAACAATTTTACTCTTTTCTTTATCGAAAGAACGTATTTCTATTTCTAGCAAATAAATGATTTTTCATATATAAGCTCATATCCATCTACTCTTTGGTCAGCACAGCACAGGACGAACGGTCATCGCACAATAAAACGTGAAAAACAGCAAGGATAGCAACATTATATGAAAGTAGTAAAATTCAAATAAAGAAGGGATTAACTCAGAAAGGGGCCTTTTTCGCGTTTACAGAAATGGAAAATCCAATCAATAGAAAAATTACAAAAAAGAGATTGGAATCAATATTCTTAAACTTTTTGGTTTCTAAAATTCTGCTATCCAAAATTCTGTATATCAAAATTGTGTGTATTAAAATTCTGTGAATATATTAAAATTATTAATTAAAAACCTTTTTAAATTTAGTATTCTCTATTTCAAATTTCTGAAAACCCTAATTGCTGTAAACTCATAATTCGATTTTTGTTTGACTCTCCAGAGATACAAAATTAAGTCTTTTTGGGGATTTTGTTTTCAGAAATACTACCTCGAGATTATAGAAACAAGGATTTTAACAGCTTAAAATAATTTTTTAAGCGATTTATTTGAAAATGACGCTTGGTGCACCGTTTTTGAGATGACAACGCCATTTCTTCATGGGCCAGGGCAAATAACAGCTTCTGCAATTAAAAGTTCGTAAAAATTTGTGCAAAATTTGGATTTTTGACAAATTACTTAAATCAAAAGTGAAAACATAACTCAAAAAACGTCAAATATTTGTTAATAGCAAATTAAATACCTATGCAGAATAAAATTAAAATGCACGACCTGAGTTTTTTTTTTAACCTGGGTTATTCTTTGACCTGGTTTATTTTTATTTGGGAAAATTCGGGTTTTCGATTTTTGATCAACAAACTAATCTATTTTTAAAATGTTTATGTAGATCGGTTTAAATTGTCTGAGGTATGAGCCCGGTCCGATTTTGCAAAAAATTATTATTATTACTCAAATTCTAAAACTGATTACTTGGAACATAAACTTTTGGAAAATAGTTTTTGAGTTCTTAGGGAACCATTTAAAATAAAAAATTACATGTGGTCTAATGCCATAAGATTTTGATTTATTCAAAGAAACATTGTAACATTTTTTGTAAAACGGTGTATCGTTATTATTGAGGGCCCTTAAAGTTTTAACTCTCGCACTGCCTTTTCCACATTCCTTTCTTTAAGTGCGCCCGAGTAAAAATATTTTTTACTACACAAGGAATGCAATAAACTTTTTTCAGAAAGTATATTTACGAGCTTTGTTGTTAATTTTTATATAATGTAATTCCATATATGTACATATATCGGATAACAATGATTTCTACAACTACATACATATATGTACATATGTGCTGGTTTTATGTACTATAGGTAGTATCGACCTAAAATAGGTACACTATTATCCTTAAGTCACCCTGTGATCCTTATAAACATATTATGATAGAAGTATAATGTACTTGTACAGTTATACCACCTGTTTGAGTAAAGATGGTTTCTCGATGGGAGGGTTGATAGAAGAAGTACATAGTAGATATAACGTACAGTACATAGATTTTATGTTGGTCATTTATTAGATTGTTGCTGGAAACAATAAACGTTTTAAATGAATATGTGTATAGATTTTACGAGTACGAATATACATACATATACATACAACCAAGATGATTCAAAGTGCGATGATGGAAAAGGAAATTCAAGGTGTATTTCGGTATATTATTATGACCAACTAGATAGAAAAATTTGACAATGAAACCCTAGAGTATATAGAAAGGTTTGATAGTAATACGAAGTCATAAAATTTAATATACACACACCTAAGTTTTGCTTCTTGATTCATGCAAAAAGGACGTAATCAATATTTTGCAGGATTAAAAAAAAAATTATTTGAAAAGAAATATTGTTTTTATAATCAAGTGTAGGAAAAATAGGCAAAAATATCCTTACTTCTAAAAAATTTTGACAAAGACATAAAACTTTCTAAAAAGTACCCTAAATTTGGACCGAATAGAACATTTTTCGTTCAAGAAAAACTAATAAAATTATATTTTTGCTTGTCTAAAAAGCAGTCTTGGAAGTCTAAGACTTTTTCTACAGTAATTTTGTTTAAGGTTAGGCTTGTAACTTTTTTGTAGTGCCCTTATAAAGGCCATTTAAAATTTCGGAAAAGTTTCGTTAAGTTTAATTAAGAGATGTGGTTAAGTCTAGAATATAAGTTGAATTATTAATCTACGTTATATATTGAATTTAAGACATGTCCAACTTCGGCCGTACTGTCAAATACAGAGATTCGTTCTTTAGCCGTACTACGCGAATGTGGAATGCCTTACCACACTCTGTTTTTCCTAGTCATTGCAATATTCAGGAATTCAAAACCAATGTGCGCCGACATCTCCTTTCAAACCCTCTCTCCTTTTCCTAGCTCACACTGTGTATTCATAATAAGGGTAGTAATATCCCCTTGAGTGTGTGCTTATTATAAAAAAAAAATGTGTTTGTACACAGTTTTTGAAAGATATTTTTGTGCTGGTTTTTTTTTTTGGGAAAAAATCTTTAAAAAATCAGTGATGATTTAATAAACTTTTTTTGCTATACATATAGACTTTTCTTTCAGACCTTAAATACTCATTTCAAAATATGTATAAGTATGAAGACCAATAGAGAATATATATTTTTAGATGGAATATTTGAATTTTCAAAATCTGGAGATTAATAAAAGCTTATCATTTTATCAAATTACTGATTGGTTGTCTTTTTGTTCAAACGCTTTTAAAGGGAAAAAACGTGATTGATATTTTGAAACGCATTTTGAAAATTAATCTTAATATTTATTCAATATTGAAGTCTTTTTTTTAAGCTGCACCAACTCCAAAATCACGGTGATATCAAATAGGGGAAGTAAAATTGCTGAACCATGGATCAAAAGTGTTCGCCACGATTATATGAATAAAATAATAAACCACATTTTTATAATAAACTTTCAAAAGGATACTTTTTAAAACTTATGTCAATTAATTTTAAATTCTCATGTTAAGATTGGGCAAGCAACTAACCAATGTAAAATGAAGAACACTCTTGAAAAATTGAAGACTAAAATATGAAAAGTGCGTATGGCCTAAAATCATCAAGGTGCAGAATTGGCTTTGCTAGAAATCTAATGTCTTAAATCTTGACTTAATTGAGAAAAAAAAAGTAATAACATACTAAAACTAAACTGTTTTGTGTGTCTATCAAAAAATATAATTTAGATACTAATAAAGTAAATCTTAAATGAAATCAATATACACGCATAGAAAATCATTTCGGGAACGCGTCCTAATGTACAATCTTCAACAACAAGTCCAAAATATAATTGAAAAACTTAAGGTATTTAACCCCGGTCATTACTTAATACACCGTATTTTTTTTACAAAATCTAGTTTTAGAAAGGATACTAAAAGATTATTTATTTGTAACTATAAAAATGCAAAAATAGTTTGTCCGATACCGCACAAGTCATTTCATTTAACATATCGATAATCGATCAAAAATAATTTTAAGCGAACGCAGCCATTCGGTGTCAAACGTCAGTCGAGGAAGAGAACAATAACAAAGCCGGCTGTCAGAGTATTTATCGTCAAATAAATTATATCTTAATGTTAAGTACCTTTCTATTCTTCGTAAAGCGTACATCAATAGTCCGTCAATCCGTGAACGCATTGGCTGCGTTCAATCTCGTGTTGGATAGGGTATCTTCGATAGGTGAATTTTTAGATACCTTGTTGAACGAGTTGGAAAGCTGTATTGAGATAGCTGTCAAAATATAAAAACAACTTTCAGATGTTCACAAAAAGCAGAGGAACATTCAAGCTTCGAAGTCAAAATAGATCATAATTACCTTCTGAAATTCGGAGGCAAATAGCTTCTTCATCGTCTTATGTACAGAACATCCTCAAATACAACTTCAACTAACATTTTGTATATTTTTGTTTACTAACAAATACAAAAAGCTGAAATCAATTTTCAAGTTTCTTGAAATTCAACCATGTGTTGAATCAGCTGTTCTGTCAGATACCTACATACCCCAGAAATTCTTGGATACCTTTGGATTCCTTTTTTGACATCTCAGCTATTTTTGATCAGCTGTTATTTTACACGTAAAACACTAACAAAAAGGTACCCGGATACCCTAGCTGTCTGAGATTGAACGCAGCCATTTATTACATTTAATTATTGATGAAATTCTTTTTTACGACACGAAATAATAAAGTAACCTCAAATATTTTCCTTTTGACAAAGTCAGATCGCATTTAAGATGGCCGCCGTATAATCAAAAGGCGCCATTTCGTCATTTCGTGAACGTTACCGGACATTGTTTTGACGTATTTTACTTGTAGAAGATTTCGTATGCATTGTTTTCATTATTGCTTATTTAATATAGATACATACATAATATACCCATGTTATTAAACAAACCTTAAATTATTATGTGTTTGTTTTGTTTTTGTTGATTTTATAAAACTTAGAAAAACGTTCCCGAATTGATGGTTTTCTGTAAGATAGTTCATTCTTAGCAATATTACTAAAAAAGTATAGAATTCTGTGCGCTGCCCTGTCGAAGTTTATTAATATACAAATTTTTAAACATTATAAAATAAAAGTCATCATTATAGCTTGCAATTTTGTTTTGTCATAAAACCAATACTCCCAAGTGGACTATTGTTTTGATTGGTAATGTTTATCAAATATGATTCATTTTTTATTTTGATTTATAATCAACATATGTATATTTTTGACAACTTGTGAACATAAACACCTTCATTATAGGGTAATGATATTTTTGGGCTGCATTACAAATGTTTATATTTCTGAATTGAGCTTAACCATGTAGAATATAAATTTGTATTATATTGGTAATGTTAAATGGCAACGAATTGCCATTTCATTTGGTGAAGATATGCAAATCGATACAAGTAGCATTCTTGATGTAAGGGAAAAAATGTATAAAATTATTAAGCATAATGAAGACTCTGTTCGGAATAAACTTGTAAAAAGCTATTCAATCAGAAGTCGAATATTCAGCCAGTTAAAATTTAATCTGAGTAACAATAACTATTTAAATGATTCTCTAAGCTACAAAGATATTTCTTTAATTTTTAAAGCAAGATTCGAAGTCTTATGTCAATGGTAGACCATACAATGGGAGTTTCAACCAGTTCTGTACACTCTGAAATAATAAATCCAAAGAAGACTGCTTCGTTCTACGTTCTCATAAATATTTTAAATAAAAATAAGAAAGCTTAAAGTTCACGAATCCCGACAAATAAGCATATACAAGAGTGCACAATTAATCTTAAATCGATCAATGCAGAGAGGATTTGCCTTGAATGAACCTTATTTGAAATAACGATAGACACTATAGCCGTGTCAACAACAACCGAAAACCCTGAAAATATACTAAGCAGGAAGGTAGGAAGGCTGAAGGCAGAGTATATATGTATATATCCTATTTCTATTTTAATTAAACAAAAATGGAGTGGCAGTTCATAACATTCATCAACGAACCGATAAAAATAATATAAACCAAACATCCTATATTGCCAGTCCGTCCAGCCCCCACACACCCCTCATCTTCCTTTCACTATATGTATACATCATCAACAACAACACCACCACCCATGGACGAACCGACATTTTTCTACATTTATCTACGATCATTCATTTTATTCCTTCATTACAATATCGACAAGCAAACAAAACGTGAGCCAGAGCTCCAGCTTCAGCTACCAGCTACCAGCTACCAGCTTCCAGCTCATAGCTTCTCCAACTCCATATCAAAAGGGAAGCTGGTGATGTTTAGTGTGTACGAGTGTATATGTATGATGATGGCGATGGTTGGGGTAGGGGTAAATAATTCGTTCGTATGCGAATGGCGTGCGGGTGATATTGCTTGTCGTAAATTTTGATATCAAATTTTATTTTATTGCATCCCTGTCAACCCCTATTTAAGCTTTATGGATTTGATCCGCACGCCATTGGGTGGCTTTGGCTTGGCATAGTCGTACAGTCATACAGTCGTAGTAGTATATAGTATAAGTCTGATGGCAAACGATTTTTTCGTCCATTCTCCGTTATCCTACATCCATTCATACATTTCCCACACCCTATTGCACCCCCATGGGTTGGGGTGGGTGTTTTTCTTTCGTTTATTTTTATATATTTTTTCTTATTTTATTTTTTGTTCATACATATTTTGTTTTCGTTATCTAAATTGATATTGTTTGTGCTTTGGGGTACGTATACCGTAGTACAACATCATAAGCGGGCGACGCGACGGTGACGACGGCAACGGGTGTCGGTCGGTATGGCAAAAGTATGTTTGGAGCTTGAGCTGAGTATGTGCTGTGTAAGAATGAGAATATGTTTTTATTTTCTTTATTGAAAACGAGAAAAAAAAACGTAGAGAAGGGATGATTGTAAGATGAAGCGAATATACACCTAGAAAAATATGGAAGACGGAGTCCTGATGATGTGGGGTTGGAAAAAAGCTTATGGTTTCTTTTGCTTCCTTTCGGATTATGGTGCAATTTTTTCCGTTATCTTCTATAATAAAACTATGAAGAAACACATAACAGAATATGCGGAACGAACCAGCAGGGTGCAGCCAGCAACTAGCAGCGCCCGCCAACGCCGCCGCCGACAGCCAGAAGGATGGGTGGCCTCTTATATTTTCCTAGATTTTGATGTGATATTAACGCCTGCGTCTTCAATAGCACAAACGGGGTGGTGGTGGCGTTAGGGGTCGGACGGTATTGCTGAAGTGGGTGGTACCCTCCCTGAGTTAACCTTGTTGCTATCGAAAAATTACGATTTTCAACGACTATAACCATACCTAGGATAGATTCTCGGTTCTATGACGCGATGGGTGTCGTTTGCCGGCGCGGAGTTTTACTGACAAAATGGATATAATGGCATCCAAAAGGGATGACGGTTTAATACAAAATGTTGATATGAAACATATTTATGTTTTCTTTTTTGTTATTTTGTCGAGGCTGCATGCGATGTTTCTGTGATATGGGGAGTTCCTATTTGGCTGACAATAAGGCAAGCCAATCTAGAATATAGATGGATATAGACTTATATAGATAGCGATATGTGTATGTCCTGGATGGGAGGTGGGCGAGGATTTATCGAATTCAATATGGTGGAAAATTGTTTCGTTTATATTTATTTGTTTCTTATTTTTATTGTTATTGCTTTTGAAAGGGAATTTTTCCATCAGTTTTTCGTTTCTTTTTTTTTCATACACGTATCCTTTTTACCTATATCTCGCTTGTCATGAATTTTTGCGTTTTTTTTTTGAGAAGAGATAAAGTCGCTTTCTTTCTATTGTTGGGTATTTTTGGTGGGCATGTCTTCAAAGTGTTTTGAAAATTTATTTAACAACGATTTCAGATTGCTATACTTGTGACAGACAGTAAGGATGAGTGTTTGCATGTTATGATACAATTTATTATAGAAATTCAAAATAAAAATAGGATAAGGGGATTGACGAAATTTTAAAATAGAAAGGAAGTATAGGGCACAAAAGACGGAAATAGATTGTTTTGTATAGAGATTTTGATTAAACTTTGGTGTAATATTAAGCTTTGATTTTTATATGTTTTATTTTTCATATTACTTTTATATGGCCATATCGTGTTTAAGTTCAAATCATGTACATTTTTTGTAAAAAAAATTGAATTTTTAACATCGTTGAATCTGTATTCTGGAATCGAATAGGGAATCTTTAGTTTAATGTAAAATATTACTTTTTACTCAGGAGCATAATTTAACTTAATTATGTAAGCGTTGCAAATTTTTCAGCCTGCTCAAAGTTTTTTTTTTTTATAATTTACAGGCACTCAAGGGGTTATTAGTACCCTTTATGTATATGTTTATATTTAAACACATTGCGAGCATTATGAAAATAGGAAAGGATTTAAGAGGAGATACCGGTGCACTTTGGTCTTAAAGTTCTGAACATCAAAATGGAAGGGAAAAATAGAGTTGGCTAAAGCATTCCACATTCTCGATGTGCGATTTAAGAAAGAATCTCTATACTTGACAGTACGTCCGAAACTTAGCTCAAGGGTATTACAGCTGAATCGTTTAAGGGGTGGAATGTAACTGGCTAATTGTTTTTGACTAACAAATTTTGTATCTAAAAAACTGCGTTGCTAAAAATCAAAAATATATTTTAAAAAATCAAACAATGTGATCGTATTAAGAAACAAATTATTAAATAAAAGCAGTTTAGGGCACACATTTCAAGCATTTATTTGTTTTCCAAAATAATTGATTATTTCTGTACAACTACAAAAAAGACATACAAATTAAAAAGTATGTTTTTATTTTAATTGTTCATACTTTTATATGTGAAAAAAACCTTATTTTGGGGGTGAAAAATTATTATTTATTCAACTTAATTTCACAAATTATTGTATCCTAAAATTTAATTTTATTACAATTTGTTTGTTTGAATGTAAAAGTACTATTTTGCCTTTGTTTACAAAAAAAATAATCTTATATAAAATTTTAAATCTGATTAGAAAACTTTAATTAAATTTTAACTACTAAAAACGCTAAAAATACTAAAAAATGAAAAATCTATCAATAGTATAGTAGGATTTTGCACGAATAACAAAAACAATATCCGCAGTATGAATACTACCGATAAAAGTTAAGGTAGAATTTTACTACGGATGGGTTTTTGACATCTATACGAGTCTCGAATGGATCTTATGTGATTTCGTACTCAAATGTTGGTACGATTGATATTGCATTTGTATCTCAATGGCTGTGTTCGTTGAGTAGTTGTGCATTTTCCATTGGGGAAAAAAACCAATCTGTTACTGTTGATATTATTTAGTTTTGTTAATGAAAATGGACTAACTGGGCTTATTTTGCAAGAGAAAACAATCCAAAAGATAATTAAGTTTTGCTATTTTTCCACCAAAGGTTTATCTCAGTTTAGATTAAATATATCTTTTTGGTGTTTCCACCGCACAAGAAGATTTAAAAATGATTAAGTTTGACAGCACTTTCTAAAGTGTAAATGGTGTTTCAATGTTTCTTATGAAGTGCAAGTGAGATAGTTTGATTTGTGTTAAATAATAAAAAACTGAATAGTTCAGCACCATATAAGAATATGCTACCTACTCCATGTGCAATTTTTTTTTTTTTTTATTTGATTAAAGCAAAACTATATTTTTTGTACACAAACATGCAAATAAACAGATCATAACGCATTATCTGTAAAACCAACTCCTCCACACATGTTTTTCTTCACAAATTTTGACTCGACTCCGATACCCGACCGGAATCGAGGCGAATCAAGCTCATTTCAGCTCGATTCAAGTTTGTAAAGAATTTAGGCGAGCTTTAAGCTCGCTTCAACACCACATGTTAATGTAGTAGTCTACGAACAAACCCCCTTCTTGAAGTTTTTATTTTATGTCAAATTGTTTGGTTAAAACTTTGAAATCGACTATCACATTACACAGACATATTTTCTTGATTTTAATAGTCAATTATCAAAAATCAGCTTACACGATTTCACACCTGGTCTGAATTTCGCTATTTTTTTTGGAATTTTTTGATAAATTATTCTGGCAATTATTCAATTGTATCAACTTTCAAATATAAAAACCGGACTACTGCGGATCGTTTTTTTGGCAATTTCTCACTGTACTATATATGGAATACCAAAAATACACGACTAATGTTTTCACCATTTTTCTCCAAAGAATGAACAAAGGCTCTAAACATAAAGAAGTAAAATACGAACAATACTTTTTACAGACTTTTTGAAAAATTTGCTTTTGTGACGGATTCGATGATGAGAAAAGATCCAAGGAAAATATTTAATTTCAAAACATTTTTCCAATATTTGTGTTTCATTTTTCCTTCGGCTTTATTTTTTAAATTTTATTTTTATTGATTTGGAACTAACCGATTCTTCAAAAACTGTTCTTTTTTTCTTGAACCATTTTTTGAATTTTGTATCATTATGTTCTTTTATCACTAAATCAAAGCTGAAGAACACAAATTTTGAGTCTACAACCTCTTTTAATAAACGTATGGCACAGTAAAAGGACATTTTTAAATAAGAGATGATGCCATTTAATGATGGTCAGTATCTTCTCTGAATTTCGGTATATTTTAAATTCAATTTTTTAACTCAAGCTTATAAAAACTTTTAAAATCATTATTTTAAGCTCGATCACTGTTCTAGATTGAGATTTCTTTATTGGATTCTATTTTAATTAAAATAGAATTGGAGTATATTTTTCGTCGTTATTACGTTTGCTAGTCAGCTCTTTCGTTTAATAATGCATAATTTCTTCTAACAAAGTGTCTAATTATAGACTTTGTAATAATTGTAATTTAACCAAGTCTTATTTATGTTATATAGTGAAACAAAAATGAAATTAATTTCTCCATAAGCAATGAAACCTTTTTATTACATTTTTATATGTTTATATTCCATATACATATGTATACTGTGCCTATTAGATAAAATTCCTTATATTATAATCATATGGAATCCAACTTTTTGAGCTCATAATTTCCATCATTCTTCAAACATACATAAACATATCTTTCTTTTATAGCACAAAAGAACAAAAATCCAGTTATATATGCATATCCTATATGCTATATCCTTGCTTTATTGTCCGGGTGCTATGTCACACCCAAAATTCCTTGTTCCATAAATTCAATGCTGATTGGAGCTCTTGGTTTTTATACTTTTCTATACTTCCGATATACATATGTACGAGTATCTATATATGATTGCCTCATTTACCAAAGAAACCAAAAACCCCTCTATACTATTCTTGGAAGTAATGATAGTACTCCTTGTATCCTTGTTCCTCGAAAAAGGGAGTTGAAAACGCGCTATATTCCTCGTTGGCACTCAAAACGCCTTCATAAAATAAAAGGCAATCCTCTGTATATTCACGACTTCAAGAAAAGTATGGCATAGAGGTATTGTTATGGAAACAAACAAAAAAATTTCTGGGCTTTGGGATTTCTTTTTTTTTTTGGTCGGTCCTGAAAGAGGCCTACAGCCTAACACCCACCACGACGCCACAACCCAAAATCCAACCTTATACAATCTGCTCAATATGCTGATATGAGCTTAAATGCATGAATGTTGATCCAATTTCATTTTTATTACACAAGCCAAAATATACGAACGAACAAAACGAGTGTGTTACGTTACCCAAAAAGGAAGCCCATAGCACCACATTTTCCACATTTGTTGTCCTTAAGCTGCCATTTTGCCCTACATTCTCGGTTGTCGTTTTGTTTTTCCAGGGATCTTTCTGCTCAGACAAAGATATGATTTTATATTGCACGCATATATAAGTAAAAAAATATAAATATAAAAACACTTTCTTTTTGCTATAGTAACGAAGCGAGTGTAGCGATTTTGGGTTTTTCTGCGAAACAGATGGCATTCGTAATATTAGTACCTCTATAGATATGTGGGAGGATTATCTCTCTCTGCTTGCAAAAAGGATATCTTCAAAATAAATGGTTACAAGGATTTCAGCGCATGAATTTTTATATTCGCTGCTCCTTTGCTATCATCGGCATTTTTGTGCTTATTATACTCGTATGTACTATATGGAAGCAAAAGGATAAGACTATCTAAGATATTATACTACTTTCTTTCTTTTGAAGGAGGTAGGGTGAGAGTAGGTGTAAGTTTTCCATCAGTAAAGAATGTATTTTAGATACCCAAAAAAGCAATGATGTTTATTCGGTTATACTCTAGCTTTTATCTGACAGTAATGAGCAAAGAAATTCTTATATTCTGGATACTAATTTATCTCATATCTGCATAACATATAAATATCTCTTAACATTTAGATGGAAATTTTTATGTTTGCCAATTTTTGTTTGAGGAGGAAGTGTTAAACACCGCCGTAGTTGAATGTAATAAAACATCATCTATAAAATGTATAGTTCTTGTTATTTGAAAAGCCTTCAATCAGACATTCTTTCTACTGGGTGTCTATTCTTAAAGATTTAATAAATTGATCAATAGCTGCTATCAAAAGTTTTGCAGGTTTTCCTTTCTTAATGAAAGAATAATTTCTTACACAATGGAAAACTTCCTCTTAAAATACGAGAGCTAAAATGATTTTTTTTTTAATCACGAAACACATATAATTTCAAGTAACATCAAACATAAAACAATATCATAATAAGATGTATTTCTTGTAACAACTAATCAATAGTTAATTAAAGACTAATTACAAAACTTTAACTCATTTAATATAAAAATAATAAATATAAAAATAGCCCCACAAAAAAAAAGTCCAGCGTGTCAAATCGCATGATCTTGGGGTCCAGTTGATATCGCCACTTCGAGAAATTACGCGGTCAGGAAATGTTTCTTGCAATGAAGCCATATTCGCTCTAGTTGTGTAGCATGTGGCACCATCTTGTTGAAACCACATATTCTCCAGGCAGGCAAACAAAATCGCCAAGCTCCGAATTGACGGTGACAGTCATTCCATCGTCGTTTTCGAAGAAGTAAGATCCAATCACACTTCCGGGCCAAAAAGCGCACCAAACAGTGATTTTTTTGGATTCTTCAATTACTTGAGGATTCTCAGAACCCAAATACGACAATTTTGTTTATGAACATACCCACTGAGTGAGAAATGTGCTTCGTGGATGAAGAAAATGATGTTCCGAAAATCGCCGTCCACCGCGCGCCTGTTGTTCAAGAACCAATTCGACGTATCTACGAACGTTGTGAATGGTCGGCTGGCTTCAGTTGTTGTGTGAGATGGACTGAATGCAAATGCAAAATACGCCATAATGTGCCGTAATACAGTCCTAATTCCTGAGAACGACGAGGAATCGACACATTAGGGTCTTCAGCAACACTTTCACTTACAGCAGTGATATTTTCAGTGGTACGAGAGAAACGATGAGACACAGGCTTTAGGGGCCAATTATAGCTATCATTGGTTTTCATCATTGAAACCAATCATTTAATTTTTTTTTGGCAGGTCGTCTATAGCTTTCATTAAAAATTTCTGTCATTGAAAAAAATTTCCTGATTGAAATCCACCGAAAAATTTTTACTGACAGAAATCTGTCATTGAAATTTTGTGAAATTGGAACACAAATCAGTGAAACGATTCGTTTCACTTTTGAACATAAAAGTAACAGCTGTTCAGGAAAAATGAATTTCCATCCGGAAAATAGACAAATTTATTTTTAGCAAAAAATAAATGCGCAATTGCACTTTTTTTTCTAATAAAATGTTCTTTTCCACACATGATCATGTTATGTTACCCACCCAGAAACATGATCTTAATAAATTTGTTGACTCAATATCAATATTTTCGGTCATTTTCCCCCAAATCTATTAAGGGGCCGGTTATAGCTATCAGTAAAAGCCATCAGTAAAATTTGGAATAGGAAGAATCTGAAATGTTTTACTGATGAGCTTTTATAGCAATCAGTAAATTTACGTCATTAAATTAAATGGCACTTTGAAGTTTCTATTTGAAGAGTTTGTTTTTTACTGTTGCTTTCATCAGTAAAATTTTTAATGATGTGATCGGAACAGTAAAAAATTGGAACACCAACAGTAAAACGAAACGGATTTTTTTTTTGGCTTTTGTCAGTTAGCTGTTCAGTAAAATGAAATTCCATCACTAAAAAAAATAAAATGGATTTATAACTTAAATAAAACTTTAAATGCATTGTTTCTTTTTGAAAAAAAAAACTTTAATATAGGATTCATCTTATTGCATCAATCTTTTGCTAGAAATAAATCTGTAACATGTTCAAAAACTAAAAACAGAAATTTTACTGATGGATTTTACAGATAGCTATAACCGGCCCCTAACTGAACAAAAAAAAGTGTCGATCTTGTTAAGAATTACAGGAGGTACAATATGTACCTCCAACTTATGTTTAAAAAAATATGTAGTTTTTGAATAATTTGATACTCTTTCAACCAACACCCTTCAACCTTTCAACCATCATCAAAATATCATTCTCATCCCAACGCAATAATCCCCTGACCCCTTGAATTGAAAAACAACGAACAGAAAAAAATCTTCTTTTGTACTTGAATTGCAAAACAACGAACACTAAAATTCGTTCTCGGTAGCATAGTACTTCGGAGCTGAACTTCAATATCAGAGCTCGTTAAAATGCTTCAGACCGTCTTTTACCAACAATAAATTATATTCAACTTATCTTTATCGTTCGGAATATTTTTGGACGAATGGAATTCTTCTTTTCTGATCCCAAATTATAAGTCTGGTTCGAAAAATAATGTTGAAAATTACAGAGGCATTTGTAAGCACACAATTCCTAAATTGCTCGAAAGATTATTAAAGACCAAACTGCATTTTTTCGTAAAAGAACATGTAAGTGATGCCCAGCATGGGTTTATTTCGGGTAGATCAACTGTCACTAATCTCGCATGTTTTTCCTCTTTCGTTATTAATTGTATTGAAAGTCTAAGTCAAGTAGACGCTATCTACACGGATTTAAGTTAGGCATTTGATTCTGTATACTGTATGCCACAACATACTGCTTCGAAAGCTTCATAACTTTGGGATTCACTCTAATCTTCTTCAGTGGATTTCATATTTTTTAACTGTAAAGTAAAACTTGACAATCAAACCTCGAAATGTACCTCAGCTCAGGGTATTGTGTTAAAGCCGAATATCTTATCGTCCACTAAAACATTGCAGCTAGATAAATTATTCTTGATTCCTTCAATATCTGATATATTCCTAGGAAATCGATCACATCTTCGCTGTCCAAACTAATAACTTATATGTATATGTAGGCAGCATTATTCTTGTCTCGAAAAATGTCTTCTATCTTTTTCTTATGTCGTAATTGAGACATACAGTTAAGCTCTACATTTTATGTTCACTTGAAATAAAATTGAAATCGTTTCAAAAGAAAAATTGATGTTCCGAAATTCAGTTCTATCAATATCGATTTTATGATTTTTGAAGTTAAAAATGTTCTACATTTCGATTTATCCAATTTCTAGAAAAAGATTCAAATGGAAATGGAACTTAACTTATTCATGTATAATCGACTTTGTTCGTGACCAGTTGCAGCGTACAAAGCATTTAAAACGATGTTTTAGCTAAAAAATGTTGAGTATTTTGAGTTGAACAATGTTATTTCAAAAACTTTTAAAAAACGTTTACAAATTTTCCAATGTACTTCACTATCCATTTTCAATTTAGATTTAGATTTAATTTCATTCGGTTTTGAGAACCTAGCTAATAACCTATTTTATATGTACTTAACTTATATAAGATGAAATATTCATTTATTTATTAGAATACATAATGTACTCTGAGACTGTCTCAAAATAGTAGTTTACTTCCATAGAAAAGCCACTAATTGTCATAAAAAATATCCATATAGTACCAATATCCAATATACCAATGGAACTTAGTTACTCAAAATCAATACCTCCCGATAAACATTCTTCATTCTTTGATAAAAGGACTTTACATACAAACAAATTTTAACTATGAAACTCAAAACCGTTAAGAAATACAAGCAACCGTTATTTATATTTACTACTACAAATTAAATAAAACGGTTTCAATTGAAGTATCAAAAAAAATGTTTAGTGTTTGAAATAATTAATTTTTGTTGTTGTTTTTATTTATAAGTTTTCTTTACATTTTTCATCACACCATCCGCATATTAAAATCATAAAACAAATAAGTTAAATCCAATAAAAAATAAAGTCAACCCAAAGTTAAACATAAATATCAACAAACCTTATTATCATATTAATAAATTATTAAAAAGATAATAATGTTTGCTAGTATTAATCGACCTTCAAACAGATTTCCCTCTTTTTTGTTTAAATAAAAATGTTCGAATTTTTTTAGATTTATAGTATTTAATAATCATTCATAATTTTCCAATCAAAACAAAAAAAAAGGTAAGAATATAAGATTATAAAACAAAAACATTTTACAGTTCACAATTTATAATAATAGAGAAATGGAAATAATAATTGTTTTTAATACATTATAATATTTTTAATAATTATTACGCTAAAAATACAACAAAGAAAATAAAGAAGAATATCAGAACACCGAATATCTTAATCATAAGCCAGCGATTTTTCGATACCGATTGGAAATACTTGAGAATCTCCCCGTGAGCTGCCTCAATATTCAATTCGGCGTCCTGCACATTCGTATCGATTCGCTCAACGATTTCCTCCTGCTCCTTCACCATGTGTGCCAGTTGCTGGAATATTCCACCCAATTCCACAATTGTACTTTCGATATTCTGCATAGTTTCAGCTCGTTGTTGGACGTAATTATCAGATTCATCGTACAGCACCATTTGTTGTTGGGCTTGTATTTGATTCGAATGGTGGCCTCCCGATCCACCGGCAAGGAGTGGACGATTCTCATCGGCGGACATGTCAATGCTAATCTGATTCTCTTCGCTTAGCAGGAGACTTCCTTGTTTGGCTGTTGCTGCCGACATTCGGCTGGTCATTGGTCCTTGGCTGAATTGGTCACGTCGGGTTTTTTGTTGCTTCAAATTCTCGGTTCTCACCTCGAGGATTTGCTTGAAATCTGTACTCATGCTGGCCAATTTGGATTGGAGGGCGAGTACCATATTTGAGGAATGTGATACCAAATGCTTGCCGTTGGTGGTACGACGTTGGTCTTTTGAAATGTCCTGAAGGCGGGCTATTTGCTGATTGAGCGCATTTAGATCGCCTTTAATGATGTATGTGAGTTCTTGAATTTCCTGGGGTCTATCATCGAAGAGACTTTTCTTTTTTGCCACTAAAATTTAAAAGAAAAATATAGAATACTTTTTTTTTCAAAACCTTGTCCTTTACTTACAGAGTGTCAGTTTCTCTAGCTTGGCATAGGTACTGGCGATGTTCTTGCCAACCAGCTTCGCCACCATCATAAACTCTGAATGGCTCTGAATTTGTCGGGCTTTGCGTGGATCTTTGACGCTAACTGCCCGCGATATATTTCTGCTTTGCAGCGAACGTATCGCATTCGCAAATTCGTTCGTTCTATCTCGAGCTGCCATCACGATTATTTTGTCCTTGTCAAAGGGTTCCTCCAACGAATCACCAAACTCGTCTTCGAATTGATTCAACTGCTGTCCCTGGCTCTGAGGGGTCGATCCAAAATATTGTGAATCTGATGCTATTGCTGAGGTCAGTGGAGTTTGTATCAATGCCCTGAGGGCATTCCCCGATGAAATTTGGATGCGATTCGAGAAGTTACGGAAATTCCAACCTTTTGAATATTTCTTATTGTCGTCCGATTCTTGGAGCTGTAGATCGAGTTGTGTGTCAATGACAACAGACGATGGAATAGTTGTGGTTACTGTGCCGCTTATACTATCGTCCAGCGGTGCGTCAGTGTAAACTCCTGAATGTAAGCGACGTCTAGTTTGCATCTCATAATCCACCCACAGAAGGAAATTAAAATATTAATGGGATGCTAGGTATGAGGTTTTTTTCATGCATTAATTGATATTAATAATAATTAACGGTAACTTTTTCTCAGATTACAATCTTTGATCAAAAAAAAAAGAAAATATGAAGAGTTTTTCTTGTTTTTCTTTAGTTTCTTTTTTTCACAAGTGACTCAGCAATGGTCGTCGTCGTAGTCGTCGTCGTAGGCTACGTCCTTGAGATTTTTATTATTGTATTTTTGTTTTTTTCTTTTCCTCGGGGAAAGGGGTTTTCAATTGTTTTTCTTTATATTTTTTGAAGTTGTAGATTATATTTGAAGGAGTTTAACACTTTCAAAGATAATTTATAACTTAATTTTGTGTGGAATTTTGTAAATTAAAAATAAAAAATAAAAAGAAAAACACCTTTCGCACAAAGTGAAATTGCATGACAGATGATACGTGTACTTGTCAAAATTGACATTGGAAAATATTTGGTTATTGTGTGAAATTGTAGATGGCGCAGTTTAAAAGTGAGAGAAAAATAGAATAATGTACTAGATTTTTGAAAATGAGGCAGTTGCAACTTTTAAGAACAAATATTTCTCTATTTTAAAAAATATCTGTTGTTTAAAAAAAAATAAGGAGACAAATAAATAGCTAATTGTCACCTACCTTTTAATTCAATGATATTAAAACAAATTTCTGATATAACAAAAAACCAGGAGCCCAATTTTGAGACTTGAGTGTTTTTAAAGCTAACTTAATATTTCTGTATATAATTTGAAGTTTCATTTTGAATATACTGCTATTTTAGGAGCCGTCACTTTTTAAGTGGTCACCTTTACTTGACTAGTAAAAAGTAGGCAATCACCAAAAATTGAATGATACGCGTTTCTTTAACGCTGCTGCATTCCTTAGTGATGATGAATAATCAGGTTTGTCGATTTCTCGTCAATTTTGGAAATAAGGCATTCCACAAACGAGATTATACAATATTTTTAATTGAGACTTAAGTCTTAAGTTTTTTAAAGTTCAGCTGACAGAAGAACTTAAGTGGGCGATCACCAGAAACACCATATCTCACTGACTAGCTCTTAAAATGCTTTAAATCATTCCGATTTTCATAGAATGAAAAAATTAAAATTAGTGTTGAGGCACATTTTTACATGGAAGGTTACGTTAAGCATTGTCGTATGTGGGGATCAAAAAATTCAAGAATGGTTATTGAAAAGTCTCTCCATCCTAAACGTGACATTATTAGGTGTGGTAATAGGCTGGCTGCGTTATTGGAAATCACTTAAAAAAATGTTAAAATTTGTCAAATAATCTAGCAGACGCTTATTTTACCACCCAAAATCTAGTACAAAAGTTTTTTTCGGTCTAGATTTTAATGCCACCACTGTTGCAATATTTAAACTGTCACTGTACTTCACTGACATAAATGACGTTTCAAATTAACTTGCAGGGCAAAGAAATCCAATAAAAATTTTCTATTGCCGCTCGAAGTACATAATTTCTATTTTAATTTATTAATTAAATAAAAGTTAATCAATTATACTTAAGATAAAAATGACTTTATATCATTTTGGTAATTGTATAGCTCTAGTCTATGTCCCATATTATATGACCTACAAATATTCTGGATTGTAAGTTCATCAATTTCATTGAATCCTCATGTTTTTTTTTCCCATAAGTCATTGACCACCAAAATTAATTTGTCTTAATTGTTTGAAATATAATTTAGATCAGAATATGGAGCATTTTGGAAGTGCATTCAAGCTGGGGGAATATACATATTTACTCAATTATGTAAAATGTTGGTTTTAGCAACATTCTTCGATTCGGAAACTCTAACTTCCACAGGGGAATATGTTTTTCTTTCAGTAAGATTCAAGACATCTTCATTGCTTCTCACTGTTATAATGTATTTAAATTATTGTACAATTCTAGGAACTTCTTCGTTGCAGCGTTGATATCGCCGATTTGCTTGGTTTTGCAGTGATCCTCTCAAGAATCCCTGGAAAAGGCCATAGTAAACTCATAACCGCCGGTTTGGGTTGGGCTGCCGCAGAAGTAATACTCTCACGTGGTCTAATGTTATGGGTTGGAGCTCGTGGGGCAGAATTCAGTTGGACATACATTCAGAAGTGTTTAGAATCAAACGTTCTATTGGTAAGTACCCATTACCTTTCCTTATATAAACGACAATCTTATCTTTTATCTTTACTTTATCTCTTAGATTCAACACATTTCTACAGCCACACTAATCTGGTTGTTCACCCGTCATGATGTGAACAAAAAACTTAAACCCTTGGTCACATTCTTGTTGATCGCAACTGTCTTCAAGGGTGTTTGGCTGGAGGGTCTGTTGAGTGTACTATCATTGGGCATTTGGACAACAATTGCATTTAAGGCATTGACAGCCGCCGGAATTGGTTTCATCACCTTGCATATTTACACAGGGCTTGCCCAACAGATAGGCATTTAAAATGTAATCTTTTTTTTTAATTGAATATACAATTTAATTAACAAAAAAACAAAAACAGAAACAGAAACAGAAAAAACCTAATAACAATTTTTGTGTTTTCTTTTAGAAATTCACGAGTATATCTTATTAATTAGTTTAATCATCTCAGGACCCATTTTAATCGATTCGATTGAATTTGTTTCATCTTTTATTATTTCAATGTATTGTTGACCAGATAGATCTGAAAAAAAGAGGACAATATATACACATTTTTGTATGATTTAGGAAGAATTTAATACCCAATAACGTGTGAAATGCTAAAGCTGCATTTATTCGATTGGCTCCGGTGATAATTGATTTCATATTGACAATAGGTTCCTCTGATACCCAAGCAAAGAGTAATTTTGTCATAATTCCTTCTTTTCCCCATTCAGATCTAGAATGAGATTATTTTTAGAGTTCAATTCTAAAAGATCTTGGACGATACCTACCTCTGATGTCCAGCTTCTAATGGAAAGTCAAAAGATATAGCAAAGGGATCAATCTAAGAATGTAAATACTTATGGCTGGGATTGAATTTTGTTTTATAACTTTACTTACCTCATGTAATTCACAATTTAATGTCAAACCATTATTTTCCCTTTCATAACGAA
Source organism: Eupeodes luniger (assembly GCA_951509635.1). Lineage (NCBI taxonomy): Eukaryota > Metazoa > Arthropoda > Insecta > Diptera > Syrphidae > Eupeodes > Eupeodes luniger. Next base: position 17,361,124 of record OX608075.1, read on the forward strand.
CATACCCGCTGTTGGTTCCGATTTGAAAATGAATTTGGTCTTGATCAATTTGTAAATTGTTGTTATGATCGTCAATAATGGTACAATTTGTGTTAATATTGTTGTTTTCGATGATGTTATTATTGTTATAATCATCAAATTGCTGATTTTTCTCCTTAATTTGTGGCTTTTTCCTTCCATACATTTCGCCATAACTTGTTTTAATTTTAAACAAGTTTTTAAACTCATCATAATCATCCCCTAGAATTTCTTCAACAATGAGTTGTCTATTATAATTATGATCTTGCTGCAACCGAAGTTTCACATTTTTATTGAAACGACTGAGCAATTTATCATTCTGTACTCTTTGAAGAACAAAAATTAAAATGATAAATATAAACTAAAAGAAAATTTAAGATCAAATAAATGTTACCTTCTGTTTGCTATTCGCTTATTGAATAGAATTGGTTTTCTATAATCTTTCGGTGAAGCTAGATGATCTCCGTAATCCTTAGATTGAATAAATTTGAGGTACAACTTTAATTTTTGACTGTTTTACAAATTCATAAATTTATACCTACAATATCATAACAATGCTTCCAAATATCTTCACAATCGAGCTTTGGAATTTTGATATTGGTGTCAATAAGAATTTGTGAGTGTTTTCGTTTTCTCTCTGTCAAAGTTGTACTTCTAGGTACCTCATCTAAGGTTAAATTTGAATTTGGTGAGTCAATTCTGCTTGAAGTGTCTACAATGTTTTCTTCTTCATTCGTCCGGTTTATATATTCTTGTAATAAATCAGGTAATGGAGTATGTCTTGAGTCCTAAATAAAAGTTGAGAACTGGAGGTATTTTGTCACTTGTTTTGAATTCACATAGGTTACCTCTAATGAAAGACGATTGCTGGAATTTTCTGTTACTTTGGACTGATACTGATCTTCCAAAAATGTATCTTTTCGCGTGGATTCAAAATCAATTTGAGTGAGATCACTAAAACCAAAAATAGTTTAAAGGTATTCTCGTAGCATACATATATGAAGACAATGCTATCTTTTTGAATAGCGAATCGAAAATTAGATCCAAATCGAATGTTTACTAGATCCTAGATAACGTGTTAAGTTTAGAAACGTTAACTTCGACATTCAAATAGAGCGACATCTTTTTAGTCAAACATTTGCTTTTATTAAGGAAAATACAAATGAGAGTGTCAACATAAGTGATTGGTTCCAAAAATATTGGCTTTTAGACGAAAATTCGATTCGTTATTCATAATATAATAAGGATGACGGTATTACTTGTCATTGAAATCAGTGATATTTTTATTTGTGTCCTGTATCGTTCCATTTTGCGAATCGCTTTAATTATGAAAACAAAATGTATCGTTAAAAAATGTTATTTAAATAATAACTTATATAGTTTTAAACCTACAGCCCAGCCTCGGATATTGTTTCATCGTAAACAGATGAATCATATCGAAAATCATCAAGTGATTCATTCGATTTATTTAAAACTTAAAAGAAATAAAAACTAATCATTTTTTAAGTTGCTCGTAATAAATAAATAACTTACGACAAGGTTTTTTAAATGGTGAGCATTCAGAGTTATCATAACAGGGCTACAAAAAATAAACAACACTATTTAAAAAATAAAAGTTAAAGATTTTTGTTTACCTTTCTTTTTTGGCTAGGAGATCTCCTAGAACTGTCCAATGTTTCTATGTATGCAAAGAAAAAAATAGTTTAACAAAAAACATTTAATTTCAAAAATTTGCAACTCTTTCAGCCCTATTCTGCGAACCGATTTCTTAGAAGCATTGAATTCACGTGAAAGTTAAATTTTGATTTAACCGAGAATGCTTCTTAAAATAATATATTTTTTGACATAATATAAATTTTTCCGTAAATGTTTCAGTGTGTCTCTAAAACTGTTATTCGTTTTTACTCTTGGGAATCCGAATGGGGCTTAGTACTGCTTTTTCAAATTAAGTTTACTTAGAAAAAATGTTGACAAATTTGTCTATTTTCTTATCGTTTTATTAAAATGGTTCCACAATAGACTTTCACCGAAGTGAAACTAAGTTAAATATCTTTAAAAATTTAATTATTTAACTACCAAATCCCCCCCCACTTCAAAATATTTCTTTATTTACTTTTAGTCTTTTTTCTACATTTATCAGAAAGGACTTTAATCTATTCTGACATATTTTAAAACAGCCCCCATAAAATTGAAGGTACGTTCCACAATGACTAATTAAAATATTTTGTCAATTAAAATATTACCGTTTAACCCAGATAGTAAAATACTTCTTTCATCTTGAGATGCATCTCCAAATTCATCTTCTGTCTCTGGCATTGGATTGTCCCAACTGACATGTTTTATAGTTATTTGATTTATCTGAACACAAGTTGAGGTATTCTTTTTTCTGCTAGAATCATTGTGTCCCTATAGGTACATAAAATATATGTATATACTTTCGTTTAAAACTGAGTGTTCTTATAAATTATACATTGAGTTTAGTTCTATTCCTTGCTCTAAATTTCTTTCGTTTTTTATCCAAGTTCTATCAATATGACTTGACTCAAAAGCATACAAAACCAAAGAAATAGAAAGTAAAGGTTCCATATCATTCAATACATTCGATAAGAATAAATGAAACATTTTGAGAATAAACTTACCACTTCATTTGGAAATCGAAATTTATCTTCGGTGTAGTTATTAAAAATTTCAGTTTCCATCAGAAGACTTGAAATATCAAGATCCTCTGATGAATCTAAACGAATTCTTTTGCTGTAAGAATCATCGCCTACCTTTGAACTATATTTCCATCAAAAATATTTCAAACAAAATAAATAATAATTAAAAACAAAAATCAAAGGAAACATTGAGGAAAAAAGTTTTCTTCGAAAAATCTATTCAGACTCATTCCAACCTTACCTTAGTCGCTTCCGGGAGTATTGCTTCATTACAAATGTATTGAAGCAGACGAAACTCAAAGTGGCATCTGAAATATGTGCATTCATAGAAAAAGGAAAAAGCTTATGTACAAAAGTGACCCTTACCATACAAGTTCTTAACTTGTTCAGCATAAATATGAATTGTTCCAAAGCACAGTCTAAAAAGCATACGAAATGAAAGTTTATCTTCTTTCATTCTGATTGATTCTATCATTTCTTCGCTAAAGAAAAATTATTAAAACCCAAATTCATTGATCAATATGATGTTGAAGGACTCACCACACTTCTGATACATCAACCGAGTAGATTTGTTGTCGTTGATAGGTTGAGCGTAAAGATTTTGGATTTGTTCCTGCAATCCAACTCATAGCAAACCTACCGCCGTCCTTAAGTGATATTAAATTCATGTCGATTGCCATTTTCATAGATTATTATAGTGGGCTTGGCAGAAGTTTTAGTTTTGAGTTGTATTGTTCTGGAATAAGTATTTTTCTTATCAAAAGGAAATAAAATATATTGATTGATATCTTACACTTAAATTTAAGTTGAAATATTTGTCAGATAAAAATTAATAATTAATAAAAAGTTATTTAATTGTTGGAGAGTAAAACTTTTAACTTATAACAGGAACAGGAAAAACTTATCTCTAATGGAAATGACTGCATTCAGTTGCGTTAGCCATATCCGCTTAAAATTAAGTGGATGTTTCTTTTTAAATAAAGATGTCGCTATAAACAATTGAGAGATACCGGATGTGAAATAGTGTATGGTGATGTCGTCAGTTAAATTTAAAAATACATTTAACGTTTATGTTAAAGAATGAATTGTAGGTAATTTCTTTATTAATTTAAAAGTTGTTATTGGTTAAGCATTAGTAAATAATGTCCTGTTGTATATATAACATTTGTAACAAATACAATCCGTTTTTGTCTCCAAATATCATTTTTATTCCTAAGAGAAAAGCGAATAATATTTCACTATAAACAAATTGTAATTCTGGGTTACTTTGTGTTTTCTAGTTTCCGAACGTATTATATGTACGTAAATGTTTTCTGTACGATTTGATCAAAAATTGGTTTCGATTAATTTGATAATTTTATATTTTTAAAATGGTGGCTTTGCAGCGGTCCACGGCCGGATAAACATCTCCTGAGCTTTGGCCTAAGTAAGAAATTAAGTAATAAGGCCCTATCGTGAAGTACTAAGGAGACAATGTACAAAACCTAAATCATCCCAGTCTTACTGTATGGTGCAGAAGCATGGACTCTTTCCCAGGTGGATGAAGGATCCCTTGATATCTTCGAAATGAAGGTTCAACGTACGATATATGGACCGATTTGTGTAAACATAAATAGTATCTGGCGGAGAAGATACAATCACGAACTAAACGAGCTGTACAGGGACTTCCAACTGGTAAAATAAACTACGTGTTCAACGATTAAGATGGCTAGGGCATGTAGAGCGAATGAACATTGAAGCCTGAGAGAACCAGAAGCAGAGGCAGACCTCTTCGGTAGAGTGTTCAAGTTGAGGCCGACTTGATATTGGCAACTGGAGACAGTAAGCTAGAGATCGAGTAAGCTAGCGGGATCTATTACTTGAAGCCCAGGAGCACGATGCACTGTAGCGCCAGCTAAAGTAAGTAAGAGCTATCATCATTATGAGACAATGATTTTTAATTATGGACATAATAAGTAATGATCTTTGCTATATATAGAGATTGTAGGCTTAATGCACATTTCTCAAATGAAAAGTGAAAAATTTGCGTTGCTAGAGAATGTATTATCTAAGATATTTTAAATTTCAATTCAATTAAACAAATGCAGTATTCAGATGAACGCGTTTAAAATTTAGATAAGAAGCAAACCAGGTATAATTTTTAAATATCTTTAATAAAACAATAATTCGTATACCGAGTACTTTAAAATCAAAACCGGACAATTTAAGACAAAACGATTTTTAAAAAATTCTCGAATGGCCCCTTAAGAAATGAAGTAACTTTAAATTTGATAACAATGCATTTTCTATCATCTTATCGCAATGGCGTGGGAAATTCTCAATTATGAAAACCCTTATCTATTGTCTAATCAAATGTTAATATCAATAGATGCATGCAAAAATTATAGAAAACTTAAAAATATTAATTTAATGCCTCTTGATTTTGGGTTTTTGAGACACTATAAAGTAGACAATCACATTTTTACTTGCGACATATAGAAACTATGAAAATATGTCGAACTAGAAATTTGAGTCAAACATGGCTTTACGATGGTAGATACATAAGTCTGCCCTTGTCCCTACAGCCCAAACCATTGGGTCGATTGACTTCAAATTTGGAAATAAAGGTTTTAAGCCGATTGACGTTAGGCGTGTTTTCATTTTTTTAAGAGAAAAAATAACAGTAGTCCACAAACAAATTGTTTGGTCAAAAATCAAAAATGCGAATTTTCTCAAAAACGAACCGATATAATTTTTAAATAAATTTGTTTTCTTAATTTGGCTTTTTCCAATAAAACAAAATATTGTTGTATTGCTCATTAAATCTTTATATTGCTTGAAAGTTTTCTCAAGAATTAATCAACCCATTTAAATATTTTTTGTCTGCACAAGCTCTTATACTGTCTCAATAATACTTATTTGATGATGAAAAATATCATTGTTTTTATTTTTGATTTTTAAAAAAAAATATTTTTTTCGAAATTCTATATCTCGAAAATATGTCATTTTTAAGGAAATTGAAATGTCAAACGTATATAAGTTTTAAATAACTGAATACTAAAAATGAAAAACTGTATTATACAAAAAAAATGGATTTAAAAAAAACGCTCTAACGATTTTCGAATAATTTTTTTTTAAATCAAGGTTTTTATGAAAAATCAAATGGCATTTAAATTTTTGAAAACAAACTTTTTTGTAGGTACATTTCTAAATTCTAAAATACAAGAATTATATTTTTAAACACTCTTTGGACACACTCGTGAGACCTATTCATGCATTTAATTTTGTTTGGTAATACAAGAAATTTCATGCATTAAGGATCAGGTCATAATGCGTGTATTTTTATATCCAAATCCTTTTTCAAAGTCACATCAATAAGTGTTACTTATTTATAACTGTTTTAACTTCGAATGTCTCTAGTTCAAACAAATAAATAGAAATTTGTTTTTAACTTTTAACTATGCTTTAATGTACATATGCTATTTTGTTTTGTCTTGTAATGTTTATATAGCAAATCAGAGAAAAGAAAATTAGGAGACGTGTATAAATAAAATCTTGATGTTCACCTAGGTTCTAGAAATCCATCGAAATTGACTTTTAAAAACGAGTACAACTGTTTTCAGTGTCCCACATTCCGATTCATTTTGAAAACGTTTTCATACCATTCTAGTAAAATGAATAGGACCTATTATCCATCTTAAAACATAAAAATTCAATTGATTTGAGTTACATTTTTTCACTATTTTTCAATTTCGTATCAATTTCGAGTGAAAGTAAAAAGGAGAACTTAGCTGTGTTGAGAAATTTAGAATGTCTAAGTCCTTTCTTAAATACTAAACTTAAACACAATAAATTGTTCGTACTTACCAAATTATAATCATTTTAATTATATTCTTCTCACTACTGACTTCACACTTTAACTCTCCACATAAAATTATAAATATATCCAATAACGAAATATATATGTACATTGTACATATGATATTGTTTAATAGTTTTTTTTTTACCGGCTTAACAGTAAAATTATTCGAAAAAAAACAACATCGTGCAAACCTTCAAATTGATGACTAATATTACAAACTAATCTAATCCTAATAATTTAGTGTAGTTCAAAACATTCGTATTTTTTCTCTCAAGCAGGTTTGAATTTCAGTTTGTGCAATGTGATAAAAGCAATTATTATTTCTAAATGCATGAATTTACCGAATAAATCTGAAAAGCTAAAGTGAAGTAAAAACAAATTAAATTAAAAATCCATAAACATAAAATGTATCAACATTCAGTTTGAATAGCAACCCAAGTTAACATTGAGCTCTCGGTTCGATTCAAAGAGAAGACGCCAATGTGATTTCATAAAAGCAATATTACCTACTTTTTTTTAAAAACCTATTCTGATAAGCTTAAGTAAAATATATTCCCAAGGTCAATTGTGGCAGCACATATTTTCTACATACTGGTACATATTTTCCACTTTATCGAAAATCGATCATTTAGACTTCAAAAAGATAAAATTACGATTCCTATGAAAATTATTAAGATCATTCTCTTTTTTCGATTATTAATGATCCCAGAAAAGGAGTTATAAAACAATTCTTTAAGTTTTGAAATTGTAATGTTGAGAACAACCGTGAATAAAATGTTCCTCAGAATTTTTGGCTTTCTTAAATAAGACAATTTTGAATCTACAAGGATCAGTAGAAACAAAGCACAGATTCCAAATATCATCAAAGCGAAATATTCTGAGGGAGATTTTATTCATGCCAACTCATAATAAAACCTTGATACTATAAAAGTATTACTGCTTACATATATAATTAACTGCAAATAAGTCAAGAAAATAAATTCCTTAATAACATTCTGCTTCAAATACTATAAATAAAAGTGTCTAATCCTTTTTTGTTGGGGAAATTTACAAATTTCCAAATGAAATAAAAGACATTGTGAAACTTAATTTTTCGAAATAATTTTTTGTCTCCTTCTATATAATTTACATAAAAATACAAAAAAGAAAAACCTAATCAATTTGAATGACAAAATGAAACAAGAGAACTAAATGAAAACATATCTGTATAATAGACGATGTCATATAAATATTTATAATCTATATGTAATGTATTTGTTGTTTTTTTTTTATTATTTTTTTTTTTCAATTTATTTGTTTATTAATTTCATTTCATTATGCATTTTAGTTGTTTTTAAACCTTGGATCAAACGATCATTATTATTGATTTTTTGTTTGTTTTATTATTTTTTCATCTCACAATAATAATAATAATAATAATAATATTAACTGTAATAATAGTTTCTTAGCCTAAAATGTTATTACTTAAAAATCTCATGTTTCAATTAGATTTTCAATAATATTCTTAATTACTTTTTTTTGTTTTTGTTTTGTTCTACTTCACAAGTTTCTCTGCTTGTTGTTGTTTTTTTTTTTTATTTTGTTTTTACTTTATTATTCTGTAAAAATGGGAAATTTTAAATGTATTTATGTGTTACATGTATCATGCATTTTTATTTTTTGAATATCATATTGTATTCCATATTCGTTCCTTAAATGTTGTTTTGTTTGCTATATTTGTTTTTTTTTTATTAAATTATGTTTTGTATAGTTTTTTTTAATTTCTTGTTTTATTTGCATTTATTATAAATTCTAATATATATTCATATACATGTTTTATTTTGAATAATTTTTAAATTATAAGTATAATTCAATGAAGATAAAATCTACATTATATATAATAAAACTAGATTAACTTTTTTTTTTTTTGTTTTTAATTTTCAAACTAGATTTATAATATAATTTTTAAACTTTAATTATAAACTAAAAGATCATTGCGACGTTCTTTGCACAGATTTTAACTCTTATTTTTGTTTGTTTTCTTCTTTCTAGCAGACAACAGAGTGGACACATAAATTAATCAAAACTTTATGAAGGAAAAATAAAACACTAAAAGAAGGTATAAAAAAGTTGTTTTTCTTTTTTATTGTTTAATATTTTACTCTATAGAATCTTAGATTTTAAAATGTTAATCTCTTTATAGTCATTTTTTACTGAATTTTCTTTGAAATACAAAATTCTAGTTTGATATGACTGTAATCGAGCAATAAAAAGAAAAGCGCTAAAATTATATCACCAACATTTTTAATAAAAACAAACTAAAAAGTGTATCGGATCTTATTTAAATAGTGATGAGGGAGTATAAAAGGGTTTGAAAATCGATCATTTTGAAATATTTTTAAACTTTGTTTGTAGCACCCATCATAACTTTTCACATATTTATCACGGCTATTTAAAGGACAATAAGCGTGTGCTACTGCAAATGCAATTACATGTAGATAGATTCCGATTGTAATATTTTTTCTTTGGAAATACTTTTAATATTCTCTTATGGTACAACAAAGCAGAAAGTGAAGAAGTTATTGGAGTTGAAGATAAAAGTGTACAGATGTACTTTAGTTGAAAAAAAAAATGGTTCTTCTCATTGAATTTTTAACAATATAGCACTTATTTAAGTAATTTATACGGACAGCTGAATATGATAAAGTCCTTAGGGGTCTGAGCTTAATATTTCCTTTTAGCTTATTCTGGGTTAAAAACTTCATAATATTGTGTATAACTTCTAGGTCGGCTAATTGCACAATTGTAGAGGAAATGGTAACGTTCAAGTTTGAATTTTAAGAGCTTTTAGTTTTAATCAATGCACAATGCCCTAACGTATCCTTACCTGCAATATTTCACTTTCAAATGAATATTTCAATCGTCCGCTGTATTGTATTTACTATACACTGTACATTCCATAACGAAAGATAAATATATTGTACTATAATGCAAAAGGCAGTGATTGACGATACACTTCCAAAAGATGGCATAGAGCCGCGTTCATTGAAGCAATAGACAAATAAAATAGGATAAACGTCACGAACGAGGCATCGAATGTTATTGAGAGCACTGAGCAAACTTTGGCTGGAAGTTTTAAATAAAGACGTTCCCAGTATCAGTATCATCCTTTGCTCTACAGAAAAGGTATTTAGTTTGCATTATTGTTACATTTAACTATTTGTTTTCAGTTTCTATTTAAAAGAGTAGTTAAAAAATACATCATTGTTGCAACAAAAGCCGATGACTTTCAATTTGTAAATTTGCAATCCAACATGAGGCATAAAATAATCAAATAATTGCGAATCAAAAAGCTAATTTAAATGCAGATTGAAACTTGTATCTCTAAAAATCAATCATCATAATCATAATCAACAAGTGAGCAAAGATCCTTAAAAAAATATGAAAATTTCTTTTACATTGAAATGGGACTTACAGAGCTACTTTGGAAGAGGTAAGTGTTTATTTGATGTTATTTTTGTTTTCGTGTTTGTTTCTTTTTTTTTTATTAAATACACCCTTTTAGTTATAATGAACGATTTTATTTGTCTATGAATTTCTAAATATTGCTTTATTCAAGGCTTGATTTGAATTGAAAATTATCCACTAATAATATTACGCATAATTATTGTTAATTATACAACAGTTTTAACTTACTCCCATATTTAAAAAAAATGGTTTTATCAAGAGTCAGCTGTACCCTTGTCCAAAAAATCATTTCACAGATTAGACTTCAGAGGTTCAGTTAATAAAAAAGAAAAAAAATATTTGTATAATTTTGTTTTGAGATTCTCTTGTGAATAGTTTTTGTTTTTGTTTTTTTTCGTTTTCTTTTTTGAAATTATGATTTCTTTGAATTGATTATAATATTCATAAATTCATCATACACAATCTGCTTGCTAATGAATAATACAAATTAAACAAAAAAGGAATTAAAAAAAAAATAACATTCAAGCCCAGCCAAAAATATCTTTTTTTTTTCTTTTATTTTTGTTTTTATTTTTTCATATTGTTTTCAAAGCAAACTATGAAGAATTGTTTCGATTACATGCATATCAAATAATTCGCCATCTTTTTCTCTTTTATTACTTCTTCCACTAGTATTACTACTTAAATAATCTCGCATGTGATTCCAAATGCTGTGCAACTACTTCATTTTGTTACCATCTATATAATTAATCAAATTTTCCATCATAATTTTGTTTATTTCTTTTTTATTGAATTGTTTTTTTGTTATTTGTTTTTACATATTATTTTTTTTAATTTGTATATAATTTAATATGATTTTTTTAAATTTGTTTTATTATTATTATTTTAATATATAGATGCTTTTGTTATATCTAAAAAATAACTAATTAATTTTTTGCTTTTCTTTCTGATGGTTGTTTTTGTTTTGTTTCATAACATAGTTTATAGTATAATTAATATTTATATATATAATATGTATAATTGTAAAAATGAAAATGCTTCCTAGACGAATACCTTTGCTAGGCCATCCGCTCCTGCGCTCGCTATATATGGTTTTGTGGCATGGAAGGCCACGTCAAATATACTTTCGTCGAATTTCTTGCGGTGCGCGGTGATCTCTTGCACGCATGTCTTGTTGTCCAGATTCCAAAGGCGTATCGAACAGTCATGCGATCCGGACAATAAATACAGTCCGTGAGAATCAATGGCCAAACTTGTGACCGGCTCAAGATGAGCAACCATCGAATGCACCAGTGTGCCGCTAGTGTTGTCCCAGAAACGAATGTGCCGATCTTCGTGTGCGGTAATTGTGATCGGAAGCGTCGGATGGCTAACAACTTTATTAATAAATTTACCCGTATTGCCAGACATTTCGGTGGCAGCCTCTAGTTTTATAATTTGCTTGCCCGTTTCGGTGTCATAGATAATGCAATGAGCGCTTTGATAGGCAACCACAATGTGACCTGCCTCGTTGCGAACAAAGTCCACAGAACTGGGAATTCCTTCCGCTTCGGATGCGTATGTCTTTAATAGTGGCTCCTTGGCCTTTGGAGACCAAAGTTTCACCGTACTATCAGCTGAGCACGACACAATATTACCTTGGTGGGTGGTCAGACCCCAAACAGCATCTGTGTGGCCATCAAGTGTTGCCGCATGCACTTGTGGATCGTAGCAATCGTATGGATCGATACTTGAACTTGGCAGTTTCCAGCATTCAATTTTGCCATCTAAGCCACCCGAATAACATGTATCACCATTACCCGACATTGCCAGGCACAATACGGGACCGGTGTGGGCGCGAAAAGTATAAAGCGGCTCCACGTCAAGACTAGCAGACTTTTTGGCTTGTACAGTTTTCTGCAGGTTCCATAGCTTAAGAGTGTGATCTTCGGAGGCCGTAATCAAAACTGGTTCTTCGGGATGGAAAATCAATGCACGTACTCCATCAAAATGTGATCGTAGGGTGTATTTGGCATTCCATGTTTTCCGATAAGCGCTATCTTTCGCATTTGCTACGTCATAATTACTTTCAGCCTCATTATTGACTGTGAGTTGTGCCAATTCACCAAGGCCCAGCGAAGCGTCCACTTCTTCATCTCCGGAGATAAGATTGCGTCGTGTAGAGTCAGTATTGGAGTATCCTTCAAACAAAAATAACACACACACACAAATAGGATAATGAAAATGGTAAAATAAAATTATGCAATTTGTTTACTAAAATGAATATAATATATATGTAATTATTTTATTTAAAAAACATTCTAGGTATGTATATAATAAAAGGTAGGTAAGGTAAGGTATGTTCATTCATTTAAGCATGCACTAAAATTGTCTATATATATTTTTTTTTTGAAAGAGAGGAAGTTTCTATGTTTATTTTTTTTTGTTTTTATGTTTTGAACTTATTCATCTACTAATACTTATTGCATGTTCTAGGTTTTTGGTATTTAAACTTTTATATATTTGTTTTTTAAGCACCTTCAGTTAATAGATTTATATCATTCAGAATCTGCTCCCCAACCTCGGCATCAATATCTTTAAAAATGAAAAAAATTAGAGAAAAACTAAATAACAAGAATTAAAACTTAAATAAATAGAACCGGAAAATAAACCAAGGCAAAATAAAAATGCGTTATTCATGTTTTTTTTTTTACTTTCAACAATAATTTAAAAAACAAAAAACTTAAAATAAAATTAAAAAGGCCAATTCGATGAGTTTTTAAATGTTTTAGCATCTTTTTGTTAGATGCGTGTTTTTTTCGGCTCAAGCGATGCACTAAAGAAACTTCAGCAAATCAAAATTAAAATTTAAAATAGTTTGTTTTTTCTTTTTAATAATATGATAATGAAGGGAAAAACCAGAGGGTAAGTTTAGTCCTGTAGTAAAATTTTCTCTGTTTGTAATATTAGTTTTGAAAGCTTATCACAATATACCTTCTACATTACGCTAGAAGCCACGCTTACAACACATTATGTTCTCTGTACTTTATCAACACAAGTAAATAAATGAAAAAGGCATCAATTAAAATATGAAAAACCCAAAAACATCAATGAAACAAAATTTGTATTAGTATAAATTAAAAGCTTAAAATTGGTCAAAGAAGCAAGTTTAACCCTGACAAAAGTATTTATTTTTATATTATTGGATACAACAAAGTTACACAATTTTAAAGCTACGTAAACCAACTCGGAGTGACTCAGTACAAAATGGCTAATTCGTTTCACTAGGACTCCCGTTTTGTGTGTTTGTTGGTACTTGCAATAACGTAGTATGAACAGGAATTAACAATAAAATGTATTTGTGCCCGAGAAAGATTTGACATACTTACAGTCTATAACAGAAATATAAATTACCTATAATATTTCTTCCGCGATGGTAATTTATTAATGCCGTAAAAATATAGGCTCAAAAATGTAAGCATCTTTCCGAAATAAGAGAGATTTTCTTTGAAATAATCTTACACTTGACATGTGTTGTCTTATTAATAAACTAAAAAAACGTTAAGGAGACGAGCTATTTTAGTAATGTACTCGTATATGCAACGTTGATAGTTATTCTAGTAAAAAAAACTAAATTGCGTTTATGCATCATTTTAATGGTCAATTTGATATAATTTTAACCTAGGGTTGACCCAAGTTTTTTTTTAGAACTTAAAGTTTTTGGCTCTATAAAAACACATGAAACAGCTGCCAAGCTAAAAATTTGTTTTGAACTGGTTTTAGGGATTACATCTGGTGAATTCGTTATGAAATTTCAAAAATATTTTCTCAAAATGTTATGTGAAGCGAGTTACGGCTATTTTTATTGTAAATGGTCTGTGGGCCGCATGATACAGTTATAAAGAAAAATCAGACTCCTCTTCGACAAGCCGCTGCAATTCACTTTTGTTAATGCTACATGCAATGGGCATAAGCTGCTGCCAAAATAATATTGGGTACATGACGGACATAGACTAAAACCGGCTCAATACTCTTGAAGCAAAATCATCAGGAAAACAGAAACAGGTTGGAATTTTGACGGCTGCTACGTTGACAGAAAGGATGCTGTTTGCGACGGGAATTGTTGATTTGATAAAGAGGTACAAAATTATACTTTATCTATGCATATGCTGGACTTCAAACTTTAACCGTGTTTTTATAAAACAGCTTTTTTCGAATTCTGCGATCTAATCGATTTATTTGAAATTTTCCATACTTTTCTATATCAGGAGACAATCGATACATACTTTTTTATGTCAAGGAAAATAAAGTGATTTCGCCCTATGGTTAGATCAAAGGAGAATTCTGAGATAAAAAGCACACAATTCGCTCGTCTGGGTGAGTGTATATTTTTGAAACGCTTTGGGGCTGTTTCGTGGTGAATTTAGAACTCAACGAACAAACCTAAAATATTGAACAACGCAATATTTTTATGTTTTCTATTTGTTTAATTGTTTTACAAACAGAAGTTTTTTTTTTTCAGCTCGAGGCTTTGGCTGATACATATTTAAAATTGAAAGATTTTACCACTGACTTAAATGAGAAACATGTGCTTTTTGATAAAAACAGCTGCGATGTTTGTATTCTAAAACAATAATAACAAACAATGAAGTGATTTAACATTGAATTTCTTATCAATGTGAAAAACGACAAAAGAAAAATAGTTTGGGTGTTTTATATTTTTGTTTATTGTGTACACAAACATGTTAACCATATCCTACACTTATACACCTCTACACAAGTATTAAAAATGATTTAATTAACTCCCATGAAAAATAAACGCCTATTGAATAAATGGAGACATAAAGATCGATCATGCCACTTAGGGGTAGGCATTGAAGTGTATTTTAGTTCCTTCTCAACATAAAGAAGCAATAGATTCCACTGTGCCGGACGACTGATTGTTGAATTATTATGTACATATGTATGATGTATGTTTTGTAAGTTAGATATACATAAGAAAAGTAATTGCACTGTAATTTGAAAATTTCTAAATAGCAGTTGATGTTAAAGAGGCACTAACAATATTTACAGAAGATAAAATTATTTGTAAACAAATAGAAAAACACACAGAAAAAGAACTAAACTAAAAGAATATAAAACACAAGAAAGTGATGAAGAGAAGAATAAAACATGATACAGTTAAAAAAAAAAGAAGAATGTAGTGTAATCGAGTGGAAGAAGCACAAAAGCAAAGCATTGGAGTGTTTTTTCTTTTAATTTTTGTTAGATTTAATTTATGTCGTGAGTTTCGTTTCACTTAATTGCAATATATTTTTTTTGTATTTATTTTAAATTTATTTATATAGAAGAAGAAAATAAAAATGCTCAGTGTTTTGGTCGTGTGTTAATAATTAATACTGATTATTAATTTGATATTTCTTTAGTACATTGCTACAGCAGAATAATTTTTTCGATACAATAGTTTTTTTTTGTTTTTATTTTAATAAAATAAATGTACATTTAGCAATTTTATTTTGATTTTGCCAAACATTTTATTTTTTGTATATATAAGAAGATTAAAATTTAAGCTTTTATAAGGTTTAAGAAGGTGAGTGCTTTTCAAGGTTTACCTTCAGTCTTTATCATATCCTTGCCCTTGTTTCGTTTTGTGGTCTTTACATCGGATTCATCATTATCGACGGCCATCATTTCGAGGTCATCATTTATTTCGTCATCATCGGACATTTCTGTTTGGGCCAAGAATTCAAAGTTAGCCATAACAGCTGCTTCGGTTTCCAACATCATGGCATCGTTCATTTGTTGTGCTTTTTTGGCGGGTGTACGTCGACCTGCAACATTAAAAATATCTTCCGATTTTTAAAAAATAAACCCTTTAGAATTAATTCATTAATTTAAATAAAATGTTTTTTTTTTTGTTAAAATTACCTTCAGATTCAGAGGCGCGTTTGTTATTTTCATTCCCATTTATATTGGGACTAACATTCTCCTCTTGTTCGGAATTATTATTAAGACCTAATAGTGAACGGACACGATTCGAGCGGACATCGATAATATTATCTGTGTAGCCAATTTCTTGCAAATATTGTCGCAGCATTTGACGACCTTGTCGCCATGTTGTATTTGAGACCGAACTGTAGGGTACTTCGGAGTCGGGTGCGACTTCGTTGCCAATGCCTGTTTCATCGCTTGGCGGTTTTAGTTCATTCATCAATTGAGGCGGATCAGTTCCATATTTAAGACGATGGAATTTAACACGCTCTTGTCTGAGAGCGTATTCCAACATTTTAATTCGGCGTATTAGATCAGATTTAAGACTCTCGAGGCCTTTTCGCTCACCTAGTAGCATTGATATACGAGCCTGTAAAAATAAATAGAAAACAAATTTTAGGAAAAAGTAAAAATTATTCTTTAATAAATTCATGTTTTAAGATAAGAGTTATGCCGAGATGACTAATCATCTCACACGTTTTTACTCCTCAGTGGTAGAAAAAAGTGTCAAAAATAGAATTTAACGCACATAACATTTAATAAATTGAAATTATACAAAATCGTTATCGAAATGGTCAGACATTTTAACTGTATTTGCATTATTCGATAACAAGCTGTCTTCCCAAAACTGCAAATGCAAATGTGCCTCCAAATATTCAACATTCAACGCCATTTCTATTGCCTATTTGAATGAAATTTAATTTTTAAATGGGTGACATTGAAAATTAAATGCTCTTTAAAAGAAAAAAAAACCGAAACCATTTGAAATTTAATACTCAATGAATAAAAACAATAATAATTAATTATGTATTTTTTCTTCCCGCTTTGTTTGTCTCATTCATCAAGTCAATAAAACCAAGTCAGAATTGGAGAAATAGAAAACAAATAAAATAAATAAATAATTTCTTTTTGAATTGAGAGCAGAGCAGGGCAAAGCATCAGGGTTGAAGATATAAATTCAGATTTATTACACCCTAGTCTTTTGTTTTCGCAATTTATTCCAATATCTTAACAAGTTTTCTATTTTTATTGCTAACTTTCGAAATAATTCAATTCTTAGTCATCTGTTCATCCCCGAGATGAAAAAAAGACGTAGGTATATATACGAACTACGTAAATCTATTGTATCATTATTTTTGTTGGAAGAAGGAGAAAAAAAAATAAAAGTTTTTGAAGCATCATCGAAAAGAAGAGAAGAAACAATATCCAATATTCTTCACTTCTTTCAATCTGATTTTTGTTTTCATTTTAGTGGATCGATATCCCAAAGTCAGCATCACACTATCACACTACACGCTAGTAACCTTTTGGTTCAATAAACTCACCACCAAAAATAAAAGAATAAAACAAAATAAAAATAATTAATTGAATAGAATAAGTTTAAGTTACAAAACAAAATAAAACAAACAAACATAAAACCAACAAAACAAATAAACTTTCTATTCAAGCTTAATAGTGCAAGACCGTGTGTTAAGTTAAAGTTGTGTTTTTATTGCGTGAAATCTATTCCGAGTTCCATTTCAAAGCCTTAGGACGACCAACGACGAAACAACGATAGTAATGTAATGTACTCGTAATGATGATGATGATTATACGCTTACGCACTAAGCGAATTGCATAGCAAACAATTTTTGTGTATATATTGTTGGAAATTCTCTTCCACTTTGTGATTTTTGCGGAAACAAATAAAATCAATAAAAGTCGGAGTGAAATGTGTCAAGGAAAGTGGAAAGCAATTTCAGTAAAATTGTGACAATGCGAAGTCAAAGATTGACCTAGGGCAAATCAATATGATTTCCAATCCAAGTAATAGATGACATTAAATGAATAACGAAGCTTGAAAGTCTTTCGCCTTTTCTCTCTCTCTCTTTATGGACCACTATCGTGATATCATCTTTAACTTACTTTTGTATATGTAGGTATAAATCAATCGTTTTAAAACTTCGATATTAGTCCTACACTTTGGAAAAGTGTCTAAATAATGTGAGAAGAACGGGGGGAATGTAATATTTTCTACCTTTTGTGATGGACAAAAACCCATTCGAAGAAATTTTATAAAATTTCTTGGAAGATAAATGGGTGAAATGAAAAGGTGTTTTATTTAGTTACTACGTGATTTTGAACTTTATGGGAAGAGTGGTAAATAAAATGGGGGAGTAGTTTTTTGCTTTTTTTTTTACAGAAGATTGAACTTTTTAATTAAAGATAAAATCCAAAGGTATTAAAAAAGGGGGGTACAAGAATTCTTCGTCTTGAATGAAAATAAAATTAATTGAGATGATCTGGCAAATTTTAAATATTTTATACCCAGACATTGTTTTTAAGAGTTGACTAAAAGGTATTTAAATAGCTTTTTCGCTTGATTGAAGTTATTGTTTTTTTTTTTCTTTGAATGTTTTGAAATAGTTACCTAGCAAGCTAATTATATGATATTTAATACAATTTGTTTTTTTAATTGAGGTTTAAAACGGAAGATGAGAGTCAAATGATTTTGTATTAAGATAACAGAATTCTCAGAAATAGGAATGTTAGATTTTAAAAGTAATTAACACTCTGTTTCTAATTTGGGTTAAGCTTGATGCTAGAACCTTAGAGATCATTTTACTAGGTAGATTGCACATTAGAGCCGTTATAAAAAATTGTTCTATCTGCACAGCGCCTAATAGGTGGGCATACTTTTGAACATAGATCTTCTGCAAAGGATTTTTGCACAAGTTGCATTGAACTCCTTTTGTGTTCATGACACGAAGACTCCACTAAGGAGACTTCTTCTATAATCATCACAGTGATGTGATAAATTTCGACATTTATTGTCTCAAACGCTTCATTATTAGTTCTAGACCAACAACTGGACTAAGTGGCTTGGCTTTTTCAACCAGCAGCCACTTTGAACTTGCATAACCCATTTCTAATTGAAGCACATATCTACTATATTCATTTTTTTTTAATACTTAACAACTCTATTAGTAGTAAATAGTACCCGTTTCGTGATGGTTAGTGCGTTGAACTTTAATGCCAGAGGTATTAAGGGTTCAAACCCTGACTGTGCCATCTAAAGTTTTTTTTCTCAACGGACTGTTGCGCCACCTAATTTATTTATTTATTTTAACAACTTTATTTTAAACTATGAAATGCATGGAAATGTTTTGTAACTGGAAATTATACTTTTTCAAAGGGTTTTACTGGCATAAGTTCGAGTCTGAATTGAAAATCAGGTCAAGTGTTTTAGATATCACCATTTAGGGCTATAGAATTTCATGATGTAGTTTTTTTTACCATTTTAAAATATATTCTTTGATATTTAGTAATTAATACAATTTTCGAAAAATCATCACTAGTTCACCTTAGAAAACCTTACAAAAAACCCTGAACCTGAACCCTGAAAACAGCAAACCGATTAAAACGTCTAAAAAGCGTACATCAAGTTTTAAAAACAAATTGGAGAACTATAGAAATAATACCCGTGTTTTGTTGGAAAATCTATCCATAGTATAGAAGGATTTTACACGAATAACAAAAACAATATCCATAGTATGAATAACACCGATAAAAGTTAGACTAGAATCTTACTATGGATGGGTTTTTGACATTTATACGAGTCTCGAATGGATCTTATGTGATTTCGTTCTCAAATGTTGGTACGATTGATATTGCATTCGTATCTCGATGTGTGTTCGTTGAGTAGTAGTGCATTTGGAATCATGTGTGTTTTCCATTGGGGAAAAAAATCAATCCATTACTGTTGATATTATTTAGTTTTGTTAGTGAAAATGGACTAACTGGGCTTATTTTGCAAGAGAAGACAATAGAAAAGATATTTATGTTTTGCTATATTTCCACCAAAGGTTTATCTCAGTTAAGATTAAATAAATCTTTTTAGTGTTTCCACCTCACAAGAAGATTTGACTCCGATCTTCGACGGGAATCGAGTCAAATTAAGCTCATTTCAACTCCATTCAGGTATATAAAAAATTGAAGCGATCTTCAATCTCGCTTCAACACCACATGTTAATGTAGTAGTCTACGAACAAACCCCCTCCTTGAAGGAATTTTTAAATAAACTTTTTTTATAGAATCTCAATTTCCAGATATTTTCTTACCATTTCTTCTTGAAAATTTTACATTTTATTAGTTTTAGTTAGTTTCTAAGTTAATTTTAACATTTGATTTTCACAAAACTTTCTTCTATTTGTGTGTTTTTTAATTATTATTCTGACAGATCTTCTTTCAGTTGTACCAATTTTTAAATAAAAAAATCTGGTTACTGCGGATGCGGATCGTTTTGTTGGCGATTTCTCACTATACTATATATGGAATACCAAAAAAACGCACTAAATGTAGGAAACGTGTATTTTTTTTAAATTTGAGCAGAGAACTAAAATCAAAGATCGAAATCAGCCAAGCCCATTTTACCTATGCGTTGAACACCCCTTTGAGTGTTTTTTTAAACATTTTAAAGAGTTATGATTCAAAAACTTAATTTCATATGAGGTGATATTCGAATTTTGGACAACTATATTGTTTGGTTTGTAAGACAGAAAAAAATACACCGTTTTGCCCACCAGTGTTATCTATCATCAAAACATTGAGTTTTAAAGTTGGGATATAAATTGTTTTTTTACAAAACTTCACATAAAGTTGGCTTTTTAAATACGAGATTTTCTAACGATAAACTCAGGTTAAGGTTTTTTTTAATTTAATGAAACCAACTCTATTCAGGTTATTTCGATTATAAATGCTAGACTTAAGTAGAATATCAAAAAAGTACACGTACATACATTATGTACTTTACTCAATCATAGGGCACACAGACCCTGAGATATTTGAATTAATAAATTTGTTGCGGTTTCAAAAACATAGGTTTGTGATTAAAGGTTAAGACAGTTTTAAGAAAATGTTTGTTAAATTTCCTAAAAATTGAAAAACACAACTTAAAAATACTTCAAGAACCATCGTCTTGGTCTTTAACTTAAGCAAGACCTTCCGCATTTCATTTTTGAAGCGTCTCCATTATCAAACCTTCCTCACAATAATTATTATTAAACCTTATTTAAGCTGTATTATTTCCTAATTCTCTTCCTCTAACAACAACATGACATTTACACTCAATTAATAAAGGAAACTAAAAAAATCAATTTATTTGATTTTATTTATTGGTCAAGGGAATTACACAAACATTTAAATAATACCATTAAAATCGATTTGAGAAGAAGAATACATATACATTTTTTTGCATAAAGACAAAGAGAAAAACTATAAGCTGTAACAACAACAACAACACAAAACACGATAGCATGCCGCTGCTGTCTCGATTAAAGAAAAGTGGGAGTGCATGGCAATTATAATAAAACAACAACAAAATATAAACCTATATGACGGAAGACGATCAACAATTATTATATTATTATTCCATGACAGACAATGGAGGGAAAGGCATCAAGGCACGTATTTGCACATGCTTTACAACCTCTTCTTCTCTTCTTGTAATATATAATGTGTACATATATGATAGAAGGTGTTGCGCAATCGCAATTAATTTAATAAACGATTCAGTTTTGTTTCTAAAAGGAATGCAAACGGGAACGGGAAGTACTTTTCTGATTAAGAAGATTTTTTTTTTGTTTCTAAATTAGGGCAGTAGGTGCCTTGGTCAGCGTTGAAGATCGTTTGATAGAGTACTTACTACTTACACTGGTCTTTTTGATTGTGTCATTAAGCCTAGTAATTAACTATTGCTAGCCACGAGATGTGAAGATTAACTTTCAATTTATAATGGACATTATGGTATAACCACAACCAACCATATTGTAGAACAATATATTTGTGTGCTCCTAATTTTGTTATTCACGATTTCAGAGGAATTTCTTAAATTTTTCAGAGAAATCTCTTAGAAGTTTCGAATAACTAACCTTCTTCTATGGGTGGTAAAGCTTCGGCTAACACATTAAGTCAAACTAAGACTTATAATTTCGTACAACAAAGTACAATAATATCAATTTGGTGACGCTAGAGCTCGCAAAAAACCAGAGCCTGGTAACTTATAACTCTCAACTATTCCCGTGTGTGAGTAATCTCAAGGATAGAGAGGGCCTACAGTTTGTAAGCCGAGTCCGAATGGATAGTTCGAGAAAACACTTTTCATGACAGGAATTTCTCTTGGAGAATTAATCAATTCCTCGCAAGAGACAGTACTCGTGAAAAAAACGTAAGAACGTAGGTGGCATATGCAGGAATTTAACCAAGACCTACGCACTAACTATAACTAAAATAAAAGAACTTTAACGCAACATACATTATGTGGTTTGTAGTTCACGTTACTGTTAAATAGGGGTCAGTGGCTTTGAACTACTTTAAATCTTTAAATTATCACCTTATTCCATTGGAATAAGGATTTTAAAAATTACATTTTCTCAGTCACGGATATCACGAATTTCGTGAGCAATTTTGATTTGGAATACGTTCGACCAACTCTATTATATTCCTGTCCTACATCATTTGCTTTATCATCATCATCAAAAATGAGGTTAAATTACTTCAAAAAAAAAGATGCTGAACAAATGAATTCACACCTTTTCATATATTTCATTAGTGCTATTTATATGTAGGTTGGGTATTCCTGTAAAGTGTGTTCTAAAAGATAACAAAACACCAAATAATCCTCTTCCAGAAAATACAACAACAAATACTTAACAATATACTACCGGTCTGTTGCCTTATTTAAGGCAAATGAGCAACCATTTGTGTATATAATCGTGCTGCCAAAACATAGCCCACGCGTCTTTGCTTAGTAATATTTCTTTTTTATTCAAAAATTGTTTACTTCTGTCACAAGGGGACTCTGTTAAACATCTCATATCATTCCATCTCAATTTTCCTCATCTCTTACTTGTGTTTGCCATTTTTTTTACCATATCAAACCACACCGGAAAATTTACATAATTTCAAAAAAGAAAAAAAGAAATCGATAAACCTAACACAATGGGCTCGTTAAAGGTATGCGTCATCATAAGAGGTTTTATAAAGAAAAATAAAAACACGAAGAAGAAATTCTAAAGAAGAATTTCCTTTGAATTTTTAAGTAAAAAAGAAGGTGATGGGGGTGGAAAACATACGACGACGACGTCGACCGAGAGACGACCACAACGAAGACGATGACGACGAGGTACCAATATAAACTATGGCATTTTATTAATTTCTTCGATGACGGCAAAGAAATATTATGCTTTGTTAATGAATATGGGTATAGCTAGCTATATCTATAACAAACAAAACAATGACGATTAAGTCTTACGATCTAAAGAATGTATGGATCTTTAATTTATTTTGTATTCATATACATAAGTATGTACCTTAAGTAAGTAATACTCTGTACTTATACATATTTTAGGTTCATGTTCTTAAATTTTGTGTTTAAACTGTTAGTTAGTTATACAAGGAAAATGACTCTGAATATTTTACACTGAAAAGTATTAAGCCTGCGGTTAAAGCTGTTTTTTAAATCTAAAAACCAAACCATAACTTATAACTATAAGCTTCTAACTTGTGCTGCCAATACTTCCATATGTACAACAAATAAAACTCGATAGGCTTTAGAGGGGTTGTCACCTAGTGAAGAGGAACCGGCTCAGAAGACGACATCGTTGCAGACCATGATTACTCAGGTAAGACAGTAAAAGTAGTAGACTCGAAGCCTTATGGAGCTCTGTTGACGTGCGGTATAAGTGGAGAGACTTGCCAAAAAGGAGATCTGTCTCATTGTTGTCGACGAAATTTTGTACATTTTGAATCACGTTACAAGTAAAAAAACATCGATTTTCGTAATTTCCAAAGCTTCAATGAATTATAGAAATGACACCCACGATAAAAAAATAGTAAAAATAGATTAAGGTTTTGCATGAACCGAACCTTGACTCTTTGACTTTTTGACTCAATTTATTAACCTTATCTAAAACCTATCTAATGAGGAACAAAATATAGAGGTAGTTAAAATTATTAACCCCTTTAAAAATAATAAAAAGTAACCCATGTAGCATAAGCTGTAATTAAAATTGCTCCCTTATGTCGCGAAGTTGACCACAATGGTGTAAACCAGGAACCTAACTTTTTATATATAGGTAGGTATATTGGTCAATTGTTTTATTATTTTTTGTTTACCGCTATTGAACGACCCCACCTGACATTTAAAATTCAGATTGAAGTAGTAGCAAAAAGTTAAAGTTTATTGAACTTTATCTGCAGCTACAGCTTCACATTGAAGCACTGTTACTATTTTCGCACAATTGAACATAGACAGTGCTGCATGCTGCAGCTATATCATTGTACTTAGACAACAAATTGCTTAGAGGAAAAGGGTCATGTCCCTTATTCGTTCAGCAAAGTTCTTAGAACACAAAATCGATTTATGTCTTGTTGATTTGTTCTTGTTAAAATTGAGGCATTTGCCGCCTTGTAAAAACTATTGCATCTTCCGATAGGGTGTTGACTTTTGCTCCGGCTGAAAGTGTTTACCTCACTTCTCATGAATAATGTTCCTTTAGGTACTCAGATTGATCTGATTATCTTATTATATATTTTTTTTAAATTGATAAGGCACATAAAATAATGTTTAATCTAAATTTCAAATCTTTTTTAATGAGACCTACTTGCTTTAATGATGAATTTCTTATCGTTTGATAAAAAGATAAATTTTCTATTTCCCTTTAAAAGAAAAGAAAAAAAAACATCAATAAGATTCCAATTTTTTTGATTGGTGAAAATCAAAATCAAAATGGTAGGTTTATTTAACCCAAACAGAGATTATATTTGGATGGAAGCCAAGCATAAAAAACCCACTAAAACTAAAAACTTGAAGATGAAATGTTTACAAATTTGTCTAGTATTGCCGCCTATATGTAGTTATTTTCTTCATTTAACTCATGTTTCAAGCCTTCCCATAGCAATGTTGAAATTGGAAAACAAAAATACACACAGCACGCAATTAATTGAGGACAGTCATTAATTTTAATCTTAGGTGCATCAAACTTGTTTTTTTGCTTGCCTTGCTCATCTATTTACATTTCCCATCCAATGCCAAACTCTCTAACTAAACCAGCAAATCATCATCTTGAAAGTATTGACCAAAAGCAAACTCAAGTGCGCGATCGCACAAAATTTACTTGTGGGACGTAAACTTGTTCAAGCCACAGAATCAATAGACTCGTGTGTCTGTCATCAAACAAGTTCTACAACAAATCACCACTGTTTTATTTTTGTTTCTTCACTGCTAACAACAATCCCACTACATATAGATACAACCGACTATCTTTAGTGTTGAATTGCAAATATTAGCACTAAATAGATTTTGATTTTATCTATTGACACTTTATGAAGATAAAATTAAACAAAGTAATAAAGGAAAAGACAAGAAAAACTCACCTGTAACTCAGCTCTGTCCACATCCCATTGCGATCTCTCTAACTCAAAACGCGCCCACTCATGCTCTATGAAATGCAGTATTCCCGGTATCGTATACTGCGGGGTTGTTTGTTGGTTATTTTGGCCACCACCGCTATTGCCATCGTCACCTGTTCCACCACCAACAACAACTCCACCACCGGCGCCTGTACCCGGTTTATTATTAATACCAGTTGTTGCTCCTGAATTGGTTCCCATTTGCAAGGTTGCCCGATAAGATCGGTAATCGATTACTGATGCCACAAGTTTCGACTGTGATGGAAACGATTTTGAAGCTGATTGATAACTACAGTTGCTTTTATTTGTAACGTTCTACCAATTATGATGATGATGATGGATATATTGATATTTGGATGAAGATGAAAAGTTTGATTAGTGTTGTTAAATTTTGTTTAATTATTTTTTGTTTATTTTTATGTTTTTTCTCAAAATTATTATGATTATTAAATTAGCACTTATAGAAAAAGACGATTCCGAAACACATAGAACATAGAATACAATCAATTATATACGCCCAATTATGCGATGTAAATTTATTGTAATTAGGTATTTATATTTATAAATGCTTTTTCGTTATTGTTACTTTTTGATGCAAAATTTGTTGCAAGTTTGTTTAATGTATATTGCCTGGAATAATTTATATTTTATTTACTGTTGAATAAGATTTAAAATATAAGGTTTTAATTTTTGTGTGGTTTACTAAAAGAACATTTTTTGTTTTCGAGTACCTAAATCCCTAAAATGTTGTTTAGGATTCAATAAATCACTTTTATTTAAATGTTCCCATATATTTTAAATGTTTTTTTTTTTTTTAGTTTTCAACCAAATATGGATGCCTACATTGTTGCTACTCAGACGAATGTTAAAGCCTATACAAGCATTTAACAGTGATAAAGGATAGAACTTTAACACCACTCGTAAATTTATGCTGTTTATTGCATTGAGGCTTGGACCGTTTGACGTGGAAAATGATTTTTTCTTAATTATATTATTTTATGGAGACAACATTTTCAACTTGCTGAATTCAAAATAAATTGCACTCAAATACCAAAACAATAACTTTGGTAGTTATTCCGCTACATCAACTCGCATCAACAAAATCTAGACCCCTATTACGTATTACGAAACGCGAGGTAAAGAAACGATGGACACGACTTAAACCGATTATGAATGCCAGAATGGATCCACTCGATAACGAGGGATTTTTGACAATTATTGTAAAATGGTCCCAAATTAAAGAAGAACAAATAATTAGTTTGAAAGACTGACTTTAAATTTAAATGAAAACCCTTCGGAGCAACTCGAGGAAGACTTAAAACCTCAAGGAACTAACCTTGTAATCGATGATCTTTCACTTCTATTTTACTAATGAAAACATTTTATTAAAAACAAAATTAAATAAACCTAGAACCCTAACCAGGGTGTCACCCCGTGCTTTATTTGATTGATATTTTGTTTACTGTTTGTCACCACAAGTTTTATGTTTTTCATAAAAAGGGTTCTTAGATTTAATTAAAAACTGCGATCACCTACCAACCTATGCCTACCTATCTAAACACTTCTAAGTTTTCGATTCAAAATTACACAATAAATGTGTCAGGAAACTTTTTTTCATTAATTTTAATGCTTCAAAAACAATATTTTTCATTAAATTATAATAGTTTAGGACAAACACTTTAGAATTAAATAAATTGCGTATACCAAACCCATGAAACAAAAACAAGCATGGCTTTTGTTTAAATGTTAGGCTGACCTTGATGTATTCTTAATAAGGTACCTACTGGTTCTAAAGCGGTGGCTGGAGATACGAATTTATATATGCACGAAACGCCCAGTCTCATATACAAGAAGAAAGAAAAACTAATAGAGGTGTTTTGAGGTGTACGCTTTTCATTGAAGCCACCTAATTCTTAAGAAAATTAAGTTATCAGTTGTTGTCACTATCAATTAGTTACCAAAAGTAAATTATTAAGGTATCCCACCTTCATCCTTTATAAAGGAAAATTTAATTCTTTATAGGTAATATTTAACTCTTTTCTCAACACAAATTAATATTTGTATAAATATTTTATTAGCTTTCAAAGTATATTATTCTATATCTACACATTGGCATATTAATTAAAATTATCAAACAAATGTGTATCAATTAAACATTAAAAAAATTAAAATTCTGAAGAACACCGTAAACTCGTTCCATGGTGACATTTCCTCTAAATACACATCACAAATCGATAAATTGAGACTTCATCTTTACCGCATAAGGTTGTGAATACATCTAATTTATTCTGTTTCGAACTTATTCGCATTAAATTCTCAATTCAAACACCAATTTATTTAATTTTAATGTAATTTATGTGTAATTATAATTCAAAGAATGGTTTTTTAATTTCAATAAGAAGAATGTTCGTAGAAATAAAAAAAAAACATCTCTTGTCATTAATTCGAAAAATGCAGGCAGGCACCAACCCATTGTGAGCGAGAGAGAGAGAGAGAGAGACAAGGATTATAAAAGAAAATAGAAAAAAAAAACAAAACAAATGCTCCCTATGAGAAAGCAGTCCTCTCACTTTATCCAATTAAAAACCAAACTATCGTCTCAAACTCTCCACACTACGGTGACAACAAAAAAAAAAACAACGAAACTGAGAATCACCAAATCTTAACGAAACAGAAGAAACACTCGCACAAATTCTTTACACCAACCCGCACCACTACAAATGTGCCAGGACCAAAAAATTTCGTACTCGTTCCTTTCAGAAAAAATCAATCAATTTCCTTCGTCGTGCAACTTTTCGTTCTTTTTTCATTCTTCTTTTTTTCTCTTGTCTTTTTTCTAATTCTAGTTTTGAAGAACGAAAATGAAAATCTTGAGAAATTTTAAATGAAATGCTGTCACTTAGGGAACACTTTTTCATAATAAAATTAATATTTATAGAAAAGCCGAGAAAACCACACAAAAATTACACAATATTCTAATATTTTTCTTTTCGCTTTAAGTTTTCATCGAGTTTTGAGATTGAGATAAATTTTTCTGGTAGACGCCTATGGAATGGACTTTCGAAAACTTATGTTTTGCGAGATAAGTTTTAAGGGGCAGTAAAACACGCATACTTAGTATTTTAGTATTGAGAGGTTCCGGTCAATATTTTGAAGATTTTCTTCTTTGCTTCAAACTTCATATAATTTTATTTTTATTACAGCGACGGATTTATACGTGAAATTTTCAGGGGGATTTCTTTTAATTCTTTGCACTCACATTCGATTCAATTTTTACCAAGTTTAATTAGTTACACAATCTGTTAATAAAGTGTTGGTAAAACAATTATTTTTTTCAATAGGACATCACTTCTTTTTACTGAAAATGAAAACTTTCTATCCGTTCGAATAAAAACTCGCCTTTGTCACGAAGAGAAATATTTGACGAAGGTATTCTTTTTTGTAAATCTCCACTTTGTCGTCGATGATGAGAAGTGTGTAGAAAATTCACGTATATTATTTGGTTTGAGAATGTGTGCGTGTGTAAGATGGCGATTGGATTCAACGAAGAAATCAGGGATGGTTGGAATTGATGATGTGTGGTGTAAACTTTTTTAGAATGTGCACGATGGGATTTTTCTTGCCTGATTTTTCGAAAGAAATTTATTTCACTGTGATTTTCACTCGAGAAATTAATGAATTTGAATACATTTTCGTTTATACGCTATCATTTCGTTCGAAATTTAACTTTATTCCATATTGGTATGATTGCTCAAATTTTGGTGGCTGTTAATTAGAAGTGAATTTTTGTTCTCTCTCTCTTTCTTATTGCTTTTTAATTTTTTCCAAGTACTGAATTTTCAGCATACAAAATTTAAACAATGAATTTTAGTTTGAAATTAATTCTTAATCAAACCATTTCATCTTTGGGTTAAAATCTTGTTAAGGAATTCGAAATTTCTGTATACTTAGGATATTCTTATAACATCGGAAAAGCTGGTTCTACAGAGCTTATACATTTATCTCATGAATTTGACGCCGAAAGCGGAATGTTAAATCTGATGAACCCGGAAAAGTCGTCTTTAATTTTGATGTAATATTAGTATTAACATAAGTACATTTAAAGGGATACAAATTGAAAGCCAATTGAAAAAAAAAACATTACTAGGTACCTTACATTTCAAAAACTATTTTTTTTGCTCGCTCATTCGAACGTAAAGTACAATTGTACTTTTAAGCAAAGCGAAAATTTATCTCGTTGCATAGTAGGTATCAGACATAAAATAGTTGGTCCCCTTATAGTTTTTCTAATTTGTTCATTATTTCATCAGTATTCTTTCAATGGTTAAAGGGAAGACTATGGAAATGAAAAATAATGACGCAATGATTATTAAAATAGAGATGACGTAATTCACTCTACGACTGTGGTCAGTTCAGCCTCAATGCAAGTGACTCACTTTACCTCCCTCCGCTCCTCCTCAATTTATTTTTATAATTGGTTAGAGTGGGATAAAATGATATGGCATACGCAATATTCTGATTGGGCACTTTCTAATTATTTCAACCAATCATAGTGAACAGTACAGTGTAGCACGGATATAACAAAGTCTGAAAAGAAAACAAATTCCTTTTTATAACCTTATGCCTACCAACTGGGGATATTTAACAGTTTCTTATACCTAAAATACTGAAAATTAATATTACCAACAGAATTTTTAAAAAGATCTACTAATATTTAAATTTAATAATGTTTAACACCCTGATTCAAAACTGTAGGCACTTTAGAATTTTAAATTTCAGTACAAAGGTCACTAAGAATTGGTGTTTTCAATGCTGTTGTAGGGACAGGATTGCATTGAAATAGGTATATTGTTTTAAGTACAGATTTATATGAATTCTTCTTGAAATTACAAAACTGTTTATGAAGATGTTTATTCCAGAAAAAGATCTTGAGCGTTTATCCCACACACATTAATTTTATCGTTCACATGAATGTGCAATAGATAGTTTGGGTCGAATCGGACTGCACAATAGGGCCGTTATCTTTCTAAAAGGAAACAAATATTATTGGAAAATTATTTGATCCGTCTTATCAAATCCAAAACAAGTGCAACAGCTATATCAGACTTATTAAAAAAAGACTCATTATCGTTTTAGCCCGCATAGAGGCAGGTATTTAAGTGTTTCTCCATAGTAAGGAAATGCAACAAGTTTTTTCGTCAACATTTTATTGATTGTAAAAAATAATTATTTTATACATTAATTTTATAAATAAACTTTAGGTAAATTTATTAGATTATTTATATTGAAGCTTGTTTCAGCAACTATAGGTAGTATTAGGCACGTTAACATTTTTTTTTATTTACTCGGGACAATTTAGTTTTTTACTTTTTTTTTTATACATATTAACGATTCTAAGTTTTACAGAAATTATATTTATAGAAGTTATACACTAAAGATATGGAAAGTTATTTGAACATTACAAGTTATTCACATAAACTCCTCGCACCAGTCATTTAGACAATGGTAGCAGTCGGACGCTTGTTTCGAGCTCGCATTGCAGACATCTTTCATCCATTCCTTGAAGAGTTCTTCGTCTTTTTTGAGAATTAAATATTGCCCCAAAACTGTGTATGCCTGCAAATATACAATAAACAAATAAAATTGACCATTTAGTTTTCATTCCAATTGGATGGGGCACGCGTGAATAGAAATAAAATTATTGTGAGGCGTGCAGAGTCGGCGGCGGGGCTCCGAAACGAATCCACAATCCACACATTTCACAAAACATTCTAGAAATTTGCTCACGCTTTACCTTCGCACATTTATTTCTGTTTTTTTCTTTTGTGATTCAAAACTCATGTTAAATAGAATTTTAAGTAGGTACCTTATCGAATCCAGCTTCAGTTAATCGTCCACCAAGCGTTTCTCCAACGCCGGCCAATTCCGTCACAGATTTCTGACCCATGGGTTCAGCAACGAAATTTCTATATTTAGCTGATGTTCGTGACATTTTTCGGAATGTTTTATTATGATTGAAATGTTAAATTGCTTTAAAAATTATGCACACAACCCAAGAGCAACAATTAATTCACAACTTTTTATAGAAACAGAAATGAACAATGACGCACTCTTTGACTCTTCGTGTTCGTCTTCCTCGTCGTACAAAATACAAGTACAACAACATGGACGTTTTATTTGAAATGTTTTATTTTAGTGGAGAGTTTCGTTAAACAAAAAAAAAAAAAAACATTTTCTTGGAGAAAATTCAATGTGCTGTGGTTTCATGTGCTCGTTGCACGGTGGCGTACATAATAAAGTAAAGTTTCATTGTTCGGCTGTGTGAACGTAACATAAGGGTCTGCTTAGATTAGACACTATAATATTTTTGTCTTCAAAATGCTTCCGAATCTAGTGCAATTATCAATTCTGTTAAATGAAGAACATGTTGCAAAATAAAAATTTTCTGTTTATGGTTTCATTGTATAACTTTTAAATGGATTTTTAAGTTATGTTTACACTACTACTTAAGCTTAGTGTACACCAAATCAAATGTGTGTGTGAAAAACAAGCTCATAATGTCTCATGCAACAGGTGACAATTTGTTAATTTAAAACTTGAAAATTGACAAAATCTGTTCCATAAACAGTTTGACAACATTCTTGAATAGTAGGAAAATACCCTCATCCTTTAGTTTCATACAGAAATTGTCGTTACAATGAATTGTCAAGTATTTTCCCACAATTGTCCGGAAACTTCTGAGAAATTTATTCTGACAATTTACAATTTACATATTTGTCAGTTTTTAATTGACAATTTCGACAGGAAACTCAGTTACGGTCAAATGTTAACAGTGAAAAGACCTAAAATTATAAACGGTATATTTTCAAGTGAAAGTGAATGTGATGACGATTTACAGTTAGGCCTCTGAGTAATACGTTGCCGAAACAAAGAACAAATGATGATGACAAATTTGTCATTGTGTTTTTCTGGCAAACTTGTTACTTGTAAAATTTTTTATAAAATACAGATTTGCCAGAAAAGTGTGACAAATTTGTAGAATTGTCACCTGTCAAATTGTATGAAATAGGGCCCATTTCATTACAATTAATTGTAAGAAATCTGATAATTAACAATGAATCGGATGAGGAAAAAACAACCAAATCTATATTACATACATAAATAAAGGGTGATTTTTTAGCTATTATCTTTTTGGCAACACTGGTTTAAACAGCTGACGCACGTTTCGTGTTTTATTTCACTGTCAAACATCTTCAGTTTGGTCTATAATTTAACCATAAGTCATCTTACAAAACGAACAATGCTTGCAAATTTTGAATTTTATTATCAAAATGCGTGCTCTGTTAAGAAAGTTCATCGCGTGCTTCTTCCAGCGAGCGATGAAGCTCAATTTTTGGCTCAATGGGTTCGTAAATAAGCAGAATTGTCAATTTTGGATTGAATATCAGCCAGAAGCATTGCCGCCAAGATCGTGTGATTTAACGCCTTTAGACTATTTTTGTGAGGCTATGTTAAAGCTCATGTCTATACAGACAAGAGCGCTTCAATTGACGCATTGGAAGACAACATTGAAGCATTTATTCGTGAGATACCGGCCGAAATGTTGGAAAGAGTATGCTAAAATTGGACTAAGCGGATGGACCATTTGAGGCGCAGTTAAGGTCAACATTTGCATGAAATAATCTTCAAACATTAAATTATATGGACAGTACTATCGATTCAAATAAAGATTTCATGCATTT
This sequence comes from Eupeodes luniger, assembly GCA_951509635.1. Taxonomy (NCBI): domain Eukaryota; kingdom Metazoa; phylum Arthropoda; class Insecta; order Diptera; family Syrphidae; genus Eupeodes; species Eupeodes luniger. The sequence continues at coordinate 17,394,249 of OX608075.1, forward strand.
TTCTGAATTTTATGTGTTTTTTTTTTTTAAACTTTCCTATAGTTTTTAAAAAATCACCCTTTATAAAAGTAAACTACTTAAGTTATAAGCTTTAGAATTTATGACTCTGTTTAAGTTCTCATTTTTCTTCTTTCTGCAAAATCAATAAAATGTTAAATCCAGGATCTTCCCATATTTCAACATATTTCAATATATATTGATTTTGTTCACCTGTCAGCTTTGGGTTACTTTGGAAGCCATTCCTTATTTTTGACACTTTCAATTTTGACAACTTGCTTAATATATTATCTTAAGTTTGTGAAAAATATTTTGTGAATGAAACGAATATGACAAATGGTCACCGCAACCATAATTCAATTTGTGAGTCAGCATTTGCATTTACTTAGAATAAAAGGTGCTTGTAAATAAATTACAATCGTTATCAAAGAACTTGAGAACCAATTAGGAGATAAATGACTATTGTGCTACTTTGTTAAATTCTACAGAGATCTCCGCATGCACCTTACTAACTATTCTAAGACTTTATGCACCATTCTAAAAAAAAACGTTTTAACATATTGCACTTTTATTGTATATTATTATTTAGTAAATGTATGTATGAATGTTAATTGTGGTAATTATCGAGTGCTACAGAATATCTTACTTTTACAATGGGAGATATTTGCATACGTTTATAAAATTAATGGATTTTCATGATGGCTCTTAAATAATGTTGATAAGAATTTGTATACAAATTTATTAAAAGCTTTTGAAGAAAGAACTGCAACTATATTAAGTCTTTTAGGTCTTAACTATATTAAAGTTCTGTTTTTGTTTGAACTTCAAAAGTTGAAAACCTAATTATGAGCTGAAAGCTAAAATGTTATTATCTTAAAGGTCATAAAATGAATTTACTGTTAGATTTTAATATACTCTTTCTTTAAATGGAGATTGTACTTTTATTTTTTTTTAAATGTTTTAAGAGCACTTGATAATTACCTACTATCTTACTAGAACTTAGATATCCCAAATGTCCCCAATTGCAAAGTCTCTCATTGCATTAGTTTTGAGATAATAAATTCCACGAGCTTCAAATGGGACTTTATCTCCCATAAGTATACTGTCACCACTACATGTCTTATTTTTAACAGCATCTATTGATTCACAGGGCTTAGCAAAGAATCCTTTTTCGGTGTTAATTGATTCAGCAAAGTACTCATAAGATCGACCATGGCTGCATCCAGCTATATAAAATACATATATAATCCATTTTCTTGTATTTTAAAATGTCTTATATTATCAAATGACTTACTAATAACTTGAAATATTTGACCACATCCTGGCTGGGGAGGATCACCTCCATTTGGATAGAAATCAACAAACCCAATGGGTTCCTTGTAGCCAAGAACACCAGCACAACTGTGAATAACATCAACGAATTCTGCATCGGTACGATCTAAGTGATGCTCGGGTCCAATGCAGTTCTCAAATGCAGGCCGTGCAGGATCAAGTCCTTAAAGTGTAAATATTTTAATGTTTTTGAAAAGAAGACAAATTTTAAAACTCACCTGTTATTCTGCCAATTCTATGCCGAGAGTATGATCCAGCATATCCCATAATATGTGCTCCAAGACTATGACCAAGCAAATGGATCCTACTCGGATCAGCTCCTTTCTCTTCAACTAGTAAATTTATTAGCTTGGCAATAGCTCTTCCCACCTGAACTGTATATCTTGCTGGTTCCAAGTAGTAAATACTATTAGCTTGATCCTGCCAATTAATTGCTTAAAAAGACGCATTTATAATTTTGCCTTCCCAGGATACATTTTTATAATTTACCAAAAATATTATAGCTTCCTTTCTTCCTATAGCCGTTCTTAATCGATTGAATAGAATTGCTCTGTGAGCTTGATTTCCAACCATGTACCAAAATCTTAGTATCTAGCTCAGGATTGAATTTCTTAGCCATTTCAGTCCAAGTGTCTCGCTTCCGCCGAATAATTGTATCCGTAGCAACCCAAAACTGTGCGATGATCGGTTTTTCTTCCTCACTTTGCGTGTGAAATAGAATTTGAAGCTTCTAAATGTTAAAATAACCAACATTTAAGTTACCTACATACCTGGGATACAGTTCAAACGTGACAGTTTTGCTTGTGTCAGTATTCCGACTGGGTGTGGGAGGTTCGACTAAGTATGCTATTTCTGGAACACCATCTCCATTTGGCATATAAATCCAATCTTCGCCATAGTTTTCTTCGGTTAGTTCGATGTCTTGAGAGAAAACAAGCCCTACAAAATATAACCAATAATTGAAGATAAATTGTTGATACGAGAAACATTGTATAGACGTTATAGCTTACCACTGATTAAAAACATTAACCAATAAAAAACAAGAAAGGTCGCCATTCTTTTAATGTGGAACTTTAAAGGTGTGTAATCCTATCGTCTCTGAGAAAGTGTTGAAATTTTCAAACCAATTTATATTCGAACTGATTTGAAAAAAAATCTATTACAAAAAAAGGACAAGGAGCTCTTATAATCGAATCAAACTTAGCCACAAGCTTTTGAGCTATTTGTACCTCAATCATGTCCGTATGATAGGTACTGAATTAGTTTAGTTGTGCGAGAAGACCTTGTATACATTTTCGACAATTCAACCCCGTTTTAATTGCTTTTAGCATGAATTGCGATTTTGTCAGACTTTATCAACATTTCTAACAGAAGCCAGACAGTTGTATCGGCTGTTTTCTTAATTTATATTCACCCATGCACACAAAAGTCTTATCAAAGGTAAGCAATTAATTAAGGAGGGCTGCTATGCAAACGGTAGTAGATAGAAGTTTGAATAAGTTACCTTTAAACTTATGCGACAAAATTATAATCACTAGACTATTCCAATAGTGCAACAATATTGATAGGTGTGTCTTAAACACGTGTATGTAAAAGAATGTGAAGTCAATAGGTAACAGAACAATTGTCTAGTTAAGTTCAACTAGACATTAACACATACTTGATTTTTCAAAAATTTGCAACAAAGTATTTTGGAGAATTAAAAATGTAACCCTATTATAGTTTAGTTTAAACTATAAATTGATTTTTGATAAATATCAAAGTTTAATATTAAATGCTCAAACTGTGTCTTTATATATAACTTACTACTTACTTACTAAAGGTGGCGCTACAGTCCTGTGTGAACTAGGGCCTCACCCAACAAACTTCTCCATCTAGCTCGGTCCCTAGCTAGATGTCTCCAGTTTCGCGCTCCGAAACTTTATATATAAAGGGTAGTAATATGCCATTAAGTGTGTGCTTATTATACAAAAAATTAAAAAACGGGTAAGGCTAGCAATTTTCGGACCTAGAAAGTCTCAGTTTTTTATAGTTGTACCAAGTTCATAGTCGATTGTTTATGTCTCTTAAAATGTTCAAGACTCTCAAATCGGAAAAATGCCATAAATTAAAAAGATCTGAGAAAGTGAAGGGACCCTAGGTTCTCTTCTCTAGAACGCTGAGTTATAAAGTTATAGATGCATTTTTTAATGTCACACCAATACCTAGATTTTACTACTGCCAGGCTAAGATAACATTTTAAGTGTACCATATCGGTCAATGTTAAATTTTATCTGTCAAATTAGCTGGCACTTGTTCAGTCTCTTCAAGTTATCATCAGTTGGTTCTCTTTGGAGACTCCAATCAAAATCTAACCTAGGAGCTGTACGGGCTCTAGAGCAGTTGAAAACGGAGCCTTAATTTCATCAAAAAATTAACTTCAGCAATGAGACAAACTAAAATTTGGGAGTGGAAGGACTGGCACTTTGCCCGGTCTGAACTCTCTGGTCTATGCCAAGCCCTCATAACTAAATAATCTGGTTTAAAAGAGGTCTGGAAACGATGTCTTTTCTGAGAATAAAAAAATTGGAACTACAAAAGATATTAAGCGTTTTATCGTGTATTTAAAAAAAATAATTAAATTGTTATTCTTACAAAATAGGCAAGCATTAATATCTGTAACAAATTTTACTGCGCCAAGTAGATTTACTATATGCATTAGATTGTACTTAAAATTAATATAAATTATAACAATATTAACAATTAAAAACTTAAAAACTAATGTATTATTAATTTGTTATCAAAAAAAGTAAATTTCGAGTATTTTAAGGAATCACATCTGTTCTTCGAACGATTTCTTCTGTACTCGTTACATTACTTTCGTTCATTATAATATCTTCAGGTCTAGGTTCAATTTCAAAATGTAAATAACCATCAACATCGTCTAATTCCTTGGAATTAAATTTGCCTATTAGAGTTCCTCTACCAGAATATGGAGGGATAAATTTAAACGTAGAAGCTGCTGTTCCTCCAACTGGTATTTCGGAAATCTAGCAAAGAAAATTGTGTGCAGAAATTAGTAAAATTTCAACTGATGTAATTTCTTTTTATAAATTTACCTTGAATCTCAAAGATTTATCAATTCCCGGTCCTTCAATATAGAACATACCCTTCTTCAGGGGAATAGGTAGTGGATTTGTAAGTCGAACAATAACATCAACCGATTCTTTGGCTATAACTTTACCCTGGAATGTGAACTTTATGTCAGGCTTGCGTACACGGAAATCATCTTGAGCAAAGTATTCCCAATCGGTTCCCTTAACCTTACCCGAGCAGGAAATGTTAAAGGCGGCCTAAGCGATACAAAGTTTTAAAATATGAGTTTTTATATTTTTAAAAACCACAAAAACTCACCTCTGGGAGAAGTTTTGCATAATAATCATCAAAGTTAACTTCCATTCTAACATATTCCGACGTATCAGGCTTAAGTTCAACCTCGAATCCAATCGATTTGACTTCGGCATTATTAAGACCAGTATAAAGTACTGTATCGGCATTTAAATATCCAGCAGCTATGTGTTCCTTTTCCTTAGATTTATTTGTGATCTTCACAACAACTGTGAAGTTCTCTCCTATTTTTATATCATCCTTCAACTGCATATCAAATTCAACTTCATTGAAATTATCATTGAGATAGTAACGACTGAAAGCATGTCTAGACTGTTTTAAAGCCTTCACCATAGTGTTCCGCTCTTCTTCGGTTTTTTCTTCAAACTTGTACGTGTTTGTGATATCTTCTCGAGTCCATTTTCCAACAGCTTTGGTACTTATCAAATGGCCGATGGCAAGTGCGTCTTTGCGAATCAGTTTAATTGGTTGGAACGGTCCATTATAACGCCAATAGACCTTGTCGGCATTTACCTCCGAATACAAGAATCCACAATCATATGGTCGAAGAATTTCTCCCTGTTTAACTGCAGCCACTGAAGCTGGTCCACATCGATACATTTCATCAGAAGATTCCTGTGGGGTGGCATCTACTGCTTGCCAGCCTCCGTAGGAACCGTTCGGACCCACCCCCAAATCAGGACGATCCATCCATATTTCGTTCCATACGTGATAGTTCCATATAGAATCCGATGTCTCTTCCTCCATTTTTCTGTTGTTTTGGTCGATGAAAATATCCACCGTCAAGGAACCTTGAGTATCATGAGCGGATGAGTAATTTGTGACGATTCTTGAGGGCATACCCAAAGCCCGGGCAACAGTTGTAAGAACCCCGGAGAAATTCCAACACTGTGCAAATTTCACTGGTTTCTGAGTTCTATAAAATTCCTGAAGAATTTCGACTGAGCCGATCCACTTCGTTGGAGCAATACCACCAGAGAAGTCCTCCGTCCAATTTCCTAACATTACTCCATCATCATCGACCGAATTGACGGCAGCCGAAAGAGCTCTGGCTACCCGAACGGGATCTCCTCGATGGGCTGCTGGAACCTTTCCCACTGTTGCGATCAGTTTAATCGAGCATTCCAAAATGTACCGCTCGAACTGCCCGATCTTCCACACCGATGGTCTCATGCGATTGTAAGATCCTCTCCAAATAAGGGTTGTATCATTCAGAAGGTATTCCTTCCTTTCTTCGCGGTTATCCAAAAACACTTGGTCATCTCGACACCAAGGATTAAAGAGGATGTAAATTGGAGTCTGGATAGAGTGTGATCGTGATGAACGTCCGATCAGTTTTGTATCGATGTCTAATTTCCATTGCGTCACGGGACAAGTGACAGCGGGCTTTATCAGCACTGACATGGAGTTTCCCTGGACATAATCAATTATGACACCCCATTCGAAAATGTCTCCCAGATTCTTATCATCCTTGAATGGGGTAATCCCCACAAGAGTGCCATGTCCTGGACTAGGTTTCTTATCGTCAGCAATGGTAAACATAAAGCTAATGGCATCTTTATCTGAGTCATAGGGACGGTTGAAAGAAATCCTTAGGCGGAATGGCTCCCCTCGGCGGACGATCAAATATTCATGAGATGTTACAAAGCGATTTGTATGATGATCATTGGAATTCTCATCAAAGCACATGTCAACGTTAAGCACCCCCAAAACATCTTCCCCTGGCGTATCTGCAAAAAAAAGACATTTCGATAAATGATTAATTTTATGCCTTTTTAAATGAGTCAATAACGATCACAAGTAATTTTTAATTTATATCAATCAACAACTTGCATTTGCATAAATAGACAATTTTTATTGTAACAATCGAATCATTTTATGTAAAGTGAATTCAAACAACAAATAGAGTGATCTATTAATGCATCATCACACCACACCGCATTGAATCTAAAATTAGGTCCGCTTGGCGCTCGCTATATTGAAAATGATTTGTTGGGCTTCTTGGGTAGGGTATGATCTCATAGCAGTGTTACAATTGAAATTGATTGGTTATTTCGGATATGAGAATTTCAAGAATTTTTTCCATTAAATAAAAGAAATCGATTGGCACAAAAGATATTTTCTGCAAATAGGTACACATCAGGGTGATTCGAAAATTAGTTAATTTTTTCAACTAGGTTCAAACCTTTTTTATTTTCATTTCGATTTCGCTTTCAGTTCTTCACCTAACTGACATTGATGAGGTTTGGAAGTTTTCTGGATCACGAAAATGTAAAAACATTCAAGTTTATTGATTGTTTATTCAAAAGTTTGTTAAAAACATTCCTTTGATGAAAAAATGTTTTTTCAACTACAAAAGGGTATTTCATTCCTAGAATAACTTGTTTCTTATCACTGACATTTGACAGCTAACAAATTATATGCACTAACTGTCAGCTTGGCTGTCAATATAAATTATTTGAAGCAATTACGTGATTTTATACATATGTCACCCTATTCCACAATAATTATCCAATAAATATCTAAGAAAGATGAATGCATAGTTTTATTTTAAAAGAAAGAAGAGTATGTTTAAGTTGTGAAATTTACATATAATTTTAAAATGTTTGTTTATTTTGCAGTATAATCATTTTTACACAAGAAAATTATTACAGATTACTTACATTACATGTAGGTATATTTTAAAATTACTACAGTGCCTGTCTTACAATTATTATTATTACTCATAAATAATTCCGATTTTAGTTTGTTTGTAATATTTTTGTTTGCGAAATTCCGATTGTTTACTTTATGCCTCAAAAGTGATGTTTCAAGCTTGTGTACACTCTTCTTGAAGTATGCGAATATTTATAATATTTTTTTTAAATAAGCAATGTTGAATTGATTTTTGATTATAAAAAGGCCTTTTAAAAGTTAAAAACTAACATATTGCTGTTTTAAAGTGAAATTAAAGTAAATGCATGAATGCAAAACCCATGAACTTGATTCTGGTGTGGTTCAAGACATTAGGATTTTATTTTTATTTTTGCATTTTAGAAAAAAGTTAATTAATTTTATAATAATAAATTAATTGTAATTATTGCATTGATTTTTACAATTAACTGTGCGCAAAATGGAATGAGTTGCTGGAAAAATAAGAATAATAAGGGAAATTCGAGCATTGTAAAAGAGTTCGAACAAAAGTTAGAATTTTGTGGGAAAAAAAAAAAAAAAACTAAAACAAACGTCCGTACGTTCGCGATGTTTTTTTCGTCGTCCATAGCTCAAGAACCAGAAGAGATATCGACTTCAAATAAATTTTGTTATACAGATAATAAGGCAGAAAGGGCTCTCAAAAAAATTGCGTTGGTGGTTTTTTTTACCATAGAAGTTTAAAAAAAAAGGTGAAAATTTTGGTTAACCCTAAATATCTCATGAACCAATGACGCTAGAGACTTTAATTAAATTTTATATTATATATTGTAACGTGATACAAAACAAGTATATTTTTGGAAAAAAATCCAATCAACGATTTTTTTATAAATCAAAAAAACTGAAAAAAAAATTTGTCACCTCGAAAATTTTACGACTAAAATATGATTTCATCTCCAGAACAATTTTGAGAAAAATCGAATCAGCAGTTTTTTAACAAAAAATAAAAACCTAAACAAAAATTAATAAAAGTTGGTTAAAATTGATTTTCGACTGAAATATCTTTTCAAAACTTTGAGATATTGGCTTTAAACTACTTTAATCTTTCAAAAAATATTGTTGTCAACATTCAGTTAAATTTTGAAAAAATCGAATTGACAGTTTTTGAAAAAATTAAAAACCTAAAAAAAATTTAACAAAAGTTGGAAAAAATAGATTTTCGACTCAAATATCTTTTCAAAACTTTGAGATAATGGCTTCTAGATAATTTTAACTTATAAGACATATTGTTTTCAACATTAGGAAAAATTTTGAGAAAAATCGAATTGACAGTTTTTTTTACAAAAAATAAAAACCTAAACAAAAATATATAAAAGTTGGTAAAAATTGATTTTCGACTCAAATATCTTTTCAAAACTTTGAGACATTGGCTTCAAACCAGTTTTGTATTATAAGAAATATTGTTTTCAACATTTGATAAAATTTTGAGAAAAATCGAATTGACAGTTGTTTTTACAAAAAAAAAAACCTAAAAAAAAACAATACTTAAAAAAAATAGCTTTTCAAAAATTAAAAATATTGGCTTATTTTATTTCACAGAAAATATTGTTTTCGATATTCAGTAATTTTTTAATAAAAATCCAACGGTCGGTTTTTTCATAAAAAAATAAAATCTACAAAAAATAGTACTCAAATTTGGTAAAAATTGATACATATAGACAAACTTTTAAGCAAGACAAATCGACAGACGGGATGGGAAGTTATCAGTGTGGGTCGCATCCCAGCCTCTATTTTATTTTTTTAATTATCTACGAGTTTAAGGCTCAACAGATTACTAAAAAATATGTATGTACATACATAAATAAATAATAATACTAATAAAGATTACTAAAAAATATGTACATACATTATTTAAATTATCTTAAAAATTAAATAATAATAAGAATAACTCCTTAAAAATAAATAATGTTTATCATTTTTAAATTTAATTCTTGAGAATGTCAAATCAATATTAGCATTAATTTCATTAAATTCTCTAACTGACCTTGAGATTGGCTTGTTCGTACCGTAGTCAGTTCTGTTTCTAGGCTGAAAAAGAAGACGTTTTTCCCTCAACGGTCTTAATGGAGCTTAGATACAAATTAAAATATCATGCACAAAAACTACATACATCATGAATCTTCTAGATTTAAGCATCTGTAAGACCAAAAGATTTTGCCTGGAATACAGAGTTTGGACAGAAGTTACAATGCATTTTATGAAAAACAAGCCTTTTAAAGCTAATCTGGACTTTTTGAATTCTATCGGAGAAAAGTTGTTTGTGAGGGTTCCAGATAACATCCGCATATTCGAGAATAGAGATGTTTGGGTTAGAAAAGTCAATAAAATTTCTTTTTATGATTTCTAGCATTGAAAGCATCGACATGGAAGTAAATAAAAACTTTGAATCAAAGGTTACCCCTAAATCATTTACTTTTGTAGTTCTCTGAAGATGATTGCAATCTAGAGAATATGGATAATGGATATTCATGCACAAAGTGTTTCCTAGAGATAGAAATAACAAAACATTTTTTAATGTTAAGATTCAAACAATTTAACTTACAAGTTGGGTAACTTCATAATTACAAATAAAATTTTGTTCCCCGAACGAGTTTCTAAACAACTTACCTTTTTTAATTTAAAAGTTTTTATTAAAGGCTTGAAACGTTTTAAAAATAATTCATGAGCTTGAATTAAGAACAAAATCATATCAGATATGCAATCTTATGTTAAAATTTTAAAAGTACAATAAAACATATTTCTAAAGAAAAAGAAGACATTTTTTAACATTTAAGACTCAAGTAGACTTAAAAAAAGTGCCATAAAATAAAACCATGTGTAATAAGACTAACTTTCAAAAATGAACCCTATTACAAAAGTAAAATAAGGTCAATTTTTTAAAGTTAGAATCACTTTTTTTTAATAAAACTGCAAACATGTTTTTTTTTAACATTTTGAAAAATATTCCAAGTCAAATTTTCTAATCAAAAATGTTAAGTATCTAGTATGTAGATAGGTATTTTTGTATGTAATGCTATTGCAAATGTTTGAAACAGTTTAAAAAAATATATCAAAATCAAAATCAATAATTCAATTTTTTTATATAATAATATAAAATTAAAATAATTTGCATGAAATGACTACATTTTTACATTTTTACTTTGAAAACTTAAAACCTAAATAAAATAAATTAACAAACAAACATAAGACTGTTTCGGGTTAAACATTTATTAAATAATGTTCTTCTTAAATTTTATTGAATTTCCTTTGAAAATAATTTTAGAACTAAGTGATTCATAGAATTAAGTTGTTTGAAAATTTGAATTTAATGTCAATTAAATCAAATTTGATCAAATCAAATAAGTGAAAAACTTAAAACTCTTAAGTTTCTTAAGATAAGTTTTGCCGTAAGACTAATTATGAATAAGTTAAATAATAGTTTTTAACACATTTAATTTCAATATAAAAATCATAAAATGTTGAAACTTTAACTTGTACCCAACTTATATTTAAACAGGTTCAGTTTTAAGAAGAAATGCTTTAAAAATGTACATTTCTTGATATTGCTGAATGGAAAACCAAACAGCTGCAGCACATCACGAATTTTAAGTAAAATTATCAAGAAAAAATACAGAATCCTGTTATTAAGGCTCCCCTAATGTTAACAAATTGGAGATATTTTAACATTTTTATTGAAATTATTTGAAAAATATGACGTTATAAAATGCATCACATTTTTAACTTTCAATTCAAATAAGCTCACATGTTTTAATATTTTTTTTTAATAAAGCAAATAATCATTTTCTTGCAACTTTTGAAAAATCTTTTATTAAGTAACAATCTGGGATTTTAAAAATACAGAATTGAACTAAACATACTTAGTTTTAGTTTTCATTTAAAAAAAAGAATAGTTTGAAAGTTGAACATAAAAAAGTTTAATTTGTATTTAAGAAAAAAATTGAATTTTGTGACTGCAGCAGGTTTATTCAAAATGTATTCCTCAATATTTAAACTGAATTTATTTTTCAGTTACAGGACCAAGGAAAAACAAATTAAATTAGCAATAAAATAGATGAATAAAGAAAAAAAGAAGGAAGTTTTTTTATCAAAATGTCTGTTTTCGAAGCTTCAGTAATGTGACTAAAGAAGAAATATTTTTACATCTTTACTAAAATTATTTAAAAACGTGACATATTAAGGTATTTTTAACTTTGAGTTCAAAAACCGCTATACATTTAAAAAAAACATACGATAGCTGACTTATTGCAACTTTCCTAAAATTCATCGATAAATAGCCATTAAAAATGTTTTAATTTAGAGGAATTAAAACAACACATTTAGGTTAATTTTAATAATCTTAAAGTTGCACATAAAACTAAGTTAAATTTTATTACTATAGAACTATTTCAACTTTTTCAATAATTGATCCCAAGTTATTTGTTCAAAAAGTATGCCTGCAATTTCAAACTTACTTTCCATTAACTATAACTTTGGCCATAAAAATGCAAATAGCAACAATTTTTCAACCAATTAAAAAAATAGATTTTATATTTTTGTTGGTCCCCATTTGAGCGGTATATTGCTATAATTTAAAAAACCGAAATTATAGTCATAAAACCATAATAATTGCATAAAATTACATTTGGCTGGAAAACACGATTAAAGTGTTTTGAATTTATAGTTTTTCATTACGCAAACAAAAACTTTCGAGAGTACCTAAATGATCTAAAATTAAGATTTAAAACAAAAGCAAGAAACTTATTTGTATCCATTCGTCTATTGTAGTAGCCATGGAATTAAAATATTTAGTAATATTTTGTTGTTTTATTTTATTCGAAAACATCGAATACCAACCAAGACTAATTGCACATTTCCTTTATAGTTTTTCTTGTTGGCATTTTTCCCATATCGATTTAAAAGATTTAAGTGTTATTGCTTGTCCTTAGGTCGCTTCAATTATAATTCTTCAAAATTTTCAAAGAATAATAAAAAAAATTCAATTAATTTTCCGTAGTAAAATTAAGTTTTCTTAATATTTTAAATTAAGAAATTAACATAAACCGCTTTGTGTAGGACCATAATGTTTTTTTTTAATTTGGATTGGTTAATGAGAATGTTTATTTAGTGTGAGAAAAAAAAAACATATTTTTGGAAAGTGGTGGTTGTTTTTGAAAATATAAACATAGACATTGTGTGATAATCATTTTGAAAACTTTTAGTGTTGATTTAAGGATTACGAATTATTTGTGTTAGCTCATCTACGAAATTAATCTTTTTTTGCTCTGATTTAAAATTTTGTTAAAAGACACTCATGAGTTTGACAAAAAAATTCACATTTTTAATATAAACAATCTAAATTCTTGGTAATTTTTTATATTTCCATATTTTTGTTTTCAATACTGATTTTAACTAACAACAATTAAGTGATGTATGTATGAATGTATATCGTTCAAGATATTTAACATCATTTTAAGAGGTACAACGAATATTTCTACCTATGAATGTAAGTCTTTTTAAGAAGTCTTTTTAAGACTTACATTCCTATCCCATAGCCTTGAAACAAAAAGATAAAGTTGTTTGAACCAGTCCCAGCATTTTATAATCAAAGCCCAGGTAGATAAGAAATCATCTTCAAATATAATTTCACACTTAACAAAAGCTCAAAGGTCATCCTCTGCTCTGAAGTTAATAATAAAAAAAAAATGTTCCTTTTTTACAAATCTGATATACCTCTCAAACATAAATTAATAATCAAAACAAGTTCTCTAACATAACCAGAACAAAACAAAATGCTCAATCCCATAAGATCGACAACACATAATTGAACAATGAGTAAGAAATACACTTTCAGTTTCAAGGTAAAATTATGTTGCGCATACGCCCTACGTCACAATTCTAAACTAACGTATAAAATCGAGAACGCGAAAATCATAACAAAATATAAACAATAATAATAAAAAAAAATTATATACGTACATTTATGTACATACAAATGTATCTATTGTTTGTGTATCTAAATATCTTTTGCCTAAAAAATATCACCTCGATCAAAAAAGAAGATTAATTTATTGTTTCTGGTTTTTGGGTTCCTTTAACAATTTTACTATTATGTCATTTACGGAAATATCGCCCACTTGCCGGCCGCCGCCGCCGTCGCTCAGTAGACCATAATAAGAATGGTTATAAAGTGTTAAATTTGAAATGCAAGTTGAACAGTAATAAATCATTGAATAAGATCATAAATAATAGATATAGTTACAATTAGGAGTTGGCCAACGTTGTATGAAGGCGGGTCTTGGAGCAGGGCGCCATCGATTCACCCATGAAGGTATATAATCATGAAACCAGTAAGATCCCATAGTTTTATTTTTAGTTGTTTAAAATTATTTTCAAAATAATATCACAATCAAAAAAAAAAAAAAGTTTATCACAAAATTTAACAAAAAATTACACCAATTTATTTATTCGAATGATGTATTTTGAATCTTTTAACTAAAACACTTTCGAGGATAGAGTAAAAAATTTAACAAAATTAAAAATCGAAAAACACTTAGCACTTATTATGGCTCTTATATTTGGCGCACTATTTTACCACCACCGCCGCCGACTAGCAAAGACAAAAACTGACTGGCAAAAATATTTTATATCTGATCACAACTGAGTACAGAAACTCTATTCATTAAAATTATTCTTCTCCAGTTTGCGGAACGTAGATAAATAATATTTAGTATATATAATATTCAAAACATCAACATCATCGATCAGATGCTTTTTCACTTCTATTCAAACTTAAATCAGTTGCAATTGTAATTATATACTATATCTGCATTTATAGTTAAAAAAATAAAACGAACACATTTTAAAATGATCTTCCCGCACTAATAGGTACGTTAAAACTCATCATCATTAGCAACGGCAACAACCCTTTGAATAGTTTAAACGTGTAAACGAGAAAGTGTCATTGCCAATTTCAAGGGTAACCCATTGCATTGTCAAGTAGAAGTGGGTAAACAGAAACACGGATTCATTCATTTCATATTATTGGCGCGTGGTTGTTTTTAGAAACATGAGATCACTATTGATTGGGTCTGCAAGAGCAGGCGTCAAATTATTTCCGTATTAAAACGCCAGACAGGGTTGAATTTATTGTTGAAAATAACTATGATTTCATCTGGACGGGGCCCCACACATTATATGCAATAAATGCAATTTAATTTATGGTTTGATTTGAAACTAATTAAATTTTTGTTAAAATTGCACGGATACAATTTTATATTTCTGCAAAGAGATACAAATCTGCACAAAAAGAGAATGCGCTATATTAAAATCATATTAGTTGGATAGAGATAGTAGACCACATACTGTAATCTACTTAAGTGCAAATTATAGGAAGTGCCATAATGCATAAGAAATGAACATGTTCATCTTAGTAGAATCTCTATTCATTCAGGTTTTGAATTTTTTATTATTGTAAAAATTTAGCTAAAATTTTTAAGAAAATTAAATTAAATTCTATTTTGAATTTTATAGAATGAATGGTAGAGAATAACATTTTTAATTATTCCCGAAACATTGCTAATAAACTTGTCTTAAATTTGATAAAAGTTATTGCTTTTTCTGAAATTTACTTTTATCATTGTTGTCCATGTTTAATTCTATAAATATGTAAAATTCGACTTATTTATATTTAAATCAAATTGATTATGAATCTGGTGCAAATGACGTAAGCTTTTTGACTTACAATAATTATGCTTATTAAGTTTAATATAAATAATTTCATTTTGCGCAGAGACCGTTCATTGTCTGAATCCTTCACCGGAAAAGAAAAGAGAAAGATACTTTTTATTCAAAGTATATTTGTTTTATGTTGTGCGAATGATCCGGCTGTCGTTCAATCAATCAATCAGTGGTTTGTTGTTTAACAGTTCGGTATCTACTATATAAGTACTGTTTCGAGTGACATCCCTGGGATGATTCATTAGCAATGTATTTAACAAGAAACGGAAAAGAAAAGATGACCCTTGATGTTTATGATTCAAGACTATTTCGGAAATTACACAGTTTTAAGTTGAATAAGCTTTAAAATTCACGTTACTAATTATGATGTCATGAGTAAACCACTGGCGCTAATATAAGAATTTGTAATTTTAAAGTACGTACAAGGAGAAAAAGTATGGTGACGATTGTATTATGATGCATGAATAACAGAGGGGCCTGAAATAGATTAAAATTTTCAAGAAGTGATGGTGATTATTATTTGTTTATTAGGGTTAAGGCTTTATGATTCAGTTCACGTAATGTATGTCCTACGTGAATACAGTCTCGGTAACATACCTTTGTAAAGCTTAGAGCTGTGTTTTTTTAATTACGTGATAAGGTCATCACGTTATTTTTTTTTATATTAAGTACACAAGAAAATTTAAGTCCCATCTTTTTTTCTATTTTAAGATCATCCTTAAATTAGTTCATATATTTTGTTGAATGTTTTCGTGAGTATGCTTATGGTTTTTATAATCTTTTTTTAAATCTCTTACAAATGTTCTTAAATTGACCGTAGCCCCTATAGGCAAGTTATCCAGTGGGAACTAGTAACCCTTATAGATATTTATTAAACTTTCTTAATAATATTTTCCAATAAAAAGTTTAATTCTGATATTAAAACACTTATATTAATTAAGTGAACTAAATTAATGTTTATTTCATTAAAGTGGAAGAAATGCCATTTACAATGGCGTGACAAATAACTTCATGCATTCCAATTCAACATTTCCGTTTACTATCATAACTTCCAAAGCTTTTACTACTACTCCTTATCTATATATGATTTACATTTTAATGCATTTCAAGAAGGCAATCACCGAAGAAACGACATTTCTTGTAATCAACCGATTGTCTGACTGAATATGTCTTCTTCTTGTCTTAAATGATCTTAGTGACCCTTTATACTCGTAAGTCTCTATGTAAAATACATAACGTTTGTAGAATGTCTAATTCCAAAAATTCGACGAGGAGTTGAAAAACCTATCTTTTCGTCAACACTATAAGGCCAAACATGCATACGGATTCAGTTCTTCACTTTACTAACTTGTCTCTATAACTCAAAATTCTCTCCAAGAGTTTCAATGTTACCGAACGAAAAGTTGACACACGACGTCCCAGAAGTGCTTTAGTTTTACCAACTTTCCTGTAAAGTTTCCAAAGTAGTTGCCTTGATTGGAAGGCAACTGCATTTTTTGAACTTTAAACAATGGAATTAGTTAGTTTTGAAGTGTCATATATTTTAAACTCAGAACATTACTTAACGAACCTCTATACTTTCAGTTCATCGTACAAAAAACATTATTATCTATAAAACACACCTCAGGCAAGCTACAAGTCCATCACGATTTGTATTTTGTATTTGTGATAAATATTACTTACTTCTTTCCTAATTTGACAAGGAACCCTTTTACACAATACATTCGTTAAAAATGTGCAAAAATTAAATAAATTCTAGCATAATAAAGTTCACCTTTAAGTTGAATGAGAAATCATGATCAACTGTCATTTTGGCATAAGTGGACTTGACTTGATAGTTATAGATAGTTCCTATCAACTTTCCAATACATTTTACTTAATTGGAAGCAGCTAGCCAATCAGATACTAGAAATTTGCCATACTTTCAAGTCCCTTATGTCATCTGAACCTGACAAATTATTTGTCAATCAGATACTAGACTGAATCTTGTCTTATTATGTCACTTAAAAGAAGCTATAATTTAATTTGTGTTTTATTTTTATAATTATCAATCAATAACCAATTATAATCAAAGTATAAACAAAAAAATACAAAAGAAAATAATTTAATACATTATCAAGATCTCAAAACCTATATTAAAAGTAAAGTCTTTGGATTCAACACAGTTCAAAAAATAGTTATGTATATACCCTTGTTTATAAAATAATAAATAATCATGGTAAATAAATTAGATCACTCGAAGGTTCTTAATTTTTTTTAAAACAATAAAAACATATTTGCTAGGTCATATTATGACACACTAAAGTACATACTTAAATACATAAATCTGTCTAATAAGTCTGTAAGCCATCGATAACATCAAAATCTCTTCCCACATACTTTCTATAAAAAAAATTCCTATAATGGAACTCAGGTTAGTGCAAAAAAATAGAATAGGTAAACAAAAATACTTTTACACTATAGTGGGTGTTTTAGTGGGAAGGCTGCATTTATTTGATGACAGAAAACAAGAATTTCTATATCTTAAATCTAGTAGATTATTATATATTTATGTAATCTCAATTATCTTTAATTCAATGAGCTTGAAGTTGTATGCATTTGTGGGGTATACTTTTCATACAATTTTATACCTTTCTATGTACAATTGAAAGTCTTCCGGTTGTTAAATTCACCAACAGATCTGTCAAGTGGTTGTAATAGAAACTGATGTTTAATAAATCATAAATCATCAAAATAAATCACATTTATAATATTTACTTGTTACTATTAACATAATTTGTCACGCACACAAATTTATTGCATTAAAATGCATTCCAGAGAATTAGTATATTTATATTTATATTACTCAAACGTCAAACCTCATGCAAAAATATTATTTTTAAATTGAAGTTTAAACTTAACACTCATGGGATTTGAGATTGTGCAATGTGCAGTGCAATGCAACGTTCCCCTCAACCTCATCTAAAAAAACGTTGTGCAAATCAAAAATGGTGTAACAGAGAGAACGATCATAAATGCAATTTATTAAGTCATTAAGAGGTGTGTTTTGTATACCTAATAATAACTTGAGCTTGTCAATTCAATATAATATAAGTTTTTGATGTCTGGAGAATTTGTTTTGACTTGATTTTATTTTATTTTTCTTATACCTATAGAACACAAATAAATTTTAAAAGACTTCTAGCATGAGGTTAGAATGACTAAATAAAGTTTTAAATTATAATTATTAAAGTACAAATCTTAAAATGGCGTCTTGGAGATAATAATATTAAGATACTTTTCGATTATTAGTAAAGAAGTAGCATTTACCTACTACTACTTCATGTAGATAAGAATCGAAGCGTTAAAAGGATGATAAGGCCATAAGTGGTGTTTTAAAAAAAAGAATCACAAACATAATTGAAGGCCATAGGTTCCGGTTTAAAAGGAGATTGTCTTATGTAGATAACCTATAAACATAAATGAGGCATTGAGAGCAGAAGTGGCGTAGCTCTCACTTTATCAATTTTGAGTTTTTAATCCAGAATGGTCAAAAATAAATGCTCCTCCAAAGCAGAAGTGATGTTTCTTAAATTTGCTCATAAATAAATGCTAAAATGTTGAAAAATCGTTTCTACACGGAACTTTTCTTAGACCAAAAGAGCGATTTTCTCAATAAGTGCTTATTAGGGTTAAGCCATTTCTGCTCTCAATGCCTCATATTCTCTGTTCTAAAAAATGCCACTTAAGTAGATTTAAAACTTTCATTTATTGGAGATAAGAAACAATAAATTTAATTGTTAAGTTACTTGGACATTAAAGAAATTAAAATCACAAATTCGATTAATTTTTTTCACTGAAAACAATTTTTGATCAATGAAAAAATATAAAATTATATTGAAAATATATTTCAGGTATCGGGGTTTTTCACTTAAGCTGTAAGTTTTGCTAAAGCGGATATTTTAAAGGTATGGAATTACGAATAATGAAATATTACTTAAACTGACAAAATTCACGAAATTGTTATTTGATTAAGATTAAGATGTTTAAATTAACCTAATGAGCGTCATAATTCATCAAGTTCAAAAGAGAAATAGTGGATTTTGAATAATTTAATAGTTGTTTTCTAATCATGATGCACATCTCCTAAATATCTTTTTATCTCTTAAATTAAAAAAAAATAATATTTGTTTATATTTTTTAGTTAAACAAAGCACGTTCCATTTCGTGCATTTTAACGTCATTTGGGTCTTTTCCCAGATGTTTATACATATTATGTATCCTCTTCTTTGCATATATTCAAGTTAACTTAAAATATGAATAACTTAAAATGTTTTAAGTAATTTGTTTACAATGTCAACACGACAACATCAAAAATAAGACAAAGTTTCACCCATGTCACGTTTTTAAACATTTGCAATAAAAAAAAATTAAACTAAATACCCAGATGTGTTTTTGATGAATGTTTGTTAAATATGTAAAGCAGGTACAATTACATACTCCATTTATCCATCAATGAAATACTTTTTAAATAATAAAGGTGTGAACAAATTTAATCAAAAAGTTATTTTTTTTCTAGGTTAGTAATGTTTATTTTTATATTCATTATTATGTCTATGTGTTATGATATTTCTGCATTTGACATTGACTTCTTACAAGTTTGTTATGTAGTTTAAGAACACGTACATACAAAATGATTTTCAGTTAAATTGTATATAATGTGTTCCAATTTAACAAGAAAAACTTTTTATGCTAAATATTAAATGTTTTCGTGGTACCCGGGCGTGATGATTAGTGGACTATCATGCAAGAGGTCTTCTGTGCCACTTAAATTTTTTTCAAAGGAACTGCGAGAACCGTTCCAGACATTTTCACAGTTTGCTTTCTCTCTGAGACCATTTCATCCCCACTCCTCAAATTTGACATTTGACCAACTTCAAGTGCGATAAATGTTTTGGAACACAGCTAATATTTACGACAGTTTTTACATTGGCTATTTTATCTTATTCACTCTCATTGTGAGAGTGCCTGTCTAAATTTCCTATCTCTTTTTTAACTATCAAGTGAGAAGAAGATACAATTTTCATTTGTCAAAATGAATCTTCACAAAAGAGTCTAATGTGAACACTATCTAGATTTTTCTCTAGCATATCAACATACCTTAGCTTCAAGTCCCATTATGTCTTCTAAACCTGCCCAACTATTTATATTTGACAAAATATAAAAACCTATTGCGAATGTCAACTACCAATTGATAGTTGATAAATAATGATATTCAGCCTTTTAAATCTTAAACCTTTTAATTATTTGTTATGCATTAATTTGTTGTTAACAACTGTTAAATTCTTAATTATGAAAACTCTTATCAATTATCAATCAATTTAAATGTTAAACTTTGATACTTATCAACCATCAATTTATGGTTGATGATGGCATTGATAATTTAACAGAGTGGAAATTTAACAGATATGTAACAAACCAAAAAATCCTTCATTCATCAATCATGCATATAATAAGTACATATGTCATAACCTAGTTCACCTAGATAGTTACACTAGAACACGTATGTAGTCATATTCGTTTAATATTCAAATTTTAACTAAAACTACGAGTATTCACGCTGAAAAATTAACTCACTTACGAGGACATGTCTCATACATTATGTATGAATGTGGAAAAGTATAAGCATAAAGCACACACATTTTGCAACGAGGACGTAACGCCTCGAATACAACCCACCCTAACGGTTTTACTAAAATATTGTATACTTAGTAGGTACTTTCAGAATAAAAATTTCGTCGAAAATTAAAATTATTCTCCGGAATTTTTAAATTAGTGCTTATTTCAATAAATTAATTTATAGATGCAAAATACAATAAAATGTGCATCTTTTAGAAACTTCGAATGCAGTAAGAATCTTTTAATTAAATATCTCTTCAATGTTGTGTTTTGAAAAATGTCCAGATCTGAACTAAGATCTTGTAACATATTACCTTCAATATGTGGACTATGGATATTAAATTAAAATATTTGTATTTATATATGTACCTAGTTACACATAATTTATAATCAAATTGCTTTAATGACATTAAAATAAAGAATTATAAGGGTCATTGGTTACGCTTATAACTTAAAAACAATAATTATAAAATAATTACATTACATCTACTATTATTTTCTTTAATTTTATAACATTTACTGATGAATAAAACCTCTCTAAGATTGCATAGAATATAACTTGTTCTTACCATTTAAGTTGGCTTCAATTGTTTGCAAAGTAAACCGATTATTGAATTGAATTTCATTTTTGTGTTTCGGTGACCATGAATCTTTTTGGCAACAAGTCGAAATATACTTTTCAGAACCACCACAAGCTATTTTATTCCCCATATTTCCTTTTTTTTATATCACTTTAATTAATATTATTCTGTTTAACACTTTGACACCCATTTGAATTCATCACCATACTTTATAAAAAAGTAATCATTTGAAAAATCGAAACCGCGCATATTATTACTACGAGTGTGTAGTAATTTTTTAGAACTGGTTCTTCTTATTATGATGATGATTGATCAACAAACAGCAGTAGCAGCAGCTGTTTGTTTTTATAAAATATTCAAACGAATGTAAACAACTATTTTATATTTTCAGTTATTACGTCATTGACCATAATGACCGTTGCAAGTTTAAACTACTTGTAAATTAATTTAGCTTTGCACTCTTATTTTCATTCACGGATTCAGGGTTTCATAGACTTGAAATCCACTATGCCGCTTTATAAACCACTTACATACAAAATGTACCTATTATTATTATGTACTACGCAATTTTAAACAGAACAGAATTATAAAATCACCCAACCATACCATTTAACGGTATGAAACTAACTAAATAAAATGTCGACTAAATCAACACCTCTGTTAAAGATAACTGATTAGACAATGAGCAGCCAATAATGCTTAACGAAGATACATGAACAACTCTGGTCTTGTATAATTTAAACAAGTTCATTCGTTGGTATAAAACAATATTTACATTATGGAGAATTAATTAAGGTATAAATATTTGTTTACATTGCCCTTGAGAACTTGATTCAATAAGAGCACCAATCAAAAGAGATCTATTATTCAATATTTTGTTCATCACAATATATTGAATTAAAGGAAGAAGACACGCTGGTGGAGAGTTTTAGAATCTTAGGATCCACTGCAGAGGCGGACTTAGTATTTATGGGCCCATCTCCCTTACAATAAAATATGACATGTGGCTTTGTTGGAAAATTTTGTTTTCCAAAGTTAAGCTAAAATAACTTTTTTAATTCCAAATGACAATATCCGGTTGCATCGTTTGAATATCTATTTATGATCTCTTACCTTTATACGTACTCCATTTTTAAAGTTCTAGAAAATATTTTAACCATTTTTGTTTTTATACAAATTTATACCATTTATTTGTATCCTATAAGATATATGAGTATAATGTTTTACAATAGTTTTAATATCTAATAAAAATGTTTATGTTTCAGTTACAAATTGACGGATATTTTCTTATTCATGTTATAATTTTCTTTTTCTTTTTATTTAATTGTTTGCGTGCTCGTTATGCATAATAATATAATAAAACATTTAAAATATTTGTTACCAAACTATAAATTAGCTTTTAAACTGGTCCATATAGTATATAATAATTGATGTTGGCAAAAATTGCACAAAATTTGTAACAAAATCTTGAGTAAAAGGAAAATTAATATATAAAATTACATATATTCGAGTTTCATTATTAATCTCAGTCAAATGCATTTAAAAGCAAATTAAAATTAGTTAAATAAAAAATACCCCACAAATTTAATAAACCATGATAAAATAATTTATAAAAGTGTTTAATGTAAATGACCTAGAAAACTACTACCCTTTCGTAAGCATTCAATGAACAAAGTGCATACATTTTGGATTGAGAGAAGAAAATAAATACATAACATAAAACTAAATAAAATGATATAGACTTGTGTGTGTGGGGGGGGGGTAGTCGGAGTAGGAAAATTATATTGTTTCAGTTAATGGATCGAGCAAGTGAATAGCTTTCATCAATGGCGGACTGTTGTTTATATTTATCCCTTTTTTTGACATGTCTGTAAGGCGATCGGTGATCAGTTTTTGGTCACGTCCTCGTTGCCACCTAAAAAGAAAAATTATACTATTTTAATTAAAGTCTGTTATTGTGATTCAATCTAGTTTACAATTAATGAGTGAGTTTTTAAAAAGAGCTCGTAAAAAGTATTTTAAAAAATATCTTCTTTATTTTCTTACTGCAAAAATCGAGTTAGTTAATAACTCTCTTGATTTAGTTAAATTCATAGCAAATGCAAACAAATTTCGTTGACAAATTTTGAACTATAAAAAGTAGAAACATACACAAAAATTGACAAAACAAGATGTCTTTTTTAAATTTGTTATCTGCACAGCAAAAAACTTTATTGTTATGTATCTCCAAAAAAAGAAAAACAAAGAAAAAGAAATGAACAAAATGAATTAGGAACTAGAGATAAGAATTCATAAAAATGCTATGATCTTCTAAAATTCTACAACTCATTGCGAGTACTTTCAAAATGATGCTTTGAATTTTAGTAATCTGAAAACAAATCTAAACCATACAAGCACTTGAGAAAATTACATTTCAAAGAAAATAGAAATAAATCGATTTCAGGAAAATGAATACAAATTTGTAAATTTCGCAAGTATGCAATTTAAATTTAGATTTTGGAATAAACCATACAACAGGGAAAGAAACATCAAATTCAGGTCATTGAGTATTGGAAAATCAAAATACAAAAAAAAAGAGAAATAATAACCTGCGTCATACGCGCATTAGTTTAAAAATACAAATCGACACGTAACCTTTGCGATTGGCTCTCAAATTTTGCTACTAGTGTATAGATATATGTAAATAAAGAAGTCTCCCCTATAGTTGAGTCATACTATGAATTAAACGATGATTTAATTGAGAAAAGAAATAAAGAAGTAATTAAAAACAGGGAAAAACTCACCATAAATGGGAACAAGTTTGTAAAAGGGGAATATAAAGAGGAAGCAAATCTGTATCACATAACGTTTCATAGCGCCTCAGTGCTAGCTCAGCCCATCGATCAGCAGATGGATGTGGTACAGGTGAAGTTGTACAAGCGGCAACAAGTCGACAAAGTAATAACAAGACGGGTTTCGAACGATCCATGAATATCTTGTTCAACAAGCGGAAACAATTCTCTAGCAATGGAATAGCCGATTCATTACGACGTTCGTCCAACAGCTGACATGCTTTTCTCAATTCGATATCTTGAAGGAAGTGCAAGAAGTAAGGCGATTCTCTAAGGACAGCCTTCGAGACTATGTGATCTAGAAATGCCTCAAAGGCGGCACTTCGTTCGGCAATCAAATCCGGGGAGAAGTTTCCCATGAGTACTTTTTTCGGAAAGTACACTGAATTGAAAGCAGTTGGATGATTCTTTTTTAAGTTAGTGTACAATTTGAGGAAGTCCGTGTAGCGTCTTTCAATGGTAGCCGGATTCGGATCAATTACAGTTGAATCCTGACGAACCGACAGATCATAGACAACATAGCGTTTTATGTTGGGATTCTCGTTTTTGGGTGGCATAATGCGGGCATATGGAATTTCGAAACGAAGAATTGTCGTTCCGTCGTTTGGAAGCACTCGTTGGGTTGTTGGCCTCTGCCATAGTTCTGGAATACGAATACAACAAACAGAGTTATGTAACAAAAAAGTTATATACAGTCTTAGGAAATTTACTGGAGTCTCTTACCTTTTTCTTTAATACGTTCAGATTCTTTTATGGCAAGGGAACCAGTTTCGATGCCATCTGTGGAAGGAGTATCCAAGTCATCTAAATCATCTGTTGTACCAATAATATCCCCTCCAGTAGCTGAAGATCTTCTTGCCATTGCAGCTCGCACTATTGAGAAAGTTAATAAGTTTTAAAGTTTAAAAAACAACCTTGGACACACCTCGTAGTGAATCAAGTAATAACTGAATTCAAATTAATTACAAAGTTAATTACTTTCAAATTAGCTATTAAAAGTGTTCTAATTCGTTTGAGTAGATTGAACACAAAAACTTCAAGAGAACAAAGATATTTTTGTTGTTGATGCAAGTTGACGAAAAAGAAAATAAAATACCCACAGAATTGAATTACCAACCTTACCAACACTAATTAAAATTGACACTTGGATTATGGATTATGGGAGATAGGAAGTAAACTGTCATAATTTCCTATAATTTGTTTTGTGCAGATATTCTGTTTTGACAGAATGTTAGGCGTGTTCGATGTAACACTCTGGCTTCTGGGTTTTCTTTCACACGAAGAAACTGGTAAAAGAGAAATAATTTATTTAAATTAGAACTCGCATTTGTTAAATGAGATGGAATAACAAATTGCAAACTGTTTATTATCATATTCTTCCTGATCTAATTTTCTTCGCATTTCAAATCTGCACAAAAAGAGGACGCAAAATATCGAAATCATATTAGTTAGATAGAGATAGTAAAAAAAGTGGAATGATCTGCATGAAAGCAGATTATAGGACGTGCCATAATGTAGATATAAAGACGAAAATAATCTATTTTGTAGAGTCAGTCTTCCATATATTCGGACTTTTGGCACACATCTATCCTTACCTATACATGTTAGTTAACCATTATGGTGCCTTAAAAAATCTGACTTCATGAAGATCTTCTGCAATTTTATCTTTTGTCTGTTCATTTTCGACTCTCATAAAAAGAAAAAGCTAACATCTAAAAATTAATTTCTTCAAATAATTATTCTGTTGACTTTCACTTTTCAACAATTTTCACTTCACTAAACACCTGAACATTTTCTTCACAGACATTTTCCGCTGTGTTTTATCATGTATTTTTATCAAATGTGGCCTTTGTACTTAAGCTTTCAAATATATACTCAAAAGTTCAGTCATACAAAATATATGATCAGATGCCTATCTTTAAAAAAAAAAAAACGAATTAACAAAAACATTTTTAATTTAACAAAATTGACTTTTAAATTTTTGAAATTCAAATAAGTAAAACAAAAATATAATGAAGTAAACACCAAAAATTGTTTAAAAATCCCCACGAAAAAATTGCGCCGTTTAAAAGCTGTCTACGATCAAATGTGTCAATATTTACACAAACAGAACTAATTTACTTCACCCACGCTTTGTTTTGACATTCGCTTATCATTCGCAATCTTATTCTTGTTTTGTTGGTTGGCTGCATCATCATAAAATTCGAAATACCATCAAACCGAATTATTTTTGTAGCAAAGCGAACGAAATAACTTTAAAAATTTTCCGTAAAAATGATGCAACGAATTACAATGTTGCCAAAAAGGCTTATTCATCCCGATGCTGTTAAATCCCTAACCAGATCTGGAATATTAAATCTAAATGGCATTCGTCTTGCATCAAATGCAGCTGTAGCAGCAAAAGGTAACTTTATAATGTGAGGTTATTGATATGAAAAATACTTCAACTAAATTTATGCTTCGCAATTTCACAATATAAAATAAAAAAACAAAAACAGATCCAAAGGAAAAGGAAGACAAACCATTTATCCAACCTGATAGGAAACCCCTTTACTTGGATGCACAAGCTACAACTCCCATGGTATGTAAAAAGAAAGTAAATTTCTAATTTCACAAGATGTCATTTTGTATTTTGTTGTTCTTTTAGGATCCCCGTGTTTTGGATGCTATGCTACCCTACCTAACCCATCAGTATGGCAATCCACATTCAAGAAATCATTATTACGGCTGGGAATCTGAAAAAGCTGTCGAATTGGCACGCGAACAAATTGCAAATCTAATTGGAGCCGATCCCAAAGAAATCATATTCACATCTGGTGCAACTGAATCCAATAATATCGCCATCAAGGGTGTTGCAAGGTTGGTTTTGATGTTCTTAAATGGTTTTGAAAAGACTCGATTATTTTTCTTACATTGTTTAAAGATTTTATGGAGAAAAGAAAAATCACGTTATCACAACACAAACAGAACACAAATGTGTATTGGATTCGTGTCGAGCCTTGGAAGCCGAGGGTTTTAAAATCACCTACTTGCCGGTACAAAAGAATGGAATAATAGATCTCAAAGAACTTGAACAAGCAATCACCCCACAGACAGCTTTGGTATCTATCATGACAGTAAACAATGAAATTGGTAAGGATAGACTCAATCTAACTTGAAAGTCTTTTTACAAAAGTTCTTTCATTTAGGTGTTCGACAGCCCCTCTCAGACATAAGTACAATTTGCAAAGCAAACAAAGTACTATTCCACACGGATGCCGCACAAGCGGTTGGCAAAATTCCTATCGATGTCCATAAGGATAACATTAACTTAATGTCGATATCGGGCCACAAGATATACGGGCCCAAAGGAATCGGTGCATTGTATGTTGGTAGAAAACCTCGAGTTCGTCTTGTACCGATTCAAAGTGGTGGCGGTCAAGAGCGTGGTCTACGAAGTGGAACTGTACCGGCGCCCTTAGCTGTTGGAATGGGAGCTGCCTGCGATATTGCCAGACGTGAATTAATGTACGATTCGAAATGGGTTGAATTTCTATCGAACCGATTATTGAATAAAATGATGGAAGGTTTACCACATGTCATTCGGAATGGCGATCCCGAGCACACTTATCCAGGATGTTTGAACTTATCGTTTGCCTATGTGGAGGGCGAATCTTTGTTGATGGCGCTCAAGGATATCGCCTTGTCAAGTGGATCTGCGTGTACATCGGCCTCTTTGGAACCATCGTATGTGCTAAGGGCGATTGGAACAGATGATGATTTAGCGCATAGTTCTATAAGGTGAGAGTTTTTTTTCTAAATCCTTTCCAGAAAAATGGGTCCATTTTGTAAGTAGCGACAAAACCTAGATTTTTAAGAATATTAGAATTAGATGAGCCTAACTGTCGTATCAAGTCGAAACACATTGGAATTTAGTTCGGTGGGTATATACTCCATAGCTGGAGGCGGAAATTAAGGATGAAGATAAGTTTCCAAGTAGCTCACGTGCCAGAGGTCTGGGTTTAATACATCCTGCCTTTGCCTACTTAAAGAAATTCTTATCACGAAAAATTGCTTCTCAAAAAAACTGTTGTGATCTGGCATTAGGACTGTAGGTGCTCTGCATTCCTGACATCTCTCGCACATAAGAATAGTTAAAAGGTGTAAGTCACTAGGTCCGGTTTCTCTATTAGCTGTAGCCCCATTATATTTATTTATTTCACTAATTATACGATTTCGTCTGATTAGAAATTATGAACCAGAACCCCGACCTTAAATTCGCAAACAAATAATAAATTGCATAATTGATAAAGAATTTTTTTAATTTTTGGTTGCTTTTCCTTTACTATCAACGATTACGACTTTTATCACAGAACTTCTAAAAATACTTATTAAAGACGTAGAAAAATTTGGAAGCGTTGAGACTTGAAATTTCTGGCAATTTAATTTGCCCTTTTCCCCCCAACTCTAAGCTGTACGAAATAATTTTCCCGAGTTTGACTATGATACAAATTTGTTTTCTGGCCCTGTTTATTAAGATTCCAGTAAGAAAACACTTTCATTCTTTTGTTTACTTTTCTTTTCGCAGATTTGGAATTGGAAGGTTTACAACAGTTGAGGAAATAGACTACACGGCTGAAAAGTGCATCAGTCAAGTTAAGAAATTACGTGAAATGTCACCACTCTGGGAAATGGTACAAGAAGGCATTGACTTGAAGTCAATTATATGGGCTCAGCACTAAAATTCTTCCTCCCGTTATTTTGTTGTTTATTTTATTTTTCACCAATAATTATATAAAAATATTTGTAATAGCTTTTTAAATGGAAAGCATTGCCCGTTCAGCAAATTAATGAATAAATGAATAAACCATTTAAAAGACATACGACGACCGATGATTGGCTTCGAAGTCGAACAACAGACCGACAATTTGCATTACCGTGTATTTTCTTTTATTTGCCTTTTATAGTTTTTGTTTTTGTGTATTATCCACCACAACACAGAATATTATAATATAAATATATACCCATGTAGAATATTATAGTTTATTTGTTAAGTTATCTTCTCGAGAATAAAAAAAAAGAAAATCAATACAAAAAACTGAATTATTTATTTTGCTGCTTTTATTTATTATGTATTATGTATAAATATGTCATGGTAAGAAACATAAGAGAAAATCCGGCTCAATATGGGACGGATAAATATTTGAAAAATAAAAATAAACTACAATAAATAAACCGTACTCCAATAATCGATCATATTCGAAAAAGAAAAACTTAAATGCAAATCCAAAAGAGCTTAGATAGAAATGATGGGGGGAGGAGACATTTGGAACTAGCAAATGCAATTGCCATCATCTTCCGGTGGTTCATCGGGATGATCGATTTTGAATCCATGGTGTTCGAGAGCTTGTAACTCCATTTTTGAGCGATTCGCATCAACAAGGATATTCGATATGTCACGGAACATTTCTTCGATACCTTCGCCCGTCTTGCAGGATGTCTTGTATGTGGCACTTATAAGACTGTGGCATTGTTCACAAAAAGCCTCCATTTCGGCATCGCTCACCTGTGGCTCTCGACCCTCCAAGTCTGACTTATTGCCGCAAATGAAGATTTTGGCATTCTCTGCATAGGTGACTATGTCGAGGAGGTGTTGCGACAGTGAATGAAATGAGGATGCATTGTCCAATGCAAACACCAGAATAGCACCTTCAGCGAATTTATAGTAACTCGATGTAACTGAGGCAACACGTTCCATTCCTCCGGTATCCCAGAGTTGAAGCTGTTAGGATGGAATATGTTAAGAAAATACATAAGATTGAACATTGCACCCCGAGTTCAACAACAACAAAGGTTATCTACTCACTTTGATGGTTTTGTCATCGATGGTGTATTCTTTGTCCATGTGATCCAAACCAAGTGTAGATTTACGATCTGTCTCAGTGACAAAACTATTATTGGTGAATCGGCGAAATAAGGAACTTTTGCCGACGCCATATTCCCCACAAAGTATAACTTTTTGTTCGGGTATGCGAACTTTGGCCATATTTAATTGTAGCGGTAGATTAATGGTGTCACCTTGTTTTATTTCTAAGTCAATTAAGTACCTACGTACGCGATGTTTTGCTAATTTGTTTAGAGGAGTCCAACTGCCTCTCTTACTTTTATTGTAGTTTATAGAACCCAGCCAGGTTAGGCTAGGCTAGGCTAAGTTAAGTTGAAAGAATGGTCGGGCGACGAACGGGTAAGCATTCAATAAAAGTAGAAGCGATTTGTTGTAATTGGAACAAAAGAAAGAAAACAAAGTTAAAGGAACGTCAAAAAACAGCTGTCGGCAGTTAACCGGAAAGGTTAGTTTGATTCGAAAAAAAGTGAAAGCGTTCACTAAAATATTTTCCAAAATTTAAAATAAACTAGGTTTGTTCATATACTCAGTATTTCTTTAATTTTGTGAACTATTTATTAGGTCCAAAATCCTATCATAGAAAAATGAAACACCTGGAATGAATGAAATAAGTTTTAAGTTAAACTTTTATTTGCTATCAAAACTTAATTTTAGTCTTTTCTAAGCTTATCAGGTTTATCACTTGCTTACTTTTTGCACCTTGGGAAAAAATTTCCCATAAATTAGTTGAAATTTCGTTTCTGCCAGGTTTTCCACCATCACATTTACATTTTCTCGCTTTACGATATACATAGATCTACAAGTATAATCATCAAAATGGAAATGTTACGAAATCTGAAAAAAAAAATATGTTTCATTACTTCCAATTGCAAATTTGTCACACAAATCTCAAGTTTTGTTTTGGTGGGAATAGGGATTCACATATTATTTTCAATATTCGAAATTTTGATTTAAAAACATTTTATTCGAAACTTGAGATTTAAAAAAAGTTAAATACTTGTAAAAAAGGAGTTTCTTTTTGTTCTGTTCAGATTCTATAAAACTAATTATTTGTAGTCTATCTCAACTTTATGCTTTAAATACGATTAAGCTCCCTCTATAAATTTATTAATACAAATGATTTGTGACTTCCAATCCCACCCGTAAACATCTAACACCCTTATTACGTGTGTCAGCTATCAGTTGAAAGCTAATAAATATCAAAATTTAGCATTTAAAAAGTCGGTTATAAATAACAAAGATATATATATAGGTATGTATATATGTCAATAAAAAGTGCTCAATTTTTAAAGAAAATATTAAAAAGCCTGGATTTCGATATTTATCTACAATCGATTGATAATTGACACTACAAATTCGGGTGTTAACTCTCTCTTAAGCCTTTTCCCTTAAGCTGACTTTTTTAATTCCTTGTGGGTAATGGGCAGATTCAGGCGACACAAGGGCAGATTCAGGCGACACAAGGGACTTGAAAGTCAGGTAAGTTTCTAGTATCTGATTGGCCAGCTGCCAAAAAATTACCTTCCAATTAAGGCAACTTTACTGTTGACTGGAAAGTTACTCAAGAAAAATCTCCCTAACTATCAAGTCAAGTCAAGTCAACTTATGTCATAAGGACAATTGATCATGTTTTTTCATTCAACTAAAAGCTGAACTTTATTACTCAATGATTTATTTATTTTCTACACAACTTCATTTAATGCTTTCTGTAAAAATGTTCCTTGTAAATTTGGAAAAGAAATAGGTAAGTAATGTTTCTCTACAACACAAAATAAAAATTGTGATGGACTTGTAGCTTGCCTGAGGACTGTTTTGTAAACAATACTGATTTTGGTAATTTATGTACTGTGAACTTAAAGTAGAGGTTTGTGAAGTAAAGTTCTGAATTTGAAATTCATGACACTTGAAAAAGTGACTAGTTGCCATGGTCAAAATTTACGTTCAAAGAATGAAGAATGTCTGAACCTGCCCAATGATAGTGAAATCAGATAAGAAATAATTATTTTTGAAAGATTCACAGTTCACACCGATGCATATAACAAAATAAAATACCTTTTTTTAAATTAAAACTTTTAATACTTAGTAAAATTTACTAAAATAAATATCAACATCTTAAATGAAATATCTAAGTACTTAAAATTAAATAAAAACATATTTTAATGAGTTTTGTACACCTTACTATTTATATAACAGTAATGAATTAGCAAAATCTCGTCGAACGGAATGATTTACGCTTTTAATGATTGATACCTATTTAGATAAAATGTTAACACAAAATCATATAGACAGTTGGAATAATTAGCTAGAAAACGTAAAGTAAACACTGATTACAACCGCAACCACAAAGAATCCACCAACTCCATAGAGAATGGCCTTCTCCCTCAATGCACGCATCATCATTGAATTCAAAATTCGCGACGATCTACCCAATTCAGCATTTGTCTCTCGCAGCCTGGATCTAGCATTACTAAGAGTTTCACGCTGATGATGTAAATCCTGCAAAACTTGTGTGCTCAACTCTTCTGTTTCCACAGCAATGCGATAGCCCTCAACTAGACGATTTCCAGTTCGTTCGATACGCTCCGAGTTCTCGAGCAACCGTTGCTTTTGATCATCTCGAATTGATACATCATCAAATTCGTCAGTTATTTCGAGTGAGGAATTATTTCGTGATTGTTCTTTGATGTTTTTGTATTCATTTTGAAGACGCTTTAATTCGACTTGATAGCAATTGAGTTTGCTATTGAAACCAGGTCGAACAGATGGATTCAGGTCTCTTATTTCCAAACCGATTTGTTCCAACTGAAAAAGAAGGAAGTATGATCTTAATGAATTTCAATATATATCGAATTGTAAATGAAAACATTACCAATTCAGAAGCTTCGGTTAGACTTCCATCGATTTTTGCGCAAAGTTCACGTCTTTCAGCTGTCGATGAAAAATATGTTAGCCAAGTTTTTGTGAGTTGGATAAATAAATTTAACATTTTTCTACTTACATCCACTAAATATATTTAATCGGCCAATTGATGCTGTAATTTCTGCAATTAATGAAGCATATTGTTGCTCATAGTGATCGATTAAAGTCATGTTGAATTCTTTTATCTTAATTGTAATGATAAATTTTATTGAATTGAAATTTTTCCAGCTGTGTTGTTTTCTTTTCGATTTTGTTTTAATTGACGTTTGCAATTTTTGATTCTTCTTTATGTTCTGATTCGTCGATAGAGTAGTTTTGACTTCCGTTTAAAGGTGAAATAACATTGTCGAATGCTTTTGAAAACATTAAACCCCTTTCACACGAAAAATTGTAGTTCCGACTTTGTTGTTAAAATAAATATAACTATTATTGACACATTTGTTTGTGTAGGCACAATGTGATAATGGAGGTTTAATATAAAAAGTCAAAAGTCTACACCAGCTAATATAAACGTAGCCACAAGGTGCCATCAGCTGGGCAGCTGTCACTTTTAAAGCTGTCATCTTTGACATTTCACAAGTAAAAACTATGCCATTATTATAAATGGAAATTGTTTACAGTTTTGCAAGAAATTACTGTGTTATTTCTTGAAGAGGTGATCGCAATTAGCTACCAAGATTTTTTTCTTTGGGCCCAGGTGTAAGCTATGGTCTTTGACAATGTTCCACAATAGTTTCAAGATCTAAAAGATGAATTTCGTGAAATTACGGAGAAAATACAGCCACAAAATAATCGAATTAGTCCTGGAAACGAAATGGTGCTGCAATCGTAGCAGTGGTTGACTATTCTTCTGATTGTAATATCAAAATGCAACCTCTTATTGAAAATCTCTTATACTGAAACGATATGAGGTGGTGATCAAAGTTTTAAGGAACTGATTATTGTATTTATTTACTTTGCAAACTAATTTATTTATTGTTGTACAAAATTGGTAAGTTAAAAAATAAATTAGCAGCTAAATACCTGAACAAATTAACTTCTTTCTATTTCACACCAAAATACTCAAGTTTTGTTACATTTTATGATTATGTTTAACTCTAGTAGTGAAGGCTATAAATTGGAGATTTTTAAAGATTCTCAAAGTTGATACAAAAGTTTCAACTTTAGTTTTGTTTGTTTTCCTGGTGGTTTTCCTACTTTCCAAAATTGCCAAATCCAATCTAACTTTAAATTTCGATATTCATATTAAATTAAAAAAATGAATGTCCTCTTTTATGAAACTAAATGTTAAAAAGAATATTAACTGAAATAAAAGTGAATCCATCCCCCAAATGCTACAACATGTAATCAAGCCATTACGCCCAAAACAAAATGTCAATTTTTGACATTTTTCTTTTTTCGCAGCCATCTTTACCGCACCGCACTGCCTTATCAACTTCCTTTCCAGTTAATTTCTTGAAGGTATGTGTACCTAAATTTTGTTTTCCTCAAAAAAAATCTTAATTCATCCATTAATTATGATACAAAATATATGGAAATTAATATTTCAATTAAAACTTAATATATTGTGTTATAGAATTGTGTGAAACTTATACAAATTCTCTGTGTTTTTCTCTTCAAATTTATAGTTGCCGATAAAATGGTTCAGCGATTGACTTTGAGGAGACGTTTGTCTTATAACACAAAATCCAACAGGAGGCGAATGTAAGTATTTCAAAGTACAATAAATTGTTAATTCAACAATTATTTCAATAAAAACGTGGATTACAAAAAACAAGTGGAGTTTGAGTGTTCAGTGGTCAAAGAGAAAAAAAAAACTTGAAAGACTTCTTCTAAAATCTTGGCGCTACCAAAGTGTTTTGACAGATAAGTCGCATGTAGTTTGTCGTCTAATTTTTGTCCCTTGAATGGAAATGTCTTAACACCAACTCTGCTTGTTTTTAACTACATCTTGTTAAAAGCACAATCAACAAATAATTCGAACCTTTTCTCTTTTTTTTTATTTCAGTGTTCGTACTCCAGGCGGTCGTTTGGTTTACCAATATGTTAAGAAGAACAAGACTGTCCCAAAGTGCGGTCAGTGCAAGGAAAAACTAAAGGGTATCCGACCAACCCGCCCATGTGAGCGTTCCCGCTTGTCAAAACGCCAAAAGACCGTCCGTCGTACATACGGTGGTGTCCTTTGCCATGGTTGCTTACGCGAGCGTATCATCCGTGCCTTCCTTATTGAGGAACAAAAGATTGTTAAGGCCCTCAAGAGCCAAAAGGAATCTGTCAAACCTGTAAAGGTTGTTAGGGCAGCTGCACCACCAGCTCCTCAAAAGAAGCCAGCACAGAAATCGGCTTCAAAGTCTAAGAAATAAGAAGTGTACTCCTTTTAAAAAATTAATAAATTTTTATTAGAAAAAAACAAAAATTATTGTTGTTCTACGAACACTTCTTGATTCTTAAATGGACAAAAATTATGTGTTAGAGCTGTGGTAATCGGTTTTCATAAGTGAGTGATCCTTATATTTAAACTTGGCAAGTACTGTACTCAACTCATTCCAACTGGACGTAATTTTGTTGCGGAAATGCAAAAAGAAATAATGGACATAACCGGTAATCGCGGGAGCGAACTTATTTCTCCGGAAAATATCCTTGCTATGAAAATATTTCTTTTAAAGCAACGATGTACACATTACGCTTAAAATACTTTTTCCAGGTGCCAATGAATTTAAATGATACCCGAAAGTTTATCTCTTTTATTGACACTGCAATTCGTATTATTAACTTGAATACATTTAGGCATTTTCTGATACAAAACTTAAATGTTTAATATGACTTACCTAAATATACATAGTTCTAATCAAACGATAGAAATATTGGAAAGATAATTTATGTTGTTCTCCGTAATGTTTTACAGGTCTATACGATATTTGCGCGGCTTACAAAAGCTACTATTCTATTTTAAAGGTTAGAATGGGAATCAAAAAAGTCAATGGATACTAACTCTAGGTTCCATTTTTCAACTGCATTCGAAATGAAATTGATTCAAAATAAAAATTAGTGTTCTAAAATGCACTAATCGATATGTTTTCAATTTTCTAATTTTCAAGTTAATTTCTGTGTTCTATTACATCGAATCGAACGTTCAACTGCAACCGAACGTTTTTGGAATCACTCATTTCGTGAATACCATTTTAATATTCACATCAAAAGGCAACTTTTTTTTGGAAAAAGAAATATTAAGGTTAACACATTTAAACGTCGAAAATCACCCATCTTAATTTTGCTCTATATTGGATTTCTCAAACGTTCGCTTTATGTAATAAAGACCTTAATCGGTGTGATTTGAATTCTACAAGAAGTAATTCTTTTCAAGTAGCTTGAAAAGTAAGTAATTTTTTAAACATTAAATTCTCAGAATTCATCTTTTCTTTAATGATGCAACAAGCCTCAATTTATCGTATTAAGCTTTGATTGTGAGTAAATGTTACTTCTCTTGATAAAGGTTAAATACCTGACACAAACTTTTAATCGACAGTATTATTTTATATTTTGCGAACTGTTTGCTGATTATCACTTCCTTTTGAGATGAAGTGTTTTAAAATTGTAAATGATTGAGCAGAGAATACACTTAAAGAGTTGAATTCATTTCAAATTTAATTTTGTGATCAACAATTTAATAAGCGGTGTTTGTAAAGGTAATGATAGAGCTGGTCCTATATTACGTGTTATGAAACGCTAAACAAAAAAACTGTACTCAAGAGAATGATCGTTACAAATTAAAATATGTTTATTACAAGAATGGATCCATGCGTTTTACTTGATTTTTTTTCATGCAGCAGACTCGAAAAATTGTATAAATGTGCGGATAAGATAGTTAAAGTTTCTAAACGATAGCAACACGACCACCAAAACTAACCGAGATAAGGATTTTTGAAATTATCGTAGTTTGTAATGAGGGCCTTGACTATGTAAAAAAATTAGTAGTGCAACCTTCACTGATCCAGAGCCCTATTGCGGAAAAAAAAATTATAAACAAGATCAGTTCTGAGAGGAGGTCTAGAAATCAAAACTTGCGAGTGCAATCCACAAGAACAAGCTATTGTACGTTATTACTTGGGGTCTGCATCCACAAAAACTGTTTTTATTTTATATTAGTCTAAGCAGAAATAATCTACACTATCTACACTAATATTATAAAAAGGAAAGATTTGTATTTTTGTATGTAACGAATAAACTCAAAAAGTACTGGACCGATTTTAATAATTCTTTTTTCATTAGAAAGCTCATTATCACTGAGAAACATTGGCTATATTAAGAACTAGATTACTATCAGTGTTGCCGCAAGCCAAAAAAAAAAGTCGCTAGATGAACCTTAAAAATCCGCTAGATATGCTTAAATTTTGAAAAAAGTCGCTAGAAAAAATTTTCAGTACAAATATCACAAAAACATATTCAATTTTAACAAAAAAATTTATTTCGTATCGTAAAAAAAAACTTATAAACAAGTTAACATAAAAAACTTAAAAAAAAACAGATTCAGTCTCAACTACTTATCATTTTTTAAAGGAAAAGTAAGAAAGTTTTAATAAAAGCTTAAAATACCTATTATAAAAATAAAAATTAATTAATCACAAATAAATATTTCCATTGCTTCTTCATCCATTTCATTGACTTCAATATCTGAAGTATTTTTAAAATTATTTTTTTTAGAACATTTTTAGGGATTTCATAATTATGACAACTTTTTTTGTATTTTTAATTGATTTCGAATAATGATTATAGAATTTAAAGTTTTCGTTGACATTTTATTCCTCAACTTATTTTTAACAATATTCATCGTGCTAAAAATGCGTTCCACTTCGGCATTTGAATGTGGAAGTGACATTTCTGTTTGAGCAAGTTGGAATAAGTATTGACCCCAGCTGCGTTTTTATAGCGTGAAACTTCTCCCCAAAACTTAACGCTATCTTGAAGTTCTTGCCATTTTACAAAATTAATAATTGTCAATTGATTTAAATTTTTTTCTATTTTGTCGTCCTGAAACCCTTAATTTTTTGCAAGATCAATGATAGAACGATCTTTAACAGGTCTTAACAATTCATGTTTTTGCAAAAAGTCGCTAGAAAAGTAGCTAGAATTATTTAGCGACAAAAAATAATTTTTTGTCGCTAAACTTTTGAAAATTCCGCTATATATAGCGACAAAGTCGCTAAAACGGCTACACTGATTACTATAGAAATCCATAGAAATTCCTATTAAAACCAACCGAAGGTGTAAAAAAATTAGCCATAAAATGTCTTTCATCGCATACGCTGCGAAGAGTATTAATGATAGGACAAACAAATGTTTTCTAATTTAGTGATTCATAGTCGTTTTAATTAGCATGTTTATAACTTAAATATCTGTACCTATTTATGTCTACCCGTGCGAAGACGGGACGGGCCACTAGTCTAGAATAAAGAGTCATGCAACTACCTTAAGGTTGATGAGCAGTGCTATTTGCAGGCTCTGCAATGTACAAATCGTATTATTATGTACAGGGACACAGAAGACCTCCAGGTCGAAGTGCATCAACACCTCATTAAAACCTTTAATACAATCATCCCAAGGTTGCTTTTTTGTTCCAATTTTGAAACAGAAATCGTTCAGTTAGGAACTGAAAACAAAAATAAAAGTTAAATCGTCAGAAACGTACCTCTAAAATTTATTTCCTTCCTATATAAAGTATATTTAGCATCAAAACAAAACAACATTTATGTAGTTTTCAAAATGCTTTATAATCAATAATTCAAAAATAAGAATGATGACTGGCGGTCTGCGGAGTTTTCCAAAACCAAACTAGAATATTTTCATTTTCAGATAAAATTCCACCACAAACCAATGAATAAGAAAAGTGTTTACAAAGCCATTTTGAAATTGCTCAATATCATAGAAGTACAGGGCAGGAACCTATAGACTCTAGGATTGGACATACGCTTCGAGAAGGTAACGACTGCATTGCAGGCCAACCAATGCAGTAAAATTACGCTCACACAAGAAGGAAGAAGAGCTGAAAGCAAGAGTTGGAGGGAGATAAAAAGTTTTGGAGGCAGACAAAGTTCTTGCAGTTATTGTTAAGCAAAAACAATACAACAAAATTCAAGAATGCAGCAATCAATGTCTTATTTTTATTTGTTTTGTATTAAAAAATTCCATTGTGAACTTATGACCTGCATAATAGTTTCACATTTTAATTTCATTTTCTTGGTCTTTTGAAACTTTAGTTTTCGTTTTTTTTTTGTTTGTCTTAAGTAAATACGGAAAATAATAATTCCTTCTTTGAGGCATTTCAATCCCGTTTTTACTTTAATTATCTCGAATTTTTCACATGCCCTCTCCTCGGTTGTAATATGTACATTTTGATACAAAAGAAGAAAAATCCAACCAAATTTAATTAAAATTCTTAATTTCAATTCATTGCAATTGTAAATTTATTTTACTTGTAGGTATGTACAAACAAATAGATGTTTTTGTACAAAATCACATTTTTGAGCTTGTAAGTCTAAGAATTTAGAATTTTTCATAAATTACAACTTTAAATGAAGCTCGAGTAAGTCTGCCCATTCTTTGTCTCCGATGCAACTGGTTCCATGCGTTGAACCAGGCGCCATCTGCATCGCCACCTCGACATCACACTCATTCTTCGTAAATGACTCCGAATACTCTCTGCATTGTTTGTAAAAGTTCTTAAGCATAATTTCATGAACCATGTGATCGTAGAGTTTTAAAAGGAATGCAGTCTTTTTTGATAGGACATCGAGGAGAGATTTTGGCAATGGCCTATTGAAGATTTTCACCTGAAACTCATCGTCTCCTTGAAAGTAATTTATGGGAATATTGAGGTAAGTGACGACGCACTCATCGAAACTCATCAGCGTCTTTTGCTTCGATATAAGGCAGTGTGCGACGAATAAGTCAAATACTCCATCTAATTGAACATTGTGTTTGGACTTCAGGTTATCGGCTATTTTATTCGAGTGGTATAGAACTTTCCTTGGCAACTTGGCTTGCAGAATGTTTCGCAGATCCTTGAATATAGCACCCAGTGAAATGAGATCAAATATGTAAATATTCTGACACGTCGTCACAGCCAATAGTGATGTGCGATTGTGGCGCCCAAAATTCACCGGTTCAATGTGCAGTCCTATAACACTTTGTTGTTTGAGATTTATGATTGCTTTGTGATATCGTTGATCCACTTGGAAGATGTACGTGGTTGAGGATACGAGTTCTTGGATTCGATCAATCTCATCACCACTTATGGGGACTATATAATCGGATTTTGGTCGATCGAATTCGTGGTCTTGATCTGAACATGATGAAGATGTTGATTCTGGCGCCTCAACGTCCTTGCAGCATTTTATAGACTTGATGAGTGGCCTTGGGATGGTTTGTGATGATGTGAAGACATAGCCGCTGTTGAAATCTCTAACATTCGAGAGCTCAATTACACGTTTGTCTTTGGATATGAACTTTAGATCGCCGACAAGAATCTCATTTTCAAGTTCTACAATTAGATTTTGGCCAATTTCGCAGTTATCTACGTCCATTTCTTCTTAAAAAACACAAAACTAAAGCTAAACAGTCAGGTTTTTGACATTTTATGATCTGCTTTTCGTCGAATGAATTTGTTTGATTTTGTTGTTTTTTTTGTATTGAATTGAATTGAACACATTTTAGCTCAATTACATCGAAATCATTCAATCAGTTTCAATTAACCAGTTCAGATTTTTGGGATTTGATATTTCAAATTTAAGAAAACTTATGGCGGATTCACATGCGTCTGTATTTGATTTCTCCAAAAATAGATGACATACATAAAATTTATATAATATGTTAACCACGGAGAAAAGAGCAAAATGCAAAAGAACTATATTCCTGCATTATAAACAATTCATTAGATGCAGATTATAGTAAAGACGAACATATTCATCCTTATTATAGCATCTTTTTCTACATTTTGTAAATTTGTTATACTTTCATCTTTTGCTATAATATTATATCGAAAACCGAATTTGAAGATCTTTGAGATTATTAAGATTGGCGCCACTGCGACAACGTCGTGGTGGACGAGATTTGTTTTACGAAAGATAAAAACGGTATGCGAAACGTGTCCACCATGGGTAGTGTCAAAAACTACATAGTACACTCGTTTAATCTTTCCGCACTGGTATGGTATGTCTGCTTATTAACAATATATTATTGAAGTGTGTCCTGACATCAAGGAGATTTTGCAGTTACTAGATTTCCACAATATTAAAGATTTCTAACTAAAATTACCTAGCACAAATAACTAAAATTTGTATTCAGGGAGTGATTTCACTTTTTATTACAAAAATTACTCTTGTAAGTAACGCCAACTCCTCGCAAAAGGCAATACTTAAGTGGTAGAAGTAGGGTTTGAACCCAGAACCTCATGAATTTTGATTCAGTGAAAATCAAATAAAAAAAGTAGATATTTGTTAATATATTATTTATAACTATCGTTGGTCATCATTGACATTTTTTATTCGAGGTTTAAAGCGATAAGGAAAGTAAACTTTGGAATGCTTTTTCGTTTAACCTACAACTTTTCCCTTAGTTAATTTTTAATTTTTCAATTATGAAGACGTTTTTAATAAACTGTATCAGTCTAATTTATTACATTTCATTAATACTCGTTTTAACCTCGCAATAGTTTAAATGAGTCGAAGCACTTACACACCACGTCAAACAAATCCTTATTTAGAAAATAGTTTCCAACCCGTTTTAGCTACGATTATGTCAAATATTCTATTAAGAAATTACCAATCTAAAACTTTGGTTATTATAAATGTAAGCAAACCCAGCTGCTTTGCAATATTATTCATTTTATTTGATTGTTATGTTAGCCGTGAAAAAAAATGACAAGTTATTTTTAACATTTTTATGTATAAACTTTTTCGAAAATCCATTTTAGGAAACACAAGTGAGGACTGAGGATACCAATGCCGTGAAGGCAATGAGGGAAGCCTGCATCGAACTTTTAGTTGAACATGTATGCACAATGTATCTCATTTACATATACAATTCAGAATCATTTATTTGTACTTTTAATTTGTGTAGTTTCAATAAAATGATCCAGATAAAAAGAAATACACGCCAAATGTAAAGCCGATGGATTCATTTATATTTCAACTAATATCTTCACCCCCATTGACATTTATTAAAATAAGTTTTATATACCTTTTCCTCGTAATTAAGTCGTTTAATGTTTTTTAAATCATGCACAATCATCATATTTTTTCAAAGTTGTAAAAACATTTCTTTTACACTCTTTTTTGAAAAGTCAAAATGACAAAAACTTCAATACTCCTATAAACCAGTTTTAGCTCATTCTATCTCCATAACTCATGTATTTTCTTTATAAATAAGCTTTTCAGTAATAAAGGCGTTGCAATGTCGGAATAACTTTACGCCGTAGATAATACGAGCTAATAAATAAGGCTGTGTATATTATTCCAAACAATATCGTACAGCTAATATTAAATGAGTGATTCCAATCTGAAATTTTGTTTGTCTAATGACATAAATTTTGCAATGACCTGTCAACAAAAATTCCAATGATTGGTCTCAATAACGAAAATCTCTGAAATTTATAGCCCCTAAACATAAATTTCGCTACAAAAATCACTTTTAGTTAGATTTTATGAAATGCATCAGAGTTTCTGGTAAATTAAAATTATAATTTTTGCAAATATTGGCTTTTAAACCCCAAACTTAAAAAAAAATGCTGAGATCAATTTTAAAACTGTCATTTATATAATTTCTAAACATCTTTAGTTGAAAAATTTAATTTCTATTTTTCTTAAAATCTTACAAAATAATAACAAATATATTTTGTATAAGCTTAAGTCAGTATCTTTCATTGTTTTCAAGTTATTTGAATCCAAAATTCAATTTTACAAATTTTTAGTATTGTTTTTGAAGGTTTTTATTTTTTTTGTATAAAAAAAAAGCTTAATTAGAATTTTATAAAAAAAATTACTAGATGTGAAAACATGGCATTCTTTTTAGTGTAAAATTGCCATATCACATTTTGTCTATTTTTATTCTTTCCCATTTTTAAATTGATGTACAGCAAAAATCAATCACTTAGTGAGAATCCAATGTGCATTACTTTTTGACTGTTAAGGATTTCCGTTTTTTATTATTTGATTATTTGAGATAAATACAAATTTTCCCCTGTGGCCTTCAAAGGGTTAAGGACTAAAACTCAAAGTAGGTACAGTGCTTAAAACAACAATTTTCCTTTCAATTCAATCAAATTCATTCGGACGCCAGTTGAACTCTGAAGCCATACAAAACTGAGCAACTCTCCACTCATCCAAGATTCAAACCATACCACTAACACTCCAATTTGTCATTAGTCTCACAAATTGAATTAAAAATGGCCGATTTGTTGTTGTTTCGTGACCGGGGTACTCAGTGTTTTCTGTTTATTTTGTTATTTATGATGTTTATTTCATCTTCAATTAGTGGTAAGTTTTTAATTAACAAATCATATAATTCAATGCAATTAAATGCCAAGTGAAATTCTAATTGATAAACTGTGTAAATTGAAATTAAAATCTCCTGTGGTTCAATTGTGTCTTATTCCCGTTGTGTGTGAATGCTGGTGTCTTTTTCTTATACGACCAAAATACCTAACATGTCGTCTCCTTCCTTCGGATGTACTCAAATGCAGTGTTGTTTTGTTTTTCTTTTTTTAGTCCATAACTTTTTGTGTTTTTATTATTTTTGTTTTGCAAATCGATTAATTGATTTGGGAGGGAAGCGTAATTATATTTGTGGAATAATAATTGGATTTGGATTGCAGCAGAAGGAAGTGCAAATCCAAATATGAATGTTAATTATTTAGTTTTTGTAGTTTCTGCTTAAAAGAAATCTATTTTTTCTCATTTTCTGAATTAGTTTAATAAAATTAAAATGTGCACTGCATTGGCATTCGTCTAGAGATTTTGGATTCCTATCCAACTTGCGATGTGTTGAAGAATGCAAGTTTCATTTAATAGACGTTTTCTCTTCAGTGTTGTGGTTGTTAAATTATTGCTTTCGTTTATGTGATTTTTGATTGATTTGATGCTAAAAATAACCATAATTTAAATGCTTTGTGAAATAAAGCACATTAATAGTTTGTAAAATAAATAAAAAAGGAAAATAATCCTTTCGT
This sequence comes from Eupeodes luniger, assembly GCA_951509635.1. Taxonomy (NCBI): domain Eukaryota; kingdom Metazoa; phylum Arthropoda; class Insecta; order Diptera; family Syrphidae; genus Eupeodes; species Eupeodes luniger. The sequence goes on from OX608075.1 coordinate 17,438,466, forward strand.
TCTGTAGTCTTTTTGATCGTCAGTGGAAATTTCTTGTTTTACAAGTCTGCTATACAATATTCCTCTATCCTCCGAGAGGTGGCGGACTAATTTATTTTGTATGTGAGTCAGGGATGTTATATGTTTGTAAAAGCAGTTACATTTGTTAAATTTGGTTTCGTTCCAAAAAAATTGAATTATAGTTTTAAAAACTCGGAAGTATTCCTTTTTCCTTTATTAATTTATTTTACTGTTAACACTTCCAATAAGATATTAATTTCTGAACTTAATTTCTAAAAATGGATTTTGAACAATGTAAGTATGTGTGGTATTTAATTTACGGTTAATCCCGTTTTATTATTTTATTTTAAATACCTTACCTCATAAATGTGTACATTTTTCTAGAATAAATAATTTATCAGGATTTAAATAAAATCTGTTCTGCTTGAGAATTCAAAAAAGAAAAAAAAAATTGTTTTATTTTATAGTTATTTTTTTAGTTTTGCTGACTGCAAATTTTGAATTAACTGATGTCATTTTCATTGGTTAAATAAATCAGTATATGATATGAAAAAAAGTTCATATTTAATTTTAACCCTTATAAAATAAGTGCGTCTTTTTCGTATTCCATATATAGTACAGTGAGAAATTGCCAAAAAAACGATCCGCAGTAGTGCGGTTTTTATATTTGAAAGTTGATACAACTGAATATTTGCCAGAATAATTTATAATTTTCAAAGTTTTAATCAAACAATTTGACATAAAATAAAAACTCCAAGAAGGGGGTTTGGTCGTAGACTACTACATTAACATGTGGTGTTGAAGAGAGCTTGAAGCTCGCCTAAATACTTTATATACCTGAATCGAGTTGAAATGAGCTTTATTCGCCTCGATTCCGGTCGGGGATCGGAGTCGTGTCAAAATCTGTGAAGAAAAACCTGTGTGGAGGAGTTGGTTTTACAGATAATGCGTTATGGTCTGTTTATTTGCATGTTTGTGTAAAAAAAATATAGTTTTGTTTTAATCAAAAAAATTGCACATGGAGTAGGTAGCATATTCTTATATGGTGCTGAACTATTCAATTTTTCATTTTTTAACACGAATCAAACTATCTCACTTGCACTTCATAAGAAACATCGAAACACCATTTGCATTTTAGAAAGTGCTGTCAAACTTAATCATTTTTAAATCTTCTTGTGCGGTGGAAACACCAACAAGATTTATTTAATCTTAACTGAGATAAACCTTTGGTGGAAACATAGCAAAACTTAATTATCTTTTCTATTGTTTTCTCTTGCAAAATAAGCCCAGTTAGTCCATTTTCACTAACAAAACTAAATAATATCAACAGTAAATAGATTGATTTTTTCCCCAATGGAAAACACACATGATTCCAAATGCACAACTAAACGAATACAGCCATCGAGATACAAATGCAATATCAATCGTACCAACATTTAAAAACGAAATCACAAGATCCATATGAGACTCGTATAAATGTCAAAAACCAATCCATAGTAAGATTCTATTCTAACTTTTATCGGTAGTATTCATAGTATGGATATTGTTTTTGTTATTCGTGTAAAATCCTACTATACTATTGATAGATTTTCCAACAAAACACGGGTAATGTGAGTCTAGTCAAGTTTTTGAACACTGAGATTTTAGATTATGTTCAAGAATTTGTATTTCGTTTTACGGCTACATTATTGAGTTTTTAGGTTAAAAGGGCTTATCACTAATTTGACTAATATGTCAGTAAAATTAAAAAGATGTTTGAATAATAATGTTTTGTTCATGTCTATACATAATTTGAGAGAATCTTAAAACTAGAAAACTTTTTTAAACTAATTTTGAACAAAGTTAATGATATGACCGTTGGATTTTTTTTGTGAAATAAAATAGAGCATGGCGTTTAGAGTTTGGTAGAGAACCGAACCGAACATTTTTGAAAGCAACTCACACTTCAAAATAAAAAATCAGGGCATCAGAGTAGTTGAACGTTCATTCAAACCATTCAAAAACTCGAAAAACCGGAAACTCAAAAAAAGTTAGTATTATATATGTAAGTTTGTTGCCGTAATATTCACAAACTTAGCCACCATAATAACTACTTTTGCCAGATCTCTTCTACCGTCTCGACACTTTTTGTGTCTTTATCAAATTATTGGAATCATTCTAATTCCACCATCGAAGTTTCAAGCCAAACATTTGAAACTTACAAATCAACAATTAAGATGGAAGAAATAAAAGTTAAATTCTGTTTAACTTCAGAAATTCGGGAAAAACAAACTATTGTTAACGTGAAAACTATTCAAATTTTGAAACACAAAAACATGTTGAATTGGCTAAGCTGTCCATAATCAAGGGAGCTGTGAAGAGCCTTAGTACAAGAGGAAAATTCAGAGATATTAACAATTACACCAACATTTTACTTCAAAAATATGCACAAACATATACAAATAATTTGTAGGACTTGTGAAACATGTATTAAAAATAAAACAAGATTCGGTAACTTCAAAGCTCCGTTATCGCAGTTAGGTCCAGCATCAGTACCATTAGAGATAGTATCACTAGATACAATAGGAGGTTTCTCGGGAAACAGATCCTCGAAAAAGTATTTACATTTGATGGTAGATTAATTAACAAGATATGCATTTATTTTTACGTCAAAAACACAGTCAGCAAAAGATTTTATAAGTCTTGTAAAGTCAACTGAGAATAAAGGCAACATTAAGACGATTTTTGCTGATCAATACCTAGGAATCAATTCTTCGGAATTTAAAAATATTTGAAGAACAAAAATATAAATCTAATTTTCAAAGCAATAGACTGTGCATTTTCTAATGGACAGAGTGAGCGAACAAATCAAACTTTAGTAAATAGAATTCGTTGTAAAATGTATGAGAATAAGAATAGACCCTGGTCAGTAATTGCTGATCAGTGTGTTTTTGAATATAACAACACCATACATTCTTCAACGGGTTTCTCTCTGAATTATTTATTAACAGGTGTAGATAACTCAACTATCCCAATGGAATTAAATAAAAAATACTCTCGAAAATTTAAATTTCAATAGATCTGTAGCAATACAAAATGCAATTAGTTCACATATCATAAACAAACAGTATTATGATAAACGTACTAAAGAAATTGATTACAAAGAAAATGATTTTGTTTTTATTCAAACTGGTAACAAACTGAATAGAAACAAATTAGATCCAGTTCGAATGGCTCCTTTCAAGATAAAAAAAAGATATCTAATTCCATTTACGAGATAGATTCTGGCCAAAAAAAGAAAGACTTGAGCATTTTTCATAAGAGTAAAATAATTCCTTATTCTGATTAAGCCTCTCGGGGATATATTTACATATTTACATCTAGTATTAAGGATCTTAATTTTCAATATTAATTATTATTATTATTATTATTATTATAATAATAATCAATATTAATATTTTATTATGTTATACTAATTTTCAATCGTATGTAAATTGTTCAATAAGAAGTATCAAAGATTTCGAAGCCGACATAATTGTTGATTTAGGTATGTTAGTTAATATTATTCTTATTGTTATGTTTTTGTTAATAATGTTTTTATTTGTTAATTTAATTATAAAATAGTTCTTTACTGCATCAACATGTGTCTTTATTAAATTATTGGAATCATTCTTATTCCACCATCGAAGTTTCAAGCCAAACATTTGAAACTTACATACATATGTATATATTAATATTATACACTGTATCTACAGTAAAACCCGAATAAGTGCCACTCTTTGAAGTGCTTGACCCGCTTAGATACTTCTTATTTTTGACGAACAAAATTCTCAGAATTAGCTTAATTGTATTTTATTTTTATTGAAATTTACCTGGACAAAATTATGTTAAGTGCAGATTTTAAATCAACTGCAAAAGACAGACACTTTTCTTTTACCGCTTCCTTCGGGTTCATGCCTTAAAATTCAAAAATTAGAACTAAAATGGCGTTCGCAATTTTTGTATACAACATTATTTGATTACAGAAATATGTGGCTATGTGCACATAAGCGAGCCTTTTTATTATTGTAGATTTCAACAACAAGAAAGTTGAAAAATCTCTAGAGTAAGAATTCCAAGGTTTAAAACGCTAAATTCGAGTTGATAAAAAGAATAAGGTGACTCATAAATTGCTAAAAGTAATGTGTTCCTAATAGAAAACTTGCAAAGTTAACCCTCCACATTCAAGCCGTGTAAATATCATTTTATGGAGGCTATTGAGAAAAATATTCTTTGGAAGAATTTCAAAAATGCCCACTATTTTTGTTTACTTATTTGTAAGCTCAAATTTAACACATTCAAATAAGAGCTTAGGTTCCCCAGAAATTGAACTTGATGAAAACAAATTTCAAAGAGTTTTGACATTATTCACTTTTCCATTATTCGAAGAAGGGACAAATTCTATGGGAAATTTTATTCACGATATGCCTCAATAATTTTCCCTTATTAGTTGAAATTATTTTTAATAACTTGTATATTTTTGTAATGTCGGAACTTTCCTTTTGTATTTGTGTTTTTGAAAGGATTTCATTTCTTTATGCAATGTTTTTGTATGTGACTAATTGTGTTCCCTCTCAATCTGTACCGCTTGTAAGTGCTTATTTTAATTGGTACCAATGATGAAAGAAAATTGGTATATACAATTTCCTTCAAACAGAAATTTTGTTTTAAACCAACTTTTGTCCGAAATTGATTCGTCACTCTGTTACGGGTTTTGAGATTTTTGAAGTTCCTTATTTCGGGAACCAATTGTGCTAAGATTTCAAATTTGGTGAAAAGCATTTCCTCGAATAACTAAGTAAATATTACGAATTTGGAGTTGAAGTTTTTGATTTAATGGATTCTAAAGTTGGAGGACGAACATTGAATGATTTTATTCCTGTAAAAAACAGTATATAGCCTTAATATTAATCTGTTAACTTTGAAAAAACTTTTATACTCATTTTCTCTACTTATTTGCATAAACTTTTTAGAAAATCGAAAAACCTTGGAAGTAGTTTCCTTGAAGGCACTAATATGGTAGCAATTTTTAAAGAGTAACATTTTGTAACTATCCTTAGACAAAATCTAAAAAAAAAGATAAACAAAAATCCAGTGGAATTCAACAGTTTGACTTATTCTGGTCATTGATGCTATGTATACGGTATCAAATAGCTACTTAAAAATCTTACAATCTGTCCAAATGTCAAATTAAGAAATTAAAAAAAAAAGAACAAATCTGTTTCGTTTACGCATTTTTTCATGATCTACACTTTAAACCTGGAAACAATACAATACCATGATAATGATGATGATCATGATCATGATAATGATGGTTCACCGCACGTTCGTTTATATCAGCAAAAAAAAAACAAAACTACAAAACTACAAAACTACCGCAAACTTGATTGTTATCGTATTAAAATACTTAATTCACAGTAGCTACTCTCGTATATCATTCTTGTCTACGCATTTAGCTTCTGTATTTGTTTCTTTTGCTCTTGTCTAAGTATCTATTAAAACTCTAGAGCAAGCAAAATAAAGTGGTTATTCCCTTGCATTAAGAAGTTTATTTATTATTCAATAACATCCTTTGCCAAACAACCTTGCAATGGTATACATAGTTAGTTTAGTTACTGTCATTGTACCACAGAGAATCACAGCACGCATTTCTTTGCTTTTGCTTTGCTTTAATGCTTTGAAATGAAATACTTAAGTCATTTAAAAGCCACTATACTTATAATAGATGCTTCGCATATAAATTAATTGCATATACTTTGTACATATGTAGCTCCTTTTGTATCTGTTTGGACGTTTTATAGTTTCGAAAGAGAATTTGAAAATACAAAATAAACAACAAAATCAATGAGTTGTTGTTGTTTTGGATAGTTTAGGGAATTTAAGGTTGGAATACTAATTGCAACTTTCTTAACACATAAGATCAATTCCTGCGTATGCCCTTGCCCACAATATGATTTGATTTTTCTCTGGAAATCGCAAACATTTCGGTTTATTCAATTTTGTGCTAGCAAAGGTTTATTGGTTTCAAACTAATGGCATAGTCAAAGGTAGAGTTCAGAACTGTTACCATCAACGAATCTTATTTATAATTGTAAGTCTTCAACTGCTTTTAATCTTTACAAGGACCTGCCATTACTTTGATTCGAAATCCATGCCAGAGATTTTTATGGAGTTACTAAGTTCAAATTAACAAAGAACTAAATTGTCCGTCATCTGTTGGGTATGTCAAATGAAATAGCTTCTGTTCCTGAACGTCATGACGTGTCGGCGAAAAAATTTCGCAACATTATTTTTCCTATAAAATTTCATCATGCTTGTTTACACTATGAGAAAATGATGTATCTTCCGCATTTCATCGTAATTCAAAACCATATCAAATGTATAAAGACTCTTCTCATCTTAGGAGAAACTTAATTAGGATGAGTTACGTCCGAATCTAAATCTATTTTCACAAACATGTTTATTGTCATAGTTTTGTAACAGATCCGACATTAAACATACAAAACTTAATCCACCTTTCATGAATAAGAACCACTCTTAAAATCAATATACATAAGTGTGCTTAGCTAATTGAATATCTGTCTAGCACATTCAAATGTGTTCTCAACCAGCAGCTCCGGAAAGTAATCACACTAATCCCATTCACTCACATCCGGCTTAAGCCATCACATCAATCATATTGCTTACATCTGTCAGCGTATTATCTCTCATTAACGTCCGGAAGGAAGAACTACATATACCATATATAGCTATAGGAGTATATATATACCTATAATATATTTTAAGATTTTCTTTTGTAAGCTGGTCATACACAGTCAAAATATTTTGCCAAGTCAATAAATTTAAATTCCATAATTGCATGAGAAGATTTACTGATGAAAAATTTGCCACGCAAAGTGAAGAGAGGGCGAGAGGGAGGTAGGGCAGCAGCGTAGCAGTAGCAGTAGCAGTAAAGCCAGCATTTTAGATATTTTTCGCAAACTTTATTATAAATTCTCTTCACGAATGATATAACGATGATTATCTGTTGAGTATCTGAGAATTAAATGTGTAGAGTTTGTGGGGAGTTGGGGAAAAGAGAAGAAAAGACCGAAGCTAAAACTTAATATGTGAAAAAAGAAATCAATAAGCACCATAAAATAACTATAAATCATAATTAAGTGTAATTTACTCTCCGAACAAAACTATAACAAATGAATCTAACGATTTTTTTTTACGGCCTTTAATGGCAACGTTATGCGAACGTGAGACTTTTCCACTATAAGAAGACTCTTTATACAGGAAAAATTGGCAAACAATTTATAATCTCCTGCTGCTTCTTCTTCCATTTTCTATAAACCTATATATACGACTTTGTGACAGACTTCTCTCTTTCTTTACCCTGCAAAAATTGTTGCGCATATTTTGATGGGGTGCGTAACTATGAGCTGATATTTGTAGGAAAAATATGGGCTTATGTATACGTACTCGTCTTGTACTCGTAGTCGTTGTCGTCGTTTCTCGGTAATTGGCCTGAGTCCAATTTTCCAAAGCCAATCCTGGGAATATACTTGTCATACGCACTACCATGCCATATTGCCGAACGAAGAAAAAGACACAAGAAAAGCAGAAGAAGAAGAAGAAGTCACCACCTGACATACATCACCGCACCACCACCGAGCGACTCTAATCAACCGACCAACCAGGTTGTGTGCGAACACTCTGTCCATCGTGATTTATAGTGCAAATCTATGCCCATCATATGATGCGATGATGATAAATTCAAAGAAGAATCCCATATAGGGCATTCAGCCATGCATCGTCCCAAACTAAACGTACCTAACCTATCTATGGAGTATTGTGGCAGAAGAGGAATAGATTGGAATACATTTATGGTTCGGTATTTTGTTGTTGTTTCGGATTGATGACCATCCGACAACGATGGTCATAGATACCCCCGATACCCAACAATACCTATCTTTTATACTGTCGCTAATCATAATCAGTCGAGATCTTGAGAAGCTTGAGACACTCTCCCATGATGAACGATGCTGTTGATTATTATTAAATCGCACACCACATCCTTTAATGGAGAAATCTATTTTCCCATAGAATCAACTATAATAGCGGCACACAGTAGCAACTAGCTCAGCTCAGCTCAAACAAACAAAAAATTGTTTAAATCTTCACATATCGCTGCGCTGCTGTGGAGCGTTGTAGTTTAGTTGGATTGGATAGGAGCATTTATAGCATTATAGGAATTGATTATAAAACTCGTTTGCTCCTGGATTTGTGTTGTGTTGTGATGTGTTGTTTTTCCGAAACAAATAAAAGTGTACAAACATTTTTCCAAAGGTTTTTCTTGCAATTCCAACAACGGCCGGCGACGAGAAGAATATTAAAACAGCCATACTGGGCTGGGGTGGTGTTGCAAAAAAAAAAAAAAAAAATCAAGTCGGCATCGGCATTGGCACTGCCTATGGACTCTAAACGACAACAACACAGAAGACACATCTAAACAAAAATGCACAGACCTGAGAGTATCTGTACACAATATTATGATATGACCATATTCCATAACGAAAGAGAAAAGATTTTGCGGTGTGGTACCCGCCGCCATCTCGTAGCCAGGAAGGGAAACCCATTTCTGTCCACCATATACTATACATAAGTTGGAGTTAGCCAGTTAGCTAGCTAGCTAGCTAGCTAGCCAAGCCAACTACTAGCTAACTAGTCATTGCCAGAGTCCTGTTTGGTGCGTAAAGTAAGGAGCTATTCATTGCGTATATATATGTTTAATTTATATATATACTATATACGCAACGGTGCAATTGTAATTACAAAGTTCAAGTATACTCGCACGGTTACATGGTTAAAAGAAAACAAACACGCACCGCTGGCTGTTGCTGCTTCTCCTGGTGTGCTGTTTGTGGTGCTTTTGCTGGTGCTGCTGCTTGTGCTGGTGCTGGATGATGAAACGGGTAAGACAAACAGAGTGGGGACACCAGAGGAACAAGAGATCTAGGCGTCTATGATGGGACTGGATCTTATTGAAATGCAAGCAACGACATTGGTCGTTTCCAGAATTACTAATTGAATCGACGCGTTCTTGTGTCGTCGACAATTATTTACATGTTGGGGTAATGTGAGTTTTATTTTTCTTTTTGTTATTGTTTTTCTTTATTTTGATTTTATTATTATTATTATTATTTTTCATCTCTTTGCTTTGTTTTTTTTTTTTTTCTTATTTACAGAAACCTACGTTTTATTATGAAATACCTTCCCTTGTGTAATTTTTCCATAGAAATGTTGACAGATTATATTAGAATGGATAAAAGAAGAAAAAGAAGAAGAAAAACAAGAATTATTTTGTATAATAAAAGTGTTGTTTTTAGGATAAATAAATTGGTTAGAGAAAAATTGTAGAAAACCTACAAATAATATGTGAAATTCTAAAAGACTCCGCAATTCAATAAAAAGTTGTACAAAATTGTGCTATACACTTTGGGCACTAACAAATTTAGTCTGTTCAAATGACCACCGCCCGATTTGGTATACAGTACTGTGCAAAACTTTTTCAACTATCACCGCCTATCAAGAAAATGAACATTCGTATAAATAAAAGTTGTTCGAATCAAATTATTTTTATTGGTTTAGTTTAGACTTTTGTATGTGTCACCTTACTTATCATAATCTTAAAGCACTGATCCACAGGCAAATTCTACAAATGCATTGCTTTTACAAAAACAATAATGATTCCAGCTGTGCAAAACATTTGCAACTAGTGGCCATTTCTCTTTTCGTCTCATTTTGACAACGGTTAATCTGATTTATTTTGAGGTTGGTAAGTTTATACGTGTAGCTTGATTTGTTGAGTTAGTTTAAGTCGGGACTTTGACGATAAAAAAGTTTTTTAAGATAAATTCTTTCTAAATTGAAAAAAAAAAGATTTTGTTTTAAAAATGGCGGGAAACAAATATTCATTGGATATAAAATCCAGAATTTTGGGTGGTTTCAAAAAAGGAGCATCACAAAAAGAAATTTCAAAGAAATCTTCCATTCACAAATCAACTATTTGTAGAATCATCAAAAGTGGAAGGGTGTTATGCCATAATAGAGGAGGAAGGCCTCTAAGCACCACAGCAAAAGATGATTGAAAAATAACAAATTTCTTCCGAAGAAACCCCACGTCATCATCCAGGGAAGCAAAAACTGAACTTAGGTTACCCATTGACCAATCAACTATCAGACGCCGCGCACTGCAGGCCACATTGCGTGGTTTTAAGATAACAAAAGAGCCTTTTATTTAAAAAAAAATTGAAAGCTCGTTTGGATTTTGCAAAAACTCATCTGAATTGGAGTCCCTAAAAATGGGAAATGGTCTAGTTTTCTGACGAATCAAAGTTCAATATGCACGGATCGGGTGGAAAACAACATATCAGGAGGACAAGAGGTGAGAGGCTAAATCCAAAATACACTAAAGGGACGGTCAAACATGGAGGTGGTTCAATTTTGGTCTTAGGCTGCTTCTCTGGCCAAGGAATAGGGCCAATTCGACAAGTACAATTAAGTCTGAAGACTATGTAGACATCCTTTGTAACACCCTGCTGCCTTAAGCCCATTGAGAAATAGACGTTCCAACACGACAATGATCCCAAACACAAGTCGAAGTTGGCCACAAAGTGGATTACAGAAAAAAAGATTGAGGTTTTACCATGGCCAGCCCAATCCCCATACCTAAACCCAACAGAGAAATTGTGAAGAGAAGAATTAGGAGCAACATATTTAAGCACAAAAATGTCCTATTCGCTGAAATTCAGAGGCAGTGGAATGACATTTTTAAAAACGGTTATTAATAACCTTTTAGCTTCGATGCCCAGAAGATATACAGCCGTTATAAAAAATAAAGATTATAAATATAAACATTTCCTTGCCTTGAAGTAAAAAAAAACAGTTTGAAATTTAGTTGTGAAAATCTAAGTTGCAAATGTTTTGCACAGCAATTTTACCAACTATTAAAGTATTTAGTTATTTATTTTTTGTTTAAGTGAAGTGAATTTTTCCAACAATTAAACGTTATATCAAAAAAGTTTAGAAAACTAAAGAAAGAATTTTGTTGTTTGATTTTCTAAACAATTTTTTTTTAATGGAAAATGTTGGAGGTTCTAGTTGCAAATGTTTTGCACAGTACTGTATATTTTTAGATGTCTTACGACTCTTTTTAAATTAATTTGGTACTCCAAAACATCTTACTCTAAGTCCTTGTATACCTTAAATTTAAAAAATAATAATTGAAAAAGGTTGGTGATAGGATTTTAAGAACGTAAAAATCCCAAAATTCAGCTCTGTCGGAATTTTTTCAAAGTGAATGACCGATTTGAATTTTGAACATACCAAAATTTCCAAACATAAAATAACTCGGCCCGAAAATAAATGTTAAAATCTCTGTGGCTGTCGAAGCTGTATGAGCGTTTACTTGGCTCTGCTGAAACCAACAACGCTTAAAACCCTCAATTAATCACCCATTTCTTGAGGGGATTCGGTCATCAAACGTTTGGCTCAACAAAGTGATCTTTCCATTTTGTTATAGTCTCATAAGGATTTTGATCATTGCAAAAACGACAATCCTGCTTGTTACATACCCGTTAAGCCAGAAATAAGTCTCATCGCTGAAGGTGATTTGATGATACAAATCCAGTATAACCTCTTGAACGGATTATGAATTTGGAAAATAAATGTCTCTGATTTAGTCTACATAAAACACCCCTTATTTCATGTTTATGGTCTGTGCCCCAAATGTTGAATTCAAAATAATTCGCTTTTTTGTCAAATAAGAAGCAATGCATATCACATGTTTAAGATTCACATCAAGGATTTTGGTCAAACCGGGGCAGCGAACTTTCTTGCCGCTTGGTATAACCTTGACTGATTCGTAAAATTCTTTATCTGTCACAAAAGTCAAATTTGTATGATTTTTGTCGTTTAAAAAATATAGGAATAATAATTGGTTTAAATTTTATTTTATTGATCAAATTGATCAAATTGATTGATATTGATCAAACTGTCACAATTGTCAAATGTCAAAAATTAAAGATTTGCCTTTTTTCACCATCGAAAGAGATTTCCGTAAAAACTTGAACTATTATTTAAGCTATGAGTTTTGTGAAGACAATCGTGAAACAATAGCATTTTTTACTATTCACAACACAAATCCTGTTTCTCATTGGCGGTAGGTACATTATGATTTCTCCCCTTTTTTATTTATAACCTCTAAAAATATTTGTACAAAACACCAATTCAAACATTCCTCCTTTTTTCCAACATTTCTAACACTATTAAAATGCCAATACCTGCAATATAACAAAATAATGGTGCAGGTGTTGCTATTGAAACGACAATTCAATGTTGGATAAATCAAAGAAACAGTGACAAGTTTGAATACAAATTCAGAACAAGACAAAAAATAACACTTGTTTCACATTATGCAGCACCGAAAGACTCATGAAGCCCCATTAGAAGCCCCCCCAACAAAAAAAGGTCCACTTTTGTTGCATTCATTTTGGTTAGATCAAAGATCCCATCATGAAAGTGTATACCACTCTTTCTCTGTCACATACCAAAGTTCTTCTTTGAAAAAGACCAAAATGGGTCCGCGGCAATTAGTATTCCCCGAATAGTAGAATTCCCGAAATGCCTTTAATCCATCATCAAACCGGGATCGGTACACAAAGTTGTTTTATTTCAATGACAACAATCATCTTGTCACTGGACTTTGTATATTTATTGTACTTTGTGTCCTGTTTCATTTGGAAATACTTTTCTCTTCAAAAAGATGTCGACAACAGACCGCCTACATTTAAAGGTCCCAAAAAATTATTCAAGAAGAAGAAGAAACAAAAAAAAAACAAATAAAGAATCTCCAACCTTTTGCTCTGGCTGCCGGGAACACACCAAAAAGGTGTCTTAAAACACCTCGGCTGTGAATACGAAATTAAATTTCACTGTTTTTCGTCGTGATCGTCGTCGTCGTCGGCCTTCCATAGTCAGTCTCCATTTTCCTGATTTCGGTGACTTTTGAAAAGACTTGAATTCAGACCAAGACCAAGACCAAGACGAATGAAGAAGACCTCAGGTATGACCAACAAATTTTCAATTCGAAATTCTTCTTTTATTTCCATTAATTAAAAATTCTTTTGGTGCAATCATCACATGAATATCCACGCACTTATGTAGGTACCTAAGGATAGCTATGGCGATGGCAATGACGACAAAACCAAAAAGACTTACGCATTTTAAAATCATTTGTATGTTCCACTCTTGGAGCTCGGAGCTCGGACCAGGCCATCTCTTAGTGCTGGGTTAACTTAAAATTCTCTTGTTGTACCACAAAATGCATTAATTTAACGATTGTTTTCTCTTGGTCGAGAATATTTTGGTACGGGAGAGAGAGAGAGAGAGAGTGAGAGCGGGAGTCATTGTCAAATTAACCCAAACAAGAGATTCTACTTCATGGGATTTGTTCCAGCATTGGGTCGTCCCGACACCGTTCTTCCATTCGTCTGTTTGGCTGGCTCAAGTCCAAGAGGCAAGTGAATTCTATAGAACGACAACGATGAATACGACGGCTATTGCAAAACGAAAACGTTCGTTGGCTTTCAAAATGGGAATGTGGAATCTCTGGGATGTCGTCGTCGTTACCATCGCATCGTACATTACCACATATAGCCCAAGAAGAAGCAGAAGAAAACCTATGGAGTGATGTTGGTCGTAACTTTCAAATGGACAACGACTACGACTGCAACTATACGACGACGGACGGACGTGAAGATCATTGCTTGCAGCCGCGTTGAGCTCATAAAAGGTATTTTGTGTTTTTGCGAGAAAAAGAGAATCCCGCATTGGCCATGGAATGCCCGGTCGTCCGACACACAGTCGGTTGGTTGGACGATTTGCTTTTGGTTCGGCATGAGACGAAGCCATTCAGGTTCTTGGCATATTTTAAACACGGAATCGTTTGCTCTCTAGAGCAAAAACAAAAAAAAAAAAACAGAAAAAAGCCAAGAATTTTCTTTTAAGTTTCTCAGTCGCTATATTGGATTTGGCTTTGACTCTTAAAGGCTATATAACATCGAGAAGCACTCAAGGAACGTCGAAAAAGCACGCAGAGACGTCAGGGCACAAGGGAATTATTTTTCCTTGGGATGCTTCATTAAATGTACCTACAACTGCAACGTTATAATAAAATGTTGGTTTGATTTGGTTTGCTTGTGTGGTGAAGATACCCCAAGGGGAAAGCCACCAACAAGGAGCCAACTCCAAAAGGTGTTGGGCTTAATATGATTTTGACGCCTTCGAGAACGGTGAGGCTTTACACTAGCCAGATACACAAGTGCAAATGGTGGGATCTTATTTTTGTTAGGAAATGTTGATGCAAGGTTTTTATCGGAAAGTTTTATGATTATAATGATGGAGTAGTAGGAAGGCCTAATAATAATAATTATTTTTTATGTTCAATTAGTTATTGATTAAAGTTAAAATTTAATTAACTATTTCATTTATGAGAGTAGTAATGAGTAGTCAACTGATATGCTCAATTATATCAAGTCAATTTTTAATGTTTTTCATAAGGGAACAAAATTATGAGAATCGAAAAAAACATTTTAAACATAGGCTTCTTAGAATGAGTAAGCTAGAGGCAAAGGCAAAAATGTGACTTAAGATACTTTGGTTAGTTTTTAATAGTTGGTTTCAAACATAAGTTGATTCTGCCTTCACTAAGTTTTCAAATTTGTTTTGAGAAACTTCTTAAGTTGGTTTAAGAGTGCTCTTCTTTTGGTTGGGGTAAACTATCTTAAGTCAGTTTTATATGATTTACATTTTCAGTCATTTTTTCAATTCTATTGAACACAGCATTTTATGTAGATTTAAGGTATTTTAACTTCTAGCAGCAAGTCATTTTGGTGATGGCAAAAAGTTTTGTTTAAAAAAGCGATTATCTTGCGTCGACTTAAGATATTTTACCTTTGTGAAAGAGATATTCTTTCAAATTATTGTCTGATGTGAAAAATTCCTACTTTTTACAAGTCAATTTTGATTACCTATACTAGCTTTCTAGGTCCAAATGAATTGTGATTTATTATTGGATATTGAAGACTTTCATAGTTCTGCAAATGAAAGTAATCAAATTGCGTCATAACGTATAAAATAAATAAATTGGGTGGCGCAACAGTCCGTTGAGAACTAGGGCCTAGTGACTTACAACTCTCAACCATTCCCGTGTGCTAGTACTGTTGTCAGGGATGGAGGGGACCTACAGTTTTATGCCGAATCCGAACGGCTAATTTGAGAAAGTACTTTTCATGACAAAAATTACTCTTGGAGGATTTGTCAATTCCTCGCAAGAGGCACTACCCGTGAAAAAAACTTTAGATGGCATAGGCAGGAATCGAACCCAAGACCTTTGGCATGACAGTCCAACGCACAGTAACCATCATGCCACGGGGTACTACGGGGTCATAACATATATGTATGTTGTCAATTAACTATAACCGTCCAATATCTTCTTCTGGACTTCTAATATCTCGTATTCAGAGCATTTGACTTTTCAGCAGACTCCAAAAACATAATAAGCCAACATTTGTCTGTGATACTCGTTGAATTATTATGAACTGCACGATACGAGGTATAAGACATCTTTTTTATTTTGTCACATCATAATGGTTTTGGAGGTATTGCAATTTTTAAAACTATGTGTACATACATTATTTTTCATAATTCGGAAGATTATGATTTATTTTCTTCGCAAAATTTATTCAGTTGCGAGAATGTTCATAGAAAAGTTAAATTTCGTTTTTAGTAAAAAATATTATTGTATTTTTGGAGCTTTATAGGAGTTGTATTAATTTCGGAGGTATTTCCTTGGAGTTACTTTTCCAAACACAAAAACTAAATATTAAAACTGTCTTTTTCAATGATGCTTGTTTTTTGTAAGAAACTCCTAATACACGTTCCGAAAGATCATTTAATTATAGGGGCCTGGATGGTATTGCAATTTTTCGAGCTATAAGGTCTTTTTCAGAGTTCTAAAGTTTTTATTTGGGTTATGAGTTTTTCTAGACAAAACTTATTGGGCTGATATATTTAACATCAACAAATGTTTGTGTTTTAAGAGGTCTTATGTTTTATTGGTTTATGGAAGGTTTTTCTGTATTCCGATGTATTTTTGTAATGTTACGAGTTATTTCAGACAAAATAAGAGGTTTCCAATAAGAGGTTTAATTTTGAATAAAAAAACGTGTATTTTCTTAAAGGATATCAATGGATGTTTATTTAATTGCTAAAAAAAGGTTTGCGGTTGCAGCTCCATACCTTTTTCACAATAATTTCACGAATTCTATCTCGGAGGTCTTAAATTGATTGTAAAGCATCATCAGCATAAACCTTTCACGGTATCCAAAGTCAAAGTTCTTAAGGTGTTGTAACAAAAGATCTCCGTGGCCAATTGCAATCAGTTCTTGAAGAATTAACACGAACAGTAATCTTGCAAAGCTTCGACTGAAAAACTGTGACTACAAAATATTGAATTTTGACAATTTCAATGCGTCTTAAGAGTTTGCATAGTTCCATTTTTAGTAATGGCATAGTTTTTACTTGCCAAGTGTCAAAAGGTGACAGTTTGAAAAGTGATAGCTGCCGAAATTGAGGGCTATTCAAAAATGAATCTTGTTTTCGCATTTTATGCCATAAGTAAAAAACTATATACATATATACAATAAATTCGCTTAACTTAGACGCAATTAATTCCCTATTCCCTATAAAATCAATTAGCTTAAATATGTCATTTAAGTGATATAGTGACAAAGGAGGTCTACAAAATGATACCCATATTTAGTTTTGAGAAAAATCATCTCAAAATGTGGTTGCGGCTTTTATTATACCTTGCAAATTTTCTGCTGAAGCTTTTACCGAACATGCAACATGCTACCTGCTCGAAAATGTAGTGTTATACTCTTTTAAAGAAGGTACCACTCAAATTCAAAATTAATGTCATCAGTTTGACACTTTATAACAATCTCAAACAATATAATTATCCTCTATAGATTTAACCATCACGCAGTCTTCTCTATCAATTTTAACAACAAAAAAAAAGTATTTCTTAAAAAGAAGTGAATATTTGTCTGGACGAATTAAAATTATAATCAAACTGACACTTAAATTGGTATTTACAACAATAATTTGTTGCCCCCTTTACTACTGTGTTTCGCCCATCAAATTCAAAAACCAAAATAAAAAAAAGAAAAGATTACGCAGAAGAAATTTTGATATCAATCATTTGTGATGATTATTCTTCTCACACGCGCCCTCTAGCGTTTTTAAGTTTCGTTATAAAACTTCTTATCTTTTTTTGTTCAAATAAAAAAAAAGACTCATGTATTTATGTGGATCTTGAAGGGAAAACAAAAATAAAAATAAATCAAAAAATATACAATGCACTAGGCAACATATGCAAGCACAAACGCACTATATAACATAACGAACGATAACCCAACGATAAATCAGTTAAATTATGCCCGTTTGGCCTCCAGACCCTAACTCTTATTCTTCTTCTTCTTCTGATGGCAATTCTGACCATCTTCTTCATGTGTTACCTTCAGTTCAATTTTTAAAACTTTTTTTTTTTTATTTTTATTTGAAGTTAAGAATAAACTACCATCACAATAAAACCTCTACGTGTATGTACCTTTAACTAACTAACCTACCAACAAACCACCATACATCTTAAAGGGCTTGCTCCTCATCATTTATTTTAAAATGTTCATTGGATTTTTGACAGATTTGCGCAGACTTTTGGCGCCTTCAGAGTAATAATTCTTATTTCTCTGGTGTAAACGAAAAAAAAGTAAAAATATAAAAAGAAACAAAAAATAACAACATACATATATTACCATCTTTTCTCTTTATCTTCATCTTCTCCCATCAGACATCAGTCAATCAGTTTGCTACTACTTCTTGCACATCATTTACTTCACGAGATAGGGAAGAACTTCACAATGCACCATTCCCTCTCATATACGCATAATGCTTCATATAACATAAGCAATGAGCACATGCTCCAGGTTTTGTCCATCTAAAGTCGTACAAAGTTGCTCTTGGATGACAGACAAACAGGTGTATTTAAGGGTTTACGGTGATTTTTGTATTACAATTGAATGAAGATGAATTAATAAGTCCAAAATCTTGAAAATAAGACCATAAAAACTTAAAACAAGATTTGTGAGTAACTCAAGTACATATGTACATTTGGACTGCAGTACTTTGCAAGTGCTCAGTACCAGGTACTTTTTAGAGTTGGTATTACTGGCATTTGACACCTGTCAAACTCAGCTGTCATTTGAAGTGTCATAATATTAGTTGAACGTAATTTCAATTTGGCGGTGTCAAATGGCCACCAAGATCATCTCTTTTGAAAGCGTTTGATTTTTTTTGTGAGGCTACGCAAAAGACCGCGTTAACGTGAATAATTACCGAACTCTAGGCGCATTAAAGGCCAACATTCAAGTTTTTGTTTAGTCATACTAAACGGCAAAGTCCAAATTTTATAATGAAATACAATTTTCATCAAAAGTGTATCGATGTGTGTGTTTTATTTACCTTGTCTTTCAAAAATGAAAAATTAATTACCCTACATTTTTAAAGTAATTTTCGCGTACTTTTAAAGAACTTTTGTCTTCTTTTAAAGCAATTTTCACGTGCTTTTGAATTTGAAGAGCTTTTTACATACTTTTCAAATCGCAGTTGGGTACTTTAGAACTAAAAGTACATACTTAAAGAAATAAGTTCCTGGAGTGATAGGTATTGGTGATTTTCAAGTATCAACACCAGCCCTTAAAATTTACAGCTCTGCCTTAAACTATGGAAATCCATAGATTTTCAGGCAAGGTTTGGTCGGAATTTTGAAAATCAAAATTGCAGAAATTCTGGATTTTGTATTTCAGAATACCACCTTTCTTTTAGCTAAATCGCTTTGGTTGTCCAGAAAAATTTCCAATTTGAATAGAAAAACATAAGAAGGCGCTGAACTCGAATTTATATTCGCAAGTTCGAAAAAACTCAATTTGGCTGTGAATCTTATTTCTGATATAATTTAAATATATGTATTTACAGAGATACGCATGAACTTGTCGCCTTTATATAGAACAGAAGTAATGAATTCTTTGAGTAAAAACTTATGAAAATTTCTTCGGTTGATCTAAAATTTTTTCCTAAAATTTTGTAAGATTAAAAGATTATATAAGACTTCATCGATACAAATTATAAACTCTACAACATGCATACATAATTTTATCTCCCTTCCAATCCCCCTCACTGCCTCACTTTTCTGTTTTTAACTATCACACAGTTCTGAGACTTCAAAATGAGTCGCACCAAAAGAGTCCAATCTGAACGCCACTTTTGAAAAATATTCTGTCAAGGGACTTTTCAGAAAGCTCTAGAACTTTAAATTCTTTTCAAGTTCTTTAAATTATTTTTGTATTTTAAAGTTCATATAAAAAAATTGAACTGACGGACTAAAATTTAGGAACGTATAGAAATTCAGAGTAAAGTAACGGATCTTATAATAGTTCCAATTTGTGTGACAGCTGTCAGTTTTCAAAAACTATATTCTTCGTTAAGTTAGGTTTGTTTAGTTAAAAATTTAAAAGCAATTTTTTTTAGTTTAATTCTTCGTTGAGTTAGGTTTGTTTAGTTAAAAATTTAAAAGCAATTTTTTTTTAATGTTTAGTACAGCGATTTGATTATTATTGTTTGTATGAGTTTGAGTGACAAACCTTTGAAATCCGGGATGTTCTGAGTAAACTACGACACCTGGAACGTTTTTGGTAAAATTAAACCTTTTTAGTACGATAACACTACTCTACCATAATCCAGAAAAGAATCAGGTGTGAAACGTCAAAAAACATGATGAAATAAAAAGAACATGAAAAACATCGCACGTATACTTTTAGAACGGAAACCCAATGTGTGCAATTTAAATGGAAAATAATAATAATTATAAATTCAATATAATTTATACTTATGTACGGTACATTCTCCTTTGCTTGCAGGAAATAATGATTATTTTATAACATACACTTTAAATATTTTACGACCAAAAACTACCATTTAAAAGTCGTCCTCTTCTATATTAGCATATGAACATTTAAACATATTGGACATGCGCCATTTTTAAAAATCAAAGTCAGGTGTTGATGGGTAAATGGTGTCATAAAAATAGTAATTACATTGTTTTAAATACATATGTAGATATGTTTGTACCTAAATTATAATGTTAAGCTTTTTAGTTTCGTTTTGCTTTTTTATTTTATGATCAGACATTAGCCGTCACAGAATATTGATGACTTCTTTTTTAACGATTTTTAAATGTTCTGGTTTTGATTAGGTATAGTTTCTTTAAAAAAAAAATTCCTATTCTTGTTTGGATTTAATTGGTTTTTGATATAGAAAGCTATACAATTTTTCGAATTAATTTTATGTTTATTATTTTATTTTTGTTTTGTCTAAATGTTTTAACAATGATCGTCGCGGTCGGTGGCAAGATGTCTTTAAAAGAACAAGCAGAAGCATTGCCCTCGATGTTTTTTTTCTTAATTGACGTTAAAGGCATAGCTAAGTTGTCGTTAATGGCTAAGTAGTGTGTAGGTGCTTGCTTTTTGGCTTTCACTACCATTTTTTAAACTTTCGAAAGGTTAAGTTTGATTTAGACCATTCAAAACTGGAACAACATATCTAAATTAAGGCTTGTTTTATGAACGCAGTTTCCACTTGTCAAATTCTACTTCAACTTCATCATTCATCTTATAGTCCGGGAGCTAGCAACGTTTGGAAAACAAGAATTTTAGGTCGGCCAATTTTTTGATATGTTGTCTTACTTGCTTTTACGGTTAGAGTCTGGGCAGTCTGGCTGGCGGTAGTGGTTGCGTTTAGGGGGGAGGGGCAATTTAAAAAAATTATTACTTAAAATGGGGAAAAAATAGTTAAAAAATAACGGTAATACTTACAATTAAGTATTATACCTTTTTTAAAGCCAACACTTTTGTCTATTAGCCTGTTTTTAAATCAAGTCAAAACTATGCATAGTTTTTGAAAAAAATTGTTTTAAACTCAAAATTTGGTAAAAAAAAAGTTAAAAATATGGTTTAAAGTGTAATTTTTCAAAACCTTAAGATTATTTATTATTTTTTTTTCTAGAATTCATTGCTCTTATTTGTTTGTGATCAAAAACTGAAAACTAGATGATTTTATTTCTACTAGTTCTCGAGAAAATTGAAGATTACTAAAAATCGAATATGGATTAGGATATACCTAGGCTAAATTAATTTTTCAATTTTCTCAAAAACTAAAAGACATAAAATCATCTAGTTTTCAGTTTTTGAATAATAATTAATAAGAGCAACAAATTATTTAAAAAAAAACATATTTATAAACAAATGGTTTTGAAATACCTATTGAAGTTGAAATTTTTTTTTCAACTTTTTTTTACTTAAATTTTGAGTTTAAAATTATGTTTTTCAAAAACTGTGCATAGATTTGACTTGATTTAAAAAGTGGCTAATAGAACAGAATGTTGGCTTGAAAACAACGTATAAAACTTAACTGTAAGTATTACCGTTATTTTGTAACTATTTTTTTTCCATTTTAAGTAATAATTTTCTTAAATTGCCCCTCCCGCCTAAACGCATAGTAAAAAATGCTGATTTTTAACTGTTCTATACAAATCCGTCATTAAACTTTGTCGCCTAAGTTATCGTACTCTCCCCAAACTTTTTTTACTCAATTAATTTTTTGTTCAAAAAATTAAAAAAATCGCCTATGACACATAATAAACAATCATAAAAATGTCTGGCAATAATAAATGCACATATAGGAGACCTATTTAAAGGTGGAAAATTGGAAATTAAGCTTTAAAAAAATCTTTTAAAATTCAAAATTATCACCTGTACAGGTAGGTTGTGCACTAACAAACGGAACCGCTACCGCCAGCCAGACTCTAACCGAAAAAGCAAGTAAGACAACATATCAAAAAATTGACTGACCTAAAATTCTCGCTCGAAAACGTTAAAAAAGTTTAAAAAAAATTTCAACTTCAATATTTCAAAACCATTTGTTTAGGTTAGGTTAGGTAATAAGGGGTGTGCACAGCATGAAGCTGTTGCGTACACGGGGGCCTGCTGGTCCATTGTGATCCCCTGTAAAAGTAAAAGTAAGCATCGATGCTCCTCAATCATTGCCGATTAGCGTAGACTGGCTCGTTAACGAACCAGCCTGTGCTATCTATAAATTTCCTCATGTTTGCCATAGAGACCTGTGCTAGATCATCCAGTTCTTCAACAAACCTGTTTCCGAAATGACGGAGTCGGCTGGTTTGGAGGTTCGGACAGTCACAGAGCAGGTGTTTAATGGTTTCTATTTCCTCCTCATCCTGACAGCTCCTACAGAAATCGGGTGCAAATGCCCCTATCCTATTAGCCATTACGCCAATGGCGCAATGACCTGTTAGTACACCTATCAAGATTTTAATGTTCTTTTTACTCAGCGATAGAATGTACCGAGTTTCCTTTTCATTTATGTTAGGCCATAAACTTCTAGAGATTACGCAATCGTCTCTGGATTTCCAGGAGTTATTGATTTTCTCTTTTAGTTTAAGGTCTATCTTCCTTTTGAGTACCCCAATCGGGACGAGTGGTCCCCTACCCGAATGGTCGCTACTAATTATATCTGCTTCTGACCCTTTCCTGGCTAGTTCATCTGCTTTATCATTACCTTCTATATCGCTATGTCCAGGAACCCAACACAGCTTTACCTGGTTAGTGTGGCAACCATTTGTTTATAAATATGTTTTTTTTTAAATAATTTGTTGCTCTTATTAATTATTAATCAAAAACTGAAAACTAGATGATTTTATGTCTTTTAGTTTTTGAGAAAATTGAAAAATTAATTTAGCCTAGGTATATCCTAATCCATATTCGATTTTTAGTAATCTTCAATTTTCTCGAGAACTAGTAGACATAAAATCATCTAGTTTTCAGTTTTTGATCACAAACAAATAAGAGCAATGAATTCTAGAAAAAAAAATAATAAATAATCTTAAGGTTTTGAAAAATTACACTTTAAACCATATTTTTAACTTTTTTTTTACCAAATTTTGAGTTTAAAACAATTTTTTTAAAAAACTATGCATAGTTTTGACTTGATTTAAAAACAGGCTAATAGACAAAAGTATTGGCTTTAAAAAAAGGTATAATACTTAATTGTAAGTATTACCGTTATTTTTTAACTATTTTTTCCCCATTTTAAGTAATAATTTTTTTAAATTGCCCCTCCCCCCTAAACGCAACCACTACCGCCAGCCAGACTGCCCAGACTCTAACCGTAAAAGCAAGTAAGACAACATATCAAAAAATTGGCCGACCTAAAATTCTCGCTCGAAAACGTTGCGAGCTCCTATACTATTATCTTTGTCTTAAGTCTCAACTAATGAGCTTTTTGTATAGACGTCTTGGATCAAAGACCAATAAACTGACCGGTTTTAAGACGAGATGAAACAACAATAATTAGTTTCGCTAAAATTAGGGTAAAGGTGAAAAAGGTCTAATTCTTCTTTATTTCTATCGTTTCTATTTTTAATTTATTTTAATCTTAATATTCCCAAACCAAATGAACTTATCAAAAGTCATTAATTTTAAAACACGATATTTTTCTGTCAACAGCCATCAGGTGTACATATTTTTGTATTTCTCCATTCTGTCATTAATTTTTAAATTTTTTCTTTTTTTTTTGCCAACAGTGGTTGTCGTCAGCGTCAAATTGTGTGTTGCTTTTGCACTCACTTTATATATATTTTTAAGTGTTAACATACACAAATCGCTTAAGTTGCGGATAAGAAGAAAAACTTGTGCACCTCTATTATAGCTCTAGGCTAATGGGTTCAAACTCATTAGCGTAAAATTAAAAAAAAAAAAAAGGAAAAATACAGCAATGTACGTATTCTGGTTGAATGAATTTTTTCTTGTTTAGTTATTGGTATTAAATTTGTATGAGTTTGATAATTACCAATCTAGGGTATTAATAATAATAATTATTATTGTACATAACATGAGCGAAACATTTTAGTTTCAGCAGCAGCAGTAGCGGTAAAAGCTGAGAGTTGGGTATTTCGTTGTACTCTTAACGACTCGATCAATATGGTCATGTGGGTTTTATAATTGGAAAACTATTAAGAGCTAATAATTTTAGAGCCTGAAAATTTTAAAGCTAAGTTGTTAATTAATAAAATTTGGGTGATTGGTCAAACCCAACCTCTGTGTTTTAAATAGTTTTTGAGTTTAACATCAGTTATGCCGGATGTTTCAAATTAAATAGAAGTTTTATCTTTATCCGAAGTTATATGGGCTCAAAAGTCTGTTAATAACACACTTAGATAATCCTAAAATCAGAAATTCCTAAATCGCTCGAATCATAAATTGCTGCAGAGTCCTTCGTAATATCCTTTTTATCTCTCAGCTTTAGAATTAAGCTTTTGACAAAGATACAAAATTTGTTCGAAATTCCTATGAACAACATTCAAATATCATTTTGGTTTTTAGAGATTTGAGAATTTCATTTTTGTTAGGATTTTGGCTGTTGAATTTTGGTCTTTTTGGGGATTTTCGTTTAGTTCTAATACTTCATTGTTGGGTTTTAAGGTTTGGGTTACAGATTTTGGTTTCGGGATTTTGTCTTTGAAATGTTCGCTTTGAGATTTGATTCACCAGGCTTAAGGATTTTGGTTTGTATTTTTGGTTTTGGTATTTTCGTTTAGGAATTCTGTTGCAGCCATTTAGTTATGGATTTCCGAGATTTTGGTTGGGTTTTAGTGATTCTAAGTTGAGTATATTTTTTTGTTGGGATTTTAGTATAAATAAATAAATAAATCTTGATTTGGTGATTAGCTAATTTTTCTTTTGGGATTATGGTTGCGGCACTTTGTTTGTGAGATTTCGTGTTTGGGATTATGGTTGTAGATTGTGGGATTTTCATTTTGTGATCTTGGTCACAAGGTTTGATGATTTATGTTTGAAATTTCTAATTCTGGCATTTGCATTTGGGATTTCGGTAATATAAATCTTCAATTAGGGATGTTGGCTTCAAGATTTCGTTTTTTGAATTAAGAATTTTTGAATCATTTAGATTTAAGCTTTGTGATTCTTAGATTTGAAGTTTTTATTTATTGGTCAAATTTTTAATATCGGTTTGGGATTTTGGCTTCAAATTCTGTTGGTACTTTCGTTTACGTTTTGCCCATTTGGTTTTGAGATTTTCTTTTCAAGATTTCGTTTTTTAGAGTTAAGTTTTGTTGATTTTATTTTTGTTTTGAGATTGAATTCTTAGGAGTTTTTGTCCAAACTTGTTTTTTTGTGATTCTTGCATTGAGGCTTTAGAGTTTGGAAACTCGTATTTTGATTAAAGAATCTATTACGATTCTTAAATTGGGAATTTTAATTTTAAACACCTTAAAATTTTGGTTTTGGGATTTTCATATTCTGGGTTTTGGGTTTTAAGCGATGAAGTTTCGGTTTTGGGATTTTGGTTTAAGAAATAGTGTTATGCCATTTTGGTATCGGAATTTTAATTTTGAGCTTATTGTCTTTGGAGTTTGGTTTTTGGGATATAAATTTTGGGATTGAAGTATTGTAATTCTGGAACTAGGGATTTAAATTTTGGGATTTTGACTTTTGCTTTTTGGTTTTGATTTAAGGATTTCTGGTACAGTATTTTCGTTTTGGGATATTGATTTTTTATCAATTTAGGATTTTTGTTTTCCAAGTTTCGTTATTTTTTTCATCAAATTTCGTTATTTTTTTTCTGCAAATTTTGTTATTTTTTTCTGCAAATTTCGTTATTTTTTTTCTGCAAATTTCGTTATGTTTTTCTGCAAATTTCGTTCCTTTTTTTTCCAAATTTTAAGATCTAGTTTCGGACTCTTAAATTGGTAATTTTTGGCTCTTGAATAATTATCTATTACAATTTTTGAATTTGGAATTGTAATTTTAAATACTTTCAAATTGGTTTTGGGATTTTCATATTCTGGGTTTTGGTGATGAAGTTTCGGTTTTTGGGACTTTGGTTTAAGAAATAGTGTTATGCCATTTTGGTATCGGAATTTTAATTTTGAGCTTATTGTCTTTGGAGTTTGGTTTTTGGGATTGAAGTATTGTAATTCTTGAACTGGGGATTTAAATTTTGAGATTTTGACTTTTGGTTTTGATTTAAGGATTTTTGGTACAATATTTTCGTTTGGGATATTGATTTTTTAGCAATTCGTTTTTAGTGCAACTATACTAAACAGTTATAACATTACAGCCTTGATTTTTTTGTACAAATATAGTTCTTAAATATTGTCCGTAACAAATAGTCGGTACAAATTTGGCATACTGAAAAATTCAGTTACTTTATCTTGCTAATTTCAATACTTGTGTATTTTTTTAAATTTTGAACTAATTTTTTGTAGTCATTTTTATTTTCAAATTCAATACACTCCCCAAAAAAATATGTAAATAAATCATGAGTGTTTCGTGTACACCTGTTTGGAGGTGTTATGTCCAATAGCCTTCTGGTTTTTATTTAATTTGAATGAACTCCAATGCTAATTAAATACCACAAAATAATTTCAACCGTCACCCGCAATTCTTCCAAAACTGAAACAGAACTAAAACATAAATCTTAAAACTTCATTTTGGTTTGTAACCATAAATTATTGTTTTGAAGTGGAATTTATATATTTTTTGATAAATGACAAGCAATAAAACAACAACACTTGTTAAGTCTAATTCATATCCTGTCGATGTTTTGTTTAACATGTAAAATCTGTATACGCAAAAACCAAAAATCATTTATTATCTATAAGCAAAAAAAATAAACTGTGTGTGTTATAAGTTTTCTACAAAAAAGGAGACTTTCACTAGACTCGAAGTCATACACAAGATACGAATGTCGAGAGTATTTACTATGCTAAGTTGGTTTTAAAAAACAAGAGCTTATAGTCTAAAACTTAACTAAACTAATTAATCGTGATGTTGTCTAGCAAAAACACCAATTTATCTCACAGTACACTATATTTTGTCTAATTTCATTTTTGTTTCTTTTTTATTTATATTTTGTCTGAATTTAAGGAAAAATAAATGCAATTAATTATAAACCATGAACACAAATTTTCATGTCGAATTCTCTCTTTCTCTCTCGCTGAATGCTTCCATTTTTTTTTGTTTTTATTTTTACACTGATCCTACTTCCAATGACTCTCTTAAACTTCGACTGACCGACGAGCAATGTCGTCATCGTCATTCGCCAAAATGAAGGCAAAAACACACAAGTTCGATCACCACTATACTATAGCCTCTGGTCCTCTGGAGTCGATTATATAGAAGCTATAGGTAGGTAGGTTTATAAGTTGATCGATTTGATAGATATCACAATTCCAGGTAAATACCAATTGCTTTCGAATTCAGCCATAAATCATTGGGCCTCAGAAATGCAAATTTATTACACTTGGTCAGAGCATTTTACTCAGCAAATTAGCCATGATCCGTGCGTGCTTATGCCGGCTTTGATTAGTGCACTTTAGCTTGTCTTAATTTTTCTTTCCTTCATTGACAGAATGAGTTACAAACAAGTAACAAAAAAAAAAAAAAAAAAAACTGAAAATAAACTAAGAGACCACTCTGGCAAATAAATTTGTCCGAGGCGTGTCTTGGGCGCGTGAATAATCTGTAGATCATCACTTTGATATGAGAATTGCCTTATTGCCAGCCAGCAGTTGTAACAGCTACATATAAGTACGTTTTTGTGGGGTGAAGCCAGTGTACCTACCGTCGCGTCGCGTCGTCGTCGTCGCTCGTTGATCGTCGCTTGGTCGTACATTTATCCATGAAGGAAGCACAGCCTCAAGTTGTGTGTCTCTCATGATGTAAAAGCCAGCAATAAATGTTGATTAATTTGTTTCAAGTTGAAGTTAGTAGCACGATTATTGTGTCGTTGACGACGATATGCTTGTATGAACAAAAGTACATCGTTTCGTTTGGAGAGTTTTTATTTTTTGGAATTTCAACTCCAGTAAAGGATAAGCTAAGTTGGATTAGCCAAAAAATGTATGCTGCGATATATTAAAAAAAAAGTACAAATGTGTCCGGCTTGGAAAGTTTTTAATCGCAACAAAAATGTCTTGGTCAAATTTCGTTTTGAAAATTCTATCACATTATACCTAAACGTTTAAATAGAAATGTTGTCAAAAGACGGCAATTTCACTCTAGATTTCGGCTTCCAAGTTTTTCTTTTGAAAAGTCTGTAGACGATTAACATACTCAAGGACTTCTTTAATCTCGAAACCAACCCCTCTCATTTCCAAAAAAAAAAATATTTATTCGAAAGTGCAAAGAGTCTTTTATTGATAATGACCCCGTCCAATAATCAAATTTAAATTTTGGGCTTTTTAAATCGAAGTCCAATTTTATTGATTTCAAACCAAAATGGTTTATTGTTAAAAGTCGACTTTAATATTAAGTTCATAGAATGTATCGTTTATTAATAAGAGTCCATAGCATATATGTAGGTCAATTTCACACAAATTTGAACCTCAACATTAAATTTGATTATTAGTAAGCCCTAATTTTTTGGAAAGTGCTTTATCAAAACAGACCAGACTTCAATGTTTCAAAAGTCTGTGCGTTTGTTCGTTTAGTTTAACATAATCAGCTCATAGAAAAGAAAAAAGTTCTGTCATAATAGACCAAAGAACTCTGGTTCTTCGCATAGTCGGACTCGCGAAGTCTGTATGAAAAAAAGTGATCTATTTATTAAATAATATATTTGCGTTCCGGAAGTGTGCAGCGAAAAAAAAATAAAAACAAACTTGGAATACTTGCTAGGTGCGTTTCATTGTGCACTACAATCAAAATTATATCAGGCGACAACTAAGGAAACAAATCTCCAGTTAAAAATAGAAAATATGGAGCCTCAAGATTTCGTTGCGATCGAAGTGTAGTAAAATGATTCATGCTGATTTCTGACCCAAAATGAAACCAGTGGAAATATTTACTTCAATTGTATTTTTTCCAAAAATCGGTTGGAAATCTATTCAAACGCATTTTCTTTGTCTGAAAACAACTTAAAATATGTGCGGTGCACTCTGGCGTATACGTACTTTTTTTATAGAACCAATAAAACACCCCATTTAATTGAGTTTTTAAAAGTGTATTACAACTTCTCTGAAGGCCTTTAAAAAGGACAGACAGTACTGGTACAATGTGCAGAAAAGACACCTTTACTACTTACAATTACGTGAACATCAGTAAATGGTATGGTTCAATCAAACCTAAACGATTTTTAAAAAACGTTTAAACTAACAGTTTTTATTTGGATATTTGTACCAAGGAAGTTTCTATTTGGAAGGAAGAGCATATTTACAAAACACACTACATAAATTGTATTACAATAGGGAATACCAAAATTTGACAATTGATAGCGACCATATTGTAAAAGTTCAACCTGTCAAATTGGCTGTCATTTATTCTGTCTATTTTGCTAAACAGCATGTGCAGCTGCTAAAAATTATAACAAATTATCAAAGCTGTCGATTTTATGGTTGCCATATTCCCATACCGAAACTACGATTCCTAATATAAAAGATGAATTTGAATACCTTGAGACCAGCAATCGGTCAAATTCACCTTGATTTATGAGCCGAAATCATACTCCAAATCGGATATTAAACATTTTTGGATCGATATGTTGTTCAAAAGGGCAATAATTTTGACACGCTAACACACTTTTTTAATTTAAAGTAATTGAGTGCATTATGAAAGATCCTATATTGCTACCCATAAGTAATTGTATAAATCGCTTCAATGGATTTTGGGTAAATAAGATTCTATTCACTTACGTGACTAATGTCAATACCGATTACCGATTGACCTTCATTTCAACCAATATGATCTCAACATTATGGAAAAACACACATCATAAATGCACTGAATTGAAAATGTTTCTATTACTCAAATTTTATTGGATCATGCAAAATTCCCTCCACCCCACCTTCTCTCTTCGGCAAACTTTAAAATGAAAAATAATTTATGCATGCGCTAGCAATTGGTACACACGAGTACGCCATATGACCAATCAATTATCGATTATTGGTTAAAGAAGTTGAATTCAAATCATCAACTTTGTATATCAACGTACTTTGAACTCCTGACCATATCTATACATCATCTTAAAACAAACAAAAAAAAAAGAAGAAAAACCAAACCGCCACTGCCGCCGACAATATGGTATGGTATGGTTCGTTCACATCAATATCTTACTTGCATCAATATACTCTCTTGTATACCGGCAAAGCCATCATTTTCAATTAAAAATCATTGATTGCACTTAACGACGATAACTTACATGCTCTCCACAAAGCCTACCCCGATGTCTAAAGAAATTATTTCTCCATAAATTTCCCAAAAGAAAACAAATAAAAAAAAAACAACCTACAAAAAGTAACCACAAAGTCCGTTTCAAGTATCGATTCGAAATCGATGGTATTTTCTATAAGCGGTTTATTAAGAGTACCAGTAAAGAAAATAGGTACTAGTATGAGCATACCACAAAACGTACCTACTTCAATATAATGAACCTATAATGGTAAAGGAAAGACTTAGTTGGACGTATCTATGCATCACAATACCAAGGACTGCATTGCATTGCAGAATAAGCATTTTACTTTCCATTAAAGGCAACTAGCCGCACAGTAACTACTGTAATTTTGGAATTTGTTGCGAGCTCTCTTACAAAAGGAAGAGAATCCCAATCAGCCATATAGTCATCATAGTTAGCTTGGTATCTAGCTCTCGCGGTCCAAGCAGGGCTATTATATAAAAAAACACCAATAAGATTATTTCAAAGAAGAAGAAGAAGAAGTAAAACCAAGAAAAAGAAGACGAAGACTTTATAGGAATTAGACGACGTCATCACCTTAGATGGTGCGGTGGCGGTATTCGCTTCGCATAAATGGTCACTAGACGTGTGTGCATCCGAATGTGACTCTGACTCCGAAGCGAAAACCGCGAAACTCTAAGAATCGCTTTCGGCCAAAAAAGTGCATCATCTCTTTTTTTTGTGGTATGCATGTGCACGTTGGATGCTCTTAATATGGTTGTCTAATCTATGTGCCATATATGTGGATAAATGTTAAGCGTTGATGGCTTCAACGAGGCTTACGATGGACATGAACATTATAGTTCGTAAGTGTAATCGAATATGGAGTTTTAACATTTTTATTTAATTTTTTGTGTGTTATTTTTTTTCTAGCTCCTAACTATCACCCACTCCTTGGCGGTAGTGGTAGCGGTGGCGGCATGCGGTTTAACACTAAAAAAGCATTATAGGCATATTACGACTTGCCACTGTATGAAACTAATAAGGGATTAGATAATGTACCCTGCATTATGGCAAAACTTTCCAATATTCTGTTTTTAGAAGTGAACCAATTTGAAGTACATAAACTAATTTGTCTAAGTTGCGTCACAATGCTTTAGAGGATTGGATCAGTGATAATGTGACACAAGACGTTGTGTAAGATGAGAAATCTGGAAATTCTTGTGATTTAATTTATGGACAGCCTAAAACCATATATCTCATCGATTTCTTATTTTGACACTTCTTAAATTGTCCGCAAAACAAGATACCAATCGGACAGTAGTTTCTTTTTTGTTTCCCGAAATCAAAAATTGCAATCAATAATTATGGAATAATAATCGAACGTTTGAATTTTCACGATTCACGACTTGAAGCAGGAAAATTGATCAATTATGCTTTAATCAGCCGATTTTCAAAAAAGAAAAAAGAAGTCATCTGTCATCTTCAATCGAATGTTAAAAAACCCGCTCGTTGACTTTATAACGTATGTGGCTGTCAATAAGCGACCAACATGGCATTTTAACTTTTTTTTTTTTAAATGCTTCACCCTCTTAATGTGAGATCATTTACTATTTTTGTTAATATCAAAGTATTTTTTCCATCAACATCATCACCGTCGAATCGTGCAAAAATATAAAATTAACCAAAGCTGATAGACCAATTTGGAGGCTGCAAGGCAGCAGAAAAGAACAAACAAACACCAACAAAAAACTAGAGCGGCGAATTTACCTACTACAAAAAAGAGAGAAACGAAACGCTTGATTGGTGTTTAAACCGCAATCAACGCCACCAAAGCAAAAATACTTGTCGGCACCATGATAACCACCATAACCAACCATAGCCACACATATTCTTCATCCTCACCGCAGCATAGCCACACAACATTAAAAAAATGTGCAACAATTGTTTTGATGTGATGTATGTTGTATGTGGGAGCAGCCATCAACAGCGAGGGCAATTTTCTTTTGCATATTCAAAAACCTTAAAAGAAAAAATAGCTTTTGACGTTTTTGGTTATAAATTGTTGTAGTGTAGCTAAGTGAGCAGAGATGGAGCTTTTTATTTTTTTTTCTGATTCCCAGCGCTACTAGCAATAGCTGCTAGCTACCACCAACCAACTAACTGCCTCTCCTTTTTTGGTTTACCTAACGTTGATGAAAATCATGCGGAGGTATTTAATGTGTGGTATGCACGATTTCATAAGAAGTGGTCATTGAGGTTACCCCCATAAGCCATACACTGCGTTCAGGTAAAAACAGACATTTGAATTATGAACACTATTTTTGAGAGTTTTTAATATTTTTTTTGATTTTTTGTTTTCAAGTTCGATAGTGCACACAATTGGAGTTATTCAAAATGAGGTTTTTATTTTGACGATGGCCTTGGGTGGGTGCATGAAATAACTTACAAGTTGTGCATACATCGACTAAGTTGTATTTTGAATCAAGTTATGTACGTGCTAGACCACATTTTTGTAGATAAATCATTTTGGCTCAAGAAACAGAGCAGATATTTAGTAATCAAATTATTGTTCACTTTTGTTGCCAGATTTAAGAATTATTGACTTGCACTTTCGGCAAAAATAGAGAAGACAATTTTTTATCGAATCTTTCATTTGTTAGTCACCCTGTATCAACATAAACTTGTCAGATAAATCCCCTCATAAATTTGAATTAAAAATCTTTAAGAATCAAAAAACCCAAAAAACAGCTTAAAACATTAACTTATTCCCACTATAAATATAACTATAAATAAACCCCTTTCTGTGCCATCTAAGCCTTTTGCGATTCTATGAATCGTCTTTTTTATACCCAATTCTAAGCCTTTCATTTTTTGTCTTCGAAGGCGGCAAAGTGTTTAACATAATTCTTAATGAAAAAAGACCACACTGCTATTTTTTCAGGTCGTTTAAGTCGAGTATTTTTGTTTGCTTGTTTTTTTTTTTCAACCGCCATTAATTAATCGATATCTTGTGAATTTTAAACTCATTCTGATTTCAAATTTACATTGTCACTTTTGAAAGGTGGTTGAAATGAAAAAAAAAAATAGCAACATTAAGCAGAGTCTTGAAATAGGTTTCTTATTTAAATTTAAACAATTTAAGATCACAAAACAAAGATTTGCTATGAAGCAAAATGCTGACATTACTCGTGGAGCAAATTTATCACTCCAACAAGACGCTCGAGACGTTGCGATGATAGCTGCAAAGTATTTTGACAGTTTTGTTGACACATAAACAAATTCAAAGAAGCTGTGTGTGGTGATGGAGATAGTTACAGATCACAGATCGCAGTCTCATTGCATTCGAATTTTTATTTTGACAGTTTTGTCAATTTATTGCTTGAAACTGACGTTTTTTTTTACTGTCGAATACATAAACTAAGTTGAAAAGGGGTTTAAAATTATGCAAGAATTCGTGATTAAACAAAAGTTGAAGTTGAAAAAAAAAAAATAAGAAGATGTGAAACCTTTTCCAGGAATCATCATCACATAACAATACAAAACAACACCTTTTTATTATTTCCCTTTTTTTTCTTTTAAATTTTTGACAAGAGTCTTCTCTTCTTGTTTTCTTTGTGAACGTGTGTCGTCTCCTACGACAAAACTGTCAACCCACAACACGTCTCTCTGACAGTTGTTCACACTTCAAATTTATTTTCATTCAATGATCTTCTCGTTCAAAATATAAAAAAAAACGAAAATCCATTTCATTTCGTTCGTTTGTTCGTTCGTTTATTTTATATTCATCCGCGCTCTCCCGTTTTTCTCCATCACTATATAACAAAATACAATACCTTCATATGTCGCACTCAATTAGTGCAGGCGGGAAAAGTCGGCTTCTTTTGAACGTGTCGTCGCCTTTCATCTCACATCTCGCCGTTTGGTTTCAAGATCTCTCCAACACCTGCAATGAAATAAAAATAAATATCGTCGGACCTACCGACTTATATGTATACAGTAACGGACACAATAATAGGACCACTTTCTTAAGCCTTATCTGTAAATAATTTACAATTTATTGAACGCTTACGAAAATAAATATAATTAAAGTTAACAAGAAAAAAAATGTGTTGTTAAAAATAAGTCATTAGAAAAGAATTTACATATATAAAATACTTACTCCGGAGCCATAAAAGCCAAAAGCCTAAAATACTTAAGCAATTGTATAACGAATATACTTATAGTATTAAGGTGCTAATGTTTACTCTAATTTATAAGATAATGTATCTTACTGAGTAAATTATAAGAAATAAATAAATCTAAATCTAAATCTAAACTTTTGCAGCAAGCAAACTAAAACAAAGTACTCTAGTGAGCTAAGTTTGTGCTGTGTATGTCAATACCTCTAAAAATACTTCAAAAAGTGGTCCTATTATTTTTTCCGTCGCTGTATTTGTGTTTGTGTATTATTAGTTAGTTGAGGCGAGGTGAGCCGAAAAGAATTATTATTATTCTCTGGGTTAGTATATTCTTTTGAAATTCGATACCGCAACGTTTTTTTTTTTCCTCCTTGATTTTTATTTTTTGTCTTAGCCAAAAGTCTCCTCTCAGTGGAAACGGTCAACAGAACCCTACACTGATGATTTTTTACGACAGCTTCAACCCTTTACACTTCATCTTCATTTTTAACTTTAAGTTGCAGCTTCAACTTCATAACACCATCGTCGTCGTCATCGTATCGCTCGTGGTGCTCCTGAGGTGTGACCGCGAATCTACCTGTGTGGATGAGGATAGTTTGCAATTCTATCCTCAAGTTTCAGGTCTTCAATTTGCTTTTGTTTTTGTTTTTATTTCTTTTTTATTTTTGTCTTTACTCGTCGTTGCACAGTGGCGTAGTTTATTAAATCGCTTGCCTTCATTAAGATAAGCCTCAGTTGGGGGTAACAAAAAATCTCTCCCCGCTTAAAAGTTGTTCATTGCGGTTTATAGTTTGAGAGGTTGTGTTGTCCCTTGTATTTGATATTTTTGTCTGATTTTAAGTATTTTCTAACTGTCGTGGGCTGTAGGATAAAAGAAGCATCCTTCATTTTATTGTTTTAAGGAACCTTTCGCGTTTGCTCAAGTTTAAAAAAAAAGAATAATTTCCCCAAATTACGATTCTTTAAACCAGAATTCAAAAATCTTAGCTTACATTTCCAGAAAATCAAGGATTAAACAGCTCTCAAATCAACAGCCAAAATTATTGAAATACACTAACTACGAATAAGATTCTTTTTTACCACCTCCACTCTCAGGCTATAAACTTAAGCCTTTGATCAACCTATCGGCATGGTTAAAGTTTAGATTTCACTCCAAGAGTTAATGAGAACTTTATTGTTTTACTTTTTGTATGCCATAAAGTGTATTTTATCATTTTTTGTTTGTCTTATTGCGATGTTTCTAAAAGTTATTGAAACGAGAACGTTTTAATTTGAGGCCAAGATCATAACGCGCTACTTGTTTTTTTTAAAAATGCATCAGGCAGTCATTTTTTATTCTATAAAAAGCTGCATCATGATTTCTAAGTAGCAGGTAACTTATTTTTAATGATCGTTTTATTGACTTTTTTAATTTTTAATCTGTTAGTAACTATTAGTTTGAAGTTAGTCCTTAAGAATAAAGTATAATTAGCGACAAAGTTAAAAGTTTAACAACTATCAAGATACATACTTAAAAAAGTTTTAACTAGCTTGAGAAGGCTTTAGATGCGTTTTATAGGTTTGCTTTTTTTCTTTTCGTTTAGAACACATTAACTTTCAATTAAAATCCTCTTCGTTTACTAATGATTTAAAATGTTTGGTTTAATTACAAACCGTATCCGTTGGGTTTATGGGTGATAATAGTAAAAATCCTTAAGTCTAAGAAGGAATCATTAGGTGACAATAAATGCAAAACAAGGAAATAAAATGCACTTAAATAAAATAAAACCTACCTTAGATTATGTTTTTAGTAATAAGAAGTGTCACAATTTTACTCCCAGTTCTGTATCAAATTCAAGGATACAATTAAGGTTAGTTTAGTTTTAAAAGTTAAGTAAAAAAGCAATGAATAAATGAATCTCTGATACTAAAGATCAAGTTTTTAGCACTTTTGAGGTTTTCCATTGGTAAAAAAAAGATCAATTTATTTTGTATTCAAATTTGTCAAGACCATTTTTTTCACCCTTTTTCGAATTCGTTTTCAGTTATAAGAAATGTCACACTTTTACTCCCAGTTCTGTATCAAATTCAAGGATAAAATCATGGTTAGTTAAGTTAAGTAAAAAAACAATGCATAAAAGAATCTTTGATACTAAAGACCAAGTTTTTAGCAGTTTTGAAGTTTTCTATTGATAAAAAAAGATCAATTTATTTTTTTTATTCATATCTGTCAAAACTATTCTTCCGAATTCGATTGTTGGCTGAAAGAAATTAATAAATGTTTGTTCTTAAATCGAAAGATTTACCCCTCTTTGCCCCACCAACATCTATCAAATTAAATAGTATATTCAACAAGTTTGAATAAAAATTTGACACTGGTTTAAACGAAAAGAAAACCCCATTGATCCGACTTTTCCAATAGAAACTAGTTGTTGATCAAATAGACCTTTGATTTGACAGTTTTGTGAAAACTTTGGTTTTGTAGTTTTCATTCCAAAGCACGATATTTACAAAAATTTCGGATCTACGTACATTTTGTAACATGGATATTAGTAACTGTTCTTTTTGGACAAAATCTATTTGATTAACTTAAGTCAATTTTCTTGCAAGCGCATTTGACGTCTACACATGTGACGAGTATGCTGTTGACGTTTAAGCATTTGACATGTGTCAATATGTACTTGACGTCAACTACGTTATTTTTATTGGAAATTAAATTTGAAAATAAAATATTTCGAAAACATTACTCGAAATCAATGCAAAATTTTGTTTAGTTTCTGCAAAAGTTGAACTTTGTCAATTTTTCTAAAAGAACATCAGGCAATATTTTTTTGACGAAAATGACATTTTTTAATTGTTTTTTTTTCATAAAATTTCAGAGATTCTGATTCAGCAAATAAAAAGCTGCCATTTTTTGACATTTGTTGATTTGACCAAAAATATTTTTGGAAAAAGTAACGACTTAGTATGGACTTGATAGGGTTTTTGTCCTTTACTAACACTAAAGATAACCTGTATCCCAAAAAAATAAAGGGACAACATTAAAATTATTAGTTCACGGTTTTAAATGGCAACCGTTGGAGGGTTGTGCATGCCGTCGGGGTGACCTCCTGACCACGTACAAAATACTTTAGTTGCGAAGCACCAACAAGCCTCGGATACGGACGGATTTACTGTTGATAACCCATGCAAACGAAATAAGGACATCGAACTTCGGATCTGTACGTGGAATGTTAGGTCCCTTAACAGACCACGTGCAGCCGAAAAATTAGCGGAAGCCCTTAACTGCTGCAAGGCAGATATTACCGCCATCCAAGAAGTGCGGTGGGATGGACCTGGCAAACGCAAGCTAAAAGACTGCGATGTATGCTACGGCGACTGCTACAGAGAACAAAGACAGTATCTATTTGGGTGTGGATTTGTTGTTGGAACTAGACTCAGGCAAAAAGTCTTGAGTTTCAACAGTGTGAGCGAGCGCATCACGACAATCCGCATCAAGGCTAAATTTGCCAACATAAGCCTAATATGCGCGCATGCCCCAACAGAGGAGAAAGATGAATACACTAAAGACATATTCTTCGAGCTCTTGGACAAGATATATGAGCAGTGCCCTGGGTATGGGTATGCCCTGAGTATTGTCTTAGGAGATTTTAACGCCAAACTAGGAAGAGAAGACATCTTTGGTGGCACAACCGGGAGATACAGCCTGCACGACACCACCTCCGACAACGAATTCAGGCTGACCGATTTCGCTGCGGGCGAGACGTTCTGGTAGCTAGTACGCAGTTCACACATCTTAATATCCACTAGGGGACATGGAAATCTCCTGATCAATCAACTGTAGTTTGCCCGATACATAAGAAAGGAGACCCTCTAAATTTCGCCAACTACAGAGGCATCAGTCTCCTAAACATTGCATATAAGATAATCTCTGCCGTATTATGTGAACGTCTGAAGCCGTTGGTCAACAACCTGATAGGTCCTTATTAGTGTGGCTTCAGACCAGGAAAGTCCACTATCGACCAAATATTCACACTACGGCAGATCTAGGAAAACCCACCATCTCTTTATCGATTTTAAAGCCGCGTATGACAGCATCTATAGGGAAGAGCTCTATAGAGCAATGTCTAGTTTTGGCATCCCTGTCAAACTTATCCGTTTGTGCCGAATGACGATGGAGAATGCACGCTGCTCTATCAAGGTCGGAAAAGATCTTACCGATGCATTTGATGTCAAAAAAGGTTTTAGACAAGGCGATGCACTGTCATGCGACTTCTTCAACATCGTTCTGGAAAGAATTGTGCAAAACTCAACCGTCAACACTAGAGGCACAATCTTCTAAAGGTCCATCCAATTACTCGGATACGCAGATGTTATTTTTGTTTAACTTCAAAATTCAGGTTTAAAGTTTTCATTGATAAGCTAGAATTTCTGGTCCGATCACTGTAGTATTAAAAAGTTACCTTAAACTTATCCAAAGAGGGCTTCCTAGACTTAAAGCAAATTTTTAACATAATTTGCTATCTCTTGACTGTTTTTTTCCATCTTCTTTTCGACCTTTTGATACTTAGCATTAAGTCGTTTATGTCGTTAGCTATTATCTCGTTTTTAAACATTCAAACCACGTTTACGTATTTTTTTTCTAGGAAAATAGTAAAACTGATAAGAAGAAATGATTTCTAAAGAATTTTCTTTGCAACATCAAAACTCTTCTCTACAAAATTCTTCAAAACATTTATCTTCTATTATATTTCTGCCTACATTACATTTCTACATAAAACAAAATAAAACTATCCAGGAACTTGAACGAATAAATTTTTCAACACGTCCTCTTCATTCCATTCATCGTCGGTTGTCGTCTTCGTCGCTCGTACACATAAAAACAACACACAACCATTAGATCTCAAAGATATAAAATCCTTACATCTTTTCCGCCACCATACCATAAGCCGAGCTGCCACAAAACTCGTATCGTATACATATTTCCTGCGCAAGCTGCTTCTCTATTCTGAATGTCACATCTGATGATGACCCAAGCCCGATTATAGGTTTAGAAGGGGTACATTATACCTAAAATATTCCAATAGCCCTGGCTGTAGCAGGCTTGGCTTGGCTAGCTCTTGCATACGAATACTACGAAGGTCTTTTGTTTTGGTTCTTTGTTAAACTTTTTTCACGCCTTCATTTTTACGAAGATATTTCCTAAATCAGAGTGATATATTAAACCTTTATCCCGCAATGCGTATACGACTTCCCGAGACGAACAATATTGCAAAATAAGCAGAAAGAAGAGAAGATCGAGTGAGACTTTCAATAGAATCGATCCTTTACCATCATCATCATCAGCATCAGCATCGGCATCAACTTCATTGTCAGAATCGAAGTTAAGAAAACGGACTTTTTTGTGTACTCTCTATTCATGTGGTTGGTGGTTGGATTGGAGAACCATAAATCCTTTGGCCCAGCGGTGGACGGACACTCAAGACGTTCTGCGGTGTGTTAAATTTGTGGCGGCCTCAGAAGGGCTTCACAATGAATGTGCCAAAGCCACGTCTGCTGCCATCTTTGTTGTCGTTGTAGTAATAGCCCCAGCAAAGATACCGCCTTCTTAGTCTTGGGCTTTGAAATGTGCAAAACCACGAGATGTGTTCTTGTTGTTGTTGTTGGTGGTGTTGTTTTTATGGGTCGAAAACCAAAAGCAGTCGCCACAAAATGCTGCGACGTTTCAGTATTTATGGGGCATGTGGCCAATGCTGGCTTTGGCTTTAGCTTTAGCTGCTGCTGCTGCCTCTGTTTTGAATTGTATGAACCGATCGGCTGCCAAATGCGAGAAACCAAAAAAAAACAAAAGCCCCATGAGAGGTGATCTCACATTTAAGTAACGTATGAAGCCAAAAGGGCCACTGCCATACTTTACCTGCTTTCTGTCTCCTCTCTTTCTCTTCTCTATCCCCCCTGGTAAATTGGTGCTTGGTTCGTGGCTGTCCGGTTTTTTGTTTTAACCTTTTTTGTTTTGGTCGTTTTTGATCCTTGGTTTTCCATTGTTTTTGGTGTTAACCTGGGGACTCGGGAAGGAGGGATTGCTGCTGTTGGCGGTTTGGCTGCTGCCACCACGGAGCACGGTGTTGCTACACTTCGCTTGCTGTTTGCTACTCGTGTATACCTGAAATTCGAGATCCTCAGCCCGCATCAGAGGAGTTTG
Organism: Eupeodes luniger; assembly: GCA_951509635.1. Lineage (NCBI taxonomy): Eukaryota > Metazoa > Arthropoda > Insecta > Diptera > Syrphidae > Eupeodes > Eupeodes luniger. Next base: position 17,479,278 of record OX608075.1, read on the forward strand.
AATACACGTGTAGATGTCATCTCCAATTTTTTCACGAAAATAAAAATGTGTATAAATAAAGAGGTAGGGCAGTGCAAAACAGAAAAAGGTAAAAATAAAACAGGACTAACGTTCGATCGTCGCGTCGTCGTTGTCGTCGCTCGAGGAAGGAAAAGGAACTTTCGCAAAAAAAAAAAATCACAACAACAACAAAAACGACAAACAAAAAATGGAACGGAAAGAACGAATTGAATTTAGATTACGCGTCATATTGTCGCCTCTGTTCGGTTTTATTCTTGATTGGGCAGACAGCGTCAGCGTTGGCGACAGGAGCTTCACTTCTCAATTTATATTCAATATATCTTTTTAAAAGAGTGTGGGATTGTTTATGGGTTTACATAATAAAAGTAGGTAAATTGGATAAAGATTCTGATGGAACTTAAATGAAGTTTAAGTGACTTAGATGTCAGGTGTCTAGTAATTTGTTTGGATCAAACTATGACAGTTCAAGATTTGACAGCTGACAGTTTAAAAAAAAAAAGTAAAATTACCGGAAAGAACAACCGGTTTTTATTGTTTTACAATTTTTTAAAAGAACTAAACAAAGCTTCGTTGTTATCTTTGACAGTTTTAACAAAGTATTAGTAACTTCGAAGAATTTATTTTCAAAAAATATAAATGAATAACAATGCAACTGGCTTAAGAAAATTTTATTTTACAGATCATGCTTTATAGTAAACCCCTCTTATATGAAATACTTTTACAAATTAACCTTAAAGAATCCCACTTATATAACAGGAACCTGCTTGAGAAAAATTTCGCTCATCTGGCACTTTTTATTCACAAATTTGTTGACTAATTTCTCACACTTTAAATACTTCGTTTTAGAAACCCGATTTTCCTGTCCAATTTCTTTTAGAAACCCGCTTATCTGAATCTTTTTTTTCCTGTTTCCTGTCCAATTTCTTATAAAATAATTTGCTTTCCAAAACCCATTTAACAGAAATCCGGTTCAGGAAAAAAGAAAAATTAAACTTGTATAAAACCTTTTTTTCCATAGTAGCTTTTGACCAATTTTCTATGGACCACTTCCACTAAGAGTACCCCACTTTAGAGTAACCCTTTTAAGAAAAAACATTTTATTTTGGGGACCTTTTCCCGATATTTTTCAATGGAATTGATTACTTTAGTGCAAAATTTATATTTTTTATTGGAGAACTCGCTTAGATAAGAATAAAAATTACCAACGTAAAAAAGGACTTGAATTTTGTTCATTTACTTGAATTTTTGTTAACTTCAGCCTTTTAATAAAAAGTCTGCTAAGTATAAAAAAAACTGACATTTTCTTCTTTCTCTTAAATTTAACTATAATATTATATTCTGAAACAAGTTTTTGTTTTCTTCGATGTGCCACATTAATTTGTTGAACTTCCATAGCTCAGCTTCAGCGCCAGTTCAAAGCTAAACCCAAGTTAACTCAAACTGAAAAACAGTACAGGAAAATACTATCTGTTTTGTATATTAAAACTTCTATACTGTTTTTCTATGTTTTTGATATTCTTATTTGATAAGGTCTTAAAGTGTATGTCCTTGCGGTTCAGGAGGAAGTTCTATCTCACTAAAATCCTTAACATTGCTTAAAATCTCTGACGTTGCAAGTTCTGTTTTCCAAATCATATTTCCAATTAACTTCGTATTTATTTCAAACCACCCGTCCGTCAGTTTATTTGTAAGTTTTGTTTTGACAACTCAAAAACAACGCATCTTACCAGAACCAGTATACCTAAAGTTTGAAAAGACAAAAATCTTCGAAAAACTAAAAAAAAAGAAAAATGAATCATTTGCATAAAGCAATTTTTTAAAACTTGTCAAATTAGCTTAAAAGTCAAAGTAATTTGTGATCTTTAAATTTTTATAGCTTCCCACGAAATTATTCTGTTGACGCTGTTTTCTTAAAGTTTCTCAGAAGCCGGTCTTACAAAAAAAAAAAAAACAAAAACAAACATTTTGTTTTGAAAGTGTCAGCAAAAACCACAAACAAAAGTAAATATGCAAACTTTTCAAAAGAACTCGTTATTGAATCAGCTTATTTCATAAATTAAACAAAGCAAAAATCTTTAAAAATGTGCTGTAATATTATTTGTCTAATATTAACGACTTCCTTCTTAAAAGAAGTTAGCTTTCTTAAACCCAAACGGAAATCCACATTAAGTGTGTATTTTTATTCCCGACATATGCAAAATGATTTCCGTTCAGTGGTCTATTTCACCAAATTACAATTACAATCACAAATTTGTAATTGTAAACTACAATTACAAATTTGTAAACCGATTTTCTGTTTCACAAACTACAAAATTCCATCCAACAAATTTGTAATAAAAGAGGCACAAAATAGGGGAAATTGTAATTTCCAATTACAAAAAAAAAAAATCCGTTTCACCGTTTGATTTCCAGACTTGTAAACTACAATTTTTTTTCACAAATTTGTAAGTCGGCGGACAGAGACAGAGTTAGCTATAGCTATGAATAAACAACATACAATTTTTCTTGCAAGCTTAATACGTGAGAAAAAAGAAGTGTTATTCGGTAAATTTTCAAACGTTATAACACACAATGCCAAGGTTATGGAGTCTCAGTCTCATTTGCAATGCTTGATCCAATTTGTACTATTATTTCCTCCGCCTTTACACGTTTCAAGCGAAACTTTTCATTGACGGTACGGTAATTTAACCGTACACCGTACTCAACCCTACACCGTACTCGGTGTAAAACACAAAACCGACTATATACTAACAATACATTATTCCACAGTAGCCCAGACGAAAAATGACGCACTTTCGGTCAAAATACCGAATCGTCTAAACGCACTGTATATAAATACATTGCCACTATAAGAGCCCGTTCACACGATGCCGAATCGGTGGTTTTGCCGTATCGGCGATTTTGCCGTATAAGCCAGTGGCAATATAATTTCAATGAGTATATTCAGACGATACGGCATTTAACCGTATTTTTTGCCGTACGACCGAAAACGATTTGCAGAGACAAAACCGAATGACAAAATCGACCGAATCGGTGATTTTACCGTATACGGTTAAATGCCGTATCGTCTGAATATACTCATTGAAATTATATTGCCACTGGCTTATACGGTAAAATCGCCGATACGGCAAAACCGCCGATTCGGGATCGTGTGAACGGGCTCTAAATCACTATCGGTGCCTGCGACGACGGAATGACATTCTTAAACTGGAGACAATATTCTTACTGCAAATTACAAATTGTAATGAAATCTACACATCATCTTTCTATTGTAAGAAATTTTCATAAACTGAACAAAATTGTAAATATGTTTGATTTGGTGGAACACAAACTTACAAAAAACAATTTATTTTCCAAATTTGTATTTGTAAACTACAAACAAAAAAACGGTTTGGTGAAACGCAAATAATGAAATTTCTACAAATTTCCCTTTGTAATCTACAACTACAATTTTGTAAGACAATTATCTTATGAAACAGAAAAAATCAATTTTTCTACAAATTTGTTAAAAAAGCACTTGTAATTTACAATTTGTAAGTTGGTGAAACAGACCACAGGCAATAAATATAATGTGTCGGTATAAGTTTTGATTTGTTCTACTTAAATAAATACAAAGTGGATCATCCTTAATTCCGTGAGATGTGATGGTGGAAGCACAATTCAAGTCATTCGCATGAAGTTTTATTTTTTTCTTTTCACTTCAGCAACTAAGATCAATTTCATATAAAATCACCATAAATATACAATTTTATTGTCGGTCATAAAAAGTGATTTTATTACGAACGAGAATATTCATTTCATCGATTATTGCCGTGATAAAATGTCACATATAAAGTTAAGAAAATAAAAAGAACTAAATGTCTGTTGTTATTTTTATTTCTTTGCTGTTTCATGTCATTTCCACACTAAGATGATATGGTAAAGGAAAAGAGAAGAAGAAAGTGAGGTAAATCATTGCCCGTCCCCTCGTCCGTCGTCCTCTTTGAAATAATTTACATAATGTAGAGTTTGATTTTGACAGGTTTAGGGTCAAACTGTCATTCGCTGGGGTGATACCGACGAAGGTCTTTAACGCGATCTCAGCGTTTAATATCTCTTCTTTTTTTTTGTATACATATATATTTGTAGTCATGTAGATTTTAAATCCCCAGATGACCAAACTGGATTTGTGAGGTTGATCCTTATCACGTGTGTTTGGGCTGTGCACAGCAAGAGTCCATCCAACTGCTGATGGCTGTGCTGCGTAAGCAAGTGTGACTTTTCAAGTAGTCTTGCTCCATATCCATATCTGAAAAATCCTAAATGCAATCATAAAAATAAAATTTATAATTTCAAGCTGAAAATATGAAATGGATTGATATAAACGTATATGTAGATGTAAAACGGTGTGATATGTGATCTCTTTTATTTTTATCTCCAGGGCACGTTACATGAGTTTTTGTTTACTTCGAAAATTATGTTTGATTTTGACATAAATTGTTTTGGTTATTTGTAAAAGATATACGAGAACTACGAACTGTACGACCGACAACGTTTAAGGTGATTTATGGATGGAACTTAAGAGATATCAATGTTTTTGTTGTTGGGTTTGATATGTTTTTTAATGAATTTTAAACATCGTATTTTTCTCACAGGGGTTATAAATTATAAGTATTTTTTTCTCGAAGGCTAATCTCTAGCTCGTGAGTCTTTTTTTTTTTTTTGAACAGGAAAAGCTCGTTAGGTGATCATTTACTAAACAAGGTTATTCCAGAGAGTGAAGTATCTATTTCATTTGGTCAGTGATTAAGTGAGGCTTCTCACTTAAGTTAAAGTTTTAATGATAGAATATTTTTTAATATGTATATCAATTCAAGGCTATTACACCGGAGGTTAAAGTCTTTTTGGACAGGGTGGTCCATTAATAATAGTAACGTAAAGATAAACTAGGCTTTAGCATGAGGTTTTGTGTAAGTTTTGAAGCAAAGGTAAAATAAGGTTGTATGTTTTGATCTAGTGTTTCTAATCACTTATAGTTTCATGTCAATTTGTTGCCAAGAAACGATAAAGGTTACATATGGTGTTTTGGACATTTAATTTGTAACAATTGTGACATTTCTACTACGAAATTAAAATTTTTTTCTTTAATTATTAATCAAAAATTCAAACGTAGAAAACAACCTGAAAGTAGACAACTTTAATAATAAGACTAAAAAAACTGTAAAAACTATGCAACCTTTTTTTTAATGGTTCAACTTCGACAATTTCATGTTACTTATATGACTAAGTACGAGTTCGAAGCATAGAGAGGAATAATAATGTGACTCATTCTTTAAAAAACAAGTTTAAGTAAACTCAATTTTTCTAAAGTAAACTTCCGTTTAGTTATATCCATTACTTTGCTTTCGAAGTTTCAACATTTTAAATAGCGAGTAGCGTTAAAAAGTTAATGTTACGTATGTAACAAAATATATGTAAAAACACTACATTTTGTGAAATTATTTTAATGTAAAATAATTTTTCTTGTGACGTTAAGTGTCACAATTTAAAATAAGACAACTTGGTTATAGGTTTAATTTACAAGTAATATTAATTAAATAATTAAAATAAGACAACTTGGTTATAGGTTTAATTTACAAGTTATTACTTAAAATACCTTAAAATATTTTCAAGGCCACAATTTTATCTGTTGTGTGACTTCAGCAAAACATGCAAAATATTTTCATTTAGCACACATAGATAAATAACGCATTCTTATTTAGAGGACATTTTTAAATTACTATAATTTTAGTTTGAAATTTAAAACTAAAACCGTGATATTTTTTTTGTCATTGAATATTTGTCAACATTATGTTTTTGGAAAAAGGTAATTTTTAAATTTGTGACGTTGGTGACACTTTTCATTTTATGCATTAAAAGCTTTCAAATTAGCTGTTTTTAATACCAATATTTGTATCGTAACTTAAGCCATGAGTTTTGTAAATGAAAAGCCATTACTAAAAATAAATTTTTTTAAAACCAAGTTTTTCAACTTTGTGTTAAAAAACGATTAATTAATTCTGAAAAGAATTCATCAGTTTACTCAAAAAGAAGTTTTAAAATTTTGTTTGCAATTAAAAGTATGTATCATTGGAAACTCATATTACGTCAATATCTTCTATTAGCTCCCAAAAATTGGTGACATTAATAGTTCTCAATTTATTCTAACCTTAAATCTGGGCCCTTTTTTGAGTGAACTTTACAAAAACCTCTGCGATGATAAATAGATGTAGATGTGCCTTAAAACATTAAAAATCATAAACATAATGGCGCAACATTTTAAAGGATTTAGTAAAGTTTTAAAGCTTTTTTAGTAAGTTACTACAAAGATGATATTTATAATTTTAATCGATATAAGCACCTTATTACCTTTTAGTATTTAACTTAAGTTGAAATAATAGAACGGTTTCTTTGACTTTAATTAATTTACTAATTCACATGAATTCTGAGTTTCTCACACTTCAAATTAATTGATCTTTTACCAAGATTGAAGGTTTGTTAGATTTTCACGAATTGTCATTTTTTAGACATGTTCAGAATGCATACTTTCTAGTAAAACAAAATCACTTTTTTTACTATCAGTAAAGTATTAACATTTTGGAATACTCAGTGAATTTCTAGAAACAAGTAAAATGACAAGTCCTTGACAATTAGCTGTTTTAAAATTTAACACTAATCATTTTAATTTATCTGGAGTTCGTTTTGTATTCTGTATTCTGCATTCTGTATTCTGTATTCTGTATTCTGTATTCTGTATTCTGTATTCTGTATTCTGTATTCTGTATTCTGTATTCTGTATTCTGTATTCTGTATTCTGTATTCTGTATTCTGTATTCTGTATTCTGTATTCTGTATTCTGTATTCTGTATTCTGTATTCTGTATTCTGTATTCTGTATTCTGTATTCTGTATTCTGTATTCTGTATTCTGTATTCTGTATTCTGTATTCTGTATTCTGTATTCTGTATTCTGTATTCTGTATTCTGTATTCTGTATTCTGTATTCTGTATTCTGTATTCTGTATTCTGTACTCTGTATTCTGTATTCTGTATTCTCTATTCTGTATTCTGTATTTTGTATTCTGTATTCTGTATTCTGTATTCTGTATTCTGTATTCTGTATTCTGTATTCTGTATTCTGTATTCTGTATTCTGTATTCTGTATTCTGTATTCTGTATTCTGTATTCTGTATTCTGTATTCTGTATTCTGTATTCTGTATTCAGTATTCAGTATTCAGTATTCAGTATTCCGTATTCTGTATTCTGTATTCTGTATTCTGTATTCAGTATTCAGTATTCAGTATTCAGTATTCAGTATTCTGTATTCTGTATTCTGTATTCTGTATTCTGTATTCTGTATTCTGTATTCTGTATTCTGTATTCTGTATTCTGTATTCTGTATTCTGTATTCTGTATTCTGTATTCTGTATTCTGTATTCTGTATTCTGTATTCTGTATTCTGTATTCTGTATTCTGTATTCTGTATTCTGTATTCTGTACTCTGTATTCTTTATTCTGTATTAGTTTAATAATTTATCACTATTTTATTTAAATCACATTTTGTGTCTTTTACTTTTTTTTTTAAACTTTATTAAAAAACTTTTCAAATTTAAACAAAAAACGTTTTTTTTATTTTAAAAAATACACAATAATTAACATCTTTTTAAATTCGAAGAAATTGCTTGCTTTCTTTAGTAACGTCAGTGATATGTCAAGCACCAGCCATCTTGGTTTATTTTTTTTTAATCCAAGAAAGGTTACTTTAAGAAATTTGTGATACGAACAGATTTAAAATTTAAGCCTCTACAAACTTAAGAAAATGTCTCATAAATTCATACAAAAACGTCATTTTCTAAAGACTGCTTTAATAACTCACGTTCCTTAAAGTAAGGCTACGAAATTTATCTCCTTAAATTTCAGCGGATATTACCTTCCGCACAAGGCACAATATACTCTGAAACCTGCCTAAAGGATAGAGGATGTGGTATATAACTTGGTATATCTTCCCACTCTCGCTCTCCTCAGTGCTCCCTTCTAAATTTAAAAATTGATTCCTCCAACCGTTTCTCTTTTTTGCTTTTCGTAACCAATTTCGCCTTGATTCTTGAATCCAATCATCGATAAAAATAAAAAAAAAGAAAACTAATAAAAAAAAGAGACTCCCTAACACATCCCTAATGAAGCAAAGGAAGGAAAATATAAATAACTCTACCTTTTTTCTTCCCGTTTGTTTCTATACCTATATACCTTTGGAATACACCATCTCCATCGATTGAGGACGCATTTTAATTAAACACACTTTTAACACGAGGTTTTTAATTAAGTAGACACACGTCGTCGTCAGTGGATCGGTTGGTTCTGGAGACGATCAGAATACGTCCCTGTCGTGCTATCCAATCTAATTCAGGGAATTTGCTACTGAATAAGTTGAGTATGGAATGGACGACAGATGACTTCGAGAAAGGAAAAAAAGAATTCAGATAGATAGGTGACTAGGTTTTGGATGATGAGATAAGAAAATGTGTCATTTGGAAATTTATTTGTCATTACCTACGATGAATCTTGGGACTCTTTTCTTTTCTTTTTCCTTTCTTTTCTTTTGATGAGAAATACGTTAGGTTAGTGCTGAGTCTAGGATAACTCAGGAACATCTGTATGGATTCCCTGAGATATTATTTTTTTTCTTAAACCTTAAATCGGATTGTTATGGTAATTTAAGTGCAACCTTTTGTTCAGTCGAAAGTTCGTCTTGTCGTTCAATGCTTCCTTTAAAAAACGAGTTTTTAAATTTCTCATGGTTCGTTTTTATTTTATTTTGATTCGGCATTTTATTTTAATTAAGAATTCGATAAGGTTTATATTATGGTTGTATTTTCGAGATACCCACATATTTTATTTCTCCAACGTTGTTCGTTTCATTTATGCTCTTGTGTATTCCTTAAGGTTTGGTCTTAATTTTTTTGTATACAATGTATTCAAGTTTTTGACTTTTTTTTGAAGAGAAGTCTGAGTTGCGGCCAAAGACCAACGATGACCGACTCTTCACAGGTGAAACAAGAGAAGAAGTGATGGTGGCGGTCGGTGGTGTTGTGGATGGTGATGATGGTTAAGAACATTTTTGTGGTTTCCATCGAACATGACCGCTCTAATGCACTATTCGAGTCTTTACATCTTTTTGTAATTAAAAATACCATGTCCAAGGGTTGAATTTGTTGTGTTAATTTTTCTGAACCTTTCACTTGGTCTCTTTTTTTGGTTTCTGTTTCAGAGGATCTACGAGTATTTTTACAAGATTCTGATGTAGATTTATATATAATTTGAATGCATCCGAAATGGAAACATGGTGGGTGGGTTAGGTATTTCTGTATTAAGTATAAGTTATTTATTATTGTAATGTCTGAGGATGTGAATGGCATGTTTATTTAAATCTAAATGTTGTTTTTAATTAAATTTATTAAAGACATTTTAAATATTTTCTTTTTCTTTCTTTGCAGGTGAGTGTTCCATACTTTATTTTATTGAATTTTAACTAAGATTTGGGGTAAGAAAAATCGGAATAATATATTCTTTAACTTATTTTATAACATACATAAGTTGCTATTATACTGTCAGAAATATAAAGCTTTACGAAGTAGATCGTATGCAATTTAAAGTAATTACAATTATATGAAATCTGAACATCTTAAGATTTGAAAGCAATCAAACCATCTGCCAGAAATTTCAGATTTTGTGGCTATAGATTTAGAAACTTATGTGTTGATGCAATTTCTGACCCTAAAAAATAATGTTAAATAATCAAACTTGTGCATTAGACTGATTTAGAATTTTATACATCCATACTTAATATCAATTTCACCTGACAAAATGTTTGTTCGCCCGAAAAAAACTATTGTAAGTTTCAAAGAAATTTCACTTCAAATTGAAAATGTGATTTCAAAAAGCTTTTAAAACACTTTGTTAGACTCTAAACTTGCCTATTGAGAGCTTACAAGAAGTAGTGGAAACTATCAGAAAAATTGTATTCACTGTAAACCCTTTGGAAATTTCAAAATAAAAGTTAAAAATGTAGTGCGGGTAGGAAAAAATTGATAAAGTTTCTGAGGAAAACAAACATTACCCTTGAGCTCAGTTTCGGACGTACTGTCAAGTATAGAGATTCGTTTTTTAACCACACATCGAGAATGTGGTGGAATGCTTTACCCAACTCTGTTTTTCCCTATCATTTTAACATTAAAAACTTTAAAGCCAATATGCATCGGTATCTCCTCTTTCATCCTTCCCTATTTTCCTAAAGCTCGCACTGTGTTTAAACTTTAAACATGTTAAGGGTATTAATAACCCCTTGAGTGCCCGTCAACTATAAAAAAAAAATTGTGTGGAAAATATGTAAACTTTAAATGACCTCAATTTAACTGACAAATCTATTTAAAAGTTGAAGTATTTGATAAAACTTCTTTTTTGGAAAACCAGACAATTGTTGAAAAGCTAAAGAAAATTAACGACATGTTGATTATATTTAAAAAAAATTTAATTTGTCATTGAATTAAAATACTGTCCTTAAATCGAATGTGATACTCATATAGAAGGTGTTTTTTAGGACTTGTCGTTTTTTAGATAAATTAAAACTCATGTAATTTAACACTATGGTCACGAATTTAGCTTTATTATAAAGATAAGGGCTTGCCATTATATTTTTAAAAAAATTTCGTGCAAGTTGCTCGAATAATTTCCAGCTTAGAGGCTCGGTTTTCGACCACTTTTTGCAGCATGGATGCCGTCTATTTCAGCAATAATGAGGCGAACATTCTCTTCCAAGGTTTCAATCGTCTCGAGCTCATCTGCATAAGCAAGCCACTCCACAAAAATTTAAAATTTTTGTTTAAAAAACTATTATGATGTGAAAATTCAAGCTACAATGCTTACTTGAGAAAACAAGGAGTTTTGTAAAAAAAATGTTAATTGTTGTATTAACTTATCAAACTATAATTTAGTTATTTATTACTAAAATTATATTTTTTTTATTAATATAAATAGATGACTGTATTTTTATTTTTGTAATTAAATTAATATATATATTTTTAATATTTTTTGTTTTGTGTTTTGATAAATATGTATTTTTTTTGTTAATTTTTTGAAAAATTAATTTTTATTGTATAAATATTTTAAATTTTTTCTTTATTTTCAATTTTTTTATTTTAATTTAATTTTTTTTTATTTTAATTTTTTTTATTTTTATTTTATTTTTTTTTATTTTTATTTTTTTTGTATTTTATTTTTTTAAAATTTTTTTTAATTTTTAATTTTTATTTTTTTTTTACTTTCGAAAACGAAGTAATTTATTATTTTTGATGTTTTTTTTTAGTTTTTGTTTAACAATTTAAAATGTAGGTATGTTAAGTTTTTCTTTTCTTTCTTGTTTGTATTTTATTTAATATTTTGTTCATTAGTTTATTTTTTAATTTTTAAATCATTTTTTAAAAATATTTTATTTCATTTTTGTAATATTGTTTTTAATAATTTTTTGTTTTTCGTTGTACGTTTTCAAAATGTTTCTTTTTTGATTTCAAGCCCTATTTTTCTATTCGGTTTAAATGGATATTTAGTTAAGTGTTAATGTTTCAAAAAATTTGCCTGAAACTATAAGTTTTCTATCTTTCAAAAGTCAACCTTAATCAACTACCAATATTTTTAAATACTTAGTAGACTCTATTAAAAACATTCAGTTTTTGATCTTAACGAAGTTTTTTGTTTTTGATTTCTTAATTGGCCGCGCTTCGATTGTACTAAAAATATGGTATATTCGATGTTACAAAAAATAATAAATAAAAATTAAAGTGCATTGGTAGTGACTCTTTTTCTTAGTTACAGTTTCTAAAAAACAAAATATTTTCTGATAACACGATAATTATATAAATGGTAAGTATGTAAATATTTTTTGGATGGACACGTCTCTCTTCAAAGTAAATAACAAAAAGTATACAATGCCTCTGCACCTGGTATGAAATTTTTTAGTTCGGGCTTACTTTAAAGTTTAGGAACACCTGGACAAATCTGTATAACTTATTTCTGACAAACTGACAAAATGAAATCAGTTTTTTGTTTTTTCAAATTTAACATCTTGTGATAAAAATCCTTAACAAAAATCCCTTCTCTTTTGTCTTCGATATTACATTAAACAACAACAAAAAAAACAACAACAACTCTATAGCTATTTGTTATTTATGCGAACCAATTTATAATGTTACCACGATTTGATCTCCATCAAACAAAATTGGTGCTGTTTTACGACCGCACTTTAATGCCCTCATCAAATAGACATTTGAATAACATAATTTTTTGTGACTTCGGACACATGTAGCTAGTCTCATTTTTGAAGAATTGAATACAAAATCCAATCAAAAAATTTTCGTCACAATCACAAGCCATCATCTAACAATCTAACACAGCAGGAAGGCCCAAACCATACATACCTACCTAAGAAAAAAAAAAACCTAACAATAACAACAAAAGAACAAAGAAGTGATCACAGTAACACCACAACCATATCGACCAAGCAAGAGGAACGCGACCAAACCCAAAACCCATCATGTTCAACACTATCTGATCCTATGACTACTATGAAAATGAATGACTATACGAGAAAAGGAAGGCCTCGAATTTGCATTGCCGAACTGCGCACAGTCCGTCGCGTCGGTCCGTTCGTCCGTCCACAAGCCGCGACACGGACATTCACCACAAACTTTATTACACTCCATAACTTTATTGTGCTGTGCAGCAGCTCAGCGGCAGTGGCAGCAGCATGCCGAAGGTATTCTACGACGCGCGATATGATTAATTGCCTGTGATGCTGAGATTTTCGATAAATAACACAAAAGCTGCCACCACAGCCAACACCACCATATCACCACCGGGTCCTCCAACAACGAGGAACAACAAAAACTTCATGAAAAGACGATTCCGGGTGTCGGTGTCGGCGGCGGAGGAACTTATTATCCCCAAGAACCATAACCAAAAAAAAAAGCAACACAAACGTCCACATCGTTTATTTTTGTGGTTTAAGGCTGTGAGAGACTGCTGATGCTTTTATGCAAAAACGCGTATGGAATCGCTCGGCGCGCATCTCATATATGCGCGCTGCTTTGCGACGAATGCCATCATTCATGGAAATCTCATTTTGCAAATCTGCGCAAGTAATAAGTTGCTGAACTGTTGTTCCTGTTGTGTGCCTTCTGGCCATATTGCGCATATATAATAAACTCCAAGTACTTGCGTACTGAACTGAGTTTTTGTTTTTAAACTTCAAAACGTAATCCTGAGCATGCATCATGAACATGATAGATGCTGCATTTGCCCCCATCTTGCACTTGGTTTAATAATTTTTGCAATTTATTTCATCGCGATGGCATTGAGAGGCTGTCAAAAAACAGACAAAATACAACAAAAAAGTCTTATATTCTGTGTGTTGTCAAGCTCCCGGATATAGTAATCCTTATGAGCACCAGCATCACAGCACATAGAGCACCATGAAGACCATCATCAAGAACCTTAAAGGTGAAGTTAGAGGTGAATTTCATCAGCTTGGAAGTTTTTATTCTTGCAAAACTTGTCTAAGCCAGACCAAGACCTGAAAACCCTGAAATATGACTAAAAAAATCTGATGAAACTTTTCTGGAAGTTGGATCTTATGAAGAGGACAGTGAGTAAGTAAATTTTGTAAATAATCCATGGTCGAACCTTATTACTAAAACTTAAACTTTATTTTTCAGTTCCCATCTATTCTTGAGAATTTCACCTTGAAAAATCGATCAATGATATGGATTTGTAGGAAGGATGCTGAACACAAAAGAGAGATCGTGGAAAATTTAACACTGCACTGACTGGTTGGAACTCAAAATGTAGTATATAGCTCAAAGGTTTACAGCCTCAAGAACCCACCATAAACTCCTTACAAAAGATTCGTTCCAAACTTAAACTCTGACAGGCGTCCGATAGTCGCGTCTGGTTGTATCGTTTATTGTTATTCGACTTATGAGATTCATTCGATGATATTCGTTTTTTTCATTGTATATTTTGTATTCTTCTTCTTATTTTCAAAATCTTTTCGTGTTTATATTTTGTCTTCTTTCATTTTAATCTTTTATTCAAAATGATTTTTTTTAATTTTCTTTCCGTCGCCCATTTGATTGACGGGTTGACCCTTTTCTTTATTACAAAATAAAATGTATTTATGTGGAACCCCCTGTTCCTTTACCTATCTTTAACTCCTATATATCGTTGAACCTCTTTAATTTTAATTACTCTCTTAAAAAACACACATTTCGATTTTACTGAACTAAGTTTGTTGATTTCGAACTAAAAATGCATTCGTTATCGTTGAATTATATCGATAATGTATTTTATCAGTATTTTATTTGTTGATGTTGTTGTTGTTATAATATGTTCCTATTATTTGTTGTACAATATTTTCTTATCGATTGATTGTATCTTTTTCTTGACAACTTGCTAAACAATCTTGTTGTTGTTGTACTTCTTTAAATGTCTGTAACACAAGAGTTTGTTGTCTTGTTCCGTTTTTGGTTGTATTCTTAGCTTACGATGTTTGCTCGTACCTACATAATTATTTAAACAGACCTCTAAAGTGGTTTTATATAAAAAGAAAAACAAAACGAACAAAACAAATAGGTACGATTTTATATCGTTTATTGACATTTTATTTTATGATGTTTGATTGAAAGCTCGCCTTTAAAAGATACAAATGCCTTCTCACACAAGTTGCATGTTTGTTGTGGGTGGGTCGCGAGAGAGGGGGTTGATATAAGTAGTTTTTTAAACTGACAGTTTTTTAGTTGATGTCTTAAATCATGTCAATGTAACTTTGAGATTTGATTCTAAATGAGGGCTGGTCTCAAGCAATTACGGAATTTAATTCTAACTTATTGTATCTAAAAGTTATACTCAGTGCAATGACTATAATATACAATTATATCTATCTATGTATGAATTTATGTTTATATGTCGACAACCGATGAACGGACGGACGTTTAAAGATTGAAAAAACAAGTCATGTATACATTGTTTTTTTTTTTTGTTGTTTATAAATCTTATCGAACAATCAGGTTGGGGTGCAGAAAACATGTTGTTTATTTAATTGTTGTACAATTGTGAATTTATGTCACGTTTCCACCCACTACAAGTTTTTTTTTTGTTGTAGTAGTTTTTTGCCATTTAATAAAATTAGCGAAGAAAACAAAATTGTTTTGAAAATTCTCACGTCGTCGTTGTAGGTTTTTTTTTTTAACGAGTATAAGGAAAAAATATCGGAAGTCAAGATCATATGGTATAAAATTAATTATGTAGGTATATGTATGTACAGTACATATGTGTGTATGTAGAAAACAAGATTGACTTGACATCATCATTAAACATTCTTAAAAAAATAATTATAATTAAACAATTGATTGAAAACAAGATAAGAACAGATTCATAAGAAAAAATGTTAATTACTTAGGATATCAGATTGGCTTTAATAACCGCAAAATTCTTATTAATTTCCGATAGTATTGCGTCAATTCTTGTTTTAATTTTGGAACATGTGATATGTAGTTTTCATATGAAGCACGACTTAAGGTAATTTTGTATACATTTTAAATTGCATGTTGAAAATGAAATGGATCTAATTTATGAAAAAGGACTTTTTAATACCTTTCCTAGTAATTGGGATAGTCAAATAGTCTTTCATATGTTTTCGTCAAAATTAAGTTCTCTTACTTCTTTTGACCACAAAAGTCCATTACCCCTCCAAATTGTTGTTTCCAATTTGACATTAAGCTGAAAACCCCAAATAACAACAAATAAATATGAGGCGTTCAAGAACAATCATTTAGTAGACTTTAAAATTTAGTTAAAAAAGAGGCTGGGATGCGACCCACACTGATAAATTCCCATTCCATTTGTCGATTTGTCTTGCTTAAAAGGTTTGTAGGTTTTCGTGTTTTGCTAAAAAAGTTGTCAGTTGAATTATTCTAAAAAAATTTAAAAATTGCCTGCAATATTTTGCATATGATGAAATAGTTTGATTTCAAAATCTATTTTTGTTAACGAGATTTTTTTTTTAAAACAAATACAATTTGGATGAATGAAATTAATTTGAAGTCAATATCTTCTATTATTCACGAGGCATCGAAAACCGAACATCAATTTTTATTTTTTTAATATGTCCCCAAAATTTCGAATTTCATATAGGTGGAGTTGCAAACTCCGGAAAACTATCTTTTATAGATTAAATGCAGCCTGCAAGTTCTCGACGACCTTCTGACAGCGAACGAAATACTGTTAAAATTTAAATACAGGATCTAAATGTATGCACTTTTATTGATAAGAAAATGCTACCATTTTTTTTTTTAATTCTGAGGAGTGCACTCAGTTTTTTTTATTTTTCAAATACCTACCTTGCCTATCCTATTAAATATTTCAATATCATCTTTATGCATCAACCTCATAATCTTAACCGGGTGCAAGTTATAATTCTCTCTCGGAGCTACCAGGTGCTTATCGCTCCATCATCATCATGATCAATATTATTACCATCTTCTTCGTCGTCGTCGTTCGGTAACATCATCTTACTTCTCACACCATAGTGAGCCATCCTCACGCTGTCAGTTTTCTGTTTCAGTCAGCTCAGAAAAGTAGACTTCTATACCTAAACCGAATTCTCTGACGTTGTCCGTTTATGTAAGCGTCAAACGAGAGAAAGACGTATAATTTATAATTTGAAAACAAAAATGCACGGTAGGTCAAAAAACTGTCAGGAAAAATAAAATTATGTACCCAGGTATTATCAAAAAATCTTCTGATGCTCTTCATCTTCATTTTCATCATCGTCGGTTTTTGAAATTTTAATATTTCATCCCTCTCCACTTTACATACATCATTGATTTTTGGTTTTGGACTTTCATTCTTAATCACGAATTGATTTACTCGATCGTTTTAATGGTGTTATTGGCTTTTTAATGATATATTATTTTTAATTTTCGATTTTTAAATTGGAAACAAGTTCCGTTGAGAGATTTATTGAATTTTAGCAATTAAAAAAAAAAATAATAATGTTAAGTTCATTAATTTAATTGCCTATCTAAAATGTGAACACTGCTGAACTCCAGAAGCTTCTGGTTTTTTTTGATTATTAAAATTTGTAAATGTTAAAAGATTAAAATTAAATAAAAATGTAAACGATCTCATCTTAAACCAAGGTATACATATATATTTTTATATATATATCTAATATATTTTTAATCTTAAAATTAATGGGTGCCTTGTCAGCATCAAAAACAAAAGATCTTTAGGGAGAGAGAAAACAAACACACCAAAAACAATTAATAAGATTTATGAAACTGATTAAGATTGTGAGAAATCGACTTTTAAGGGAAATGATTGTTTTTCAAAGTTTAAAGGTTTCCATTGATTAGGATTTTTGAATACAAAATTAGTTTGTTTAACAAAAAAAAATATTTAAAATATTTTAGACTTTCACTGCCTTGGCGGTGTCTTATTTAGAGTAGTTTTGAAATCTCGTATTTAAGGATTATGTTAAATCAAAATTTGGCATTATTTATAAGCTAAAAAGCTAAGTAAAGATGTTTACAAATTAAATTTGTATACCTTCTTTATTTTTTTAAAAAGAAAATTGAGTTCAATGATCTAGATTTGACGTACCTACTCAAAACAATTTAGACATCCTGTTTGCAAAAAATAAAATAATCAATCATTCCTGTCATTCTCCAATCAATTCACTTTATCATTGCACAGCATTAATAAAATATTTTATTATATGCCACACCGAGCTCTCACACTTTGATGCAATTTATGATTGCAACACCTTTTTGTTATCAGATCAATTGCATTGTAGGTTATTGTATTGAATTTATATTCAAGAATATTTAAATTCCTTTGTTCGCCCAAAGGCAATAAATCTCAAATTTTACATAGAACTGGCAGAAACCACTTGTTCATATATAGTTTATATAGTGTTAAATTTATTTATAAGAAGTGGGCTTTGTAAATTATAAGATTTTGAAATTGATATGAAATTGACAAGTGGATCAAATACTTACACTTGCTTATGAATATCAATTTTGTAGCATAGAATTATTTATTTGAAAATTGACATGAACTCGGTTCTTGGAAAACAATGTACCTAAGTTTGTATGAAAAATTTGAAGTGTTAACATTAATTGACTGGAACTGTAGAAAGACTTAAAACTACATTTTTGTACATTACTTGTTTACTTAAAAATCAAGGCATTTTGCGCAATTTGAAAATAAAGTAGTTTTTATAAAAGTTTTAAGGTTTTGTCTTTAGTTGGCTTGCTTTTAAAGTCGAGTTGAAAATTTAGGTACAAAATTGTGATGTGTGAAGATTGTGCTCAACTTTTGCAGGATTTTTTTTTTTTTTAATTTGGTATTATTTTTTTATTATATTTTGTTTTGTATTTTCTTTTATTATTTGTATTTTGTTTTATTTTGTATTTTGTTTTATTTTGTATCTTGTTTTATTTTGTATCTTGTTTTATTTTGTATTTTAATTTTTTTTTTTCATTTTGTTATACTTTTAATTTTGTTTGATTTATTATATTTTTTGTTTTGTTTTATTTTTTATTTGGTTTTATTGTTTATTTTGTTTCATTTTGCATTTTGTGTTATTTGTTTATTAAATTTTATTTTTATTTTCTTTTATTTTCTTTTATTTTTTATTTTGTTCTATTTTTATTTTGTTTAATTTTTATTTTATTTTGTATTTTGTTTTATTTTTAATTTTGTTTATTTTTAATTTTGTTTATTTTTAATTTTGTTCATTTTTAATTTTGTTTTATTTGTTAATTTTTTTTTCTATTTTTTATTTTGTTTATTTTTTTGTTTTGTTTAATTTTTATTTGTGTTTTATTTTCATTTTGTTTAAGTTTTTTGTTTTATTCTATTTTTTTTATTTGGTATTGTGTTCTATTTTTTATTTTGTTTTATTTTTTTTTGTATTTTGTTTTGTTTTATATTTTATTTTGTCTTATATTTTATTTTGTCTTATATTTTATTTTGTTTTATTTTTATTTTTATTTTATTTTATTTTTATTTTGTATTTTGTATTTTGATTTATTTTTATTTTGTATTTTGTTTTATTGTTGTATTTTTATTTTTATTTTTTTTATTTTGTATGTTGTTTTATTGTTGTATTTTTACTTTTTTTATTTTGTTATATTTTGTATTTTGTGTCATATTTTTATTTTTATTTTGCGTTATTTTTTATTTTGTTTTATTTTTGTTTTATTTTTTATTTTGTTTTATTTTATTTTGTTTTATTGTTTTATTTTTTAATTTGCTTTATTTTTATTTTGTTTAATTTTTTTGTTTTGTTATATTTTCTTATTTGTTTTTTTTTTTTATATTTTTTTAAATTTAATTGTTTGTATTTAAATTGTTTTTTAAAAGGTTTTTTTCTCGTTCAAATTTATTGTCATATTGAAAATATTGGCATTTCTCGACGTTTCAAGTTCGCTAGAATACTCGCATTTATGAGTATGAACGTCCCAACTTTCGGAATACTTTTTTTCGTGGGCCTTATCGTAATATATCTCAAGCAAAATTTTTATAAAGATAATATCAAAGATATGCAAAAAGGACTTTCAAAATAGAAAAAAACAGTGGGTGTTTTTTTTTTTTTTTTTTTTAAAGAAGTGCATAATTTGGTTGACCAAAATTCACGAACCAATAACTTCAATTGAATTTTATATTTAAAAAACTCAACATTTTATATTTTTTTTATTATAAATTTAAAAACTAAAAAAAAATATTTGTTACCTCGAACATTTTATAAACAAAAAATTGTATTATCTGCGAATTAATTTTAGGCAACCGAGAGATTTTTTGAAGAAAAATGGAATTGATAGTTTTTTTAAAATAAAATATATAAACCTTTTTTTCGGTTTTCATGTTTTATTAAAAAAAAAAACTTCTAAAAATAAGTAAAAACTGAGTTTTGACTTCAATATCTTGTAAACGAGAATATTGACTTTGTTTCATTTCATTAAAAAAAACATTATTGTTAACATTAATTTTAATCTTATTTTAGAGACAAAATATATTAAAAGTTTACAGCTTGTGCGAAAAACCACATAAATATTTAGAATATTTAATTTAAATTAAAGGGTTCGCTGCAAGGCTTTAAAATGAACACAGTAAAGAAATATAGTTTAAGAAAATTTTGAATTAAAACAAAAATTGACAGTTTGTAAAAATTTTATTAATTCATTTAGATTTGGTCAGTAAATAATTTACAATATAAAAATATCAAAACAATAAATAAAGTAATTTAAAACTGAGTGGTATTGAATTAAACAAATGGGCCACTGTCATATTTCATCTGTCAAATTGTATCAGCTTTGATTTGACGTCTGTCACAATTTTTCAACTTTATTCTTAATTGATGATCTAGAATCCAAAACTGTCTGCACAACATTCGGCGCGAAATCAAATGACATAAAGTTTATCATCTGAAGTACTTTGTACCATTTTGCCATGAAGCCGCACAGTAGCCATTAAATACTCATCTTGTGTTCCTTGGCAGCTTCTGCGCGGCGGCGACGACACGGTGGGCGGTTTGACTAAGCAATTACACTATGCGCAAGGTGTTGTGTGATATCACGTGTGCTTTCGCGTGTTTTTTCGCTTCCAAGCGTTTTTTGTTTGTTTTACGAAAAACACCCGGTGTCCATGTTTAACATGAAATTTTTCACATAATGATCCACGTATACAGTTTGTCGCTCTTGCTGTGCCAAAGCAACCAAAGTAGCCAAGTTAGCCACTGAATACTCGTACTTGTAGCTTAAAGAGTTGTTGTTAATTCTGTTCTTTTTTTTATTCAAACTCCTTCCTTAGCCATAAACTAAGAAGAATTTTTAATCCACACTCTTGGACCTTCTTTTTGTAATTTATTTTTTGTTAAATTTAAACTGGCCATCTGCATCCTAGAAGCTAGAGTCTAAGTCCAAGTCGAACCACTAAACAGCGCAACAGAACACCAGCATCATTTTCAGCAACAGGGACCATCACCATCACAGATCATGGTGCGCTCCTTTGGGCCGGGTGATATTTCCGCGGAAATACTTATCGACTTCGCTGTAAATTCGAATTTATTGTGATTCCGCACTGTAAGCGGGGAGCTGATGCAAGATGACCAAAAAAAAAAACAAAAACGCGAAGGCAGACGTGTCCATCGTCGTCGTCGGTCGTTAGTCGTTGGATCGCTTCGCGGCGGCGGTGTGGTAGGTAGATAGGTTAGGTATAGGTAGCCTAATCGGTAATTTATTGCGATCGGTGTTTTTTTCCTTTCCTCCCTCAAATCCAAAACCCCACTTCTCCCTGCTTAGTTTATGCGAGAAAATTCAGCCTGCCCGATGATGGTCAAGCGGGTATTATGTTGGCGCATCTATATTTGGACAAAACGAGGTGGACTATGCCTAGCCAAAGCAACAAACAACCAACAAAAAGTAATAAAAACAGAACAAAAGGAGAAGCTCATAAAGAGAATCCTGGCAATTCTAGAAAAGGAAGCATGCAATGGAATTGATATAATCTTCTTTACGAATGCACACTCATAAATACTTGGCCATTCTGGGATGCTCCGCGCAAATGCTACAATATACGAACGATACGCGGATGTGTACGCGATTCTTCTCTTCTAACGAGAAACCAATTTAAGCCTTGCATGGAGATGATGATGATTCCAAGTTGAGATGCCAGCCGTTGAGCCGTAGTCGCAGCCGCAGCCGCTTCCACGGCCGGTTGTGCTGGTTGTTTACTGCTTAGTTTAGGTCTCGGCCAGCCTCGGAAATGCCTCGAAGTGTGAAGTAATGATTCCTTGGGAACGATAAGACTTTTGGCCAGGCAGTTATTATTTTTCGTTTTTTTCTTTTTCCTTTTTTTTTGTTCTGTCTGTTTGGATGGATTCTTTTCTTCCTTTTTTGATTCTTCTCTTTTGTATACCTTTCCTATAGCGAGTTCGTTCGTTTCTGGAGATGATCTTTTGTTTTGGTCTTCGACGACTTTTCGTTTTAAGTGCGATTTGGTTCGGTGCTAGTTTTCTCGTTATGGCTTTTTCTCGTACTGCTCCAGCTGAAGCTTGAATCTCTGATGCTGATTCTGAATCTGATGCTGGCTGGATGGCTGGACCTGAGGCTGCAATTTATGCTGGCAGGCACGTTAGTGCCATATTCTCACGTAAAGTGTTAAAAAGGGCCTAAATGTTTTTTTTTGTTGTGCTCCTTCCTTTATTTTTTTTTATTATTATTCGCTGCTTTTGTATAAAAATGAATGCCCTTGTGTGGATGACCATCGCGTATATGAATATATCGAATTCGATCCATAAAAATGCATCCACATGCGATCGATGCTATAACTTCTTTCAAGACGTCGCGTCGGTCGTCGTGGAGTCGGGGTCGTTCGAACGTCCATATAGTGACCATTATTATTACGATTCCTTCGACGTTTTTGGTCTTGAAGGTTTCGTATGTGGCTACGTTCTCGAATTTCAACAGTTCGATTCGGTTATGGACGATGTGGATGTTGAACGCTCGTTCGTCTCGTCCCCATATCCACACATCTTCGTGCTAACTTCTTTCCTTTGCATCAGCTATAGTTTCAGAGCCATCCCATCTCATTCCATAACAAATCGGAAGAAAGGTTCAGTACCCTCGCTGTGTACTGTGGAGCTGGAGCTCCAAGAGCTTATCCACTGGTGTATCTCTGATAACTTTTTGTATGCAGCCGTTTTGTAAATAAGAAGGAAGGAAACAACAAAACGAAAGACAGAGAGAGCGAGAAAAAGAACATTGTGTTCTACACTGCAATTTGTGTTGACTTGCATTGAAATTACAAATGAAGGTAACGCGAAGCTTCTTTCTTTTGCAAATCTCGATTGTTTTGTTGTTTGGATCCGGGATTCAGGATAGGATGTGGATGGCTTGTTGCAGAGACGATCGTCTTAAGATGATACCTAGTACAAGGTACACTCCTATAAAAGGTAGACATATTCCTGGGATCAAGCGTGCTGAGGTGATATTCCTTAATCAGATGTGTCATTTTAGCTTGTTTGTCGACTTGTTGTACACACATTCAAAATTGTCCAGACGACGATACCAACCAACGCCAACAACGACGTTCGCGACGCGTTTGTAGGTAACTTTTTATATCGCTTTGAAAGATTTCCCTTTCTTGATGGCTTCTCTCTCTCTAAAGGAATCCCAAAAAAGGTCGCAAATAAAATGCGTTGATTCTTATTTGGGTTTTGGTGAAGTTTGAATATTTTTCACATTGACACGGACATTGTTACTTCTTAAGAAAACCTATCGCTGCGCTATACCAAAATGACACCAAGGTCTATAGTGAGAGAGAGCGAGGAGAGAAAATAATTGACACAAGGATTATCTGACCATCTATGGAGAAGAGCGCTGGGTATATCCTTTATTCACCATAAATAGCATCTTCTATAGGTATCTTAAAAAAAAAGAAAGCTTCCTTATTTATGAAAAATAAATTCGAATTCTTTATTTTTTTGTTTGTTATGTCTCAGCGAGCAATAATAAATTTATACTGCTGTCACACTCAAAGGTATAAAGAAAAAGTTCCTTATAAAAATATAGAAAATCAGTTGATTGGTGTAGACGATTATATTTGACTTATGGCAGCTTGAAGATGATCGCGCAGTTTCATAAATAGTTGGAAGATTGTTTTTTCTTTACTTAACTTTACTTAAGTTTATGGATAAAAATGGAAAGAAAAATGTATAAGGAAATTGATAAATTATCTTCTTTTGCTAAGGTTGCTTAGTCTTAGACGAAGAAGAAGTAGACATTTCTATATTCTGATTGCATCAAGCATTTATAGAAGTTGTCCATATCCATAGAAGTTGTACGATATCCATTTTTGGACAATAGGCTAAATGAAATTATTTTGTTGGAGAGATAGTACAGGGAATCAGTAAAAAAGGAATTCACATCAAAAGAATTACAAAACTTTAAACCATGCTTAGTTTTTTCATTCGATTTGTTACTTAAAGAATAAGAACTGTACATTTCAAATTTCAAAAATTGTTGGAATTTTCGTCATTTTTAAAGTTAATTTTTTAAATTTGTATGTCCACTAATACTCCAAAGAATTTACTTAATTATGCTGTTTTTGTGAAAAAAATAATATTTTTTGATTTGATATCTTTAATTAAATTGTATTTTATTTTAGTTGTATCTTTATTGATTGTATTCTATTTTATTTTATTTTAATTTATTTAATTTAATTTAATTTAATTTAATTTAATTTTATTTTATTTTATTTTATTTTATTTTATTTAATTTTAATTCTTTTTCTCATTTTAATTTTTGCTTTTATTTTCATTTTATTGTTATATTTTTATTTAACTTTACTTTATTTTTGTTGTTGCTATTGTTTTCTTAATTTAATTTGAAAAAATGTCATGATTTTTAGAACTTGTATTATATTTGTTGTGTTCGTTTATTTTTTCAATTTGTTTGTTGTTTTTTTTTTAACTATTTTTTTTTCAGTAATAAACCAGTTTTTTTTTTTTGTTTTGCAGTTTTTGTAAAAATTGTTTTTATATTTATATCCTCCTCCTTTTCTCCTTTTTATTTTTTGATACATGCGTTTTTTATGGTTTTATTTTTAACTTGTTTTATTTTGTCTTATGCTAATTTTTTTTCTTTTTCTTTTTCATTTGTTTTGTTAATTTTTTTTTTATTTTTATTTTTACTTGTGACATATACATAGATTTTACAAGTTTTTCATTCGTACAAAATTTCGTAATAAATCAAACATGAAATTACAATGCTAGAGAAGTAAAAAAAGTGGGTCCCCTGATTCGGCACGTTTGTCTGTCTTTCCTCACCCCTAAATCCCAAACCTTTGGGTCAATTGAATTCAAACTTGCAAACTAAGGTTTTAAGTTGATACGCGTTAGGGAATTTTTCATTTTGTTTTTCAAACTAAAAATAACAGTAGTTCCCATATATCAATTGTTTTGTCAAAAATTGAAAATTTGAATTTTCTCAAAAGCGAACTGATAGATTTTTATTAAATTTTCTTAAACATTTGTATTTCTTAACTTGGCTTCTTTCAATAGAAACACAATATTTTTGTTCTACCCCAGAAGGGTACCCCCCATAGAACCGTTATTTTTTTTTTTTTTGAATTTTCTCAGTAACTCGTGAATCGATTTCAATAATTTAATAAATAATAAATGATCAAGCTCACGTATTGTCCAAATATGGTTTGATGGATTTTTAAAAACATATTTTTTTTTAAATTCGATATCTCGAAAACAAGTCGACATTTTTTTACGAAAATCAAATATAAAACATATTTTAAAGAACTGAATACCAAAAATATTTTTAAACAAAAATTGAAAAAAAAGCTCTAAAGATTTTCAAAAAAAAAAAAAATCTGAAAAATTAAGGTTCCTTTGAAAAATTAAATAGCATTTAAATTTTTGAAGATACATTTATTTTGCAGGTTTATTTTTAAATCTTAAATTATAGGTTCTATTTTTAAACAGACTCTTTGAATACAGGGGCAAGTTAGTGCGATCCAGTCGTGTATTTTATTTTATCATGATATTTAAAAATAAAATGCACGACTGGGTCGCACGAACTTGCTCCTGTATTCAAAGAGTCTGTTTAAAAAAGTACCTATGTTTATAAGATTTAAAAATATACCTGTACAATAAGTTTGTCTTCAAAGATATAAATGCCATTTGATTTTCAGAAAAAAACCTCCATTTAAATTTAAATAAAATAATTTAAAAAAAACTAATTTAAGATTCAAAATTTTACCTGAAAAATAAGTTTGTCTTCAAAAATTTAAATGCCATTTTATAAATCGAAAAACTCTTGATTTTTCAAATTTTTTTTTTCGAAAATCGTTAGAGCGGTTTTTTCTTTAAATTAATTTTTTATATATAAAATTTTTCAATTTTGTTCTAAAAATATTTTTGATATGCAGTTGTTTAGTGATTATAAATATACACTCTACATTTGAATTTCGTAAAAAAATGCTGACCCGTTTTTGAGATATAGAATTTTGAAAAAAAAAAAAAATCAATATTTTTTTAAGAATCCAATCAAAAAAAATTGCACTTTTGATAATTAAATATTGTTAAGGCAGTATAAGAGCTCGTTCAAAAAAAAATTGATGAAAAAAAATTATTGAAATCGGTTCATAAGTTACTGAGAAAATTAAAAAACAAAAAAACGGTTCTATGACCGGTACCTTTCCTGAGCAATACAAAAATATGTTTTTCTTATTAAAAGAAGCAAAGTTAAAAAAGAAAATTTCAAAGAAAATTTAAAAAAAATCTATCGGTTCGTTTTTGAGAAAATTCGAATTTTCGTTTTTTGACCAAATAAATTGTATGGGGGCCACTGTTAGTTTTGATCTTAAAAAAAAAAATGAAAAAACGCCTTACGCGAATCTGCTCAAAACCTTAACTTCCAAGTTTGAACTCAATCGACCCAATGGTTTAGGCTGTAGGAGCGTGGACAGACAGACAAAATTGGCCGGACGGAATCGCGGGACCCACTTTTTTCGACTTCTCTACCATCGTAATATCATATTTGATTAAAATCTCGAGTTCGAAATTTTGCACGAATGCAAAACTTGCCATATATAGTTCCTATATGTCTCAAGTAAAAAAAATGAAAAAAACGCCTAACGCGAATCTGCTCAAAACCTTAACTTCCAAGTTTGAACTCAATCGACCCAATAGTTTAGGCTGTAGGAGCGTGGACATACAGACAAAATTTTGCACGAATGCAAAACTTGCCATATACATATGTAGTTCCTATATGTCGCAAGTAAAAATATGAATGAATTTGACATATTTTTATAATTTTATCCGGTTTCTATAATTCCATGTTTCAATTTTAAATTTATTGCAATCATAGATTTTTGAAGTATTTTTATTGTCAACTATGAACATTTTTTTTTTAATTTTTGCCATACTAATAATTTTAACAATCTTTCTTCTTCATACCCCCCCCCCTCACTTCTTAATTTTATTTTTAAAAATTTTCTTCTGTTTAATTTTGTAACCCTTAAACATTTTTTTTTACGAAGCACCTCTAATCGTCGAACTTGCAACGTTATAATAATTCGTTTTCTTTTGCGATACCTGCAACTTCTATTGGGTTATAATTTAAACAAGTTCCTTATGTGCTTAAAGAAAAATATGTATTGCCATTTTGGAATTTTGAGATTGGAACAATTAAATTGGCTTCACCAAAAGAATTAACTCTTCTGATGTATTATATTCTTACAGGAACTTTAAACATAGTATTTAAAAAATTTCGAATAATATTACGAAATTTAAAGATTTTAACATTCCGAGAGCATTTTTGCTGTTGAAAAAAATAATTTATCTTTAAAATTTCATAGTAATATTAAACTTTATATTTTAAAAGGAGATTTACAATTTAATGGGTTGAGAAAAAAACTGTGCCTTAGAAGTAAAGTTTTAATTATTATTTCTATCAATTTTTAGAAGTGATTAAGACTACAAAATTCCTATTTCCATTTTAAGAACCTTAAATTGGAGTAATTTTGAATTCACTGTGGAATTGTGGTTTTCCGACTTTCCAGAACTCTATATGGTAGAAAATATTCTTTTCTTACCATGTCTTCTATTTAATTCTTTTTTTGTTTTATTCAACACAATTATCTAAATCTTACAAAATACGGATGTCAGTCATTTGGAAAAACCTCACGAACTTCGCGCAGCCTTAAGAATGAAAAAAGAAAAAAAATGATTATATAATCATTTATAAGATTTGCTACTGTTTTCTTTGTCATAATTCGAGATCTATTGGTAGCTTCAAACTAAATTATTTATCCAAATTTAAAACGATCAACCAATGTTCATTTCAGGGCATAATTTGAAAGCTCCAATCAATTTTACCTATACTTTTTTTTTTGGACCAACAAGGCACATTAATCTATAGTAAATATGATTGTGAGTAGACTTTATTGTAAAAAAGAATCGTAACAAAGCCAATCAACTTTTATCTCTAAATCTGTTGTCGGCAGTTGGCATAATCTGGAATAGGCTACAAAAAACATTATTACAAATTCAGGGGCTTTTGAACAATAGAATTGATAAATATCCGTCCGAGCGGGCGGCGCGTGACAAATGCTGCTTTTTGAAATAATCTCTTTTGCAACTTGGAATATAAAAGGTTTTGATTTTGCTAGAAAACAAATGAAAAAAACTAGGTTACAGTCTCCGCCTCTATGGTTGCAGATATTTTTGTTTGATTAATTGTATCAATGGATTTGAACAAAAATCCGAACTTAAAAACTTCAACGGTCAACATCAATTCCATAAATTTCAACCTCAAGAGTTGAAGTGATGTCTTAGAAAAAATTAATGATAGTTCCTATTCCCAAGTCCAAAGCAACTGATCTAACCTAAGATTATGCCAACGCGTCATAAAAAATAAGACAGTCAAACAAGAAGAAACCTTCAACTCTTCAAGACGTGGAAAACCACTTACCAAGATGAACATTGAACACTCTCAGTGGGTGAAAAAAGAAAAGAAGAAAAATAAAAAGATATTAAACCACAAACTTAGCGGAGGTGGAGTTTTACGTCGTGTCAGCAACTAGAAACGGAAAAATACAAGAAAAAAAAACAATCCAAGATAATTGCAAAGATCCCACACACTTCACCCACCAAAGAGGAGATGTATCTATGATCAAACTAACTGATGATCTTGCAACATAACGCCTGTCTTACACGTGTTGGAAACGAGGATAAGTTCAGTGACTCCAAACAAAAAAGTATTTGAAGTGAAAGAATCCCAGAGGCTATTCATTCGATTATAAGAAGAAACTACGAGTAACTTGGTCGTGTATCCATTTTTAGTGGAGTTTCCTTCGAAAATAGAGAGAAACTCCATGAGAAGGATGAAGGCCATAAGATCACCATAAGCCCGCGTAGAAGAAGAAGAAGAATCATCATAAATGAACAAATTCGTATAATCTTGTATATACTTGAAATAATCTCCGGGGTTAACAAGATGGTTAACACTTTAGAAAACATGTGAATTATTCTAGTTAACGTTGCGTGAAAATTATAAGTACCTACTTTTTAAGTCGTCGTCATACATAACATACAAACTTTGTTGGTTGATTGGTCTTTAAGGTGAAAGGCTTAGGTATTGTTTGTAAAGTTGAAAGCCTTAAAGACGGATTATTTTTGATAAATTAACAGGAAAAACTTTGCTGAATAAATTATAATTAAATAAGAAAGAACAATATTTCAGTATCTCTATCCCATAAGTAGCTTTAAAGAAATTGATTTTTGGGATTAAGATTTTTTTTAATACTCCAATCATGGTTTTGCATTAATTTTGTTGGTACCTTCTTTTAAGAGTATTGACGCTTAAAAAAATTGCAGCAAATAGAGAAATGGCACGAACGGACCGGCAGGTCTTGAATTCTCTATGCAGAAGAAGGTACAGTGGGTTCTTGTTGGATTTTCTCTCTAAAAATTAATAACCTTTCCATCAAAATGAGTCTTTGATATCGAAATTTTAAAGTGTCAAATTCAGCTAACTAACTGATATTAAAAAAAGCGCTGTTCAATGTTAAGTCTTTTAGTGAATGCGTTAAGTCATGATCTTAACTTTATTTTTTTAGTCTTTTAACTTCCAAAATTACCTTAACTTTTAAAATAAGAAATTTCAAATTGACTTTAAATGATTTTAAAGACATTAAAATTCACTTTGAGTCAATAGACTTCAAGTCATGACTTCAACAATAACTTTGTTGACGTTTATTTTCTAAGCTTATGTAAAAATCAAAATTTTAGTTAATTGAGTTTGACTTTACTAACTTAAGTCATCAATTGACTTTAGTCTTCAGATTTTTGGCACATAATAAAATGCATGCTAAAAAACCTTCTTCGTTAAAAATAAATGTTTGCCCATTTCTTCTTTATACGAGGTGTGTTCAAAAAGTACCCGGAATTTTCGTTTTTTCAAAAAAATATTTATTTTATTCGTTTACATCAATGTGGTCCCCTTCAAAGTAGTCACTCCCAGATATAATACACTTATGTCAGCATTTTTTCCAATCTTGGAAGGACTCTTGATATTTTGCCTTTATTTCGCTCGAGGAAAAACGCCGTCCTTTCATGGGTCTCTTTAACTTTGGAAACAGGAAAAAGTCACACGGAGCCATAACTGGTGAATATGGAGGTTGGGGCATGACTACGGTATTGTTTTTGGCCAAAAAATTACGAACAAGCAACGACGAGTGAGCAGGTGCGTTATCGTGGTGCAAAAGCTATGAACTGTTTTTCCATAAATCTGAGTGTTTTTTTCGGATTGCTTCACGCAAACGTCGCATAACTTCAAAGTAATACTCCTTATTAACCGTACGAACTTGTGGTAAGAACTCTTGATGCACTATACCATTATAATCGAAGAAAACAGTAAGAAAAACCTTCACACTTGATCGAACTTGTCGTGTTTTTTTCGTTCTTGACGTTGGATGCTTCCAGGTGGACGATAGTGCTTTGGTTTCGACATCATAACCGTACACCCATGTTTCATAACCAGTTATGACCCTTTCAAGCAAACTTGGATCGTCATTGACGTTATTTAACAGCTCTTGAGCGATGTTCATGCGATTGTTTTTTTGGTCAAAATTCAGCAGTTTCAGCAAAAATCGCCGAGCTCATAAAAACACGTCGAACCTTAGCAACTACTACAGACAAAGTAAACAGTGAATATAGCTGAAAATTGCATCATACTTTAGGGGCATGTATACCAACACAATAAAAAATAATTTTGACCTTCGGACTCTCCAGACCCGTGGAATTTAAAAATTCCGGGTACTTTTTGAACACACCTCGTAAATTCTCAATATGTGTTCGATTCTTTTAATTTAAATTTAGTCTATTTTTGTAATTTTTTGATTTTGTTTTGTAATTGTTAAGTTGTGTTTTCAATATTTAAACATTATTTTTTTCAAATATTTTAGTTTTCGGATTTTATTTTTCGATTTTGTTTTTTAATTGTTTTATATGAAAAGTGTTTCATTCTTGAAAATCTTCGAACTCAAGATTTTAATTAAACATAATACTACGGTAGTAGAGAAGTTGAAAAATTGGACAGACAGTCTTGCCCCTAGAGCTTGAACTTGGGTTTATTTAGTTCAAACCTAGAAATTAAGGTTTTCAGCAGATTTGTGTTATTGTGTTATGGGGGTTTTATTTTAAGACTTTAAACAACAGTATTCCCGATACAGATTTGTTGGTAAAAAATAATCGAAAATTCGAGTTTTCTCAAAAACAGTCCGATAGATTTTTGTTAAACTTCCTCCATTTTTTTTCCCTAACCTTTGCTTCTTTCAATAAAAAAAATATATTTTTGTATTGCTCGAAAAGGGTACCTTCATAGAACCGTTATTTTTTTCTACAGAACTAGAAAAACCAACTCAATAATTTTGTTTCAAAACAAGGTTTTATATTTAAAAAAAAAATTTTTGGTGATCAAAATGCCTAATTTTTGTGTTTATTTTTAAAAAATATTTTTTTTTTTTTACAAAATGTGATACCTGAAAAACCGGTCAATATTTTTTAACAAAATTGAAATGTAAAACGTGGTAAGCACTTAATAATTGCATACCAAAAATTGGAGCGGTGTATTTTAAAATACTGTATGGTCAAAATTCTGTATTATCCTTTATATACTGTATGGTTTATGTTCTGCATTTCAAAATACTGTATCACAAAATGCTTTTTTCTCAAAATACTGTATTTCACAATACTGGAAGTTTTGGACAGATCAATTAGTTTTGTGCAATTGTTCATGCAATTGTTGATTATGATAGGAACAGTTCATGAACAAATGTAAGAGAGATATAAAAAAATTAAGAAGAAGAAAATAAGAAAGAGAAAATAAGAAGAAGCTACCATTTTTTTTGTTTTAGTTTTTATTTATTCAAAGACTTATGAATTATCATAGGTATATACATACTTCAAGGGAAGCATATTAGAACAGTAGGCTAATGAAAAATTATTATGATGTTTTCTTAAAAATAAGTATTCTGTTTTCAAAATTCTGTATTTCAAAATGCTGTAAATAAGGCTAAAAAATAAAAATCTTTTTGATAATGTAAAAAAGTGCGCATTATTTAATAATTAAATCATATTTTGTTTTTAATACAGTATTTTGACTCCAACCCACCAAAAATATTTCTAAAAAAAAAAGTGAAACATTTTATATATTAAGAAAAGCTCTAACGAATTTCTAAAAAAAAATAATTCATATGTTTATGTTTAATGTTTATGTTTATCTTTATTGTAGCATCAATGTTATAACATTTTTTCTTAAACTAAATTGCACAATTTACAGAGACATGGTATAAGGCTACCTTACTACTGTCAATATTATAATTATTACATCAATCAACCAAGAATACAAAAAGAAATAATATTGAAGGAAAAGCTACATAAAAACCTTCATATAAAACAATAAGAGAATAGAATGAAAGAAAGGTGGGCGGTGAAAAAAAAAAAAAACAAAAAACAAAAGATTCAAACCAAGCTTTAAGTCTTACAACAAGTAGGTAAAAATATATAGAATATAGAAATATAACAGAAAAGAAAAGAATAAATTAATTAAAATAATTAAAATAAATACATCAATAAATAAATAAATAAATAAATAAATGGATAAATGAATAAATAAATAAATAAATTAAATAAATAAGAAGAAAAATAAATTAAGAAAATAATTAAGTAATTAAATAAATAATAACAATAGCAACAGAATTACAATAGAACAGAAAGGAATAAATAAAATAAAATAATTTTAAATAAATACATCAATAAATAAATAAATAAATAAATAGATAAATAAATAAATAAATAAATGAATAAATAAATAAATAAATAAATAAATAAATAAAGAAATAAATAATTAAATAAATAAATAAATAAATAAATAAATAAATAAATAAATAAATAAATAAATAAATAAATAAATGAATAAATAAATAAATAAATAAATAGACAAACAAATAAATAAATATATAAATAAATATAGTAAAAAGTCAGTCAAGCTAAGTTTGAAATCAAGGTATTATCAGACATAGTACATGATACAAGGTATCGCTCATTAAGTTTGGCAATTCTTCCTGATACCATATCCATAGCTAAAATGGAATGAAGTTCATTAGTTGAAAATGACCATGGAAGCTTCAGAATCATTTTCAGAATCTTATTTTGAGCTATCTGCAGCCGTCGTATATTAGAGATTGCACAATTACCCCATACTGGTGAACCATAGTACATGATAGCTTGGAAAACAACTTTGTATATTAGAAGCTTATTATCGGTGCTAAGCATTGATTTGCGGTTAA
Source organism: Eupeodes luniger (assembly GCA_951509635.1). Lineage (NCBI taxonomy): Eukaryota > Metazoa > Arthropoda > Insecta > Diptera > Syrphidae > Eupeodes > Eupeodes luniger. Next base: position 17,512,796 of record OX608075.1, read on the forward strand.
TGAAAGGATAGAGAATTTTAACTGTATGATTTATTTTCTGAATCGTTTTTTGTATATGTAAGCCAAATGTTAATGTTTTGTCTAAATGCACTCCGAGATATTTTGCATCAGATTTCCATTCTATACTTGTGCCATCCATAATAAGATTATTACTTGGTAAAAAGCAGGCTTTTCTTTTCCGAGTGAAAAAGATTGCCTGCGTTTTTGAAGCATTGATTCTTATTTTCCAGTCATGGAAGTAGCTTTGTATAACATTTAGACTAGATTGCAGATTAGTTTCGATTATGAAACCAACTGAATCAGAAGAGAAAATGCAAGTATCATCAGCGAAAATTGCTGTTTTGCAAAAAGGAAGTAATGGAAAATCGGAAGTAAATATTGAGTATAGAATTGGGCCTAAAACTGATCCTTGTGGTACACCAGCCGTTATATCATATTTTTCAGAAAACCAGTTATTGACTGAAACCTTAATTAATTCATAAATAAATACGGATAAAAAATGTTTTTGATAAATTAAATGACTTTTAAATTGTTGAAGATACATAATTTTAAATCTTAAAATATAGATCCTATTTTAAATAGACTCTTTTGATACAGGTGCAGGGTCATGCGACCCAGTTGAGCATTTTATTTTCCAGAATTTTGTATTTATTTTTAATTTTTCTCTATCGAATTTTGTTTTGAAACAAATTTTTTTTAAGTCGTGAAAAGTTGTAAACAACTGAAAAATGAGTTTGATTTGAGTGAAGTGAAGTAATTTGTATGAATAATCGTAAAATAAGTTTCGAATCAAGTTTTTTATCTCACATAACCGATTTATTCAAATAATCGGTTTCGACTGTAAAAACTTCAACTTCAGTTCACTTATGCATTGAATTGATTTAATCTGATCTAATACAAACAATTAATGGCTTTTAAAGCAATTTGCTGCTATCCAAATAATCATAAAAAAGGTAGGTGAGTTCCTATAAAATATTCAATGTCTTGACACCTTTTTTAAACTTTAAATAAACCATCAAAACAAAGAAAAATTTTATTATTACAATGTCTAATAATTACACTCTCAATATAAATCCTACATACATAAAACACATTAATTCATTGCCATAACGTCGTCGGTCGTGTCGTGAGTGATGGATGAATTATTATAAAACTATTAATTCACGATTAGCGTGAGTTGGGTGAGGGTGGTAATTATTATTACCTATAGTTGCAGAATAAAATAAAATGTTGCAAAATATGCACAAAGTCATGTTTGTTTATCGTCTCTCATAAATTAACATTGAAACTATCAATAATAAGAAAAAATATAATTCTAAATTGATATATCAAACTCAATACATTGATTTTTGTCCGTAAATAATAATAAAAAAATGATTAAAATCTGATACCGGTTTATTCTCGACCTCTAATTATAAAACAAAAAGGAAACAAATAAACTAAACAGTTTATCCAAGAACCGCAAACAAAGATATAATTATGTGCTAAGAGAAACACGAAGCTTATGCCTCCCCTTTAATCCCAACCTATCCCAAACGATTAAAGAACAAAAATACAAAATTTGGAAAAAACGGGTGTTTTTTTCAAGGCGATATATAACTTTAAAGTTTCAACACCATTTTAACTAATTTAAAGACGTCGCTCGTCGCAACATGCCAAACAGCTTGTGCCACAATTGATTTTCTAAAGCAAAAGTTTGGTAGCCATTTCATGTCGCTTGACTTATTTCGTTGCGATATGTGAAGTCCATAGTATATGTCGATAAGACCGAAATGATTGATCACTTAGAGGAAAATATTCGTCGCGTTCTAGCAAAAATACGGCAACAAAATTTGGAAAAAGTCACCAAAAATTGAACCTTTAGATCAGACCACATCCGAACCAGCCGTAGCGGTCATAAGCAAAAAACCAAACTTAAATTATTATGCCAAAAGACTATCTTTCGGATTTAGTTAATTTCATACCATTTTAAAAATATCATCTTTTTTTATTTCAAAGTTTCTAACCTCTTAAAAAAACACCCTTTGAATACAACCAGTATATGCAACAGCGCTCTTTATCCCCATGCAAAAGATGCAAATTATGATTTTTCCCATTTTCCATTTGCACCGAGTGAGATTATGCGCCTTATGTTATTGTTGTTGTTGTTGAAGCATAGCACAAGCAGCAGCGTTCTTATGAAGGTGCTATTGCAACATTATGCAGCAAGCAGCAACTATAACGACGAACCATTCCAAACAATCTGCATGAACCGATCATAATAACGCTTAGCAGAAAAAATATAAGTCGATCCTGCTGGAGAGGAAGAAACGCGCCATAGAATATTGCATGTGAGGTGCTGTTCTGTGCGCTGCTGTGCCATATAATATCCCAAACACCAAGCGATGCATTCCAACTGATTATGGGCTGGGGCTGGAGCTTGAAACCAAAGGTTCGTCGCGTCGCCTCGCTTCGATCGCTCGTTTCGGATTCCTAATCACTATGCATCCATCTAAAGGAACAAAACCCCAAGTGTGCTATAGCCAACACCAAGTTCCTATATAAGAAAGAAGTTGAATGCAATTCAAAGTACACCACCATAGCAGCTTGCAAACAGGCCTCCAATGAATGCCCATAGAGTATGGTATCCTTTGGCATATAATCGTACGAATTCTGCGCAACTGGATACAGCACAGCAGCGTTGATATGCAGTTTTTGTTTGGAGCAAGTTCGTGACTTATGTTCGAATAGATCGCAGAACTATAATTGCCGATTTGGCTTAAATTATAAACGGGCAAACATTCGAAGCGAAAAAGCACACTAATAGGTGTAAGTTAAGGTAAGGTTGATAGGCACACTGGTTTCATATAGACAAAGGCCAAAATGGGGGTATCTATTGTTAGAGGAAAAATATCGTAAGTAAACGTCCGGACATACATATAATACGTATCGTAAAAACGAACGAAGAAAATTGTTTGGAAAGAATTTCCACAAATAACACGCAGTCAGATGTTGGAAAACACTGAAAGATTCAAATGTGTCAAATATCAAAATTTGTCGAATGCCACAAAATTTCTGGAAATGAAATCACACAACTGTTTTTCTACATTATATTTTTAAACTAGAATTAAAAGTCAATTATATTTTGTTCTTCAACTTTTTTAAATGCATTCATTTTTTTTTTAAATTAATTTAATTTTTTAAATTCATTCATTTTTTTTTAAATTCATTCAATTTTTTTAAATTCATTAAATTTTTTTTAAATTCATTCAATTTTTTTAAATTCATTCAATTTTTACTTGCGACATATAGGAACTATATGGCAAGTTTTGCATTGCGACATATAGGAACTATGTATATGGCAAGTTTTGCATTCGTGCAAAATTTTGTCTGTCTGTCCTTCTGAGTTCAAACTTGGAAGTTAAGGTTTTGAGCAGATTTGCGTTAGGCGTTTTTTTCATTTTTTTTTTAAGATCAAAACTAACAGTGGCCCCATACAATTTTTTTGGTCAAAAAACGATAATTCGAATTTTCTCAAAAACAAACCTATAGATTTTTTTTTAATTTTCTCTAAAATTTTATTTTTTAACTTGGCTTCTTTTAATAAGAAAAACATATTTTTGTATTGCTCAGGAAAGGTACCGCTCATAGAACCGTTATTTTGTTTTTTAATTTTCTCAGCAACTTATGAACTGATTTCAATATTTTTTTTTGTGAATAAGTTCTTATATTGCCTTAACAATATTTGATTATCAAAAGTGCAATTTTTTATTGTTTGGACTTTTAAAAAAATATTGAATTTTTTTTTTTTTTAAATTCTATATCTCAAAAACGGGTTAATATTTTTTTACGAAATTCAAATGTAGAGCGTATATTTACAATCACTAAACAACTGCATACCAAAAATATTTTTAGAACAAAATTGAAAAATTTTATATATAAAAAATTAATTAAAAAAAAAACCGCTCTAACGATTTTCGAAATTTTTTTTTGAAAAATCAAGGGCTTTTTCATTTATAAAATGGCATTTAAATTTTTGAAGACAAACTTATTTTTCAGGTAAAATTTTGAATCTTAAATTAGTTTTTTTTTAAAAATTATTTTAACTGTATTGAATGTAACCCCCTCCCAAAAAAAATTGAAAAATGGATGTTTTTTCGACAAATCAAATGGCATTTATATCTTTGAAGACAAACTTATTTTACAGGTATATTTTTAAATCTTATATGCATAGATACTTTTTTAAACAGACTATTTGATTACATGAGCAAGTTCGTGCGACCCAGTCGTGCATTTTATTTTTAAATTCATTCAATTTTTTTTTAATTCATTCAATTTTTTTTTTAAATACATTAAACTTTTTATTAAATTTATTTAAGTTTATTCAATTTATTATTTTTTTTTAATTTACTCATTTTTTTCAATTTTATTTTATTTTTCCAATTTTTTGTTTTATTTGTTTTCAAGTTTTGTTAATTTTTTGAATTTTAGTATTTGAAATCGATGCGATTTGTCAAATTTTAAATTTTGACATTTCTTGACTTTTCAAGTTCCCTCAAATCAAAATTAAAGGATTTTACAGAGATGACTGTGTTTGCGTGTGAACGTCATTTGTACGTTCGGGATATCTTTTTTCGTCGGCCATATTTCAAAAACTAGAAGAGATATCGATTTCAAACAAATTTTGTTTAACTGATAAAAAACATCAAAAGATACAAAAAGGACTTTAAGAGTGGGTGTTTTTTTTATTATAGCAATTTAAAAAAAAAGTGCAAAATTTGGTTGACCCCAAATATATGTAAAGGGTGATTATTTTGAGGTTAGGATTTTCATGCATTAGTATTTGACAGATCACGCTGGATTTCAGACATGGTGTCAAAGAGAAAGATGCTTAGTATGCTTTGACATTTCATCATGAATAGACTTAATAACGAGCAACGCTTGCAAATCATTGAATTTTATTACCAAAATCAGTGTTCGGTTTTTTTTTACCGACAAATTTTTTATCGACAAATTTTGTTCAGCGATGAGGCTCATTTCTGGTTGAATGGCTACGTAAATAAGCAAAATTGCCGCATTTGGAGTGAAGAGCAACCAGAAGCCGTTCAAGAACTGCCCATGCATCCCGAAAAATGCACTGTTTGGTGTGGTTTGTACGCTGGTGGAATCATTGGACCGTATTTTTTCAAAGATGCTGTTGGACGCAACGTTACGGTGAATGGCGATCGCTATCGTTCAATGCTAACAAACTTTTTGTTGCCAAAAATGGAAGAACTGAACTTGGTTGACATGTGGTTTCAACAAGATGGCGCTACATGCCACACAGCTCGCGATTCTATGGCCATTTTGAGGGAAAACTTCGGAGAACAATTCATCTCAAGGAATGGACCGGTAAGTTGGCCACCAAGATCATGCGATTTGACGCCTTTAGACTATTTTTTGTGGGGCTACGTCAAGTCTAAAGTCTACACAAATAAGCCAGCAACTATTCCAGCTTTGGAAGACAACATTTCCGAAGAAATTCGGGCTATTCCGGCCGAAATGCTCGAAAAAGTTACCCAAAATTGGACTTTCCGAATGGACCACCTAAGACGCAGCCGCGGTCAACATTTAAATGAAATTATCCTCAAAAAGTAAATGTCATGGACCAATCTAACGTTTCAAATAAAGAATCGAGGAGATTTTGCAAATTGTATGCGTTTTTTTTTTTTTAAAAGTTCTCAAGCTCTTAAAAAATCACCCTTTATATACGACGAACGAATAATACTACGGTTTCAATTTAATTTTATATTTTACATTGTTACGGATTATCAAATTGGTAAAAGTATAAACAAATTCAACTAACGGATTTCTTATAAATAAAAAAATATATGTCACCTTGAATATTTTACCTCCAAAATAATTTCATGCATCAAAAAATAACTTTTTTGACATCTGGTATTTTTTTTTTTTTTTTTTTTTTTTTTTTTTTTTTTATAGAAAAATCGAAGTGACAGTTTTTTACAAAAAATCAAACCTTAAAAAGAATACTGATAACATTTGGTAAAACTTGATTTTTAACTCGAATATCTTGAGGATCAATGAATGTTTTGACTTCAAAATTATTTCATTCTATACGAAATATTGTTTTTGACAAAACGTAATATTTTAAGATAAATCAAATCGAAATTTTTTATTCAAAATAAAACCCATCAAAAAATGATACTAAAATTAGTCGAAATTCGTTTTCGACAAAATATCTCTGAAACAAAAAAAGATATTGAAATCTAATTTATTTAGTTAATTTTGTTTTTTGAAAAATCCAGTTGACAACTTTTTTTTACAAAAAAAAACGAAAACCTACAAAAACAACTCAAAACTGGTACAAAATAGGTTTCGGCTGAAGTGCTTTAAAAACTTAGAAATATATCGAATTCAGATTTTTTGTATCTTCCATTTGAAATATTTTTTTTGAAATATCGATATATCGAAATATCGATTGACGGCCACGAATGAGAAATTATCAGTCTGGGAATCATCACAGCCTCTTTGTTACTTTATTATTGAGTAAGTTCGTTGTTACTCCCCACTCCTATTCTAAAATTTGAGCGGCCAGTCATTGTTAAAAGCTTTTTTAAAATTTAAAGTCGAATAAGTAAAGTGTGGGCAGCCCTTAAAAATCCTTTTATAAAGCCGAAAGTTGAGCTGTAAACTACAGAAAAATTCATTTTCATCGTGGAACAATATAACAAATATTATGACGTTTAAAACTCTTCCGTTAATTTTGAGACATTCTTTAGTTAATATTAAAATTAACAACTGTCAACGCAGAAAACCAATTCTTCTAACAGAGACGTATTGAAATTCCATTCATTTAAAGTACGTAACGTAACATATGTATGCTTTGATATATGATTTGGTGAACAATGGAGGTTATTTACGCGTTGACACTCTGATACTTAAACGTCAACTCATATCCCAAAGCTATCGACTTGTCTTTCATGCTATGTTGAATCAGCTGTACTAAATTAGTCTGTTCGGAAAAGTGAAGCTTATTTTTGTTCAATGGAAAAATGTCTGAATCGTCAATCGTGCGAGACTGATTGATATTTTTCGGATGTGATGTTAAGTCGTATAATGGCTCAAGTTAAACTGACACCGTTTGCAGTGCACAATATTGTGCGATCATCATCAATGTTCATGTTTATAATATTTTGACTTTATTTTGACAACAAGAGAATCGTCTCTGATCGGAGCTGATTCTGAATTCAAAATTGAGTTTCCGGTAGTAATGCTTGCAACTGCAAAACTTAAGATATCCTATCAGACAAATATAAAATGCACCGAAGCACCCACGCCATTTATCCCAACATTTCGACTCAACAAAATTTAATCTCAGTGTATTTTGTTGTTTATAAAAGGGCAACATAATCCCCCACAATCGTCATTCACATATCTTTTTTAAATGAACCTATCTACGTATGTATATGTTATGTATATAAATGTGGGGTAGGGTACTATAGCAATTCTGAAATGCCATACCAAAATCAAACGTAGAAAATCGATTGCTAAATGGCTGTGCAATCGACTGCAAAACGTCTTCCACCTACAGACTATTGGCGACACCAACAATCCAACCAACAGTTTACCCCTTTGGCCTAATATGAGTCGTTGCGACGCCCGCCGCCCGCCGCCCGCCGCCGGCCGTGCTCAAGCCAGCGCAATGCAAAAAGCCACACATAACTGGTCATATTGCATGGCAAGAACAAAAAATGATCGCCAGAGTCGATATAAGTTTGCCTTAAGACCAACGGCAAGAAATATGAAACTCGGTCTTAAGTCCCCAAGTCGAACCAAGAGCAGAGCCGTACCCTCGCGTGCAAATGAAGAAAACAATTCCAATTCATAGAGAGAGAGAGCTACCATCATCATCATCATCAGCAGGCGCGCAATTCCAATAACCTAAGCCCAACCAGTCCCATATCCCATATCCATATGCAATGCAATAGCCAGCTCCAGCCCCAGCACCATCAGCAGACCTTGGCCCAGCTCTGAGCCCAATCATCCGGGAAGAGAGTTCATCGCATCCGCTGAACTCAGCCAGAGCGTATTTATTATTGCGTTTTTGGTTATTTTCTCTGTTTTGGTTTTTGATGGTCGTCGTCGTCGTCGGTCTTGTTGGGGATGTTGGAAGCACCGCGGCGATGTAGAGGAGGTGGTTCAGTCGGCGAGAAGAGATGACAGACGATGATTATTGGAACCGTATAAACGGACCCTTCTGATATACACATGCAATATCATATTATGGCGACTCCTCCGTAGATGTAGGTTCCGTATGTGCGCTGTATACAGTGAGATATGTTGCGCGCGATCTAGACGAATAAATTTTATATCGAACGAATGGAAAATTAGCAAAACTTTTGTCAGCCAGCAGCGTCAGCGGGACGAGGAGCATTAAGCAGGACCATCATCATCGTCATCCCATCCCGCATATGTGCATAGAAAACATCGCGTTCTATTCTAATCTGATACAAAATTTCCATTTGTTTTTCTTTTGCTGATGCACAGATGTAGCAAGCTATGCTGCTGCTTTTGGAAAAACTATAGCTTTATGGACATGATAGAGGTCGGTAGCGGTACGGAGTATGAGTATTGTTTTGGCATCATAGCGCAGCGTTCCTACGACTATATAGCAAAACACACTTTTCTGGGATGCACATAAATTTTCCCTTTGATATAGCTGCTCGGGCTCGAACTTGCTCGCTCTCTATGATGTGCTGTGCTGGTTCTGTGCTCTATACAATGTGCTGGTCCCCATCATGGTCCCTTTGAAGTTGTGGCCGCTTTGAAAAAGAACATATCCGCGATTATATCAAAATAAGTTTTACGCCACAAGAAACATAAATACGATTTGTAATTTATTATTTTAACTTGTCCGTTTACACACGGAATGTTTTACGGCATATGGCGGTTTTTTTTTTTTCAAGGTATACGTCAACTATATATCGGCAACTAGCCCAACATCAGAGCTGCTATTTATTTTCAAACGATGCATGGTGGTGGCTTCGCATATAAATATAAATTTTTGTTGTCACAGGTGTAACTATAGCAAAAAAACACATGGTTTTGGTCTATAGTATATTTGTATTTTTTCAAATGACTGGCGTGGAGCTTAATTTTCTGTGACAATTTATTATAAGATTTGCTACATGTTAACAATTTTGAAAATAAATGTCGCAAATCAAAATTTTAATTCGAGGAAAAATATTAATACCCCCTTGGAAAATTTTTGGCATTACATTTTACATAATTTTAGAAAGTATGTTCTTTAAAAAAGAATTGAGATTGAAAACAAAAAATAAACCCAATGAACTTTGATCAGATGAAGTCAGAGGAAGCTAGGAGCTCGTTTTGCAATTCTATTGGAAAATCTTGTAATTTATCTATTTTTTTCAAATAAATGTAAATGTCATTTTCCAAACAAAACAGACACCAATGTGGTATTCAAATTTCCTTTTGACAATTGAAAAGACGTCATTTTGGGTTTTTTTCAGGAAAATAGGGTAAATGTAATTTTTTCAAACAAAACTGACACCACTATGACATTTCTCATTTTTGACAAGTAATGTCAATTTTTATTTTTCAAATGTATGCTAGATGAAAATTGAGTTGATGTCATTGTTCGAACAGAACTGACACAGTTGTGACATTTCTCATTTTTACACACTGAAAAGTTTTTTTTTCATTAAATTCGGTAAATGTCGTTTTTCGAACTGACACAATTTTGACATTTCTCATTTTAAAACATAAAAATTAAAAATACGTCAGTTTCGCTTTTTTCGAAATTGTCAGTTTTGTATGTTTCCGGATGAGTTTTTTTCAGGAAAATGAAGCAAATGTCATTTTTTCGAGAAAAAACTGACACAGTTTTGACGTTTATAAATTTGACAACCGTAAAGACGCCATTCTCGATTTTTTGTCTTGAAGTTTCAAGATAGTTGAATAAATGTCATTTTTGGAACAAAACTTTTACATTTTTGACAGTTCTCATTTTGACAATTGAAATGTAAAAGTCAATACTTCAAATAATATTGATAATATACAGGGTTATCCATTTTGCGATTTCAAAAGTAAACGTAAATAAAACACATATCAAATACTTTTTTTCATGATATTTCTTTTTTATTATAAAGTTTGTGAAACACTACATTATTTAAATGACCACCACGCGAATTGTTGCAAGCATCGATTCTTTTGAGGTAATTTTCGACCACTTTTTGACACATATTGGGCGGTATATCAGCCATAACTTGACGAAAGTTGGTTTTTAAGTGCTCAAGAGTTAAAGGTCTTTCCTGTAGCACCACAAAAAAAGCTCATAATCTTGGTGGCCAGTTGATATCGCCACGACGAGAAATTATGCGGCCAGGAAGTCTCTTGCAATAAAGCCATATTCGCTCGAGTTGAGCGGCATGTGGCACCGTCTTGTTGAAACCACATATCCTCCAAGTCGTATTCTTCAAAAGCAGGCAATAAAAAGTTGGCTATCATGTGACCATAACGCTCCGAATTGACGGTTACAGCCGTTCCATCGTTCCAACCACACCTCCGGACCAAAGGGCGCACCAGACAGTCAATTTTTGTGGATGTAATGGCGTCTCTTCAATTACTTGACTATTCTCAGAACCCCAAATACAACAATTTTGTTTATTTATTATAACATACCCACCGATTGAGAAATGTGCTTCGTCGCTGAAGTTCGAAAAATCGCCGTCCACCGCCTGTTGTTCGAGCACTCATTCGACTTATCTACGACGTTGTGAATGGTAAGCTGGCTTCATGTTTTGTGTGAGCTGGTCTTTATTTTGAGTGGTACTAGCGAAACGATGATGCACAGCACATGGCCTTAAAATATCTGAAACCAATCCAGTGTCTTGAAAGTTCTTCACAATTTTTCCAATTGCTTGAGTAGTTGGACGATTATGTGAACCATAATCTCCTCTTAAAGCACGTTATGTGGCTGTGTCAGAATCACCATTTTTTGAAGTAGGTTTTAACAATTTGTATGCGTTGTGCGACAGTTAAGTGATCCATTTTCATAAATGTCTGACTTTTAACTGAAAAAATTTGGTTTCACAACTTAGTTTGACAGATGTCGAATTCCAGCCCTATACTTTTGAAACCACATCCTGACGTAATACCAAATTGGTGAAAACTCGAAAAAATTAACTTGCATTTTTTAGAATTAAAAAACTTCCATCCAGGATAATTTTATTTATCGAAAAATTAAATTTCTGACATCTTGCGAAATGTTTAGATAAATTGTATTCACATTTTCTTTCCAAAAAATAAAAACGCAACAAAAAAAATTAAGAATTAAAAATTGATTTTCGAATCGAAAATCTTGACAGCAATTAAAGATATTACCTTAAAATTAATTTTATCTTTAAAAAAACATTGTTGTTAAAATTTGGTAATTTAAAAAAAAAAACATTTGACTTTTTTTGTTTTCAAAAACCGAAAACCTACACAATTAACAATTGGTGTCTTGAGAATAAAGAAGGATATTGACTTAAAACTTCTTTCATCTTATACAAAAAGTTGTTTTGTAAAACTTTTCATTGTATAGCTACTCTTAATTTCTTTAAATGAAAAAATTGACTTGTTACAAAAAATATCATTTGAAAATTTAAATTTTTAAGCCTCTTAGCCTTTTTCGAATTGCAGAAACTTCTATTTTGTTACACCGGCAAAAATCAATAACAATTAACTATTTTCTTTTAAAAACAATTCTCGTTATAGAATATTTATTAAAAATTACCTTTAACAACAAATGTTTGTAAATGATGTCAGTTATTATTTCCGTCAATGTTAACACAACTGTGTCAATTTATTCAAAACCAGCTCAGCGTGGCCGGCCGGTTGTGGCGGCGCGTTGCTGCGCGGCGGCGATGTTGATCACCTATAAAGATCCATATATTCAAGATAAATTTGATTCGATTTGATGTCTAGATTTAAATCGATTTATCAATCTGATGTTAATGAAGTCTTAATAAGATTGTAACTTTGAAAACCCCCTACAAAAAATGAATAAAATAAAATAAACGAAACAAGAAAACTTGAAAAGTGTGTTGATGCATAAACTGATTAGGAGAAAACTTTTCTTTTCGATTTTAAATTACATTTTCATGTTTATTTCCGTATCGAAAATCGATATGGTAATAATATGGTATGATGAACTAGATAAAATAGAATTTCAAATCAATGTGTTTTTTCTTTTTAAATATAATTTTAATAAAAATAAACATTTAGATTTATTTGATAACACAAGTTTTTTTTTCTATGAAAGAAAATGAAACACAATTCTTTTTACTTATTTGATTCATGGAAGTGAGAAAATCAGTCAAGGGAAGTGTTGTAATGAAATGAATATTTACAAGCTTATTACGAATAATCAAAGCTTTTTTCTACCTGCGATTAATTTAATGTTACAGTTCAAATTGTATGCATTTCTGCCTTTTTTGTGAATGTTAACTTTTTTCGGCTAAGAAGTAAGAAACAAGAATAGGTTCGTTAAAGTTGCCACAAACACACCGACAAATCAAAATTAAAGTTATTTATAATTTTTAACTGCTGCTTAGGTAATAAATAAATAATTCTCTTCGTTGATATCGAAAAACCATTGAAAACTTCCATTAGGTTAAAAAAGCTCTTTTGGGTATGAAATATTAAATTTAAGTAAAAAATTGAGATTTCTTTGTAAGCATATGGTTAGCCCTTTAATTTGATGCTAGTTGTTTTGTATGTTTTAAGAGTATTAGTTGGCGCCCAACGTGGGAAAGCTAATTTTTATTTAACAATTTTACATCTGTTGAAGAAATATTTTGAACATTTTAAAATTTAAACAAAACTATGAGAATAACTTTAGAAATCTTAGGACCAGTTTTTCAGTGTGAAACACATTTTTTGTAGTCCTCAAACCCAAGTTAGCTCTTAAAAAATGTTTTCACGGGGTCAATTGAATATTGATTTTCAACAACTGTTAAATACATTGTTTTAAATCGTATACAGAACAATAATTAAAAATAATAATAATAATTTTACTTTTAATAATATTTTTTCTAATAAGACTTTTTCTCTTCTTTTTTTTTGCAGGTAAGTGATGACGTGTAAATGATGTCATGTCCTTGTCAATACCAACTTTCTTCTTTTGATTTTTGTGTAAAGGGTAATTTTCGTACTGAACTCAAAAGTCTGCTCAATCAATGAAAAGGCTTTTGTGTATTTAATATAATATTTACGTATATCTCTACATAGAGCGACGGATCTAAGTTTTCACAGGTTGAGCGAAGGGGATTTTGAAAATCATAAGTTATTAAAAAAGTCCATTTTTTCTTAGAGGAAAATCAAAATATTCTAATTGAACGAAAAAAAGCGTTAACACACTTTACAGAGCTCGAGATGGAATGGCTGTCAAAAAGTGTCAGACATTTTATTTTTTTTTTGGTGTCAGCAAAAAGCTGTTCAGCTTTCCTACATTGCATTTAGTTTTTGCAAAAATTGAAGATAGATAGAACTCGATACTATGTATACATTTTTTGAGTTTAAATGTGAAGTCAAGGCCGACTCTTAGAAATCTGTCTTAAGTTGGGTTGTTTTATGTTTATAACATTTGTGTGTACACATGCATCAGTCAAACCCGAAAATTTCTTTGAAAATTGTAGAGTTTTTAATTTATCAAATGAAACACATAAATTGCTCGTTAAATAATGTTTCTTAAAATCAAATTTGTCAAAAATATCACATGTTCCCGAAATAGCTTTTAATCAAAAGATTTATATTAAGTGGGAAATTATGAGTTCTTTCAATTATTTGCATTCTTTTTTGTTTTAATCGTTAACAATTTCTTGTCATCTTAAAAATCAACTTAAAATTGTTTTTAATATTTTTCATCAATTTATTATTCAATAAATTTCTTTTAAGGAGATATAAACTAAAATTATGTTTTTAGTATAAAATCATACAACCAGATCTTAAGTGGTATACAAAAATTGCAAATAAGGGCAAATATTGTACAAGAATTCATAATTTCTCAAAAGATTGAAACCATCTATAGACTATAGCTAAAATTGGTGAAATAATAATGACAGATGAATCAATAATGGGTTGCGCAATTCTCTTAATTTTAGTCATAGTTTCACTTGAGTTTCTTGGACAGAATTCAAAAGAGAGCTCTAAAAATTATAGGTGACCGTTGTCTAACTAAAACTTTTGTATCTCTCAAGCACCGTCATAAGGTTAAATGTCTGTCATAATTATATCGCTACTTTCATAAGCAATGCTCTAATAAAATATCCGGTTGCATTCCTCCTCTTAAAGAATTCAACCGTTATACCCGTTCTTCTAGAAATGCTCATCAGTTTACCCTTGAGCCCAATTTTGAACGTACTGTAAAGTTCAGAGATTCTTTCTTTAGCTGCACTGCACGAATGTGAAATCCTTTACCGGAATCAATATTTCCCACTCATTCAAAACCAATGTGCATCGGTATCTCCTTTTTAATCCTATCCTCCCTATCCTAATTACTCTCACTGTGTTTAATCATTATAAGGGTATTCATATCCCCTTGAGTGCACGCACAATATTTAAAAAAAAGTGAAGTCAATAAATATTTATTATAAGTCAGTTAAGTAATTTTAAAAATAAAATGAAGAAAATAAGTTTGAATTTGAATATTATTGAACAATTTTGTAAAATACAATTAAAGTTTTGCTTGAATCCCTTTTCGATAGAATTTGGTTACATTTTGTTCCATACTGAAAAAAATATATTTTATGTTCTGGAATAAGTCAAAACACTCGAGGTCTTTAGAGAGCTTTAATTAATATAACATTACATTACATACTACTCAGCACATAAACAGAGTAGAGAACACAGTACCTTGAGCGACTAGACTATATAAGGTGATAACAACACAAGACATTAATACACGACAGAACTACAGAAGATAAAGAACAACAGATAGAAAGAACACATGACAACAGCACGCGGTAGGTTTCGAGACGGTCCCCAATCTGTCTACTAACCACGCTCACTGATTAATTAATATTTTTAACTGTTACTTAATTAAACTGCACCAACACTGTCAGTTAAAAGATATATCAATCTAAAATTTCTGCAAAATTAAATAAATCCCTATGCGTTTGTAATACGTCTTAAATATACAAGCAGGCCTAAATCAGTTGAAGAAGGCAAGTTTGGTAACAGCGTACGTACACTCCCTTGTTGAAAGACTAACACTATTGTTCCATTTTATTTTGTTAGTCGTTCACTTCTATATATTCAAAAAACTGAATAATTTTAGGTTTAAGTCGCTATAAATTTTGCTATGCACAAGTTTAAGAATTATAGCACGGAGACAAAATTGTTACATTTTTTGAACTCTTTCAAATGAGGCGGCTATCATCTGTTGCACCGATATTGGAAGAAACAGCCCGTTCCTTTCTATTTAGTTGATTTGTTTTTAGAAATCGGAAAGTTAATACAATATTTTTAGCATTCCCTTTTTTATTTCTGAATTCGTCTAAAAAAAAAATATTTTCTGGAACGAAATTTATTCACTACTTAAATTACTATTAAAAAAGTTGAGGTGATTATTAAAACCATAAAAACTCTTTATCTCCCACAAGTTCTACAAACTAAAGGATTACAAAATTTTGAATTTTCTTGGTTTAAAAGTCAAAAACTGATTAATTTTACTGCAACAAAAAAAAAGTTACAAATAATAAAGGAGTTCTGTTAAATATTCAATCAATGTTATGAACATGCTGCACTTCTCCTAATGACCATTTCCGGTAACCATAAAAATTCCAATAGCCAATCAATTTTTATAATTTTCTCCACAATATTACTAATTTAAAATAAATTTGTTCATCCACAAGTAAAAAAGCTTGTTTTTCTTGAATACAATTTTAATTTTTGTTTCCCTACTTAAAGAAAAAAAAACATAAAATTTAAAATTAGAAAACAATATATGCCAAATATGGAAATCAAATCAAAACTGCTCCCAATGAATTCTTCGAACTTATCTCAACCAAAAGTTTTAACATTTTCATTCATAAAAGCTTAACACGTGGCTTTGATTGTGGGTAGTAGCAGGCATCACATCATCATCATCTTCATCCAAGAGATACGATATTGTGTGGGTTTGGTTTATTACACAAATCTGTTACCTTCGCCACGTTTCCTTCCAAAAAATATTCAAATTGCTATTTTATGGTTATGTTAATGAAATTTGTTGTAGCTATATATTTTTGTTGTACAGTATGTTAATGTTGTTAATTTAATTCTAAAACCCTATAAAAAGATACCTATTAGGGCCCACGACCAAAGAGTAGCTTTAACAAGCCTTTTTTGTCAATCGACCGACGCGACGACTGGAAGTTTTCTATTGCTTTACATAAAAAGAAGAACACCACTTAGGCTCATAACCTCGCAAAACCCGCCTGTTTTTTTAAAATTGTGGTTTAGCTTTTTTTTCTATCGGTGGTATAGTGAAAGCCATAAAATAACTCGTTTAAAATGTTCTCAATTTAAAATTTTAGGTTTGTTTAAGTAGTAATATATTTTGACAAAACACAGGTGATTAACAATTTCCGCTTGAAATTTAAATTTGCATACAAAGATCTCTTAAATTAACCCCACACCCAAAAAAACAAAATAAAACATGGTAGGTTAGGAGGTAAAATATCGTATCTATCTACTTTGGTACATTAACAATCTAATTAGAGTGTTGATTTGTGTTATTGTTGTACACAAATTGTCGGTTGATTAAAGCTACTTTTTGTCGCAATAAAGTCAGAGGGGCAGAACGGGATACCGTCAAAAGGTGGTAAGACATTGTTCCACTGCACAGAAAATGGTTAAAGTGTTACTTTGGTGTTTTTGTTTTCACTATCGCCTGTGCACAAGGGAACTAATGAAAGATAACCTATTTGTATCTATGGTATAGATAGGTTTTGTTTTTTGATTTTTGTTGGGTATACTTAAATTGATTGTTATAATTTGAAAATTTGGAGATAATCTCGACAAATGCTTAGACTTGATAGTTAAGGCTTGATTTATTGCTATGGGTGTGGAGGACTGTGGTATAACTTAGATATAGTATAACTATTTGTTTTGCTTTTTAAGTGGGGGCTCTTTATACCTTAATTGACTAAGCTCATTTCAAGCTAAGCTTAAACGATTGGAAAGATACAAAAAAGAGAAACTGTAACTATACTTAACTTAACACTTAATAGTTTGAGTAGTTTAATAGATAAACACAATTAAATCTGAATCAATAGATTAACACTTTCTAAATTTTATAGAATTTTACTATTTAGGAGATTCTATTTAGAAGTTATTTCATATTAGAAACACTTTAAAAATCGCGTTTATACATTTTCAAGAACTATAAATACCAGTGAAACTCATGGAAAATTATTATTATTATTCGGGATTTTTTTAAAAGAAAATACTCAATAGAATGTTTTGAAGTTTTTTTTTGACATTATAAGTTATATTTTCATCACGTTTTTTTCGTATTGAAAAATAACGGAGTAATGTGCTGTCTTTGGTGTTGAAAAAAAAAGTTCCACAACTGCTGACATGATTTCAACTGAAAGAGTAGCTGAAACAAAAAAATGAAAAAGGTTATTAAAGTTAAAGGTATTTCCTATAAAACAACCTACGGTTTTTGAAAAATCTCAAAAATTAACAAAATGGTGTAGTTCTGACAAAAAATGTCGTTTCTTAGGGTACAAAATTTTATGTTTTTGTTATGCCAAATTGATAATTATCAAACCAATCAAAATTAATATATTTCATTGTATAGTAAATATATTCAAAACTACAATTTTTTTTTTTTTTTTTTTTTTTTTTTTTTTTTTTTATAATTTACAGGCACTCAAGGGATTATTAGTACCCTTTATATGTATATATTTAAACACAGTGCGAGCATTAGGAAAATAGGGAAGGATTAAAGAGGAGATACCGATGCACATTGGTCTTAAAGTTCTGAACATCAAAATGAGGGGGAAAAACAGAGTTGGCCAAAGCATTCCACATTCTCGATGTGCGATTTAAGAAAGAATCTCTATACTTGACAGTACGCCCGAAATTGAGCTCAAGGGTAAACTGATGAGCATTCCTGGAAGTGCGAGTATTACGGCTGAATCGTTTAAGGGGAGGAATGCAACTGGCTAATTCAACAGAACATTGTTTGTAAAAATATCGATAAAACAACGAAAGGCATGAAACATTGCGGCGGTGTTCTAACGATGTAAATGTTTCGATTATAGTTCTATCACCTATCATTTTTAAAACCCTTTTTTGTATTCGATCCAAGAGATTTAAACTTGTTTTAGGGGCACCTGCCCAGATATGCGAATTATATTCAAGCTTTGGACGGATGAAGGCTTTGTAAATTACAGCCAGATCAGAAGGGGTGACAAATTTCTTGCACCGTCGGAGAAATCCTAAGCACCTGGCAGCATTTTTGGCAATATCAAATATATGATCATTCCATAAAAGGTGATCTGTGATACACATACCGAGTACTGACAGTTGATTAGTTTCCTGGATGCAAGTGCCACTCATAGATAGTGGCATCGGGGGTGTGTTACGCTTTAACGACAGGAGACAACATTGAGTTTTCGAAGCATTAAATTCTACACGGTTTTTGATTCCCCATTGGACAATGCTGTCAAGATCAGAATTTAATGAGCTTATCATACGCTGCCGTTGAAGTTCCACATCCGAAGGACAAGGATGTGAATCTAAAAACGAGTATGAAAAGCCGATGGGTAAATTTTTCGTTGAGTTATGATATCAGCAATTTTGAAAAAACGCGTCTATAGTTTCACCTATCGATTTTTGCTAGGTAAAATTGTATTTACTACTTTAACTGCTAATCTGCTATGCTTGGCCCATAAAATATACCATCGCATCGCTTCTTCCTGCTAATTGGCTTATGCTTGTCTCCGAGCTGTTCGTCCTTCATTTCAGGAAGACGACGACGTATGAAGTATCTCCGCCTGCTTTATTCATCTGTCATCTCCTTGAACTGCAATAGGGCCGAAAACCACACCTATTACTTTCATTTTTTTTTAAAATACTTCATTAAATATTGTGAAGGTGTTTTGTACTCTTTAGAAAGCTATCATTGAAAAACTATTCAAGATTCAACATTGACACATTGACATTTTTGAAAGTGTCACACTAGTATAGCCCCCTAAAGCATTTGTTATTCCTATCAATGGTAATTTTGTACATATTCAATATATACAACAAAACGAGAAATAGAGAGGCGACAATTTTTACCCTATGACATATTTTAAATGTGCAGAATTAAAAATATATATGTGTTTTATATGTGAAGTATTGAAAACATGCGTATTCAACAAAAAGAAGTGTTGTAATTTGATTAAATTTAGATCTGCTATGAAATTTTTCGAATGCGTTCTTAATGCTATAAAATTCTTAGTTTTTAACTTTAGTTATTCGAAAGTGAACATTTTTTGATTTTTTTCTCCTTTTCCTTTCTTTTGGTGCATAAAAGTACTTACAAAAACTCAAAAGCAAATGATATGAACTTCTTTTAAACTTAGTGATTTTTCTATCAAAAATTGACTTCCCAGCTTTTTCAAAATTTCATCCTCATACAAAAATACGGAGCGGAAATATAAACAATTGAAAAATTAGCTGAATCAGTATCGAAACAAAATTTACAAGAAAGTTTTTTGTTCCAAGGAAATTTATATCAAGTTAGATTTACGATACCAAAAACATATTTCGAAGAAAAGAAATATTCCAAGTGAAAAGAAATTCCCTGAAGTTCCTAATATTGCTCAAAAATAATTATTTCTGTAAAAATCAAAAGCTCTCCTTGTTTATTTTACCTAAATTCTGAGCAAATGATCTATTACACAGAATCTTTACATTTGTGTAAAGTTCAGCATTTAATTTTAAAAATCCTTTAAATCTCACTTATCCAAAAATGCTAAGGTATTAAAGAGTTAAAATTTGATGTGATAAATTTAGCTTAACTTAGAAGGAGGTTCAGAGGTAGGCTTGTGGAGTTTTAAACTCGCCTCCGTTAAGTCCTGTTTGGTGACAAACTTTATGACCTTTCATTAAAGTATTCAACCATGAATTGAATATGAACACCTCCCTTCGAAACCCCTCCCTTATTTTCTAATGCTTACACTTTGTCCTTAGTGAATATTAACAGTTTACTTTTTTATATTGGTTTCCACTATTTCCGAGAAAATGATACTATTTTACGCTAAGATATAATGTTATTTTACTATATTTTTCTAAAAAAGGGTATTTCAATTTTTGTATTTTACCCTTTGCATCCCAAAATATTCAATTTCAATTCAAGATATTTTTGTATCCTAGGCGCAAGAAATCATTGACACTCTAATTAACTTAGGGAAAATAAAATAAAAGATATTTTTGGGCAAGAAATACATACATTAACTCTTCTTAAGATAGAAAAAAAGGCACCTTATCCTCAGATATATATGTGTATTATTTCTTTATTTTTTTTTGTCTACCTGGATATTGCGTTTTTAAACACTTATAAATTTTTGTTCAATAAAATGTTAAAAATATTTTATTTTTCTGATACGAATCTTCTTATCTTCTTTTAACGAGCTCAACTTTTTAAGATAAAAACAAGTTTCCCAATAATATACTTATTTTTATCTCCAATTTTAACTTGAAAGTCCTTGAAAATTAACGCGCTTCTTTTTTCCCAAGAAATATACACTCTTTGTCATTATTTAAATTCTTTGATATCAAATGTCATTGCAATTTTGTTACCATACAAGTTGGTGGTTGCTATACAATCGAACACGTATAAAAAATGTTGTTGAAGTGATTGAAATAAAAATAATAATAAAAAAATATTCTTCGAAAATCTCATCGTAAACAAAAAAAATTACTTTTCGGGCGGCTTTAATAATATGAATATCACACCATCATCATCATCACCATGATCATCATGGACGCTCGTGTGTCGGTCGGTCGGTCGATGGGTCGTTCAAGAGGAAGACGCTGCGCTGGCTGCAGCGAGGTGTTTTTAATCGATCGTATCACATATCTTCCAATCAAGATAATAACGTGCTTCATATATTATTATTACACTCCTTTTCTCCTACCTGGTTTTTTCTTTTTAAGGTTTTGTTTTCTTTCAATTCTCTAGATCTCTTATGTTCCTATATTGTATATTCTCCCTTCGTATATTTTTGTATCTTTTTTGTTTTGGGATATCTTTTACTACCGCATACTCATCAATCCTTCTTGTCCAGTTCATTTTTTTAATTCTTCCAGCAAAAGAAATCAAAATGAAGAAAAAAGAATGATAATCTATTGTAACAGGAGAGATCGATTCCCCATCGATTCGAAATGCTTTTCAGGATTTGAAGTTGAACCTTTTCTCTTCTTCTGCTCACCATTCAACATTCATGTAGCATAAAAGAAACGAAAAATGAATCCCAAGTCCCGAAATAAGAAAAGATACAAATCCCTTCCCCAAAACACTTGTTGAATAAAAATCAAGAAAATAAAAACCAACCTACCAACATCATCAAGACTTAAGTGTCATCCATTTTTCACTGACTTTGTGTGACATGTCAGGGCCTTTGGGATTGGGACCCTTTTTCAGATGTTCTTTTTTTTTTTCTTCGTTGGTTGTTGTTATTTTATATTTCGAAAAGTGTGTAGGAAGGTTTTAGTTTTGGTTCTTGTTTCTTTATGAGAACCCAAGAAGGTGTTCAGTTGGTTCTTTATTAGAAAAGACCTTTACCTTACCTTACCTCCTTTTTTTATATGACAAACTTAATTTTATACCCTAATCAAGAATCACACAGATGTTCTGTGATGTGCTGTGGAGCTACAGGTTTCAATTCAGTTTGAGGAAATCAAATAAAAAAAAAAATATATATTCATTCGTATTTAAATAAAGTTGTTTCATGTTTTTGATAAGATAACACAGACTTTTGTGAAAAATGCCATAAGAGCTTCGTTAGTTCGTTAGTTTATCCCTTTTTGTGTGTTCAGGATTTTTATAAATAGGGAACAGAAAATCAAGAAGAGTCACCAATAACTCACATTACAAAGCCCTCAAATTGGATTTATATGTTTTACTTTTTTTTTTTCTCTTGGAACATTAAAATTAAGACATGTTTTTTATTTAAACTTTCTTTTATAACGCCCCAACATATAATTAAGCTGACTTTGGGGTTCATGTTGTTTCTAACTTTAAAGGTTTTTATTTATTTTTTTACTTTTTTTTTAAGGAAATATTTGAATTTATGACAGATATTAAAACAAGTTATATTATCACTTGATATAATAAAAATTAAGCTGTCTCAAGTGTGCACAGGCCCACGCATCGGCTGTCAGCGCGGGTGTGACACTTTTTTATTTACAACTTAAACTTGGGTAGATATTAGATAAATATAAATTATTTTTCATCAATAAAGTTAAAAAAGTTGAATTTTGTTGGTAAGAAAAATAGTATTCTGACAGTTTGACAGCTGTCAAAATTAAATGTCATTTAACTTGTGATTTACTCAGTTTTAAATTTGCAATTAAACAAATATTAGTATTTGTTTTTTTTTTTTTAATTTATTTATTTATTATTTTAGTTCGATAATATTTTACATTTACATACATATATGTTTACTTTAGAGATATAGAAAATAAAATTCCTTACAGCTTCAATATAGGTACTTAATACTAACATACAAATAATTTAACTGATAAACAATAATGTTTAAAGAAAAACCTACAAGAAAAAAACGGGTTGGGTCGAAATATTGTATGGATCATAATACTGTATTTCAATCGTCAGTTGTGAGAACGGAATAAGTCCATTTTGCAATAGTGTTGGGAAAACGCAAAGAACTGAATAGCGTCTATGTTTTACTTATTAATTTATTTAAAAATACTGTATCTCAAAATAATGTACTTCAAAATACTGTATGTACAAAATACTGTATTATCAAAATACTGCATCTCAAAATTCTGTATTTCAACATTCTGTTTATGAAAATTCTGTATTTCAAAATGCTGTAAATAAGGCTAAAAAATAAATATCGTTTTGATAATGTAAAAAAGTGAGCACTTTTGTTAAAACGGTTTTTTTAGCCTTATTTACAGCATTTTGAAATACGGAATTATTAACAGCATTTTGAAATACAGAATTTTGAAAACAATACTTTTTTTCAAGAAAACATCATAATAATTTTTAATTAGCATATTGTTATAATATACTTACTTCCCTTGAACAATAACATTGTCAAAAAGTAAAATTACAGAATTTCGACCCAGCCCATCACAAATTATAATTCGGTTAGTCTATTTCCTCAACCAAGCCTCAAAACAAGATGCGCTTTTCACTATAATACACAGCATCGACCCACCTATCAACTGCACCAGACTAATTGATCTGTCAAAACTTCCAGTATTATGAGATACAGTATTTTGACAATACAGCATTTTGAGACACAGTATTTTAAATTTTTAGTATTTTGAAATACAGAATATTAACCATACAGTATTATGACCATACAGTATCGTACAGTATCATACAGAATTTTGACCATACAGTATTTTAAAATACAGCATTTCGACCCGCTCCCGAAAAAAACATCTTATGATACTTAAAAACTAAAAATTGCACATTAACCCAAATTCAATATAAACAAAATATCTAATTAAAGAGATTAAGAATTAGCTCATTATCAGAATAAGAACATCTTCTAAAAGAATTGTCTTTCAAATTATAAATTACAAGTTTGAGTTTCTTAACATTAGCCTTATCATGAAGTCTGACTGTAGAATAATGCCTTGGCAGGCTTAGCATTCATTTTTATATTTTGTTTTGCACTTTTTGAAGCTTTTTTAAGTAGGTTTGAGCACATTCAAACCACACTGGAGCACCTTAAGTAAGTAAAGGCTGAAAAATAGTTTTTTAATATCAACATTTTATTATGTACACCAAGACCTGATTTGCGGTTTATGAATGGGTATAGAATTCTTATTAAAAGATTAGTTTTGTTAATCGTGTTCGCGATATATTTGTCAAAGTTCAGTTTCTTGTCAAGTGTTACCCCTAGGTACTGGCAGTTTTCAGACCAAGTAATATTGAAAGAGTTTAGCTGTAACGAAGTTTGTGGCACAAAATCTGATTTTCTTCCCCGAGAAAAGCATATAGCTTGCGATTTTTGAGCATTAACCTTGATTTTCACTTATGAAAATACTCGTAGTTTTGTAGGGTATTAAGTGAGCGTTGTAGGCTACTGAGAGCATATTAAGGCAAAAGGCTAGACGAAAAAGAGCTGTGCCGTCAGCAAACATAGCGTCTTAAGATGGCAGGTCGGACACATAAACGTTGAAAAAGTATCGGACCTAGCACATACCCCTGAGGAACTCCACTAACTATATCATAAAGTTAACAATGCCTGCGTATACAGCAAATGTTCTGTTGTGTAAAAAAACTTTGTATTAATTTAATTGGATATTTCGGAAAACCAAATATCATAAGTTTCTAAATTAACCCGTCGTGCCACACAGTGTCAAAGACTTTTTCGATGTCCAATAGTACAAGACCTGTCGTAAATTTTGAATTAAGGTTACTTTTGACGTGATTTTTAACTCTTAAAATTTGATAACTTGTGAAGTGACTAGCTCTAAAGCCAAACTGCATATTAGGGTATATACAAACATATTTGCAACCTCGGTATGGCTTAGTAATTGTCGATTAATAAGCTTTTTAAATAGTTTACCAACCGTACTTAATAAACTAAAAGGCCTATAACTATTAAGATTATTCTTTGCTTTACTAGGTTTTTAGATAACTATAATTTTAGCTTTCTTCCAATCATTCGGGAAATACGAAAGAATCATAGAACAATTGAAAACCATTGTAAGATACTTGGTGGCCGTTGATGGTAAGGCTTTAAGCGACCTGTTGCTCATATCATCAAGACCAGATGATTTTTTGGATTTTAAATGTTTAATCTACTCCTTAATAGAACTATTTTTAAAAAAGTTGTTACCATTTAAGTAACTCGGTAAGGAATTGAACTCAATAAGCTTATCTTGAACAATATTTTTAGTCACAAATTCACTGAGATGTACTTTTTTTGTATTTTTGATGATATCTAATGATATAGGATGCAACACTCAATTCTGATAGGTGACAGCTTAGTTTTAGTAAGAAAATTACTTATAAACTTTTCTTTAGTGTTTTGCAATATTTCTCAAAACAGTGACATTTTGGCGGCTTCATCTTTAAAATTTCGTGCCTAGTATAATGTTCAATGACAACTAGACAACATTCAACGAAATTTAAAATCAAAAATTGTTTGTTTCGTTTTGGTATTAAACTGGTATAACTAAAGCTAGTTTTAGCCTCTTTTTCGTTTTTTTTAAAATTAAGTCTTCAAGTTGTTGTTTCGTCTTGTCACCGAAAATATGTGCATATCCAGATGTGATATTTTTTTTCATTAAGACATCCTTCTTTTTGTTCGTAATCACCCTTCAATAAAATTTTACAGCTTGACTTGACAAATGTGCACTTTACCATATTTTACATCTATGCCTATAATATTTCTAATTAAATGTAACCAAGAAGCTTTAAAATCTTTATGATATTAAATTCATTTTGGTTTTATTTTGAAGTTTAATTTATGTCAAATGGTTATTTCGGTGTTCCAAATGGAAGGTCTAATATTTGACAGTTTAACCTTGAATATACTCGTTCCAAACTCGACCAAATTCGACCGAATTCCAGCTTTTTGACACCGAAAAAAGATTTCAGGAAGCTCAAACAAAAATAATTAAGTTGTGTACAGTCGCTTGATCCCAGTATAGAACTAAAGAACAGTCTCCAAGCTTTTTCTTTAATACTTCGATCGTTCGTTTGATGCCTTAGAGCTCTACCTATAAAAATTGATTAACTTATGCCATTGACAAAAACAAGGTCAATATTTGTGGTTGCTATGATGCTTAGTTAAACATTTCTGATAAATTGTCCCCTACGCTTACGCTTATTGACGTAGCCGATAAGGCAAAAATGGGTCTTTTTCAGAAATTATAATTATTTGGCCAAAATCGGTTAATATCTGTGGTACGATTTCACGTCTTTGTGTATGTTTTTTTCCCGACTTTAAATCTTACTTTGGTTCACATTTTATGTACTTAAGGCCAAAACAAACCAAATGAGTAAATCAGCTGATCCGTATTAAATCGGAATTTCTTGAACTTGATTTTTGCCATCATCGCTGCGCTAAATGATTACGGTCCATAAAGAGTGATTTTTTATGTGTGCTATGAAAATTACCCGCTTTTTTGCAGCTAGAGCTGACTTCGAAACAAGACCCTATTAGAATTCTGCGAGTTTCTTCTTGGTCTTCTCAAAATCGAAAAAAAATGCGTTCCTTGGTTTAGCCATTAAAAATATTAATTCGTATTCTCGTCTCGTTTTGTCAAGATTTTTAAGAGAAATTGGATGACTTTTTAAATCCATCGAGATCGTTACCATTCTTCTACGATTTTCCATCTTATGATTTGACTTTTGAATCTGACAACATTAAATGTTCAAGGCATAAGGAAAATAATGCTTTTTCTGCTAGAAGTAAAAAACAAACCAATATATTCGAAATATACAACAGAAATTTCAGTCAAAAATATAAACACGTCTCAGATGTTTCTATGACGACATACCTAAAAGTTTTCCACCTCTTGGCCGGGCTTATATCTGACTCCTTGGTGGATGATGTTGAATCCCTGATCTAACAATGAACTATTATTATCTAATGATTATCCCACATTCGGCTAGCATGAAAAGATGAATGATGAAATAACAAAAAGTACTGCATAATTTGACAGCTGTCATCATAAAAAACTTTGACAGCTGCTGATTTGTAATCCTTGCTTTTTGGCCACTAATAAATTTACAAAAAAATAAATATACACATATATTTAGATATAAATAAAATAAGAAAAGTCAAACTAGTAAAAGGTATCAGGAGCTTACTAAACAAAGAGTTAAGAAATTATATAACAAAAATCAATATTCAGTTCTTTCCGCTAAAGTTGAAAATTTTCAATGAATTTAAATTCATATTCCGAAATACCTGGAAATGTTTCATTAACGTTATGTGAATCATTTAACAAGCTTCCTAATTTGACTTTAACTTAAAAAGCTTATCACTATCAGAGTGTGACAAGACGTGTATTTTTAGTTGTTACCAATTATAATCGTAACCTAGTGTTGATATCTCGCTCAAAAGCGACGGCTTACATTATTTCGGCCAATTAAGTAAAGCTGGATTTTATGAAATCCACTCAATTTGGTTAAAAAAGATAACATCTCAAATAAATTTGCATTCATATCACATGTTTTTTAATTTTATTTTTATTTTATTTCTCAAAATTTTCATCGAAAACGCGCATTTTATTCTATTTTTAATTGATCTCAACATGTCTGCTGCTTACAGCTGCTGCTGCCTGTGCTGCAAGATTGTTGCACTAAAGGTATAGATATTTATGAATTAAAAATAAAGTTTTTAATTTTTAATTGCATTCATATCTTAAAGCTATGTTTTTATCACGCTAAGGCATTTGTCAACAGTCTCCGGTTATTACTTTTAAATAAATAATCTACCTACCAACCACGCGCAATCAAAGTCACTCTTTGGCATTATAACGAACAAACAGCTTAATCCTACGACTTTGTTGCGTACGTCCGTCCATCCGTCTCCCGTCATCTGTCGTCCGTTGTTGGTCGTTGCGTCCGTCGTTGGTGCTGGTGCTGGGTGCTTCGATGTCCTCGGATTTCTTTCAATCTTAATACTTGAAATTTTGTATTTTGTCTTTTGATCTGACAGACATGTTGCCTATCAAAGAACCATTTAATTTTATTTTTGAACTTATCTCTGACACCATGAAGAATTGTAATTAACACGAAGCCTAAGAAATTTTGGTGTTAACAAAAAAAACAATACAATAAAACTTGTTTCTTTCTTTTCAAAACATTTTTTAAAGAAGGAGAGAATACAAAAAAAATCATCATAAAACCCAATTCAGCTGTGAAATGAGAATTTTTATTTTTTCAAAAGAAGGAATTATTCATCAGGGTGAAAGAATATAAAACTTTGAAAGAAAACGAACAACAGAAGAAGAAAAATCTCATTTTACGCACGTATACTCGTCGTACCTATAGAACGTAGATCTTTACGATCTAAAACTTCAAAACTCTTGAATTCAACCAAAACCAATCCTCCGACCTGATGGTTTTTTTTTTTTTGTTAATATAGCCAGCCTTAGGTCGCGGTCGTCCGATTGCATTATCCCAAAGCAACAATCAATTGAATGACTTAAGAGTCTGTCTGAGCTCCAACGAAGAGGAAATTTATTATTAGTCCCTATTGTGCTCAAATGAAATGAATTGAAACGAAACCAACTATAAAGGAGAACTGGAGATCCCATCGCATCCGAGAGAAGAACAAAAACAAAAAAATAAGAAAACAAATCAAAAGACTGGGACTCGCATAATGGTTGCCACTTCTACTAGGACAAAATGGTCATACAAATTTCTTGAAATTCAAAATGTGTCAAAAACTGTTCCTTTAAAAAAGAAATTCTATTAATTTTGACAGTATTTTGATCACATATCAAGTTTTTGAAATTATACAAAAAATATCAATTTGGTGACAGCGCTACTTTTCTATGTTTTTGGGCTACTTCGTTTACTTCCTAAAAAGTAAGCAAAACGCCCCTTTAGCCCCCGTACAAATTTCATTTATTGATTCATTTCTTACCTTTTAATTTTCAATTCATAACTCATTGCGCAAATTTCAACAACCTCGTGCGATGTTTTCTATGTTTAATTTTAATACTTATTTGCCTTTTAACAAGAATCAAACTTGACAATTTTCATTGTAAATATTGTTTAAATAAGCTAAATAATACATTAGGTTTCAGTTTGCTATAATTTTAACATGAAATGCTATATTTTCTATGTTCTATGTTAATTTTTTTCTAAATGAAGTAAACACATGAATTCTTAAAAACTAAGCTTAAAATGAAAGTTGCCTTAAAAATGTACCAATATGTATTGGTTTATTTATTGTAACAGATTTAATTTAGCTGTGCAATGTTTTTTATGTTCTTTGTTGCCTTTTTTATTAATTCATATTGAAGTGAAAAAACCTCTGTAAAACTTGAAACCAACTGAATTTTTGCTTCCATGATAATTTACCAATAATCGAAAAAATAATAATGAGTCCAAATAATGTAAATACATGTATGCAGTTTTCAAAGTTTTCTCTTTATTTTAATAAATATTTATATATATATACATTTATTCCATTAAGTTTCCAGGTATTAAATAAATTAGTCTATGTTAGAAGTTAATAAAATGTGACTATATTAATTCGTAGATCCTTCAATTATTTTGAAGTTAACAATTTCTTACCTGAAAGAATTCAATTATACTTTGCTATTAGTCAACAAGAAAATTAGCATTAACAATTTAAATTTACACATGCAATGTTTTCTACGTTCTTCTGTTTGTTTTTATTTGTGAAATTTGTATGATATTAAAACACCAACGCATTGAAAATACGTAACACTTAGTCTATTCGGTCGCTAATTTGCTTATAATTTGGTTTTAACTAGTTTATATATTTTAATTTTTCGTGCGATGTTTTCTATGTTGTTTTTCGATTTGTTCCCTCATATTTCATAATGAAGCTAAAAAAGTACCCATTTAAAAAAAACTATATCTACGAGTAGCTTTTAAAAATAAACAATTTATTGCCTAATTCTGCACCAATAGGCTCGCAATGTTTTCTATGTTTTTACTTTTCGGGTGTCGAAAGATCCGTCGCTTGCTTGATTTTTATCAATATGAAAAATATGTTGAAAGAAAACTAAATTCTGCTTTTAAAAATAAACAATTTATCGCCTAATTCTTAATCAATAGGCTTGCAATGTTTTCTATGTTTTTACTTTTCGAGTGTCAAAAGATCTGTCGTTGCTTGACTTTTATCAATAAAAAAACACATTAAAAGAAAACTAAATTTATCTTTTAAAAATAAACAATTTATCACGTTACTCTTCATCAATAGGCTTTCTATGTTTTCTATGTTTTTAATTTCGCATGACAAAATATTGCTAATAAAACTTTCAAAGTAATAATATGTTCAACATAAAAAAATCTGTTAACCCTTTTTTGGAAGGAACTTAATATTAAATTGCAAATATCGATTCAAAAATGATCGAACGAATTGTTTAAAATTTTCACAGCTAATTAACGACTAATTAAAAGCTTCTCTATCAGTCCCAGTAGCGAAAGTAACATCACTTACGTGACATTTTTTTAAAATTGATATTTTTTATCAAATGTTTGTCTCTATTTTCTGAGAATTTGAATTTTTTTTACAAACTTATATTCCAAAGGTTGTTTTAATAGTGGCAACCATTTACTTCCAGCTTCATCTGTCTAGAACAACAACAAAAGAGCAAATTTATATACCAACATTTTTCTTTTATTTGTTGTTTTGTTTGGTTCAAAATCATTTTTCAAAAAAGCGGCCTTCAAATGACGACTTAAAAGAACACAAAGCTCGGCTTAAAAGTCTAAAGGAAATAAGAAGAAAAATATCAAAAGAATGGACCAACAAAAAAAAAAAAAAAATCAGAAAACAAAAATTCAAAAGATCTCTCTCGGCATCAGAGTGTTATTATTCCTTTTCAAGTTCAATTTGAAAAGACGATCCTTCTTCGCTTGCATCCTCCTTAGCGTCTCTTTAGACGTGTCATTCTTAACACTTTTCATTTTCGTTTTTTTTTAATGATGCCATATAAGATACACCGCCGCCGCCATAGCCGGGTCCCGCCAAGACAATCTTGGAGATGGTATCCCCAAGTTGTGTATAAATATTATGTAGATGTAGAGATATAGATACTCAACACACTTATACCGGTTTCCTATATTTGTATGCTTAGAACTGATCTTAAAGATATTAATATCTACATTGTAGTGTCTTGGGTCGAGGATGGGTTCAACGGCTAAAGAAGATACAGTGAAAGCTCTCTATTTGCTAAAAAGAACAAAAAGAAGCCAGAAAGTTCGCGGGCAAAAATATTGTATAAAATAGTTCTAAAAACTTTTTTCTTTTTCATAAGAAATTAACATGAAAAAGTAGCTATGCAGTTTTGAAAGAGGATTAAATTTGGAATAAAAAGAATCTACTTCAAAAGCGGGCATAGCAATCAATCTATTATTAAGTCACATTTGAGCTTAATGATTAATATCTCAATTATTATTTAGAAAAAAAAAACCCAACAACTCGAAAAGGTGGTTGTAAAAAGATTTTTAAAAAACATTGTAGATCATAAACAAAATTTCCTAAAAGTGGGCGTGGCTGTGACCCTTCATTCAAATCATTTGTGTGATAAATTCCTTAGCTTTTGTCAAAATTCACCTCAAAAAACAAAAAAACTGAACCCTTATATGCTTTTAAACATTTAATATTGAATATAAACAAATCTTTCTTTAGGTCTATAGGTGGGCGTGGCAGTGACTCTGTATTAATAGCTTTTGAAAGAAACAATTATTTTGTCAAAATTCACCAAAGAAAACACAAATAAACTACTCCTGATGTGCTTTAAAACATTGAATTGGAACCTTAACAAATTATCTCAAAAGTGGGCGTAGCAGCGAATGTTTAAATTATTTGGAAGTGAAATTTCTTTGTTTTTCTCAACGTTTACCACAAAAAATACAAAAAAAGTCTCGTGATGTGTTTTTAAACATTGAGTTTGAAATATATAAATATTATTTAAAAAGTGGGAGTGGCAGTGACCTTTTATTTAAACCCTTAGTTAACAAAGTTTCTTCGTTTTTGTTTAAATTTACCCTAGAAACACGAAATAGGGACAATGAAAAGTTCTTAAAAATATATTAAGAATATAAACAAATTATTCAATAAACCCATTTATAGACATTTTTAAAAATTAAATTTAGAACAAAAACACAATTTTCTTAAAATGGGCGTGGCAGCACCCTTTTATTTTATTGATAAATCAATTCATTTAAGCAATTTTTGTGAAACATCAACAAATTTTGAAAGAATTTAAGCCTGCTTCTCCATTTGTCACCTGTTACCACTCTTGCCTCATGTCACCTTCAGCTTAACAGAGCTTCTACTGTAAGTTACAAAGTTCAGGTCTAACTTATGATAACACCAAAATTAAATAATAGAAGAATAAAAAAATATCAAATGATGATAAAATATTTCTGCGCTGTAGACGAGGATAAATAAAACCCAAAGCCAAGTGATATTAAAATTTGTTAACGTCTCCCCTTTTTAGTGTCATTTGTCCATAATTGTTCATTTATTATTTTATTTCTTATAAAAGTTTTTTTCTTTCTGAAAAATTAAATTGATTTGAAAGAGAAGTGGGAGTAAAATTATTGCATTTAAACGAAGAAGTTGAAAAAAGAAAAACGGGTGAAGCTGAAGCAGCAGCAAGAAGGTGCATTCACTTAAAATCAAAATAAAAATCAAGTATCAAGTACCTACTCTCAAGGCATATAACGTAAGTACGAGCAATGTACTCATATGCGAGTATGTAGAACTCACTCAGAAATAAATCAAATTTAATTTGATGTGATTTGTGCATCCTTCTTGATTTGTGACAACGCGCCCTGGTGATGTCGGTTGGTCGCTTGGATTGGGTTGGAGGCGGCCGGCGGCGCGCGGCTTCGGCTCGTGGACCCGTTCCGTTGATGCTACAGTGATTATGATGATGATGATGATTCTCTGTGATTTGGTACGGTACGGAATTGTGGTGGTATGGTGCTGGTGGTTGTTGCAATGATAATAATTTGTGTGGGACTTCAAATCTGTGAATCTAAATTTGAATCTGTGTTCGCGCAGATTGACGTGACATTGTTTAGATTGTCACACGGAATTGAATTCAATTTGTTTGCTCAGTCAAAAACGAAGCACAATCAGGGTAGAGAAGTGAAAAGGGGTGCTCTGTTCGACCTAACTCTATAATTCTCTCCTTAATTTTGTCTACAGTGGGTGTCATTCAGATTTGTTAGATTATTTTTTCTTGTATTATTTATTTAAGTGGATGTGGCATGGGTTAATGATCTGTGATTGTTATTATAAACTGGGATTACAATGACTTTTGATGTTTCTCGATTAAAAGAAGTTTTCTTTTCCCCCTCTTCTGCTGCTGATGTTGAAGGAACACAAAAGGAACATCATCAATTTAATAAAAAACCATCTCATCTCGTATGTGATGTATGAATAAAGTATAGGAAACAATCAAGACTGATTGAAGAATGAAAGGGTTCAGTTTTGATAAGGGTTAAGTTGTATACAGAAAAAGTAATATGGGAATGGGGGTGTCTTATTTAAGTCTTTTAATTCAAACGAATTCAAACACTTAAGAATACCTATACAAATGAAAAGAATTGAATTTATTTAAATTAAGGCTTGAATAGAATACTGAGTGAATAAAGTTTAGGTGCCTTCAATTTTTAACAACAAGTGAAATGATAGCTGTTATAGTGGAACAAGAGTTTACGAACAAGTTTATTTATCTATCTAATGTACTAATTGATTTTGTAAAGAACTTTTTATTATAAAACCTGTGTTTTTTCATTGCAAAGTTATTAAAAATCCAGGGGCGACGAAAAACAGTGGGCGGAAATTAAGCAGTATTTTCTTATGGGTATAAGTTCTCCTGAATTCGAATCTCGATTTATAATTTATAATTTACATCAGGTTTTCAAAAGTTTTTCAAACTACAAATCTTTGTCTTCTAGATACAGTTTTGAAACTGAACTTCGATTTTAAATATCATTTTTAAAAATACCCGTTTTTAACATGACTTTTATGTTTATTAAATATTTTTTAAACACTTAATGGAATAACTTTGTTTAGAAAAATAGATTCATCACAAAAACAAAAATAATTTCAAACCGTTTTGTCGTCTTATGTTAAATAATATCGGGTTTTTCAATAAGAGGGCTACAAAAGGTTTTTTTTTTAAATAAAACAAAAATGTTTTTGGATATCAATGAAATTCTTTATTCCTGTGAAAGTACGTGCGATGCCATTATGTATGGAACTCGATTTCTTTTGCATGGGCTCCACGGGAACACTTGCAGAAGTCCAGACGCTGAACCCAATTTTCGACGGTTTTCAAGTATAAATTGGCCGATACTGCTGCAATTTCACGTTCGATATTCGTACGAAGTTCATCAATCGTCGCTGGCTTGTTGGCATAGACCAAGTCGTAGCCAATAGTAAATCTAATGGCGCCGAATCGCACGACCGAGGCGGCCAAGCGACTGGACCATTTCGTGAGATAACACGTTCTCTAAACTTGGTTTCCAATAAATTGATTGTGACATGCGCTGTGTGGCTTGTGGTGCCGTCCTGTTGGAACCACGTGTCCTTCAAGTCCATGTCATCCAATTGGGGCCACAAATATTCGGTTATTATTGAACGGTAGCGATCCCCATTCATAGTAACGTGCTGGTCTTGATCATCACGAAAGAAGTACATCCGCCGGCCCATAAACCACACCAAACCGTAATTTTTTCGGGATCCAATGATGACTCATGGAGTACGTGTGGATTGGTGCCTGACCAATACCGCATATTTTTTGTTGTTGACGAAGCCATTCAGCCAGAAATGAGTCTAATTACTGAAGATGATTTTTCGATGAAAATCCGAATCATTTTCAAGTTGTTGCCCAGCCCAATTCACGAACATACGATGCTTCTGGTGGTCAAGCGGCTTCAGTTCTTGCGTTAATTTAATCTTGTAAGGATGTAGACGATAATGACGACCATAAATTGGACTTAGCTCTCTTAACGTTGAGGCCACTGACTCCGAATTTCGGTAGCAAATTTAAATAATTTCGACTCGTTGTTGGCTTGTTGAAGAGAAATGTCAAAAAAGCGGCAAGAAATATGGGGTGGTTTGCTGTTCCTGTCGCTCTATTTTTGTAGCGTCCCTGTTGAAAAACCCTGTATAAATGGTTCATCCTTTCTTTAAGAACTTTGTTTTTTTTTAGGGCGTTTGGTCTTGGCCGCCTTACATAGGTTTAAGAATTAGGTTAGGGACAGTCAGGGTGGCACCAAAAAAAAATTATATTAAAAAAACACAAAAAAAAACAAAAAAAAAAAAAAAAAAAAAAAAACAAAAAAAAAACAAAAAAAAAAAACAAAAAAAAACAAAAAAAAAACAAAAAAAAAACAAAAAAAAAAAAACAAAAAAAAAACAAAAAAAAAGCTTACTGTGGCTGTTCTAGTTTTTAAGTAGTTTTAATTATTTTTAAGTAGTATTATTGGTTTTGGTTAGTTTTAAGTAGCTTAAGTATTATAATGGGTTTCGGTTTTTTTTTTTAAGTTTTAAGTTTTATATAAAATAAAAAAATAATGATAAATATACAAAGTTTTCTTTTAAATTTTCTTGGTTTTAGATTAAGTTCTTGTAATGTAGTATTAAAATTGTTCTTAGGCCGAAAGGCAGTAGATATAAGATAATGGATTAACTTAGAGCACCCGCATAGGGCCAGTAAGATATTTTTTAAGTTTTTTGAAATTTAAGCTAGTTTTTTTAAGAATTTTTGAATTTAAAAAAAAAAAAAAAAAAAATTGTAAAACTGTTGAAATCTAACAACTGATGAAAATGGTTCGAACATTTCATGAAATGCTATAAATATTAAACGTAGGGATTTGGAAAACCATAACGAATTTTATTGAAATAAACTACTTGATGAATTTAGATAGCCTTTAATAAATGCCTTATACATATGTATATATGACAGGGATGAAATCGTACGATTAGTATAACTCCCTTAAACTCTTTTGCCAAATATTCAGCTGACTAAAAATAAAATTTGTAGCATAGGTATTTTAAGAGGTCTGCGTTCGAAAGACGAAATATTAAATCAAGTAATTTTTGTTTCATTTAAGCTTCTTACTAGTGTACTTTTTAATAATCTCAATTTTATACCTTGATCAATAAATGTTATTTTTTATTATTAAAACTCATAAATATTTTTTCTTATTATCTTTTCAGGTAAGTGAAGTCATTTTATTTATTTTTTTTACAACATTAAACAGGTAAGTAAAAATGTGATCTTCTTGAGAAAGATATAAAACTTAAGCCAATATCATTGATGCAATATTCATCATGTCAAAAGATGTTAAAAAAAGTCTGTTCAGACCCTAAGGATATTGCAGATTTATTAAAGTTTTAGTTCCGGAAAATAAGATATTTACTTTGAAAAATTTCCGAGCAAGCTTAATATTTTTAAATAGTTTTTAAAAGTACCTTAAATTTGGAGTGGATACACAAAGTAAAAGAGAAAAGTGCAGTTTTAGTCTAATTACTTTTAAGTTTAATGTCTTTTTTAAAAATAAATTGAGGATACAAATTTGTTCATACAATTGACAAATTTAAAAAAAAAAAAGGTCGGTAGGGTTCTTTTTGTGGGTTACGTTTGGACAAATTATTAAACACACTTATAGCTTTAGAGTGCAGTCGAAAATAAATTTCAACCATCCTAAGGACCAGTTATAGCTATCATTGAAATCGATACGGAAACATTTTTAAATCGATGTTTGACGGTGTTTCGCTTTGATTAGAAATGAAAATTATATACTGATTGATCGGAAATCACACAAAGAATTTATTTTGAGAAAAATAAGTGTAATTGCGCATTTATTTTTCTCTAAAAATGTATTTTTCTATTTTCCGGGCGGAAATTAATTTTCCTGAACAGCTGATAATTTTATGTTTAAAAGTGAAACGAATCGTTCCACTGATTTGTGTTCTAATTTCACACAATTCCAATTTCTGTCAGTAAAAATTTGTCGGTGGATTTCAATCAGGAAATTTTTTTCAATGACAGACATTTTTAATGATAGCTTTAAACGACCTGTCAAAAAATTCCAATGTTTGTTTTCAATGATGAAAACCAAGGAAAGCTAATATAACTGGCGCCTAAGATTTTTTTTTCAAAAAATGATCCGAGAACAAGTTTTTCAGCAAATTGAAACACGAAAAACTATGACGGCTTTTTGTTGATTAAGGGGCCGGTTATAGCTATCAGTAAAATCCATCAGTAAAATTTGAAACAGGAGGAATCGGAAATGTTTTACTGATGAGCGTTTATAGCAATCAGTAAATTTATGTCATTAAATTAAATCTCACTTTGAAGTTTCTATTTGAAGAATTTGTTTTTTACTGTTGCTTTCATCAGTCAAATTTTTAATGATGTTATCGGAACAGTACAAAATTGGAACACCGACAGTAAAACGAAATGGAATTTTGCTTGGCTTTTGGCAGTCAGCTGTTTAGTAAAATGAAATTTCATTATTAAAAAAATGAAAAAGGATTTGTAAATTAAATAAAACTTTAAATGCATTGTTTCTTTTTGAAAAAAAATACTTGAATATAGGATTCATCTTATTGCATCAATCTTTTGCTAGAAATAAATCTGTAACATTTTCAAAAATTAAAAACAAAAAAATTACTGATAGCTATAACCGGCCCTTAATCAACAAAAATCCGTCATAGTTTTTCGTATTTCAATTTGCTGAAAAACTTGTTCTCAGATCATTTTTTGAAAAAAAAAATCTTAGGCGCCAGTTATAGCTTTCCTTGGTTTTCATCATTCAAAACAAACATTGGAATTTTTTTGACTGGTCGTTTATAGCTATCATTAGAAATTTCTGTCATTGGAGAAAATTTCTTGATTGAAATACACCGAAACATTTTTACTGACAGAAATCTGTCATTGGAATTGTGTGAAAGTGGAACACAAATCAGTGGAACGATTCGTTTCAATTTTGAACATAAAAGTATCAGCTGTTCAGGAAAATAAATTTCCGCCCGGAAAATAGAAAAATCCATTTTTAGAGAAAAATAAATGCCCCTAAGTTGGTAAGTTTTTTTGTAAAAGTGGGGATTGGAAGATTTTTACATTATTTTTTTTTTTTTTGCAAATTTTAGGGTATCTTAAATTTCCTTGCCTTTTTTTTTGGCAATATTTAACAACTTTTGTAGTGCTCTTATAAAATAAATAAATTGAGTGGCGCAACAGTCCGTTTGAGAACTAGGGCCTAGAACTAGGGCCTTACAACTCTCAACCATTCCTGTGTGCGAGTAATGCGGTCAGGGATGGAGGGGACCTACAGTTTAAAGCCGAATCCGAACGACAAATTTGAGAAAGCACTTTTCATGATAAGAATTACTCTTAGAGAATTTGTCAATTCCTCGCAAGAGGCAGTACCCGTGAAAAAAACTTTAGGTGGCATAGGCAGGGATCGAACCCAAGACCTCTCACATGACAGTCCAACGCACTAACCATCATGCCACGGGTACACAGTAGTTTAAACGTTTAAATTCTCCGATGTTATGAATTTATTTTATTATTATTTTGACCAAAGAAATTTGTTCTGCCTGAGTCATTTTTGAAACAATATATTGGTCAGAAGATGTAAAAAAACAATCTATTTAGTTTAAACAAAAGATTTCTTAAAAACAATTTGTTGTAATACAAAATCGAGGATATTAAATATTAATTGTTGACATTTTAAAGAGGTTTTTTTTTTTCGGTGAAAAAAACCATGCACAAATCCATTAAATTCAAAACTTATTTTTCCTGTGTTTTTGTTGAAAGTTTGATACATTTTTTTTTCAAGAAATATCAAAAAGAGTTAAAAATAATTATCAAATATATAATAGAATGAAAAAGTGCGTATACGCC
This sequence comes from Eupeodes luniger, assembly GCA_951509635.1. Classification (NCBI taxonomy): domain Eukaryota; kingdom Metazoa; phylum Arthropoda; class Insecta; order Diptera; family Syrphidae; genus Eupeodes; species Eupeodes luniger. Next base: position 17,551,628 of record OX608075.1, read on the forward strand.
CAAGTGAACCAGTTTGGAATCTTCTGTTAGAAAGAATCAATGTAACTTTCTTGAGACTAAATTTTGGCAATACCTTGAATGACGTAAGCATGTATCCTTTTGACTTATCTTTTTGTATGGTTCGCCTGCAAAACTGTTAGTTTTCCAAAACCACACATCTTTTCCAAAATTTAGATTTGAACAAATCTTTGTGTACATCTATTGTCAAGAAATAATCCAGACATTTTAGTTTTAAAAGACATAAAATTGAATTTAAATATTTCAAGGTATATATAATTTTAATTGTGGTTCTGTTAAAAATGTATGATGTAATCATTTTAACATCTTTGGGTATCAAATTACGTATTAATGATCAGGCTTTAATTAAAAATGTTTAAACATTGTTGCGTTATCTTCTCATGACTTATGCTATTTATACAAGATGTACAAACAAAATTATCATAATTCCGTGTTATTGTTGTCATGTACTGAAAAATGTTGAAGTGGACAACTTTTTACTTAAAATTATTTAAAAAAAAAGTTCAAAGCTATTTTTCATGTAGTTTAAAATTAATCACAAAACAATGAATCTCTTTGTTATTATTCTGCAATTTTTAAACTTTAGAATTAATTTAGCATAATTAGGATTCAATTTAAAAACAAAATTAATGAAAACAAGAACAAAAAATAAAATCCTATTCAATTTGAAAAACATGAAAAACATTTTATTTCTAGCTTCCTACATTATTCAATTCGACTATATTGAAAAGAAAACAAAAAAGTATAATAAAAGGCTTCTATTTAAAATTTCATGTATCAAATAATTTAAGACACAAAACAAGTTATTTGTGGTTAACTATTTAAAACCATAAGCAGCGCGGGTTCGGCGGTTTTTAAACACAAAACAAAACAAAAAATACTATTTTAATATTAATAACTATTCAAATTAAATCAATCCAAAAGTTAAGAAAGATTGAGGAATTTCATTCAACCTCGCCTACCTACATATATCTCTTATGAAAACCCTAAAAATATGTATATGTAGCTATTGTGATAGATGTTAAAATCAGAAACACACATTTTTTTGGTTAAAAGTGTCTAATCTAAATAAACTAATAAATCAAAGTTCTCGCTTGTGGATTTTTGAACTTAGTTTTTAATTTTGAATTTAAATCAATTTCGATTGGAATTGACTTTAACATTGAAAACATACCTACTTACAACCGATATGGCTGCTGTGTCTAGCTACTACTGTAGCTGTTGCTGTAACAACAGTAAGGCTCATATTTTATGAACCAGAGAACATAAATATCTAATGAATGACCTTTTAAATAATGTTCGACTATTTCCCAAAGGCTCCATTTTTGTTTTTTGTTGTTTTCTAACTTGCACCAACTCCTATAAATATTAAGAGAGGAAAATTGATTTTAACTCTTATCAGGAGGTTAATCGTGGACTTTGGTTAAAAATATGTACACGATCGTCTAACATGTAACACGAACCACACACGTCACAGATATCGAGTACGAAGTAGGTATAATTTATTCATCACATTTCGGCAGGGTATGTGTACTCGGTACTCGTACTCGTAGTTGGTTTTTAATTAGGGGGTCTCCACTAAGCCTCGACTATGTAATTCCAATATTAATTGACTTTAGATTGAGATGTAATTTATTGGCCGTAATTTTGTCTTCATTTTTTTTTTTAAATTTTTGCAAGCCTTTCAAATTGGATGGTGCTTCGCGTAGGCTTCCTCCTTAGCTATATAAAGCTGCAAGCTCTATCCTATTATAGAGATCTGTTGCTACTTAATTGAAAATTGATTTGAGGCTTAAGGTTGGTATGTTTGCAGGCGAGGTATGCGTTTTTTCTTTTATCTTTTTTTTTTTTAATTAATATTTTATTTTTAATGTTTTGCTTTTGTAAACTTCTATTAGCCTTGCTAAGTAGTTTGTTTGAGTCTGTGAGACGTATCCATTTCATAATACTCGTAAATTGACGACGACAACGACTTCCCACCTTTTAATATGAGGTGAAAAATCAACATTCTATGTGCTCAAAAGTCGTCAAATATTATTGCAAAATATCTGCATTTTTGTTTTTTAATTGTATTCCAATAAGAGACTTATAGTCAGGGATTGGAAGTTTCAAGTATAAAGAAGTCTCACTATTTTTTCTAATAGAAGGTTCTTAACAATAGTTCTAGTTGCACTTTTTTAGCTTGAATTTGAAGATGTAGCATCAATGAACCTAGATCATCGCTCAGATCGCACTCATTTATTTATGAGAAACAATTTTTTTTTTTAATTTGAAGATCAACTTAGCTGATTTACAAGAAAATCCGATACTTGAGAAATTAATTTGGCTATGTTTTAAAAGCTTTAAATCTGTCAATTTTCCTATCATTACTTGACTTTCAACAAGGCAAAGTTTTCCAAACATTCTCACCCATTTTTTTGGTGAAGACACATTTTTTAAATTTAAAAACTCAATAAAGAGCTTTCCAATTAAAATTACGAACTTTAACAGGTGACTCAGGTCATATATCCGCTTTAATTCCAATACATTTTTCCACTTACTACGTTATACTTATAACTATTTTTTAAGATTTAAAACGAATACCTTTTTCCAATAGAGATTTCGAAATTTTAACAGGTGATTTTAGATATATTCAAGTTTTACATCTGTCAAATTGGCTGTCATTCATATAGGTAACTAGAACAGCTTGAAGCTGGCCGAAAAAACTCACCCATTTTTTCGTGAGAAATTATTGTTTAAATATAAAACTAACCAATTAAAAACTATTAATATTTCAATATTTTGAATAAGGTCCCCAACAGTGCTTAAGACCGTCCCGAAATTCTCACCCATTTCTTCGTGAGAAACTTTTTTTTTTTAAATTAATTGAGAGATGACTTAGGTCATATCTTGAAGATTTACATCCTTAATTCCAATACATTTTTCCACTTATTTCGTTAAAACAATTTTTTAAGAACTTAAACCAATACCTTTTTCCAATTGAGATTTCAGCATTCTAAGAAAATTAGATTCAAGTTGTACATCTGTCAAATTGCCTGTCATTCATTAAGGTAACCAAAACAGCTTGAAGCTGGCCGGAAATTGTCACCCATTTTTTCGTGAGAAACTATTATTTAGATTTAAAACTAACCAAAGAAAGTCTTTTTCAATGAACACTTAATATTTCAATATTTTGAAAAAGCTATACATCTGTCAAATTGGCTGACATTAAATAAGGCTCCCAACAGTGCTTAAGACCGTCCCGAAAGCCTCACCCATTTCTTCGTGAGAAACTTTTTTTTTTAGTTTTAAAATCAGTTCAAAAGCTTTTCAATACAAATTTACTATATTTGACAGATTAGTAGTTTCGCTCATGTTCTCGAAGCTATCCATATTTCAAATAAGTTCTTCATCTGGCTATCAGTCAGGTCTAAAAGCTGTTCTTAAAATGTCATCAATTTATTTGTGAAAAACCACTCAAACCATTTGAATTTCAAACCAACTTAAGCGTTTTCAAACTTTGACATCTGTCAAATTAGCTGTCATTTATTTAGATCTGTCATTGACTTGTATTTCTTTACAAGTTTAAAAAAAAACTCTTCCTAAACTCGAACTCTGCTTCCCGGACTACACTCACCACGAATATGTGAATAAGTTTGACAAATATTAAAATCATTCAACAGCTCACTTCATTTTTACAAAATCGAACGCAGAAAAGGCTAGAAGCTTAAGTCTGGGCTTTGTGGAGATTCGATGATGTTCAAGATCTGTCACCATTGTGCGCATTGCATCGTATCACCTCGACCTCTCGCATTCATATTTATGTCCAAATATTTGCATTTCGCATCCTGAGTAGAAACTGTCAAATGAAAGATAAGTGGGATGAGAAAGATGACGAATGGAAGGAGATTAGAGATGGCCATCAAGAGAATTATTAACGTGACTTTGTAAAGTTAACGTCGACGACGATGATGATGATGATGATGGTTGGAAGCGTTGAAAACACTTTTTTTTTTGCAAATATTTAAACAAAAAAGATAAACAATTGAATTATTTCGTTGAGTTATCGATAACTCATGTAGAAAAATGTCAAATATTTACCGTAAGCAAACTACGAATGAATGAATATGCGGTCGGTGCTGTGGTGCTCTGGTGCTGGAGCTGTTGATCGATTGCCTTGGCTTTGGTGTTTTGATGCATGACCGAACGAAAGACTCGACTGAACGGCTTAGGTACACTTAGACACTTGGAGAGACGGAATGCTGGCAAGCATAGCAACCACCGCGCGCCGCGCTGAATCCACCTCGGCAACGCCAACGTTTTTGAATTTCAAGTTTTGACAACGACCAACGACGACGACGTTCGTCGATGGTGATATGGAGGTATGGTGATATGGCTATGGCGGTATCGATATCATCGATGACTCTGATGGAAGGTGCAAGGTGAATGGATTCTCGTAAAATGTGTTGTGTATTTACATGTGGGTGGCAATTTACGTAGCGCGTGATTTATGTTTTTCCAGGCGCGCAGTTTTTTAGACGTGTGTATGCTAATTAGTTTGAAAGGAAATACAAAAACCAATAATATTATTGATGATGAGGTTATTGTAGACATATCATATGGTCTGGTCTTTTGGTATATCTATTTACATCTTTATATGTATCTACATGTTACCTAAAGAGGTGGATATCTTATAACTTGAATATACTCGTGATGTGTTAAATATTTGACTTTTATAGATTTGAAATTTAGAAGGGAAACGCTAATTTTTGTGCTTTGTGTAAGTAAAGTGAAATCTTAATTATCTGTCTGTATGTACTTTAAAGCTTATAACTTTCATTAATTATGGGTTGCGTGAAAAATGAAACTGAAGATTTAAGCATTTAATCTTGATTTGCAAAAAAATTGAAAATAAAATAAAGTTGGCCACCAAACTTTCTTTAAGTTTTGAAATTAACTTATGTGGATTCTTAACTGTTAGCTGTCAAAAAGTTTTCTTAAGGGAGACATAAAATGTTTCTTACATTCTTAAACGCATCATGATTGGGGAAGGAAGTTTTTTAAATTAAATTAAATAAACCATTGTGAAGTCCAATTTTCAATAATTTTCAAGGACTGATGGTTATTATTACTTTTCGAATTTTGGAAATTTAATCGCTTATCATTCCAGTATTGGTCAAACCAAGATGCTGATGGTAATTTCTGTAATTTTTTCTAAAAGTTTTCATCAATGAGTCCTCAAAATCTGTACAGATATCTAAGTAATTGTTTTCTAGCATCAATGTTCATAAGTTCCAATAAATTATTCGATCTCGAGAACTTTTGCTGTCTTAATCGGAGAAGAGATATGTATATGTAGCTGCTAACATATGGGATGTTCAACATGAAATTCTCATCTTTAGGTACAAATAAACTTAATGTGCTTTTTTAGGGATTAAGATTTTGTGTGCTCAAATATCCCACAAATAATTTCTTAACAAGACAACTTTTAAAAGTGTTTTGTTTATTAATTAATGAAAACTGTAGAGTTTAATGGCCATTTTTAGTGACGTTTTATATTGATGATGCGAATATCCCATAAATAAAGTCTTAAAGACCCCTGCTTACCATTTAAAATCTAATAGTTAATGTTTAAGTTTAGTTGATGTTCACATTTTTCTAGATTAAAAAAATGACCTTTTTGAAGGCAAACTTCTTTTGCGAACATCCCACATGAGTAGCCAACATTCCAAAAAAAATATTTATTATAAGTTTTTAAACTACACATCTGCTTTCGGTTGGAAAAATCATGGAGACTTCTAAATACACATTGTGTCTGGATTTGGAAAAATGGCAAGTTGTTTTTCATATGTGGGATATTCGGAAAATGCTTTGCGATTAAAAAATTTTAAATATTATTTGATTAAATATGTGGGAACTAAGTAATGGTATACACTGTTTTTTTTTGAATATCCCACAAATAAGGTGCTGAAAAATTTTAAGACGACTTTTAAAAACTCTAAAAAACAAGATTATTCTATAGCTGATTAATACTGAAAAGAGCTGAGTTCCTCAAAAATGTTGATGATCTTGAAAAACTATTTATTGATGTTTTCTTACAATTACCACTTACTCGTTTCAAAATAGATAGGGTTTAAATCTTATAAATAGGATATTCGAAAAAAGTCTATCGTACAATAAAAGAAAACTGAAATTAATAGACGACTTTTGTGTAGATAAAGTTATCTATAAAATTGTATAACAATTTTTACTTAAATATGCCTTAAATAAGGTACCTACTTTCTACGATACACAAATGGCTTTGAAAAGGGTTTGGTTCGATATCCCGGTTTTTATATTCCCGTTTCTTAAAATCATGATTTCAAAATCCCGTTTTTTATAATCCCGTTTTTTATAATCCCGCTTTTTGTAATCCCGTTTCTTTTATTCTCGATTTTTATAATACCGTTTTTTATCATACCGATTTTGCAATCAAAACTAGTTGTTTAATTTTTAAAAATCACCCGATTAACAAACTCAAATCAATTAACAAAGTCAACGATAGCGGTAAAACCGTTATAGAAAGGTAGATTTGTTGTAGGATGCATATTGTTTGTGCAAGAGTAAATATTATAAACAAAAATGAATGTTTATGTACAGTAAAAACAAAACAAATTAACTATATTTTAGTCAAGTAATTTAACATAAAAACCATTGTTATTTAGTTTAATGCACGTATTTTGTAAAAAAAACGGGATTGTTGGGATTTGACGGGATTTTAAAAAGCGGGATTGTAATTGATTCGGATTTTTGATAAGCGGGATTTTAAAAGACGGGATTTTAAAAAATCGGTTTTTTAAAAGACGGGATTTTAAAACTTTTTTCCGGGATTTTTTAAAAACGGGATTTTAAAAAGCGGGATTCCGATACGCTCCCCTTTGAAAAATAGCAAGATAATTCAATTGCTTCCTAATACCTTGTAACCACCAACTCTTATAACTATTTTGCTTTCCAAAAGAAGTTGTATTGATTTTGCGAATATCCTAAACAAATACTTCTTTTGAAAAGCTTGCATTTTTGATAAATAGATGCAAATCCAATAGACCTAAATTCTTCTCCTGTCAATATCCCTTTTTTTTTTTGAGAATGTTGAGCAAAAGCAAAAGATTCGTCTGCTTTTTTTGCTCGAAAGAAAGAGTTTTTAGGCAATCTGACTGAATCTTTGCATTTTCCGGTCTGTCCCAAAATTATGTAGAATAGAATTCATAGAATTGAGATATAATTAATAATAACTTTATTTTTAAATTGAGATTAAATCCACTTTTGCTCTTAAGACATCATATTGTTAAAAATACCCTTTTAACATGACAAGCTACACCATACAGAATTCAGCCTTAACTTTCCTTTTTAACATGACAAGCTACATCATACGGAATTCAGCCTTAACTTTCCTCGACTTAACTTATATGAGCTTATACGTGAGTATGTATGCATGACTTTGAGATGTATTTATCTTGTAAATTAGTTCAGAATGAGTGAAATTAATATCGCTTCAAACCCTATACACTCAACTTTTTCATGTGTTCTTTTTTCACTTGAATGCCTTCCTAGATTCCCTGAAATTTGATGCAAAATGCACAGAAGAAAATGAAATGCAAATAAAAAGACTACAACCATCCTAAGAACTAAGCTCATGTTTGGTTATGCAAAATTAACCAGCAAACACAATATAATTTACATATCAACTTGGCACTTTGTCTGACATCTGTAAGCTAAAACTGCATTTGTTTTCTTTGACACATAATGCAATTCTTGTTTTTATCTACCTACCTACATCACACATATTATAGATATTATTAAGTTTATAATAAATAATAATATGTATTTTTTTTTCTACATACGAGCTAGCGACCGATGACGACAAGCGACGACGACGACAACGACGGACGTTTACATTATATTCCCTCAGCAATATCAATTTAATTCCCATTAGACCGCATAAGTCATGTCAAAATATCCGCAAATCATACGTGTCGATTCTTTGTTTACGCCTGTCAGCTCATATGTGTAAATTTATATACATTTGTATCTATTCTATATGTATATCTTTAAGTTTCTTAAGAAGTTAAGTCTTATAGAATTTAACCATTCACCAGATTCATTCGAAGCAGCACTATGCAACACTCCATCTTTAGCCACAATTAGGTGTTAACTACTTGCACTCCAAGCTACAGTGTAGATAAGTCGCTAGTTGATAGTTGTATGTCCATATACGAGTAATAATACTGCATCTGCATTATTATACATATTTGCTTTGCATTTTTCATTTTATATATGCAACAAACTTCAAACTGCAAGAGGTTTTGTACTTAAAAGACCAATGCAGCAATGCAGTAATGCAGCAGTGCAAGTGCAACGCAGTGCAGAAGAACTTTGTGACAGAGTGCAAACAAAAAGAAAAAAGAACTTGATTGATGAATTAATTTTTTTCTTTTTATTTTTTAATTCAGCTGTAGGTTTTTATTTTGTATAAATTTTAATTATTATTATGTATTCGAGCAATTTCTCACTCAAAATAAGACATGACTTTAATTCAGTTCTGATTACAGGCTTAAAGTCAACAACGAAATGTAGGTATAAGTTATATGCAAAAATATGCATACGGTAAGGCAGTGCTGTCGGTATTCGAAGTTTCAGGGAAAATTGTCTGTGTAAAGAGCTTGTGCTATTTGGTCGTAGAAAATAATGAACAAAATAAATTCATAAGCGTATTTTAAAAATAACAGGGGAACATTTTGGACTATGTTACTGTAAACCATTCAATGGTGTTGGATTTTATGCTGTACATTAAGAATTATGTAGGTTAAAGTTAAAGTTTGGGTTTGTTTTTGTTATTTTATTTTGTATGGACAAAATATTTGGACAGTTAAAAATGTTTCTAATTTTTCTTGTTATCTCTGTTTGATAAATTTTCTTTAATTTGGCGATATTTTCTTACTTTTTAAAATAAATCGTACAATTTTCGAAATATTTTTCCGAAATATTTGTTTCCACTATTTTTCGCGAAGCTAAGCACTCACCAATTTTAATGATTGGTTTTGATCATTATCTTGCTGAAAATGCCATTAAAGTGGCATATAGTCTTCAGCATACGGAAACATTACCTCCTTCAAAATATCACGATATGTCCCCTTGGTCATGCTCATGATTATCTTGAATTTGGAAGATCGGTCCAACATATAAACCAAGAAAAGCAAACCCACGTCTTGATGATATTGCCTCCGTGTTCTATCTCTATTTTGTATAAAGAAAGTGAAACTCCTTTCCTTGAGGACGCCTAATATTTAATTCGCAGTCAAACTCAAAAAGATTAATTTTTGTTTCATCATTCTTAAGAATTGGCAAAACATCGTTTGTCAAAGTAATTATTTTATTAAGGTCTTAAGCAGTTCCCATTAAAATTTTTTGGTCAAAAATCGAAAATTCGAATTTTCTCAAAAACGGGCCGATAATTTGTATAAAATTCACTTCTTTCAATGAAAAGGCTCTAAATTTTCTAAATAAAATAAAAAGTGAGTATTTTTTTTGGTATTTTACAATTAACAATTTTTTTGTTTTTAAAAATTTGATATTTCAAAACAGGTTCATCATTTAAAAAAAAAATTAAATTGTAAAATTTATGATTATAAGAACGAAATAACTGCATACCAAAAATATTTGTACAAAAATGTATTTGTAAAAAATGTCTTTGAAGAACTGGACCAACATTTTTCGAAAAAGTTTTTTGAGAAATTGAATGGCATTGAAATTTTGAAAACAAACTTATTTTGCAGTGATATTTTATTCATCTTGGAATATAACTTTTTTTTTTTATAATTAGCGCACACTCAAGGGGATAATACTACCCTTATTATGTAGACACAGTGTGAGCACTAGGAAATGGAGAGAGGGGTTGAAAGGAGGTGTCGGTGCACATTGGACTTACTTAAGGTAGCGCTACAATCCTGTGTGAACTAGGGCCTCATCCATCTTCTCCTCCATTCCCCTTCTATGTATACGGGACCGTAGATCACGCGAAGAACTTTTCTCTCGAAACGATCCAAGGTGCTTTCATCCGCTTTTTTCATAGTCCATCCTTCTGCACCGTATAGCAGAACGGGGGTGATGAGGGTCTTATATAGCGGCACTTTGATCGCTCGAGAGGGGGCTTTGCTACTCAATTGCTTTCTTAGCCCAAAGAGTTAAAGAATTTTGAAGCAAAATTTTGTACGTTTTGATTACGTTTGGTATTTTTCAGTTGCAGAATACATTCTCAATATAATAGATAAGTCTCACATTGGGCGCCATTTATTAAATAGTGGTTATTGAAAGAATAAAACATCTAAAAGATGTTACAAGTTTAAAACAAAACAAAACAAAAAACACTTTGAAAACGTATTTGATCTTAAATAACGGTTAGTGAATTGGTGAAACAACTTTTTATGTTTTTATGGCCCCGTTTTTAAATCTAAGTAATAACCTTAAGCTTATATAAACCGTTTTCTAGATATAAGATCTTTAGATAAGAAACTAGATAGAACTGAATGCAATTAATTTCAAATTGTTTAAGGTCACAGAAGACTTTTTTTAACATGTTAATTAATAATTTTTGTTGATGGTATGACTCCCCGCATTGGGCGCCATTTATGAAATTAAGATAAATTTGAAATTTAAGACCAGTTTCAAAGCCAAAGAGTCAAAATTTCTGAAGTAGGCCCATAATAATCAAATTGTTAAATTTCGTATTTTGCATTACATACGAGTATTCTTAAAGATACATATGTCAAGATGATTGTCCTTTTTTTTTGTAGTTTCAATTTTTTCAAAAGTTATGAACAAATGAATTTTTGAAGCATTCTGATAAGGTATAAAACTGGTGCTAAATTGTAAAACGCAAAAAATGGGTATATTGCGCCAATTGAGGGAAATAATATTATCAACAAAATCCATTCGTGAATATGTGAATAAATTGAAAGTATGCAAGTACTTTTATTCATAAATTGAAAACAGAAGCTAAAATCTTTAAAAATTTTACCATATCCGAATATCGAATAAGAATTTAATACATAAATAAATACGTTATACGTGGCGCAACAGTCGTTAGTTTACTTATTTTAAATACGACAGATAGTTAAAAATGGCGCCCAACGTGAGCTACAACTCTACAACACTTTAATTTTTCTTGAAAACGAATTAACTAAAGCAAATATCGTCCAAGGAACTAAGTTTGTATTAAGGAGAATTTTAACTAACGTATAACAAGCTTTAGAAATTTTGTCTATTTTAGAAGTTCAAAGAAAGGAAAAACAACTATTTGAATCAGGATTAAAAAGTACAATTTCTGTCGAAATAGTATGTTACTTCTTACAATAGAAAATTTTTCCAATGATAAAAGTTTTTAATTCAAAAAAAAAAAAAAAAAAAAAAAAAACATTAGTTCCATCTCAATATCAAATCCATTTCTGTTTAGCTTTGTAATTAAATGGCGCCCAACACGAAACATAGCAACCTAAAAAGTTCAGTTTTGACACTTCCAGATTGTAATCAGTACCTGGACCAATAAGACTTTACTTTTGCTCTTAAAATAACCTACATTCATGCTAAATTATTTTGATTTGAAATACAAAATAAAACGAACTCAAATTAGGAAAAAAAAGATAAATTTGAAAAAGATCCATCAGATAAAAAAAATACTCTATTTTGATCAAGAGAAGGGCATTGAGTAATATAACCCGAGTAAGAAAAATATTATAATTTAAATGAAATTGAAGTTCTTCAACATTCCAAAGACTTTTAAAAATATAAAAAATACAATTAAGTCCTCCATTAAAACAGAATTAATGGTTATTCTTTTTATCTAAAAATTCTATCGGCCATGTTAATTGGGACAAATCAACCGGGTGCGGCTATAAAAATCACCATCGCCATGTAAATAAATTGCAAAATCAAGCTTCATACTGAAAACAACGATTGATATAATCGATTCATTTTTAACTATCATCTATAACTCTCTTATTAAAGGGAGAAAAGATACGAGTAGAAAACAAATTTTATACATTTAAATTTCTTTCTATTGATCTACCGAAACTAATCGATATTTATTTTATTATTATTGTTTTTTTTTTATTTTTGGATTTTAAGAAATATAATAGCCTAAAATCGTAAAATTAAAAATTATAGTATTGTTTAGTTTAGCATGGTTATTTGTTTTCTTCTTTTTTTTGTTTAATTATGTTAATATAGTTCGAGACAATAATAGTTTAGACTTCACCTTTAAAATTTAATTAAAAGATCAATAGATATTTTTCGACCGATGCGATGAAGGTGCGGTGCCGAAGCGATGATGGTGAGGAGGCTATGTATGAGACTTCTAACGCCAAGGCGCTAAGGTTTTGAAATTAAAACAAAGATATACAACAATAAGATAAAATTAATAAAAATACTTTTGTGACTTTATTGTCAATTTATTTATTAATTTTTTTCTTCTCTTCAAACATCGAACATGGATTGGACATAATACGATCCACTTATATGGTAGTCTTTTGTGCTTTTGTGGAATTTTAATGTTGGTTATAGAAAAATATGTCACTTTTAATTGCGTACAGCATAATTAATGCAAAACCATTATAAGTTTGCTTATAAAGGTTTTATATTACACCAGCAGCAGAAGCAGCACCAGCAGCAAATAGTGTATATGTTGTAATCTGCTTGTTATGTTGCCTTCATATACTAACCTAAAGCAACTTGACTAGGCTTTTACTTCTTTTCTTATTCGACCGCACAACCTTTTGGTGGTAAGTTATGGACGGGTTAGGTTCCTTATACATATAATACTCTACTCTCGTACTATATAAATGTAATTTATGTTTTTACTTTAACTTGATCAATAACCTAATAAAGTCACTGTCAATTTGTAACTTGATAACATAGGCATAATATGGTGAATGCTGATGTTGTTGGTTTTGTTGTTTGTTACTGGTGGGCATTTGCTTGGTAAGTAGCCGCTGCCGCCACCACAATTGGTTTTCAAAAAAAAAAAATACTATAATAATGCTATACAGAAACCAAAGGGGTTACCTATACAGGCTTCAGGCTACAGGTCTACGTGCTAGTGCTGGGGCTTCATATAGTGAAACTATCCTCTCTCTCTTTTTATCATCCCAACCGACATGTTGTCAATAGACACAAATCTGTAACCACAACTATTTGGTATTTGTTGCGGTATAGGTCAATAATTGTAACCTGATTTGGAAAAAAAGGAGAGTTTTTTAGTAAAGTACATTGCTTTCGAGGTATTTCTACAGCAGAGTTGGGGAAGTCAGTACAAAAGGATGAGTTATATGTACTACTGATTGAACAAATAAAAAATATAAAAAAAATCAGTAACGAGGAAAATTCACAATAGAAATATTAATACTTTAAAAATAATGGTTTATTAAAATCCAAATTTCAAAGGTAGTTATAAAATTCTAAAATCTCTAAAGTGCCATATATAGGCGCAGTCAAGGTCAACATTTGCATGAAATAATCTTCAAACATTAAATTATATGGACGCTTTATAAGCCTAAGGTAATTACTTACATTTAAAAACGGGGCCATACAAACGTGAACAGTTGTTTCACATATTCAGTAACCGTAATTTAAGACCAAATACCTTTTCAAAGTGTTTTTTTTTCTTTTAAACTTGTATCATCTTTAAGCTCCTTTAAATATGTAATGTGGTTTTATTCTTTAAATAACCAATATTTAATAAATGGCGCCCAATGTGAGACTTCTCTATTATATTGAGAATGTATTCTTCGACTGAAAAATACCCAACGTAATCAAAACATACAAAACATAAGTGTTTTGCTTCAAAATTATTCATACATGTATGTACATATGTGTGTATGTTGAATAAAGCTTGCAAAGGTAGTTTATAAAATTCTAAAAACTCTTAAGTCCCATCAATCTAACTCATTAACTAAACCTGAAAAATATAAAAAAAATTGATGATTTTCTTAGCTTTTAAAGTTTCATAATAACCAAATCATAGAACTCTTAACAAAGGTTACTGTCCCGGAATTCAAAATTCTTTATTTAATGTTGTCATAAAATAACCATGTCCATTTGGACCTTTATTTGACAAAAATACAAACAAAATTTTCTAATGACTTGGGCTGTTGTGAATTTTATTATTATTTTTTTTTAATGCTTATACTCCTCCCCCACACAATTAGTTTCTTAATTTTGCATAAATTAATATTTATTATTATGAATATATTCTTCGAAGTCATAAAAATCTTCTTCACCATCCATAAAAAAACCACGCATAATGCAGCGGGCGGAAATATATTATTATTATTTTTCTTCTTAACCTCAATCAAACGACCACGTCAAATTATTAATCCCTCGCACTTTGTATGAAAACTTATAACCAATACCATTTTAAAAGAAGACAAATAATAAAAATCCATCATATTGATTATGTATAATAAACAAAATCCAATTCAATTCAAGAAGCATTTTTTTTTTTTTTTTTAGTCTTGGTTATTGCATCTTTTCATTCAACTCGTTTGCATTTTACCAAACCGAACGTATTGACGACCCACTCGGAAAATCAATGATGATGTTGATTGATGTCGTATTAACTGAAAACAAATACGATATCTTATAGTTCGAGTTACAAGAGTTGAAAATATATACATAAGTATTTTCTTGCAAAACACAAACGACCCACGTTGGGCGCCATTTAACAATAATAAATAACATTCAAACATTGTTTAATCACAATATTTTGAATAATCGTCTATAGGTTTTAATACATATTTTCAATTAATTCTTATTGAAACACACGCTTTTAATTCTTTGTATGCACTTCTATAAAACAAGAGAACTTTATGAGTTTTTTAATTGGTAGATTATTTTTCAACTGAAAATTGATGATTTGAAATAAACATTTCAAGATTTTGTCAAAACCAATCTCTATTTCTCAGACTATAAACATGGATTATAAAAGCAATGAAAATAAATGACAAAAGACTTTTCTCTTTCGCTAAATTTTTTTCTCGGAAAGTGTAAATAAATATTATTAAAGTGTGCTATGAAGGACTATTCCCCAGATTAACTGAAGAAGGGTAGAAAATTGTGTTCTTTCCAACAACTCACTTTATTTATATATCTTCTGTATAAAAGTAGTATCAAGTTACAAGGGATGTTTTGTTTGGAATTATGGTTATGGCTTTTTTTTTGCTGTACATAGGGGAAGTTTATAGGATTTAATATCATCAAATAATATTGACAAACATACTCCCATTAATGGAAATTGATTTTGTGGTAAAGTAAAAAAAAAAGAAAAATGTTCCCAAAGAAAAATCCACTACGTAGTTAAAGTGCTCGGAAGCTGTCGCAACGATATGAAATACTTATGGAAAATACAGAAATATTTAACGTTTATCGTCTCACTATCAAAACCATTTAATATGGGGCCTCGCGTTGGGTGCCATTTAACTACAAAGTGGATAGAAATCAAATAACGTACTTATTGATAGAAAAAGTCATTGGAACAACTATTATCGTGCAAAGCAACGCTTAAAATCATAAAACTGTTTTTTTTTTTTCAATATACTTAAAACGTTAGGCAATTTTTAACGTGCTAAATAAAACATTTTTCAGCCTGAAACTAAAATTGAACAATACCCCATTTTTTTTTTGTCAAACAACTCCATCTTAACAATTTTTAAAAACCTCTCTTTTTTTTACAGAAAACAAATACTTAGCTTATTGAGCAAGTGAAAAAATGCATGCTTACAAATAAGTCGTTGTTTCACGCTCTCAAAGCTTATTTTAGAAACCTGTCCCACATAATTTAAATCAATTTAGTTTATCATCCAATCCAGTTAAAATATTTGTGATATTCATTGAATAAAATATAGATAAGTCATCTTCAAGGTTCCCTCATTTGGTTAAATTGTTTAAAAATTCGATGCGAAATAACTTTTTTGTTTCTCATTCCCACCAAAAAAATATAATTTACTGCCAAAATAAAACATAAATATAAAAATAAACAACCAGAAAATAAAAAACATAATTAATTGTGTCAAACAAATCTTCCAGTTTATTATTTTTTTTTTTTATTTTTTTTTTTAAATAAAATACCAAAAATTAAATTAGTTTTCAGAAATAGCTTTCATCTTTAGAAACGAAAAAAATGACAACCTCCTTTCAACTCACACAAAGTTGTGATAAATGTTTCTTGACACCTTTTAAAAAAAAAAAAAAGATCCCCAAAACTTATATGAATAGCATATACCTACTTTACCACATTATGTTGGTTGATTTTATTGTCGGTTTCCAAATAAAAATATCCATTGGCGCGACCCCCACGTTTTTAATAAAATAAAATAAAAAAAGAAAAAGAAAAGAAGCACCACAAAATTATAATGATCTTGTTATGAGAGACCAATAAATTGTTCGCTTTTTTCCTCTTTTTTCACCTTACTTCATTTTTGTATTTCATTTTGTTTATTTTATTTTTTGTTGTCGTTTGTTTGTGGTTGATTTAATAAAATGTGGTTTCAATATTTTGCAATTTTATTAAAGCTGAGGTACAAATTCCTACAAAATACAATTAATTGAGCATAAGAATTGGACTCTGAAAAATGGAAACTACACAAACTGATTTGTAAAACAAAGCCAAGACATATTAAAAGCCAACCAATTTAATATAAACAATTTCCGAAAAAAGAAACGCAAAAAAGAAAGAACTTCATTATGGATTTTGTTTGAGTATCTTTAAAATTAACTAATCTTGTAGATGTATTTATGACAAATTATGATTTGATTTAGTGTCAAATTAGGGTGATTATGTCTTTTCTATCCAGAAATATTTCGTAATTTTACTCCTTCTTAAAGCAAAACAGGTGCACTTGGGCGTATACGCACCTTTTTTTTTACGAATTTTGTTTCTTTTGTGATATCGCAATAACGATTTCAATCTCGTCAATTGCTTCAAGTATTTTTAAACTCAACTAAACTCTATAATGATAGAAAAAATCGACAAAATTAAGGTGAATCCCAAATTAACAAACTTGTCATTACGTTCGATTAGATTTCGATACTGAGTATTCTTCTTTGATTCCATGAAGAATTGTTTTCTGATTCCTAAACTTATTTTTCTTGTATCTATACCGAATTTTCTTTTATATCGATATTTCGTAAAAAAAAAAACAGTTTCAAAGGTTTTGCATAAACATTCATTTTGAAAAGTCGACACAAAATCTAAACAACATAATTTAAAATAAAAAGATGAATGTAAAGTATACGGACCTGAAACGTCAAAAAATGGCAAATTAAATTAAATTGCAATAGAATATGAAAAAAAAAGATATATTTGTCTAGATTAATTTTAATATTTTTAAGGCTTGAAATATACCAATCCAAACATAATACGAAATTCTGTAACTTTGCTTTTTCACTAATATTTCTGGAGCCAGAGCACTCAAAAGGTCCTGCAGTTATAGGTAGAGCTTTTAAATACATTTCTTTTAATATGTATCTCGATATGGGGTTGGAACTAGTTTTAAAAATACGATTTTTTTTTTCTAAAAACTGAAACAAAAAAAAAAATAATTTTTGAGATTTGGATTAAAAGTTGCGTCGATACTCTGCATTACATTCGCATTTTATTTCAAGGCTTGGTTGTGGAAGTATGCCTATTGGTTTCAGGCCAATAAATTCAACAATTCGCACATAATTTAAATACAAATTTTATTAAAAAAAAATAATAAAAAATTAGTAATAGATTATAAATTAATCTGAAAAAATAAACGTGGAATTTTCAAGAAAAAATTGTAAAATTACAATCCAAATTGAGCTTAAATCAAGTGACAGCTGCGAATAAGGTCTGACCCAGACTTTAAACAAGGGGGGGGGGGAAGGAGCGGGGGGACACATTTAACATAAAGATTAATTTTTGAGCACTGCTTAAAAATGTAAGAAACTATAAAAATAAAAACTTTTTGCAAAACTTAAATCCAAAATAAACATTTAATTAATTTAATTTAAATTATGAAAAATAAGGATGTATCCACGTTTTAGACACTCGTTTTTTTTTTCTTAGCTGGCAACGCTAATTTATAAGTGTAAGAAAACAAAAATTTACAGTTATTCTTACTGTTATGCAACTCATCAAAACAAACCACATTTCGTTTAAAAGTAATTAGTTTCTGTAAATGTTTTCTGCGGTTCAGTGCAAAAAAATTTTTTTAACAACACTGAGGAAAATTTCGGAAAATTTGGTAAATCAAATTATTGAAATGACAACAAAAAGTTATTCAGCTAGAAAAATAGCAAAAGAACTAAAAATTTGTCATAGAACAGTGCTTCAAGTTCGAAAAAGACGTAATATTAGCGCGCCTGAGGTGAAAAAATCGCGGAATCAAGATGCCCGAGCTATGGAGCGGATGATGATAACCAGGCAAGCAAGAACGCCAAAAGAAGCTGCAACAGCTTTAAACAAAACCTTAAGTGAGTGAACAGCACGAAGAGCACTTCGGAGAATCGGCTTGACATCGGCCGTTAAGCAAAAAAGCCAGCACTAAAGTTTTGCAGATAACACAAAAATTGGACCGCAGATGACTGGAAAAGGGTTATTTGGTCTGATGAAACCAAAATTAACTGTTTCCAGTCAGATGGTAAGGAGTATTACTGGCACCGACCATACGAAAAATTGCAAAAACACCATGTTAAGGAAACGCGGCACTTGGTGGAATGTAGGACCATTAGTTAAAATAATCAATGGAATTATGTGAAAGGAAGATTATCTCCGCATATTAGAAGAAAATCTGCCAGAGTTTGTGGAGGAAAGCGCATTCCTAGAAGAAGAGGTCGTGTTTCAACAAGATGAAGACCCCAAACATACTGCTAAAATTGTGAAAAATTGGTTCGGTAGGCAAAAATTTAATACTATGCAGTGGCCAGACCTGAATCCAATTGAAAACTTGTGGGCTCTTCTGAAAAAGCGACTTGCACGGTACGATAATCCGCCAAGAAACTTAGACGATCTTTGGGCCCGAGTTCAGGTGGAGTGGGCGAAATTTCCGCACGAACTGATAGAAAACCTGGTTGAGAGCATACCCAAACGGATAAAGAGCGTCATTACTGCAAAGGGCTTATGGACAAAGTATTGAACTACGTGATATTCACAACCTCATTTTGAAACGTGCAAAAGTGGATACAGCCTTTTTTTATAATTGGAATTAAATGTTTATTTTGGATTTAAGTTTTGAAAAAGTTTTTATTTGTATAGTTTCTAAGGAATATAAAGAATTATTAAAAAAAAGAATGACCGTGATAACTATATTTTTGCGCATTTTGCAGCATCTCGAAGCCAAATTTGAGAACTATGTATCCACATGTGCTCACCACTGTATGTATATGCGTACAAAAAATAAGATGTAATTGAAGACGAGTTTCAGGAATTTAAAAGCTTAATATGAAATTGGCGATTTCTTATTCAAGGTTTTTCTAAAGAACTGAATATTTACTGATCTGAGGAAAATAAATTAAAGCATTAATATAGTTTTTCTCAATTTTGCGAAAATAAAGATTTCAGTTGTTTTTGAAAGCAAACCGCTTTTTGGTAAATATCGTTAAATTACTAACAACTTAACCGAATAAACTTTTGGCTAATATAAAAATATAAAGGGGATCATGTCCATTAACGCAATGCGATAAGTTTTGAATTCAACTGAATTCCTACGAAAATTAAAACAGGAGAGTGTCACGACCCTTACGACCCCAACCTGGATCCGCCATTGGCTATGAAACAGACCATTTCCGAAAAAGGTTTTGGCAAAGCCTGATTGAAAATCAAACGTCCAAAAAACAAGCGATGAACAATTTTATAATGAAATTTAGTAATAAAAACAATATAGAAATAAAAATACGCGCATAAAAACAAAAAAGTAGTAAAAACATACAAAATTTTACTTATCGAAAAATGCTAATAGTTGATCAACTTGTATCAAAATTTAATTCTTTAAACATTTATTTTTTAATTCAATATCTTCAAAATACTTAAAATTGGTATTTGAAACCTTATTTTTGTAAAGTTTAGTTATTTTTGTATTTACAATTAAGTTCTTGAAAAATCACATGCAAATCAATTTTTTCCACTTCAATATTAATATTTTTCAGAATTTGTATGAGGTATTCAAAACAGCAAACTCTCTTGCAACCTATTTATGCAATTTATTTCTTATTATTTCAATGTCAAACAGAAAATAAAGAATAAAATAACAATAAATAATGAATTCTTGGAACAATAGCCTCATTATTTTGAATATTTTTATGGAATTATGTGATTCCAAGTTTGGATTAGTTTCAGTTTAAACAATAAAAAATAAAAATCATATTCCAAATACATATAAATTAGAATATTCATATATTTTTTTCATTTCTTTTTGATATTGTTGATCTGAATTAAAAGAAAAAACAAAAAAAGGAAAAGAAAATTATTAATTGCACACCCGCCGCTGCTGCAGGCGAGAAATAAGAACGGAAGTTGGAACTCCCTAAACATCGTTGCAGATACTTATTTTGCGTGCGTATTTGTAGCTCGTATGTACATTTTTCATCTCAAAACCTTAAATTATCTTTCCTTCCTTCTGTGCAGCGAGCGCAGCATCATGCAGTGTCAGATATGGAAGGCTTGATGCTGATGTTGATGATGTTTCTTCTTATAAGATTCACAGCGATCCATATAAGAGTCGTGTGCCATAATTCAGTGAAGGTATTAATTTGTATAGTTCCTTGTTTTTGTTGTGAATTCATGTTACAAAGTGGTATTCCACTTCCCTTGCATCATCATAAGGACAAGATGAAGTATAGTATAGGTGGGCGCGATGAAAAGGCAAAGCAAGGAAATCTTGCTTAACAACTTTGTTGTGTTCAAAAAACAGCGAAAAGGAACGAACAACCAACATGTTGTTGTATCCCAAATCCCCATCCCAATTCCAATCCACAACCTCCATCCAATCCAACGACAACGAGAATATCTTAAAGTTGGCAATCGCTCTTCGCGATGAGTTATAATTAAAACGGCTGTCATAGATAAAAGTATCGCAATGCAATAACATCGTTTGTCAATGCTCTGCTTTGCGCGCTCTGTCTGATGTCTGATCTGGGAGGCTTCCACAAGTCTTGAGACAAAAAAAAAAAAAAACTAAAAATCAAGAGGAGGGTGGCAGTGATTAGGGAGAACGACTGAGAAGCGAATGGTGATGGAAATTGAGGTTTCTATAATTAATGAGGAAAATTTAACGCACAAATTCATTATGACAGGAATAGTCGAGCGCATATATCTTCTCCTATAAATATGAGGGCTATAGTAATATCTACAAGTTAAATAGGCACACACGCACTTTGGTTTTTATTAAAGGTACCGAACTGAAAAAATATCACTCGAAAAATAAAAAGATGGATTTATTTTATTCGCATACGGCATCATGTATGTAGGAAGGTATAGGTAAAAGACTACAAGGTATACAAGTCTTGAGTGCTGATGGAGGTTTATATTATTTTTTTTTTTTGTATTGAGAGCGTAGATAAATTAAAAGAAAGTCTGGCGATTTCATAAGTTATAATTTATATCTGAATTTTGATAAATATATTTGTTCACTTTAAAATATAAATCAAATAAAAATATTAAATTTTATTAGCTGGATTGGATATATTTTTTAAATACGTGAGAGTAAAATAAACGTTTGACTTTATGATTTTGAAATATTTTCAAAATTATTTTTTTGTCGTGTCTAATGATTTAGGGGGTAATTAATTAAATAAAAACAAAGTTTTATGGATCAAAGGTATTGAGTTATGGATTATAGTCATTTTTATAACGTATTTTTTAATATATATATAAAAAGTGTCGCGAGAGTTTTATCGTAGCTTTTTTTAATGATGCATTTTTTTTTAAATGATAGACGTTTCTTAAATAATTGTCGGATATTAAAAGATGATTTATATGATTTATTCTTAAGTATAGGTGGACTGCAGCTGACTATAAAGCATAATTTCAAGATTCGAGCTTTTAAATGTATAGCCCCTGGTGATTTAGAACTCGTGCCATAATTGGTGTGTCATGTTGGCTATTTATATTTAGGCACTGGAAGTATGAAATATGATTCCAATGTTGCTCTTTCTCACTAAGATTTAGAAAAATTATGAAAAATATTAAGACACTCATTTGGGCACATTTTTTTGAGTCAACAAGTTACACATTTGAAAACTAATAGGAACCTTTTAATAAAACTTATTTCTTCATTTTTAATTTTAGTTTTCCAAAGAGTTTTTGATATCTTATTCTTTTAAAAAAGCTTGTTTTTGATATCTTCTAGAAGTGTCTAGTTAAAGCTTTGTTGTATTATCTAGATCTAGAATATAATTGAGGCTTGAACAATTGTAAGCATCACGTTCAAATTATAGGTATCATTGCTTTTCATCATTAAACATTTATTTTCCGCATTTAAAAGCTTTGTGTTATGTTTGGTATTCAAATTAAGCTACTAAATTATATTTGTTTTTTTTTTAAAACTTTTCTTTTAGTTAATTTTTAAGTTTTTGGTCATGAAATCGTTTTCAATAAACAGCCGACTTTTGAGCTCTTAATTTGAAACAAAATCATCCCACTGAAAGCGTTCAATTATTCTTGTATTCCCAACTTTCAGTTTTACTTTCAATAAACAACTCAAACCTCAAATGCTTAATTCTTATCAGGAAATTTTTAAATTCAATTAAGATAATTTGCCCAATGACATACATTTTCAATGATAGCTTTAACCATCCTGTCAAAAATCCAATGATTGGTTTCGATGATGAATACCAATGATAGCTATAACTGATCCAAAATTAAGAATTCGAAGAAAGGCAATTTTCGAGGTCTCGTCATTTCATTTGCATTGTTTATTTTTAAATAAATAACAAACAAATAACTAATTAAATGAAACGATTTAAATTAAACACAAATTTGCGTCAAATTGAGTTAAAACTAAAAAAGATCATTTAAAAGCTAGGTGGCCACTTTACTAAATAAAATTAAATTCATTTTGTAAAATTATTCCCCAAAATTTAGTTTTTTAAGAGCAACTATCTTTCAAAATTGTCCTTAACATTTACAATTTTTAAGTCCTTAAAAAAAAAAGTTTTTTTTTGTTGTCTTCAGGAATTCAGAAAATTATATGAGCAAAGTTTAAAAAAATAAAATAGAACGCAAAACTTTAAAAAAGGTCATTATCCAGTTAAAATTTGGAAAAAAGGCTTTGGCCTAGTCTAGATTTTGAATCTTAACTTTATTTCAGAAAATACTGTTAAGAATTATGGAAAGCATTGAAATTCAAAGCAAAATCTTATGTCAACTTATATGAAAATATTATCTAAAAATAATTTTTTTAAAGTATTTTTTTTTGGAAAACAGATTTTAAAATGTTTCTCTTGGAATTTTGAAACATTATTATTTTAAAATATTTTGCAATATTTTTTTAAATATAGGGTCCGCCGTCTAAAGTTTTTTGTTTTTCAACTAGTGCTTATTTCGTGAATGGTAACACTAAGCTCATGTCTGATTTGACGGATAATTAGTTTTATCCTTTCGCTGAACGAATATGGTTGTGTATAAGCTTGAACATCGCTGGGAACAACGCTTAGAGGAGATGCCGATTTTGTCAAAAAAAAATCATCTTTTCAGATGAAGCTCATTTTGATCTTGGCGGGTATGTCCCATTTGGAGCACAGACAACCCGCACGCATACATTGTAAAGCCGATACACCCAAAACGAGTCACTGTTTGGTGCGGATTTTGGTCCAGAGGCATAATTGGGCCATTTTTCTTCGAAAATGAGCAAGGAGTGGCCGTTACAGTCAATGGCAATCATTATCGGGCCATGTTGAACAAATTTTTGTTCACAAAAGGAGGAGGAGGATATTGGCAACATTTGGTTTCAACAGGACGGCCGGCGCTACGTGCCACACAGCCGAAGCTAAACTCGATGTTTTTATAGCATTTTTAAAAAAAAAAAAGAAAAGAAGTTATCTGGCGGACCCTTTACTTCTTTATACTCTGATATTCAAGAGCTTTCTTTTTCGGATTGGATTATTTCAGTAGGTTTACATGTGTTATCCTAAAATTTGTTTAAAAAACACTCGATTTTAATTGTGTGTGTTAGAAGGCTCCGGCTACCTAGATGTCTGTCATTAGCACTCAGGTAGTCGAGCGCTTCCGAATTCTAGATGAGACTTATTTCCAGTGGTTTCCAAAAGTCTAAAAACTCGCAAGAAAATTGTTTTAGGGGACCTTTGCTTTGCAAATACGGCCACCTACACGTCTTTCATATTTAAATAAGAACATTAGTAGTAGGGTTCAAGAAGCAATGAATTTGAAGTGGTTTCCTTCCAAAATGTTTTTTTCCAAAAGACTTTTGATTTCTATTTTTGTTCTTACTTTTTCTAAGACGTTCTGTAACTTTAATATTAACTGTTATTCTTTTTGGTTAAAAAGCCGACGGAAAACTATATTTCCACTAATCACAATAATTACACAAATTGGTCAATAAATTAACTCAGTTATTCTTTATGCCAAAAAACAGCCTATAAAATTGGATTATAAATTCTAAGTACCGCAATCAACAATTATTTAAAAGGAGAGCGTATCGGAAACCCGCTTTTTAAAATCCAGTTTTTAACAAATCCTGAAAAAAAGTTTAAAAATCCTGTCTTCTAAAATACCGATTTTTTGAATTCCCGTATTTTTAAATCCCGCTTATTCAAAATCCCGATCAATTACAATCCCGCTTTTTAATTAATTAATCGCCCGATTTTTTAAATTTAAACAGCTAGTATTTATTGCAAAATCGGGATGATAAAAAAACAGATTTATATAAAACGGGATTATAAGAAATGGGATTAAAAAAATCGGGATTATAAAAAACAGGATTATAAAAAACGTGATTTTGAAATCAGGATTTCAAGAAACGAAAATATAAAAACCGGGATATCGAACCCAACCCATATAAAAGTGTACCTAAAAACGTTTTCAAGATAATAAGGGAGCGTATCGGAATCCCGCTTTTTAAAATCCCGTTTTTAAAAAATCTCGAAAAAAAAGTTTTAAAATCCCGTCTTCTAAAATACCGATTTTTTGAAATCCCGCTTATTGAAAATCCCGATCAATTACAAACCCGCTTTTTAAAATCCCGTCAAATCCCGACAATCCGACAAAGTAATATCGTAATTTGTCTTCTTTTTACTGTACAGAAACATTAATTTTTGTTTACAATATTAACTGTTGCATAAACAACTTGCATCCTACAACAAATCTACCTCTCGTTCACGGTTTTACCGCTGACTTTGTTAGTTGATTTGATATTATGTTTTTTGCTTTGTTTTAAAAGAATACTACTTTACTGTATGTTATTATTTTTTGATATTTTGTTTTGTTAAAGGTTACAATAAAATGACTCTAGAAAAATATCTCGTTTTTTTAATTTGTTTTAATTTTTTTTTTATAATTTGTTTTAATTTTTTTTTTATAATTTGATTTGATTGATTTTATAAATCGCGCGATTTTTTAAAATTCAACAACTAATTTTTATTACAAAATCGGGATAGTAAAAAAAGGGGATTATGAAAAACGGGATTATAAGAAACGGGATTACAAAAAGCGGGATTATAAAAAATCGGGATTATAAAAAAATCGGGATTATAAAAAATCGGGATTATAAAAAATCGGATTTTAAGAAACGGGAATATAAAAACCGGGATATCGAACCCAACCCAGATAATAATTTTCTTCATTCGTTAGGGTCCTCACCAGAGAACAATTAAAATCTCAAGTTAGATTTTTTTAACGAATATAAAACTTAATTTGGAGTACATTTCGAACGACTTTCTGACATGATCTGTTGGTTAGTAAAATAATTAACAAAACAAGAACAAAAATGAAAATAACATTTATCAAACATTTTGATGAACATAATGTACATCTCAAAGTAAATGAGTTTATGACCCACGCTGATTGTTAAAAAAAAGTGACATTTTCTTATATCTCTGCGAGACTTGTGTCTCTTGTATTTCAAAGTTTAATAATTTTTTTTATAATTTATCCCTTGGTTGAATCCTGATATGAATTTTAAATTAATTCAAATACCAGAAGTATCTATTTGCCATATAATACAATACTGATGTCAATATCACAATTGAAAAATATATTCTAAAAAGATATATGCATGTATGTATCTATTTAATAACTTCAACTGCCAATTGATTTTAATAAATCAAAATATCACATGCATATTGTGTGATGCAAGTCTATATGAAAAATAATTCAATATTCAATAAAACAGATGATCATAATGATCAAGGGGTGGGTGGGGGAGTTATTTGTTTAAAGTCTGGGCCTCATTTTGCAAAGTCATAAATCAAAACGGAAATCATTGACACTTTTGAGTGAGAACATCATCAGGTGCCTGATTGAATGTCAATATATAATATATCCCAACCAACAACAACAACAACTATGCCTATATAGACGCCTTTCAATTAAACTAATCAAATAAATAATAAAAGCACAATTCATCTATCTCCCCCTCACTTCACTTCAACACAAAAACAAAAATGATTGCCATAATTTGCAGTGCAATTACTGCATCTCTCGGTTAATTAGGTTTATTTTATATAAAATACAAAAAACCAAACAAAATATTTGCTACTGAATGAGCCACATGCCATCACTGCCATACCGACAGTCCAACCAACCGACCGACCGACGCGATGGAACGTTCCACAGCAACACTGCAAATAATTCCATATGATGGCTACACCAAAAGCTTCCTTATTCAATAAATATGTTAACTAGATGATAAGTGCATCAAATGTACTCATACTAAAAACTATGTGCGCATTTTTTTGTTTAGAAATAAAATAAAATAGTGATAGGCGCCAATTACTGTTACTGACTTAGCCCCATCACATTCACTTGTATAGCAATTGTGGCGCCTCCAGCTTGAGCACACTTGATGAATGACTGACATATCATCGTCATCATCATCGTAAGCAGTTTCATCATCATCAATCTAATCGTCTTCTAAAAATCAGTACATCACTTGATGTTCTCGATCTTAACGTTCGTTGTTTTTGTTGTTGTTGTGAGAGCAGACTATAGTGTTTCTAGAGCAAATGAATCTTTATAAAGATTGAAGCTTTTTTTTTCTAGATGATTTGTTCACAATTTTTACTGTTTTAAGTTTGAGAATTCGTCTCGATACCCCCCTTCAAATGCCATACCCAACCCATCATCATCATCATAATAATAGGTACACTGTCAATCGAGTGCTCCAATTATGTACGTTACGAGTACTAGTACTATAAAATCTGTACCCACAAAATAATCATCAGTCAATCACAAATACGCAATTTGAGCGCTATTAATAAAATTGTAATCAAAACAAAGCACAAATTAAATAAAAATTAGTAAATAAAGTAATTAAATTGCATTGGAACAAATTTGTGGAGCGTGTTGCTTGCTTTGGCTTTTGTTTTTTTTTAGCTTTAGCGTTAGCGTTGGCTTTGACCGCGTGCTATACTCTCGCTCATACCTCCTAGAAATAATCACGATCTTGTGGTTTTCAAAACTGATAACACTTTTTGAAGGGGAACATGTATTATTTTTTTTTTAGAGCACACGTTCTCTAGAATATGAGTTCAGGCATGTGGGATGTTGTTTCTATTTTGAACTGTAATAAAACCCTATTGAAACAATTTGGAATAATTATAAATTAAATTTACTTGAGGGTGTAGACTTTTTATTTGTTTTTTTTTTTTGACGGTCGGCTTGATTTTGTTTGAAATTTGAAACTTGTAAATCAGTCAATTAGAAATATAAATAGTGACAATATTGTGTGATCTTTCTTGTTATCAGTACAAATTGGGTGGGCTATATACAATATTTAATTTATTAGACTTTTACTTATTATTCATTTAGACTTATCAAATTTTTATTGGAATGGTAATGGACGATTTCAAACTGACCTTGGTTATACATATATGAGAGAAGGTTAATTTTCTTTGAAGCTTTTGTACTTTTTAATAAAAAGAAATATAATTTGTGTAGATTTCTATAGAATGTAAAGGTTGTTTATCTTTATTGCATTTTAAATTGAAAATTTGTAATTAATAAAATATCGGCGCAAATGAAACTTGAACTTGAAATGAAAATTAATCTGATTGGAAGTAAGGTTAAAAGATTTGTAAAGAATTTATGCGGAGCTGCAAACAATTCAAGTTCAAATAAAAATTAAATTGGTTTAAAATTAAAGTTTTTGAAAAAAAGCTGTTGTGTTAATTTTGAAAACAGTTTCCCCGGAAAACTTTTTTTATTACAAATATTAAAATTTAAATCTTTATTTTATTTTGAAACATTTAAATAAAATAGTTAGTTAGGCAGCGCAACAGTCCGTTGAGAATAGGGCCTAGTGACTTACAACTTTCAACCATTCCTGTGTGCGAGTATGTCAGGGATAAAGGAATTTGAGAAAGTACTTTTTATGACAAGAATTACTCTTGTCAATTCCTGGCAAGAGTCAGTTCCGGAAAAAAAAACTTTGACTGGCACAGGCAGATATTGAACCCAATACCTCTATCATGACAGTTCATATTAATTAAATACAAAGATTTTTTGTTGTTTTTGAAAATTCTTTGAGAATTTTGTGAAAATTTTAATTTTTGGACACCAAAAAATATTGAAGTCATTCGTTTGAGATATTTGAATCATTTTTTTGACATATTATTTTATTTTTCTCAGACTTTTTTATTTTTTTTAGATTAATATTTTTTTAAAGATTTTTTTTGTTTAATTTTTCTGAGATTTGTTTGTAACATTTTTAAGATTTTTGTATTAATTTTTTTTCGGAATTACTTTTGTTTCTATATGATTGTTTTTATAACTATTTTGATAACACTGCATACATTTTTGAGATGTTGTATAATTTGTCTGTGATGTTTTTTCGAGATTTTTGTATTTTACAAGTTATTTGATTTTTTGAAATATTGATACCTTCAATAAGATATGTTTTAAGATTTTGTCTTTGTACTTGAAGTCAAATAATTTTTTAAATTGTTGAGATTTAATCGTTTGTATCTGCAAAAATTTCGATCAAACTTGACATTACAATGATAGAAAAGTCGAAAAAATGGGTCCCCCGATTTCGTCCGTCCGTTTATCTGTCTGTCTGCCCTGGCCCCTACAGCCTAAAGCATTGGATCGATTGACTTCAAATTTGGAAATTAAGGTTTTGAGTCGATTCGCGTTAGGTTTCTTTTTTTTCATTATTATTAATACTAAAAAAACAATAATCCCGTAACAAATTTTTTGGGCGTTTTTCTCATTTTTGTAAGACTAAAAATAACAGTAGTTGACATACAAACTTTTTGGGCAAAAATCGAAAATTCGAATTTTCTCAAAAACAAACCGATTTGGCTCCTTTCAATATAAAACAAATATTTTTGTATTGCTCCAGAAAGGTACCCCAATAGAACCGTTATTATGAATTGAACGATTTCAATAATTTTTTTCTGTACAAGCTCGTATTATCTCTTAACAATATTTGGTGATCAAAAATGTAATTGTTTTTAATTTTGATTTGAAAAAAAAAAAAAAAAATATATTCGAAATTCAAAATCTCGAAAACAGGTCTTATTTTTTAAACGAAATTTAAATGTAAAACGTATACTAATAAGCTCTCAATAACTACATACGAAAAATATTTTTAAACTAAAACTGAACAATTTTATAGATACAAAATTAATTAAAAATAAAAACTCTCTAACTATTTTCAAATAAACATTTTGAGAAATTAAGGTTTTTTTGAGAAATTAAATGGAATTTAAATTTTGAAGTACATTTTCAAGTAGATTTTTAGATATTAAAACAAAGGAAATATTTTGAAACAAACTTTTTTTTATACATGAACAAGTTCGTGCAACCCAGGCGGGCATTTTATGTTAATATTTTGTTCTCACATGTTTTTAGAAATTTGTTGATATTTTTGTTTAAAATTATAATTTATGTTCGTAATTTATATTTTTTGATGTGTTTTTTGGATCCTTCAGAGATCTTTTTATTTTTATTTTTTGATATTTGTTTATACTTGTGTATTTTTTTTTAACTTTTGCCACAATTGTTCTGAGGCTCTTTTAACTGTTTTTGAATTTCACATAGTTTCCATGAAAATCTGATATTTTAAAATATTTTTTTTAATTTTTTAATTTTTTTTATTTTTTTTTATTTTTTTTTATTTTTTTTTATTTTTTTTTATTTTTTTTTATTTTTTTTTTAATTTTTTTTAATTTTTTTTTATTTTTAATTTTTTTTTATTTTTTTTTTATTTAAAAAAAAATAATTTATTTTATTTTTTTATTTTTTTTTATTTTTGAGTTTAGTTTAATTTTTCTGAGAATATTTTTTATAATATTTTTTAAAATTTGTGTGTTCCTATAATTTTTTTTTGCAGTTTGTGTTTTATTTCTTTGGAGGTTTTGGACAAATATTGTCCTTATATCACGGCATACATTTTTGTATAATTTTTAATTTTCTGAGATGTTTTTTTCGAATATTTTGTATTTTTGAGGTTTCTTAATTTTTGGAAAAGTTGTTATTTCTTGAGTGTAAATATTTTGTAACTATGTTTTAAGATTTTGTAATTTTAGTTTGAATTTTTGAACTTTTTTGATTTTTTCCGAGGTTTTTATTTTTCATGTTTGGAATTTAGTTTCTTTTGTATTTGAGTTTTTCATGTGTTAGCAAAGACTTAAATGTGATAATTATTTTCACACATTTGTTTAAACCTGTTTTTAAAGTTCAATACTCAACTACTTTGAAAACGTCACCATCGCTAATTTATATTAATATTTTTATGCAAACCAAATCCAAATTAAAATATTCAAAACTTACAAATTACATTTAAAAATAAACTAACACTCAAATTATTATCTACGACAAAATATCACATTAGAATATTAAATCAAACTGCCTCAACAATTTTTCATTTCTCTATATCTAGCCCTTAAAGATGATGATGCACTTAAGAGCGCACGTTCTTATACCCGCCCTTAAATCTCAACCTACCTATAAAATACAACCAACATCTATAGTCTATACCCATTATCCAATATAAATTCATTAATTAGAGTAACATTAATCAAAACACGTACTGATATATATGAATAGCAATTAGACAAGATCGATGATGTAAGATCTTCAAATGCATTTTCAAATTTTCTAAGACAGACAAAAAATAAAACACTTTATAGAATAATTTAAAATGTACATACGACGACGTATGTACATACAAGTAGACTTTTTGTTATATTTATACAAACCATACACATTCAAATACTATTGGGAGCATCCGTGTTTTTACTCTTTATTTTAAAACATTCCGGCGCGCGACTTTTTGAACTCATCTCTTAAGGTCAGCTACCTTTTACAAGATATTTAAAATATAATTGAAAAATAAGTCTGCTCTAAAAGGGTGTTTTTTTTTTATTTTATTGTTTTTGAACTTAATTTAATAAAAAAAACTTTTAAAAAAACGTTTGCTTTGATTTAAAAACATGGAAATGTCAAGCCGTTGAAAGAAATCTGTCATTTTTGCTTAAAAGCTTTGAATAGAAAAATTAACTCACTTTTTATCAAATTGTAAAAAATGAAAAATTACAAAAACGGGCGTCAGGAAATGTATGAGAAATTTTGATGGCAGCAAGTGTCTTAACAAAAGAAATCACACAAAATATAAGTTAAAAAACTTACAATGTGTCAGAAACACTAACTCCTCATATTATTGGCTTTCTGAAAAACTAGTTTGAAAAGGGGTTTGAGTTTTAAGTTTTTCAGACATTAGATTTAAATGTCAATACAATTATTATTCAAACACTATATACATTTAATTGACATTTGAATTAAATGTTTGAATAACTTAAAGCTCAAACCCCCTTTAAATCTAGTTTTGCCGTAAAACTAGTTTTAAAGGCACTCAATGTTATGGCCGGAAGAATTTTAATCAAATCAGTGATAAAAACGTTTTAGAAATTAACACTTTTTTGAAGCAGATATTTGGACATGCTTCTAGGAGATTCAAATGCTTCTTTAAGTTTTGACCTTTAGTAAATATTTCATACCCAGAAGGGTATGAAATATTTATTTAAAAATGTGAACAGAATTAGCCCTTGTTAGACATCTGAAAGCAACACTTGGCGCTGAACAAGAAGGATTCCGAAACTCAAAACTTTGAGGATGTTAATCGAATAGTGCGTCGAATACCGATCACCACTTCACCTGCTGTTCCTTGGTTTTAAAAAGGCTTTTAGCTGCGTTAACAGGAAGGGGGGTATATCCCGGATACTCATTGTTATTAAAAAGTCGACTTATAATGGGTTCAAACCTCATGTCTTACACGGAGGTAGAAGAGTTTGAAGTCCTAAATGGGATCAGTTAGAACTACGTACTTTCACCAATTCTGCTTTTATTGGTGAAGAGTGATTTACTACAGACAGCCTTGACAAGAAACGGCGGAATAATATGAATTCTGAAAATGTACCTCAAACATCTAGATCTAGACTCTCTCTCATGAGATTGATCTTCATCAAATGAAACAAGGGTGGAAAGAAAAGCAGCAAGCGTGGGACTGAAAATCATTACGGGAAACACTTAAATATTCATTCACATTGAAAACCTTTCAGTCATTCTCTCTGATAAACATTTCTCAAGACCCAGTAAAGAAAGAAAGAAAGAGAGTTTCTAGTATCTTGGAAATATTATCTCAGCAACTGAATGCGGAACCGTATAAGATATCGCTAGCAGTACCATATCAAAGACTTTGTTCGGGATGTTTCTCAATGTTTAGAGGAGTAACTTTTTCAGCTTGAACAACAAAACTTACCATAATTTCGGAAGTATGACTCAAATGAAGGTGTAACAAAATTTCGCCTGTTGTATCGGGAATTAGAGACTTTGTTGGGGATGTTTTCCAATATTTCTAGGAATGCTCTCTTAGCTTCTTGAACATAAAGCTATGACATTAAGTCAAAACTGCACACCTTTAATAATAAGTGTCTCCGAAACATCTTACAAGTTTTCTAGCCCAATCGTATCTCCACCGAAGAACTGAAGAAAACGTCACAGAAAACCATTGACACTTTTATTGGAAGATGTAAATAGCAGTGGATTGGAAATAGGCTTCAAAAAGGTGAAATCCACTCATCAAGAAGCAAGTCTAACTTCAATCGTCAAGACTGGGGAAGATCTGGAGGGAGCTCAAACACATCGCTTAGGAGTACCTTTAATATCCCGCTAGGGAAGTCCCAAAGACTTTGTAGGCCTATGAATATTTGACACAACATGTTAGATGACTGCCAGAGTTAAATTAACGAAGAGTATTTTTTTCAGTGATTCTTTTAATAGTCAAATAATTCTCCAGAAATTCATACAAAAAAAACACCCTTTTCAATTATCCAGGAAAAATTACCCCAGACATTTCTAATTAATTAGACGAAATACTTCACAGACTTTGATTTAATATTTCCAACTGTGCACGATTATTTGACAGAAAAAAAAGAAGAACGATTTTGTATCTAACGCAAGGAATTTTTGTTGTTGTTGTAGTTGTTGATATTGTTGTTGCTCTTTTGTGCCATCCAAGCCCATCGAATTGGATTGTACAGAAATATGTCTCAACTAGAGCACATTTTGCAAGTAGTGAGTGTCTTAGTAATGTACCATAGGCCAAATGCAAAATAAAGTATAAGCAAAGGCAATCTGTTCCCACCTTAGATTTTTCTATAATTTATATGGTATAAATATCAAGGCCTTTAGAGGTGCGTCCCTAGAGCCATATGTCGCGCCTTTCAATTCGACTCGAGTCGACTCGATTTCTATATAAAACAGAAGCACACAACACGCGAAAATAAATCCACAACTCGAGTTAGTTTTGAACGAGTACACTAAACGATTTACTACTTTTTTTAGTTGCATGGACTTATCGATGGCTAGAATAGAATGGAACTCCAGGAGAAGGAGCTTTGGTATAAATGCGTCGTCGTCGTCATCATCATCATCATGATCGTGGTGTGTTCCATGTTGTCATCGTCAGCATTCAACGCTGCCATCTATTCATAGAATCGCTGCTGTGAGAATTGAGAATATTCGTGCAACATCGTTATGTGAACAAAGTGCACAAAATAGCGCATATATTGATTGTTTTTCAGTCCTTAGGATTCTCGTGTCTATTTTTTAAAGTTTTTGTTGGTTTATATTCTCAAGACGTTTGCTAGAGTTCTGAGGAAAAAACCAACATCACAAGTATCTATGTATATGCAACACTAGACGTATCTTTTTTTAATTTTTAATGTTTTCTTTTTTGTTTTTGAAAAAAATTATTGAACAGTTTTTTCTTTTATCTATTCGTGTCATTTTTAAGAATATCAAGAAAATAATATGGTTTTGAGGAGACAGAGGGTAGGCATGAGCCATGAGGCATGTAAAGTATAGCGAAGAGCTCATGGTATATAGTGCAACTCGAAAAGGGGTACTTCTGCATAACAAACGATCGCATAAGTAGTTTTTTAAACAGTTTTTTCAATAGATGTATGTTCAATTTATATTTTTTCCAATTTATCTTATCTTTCGAACAAGAATTTATGAGCACAGCTCAGCGGCTGATTGGATTTTTCTAGCAGACTTTTTTATTGCTTTATTTTCCATGATACCCTAACATGGAATTGATAATTCTGAACTGAAGATCTAACATGAATTATTATCATTTTATGTGCCGCGCATTGTAGGCGCGATATTATAAGAAGGTTAATAATATTCCAATAGGAAATGTTTTATGGCTTTCTTCTTTTTTTATTTTTATTATTTTTTAAAGTGTGATTTTTTTAAATTTGGAGTTTATAAATTTCAAAAAATATGGAAAAAGATGAAAGGTATTATGAAGATGATGATGATGATGCCCACGTGCCATTGCGGGGGCAAAATTTGTGTTTGTTTTTTTTGTCTGCTTCTTTGTAATAACGGTGAAGAAATTTATAATAACAAACTTAAGACTTAACACCTACTCATTGTCAGAGATGAAGATGGTATAGATTTATGTTTATTTTGAACTGGGGACTAATTGTGTTAATTTAAGATGACAGAAATCTTGAAAAATTGTATCTATTTATTTTTATAGTGAAATTATTATTTTTTTTTGTTCTTGAAGATATACTCGAATGTTTGTATATAATTTTAATGTCAATATTAAAGAAAGTATGTTAAACCTAGATTGAAAAAGTTTTAAGTTTTAGCTTTAGATTTTTTCTTAAGTCATAATGACACTGCTCTGTATTAAATTGTATTTTATTTATTAAATGTTATATGTTGCAAAAGCTTTTTTTGGTACTTGAAGTTTTTAGCGGAACGATCCTAGAACTCGGATGTATAATAATTGTCTCTTACATGAAACTACTATAGTCTGTAACTTATTGGATTTGAAATTTTGAGTTTTAGATCTATCTTTTGATGACTTTGATGACCACATCAAAATTTACTATCAATAAAATTAACATATTATGTTATAGAAAAAATTGATAAGTGTAATTTTTTTGGCATCTATTTGTGGTAGACAAGGTAATGTATAAATGAGAAAATTTCTGAAATTTATTGTCGTAAATATAATTAAAAAGAAAATCGTTTTTAACGTTTATTTCGACCTAAACACTAAAAAGAACTATATAGAATATTGAAGAAGTTCCTTAAACATTACCAAACTCACATCACGATGGATTTTTTAAAAATTTTGACTCAAACAATGTGCTCAATATCACCTTTAAATTGATACCAAATAGTATTGATACCCTTAATAGTACGAACTCAATTTAAATTTCTTTAAACTAAGATTTAGCGTGCTGCGAAAAAATGTCAACAATTATCTTTAATATAGTCTGTACGTTAAGTCTAGTAAACATGTCTACTTGCTTACAAACGTAACGAATGGAATTTTTGACTTTCGACTAAAACCTTACAAAATGTTAAAGAATTTTTTTATTTTAATTTGTTTATAATGAAAGGCTAGTTTCATTTAAGAGTTTTAAGAAAAAAAGAACTCGGCTACAGCTCATTATATCAGATTCCTTATCTTAGTACTTATTTATTCTGATGATACCTATGACGGTGCTTTTTTCTAAAAAATATGTAGTTAATAGTTGTTAGTGTAGTAGGTATACTAAATAATTTTTGTTATGGATAGAAACTTCTTGATTTTCGATTTAGTCAGAAGTTTTCAGTCCAATTTTAATACTTTTTTCCTTCCAAAAAACCGGATTGGATCAAAATTTTGTTTTCAAAATTCTGTAAGCCCAACATTTTGTATTTTTAACTTCCCATAGGAAATTATTGTAATCGGTTTGTCGAATTGAAAATTTTGACATTTCTCGACGATTCAAGGTCCCTAGAGTCGAAATAAAAGATTTTTAGGGAGATGTCTGTGCGTGCGTGTGTACGTATATGTCCGTACGTTTGCAACGTTTTTTCGTCGTCCATAGCTCAAGAACCGGTAGAGATATAGACTTTTAAATAAATTTTGTTATACAGATAATAATGCAGAAAAATGCAGAAAGGACTCTCAACAAAATTGCGTGGGTGGATTTTTTTACCATAGCAATTCAAGAAAAAGGTGAAATAAATATCTCGCGAACCAATAATGCTAGAGACTTGAATTAAATTTTATATGATATATAATGATACGTGATACCAAACTAGTATATGTTTGGGAAAAATCCAATTAAGGGTTTTTTTTATAAATCAAAAAAACTGAAAAAAAAATATTTGTCACCTCGAAAAATTTACGAACCAAAAATGATTTTATCTCCAAAACAATTTTGTGCAACAAAGAATAACGTTTTTGACATCTGGTAAAATTTTGAGAAAAATCGAATTGACAGTTTTTTTTTACAAAAAATAAAAACTTAACAAAAATAATAAAAGTTGGTAAAAATTGATTTTCGACTCAAAAGGCTTTTCAAGACTTTACGATGTTGGCTTCAAAGTATTTTTTTCTTTTAAAAAATATTTTTATCAACATTCAGTAAAATTTTGAAAAAAATCGAACTCACAATTTTCTTACAAAAAATTAAAAAAAGTTGGTAAAAATTGATTTTCGACTCAAAAGTCTTTTCAAGACTTTAAGATATTGGCTTCAAACTAATTTTTTCTTTTAAAAAAACATTGTTGTCAACATTCAGTAAAATTTTGAGAAAAATCGAATTGACAGTTTTTTTTACAAAAAATAAAAACCTAAAAAAAATTAATAAATGTTGGTAAACATTGATTCAAATATCTCAAATATCTTTTCAAAAATTAAAAATATTAGCTGCAAACTTATTTTATCTCACAGAAAATATTGTTTTCGACATTCAGTAAATTTTTAAAAAAATCCAACAGTCCGTTTTTTTATACAAAAATAAATTCTACAAACAAATTTGGTAAGAATTGATGTGCTGTTCTCGAAATCTCGTTAACTTAAATAGATTTGGAAATCAAACTATTTCATCAAATGCAAAATATTGTTGGTAATTTTTAAATTTATAAGAATAATTGAACTGACAACTTTTTTAACAAAACACGAAAATCTACAAACTTTTAAGAAAGACAAATCGACACACGGTATGGGAAGTTATCAGTGTGGGTCGCATACCAGCCTCGTTTTTAAATTAGGGTTGGTTCGGAATTCTATTGTACTGTACTCCAAAATTCCGTATTTGCAATATTCCGCTACAAACATTATGTTGTTACGAAACTTAAATAATGTGCTATGTCAAAAACTATTGACATGAATTTAAAAAAAAAAGAACTTTTGGTCGTAAAACAGAATTTGGACGATAGCCCTTAAAAACTGTAACTTTTTTGTTCTTGAAAGAAAATATTTGCGAGTTCAATATTTCCAAACTAAGAACTCTGTGGCTGTTTTTTTTTGTCTCCTAATTAATAATTGTTATACTAGGTTGCAAGTATTAGAACACCCGTACATACAATTTTCAAAACCTCAATAAACTTATTGAATTAGTGTAAATAGTGAATCATTCGTTTTTCCTTTTCTCTTGATATTTCCGGCTTTGTAGTACTTTAAAAACTATTGAAAATATTTAATTAAACCAATTTTACAGTGTTTGAAATGTACAGTTTTTAAAAATTATTGACACCATATTCTTATCTAAGTCCTGGAAAATTAGAATGGCGTTCGACAAAGATTACATCTGGTAGAAACCTTTATTTATAATTTCTCAACTTAAATATGACCTTAATTTGGAGTGGAGTTACAAATGTTAGAAAGGTAAGAAGGGTGAACTGTATTTCCCTCCAAATTAAGCAAAAACTATAGGTTTTTCGGAAACGGCTTGATTTCCAATAAATGTAAGATTTTTTGAATTTATTTTCATGTTTTGTACATTTATTATCTGCCTAGCTTACTTATTAAACTATTTTTGAATAAATTTATAATTAACGTATTTTTTCGTCTTCTTTCTTTTTAGGTAAGTCCCAGTTGTTTTCTTCTTATCCATCATAAACACAAAACATAAAAACCCAATAAATATTCGTTGTAAGTAAAAATAACACTACTCAACTACTCAAGTATACTTTCCAAGAAGTGTGAATAAAAATCCATCAATCGTCACAATATCATTTTGTTTATAAACCTTTAAAGAAATTTTACAGTCGAAAAAGGAGTTCCTATTGATATTTGATTATATTTTAAGAAAGTGCATTTATCTTTACTTCACCCCACGAATCTTTTGGTCTTCTTTTAAAAAAAATCTCAAAAAATAAGGTGTGAAAAATAGGCAGTTTTTTTGTGTGTCTAATAATTCCCTTTATAAATTGTCAATATCCATCTAAATGAATCCTATCCATCCTTTAAAAAAGAAAAAAACTTGTTTGTTGTTTTTCTATTTATTTTCTTTAAAAAAATAACATAATAGTGTCACCCACCCATAGCGCATCCATAGAGACCATTCGAGTACTCTCAAGTCTCAACTCCAACCCGAAATGAAATATGAGAATACAAAATTAGTTCCCCTAAAATGATTCCTGGATTTCTACTTTTTTGTCATTGTTGTTTTTGTTATGAAAAGACATTAATTCCAGGTCATGTGGGACGCTTAACATTCTCCAGAAGAGAATTTAACATTAGAAAAAATCAAAACACATATGACTTTGTTTTTTGAGCGCAAACGAATGAAATGAGAAGAAAAGGTCTACATACACTTTATAACGTTCAAAAACTGTATACATTGTGTTTGTCCATTCGCATCTGTCCATATGTCCAAGTAATTTATGGTCACACTATATC
Source organism: Eupeodes luniger (assembly GCA_951509635.1). Taxonomy (NCBI): domain Eukaryota; kingdom Metazoa; phylum Arthropoda; class Insecta; order Diptera; family Syrphidae; genus Eupeodes; species Eupeodes luniger. The sequence continues at coordinate 17,591,056 of OX608075.1, forward strand.
GGTATCTATATAAGCTAGTTGCTTGGATCCAAGGAACAAAGGCTTGAGGAACACACGGAAACCTCTATCTCTGTCTCTGGTCTAAAGCAGGTCAGATTTTTAGATTCTTTTTTGTTTGTTCCGAAAGAAAATCTGGAAAATGGAGTTTTTCTTTTTGAACAAATCCTACACAAAGGCAAGACAGCAGCTCCGTCGTCGGGCGAGGCGATTCCTTGGTAGTTTTTAGGTATATGGAGATTGCCAAGGGAACTGCCTTAATGTCTGGCATGTTAAAATCCATTTTGTATTATTGTCTCGTTGTTGTTGTTGTTTTGGTCTTTAAGGTTACTACAAAAATAAGAAAACATGAAAATCAAGTCTTTTGAAAACGAGAATGTATCTACGGAAAAACATCCTAAATGTGTTCTTAATTTTTCTGGAATAAATCCAAACTCTGTTTCAGATCAGACCAGATGATGAAAATACAGGAAGAGAGATAGGGAGAAGGAAGGGAAGGAAATAGATTGGGAGACTATATGAAATCCTTTCACTAAAGGGTGTTTTCTTAAGACTTATAGGATTTTGAAGTAGAATAAAAAAAGGTGATTTTAAAATTGACATGAAATTTACTTTAATATGATTTCTGGCATATGACCGCCACAGCTGGCTCGGATGTAAGTCTAATCTGGAAGCACAATTTTCAACGAATTTTTCCAACATTTCTGGCCGTAGTTACGCGTTGAATGTTGTCTTTCAAGTGGTCAATCGTTCCGGGCTTATCAGTAGCGTAGACTAGCGAATTCTCATATTTCCAAAGAACATAGTCGAGTGACGTTAAATTGCACGATCTTGGAGGCCAATTCACGAGTCCGTAACGTGAAACTATTCGGTTACCAAACGTTTCCTGTAATACATCAATTGTTGCTGTGTAAAAAAGTCAGCAATCATGGCTCTACAGCGGTCATCAGTTACATTAACGTTCTGGCCATAATCGAAGTACGGACCAATTATTCCAGCAACGATTGTGGCGGTCTCTCACCATTTGACACTTAAGGATTATCATCACTCCCAATAAGTCAGTTTTGTTTGACAGTTGACAAAATGGCTGCGAGTTAAAATAGTGTTGCCAACTTAAAGTCTTATACCTCTTACAAAAACACCCTTTAGATATAATGTAAGAAGAGTGTGGTGTGTTTGGAGTATCAACAGCAGGGAAATACCTGCTCAGCGGGATTCAAATCTTCTGGTTAACACGTGTGCCCATCTTTCCACACGCTCTTTCAGTCCCAATTCCAGAATTAAGTTCTGTTTTTTTTTTTTGTGTTTTGAGTTTGTTTTTTGTTTTTGATTTTCTGCTCGCGTTAAGAATGTTTCTTTATCTAAATCGGTTTTCTTAACATTTTCCTGTCTAAACTGAGGAAAGATCCAAGATATTGTATCTAAATGCAGGCGGGAGACATGATGCAAATTATAAGATGTAGGTAAAGTGTGTGGTTGCAACACCAACCAGCATCATAGCACCATAGACACTTTCCTGTTGGAGTCTTATTTTTATGTTGTTGTTGTTGTTGTTTTTGTCGTTTGTAGGATGATGCATGTGGGATAAATGTTTGGAGGAAGTGCAATTTCCTCTTACAAAACTCTTTACTTTAAATTTGTTTTGTAAACTTTTTTTTTTTTAAACTCCTCTGCTGGATGCTGTTGATCTTTATGGATGACTTGACGTGTGTGAGATGGCCATGGATATGTTTTGAGTTAAGTGAGTGAGTACCTACAGAACAGAGAGAAAGACTTTGGATGTGTATTTTTGTCGATTTTGTTAAGATGTTGTTTTGATAACCGCAATTAAGACGATCCTCCAATTTGGTGTCGAAAGACAGTCTTCTCAGCTCACTTTAGCTTGAATAAATTTACGTTCCGTTTGAAAATGAGGATCATGTGGATTGCTGACTTCATAGAATAACACTTAATGTGTGATTTAACGGTGTAGGAATGCCTTTAATGCCTCTATATTGACTTGATGTGCATAATATTGGAAATTGTGTTGACCATTGCCTCCGCGCCGTTCGACGTCTATGTATCGTGCAGTTGGAAAATAAACATCAAAATCAATCGAGTAGTAGTTGAAAGGTATCCTCTTTTCGACTCATTAAGAAGATCTTAAGAGCTCTTAGATCATTCTGATAGTTTATAGTTTGATTGTGAATGGTATTTTGTTTGTAGTTCTTGCAGTTTTTTGTTTTGACATCATATGGTGCAAAAATAAGAAAAGGAGTACATCAGAGAGGAATATAAAGTTGTTTTCGGTTCTTACTTTGTCGAAACATGGACAATTTCCGGTGTAGTACACTTTTGATCTTGGCGGTGGTGCTTGGTAAGGGATATCTACTCCTCTGGGAAACTTGTTAGCACCAAAGTGCAAATCGTTGCTGATGTCTGTTTTGATAAGCTTAGCTAACTAGAATATAATATGCAGATGGAAATACAAATATCTAAGGGGGCACATCTTGCAATTGAAGAACTCGAGTAACAATATTTCTGAAATTTCAATGGCTTCCTTATATGATGCAGACGTTCCTAGGTTAACAACTCAATTTCGAGATCATTTTTGTCAATCTTATATTGAGTTTTTGATAGTGGTTGAAAAGTAAATTGACAATTGTTAACTGACAGCTGAGCATTATCAGTTATTAAATGTTTAATGACGATAGTATTAGATTATAAAACATAACTCTTCTAACATATTTTTTTTGACCCAAACCTGTGGCCTAGAAGATATTAGCTTATTAAAAAATAGGCTGCTATGCGACCCACACTGATAATTTTCTATGTGTGTCAAATTGTCATTTAAAGAACTTCACCGTATAAGCTGTTTTTTGTCCAGATCTTCAAAAAGTCAATGTAGTAATGTTTTTGGTAAAAAACACTGATAATTTGAATTTTAAGAAATGTCATTGTTGTGAAAATATTTGAGTTGAATATATATTTATATTTTTGGTAATATTTTTTAGGTTTTTAATTTCTCTTGTTTAAAAAACTCGCAACTCGAGTTTTCCAAAAATGTTACTAAATGTCAAAAACGATATTCTTCGTTGCACACAATTATTTTGCCGGTAACATCATTTCTTGTTCGTTAAGAATTTTAGGTAACATATATTTTTTTGTTAAGTAAATACCGATTTGGAATGACGTCACAATGTGTAATACTAAATTTAATAAAAGTCGGGAGCATCACTGTTAGATATTTGGGGTCAACAAAATTTTTTTCGAGTTTTAATTAAATTTAATTAAAAAACATTTACTGAATTTTTATTGGAAAGACCGTTTTCCATCTTTGAATGTTATTATCTGTAAAACAGAATTAATTTGGAGTCGATATCTTGGGTAGTTTTTGAGATATGGCCGACGCACGAAAAGTTTGTGTTAAAATATATTCTTACAATTTTTTGAAATTACGGTGTTTTAGCTTTAAATTTACAATTAACGAAGTTTTAAAAAATAAAACTAAACTAAGTTTTAAAATTATAAAATTGTATCCATAAGTTTTTGTAGTACCCGTGGCATGATGGTTAGTGCGTTGGACTGTCATGCCAGAGATCCTGGGTTCGATCCCTGCCTATGCCATCTAAAGTTTTTTTCACGGGTACTGCCTCTTGCGAGGAATTGACAAATTCTCCAAGAGTAATTCTTGTCATGAAAAGTGCTTTCTCAAATTAGCCGTTCGGATTCGGCTTTAAACTGTAGGTCCCCTCCATCCCTGACAACAGTACTCGCACACAGGAATGGTTGAGAGTTGTAAGGCACTAGGCCCTAGTTCTCAACGGACTGTTGCGCCACCCAATTTATTTTTTTTATTTATCCATAAGTTTTTTATTTATGAGGAACATTGACTTCAAAAGCTTAATTTAGGTTTTCGTACATAAATCTGAACGCCATTTTTTTTCTTGTCCAAAACGTTTCTTTTGGTAATCAGTAAAGTAAATTCAAATAATTATAAGCATTTTAAACTTTTGTTTTTTCCTAAGGTTGTCGATACTTGTATACTTAAATTAAATATTTGTAGATCGATCCAGGAGCCCAGTTGTGAGACATTGCCACTTAAAAAATGGTCCAATTTTAAAAATACAAATTTATTTACCGGAAGTTAATCCTATTCGAAACTGATTTATTGTAACAATTAGATTGTTGTTGAAATTTAATAAAAACATTCCTTTTCAGAAAAATTCATTTTCGAAACAAAATACAGACTGATTTCGAAATTTTCATTCTGTCGTTTTGGTCGTGTTTAATTGGTTTCATTTCGAAATATTGACAATTTTGTGCGGAATTTTGTATTTCTAACCAAAATAGTAACGAAAAATTATATTTTTAAATATAACCGATTTAAATGATTTTTACTAAAATTTATCTAGAGAGGTAAAATTAGAAAAAAAAATACTTTTAAAAAAGCAAATAATTTGTTTTCAAATTTGTATTTACATATTTTGAAAAGCTTGCAATGATTTTTTTTAATTGATTCCAAAAATATGTACAACAAAAAATAGGTGCCGTGAAATGAGGCCAAGTGAAATAAGACCAACTTTCAAAAATTAGCCTTTTTGCATTTAACAAAAGTGAAATAAGGTCAATTTTCAGTAGTTGGTCAAATTGCACATTGACAAATAGTCCTGTCAAATTAGACCAAAAAATAAGAGTAAAGTTGCCTAAATTTCAAATTTTGTTTTTAATGATATTATAAACAATCTTACCGATTTTCAGCTTGGTGGGAATTTAGGTAACTTCGAATGTCTAAATTGACCGTACTAAAAGTGACATAAGGGCAAATTATTTTGAGAAATAAAATCAACTTATTTTTGCGGTGAGATATACGTAAGGGAGGTATGCTGCCCTGCAACCTCCCGTGCCGTGAAAAAAAGACCAAGTAAAATAAGACCGAATTTCAAAAAATATTTACAGCAGTTGGTTATATTGAACATTGACAAAGTGAAATAAGACCAACTTATTTGTACGATGAGGTATGCATCAACCCCCCTGCTTGGGCACACTATTGGATTTGTGGTAGGTGCATGGTTGAGTGAATCCAAACAATATTGTCGAAAGTGAAATAAAACCAATTCACTTTGTTTAAGTGTAATAAAGCCAAATGTTTAAAATTGGCTTTATTACACTTTACAAAAGTGAAATAAAACCAATTCTTGAAATTTGGCTTTATTTCACAATCAATTTCTCTACTGGGGCACCCCTATAGAATTTGAGGTAGGTGCGAGGTTAAGTGTATGCAATGTTTCTTTGTATTTTTGGCAAACCATATCGTTGAATGTTAATAAAACTAATTTGGTCTTATTTCACTTTGTTTAAATGTAGTAAGACCAACTGTTGGAAATTCGCTCTATTAAAATTTACAAAAGTGAAATGAGGCCAATTTCTAAAATTTCGGCTTAAAGCACGGCACTCAAAAAATTAAGGTATAGTAACCTTCCAGGCCCTTGTGTCTACCAAATAAACTTACAAAGAAATCAAAAGAAACATACTTTCAGAATTTTTAAAATACTAAATTTAGAAAACTTTACTAATACCTTTATACTTCTACTGAATGTCATTGTAAATTTCCTTGCAAAATAAGAGACAAAAATATTTTTTTACGCTTTAATACAATGAAAACGTAAAAATGTGATCAAAAGAGTTTTACCATTTAAAAATATTATAGAGAAAAGTTATGGTTATCAATTATTGTTGGTTTTTGTTTCACTTCATTGGTTTTTTGATGTGAACAACTATTATTTCGATCCGCTTCTTCAAATTATTGTCACAATGAATCCCTTTTTCCTACCTAACATCTCGACAATGCACTTCACACCAAAAAAGGATCATCATCCTGTGTGTGAATTTTCCGCAGCTGTTAATGGAATACTTTAAAAAAGAAAAACATTTGTTTCGAGTGTGTCTATAGAAAAGACAACACATGTTACCAAGATGAAAAAAATACTATATACGAGTTGCCAACAACAATTGCAAATAAAATAAAACAGCGGGATGCAGGTTATTTATTTGATGTTGTTGTTGTTAGTTTACAAGACTGTGCACTGTATAAAAAGTATCAAAGGATCACAGTAATTGCTTCACTTTCTTAACAAGCTATAGCATCATTTTTATGAAACTTGAAGAAGAAGACAAAATCACACGCTACTGCAAACTACAGCGCTGATTCATTCTTACTTGCCAAGGCTAACTTTTTTTTTCTAAACTAGGTAACATATAACATAAACTTCCCATTTAAGTACACATCAACGAAAGGCTATAAAATTGTACGTACCCTATAGAAAAAAAATAAACATAAAAATAAATATCATCTTTATTAGGCGACTTATATGGGAATATTTTTTAGCAAAATAAATTGAAGCAAGAAACAATCACTCATTCAAAAGGTGACTACTGACCTTTGGGACTTGCAAGCTTAGTATAGAAGTGCTATTGCCACCGCATTTGGTTTTATATACAATTTTACTCATAACCAATCACTCACGAAGTTTTAAGAAGTGCGAATGGGTTGCATAGCTAAGCTTTTAAGAAACATAGGTTTCAAGCATTAATCGATTGACATATTCGAAAACGTCAGTATTAGCAAATGTCAATATTTTGACAACACGCAAACTGTCAATGTCAAATTTTAAATACCCTTTGAGTGCTAAAAATGTAACCTGCGATAGTTTTGTTTATGACAACAATATGTCCCCTTTACTATTGTTTCTAATATTGTAAACAATCATTAAAAAATAAAACAAAATTAGAACGCGCTGTTTTTGCTACGGAACAAAATTGCGTAGTTTACCCTTTTCGACTATGATGATGTGAATGAATTTTCGTATATGCCTACGTTTCATATCGCAAAATGTCAATCTAAGTTTTTATTTTGCACTTCGTCAACGTCACACAAATTGCACTTTATTTTTCTACTACATAATATTTTGTTGTGTTTTTTTTTTTATTTGTTGTTTAAATCAAGCACCCATTGAAGAATTTAACTAGAGCGTGAATAACATATTTAATATGCGACAACATAGAGCTTAATTGAGTTAGTTTTTCTTTTCAATGTTTTCTTTTTTTTTGTTAGTTTAAAGTTGTTTAGTCTAATTAATTGATTTCCTGAGTATAAGTGATTTTAATCAATATCAACAAAATTTTATTACTTACTAATAAATAGAATTAAAATTGTTATTACTTACTAATCGTTTTGAGACATCAATTAACCCAGTTTAAGGCCTAAGTGTGTATTTATTATGACATTAATATGAGCTTTATCTCTATATTTATGAGTAGGTACTTATCTTGACATACCTTTTTATTAGTTGGGTTTTTTTTTGCACTTTATGTATTTATTTATTTTTTTTTCGAGATACAAAAAGTAAGTTAACAAGTTTGATTTAATTTTTAACAAAAAAGATGTACAAAAGTTTTTTTTTTAATTACTGACAAAGAATATAAAGAGGTTGCCATTATTGACACTATTGGCGATCAAAGAGAATTGTAATTTGCAACATGTTTATGTTTGATAGTGTTTTTTAATTAAATTTATTTTAACAAAAAACAATTGTCATAACTTCCACCATTTGAATGACATTCATGATAAAGTCTTATAAATTATCCACAATCTACCATTTTCTAGTGACACACCAATTATGACCAGGCCAAGTGTCATTTATTCCCTTCAATATTCTGACATCGGTTAAAAAATTGTTCCCAAAAAAATGAAAGAATTAATGAATAATGTCATTATAATGGCACAGCGTCATTATTTATCATTGAGTAAACTATTGTCATTTTAGCATTATTATTGAATCAGAAGGGTTATCCATTTTCTAGTTTCAAAAGTAAACGTTAATAAAACACATACGAGGTGTGTTCAAAAAGTAACCGGAATTTTTAAATTCCGCGGGTCTGGAGAGTCCGAAGGTCAAAATTATTTTTTTATTGTGTTGGTATACATGCCCCTAAAGTATGATGCAATTTTCAGCTATATTCACTGTTTACTTTGTCTGTGGTAGTTGCTAAGGTTCGACGTGTTTTTATGAACTCGGCGATTTTTGCTGAAACTGCTGAATTTTGACCAAAAAAAAATCGCATGAACATCGCTCAAGAGCTGTTAAATGACGTCAGCGACGATCCAAGTTTGCTTGAAAGGGTCATAACTGGTTATGAAACATGGGTGTACGGTTATGATGTCGAAACCAAAGCACTATCGTCCACCTGGAAGCATCTAACGTCAAGAACGAAAAAAGCACGTCAAGTTCGATCAAATGTGAAAGTTTTGCTTACTGTTTACTTCGATTATAATGGTATAGTGCATCAAGAGTTCTTACCACAAGGTCGTACGGTTAATAAGGAGTATTACCTTGAAGTTATGCGACGTTTGCGTAAAGCAATCCGAAAAAAACACTCAGATTTATGGAAAAACAGTTCATGGTTTTTCCACCACGATAACGCACCTGCTCACTCGTCGTTGCTTGTTCGTAATTTTTTGGCCAAAAACAATACCATAGTCATGCCCCAACCTCCATATTCTCCGTGTGACTTTTTCCTGTTTCCAAAGTTGAAGAGACCCATGAAAGGACGGCGTTTTTCCTCGATTGAAGAAATAAAGGCAAAATCGCTGAGAAAGCTCAAGGACATATCAAAAAGTGAATATCAAGAGTCCTTCCAAGATTGGAAAAAATGCTGACATAAGTGTATTATATCTGGGAGGGACTACATTGAAGGGGACCACATGATGTAAACGAATAAATAAATATTTTTTTGAAAAAACGAAAATTCCAGGTACTTTTTGAACATACCTCGTACAATAATTTGTTTCATGATATTTCTTTTTTATTATAAAGTTTGAACATTGACATTATGTGTGAAACACTACATCATTTAAATAACGATGTTGCAAGCATCGATTCTTTTGAGCTAATTTTCGACTACTTTTTGACACATATTGTGCGGTTCCTCAAGAGGTTGAGGGTTATCTGCATAAACACGTTCTTTCGCGTAGCCCCTACAAAAAAAGTCCAGCGGTGTCAAATCGCATAATCTTGGTGGCCAGTTGATATCGTCGCGACGAGAAATTACGCGGGCAGGAAACGTCTCTTGCAATAAAGCCATATTCGCTCTAGTTGTGTGGCATGTGACACCGTCTGGTTGAAGCCACATATTCTCCAAGTTGTATTCTTCAATAGCAGGCAAAAAAAAGTCGGTTATGACCATAACGCTCCAAATTGACGGTGACAGTCGTTTTATCGTCGTTTTCGAAGAAGTAAGGTCCAATCACACCTCCTGACCAAAGAGCGACTTTTGTTTATGTAATGGTCTCTCTTCAATGATGTGAGGATTCTCAGAACCTCAAATACGACAATTTTGTTTATTAACATACCCACCGTGTAAGAAATGTGCTTCGTAGCTGAAGAAAATTTGGTTCGAAAAATCGACGTCCACCGCCTGTTGTTGAAGCATTCGACGTATCTACGACGTTGTGAATTGTCAGCTGGCTTCAGTTGTTGTGTGAGCTGGACTTTATATGAATGTAGGTGTAGATCCAAATGCAAAATACGCCATAATGTGCCTTAAGACAGTCCTAATTCCTGAGAACAACGAGGAATCGCACATTCAAGTCTTCGGCAACACTTTCACTCACTTACTTACTTATTTAAGGTGGCGCTACAGTCCTGTGTGAACTAGGGCCTCACCCAACAAACTTCTCCGTGACCCAGCCATCTTAGTCGTTGGACTTTTACCCTTCTGGTTAAGTCTACGTCGCGGTAGAGCCCGTACAGCTCGTCGTTCCATCTTCTCCTCCACTCCCCTTTTATGCATACGGGACCGTAGATCGCACGAAGAACTTTTCTCTCGAAACGACCCAAGGTGATTTCATTCGCTTTTGTCATAGTCCATGCTTCTGCACCGTATAGCAGGACGGGGATGATAAGGGTCTTATATAGCGACACTTTGGTCCTTCGAGAGCGGTCTTTTCCACTCAATTGCTTTCTTAGCCCAAAGAAACAGCGGTTAGCAAGAGTTATTCTTCGTTTGATCTCAGCGCTGATTGATATTTGTTTAGGTTTTTATTTTTTGTAAAAAAAACTATCAATTCGATTTTTTTCAAAATTTTTCTGGATGTCGAAAACAATATTTCTTATAAGTTAAAATTAGTTGGAAGCCATAATCTCAAAATTTTGAAAAGACATTTGAGTAGAAAATCAATTTTTACCAACTTTTGTTAATTTTTGTTAGGTTTTTAATTTTTTGTAAAAAAAAATTGTCTATTCGATTTTTCTCAAAATTTTACTGAAAGTTGACAACAATATTTTCAAAAGATGAAAGTAGTTTAAAGCCGATATCTTTTCAAAGTTTTGAAAAGATATTTGAGTCGATAATCAATTTTTACCAACTTTTAATAATTTTTTTTAGGTTTTTAATTTTTTGTAAAAAAAACTGTCAATTCGATTTTTCTTAAAATGTTTCTGAATGTCGAAAACAATATTTGTAATAAGTTAAAATTAGTTGGAAGCCATAATCTCAAATTTTTGAAAAGATATTTGAGTCGAAAATCAATTTTTACCAACTTTTAATATTTTTTTTAAGTGTTTAATTTTTTGTAAAAAAAACTGTCCATTCAATTTTTCTCAAAATTTTACTGAATGTTGACAACAATATTTTTAAAAGATGAAAGTAGTTTAAAGTCGATATATCAAAGTTTTGAAAAGATATTTGAGGTGAAAATCAATTTTTACCAACTTGTATTAATTATTTTTAAGGTTTTTATTTTTTGTAAAAAAAACTGTCAATTCGATTTTTCTCATCATTTTTCCGAATGTTGAAAACAATATTTCTTATAAGTTAAAATTAGTTAGAAGCCATAATCACAAATTTTTTAAAAGATATTTGAGTCGAAATTCAATTTTTACCAACTTTGAGTAATGTTTTTTTTAGGTTTTTATTTTTATACAAAAACTGTCAATTTGATTTTTCTTAAAATTTTACCAGATGTTAAAAACATTATTCTTCTTTGCACAAATTTGTTTTGGAGATAAAATCGTTTTTTGATCCTAAATTTTTCGAGGTAAATAATATTTTTTTTTCAGTTTTTTTTAATTTATAAGAAAAAACCGTTAGTTGGAATTTTTTCTAAAAATATATTTGTTTGGTATCACGTTACAATATATAATATAAAATTTAATTCAAGTCTCTAGCGTTATTGGTTCGTGAGATATTTAGGATTAACCAAAATTTTCACCTTTTTTTAAACTGCTATGGTAAAATAACCACCCTTGAGAGCCCTTTCTGGATCTTTCTGCATTATTATCCGTAAAACAAAATTTTTTGGTACGTACACACGCACGCATAGACATCTCTCTAAAAATCATTTATTTCGACTCTAGGGACCTTGAAACGTCGAGAAATGTCAAAATTTTCAATTCGAAAAATCGGACCCATTACAATAACTTCCTATGGGAAGTTAAAAATAACGTCACTTTGTGGTTCGTATTCATTCTCATTAATTTCTTAAAACTAATTTAAAGTTTAAAAAATGAATATACATACATATGATAATAAGACTAAGTCAGCCTTCAAAGTTATTCTATTTGAGAATTTGCAAGACATTTCTATGAATTTAATTTCAAAACATTTTTATCAAAAAAATGCATCTTGACATCCATCAACAAAGTGATTGAAGAACAAACATTTTCGCTGTCTATTTGTTGAAGACATCTTCCACTCATCACTGACTTCAAATTGCATGATGAATTGAATTTTTGAACAATTAAATGAAAAATTACAAAAGCCGTGTAAATAAATTTTTAGGAAAAATCAACTTTTTTCTTGAGAATTAAAAGTCCAAACATAAAAGGTGTGAAATATGAAACCTTTTACAACAACTCCAACAAAAGTACAATGCACATCATGCATCTTCACTATCTCCACACCTTTAAACAATTTTATTTATTTGTTATTTTCTTTTTTTGTATATTTGTTAATTTTCAAGTATTTCTGGATTTAAAGACTACAAAACATGTTATAATTTTCTGAAGGTGTTAATTGATAGCTACAGTCGCACTGAGATGATTTATTGCTCTGGAGGATCTCTTGGCTTAGCCATCATAATCATCGCAGCCTTCCTTGAAGTATTTCTCGGCGGGCCCGTGGAGTCTTTGCAGTCCAGTCGGTCGGTCGGTCGGTCGGGGCAGTAAATTGAAGAAGTGGTGGAGTGCAAGTGATGCTTATGTTCCTCGAGGTGGTCGTATGGTTGAAAACGGACTTTGAAATACCTTCGTACAATAATAACCACGATGACGATGATGGTGATGAAGATTATTAAAAATGTTGAATGTTTTTTTTATCACTGCGCGATGCGATTTTATTACAACTTTTCTTGTTGGTTGTGTATTAAAGCGCGTTTGGCAATTTCAAAACAGAAAAATAAAAACCGATGAGTTTCATTTCGTTATGCTCTCTGAAAGAGTTTCCTTCTTATAAAGTATCTAGGAGATAGATGTTGTATAGATATCAACACTACAGACTACACCAAGTCATATAAAAGGAGATACTCTGTCCAGATTGAACCATGATAAATTGGTTTTAATTCAAAAATAGTTAGCTATTTCTGTTTTTTTACTTTTTGTTGTTGTTACTGAGTCGTATAATAGTTTATAAATGGTTTGAGGGGGTTATTAATACGAACGAACCAACAACAACAACAAAAAACTCAAAATTTATAATAAATGATCAGCAAGTATTATTATTTACCAGTAAATAAATGATCGAAAAAGATTTATGAGAAATATTGCAAATCGTGGCATTAATGACGAATGTTTAAAAAGAGGATAATTATTTATTGAAGGTAGGTAAGGTATAGGTTGATACGTTTTGGCTTTGAAATGAAGGTTAATGAAAGATTTGAAAAAGCTTTTCCAATACAAAATCAATAAAAAATAATTTTAATGAATATTAAAAATAGATTTCAGAGAAAAAGTTAATGTGGTTATTATGATTTAAAGAAGCAGAGTAATTTGGATTGAAGTTTCCTTATCTATTTCAGTTATAAATATGTAGGAACTTAAAAAATGAATGATTTTATAAAATTTTCAATATTAGTTATTACATTTTAAATCATAAATAAAATTAAAGATTTCTATGGCACCTAACTAAATATTTGAAATGTTTAGTACTATGCAAAATGAAATAACTATTAAAAAATAATGATCATATTTGAATTTTCTATATGTGTTAATCATGTTTTTTACTTGCGACATATAGGAACTATATGGCAAGTTTTGCATTCGTGCAAAATTTCGAACTCGAGATTTTAATCAAACATGATATTACGATGGTAGAGAAGTCGAAAAAAGTGGGTCCCGCGATTCCGTCCGGTCAATTTTGTCTGTCTGTCCACGCTCCTACAGCCTAAACCATTGGGTCGATTGAGTTCAAACTTGGAAGTTAAGGTTTTGAGCAGATTTGCGTTAGGCGTTTTTTTCATTTTTTTTAAAGATCAAAACTAACAGTGGCCCCCATACAATTTTTTTGGTCAAAAAACGAAAATTCGAATTTTCTCAAAAACAAACCGATAGTTTTTTTTTAAATTTTCTCTAAAATTTTATTTTTTAACTTGGCTTCTTTTAATAAGAAAAACATATTTTTGTATTGCTCAGGAAAGATACCGCTCATAGAACCGTTTTTTTGTTTTTTAATTTTCTCAGCAACTTTTGAACCGATTTCAATAATTTTTTTTCTGAACGAGCTCTTATATTGCCTTAACAATATTTGATTATCAAAAGTGCAATTTTTTATTGTTTGGATTTTAAAAAAAATATTTAAATTTTTTTTTTCAAAATTCTATATCTCAAAAACGGGTGAACATTTTTTTACGAAATTCAAATGTAGAGCGTATATTTACAATCACTAAACAACTGCATACCAAAAATATTTTTAGAAAAAAATTGAAAAATTTTATATATAAAAAATTAATTTAAAAAAAAACCGCTCTAACGATTTATTATTAAATGTAACCCCCTCCCAAAAAATTGAAAAATGGAGGTTTTTTCGACAAATCAAATGGCATATACATATATCTTTGAAGACAAACTTATTTTACAGGTATATTTTTAAATATTATATAGATACTTTTTTAAACAGACTCTTTGCATACAGGAGCAAGTTCGTGCGACCCAGTCGTGCATTTTATTTTTTTAAGATTTGTCCATACAAAATAGATTTTTCTTTGCTAAATGAATTGTTTTTTTTTTTTTTTTTTTTTTTTCCTATATATAATTAGCGAACACTAAAAGGGTTTTGTATACCTTTAACATGCCAAAGACACAGTGTGAGCATTAGGAAAAGAGGAAGGGTTGGATAGGAGGTGTCGGTGTACATTGATTTTAAATTTCTGAACATTGCAATGACAGGGAAAGATAGAGCGTGGCAAGGCGTTCCACATTCGCGTTGTACGGCTAAAAAAAAGAATCTCTGTACTTTATAGTACGGCCGAAGTTGGGCTCAAGGGTAAACTGATGGGCAATCCTAGAAGCGCGGGTATTACGGTTAAATTGTTTAAGTGGAGGAATGCAACTGGCTATTTCACTAGAGCATAGTCCGTTAAAATAATGGTAAAAAGGGGTGAGGCAAGAAACCTTGCGTCGATGTTCGAGTGTCAAACTTTAATGCAGTAAAAAGAACATGTCCCAATATTGAACCCTGCGGAACACCAATATAAGTTGCTTTTAAATCCAGATTTTGTATTGTTTAAACAATTCTTTTTTGTAACAGATTTTAAGTTTTAAACCAAAAACTGCATAACAAACTTTTTGAATTTTGCTTAAATAATTTTTCAATTGTTTTATTTTATTTATTAAACAAAAAAACTGTCCAATAACATCCTTCAACGTCATTTCGAATAAGCAACTGTAATCCTTTTATCATAATTCTTTGGGGTTGGAATCGATATACTGTATTGTTGATAATATTGCATTTAAAATACTGTATGTCAAAATCCTATGTTAACAATATTCTGTACGGTCAAAATTCTGTTGGATAAAAGTCTGTATTTCAAAGTTGTTGTTGGTCAGAATTCTCTATGTTAAAATGCTGTAAAAAATAAAAAATTGAAATACAGAATTTTTAAAACAGAATAAACACTTCGTTTTGAGTCCAACAAAAAATTAAATCGATATCGATAAAAGTGAATTTCAGAACTCTACAAAAAATGTAAAATGTAGAACGTAGCTGACAGTATTTTTGTGTACTAAACTACTAAACATTTAATTATAGAGTGTTTATAAGTTCCCAATGTTTTGAAATACAACATTTAAAACACAGCATTATGACCAAACAGTATTAAACATTATTCTACTGAATTTTGATCATACAGAATTCTGAAAAACAGTAATTTGACCAGCTCCCGCAGTTCTTTGAAATTAAGTAAGTAATTCCAATTTCTTTAAAAGATTTAAAAATATGTTTTTTTAAAAAAAAAAAAGAAACAATTACAAAATTTTATATCACGCAAAATTTTTGTTATTTCTATATAATAACATTTAAAATAATAATATATATACAAATTTTAAAAAATATATAAATAATTGGGATCAGAATCCCGAACAACATAGTTTAGAAAATTCAAAATCTCAAAAAACTCACCATCTTCAAACTCGAATTCCCAATATTTAAAGAAATACAAAAACACAGAAACAATTTTTTTTAAAAACATTCAAAATATTTAAAAAAGTAACTGAAAATTAATAAAACAAATGAAATACAAAAAAACACTTAACAAATCAAAGGAATAATCGGCATCCGAAGAATAATTTTGAAATTATAAACAAAAATTGAATATAGAATACATTTTTGTCCAGTTTTAATCAACGCTTACATAGCCTCTCTACTTTATATTGGGCTTAAATAAAACCTTATAGACGATTTTCAAAAAAATTGTTTAATGCATATTTATTTGCCTTCAATATAAATATTGTCTTTACACGTGAGGATTCTAAAATGTTGATACAAAATTTCTAAGGTGTGGTAAAGCGGTACTTTCAAAACATGTTATAAATAATGTTTTTTTATACATGCACTCTCATTTTCAACCAAATTGAGGAAGCTATATCATTTCAATACTCAAAAAAGGGTACACCACCCTTTGTTTAACACTTGAATTTCGAATGCATGGCTAAATGTCAAATCGATTTAATTTACGATAATATCTCTCACAAATAATATCTTATAACCCTTAACTATATACATTTTGTTTCATAACTTCTAGAAATAATATCTATGATATATTTAAATGTACCGGATAAATTAATCATAAAAAAAACTTTTTGGCATGATTTTAAGATTTATATTATGTACAACATGAAGAAATATATAGGAAAAAGCCAAACCTCTTTGAATTATAATAATAATCGTATCCCCAGTGACATTTTGTAAATTATATTAAACTTTTCCAATACTCATAACATAATACACTTCGCATCAATGATCAACCAAAAAACCAACCCTCAGCTCTGAGTGAAAAAGAGAAAAGCGAGGCATAGAAATGTTGTCTTATCAACAAAAATTGTACAAAAAATATAATGTAATAGGGCTATAGAATTATCTGCAGAGCATAATATTATTATCCGACGGCCTACACAATAATTGCAAAGACACAACATTGAATTTTTATTTATGGTTACCACTTTGGTATAATTTTTCTTTTTAAATAAACTTCAATAATTTAAATTCTTCACTAAGTTTAGCTTAGGGTGATACTATTGATACCATTTTGTTTGGGTTTTTTGTCTCCTTTTTGTGTTTTTGATATGATTGTATTAAAATTCAAAAAAACTATATATTAATTGAAATAAAAATAAAAATATATGTAGTTTTAGTTTTTAATAGATTTTATTTTAATAATTTTCACAAAAATAATTTTTAATTTCGGGAGGCGAAAGAACATTTATGGAAAGATACAAAGAACATAGACCTAAAATAAACACAAAATCAACTTATGCACAACATTTAATGAGCAATAACCATAATTATACCGACATCAAAACAAATATGAAATCTTTACACATATGCAGAAAAGGTAAACTGCTCGATGCTACAGAGGAATATGAAATTTATAAAGCTTACAAATTAGAACAGGACAACCTATTGAACGACAAGTTAACATTAAAACCTAACCCATTATTTGACACAGCTATTAAAAAGTACAAGGAAAAAAGAAGACAACAATAGCAGAAACAAAAAACAACAAAAAGCTCTAACCATACCAAAAAACAACAAGCGAAACTTTGGCTACACATAAAACCAACAACACAAGTTTGCGCCCGATGATGGACTGAGTCCGAAACGCGTCGCCTCCCGAAATTAAAAATTATTTTTGTGAAAATTATTAAAATAAAATCTATTAAAAACTAAAACTACATATATTTTTATTTTTATTTTAATTAATATATAGTTTTTTTGAATTTTAATACAATCATATACTATTGATGTTTGTACCATGAGTTAACTCCTGGTTCTTAGTTAATTTCCACTTTGAGTTTACTCACCTAATTTGGGAAGCAATTTGAAAAAAAAAAAATGTCTCCTTCTTGGAATGTAAAATCAGCATTCCGCCTAGATTAGACATATCATAACATCTTTAACTTCTAACTCTAAGTTAACTCCTAAAAAATTTCCTATATCTAGGTTAATTCTATAACTCAAAGTTAACTCCTGTTAAAATTCTCTTTACTAAATAGCAGGGGTACCTCGGGATTAACTCCTGTTTAACTAAATTGCAGAGTAACGAAACTATGGCTTTATTTATAACCTCTGAATAAACTCCTATTTAACTACAAACTAAGACTACTTAACTCTGGGTTGATTTATAATCAATGAATTAATCTCTGCTTAAGTCAATAGCAGAATTATCTAACTCAGAGTAAACGTCTGTTTAACTAAATATCAAGTTATCCTAACACTAGCTCAATTCATAAACTCTGAGTTAACTTCTGCTTCAATCAACTAGCCACATTACCTACCTCTGTCTTAGTACATTTACCCTGAGTTAACCCCTGTTTAAGTAAATATCAAGATTAATTTATGAGCTTACTCCTATTTACCTAGCAGGATTTTCTAACTCTGATTTAATTTATAAACTCTGTGTTAGTTCCTGTTAAACTAATTAGCAGACTTATTTCATTAACTCTAAGTTAACTAAATAACAAGATTACCTTGCTTAATTCACTAACTAAGAGTTAACCCCTATTTTACTAAATGGTGGGTTATCTTGCTCTGGTAAAATTCATATGCCCTGAGTTATCTCATGCTTAAATAAATAGCGTGAATTTAATTTAATTAAACTGCTGTGTAACTCAGTACTAAAATACTCTATTCTAGCTTAAATCAAAATAAACTCTTGTTAAACTAAATAGGAGGATTTTTTAACTCTGTCTTAGTTCATTAGTTTCTCTTTACTAAATTCTATCTCTGGTTTAATTCATTAACTGGGACCTAATTCCTGTTTAACATCAGCTTAATTGAACTTTGCCTCAGAGTAAGGAAGTAAGTAAGTGAGTAAGTCTGGGTTAACTCTTGTTTAACTTAATTGCAGAGCTACTAAACTTTGGCTTTATTTATAATATCCAAAAAAATAAATTGGGTCGCGCAACATTCCTGTGTGCGAGTACTGTTGTCTCTGCTTTACTAAAAACCTAGACTTAATTCTGGCTTGCTTTATAATCACTAAGTTAACCTCTGTTTAAGTCAATAGCAGAATTATCTAACTCTGATTAAATGCCTGTTCAACTTAATAACAGGATATCCCAACTTTTGCCTATATATAAACTCAGAGTTAACTCCTGTGTAACAAAAAAAAGATATATCCTAACACTAGCTAAATTCATAAACTCTAAATTAAATCCTGCTTAAATCACTTGTCAGATTACCTAACTCAGCCTAAGTTAATTTATCCTGAGTTAACTCGTGTTTAAATAAACAACAGGTTTAATTTATTTACTATGAGCTAACTCCTATTTATCTAAATAGCAAGATTTTCTAAATCTATAAAATCTGTATTTACTTCTGTTAAACTAATTAACAGCCTTATTTTATAAATTTTTAGTTAAATAAAAAGCAGGATTACCTAACTCTTGTTTAATTCACTAACTTAGAGTTAACCCCTGTTTAACTAAATGCCGGCTTACCTTGCTCTGGCAAAATTCATAAACCCTAAGTTGTCTCAAGCTTTATTAAATAGTATGATTATCTAACAGTGGCTTAGATCATGAGCTCTATTTAAACTGCAAATTTTAACAAAATGCTAAAATAGTCTATTCTGGCTTGATTTATTAACTCTGAGTTAACTCCTGTTTAACTAAATTGCAGAATTACCAAGGTTTAGACTATTTAATTAATTGTGATTAAACTCCTTTTTAACTAAAACCCAGAGTTACTTAAATCTGACTTTAAATATTAACTCTAATTTAAATCTTGTTTAACTAAACTGCAAGATTGATTACCTAACTATAGCTTAGTTTATTAATTTTGAGCTAACTCCTGTTTAACTAATTACCATTATAACCTAACTCTGGGTTAGTTACTACAAATTTCTTAAAATCTGGGTTGTGTAAGCGTCTAAAATTATCAAAGTTTATAAAATGTATCTTGAAGTCTTTGGCAACCTTTTTACCATAAACATTGTCTTGTGTAATTTTATTTACGAAGGGCATTCGAGTTCTTCCATAACGTTTGCTTATGAAAAGGGCAAGTGGGAGTTTTCCTGAAGGTTCAAGCGACTCTGTTGTCTTTTTCGCCTACGGTCACCCTTATATGATTGCTCAACGAGATATCATCTGAATCTGTCTGTATATCTTGGGAATAGCAATAACACAAGCCAGGGAATCGCTTTTGTACTTCTTCTTTTTTATTTTGCAACCATTAACAATTTTATTTATGTTTATGGGGAATAAAATAAGATCCAGTTGGCAAAGCAAAGTGATTTTTCCCTTAAAAAAAAAATCGAAACTGGTGAAAACTTTAAACTGCAATAAAACCTTTTTATGATTCTCACTCCATTGAATTTTTAAATTTTATGAAAAAAAAAAAACAAAATATTATTGAATTTTTGTTTTGTCAAGTTTGTCAATATTGAGTGGGTTGAATATTGACCTTTTTTTCTCTTTTCCAATCACACTTTTCAACAATTTTTAAGTGATTTTTCCTTCGTTTTTTGTTGTTGTTTCTTAAATTTATTTATTTTAGATTTGTTTATTTATTTTTTCACTTTGGTTGCTTTGATTGAATTCCGCGGTGTGAGATGTCTGATATCCCTTAGTTCGGTTTAAATAAAAGATTGCCCATGATTTTTAACTTACAAAAGTCACAAACGGAAGAATGAAGGAGGTGGTGGTGGCAGCGAAGGAGGAGGACTTGAAGAACCTTTAAAAATTCATTTAAACAAAAAGAAAGGACTACGAAAAAAATAAAATGCAGTCACTAATTGAAAGATGCCGTAAAAATAGATTTATACTGACGAAACGGGGGACGTTTAAAATTGATTGACGGTTGCGTTGATCATGTGACACTGTGATGGAGATGCTACTCCCATGGTGCTGATGCTGATGCTGATGCTACCGTTGTTGTTGGCGTTCGTTGGTTGTACAACATCCGCAAATATGGCGAACGCGAGAAGATGGTGTTTTAACGTTGTCGATAATGATGTGGAATGGTGTGGTCTTTTGGGTCTGCTCTGCTTCTGTTTCTGAAGATGGTGTTGTGCTTCTGTGGAGCTACAAATGACGACGAAGTGAGAAACATTTCTTTTCTTTTGGTTTTTTTTTTTTTTTTGATGTCGAGAAAATAAAATGGAATAAGGAGAAAAGGGTCTCCACATCATTATTGTGGTGATGCGAAGTTGGAAGCTGGAGCATAATTTTTAAAGTGAATAATAGCACAGTTGGATTTATTTATTTTTATTTTTATTATTATTGTTTTTTTTTTGTTTTTTGGATAAAAGCGCAATGAATTATTGAAATAAGGAGATGAGAGAAAAAGAAAGCAAATAAGTACATATAAAATGAACGTGACTTGGTTAAGAAAATTGCAGTTTTTCGCGTCTTCCTTCGATACAAAGAGAAGAAAATAAAAAGTATCCCATTATTTGCAAAGGGCAAGTCGAGAAGTATTCATTAAAAGCTTGTAAAATGTCACAATAAAAGGGCTAAACTTAGCCTTTTTGGGTTGCACGTATTTGCAGTAAAAATAAATGGTAACATTATGGATTTAAATTTGAAAATTTTTCGGATCTAAAATGTTCATTTGTTTGGTAAATTTTCATTTATGTACGTCTGCTGAAAAGCAGGAAATTCGCACTTAAAAAAGAAGAAAAGAAAAAATGGTTCTTTTGTGGTAAAACATTGTATGTGCAAAGGACACTTTGGAATTAAATGATGGAGATGAAATTTTGTTTGGAAAAAAGATTCAGCAAACTTAAAAAGTTTACTACTTTTATTTGACAAAAGTAAATTTTATTAAAACTTTCAAATTAAGTCATCTTTGTCGTTTACTGATGTCAAAGATTTTTCGATGAGAAGTTTCATTTTGAGGTTAAAAAAATCTGGAGGTATCAGCGAAATGGCCACTATGGCTACAGTTTCAGCACTATATCATTTCCATGCAAATTTTGTATTACCAGTTAGCACACTTGTAGTACCCGTGGCGTGATGGTTAGTGCATTGGACTGTCATGCAAGGGGTCTTGGGTTCAATCCCTGCCTATGCCACCTAACTTTTTTTCACGGGTACTGCCTCTTGCGAGGAATTGACAAATTCTCCAAGAGTAATTCTTGTCATGAAAAGTGCTTTCTCAAATTAGCCGTTCGGATTCGGCATATAAACTGTAGGTCCCTTCCATCCCTGACAGCATTACTCGCACACAGGAATGGTTGAGAGTTGTAAGTCACTAGGCCCTGGTTCATCATGGACTGTTGCGCCACCTAATTTATTTATTTTAGTTAGCACACTTGCGCCTGTTTGCCGTCGATAATTCCATTTTAGGGTCTTAAATTGATTGTGGAGCATTACCATAGACCTTACCTTTGACGTGATCTCGATGAAAATACATAGTTCAAAATTGCTGAATCACAATATCTATGTGACCAACTGTGACCTTATTTCCGCAAAAATAAGACGTTAAGAAGCTTTTCTAGCAAAATGTATATTGTATATTTTTCGTTGCTTGTATCAATTTAAGTTTAAATTTCAAATTTAATTTCAATTCCAATTCGATTTTAAAGAGTGTATTAGTAATGGCGTAGTTTTTACTCGTCAAATGGCAAAAGATGACAACTTCAAAAGTACAGCTGTCCAGTTTGATTTGCAGACATAAAACATGTTATTGGAAAACCATGTTTATTTTTCCACACTTTTGCTACGCTTTCAACCGAAAAAGTTATAATGAAACGCTTTTTCATTTTTATATTTCAGCAAAATAATGTTTTTATTTAATTAAGGGGGTATTCTAGTGTAGAGACATGAATTTCGCCCGGTTTTTGAAGCGTTGTATAAAGGAAACAAAAAATATTTTTACCATCAATTTTTTTATCATTTGTTTATTGATTTGTTGTTCATACATAAAAAAATTAATAAAAAAAAATTCAAATTAAAATTAACAAAGTTACAAGCAGTCAAAGTGGGGAGTCTAAATAAAAGAGGGTGTCCTGGCGTGCATCCTACCAACCCTCCTGGTGATCTGAAAAACAAAAACCAGACGGATTCTTAATTATTATAGATGTCGCTATTGTTTCACCCTTGGATAAGTTAAAAAAAAAACTTTTTAACAAAATGGCAGGAGTTTGAAAAAAAAAAATGTTCTTGTTGCATATTTTTCAACAATTCCGAATTTTTTAAAAATACTAAATGAGAAGTTATATTTTTGGGCAAAAACCACACGATAAAGAGATGTATAAAGAACATCCTCTCCAAATTTGAAGTAAATCGGTCTATTAGAACTCGATATATCCTTACCGCCAGCTCGAAAAAAGTAGTTTCGAGAAAAACGCGTTCAGAGTTTTGAGACAAGTTTTCGACAATTTTACTAATGGAATGATACAGAATTGGTATGTGCATATTTTTAATCAGCGATTCCTGCTAACACGTTGTCAGAGCTAGCACTTCCACTCAGTATAAAGGTTGCCACAAAAGTAACTTAAAATGAAACTAAAAGGACAAAACAGTTTCTATGACCTTCAAAACCAGTTTCTATGACCTTCAATTAACTTGTGAAATAATAGGAATATTAAAAAATCCTTTTAAACGCATATTCTTGAATGTCTAAACTTTGGAAATATGAAAAAAAAAATTTTTGATTTTTTCAAAATTCTACACTAGAATACCCCCTTAATAAAAAAAACTCAAAATTTTTGAATTCAATTTCTTTCAAATTATTCACTTAAAAAATTTGAAATAATGAAAAACTAAAATATTAGATTTTATTGATTTTTAAAAATTTTGTTTTTATTTTAAGTAAAAGTTGAACTTTGGTGAATATCTTAATACGTCCTAAACACTTCTTAAAAAGTATCTCAAAATTTCTAGTGGAACAAAAAAGTGGGGTCAACTTTTTTCCAAGTCATTCGAAATCTATAGGTAGATATTTGTTTGGTAATGTTATACGAGGTGTGTTCAAAAAGTACCCGGAATTTTTAAATTCCGCGGGTCTGGAGAGTCCGAAGGTCAAAATTATTTTTTTATTGTGTTGGTATACATGCCCCTAAAGTATGATGCAATTTTCAGCTATATTCACTGTTTACTTTGTCTGTGGTAGTTGCTAAGGTTCGACGTGTTTTTATGAGCTCGGTGATTTTTGTTGAAACCGCTGAATTTTGACCAAAAAAACAATCGCATGAACATCGCGCATGAAGTTCGTGACGAACTCCTGTAGGTGAATTCGGACTCTAAATATAGCAGCTCAAAGATAATTTTCTTCAAACTGGGGGTTAGAAGAACTTAGAAGATTTGAATTTTCTTGATATATATTTTTGGATATTATTCAAAGACTTTTTGCTCTGTGTCATGATATCGGACAAATTAAGGCTCAATTCTTAAAAATTACTAAACTGCGAAAAACTTTGGTAAAAAAGGGTGATCTGAAACAATTTCAGATATTTACTGTTCTTAAAATATTCCAGCTTAAAAATATTGGCAATATTTTTTTTAATTGAAAAACAAAATTCCTTTTTGCTTATTTTGTAAAATTCATTTGAATTTTTAATGATTTTATTTAAGTTGTGAGATATTGGAGGATTTGTCGATATTTCGTTTTAGATTATTTTGTATTAACTTTTCTTCAATAATTTTGCCTACAACGATTTTTAATTTATAATTTTGATCGATTTTTTATTAGAAGACCCCGAGTTTAATTCAAAAATGTTAAATAGAAAAGTTTTATTTCAATACCATTTTCACAAAAATACATATTTTTACCTGATCCCTTTTTAAAAATACAATCACTAAGATTATTTACTACGGGATGTAAAAAAAATATAAAAAAAATAAAGAATTGAGTAATGATGCAAAACTTCCGGTTTATAATATTTTTCTAAGCGCCACTATTAACTACATAAGTTTCGTCAAGAAAATCCTGACATGAATGGTTTAAAAATCTGGAATTCCCCTACGCATCTGTCTGTGCTAAGAGTAGTGTATAAAATAAACACCATTATCGTGTTTGTCGCCTTTTACAGTTCCTTCTACAGAAATCTATTGTTTTTCTTAATCCTTTAAAATCTGCATGCTTTGTTTTTAAGGATAAAAGTAATCTTGTATAGATTTAGACATTTCCTACCTGTGTTTTTATGTATCCTTATTTCCTTAGCGCCACATGCGTATAAATAATTTTTGTATTTCCAATGAATCTCAAACTACATCTAATACCGTCATTACGAACGACAACGATGGCAATGTAAGGTTATAATTTTGCTCTAGCCTATCGTTAGTTTTTCACTAACCAGCAGGTAGATTTTAATTAAGTTCTCTGTTTTCACTTTATGACGACAATATTCAGCACAAGCGTCACAAAGTTAAATTGTCTTATGTCTGTCTAATCGATGCAATAAAACAGCCAGAATCGTTTGTATGTTAGAGATTTTGTGTATATTCGATAACTATGGATGTTTGACTGAGAAAAAATTAAAGCTCGTCACGATTGTTAATTAAAGTTCTTTTAATTTAATTGAAATTCTATAGATTCATTTTAACGATACAAAATTGTTTCATCTGTAGATATATGGAAAAAACAATCATTTCAAAAATTTACTTAAACGATTTGTTAGAAATAACCTTCCACCAAAGCTTTGATATATATGTATATGTATATATATTTATGTCCATATATATATTTTAAAATTGTTAAAATAATTAAACAAACGCTAAGAAACAAAACTAAGAAACAACTGTTATATCAAATTAACTTGTACAAATCTCTTATATTATTGTAAAGGGTGCCCCAAAATTAGCGCAACATTTGTATCTGCCGCCATTTGTGTATTACTTTAAGTGTAGATAACTAAGGCGACGCTAAGTTAATTTTGAAAAAAATTTTGTATCTTAAAAATATTGTTTCGAAATAAAAAAATTGTTTCGAAATAAAAAAAATAATTAATACTTGTCGTAAACTGACAGCGGTCATTTTTTTTTTTACAACGTGGCCAACACTTTTCCAGATAATGGCAGCAAATTCAAGAGAAGTCGAAGTCTGCCCTCGCCAATCAATTGAGTTCAAACTTGGATATAAAGGTTTAAAGCAGTGAAGCGTTAGGCTTTTCTTCCATTTGTTTAAGGCCAAAACTGACAGAAGTCCCCATGAAAATTTTTTGGTAAAAAATTGAAAATTCGAATTTTCTCAAAACCGACCCGATAGATTTTTATGAAATTTTCTTTATTTTGTGTGTTTTAACGTGGATTCTTTCAATGTAAAAAAATATATTTTTGTATCGCTCCAATAAGGTTCTCTCCATAGAATCGTTAATTGCGTTTATAAATTTGTTCTGGAGCTAATCAATTGATTTAAATAATTTATTTTCTCAACTAGATTTTATTTGATGATCACAAATGTCTAATATTTTTATTTGATATTTTTAAATGAAATTCAAATGCAAAGCGTAGGATTATAATCACTTAATAACTGTATAACAAAAATATTTCTAAAATATTTTGAAACATTAAGAAATAAATTTAAAAGAAAAACCTGTTTCGAAAAAATTAAAAAAAGTACTTTTTGAGAAATGAAATGACATTTAAATGTTTGAAGCTTAACTTATTTTGCATACATATTTATATTTTTAAAAATTAAAGTAAATGTATAATTATGAAACAGACTTTCGATACAGGAGCAAGTTCGTACGACCTGGTCGTGCGTTTAATTTTTGTTACAATAAAGTTATTAATGCCTTTTACATGAGTTTGAAATTTTAAATTGTTTACAAAATGCTAAATATTCAAAATATTGCCAATTTTAATTTTTTTTTTCAAACTTATAAATTTGATTGTTAAAATACATCATTTTAAAAATTTATCAAGTTCCATGTTTAAGAAATTTTACTGAAATGTTAAGGCCTACACTTTGCTCCGTTTGGAGAAACCAGACAAATTGCAAGTGTAGGAATTTTCCTTAACAATGTAATTAAACAATTGTCAATTTAAATTTTATTGATTTTAAATTTTAATTGTAATGCTTTTATTGCACGTGTTCAAAATTGTTGTCATTTGTGGATTAAAGGTGAAGAAAAGCCATTTGTAATAAGTTTCTTATTTTAAGTCAGTATTTTTCTCTGGAAAATGAGATTCATTTTTACCGATCGACGATCGAATCGGTCGGCGACTCAGGAGTATGACGCGACGCGACGTCGTTGTCGTCGACGGTAATATAATAAAAAACAATTTATTAATTGCAAGCGTCAAAGGTAAATTCAAATAAACACAACTCATTACATACACAGTATTGTGTCGTCAATTTTTACAACTTAATTGTATGACTGTAATTAGAGGAAATATTTGTTCTGATGGAAACCTTAAACTTCTGGCGCTTCATATTCAAATATGGACTTCTCATATTTAGCAGAAAGAGTTTTTAGAATTACCTACGTCAATTTTTATATTTGCGTTGTCTGATAAATGGATGCATTTATTTCTTTTAGAAACAAAAAATTTAGTTAACTTGCTAAATTGACTTAAAATTGAGGTGTCTCCTATTTGAACATTGAATCAGAGAAATTATAAGAATGATGTTGATGTTTTATTAAGTTGATAAAAACACTTTACATTTATGTCTATCTATACTTTTTATTTAAGGTGATAAGTCATGTGGTTTTGTGTAAGATAATAATTTATTAATTTTTAGCTATCAAATGATACACACCTGTAAGTTTAATTTGTATTTTTTTTTTTTCAAATGAATCAAGTTTCACGATAACATAAATGCAGTTATTAAATTGGAAATTTATTAATACACAAATTCTCAGAATTTTTTTATTTTTTTTATATTTCTTAAGTGAAGTCGTGAAGATTGTTGTTGATAGGATTAAAAGTAATTAATGTCAGTAAATAAGCGCTTAGTGTATGATTGAATATCTTCACTTTTAAATCACATTAAAAAAATAAGCTTTGATTAATAACACCAGTTTTAATAACGAATCTGAACTTTAGGGAATAGTATTGGTTGTGTGTTCGAAATTTGAAGTCACAATATTCTTACATTAGTTGAGCAAGAATTTTTAAAATCATATACTGAAATAAGAATTTTTAGTTTGGGTTTAATTTTGGTATACATTTCTGAAACCCAATTTTAACGAATCTGAACATAATGAACATGATGAACATTGTTTCCTTTGTGTGAAAAGTTAAAACTTTGCGAATGAGCTTCGAAACGTCGAAAAAGTAATGAAATAGGCCAAAAATGCTTTGACTAAAAAAAATACAAATAAAATAAACGAGGTGAGACAATTTGAAACACTGAACTGCGAATAAATTTGCGAAGTACTACAAGAAGAATACAAACATTTCAGTGAAAAATTACTACTTAAAATAAAATGCACGACTTGCTCATGTATTCAAAGAGTCTGTTTGAAAATGTTTCCTGTATTTTAAGATTTCAAAATGTACCCGAAAAAAAAGGTTTGTTTTCAAAAATCTAAATGCCATTTGATTTCTTAAAAAAAACTCAATTTTTTAATTTTTTATTTGAAAATCGTTAGAGCTTTTTTTTTTTAAATTAAATTTGTATACGCACATTTTTTAATTTGAGTTATAAAATATTTTAAGTCACTTAGAGCTTATTAATTTCGCAAAAAATGATGACCCATTTTCGAGATTATGGAATTTCGAAAAAAATCTTTAGTATTTTTAACTTCTCATAGGAAGTTATTGTAATGGGTCCGATTTGTCAAATTTCAAGGTGCCTAGAGTCGAAATAAAAGATTTTTAGAAAGATGTCTGTGCCTGCGTGTGTACGTACGTTCGTACGTCCGTATGTCCGTATGTCCGTATGTCCGTATGTCCGTATGTCCGTATGTCCGTATGTCCGTATGTCCGTATGTCCGTACGTTCGCGACGTTTTTTTCGTCGTCCATAGCTCAAGAACCAGAAGAGATATCGACTTCAAATAAATTTTGTTATACAGATAATAAAGCAGAAAGGGCTCTCAAGAAAATTGTGTGGGTGGTTTTTTTACCATAGCAGTTTAAAAAAAGGTGATTTTGGTTAACCCTAAATATTTCATGAACCAATAACGCTAGAGACTTGAATTAAGTTTTATATTATATATTGTAACGTGATACAAAACAATTATATTTTTGGAAAAAAAATCCAATTAATGGTTTTTATTATTAATCAAAAAACTGAAAAAAAAAAATTTGTCACCTCGAAAATTTTACGACTAAAATATGATTTCATCTCCAAAACAATTTTGTGCAACGAAGAATGATGTTTTTGACATCTAATAAAATTTTGAGAGTTTTTTTTATAAAAAATAAAAATCTAAAAAAAACATTACTCAAAGTTGGTAAAAATTGAATTTCGACTAAAATATCTTTTCAAAAACTTGAGATTTAGGCTTCAAACTTATTTTATCTTATAAGAAATATTGTTTTCAACATTCTGCAAAATGTTGAGAAAAATCGAATTGACAGTTTTTTTTACAAAAAAAAAAAACCTAAACAAAAATTAATAAAACTTGGTAAAAATTGATTTTCGGCTCAAATATCTTTTCAAAACTTTGAGATATTAGCTTTAAACTACTTTTATCTTTCAAAAAATATTGTTGTCAACATTCAGTAAAATTTTGAAAATAAGCGAATTGACAGTTTTTGTACAAAAAATTAAAAACCTAAAAAAAATGTAACAAAAGTTGGTAAAAATTGATTTTCGACTCAAACATCTTTTCAAAAATTTGAGATAATGGCTTCTAACTAATTTTAACTTATAAAAAATATTGTTTTTAACATTACGAAAAATTTTGAGAAAAATCTAATTGACAGTTTTTTTTACAAAAAATAAAAACCTAAACAAAAATTATAAAACTTGGTAAAAATTGATTTTCGGCTCAAATATCTTTTCAACACCTTGAGATATTAGCTTCTACTTTAATCTTTCAAAAAATGTTGTTGTCAAAATTCAGTAAAATTTTGAAAAAAATCGAATTGAGAGTTTTTGTACAAAAAATTAAAAACCTAAAAAAAAATTTAACAAAAGTTGCTAAAAATTGATTTTCGACTCAAATAGCTTTTCAAAAAATACAAATATTGGCTTCAAACTTATTTTATTTCACAGAAAATATTGTTTTCGATATTCAGTAATTTTTTTATAAAAAATCCAACAGTCCGTTTTTTCATAAAAAAAATGTTGGTAAAAATTGATACATATAGACAAACTTTTAAGTAAGACAAATCGACAGACAGGATGGGAAGTTATCAGTGGGTCACATCCTAGCCTCTTTTTTGTTTTTATAAATCATACATAAAAACAATGACATTTTTGATCATAAAATATTATTGAGACAGTATAAGAGCTTGTGCAGATAAATATGAAAATCGGTTGATTAGTTCTTAAGAAAACTTAAAAACCAAATAACGGTGCTCTTCTAGAGCAATTTTTATTGAAAGAAGCCAATTTAAGAAAACAAAATTTAGAGAAAATTAAAAATAAAATCTATCTATAATTTGAAATGTACAGATAATGTTCATAAAATACTAGCAGTGTTCCAGTCATTTCTCGCACTAAAAGTTGGTCAAATGTCAAATTTGAGGAGTGGGGATGAAATGCTTTCAGAGAAAATGTCTGGAATGGTTTTCGCACCAATTTGCACGATTTTGGACTACTTTTTTCACGTCAAAAAATATACTTGAACAGAGTTACCGAAGACCATTGATAAATTTTAATCAAATTCATCATGAATAAGAATCCAATAAAATAAATATCAACAAGTAAACTCATATTTTATTTTAAATAAAAATAAAATTATTACTTAAATTATGAAACTTAAATGAGTTCTTTTTTTCTCAAAAAAGCACTACAATTTTCAAAAAATATTGACAATTGTATATACATACATATATTTTTTGTACTACAAATTTCTTCTTCAGTAACGGTTTTTATAAAAAGATATATGTACATTTAATGAAAATTATTTGATTAAATAAAGGAAATAAAAAATATGAACAATATTCACATTTACCAAAACTAAAATGAAATTAAAAGAATTACTTGGGCAACCCTCAGTCAATAGTTTTTTTTTCTTCTGTCATTACTTGCCGTGAATGTCAAATCGAATTTGACAGCCAGCCCAGAAATCGCCAGAAAAAATTCCTCGCACTCAATCTGGCAAATAGGTGAAATGTTGTACTCTCTCGCGTGCGTTCTCTTTTGTAAGAACTAGCACAACTTTTGAAGTGTGGAACGACTTCGGACTAAAAATGACTTAAACTTTCAGTCTGAAACTGTTTGAAACTAGGTCTGGAACACAGCAACTCTGAACTCGTACCAAATTTCTAGGAGAAGCCGTATTAAATCACTATGATCACTATCATTTTGTCATTAGCAAACTTTTAGCGAACAAGATTAGGACAACTATTTTGTTCTTGATTTTGAACTCTTATTAAATTGTTCAATTTTGAAAAAAAATGTACGACAATCGGCATTTTTTAATATTTATATCGTCAAGAAAATGTGAAAACTGGAGGATCAAGATTTTATCACGTTTTCCGAAGATTCGAAAAGAAAAACATTTTTAGATTTATCTACGATAAAAAACTTTAATATTTTTTTCCCTAAAATTAAGCAACAATGTTATTTTATTTTTGCAAACACAATATTCCGGATGTTTTCTTTAATAAAATAATAATGTTACCGATTACTCAAAATATTGAAACAGTTTTACTACAATGTAAAAATAAGCACACAATTTTAATAAAACAGGAAAGGCCTTAAACATTGAATAATCTCCATCAGGTGTTTGAAATTAATTTTTATTTCAAAAACCGTGACACATCTTTCACTCTACCTCTACCTATGTATATCTTTCTTAATTGCATTGAAAATTATGAAACACAAAATTTAAAGTGCCCATTGCCCACATACATATGTATGTATATTAAATTATAATCAATTTCCAACGCCCTTCTATCAATTTACCTTCCTCCATAGTACCTATATCTCCAAAACTATTATACTTAACAAAACATGCAGTTTTGGATACTACATATATTCGTATAGTCATCGAACAATTCGTTTCGATGCCTTCATATATGAGAGTTTGAGATTACCAACCAAACCTCCACATTCGATACACCATAATCCACTGAATTTGTTCGTCGGGAACAAAATTTAAAAAAAAAAAATAAAAAGATGAAAAATAAGAACATATCGAACCGGAACAAATTGAATTAATGTTTTCGTATAATCTTTTTATTTTTCTATACCTACCTACCTACCTACCTTACTTTTGCCTACACTGTTCAATGCATGCATAATACGAACGGATTCTCCTTTTAAAAATACATAATACAAGAAAAATCCATCCATTACTGCACAGTGCACATTGCACACGGTTTTCAAAAAAAAAAAACAAAAAATAAAAACAAAATACGAATCCCCATCCACCATCTCCCTATATAGTACGTGCACCTAACCTAAGTATCTATGAGATAAATCTATAAAATATAGCATGGGATGCTCTGTACTGATGCTGTGCTGATATTGATGCTCCTGCTCCTACTGCTGCTGCTTGCTGCATCAAAATGTATATCTCTCTTATGCGCGAGCGCGTTACATACTTGATTTTCATCTCGCCAAAACCATCTCTAAACCAGCCAAATCAATTTTTTCTTATAGATACAAAATGTATCTTTTTCTTTTTAAAGTATCTCAAAAGAGAGAAAAGTATATTCCCTTTGGGGAGCTCCTATTATAGAGCTCCACTCGAATCTTTAAGATACTTTGGGGGTTTTCTACATTCAACAAAAACAAAAAAGAGAAGAAAACCTGATTTTTTTTTTAGATTTTCCATCTGAAAATTGAGATCTAAAATCTGAATCCAAGAGAGAATCATCAGAAAACACGAAAAAGAAAGAGTGTGAGAGAAAAAGAGAGGGAGATCTAAACAAAAAATTCTCTCACACACTTGTTGTTGTTGTTTTTGTTGTTGATTTCGTTCGTTCTTAAAGAAAGAACAAACCTTCTCTTTTAATGGTACTACACTGAATTTTCAACTTCAGTACCTGATGTATCGTTGTCGGTTAGTGACGTTGTGTTAAGTTAAGACCAACTTTATTTTAAAGCAGCTTATCGCTGCTGCTTTTCTTTTAAGTCTAATATCGTATACGTTCTCGGGACTTAAAATAAATATATGTGGAATAAAAAAAAATAGTATATTTTTACTTTTTTTAAACAAAAAGATACAAACAAAAACTTTGTGAGATACTTTTTCTGTGCATATAGAAAAATAACAAAAATTCGATCAATGAATTCTTCGTTTTTATCAATTTTATTATTATTTTTTGACGTATAATTAGTTCAATTTGTTGTTTGTTTTTTGTTTTTTTGTACTTCTGCGCTTTTTGTTATTAATCGCATATGATTGTCATTCATTTATGTTTGTTGTTGGAAATTGCATTGATTTAAATTATTGTTATTTATACACAACCCATCAGACCGCGATCATCGACTAATTAAAATAATACAACAAAATAAAAGCCAACCAATGAATCTATAAAAATAACAAAAACAGAAAGAATACAAAATCTATTTCACCGTCATAGTCGTTTGTCGTTGTCGTCTCCTCCATTACGCCCCCTTCATCCGTGTCGTCGTAGTTTGTCGTCCGTCCTACTATATCAATTTTATGGTGTGTTTGTGATGTTTATAGTCTATGCTTTGGCTATTTTTATATAAAAAAAATTAAAATCGAATGAAAATAAAGAAAAATTAAAATATATATACAGTGTCTAGTCGTTGGTCTCTCTAATAGATACATTATCTTAGTTTAAAGATAAATCTCGTTTTTGACAAGAGAAAGAGAGAGAGAGTGGAAAACTATATAACAACAATCTACGATACCACCGCGCGCAATAAACAGATTCATCAATTTAATTAGAATTTTCATCAGAATTTTCTAAGGAAAATCTATGACTTTTAATCACCCCCCAAAAATTTTACACAAACTTTTTTATTGTGAATCTGTAAAAGTTAAGATAATCAACGTGAAAAAAGTGTAAATTTAAAGTGCGTATCCCTCGAGACACTCAAAGGATTTTGTTGAGAAGTGAAGTTTCAAATTTCACCTGAAGAGGATTCTTCGTAATTATTATCACATCGCATCGCATCTTTCTCGCACCTATCAGTAATCTCATCGAAATAAAAGGAAATACACAAAACAGACACAAGAAAGAAAAAATAATAACAACGAGCTCCTCTCAAGGAGAATTAAGGATACAAAAGGAGGAATTTGAAGACAAGACAAGAGGGAAAAAAAAACCGCAAAACTAATAAATAAAGTAGCGCTGCTCCTTTGGCTCCTTTGGTAACTTCTTCGGTCCACCATCACATCGTATCATCGTCCATCGAAGTCGTTGTCGTTGTCGTTTCGTTAAAGTTGAGCTCTTGAGAAAGAGGTTCTATACCAACTTCCAACACAAATTTTATTTTTCTCTCTTTTGGGTTGGTTCGATCCTTACGCGAGTTTACGAGTCCAGAGCCAGACATGGCGCCGAGAACCAGAAAGAAGAAGGCACATGGTAAATAACAATAATAAATTTATTTTATTCTTGTATAAGATTTTTTTTTTCGTTGTTGTTTTTCTTTTTATTTGAAATTGATGTTGGTTGTTTTCTTCGCTTTATCATCATGATTGTGGATTTGTAGTCGTCCCCCATACATATATTCTTTTCACCTTGTTTTCATCGGTCTTGGTTTGGTTGGGTTTTTGGTCTTCTATAAAAACCTGGAGACGATTTTTTGTGTTTTATAGGTTATCTTATATTTTTATTCTCCCAAAAAAAAAAATTAAACACAATCCTGATTGTATAAAAATATTCATATGTTGTCAGATATTTGTATGTTGTTGTTGTTTTATTTTTAAAATAATATTTTCGGAGGATTTTTTTTTTCTCATTTTTGTGATTTTTCTCTTATACCAGCATTCAACATAGATCTTCTTCTTTTTCGTTTAGTTTGAGATTCGGAATTGTATTGTATTGCAATAGAAATGCATCTAAAAGATACAAAGATACATACCTCTGCGTTGTGTAGTTTGGAAAAGACCTTTTTAAGGTCGATGAAGATGATGATGATCATCATATGGGTATGATAGAATCCTTAGAAAGATAGAAAGAGATGAAAAAGAAAATAATATGATCTTGAATGTTTGTGTCTTCTTTTAATTTAATTGGTAAAAATGATGAACATTGTGCGGGTAGGTTGTTGTTATTTGTTTTTGTATGTTAAAGGTTTTCCATAGATCAATCTTTTTGACTGTCATTTTTTGAACTTAAATTCTAAAGGCGAGAAGAATCTTAAATTTATTAGTTTTGTCTTTATTCAACTATTTATGATGGTAGAAAAGAAGAAGAATTTTTATATGGGTATTTGGTATTTCTTTTTCCCACACTTAAAGATGATAATTAAAGGATATATTGACTGAAGATGGATTGATGAATTTGTCTTTACAAGTTTTTAGACTAAGTACTAAAAATTGTCTCATTTAGGTGCATAAATGCAAAGATTACCAAAAATGGCGCCCAACGTGGGAATAAGATTATTCCTTCAAGCTTCAAAAAAACAAAAGAAGGGAACGCATTTTAAAGCTGATCAAGACTGCGAAAGAGTGTGAAAAGTTGCAAATTGTATTTCTTTATTTTGCTTTCTTTATAAATTAGTAATAACTAAAAGATGGACAAAGTGGAAAAAAGGAGTTCTGAAGTTGTTCTTCTCTTGATTTAAGGGTTTAAATTGAGAAAAAAGAATTAAAGTTTAGGCAAATAGTTTCTTTCCAATTTTTGTTTGCTTGCAATTTCTTTCGCTTTCTTGATTTTTAAATGTAAAGTGACAAAACTGTTTTTAAAGCATTCAGAATTTCCTTTAAATTAAGTCTTAAAACTTTCTCTTGTCAGAAAACGAATATTTGAAAAAGAACTGATTTTCTTTGTAATACTTATATACTTCTTTTTGTTCCTTCTTTGAGATACTAGTTAAGTATTCACATTTGAGTTAAAAATTCCTGAAACAAAGAACAAATTCATATTTTAAATACTCCTTAAAAATGTATTTTCATGACCGAAAAATTCAAAGTTACTTTAAATTTTTCGTCTTAAAAATCGTAATTTTCACACAAAATTAAACATTTGACTGAATTTACCGTACATCTATTTTTGTGTGTTTCAAAGTTTTCCTATAGCTGTCATCTCTATTAAGATAATATTTAGTTACATTTTCAAAACAGCGAGTTCTAGGAGTCTCTAATTCTTAAGAGTACCATTTTTATGTAGTTGTTTTTATGTTCAAAGTTTTTCCTATAAATCTCGTTCTCTATTTGTAAATTACTTAGGTACATCTTAAAATTGATTATAGTTTCTTTTCAATTATTCATGTCATAAGACTGTGTGTTTTATTTATTTTTGTTTTGTATTTTTTTATTACTTTTGCCAATGGCTTGAATTATATAAATTTGTTAAATCAATTTATTCATCAAGATTGAAAGATATACGAGAGTGGGTATATAGCTTCAAGAAATATTCATTCATGCATTTTTTTAAATTTTTTATTTTTATATATAAATTAGTTCCATGTAAATGACACGATTTATTATATTTTGCTTCTGGATTTACACATTGAATTAAATGATAAATTGATGTTGTTTAGATATTAACTATTCCTTAGTTGGTTATAGATGTTGCTGGTTTAGCTTTAAGGTCTGGTGTTGTGATGCAGAGATTTATTTTAGTTTTCAAGTTTTCACTTAATGAATAATAAACAAAAAAACAGACGAAATAACAAAATGAAATAACAAGACGAAGAAGTATACATATGTGATTAATTTTGTTAATGAAAACTTTATCGTCAGTTTATATCTATACAACACAACTTTCGTTTTATTTCCTTTTAAAGAAATATTGAATTATATATAACAACTTGCAGTTGCATTATTCTTTCAAATATACTTAATTTATTAGCCCAAGTTTATTTGAAAAATCAATGTACGTATTTCGAGTACCTAAAGCTCGAAAGAAATGTCTGTATTGTACGTTGGGCGCCATTTTTCGTCACAGGATATATATTGCATGTGCCCTTAATATCATAAAATTACCCATATTTTTGAATAACTTTACCTATATGTAGTTATCTTCCCTATGTTGGATGCCAATATTGTATTTTACGTAATGTTGTACTTTTCTTTTGTTGGGCGCCACTTATGTAGAATTAGGCTTTTGGAGAAATAACAAATTGTGTATGTTCTCATTTTTGTGAAAACTTAATCTAGAATTTTGGAAAATTTAATATTACGTTAATGATTTGTTCATTATTAGGAACTTTGCCTCGCGTTGGGCGCCAA
Organism: Eupeodes luniger; assembly: GCA_951509635.1. NCBI lineage: Eukaryota > Metazoa > Arthropoda > Insecta > Diptera > Syrphidae > Eupeodes > Eupeodes luniger. Next base: position 17,628,133 of record OX608075.1, read on the forward strand.
TTCTTAATTTAACAAATTGATGCGATTAAAGTGAACCATATATTTAATATGTCAAGTTAATTTTATAGTAAAGTAGACAAGCTTTCAATTTTGGTAGAATTATCACAGGTGCAGAATAACTTGTTCATTTACGAATTTTTGTAATTTATGGGAATTTTGTTGCTCTCAAACCATTTTTATTTATGTACAGATGTGCAATTGATATTTTCCTATTAAACGAAAAGAACAGTGAGCATTAAGTTTGAAAATCTGGACCTATTTTTTTAAATTAATCAAAACACCATTAATTTCTCCACGTTGGGCGCCATTTTATTTTTGCCTATTATTAAATCAATTCAAATATCTGCTTGCTGCTAGTATTTTATTCTGCCACCAAAATGTTTGCATAATTGGAAACTTTATAATTCTTATTATATGCCCATGAGGTCGCATCCGGCTAAAGATTTTATGTTAAAAAGTGGAATAAAGTTCTTCTTGAAATATAACATAATCGGATAGATCATGTTTTTTTGCGTACATATCTTCTAAAGATTATATTTTCCATCAGAAATCTCTAGTTTCTAGAAATAAATCTGACGTTGGGCGCCACTTAATCTAAAAATATTATTTTAATTTTAACTAAATTTCATAATTTATTTGAATTACTATTGAATTCACTGAAAAATAGATATTCGCCTCAGGTATTACACTCCTACTCACTTTGCTAGCATTTAAAATTGTATTATTAACGATTTAAATTATTGCAATAAATCAGCAATGTTTTGCTAACTTTCATAACTTGCCCAATATCCATCCTAAGTTAATCATATAATTAATGAATTTCTTTTTTTATAGTTATGTTTTCCTAATCAAGTATAATTTATCAATTTATCAAAAGACATAATCAACACAAAAGAAATACCAAACAGTTATCTTGTTTAATTTTTAATACATCATCATCTATTAATTTATCTTTGCTATATTATTTATTAAGATAAATATCTGCAAAAAAAAAATGCTGATCAGACAAATTTAATTCAAATACCATTTTACTTTATTGAAAAAAAAAATCGAACACAAAATTAAGAAAAATACAAATCGAAAAAAGATAGAAATCAAGCTCCTGTATAGAATATTGTAGATAAAAAGAACAACAAAGATAAATCAAACCAAAGCCCAACAACAACAATACAATAAAATACACCTGCTCAGGTACCTACATATGTATCTAATATCGAGAAATACTCTTTACCTATTGAAATTTTTGACAGTTGTTAGGTAGAAATAAGAAACAGCAAATAAAAATTTCGTCTTTTTTTGACTTAGGTATAGAAATACAAAAATATAAAGAAACCTTCAGAAATGAAGAAGAAGAAGAAAGGAAATCTGCAAGAGAGGCGTTTTTCTAAATGTCATCCTACGGGATAATAAATATCTTAAGCACCTTTTTTCATCTAGAAGAAGAAGAAGAAACTAAAGAGAAGTCGAAGAAAAAGATTTACCTTGAATTTTTGTCTGTAAATTTTTCAATTATAAAATTAATTTTTCGAATAATATGGAAAAAGAATTATTATTGATATCTGCGATCCCTTTGAAGTTTGTTTTTTTTATTCAACTGTTTGTAATTCCAATTCAATAATACTTCGATACATCGAATCTTATCATAATATAAACAAAGACTTGTGTTGTCTCTTGTCTGTAAAAATGTAAAGCTTAGGGGGTTTGTGGTTATACTTACGTAGTTAGTGCCTTTGATAGATTAAAAAAGAAAAGAAAAAAAGCTATAATCAGTCTGAACTGCATTTTATTGTCTCTTTGACAATATTTACCAATAAAAACTAAGAGTTCAACTGTCAGTCGCACGAACTTGCCTTTATAAATTTAAGATAATACATCGTCAATTTTATCAAACTGAGCTTATTCATTTTAATGTCCAAAAGGTGTTATTAATTGTATCAGAAATAAATTCCTTTTTCTTAATCTAGTTTTGTTAATTTAAAAAAAATATAAATAAACCAATTTAAGAGAAAACTATTTGTTAATTGAAGCTTTCCCCGGCGTTGGGCGCCAATTCTTAATTTAAAAACTTATTGCTGTGATTTAAACAAACCATATCTGGAATTTGTCAAGTTAATTCTAGGTTGAAGTAGATAAGGTCCTAAATTTGGTAGAATTATTACAGAAACTTTTTGTCTATGAGTATATGTCACATTTTATGGCATTTCTTTTGCTTTCAAACACATTTATTCTATACATAAGTGTGAAGTTGGTATTCTCCCATTAAAAGAAAAATAGTGAACATAAAGTTTAAAAATCTTGATCGAAATTAATTCTCTTATCTTATAAAACTGGCCCAAAATACCATTCATTTCTTTTCATTGGGCGCCATTTTTTTTTTTTTTTTTTTTATAATAAACCGACTCAGTTTTCTAGAAATGTATCTAACCTGGGCACCACTGACTTTATTTCATTTAATAGTTGACAATTTATAATCTTTAATGCTTCAAAGAGTGTTTCTTAATGCATCAATTGGCAACGCTGTAGTAATGTCTACCTTCCTTATGAAAGCACCAAAAAGTTAGGTCAAAACGTACTCGGACTAGACAAACCACTTTTTCTTACAAAACCACAAACTGCCCTTAAGGGTATCTACTTACTTCTTTATATCGTAAGTAAAAAATATTTATAAATAGAAATAAAAAAAAAAAAAAACAAAGTGTGTTTATAAATTTCCTATAAATTGACTTCAATTGACGATGACGACGACGCACGTCTACGTGCGTCTTTAGTGTTGTTGTCGTCATCATCATATCGTCGTACATGTTCAACAAGTAGAATTCTTTATTAAACTACATTGTAGTGGATTTAATTTTGTTGTTTTTGTACCTTTTTCAAATACAAGGGGTTGAGTTGTCTTTTTTATTAGCCCAGTTGTTTAATGTTGTTCGATATGAAAATAAGAAGAAAAGGAAAAAAAAAAATAAGAACACACTTTTTTTAACGTTAAAGTTTCACCTCTATAACTGGCTTTTTTTGTATAACTTTTACTTCTTCGAAACGGTTTTATTATGAACTCTCCTATCACCTCCTGAAATATATTTTCTTTAAAACATAGGCAAGAAAAAAGAAAAACCTGACTTAGACGGAAGAAAATAAAAACAAAAACGACAACTTACATGTTTAAGAAAGGCTTTGGTCGTATTTTAAAAGACAGAGTATTATTAAAGTACCCTTAGGGGATCTTTTCTTAGACACACTTTTCAATTCTTTTAACAACGCATATGCAAGTCTATAATGCAAGCAAACATAATTTTCCATCAGGAAATTTATAATTTAAAACAAAAAGTCTAAATCACGTTTTGAAAGTTTATAATTCAAGAGAGTGAATCTTGACTTGACTTAACGTTCAAATAGTAATTCATAATTTTTTGAAATTTCGAAATGGTAATAGAGAGAGGTTTTAATTACTACCTATTGCTTGTACAATCAGAAATTAATACACATCTACTTTCATTTAATATTAGATCGAAACATGCAACTATACTGATTGTAGGGAGGATAAAATGGAAAGACATAAATCTATTTGAACCTATAATTTTCAGGTAGAAAGAAATGTCTCAATATTGTAACAGTGCAGCGAAAAAGTCAGGCACCACCTCTGGGAGTCATAACATTAGGCAATAAGTTGTAAATTAAGAATTTGAAGGTTAAAGACTGATTACAGAAATTTCTACTTCAATTAACATATTAAACCCTATGTGGAAACTTCAGGGGAATTTCTATTTCTTCGGAATAATTAATTATCTATCTTGTTTCTTCTTGAAGTTCATCTTCAGTCCTTCTGCCAAGTGCAGGGAGTCATTCCTTAGCCGTACTTCACGAATGTAGAATACCTTCCCAAACTGTACAATATTCAAAATTTTAAAACCAATAGACCTTTTAAATGCTCTTTTCCTTTATTAATGTTCACACTGTGCGAAAGACAGAGTGAGATAAAACATTCGCAGAGTACGGCTAAAGAACGAATCTCTGTACTGTTGAAAGTTCAATTAGAACAGTTGACTCAAATGGTCCTCTTTTATATGTCAGGATCTCAAACCATTAACATCCACGTCACACTAAAAAAAACTGGTCCTTAACAAAATATATTTTAAAAAATGCACTAATGTCCAAACTCATTATTTTCAAAGCACGAAATCAAGTTCTCATAACAATTAGGCCTAAATATAGGCATATTTTTTGCCTCGTTCTCTCTCTCTCTTCTGTCCATCAATTTTTATTCATAACTTAACAAAAGGTGGCATTTAACACTTGGATCCTTTCATCGTTAAACTAAACATAAAAAAAAATTCTTAAGAATATTGATGATGTGCTCGTTATATTTCTACTTATTTTTTGTTTGTTGTTTTTATTCTCAAGCTGTTCCAAATAAAAGCGACCGTTCTCAAAATAAACCTAAAAAACAGAAGAAACAAAAAAATCATATATGCATTTATTTTTTTGCATTGCAAATGAAAAGAAATGCATTGCATTATTTTGTTTTTTCCATTTTTCGTTGTTGTGGGGTGTAAATCTGAACAAAAGATGCATTCATCTTCAACTCAACTAAACAAAACAATTCTTTAAAAGGAAATCCTTCGCACTTTCATTTTAAATTTCAAAAACAAAAACAAAAATAAGAATAAATTCAAAGAACTTTGTTCAAAATAATCCTAAAGGAACCAATATCTACCCCGAATGAAGAACAAAAATCCATCAGGAACAACAATATTATGTTGCAGCTGCAAATGATGAAAATGTAAATGTGTGTATCTGTGTGTATAGTCTTGACCTCAAGAGTCTTTTTAAAAAGAAGAAAAATCGTTTTTATTTTCTTTTTCTGAAATTTACAAAATAAAAGATGATCAAAACAAAAACTCGAATAAATGAAGGAAAAAAAGATAAATGGTTGCGCGGACGACGAAGACAACAAAACAAGAACGAGGAACGAAAAACGAAAAACGATGGCAGTAGCAACGAGGACGACTGTCCTAAGACTTTTTTTTTTCTTTTTTTGTTATTATTTCACACACGAAACCACAATTTATTTTGTATTCTTTCTCTCCCTTTGCCTCCTTTCGATCATCAGGAGTCTCTTTAATATCTTTTTTTTTATTCTTTTGGATGAAAGATGCACGAATCTGGAAGATAAATTTGGTTTTCTTTTTCTTATTTCTTTTTCTTGTCGTCCATCGTCGCGTTATCTTTAATCGCGATGAGGTGCCACATGGCGGTTCACCGTCACCGATTATGTTTTTTTTTTTGTTTTGAATCCATTTTTTTGTTCTATTGAGAAACTTGCTCCAAAAAAGGGCAGATATTGGTTTTATGTGAGAAAAATATGATTCTAGGTTAATTTAGGTCCAAGAGTTTGCAAAACCTCTTAAGCCATACAAAAAATGTATGAATGGCCATTCCATATAAGAACAACATTCTAACACTTCCACTACGACTTCTTTGGCCGAAATAGAGTCAGAGCGTGAATCTGAAATATTTATTATAGATCTTTTATCTATCATGAGAAAGATTCATTTGCTTCCTTATTTTACAGAAAAAGATAAAGATTACAAAACTTAAAAAAAATATCAACTCAACGAACAGTAAATTTAGGTTCAGGTCATTTTAATGTAAGAAATTCATTCAATCAACGAATTGTTGTTGATTTAATGAAGAGTTTCATTAACTTAAGGAAATATATTAACTGACTCAAACAATAAATAAAAAATCTTCAAGCTATTTTGTTGAAGTAAGTCCATTAACTCAACAAATTTGTTGGTTAATATGATTTTTAATAAAATAAATTCATTAAATAAATGAATGATCGTTGACTCAATGAATATTTTCATTGACTTAAACAAATAAGAAAATTTCAAGAAATTTTAAGTTATGTGTTTCTATGTGATTCTATAAAACGATTTTGATTTTGTTTAAAGATAGTTCAGTGAAATGAATTTATAAACACAGTTGTTGGCTTAAGAAATCAATGCGTGAAGTAAATGAAAAGACCTTAGGTCACGAAATTTCAATGAAAAAATCTTTTGATGACTTCAATCACTCAAAAACTAAAACTCTTAAATAAACAATCGTAACTAACTCCAACAAAAAATTAGAAATCTTCAAGCTATTTTGTTAAAGTAAGTTTATTAACCCAACAGATTTGTTGGTTTAAATTATTTTCATAAAATAAATTCATTAAATAAATGAACAATCGTTGGCTCAATGAATATTTTCATTGGCTCAAACAAAAATGAAAATTTCAAACAAATTTAAGTTAAGTGTTTAATTCTTTAAAACGATTTTGTTTTTGTTTAAAGATAGTTCAATTAAATTAATTTATAAACGCAGTTGTTGGCTTAAGAAATAAATTCGTGAAGTGAATGAAAAGACCTTAGGTCACGAAATTTCAATGACAAACAGCTACAATTACTCGAGAACTAAGACTCTTAAAAACAAATTAAACCGTTATTATTGAGGATTTTTTTCAGTTAAGAAACTTAGGGTTTTTATTACTTTACAATTTGAAACCCTTAAAGGGTCTCATATAATTCTCAAAGGCAACTTTATGCGACCGATTAGGTAGTCAGCTTTACAACTTTGTAGTGATATCTTCGATGGGTTTTCCCTGATAAATTGCATGTAGAAAGTAGGTATAAGTGAACTTCCATATAGTTATAAGGTCTTAAGGTCTTTAAAATTGCACAAACACCCGCTGTGTGTTGAAAGCTACAATATATGTATACTGAAGTGAAGTGAAGTAGGTCTCACAGCTTTCGTCAATAATTCATTCTCGAGATTAAATCTAAATCACTTCTTGTATATTTTTTAAAATGATTTTTCTTTATAAGATTGAGGTTATGGTTTTCTTCTTCCTCTGCATAAAACATTACAAACAATCCACACCACCGATGCAGTGCGAAGAATAACAATTTTGTCATTTTGTCGTTCGGTGGTTCGTTTGTTCAATCAATCGCGATTCAATCAGAAGTATACAAAAATGTATACCATCATGTTGCACATTTTAACGGCCGCGCCGGCCGTCTTCTCGTCGTCGTCGTCGACGTCGTCGAAAACAAAACCCACATCCGCATAATCGCAATTCTTAAAATGTATCTTTTCCTTATGAATCTTACTGTTTTGTCTCAGCATAATATCTTTGAAATGTTGTGCAGAGGGCCAGAGCAGCCATGAATTGAAGACAAAATAAAAGAAGAACTTTTATCAAAATTCATAATCTCAATGAAAAGAAATCACAAACAAGATACAGAAAAGTTGCTATATGGTGGGGGAGTTAAAAGGGAAAAGGGAAGAAGATGGAAGCAGAAAATAAGGAGCATGTATATAAGGACAACACAACTTCCATCCAAACAAACTGGAATTTTTATATTTATTTCAGTATTTTTCTCTCGTTTCATATTATAAATTATTCCATGCACAATTCCTAAAAGGAAGCAATAAAAATGTATATAAGTACTACAAGATATAGAAGAACAAAACAAAAAGATCCATAGATACTTTTGTAGAGATAAAATCCAAAAAACTCAACTCAACTAAACTTAACTAAACTAACCCAACTATCACATCGCATAGCATCGAATTGAAATCGTGTTTCGGTTTTAGTCGTTTAAGTTTCAAATTCCGAAGTTAGTTCTTGAGGAGAAAATTATTTCAAAGGACATTAGTTGAAATTGTTTTTCTGTTTTGGTTTTTCTCTCTCTTCATACACACGGATTTAAGAACTGAATTGAAAAACCATTTTTATACAATCTACACCTACACAATGTAAACTAAGAAAACGCAATCCCATTAGATTCAGATAGATAGATAGATAGATAGATAGATTTGTATCTATCTATGTACATATCTTTGAATCCCTTTTTTGGGTAAAGTCAATAATCCTCATGTATTATTCCAGAGAGTGCATTCCTCAAAGAAAAAGGAACCTTATATAGAGGGATTAGTGGGGTATAGTAGTTGAATACTCGTAGAATTCAAAACAATGAAACATTTGTTTGCAATCGATATTTTTCTTTTTATCTTTATATCTAGGGGTTTCGGTTTTCAGTTATTCTATACGATCCATCAGATACAATTTTTTTTTTCAACGATTTTTCTTGCTTCGTTTCATTTCATTTAAGATTGAAAAATTTGTTTGTAATAAATGATGGATTGATAGATATTTTCTTCAACTTGCCCCGTTTATATAGACAAGAGCAATGATGATGATGATGGGATAGATTGATGTGTTGGTAAAAAGATATTTTAATTTTTTTAATCTTTTTTTTTTGTTGTTGTTGTTGTTTTAAGCGGATATATCGACCTACCTATAAGAAAAAAAGATTTATTGATGGTATTTTGCGTTGTCTTAAAAGATTTTAATTTGCGCTGTTAAATTATTTTTATTTTGTTTTAAAGAAATTTAATTTATGCCAAGGAAAAAAATAATTTTGTTTTTTAGCAACCTTTTCTTAATGTATGTCGACGATCAGACAGCAGCGTCAAGAACATGAGAAGAAAGTGCTGAAAGAATTTTGTTGACGTTCGCCAAAAATTACGTGTTCGTTGATGGATTTCTTATTTTTAACTTTTGATTTTATTTTGTAGGTTAAATAGGTTATTAAATTTATAGAAATTAAATCAGAATGTTTTGGAAAATGTCTACAAAAAAATAAAAATGATTTGGAACTGTTCCTGAGTTTTTTTCCAAACCGTACTTAACCAAATATGAAAAATACATTCCATATTAAAGTAGTCATAAATCGCCAAACTTAAAATTAGTTTTTAAGTTTTATTAATTACACTATTTAAAGGATCTTTCTTTAAAATTCTTCTTATTTTTTTTTTTTTTTTTTTAAGTCAATTAGAAACAAAAATCTCAATCTCATTAAAATATCTTCTTTTTTTCAATTCAATTGTTTAATTTTTTTTTTGAAATCCTTTCATTTTCTATGATTTTTATTTCTCATTTCTTCAATTTCATCAAATTGTTCCAACATTTTTAAATTTTTCCAACATTTTTAAAAAATTTCCAACATTTTTAAAAATTTTCCACCATTTTTAAAAATTTTCCAACATTTTTAAAAATTTTCCAACATTTTTAAAAATTTTCCAACATTTTTAAAAATCTTCCAACATTTTTAAGAATTTTCCAACATTTTTAAGAATTTTCCAACATTTTTAAAAATTTTCCAACATTTTTCAAATTTTTCCAAGATTTTTAAAATTTTTCCAACATTTTTCAAATTTTTCCAACATTTTTCAAATTTTTCCAACATTTTTAAAAAATTTCCAACATTTTTAAAAATTTTCCAAAATTTTTTTCAAATTTTTCCAACATTTTTCAAATTTCTTCAATTGATCTGGATTCTTCAGTTTTTGCACAATTCTTCAATTGTTCGGAATTCTTTAATTTTTACAATTTTTTTTTTAGTTTTTTCATATTTCAAAATGTCAGTTTTGAATTGTTTCGACATTTTACTACCTTACCGACAATGACACTCATTTTTCGACAGTTTTTGCGATACTCTTAATCATTTATTTTTATTTATACTTTTTTGTGTTTCAGACATTTTGTGTCGCATTTCACACATGTAGAACCGTTTGGTTAAAAGTCTACAATTTTCTGCGTCGTTTTTGTCCTCGTCTTCATTTTCGTCGACGATTTTTAGCCAAAAATAAATTTTCTGAAAATGTCAATGTACTTTTGAGGCTTGCGACATGAAAAGACAGAAACAGAAACCTTACACACATTTCCTCTTTATATATATTTTTATTTATCTGCCACAACCAAACGACCGACCGAAGGAATGAATTCAACAAGCCAGACAGTTTGACTTTTAAGATCGTTTTTCAAGACACATTTTTCTTCAGCTTCTTCCTTCATCAACGGCGGCGTTTCTCTATTTTTATACAATTAATTGAATGCGTCTTCCTTAGAAAATTGTGTGAGTGTGCTCTGCGAAATTCTAGAATAGAATCTGCCAAATGCAATTAAGTACCATTGTGCATCTGATGCACACATCAGACAGCTTCGCATCGCATCGTTCGAAAACAGGTACAATACTTATCACATCTAACTTAAAGTGACATGAATCTTGACAAAATGAAAACAAAAACAACAATTTTGATACGTTTTCGAAAATGTTTTAAAAGACTCGAAAATCGTTTTCGAAGTAAGAAAGTAATTTTTGTATCGTCTTGTGTCAGTTTGGTTGGTATGGGGTATGGTAAGAACGAAGGAAGGATGGTTAGATAATTTTAAATTAATTGAACTCGATGTCTACGTTATATATACACCTCATCCGCCACCACCTCCCACCCTCCCCACAAGTCTAAGAATTTTTTGATGTGAGCACATTTGGGCTATTTTTGGATACAACCCATAAATAACACGCGACGTGATGCGGCATTTGGAAGAAAGAAGGAGTGAGTGCCTCACAGAAAAGTCATCTCATTTCATTTCATCTCCGTTACTGCTGCGTCTCGTCTGTTTATTTGCTCTGTCCGTAGCTGTGCCCAAATGAAGGCACAACCATCAAGAAGACTGCGTTCCTATTGAGAATAAGATATTTTTTATTTTTTATATTTTGATTTTTCTGTATAAATGAGTTTTCCTGCCAAACGTTTTGAATCTGAAAATAAATCAGTAGTCAATAAATGGTCAGAAATAGAGACGTGGAAGTGAAAAAAAAGTTCAAAATCATGCCGTTGACTGTGCTCTGCGTGTCAGTATTTTCAGATTCAAAGATAGGTATATAGTTTATAGAAGCTAGCCAAGCTGTCTGTCGTATACACGACGACGACGACCATGTTGGTTGCAATAGACCATAATAAAAATAAAAATAGTAGAATATGCAAAATAAATAAAATATGTATAGAAAAAAAAAATTACAGAACAACAAAAAGAACCATTCGAAGTCGTCAACGACTGGTTCTGGTCTTGTTGTCTATTTTGCAGCTGAATAGGTTTTAGCAGACCTTTTGCGGCCAAGTTTGGTATTAGACATAATATAGCAATAGACGGAAGAGAAGGCGGCTTCGGTTTCGTTTTGGACTTCGACTTTATATTTGCATTTATTACACTCTGTTTCTTTAGATTTTGTTTTAATTTTATTTTTGCATTTGATGCGACTCCTACACAATTTATGCCGTTTAAACCGCCCACTCATGTTTATGACAGGCAACTCTTGCATGATAGATGGATGAATATTTGTATGAACACACAACACTCTTCACAAGTTGGGTGAACAGAATAAAATGTCAAAATGCGGACTAGAGCTGCAAAATGACTGCAAATCATAGATGCATAGATGGTATTCGAGAAGGAATGGAGAAAAAGGAAGTTAAGGATGCATTCTTGAGTTTATAAATAATTGTCAAGGTCAAAAGGTCATTCGCATTTCAAATTGACGACATTTATAAGCAGTTTCAATTTAACAGAAAATGAAAAATTCACCCTTAGTGAAATATTTTGAATTTACATTCCAAAACTTTGCAATATTATCCACATAGTTTTTCTCTTGTAATTCCTATATACACTCCTTTTATCACTTTACGATAAATGTCCAAATGTCACTTCACGATAAATAAGAAATAAAATATATTAAAAAAAATTAGGTTAATTTATTTCACGTGAAAATATGTGAAATTTCATGAAGAAATATCAGAGTGAAATGTTTAAATTAACATTCACGATAAATGTCCATATGAGAAATAAAATATATTTAAAAAAGTAGGTTAATTTATTTCACGTGAAAATATGTGAAATTTCATAAAGAAATATCAGAGTGAAATGTTTAAATTTACATTCTTAAGATTCTAACTTATTCCGGGCAAGATATATGTACTGACAATTTCAAAATTTACCCACAAAACAAATTATTTCAACTTAAATGTTTTCAGGTGTGAAATTAATTCATTAAGTATTTCTATTTCACGAGGGAAAATTTTAAACGCGTGAATTTCATTTTCAAGTGGAAGTGGAAGTTTAAAACTTAAATTAGGTAATTATATAATTCAATTTAAAAAAATTCTTTTATTTTCCTAACTATTGATTTCCGTGTGAAAAACTTGTTCACAGTTTTTAAATTTTTTAACATAGTTAACATATTCAATAAAATTCAGTACATTTCGTTTTTTTAAAATGGGAGGAAGAGAGGGAAGAAGAGAGAAATATGAAGTGAGATGTCAAATTTTGTATTTATATTTGCGAAGAGTTGACAAATCCCCCAAGAGTAATTCTTGTCATAAAAAGTGCTCTCTCTAAATTAACCTTTCTGATTCGACTTAAAACTGTAGGCCCCCACCATCCCTGGCAACATTACTCCCACACAGGGATGGTTGAGAGTTGTAAGTCCTGGACTTTTGCGTTACCTAATTAATTTATTTGTATGTTTCGAAACATTTAACAAAGCTCGTAGTCGATGATTAAAGTTAAATTATTCCTGGTGTACCTCAGGGCTTCATCGTGGCTCCTACTCTTTTTTTTATGGATTTATTAGTTGTTTTAAAGGCAATATTTTAGCTTATTTGTTTCTAGATTCACAATTTTGTCGTTTGAATATGGAATTGCGCTAAATCTTGACAACATTGTTTCGAAAACTTCCTGTTGCGGGTTTGCAAGAAAATTAAAATCAAACAAAAAGGAAACTAAGTGCGATTCAAGCTTATGATTTAGAAGATTGCTGAAACATATTTATGTATGTTTATAAATTAAATTAAATATTTGTTTAACTCGAATTAACTCATTCCATTAAAACTAGATGCATATAATGATTTATCCTCTGAAATTGTTAGGAGGGCCTATCACAAACATTCACCAATGAAAAATGTCTTGAGATAAGTTAAGAATGATTTATTTCTAGAGTCAGCTAATTTTGGTTAAATTTTCCCACTCTAAAAACTGATACTTAAAAATAATAATTTTCGATTTTGTTTTTGATAAATTAAAAATATTTATATCTCTTACATTTCCATAATCTTCTTTTTAATATTTATGTCCTTTCCCAGAACCATCTGCTTTACAAACAAGTGACTTCCACTTGAATCCAATAATTTCCTTTAACATAAATTTTCACTTAAAATTCCTTAAAACAAAAAATTAAAAGTGAAAAGAAAAAAAAAAACTTCAACAGATCATATAACATAATAATCTCAAGTGGAAACAAAACGACATCAACGACTTTACTTGATCTTGTAAAAAATATTACAAAAACAAAAAAATATAAACATAAAGAATATGATATGCGACACCAAGACGGGCGACGACGACGGCGACGCGGCTTCAAGTCATAACAATTAGGTACAGATTTCTCAAGACTGCTGAAATATACATAATATAAACTAAAATTTAAATTTGTTTTTTGTTTTTGTAAACAACAAAATATGAAAACAAGGAAAAACAAGTAATAAAATTTCCAAAAAAATTATACCTACCTCAGTACAAAAACATCAAAACTACTACAATATAAAATACCAAACTTAATGTGGTCTGTGCTAAAACCTAGTCTAGCCTTTTTTTCTAATGCCCCTTTTTTGATGCGAGTACTTTTATGTACTTAGGTACTTATGTGAGGAAAACGAAGGAAAAAATCCAATAAACCTTTGAATTTATCTGATTCTAATGGTTCTTGATGTAAACACTTTACTAAATGAAAAAAACTACGAAATGTTGAAAATACTGAAACTCAACACTTTCGAAAAATTAAAACGAAAACCTTACCCTAATGGAAAAAGGAGAAAAATCTTTGTCAACACATTCTTTTAAATTTTAAGTAATTTGAGTGCTTCGTTTTTTTTTTTTAGGTGGGAAGAGGTGTTCTATTTAGCTTGGTCTTTATTTAAATCTTGTTTTTTTTTTTTTTTTAAATGTCAAACTTATTAAGAAACTAAAAGCTTCTAATCTCTGTGGTTGATAGAGTTGGCTACTGCGATATAAAATCTTGAACAATACAAAATTAAAACTTCAAAAGGTTCTTAATTTGTCTCTAATTTGTTAATTGTTGATTTTGGTTTTATTTAATTTAATTTTATTATCGTGGTGACATTTTAAACCTAATTAAGGGGGTATCACCATTTTAACAACAATATATAAATTAGGTAATTATATAATTTGCTATGTATTATTAAAAAAAGGTTAATTAAGTAAAAGACCATATTTTCAAAATATCGCACCGTCTATAATCTTGTTTATTTTTTTCTTCTTCTTCTATTGCTGATTAAAGATTTAAATTTTATATTTGTTTTCTTTGAATTTATATCAAACTGATTGTTTATCCTAAAAGGCGTTAGATATTATTAGGTTGTGGACATAAAGAGGAAGAAAACAAAAATATAAAAAAAAATAAGTTATAAAGATGAATCTGATAATAGAATATAATGACATGATTATTATGATTATAAACAACATAATTTACTACTATAAAATAGATTAAATGATAATAAAAAATAAAAACTATATGGATTTTGAACAGACAGGAATTTTTATATTTTCTTATAAATATTTATGAATTTGTATATTTTTTTTTTTAAAGAAAGTGTATATATGAAATGTGAGAAGTTTTGGAATGTGGAGGAGTTTGATATTTTTGTTTTGGTCTATGATTTTGTTCCGCATTAAAAGTTAAAAATAAGTTGATAAAAGCTGATTGGAGATAAAACAGGGCTTAAATGGTTTTGTCCTACAAATATTTATACAATTATTTGAGATCTTTGCCGCCATAAAAATATTTTAACTTTTTTTCTTATTCTTTTTAAAATCTTAATGTTTTTATTAGCATTTAGATAATTTTGACAACATATTCAACATAAGCCCATAAACCTACCTTTTTTTTTTAAGCTTTAATGTGCATGTTTTTCCAATTAAATTTTAAGAACCTTAGTATTAAGTTTCAATATGTTAAAAATGACCTCAAAAACATTTGAACATAATTTTGAGTGAATTGTGAAGACATTGAATATTTGCTGAAGGTTTGTTGTAGGTTGTTTTTCTGAAAAATTAAGTACATTATTTATTTTTTCAAATATTTTGGGTAGAATTTTATCGGTCATTGATATTTTGAGATAAAATTCAATTGAAACATCGAATTATTTGATAATTATCTTAAGAAATACAATAACACTTCAATTAAATTGTATAACAATTATTTTTTCTTTTTCTTTCAGGTAAGTTAACCGAACATCGACAATTTAAATTGGTTTTGAGTCTACACAATAATTTGATCTATTGTAAGTAATTTAGTACAAACAAAAATTGAAAAAAAAGTCACACTACACTTCTGAAGGAGAACCAAGGTTATAGGTGATCTAAATTTTGACGGAATTTGGAAGTTCCTACTCTCAATTTTGTATGAGCTATTTGACATGTAATGTCATGTGAACAGATTTTCTGGGTTCACGATTCGTTAGTGTCAGATGCGTCACAAAATATTTATGTTATATTACCTTAAAAATATTATCTGTGTATTTTTAAAGGCAGTGTTTGAAAATCTAATTGTTAATTCTGAATTGATTTGAAGAATGTGTCATAAACGTCACAGGTTACCGTTACAAAAATAGATTATTTTTCTATTTTTAATCCTTTAGATTTATAATAACATTGATGACCTTAAATGTCATACGCGGCACAAGTTGCAATTTAAACATTTCTTTCTTACTTCTTTCAATTTACAATTTCAAAGATAAACCCTCCCAGTTATATCTTTTGCATATGTCACTATTCATGTTTCTATCCCAGTCAAAAGTTATTCATTTTAAATCTTAATTAACAAACATTTTCACTTGCTAACAAAAATATTGATGTAGTACCCGTAGCGTGATGGTTAGTGCGTTGGACTGTCATGCAAGGGGTCTTGGGTTCAATCCCTGCCTGTGCCACCTAACTTTTTTCACGGGTACTGCCTCTTGCGAGGAATTGACAAATCCTCCAAGAGTAATTCTTGTCATGAAAAGTGCTTTCTCAAATTAGCCGTTCGGATTCGGCATATAAACTGTAGGTCCCTTCCATCTCTGACAACATTACTCGCACACAGGGATGGTTGAGAGTTGTAAGTCACTAGGCCCTGGTTCTTCATGAACTGTTGCGCCACCTAATTTATTTTTTTTAACAAAAATATTGATATGTGTTGTTTCTTTGTCACTCCGGTAACATAAAACTGCAAGTACAAAAATGTCTTTTTTATTCTATAATTCGTAAAAATAAACATAATACAAAATTGTTGAGTGTTGCTTCCTGTTTAAAAATCATAATTTTTCACTCTTCTAAAGTAACACCATGACAGTCACAACTTCAAACCGAAATTTAGCAGTTTTTTGATAATTTTAAAAAATTTGTTTAATTGGTGGTTTTTAAAATTATAACTATTCAAATATACATAATACAAGAGGTTCCAATATTCGTCATTGAATTTTAATAAATACCTACATAAATAAATGTTAACGTCACCAATTTTCTTATAGTACAGAAGTAACATTTTTTTCACGTTTTAAACAAATTTAAAATACTTGTTCATAGTACTAAAAATCAAGAAATACTTATTATTTTGAGTATTCATCAAATTTTGTTTCAATTTGTATTTTGTAAAAAATCATGTGTGTCAAACATGTCACTCACGTAACAAGGGAAATAGCAGATACGAAATAAATAAAAATTCCATTACCTCTTTAAATATGTTCCAATATGAAAATCCCCAATGTTATATCTCAGAAACGTTGATTCCCTCATATTGCGTTAAACTTTATAATCAGATAAGTGCATTTGATCATGCATTTCGTTTCAAAACAAAAATTTAAATCCATTAAATTTAAAATGAATTGTATCCTTTTAAACTTTTTTTTGTTGCTTTATTTATTTCTATTTCATAATCTTATGAAATTTCGTGTTTCATAATATTTATATTTGTTTTAAAGGTTACTTCAAAAATTAAAACAAATGAGTTTAGCTCACGTGCTCATATTAAATTTAAGAAGAAAACAACAAATTTAAAGCAATCATTAAGCTATACAAGATATATTATTATTTTGTATTTCTTTTATTGATTCTATAAATAAATTACACAATCAAATCAAAAAGACCACTTGAAACAAAAAACAATTTAAAATTAGTCGATTGCCAGCAGCTGGCAACAAGATATATGTACATATTAGAAAAAAAAAATCAAATAAAATAGCAATAATTTATTTTAAATTTTCAATTAAAAAATACACACCACCACCATAAATCGAGACATATACATTTTGCAAACAAAAAAGAGGACATTTCTTACTTAAAACATACAAATTAAAAAAAAAATATATACCAAAAAAACAAGTAAACTGACCAAACAACAATATTTAGAGATACATGTGTTGTGTATATTAAAAACCCATCAATATGTCCAAATTAAATCGCCCCCAATCGATAAAAACAAAAAATTAATTTATTTTCATTAAACAAAAATAAAAATAAAAACAAATGTATAGGTATTCAACTTCGTATTACTTACTCTTGCTGAATTTAGCACATTGGGTGGTCTCTCCATCAATCGATTGATTTTTGCATATTTTTATACTCAATTGATCAATATCATCATCATCATCATCATTATAATCATTCAATATGCAATTAAAAAAAGAAAAAAAACTATCTAACACACTAGATAGATACTATATAGAACCTACCTATCTTAATCCGACTTTAATTGATCAAAATTGAATTTCAAACGATCAAATAAGATAATAAAACTATCTATCCATCTATACGAGAATGTATTTTCATATAAAGTACTCATACTTTATAATGTACATAAATGCATCTATTCCCATTGAACATGTAAAAATTGCAAATAAAAATTTGTAAAATATCTCTCTCCCAATGGAAATCGTTTAGCATTAGTATCTATGAGTATTTTACAATGTATCTCATCATCATTAAAAAAAAAAAAAAAAACGTAGATACCTACTCGTATGTAGATACCTATTTTGTTTGTGTAGTTGCTCATCAATACAAACAAATACAGAAACATAGTTGATTCTCGTCGATTTCATTCATTAAGAAAAGTTCAGTTTGATTTGAATTTTTAATTGACTTAATGGACGAATGCACAGAACCAACCCATTCAACAGCTTCCACAGCTGCCTTTGGCTGAGCTACTTGGGCTGCATTCATACGAGTTGCACACTAAAAATCCATACCCATACCATATGTATCTTTAGAGTATGTTCATTGTAAAAATTGTTAAATTTACCATATAAGTATCAAAACTTCAAACATTGTCAACATTTTCATACACTAAAAGTGCTTTGAAAAAAAGAACTAAAATAAAATAATTAATTACGGTGGGGGTACCAAAAAAAAAAATATATAAAATCTTGTTCACCTTCTAATGTTGCATGTCTACAACGCTTTAATCTAATACAAATTAGATTTTGTTCTTTCTCAGGTAACCGCATCGACAAATTTGTACCTATAGATAGTTGCGTGGGTTGAACATACTTGCTGGTTACAGATTATGTTACCTTTTAGGCCTGGGGGGTAAAATTTGGAAAATTAGTCAATTTCTTATAAAATTGTTACCAACCTGGAAATACAAATTAAATTTTAATAACAAATTGATTCTTATTATTGCGAATGAATATTAATTTTACCACACAAAAGCGTGTTCTTGTAATTAAGATCAAAAAATCTCAAATTCTAATAAATTCGTTTTCTTAAGAACAAAGTAAAACAGTATTACAATTTTTATGGTGTCATTCCAATATTGCAACACTTATAGCGTAACAAAAAAATCCGTAACAGTGACAAATTTTTCAATGTTTAATTTTACTGACAGTCGTTTTTCTATTTGTTACAACTGTGACACTGACACCAAAAAATTTAAAAACAAGAAGTCTATAGCGAAAAAGTTGAACTAAAAACAGTTGTGACGAACAATTACAATTTTATTATTTCTGTTACCTTAAAAAAATATTGTTCAATTATCAATAGTTCTCCAAACGTTTAAAGTTGTGTCAAGTATTGCATATATTTGTATAGACGATGCGCTGGTTATTCACTTTTAACTGAAGAAGTTGAAAGAGCACAATCAAAAATTGATCAATATTTTAGTTTGAAATTGTGACGAGTGTGACAAGTTCATGTTACGAGTGTTTTAAGTATGAAATAGTTACACATTGTAACAACGAAAAGCAACGCAATTTGTGCAACAAGTTGATGTTACGACTGTGAGTTTTAAGTATGAAAGGGTAATATATATATAAAGAAATGGCAAATGTATCCTAGGATCTCACTAGGATTTGCTAATATTCAGTTCCAGTTAAGGAGTGGACAAAGCTTTAAACTGTTACGAATAAAGTTCATGTTACTAATGTGACTAAGTAGGGGGTTTATAATAGAACACTTTGATATTCAGAAATAAATGTAACGAAAGTAACCGATCGCATTTTCCAACTATTGAAAAGCCTGAAATGGCTAATATAACAATAACACCATCTGTACACATTTAGATTTATAATTGTAACAAATGTCAAAAACTTCTGTTACGTTAGTGACTAAAAAGTATTTCTTATTATGATATGCTAATATTCAGTTCCAGTTAAGGAGTTGGAAAAACTTCAAACTGTTACTAATATTGCTCATGTTACTAATGTTACTAAGTTCAGGGTTTATAATACAAAACTTTGATATTCAGAAATAAAATGTAACGGAAATAACACAGTAGTACAAATTTAGGTTAATAATTGTAACAACTGTCAGAAACTTCTGTTACGTTAGTGACCAAATAGTAGTTCTTACTATGATTTGCCAATATTGAGTTCCAGTTAAGGAGTGGGAAAAACTTTAAATTGTTACGAATAAAGTTACCAATGTGACTAAGTAGAGGGTTTATAATACAAAACTTTGATATTCAGAAATAAATGTAACGGGAGTAACCGAGTGTATGTTCCAAGTATAGAAAACCCTGAAATATAAAACAAGTATAACAATAACACAGCAGTACAATTTTAGGTTTGTAATTGTAAAAACTGTCAGAAACTTCTGTTACGTTAGTGACAAAAAAGTGCTTTGCACTAGGATTTGCTAATATATCCAGTTAAGGAGTGGAAAAAACTTTTAACTGTTACGAATAAAGTTCATGTTACTAATGTGACTAAGTAGAGGGTGTATAATAGAAAACTTTGATATTCAGAAATGAATGTAACGGAAGTAACCGAATGTATGTTCCAAATATAAAAAAAACCCTGATTTAAAGTTGATTTAAAGAAATCCTTAGCTAAAAACAGGAGTTTTGAACTGTGACGCAAATGACAAGCCAGTGTTAGCAGAGTGACCAAGTAAATATTTTTACAATCATAAGTGAGATAATTTTTTAACGAAAAATCCAAAATTTATAAAAGTATACATTTTATCATGAAGATTTTGCCACACAAGCTTTAAACCCAAAATAAATATCAATTCATTTGGATGGCAACAGTTTACCAATTTTTCTAAAACACATTTGATTTTTGAATAACAAAATTATGTTATGTTTTGTACACAAGTTTTAAATATGCACATTCGATGTCGAAATGAACTTCAAATTGAAAATCATTCTTCATTAGGTAAATATAAATAGTTTCCTTTTTTTCTTATTCTTTTTGTAGTACTAAAATGTTACGTTTATAACACAAGCTTCAAAAAAGAAATAACACATTTTGAATCCGAATGAATTATAAATCTAAAATTAATTTTCGTTGCTGAAATCACAAAATTTTACACTTACACTTTCAAAAAATATATTTTTGTTACCTTGGTGTTACCATCACTTTCTACTTTATAAATCAAACAAAGTAAGTTTTTAATAACAAAATTATGTTACGTTTTGTACACAAGTTTTAAATATGCACATTCGATGTCAAAATGAACTTCAAATTGAAAATCATTCTTCATTAGGTACATATAAATAGTTTATCTCTTTTGTTATTCTTTTTGTAGTACTAAAATGTTACGTTTGTAACACAAGCTTTAAAAAAATAACATATTTTGAACCCGAATGAATTATAAATCTAAAAGTATCACAATATTTTACACCTATGCTTTCAAAAAATATATTTTTGTTACCTGGGTGTTACCTTCACTTTCTACTTTATAAATCAAAGAAACTAAGTTTTTAATAACAAAATTATGTTACGTTTTGTACACAAGTTTTAAATATGCACATTTGATGTCGAAATGAACTTCAAATTGAAAATCATTCTTCATTAGGTAAATATAAATAGCTTATCTCTTTTCTAATTCTTTTTGTAGTATTAAAATGTTACGTTTGTAACACAAGCTTTAAAAAAAATAACACGTTTTGAATCCGAATGAATTATAAATTTAAAAGTATTTTTCGTTACTGAAATCACAATATTTTATACCTACACTTTCGAAAAATATATTTTTGTTACCTTGGTAACACTTCCTACATTATAAATCAAACGAAAGTTTTAATAAAACTAAATTGTGACATAAAACCATGTTCACTTCCTTTAAGTTTTTGCTTATTATTTTTAAAAAAAAAGTTTTGAAAAAAAAAAAAACTGGAATATGTGTAGAAAACGACCAATTTGGTTGAATTCAAG
Source organism: Eupeodes luniger (assembly GCA_951509635.1). Lineage (NCBI taxonomy): Eukaryota > Metazoa > Arthropoda > Insecta > Diptera > Syrphidae > Eupeodes > Eupeodes luniger. The sequence goes on from OX608075.1 coordinate 17,649,724, forward strand.
ACTCAATCCATATTTATCTTTCCTCTTTCAAATGAGAAATTCTGCTCTTTAAGGTAAGAGCTCTTTAAATGCTTGATAAAATAAAAAGCAAACACTTTTCCGCTTCATTAAACGCTTAAACTTGTATCTAGCGCAACACATAAAATTAATTAAAAATTAAAGCTCAAACTTTGATTAGATCAAATATAAATATAAAACCTTATTCAGAGCTCAACAACATAAAAATTCGCCTAATATGTCATTTTTAATTAATAATTCAATCTTGATTAGATGAGGATTTTTTTTTTAGAATCGAATAACACACCCTTACCTTAAAGCTACCCACATCATAAACTAATACACCAAAATAAAGATCAAAAATTCCTTCTATAGATGCTGGATTTTAGTACCGAAATGATACACTTAATGCATTTATGCTCTCCATAGATAGAGATACAACTTTTTGTTTTTACTATACAAAACTTAATAAACCAATAATTAATTTAAACACCAAAAGCAAGATGTAAAGTTTTGTAATTGTTGTCGTGTCATGTAAGTCATTTAAAAAAAATTAGAAAAATAAAAATAAAATAACAAGAAACCTCAGTAACGTAAACAAATATACCTACGAATATACCTAATTTGAACAATTTAGTTTTGTGCGCTTTAAGTTTGGTGTCGGTCAGCTGAAAGCGGTGCGTCAGAAGTTGGTTTATATTTCTTCTACATGAATATAGCCACCATTTGTATCTATCATAAGTTACGAGTATCTTGCTCTAGTTCTTAGACTTTTTTTTTTGTAGTTGTTTTCTTTGAGTAGGCGTATTGTGTTTTTGAACATGTGTCTCTTTGATTCTTTGTCAATAAATATAATGTCCGTCGTAGTCGTTCCCATATACGAGTACATACCTATACATTCATCCACATGTATCTATATTAATGCGAGCCGCGTGCGTTCTGAAACCACAAATTGTTTTTTTTTTTGGCATTTGTCCATTTGATTTTTATTTGTGTCTCTAATTCAAAAATAGATACAAATTGTATCTCACAGATATATTGAAAGCTTTCTGTTTCTTTTTTTTTGTTTGTGTGTTGTTTTATTTTGATTTATTCTAATGGATGTGGGTACGATAGGTAGATAGATACATATGTGCACACAGCACACGTCTAAAGTCCATCTAAAAGATACTTTTATGACTAATCTAAACGGATTGGGAAGTGAAATAGTTTTCTCGGATTTTCTGGATGATGCTTAGAGGGTAAAGGAGAAGGAAAATATGAGGATGTTATTTGTTCTTATTCAAATAAATATTTTATTTCTATATTCTATGTAATCTCGACCGAAGCTAATTCTGGGTGTGTGAAGACATAGATATACAGTATACACCTCAATGAGAGACCTATTTTAAGTTAAACGCTTTTCGTCATATTTTTGATGTTTAATTTTATACAAACTATAATAATTTATGAATGTCTACTTATACTCTGTCTTTATAAAAATGAGGATTGAGGAAAATGTTTCTTTTTAGAGAACAAAAATATTCTTTAATAGTTTACATTTGTCAAGCAAATAAAGTCATCAAATAGGAATGCTTTAAAGAAAGCAAAATTTATTGCTGAATTATTTTTGTGAAATAGTTTTTATTTTTGAATTTTAATATGAATTCGAGGAAAAATGTCTGGGGAGTGTCAAAACAATAATTAATGTTTTAATTATTATTATTTTTTAATACTATTTCACGTATTTTTTTTTGTCTTCTAAAAATATAAAACTATGTCTACCGAAATTTGTTGAGTAAAATATTTTGAGAACAAAAATTACAGAATAACGATTTTTGAAAATTTGGAACTATTTAAATTTTGTTTTTATTATTTATTATATTGAAATACAAATTGAGACATTTAACAAAATTCATGAAACTTTTCTTGAAGAATTCGGAACTATTAAATTCTGTTGGTTTATGTTTTCTTGTATTCAATGCAGATCACTTACGGGTCAAGTTAATGCCTTGAAACTTTGATTGCAATTTTTTTCTGGTTTCTTACAAAAAGCAAAATTCGAATTTTTCAAAGAGAATTTTTATAGGTATTAACAATTCTGCTATTTTTTGCAATTTTATTAAAAAAAGCAAGCAGAATTTGGAATTTACATTAATTTAATTTTCATAATGTTGCACATAATTGCTATTAGGTTTTCGGTACAAAATTCACAGAGCTCAAAACATTAGTTTTAAATAAGTTCTTTTAAAGAAAATTTAGTTCCCAACTTTTTTTTTGGGATTGACTGAAATGTTGGTCATAGGTTTTCCTACAAAAAAAAAAAAAAAAACTATTTTCAAATCAAAAAAATAAAAACTATTTTCAAATCAAAAAATTAAAATTTTGAGTATCAGAATCTCACAAAAATGGATTTTCTTCATTGAAGATGAAGTTCGGACATCAGACATTGTTTTGGAGACCCCCAACCTTTTTAACAAAATTTGAGACAAAAAATGATTCACATGAAAAAATAAATATTTCTGTTTTTTTTTTCATTAATCCGTTTTTGGTTTTAAATGTAAATGTATTATATTTTGTTTTTAATCAAAAAAAAAACATACAATTTGGATAAAACTGAGCCTAAAAAGTGCAATAGTTAAAAAAGAATTACAAAATAAGCAATAACCACAGCTTAGAAACAACTTTTAATAATTGTTTTTCTTTCTGCTACCACACATTACGAATGTGCCCCAAATGAATATTGTTGTTCTATATTCTTTAGTATTCAACCGATTTCGAATATCTTCTGGAATCATATTTGAAATGAGTGAAATTCGCCCACTGATGAGCTATGCTAATGTCTTGAAAATATTTAACTTCTCACTCAATTTAAGGCTTAAAGAAGGTTTCTTTTGAAAAAATTTCAATCCTTCGAATATTTTTCCATCAACCGAATTAGGAGACATATGTTTTTTCTGTTGTTCCTTCTTATCCTGTTCTGTTACTGGGTAGCCTTGGTCGCTAAGTGCAGTGTAAAGTAATGTAAATCCAAGGAATATATATTCACCATTTATGTTCTCAATTTTCGACAGTGAGAAACATTCCAACAGAAATTGAATTCACAATAGTCCCTAAATTGAACGAATATACCCTCAAAGGCCTATAAATACCTTATTTCTTAAAATTCTTCTAAATATTTAAAATGTCTCTCTCGTTAGAAGAAATTAATATTCCTCTACAACAACTCTTCTTTAATTTGGCACATATACATTACTCAGTATAATTTACAACCCCCTTTCTCTCTTCTCCCCATCACTTATTTTTTTTTTGTTATTAATAATTTCCATCTTTTTTTTGTACATATTTATCACCCAAAAATAAATTTTTATTTATGGACAGAGCATACCTTTCTTGTATAACAATTTATATTATTTCAATTCAAAATCAAAAAAAAAAAACAATCTTTCATCATGCATACACATCCGTTTTGTAGTCCGCGTCGAATGAGTGACATGCATATGCCGCTGCTGGTGCTGCGTCAGATTCATTTTGAATTCCAATCAGGAAACGGATGCATTCATAATGTACATAAATATTGTAATTTTTTTTTAAAGAAAAAAAAAAATAAAAGGGGAGGAGAAGAAAAAAAAGAAAGAAAAAAATAATCAGTTTTAAAGAATATCCTATCAACAAAACACGATCAATACACGAGACTGAGGTGAGAAAAAGAAATATAATAATTATATCTGATAAGATATAAATTCTTTTTTTGTTTTTGTTGTTGGTTATACAAACTTTAAAATAAATAACAAACAAATTATAAAATAAGTCGGTCAAAATAACAAACTGATATGAGAGAAAATATTTATATACAAAATCTCCTCCTTCAAAAACCACCCTCAAAATGAAAAAAAAAAAGATAACCAAAAGACCAAAACCAAATACAAATAGAAAATTATTTATTATATTAAAAGATAAGTAGTTTACATAATTTGACACTTGATTATCTGTCAAATCTTCAATTTTGTATTTTCTTTATTTTGTTGTGACTGTGAGACGTTTTCGTTGACATTTTGTTGATGTCGTCTTCGTTCATTTCTTCGTACGTTGTCATCGTCAGATTCTGTCAAGTTATTTCAAAAATGATAAGTGCTTTTTTTTTGTATTTATTTGTATATCTTGTATTTGAATACTTGAGGGGATTTGTATGTTTGTTTGGAATTTCACCTCACCTTACCTCAATTTACGGTTGTGATGCGATGTGTTGTGTGTGGAATCTTTGTTGACACAAAAAAGGTGAGAAAAATAAAATGACTTAAACTTTAACAAAAAATGACAGCAACTGATAAAATTTTGACATTCTTTGTGTGACTTTTGTGTCTTTGTTTTGTCTTTTATTTGTTTTTAAAATGCATTTTGATGATTTTTCGTTGAACATTTGTTTTGTTATTCTTTTGTTTAAATATTTATTAAAAAAAAAAACAAACAAAATTATACTTGGACTATTTTTGAGTTCAATCCACCCATCATAATATTTGCTGCAACACTCAGCCCAAAACTGGTCAGAGATACAAAACAAAAAAAAATGACTGCTTTGCTGCACTGCACTGCAACCCGCCGCTGCACGCAGCATGCAGCACGCTGCTGCCTTAATAACCTTATATGTAAAAATTGTCTATATTTGTAAAGTGTTTGGCCCACAAAATCAAAGTATGTTATCCAGACAGGGGGAGGATATGGAATTCTGTATGTGCTTTGCATGCCCCCAGAGTATAAATTCAATAAAAATAATAATTATATATTTATTGATAAAAAACGTGATCTATTTGTTTAAGCGAGAATTACTCGTACTCGCATCGATATACAAAAACAGATGTGTAGTTTTTTTTGTATATAGATACTTTCCGAATGTATACGTTTTATAGGTTTGTTGATTTTTTTTCTGCTTCGAGCAATCATTTCTATTTTTAGAAAATGAAAATTTTTCAGAGGAAAACGCATGAAATTCAAGAAAAAGAAAATATATAAAAAGAGGAAACGCATGTTGATGTTGATGCTGTTTTTTGATGGTGCAGTGCATTTAAGAGAGGGAGAAAGACAACAACAAAAAAAAAAGAAAGAGAAAAAGTATTTTAATTTAAGGAGAATGATAGAGGCGATATGGGAGAAAGGAGGCTGTGGAAAAAAAATATTTTTGATTGCGTGCAACGTGCGTGTAAGTTTGTCATTTTACACAGCATGATTTAGCAACATAGTAGTGCTGCTGGCTTGGCATGGCTGTGAGTGAGCGTTAAAAGACGCAGACGTCAAGCTGAGTCCGTCGCAGTGAGATGAATTGGCATTTCTGTCATTTTTGTTTTTATTTTCAATTTTCTTCACTTTTTTTTGCCTATATAGGTGAGGTTATACCTACATTCACTTTCTGAGCTTCAATACATAATTTTCAGTCTAGACAGATGATATGTTTTTTTTTTTAACCTAGCGAAGTGCTGCAATTATACATAGTAACAGTTTGTTTTGAATTAAAAATGACGTAAAATTATTAACTACTCGTACATAAATTAAGCTTAGACTTAAGTAAAAGGTTTTTAACATTCGTCAAGTGCACAATTTTTATTAAAACAAAGACTCTCTTATCAGTTTATGGATATGTGTAGAGAATATTTATTAGATTCATGAAGTTGATGGTGAAAATATTAGATTAATGCTTAACACGTTGCGGTATTGAGTTTAATTATTATTCATTTTGACTTCGTCACGATTTAAATTCTGAAGGTAGGTTTTACAACCTTTTTTGGAAGGGGCAATTTCTATTTCAATTAAATAAAATTCTCAACTGTCAAAATTTGCCTTATTGTGTATTTGAAATCAGATCTTAAAAGTACTTAAGTATTTCAGGACTTGAAGTAGCTCATTAAGTAATTTTCCTTTATATTTAAACGTCAATTTACAAAGTACATTTTTCCACATGTCTCTTGAAATATTTCTACTTCCGAGCTAATTTATATATATGTATTTAGTTCTGAAAAATAAACTTGTTGCTTATACTTGTTTACGACCTTAAAACAAACACCTCAATAAACTTTCAATTTAACCACGATTACTTTAATAATCCGTAGTTGGGCGCCATTTAAGACCAAAACAAATGTAGGTTTCAATGTTTCTAAAACATTGATAAAAACATTTGTATAATTACTTGCATATGTACGTGTGGTCTTTAAAAATTAAAAATAATTTTAAAAAACTCTTGAATTTGAAATTAACGAATTTCACGTTGGGCGCCATTTAGTAAAAATTCTTTCCCTTCTGCTTTTCCTATTGAATTAAATTTTCTTTCTTTTTATGATTAGTTTTAAAGAACATTACTCATTAAATTCGATTCCAGTTCTCTTATTTGAATTAGTTTGATCATGGAAATCCTACGTTGGGCGCCATTTTATTACTTTTTTGTTTGTCCTTTTACGAATGACATTAAGCACATAGCTATTGTATGTTTGTATTGTAGTCTTAATAGTTCTTACATTTTCAATAATTAGACTTGATAAAGTCCTACGTTGGGCGCCACTATCTAAGAACTATGAATTTCGATACATTTTCTATTCTTCTAAAGATTTTCTTCAGGGCACATTTACACTTCTTATGATTCCAAGTTAAAATATAAACAAATAAATGTCCCTTGATTTTTCAGACTGAAATAATAACAAATTAACAAAAATATGACATAATCACTTCAGGTAATTTCTTATTTCAGATTCTTACCTGCTAAATACAAAACAAAGAAAAACACCTACCTTGATTTGTGTTTATGCGATAAAACCTAATTGTTTAGATCGATTCCCATTAAAAAATAAAGCTTCCAAGAATTTAAAGCTGAAAGTAGTTACTTACAAAAAAAAAAAAGAAAGAAAAAAAAGTCCCCGCGATGTTTATAAACAATATTTCTAGAGAAATATACCACAAACTTGTTATCTTATCGATCAATACACCTTTTTGATTAAACTGAAAAAATACCTTATTTCCATCTACCTACTTATTTATTATTATTTACCTGAAAAGCTCAAAAACAACAAAATGAAAATAAAAAAGTCACGTTAAGTCGTTTGTTTCCCTGATTTTCTTGTATGGTGAGAGACCAAAAAACAAAAAATCTCACACAAGTCCCCTTACAAAAACCAACATTGACACTTTACAAATGAAAAAAAAAAAAAAAATATTTCTGTTATCCAGCGTTACAAGTATTAATTAATGACAGTTGTAGTGACAGTTTGAATGACACTTTGCAAAATACCCACACACACTGTTTTTTTTTTCTCTCATTCTTCTTTCACGGTTGTTTTTCTCCTTTTATTTTGACAGACATAACTGTGACCGCATTCGATCTTGACATGGAGTTTTGTTTTCTTATTTTTAAATACTTGTTTCCATGTAACAACAACTTTTAAAGTCTGAACTTTCTATATGTATAAACTTAAAGAAAGGAGAAGAAGACGAAATCATTTAATAAACATTCTACTGAAAATGTCAGTCAGTGACATCGCCTCCGTACGTCATTCATTTAAATCGCCATCTTGTCATGACCATCATTTAAAACATTATTCATAATGACAGATGATTTTACAATTTTATACTTGACGAAGGGGAATCGTATGCAAAAAAAGTTGATGTGTGTAATCCTTGTGCTTTTTGTTGTTGTTGTTGTTCTCTTTAAATGGATTTGAATATAATTTATTATAATTATTTCAATATATCAATTCAAAAACTTCCATGAGAGAAGATACATGGATAATTGTTATTAATCTGTTTATGCATTTAATTGTGGCTTTGATTAGAATCAAACAAGTCTATAAAGTCTAAAAAAGCCTTTGTTTAAAGCATTACAAATCGAAGAGGCGTGTTACGAACCAGTTAGGATTTTTTTTTTGCTATAAATACATAAATGTGTGGTTTTTAAAACATTAGAAAACGTTTTTTTTGTGACTGGTTCTAAATTAAAATAGAAACGCCCACTTAATGGGCAGTAACCATAAGAAAGTTAAGTGTTCTTTTTTTTTTTTTTGTCTAAGTCTCTTCTAATTTAATATGAAAATGAATTAAAGATGCAAATTTAACCGTATCTTCTCCACCTCTGCGTTCATTAATTTTTTTTTATTTTTCTAATTTATTTTAAAGTTTAAAACATTAAACTGAATTAATTTTAGTTTTTTTTTTTGTTCAACTTTAAAATTCAATGAATGAATTTATCTTGAACACTTGAATGGAAAGGAAAAAATATGATTATTTTATGTGTTTTTGAATAGATTTAAGTTGTAAATTTTAAAACCTACCAACATATGTATGACTCAATGTGGAGAAACCACCATCATCATATAGATTATTCTAATTATAATCATAACAAATTGATATTTGATGCAAAGAACCGGTCATTTAGCATCATTATTAAAAAGATATTTACCTTTGTCTGAAATAAAATACAAAAAAAAAAAACTAAAATTGTTGTTGATGATAATGATGATGGTGATTATAGTGGGCTTAAGGAAAGAAGAAACTGTTTTAATATTTATGAGATCATAGGGCCAAAAAAAAAAAAAAAAACAACAATAAAATGTTCATTGATTTTTTAAAGCCTCCAAAATAACATAATACTGAGTTATGTGCTATCGTTTTTGGCGGGAAAAGGTTAATTTAAGGTTCGCCCACATTCAGTTTCATTGATGTGCCATTGAAAAGGGCTTAACTAACGCACACTTTCAATGTCGAAATATCAACCATTAACCTTTTTGACTTTAAATTAATTTCACTAAACGGAAATCATAGAGTATTATTGATAGTTTGTGCTTAATCTTCAAAAATTTAAGTCAAACATTAAAATTTATATTCTAAATGATGTCTGAATGGAGATCCAAAAAGAAAATCTGACATCTTAGACCATTTATCATGATTTGAAGATCTTTAATGCCTCTGGAATTAAAGTGGTGTGGAATACAATTAGACCAAATAGAAGTAAATAATTGGATTGGATGCGCTTTCAATTTTGAAATTTAAGAATAAAAATATGGTGTGCCTCAGGGCTGTGTTTTATCTTCTACTCTTTTTATTTCAAATAAATTGATTGCAAAAGCCTCCTTATAGCGTAGTTATATGGTCAACAGCTTAGTGTTTAAGAAGAAAGGATTCGACGGGGTCTTCACCATTTTCTGGAATGGGTATTGGTCAAGATGATCCCGTTTCTGAACGATCTTCTCTGGTTGATTCAAATGTTTTTGTCAAATAAACCCCCTACTTGATTGCAAACTGAAATAGTGTTCAATTTTGGTATTTATGAGCTCAGTCTAACCTAAATGGAGCCAAACGTTTTGCATTTTAATATATTAAATTAAAAATTTCACTTAAATGGCGCCCAATGTGAGGTTCAAGTAAAAAAAAAAAAAACTCATAAATAAATGTCTTCAGGATTGTAATAAATAATGGGCGTAGTTTATTTGCTCATTTATTTACCTGATCCTTCCGTAACGACAGTAACGTATCGGCTAGCATAAGAAGAAGATGGGGCTCAGTACTGATGACCTTTGTAGAGGCTGTGGTGATGAAAACGAGCATGAAGACACTGCTCACTTTCTCTGCCACTGTCCTTCGCTCTGTCTTGTTAGGAAGAAAACTCCAGGCAACTTCTTCTTTAATGAACTAGAGGAACTATCAGACCTGCCAGGCAAAAGCTTACTAAACTTTGTCAAGACCTCTAAATGGTTAAACGAACCACAAGATTCATAGGTTATTATATCTTTTCAGGAAGTTACAACACTTCGGGGTACCACAATGGATCTACATTGATTTAAGTGTGATGGTAACAACATCAACTGTCAGCCCGTTCAACCTAACCTAACGACAGATTATTTGACGGCTTTGACGGGGTCTTGACCATTTTCTAGAATCGTCATTGGTGATCCCGTGATTAAAAAATTATATTTTATTTTTAAATACATTTTTCATTCATAAAATGAAAAAAATAAATAAATACTACGCCTTCATTTTTCGAGTTTTTCACCTTTTACAAGTGTTATCACTTTCATCCGTTTCAAGTACATATATTTTTATTGTTTTGTTTATAAAACACCCAAATACCGTAAGTATACTGACGGATGCGATTTTTTCTATTTATTTACAAAAACAGAAAAAAATACCCACGCAACTATCCAATATTAACCTCTTATTCTGTTTTCATTATAAATTTCGCCCACTTGTAACCACACCGCCACCGCCTCGCCGCCGCCGTCATCTCCGTCACCGCCACAACGTATTATGAATGAATTTATACACATTTTCGCCAACATCACGCACAGCAAATCAGCGAAAATCGTAATCAACAGCTACATAAGTACTCTTGAGCAACTGTATTGTTATTGTTTTGTTTTTGTATTTTATTTCAAAATGATATCTTCGAACGGGAGCAGCGGTAGCGGCAGCATTTACGCGAGGCCATATGTAGGAGCTTATACGTCATAGATGACGTTAATGTCTGGAGAAGATTATAACTAAGGAAATCAACAACAAAACTTCCCCCGCAATAAATGGGTTGTTTTTCTTAATTTTTTGTTGTTGTACTTTTTCAACACTTTACACTCCCACCGACCCACCGACAGCAACAACGCTCCGCCAACAACGACGACGAACGTAGAGATCAGGTAGACATTTTGACTGCTCTTGAGGTTACTGAATAGACTTTATATTAATCTACCTACCCCACACGATTACGTCTCTTATATTGCAATGATTTTGTGTGTACTTTTTGTTTTTTAATCTGACAGATAGTTTTGTATCACAAAAGTGGTTGTGTGTAGGTTGACGTTGAGAAGGATTTTACTAAACAACATCAGATGATATTGGTAGTATGTTTCTTTTTTTTTTTTGCGGTTGTGAGCGTTGCCAGACATAATTTAAATTGTTCGTGCTTAAGATTAAAGTTCAAAAATTAAATCGAGTCACACTTTAAGTTAAAATAACAATACAAAAGTACCATTATACAAAAAACCACCAACAACACAGACATGAAAGTTTATAGTTCAAGCGTGTGCTGGAACTATAGAATTAATAAAACAAATTTAAGAACAAAAAATAAAAGACTCTTTATCTATTGATACAATTTTACTTATTCTAATTTGCATCTACTAAGTGTTTTGACAGGCGTATGCTAATTTGAACATATTTTTGTATTTTTTCTTTATTCATTTTATTTTATATTTTCGTAAGAACTAAGTCAATTAGCACTTTAACAGTCTGAGAGGTTGAGTTGATGCAAATAATGAATTGTGCACAGCGGGAAAAAGTTGAATTTAACAAAGTCAATCTGAAATGCCTTTTAATAAGTAAAATAAGCCATTTCTAAATGGCACCCAATGTGAAGATCAATCCCAATACTCAAGTAAAGAAAGTCAATATTTAATAGCGCCCAATGTGAAGGTCAAGTATGAAACTTATATTGATTTAAAAATGTAAACAAAATGTAGACCTTAAATGGCGCCCAATGTGAGGTCAAATCTAAAACACTTTAATAAGCTTACATTAAATGGCACCCAATACGAGATGAAATCAAAAGCACCTTAATAAGCTAATCTTAAATGGCGCTCAATAAGAGACCAAGTCAAAAACATGCCAAGAAGTAAAAAGGTGAAGCTTAACTGGCGCCCAATGTGAGGACAGCTTAAAAACACTTTAAGAGGTTAATTTTAAATGGCGTCCAGTACATAATCATTTCAAAAACACTTTAAAAATTCAATCTTAAATTTCGGGTTGTTTGAGGCCAAGTCAAAAACATTTAAGAAAGTTGAAAAGTGAAGTTAAATGGCGCCCATTGTGAGGTCAAGTGAATAACTAGTAGTTATCATCAAGCATTTAATTTTTGAAAGTACTCTTCCTGTGCAAAATAGTTAAAGGCATAGAAAGAACTCTTGCCCATAAATCTTTCGTTTCAAAACATCAAAGAGTCAGTCAAGAACTATCCAACTTAACCTTCCAGACTATTAGACATCAAATCAACCCACACGCACACTCAATCAGTACCAAACCAAATGAAGTGTGGTGGCGTTCGTTCGGAATTGAGGAGGTGTATCTTTTGAATAATAATACTAAAATAAAAATTTTACATAAGAAATCACAAAATTAAAAATCAAATGCAGCCATGGGGCTTGGTCGCTATGTGCTATGAGATTGGATTTCTTTTGGTTTTGTTTTTCATGAGATTGCTTATGATTATGATGGGGCGATGCTAATAGCTATGATTTTTTTTAAATATATTTTTGTTGTTGTTTTAATTCATAAAAAAATGCATGCAGGTGTTTTTCTTTTGTCTTACATAGATAAATAAAATGGGAGAGAGAGTGGGTCTAGAAATAGTTTCTTGTAGTTTTTTTTTTTTAGTTTTGTAATAAAATTCCGTTAAATCAATGTATCAAGTTGTATGCATATACATTTTAAATCAAAACTCATGAATTGCATTTGTATTTTTTTTTCTTTCGTGATCTGTCTATCAATTGTATCTCATAGCTACAGATGCTGTGTTACATGTACCACCATCACCATTCCTACACTCTTGAATGTTTTTGAATAAGAATTTATTTGTCTCTTATTTATTTTTTTGCAGAGAATTCAAATAGATATACGAGTACATGAATATATTTAAAGTTTTTTGCATATAAAGTTACTTTTGTATGCATACTTACATACAACCATTTAAAAGAAAAAAGAGGAAAAAAAAAACATCTGACAAATGACTATCTCGTCAAGGTCGATTGTCAAGCCGTCGCACTTCTGATCACGATTTTCCTGATTGATGAGTTGATTCGCAATAATGGACAGATCGTAGATAAAGAAAATGTGAATAAATGAAACAAAAAGCAACAGACAAACAAAAAAAGATACTTCACGTGACATTCAGCCAGCATCTTAGTATCTTTTCTATGCAATGAAAGATGTAACTTAATGTTTATATCTATCTATAGAAATGCATGATGATCAGGTGCATAGATTGGTAATTATTATTATTATTATTGTGTGTGCCACTACTTCATAATATAATGAATTGAATTGTCTTGTCTTCTAAGCTGTTGAATATAAGCATAGATATGTGAGTAAATGAGTGATGAAGGATTGTGTCCTTCATTTTGATAATAATCTTTAATTTTGACTGCAAGTCAAAGCAAACTGTCAAGGGTGGCAATAAGTTAACTTAAATGACAGACAATTATGTATGCATTTAAAAATAAGTAATTATGACGAGAAACTTGAATTTTTCGGTCAAATTTTGCATTTATAAGCTTAGTTTTTCCTAATGTATAGTTTAACCTAAATGGCGCCCAACGTGAGGTTTGAGTAAACAACTTGCAATTCTCTGGTTACTTGCTGGTATTCTTAAATGAACCACCTACTTCATTTTGAACTGTAGTAATAGTCGAATTTAGCATACTTTATCTCAGTTTTACCTAAAATTCACTCAAACTTGAATGGCGCCCAACACGAGGTTAAGGTTAATAAATAAATAAAATAACTTAAAATAAATAAATCGGAAATGGAAAGTACCTGCAATTCTGTGTTGAATGGCAAAATAAATTGCCCAATAATTCGATATCATAATTTGACATTTATGTTCTCACAAACAAAAACAAAGTTTATATTAATTGGCGCCCAATGTGAGGTACCATTAAAAATATTGTTATTAATATTTTAATAATAATCATATTGAAATAAATTTATAAATGATTTCAAATTGCGTTTATATTTTTACTTCAAACTCTTTAGTTAAACCTAATTGGAGCCCAATATTATAAAATCTGTAATAACATTGTATTCACTTTATCATGTACTTGAAAGCTAAACCGGATGGTTAAGTCTTAAAGTTGTAATAAATACAAAATTCACTCATACAAGTAAAACAAAAAAAAAACACTTAATCCTAAATGGCGCCCAATGTGAGATCAAATTAAAAACTTGATATTAATACTTTAATGATAAACCGATTTAAATAAATGTAAGTACATTCAAACCGGAAATACACACCCTACAAAATTTATTTGAATAAAATATTAAATTAAGTTCGGTACATTTTCACGCAGACATAATTATATTTTATTTTTATAATTGAAAATAAATATCAAAATCTAATTTATTGTTCAAACAAACAAATGTACAAAACAAAAACTAATTAGTTATGCTTTAAATTAATTTTTTTTTTTCATGATAAGGCTAGACTTATAAAATACACACAAACGAAAGAAATATCCGCAACTTGTCAACATTATTTAATTTTTTTTTTCTTAAAAGTTGATGATTGATTAAGGCTAGTTGTGAAATAAACGTCTATAAATGGTGACGTAGCGGTGTGTTTCTTTGTCTGAAATTGACATAACTTTTTAAGATTGAATGATTTTCTATTTCATTATTTTAATGAAATTTTCTCACATTACCCTTTAGCTATGTGATGAGGCGTAATATAAGTTGCATTCATGCGGAACTTTTACTTCTCCTTACTTTATATAAATTTCCTTTTATTAAGTCATATATATTGATGAATATTGCATACTTCAGTGAAATGAGAAGCGTTTCGGCATGTAATTTGAAGACACACCACATCTTATGCATATATACATACAAAACTGCTGTACTATTAGGAAATTAATCTTTGAACCCAACAAACGTATTTTTGTTGTTTTTTTCTGTGTTGTCATATGAAATTAAATAAACAATAATTCATATCTTTTCTTACTCCTACAACAACCCCGCTTCTCAATGTGACTATCATCATATTTACAAAAAAAAAAAAAGATTGTTAAACGAAGACTACGACGACGAATATACGAAGACTATCACTCGTTTCCTGTGAGTGTTTAAGTTTAGCCAAGCAAAAATTCACCCAACCGTACTCTGTTGGATATATTTTTATATAAGTAAAAGCAAATGAATATCCCACAATCCACAAAGAACTGCAGCCGCCCATTCATTATTTTGCGCGCGCAAAAATAATTGAAAGAAATAACCAAACTTAACTTATATATATATACCCACAGATATAGCTATATACTTAGATCAACATTAACAACAACAACAACAACGTCGAGAAATATAATTCTCCTTGGTTAAATGTTTTGAAAGAGCTCCTTCAAATTGTGCATGGCCTTCTTCATCCGTCCGTTTCGTTTTTGTGAAGGAAATTTATTGAGAAAAATATATTGCAACAAGCCCCCCAACGCAACGTCACATCCTCTTTAAAGGGACGGATTTGTTGTCGCATTAATGTCACTCTCCGTCGTGATAAAATTAAGGGGCCCACTTTTAGCAGTCGTTATTAATTTTTCTGCTATTTAAGGCCAGTTAACAACTTTTTAAGTACTTAAGTATTTAGGGTCTTTAGTCCTTCAAGGAACAATATGTACTAAATAATAGCAATTATTCGTCAGTTTCTGGACAGCTGGAAAAAACACAAGTACCAGTATTTTTTAAGTTTCTAAGTACAAAATATAAAGCATTTAAGAATTTGAGTAGTACTTTAAGTACTTGAAGAATATTTCAAACAGTTGGTCAGATTTTGGTGAACTTTACAGGCAATTGAATAATGTTTGGAAATTATTGCGAAAAGCTGGTCAAGTACTTGAAGTACTTTCCAAGATTTTAAATACTTGGTACTTTGAGAAAGTACTTAAAAAAAACTTATATTTAAAATTTTGAAGCATAACCAACAAAAAGTACTGTCCAAGATTTTAAATACTTGGTACTTTGAGAAAGTACTTACACTAGTCTTTAAAATTTTGAAGCATAAGCAACAAAAATTGAAATGTAAGTACAGGTCATGTTAAATTTACTTAAAGCCTAGTCCTTAAAATTTTGAAGCATTAGCAACAAAAAGTCGAAGTGTAAGTAAAGGCCATGTTAAATTTACTTAAAGCATTACTGCTGTAGTATTAAGTAATTAATTTTGACTGTACTATGAGCAAACTTTGTGTCGTCTATTAGATTTGTGGGAAAGACCGCTGGCAACAAAATCCGCCCCTTATTATGAGCTTTCATCCTTCTTTCAACTTATTGCAAGTACTCACTGCACTCCACCACCTCACCGTCATCATGGTGATGATGATCATCATCACCATCATCGTCGCCTTCTTATACCCAAGGTGGGTAGGTCGGTTCAGTTCTGTTTTTATTATTATAAGTTTTTGTTGTTGTTGTTTCTGTATTTATTCATTCATAAGAAGACCGTTCAACGACTTGTTTTTAGCTGTGTTCATACTTCCAACAACATATTGCCAAAGCCAGAGCAAACAGAGCCACACCAAAGAGATACATGTAGATAGTTAGATATCCCACGAGTACTCATATTTATGATGAAAAGGACAACAAATTTAAGTATGCATCACACCATGGTGCATATTATATGCATGCAGCATATACGCAGCATATGTCATTAATTAATGGCTTGCGCTCTGTTTGTGAACACACATCACACATCAGTTCCTTCCTACTCGAGTCGAAGTCAAGAATATGCACATTTTTCTGAAATTCGACCAAAGAAATAAATATAGAAAAAATGTATCTGTTTATCCCGATTTTGAGTTCAATTGTATCTTACGGATGCAGCAGCAACAAGTATACCAAGGTGTTCACTGTCTGTGCACCTATAAAAGAACAAAAAATCAAGCACATTCCTTAGGTAGGTAGGTAGATAGGCTTAGATACGTCTGTCCGTCCGCGTCCGTCCGTTGCCGGCCGTTCCGTACAGAAAAACAGACAACAACAAAAACCAACTGCAGCAGAAACAGAACTTCATGCATGTTGAATCTTAGATAATTGCATTGACACATGTTGGGTGTGAATTTTATTTTATAGGATCTACGTGTCATGTTAGCAATATTTTTATATACATTTTTATTATTATTATTGTTAGTTTTGAATTTATTTTTGTTTCAACTGTTTTTTTTTTTTCTTTTATTCGTTTCCAGTGATTAGTTAGTTTGCATTTATATACATAATTTTATGATGACTGTGACTGTGAGTTGTTTTTGTTGCAAAAATAAAATATATCTATAAAAAAAAAGAAAAACAAATGGCTGTTTGTTGATAGGTGTTAGATGAAGCACATCCGGTTAAGGCTATAACGACGATTCCATGGAATTATGAATGAGACGATATTAAACTGACGATGATGATGATGATGTTGGTGGGTTTTAAGGTTTTCTTCTTTGTGTTTGGGTTTTATTTTTATATATAATATTCTTGATATGAATCAAAAATGAGTATTTAATTTATTGACTCTTAACGAGATTAACATTTATTTGAGTTGTTGCTTACAAATTAATAGATTTTCATTAAAGGTGATAACTAGACTATATGGAGGTTGAGTTAACACCAGAAAAATATTTTTAAAGAAAAAAGGTGTCATATAGAACAGCATTACTGTCGAAAAAACATTATTAAGCACTTCTCCATCTGTTTCCTGTTACCAAATTAAAAATTTGTGAGTTTGTTCTCAGAGCTTCTGCAGTAAGTTTGAATTGAGAATTCGATAATAATCGGTTAAGACCCATTGAAATAAAAATGCTAACACTTTTCAATTAAAGTAAATTAAGAAAGAAACTCTTTAGACGACCCTCAATTATGGCTGTCAATATCCTAATTTTTTTAGTAAAATTTAATACACGTTAAGCATTCCATTTGTAGCTATCATGGTTAAAGTATTTCAAAAAACGTATCCCATTGACGCAATTTGGAGATGTCAATGGCTTTCCATATTCTCAGTTAGGGTCCTTGAAACCGTTTTGTCGATATGAAAAAAAGTTCGATGCTATACTTTCAACATTATTAACATTCACAACTTTCAAGACAGTACACAATCGGAGGGAACTTTATCCGACTTTAACCCCTACGATTTTCGGAGTTGGATTTGTATTATTTTATATTGACACAGAATTCAAATGTCGCTATTTTTTAACAAACTTAAAGGATCTTTTAAAAAGGCTACTTCCTCGTATCATAGAAAAGCCACGTTTTAATTCTGTTTCACTAATAAAGTTTTAATACACTAAATTTAGAATATTTAATTTGTTCAAACTATGTAAAATAACTGATGCTACATATCTAGTTTTAGTTGTTTTTTCAAAGAAGAATTTTAAACATTTTTAAAAGACGTTTTAGTTTGAAAATTACGCATTTATTTTGCAGTTCTTCGAGAAGCATATAGAGGGGTAAAATTCTTGTTTTTTTTTACTGCTTAAATTAACAGCTGTAAATAAAGTATTTTTAACTAGATATTCATCCCTATATTTTTAATAAGATTTTTAAAAAATCCTCAAAAACTAGTATGCAGGTATTTCGAGATGCTGATTACTTTCTGATAACTTCGAAATACTACTTTTAAGGTTTTAAATGTTAACAATGTCAATTTCTATACCTTTAAAGCTAAAATTTCACTTGACATTTAAAGAAAGTTAAGGCCTTGATTTTCTTGTGGAAATTCAAAATTAAAATTATTATGTTAAAATAGCGAAACAACATTACTCCCGTCCTTTGACAAAATCCGTCGATTTTAGGGTTACTAACACTTGACTACAGAAAATTTGGGACATAATGAAATCGTGTTATTATTGTGGGCCACCAATTATTTTCTAATTTTTTAAAGTCAATATTGGGGCCTATCGGAAATCTCTTTAACAAATTTGTTTCCCCGGGAATTTTTAGCTCACATGGAATTTTTCATCAATGGGGAATATCCCTGGAAATAAATTTCCTGCGAGCAAAAATTCGATGCAATGCAGGCCAAATTTTTCTGGAAATTTTTTACAGATGGAAAATATTTCCGAGGAAAACTTTTGAGAATCGTTTACGTTCCCAATGTAAATATCTGCAAATAAAATATAAAATAGTCTAAATTTACCTTCAAAACATAAAAATTGCCGCCTTCAAGATTTGTTCGTTCATTTATTTTTTTAATGTTATATATCTCATATTTTCATTCTGATGCTGGAAAAAAAGATTAAATCCTTTTAAGAAAAAATAAAGTTGTATAAACTCATTTTTCAACCCCAAGGTCGAACAAACTTCATCTCTACTATATTAAGCCATTTATGTACATAAAATAAAAGTCACTGTCCGTCCTTTGTTATGTTGTTGTTCTGTGATCACAAAATGCCTGTCACTTATCACTGTCATTAACACAATAATGTAATATTATAGGCGTTGCACATGCAATTAGTACTAAAGTCATAGCCCAAGGGAAATACAACATTTTCCCTATATAAGGTGGTGTCTATCTATCTAACTAACTATACAAATGTAAACATATAAAACAACTACAACAACAATATTACACTTGAGTAATTAAATTATAATGCTTCTTACCCTTCTCACTTCCCCCTTATGACTCAACTTACAAGTAAAATTTTATGTGCACTAACTCACGTAGAAAAATTGAAGCAATGTTTCGCTTGTCACAGAAAATCCATATTAGATAAGATAATTTATAAATTTAATGCTGCTACTGAACGCCGCCACTGCGCTGCTTTTTGAATTATTATTTTCTTGTTCTTGTTCTTCGTCTTTGTTTTATGTTATACGAGCATGCATATATTTTTAGTTTATCAATTTTACTAAATAATTTCAATTTGTAGACACAACAAAAATCACATTGAAAATAAACAAATCAGGGCCGGACTGACTGAGCTGTCATAAAGTCTTGAAGGTGCATTAGTCGAGAACTATATTTCCTGTTGTTTCTACGACTTATATTTTGAATACTTACTCATAACTAATGTTTTTCAAAAACTGTTGGAATTTCTAATAAAAATCGTGAAAAAGCTTACGATTTTTCATGATCAAGCTTTAAAATTTAACTTGTGGATTGTAAGTTTTACTTGACTTCCATGTTGATTTTTTAATTTCACTCGAAACTAACTTTCCCCCATTTGTTTTCCCAAAAAGTGTTTTTGATTGAAAACACCGCAAACAGCTCATTTTCATAGATCTCTCCCCCTTCCCTCTTAAATATGTTCTTAAACTAAATATTTCAGTTGTGGAACGTATTCATTTTCTCGCTTTTAGTGGCTAGGGAACATATCTTTTTTTTTCAATTGAAACACTATCATTGCTTTATCGTTAAGAAAAGTCTTTTAACGGAATGAAAGGAGCCTGTTATTTTCAATACAACTCAACCTCACTCCAACCCTGTGCATGCATAAGTTGTGAGTTTAGACGAAAAAAAGCAACAATTTCTATTGTACACCCAAAGTTCCTACAATAAAATATTCTAATAATATTTTTTCTTATCTTTGACGTAAACTTTCAAAAATAAAAAAAAATACTTAATGAGTGCAAATGCATAGAGTTTTATATATAAATAAATTTAAAATAAAATAAATGCTTTTTAAAAAGCAATACAGGCCCCCTTTTAGTGTTTTATCTGTTGCAAAAGTTTTTCATTGAAATAGTTTTTGCAGCTGGTTTTTAAAATGAAACATATGGTTAATTGTTTTTATTTTTTTATCTGACATAATGATAAAAATAACATAAAAACTTTTATTGAAAAATAACAAAAATACAACAACATTTGCGATTTGTTGGTTGTCATTTTCATTTTTGTTATCACTTTTTTTTTCTTGTTTATAAATGAAAAGAAAAATGTTTACTAGGAAATGAAAAATAAAATTAATTAACTTGTGGAATGTATTTTTATTGATTGAAGTGGATTTCGAGATTTGTTGCTATCTTTTAATTGAAATTCATTGAAAGTTAGAGGAATTTCATCCATATCACAAACCTTCTTTTAGAAAATAATAATTTTCAATCACTTTGTAGAATTTGTCCATTTTATAAGCTGTGGAATGTGAATAAATTGTTTCATAGGAATTTTAATTAAATTTAATATACAATGTGTACTTTGAATTAGTTCACATTCCAAAAGTTCACTATAAATAGTGCTTACCAAGTTTCTCTTCTGAAGCTTGTCACAATTTGGAGGACAGTAAACAAAAAGTTCATACAAAATCAGCATCCAAATGAGTAATCTTTACATTCCACAGTTTCTCTCTTGAAGAAAATCCAATTAATAGTCGAATGTTTTATGTGCATGTTGCTTAAACTACTTCATCTTTTCATTTTGTCACTCAAACCTCCTCAAAAATTTGCACATGAGGCTATTAAACGATCTTGTAATGCATTCATTTTTGGCGTGTAAGAAATACTCAGTTTTAATTCTAACGCTTCTAAAGTCAAGTGCACCTTAATTAAAGACAAAATTGGTATAATTGACTCATATGTGAAGGAATGTCTAGAAGAATCAATTAGAATAAAATTTTTCCATTGAATCGTTGTCAGCAATTGCAACTTTTTATCAACTACAAATAATTAATTAAAACCTATTAAACTTTAGGGTTAAAATAAATGAAAGTGCAAAACTATTTTTCAACTTCCTTCTCCTTCGTTACTCCGATACTTGATACCTGATACCTTAGGAACATTCTCGCCACAGCACTCTTGACTATCTGTCTGTCTTTCTGTCATCAACTTCTAAGAAAACCATAAAACAACATTTGACACACATGCAACAATTAATTCTTAAATCACATTTAATGATTAATTACAGCTAAATCTTTATAAATTGTTATTATTTTCTAGATTGCTTTTTTTTATTTTATTTTATTACTATTGCTATTCTTTGAATTGTTGCATTTTTAAATGATCAGAAAAAAAAAAGAAATAAAAGATAAATTTCTTAAGTAAGAAAAAGTAAGCAATTTCATACACGAGTAAATTCCATAAAACAACGCACGACCTTGCCCGGGGGGTTGAATTTAAATCGAATCGAATCATATCGTATCAAATCAAATCACTGTACTTAGTACGTATCTTACAGAAAAATAAAAAATAAACCTTGTCATATTATTTAAACTCTATAACCAGTTGTTACTATGAGTGTGTCTTTATATTGACCTTATTTGCAATTTTACCAGCATAGCAGACAAAAATCTCGTCTCTCAATTGTTGTTAAAAAAAAATTAAATTAGCAGCACCAACAAAACAACAATAGTTAGAAGTATGGAAAGGGGAAAAAAGCAAGTGATTGTAGTTATAATAAATCATTAACTTGTATTTTGTTTTCGTTTTTTAATTCCGTAATTAAAAGAATTACCTGTGCACATACGAGAAAGAGAGAGAGAGAGAGAGAGAGAGCGAGCGAGATTGTGTGTCTTGATTGAGTTTGATTGATTGGAACAAAAGACGTAATAAGAGACATATAAAGTTACTACAAAGTTGAAACTAGATCCGGTATATTATAAAAGTAATTAATCACTGTAACATATTAGAATTTGATTTGGTGTATACTTGCTAAACGAGTCTTATCAAAAATTCTAAGAAATAATGTTTTCTTGAAGAAATTCCAAGCAAATGATGTTTCTAATTTTCTTAATTCATTTAAAATACTTTTAGAAATGAAAAATTCACATGAATCAGTTTTCTTAAGATGTACTTCAAAATTTAGTACATATGTGTCTTTTTCTTTTCAAATTAAGCTAATTTTTACTCAAAGTGGAACGTAAATTCAAATACGATCCACACATTGCATTTATTAATCTACCAAATCGTATCCTCAATTCTTTTCAAAATATATCAATTTTTACTCAAAGTGGAACGTAAATTCAAATACGATCCACAATTTACTCTTCCTCATTAATCATATATCCTGAAACACAAAACTAATCAATTTGTATGTTTCTTTTCTTTTAGCCCGTACACTTACCTGTTACTGCGATGGTAGTTGCCCAGACAATGTGGTCAATGGGACTTGTGAGACACGGCCAGGTGGCTCGTGCTTCAGTTCAGTTGAAGAAGTTTATGACGATATGACCGGAACCTATGAAGAAGAAAGAACTTATGGATGTATGCCTCCCGAAGAATATGGTGGTCTTTTAATGGTAATTATTAAAAATATCTTCCTCGTCCCGAACATCCAACTAACATATATTTTCTTTTGTTTTTCAATTTGCAGTGCAAAGTTGCATCAGTGCCTCATTTACATGGAAAAAATATTGCCTGCTGTGATAGTGGTGATTATTGTAATCGTAATCTTCATCCTGCATTCACACCCAAAACCACAACCCCGCCACCAGATCTACCCGCAACAGTTGTACCTCCAGAGCGTTACATTCTCATCGGGCTGATGATACTCTGCGTAGCAATATTCACATTTGTAATGACAGGATTATGTTTGATTTATCGCCGCCGCCAGAAGCTCCACAAACAACCCAGACTGATAAATTCGATGTGTGGTGCACAAATGTCACCGTTAACTCAGCTTGTTGAACAGAGTTCAGGGTCAGGATCTGGGTTGCCGTTGTTGGTGCAGCGAACGATTGCTAAACAAATTCAAATGGTACGACAAGTTGGCAAGGGACGTTATGGTGAGGTTTGGCTTGCCATGTGGCGTGAGGAGAAAGTCGCTGTTAAGACATTCTTCACCACCGAAGAGGCTTCATGGTTCCGTGAAACGGAAATCTATCAAACTGTTTTGATGCGTCACGAGAATATACTTGGGTTCATTGCAGCCGATATCAAGGGCAATGGATCGTGGACTCAGATGCTGTTAATCACTGACTACCACGAGCAAGGTAGTCTGCATGATTATTTACAGCGAAGCGTTTTGACACCACAAAAACTGCAAATTCTCGCATATTCTCTGTCCTCGGGTTTGGCTCATTTGCATGCTGAGATCTTCGGAACACCTGGCAAACCAGCAATCGCCCATCGGGACATCAAAAGCAAAAATATACTGGTCAAGCGTAATGGACAGTGCGCTATCGCCGACTTTGGACTTGCCGTCAAATACATCTCTGAATTGGATGAAATCCACATTGCCCAGAATACCCGTGTCGGAACACGTCGCTATATGGCTCCCGAAGTGCTGGAGGATACATTGAATTCAAAGCAATTCGAAGAATTCAAACGCGCCGACATGTACTCAGTTGGTTTGGTCTTGTGGGAAGCTTGCCGACGTTGTTATACAACAGTGCATGGGTCAAAGACAACCATATGCGAGGATTATGCCTTGCCATATCATGATGTCGTCCCCTCAGACCCATCATTCGAAGATATGCTTGCTGTGGTGTGTGTCAAAGGTTTCCGACCACCAATTCCAGCTAGATGGCAGGACGATGATGTCCTGGCGACGCTGTCGAAAATTATGCAAGAATGCTGGCATCCGAATCCGTCGGTGCGGCTAACAGCGTTAAGAGTTAAGAAGACACTTAGCAGACTCGAAATAGACTGCAATGACTGCCCCATTAAAATAGTGTAGATAGTGTTTAATTTTATTTTTAAATAAAATTTTAACTGTCAAATGTATAGAGTAATGAGATATGTGGAAGCAACAGCTGTGTACAAAGTCATGTTTTATTTTTTTTTTCTACTAGTTTTTAAGGTTTAGAGTTTACTAAGTGAAGAAATATGTCATCTTGTTTTATTAATTTTATTTAAAAATATGTAATAATATAAGATAAGCTTTTGACAAATGTTAATTTATGCACGAAAAATGAACTGAAGGAAGGAGAAGAGGAGATTAAATTTAAAAGAAAAAGAAAATGTTTTTGGTTAACAATGGCTTTAAATATTAATTAAAAAATTATTAACATGTGTTTGCATTTTTGTAGACATGAATATGAAAAGAGGTTGATGGTTAGAATTGGAAGTTTAAGTTGGTTGAAGGGTGTTTTGGTTTTAAGAATATTATTTTAAATTTCTTACGTTCCACAAGTTTAATAAACTTCTAGAAGGCCTTTTAGAAATTCATATGGAACTTGTAAGCACAAAGATTTTGTCTTAAATTTAAATAAATACAAAAAGTCATATAAATAGTTAACTTATAATATTATTTTAAATTTATATGAAAGTAAACTCCAGAAGAATTTTAGTTAAAACCTATCAAATTTTATTTTATTTTTTCCAAATCAAAAGAATATTAAATGCTTCACTATTTCAACCAAGTTTGTAATAGAGTTTTAACTGACTTAATGCAGAGAAATTCATTGAAACATGATTTAACTTAATTCATTCTTAATTGATGGTCTCCCATAATAAATATTAGAACTCCTGAAAAGGTCTATGATCTCTTAATGCTTTGAATGTACGAATTTTTCAGTGATTGTACTTGACCATTCACATTAAAAAATGTCATTTAAAATCCAATGTACGCCTTCTAAAAACTCTTAACCTACCCTTTCCTGACTTAGCTTTCAAGAACTACACTACTCCTCTTATTTTAGACAAACGAAAGTAGTTGTTTTATTTTTTTTTAATAGAAAGTAGAGAAAGTTCAGTGAGTATATAGTACACATTTTTTTTCTGTTAGCTTTAACAAATTTTCCATGCAATGTAATC
Source organism: Eupeodes luniger (assembly GCA_951509635.1). Lineage (NCBI taxonomy): Eukaryota > Metazoa > Arthropoda > Insecta > Diptera > Syrphidae > Eupeodes > Eupeodes luniger. Next base: position 17,675,083 of record OX608075.1, read on the forward strand.
AAATAATAAATAAGCCTTTTAAGGCTGTCTTGGAAAATAAAATAAATAAAATGTTAAAATACAAAACTTAAAAAAGAATGTATTTAACTATTTAATTTAAAAAAAATGTGAATGTATACAAAATTATAATTTACTTATATATTTACTATATTCAATATGTGCCAGAATGAATTTTAGTCTTAAAGATTAAATAAAATATGTAAAATGTGTTAAAAATAAAAAAAAAATTCAATGCCTTATTTTTAAAGCAGAAAATTTTACTAAACTTGCAAACTAAAAACATAAAACTTAAGTTGCCTTATTGTCAAAAAAAAAAAAAAAAAAAAAACAGATAAAATATGCCTCTGTAGTGTTTTTTAAAAATCAATTAACTATTTTTCAATTTTTACTGCCGAAATTTTAAAAACAAAAAGAAAATAAATGCAAACAAAAAATCTACAAATTTTTGAAATACCTAACAAAAAAGACAAGATTAGCGATAAAGGTATACTTTGTGTATCGTGACCGTTTTGTTGTTCTTTTTTTTTTTAATTCGTGTAATAAGCCTGCCTTATTGTGAATATTTATAAATTATAAAATATTTATGTAAATATATATTATGCCTATTTAAAATAAAAATAAATACAAAAAAGAAAACAAACGAAAAAATGTGCAAATTTAAGATAAGAAAGAAAAAGAAAAAACAACACACATAAAAAACTATAAACTTACTTTCTCTAAGTTTAAGTTAAATTTATAAATAAAAACAAAAAAATAAAATGACAAAAAAAAATATAAATTAAAATTATTTAGAAATAAGTTCATAATTTAATTTAAAACTTAAGAAAATGTGTAAATATTATTATTATGATAAAATTAATTAATATTATATTATTTTCTCTTCTTAACACATACAAAATAAATATATTATATTATTATTAATATTATTAAAATATTTTTCAAATATTGGTTGACTGTAATTGATGGAAAATTGTAGTGATCACGGAGTTTTATTAAAAATATAATAAGAAAAATTACAAAAATGAAATACAAATTAACAAAAATAATACTTCTGGAAATAGAAAATATTCTACAAATCAAAAAAATAAAAATAAAAACAAAAATATGAAAGAAAAATAATAAAAGTGCAAAAAAATATTCATAAAATAAGATTTGTTTTCATTTTGGATGAATTTATCAATTGGATTTGAAGATTGGTGGTTTGACTCTGTAGGTTTCAATTATTTATTTAAAAGCTGTTGAACTAAAAAGGACATGATTCATTTTTGAATTTTAATATTTTGTAGACTGCAACTTAACACCACATAAACTTATGTTTTCAAATAAAAATAGAAACACTGAAAACTAGGTACAAACAAAACAGTTTAGGGAAATTAATATCATTACCCAGTTCACTTCGACAGTTAAGTTTAAACTTCCTGTAAAACCTTCATTCTGCCTTATCGTTTTTTACATTCAGAAAGATCGTACATATATAATTTTCCTATCTTTAAGTTGTTTAAATATTAATTTCGAAAATCGGTTGCAAAAATAGGGGCCACACCCCCTAAGCTCCAAAATAGGCCACACTTAATAAATTAGTCCGAAATGTATTATATACACCTTAAATAAGCCACTCTGTCAAGAAATTCAATGTATGGCTCGATTTTTCAAATTTTTAAAATTCAAATCGGAAGCAAAAATTTTAACGACCAAATGCCTGGAAAATCGTTTAAAATTCATTTCAAAAATGTTTAAAACACTTTTCTGAAGTTTGTGGTAAACGTACGAGAATGTTTTATACGCCGAAATGACCGTTAATTTGTCACAAATATGATGACATCAAAATTTTGAAAATCGGATTGAAAATTAACTTGAAAATAGATATTTTTGAAAAAACTTGCTTTTTTTCCGTTTAGGACCTAAAACTTTTTAAAATTATATGACAGCTTATGAAATTAAGATTTTATTAAATTCTTCACAAATTTTTCTTTCCATAGACACTTCAATTTTGAAAATCGGTACAGGACTTTCTGACTTACAACGACTTTTGTGCTGATGAAAATTATTTTTGTCAATTTTTCATACTTTTACATGTGGAAAAACTTCTAAGTCCAATTGTTGTGGTTTGTGTCTTTGATAAATGCACGATCATTTGTGTCTTGGCTTTGTATATGAAAACATGGTGCACATTTGTGAAGACAATTTACGCTATTATCGGATAGATGGCGTTGTCAATATTAAGAATTTACAAGCAGTAGATGATGCATTTTTACACCATTCGCTGTTTAAAATGGATTAACAGAGAAAAATAAGAAAAACTAAATTTGTATGGATTGTTTTATCGACACATTTATTTTATTCATGTTAAATTAGACAAAGGTTCCTCACTTCCTATTCATTTTGTTAATAAAAATGATATCGCATGTGATGTATAGATCTCGTAAAAGTGAACAAAAATTGTTGCTCTCTTTTAGGAGTTTAATATCAAATAAGCCACAGTTAAAATTTTGCAAAGATAGTTTTTAAATCAAAAACTGTGCGAATAGTTTGGTTTTGAATTCAACGAGTATAGTTTTGAATAATTTTCTATGTATTTTTTGCTAACCGTCATGATGTTTTGTCGTATTTAGTAAAATACAAGATGAGCTTGAAAACAAATATAAATGTTTATGTTGAGAATTGTAAATATTTCGTTATTAAGTCAATTTATGTTGTCTTATTAGTTGTTATGTGTACTTTGGCAAGGAAAGAAAAATAAAATAACACAAGTCACACGAAAAAATTACACAAGTTTTATTTGATTTTATTCTTCAAATATTTATAAATGAACATATACATTATAAAGACATTTATATATTGTCTTTTAGAATAGATACAAGCTTAACATTATTATAATAATTACAAAAAGTTCAAAAGCTAACATTTTAATATCAATAAGAACGATATTCCAAAAATTAAAACAACACAATTTTAAAACTGAAGAACTGAATGAACAATATAAGATTTTAATAGTCAGTTTTTGTTCTCAATAAATATTATTAAAGTTATTTAAAAATACCATATATGCTGGGTAAACTACACAATTCAATTTTGAACTTGGTAAGTAGCTAAGTAGCTATTCAAGTTCTGTTAGTACAATCTTTTTACAGAGAAAAACTCATCTGATTTCGACCTTCTTTAACTTCATGACACCCACTTCACCAAATTATCAACTTTGTAGCGTAAGTTGTTTTATTTAAGGAATCTCCGAAACTGTAATTTATTGACTGATCAGCAAAATTATGAAGCACTTTCTGACATCGTAGAGTCTTGAAATCTAGCAAGAGGGTAAACCTAGTGTTGGAAATAAAAATACAAAAACAGTGCAGTTTTACTTTTAAGGGGCGTGTTATCCACCCATTTTTCCTTCATTTATTAGAGTTTCTATGGCATACTTTTGATAGCTTGAGAACGATGACATTTAGAATAGTGAAATTTAATGTGTATGTATATGTGAGAACCTGCCTTGTAAAACAATGTATGAGGTATTATTGATAGATAATTTTATTATTAGCTTAATTTTTAGATTAATAACAAATTGATATTGAACTTTCATAAATTTAAGAAGTGGCATATTTTTAAACCTCATTAAACTTCGGTTCTTTTTAAACATTTATGTTTTTGTTGCGATTCACATTGAGCTCATACATATGTATTTTTACGACTCAGTTTTGCCCCTCGGAGAAAAGCAATACCTACCTTGCCGTCCCTAAACTTTTGAAAACTATACATTTTTTATCAATGCCAAAAATCGTCTTATTTCGCTTTTCGTTACTCTACGTCTCTACGACAACGACAATATTAAATTCGGAAAAATCAAATGGCCTTATTTTTAAATGGCCCGAAAATTGAAAGAACTAAAATATGATAGAAAATATAATTTTTACTTGCTACGAACGTATATCTTTGTAGGTGGTAACGGGTGTTTTTTAGACGAGTAGGTTTCTGGCAGTAATTTTTTCGGAGTAGCTGTTTTTGACAGCTGTCAATTAATCACTGTTTGATTTTCCATTTATTAATAAATATACTTACTATTGAGTAACGTTTGTAAATCCTGCAAATTTATTAGTAAAATAATGGGTCGGTTCGCACGACGTATCAATTTATTCAAGGTATAACTTTTGGTGAGCGCAGTATCTTGAGCCTTAGGCCTGTGGAGGGCTTATCCTCCAAGATCGTGTGATTTAAAACCGCTGGGCTATTTTTGTTGGGTTATTTGAAGTCCGATATGATTGATGCTTCGAAAGAGAATATTCGCCCGTAATTGCTGACATACGGCCCCAAATTAGCAACAGACAACAAATCTTTAAAAACTATTTCGCAACATTTTATTTCATCTTACTGAAAAAATAATATAATTTTACTCAAGATGTTTTGACTAATAATTTGTTAATAAAAATTAACTTTCCAATTTACTAAAAATATTATTTTTGCACCCCTTACTGGCAGTACATGGGCTGACTAGAAACGCCACTAAAATTATCAAATAAAAACAAAGTTTTTAGATTGAAGAATTTCTTGTTAATTGTTAAGGTTTTTATTCAGGAAATATAATAATAGTTTATCTGATAGTCGTGCATCAAAAGAAGATACCTCCTTAAAAAATAGCAATACAAAAATCATTACTTTCAAGCTTCTAATTAAACACTTCCAAAAGCTTATCCCATTCATTCCACTTAAGTATAATGATGTCCTCAAATGCTGTTCTCATTAGCGTTTTAGCACTCTCAAGTGCCATTGTTCTGCCTTTCAGGATATTACTTTAGCCTTCAATTAACTGAAATCCTCTTTGGGAGACAGGTCATGTGTGAAAAATGTCCTTGTGGTTTGCGGAAACAAATTAACACTCCCATGATCTACCTTCCAAACCCTCCCCCATTTTATTAGCTTCACTGAATCTCAAGACATCATCAGTCAACAGCGGCGGAATGGGAATAATTTTCATTGCCAAAATATGCCAAATCGACCAGAAGTCGAACTCAATGATATCATTATTCTCGTACTTACCTTTCCAAAAGTTTTTCTTTCAAAAGCGTTAAATGATTTATGACGGACAGAGAATCATCAACATCATTAGGAGTCTGTATAGGTTGCTTTTTAACTCGACATAGATATATGTAGGTTGATATTCGTTAGACAGCCTCTCAGTAGAAACAAAAACACCCACCCATCATCACCTGAGGTGGAGTCCATATCTTATCCTCTTCCCGGTGGGCACAGAACTTTCGGCATCATCAAAAAATGAGAAGTATTTTCAACATACGAATGTTGGAACATTGCCATTTTGGCATTCGACCACATCCCAAATAACAAATGGAAAAGATGTCGACTGTTTCGTTGGTTTGTTCGCGAATTGCTATGAGGCTGCTGACAAGCATCAGCATTTTTTCGGTACCGGAAAGGCACACCAAATCCGCCAACATTTTCAACGGAAGATCATATTATGATGTTCCATGGCGAAAACTGCCTCCGGTCTGTGGCAGTGATAGTGATGATATGGTTGTGGACGACATGGACCAACATAAAAGCCTCCTTTCCATGGAAGAAGCGCTGCGCTGTTTCACAGTCTAGACACGGTATACATTTGGGTGTTCAGAAATCATATATATTTATTTATATGTAGAAACGACAATGACAACGCTATATGATGTTGAAAGTTGGAGGTGGTTGGTAGAGCCTTTAAATGGATTTCGAATGGTTTATTTTTCGTTTTTGAATCTAGGTCATGTTTGCGTTGTTCTCAGTTCTCTGCATCATGAGGATGTGGACGTGGAGTGCCATGTAGATACCTAGTACCTGAGTATTGCATCGTATTAAAAATGAACTAGGTCGCTTTTAGGTTGCATTTTATCATCTACCTATCCACCTACCGTATGGTTTTTATACCTTTCCTCTCACTCTTTTTGAGGATATACCAAGGAGTGTGTAGTTTATATTGGATATATTGCCATAACCAATAAGCCAGGAAGTGTATTTGTCAAATCATTCAGGTCGTTTTTGTGCGGGAGTAGAAATTGAATATTGAAATGAAAATTAAGATTTTATCAGCTCGGCTTTTATATCGGTAGAAGGTTGATGTTGAAATGTTTTGTGTAATTGCAACGGAAGCAGGTAAACATCGATATTAATTTTACATTCCTACATATTCATTTAATATTCGAGCCACGATATTGGCCTATTTTAATTTTGTTTGAGATTGAGATAAAGAGATGGGAAATTAATATAAAAAGATTCTATAAATACGTAGGTAGTTGATAAGTTTACCTTCTTTTCAGAGTTTATATTTTAATTTAAGATAAAATCAATTAAAATTGTGAATACTTATGAAAATTGTTTTCTCTCTAAAGGGTGTCTCAAATTTAACGTAACCCGACATTTGTGTAAAAAAACAAGAAATTTGACAGGTGACAGATAAAATTTACTTGCGAGTTTGTAAATTGTCTGCTGCCATTTTGTATTAATTTTTTCTCAAACTTTAATAAGATTTGAAAAGTCTTGAAAAATATACACATGATAGCTGACAGTTGTTTAGAAGTTAAATGATGAATTTTACAGTGTCAAATTGTTTTTAAATTTTGGTAAGGTCAAAGTGTTGTCACTTCTAAGGAAATTAATAATTTGAAACTTGACTTATAAGACTTAGTTGCTAGTTGGCAGTTTCAAGAAATCAGCTTGATTTTGTGTCTGTCTCAAAATTAATAAAAAAGTTGTTCACAATTATAAAAAAATCAAATAATTTGACAGCTGAAAGTTAAAGGTCATTAACTATAACTGTAACTATACTTCTAGAAGAGAAGGTGTCTTTATTTTGGAATCCGAAGTGTAATTTTGTCAGTTAGTTGGGGCCTGAAATAGCCAGCTCGCATATTTTTTCTTTAGAATTTTTAACAAGATATATGCCCATGTTCTGCATTTCACTTATTGTAAATACACTTTGCGAAAGTGAATTTGGGTGTTCCCCAATTCGTTATAGTGAATTGGATTTTTGAACATGCAAATGGATGTTCTGTATTTCGGTTTGTTCCATTTTTTGAACGCATTCAAATCACATTTTTTATTTCTGTAAATTGATCTTTGATAGCTTCCTTCTGCAATGAATCGGAAAGTTAGAGCAAGTTTTTGAATTGAAGGAAAATTACAATAAAAGCTTAAAAGAGGAAATCAATAATTTATATATTTGATTTGTCTCGCAAAATTCGTCTTTTTATTTTTTCTCTTGAATTCTGCTTCCTTTCCCAATAATATTGCATTTATTTTCAAAACAGCAAAAATGTTGCTTCAGAAACAAAACAAAAATGGATGATCCTTCAGTTCTGACAGTTCGAAGCAATTTCGAAGTTTTCGAAATCGATCGAATTGAAGAACATGCAATTTCATTTCACGTGAAATTGAAAAGTGATTTCAATCTACTTTCGATCGAAATTAGGAACATGGGCGATAATAAACTTTTTGACAGGTGTCAGTTAAAAATGACAAGTCAAAAAATGATTTCCAAGCAAAATATGTAATTCACCGCTGTTTGTGTAGTAAAATATTGACATTTTAGAATAGTTATCACATTTTCGAAAAAGCGTTCTGAACCAGAAAAATTGGCAGTTTAAATTATAGATAGAAAAAAAAGTGTTTTAGGCTTTGAATTCAAAATTGGATAAAAGTTCTTAAATAGTGATCAATTAGAACTGTCAAACCTTTAAAGAAAATAAGTTGTAATATCGATGAAATGTATTCGAAGGGTTTTGTTGGTTATTTTTCTTCAGCTGTCAAATAATCTTTTTGTTTTTCCCATGTTGGCATAAATGATAGTCGAAAGAATTTACCGGATTTAATTGTTATTCGGAGAGAAATTTTGTTAAAATTACATTGGATTTCTATTCGAGGAAAATTAATGTCGTAGGAGAATACCAATGATATAAAAAAATCGAGGAAATGAAATAGTCCAGATACCATAGTTCTTACTAAAATTTTAAGGCTCTTTTAACTCAACTAGAATGTATAAACTATCCGGTTCCTTTATAAGATTTCAAAGTAAAAGAAACTGGTTAAATAATTATTTTTCTATTTCTTTGACAAAGTGTCTTTTTATCTAGATTCTTTACAAAATAAATTGTTTCGACTTAATCTCCAGTCATCATCTCCATAAATTCTATAAGAAAACAAAATAAAAATTGGCATTATTTTCTAAACTTATTTCTTTTTAAAAAATCTGTGTCTCACCATCAAAATCAACAGTTCCCGATCCATCTGTATCAATTTCTGCAATAATTCCATCCAAATCCGAAGACGATAGTTTATCATCCAGAGCCGCTAGAATTTCTTTCAGCGTCGATGTTGTAATATAACCATTTCCCTCACGATCGTACAAACGAAAAGCTTCTTTTAATTCTTTTTGAATTGCTTCAGCATCTTCTTCTTCAATGAAATGTGCAGCAATATTACAAAAACCATCAAAATTAACTTTCCCAGTATCATCGGGATCGTTTTCTTCAATTAAATCATGAAGTTCCTTATCGTCGAACATTTGACCCATCGTATTAAGGATGGTTGTAATTTTCAGCGTTTCAATGAAACCAGTTTTGCTGGTGTCGAACATTTGGAATGCTTTACGCATGATGTCCATTTTTTCATCATCTTCCTGAAAAATTAAAAAATGGACTCATAAGTTAAAAAAATCTAAATAAACTCAAGAAGTCATTTTAAAAAAATGTAAGCTTATACGTAACAAGATAGTAAATTCTCTTTTTTTCGAAATTGGGTCATGTACTCGTATACTTAATTTGAAGTTAACTAAAAAAAGTTTATGTCGAAATCCAAAAAAAGCGAAAATGCAATAAACGAATATTTTCTAAAGAATTTGAGCGTGATATTGAAACATCTGTGAATTTGATTCTTAAGTTTTTTCTAAACCCTGTGACTTAAAGATTCCTTGCCAAGTGATTGAAACTAAAATAAACGTATTAAAGAATAAAATCTTAAACATCCAATTGAATATAATGATTTATTATCCATATAACTCAATTTGGTAATAAAACATTTTTCAATGGCTCAACAAGACATTTAGCCTTCATCTTGAAAATTTATTTTTTTGGTCAACTTATTCCTTTATGAGTTTTTCCATATGCCAAAAATTCTACTTTTTCAATCATAAACAACTCATTTCAATGATCATATCCATTAGGCACAGGCAATAATTCATTTTGGAAATTAATTTTATTTTAAATTTATTACTTCAACATGATTTTTTCTTTTTAAAAACACATTATTTTTATTGTAAATTTTTCAAGTTTTTGTGTTTCAAAAATTGTTCTACAACACAATAAATCATGAGGCTTATACAATGCCAAATAAATGTCATATGATTAAAAAAAAAGATCGTTCTAATTTATAATAAAAATAAGGTAAATACATAAATAATGAATTAAATGTTAAAATGCATTTTAAGAAAACATTTGTGTTGAAAATACAGGTTTTGTCATTATAAAATTCTTCTTCTTGATAGGCATTTAAGAGCTCTCTTAAAATATGAAAATAGGAAAATCGAACTTGATGTTTAGTTAAAGATTCATAAATAACAACGACACGATATTTAGTTATAACATTAGCAAGGCTTTTTCCATGAAGTTAATGATACTCGTCGTTAAAATGGTTAATAAAGCCTGTTTCCATAATTTTCAAAACGGTTCAAAAATATGCATTTAGTAAACCGTCTCATGTTTTTTATTTAGATTTTTTGGTACTGGCCTAACCTACTTTCTTTAAACAGAATTTTATCTATACTTAAGAGGTTTTTCTAGCAAATTTTAATAATCCTGAATACATTTAAATTTACACTTAAAAAAACTTTTAATACACGCATAAACTAACTTTTGTTAAAAGTTTTGTTTTTAAATTCGATAAGAATGGCATTATTTTTTCCAAAAATTGGTTTTATCACTACAATTTTACTGTGTATTTTTGTTTAGATAGTTTTTGAATATTTTAGGTATTGTAGGAAGAGTATCGAACATAATTTTTTTTAACGTGACAGTTGGTAATAAATTAATACAGACGCTTCAAAAATGTTTTAAAAATGACTTGTATTCAATTAAAAATAAAATGCACGACTGGGTCACACGAACTTGCTCCTGTATGCAAAAGTGTAAGTTTAAAGTACCTATATAAGATTTAAAAATATACCTATTAAATAAGTTTGTCTTCAAAGATATAAATGCCATTTGATTTGTCAAAAAAACCGCGCGATTCATCCCAAGACACAACTCATCCTGGGACAACTCATCCCGGAAATTAAAAATACTTGTAAGCATACTTAGCGAAAACAATTGTTTGTGTATTCAACTAGTTCGTTCAAAGCTTTTTCCTTTCGATAGCTTTATTTTAATTTCATATTACAAGAATCAGGATGGAAAATAAATTATCTGAAGATAAGAAAGAGGAAGAACATGTATGTTTAAATTGTAAAGCGATCGCCTATTGGTTGTGTCTTGGTGTCTAAAACGAATAAAGAATAGTTCATTGGCGTGCTCGTTAAAGTTTAAAAAAAAAACTAACAGGTACAAGAAATTGCTGATTGTTGATTAAATATATCATAATCGTTCATCCGATGCAGTGGCGCTACACGGCCATTATTGGTATTTACAATAGTTATAGTTATAAAAATACATAAATATGTACCAAATGCATTAATTTTGATAAAAGATAGGAAAGTAATTAAAATTTTGTCAAAATAATGCGCTCTTTCGGGATCATGCACAGTTAAAATAATTTAAAAAAAACTATTTGAAGATTCACAATTTTACCTGAAAAATAAGTTTGTCTTCAAAAATTTAAATGAATTTCGTAAAAAAATGTAGCCCAGTTTTTGAGATATAGAATTTAAAAAAAAAAATTTCAATATTTTTTTAAAAATCCAAACAAAAAAAATGCACTTTTGATAATCAAATATTGTTAAGGCAATATAAGAGCTCATTAAAATAAAAAATAGTGAAATCGGTTCATAAGTTGCTGAGAAAAATAAAACACAAAATAACGGTTTTATGAGCGGTACCTTTCCAGACCAATACAAAAATATATTTTCCTTCCTTAAAGAAGCCACGTTAAAAAATAAAATTTTAGAGAAAATTAAAAAAAAAATCTATCGGTTTGTTTTTGAGAAAATTCGAATTTTCGTTTTTTGACCAAAAAAACTGTTAGTTTTGATCTTCAAAAAAAAATGCAAAAAACGCCTAACCCGAATCTGCTCAAAACCTTAACATCCAAGTTTGAACTCAATCGACCCAATGGGTTAGGCTGTAGGAGCGTGGACAGACAGACAGGACAGACGGACGGAATCGCGGGACCCACTTTTTTCGACTTCTCTACCATCGTAATATCATGTTTGATTAAAATCTCGAGTTCGAAATTTTGCACGAATGCAAAACTTGCCATATAGTTCCTATATGTCGAAAGTAAAAAAGTAAGGTACTAGTAAGTTTTCAAAAATAGCAGTCATTTTATTTTTAACTTCCCATATTAAGTTATTGTAATCGGTTAGAACCAGTAACCTTAGCGACTTGAATTAAATTTTATATTATATTATTGTGACGTGAAACTAAACTAGTAAAACTAAGAACAAAAAACTAACGGTTTTTATTGTAAATCAAAAAAATTGAAAAAAAAATTAATTGCATGCAACGTTTTTGACATCTGGTAAAATTTTTAGAAAAATCGAATTGACAGTTTTCTTACAAAAAATAAAAACCAAAACAAAAATACCAAAAGTTGGTATGATTTTCGACTTAAATATTTTTTTTAAAAAATAAAGATATTGGCTGAAAGCTATACAATTTTGAGAAATATCGAATTGACAGTTTTTTTTTACAAAAAACATTACTTAAAGTTGGTAAAAATTGATTTTCGATTTCGATATCTCGTAAATATATGAATGTATTGATTTTAAAATAATTTTATTCTGTGCTAAGAAAATTGTTTTCGCCTAGAAATAATGGGAACAAAAATTGATTTTGAAATCAAATTGTTTCATGATATGCAAAATATTGTTGGTAATTTTTAGTTAATTTCATAGAAAAATTCAACTGACAACTTTAAAAAAACACGAAACATTTCGTTAAAGTTTTAAGCAAGACAAATCAACCTGCCAGCCTCTTTTCTTACTCTTAGAATTATAGTATTGCAAATGAGAAACGCACATTTTTCTTCATTATTTATAAACAAAATTAAATGATTCTTAAACTCTTCTAAGACTCTAAGATATCGATGATAAAAAAAAAAAATTATCTGGACGGAGTACAGAAATAGAAGAAAAGTTTATAAATTAGTTTTATCATTTAAGCAAAAATTAAGCTGGAATTTTGTTTGTCTGAACTTTGAAATTCTCAAACACTATTTCAGTTTATTTTGTATGCAAAGAATATTGGCTAAATTCTCAATCAACAACTTTATTTTAAAAATGTATTCTAGATATGGCGACATTTTTGAAAAAATTTGATTATTTTTTTTCGAATGACTTGAAGCCATCCAACTTTTAATTAAATTTAATGATAATTTAAAGTGGTTTCATAGACCAGCAGTAAACTTTTGTTTGCCTCCTTTCATAGTCATTTTTGGATAATAAACTGTCGGAAATTTTTTGATCTGAATTAAAAATTTAAAATGGTTAATATAATATATATGTATATAATTATAAGAAATAATTTTTGCTATGGTATTTTACGTTATTAAAGTGTAAGGCTGAAAGGACTTCTTTTAGTTTTTTTAAATTAGGAGATTCAATATTTTTTTTCAGAAAATCCCATAGGTATTTTTTGTAAAATTAGAAACGAAATGAACAGAAAAAAGGGATAAATGTAGTATTTTGGGTGGTATTTTGTTTTTTCACTTCTTGAATTGATTATTATTTTTGTGGTTTTTAATAATTTTCAGTATTAAATAACCATTTTTTTAATTTATTTATTTCATTTCACTTTAGATGCATTCTTATTTTTTAAGCAAACATCTTAAAATCAACAATTTTTTTTTAAATTATTATGTGCACACATATTTTAATAAATCACCAAAAATCTAAATTACCATTTTTAAATGATTTTATGATTTGCGGCAATATTATTAAAATCGTTTTCTAACTTAAGAAATTTAAGTTAACACACAATCCGTTTCACTTGACTTTCTTTTCGAAAAAATAAAATTAAGTAAAAAGCAATCACGTCCCGACGGATATTCCTCAACCAACTAAAATATTTTATGTTCACAAATCAATATTTATAATAAGCGAGCTAGGTGAATATTACGAGTATCTGCTTCAGCTTCCACACGGCCATAGTCTAGTCATAGTCCAATCGCCAAGTTCTAGTATATGTACATAGGTACAACTTGATGGTGATGTGCCATCATCACCGACTTGATTATTTGATGTCCAATGTCCATGTTGAATGAAAAGTTGAAAATATTTTTAGTTTATTAAACTCACAAAACAACACAAATAATAAATTACATAGACATAGAGACACGCATATAGAACTTAGTGCATCATTACCATTTTAATGTTGCTTGTATTTTGAGTAATTTTTAAATGGAAAACAATAATTTTTCACTTAATTTCATTGATTTTGTAAAAAATGCAACAATTATTATAAAATTTTTTAAATTATTGTTCTCATATACTTGGATAATCAGGATTTAGTTAAAATTTCCCCAAGGAAAGGTGAATTTTGAAGAAATAATAAACAAATATTGTTATTCAAAAATAATGCTAATGGAATTTTCAAAAATTCAAAAATGTTGAGACATTTAAATCAAAAATAATAGAAAAAAATCGACTTTGAGAATTGACTGTGACGAACTGGTGACATTACTTTGGTTTTTCTTCCGTGTTTTCTTGGCTTTATTATAAATTCCGCATTGATGATGATGATGCGGATGACAGATCATAGAAATTTTGAAATAGAGAAATTTTGTATATTATGAAAAAGTAATATTTATGGAATGTCATAATGTGTCATATTTTTGACTATATTTATAAGAAAACATTGTACATTTTATTAGTTGATTTTGTTGAAGGTGATAAATCAATGAAATGGATTTTTTGATGAATTGATATAGATTTCTTAGCTATGAATCATTGGAAATTTTTGAAAAGCTTTAAGCTAAAATTTTGTAGCTCGAGCTAATTTTTTATTTCTGATACTTCTTCAAGAAAAATCGAGAACTGCTGGTTTAAGCATATGATTAGTTGATTTAATGAACCATATGCGTAAAACTGAAGTACCTACTACTAGTAGAAAGGAAAAGTAAATACTAGTACTAGTAGTACACAGAACGAAAAAAGTCATCGTATTGACTATTTTGGTAGTCAATATGACTATTTGGTAGTCAATTTTCAGCCGGTAACCACGATATTCAATAGAACAATTTTCGGTTGTCAATTTTGGGATCCGAAATTTGTTTACAATTTGGTAGTCAATATGACAATTTTGGTTGAAGGAAATTGAAACTACGGTTGTCATATTGACTAATGTGGTAGTCAATGCGACAACTGCGGTAGTCAATATGACAACTGCAGTGGTCAATATGACAACTTTGGTTGAAAGAAATTGAAACTACGGTTGTCGTTTTGACTAATGTGGTAGTCAATATGAGAATTGCAGTAGTGAATATGACAACTGCCGTAGTCAATATGACAACTGCGGTAGTCAATATGACAACTGCAGTAGTCAATATGACAACTGCGGTAGTCAATATGACAACTGCGGTAGTCAATACGACAACTGCGGTAGTCAATATGACTACTGCAGTAATCAATATCAAAACTGCAGTAGTCAATATGACAACTGCGGTAGTCAATATGACAACTGCGGTAGTCAATATGACAACTGCGGTAGTCAATATGACAACTGCGGTAGTCAATATGACTACTGCGGTAGTCAATATGACTACTGCGGTAGTCAATATGACTACTGCGGTAGTCAATATGACAACTGCGGTAGTCAATATGACAACTGCGGTAGTCAATATGACAACTGCGGTAGTCAATATGACAACTGCAGTAGTCAATATGACAATTTTTGTTGAAAACCCAAATCTAATTTGACTACCAGATAGTCAATATAACAATTCTCGATAGTCAATTTTGGTAGTCAATATGACAACCACGGTAGTCAATAGGACAATTGCTGTAGTCAATATGACAATTTGTTCTTAAAACCGTAATCTAATTTGACTACCGGATAGTCAGTTATTCTCGATAGTCAATTTTGGTAGTCAATATGACAACCAAATTGTCATATTGACTACCGAAGTTGTTCTATTGACTACTTTTTTTTTTCATATTGACTACCCAAAATTGACAATCAAAAATTGTTCTATTGACTATCCAGTAGTCAATTTTTTAAAATAAGGTTGTTATATTGACTATTTTGGTAGTCAATGGGACAATTTGGTCAAATTATAAGTTGACTATCATCGATTGTTCATATGACAACTTTTTTTTCTGTGTAAAAGGCAAGATTGACAGTATTTACTTAATTTGGTATGCATACAAAATAGTAACTGGTAGTAAATACTTTATACTAGTAGTAAATACTGGATTCATCCAAGTAAATACTACAAATTCATCCAAAACTGCCGTATTCACTATGAAAACCATTGTGTAATCCCATATCAGTAAAGTGGTATCAGTTGAATTTCTCATAAGTGATTCAAAAAAACTGTTTTTCCAAATCTTTGAATTATGGACTGAACCCGGCTACTAAAAAAAACATTCCCTTGCTTTAAAGGTAGCTTTAATGTTGTTGGAGGCATATACCTTGCGATTGAATGATGTTCCTTTATTACTAAATGCGTCTAATCCAAGGCTCCTATGCATGATGGAAATAATGTTTAACTGCTAAAAAAAATAAATTAATTGGGTGGCGCAACAGTCCGTTGAGAACTAGGGCCTAGTGACTTACGATTCTCAACCATTCCTGCGTGCGAGTACTGTTGTCAGGGATGGAGGGGACCTACAGTTTTAAGCCTAATCCGAACGGCTAATTTGAGAAAGCACTTTTCGTGACAAGAATTAATCTTGGAGAATTTGTCAATACCTCGCAAGAGGCAGTACCGGTGAAAAAAACTTTAGATTGGCAGGGATCGAACCCAAGACCTCTGGCATGACAGTCCAACGCACTTTTTTTTTTTTTTTTTCAAATTCATTTTTATTAATTCAATCTTAAATCTATCTTAAAGCTAGACAAAAATTCATAAAACTAGCCTAATTAACCATAACTTACAACTTACTTACTGGTCCCATACGGACACTCTAAGTTAAACAATAATACTTAATGCTAATGCTTTTCGGCCCTAAGATCTATTTAACTTTAATTCATTTTATTTATTTTTGTATTCATTAGAAAATTTCAAAAAAACTAATATCAATAACAGTCCAACGCACTAACCATCATGCCACGGGTACTACGTGCTAAAAGTTCTTTATAATTCGAAGGAAACTTTATCCAGAGGGTAGATTTTTGGACTATGAGTTTTTCTACATAGTGCACACATTACTCTGATGAAATCCTGTGCCTTCGCTAACAACAACTTGAAATCCTGGATCTCTAACATATCTCAAAAATATTCTTCAGGGGAAGTTGCTTTTCCTCTTTTTCGGTTTGAGGATCTTTTTAATGTTTTTATATAATCAGTACTGATAAATATTGGTTGTTTTTTAACTTAAATTTCTAACCGATAAAATACTCGCTTAACAACTCAACGCAATCTTTTTCAAAACGGTAAAGCATTTTCGCTTCTTGTACAAATGCTACGTTTGAAATAAATAAAATGGACCAATTGCTTTGAAATTAGACTCACCAATCCAAATATGTTGCTTTATATATACACAAAAGTATTTACTATAAAATATCAAGTTTGGTTTTTATTTACTTGAAAAATTTGAAGTAAATACTAGAAAGGAAAAAAATTTGTATGCATTCCACTTTAAGTATTTACTGACAAAATTCTTCTTAAACTAGTAAATATTGTTTCTTATAGTAAGTACTAATGTTCTAGTATTTACTTTGTTTTTATAAATATGACAACTAGTAAGTACTATAAAAATTTATAGTAAAAGCATTTACTATCATTTATGCATATGGCCCAATGTTCTAAAAAAACAAGTTCTTATTATTTTTTGTTCAATTGCCTAACATTAATATTTCCTTTGTTTGTCATTCTTTAACAAAAATGATAAATATTTTCATAAAAAGAAATTATAATATAATTTTCAAGTCAATACCTTGATTTGATCTCAAGATATTGGAGTTTTAGTTCTAGTTTTTTAAATTATTATTTTTTTTTTTTCAAAAACTTTATCAGATTTCAAAAACGATTTTCGCATAAAATTCATACAATTGATCTGGATGTAATATCATTTTGCATTCTTAAAATATTAGAGGTGATCAAAACTCTGTTGAGGTATTCCGAATGTACAGACGTAAGTAAGATCACACGTCCGCAGAGAAATCTCTCTAAAAAACTTTGATTCAAATTCTAAGAACCTTGAAACGTCGAGAAATACCAAAATGTTGAATTCGACAAATAGCTTCCCATGGGAAGTTAAAATAAATCTCTGCTGAACTGTTTTGAAATAAATAAATGCATTTTTTTTTTAATTCTTATTTGATTTATTAGAATTTCACTAATAGTGAAAAACACCACACAAATTGACGAACACTTTAAACAAATTATTTACTTTTGGGTAAGAAATAAAATATTCTGATGATTATGCAGATCCATTAGATATCAAAATATATTAAAATATTTCTCTTTTAAGTTAAAAGATCCACAAATCCTGGGACAGTTTCAACTCGCTACATTTTTCCCTTGCAAGCAAGTTCCCAATTTACTTTAACTGGGAAAGTTCCCATCATTGGGACAGTCATTTCCATTTCCATAGATCCACCATTTTTCCAGTTCGTCATTGAACATTCCTGTGTGTGTTTAGCATTAATAGCTGATGCCATGTTCTATACAACCAAAACAAAAAATATTAAAACTTTTATTGATTTGAAATTATTGTTAAAAAAAATTACCACAGAAAGGATTAAGGCAAAAATAAGGAAAACCGAGAGAGTATACTTGTTCATGTTGAATTAGATTTGAAACGCAAAATACTTTTAAATATTTCTGGAAAAATGCATCTATATATATTGGAAAATTTGTGTTCAGAAGATTTTATATTATGAATTAAATTATAACTTAAGTATTATAATTAGTACCACTTGGTTATTAATCGTGCTCGTGTAATAAATTATTTCTTCGCATGCAAATAGCAAAAAATATTGTTATCAAAATTAAAATGACCTTTGATATGAAGTTTTTATAAAAATGTCTGTAATTATAAATATGTTAAATAAATAGAATGTTAGTATTTTGCAAGAACTTTTTGTAGTAAAATTAAAGATTATGTTTGTTTTGTAAATTTGTATAACATTTATTCAATATTTAGCACCATTTTGTTATTGTTGTTTTTTTGTGATCTTATTTTATTTTGTTGTGTAAAAAATTACTTGGCATAATATTTATAAACATTTTATCTTACCTTACCTACCAATCAAATCATTATTATTAACAACTTAGTTTTCACCAAATTATATAATTTTATGAATAAGTAAATATCAAAATGGAAAAAACGTTTATTATATAAGAGAACGTCATAGTTAAAAGTGTTATTGAAATAAGCTTAAAAATTAATGTCACGGAAGCAATAACTTCATGTTATCTTGATAATATGATAGAAACTTAATTATGAGAACAATTACAATTTTTTTAAGTTCATTTTTTAAATTATAAATAACAATATAACAAAAATAAAATGTATTTAAAAAAAAAATCAATTTCAAACCATTTTAATTTCAAAACCAGTTGCAATTTTAATTGCCTTAAAGATATTTTTTATTGATTGATTGGTTTTCTTCTCTATCAAAAGTAAGTAAATTTTTATCCTGGAAATCTTATTTTATCTTTTTTACTTATTTACTTTTAATAATTAAAAGAACAATACAATAACTCAGTAATTACAATAGTTCTTGAAAGAGCAGATCAAATATGTTTTAATAGCCTAGGAAAATTATACAAATTTACTTAATTTTTGTATACATTCTTACTTACTTAAGGTGACGCTACAGTCCTGTGTGAACTAGGGCCTCACTCAACATACTTCTCCATCTACCTCGGTCTCCAAGTTGGGTGAGGTCACTTTCCACTTGTGCGCGCCACCTGATTAGCGGCCTTCCTCTACTGCGCTGGGGATCATGACGAAATCTAGAATACCAAAAATCTCGAATGCCGAAAATCTCGAAAATAAAAAAAAACTATCTAGAACGCAAAAATCTCGAATCCACAAAAATCCAGAATTAACAAAAATCTCGAAAGACTCTATCTAGAAAAAAATCTCGAAAAAAAATAAAAATTCGAGATTTTTTTTTTTGTATTTTTAACAGTTAAAACTCAATAAAACACAAATACATCAGTTTACCCAATATTGTGCTTGTCATAATTCTTGACAGTGATTACTCTGGCACGACAATAATGCGATTTGTTAAGCTCACACAACCAATAATATTTATTATTATAACGCATTTGTTACAATGGTAAATAAATCCCTAGATTTCAATTTTAATATTTCTATATTTGTGACGATTTCATTTACTTTCATCTTTATAGAGGTAATTTCAAGCTCACGTTAGACTAATTTTAGTAATACTGAATTTACTGTGGATGTTCTTACAGTTTCATTGACAATGTGTTTAGATGGGTAACTGTTCTCACAGGTGCATGAGTAGCAATGTGCAATTGTATGATTGATAACTTTACTTGTCAACTTTAAGTTTGTTAAGGAGAAGTAAGTTATCCAGAATGTATGTTTGAATTTTTGAGACAATGTTTAAAATTCGCGCGAATTTTAAACATTGCCTCAAAAATTCAAACATGCATTCTGGATTTTTGCATTCGAGATTTTTTTTTTCTAGATTTTGGCATTTCGAGATTTTATTTTCTAGATTTTTGTTTTCGAGATTTTTTCCATTCTAGATTTTTGTTTTCGAGATTTTCATATTCGAGATTTTTACTTTCTAGATAATTAATTTCTAGATATCGTGGTAGACCCCGCTGGGGATCATGACGAAATCTAGAATACCAAAAATCTCGAATGCCGAAAATCTCGAAAATAAAAAAAAACTATCTAGAACGCAAAAATCTCGAATCCACAAAAATCCAGAATTAACAAAAATCTCGAAAGACTCTATCTAGAAAAAAATCTCGAAAAAAAATAAAAATTCGAGATTTTTTTTTTTGTATTTTTAACAGTTAAAACTCAATAAAACACAAATACATCAGTTTACCCAATATTGTGCTTGTCATAATTCTTGACAGTGATTACTCTGGCACGACAATAATGCGATTTGTTAAGCTCACACAACCAATAATATTTATTATTATAACGCATTTGTTACAATGGTAAATAAATCCCTAGATTTCAATTTTAATATTTCTATATTTGTGACAATTTCATTTACTTTCATCTTTATAGAGGTAATTTCAAGCTCACGTTAGACTAATTTTAGTAATACTGAATTTACTGTGGATGTTCTTACAGTTTCATTGACAATGTGTTTAGATGGGTAACTGTTCTCACAGGTGCATGAGTAGCAATGTGCAATTGTATGATTGATAACTTTACTTGTCAACTTTAAGTTTGTTAAGGAGAAGTAAGTTATCCAGAATGTATGTTTGAATTTTTGAGACAATGTTTAAAATTCGCGCGAATTTTAAACATTGCCTCAAAAATTCAAACATGCATTCTGGATTTTTGCATTCGAGATTTTTTTTTTCTAGATTTTGGCATTTCGAGATTTTATTTTCTAGATTTTTGTTTTCGAGATTTTTTCCATTCTAGATTTTTGTTTTCGAGATTTTCATATTCGAGATTTTTACTTTCTAGATAATTAATTTCTAGATATCGTGGTAGACCCACTGCGCTGTTCTGTGGGTGTGGATTCGAAGACTTTCCGGGCCGGAGCGTTGGTTTCCATGCGCTCTACGTGACCCAGCCATCTCAATCATTGGACTTTCACCCTTCTGGCTAAGTCTACGTCGCTGTACAGCCCGTACAGCTCGTCGTTCCATCTTCTCCTACACTCCCCTTCGATGCATACGGGACCGTAGATCACACGAAGAACCAAGAAAACCAAGGTGCTTTCATCCGCTTTTGTCATTTTTGCCGCCTCTGTCTCAATACTCACAAAAGCCCCATTGACATCATGCTGAGTTATGTAGTGATAGTGCCTTTAGTGTTGACGTGTGAGCTCTGCACTATTCTTCCGAGTAAGATGTTAAAAAAATCGCATCTAAAATCTTTTTTGACATCGAAAGGTTTTGTTAAGCTGTTTCCAACCCTTATGGAGCAGCGTGAATTCTCCATGGTCATCCTGCACAAACGGTGGGTGTTGATTTGATGCTCTTGGATTTTTTCCAGGATCTGCCGTAATGTGAATATTTGATCAACTGTGGACTACCCTGGTCTAAAACCACACTGATAAGGACCTATCGGGTTGTTGACGATGGGGATTAGACGTTCACATATTACGGCAGAGCACATTTTGTAAGCGATGTTAAGTAGATTGATTCTTCTATAGTTGGTGCAGTTTAGAGGGTCTCCTTTTTTCAGAAAAATTGCATCCTTAGCAATTTTTAAAAAAGTAAACTTTAATTTTTTACTGAAGAAAAAGCTTTTGGTTTTCTTGAAAAAAGTAGATGCTTGCCATCTACAATTTAGATTATAAAAACAGGAACATTTGTCTGAAAAAACTATTTTTTATTAAAAAACAAAAATTTAGAGTGGGTTCTGAAGCACCAAGAAGCGTATTTTTTAACAAAATCATCTGAAATTAAAATTTGTTGGCAAATTTTAGATCTTTGTGCTCTCGAAAAGTTTTTTTGGGGTTCAGTAATTTTTAAGAATAAAGTGGAAATTTCTCCTTAATAGTTCCGCCGCAAATTAAATCAAAGGGTTTGGTATACCTTTAATATCTTAAAGACACGGTGTGAGCATTAGGGAGACGTTTTAATGGTGATGTCGGTTTACATTAGTTTTGAATTCTCAGGCACTGCAATTAAAGAAAAAGCTAGAGCGTAATAAAGAATTAAAGATTCGCATAGTTCGGCTAAAGAACGAATTGCTGTTCATCAAAGTACGACCGAAGTTCAAGGATAAACTGATGGAGAATCCTAAAATCGCAAAAACAACAGAAAAAAGGCGAGCCAAGAAACCCTACGACTATGTCCGAATGACGTTGTTAAGTTAATGGCGATATTGCTGTCAATCATTTTAAGGAGGTTTTATTAAGTTTAAGAATATATTTTTTTTTTAAATAGTAGACAGATCAATAAAAATATGCCAATTGCATTTAATTATATATTTTACCAGTATATAAAAAAAACTTAAATATATTTAATATTTCTTTTTCAACATACTTCAATCAAAATTTATTTTAATTAAACAACGCATTTGGGTATTTTGAAAATACAAAATTGTTTTTAAGGTAAGATAGTTTGAGATCAAAAATATTTTCCGTACAACTTTTTTTTGATGAAAAATAAAACTGGTAAGAAAACACCCACTGATTTTACTTTAAGCCCTTCCTCCACATCTTATGTTACAAACGTATGGACGTTCGCAAACACTGACATTTCTCTTAAAGGTTCTAGAGAACTTGAAACGTCGACAAATGTTAGAGTTGTTTATTCCTCAAAATGCACCAATTACAATAAGTTCCGATTAAACTTTAAAAAAATGAAAAAAGTACGTATACGCCTGGATGACCTTTTTAAAAAACTATCCTATTCGCTTTGTCTTCAAAATTTGCTCAAATAATTCTTCTTTTTAATAATCAACCAAAACAAGAATTATTAGAAAAGTCGATTAATTGAGTTAAAATTTTCAATTTTTTTAAAAATCTGATCAATAAGATTTTATTAGTTAAAATTGAATATTTAACATTTTGTTATTGACATATTCAAATTTTTATTTCATATTGCACATCGTATTTATGCACTGTATTTTCTGTATTTTCTGTATTTTCTGTAATTTCTGTAATTTCTTTGTTTTTCCATTTAACTACGTTTTCATTTTATTTCATTCAGAAGAACATAAAAGTCATTTTTAAAATTTAATATTTTCACAGAAATCCGTTCTAGTCAAATGTTTTAAATTAAAAACGTCTTATACACTTCAAGACAATTGCATTTAAAATACTTCAGTATGACCTTCATTAGTGGTATCAGCTTTTACTCGTTTGTAATTATTTGCATAATTTTCTCATTTAATTGCAAGGAGGAGGAATAAAATCGTTCTAAAGGTACCAAAAGTAATTATATGGTAATCGAATGTCCTGTTTTTAATTTGTATAATATAATTTGTCTTTAAGGATTCAAGTTATAAAAAACTAAATTCTTATTAAAAAGGGTGTATTTTAATATGTTTCTTCATAAAAAAGGACTGCAGTAATCGTAAAAAGCATGGACGATTTTTTTAAGTGCAACCTTTTTGGAGACAAGTTAAAATACAAATATCCTACTCAAAGTATTTATTTCAAATAAATTGACAAATTCATTTTATATATTAAAGCCTTAGGGTCTTTACTTGGTCAAACGAGTAACATTCATACCAAAAATATTCAACATCGACATAAAACAAAAAGATGACCTTTGAACTTAAATCTTTTATGTGTTTCCTGAAGCAATTTGAGTTCAAAATTTTCATTTTAAAAAGAAATGATTTATACTTATTGCCAGCAGCATTGATATTGACTTTTAAAAACTTAAATTTCATAAAAAGAACGTTTTCAAGATGCTTAAAGTGATGGAAATTAAATAAATTTATGCCAATAGACGTTGATTGCATCTTTTTACCTCTCCTGAGGCACATTAATTATTATGTTTCCGGGTTTTTCTTTTGTAAAATTTTACTTCAGAAATAGTCTTTTGTGAGTCCATATGGAAGTAAGGTAGTCAAAGAAAAATAAAATGTAAAAGATTGAAATTCCATATAAAAGATTTAATTAAGAGAAAAACAATAAAATTAGTTTAACTTGATTTTCCGTGTCCACATTGTGGGTGGTCCAAGTAGAGAATTTCATTTATGTTTCCATTTATTATTTTGTAGCTTTGTTGTTCAATCAAAGGAAAACTCAATTTAACGCTCAAGTTAATGTGTTTGTATCTTTTAAAACTAACAAACAAAAAAATATCAAACAAAAACAAAATAATATTTTTATTTATAGATGGAAAAATGCATCAGCAACCACCAGCCAATTAAATAAAAATTCCCTCCGTCTATAAAGCATTTTGCATGAATACGGTTTGTTCTGATGATCCGGTCGATGTGGACTTTTCTGTACTGTAGATAGGAAGGTATAGTTTGTCTTTTATATTTTTTCCCTCGAAGCTAATTTGAATGAAATACACTTCATTCATATGGATTTATGTAGGTGTATACAAGTTTTATGTTTTCAAAAATTCAGAATTCAGGAAATGTAAAAAAAAATCACAAATATTTTACGCCGCGGATTTGTTTTATGATGCGGGTTTGGCTTTTGATTGAGTGAAGGTTTGAGTATATATTGATTTTTTGGTAAAATTACTAAAGAAAATAAACCACCAAGCAAAATATGTAAAATCCCACAAAATAAATAGGAAATTAATCCGCATTGTGTCGTCTATAGGATATATATTATATTTATTATCATTGGGGTTTTGTGATGAGAAGATTTTCATATTTAAAATTTTATGGAGCCATAAGCAAATATAAAAAAAGACTACAATCCCTCATAATTTGAATTTCGATATGCCTAACAAAATGTGTGTTATAGAAGGCCACGCAAAGGTTGGTGTTTGAGAAGGGAGATTAAAATCAAGTTTTCAGGATATTCTATTTTTTTTCAATTCTATGTCCTTCTTTTAAAGTAATCTTCAGAAGGTGGGTGAATTTTCCAGAAAATTATGTAAAAACGGTTTAACACGATCTTAAATTTTATTTTTAACAACAAAAATATATTAAATCTTTACCTAACTGTTAATATCTTTACAAGTTTTTACAAAGACAAAAACTATCAATAGCAGTTTAAAAGGAAGCGGGTTGAAATGCTGTGTTTTAAAATACTCTATTATACTGTATTATGCTGTTTGATACTGTATGGTTATAATATTGTATGGTTAATATTCTGCATTTCAAAATATTGTACATTTAAAATACTGTATCAAAATTCTGTATTGTCAAAATAGTGTATTTCATAATACTGTATACCTAATACTTTAAGTCTTGACAGATAAATTAGTTTTGTGCTGTTGATTATGATAGGAACAATTCATGTAAAAATGTTAGAGAGATTTAAAACAAGAAGAAAATAAAAAAAATAAAATAAAAAGAAGCTACAATTTATTTTGTTTTAGTTTTTATTAATTCAAAGGTACGCGTGTTATTGTTCAGGGAAGTTTGTTAGAATATCATGCTAATACACAATTATTTTGATTTTTTCTTTAAAAAAAAGTATTCTGTTGTCAAAATTCTGTATTTCAAAATGCTGTTAATAGGTTGAAAAATAAAAATCGTTTTTATAATGCAAAAAATTGCGCACTTTTGCATATTATCAAAACAATTTTTATTTTTCAGCCTTATTTACAGCATTTTAAAATCCAGAATTTTGATATACAGAATTTTAAGATGCACTATTTTGTACATACAGTATTTAGTACATACAATATTTTTAAATACAGTATTTTGAGATACAGTATCATTATCGATACATTATTTTGACCCCAACGCATTATTAAATGATCATGCTAATTAAAAACGCTTGCAATATAGAAAGACATGGTGTTTTTGATTGTGTTTCTTATAAGTGGGTTTTTTCTCTAATAACTGCTCCTCATTAAAGTAGAATTCTGTAAGTAGTAACGGTACAGTTCTAAATTTCTTTGGGAAAAACATTAAAAATTAAATTTTTATCAAAAAGGTCAGCAACCAACAGAAGTAGCATCTTAGAAATCAATATCGCTTACACTCATTATGGACAAACAAATTCAAAAAACTATTACTGAAAAATGCTCAGCAAAATAATAGAAGAAAGTGGAATAATTCCATACAATTTGTATGGATTTAGAAATAAACACTGAACGAAAAAAAAGCAACAGGTTCTTAAAGTACTATAAGGAAGTGTCCTAGGACCAAACTTGAGTTATGGGAAAGAGTTGTATACTATACAATTAAAAAGAAAATTAATTTTTGATCTTTACTAGATCCTGATTAATTGGTGGTTTTGTTGCGGTAAGTGTTCCAAACTACTTGGTGCCGATTCTTACCGAGTGTCTTTTGAAGATTTCTATCGGATAGAAAAAAATGATATTTGCTGTGTTTTAAATACATTTGAACTAAAATACAATTGTTACCAACTTTGATAATTTGTTTTGTAGTTTATATTTGTTTCAATAGTTATTTATATCTTTCACAAAATTAAACAGATGTCAAAAAAGTCCTTCTTCACAGCATAAAATTATTCTTTGGATCCAGAAAAATTCTCGTGGTAATATAATTTTGGGTTTCTAAAAGGTTCGGTCTAACTTTTTAAAAAAAATTGTTTTGATTAATTAAAAACACCTAATGAATCTTTTTAAAAGCCCTTTCTGAACATATTGTACATAATGCATTTGGTTCAGTTAGTGTTAAAAGTTTATAGATATTCATGTGGACTAAAGGTCCAGTAAAATTCTCGTGCACTACTTAAATTATCGTTTGATGATTTTCGGCATACTAAGTCCAAAGTTATACTTTCATATTTAATTTTTTTACTTAAATAAGTATTAAAAATACTTCTAACACTTGCACATTAATACGGCTAAAATAAAAAAATTAAACATTATATAAATAAATAACAATAATCTTGCTATGTTGGAAAACAAAGAGTTTTAGTTCGAGTTAAAGTATATTTCCTTTTAAACTTTTGACTCACTTTAGTGGGATATAAGCTTTTATTTCATTTATGGACTCTAATTCCATTCAAATGAGAAAAAAGTCGATTCTGGACTTTTAGACTGCTGATTTTTTACTCTGCGCCTGTTATGAGCACTACAGAAAAATTTATGAACTGAAAATTATCAAAAAAAAATTAAGGTTTTTGAGATACCACATTTACTTACCAACAACATTTTTTGACTAAATGTGCAACCCAATGTTTTTGAATATTTTTTTAATAATCAATTATATCGTATTTGAAAAAAAGTGTGATAAATAATAATTGCGTCATTTACATTCACATTTAAAAGAGAGACAGTTTTTTTTTAAGGATCAGTATTTTGAACATTTGCTTAATTGAATCTATGCTGTATACATATTTTTCAATTTCTCACATAACTTTAAGTTTACTCACATCATGTTCAAAAGTCTGTTGCCCGCTTAAAAATGTACTAGTTTTAAGAAACATTTCTAAAATCCTCTTAGTTCTTTTTTGTTTTTCGGCTGTTATCGTTCAATATCAATTTGCTTAATCAACTCGAAATTAACCAAATTTTGTTTGACCTTATCAAAATTGTCAAAATCTCATATGTTTCCAGTACAATACATAGAAATCGTTCATCAAGTGAATTCTAACAAAGAATACTATGCTGCTTAGAAATAAATAACAGTTTTCATGAAATATCATCCTAAAAACGCTTCATATTTAATCAACAATCATACTTCCACTAACGTATATTCTTTTGACATTTAAGTAGCTATCTTAAATTGTTTGAATCTTACTGATTAAATATTTGCTTTTTTCTCGAAAAATCCTCGTTTTTTGTCAACAATTTACAAAGATTCAAATCTTCCTTCCCAATTGAATAAAATGTACATATTTTCCATTTGAATTTGCTTTTATGTACATTTGTTGATTTTGTCCTAAATTTTAAAATTTCTCAGGGAATTTTTATCACTTTATTTGACTCGTGATATAAATTTTGTATTCTATGTACAATTTCTCTATCGTGCTCACATCAATTCTAATCAAACTACACATAGCCTCAAGGATATTTTCGAGCAACAGGGACATACTCTTGGAATTCCTTCTTTTTTCTGTTTGAAGCCTTAACTTAACCTTCTTTTGCGAGCACAGTACGTATTACTGTCATTTACTTTTTTTTTGTTTTATTTTATTTATTTTTATTTTTTTTGTTTTTAGTGTCAGAGAGTCTCTGGGCCTCCTTTGTGGGGGGAGGGGGGGGTGTGGTTTACTATTTTAAATTGAAAATTTAAGTGTAAGTCATTCTTGTGTGCGGCCTTAGGCTGCAACTCAACAACCAACAACGTTTCGGCTTCTTTTTGTATCCCTTATTCTTATGCCATTGCCTTTACCATCATAAAGGGAATGCCTCTAGAGAGAAACTTTATACTACTTTTATATATGTATGTGTGTGTTTGCAATATGAAAACACCAAGGGCAGTCTTCATTATGATTCTCTTTTCATTTCGTTTTATTTGAAAAATAAAACAAAAAATAGGAAAGGAAAATAAATATTTCTTAATACACTTGACTTTAAGTTGAAGACTTAAAAAAGTATAAGGTTGGGGTTTTACTTTTTTATGAACTAACTTAGCTCTGTGATATAAGGTCAAAAATAACTGTTGTTTATTGTTTATAAACGGCTCCTTAAAAAAAAATCAACAAACTTCTTAATGACAGCACATCTTAACACTTATTAATATTCTTCACGTCGTTTTTAAGAAAAACTTTCAGCAACATGAAATAAGGTTTTTTTTAAAAAAAAAAGAGTTTTCACTAGTTATTTCACTGTGAAGGAGAAGGTAAGCTTTTAATAATGACTAATGAGTAACGATATCAGCCAAATGACCTACATGGTTGACACACCATATTCTTTACAGGAAAGTTTTCTTTCGAAACTGCGAACTGTGACTCCAAAATTGTCACCATTTTTGTAGTGAACTAAACAGTAAGTTTTAGAAGCACGTATCGTTTTTAAAAATTATGTAGTTTTTACTTATCAAATGTTGAAAGGTTACTTTTGCCCAAAACAGTGGACTATTTAAAAACCTTGTTTAGCTGTCATTTTCTTTAACTAATTTTATGCCTTTGAAAAATTCAATATATCAAAGTTGTTTTTCTTAAAATGGTTCCGTGATCGATTCAAGAACTAATTAATAGATTTGAATGATTTTTAACTTCCCATAGGAAGTTATTATAATCGGTCCGATATGTCGAATTGAAAATTTTGACATTTCTCAACGTTTCAAGGTCGCTAGAGTCGAAATAAAAGATTTTTAGAAAGATGTACGTGCTTACGTCCGTACGTTCGCCAAGTTTTTTTTGTCGTCCATAGCTGAAAGCGATACCAAGCAAACATATTTTTGGAAAAAATTCCAATTAACGTTTTTTTTTTATAAATCAAAAACTGAAAAAAAAATATCTGTCACCTCGAAAATTTTATGAACACAAATGATTTTATCTCCAAAACAATTTTGTGCAACAAAGAATAACGTTGTTGACATCTGCTAAAATTTTAAGAAAAATCGAATTGACAGTTTAAAAAAAATAAAATAAAAACCTAAAAAAAACATTACTCAAAGTTGGTAAAAATTAATTTTCGACTCAAATATCTTTTCAAAAATTTGAGATCATGGCTTCCAACTAATTAAGTTTTATAAAAAATATGGTTTTTAACATTCAGACAAATTTTCAAAAAAATTGAATTGACAGTTTTTTTACAAAAAATAAAAACCTGAAAAAAATTAATAAAAGTTGGTACAAATTTATTTTCGACTTAAATATCTTTTCAAAAATTAGAAATATTGGCTTCAAACTAATTTGATCTTATAAAAAATAATGTTTTCAACATTCGATAAATTTTGTAGAAAAATCGAAATGACAGTTTTTAACAACAAATAAAAACCTAAAAAAAGCATTACTAAAAGTTCGTAAAAATTGATTTTCGACTCAAATATCTTTTCAAAAATTTGAGATATATACTTCGAATTTATTTTATTTTTATTTTATACAAAATTTTGTTTTCAACATTCGATACTTTTTTGAGAAAAATTAAATTGACAGTTTGTTTACAAAAAATAAAAACCTAAGAAAAAACAATACTATAACTTGGTAAAAATTTACTTTCGACTCAAATATCTTTTCATAAATTAAACTTATTGTATCTCACAGAAAATATTGTTTTTGACATTCAACAAATTTTTTTATTAAAATCCAACAGTCTGTTTTTTTCATAAAAAAATAAAATCTATTTAGGAAAAATTGATGTTCGGTTCTCTCGATATCTCGTGAATAATAGAAGATATTGACTTCAAACAATTTCTTATTCATCCAATTTGTATTTGTTTATATAAGAAATAACATTTTTCAAGAAATGCTACTAAAATTGGTAAAAATTGGTTTTCGACAAAAAATCTCGTTAACAAAAATAGATTTCGAAATCAAACTATTTCATGATGTGCAAAATATTGTTGGTAATTTTTAAATTTTTAAGAATAATTCAACTGACAACTTTTTTAACAAAACACGAAAACCTACAAACTCTTGAGCAAGACAAATCGACAGACGGAATGGAAGTTATCAGTGTGGGCCGCATCCTAGCCTCTTTTTTAAATAATATTTGATGATCAAAAATGTCTTTTTGTTCTTTTTGTTGGATTTTTAAAAAATCGTTAGTTTCATTTTAAATTCGATATCTCAAAAACGGTTAAATATTTCAAATGTAAAAGGTATATTTATATGGCACCAAACAACTGCATACTAAAAACATATGTATCTAAACAAAAATTTAAACATTTGCAACTTAGCACAAAATCCTCCACAATTTTTTTGAAATGAATAAATTACATAATGTGTTATACATTTGTTCGTTAATTAAGCGTAAATTAGTTGTGATAAAATACATTTTGCGGTTCTGTGTTTTTTTTTTCCTTTAACTAAACAATACGCATTTAAGTCAATTTCTAAACAACAGGTTACAACTACATATTTATAATAAAAGTTTTATCACAAATTAATTTGTTGTTAATCAAACGTTTATAACTCTTAATTGGTTTTGACAAAATAAATTTTGTTGTAACCTATAATTTGATAAATGTCCTTTCACTAAACTATACTCGTACATATAGGGCTTCCAAACTACTCTCGGTTTCTTGCTTAGTAATTTGTTTCTTGTCAACTGAAAATAAGCTTTGTCGTCAAGTTATCAAAGACTTTCTCAAAAACCAGTAAGAACTCTTTGGGTCATTTATTGTTAAGCAGTTTGAGGTTGATTAATTTTTCATAGGTTGAAACAAATTAAATTTTATTACTTCAAAGCACCAATTGGGATGTTTTTTTCTAAATTTGACATAAATTTCATATTTTTTTTATAAAAGAACACTCCGGCCTAGAAAGAAAGGGAGAGAAGGTTTCAAAAGATGCATTTGTAAGGCATTTCACATTCGCATAGTACGACTAAAGAACGAATCTTTGTACTTGGAAGTACGACCAAAAATGGACTTACGGTTGAACTGTTTAAAAGATCTAGATCATAAACCTTTAAAATAACGGTAAAAAAGGGTACATAACCTAATTTATTTTTTTATTTATTTAACGAAAATAACATATAAAGTAAATTTATAAGTAAGAAAGACATCAGGGCAACGTGACCATAGATTTCGTTAAGCTATAAACGTTTTGGAGTTCAACTTTATATCAATGAGATTAAACTCGAAAGAAAATTGAACGGCAAAATTACGTTTGTAACAATAAATGAGCCATGAATTACTTAATCAAAAAGCCATGATCCATAGGAGTTGTTTAGATCACAATAACGTAACAGATAGATATATAAAAATTATCACTTGGAATGCTAAAAGTATTTATAACAAACGTTTAGAATTTATTTATTTCTTAAACAGGCACAAGATTGACGTTGCTTTAGTAACGGAAACTTGGCTTGATAATGATATTCACTTGACTTCACCTAATTATAAGTGCTATCGAGTTGATAGAACTGAAAGACAGGGTGGTGGAGTTGCAATTCTCATCCGAAAATCAATTCGACATTCGCTTTTGCCAGTAATTCGAACTAAACTAATAGAAAATATTGGTATTGAAGTCCAATTAATGAATCGTAGGTCAGTTAAAATATATTGCGTGTATTTTCCAGGTGGCTCATCATCGTTGCAAAAAAGATTATGCTTGAATCATGACTTGAGAAAACTTTTCGCTGTAAGTGGAGACTTTCTTATTGGTGGTGATTTCAATAGCAAACACAGAGAATGGGGTTGCATTAGGGCAAACTCCTTTGGAAATATTTTATATGATCTGTCCAATACTTTACCAGTAAATGTGTTGTTTCCTCCTAGTCCTACTTATGTCCCCAATAGTTCTCGTGGAAGTCCCTCTGTTCTCGATATTTTTGTAACAAATGTGTCTAGTCAATTAACCTCACCAATTACTTTAAATGAGCTCAGCTCTGATCATTATCCTGTATTATGTGAACTTCTTTGGTCAGGAATAAAACAAGAACTACATTACCTAGATTTTAAAAATGCAAACTGGACACGTTTTAGGTCAACTTTAAAAAGTAAACTTCGAAATATTCCTACTGATCTAGAAAGTATAAGCAGCAAAAATGAAGTTGATAACATTGTGCATAACTTCACTCAAGACATCATTGCCTCTGTTAATCGTTCTGTTCCAAAAGTTAATAAAAAACCATTTCACCAAAGTCTTTCGCCGCATATATTGGAACTTATAAAAAATAGAAACATTCAGAGAAGAAACTGGCAAAGATATCGCCAACCTATTTTTCGTGATAACGTTACATATTTAAATCGCCAAATCTCTTATGAATTATTAAACAAAAGAAATCTTGTCTGGAATAATAAACTACGTTCTTTAGAGAAAAATGCAAAACCCTTTTGGAATATTGTAAAAATTGTAAAAAACAAACACCGACAGGTTCCCTTTCTGAAAAACGATTCAAGAATCCATTATACGGATTTGGAAAAAGCAAATGCACTTGCTCTTAGCTTCTTCAAAAACCATTCTGTATCACAATACCTAGGCGAGGTTTCAACAGATCGTCTGGTAGATACAACTGTTCAAAACTTAAACCAGATGATTTTTGACACACCACAAAATACTTTAGCAACTCAAGAAGAAGTAGCTGCAGTTGTTCAAACACTTAAATCAAGAAAATCTAGTGGGCTCGATCAAGTGAAAAATCTTTATTTAAAAATGTTGCCTAAAATCGGAATAATCTTCCTTACATTCATATTAAATGCTTGCTTGAAAATGCAATATTTTCCTACTACTTGGAAAATAGGTAAGGTAATACCGATTCTCAAAGCTGGCAAAAACCCTGTTAGGACTGAAAGTTATAGACCAATAAGTTTACTCAGCAATATCAGCAAAATATATGAGAAAATAATTAAAAACAAAATTGTTAAAATAATAACTGATAACAACTTATATCAAAATGAACAATTTGGTTTCAGGAGATACCACAGTACATCTCATCAAGTGCTTCGTATAAGTAACTTAATTAAAAGCAATCGCTCCCAAGGTATGTCTACTGGAATGATATTGTTAGACATCGAAAAAGCGTTCGATTCAGTTTGGCACAATGGTATCATTTATAAAATGATTTCCCTCAATTTTCCACCTTATCTGTGTAAAATTGTTCAAAGTTTTCTTTCAAGTAGATGTTTCATGGTCCATGTAAATAGTAGTGTTTCGGAAATAATACACTTTGATTTTGGTGTCCCTCAAGGATCTGTCCTTGGACCGACCTTGTATAACCTGTATACCTCTGACTTTCCCAAATTACCATCCTGTGAAGCAGCAATTTTTGCTGACGACACTGCAATACTTTCTTCGCATACGTTTGGTCTCAACATTGAGACGAACTTAAATAATGCGATGAGAATATTATACCAATATTACAATCGATGGAAAATCAAACTTAATGCTGAAAAGTTACAAGCCATCTTTTTCACGAGAAAAAGAAAAGCTTGTTATCTCCCAAGCAATAATTTGCAAATTTTAGGTAGAGCGGTTTCTTGGGACAATCAAGTGAAATATCTCGGTATTTTCCTTGATTCTAAATTAACATTCAATCACCATATTTCACAATCACTAAAAAAAGTCAAGATAGCAACGAAACTGCTGTTCCCTTTTATCAATAGGAAGTCTTTACTTTCAGTCGAAAATAAAACAATAATTTGTAAGGTTATATTTCAGGCAATACTTTTGTACGGTTGTCCAGTATGGAAAAACGCAGCTAAAACTCATATAAAAAAACTACAAGTTGCTCAAAATAAAGTTTTAAAAATGATGCTCAATCTACCCTGGCATCATTCCACCTTAGATCTCCACGTAAAGGCGAATGTCGAATTGATCGAAGATAGAATAATAAAACTCACAACAAAATTCTTTGATCGACTTGATCTTGCTGAGAACAATTTGGTTAGTGAACTAAATAATCAAAATTAAAAATTTACCTGTGATATCTATGTATTAATGTAAACTGATTTATCAATTCATGTATTTATTAATTTAATTATTTATTTACTTGTTTCTTGTTTATTTGATTTATTTGTTTATTTATTTATTTATTTATTTATTTATTTATTTATTTATGTTATTTATTTATTTATTTATGCATTTATTTATTTATTTGTTTATTTATTTATTTATTTACTTATTTGTTTATTTATTTATTTGTTCATTTTTTTGTTGTTTATTTATTTATTTATTTAGTTACTTACTTCTTTATTTATATATTTACTTGTTATTATTTTCGATTAAATTATTTATTTTATTCTATTTATTCAATTATTTACATATTTATGTAATTTATTAGATACTTACGCATACTTATTGTTCAAAAATTGTCATTTATTCATTTATTGGTTCATCTGTTAACCTGTTACACATCATACCCTCACTAGTCATTAGCTTTAAGATTTTTTTATATTCTAACATTAAATGGAGGTTTTTATTGTTTTTTCCTCCGGTCAAAATTATATAAACCTTATTAATAAATTATAAAACTTATATACATACTATTTTAGTTGAAAGATACATTGTATCAAATCACTATATTGTAAAATGTGCGGTAACAAACCATTGTAAAATTTAAACAAAATCAATAAACTATCTATCTATCTATCTATCAATAACGAAATATCTAGTATACGAAATATGCTAGTTCAAAGTATGGAAAGTTTGACCCATCTAGAGTGTTTTTTTTAGATGTACTATAAGTGTATATTTCTTGCTAAGTCTACTGTATCCTGCTTCAGGTTTAAGATTAAAAGCATTCTTGGCCGGAACATTATTATGTTTTCTTTCTTCTTGAACAAGTAAATTTAGTCGTTATAAATTAGTTTTTGTTCTGCAGGTCGATCTCCCTACTTAACTTTTTTTCAAGATTGAATCCAGAATTTTTCTTTCAAAGTTTACTGATACAACCCTATCTGCTCTTCAAAGAGGTCAATATACCTCTGCACAATAAATCAGAGCCTCCTAAATCAAACAAATAATTTAATTTAAAAAAACACTCAACAACTGTCATTCCATTTATAATGATAATCATCAGCACTCAATTAAATTGAACAACTCGCTTTTGGTCATTTTATATTGACCACATAATCTACCTTAATGCCAATCTCTCTCATATTTTCCATTCATAATTAAAGTGTAAAATATTTACAAAAAGGATTTTCTGGTTATAAAACAAGCTGCTAATTGAACCACCATTTTTATTATAAACTGGTTACCATTCAATTTAATGTGATTAAATATGAAATTAAAAATAAATTAATGCAAACACATAACAGACTAGGTTGGTTATTCAAATTAATCTTTGGTTTAACTGATTTTAATGGGAAAATAGTGTATTGCGGGAATTATATTAATTTTCAAACACTTTTATTTAAAATAAAATAATAAATATCAAAAAAATTTCTTTGTGAATTAATTAAAATAAAAGAAAACCCCTTAATCGCCTTCGTAATTCTGCCACACAAATCTCACTTTATAAATGCAACACCACCGTAGTTTTCATCCTGCAAAAAAGGTAACCTTAGAAATACCACCAAAGCCAAAGATTTATTTTCTTTTTGCTTTTCCCATGGTAAGAACAAAATAAAAATACTTACTACCCCATCTGTTAGGTGCTGCAATTCATTCCCATTCCTGTTGCCGTACCGAAAAAAAGCCAACTCGAGAAACGACCACATTGTCGTTTTCTGCTGATTCTCGCTTGTCAGCATCTCTATCATTCTCGATGGCATAGCAGCACGGCTCTATGGCACGACAAAGCGCGGCGGCTGTACGGACTTCACGGCATAAATTTGTCCTAAAACCAAAATATATTTTACACACCATCTCGACCCGGCAGGAAAATGAGAAAAACGAAAATAATAAAAAAAAAGCTTTTCATCACACGCTTTTCAAATGCATGTTGCATACCAAAGCTGTGCACAACTCAGCTGCGGTTGTACGGGGGCTTAAGTGCTTCAGCTTTAATTTCAGCTGCAGCTGTTACTGGTTTGTTCCACATTTTCCTGGAGCACGTTGTCGACCTATATATTTTCCAACTTTTTTTTT
The DNA here is from genome assembly GCA_951509635.1 of Eupeodes luniger. Lineage (NCBI taxonomy): Eukaryota > Metazoa > Arthropoda > Insecta > Diptera > Syrphidae > Eupeodes > Eupeodes luniger. The sequence goes on from OX608075.1 coordinate 17,711,766, forward strand.
TCTTTTTGAAAAATTGTGTGTGTTTTAAGTTGTATTTTTGATTATATCTCTTCGTTTCTCTTCGTCTTTTTTTAGCCAAATCTCTTTGGTTCTCTAAGTTTACAAGTGAAATGGTTTTTCTCTTATCTGGAAAAACTTATTTTCTTTTGTGTTGTTTATAATGTTGTGTTGTTTTGTTTATGTTACTTAAAATCTATTAAGGGTTAAAAGGGGGATTATTGTGTGTGGAATAAGAGAGATAAGGAAACTATGCGCGTGTTTTAGATCAAATCTTTTGGTCTGGAGACTCGTGTTTGATAGTAGAAGCTTTTAGAAACGTCATTTGTTACGTGTTTAGGAAAAGCATACTTTCACGTTAGCAAAATTAGCAAAACACCGAATCAGTTCACAATACCTAAGGATCTAAATCTACACTTGTCAGAGTGACTGTGGCGTATGAGTGATTTTTTTTTATCTTCGAATAATAATGTTCTACTTATGATGAGGCAAGTTATAAGGTCAGTTTTTACTCTTAAGTTCCTTTTGTTTTAAAATGTTTAGAAACTGAATTTTGAATTTTTCTCAAATATATATAAAAACGCGATATAAACATATATTTGAATTTCTTAAAACACCACCAAAATTCAAGATATTATTTCGAAGTAATATCACTTCTGGTTCTTAAAATGTTCACGCTAAAAATATTTAAAAATGAAAAATATCTACAGTACACAAAGCATTTTATAAACAAAAAGATTAATACTTAAAATAAAGAAAAAATTATGAAAGGCATTAAATGAGAAATTAATTTGAAATGAAATTTAAAATCTTTATAAATTGAAAATACAATTTTGGGTAAATGCAAATAATGCTTGTACAATTGTACATGTATGTGGAAAAGTTGAGAAGGTAAAAATAAGATGAAAAAATCATAAGTTGATTTTTTTTATCCTTATTCCTGAGAATGGCGAAGGATCGATCCATTTTCGTAAATTTCAGACTTTCAACTGAAAAAATAAATTGGTTAAACAAATTAGTTTGACAGATGTCGAATTCCAGCCCTATACTTTTGAAACCGCAAAATAGATAACCCATTATGTTTTGAATTTGTATTTCTTTAAAAAATGTTGACACATTTTTGAGACATTGAATATCAAACAAAACTTTAACATTTTTCGCCAAATAAAGACAATAAGAGCATGTTACTTGTTATTTTTCTATTCTGAAAGAAGTTAAGTTAAAAAAAAATATATAGACACTCTCATAAACATCTATCCGGCCATTTTTGAGAAAATTTGAATTTGGAAATTTTGATCAAAAAATTTTTATGAGGACTTCTGTTATTTTTGGTCTTAAGAGAAAAACGCGTAACGCTTAACTTAAAACTTAAATTTAAAAGTTTAAACTTAATAATAATGTTCTCGGAAAAAATAACGATTTTGACCTCGAGGAAATCTCATACAAAATTGGATTATAAACACTAATTTAAATTTTTAGACATATCCAACAGGTAAGCATTTTGTTCCGGAACTTTCAATGATTTTTCAAAATTGTTTGCATATGTATCTCAATGTAAAACGCTTGTGTTTAAAAAACATGGGAAAGCTCTAAGCTTTTAGTTTTGGGATTGTTTTTAGCTTAGAATTTAGTAGCGCCCAAGAATTGTATTAATGTCTATTTTTAAACTTTGTTTTTGTATAAGAAAATATATCTCTAAACATAAACCAATACAAAAAATGTACCCATCTATAAATTAAATTGTATTAATTTTTTTAATTAAATGTACAGCATCCCAATATCTTGGACAATTTTTCCAAATCTAAAAATTGACAAAAAAAATAGTATAAACTTTTTCGCATAGAATTTAATTTTTTCAAATGGGTAGGCAAAACTTTTGTTATTTGGATGAAACTGCACCTTATCCTTTATCACCTCCCTCTTTAAAATACACTTTTCTATCCTATTAATTTAAGGTACTTTTTAAATTGTGTTAAGGACGTTTAAATAAAGCTTCTAACCAAAGTTCACTACTTTAAGTATACACTTTGAATAACAATTAGAACAACTAGCAACTTTTATTTTTTTACGGTCAAAGTAAAATAAAAAGGGGCTGGGTGCAACCCACACTGATAACATAAAATACCTTCTGCCGATTTTTGTCTTGCTTAAAAAGTTTGTAGGTTTTCGTGTTTTGATAAAAAGCGTTGTCAGCTGAATTTTTCAAAAAAAATCAAAATTTAAAAATCTATTTTTTTAACGAGATTTTAGGTGAAAAACCAATTTTTACCAATTTTAGTAGCATTTGCGTACTATTTTTTGCAGATTTAATTTTTTTTTATAAAAAAACTGATTGTTGGATTTTTATAAAAAAATTATTGAATGTCGAAACAATATTTTCTGTGAGATAAAATTAGTTTGAAGTCAATATTTTTAAGTTTTGAAAAGATATTTGATTTGAGAGTAAATTTTTACCATCTTTTAATAATGTTTTTTTTTAGGTTTTTATTTTTTAGATTTTTTCCAAAAATATACTTGTTTGGTATCACGTTATAATATATAATACAAAATTTAATTTAAGTCGCTTATGGTATTGGTTCGTGAGATATTTTGGGTTAACCAAAATGTTCACTTTTTTTAAAATTGTTTTTTTTTTTTAAACACCCACTCAATTTGTTTGAGAGTCCTTTCTGCATCTTTCTGCATTATTATCTGTATAACAAAATTTATTTGAAATCGATATCTCTACTGGTTCTTGAGCTATGGACGACGAAAAAAACTTCCCGAACGTACGGACGTACGAACCTTCGGACATCTCTCTAAAAATCTTTTACTTAGACTCTAGGGATCTTAAAACGTCTAGAAATGTCAAAAATTTGAATTCGACAAATCGGACCGATTACAATAACTTCCTATGGGAAGTTACAAAAATGTATTTTTTTGAAATAAATTGCACAACATTTAAATATTGATAATAATTTGAAGTAAACGCCAAAACTATAATTAGATAAAAATTCATTAAAACCATTCTGAAAAACAAATATAGATACCAAAAAACTGGAAAATTGAAAACATAAGAATACAAGTGAAATTCGGCGTTTACTCAAACCCAATATTAAGTAAACGAGATGTATATAGTGCTAATTTTCAAGCTAACGAAGTTCTACTGTAAGTCGGATGTTAACATTTTCGAAACATGGCGTACTGACTAATATCCCGCATCAGTATCGCATATTTAAATAAACTTTGGCTACCAAGTGAATGAATTTCAACCAAAGTAAATTTTAAAACATTTTTCGAAATCACAATAAAAACAAAAAAAGTACCCAAAATAATACAACACACATCCTTATTAGATCCTTTAAATGTCTCCTCTTTTATTCCATACACGAATTTCATGATACGCGCATGGCAAGTCTATTTGAATTCCACTCTCCCTCTAACTATGTTTTTTTTAATAATATTATGGTTAAAATGCTTATCAAAAACCTGTCTTATGGAACAAAAATGGATTCCATTTAGTTTAAACATTAATACAAAAATACTCTCTTCTCACGAAACGCACAAAAGTGTAGAGAATTTTCTTTCATGTTTCCTGGAGAAATTTCCAATCAAAATCATCTCGCTAAGCTAAGCTATCGTGTACTCTCCAAAGTTCATACACATATGAATGAAAAAAGAGTTTTCCTTTTTGTTTCTTTTGGAAAAATCAGCAACAAAAACTCTTAGTAAAAATTCATATTAACAGCAAGCGCGTGAAAATCTCCACTCAATAATATAATATTGGAGACATCAAGAGAGGGAGAGAGAAGCAAGAGAGAAAAAGGACTTTTCATCTTCATATATAAACATATCTATATCAAATTTTCCATTTTAGTTTCTTTTTTCTTTTTTTTTTTTATTTGGATTTGGAGAAGAAAAACTTTTCCTTAGCTGGTGTTTCTGTTTCACGACTCCATTTAGATACGCCGCCGAATAACCTGCTCTCATTATAGTTGGAGCTACAATTCGATTCGCATCTGAAATAAAAAATTTTTTCGGTCCCAAATCGTTTCTATTATATTTTTTTTCTGCTCGGATTAAAGAAGAATAAAATAAAATTGTTGTTTAGATAAGAAGATGAAATAAAAATATCAAGTGTAAGTGAGTGTTTTTGAGTTTTGTGTTAGATTTGAGAAAATAAAAAAGATAAAAGATACAAAGTGCGTTGGATAAGATTGTTTTGTTTTGTGTTTTGTGTTTTTTGTTTCCGTTCTTCTTTCTACCATTTTCTTTTTTTTTTTTTTAATAAATTGGAATCGACACCAGAATTCTGTTAATCTTCCACATATAATCATCGCAACACCACCGTCCACCAACCCCCTTTATCACTCTCTCTCTACCACTTAACCTACTGATATAGATTTAACCCTTCTTCTTCTACTTGTCTTCTTATGGCCATTCGACTTGAGAATCTTGTTGCGTTTGTTGCACTTTTTTTTCCATCTTTCCTTTTTTGATTTGTATCTTAAATTTAAAAAAAAATTCTCGTCTCGTTAGAAATTAAATCAATAAATCTATTCATCCAGCTGAATTTCAATCAAAAACCATCAACAACAACAACAACAACAGAAATATTTCTTCCTAGTTTCTTTTTGTTTTTCTATTTTAAGAATTTTTATTTGATTTATTTTTCTGCTTGGTTTTTGTTGTTTGTGTAGATTTGTTTGTATCTATATAAACGTGAGAAAATCCAGTGAATTAATTGAATTTTATTTCTTCCATCTCTCTGTGTATCTCTTGTGTTTGAAAAATCAAAAGAAAAAAAAATATAAAATATAAAATCTCTCTTCTCATCCACGCATCACAGGGGAAGGAGGAAAGCAAAGTGTGTATAAATTGTGCGAATCCAAATAGTGATGCATTTTTAAGCAAATCTGAAAAAAAAGATGCGTAAAAGTGCGTAGATTGAGAAAGTTTTCTAACAAAAATAAAAAAGAAAGAAAAAATATCTCAGTCAAAAGTGTTTCGAAACTAAAAGCTTAAAATTAAAAAAAAAATTGTGCTTAACAAATTCAACCAGGATCCAAAACACCTTAGATGCGAATCAAATCTCATTTGAAGACAACTTTCATTCATGGATTTTAATGCTGGGTAAGTCTGTCCGTCCGTCCGTCCCGTTCGTCGTGTCGTCTAGTCGTTGAAAATGTATCTTTCATAAAAAAGCATATATCATATGAATGTATCTTCAGAATGACTATGGATGTATCTGCTCTTGAATTGAGCTAAAAATAGAATCAAAAATTGCATTTCTCTACAAAGCTTGTGTAGATTCACTTGCTGAGTGAGGGTGCATTAAAATCGTCTTTGTTGTTGTTGCTGCTGTCTTCAGAGTCTTTCTTTTTTGTTAGTCTATTTTAATTCCCTGAACCGAAAGACTATATTTAAATTCTGTATCTTTCCAGCACTGATTTTTGGTGGCTTTTGTCTTTAACTGTAAAGTGTACATATACATACTCTCGTCCTATAGCCCCCATTTACTAATCTTTTTGACTTTTTGTATCTTAAGTTATACAACACTCTTTTGGAAGCTTTTAAACTGAATGTGCAATTGTTAGGAAGGGCAGAGGCGAGAGACATTGGGTTAAATAATCAGTTGGAATGCTTTTAGCTGAGTATACAGTTTTAAAATGAAAAAATAAAAAGAAAACAGTAGAAAGAAAGAGAGTCACATAAAGTGAGAATGAAAAGTAAAACAAAAAACGAAGAGAAATGCACGATGGTCATTGAAAAGAATGTTGAACTGTTCCATAGTAGAGGTAGAGGGTAAATCTTCCTCGGTATCAGGGCAATCACCACCCACTTCATTCAGCCTTCGTAGTTTCGTTTTTTTTTTTTAACTCTATGAGGAGGGTGGGGGGTGTTCAGATTAAAAGAATCGGTGTAAATGGATATAGAAAATAAAAGAAGGGTTTTGCTCTTTTTATTCATCATCATTGATCTAGAATTTAAGAAAAAGAAGAATAAATTAAATTTTAGAATATCCAAAGATAAAAGAAAAGTGCAATGTCTTCATATTGTAGAATGTCCTTATTGAGTTTCCTTCTTTTCTTTTTCTTTTTTGTTTTCATTTTTCTTTATTTTAACATTTATCAGTGTGTTAGTGCTGGCTAGGTTATAATTTGATGATTGTTACAAGGAGTGTAATTTATTTTAGCAAAAGCAAAAGGACGTAAGTAATATGAGGAATGCTTTTTCTTAGTTTGTTTCTTTTTCTTTTTTGAAAAATGAAAAATTACATAAAATTATAGGGTAATGAACTAGAATTAAAGAGAATTATGCTTAAAGAGGAAACATTATTTGACTGATTTATGGCTAGATTTGGGAATTGCTTGGGTTTTAGTTCAACTTAATTTAGCTATTTAATTTAAGCATAAACTATGATGACATTTAGATGTGTATGAAATGAAACTATAAATAAAATTTTGAAGCTTAATTTTGTATTTAATATATTTTAGACTTAAAGTAGTTTCATCATTTCAACAATAAACTAAGAATTCTTGTTCTTTTAAACTGTATATTGTTTATGTACTTAATTTGTTTGTGTCATTATTGATACAGAACTTGAATGCCAATAGTTTTCACTTAATCACTTCTAATTTCAGATGCCTGGTTAAAAAACGCAATACAATTCAATAATATTAAAAAAAAACTGTCTTGGGGTCTATGACAAACCTCGAAATAAATTGTTTGCACAAAACATTGTAATTCAGTTACATAGTTATATCAGCTAGGCATTTAAAGACAAATTTTTTGTTGCATCTTTTGTGTTTTGTCTTTCAAAACTTTTCCTTTCGTATCTCTACCAGATTCCAAAAAATACGTTCACATACGCATATGCACTTTATAGAGTTTAGAATAGAAGAGCCAAACATTTTGTGCAAATTTTATCAATTTTGTATAAAAAATCAAATTTAGATCTTAAAACTAAAATTTTCTAGGAATTATCATTATTTTTTAAAGAAACAAAGGTTTCCACCAGTATAGACAATACCCTAAAAGTCTTATAGTCCAATATTTTAAAAAATATCAGTTGAGTTCAAAAAAATACATCATGGATGGGATTTCAATTCTGAGTTTATTAATTTAAAATCTTCTTAACGAGTTTTGTTAACTTCCTATAGGAAGTTATTGTAATCGGCCCGATTTGTCGAATTGAACATTTTGACATTTCTCGACGTTTCAAGGTCCCTAGAGTCGGAATAAAAGATTTTTAAAGAGATGTCTGTGCATGCGTGTGTACGTACATACGTTCGAACGTCCGTACGTTCGCGAAGGTTTTTTCCTCATCCACATCTCAAGAACCAGTAGAGATATCGACTTCAAATAAATTTTGTTAGGTATACAGATAATGATGCAGAAAGATACAGAAAGGACTCTCAAAAAAGTTGAGTGGTGTGTATACTCGTACCATAGGAATTTTAAAAAAAGGTGGACATTTTGGTTAACTCTAAAAATCTCAAGAACCAATAACGCTAGAGACTTGAATTAAATTCTATATTATATATTGTAACGTGATACCAAACAAATATATTTTTTTTATAAATAAAAAAAAAAACTGAACAAAAATATTTGTCACCTCAAAAATTGTAGGAACAAAAAATGATATTATCTCCAAAATTATTTTGTGCAACGAAGAACATCTGGTAAAATTTTGAGAAAAATCTAATTAGCACTTATTTTTATAAAAAATAAAAACCTAAAAAAATTATTACTCAAAGTTGGTAAAAATTGATTTTCGACTCAAATATCTTTTCAAAAATTTGGGATTATGGCTTCCAACTAATTTTATCTTATAAAAAAAAATTTGAGAAAAATCAAAGTGACAATTGTTTTACAAAAAATAAAAACCTAAACAAATTAATAAAAGATGGTAAAAATTGATTTTCGACTCAAATATCTTTGCAAAACATTGAGATATTGGCTATAACCTAATTTTATTTTTTAAAAAATATTGTTTTCAATATTCAGTTAAATTTTGAGAAAAATCGAATTGATGGTTTTTTTCCAAAAAAATAAAAACCTAAAAAAAAATTAATAAAAGTTGGTAAAAATTGATTTTCGACTCAAATATCTTTGCAAACATTGAGATATTGGCTTTAAACTAATTTTATTTTTTAAAAAATATTGTTTTCAATATTCAGTAATATTTTTAGAAAAATCGAATTGACAATTTTTTTACAAAAAATAAAAACCTAAAAAAATTAATAAAAGTTGGTAAAAATTGGTAAAAATTGATTTTCAACTCAATTATCTTTTCAGAAATTTTAAATATTGGCTTCAAATTAATTTTATCCTATACAAAAACATTGTTTTCAACAAAAAATAAGAACTTAAACAAAACATTACTAAAAGTTGGTCAAAATTGACGCTTATATCTTTTTAAAAATTTCAGATTATTTATTTTATAAGAAAAATTGTTTCTAACATTCGGTAAAATTTTGATAAAAAGTGAAATATTACTAAAACTTCGTAAAAATTTACTTTCGACTCAAATAGCTTTAAAAAAAAAAAATATTGGCTTCAAACTAATTTTATCAAACAAAAAATATTTTTTCCGACATTCAGTAAATTGTTTTATAAAAATCCAGCAGTCCGTTTTTTTTCATACAAAAATAAAAATTACAAAAAATAGTACGCAAATTTGGTAAACACTGATGTGCGGTTCTCGATATCTCGTGAATAATAAAAGATATTGACTTTTGATTTGTTTAAATAAGAAATAAATATTTTTAAAAAATGCTAATAGAATTGGTAAAAATTGGTTTTCGACTAAAAATCTCGTTAACAAAAAAAAGATTTTGAAATTAAACTATTTGCATATGATGCAAAATATTGTTGGTAATGTTTAAATTTTTTAGAATAATTTAACTCACAACTTTTTTAATAAAACACGAAAACCTACAAACCTTTTAAGCAAGACAAATCGGCAGACGGGATGGGAAATTATCAGTGTGGGTCGCACTGCTAGCCTCTTTTTTTAAATTATAATTTGTTTAACTCTGCTCTTCAAAATTCTATTTTAAAAAATCCTAAAAACAATATTATTAAGTTTCAACAATGTAAAATTTATATTTAAGTAACTAAAGCATAGTAATTTTTAGCCGAAACCAATTCGATTTACAGAACCAAAACTTGTGCTAAGTATTATTAAAAAGAGAAAAATACAGATTGAGAAAAATAAACTTACCTCTTTTACTCAATTTTCATCAAAATTTGAGTTAAGTAAAAAAGATTTCTTTTTGTCCACAAAAAACTTCTGAAAAAAAGGAAGAAAATTTAAAAAATTTTATTATGATTTTTCAATATTTTAAGGTTGGTTTAGTTAAATACTGTTGTTATGAATCTTATTTTTAAACAAAAATGATTATTTTTTTAACTATAACCAAACGTTCTTTAAGAAAATCTAATGCCCAAAATTTTGAATTTTTTGAGATGTTATCTTTATCTAAAAATCTTAAAGAAAAAAGTTCAAATTCTGCTTTGAAGAACATTATAGAAGTAACATACAAAATAAATTTAACTCTTCTTAAAATAATAAAAATAATCTTGAACTCGAAAAAAGACAACAATTATTCGAAACAACTGCAAAGTAGTTTATTCATATAGAAATTCAAGGGAAAATATATGTATACAAATGCTTTTCTTATTTTTTTTGAAAAGTAAATTTTTATTTTAAATACATACATTTCTAATTTCTTATTTATTTTTGAAAGAAATTGTTAGCCTTATTACTTTTGACAGAAAAATGTTTAAAATTCTAAATTTGAGTTTATTTCATTGCTTAGTAGTAGTAAAAGGACTTATTATTTAAATGATCCGAAAACTGTCAGTGAGCCTTTCTACCTATGAATCCGTTCTGTAGGTTAAGCTTTTAAGTTTGAACTCTGTCTTCGAATTCAGATTTTCTCTAAGTTTGGGACATCTAAAATTACTACATCCTTTTAAATTATATTAAATTTGTTAAAAATTGAAGCCAATTCCAGTTTTGTTTAGTTTAGTTTAGTTTATTGGTAATTGTTACTAACACATTAAGATAAATCTTATAAGGTAGTGAAAGTTTATGAATAAATAATATATGATAACATTTTAAATAATAAGTTACATTTGTATATAATATAAAAGTGAATTTAAATAGCCAAAAAAAGAAAAGTTTTGTGCATTGAATCCGTTTAAAGTCAAACACAATTTGTAAAACCCAGTTCAGTTTATATATACGAGTATACTAAAAAATACTCTTAATATTTTTCTTATAATACAAGGCCTTTAAAACATTCTTACAACTGAACAAAGTTAAATACAAGTCTAAAATGTACTTTAAAGAGAATTCTGTCCATGTTCGCCATATTTTCATTGCTAAATATAAGACAAATGTTATTTTAAATGTATGTGAAAATATGAATAAAAATCAAGGATTCTATCCAGCGCAATGATGATGAAAATTAAAAAAGTTTTCTTCATATTTCGAGCATTAATTATTCCAAGTTAGATCAATTTAAAGGATTAGTGCTAGAAACATTACATTGAAGAAAATTTTATTGACATGCTTTAGAGCATGTTTAAGATCTAAAAATTTTGATTAAATTTTACTATTCAAAAACAACTGTTGAGCAGTTTGGTTTTGGATTAGTAATAACTTTTTTTAAGGACTTAAAAATTAACTTTTTCCCTGATTTCAGTTCTTTAATTTTTCCCATAATTTTTTTCAAACATAACAAACAAGTTTAATTTAAGATCTGACATAAATGAATCGTAACTTAAATGACAAGTTAAGAATTCTTGGCCATCGCATTTATTAAAAAAAAGAAAAATACAATTTCATTTATCAAATTTACCCACTACAGCAGTTTTGTATCAAAATAAACTTTTAAAAGTTTATATTTCTGAAACTTTATATTTCTGAAATACATACATACGAGTATAAAAATTCATCTGTACACAGTTTGTTTTTTTTTTGTAAATTTTTGAATAATACACCATGGACTTTAATGCTTTACAAAAACGTCGAAAGTTGCACGCTTTATGTGCACCTAGTTTTTGTTTTTGTGATAAAAGAATAGTTTTAAACTAGAACCCCATTTAATATTTAATATTAATTAATATATGGGTTAATATTTCAATATTAATACATATTTAATTCAAGATCCTTAGTTCACTTTTAATCTAAATTACCATAAAATAGAATTGCATATATATTTGCCACAAAACAATTCCAGTTTAACTTAAATATATTCTGCTTAAGATTTCAACAAATTATATCTCATAACATTAAAACTCAAACATATTCGTCTAAATGTCTGCTTTTCAGTTCAGAATCAAGATAGATCCATACGCCTTCGTTATTAAGATGAAAACATTTACAAATAATATCCTATTCAACAATATATTCTTCAAAATACATAAAAGCACATACATATGTACATAATATGGTAACCTTTTATACCCACACATTTTACTTACTATAAAGTCCTCTAGAATAATCCTTTGCCAAAAAAAAAAATAAAAAACCAAAAACTGAATACTGATTTCTTTTGCCAAAATAATATCCCATTTATTTTATTTCTTTTTTTGTGGTTCAAACAGAACAAAAAGGAGAACAACTACAACAACAAAAAATCTATTAACAATTCTATAAAATGTTAATATTTCTAAATGCCGGCCATTATAGAAAATTGATATTTCAAGAAATTTTCTTATACTTATACTCGTAGCAAACTTATTGATGATTCGACCACAAATTTCCGCTAGACCTTTTATTTGATATACAAACAGAAACACACATCCTTCGATATACTTTGGGCCAAAGTCAGAAGCAAAACTAAACCCTTTAGAGAGGGTCTATTAAAGTAATATTTATAATCTTAGCTTAGCTCGTTTTATACGCCCGCTTGAATAACACATCCCTCCTCCCCTATCCGATTCCAAAGGATCGATATTTATTTACTCAAACAAAAAAGCAACAACAACAAACAAAACAGAGACTTAAAGGAAACCTTTTAAAGATATCCCATTTCAATTTCGTCGTCGCTCGTGGTGCGTCGTCGTCGGATTCGCCTTTAAAAGGTTGTATATGTTGTATTTCTTCAACGACCCCGAAAAGATTATATCTTCTGCTTCAAGTTCATTCTGTGAAATTGTGGAACGTTTTTCCTTTGGTAATTTATATACCTACGACCTATTCCCTACCCACCTACTCACCAACGAACCCCTACCTACTCCCCTTTTGTGCTTTAACATTTGCTTTAGTCGATGGAAAGCAAACAGTTAAAATGAATAATGTAAATGTGATGAATGTTGTTCGGTGGCTGGAAATTTAAAAACAAACATTTAATATTCAAGACTCAAGGGTCTTTCACATCCCCACCCCTTCCAAGTAGCAATCTAAATGTCAAACATTAACATAGAATTAGGAAGGGAGAAATTTATTCCTAATTTTCATTCAGAAATCACGACTATATTTTATGTTAGACAGAATACAAAGAAATATCCTTTTATCGTCCTGAAAGAAGTGTGTTTAGCGGTATATCGTTTGATAAGTTGTTTTATTCTTTGAAGAATTGGCAAAAAAAACTCACCATTAAGCAAAAGATACACCAAGACAGAGAACAATCAGAAAATATATGTATGTATGTACCCACATACGAGACGAGCACACCACAGAGGAAAGCTAAAGGATCTAAAGGATCAGAACGTGAGGATGATAGTTTCCTGCTGTGCTCCGTTGGAAAAAATCTAGAATTTATTGTTTTAGATAAAAGAAGAAGAACTCCTCTGCTCGCAAATGTCACGTCACAGGATAGAGTTTTTCCTCCTTTTTTTTTTAATTGAACAATACGAGTACAACTGCGAGGAACAACGAGAGGTATTCAAGTCGAGTCTCTGTACTGTCTGTACACTTAGACCTTCCTAATTATATTAAACACGAGTTATATATCAAAGAGTATAGAAGATGTGTGTGGAAATGCAATGAGGACATGAGTTTTTTTCTGTGTCTACACGATGCAGTTTTGTTTGGTTTTTTTTTCTGTGGTAGCTTTTATGAAAAATGATTTATTGTTATGAATATATAACGGAAGAAGAATGGGCTCGTGCCCTCGACCTATAAAAGTTGATACAGTTGCTGGTTATAGACGGGAAGTTATGTTTTTTTGGATTATTAAAGTTTTACACAACATAAATTCCGAACTTTTAAATTTACCTGAGGTAATTTTTCCTGTTACAATTCATAATTTTAACAGAATACAAAAATGAAGTCCTTACATCATGATTCAGTATGTATTGAATATTATGGATTATGTAGTGTAGATGAAAGTCAATATACACAAAATAACTGAAATGAATTTTAAACTTTTACTCGTAATTATTGCATTTCTTCAGAATTTCAAGAAAGTTGTATCTCATTTCTTAAAAACACTGGGGTGGAATCGGCTAAGGTGATAGTTGACTATCATTTTTTTGATAGTCAAATTGACTATCATTTTCATTCCGTCTGTGTAAAATGATTCAATTCAATTCAATTCGATTGAACAATTTCTGATTATAATTGTCACAATTCATTGTTGCTATGGTGAAATTTTAAAATGATTCCTATAAAATATCTAAATAAAAGTATCAAATTGGCTGTGTTTGAATAACATTCTTATTTCTCTTGTGTTTTTTCGAATTATGTAAGCTTTGTAGGTCACAAGAATGTGTTTTTGTACCTAAAAAGAGTAACTGAAACAATTTTTCATTCGTTTTTTGTAAGCGTCTGGTAGCTCTATTCAGAACCGACATATTTGTTGGAAAATGACTATCAAATTTTTCTATTGACACCTTTTTAGGTATCAATTTGATTATCACCTTACACAGATCAAATTCGATTATTTTGACTGTCAACAATCAACAATCACCTTAGCCGATTCCACCCCTGGTTTTCATTTATATATTTTAGAGAGATTCCGAAAATTTTGAGTTTAATCTTAAACGTATTCATATTAATGTTGTTTTCTTGTTGAAATGGGCTTTAGGTCAAATAAATAAAACACTAAGTTTTCACGACGTTTCGTTCGTATTCATATTATGTAAGGTTTAAGTTGGAAACAAAAATATTTTGAAAAATATTTGTTTGCATTTTGAGGCTACAGTAATGTAGTAGAAATTTTAAACGAACGAAAAGTCGTTATTTGAATTATATTTTATTAATGTACTCTATGGCGTATACGCAACATTAAAAATAGAATGTGTGTCATTTGCATTTACTTTAAGAAGGGAAATCAATAATATTTAAAATAAATAATTTACAGTACATTTTTTATTTAAACATCGACAAACTTTGTATTTATAGAGCGAAACATTAGGAATGACTTAATTGTCAGTTTTACCAGTTGAGCTAAAGGCAATCAATGGAAGAATTAACACCTTTGCCTCCCAATCTGGTTTGCCTATGAGCTGAAGAGTCTTCTACAACTCACACATCCGAAGCTTGAAACAATTCATCACTTAGCAGTTAATTTGTAAAATTCATGACGCTGTTCAAAATGTGTTAAAATAATTAGAACACATTCTAAAATGCAAAAGTGACTTTGTTGCAAGTTTGTTGAAATTCAAGGAAAAATGAATTAAATTTAATTCAGAATATAAAACTAAATCAGATGTGATGAAAATTGCAATGCATAAGGTTTTTCTATGTATGTCGTTAAGCGCAATATTTGAAGTTTTAGAATTTCCAAAAAACCGATTTAAAAAAATGATGTCCCAAAAAATTATGACCGCTTTTTTGAATTTTGAATTTTATTATTAAAGGTTTAGCAGAATAATTCATTATTTTCTACTACTCATAACTCAAAACGTGGGTATCTCATTACTGTATTATTTAAGTTGGTTAGACTCATAAGTCATAACTCAGACAATTTTTGACCGATTAAAAATTTAAATATTATATATTTTCGTATGAAGAGTTTCTTATATTCCATAGTTCTTTTGGTATCAACAATTATTAAGGGAATTTTTAGACCTATTTTTCACTTTCCTCTTCAAAAGTACACAAATTTAACACAATACACAATCCTGCATTGTCACCATTCTTAACTTCCTTTAGGAAGTTATTGTAATCGGTCCGATTTGTCGAATTGAACATTTTGACATTTCTCGATGTTTCAAGGTTCCTAGAGTCCAAATAAAAGATTTTTAAAGAGATGTCTGTGCGTGCGTGTGGATGTACATACGTTCGTACGTCCGTACGTTCGGGTAGTTTTTTCGTCGTCCATAGCTCAAGAACCAGTGAAGATATCGACTTTAAATACATTTTGTTACACAGATAATAATACAGAAAGATGCAGAAAGGACTCTCAAACAAATTGAGTGGGTGGTTTTTTTTACCATAGCAATTTAAAAAGAAGGTGAACATTTTGGTTAACCCTAAATATCTCACGAACCAATAACGCTAGAGACTTGAATTAAATTTTATATTGTATATTAGAACGTGAAAAAATATATTTTTGGAAAAAAATTCAATTAACGTTTTTTTTATACATCTGGTTTTTAACATCTGGTAAAATTTTAAGAAAAATCCAATTGACAGTTTTTTTATCTATACTATTATATAAAAGTGAAACCATTTAAAAGTTTGTAACGCACGATCTCAGAAAGTAGTCAACCGATTTATATGAAATATATTTTATTATTTTCAATATTGTTATGAGAGTGTTTATGGCTTTAATTTTTTTTCATTAATTATTTGTCAAACTTAAATATTATTAATTTTACATTTTTTGTCCATTTTTTTTCATTAGTTGACTTATACAACCACTCATATCTTAAAACCTATACAATAATCGACAAAGATTAGCATTGCTTCATAAAGTTGCGCAAATTTTAAGCCTAAAATCACTTCTAAATTAAACATACAACCTGAGAAATAAATAAAAACAAATTATAAAATTATAAACTTTTTGAATTTATTTTATCCAGGAAATTAGATTCCATCACAATCGTGAGGTCGCTGCTTTGTTTCATTTCATTATCATTCCAACATTTTTAATTTTCTTTTCTTCCCATGCTCTTTCTCTTTTAATATGTGTTCCATTTAATAGTTACGTTTTTTCTCTTACCTACCTACCTACATAATACATATTCAATTTTTCTGTATTGTATAGTTCATCAACTAAACCTACTACACACACACATTATTTTTTTGTTTCTCTAATTCTATCGTCACATCGCTGAGCAGTGTGGGCTCTTTTTTTTAAGTTACTATGGACATTTAATTAACTACAGTGCCGTGCACATGAAATGCCGATTTATCTAAAGAAAAATTAGATCTTTTTTATTTTTCTGGTTCGAGGAAGTGAATAGATTATAATTCTTCCAATTAAAAAATAAAAAAAGTTCTATTATAATAGCTTGAATTACCAATTTTGTATCACTTCCTCGAACAATAAAACTGAAATTAAGTTACAATTTTCTTTACAAATAACTCGAAGAAGGTACTTACAATGACGTCGATAAAAAGAGCACACAAATGTGGGTAGGTTAAGTCAGTTGCACTGCACTGAACATGAGCAGATAAATAAAAAAATGTGTCTATGTATATTTACACACGCATATCTATAGATGTATGAGAACATTAAAAACTCAAATTTGGTTTTTTTTACCGCAAATCTATACTATTATATAAAAGCGAAACCATATACATATATATGTACATAAAACTAAAATTAATATTATTGTAGAAAATATGCTCAGTCCCATTGAGAAATTTTTTCATATGCTAATACTAATATTCAAAAAATGTTCGTGGTTACAATTTGCGAAGAAAAATAAAAACCTAAAAAAAACATTACTCAAAAATTGATTTCGACTCAAATATCTTTTACAAAATTTGAAATTATGGCTTCCAACTAATTTTATCTTATAAGAAATATTTTTTTCAAAATTCAGTAAAATTTTGAGAAAAATCGAATTGACAGTTTTTTTTTACAAAAAATAAAAACCTAAATAAAGCATTACTAAAAGTTGGTAAGCATTTTCCACTCAAATATATTTTCAAAACTTTGAGATATTTGCTCTAAACTAATTTTATCTTTTAAAAAATATTTTTTTCGACGTTTGGTAAAATTTTGACAAAAATCGAATTGACATTACTCAAAGTTGGTAAAAATTGATTTTCGACTCAAATATCTAAAATAAAAAACATTGGCTTCAAACTTATTTTATCTCACAACAACAATTGTTTTCGACATTCAGTAAATTTTTTATAAAAATCCAACAGTAGGTTTTTTTCATACAAGAATAAAATCTACAAAAAATAGTACGAAAATTTGGTAAAAATTATTGTTCGGTTCTCGGTATCTCGTCAACAATAGAAGATATTTACTTGAAATTAATTTCATTCATCCAATTTGTATTTGTTTATATAAGAAAGCAAATTTTCAAAAAATGCTACTAAAATTGATAAAAATTGGTTTTCCACTGAAAATCTCTTTAACAAAAATAGATTTCGAAATCAAATTATTTCATTATATGCAAAATATTGTTGGTAATTTTAAAATTTTTAAGAATAATTCAACTGACAACTTTTTTAACAAAATACGAAAACCTACAAACTTTTAAGCAAGACAAATCGACAGAAGGGATGGTAACTTATCAGTGTGGGTTCCAGCCTCTTTTTAAATAAATAGTTTCAAAAATAATATAGACAAAATGATTCTAAGCAGTCACTGAAATGAAGCTATATAATAAAAACCAGCACCTCTAATATCGGTATATTTTGTTTTATTATAAAAAGTATAAAAATCACTTTTTAAAATTGTATTAAATTATTCAAAATTGTACACCGTTTCTATCACAGTTTGTTTTTAGAATTTTTATTGCACAAAGTTATAAAACAGGAATATTGAAAACAATATTCCTCCTGATTGTATTCAAAAACACTCAAAGATTGATAAAACTTAAGTAAAAAGATTTATAGAAAACTTTTAAGAATATGTCTAGATAGTTAATGCATATAGAGCTCAAAGAAATTTCAACTTTTTTTAAGAAAAAAAAAAGTTGACAAGGAATCAACGCTTACAATTTTGAATCTTATTGACCAGTTTTCAAACCAAAACCTTATTTTTATTTTTATATTTTTTTATCATCAGGCCTTGGTTATAAAGATCTCTTAATTCCTATTGTTTAGTTTAGTTAAGTTTAAATTATTTATTTACATCAATTAGATTACATTTAATCTCTTAGGCTATGATAAAAAGTACATGGGTGGAATCGGCTAGGTGATAGTTGACTATAAAATGTTTGATAGTCAAATTGACTATCACCGAGTTTCCCAATTCAATTCAATTAAATTCGATTGACCAATTTCAGAATATAATTATTGTCACAATTCATTGTTGCTATGGTGAAATTTTAAAATAATTTCTATAAAATATCTAAATAAAAGTATTAAATTGTCTGTGTTTTAATAACATTCTTACTTTTTCTTATGCTTTTTCGAATGTCGTAAGCTTTGTCCGTCACAAGAATGTGTTTTTGTACCTAAAAAGGGTAACTGACAAAATCTTCCATTCGTTTTTTGTAAGCGTCTGGTAGCTCTACTCAGAAACGACATGTTTGTAGGAAAACGACTATCAAATTTTTCTAGCGACAGCTTTTTAGGTATCAATTTGACTATCACCTTACACAGATCAAATTCGATTATTTTGACTGTCAACAATCAACAATCACCTTAGCCGATTCCACCCCATAATTTTATTGTTGATGGGAACTATACGAATGTATGTATATAATATATTTTCTTTATAAATACGGGGGCTAAAGTATAAAAATAGAATATTCTATTGTCTTACATTAAATAAGCATACGAGTATATAATTAGAATTAGGAACAATTTATTCAAATATTGTTTAATACAATTGATTTAAAAATGTCTCTTGAATAATTGAAAAAAAATCAACCCTGTTACAAATTAAATTTGCCTCCCTGATGCAACGGGAAATAGATTAATTCCAATCGTTATTGCTACGATAAAACTGTTCATAAATTAAAAATCGACAACGTGTTGTTCAGGATTGAGCATTTCCTCAAGATAATAATGATTGGGGCGGAGGACAATTACTTTGATAAGTTATGATGTCTATAATAAACGTCACTGAAAATTATACTCTACGATTTTGAAGGGATTTATTCCAAACAGCAAACACCGAAGCCGGTCTTGGAATCCTTCATTTTAATTTGAAGAAGGCATACCTAGTGAAATTCTTTTGAACTCTCTCGATTCTATCACTTGAATTATTATAATTAGAATTCCAGACTATGATGCAATACTCCAAAATCGACCTGGTCTGAGAGATCTCTAGTATTGCTTTTGATAAATCCAAGCATTTGATCGGCTTTATTTACCGTAATAGTGAGGTAAAATGACAAGTTGGTATCTTAGATAACTCCTAGGTCTTTCTTTTTTCTCACTCTTTCTAACTTAATGTGATTGATACTATAATCAAACAAAATTGGGTTGTAATTCCTGAAGCACGACAAGACTCTAAGAAGAAGGTGATTCCGCGTTTACACCAGTCATCCAATCTTGCTAGATCTTTCAAAAGAAGAAAACAATCAGATTCACAGCTTATTTTACGATACAATTTGAGGTCATCCGCAAAAAGGAGGCAACTTGGATCATTGAAAATATTAGGAATGTTATTTACAAACAATACACAAAATAATGGCCCTGAATGGCTTCCTTGAGGAACCACTGATTAAACAGTGATGTTATATGAGAACGAGCAATCAATTTTAACTTTTTGGATTCTACATGTTAAATACGATTTTAGACACTTCAATAAAAAAGAGTGAATAGGTACCTAAGGGAGATAATTTATGAAGTAATACTTTATGATTTATTCTATCGAATGCTTTCGCAAAGTCTGTGAAAATAATATCAGTTTGGCACATCTTTTCCATAGTTTGTAACAAATTTTCAGATTTGTCTCGTAGTCACATATCAGTTTTTCAACATGGTTTTATGTCAGGTAGGTCAACCGCGACAAACTTAGCTTTGATTACTCATGACACAGAGTAATCAAAGCTAAGACAAATTTGAAAGTTTGTTACAAACTAGTTTCTCGAATATTGGTCTGTAATTAGTAATTTTCTGCCTCGAAATGAAATTTTTCCGATATCCAAAAATTTCCCTTCGGCAAGTGAAAGATTAAAAATTCATATCTTCATTTATATAGATAAATAAGTTTATTTGCATCGGGAGCTTATACCGTGAATAATAACAAGAGATAAAATGTCCCAAAAATTCCGATGTAAGCATACAAAGTTATTAGGGTTTTTTGTCCAAATCTCTCGTTTTAAGGAGGCAAATGCTTAAAAATTTGCAGCTAAACTTTGTAGACTTTTTAAAGCAACAGCGGTTTTAAAAAAAAAAAATGTCGAATTTTTGCATATTGTGCCTAAACGTTCAAATGTTTATCAATTTTTTTTGACAGGATTCTTATGGATAAAACTGTTTTTGAAAAGTATTTCATAGTTTTTAAAGTTTTAAATGTATTATAAAACTACAAAATACTCTTTAAAAATAGAAAAATTATAACAGCAACAGTTTACACAAAATAATCTCAAACCACCCATGTAAAAATACCATACAAACATCAAGTGTGTATATTCTTCACCATTTAAAACTTTTTTTTTAACAACAAAATTAAATCCCTACAGAAATCCACGAAAACATTTGAATATTTTAATTTTAATTCATATGTACGGTTCGAGTATATGTACATATATTATTTGCTCTACTCATAAAAGGATAATTTTTAAAGTATAGATTATTCTTCTCACGTCTACCAGATTCCATTATATTCCACGCTAAATTATTTCTAAACTTTATCTAAACACTTTTTGGGGGTTAGAATTAGGTATAGGTAGTACGTATAGTAACTTCACAGTATCAGTATTTATCTTTTCAAGTATGAACATTTAATTATAATTTGTGAGCGCGTAGGTAGCGAGCGAGAAATATACTCTATAGTCTACTAAAACGTATCTTTACGCATGCATATGGTATAAAGATGATATTTTACTCTACTTTTGAAAGTAGATACGACTGACTGTGTAGCCTCAAGCATCAGGGATATGTTTTGTAAATAAAATTTAAATACACTCCAAGTCATGAGAAATGGGACAGATTATTGCCGGGATTTTTACAATTCTCTAAATTGAAAAATGAACTTTTTGTTTCCCGATTTGCTTATGGTTACTTAAGTAAAGTATATTTAAAGCAAAACAGACTTTTTGGACAACAATACGAACATTTTAGTAAAAAAAATAGATACATTTATCGCTTTGTTGTTAAGTTTCACATAGTAATTAATCTGAAGCCTCAATCAAGTGATTCGGAGTGTTAATTATCGCCCAACTCTCGTTGCATGGACAGATAGAGTGAGAGAGAAAGATGCAAAGCATTTAACTGAAGTGGATAAAGTGACAAGAGTTCCATGTTGAGTAAATGCTATATAGCCCGATACATAACAGTCCTTGTGTAGCTAAGAGCTCTCCACTATCCCATCCCATGATATTAAAGCCTCAGCCACCACCATCCAACTTCCCTCCCCCCTCCCTCCGCACTGCCAAAGCTTTCAGCCTACAAGCCTGGTAAATCCCATGTTCGTATAAAATGTTAAATGAGAATTTAATTTGTTGAGGCTGCTCGGCTCGGCTCGAATGTCCTTTATCATAATTTTCATTTCACTTTGAGATTTCAATTCGTTTTTCATTTCATTTTCTTTTTTAATGTTTTTGAATTTTATTTTTTATTTTGGTTTTATCTCTGGTTCTGACTTCGTGAGCTAAAATAATATACATCGCTAAAAGAAAAGGACCAACCCTAGAGGTACACGATGATAATATTTATGCTGCGTTGAGCTGGATTTTAAAATGATTTAATTCGCGTAGCTTTTAGTTTTTTTTTGTTTTTTGGTTTACTTTTATTTAAAGATACTTACAAAGTAGAACTAAGTTTTTTGCGTTCTTTTTTTAAATAATAATTTAATTTAACTTAAATACGAACCTTTAGAAAAATAGAAAATATTTCCTTTTTCTTTGTAAGAAAAATAAAAATACCATGAAAATGCAATAATTTTTCCTTCGGACCTCAGAGATAAATTTAAACCAAAAATAAAAAATGGAAGCAAAGAAAGGAAACAAAAAGAAATCACAAAAATTTTTACCAGCAAGGAGCAAATTAACTTTTCAAAGGAAAGACGAAAAAAGCAGAAACTCAGTCTCTGTGAAAGTTCTTTGTAAAAGAATTCTTTAGAAAGGGTGAATGGCAGAAATAAATTCAATTAAAAGAGTTTATTCCGAGAAAATAACTTCTTGAAATAATTTTCAGCTTATTTTTCTGATGGTTGGTTGAATAGGTAGGCGGCAGCGGCGCACGCGGAGGCAGTTGAATTTATATATATATTAAGAAAGGTACAGGTATCAATTTAATTATAAATACACACCAACATTTATATATACATATTTTGCTTATATAAAGCAAAGGTATCAATATCAAAAGAAGTTAATTTAATGTTTAGTTCATTTTAATCTTTAACTTAATTTGAGGGTTGAGGAGCTAACGGTCCTCATGATTCTTGTAGGTTCTTATTGTTCATTAGATATTTATTATATAGATATAAATATTTATATTTTTTTGTGTTTTAATGGGATGGCTGAATGTTGGTACTAAGGGTTTATTATAATTCAAGAGGATTGGAATGTTTTCAGGAGGAAGTGGATTTGATTTGACCCTCCCTAGTGTTCAACTTTAACGTGTCTAACAGTTGGTGTTTCATGTATTCTCAAGAATATGTGCTTCAAAAAATTAACACTCATCAGGAGTACTAAATGACTTAGTAATTTTTATATAAGATACCTAATGGTCTAATTAACTGTTAAAAATAGATTGATGTTAAAGTGGCATGCAACCATTTTTTCAGAAGATACACGTAAGGCAAAACTACTAGACACAATACGGTATTCTTGAATATAAAAGAAAAAATATTTGTTTTTACTTAATTTATTCAGCTTATTATGTTTTTGTTCGAATCATACCATTTTTAATATTTTGGATGTTATATGATTTTTTTTCATTTCGGGGCGTTTCTTTTAAAATACCACTTAATTTAATAATAAGTTTTATTCAATATGAAAGTAAAAACTCGTACAAGGGATTAAGAAGACATCTTGTAACATTTTATAAACCAACCCTAAGTGCACAAACAAAAATTTGTTTCAAAATCAATAAAAATAAAAAAAAAATGTGTATACGCCATAGTGTACATTTAAATTTTTTTTTATTTTTTGAGAAGCATAGAAGGAAGGAAGAAATTATCTAAAAATTCAAATTGCCTATAATTTTTGACTTGATTTTAAAATTCTGGATTCATTTTTTGAAAAAATAAATTTCGAATTTGATTGATTTTTAAAAGATATTTATTTATTAACTTCCCATAAGAAGTTATTGTAAAAGGTCCGAATATTCAAATTGAAAATTTTGACATTTATCGACGTTTCAAGGCCCCTAGAGTCGAAATAAAAGATTTTTAGAAAGATGTCTGTGCGTGCGTGTTTGTACGTTCGTACGTCCGTACGTTCGCGACGTTTTTTTTCGTCGTCCATAGCTCAAGAACCAGAAGAGATGTCGACTTCAAATAAATTTTGTTATACAGATAATAACGCAGAAAGGACTCTTAAAAAACTTGAGTGGGTGGTTTTTTACCATAGCAGTTTAAAAAAAATGTGAACATTTTGGTTAACCCTAAATATATTACGAACCAATAACACTAGAGACTTGAATTAAATTTTGTATTATATATTGTAATGTGATACCAAACAAGTATATTTTTAGAAAAAATCCAATTAGGTAACGGTTTTTTATAAATCAAAAAAACTGAAAAATATGTTTGATAGCTCGAAAATTTTACGAATAAAAAATTATTTTATCTCCAAAACAATTTTGAGCAACGAAGAATAACGTTTTCAACATCTGGTAAAATGTTGAGAAAAATCGAATTGACAGTTTTTTTTACAAAAAATTAAAAACATAAAAAAAAATTTAAAAAAAAGTTGGTAAAAATTGATTTTCGCCTTAAATATCTTTTCAAAACTTTGAAATATGGGCTTTAAACTAATTTATCTTATAAGAAATATTGTTTTGAACATTGAATAAAATTTTGAGAAAAATCAAACTGACAGTTTTTTTTACAAAAAATAAATACCTTACTAAAAGTTCGTAAAAATTGATTTTTGACTCAAATATTAAAAATATTGGCTTCAAACTAATTTTACTCAAAGAAAATGTAATTTTCGACATTCAGTAAATTTTTTTAATAAAATCCAACAGTCAGTTTTTTCATAAAAAAAATAAAATCAACAAAAAATTGTACGCAAATTTCTTCAAAAATGATGTTCGGTTCTCGACATCTCGTGAATAATAGAAGATATTGATTTTGTATTTGTTTATATAAGAAATAAAAACTTTTAAGAAATGCTACTAAAATTCGTAAAAATTGGTTTTCGACTAAAGATCTCGATTACTGATTTTGAAATCAAACTATTTCATTATATGCAAAATATTGTTGGTAATTTTTAAGCAAGACAAATCGACAGACGGGATGGGAAGTTATCAGTGTAGGTCGCATCTTTTTTTTATATATTTACAATACAATACGAAAGAAAAGAAATAAGTGACACATTTTTTTTAAATAGAGTTATTGTCACTCTAAAAATTATTTAACTTTTATTATTTAAAAGGGTGGTGGGGTGACCCTTAATAGAAAAATTAAAAAATAAATTTAATACATCATAAATTTATATAATGCATACAAAAATTAAATTAAATTGAAGTTAAACATTTCAAGAAAACATCAGGTAGATCCATTTACAAAAAGTTCCAAAGGATCCAGTATACAATTTGTTTCATAAATAACAAATGAGAAGCTTACATCCTGATAGAATGAGGGAGTCTATTAAATATCCGACATGAGGAAAAATTATCAAAATTTCTTAATGCAGTTGTTCGATCTACCGGTATAGAAACTTGATTTAAAAAAATTCCACGTTAATTATAATTATCAATTATTCTAAAATTAGGCTTATCTGATCTCTTAAAGAAAATTTTTGGAACTTTATAACAAAAAATTTGTCGTAGTTAACGAATTTTCAAATCACTAAATATCGAAAACTAGTGAACAAGCGAGATTTGCCATATATTTTTTTGCAAAACTAATAGAGGTTATAATATAAACCTCTCCAACAAGAAATTCCGTTTTCTAGTTTGGAATGAAAAATGCCATGATAAATTTTAATTAGATGTTTGGAAGAGCAAACTTTACGCAAAAAGAAGATATTTCTAAGAGTGGACCGAAAATATTATATAAGATTTTCTGTGTGGTTATACAAACTCATTAAAGAATCAATTAATTATCCTAAATACTTAAAGCCATTAACTATTTCTAATTTAAAACATTTATCACTACAGCTCATGAAAACCGTTAATGTTATGGAAGTAACCATAGGATTACAGGTGCAGTTAAAAAGCTTAAATTTTTGACACTCAGAAGCATAGAAAAAGAGATCAGCATCAACAATCTTTTGGCCCGACAAACTGAAAAACATTATTTTGGTTTTAGATCTAATTATAAATTTGTGCTCTGCAAACCAGATTCTTAACAAGCTGAGATCCCAATTTATATCAGGAATAAGATTCAGACAACTATCTGTAGTACATATAAGAAGAACCAACATCATCTGCAAAGGCTGTCAGAGAACCCTTAAACGGTAAACTGAATAAAGAATTAATATATACCAAAAATTATTATTGGTCCTTAAACCGAACCTTGTGGAACTCCTAAATCTAATGTCTGTATATCACTCCTAATACCATCAAATCCTCACTCTTTGAGCTCTTATATTTAAATAAGATCTTAACCAATCCCAAATAAAAACTCGAAACCCAGCACTTACAAATTTGTTAATCAAAATTTCGTGATTAACGATGTAAAGGCTTTTGATATGTAAACAAACAATTCTGCTGTATTCATTTATTCTATCAAAATAAGGTATGGAGAAAAATGGAGGCGGAACAAATCAGCATACTTAAAGGAGCTTATAAAAATGTTGATGCTTCAAATGCATTTGATAAACAATTATCACATCTCGACCTGTGACGTCAGTGGTCTAAAGTAGTGGAGTGCGTAGTGCATACGACTTCTAAGACTGAGCAAATCTGATATGCGTGAGTTCGAAACCTATGGTGTGCATAAAAAGTTTTTCAAATAAAATTGGATTAAAGCTCAGCACCACAAAAAAGGAGACTGATGAGTGCAAAAGTGGCAAAGCACGAAATAGCTATATCTCCAGCCAAAACAATAAGTGGTAGCACCTTTAAGTTGTTGTTGTTGTTCAAACATTCAACTTTTTTTGTTAATTTATTTTCAATTAGATGCACGGAAAGACCACTTTTAAGAACTTGAATTCAAAAACAGGAAGATAAAATATAGGCTTATATTTAAAAGATCACACAAATACCTTTCATTCGATATCAATATTATTGTCTTACCTTTTGCATATTGCATGATGTAAAAATTATTTCGGGGAAAAGCAGAAATACCTTTTTTAACTACTGTTTACTTTAAGCTAAATTATCTCAGGTTACCCATTAACACTTTTTAATATTTTGCGACTTATATTCCAAACTCAACGTCACTTTTGATTTGATACCAAGCTTAGTTGTGTAAACTCTTGGGAAATTTTTACAATACATAAGGTTCTGACCATCTGCCAGTCAGTTACAGTTTTTGGGATCTTTAAAATGATGTGCTGCAGGAACTACTTATGTTAGGGAGTTTAAGTTTGGTAAAATGAATGTCCTTACTTAGCTTTTATGTTCTGGGATTGGAGTTACTATCGAAAATCGGCTTAATTTGTTAATATAACAAAGAGGGAAATACCCAGCTTTTTTAGTATCAATTTTTTGTACAGACAAATTGAAATAACGATAGATATATATATGTATATATAGATTTATAATGGCGTAAATCTAACGGGGTAGTTGCTCCAGGTTTTGGAGACTAGTTCTCTGTGTATAAAACTGAAAACTTGCCATATCAGTTAAATTTTTTGAGATCTTAGAGTTTTGTATTTCATGAACTAATTGTGTCATTGAGTTTAAATTATAAAGCATATGTCCTTACAAGATTAGTAAATATTGTAAAATTTTAAGTTTATGACTAAGAAAATTTTGTTTTGCGTGAAGTGATCCTTGGGTCGGCACTACCTCTTTTTCTTGAAAATCAGAATTTTAATACAAGAATTTTGACTAGTTACACATTTTTAACCCATCTTATTTAAATCAAAAACCCCTTGTGTTTTTTTACAGACACATTTCTGTGCTGTTTAATGGCTTAAAAATATTGTAAACTTTGTTATTTTCTTTGGAATAATATTAACTTGAATACATTTCCATAAGTTTTCTATAACAATTAAATACATTAAGTTGAAAATGCGATTCAGTCACGCATTTTATTAACTAAAACCACTTTCCTTAAAAATCCATAAATATTTAAATTTATTTTTACTAAACTCTAAGTCCCATCTAAACTCCCACGCCAGAAAAAAATTTCACTTAGCATTTTATACCTACGTACATATATCTTTTACTCAAATATTTATGATGCTTTTGAGAATTTTTAAGGTAAATTGTTTATTAACCTTTTTTATCTTAAAAGAATCATTTTTTGTTTTTTTGTGCAGAGTTATGTTTAAGTAAATCTTAAGGAACACCTGATTTAAGGGTTTCATGTGGGTGTGAGTATAGGTATTTAAGGGTTAATATCAAAAATTACTACTTTTTCATGTTTTATCTTTACCCCATCATAACAAATTCCCCCAAAACTATTTCCCACATCAACCCTCAATGAAATTACTTCGGATATAACATTTGTCTATAAAAATACAAGACTAATATTTATGTTATGTCTTTTTGGCTTAAAAGAAAATGTCTCCCCTTATTTTTCCTCTTCTGAAACAAAAAAAAAAAAATAAGTATAAATTGTTTAGTGTATAGTGAATGTGTAGATTCACGATTCACAATTCACCATAAAAGATGATATAATATTTTCTTCTTTCTTTGGTGAAGATGAAGTAAGAGAGCCAAAATCTCTTTCGGAAAGAAAAGAAATTTTATTGTTATTAGTTTTGTCACAAGATGACGCATCCTTTTTGTTCATACTTTTTTCCTTCTAGTTGTTTTTGTTGTTGCTGTTGCTGTCAACATTGTGGTGCTAAAGCTCTTTGGGGAAATGAAGTCATAAATAGCTGAGAATATTTTGTTGTGGTATCTTTTTTTTATATACCTTTCTTTATATAGAAAAAAGGTTTATATGCGGCGTATATAAAGTAAAGGATTGCATTTGGGACTTAATCATTTTAATAGCTTCACGCCTTTAAAAGAAGAAAAAAAAAACTAAACCGAAAATAAGCCACCACAGGCATCCCCATCGAGCGTCCATATGGGAGTCGTTATTTTTGGGGTGAAAAGTCAAAGAAGACTAAACTTTTTAAGGATTTAATTTATTGGTTTCGGTTGTGGATTCATCGGCTCGGCATCGAATGTTAATATCAAAGTAATTTTGGTTAAATGTTCCTGCGAATGATGCTATAAAATGTGTTTATTGATTTCTCAGATTTGACTAAGAATCTAGATTCGAACGTCAATGATTTGAGTTTTTTTGATTTTTTTATTTCTTTCTTTTTTCTGTGCGCCTCATTTTATGTTCAGTTAATTTGAAAAGTTTTTTGAAATATATTTGAATATTTGAATCAAATGCGGGGCTTAACTTTTTTTTTCGAAGCGCATAAATTAAAAACGTTATAGATAGAAAAATACTTTCATATTGAAGTAGACATTCTTATACATCTAAATGTGTATCTTATGTATGTATATTTGTATGTATATAGCAACAATTTCGATGAAAAAGTTTAATATTGTTCTTTTTATCTCATGGTGTATCCCCTTTGTAATTTTGTTTTTGTTATTTATGTTTGTTTTTTATTTTGTTATTAAAATATTCTTCTAGAATTCCATATGTCATTTAGAAAAAGATTAATTGCTTAAATTTTGGAGTGTTTACTTAAACTTAGTCAGTGTTTTTTCAAGGACTACAATTCGAAATATTAGTGTTTTTTTACTTGTTCCAAAAAACCAAGATTTTAATCAATATAAGTACTGCTATGAGAAAAATAGTCTTTTCAATATCTAAAAAATGACTGATAATTTAAAACAAAAGTTGATTCTTAAAAAACACATACAATTCATGAAAACTTTATTTGAATCGATGGTACGGTCGATATAACGTTAGAAGATTATTTCATGAAATGTTCGACGCGGCTACAACTCAAGTAGTCCATCAGCTTAGTTTTTTGGTATACTATTTCTAACATTTCGGCCAGTATCTCACAAATAAATGCTTCAATGTTGGCTTCCAGTGCTTCAATCAAAGCGGGCTTGTCGTTGAAGACATGGATCTTAACATAGTCCTTCAAAAATTATTCCAAGGGTTTTGAATCAAACGATCTATGCAGCCTTTCGACCACCCCTTAAGTGAAATTAACTATTCACCGAATTCGAGCTGTTATGCAAGTCAAGTTATTTAATTATTTATTGTCATCCATATAACCATGGATGAAAATAGCGTTCTGATAAAATTGTTTTACGATCACAATCGTAAATGTAAGCCCAATGGTATAGAAAATTTCCAATCAATATTTTAACATCGAAAACATCGCGGCTGTCCAAAGTAGTGAACTTCACAAAAACTCAGTCTCTCGATGACCACAACTTTCCGAATTTAGCTAGAGAAAAATGGTTCAGCATAATTTTCACCATAAGCTCCAGACTCTTTAAAATTTCTTCAATTTTCTATTAAAATTAACTAAAATATGCACTGACTTATCTTTAATTCAAAACCATAATAGACCTCAAATGCTGTCGTTTTTTAATTGAAAAATTCCACAGAGCATACAATTAAGAATGTGAATACAATGCCTAAATATAACTCCGTACAATATCTCAAAGTAATAAATATCATTTTCATTTCACATTGAAAATTTATTTTGACACACAATTGTTGCAAACAATTCAGTTTCAGTTTCGGTTTAGTTTCCAATCTCTCCACAAATGAATTGACTTTTGAATTTATGTAGTCCATGTTCTATTCATCTATAAAATGTATTTATTTTGTTGTTGTTATAGAATTGCTAATTTATTGTGACATTTAAATATCGATTGATAGATGAGTCGTAAATAGTATACGAATGTTTTCTAGCTACTAATTAGTTTTTGGCATTCAGAAATAATTTGCAGACAAAACTTTACATTGATTAGTTGTGTATATTATATTCATATGAAAATAGATACATGTGTGTTCTAAAATGTAAATATTTGATGTAAAGCTGTCATCGTTGCATTTGAAAATAATTTGATGAATGAAATGTTGATACATAAAAAAATTAAAAAACAAAAAACAAGGAAAATCAACTGACATTGGAAGGAAATGCATGGTTTTATAATTTAGAATGTAAATGTCATTTTTATTTCACGGTTGTTTTTATTTTATTTTTTGAAACTACATTTCTAGCTAAAAAGAACCTACTTTATTTATGTTTTAATTTAACATTTGAAGAACTAAATAAATACAAAAATAAATAAATATTATTTTGACGAAGTGACAGTTCATGGAAAACATCAGGACCTAGTGAATATGTAAATACAGCACAACGATATTTCTGCGAACACATAGCAGAGAAAGAATAATATTTGTACATACGAACATATTCAATGAAAAGATATTTTAGGTACAAAAGTAGATATTAACGATGTCTGTATGCCAAATTGTTCACAAATTAATTTTTTTTTGTATTTGTATTTGTCATTTCATTAAGTATTGGTTTTTTTAATGTTTCGAGTGAGTATCGAACATAAGTTACAATATCAACCACAATTATATAAAAGAAAGTGAAGTTTCTTTGAGTAATTTGTAAGGCCTGTGTATCATCGTTTCGCTCGTACCACTGAAAATATCACTGCTGTAAGTGAAAGTGTTGTCGAAGACCCGAAGGTGTCGATTCCTCGTCGTTCTCAGGAATTAGGACTGTCTTACGGCACATTTTGACGTATTTTGCATTTGGATCTACACCTACAATCTACATCCATTTAAAGTCCAATTCACACAACAACTGAAGCCAGCTGACCATTCACAACATTGTAGATACGTGCTTGAACAACATGCGGTCGACAGCGATTTTTCGAACAACATTTTCTTCAGTGACGAAGCACATTTCTCAAGCGGTGGGTATTTTAATAAACAAAATTGTCGTATTTGGGGTTCTGAGAATCCTCACGTAACTGAAGAGAGACCATTACATTCACAAAAAGTCACTTTTGGTGCGCTCGTTGGTCTGGAGGTGTGATCGGACCTTACTTCTTCGAAAACGACTGTCACCGTCAATTCGGAGCGTTATGGTCATATGATAACCGATTTTTTTTTTTCGAGTGGTGGTCAATTAAATGATGTAGTGCTTCACACATAATTTCAACGTTTAAACTTTATAATAAAAAAGAAATATCATGAAAAAATATATTTTATATGTGTTTTATTTACGTTTACTTTTGAAACCGCAAAATGGATAACCCTGTACAAACACAATAAAATGTTTCTTTTTTGAATATTTGTCGGGATTTGTTAAGGTCACTACTTTTTTTAATACTTACATTTTTTGGATAAAATATTTGAATTTTGAATAATATTTTACCAAATGCAAAATATTTAAAAAGCCGTTAGTTTTGAAAAATGTCTGTACTTTTACAAAATATTTTTAGGAATTTTGTTTAAAAATATTTTGAATTGCAACAGTAAAAATTATTTTGAAAAAATTATAGTTAAAATACACAACCATCCATCCCCGCAAAATAAGCCCATACCCTACAGCAAGATAAGTAATTCTACCATAACCGACAAAGCGCCAAAAAAAAATTAAAGTTTCTTACCTCAGGTGAAGTTTATGAAGTCTTACCCCAGGTGAGTTCTGGAAATTAAAAGAAGAACTGAATCATTTTCAAAATAAATATTTCTTTTATAACGCTTTTGAACGGGGAATTTGGACTCAGAAGTTAAAAAACAAAAACTTCTTCGATTTTAATATTTAAGTTTAAGTAAGAAACTTCGTTCTCGTTGATTCTCATTAATTGAGGTCACCATTATAAATATAAATAAATAAATTAGGTGGCGCAACAGTCCGTAGAGAACCAGGGCCTAGTGACTTACAACTCTCAACCATTCCTGTGTGCGAGTACTGTTGTCAGGGATGGAGGGGACCTACAGTTTAATGCCGAATCCGAACGGCTAATTTGAGAAAGCACTTTTTCATGACAAGCATTACTCTTGGAGAATTTGTCAATTCCTCGCAAGAGGCAGTACCCGTTTTTTTTTTTTTTAAATTAAGGTGGCACAGGCAGGGATCGAACCCAAGACCTCTCGCATGACAGTCCAACGCACTAACCATCATGCCACGGGTACTTCAGTTTTTTAGACATAGCACAAAATATTTCGGAATCTTGTACTTTTTACCGAGTTTAACAGAAGCTATTAGAAACTGTTTATGACAAGCTAAAAGAATTTTTATGCATATGAAAAATATTTTTCTCATTTTCAGTAGCAAAATGTGGCTACAATTTTGTTTGCCTATCTGAGCCTAACATTAAAAACTGTTTCGAAACCCTGTGCTTTTTTTATAGTTATTTTTTTGTTTGAAAATAAGGACTACCCTTATGTACGATAATGATATCTCTCTGAATAAAAAATAATCTCAAATTTCAAAAGTAGGTACTGTACTTGAGCTTCTTATAATCCCAAGAGAATTTCCAAGAAATAAATGAAAATTATTATATTCAACGATTTTTTAAATAATTTATTATTATTATTGTCTGTATACCCAAGAGAAAAGAATAAATAATTCGAAAAATGTTGTTGCATTAATTCTTGTGTTCCAAATTCCCATTCATTGTTGATTTGTTTCTCAAACTCATATTTAATAAGTTACATCAATTCAGGACAAAATATCATGAAAAATATTATGTATACAGCTTTTGTATCCCAATTTTCAAATGCATACAAAATTACTTCACATTATGTTTCTTCTTTGAAATTGAAATTAATTTCAAGAAAATTTATTGAAGAAAAAGTGATTTATAATGCAATAAAAAAATAAAATAAAAACAGTATCTTACATCAACATAATAACTTTTCTTCATAAATTTCCCAAGAAAAGAATACAAAAAAAAAAATAAAGGAAAAGGTTAAGGTTCTTCACCTACGGAGATTAGGTTTGCAATAAATTGTTGTTGTTATCGAAATGTTTTATTATTTTTCTTGACATATTTGTGTATCTACAACATATCAACATTAATTTGACAAGGGAATAGAATATCTGTAATTGATGTTGATGCAGTAGAGATATTAATATCTTTATATCTGCATGTGAATAGTGTTTGCGTACTAAATGGACAAACAATTTATTTAATCAATATTAAATTATTACCCTGTGGGATTATTTACTGCTGTATGTATTGCGTTTATAAAATAATTGGACTCGATAGAGTTATTTTGAATGAGCTTTGTTTACATTTAGCAAAAATGATCGTATCAGCAAGAAAAATATGTACATATTTTCTTTTAATTGTGGACTTAATGGAAATGTTTATTAAAGAATATTATTTTTATTTATTGTGTAGTTTAATTTTTATATTGTGGACGAGAAGTTGAATTTTAAATCTTTCGAAATAAAGGTAATTTAATCAATATTTTCTCAGAAAAGGTCTTAAGTGAGTGTCACTGTGGTTTATGGCTTATTCTAACAGGCATAAAATAGTATATCAATAAATCTGAATATCTCGAAATTATCAGTATCAACAACCAGGTCTTGTGAAGAGATCACATTAGCATTGTCGCCAAAAATGTCGAAAGAGGTCTGGAGATTGCGATTAAGGTCTTGCAATTTCTATCAATGGTCTAAGGGAGAATTTTAGCAGTTTTTTTAGAATGATTTTGTTCGTAGAAGGTTTAATAGAAAATTTATTTTTCAACTTTTTTACCATCATAAAGTCATGTTTTATTTAATTCTCGAGTTCGATTTTTTTAAGAATGCAATACTTGACGCATAGTTCTTATAGAAGTAGTAGTTAAATGTGTGATTTTATTTAGCAGAAAATTGATTTATATATTTGTTTGAAAAATTCACAAAGTATAGCATTGGCTTTTGCCGTCAGCCAGAAAAAAGGAGTTTAAATTTATGTATATACAAAGACATAAATGTATTTTAATTATAGTTTTAATGTCAAAAAGAAAATTGAATGAGGTATTTGTTCATTTTTAAAAAGCTTGGTTGATAATTTGTTTTCTATAGTTCAGCGCCGTGCGGACGAAATAAGACAATACTGTCCAGTTTTCACCATTGAGAATAAAAATGATATCATCATTGTTGAGGACGTTTTTTCCACAGAAAGCGCGTCGGATTGTCTGAAGGATAGGACATTTTCCTAGGAAATGCGTTACATTTTCGGTTTCTTGGAGATTACATAATGTGCACCGAGTGTTGTCGTTTGAGCCGTGTGGTTGGTAATTTAAACGCAACAATTCCTCTCTGGTTTTGAAAATTAAGGCTATTGTACTGATAGGATATCGATCGTCGAAATAATTGTTTACACCCATGTCGTAATTTAATTGTCCATATAGGATTCGGGACTCACTTTGTTGAGCCGACTCTCCAAATTTTGCAAAAAAGGATGCTTCAATTTTTCCAAGCAATAGTGGGCATAAAGTGTTCCAATCCTCTATACCTGATTCTAGCAACTGGATGTCATGTTCAAGACCAAGTCAAGTCCACTCTTCAAAGAACTAGGATTTCCTAGAAAGCAGATGTCTAACGATTATGTAAGGTGACCGATGGTTTGGTAGTCCTGTAACTTTTAATATATATTGCAGATGCATCTTCAATGTGAAGATATAGATTAGTGCCACTCCTGTTTCTAGAAGCAACATATAGGTAGGTGTATTTTCTGGGAGCCAGAACATTTTTTTAATAAAATATCTTAAATGTTTTTCTAATCCTCATACTGCTGAAATCCCCATACCTGGCCAGCATAGCATAATATCGATCGCATTACGGCCTCAAATAGTTTAAACTTTGTGCTTGGGACAATATCCTTCTTGCTTAAGACTCCTTTCCAGTTGCAGTTGATAGCTTTTTTTGCTTCGATTAGCCTTGCTTTCAAATATTTTTGTAGAGATAGTGATGGCGTTATGATTACCCCCAAATATTTGTACTCCCTCACCACCTCAAGATCTACATTTTCCCATTTCCATTTTTCTTCTCTTGCATATCGTCCTGTTCTGTTGCAAAAAATCATTACCTTCGATTTATTGGTATTAACAGTCAGATTCCATAGGTTACAATATGATTGGAGTTTGTTTATCATTATTTGCAACATATTTGAAGTCTCTGCAAATATGACAACATCATCTGCATATAACAGTGCTTTAATTGTGGCACCGAAAAAATTAATTCCACCAGGTAAAAATGTAGTGAGATCATCTAGGAAAAGATAAAATAGAACTGGACTCAGAAAACAGCCTTGTTTAACATCTGATGTCGCGTGGAACCATTCTGATATTTCTGTTCCATTCCCTACCGTTGTTTGGTTGCTCGCGTAAAGTCCTTTCAGCGTATTCAACATTTTAGTTCTTATATGTCACAAGTAAAGTTTACTCAGTCCAGATTGATTAAATTTGACATACGTAACTGTAACAACATGAACTTTATTAACTGTCAAAATTTTGGATGGCTTTTTATTTAGTATATTCTAAATTGAACATGACCTCAAGCGAGTACATGATTTATGTAGATGGCAACTACTCACCAAAGTTTTTACATAAAAACTAAATACTTCATATATGTAAGTAGCTGGAATAGCCAAGGGCTATCAAAGTATCATATCAGTTTTTGCTTGGAATCATGCCATATCTCTTTTTCCTGCCATTTGATGGGAATTAAACACTCGGAATTTATTATCATTACTCGTATCTTTGCGCAAGTAGCTTCATTTGGCTAATGTTTTTGTGAGACTCTATTTTTATCGATTTTTCTATTGTAAACATATATAACAGTAAGTATATTTTATGGTAAAGTGTACGTTCATAAAATGTAATAGACACATTAATGTATCCATTTTATTCCTACGCATGGTTTATTTGAATAAGAGCAAAGTAATAAAAAGGATATGATTGTTCCATTCATAGAAAAAATCAGATATACAAATATTTGGAAGCAGTGATGTCGAATAAAGTTGTTTAAAAGTTCTTAATTTTAGGAGAAACTTAGACAAAGTTGATGGAAAGAAGTTATATCAACAAATTCTGTCAAACTTCCACCTTTGTGGAATTAATTAGCGAATATTTAAAATTTATTAATAGCCTAAATACAAATGCTTATATGAAAAGGACCTCAATCGACTTATGCTTATTAAAATGCTTTTTTAAGAATTTCACACTCAAGAAGTCAAATTATTTATTTTTTCGTAATGTTTTTAATTATTATTTATCCACCTAATTATTAACACCCACTTTTTTTCATTTTTGTTATAAGAATAAGTGGTTCATTACCATCAGCTTGCTTATTGTTTCCTTCCTACGGCAACTTTTGACGCGTATCGGAAAAATTTTAATTCAGGCCAAGAAGGCCAAAATGTCAATTTATTTATATATGTATATATTTCTTGAATGGGCAACATATTGTTGTGTTGTTTTCTTTTTTTTTTCTGAGAAGTAGTTAAGAAAATTTCCTTGAAAGCATGTGGCAGGACGGGAATTAATTGATAAACCTACACGTACTTTATTTGACATTTCACGTACATAATATGAACAAAAACAAAAATGCGAGCGAAAATAATACACGTTCGTCTTTTTATACATATTTATGTATGTTTGTGTGTATGTGTTTCATTAAGTAGTATGTATGTTGAATAAAAGCGTTTTATAGCTGTTGCTGTTGTTGTTGTTTTTGCTTCCTCCTATGCAAAGCTGAGTGTTTTATAATACTCGAGCTCGTAGGTATCGGGTGTTTTTTCAAGAGCTTAAGATTTTGAAATAATAATATAAGACAGAAATATGTAGTGTCGGAATAAACAATCTTCTTGATAATTTCACGTACCAGTTACATAATTCAATAAATTTTACCATACATTGAATTTAAATGGATGTAATGGATTAATTCATAAACCAAGGATAATCTTCACTACATGTACGGAAATTTTGGTTATTGGCGAAGCCATTTAACCAAAAATCAACTACGTCACTTAACACCATATAATGACGAAGTTCTCTAAGAACTTTTAAAGCAAAATTTAACAACTTATTGAAAGCATTTTTATGTGGTCAAGTTATTCATGATAAATTGCCAAACCCTCCTGAACAGAAATATCAACACAGTTTGACATTCTCAATTCTCAAACCATAACAAACAACCATCTAAAGTCTCATGCAACTTTAAAAAAAACACCCTATATATGTGTAAGTGTAATATTTTTTCACCCATTAATTTCCTTTTTGAGTTAAGCAAGCGAAACAAATGCATATGATGGTGATGGCGATATGGCGAGGGTTGTATTATATTATATAGTTGTTGTAGTTTTTGTCTTTAGTGTTTTCGTGGTTCATAGTCATTAAACAAAATACCCTAAGATATTATTATGTTCTATATACACACTGCGATACGGTATAGGGATAAAGTTGCAATGAGCTTAATTTTATAGACATCCGCCCGGACGGGTTCAAACAGGGAGGATTCAGAGACGTTTTAGATGGATTGCCAGAAGCTTAAATTCGTTGAAAAGAAAGTAGTTAAATAAGAAATTATACAAAGACCACCCTCTCTTAGATTGCAAGATTGCACATTGGTGTTTCTTTTCTAATGAGAAATTCATCGATTGTTAGCGCAAGAAATAGTAATTAGTTGAAATGTTTTAAAAAGAGTAGATCAATTTCACTGCATGCTTACATATATAAAATATATGGAAGTAAATTAGGAAAGTATCGTTTTAATGGTTCTCTCAAAAAAGGAAGGATTAAGTTTTCCATCGATAAAATCACTTAATGATGTGAAAAAAAACTACGTTTATAAGAACCATAGATGTTTTATAACAAGGCCGAATCATTTTATATCTTTTAAGTTCGAATCAGAAAATAGTGTCTATATTTTTTCATATTATCTCTCTAAAAATCCAAAAGAAAAACAATATAGTGCACTCGGGCGTATACGCACTTTTTTTAATTTTATTGAACATTTAATTTGAATTTGATTTACCGAACAAGATTTGAGTCAGTAGAAATGAATAAATGAATTAATTTGGCAATTCTTAAGAAATATATAAGATTTCATTAAAACATGCATAATATCATAATATTTATTTCGGTAATTGTCAGGTAAAAATGATGTTTCCAGATTAAATAAAATGCACGACTGGGTCGCACGAACTTGCTCCTGTATGCAAAGAGACTGTTTAAAAAAAGTACCTATATAAGATTTAAAAATATACCTGTAAAATAAGTTTGTCTTTAAAAATATAAATGCCATTTGATTTGTGAAGAAAACCTCCATTTTTCAATTTTTCTGTTTGTATATACAAATTTTCCATTTTTTCTTAAAAATATTTGTGTTATGTAGTTGTTTAGTGATTGTAAATATACGTCTTAGATTTGAATTTTGTAAAAAATGTGGACCCTTTTCCGAGATATCTGATTTTGAAAAAAAAAAAACAATATTTTATCAAAAACCCAAAAAAATCGGTTCATTAGTTCCCGAGAATTATAAAAACAAAATCACGGTTCTATGAGCGGTACCCTTCTGAAGCAATACAAAAATAAATTTTTTAACTAAAAGAAGCCAAGTTAAAAAATAAAATTTTAGAGAAAATTTAAAAAAAAAACTATTCGTTTGTTTTTGAGAAAATTCGAATTTTCGTTTTTTGACCAAAAAAATTGTACTTTTGTACTTTTAGTTTTGATCTTAAAAAAAATGAAAAAAAAAACGCCTAACGCGAATCTGCTCAAAACCTTAAATTCCAAGTTTGAACTTAATCGACCCAATGGTTAAGGCTGTAGGAGCGTGGACAGGCAGACAGGACAGACGGACGGAATCGCGGGACCCACTTCTATCGACTTCTCTACCATCGTAATATCATGTTTGATTAAAATCTCGAGTTCGAAATTTTTTACGAATGCAAAACTTGCCATATATGTATGTAGTTCCTATGTGAGTAAAAACAACGTAGAGGAGAATCACACTGAATTTCTACATTACATAGTTTCAGAAAACTGCAATTTGTATGCTAGTAACTAGGAATTTCCAGCATGTTTAGTTGTTTTATAATTTTTTAAAATTTAAGGATCAGGCGTAATTTTTCCATGAAACATGTACCTCTTCTAATTATAATTCCTGAATTTTGGTTAAGCATTGAAAACACGTTATTTTTTCGTACAATGTTTTTCGTACGTCCGTACATTTGCGACGTTTTTTTCGTCGTCCATAGCTCACAAGCCAGTAGAGATATCGATTTATAAATAAATAATAAATAATTTTTATAAATTTTGTTATGCTAATAATTATGCAAAAAAATGCAGAAAGGACTGTCAAAAAAATTACGTGGGTGTTTTTTCTACCATAGCAGTTTAAAAAAAAGTTGAAAATTTTGGTTAACCCTAAATATCTCACGGACTCATGACGCTATGAGACTTAAATTAAATTTTATATTATATATTATGACGTGATACCAAACATATATTTTTGGAAAAAAATCCAATTAACGGTTTTTTTTTATAAATCAAAAAAAACTGAAAAAAAATTGTCACCTCAAAAATTTTACAAATATAAAACGATTTTATCTCCAAAACAATTTTGTGCAACGAAAAATAACGTTTTTAGCATCTGGTAAAATTTTGAGAAAAATCGAATTTACAGTTTTCTTACAAAAAATAAACACCTAAAAAAAAAATTTATAAAAGTTAGTAAAAAATTATTTTCGACTGAAACAACTTTCCAATACTTTGAGACATTGACTTTAAACTAATTTTATTTTTAAAAAAGTATTGTTGTCAACATTCTGAGAAAAATCGAATTGACCGTTTTTTTTACAAAAAAATAAAAACCTAAAAAAAATTAACAAAAGTTGGTAAAAATTGATTTTCCACTCAAATATCTTTTCAAAAATTTAAGATATAAGCTTCGAATTAATTTTATTTTATAAAAAATATTGTTTTCAACATTCAGAATTTTTTGATAAAAATCTAACAGTCCGTTTTTTCATAAAAAATTAAAATCTACAAAAAATAGTTAGCAGAATTGGTAAAAATTGATGTTCGGTTCTCGATATTTCGTGAACTAATTTTATTTTTTAAAAAAGTATTGTTGTCAACATTCTGAGAAAAATCGAATTGACCGTTTTTTTTACAAAAAAATAAAAACCTAAAAAAAATTAACAAAAGTTGGTAAAAATTGATTTTCCACTCAAATATCTTTTCAAAAATTTAAGATATAAGCTTCGAATTAATTTTATTTTATAAAAAATATTGTTTTCAACATTCAGAATTTTTTGATAAAAATCTAACAGTCCGTTTTTTCATAAAAAATTAAAATCTACAAAAAATAGTTAGCAGAATTGGTAAAAATTGATGTTCGGTTCTCGATATTTCGTGAATAATAGAAGACATTGACTATAAATTTATTTCATTCATCCAATTTGTATTTGTTTATATTAGAAATAAAAACTTTTAAGAAATGTTACTAAAATTGGTAAAAATTGGTTAACGACTAAAAATATCGTTAACAAAAATAGATTTTGAAATCAAACTATTTAATCATATGCAAAATATTGTTGGTGATTTTTAAATTTTTAAGAATAATTCAACTGACAACTTTTTTAACAAAACACGAAAACCTACAAACCTTTTAAGCAAGACACATCGACAGACGGGATGGGAAGTTATCAGCGTGGATCGCATCCCAGCCTCTTTTTAGATATTTACATTGTTCTGAAAATTATTGAACATTTAAGAGGGCAAAGTTTCTGAGCCTTGAATTAATTTTTTAAGACTCTTAAATACTGTACAAAGTGGTTAAAGGAACTTAAAAAATAAATTAAAATGTTTAGATTAAGTACAATTCCAAGGTTGCTCAAAAATAGAAAGTTCAATTTTATAATTTTGGATCAATTCATCATCGGAAATTTCCATTTAATTTGACAACATTTATTTAAGTGTTAATTTTAAGCTGAATAAAATTATATTTAAGACCTCATTAGTCTAAAAAGGCATTTAAATTTAGGAGTTTAAAATAAACAAGGTGAACTTTTGGGTAATCTTTGTATATTCTGAAAGGGCTCTATACATATTGTATAATTGTGTAACGAGTCCAGCAAATTGATGTAGCAGATCGAACAAAATCTTAAAACACAGGATTTTCAAAGAACTTGACCAAAACAAGCCCCTAAGCCAAAAGGAACTATTACAAAATTCGCTTTAACAATCTATTTTCCTCTGTTTGATCTCATATAAATCTGTATTTAAGTGTGCAGAGTCTGGATATCAAAAAGCCTAAATAAATGTATTACAACGGTTCCTATGATTTGAACAGTGGTCTAATTTCTTTGGAGCTAGAAAATGAAGGTGAATTACCTGACTCAAACTTTAATTTCTTGAATTAAATTTGCCTATGCATTTCCTGTAGGATAATTGCGTTTCAACAGATTTCAGTGATTTTCAAATAGCTCAAAAATTAAATTACAATTTTTGCCATAAAATTCCAAATTCTTACCATCTATAAGATATTAAACCCCAATTTTTTAGTATGATTTGAAAGTTAAAACCAAAAAGCTCAAAAACTATAGGTTTGTTTAAGAAATTCTAGACAACTTACTGAATACATGTGTCTCATGTTATATCATCAATGTTTGTAAAATACTTCGACATGAATTCTTCTTCTTAAAAACGTCTTTTTGAGTTCACCTTCATTGATTTTTGTACACAGATTTTAAAACTGCAAAACCGTCTCTAGAAAAAATTATCGCCTGAATTATAAAAGCGGGTAACTCTCAACAACTTTCATTTAACAACGTTATTTGACTTAAAATTCCGAAACACCTTAAACCTATACAAAAATCAAAGAGATATCATTGAAAAAAATTCCATCACGTTTCACAAGTAATACAAATTATTACTCCACCCAAAACTCACCCATTGACTTGTAGAAAAACACAAAAACATTGTGTGACTAATAAAACCACACCTAAAATAAAATGTCTCACCTTGGTATAGAAAGGTAGAGGTATACCTACTCGTACAATATTGATGTAATCAAATCTCAAATTCAATTCTCATCCAATTACCTGTCAAAAGGACTCGCCAAACATCCAAACAGCCAAACACAAAAGACCTTTTTATTATTTCTTTGTTGTAGTCGAAGTGTTTTTGATATAAAAAGGACATGGCAACCTTTCTGTGTATTGTCTCATTTACATTCCTTTTCTAGCTTAGGTATACAAAAATATTGACGTCACGAGTTCTATTAACTTTTTCTATGAGATTTTTAAATGTGTTACCTAAAATGGTATAGACACATGCTAACACCTTAAGACTGCTACAATCTTTTTTTCGACTTCTAACAAATCCTTCTCAACAACAACAAAAATAGAAAACATAAAAATATACATTGATCGCATTTGACCTTGAGCAATTTTGTATTAATATTCATCAATACTGAGAGTTCTATATCCTCTGTCGCCACCGCGCGCCGGCAACCGGCCGCCACCAATACCAT
Source organism: Eupeodes luniger (assembly GCA_951509635.1). NCBI lineage: Eukaryota > Metazoa > Arthropoda > Insecta > Diptera > Syrphidae > Eupeodes > Eupeodes luniger. The sequence continues at coordinate 17,754,726 of OX608075.1, forward strand.
TTGAAATGCGTGTGTTTCAAATTTCAATACGCACCTGCTTCTCCACATATTGGGCAACAATCCTATCCTAAGTTTGTATATTTCGTATGTCCTTTGTCAATATTTATAACCGGGCTCAGAACACCACGTGTACACAATGTCCAAGTCCTAACACACTCCATTCTGAATCTGACAGTATAGCAATAGCAAAGCTCTAAGGCTCATAGCAAGAGCAGCAGCAGCAGCAGCAGCAACAATGTCTATGTCCAATGTCCATATTCTATTATCCTGTGTGTTCACTTTTTTTAGTTTTACTTTCTCAGGACGACCGACGACGAGTATTATTATTTTTCATTTAAACTCTCTGCTCTGGTGAAATGTCTGGATCGCATGTTACTCATATAGAATGGCCTTTAAATTTATATCACACAAGTCCTTCATGATATTTTGCCTTCTTCGACCATAACCTGCACATATGTGGTATATACCGTTATACAGTTACACTAAGCGACGACGAACGACAGCATTGTTATTTTGCGAACGTAATATGAAATTTAAGGATCATCCATGCCACAGACACCACTCTATAGCATACAGCATTTAACACACAATCAATTTTAGGTTGAAGTGCCGTTACAAGTTTTATTATTATATCCCATCCAATACTCCTGTCCCACCTCCCGCCTTTCGTCCATTATAATGTTTGAAGTGTCAGTAAGAAGTATGTATTCTAAGTAAGGACATATTGTATAGATACTGGAGGGGGTAGTTGGGTATGTGTGTCAGTTAGTATGGAAGTAAATTCATTGAAGCAAGGTGAGGTTAGAATTGAGTGAGTTTTTGTTGTTCGTTGTTTTTTTGTTTTTGCTTTTTATTAGGTACTCTTAACCTCTTCTGTTTTTATCCAATCGAATGCGAATCAATAATATTGATTGCATCAAATTGTGGTACTGAAAATACTTATTTCATTCATTTAATTAGTGTGGCCAGCCTTTCATTTATATAATAATTTGTATATAACAATTTTGAATTCCATCAAATTTAATAAAAAATATTTGAAAATTAAAATTTAAGCAGTTTTCTTGAACCTAATTTTCTTTTTTTAAACATATTTGAAACATCTTTAAAATATAATTTTGTTAATATATTGGTATACAATTTTTAATTTTGTTCTTGATACTAAAATATTCCACTTAATTGAGACTATACTTGATTTTTGTAGTTAGTCTTTTTTACTTTAAAAAAAAAGTTGAAACTTAAAATAAATTAGTCGCCTTTTAAAGTGCAATTTTTCGAATTTCTCAGCCTATCGAAAATGCGAATAAAAACGACAAATATTTTGATAAAATTTGTGTTTATAAATTCGTTCGAGTGTTTTCTGAGTTTTAAAATGAAGCTAAAGAAGTGTGTGTATCTTATTTTATATTTTATGAAAGGGTGTTGTCCTATAACTAGATCTTTCTATTCTAAGATTGTAAATTGATACTTTGAAAAAAGAAAATCGTTGTTTTAATCTTAAATAAAATAAAATTGAGACAATTTCTAAAACAGAAGGAAAAGTCTTTTAATTGAAAATAATTGTGAACATATTTTTGCTGTCAAATGTTAAAACTACAAAAATAATTCAGCTTTGAATCTAAGCTCAAAGACATTTTTTCAAAATGTAGAACAAAACGCTTAAATCTCTCTAATGGTTATTCTATAGGGTTTTCCAATAAGAGGATTTCAACAGTTGCCATATTTAAAAAGCAATTTAAAATACACTACGTTCTCGATTAATGCAACTCTAGATTCACGAAACTCCTCGATTTTTACGACAGCTGAATTTACACCATTGTTGACGCAGTAATCGAAATACTTCATACAAAATTGAGTAATCCGCATTTTTACCAATACTTTTGAGAGATGACTTTGGCAATTTAAGTATGTCCCATATACTCGTACATATGATTCTCTTGCAACACAAATTTATAACGAATTATTATTGAATTAAGTAATTCGCTTGTGCGTTTCGAAATATGTATAGTTTCGAAACAAATATTCCAAATTTGTATATTTGGGTTTTCTGACTTTCTATTTAAGTCTTAAATTGTGCATTAAAAAAATAAAATAAGCAATTTTTTCTGGAAGAGGTGATTACAATCTTCTGTAATATTCTGTATTATCATAAATCTGGGGCCACAAATAATATCCCCCAACCGATCTTAACCGAAATTGAGAACTTTATTTTGTTTATTTTTTTGGCTTTCTATTTTAAATATTGTGGCCAAACAAATTTAAGACTGAATTGAATGAACTTAAGTTGACCTGTTTTTTTTGTAGTAATAGTTATAAAAACCTTAAATCTAATTTAATTTTTCAAAATGTGACTTAACAATGAGAACTAAAGTCGACATTCAAACTGGATACTTGAAACTAATAAAACAAAAAAGCTTAAGTAATCTTTGGAACAGAACACAAATTTTCTTTAAAATGGAAACACAACTAAACTCTCCTCAAAAATAAGAAAGCAAACTTTTGCTGTTTTTTCCTGTAATGACAATGTGCTGCAGATTTTATAATATCCATAGCAAACCTTAACTTGGTATACTCTTTTACAAACAAAATGTTCCCATTTTAAATTAAAACTTTAAAATTGATTCAACATATATTTATCTTCAACATTCTAAAAACTTCAAATAAAGAAAATAGAATCTCGAAAAAATAAAAATTTTTAAATTTGTTTTCAAATACTGATTTTCAAAATAAAAACATGACTTTTTTTTGTTTGATTTGTACATTAACACTATCTTGGGGAAATTACTTAAAACAAACAAATGTATAGAAGAAATTTGAATCCACTTCATTAATGCAATAACACCACTTTGGACAAAAATACAAATCTTTAAAAGTAAATCACTAAAAAATATGATTTTTGTGAGTTCTGCATTCGTTGCCACTTTTAATAATTTTATAAGTTTACCATAGACGCGCAGATTTGTAAAAAAAAAAAAAAATTTGAATAAATGAACCAATTGTAATAACTTTCAAATGCAAATCAAATATTGGTAACATTTTAAATATCGTTTTGGAAAAAAGATCTGCTTTCTTTTAAAACATAGAAAATCTTCTATTTCTAGAAAACCTTATTTTCCAAGAGCTTGAAGAAAATCGTTTGAGTGGTTTAAGCTTCTTTGTTGGATGTAATTAAAATGAATTTTTAATTGATTCAACAAATTTGAGTCATATGGTCTCACTAATACTCGTTTTTTCGTTAATTTTATCCATGGCCAACTTTAGCCAAGCCATTGATGACGATGGTGTTGTTTTGTGGGGCAGAAACATTTTTGCTTATATATATACGAGTTCGTATTCTTGTTCGCTACCACCTACTACCAGCTACCACATCGTTAACCATTTCCACATCAATACAACATGCATTACATATGTTCCTTACTACTGTTACAAGTGTAAAACAAAGCAACAAAAAAATACCAATACAGCACATTTTTATGTACACATATACATACATAGATACTAACATGTCCTACTTCAATCAAAAAAAAAAAAAAGAAGAAAATCCTTACATAATAAGAGTATGTGAATGTGAATGTGAATTGTTGAAATGCAAAATGACAAATCACCTGTCATTAGCCCCGACAGTGATTATTGTTCACCAAAGCTTTACCATGTTTATGCCCATTGCCTCTCGAATTTTGCTAAAATAGAGGCGTTGAAGGACTTCACAACACAAAAAGATAAATATGCGCGACGCGACTATGAGAGGGATGAATTTATATGTATCTACATAGATACTCTGATGTAGGTAGGTAAGAAACCTATAAGGGAAGGCAGGTTGAAGTCTGTTTTATACGTATAGGAAATTTTTCAAAAAAAAGCTTCATCCATTTTTGCAGACGACTAAGAAAATTACCTCCTCCACCACCCTCGCCACTAATTCCATGTTATACATTTTGAAATTGCATTCTAAAAGGTCCGCAATCACTCAACAAAATTTACAGCACTAAATTTATCTACTAAATAATTCAAAAGGATGTTTTTGCATGTAAATTAGTACAATTATAGAGATTACTAAAGTCTTGAGTCTCGTGAGGAAATGTGATGATGATGATGAAATGATTATTATCAAAACAAAAGAAGGATAAGCAGAGAGGAAATTTACCAAAGCACAGGGTGGTGGAAAAATCTCAGATGATACGCGATAACTATAAACTTGGGATTGGGATTTGAAAATAAATGGTTGGAGATTGGAATCTACTTACTGGTGATGATGATGATTGGTTTGTTTAGAAACTAATTTGATGAGAATAACACAAAAAAAGTTCTTAACTTATTCATGACTTATAGCGCTTACACATCAATTTTAAATGGTTTTTTGATGTTACAAAGTAAGCCTTGAACTAAGCACTTTGTTTTAAGGTTTCAATGTTAAATCAAAAGCAGTTACATGTGTTTTTTTAGGTCACATGATTAAAGGTACTTAAATAAAGCAACAACATATTTTCACTGTCGAATTTTTTAAGTAGTGTTTTTTAAAATAATAAATGTAGTTTTGTTTTTAATTAAATAGATTTATTTGAGTTTGTGCTTTATGTGACTTTTTTTTCAAGGATTAGGCCATAATGAATCTTTTCATTTCCAAATTGAAGATTCTTAATTTCACTAAGCTTCTGTCTATAGTAACTTTGCTTTCACACAAGTTTAAGTATTGAGTGTCTTTGAGAAAACATTTCTAGTACTTAATCGGAAGCGAAACAATACCTTTCAAAATCAATTTTGAAAGGCACGGTCTTGAGTTTGGACAAAAATTTACACAGTTAAAGTTTGTTCAAAATTTACTTTTTTTCTCAAGGATTTATGTTTTTTAACATATAGAAAACAAAGGATGATTTTTTAAAAGTTTTTCAAAAAAAAAACACATACAATTCAAAAAAAATGCATGAAGTCTTTATTTGAATCGATAGTACGGTCCATATAATTTAATGTTAAAAGATTATTTTATGCAAATTTTGACCTTGACTGCGTCTAAATGGTCCATCCGCTTAGTCCAATTTTGGCATACTCTTTCTAACATTTCGGCCGGTATCTCACGAATAAATGCTTCAATGTTGTCTTCCAATTCGTCAATTGGAGTGGGCTTGTCTGTATAGTCATGCTCATGAGCTTTAACATAGCCCCACAAAAAATAGTCTAAAGGCGTTAAATCGCACGATCTAGGCAGCCAATTGACCGGTCCCGAACGTGAAATAAAATGTTCAAATGTCATGCAAGTCAAGCTCTTCAATTTTGGGCAAAAAAAATTTGGATATCATCTCACGGTAGCGCTTACCATTCACAGTTACGTTACGATTCACATCATCTTTGAAGAAGTACGGTCCAATGATGCCACCAGCCCATGAACCGCACCAAACTGTGACTTTTTCTGGATGCATTGTAAGCTCTTGCAATGCTTCTAGCTGATATTCACTCCAAAATCGACAATTCTGCTTCAGTGGGTCGATTTAACTGTCCATAAAATGGAAGAAGCGCGCGATGAACTTCCTTAACAGAGCACTCATTTTGATAATAAAATGGGCAACGGCCTAGTCACTGATAAAGCTTCGGTTCCCATAGATCACCGAAATCAAGCATCAGTGAGCGCGGTTAGTAGACACATGGAGGTGGAGGACCGTTTCGAAACCTACCGCGTGCTGTTGTCATGTGTTCTTTCTTGTCTGTTGTTCTTTCTCCTCTGTCCTTGTTTTGTATTAATGTCTTCTGTTGTTATCACCTTATATAGTCTTAGTCGCTCAAGGTGCTGTGTCTCTACTCTGTATGTGCTGAGTAGTATGTAATGTAATGTAATGTCATGATAATAAAATTCAATAATTTGCAAGCGTTATTCGTTTGTAAGACGATTCAAATTTAAATTATAGACCAAACTGAAGATGTTTGACAGTGAAACAAAACGTGCGTCAGCTGTTTAAACCAGTGTTGCCAAAAAGATAATAGCTAAAAAATCACCCTTTATTTAATTATTAAGTGACTAGAGGGAATAACTTGAGAAATATTCACGTTAGAGAAAAAGTGATTTTGAACAAAGTTGAACAACTTTTGTGATCTTGATTTTAAAAATAACGAGTAATTCAACAAAAATCACATAAAACCATTTAGAACATGAATTTCTTCATAGCTTCCTATTGGAAGTTATTATACTCGGTCCGATTTAATAAATTGATATTTTTGAAATTTCTCGACTTTCAAGGTCGCAAGAAATTAAATCCATGGGTTTTAGGGCTATATATTATTTGTCATGTAAGCTATTTTTCAAAAACCAGCATAACGAATGAAAAAAAAAACATTTTGATTTAAAGATAATAAATTCAAAACATGCAGACTTCCACAAAAAAGTGACATTTTTGATCATCAAATATTATTTAGACAATATAAGAATTTCGTTAGGTAAAATAAATATTTAAATTGGTTTATTAGTTTCTGAGAAAATTCAAATGGAAAGATCGGTACTATAGGGGGTAACCTTCTGGAACAATAAGAAAATATATTCTTTATATTGATATAAGTCAAGTCAAGAAAAAAAATTTAGAGACATTTCATTAAAAAGGGCCGTTTTTGAGAAAATTTGAATTTTCGTGTTTTGATTAAAAATTAAAAAAAAAACAAAAAAGAAATGACCCAATACCTTAAGCTTTATGGCCCAAGATAGGCAGACAGATGGACAGAATCGCTGATTAAACTTTTTTGACTTCTCTTCTATCTTAAAGAAGAAACGAAAAACTGTAGAAATATATTTGTCATCATGTCAGAACAATTTTGTTCTAAAAAATCACGTTTTTATAATTTAGTAAAATGTTTAGAAAAGTTGAATTCACGGGTTTTGTACAACAAAAATAAAACCTAAATTTGTATTACTAAAAATTGAAAAAATTGATTTTTGGTTGTAATATTCTGCGAACAAGGAAATATATCGAAAAATTATTTTATCTAAAAAAAAAATGCTGTTATTAATTTATCTTAATTATTATTAATTTTGGTAAAATTTATTAAAAAATATATTTGACGTTGAGTTTTACATACAAATTAAACACTAAAAGCATCACTAAATTGATTTAACGACTCTCTTGTTCTTGTTAGAAAACAGCTTAAACTTCAACTTTGGATTGCATATTTCATCAAAATCATGCAAATGACATTTTTATTTGACAGATTTTAGTACCCAAACTCTTTTTTGAATGTTTTAAATGTTAAGAATGATTAATAGTCAGAGAGTGACAAATTTTGGTTTTCCACGACTCGAACTCCTTTTTGAATTTTTGCATTAACTTCGTCAAATGTGAAGATATAAGATGTTGTTGTAAAAAAAAAATTAAAAACCTAAAAAAAACTGTTACTAACATTTGGTATTAAAAAATCTAATTGAGTATTACATAAATTAAAGTCCTACCAAAAATATCACCAAAATGATTTAATGGGAGCGGGTCGAAATGCTGTATTTTAAAATACTGTATAGTCAAAATTCTGTATGATACTGTGCGATACTGTATGGTCATAATACTGTATGGTTAATATTCTGTATTTCAAAATACTGTAAATTTAAAATACTGTGTCTTAAAATGCTGTATTGTCAAAATACTGTATCTCATAATTCTGTATAACACTGGAAGTTTTGACAGATCAATAAGTTTGGTGCAATTGATAGGCGGGTCGATGCTCTGTATCATAGTGAAAACCGCATATTGTTTGGAGACTTGGTTGAGGAAATAGACTAATCGAAAGATAATTTGTGAAGGGCTGGATCGAAATTCTGTAATTTTACTTTTTGATGAATTTTTCCGAGACGCGAGCTCGCAGAACCTCTTGGTTTGCAGTTGGGGGTAGAGCAGGTAGAGCATATGTTATTGTTCAAAGGACAATATTGATTGTTGGAACTGACACTTCATCGTCTCTCTCTGCTCTGCCAGATTTTAAATGGGTTCATCTGTCTAGATTTGACCCAAAAACAACAATAAACGATATCATCAATCATATTTCACAAAAAACAAATGTTCCGTCGGATCAATTTAAATGCTATATGCTTACTAAAAAAGGTGTAGACATCTCTTCGCTTAAATTTGTTACATTCAAACTAAGTGTTCCATCCCATAAATTATCTGATGTAATGAACTCTTCCGCATGGGGTTCTTATGTTCAAATCAAAATGTTCATCTCTCATGAAAAAACAAGTAGTCAGATCTCACCGTCACAGCCTCAAATTTATCATCAAATTAATCATCAACAACCAACACCACTCCATCCTGGATCTCAAATTCTGCAACAACTACCATCAACATCACCGCCTATTCCATCACAACAAGAAACATCTCAATCACCGAAACCGCTGCTTGAATCGCAGCTTCAAAATTGACAACCAACTTTGCCGTGTTTATCAAATTCTCCAAATATAATTAATCATCAATTCAACGGTTATTATCAAAATATGGGCGGCATGCGCTCTAAAATAGTACAAATGCTCCTCACTTCTTCTTCTCAGCAGTACGATTTTATTGCTATCATTGAGACCTGGCTCTCCGAAGAACACCACAATGCAGAAATGTTCAACAATCAGCAATACTCTGTATTTCATAAAGATCGCTGTAAACATTCAACAGGATTAGCAAGAGGAGGAGGTGTAATGCTTGCTATTCGCTCCAATTTCTCTTGCATTCAAATGTTTTCTCATTCTTCTACATCATCACTTTTGTATGATATTGACCAAATAATAGTCAAAGTTAGAATTGCACACCAGTTTGAATTGTTTTTAATTTTATGTTACATTCCTCCTAATAGTTCGATTGATGTTTACAAAATTCATGTTCAAAATTGCCAGAACTATTTGTCTAATTTAAAAGAGAATCAGCACGCCATCATTCTAGGTGATTTTAATTTACCACAAATTGATTGGGTTTATGATTATGATGACTTTCAGTTTATACCATTTAATGTTAAACATAATTATGAAATGGAAGTAATTGATACATTCATGAGTCATGATTTAGTCCAAATAAATGGCTGTAAAAATAGATTAAATCGTATATTAGATCTTGTGTTTGTTGATAAAGAATTAAAAGCTCAAGTTAGTGAAAGTTTAAATCCGATTGTTCCTAATTCTTTTCATCATATTGCTTAAGCAATTAATTTTGAATTTTATGAATTATCAAAACATAGTTGTAATCATGTTATATTCAATTATAATAAAGCTAATTTTCAAAACATATCGAGTTTTATGGCAAGTATTCCGTGGCATCTTAAATATGATCATTATAACTTAGTAAATTTCTACAATTTTTTCATTGATTCTCTAAAATGTGCAGTTGATATGTATGTATGTGCCTAAATTAGAAATTAAAAACAATTCTAAACCCGCTTGGTTTAATAAAAGGCTTTGTAATTTGAATAACAAAAAAAACAAAGCTTACAAACTTCATCGCAAATCACCAGATAATTCTTTAATTAAGGATAAGTACATTCGACTTGAAAGAGAATTCAATGTTTTAAACAAGTTTCTTTACAATAGTTACATCAGGTCTGTTGAAAGTAGTTTAAAAGATAATAGTAAATATTTTTGGACGTTCATTAAAAACAAAAAGTCAAAAAGTGGTATCCCTAAAAATATGCAATACAAAGGTAAAACATATTCTGACATGCAAACAATTTGCAATTTATTTGCTGAATGCTTTGAATCCAACTATGCAAATTCTTGCAATCCACAGCCCGCTGTTATTGACGATTATGCTGATAGTTTACTTAACATTGGAAATTTAGTTTTCAGTTGTTCTGAAGTTGAAGAAGCACTTTTCAAACTGTGCAGCGACAAAAAGCCTGGTCCTGATGGAGTCTCTCCTATTGTCTTAAAAATGTGTGCTGCAGCACTTTCAGAACCTCTTACCTATATTTTTAATTGTTCCCTTTCTAAAGGTGAATTTCTTTCTGATTGGAAAAGGTCTTTCATAATTCCAATTCACAAATCGGGCCCCAAGCAGGAAATATGCAACTATCGTCCAATCTGTAAATTGTCAACGATTCCGAAACTTTTTGAGAAGCTTGTTTCCGATAAGTTATCATTTTTACTTAAAGAAATAATATCCCCTCTTCAGCATGGTTTTGTTTCCGGTAGATCAACAACTACCAATCTCACTGTTTTTTCCAATTTCGTTATTAATGAAATTGAGAAAGGATATCAAGTAGACGTGATCTATACCGACTTCGCTAAAGCTTTTGATAGCGTCAGCCACTCAATTCTTTTAAATAAATTGTTTATGATTGGTTTTCATTCTAACATTTTGAAGTGGTTAACATCGTACCTTTTGGGACGCATTCAAGTTGTAAGTGTTAATAATTTTCTCTCGAGTCCCGTTTATGTGTCTTCAGGTGTTCCTCAAGGAAGCCACCTGGGACCATTACTTTTTCTAATTTATATTAACGACATACCTGATACATTCTTAAATTCATATTGTCTTTTGTTTGCTGACGATCTGAAATTTTACAGGTGCATTAGAAAAAATGATGATTGCCTTCTTCTTCAAAATGACCTTAACAGGCTTACGGATTGGTGTAAGATTAATCAATTATCTTTGAATGTTTCCAAATGTCAATGTTTTTCATTCTACCGTACTAACTCACCTTTTTTCTTTAATTACACGATTGGCAGTAGTGCTCTTGATAGAGTTACTGGTAAAAAAGATCTTGGGGTTGTTTTTGACATTAAGTTCAATTTTATCAAGCATGTTGAATATATTACTACGAAAGCCAATTCCATGCTTGGTTTTATTAAACGGAATTCATCTTGCTTCTCTGATCCATACACTTTAAAATCTCTCTACTGTTCTTATGTTAGATCAATCTTGGAATATTGTTGTGTGGTTTGGAACCCATACTACAATACTCATTCATTGAGATTAGAAAATGTCCAAAACAAATTTACTAGGTTTGTCATATGGAAACTTGGATGGAACATTGAAATGCCTCCATATACAACAAGGCGTCTACTTATCGGGTTAGAATTACTTGAGAATAGACGTAAGATCTTCTCAGTTTTGTTTATTAGCGATATACTATCGCATCATATCAACTGTCCCTATCTCTTATCTCTAATTGATATAAATATACCATCTCGTCCTTTAAGACAGTATAGCCTACTCCGTGTTAGATACCATAGGGTGAATTATGCATGTAATGAGCCGATAACTCGATGTGTCAAGGAATTCTATATCGAACTCTTTTGATTTTCATGTTAGTAGAGTCACTTTGAAAATTAATCTTGTGTTTTATTTCTTAAATAAGTAATGTTAATAATTATGTATATTTTGTTTTATTATTTTATTTATTCTGTTAATATTACTTGTAAATGTATTATCAAAAACTGTTTTTGTGAAACTTATTTAAAAGTAGTCTGTAAGAGAATTTTGTAATCTCTGTTTGACGAAATAAACTAAACTAAACTAAAGTGTATTAGAACATTGTGTTAATTAAAAATTATTATGATGTTTTGTTAAAAAAAAATTATTCTATTTTCAAAATTCTGTATTTCAAAATGCTGTTAATAAGGCTAAAAAATTAAAATCGTTTTGATAATGTAAAAATGTGCGCACTTTTTTACATTGTCAAAACAATTTTTATTTTTTAGCCTTATTTACAGCATTTTGAAATACAGAATTTTGAAATGCAGTATTTTGATCATACAGTATTTTGTACATACAGTATTTTGAAATACATTATTTTGAAATACAGTATTATGTCCATACAGTATTTCGACCCCAACCCTGTTTTAACATCTCGAATGTATGGAAATAGCTTGAATTTAAAATTTCAATTGCATACTTTATGAAGTTCTTTAAATGAGAATTTAATTTTTAATTTTTTAAAATCGCTAATGGAAAGTTATGAGTTTTCAGTGCACCTAGACTCTTTTTTAAATATTTCAAATATTAGGAATAGCCAGAAAAAGAAAAAAATGGGCTTCTAAGGCTATAACTACTTTTTGAAATAACTTAACTTCAAATGTGAAGATAGTGATCAAAAACATGTTGGTCTTCTAAAGTCATAATCACTGCTAAATTTCCTAATTTTTGAAACATTTTCTGAACTACAAAAACACGTTGTAAATAATACTTTCCTTAAAATGTCAGTTGTCAAATTGTTTTCTTCAATTGTCAACAATTTAATTCACGCTTCAAAAACGTTCGTACTTTTTGTATTTAATATGAAATCAGGAATTTTCCAAATACTTCAATTTTGTCTTAATTTGTTTGTATGAATCCTATAGGTTGCCTCTTGATTTCTAATGAAATATACTTGTGTTCCCTTTCTTAAGGAAATCAAAAATTGTGTGTACTTTGACTCCCCCCATTTTTTGAAAGTTCATACTTAACGTCGTAAGTTAAAAATCCAAAATTTAAAAAAAATCTTCTTTCTTACCTTAAAGTCGAATTATTTCCAAGAAGTGTTATTAAATATTAAAAATTAGGCTTTGGAAGATAGAACCATAGTGTCTTTTTTGACACAGAATTGCTTCCTCTTTAAATATTTTGTATACCTATTTGTCTATGTTAAGATTCATGACGTAAATCCTCTTATTATAAATGTACAATCTAAATAAAAACTAATCAAAATACCTATCAATAGAAACTCGAATACACAGTTTATTAACTCAAAAAGCTATGTAATTTGTCCTTCCTACAAGTATCATTCATTAATAAACTTAAAGCACTCATTTAATCAAATTAACTTGATTTTTTTGTTCATGCCATCATATAAATCAGTGGAGGAACTTTTTAGGGTCGTATAAGTCGCAAGGAATCTAAATCTAGTTTTTGATCCCCTATTAAATATTCTATTCCATGATTAACTAGATATTTCATCAATCATTCACGAACTAACTACGCAAAGTTAGAAAAGTTGACATTTGGCATTTTTTTAAAGGTTTTCTGTTCTATCATGTTTCATAGGCTGCCCGCGTACTCGTGTACAAAAATAAAATAGCAACTATGTAAACAGCATGACACAAAAATCCAGCCCACTTATCCTTGTTCTTTCATGATGGCTGATTTCCGTTTTGAGCTTCATTTGCTGCTAGTTTAACTTTCTTAGGGAAGTAGTAGTTGTTGTTGTTTTTTTTGTTTAATACGACAAATTTCAAGATTTTATCGAAACAACATTAAAGTAATCAAAATACAAATGCCAACTTCCTCCTTGCTTTGGTCGACATGCGATACGGAAATTCCAGATAAGGCAAACCGGAAGAACCTAATTAGTTAGAAGGTGGGAAGTATTTTTATTTAGATTTTTGTTTTTGTTTTTTTACAGGCAGGAATAAGCCCTAAGTCTATAATGTTTTATTTTCTATTTTATATTGGAAATAGAGTGGGCCACATAACAATGTTGAAGCTTAAAAAAGTTAAAAGGTGCCAATAACAACTGAATTAAAACGGTGGAGTATCGGTTGTGATTATAAAAGGACTAAATTCCAACTGTGATAAAAATATGTATGTGCAAATATTTCAAACCGCGAAAAATAACATAACGATTGTTGTTTTTGTTTATGACCAACAACCATGCATTTATAGTTAATGTCTTCGATCGATTGTTGAGTGGGGGGGGGTTGTTGATTCAGAGGAAATGATTCATAATATTTTAGTTTGTGATTTATTGAAAAACTTGTTTTGTTTGATTTAGGACCGGAAATATGGCGTATATTAATGAAATTGGATTTAAGTCTAATCAAATACAAACACAAGATACAAAAGCTTGCGTTTTGTGTTATCCTACGCTATACACACCGGATAAGCTATAATAAAATGGTAGTTATTATTCGCTTTGCTATTTTTGTGCCTAGACAAAGATTGATTCAATGGATTCTCATGACATATAAAGAGGAGGACGCTTTGAGGGCCTTAGCTCTTTTGTTCCTCTAACAACTGTGGGGAAACGCTATGCGATGCACAGAAATTAATTATTTCTTGTCAGTCAACAGACTTTTTGTGGGGAATTATGTTTTCGAGTAGACTTGCGATTCGTTCAATTTTGCCATTTATGCCAAATTAATTGTTTCAGTTTTAAGATATTTAAAACGTAGGATACCTACCTTAAGCACTTTTAACACAGTATAATTCGAACGAAGAATACCCAACTGTTATTAATAAAACGCACTTAGCACATTACTCTGACTGAATGCACATCAAAAGGGCCACTGAATGCATTCATTTCTTTTTGCAAACACTAAGTTGCTCAGACTTGCCGTCTTTTAGTAACAACAGGCAACTGACGTTGATAGGCATCTTCCAGCGTATTTTATGGTTTTGATTTTTGTAAGCTTATATAGTCTTTGGTGCATAACATTTTTTTAACAAAATGTTTTGTAATTATTAAGATTTGCTTATAACTTCCGATCAACGTAGAAAGAAAAAAGATAAGTTGCATGCAACTTATAAAATAAACGCTCTTATTCAAATAAAACACTACTTTATATCAGGAAATATTCAAGTATTCATTGTTTAAAATAAACAACTGTATTCAATTCCGTAATGCTCCCGTATTTTTGTTTAAATTGGAGACGAGTTAGTGACGATTTGTACGGTTTTGTACAATTTTGGGATATGTTAGATTCTGATATGAGATCACTGTTTAAAATTTTCTGTACACTCGCGTTTTGTTTTACATCCGTGATTTTTTTGATAAGTGTTTACAAACTAGAGGCCTTTTACACTTGTTTTAAAAATTCATGAGGTATTAATAATACTAAAGAGTTTTCCAATAAGAAGTTTTAAAGAAACTGATATTTTGTTTTATAGAAACCAATGGATATCTATTTTAATGTAAATGAGAAGGCATTTACTCTTGAAAATAATATCAGATAGATTACCACCAGGTATACAGTTACAGCACTATATCCATTTCATCAAAATTTGACATGACTATGTCCACATGCAAATCATCTTTAAGGTCTTGAATAGCTTAAAGCATTTACATAAAAGTTATCTTTCACGTAATTTCAATTAAAAAAGTCGAACGATCTTGATAGCCAATTTTTATCATCACTTCTATAAATAACCACGTCAGGAAACTTTTCTTTCAAAATTGCGAATGCTTTGTTGCTTGTAATCAGGACCGGATTAATAGGGAAGCTAGGGGGGACTGCAGCCCCAGGCCCCACGGAAACGAGGGCCCCATCCCATTAAGAAATTTAAACCGTAAAACCGCGATATTCAAACTGTACAAAAATAAAAACCAAAATTAGTTGACCCTACAAAATCCAAACTCGAAACCTATATACCCCAAAAACGTTAAACCCATATAGCCCAACTCACAATTAATCCCATAAACTTTGAACCCACATAGCTCAACTCGCTAGTATCTCCAAAAAGTCAAACCCACACAGCGTAAGTCGCTATTAACCCAAAACTTTAAACTAAAAAAATATTAAATCCATGCAGCCTAACTCAGCAAAGGGTTTCCTGATTGGAAAAAAAAATTAATTAATTTCCACAAGTCCGTTTTGAGTTTAACAACGAAAAATGGCGAAATAAATTTTGCCGCAGAAGTATTGAATCGTATTTTTCGACACAACGTACGTAAAGTTGCATTTTGTTTAATAATTATTATTTATAATGTGTGCTTACTCATTCAATCTAATAAATCCTAATTACTACATAATTTTTTACTTTTAATTTTTAGAGTTTTGAATAATCAAAAAGAAATGGTCTGACGGTCTGACGGTTTTGAGTTCATCGTTTTTGGATTAATTGCAAATTGGGTTATTGGGTGGGTTAAACACTTTTGGGTTTTCGATTTTATATTTGCGATTGCAAAATGAACACATTTAATTTTTCAAAAACGTTAAAAAGAGCCCCTGATGAATAATTAGCCCCCGGGTATTAAAAATTCTTAATCTTATAGAGGGTTGGAGCACTCCTCGGCGCATCGTCTCTGAGAGCGTTGACTCTTAGCGCCCCTGGTTATTGGGTTGGCTTGCTTGGGGCTAAGGTCGCTTTGGGTTATTGGGTTGGCTCGCTTGGGGTTTAGGACGCTCTGGGTTATGAGGGGTTGGCTTGCTTGGGTTTTATATCTTTTTAGGGGTCCTCAAATTTGAAATAGCCCAGGGCCCCCATTTTCTTTAATCCGGGCCTGCCTGGAATGCATTTTCAGACAGAGCATTTTAACAATTTAATAAAATGTTGAATTGTGTACCGTTTCATTTTAAGTAACCGAGTAGTTTTTTCTTATTAAGTGGCAAAAGATGAGAACTTCAAAAGTTACATCTACCCGAATGGCAAAACGTTCAAAATGAAACCTCTCATTGGAAAACCATATAATAAAAAAACTTTTTTGAAAAAAAATGAAACGTATTCAACCAAAAAAAAAAACAACCTTTAGAATGGCATGAACGGGGCTCTATTTATGAACCTCGAATATTAAATAATGACAAATAAATTAAAATATTCTAATTCTACAAAACTTACACTTTCAGTTGAAAAATTGTTGTTTTTCCTGTTTTCAACGTTTAAAAAATTCAGTTTAAATTTTAATAGGTTATCATTTTTTGAATACTTCTTTATAAATCTTCACAAAAATTTCAGCTTCTCCTCTGAAAAGTTAAATACAAAAACAAATTTTGAATAGGTATAAGGTACATGTAAAGTGAATTAAGAAATCGGTTTCAGAGTTCTAATTATGTTAAGTTTAATTAAAATGCTGTTGTTTTCGTATTACATATTTTCGTGTTAAACCTTTATTTATGTCTACCTTTTTTTTAAAAAAATGAATGCTATTTCTAAAATAAAAGAGCTCAAGTTAATATGTGTCTACCTTTTTACGGAACATTAAGGTGAAATAAAAGAGCAATATGTGTATTTACATACTGGACCATACACACGTGAGGTCCAGTTGTGCACTTATAATTCTTTCCAAAAAAAAAAAAAAGGATCCAGATTTGTCCTACAAACAAAAACCATATAAATACCAATATTTGTAAATCGCCTTCACCTTCAACGTACGTGATATTCGTTGTTGGTTTAATTTTTGTGTAGTTGTTGTCGGATCCTTGTTTCCGATTTGATTGATCGCCGTTATATTAGACTTTCCGCAGTTTAATAAGACGGACTGCCATACAAATTGGAAGTCGTAAAACGTGACAGGAAAACTATGTTTCTGGATTTATCCAAACTGTAAGAAAAAAAAAAGCTTTAACATAAGTAAGGAACCACTACTTATCCCAAAGTCACTTCACCTTTTATTATATTCCTCACATGTTTATATAGTACATACTTAAGCTATGATGTATAGAAGTATTCGTACATATATAAAAGAATGAAACCTTATACAAAACTACTACCCCCATCATCGAACAGTTCATCCTGAGCTCATCTACATATTTTTGAAAAAGTATGCTAACGAGCAACGACGACGATAAGGGAAGGAAAACCCTTGAAAAAGAAGCTTTGAAAACCTAAACCCGACTGATAGGCACCACTAACGACAAGTATAGAGACCAACAAACAAAAAAAATGTGTCTTCATCAAAACATGGAATTGGTAGTCTTTTCTATATGTTTTCTAGTTTACGTGGGAGTAAATAAGTTCATATAGGTATACACTAATCGTCAAACCACTCGAACAAACTTGGTCAATACTTACCATCAGGCTTATTTTAAGCCTGTTCAAAATCCATTAGTGAAAATCTCGGTTAGGTAAGCGCAACAATCTAAACCTCTATATGTCATTATACCTTCCTACCCCCAAAAATTCATTCTTTGGTATGTTCTTTAAAAACCTTTAAACTACGAGTCGAGAATATTTACATATTGACGACAACATGATACGATATACATATGAATATACCATGTCAAAGCTTAGGTCACACATTTTTAACGTTAAATTACATGAAACTGATACTACCAGTACCTTATAAGGGAGTACGGCGCTCACGGGTGAAGGCGGCGGCGCGGCGGGCGGCGCGGTGTTCCATGTACCTACATAGTATTACATGTATTTCCAGTCGAAACAATCAACCCTCTGATGCTTTCTTTTAGACACTTTTCTCCGCCTCCTTTACAACCTTCGTTTTTGTTGATGATATGTATGAAAATGTAAAAGTGGGAGTAAAATTTACTCTCATATATAGCATAAGGCAACATGTGCCCCATTTTGTGTTGTGCAACGCTTCAAAAAGCTTACAATTTAATTTAACGTCAGACATGCAATCCGTGTTGTTTATAAAAGAGTGAAGCAGAATAATTCATTATCATATAATCAAGGCAACCTTTTGAGTCTATTTTTTTTTCCATTGTAATATTGTAAAATGTAGATAGTGTACTCTTATGTAGCTGAGCTGTGTATAAGTTCAGAGCTTTATAAGGTACCTCACTAGAACCACTTATACTTATTTTTTCGGAAGTGAAAATATAAATTTTAAGGGCAAAAAGCAATTTCATATACAACACTCATTTACATATCTTATATGAGCTTCTATGAATCCTTTTTTATATGTATGTACAGACATAACGTAAAGGAGTAGGTAAGGTATCCTTCCGAATACATACATATAATGAAAAGCAAAAAGTTGTAATAGGAAGCATTGGAAGGTACTATAACCTTTTCTTTTTTTTTTTGTAGAAAGTATATGGTACCTTACCGTCTATAGAGACTTTAAATGGCTTGTTAGGTCTCATTTGATTTATATTTTTCCAATATAAACTTCCTAACATTAAGGATACTAGATTGTAGTTATACTGAGGGTTAGTTCTCTTTTTGCCTAAAGTTACATAAAGGTGAAGAAGAAAGAAGAAACCAAACACAAAACGATAGAACATATTTTTTAAGGAACATGTACTATTATTATAAAATCTATGCATACTGTATATTGTCGGGAAATGGTAGTAAAGCTGACTCTAATGGGTGTTAAATTTAAGAGGAAAATAGTTCGGTTTGAACATAAATTTAAGGATGTATTTTAGGTCAAGTCATATGTTAATGAGTACCTAAACCTTCTTGTAAGAAAAGTAATCCTGATAACAAACCTACAAATTAAAAACAAACATAACAATAAGTTGAAATTAAAGTTAATGATGCAGAAATGGTATCGATACTGTCTAAATAAGGTGCTGTTAATTTTAGGTTCATTGAGCATGGTACTTTAACTTAAATATTATGTTTGTTAAGTCCAAATTAGGCTAATGCAGCACTTTCACTTTTTGTAACATTTAAGAGCTCTATGACACTTTTTGTTCCAAAATTAAGATTTCTTCCAAAAATTTTACTTACTTTTCGAGTTTTAGAAAAAGTATTTTATAAAAGTTTATCCTTATTTTGTATATTAAGCAACAATTTAGCTTTTACTATTGAGGTCACGTAAGCACTACAAAAGAGTTTTCCCATGATTTTCTTGAAGAAAAAGATATAGGTAGTGTTAACTTGACACGGTGACAACAGGCATAAAACAAGGATATTCGAAAATGTTATTTTTTTAAATTAGTTTTGGAAAATTCCATCGTTACATTTCAGAAAAACCTTGTTAACTTGAGAGTCGTGTCATTTTGATCATTCTTTGGAGTTGCAAAAGATGCAAATAAATTTTACTACGTAAGAGGAAATATTTTTTGGTTATAAGTCATTTATATTTTACCAATTTTAGCGTTAGTAGTAGTACTACTTGCATTGAATATTATATTTGAAATTAAATAAATATGATATGATAACAATTTTATAAGGTCAAAAATATATTTATGCAGAAAAAAGAATTGGAAAATTGGATAATTTTTTCCAATTCATAATTTAGCATTACCAATTACACTGGTTAACAAGAAAATATAGATGGTAATCAAATTATACTTTTTCTAGTTGCTTTAGTTTGAATTTGACTTCAAAATTAATCTAATACAACAGGTTTTTGAGATACAACTTTTTTGTAATTCGAAAAAGCCTCAATATATTTACAATACCTTACTTCGATATTCCGTTTAAAAATTGTCAGCATCTTTCTTATTTTTCAAAAAATCAACATAAGTTGTAAGTCTTCGCTTGCCATACATACCTTAGGGCTGAAAACACACCGAACTAAGCAAAACATGTTTTTTTTTGTTTCGCGAAACAAAAGAAAGTTGTTGCTTATCTGCTATTTCGCTTGATGTGTGTTAAAATAAAAAAGAGGCTGGGATGCGACCCACACTGATAACTTCCCATCCCGTCTGTCGATTTGTCTTGCTTAAAAGTTTGTCTATATGTATCAATTTTTACCAAATTTGCGTACTATTTTTTGTAGATTTTATTTTTTTTATGAAAAAACGGACTGTTGGATTTTTATAAAAAAAATTAATGAATATCGAAAACAATATTTTCTGGAGAATAAAATACGCTTGAAGCCAATATTTTTAATTTTTGAAAAGCTATTTGAGTCGAAAGTAAATTTTTACAAAGTCTTAGTATTGTTTTTTTTTAGGTTTTTATTTTTTGTAAAAAAAACTGTCAATTCGATTTTTCTCAAAATTGTATCGAATGTTGAAAACAATATTAGTTATAAGTTAAAATTAGTTAAAAGCCATTATCTCAAATTTTTGAAAAGATATTTGAGTCAAAAATCAATTTTAACAACTTTTATTAAATTTTTTTTTCGGTTTTTAATTTTTTATAAAAAAAAACTGTCAATTCTATTTTTTTCAAAATTTTACTGAATGTTGACAACAATATTTTTTGAAAGACAAAAGTAGTTTAAAGCCAATATCTCAAAGTTTAGAAAAGATATTTGAGTCGAAAGTCAATTTTTACCAACTTTTATACATTTTTTTAGGTTTTTATTTTTTTGTAAAAAAAACTGTCAATTCGATTTTTCCCAAAATTTTAGCGGATGTCAAAACCATTACGAACGCACGTACACACGCACTCACAGACATCTTTCTAAAAATCTTTTATTTCGACTCTAGAGACCTTGAAACGTCGAGAAATGTCAAAATTTTCAATTTGACAAATCGGACCCATTACAATAATTTCCTATGTTAAGTTAAAAAACGTTGATCAGGTTTGTTTTCAGCCTAAAAGAACGCTGAAGCATTTATGCTAAAACAGTTCTTAACTGAAAAGCGCTAAACGGTATAGGAGAAATTTTTGATTTCATCACGAATTCGTAGTCTAAAGGTTAAAACATCAAGTTTTTTTTATTTATAACAAAAAATATAAAAAATAATGTTAAAAACGGGTATTTTGAGTTTGAGCACACATGTATAGCTAAAATCAGAGTTTAGATTCGGAAGTAGCACTAAAAATTAACCCTACAATTAATTATTTAAGAACATAAAGGAATTAAACATTCAAAGGTTTTTCAAAAATTCAGATAGTTTGATAACTAATGAGAAATCATGATACAATATATTGTTAAGAAATATGTTTTGTTTTAACTTAGCCTTAAAAACTCGTTTTGGGTTATTTGTAGCATTTTTAGGATGGCCTATTTTAAAAACCTGATTTGGTAGACAAATTTAAAGGTGGGACTTGAATTCGGGACATCTTAATCCTTTAAAGAAGCATTGCGTTATTTATATATTTTATAACAAAAATTATATTTTACCCTGATGCACGTTTGGACTTCCAGGTCTTCTGAACCAGAAGTAGCCCTTACAAAATTCTTACCAAAACATTCTTGAAAAAAATGTTTAATTGTGTTAACTGATTCCCTAAAATATATTTCACAAGAAAAAAAATGTTGTATAAAGATTGAAATTAAAAACGCCTCCATCCGTGACTGGGTATTTCTTAAATACGTTTAAAAATAGTAATAAAGCAGAAATTCAGGAGCTTTTCAAATTAATTATTAACTTTCCATAGGAAGTTATTGTAATGGCTCCGATTTGTCGAATTGAAAATGTTGACATTTCTCGACGTTTCAAGGTTCCTAGAGTCTAAATAAAAGATTTTTAGAAGTTGTCTGTGCGTTCGTGTGTACATACGTTCGTACGTCCGTACATCCGTACGTCCGGGAAGCTTATTTTGTCGTTCATAGCTCAAGAACCAGTAGAGGTATCGAATTCAAATATGTAAATGTTGTTATACAGATAATAACGCAGAAAGGACTGTAAAAAAAATAGTGAACCCAAAATAACTAACAAACCAGTTACGCTAGCGGCTTGAATTAAATTGTACATTATATATTGTGACGTGATACCAAACTAATGCAATTTTGAGAAAAGAAATCAACTAAAGGTTTTTTATAAATCAAAAAAACTGAAAACAAAAACCCAATTTATCTCCAAAATATTTTATGCAACGAATAATATCGTTTTTGACATCTGGAAAAATGTTGAGAAAAATTAAATTCATATTTTTTTTCTACAAAAAATAAAATTGTTTTTCGACTTAAGTATCATTTTCAAAATTTATGATATTGGTTTCAAACTATTTTCATCATATAAAAATATTGTAAGTTTGATCCCTACAATTTTTTAGTAAAATTTTGAGAAAAATGGAATTGATGGTTTTTTCCAAATTATAAAAACCTATAAAAAAACATTACTAAAAGTTGGTAAAAATTGATTTTCGTCTTAAATATCTTTTTAAACATTAAAGATTTTATCTTTAAACTAATTTTATCTTATAGAAAATATTGTGTTCGACATTTATTTACATTTTTATAAAAATCCCACATTCAGGTTTCAAAAAAATCAAGATCTACAAAAAAATAATGCGCAAGATTAGTAAAAATTGATGTTCGATTTTCGATATCTCACGAATAAATAAAGGTATTATTTTCTTAGAAAAATTTTAATCTGTATTTTTTTATATAAGAAATAAAAACTTTCAAGAAATCCTGCTAAAATTTGTAAGAATTGATTTCCGATTAAAAATCTCGTTAGCAAAAATAGATTTTGAAATCAAATCATAGTGCAAAACATTATTGTAAATAATTGGTTAATTTTTTTAGAAAAATTCAACTCACAACTTTTTTTACAAAACACGAAAACCTACAAAACCGACAAAAAACTGATAAGAAATGGCTTTCGACTCAAGTATTAGGAGAACAGAGGAAAATATTGACTCCAAATTATTGATTTCACATAAAATATTGTTGTGAATATTTTGTTAAAGTTTTAAGCAAGACAATCGACAAACGGGTTGAGAAGTTATCAGTGTTGGTCGCATCCAAGCCTATTTTTAATTTTTGGAATTGTATTTATATATACTATACAACATGATCCAATTTTCCTACACAAAATAGGTTAATTGTACTTATTGTTTTGTTCCCCACATAAGACCTAATCTTGCCAAAGAGCACTCAAAAAAAATGAATATCAAAATCAAAATTACATCAAATTTTTCCTCCAAAGAAAGTAGATTCTACCGGTCTTGTTGAAACAACTCTTAAGATTCAAAATTTTACCTGAAAAATAAGTTTGTCTTCAAAAATTCCATATTATAAATATTAAAAAAACCCTTGATTTTTCAATTTTTTTTTTTTTTGAAAATCGTTGGAGCGGTTTTTTTTTAAATTAATTTTGTATATATAAAATTTTTAAATTTTGTTCTAAAAATATTTTTGGTATGCAGTTGTTTAGTGATTGTAAATATATGCTCTACATTAGAATTTTGTAAAAAAATGTTAACCCGTTTTTGAGATATATAATTTTGAAAAAAAAATTCAATGTTTTTTTAAAAATCCAAACAAAAAAAATGCACTTTTGATAATCAAATATTATTAAGGCAATATAAGAGCTTGTTAAAAAAAAAATTATTGAAATCGGTTCATAAGCTGCTGAGAAAATTAAAAAACAAAAAAACGGTTCTATGAGGGGTACCTTTCCTGAGCAATAGAAAAATATGTTTTTCTTATTAAAAGAAGCCAAGTTAAAAAATAAAATTTTAGAGAAAATTTAAAAAAAATCTATAGGTTTGTTTTTGAGGAAATTCGAATTTTCGTTTTTTAACAAAAAGAATTGGGGGCCACTGTTAGTTTTGATCTTAAAAAAAAAATGAAAAAAACGCCTAACGCGAATCTGCTCAAAACCTTAACTTCCCAGTTTGAACTCAATCGACCCAATGGTTTAGGCTGTAGGAGCATGGACAGACAGACAAAATAGAACGGACGTAATCGCGGGACCCACTTTTTTCGACTTCTCTACCATCGTTATATCATGTTTGATTAAAATCTCGAGTTCGAAATTTTGCACGAATGCAAAATTTGCCATATAGTTCCTATATGTCGCAAGTAAAAACGTAGTGTTTTCTTTTAAAGTTTCAGACGTGACTCATGTTCAAAACAATGGATTAGACGAAAAACAGATAATAAATATCCTTAACGTTTACCTTATATCTGATCTGAGCTACAGTTAGTGCTGAATTTTGCTGACTTTTCGACCTTTTCTAGGTGTTAAAGTAGACTGATAGATTCCTGCGTAGACTGATGGATTTTTTACATAATAACTTACGACATGGACTGTCATGCCAGAGGTCTTGGGTTCAATCTCTGCCTGTACCATCTAAAGTTTTTTTCACGGGTACTACTGCCTCTTGCGAGGAATTGACAAATTCTCCAAGAACAATTCTTGTCATGAAAAGTGCTTTCTCAAATTAGCCGTTCGGATTCGGCTTAGAACTCTAGGTCTCCCTCTATCCCTAACAAAATTACTCGCACACAGGAATGGTTGCGAGTTGTAAGTCACTAGGCCCATTTCCTCAAACAATTGTTACGCCACCTTATTTTTTATTATAACTTGAGACATGATCACTTTAAGCTATACATAGATCATTTAAAAAAAATATTTGTCATCATAGTATACATCGATTTTGGATACTTTCTCCGATTTCGAAAATTTGTACGTAAAAACAGTTCAAAAAAACTTTGTGTAGGCGAACTGTTGAGAAGGACATTATTTCTTTACATTATTTTAAAATGTTTGTGTAAAGATACTTTCAAGAACACTTTTTAGCCAAATTGCCTTTTCTTTTTTATAACTTTTTATACTTTTTCTGTGTTTACCTTAGTGATGATGATAGCTGATGATAACACCTAGCAATTAGGGCTGTATCAAATTTTCTTATAAACAATGACAGGTGTTGATTGGTCTAATTATATTATATTTCATTACTTATTCCCATAGTCACTAAAAGCTCTTAATATTTTTTTTTGTTTACCCATCCAAAAACAAAAGAAAATAAAACAAAACAAAAATTCCACAAACTTATCTTTTCACCTACACATTATTCCACCTAATATAGATACACCCTATAAATAATTTACTTTATAGATACTATTATAGTTTGTAAAAGACAAAACGTAGTTTGACATCGTTAGTTTTGTTGCTTAGCTAAGAATAGAATAAAATTCAATTACCACCACTTAATTGGCTTTGTCCTTTTCTGTCATCGAATTTATATACAAAACTTTATAGTTAGTTAGATAGTTAGTAAAAAAGTATAATATAATGTTATTTTGATATAACGATGATTCATATAGATATAAATAAATATAGTGCCAAGAAAATGGATTAGGGAAAACTTGGAAGGACATTTAAGTTGTATGAAGGTGAAGGTAGATAAATGGAACTCCCTATAGATATAAAGAAGAAGTTCCCAAACACATGTACGTTTAGTTAACATAAAATAATTTAATTTGCTTTAAAACATGGATGTGAAAATTATTCAGTTTGACAACAGCAGCAGCAGCTTATTTATGAATCCAAAAGGATCACCAAAACCAGGTTTTGTGTCCTAGATGTAGCAATCACCATCATGAATAAAATTTAGCGTGTATTTTAAATTTAAATGGATTTATTTTGTTTGTCACTTGCAAGAAGAGGAATAAAGGAAGGAAGGTAGGTAAGGTACACATAGAGTGTTAACCACAAAACATTATTTATCGCGTTAATAAACTCTATAAAAGCTCCGATTCAAGAATGGGAAGCAGCAAAATATTATAATATGGTTCAATGAATGTTACCCCCTGCTCTCTCTAGCCCTCTACTCTAGATGTTCAAAAAACCTCGAAGGAGAAAAATGTTGCTCAAAAAAAAAAGACCAAACAAGGCTGTGGAAATAGCGAAGCATATTTGGCCTCTTTTTGTTCTTGTCAAATTTTACTTTCATAAATAAAATTCAAGTAAAGTGAGAAAATAAAAGCACCAAATGAAAACAAAAGAAATCACACACCAAAAATAACATCTATAGTTTTATATACACTTTTATGGAACATTTAACTTTATGTGTTTTGTTTTTGTATATTGCTTTATGCTTTTTGGTGTGTTTTTTTGTTTTGTTGTTTTTTGTAAGGACTATGCGCGGAGGGTAAATCGTTTTAGGGTGAAGGGTGCAGAAAGTCAAAGTAAACGTTGCATATACACTACACACCATTTTTAATGGAAATTCAAATGGCTTACATTGTAAATATAAAGAAACAAGAAAGTGTTATTGTTGTTGTTGCTGTTTTTTGTTTTCTCTTTTCTACTAGAGTTTCGAGTACTAGTAGTTTAAAAGCTCAAAATGGAAACTATGTTTTCTAAAGAGGATTGGTTGATGGACCAGATCTTTTGTATATATAGGTACAATGTTATTTTAGTTGCGGTAATGGTCTTAAAGGTCAAAATTTTTTGTAAAATGCATTTTTTTGATTTTGATAAAAAGGGATTTTAAAAGCCTTTTTAAAAATATGTCATTAACAGTTTGACATTTCTGAAAAATGAAACACATACATATGTAGGTCAATACGTTGACTAAAACAGCTTTTGTTTTCGGAAAATCATAAAGCAAAGGCATCGGTGTTGAAGTCCTTGCAATCGAAATGGGTATACTAAGTGATTTTGGAACACTTTTTAAGGAGAGGCTGGGATGCGACCCACACTGATTGGTAACCGCAATTGGAATTTTTTGTTACAAGACAATTTTATTTCTTATGAAAAAAGCATACAATCAAATATTAAGTTTTTGCTTTGAAGTCAGTGTACGTTTTTTTTTTTGTTCTCAAGATATTTAAATCAAAATTCAATGTTTAGTATTTTGTCTTTAAGGTTTTTATTAAACAGTGAAATTGATATTTCTAAAAGTTCTACAAAATACTAATAAACAACATTTTCTATAAAATAAAAAGTTTTAAGTTTGCTCCGAATTTTGTTCGTCGAAAACAAATTTTTATCAAATTCTTAGTCCCATTTTTTGGACTTTTCTTAAAACAAAACTTAATTTTAAATAACGGGTTATCCATTTTGCGTTTTCAAAAGTATAAGGCTGGAATTCAACATCTGTCAAACCAAGTTTTGTTATTCAGTTGAAAGTCTGACATTTACAAAAATTCATCGCTTAACTATTACACAACGCATACAAATTGTTAAAACCTACTACAAAAATGGTGATTCTGCCACAGCCACATATCGTGCTTTAAGAGGAGATTATGGTTTACATAATCGTCCAACTACGCAAATGATTGGCAAAATTGTGAAGAAATTTGAAGAGACTAGATTGGTTACAGATATTGTAAGGCCTGTGCGTCATCGTTTCGCTCGTAACCCGAATGTGTCGATTCCTCGTTGTTCTTAGGAATTAGGACTGTATTTCGGCGCATTATAGCGTATTTTGCATTCGGGTCTACTCTACACCTTCATTCATGTAAAGTCCAGCTAACACAACCACTAAAGCTAGCTGACCATTCTGCTGACAAAAGGCGGTGGACGTCGATTTTTCGAACAAAATTTTCTTCAGCGATGAATCATATTTCTCACTCGATAGTTATCTTAATAAACAAAATTGTCGTATTTGGGGTTGTGAGAATCCTCAATTAATTGAAGAGAGGCCATTACATCCATAAAAAGTCACGGTTTGGTGATCTCTTTGGTTGGGGGTGTGTTTGGACCTTACTTCTTCGAAAACGACGATGGAACGACTGTCACCGTCAATTCCGAGCGTTATGGTCACACAATAACTAACTATTTTTTGCCTGCTATTAAAGAATATGTACATCTTGGAGAATATGTTGTTTTGACAAGACGGTGCCAAATACCACACAACTTGAGCGAATATGGCTTTATTGCTAGAGACATTTCCTGGCCACGTAATTTCTCCTCGTAGCGATATCAACTCGCCACCAAGATTATGCGATTTGACAAAGCTGAACTTTTTTTTGTGGGGCTACGCGAAAGAGCATGTTTATGCAGATAAACCTTTAACTCTTGAGTACTTAAAAACCCACATTCGTCAAGTTATGACTAAGATACCGCCCAATATGTATCAAAAAGTTGTAGAAAATTACCTCAAATGTCAACGGTTAAACTTTATAATAAAAAAGAAATATCATGAACAAAAATCTTTTATACGTGTTTTATTTACGTTTATTTTTGAAACCGCAAATTGGATAACCCTGTATATTTTAAATTCTCAAAAATCAATTTTTACCAGTTTTTAGTTATATTGTTTGTTGGTTACTAAAAATTATACCTACAATTATTTTGGAGGTAATATAATTTTTTGTTTGTTTTGGTACAAGTGACGTTAGAAATGGTCACCTAATATTTTCAAACTCTGGCAGTTGATAGGGTAGAATTGTTGAATCAATATCTGTCAAATTAGCTGTCAATGTCATTGATTCAGATTTTTGTCTTTTGTTTAAATCATTAATATTTCTTTACATCAAACAACATTATCAAAACTGGTGTTCACCCACCCTACGGTGGTTATAATCATCTTTTCAAGGAGAAGTGTAGTAGATTATTCTGAATCCATTGCAAGTTATTCCAGCAAATGATCAAACTGTAACCCTTTTCACGCCACTCACAAGAAGTCCGTCCAACAGATAAAAACTTGTTAAAATGTAATTTTTTGGGTATCTGCATTCACCTGTACAAAATTCAAATGATTTAGAGATTCAACATGTTTAAAACCTCACTTTTTGGTGTGGATTTTCAACTTGTGAGTGGTAGTGTAATCGTTCCACATTTCTCTGAAAACGGCTTTGACCAGCCTATTACTGTCAACAGCGAGCACTATTGGCTAATAAATAAAATTGTTTGTTGCTCAAATTAAATGATTAGACACAAGCAACATGTTCTGTATAATCTCAAGTTACATTGAAAATTATGTACAAACGATTTGAAATCATGAAACTTTCAAAAGAAAAGTATTTGGACCCACCATCAAGTACGTCCGACATAAGCCACTCAGAGAAGTCTCAGCGGATATGTCAACTATGTTACATTTAATACATAATAGATAAAGATGTTATTTTCCACACAAATACAAAACGTCGATGGTATCCATATCAAACTTCTTTTTATTAAAAATTAAAGATCGAAAGCAAATCACAAATTACAAAATTAAATTTGAATTAAACAAAAAAAAAAGATTGGGAGATAAAATGCAGCCTTGTGGCACACCATAATTTGTTTTGCAAATTTCGAGTTAAAACAATTTAATTCGGGTTGAAGCTCTTAATATTAGTTAAAACAAAGTACACATTATCTCTCTCATGTAGTAATTTTGAAAATTCTATAATTGATCTGTTTTTTAATCGTTCAGATTGTAAGCTTTAAAGCAAAAATCCTCTTTCTGATTTAAAATATTTAATTTATTTTTCAAAATATAACCATAATTGCCACTTCACAAAAGTTTAATTCGTACCATAACATACATAAGAATATAATATTTCATTTGGTCAAATCCCTAACCTTAAGTTTGGTAGATAGGTACATAGATAGGTAGATAGGTATAGGTTAGGTAGGTATTGCCATCAGTTTATATAAATGACATTTAATAGCTTTCACACGCCCTTAAATCAGCATACACTTGGGTGGGTCTCAATATAAATTTTGTATCGGTAGAATTCCAACTAAGAAACAATTGCTTGCGATATATGTATGTACATAGTTATAAACCAAAATATAATAAATCTTTGTTGCCGCTCCAATGCAAATCAATATAATAGTCAATGTCTGAAAATAGTAATTATTTATCTGCCATTGCATTTAATTTCAACCCAGCACTTTTGCTAATGGCATTAAATGTGAAATTTGTACGAAACAAAAGGAGCCAGGGTTCACAATGTGTTTCTGTATATGTGTAGGACACCATCATCATCATCATCATTATCACCATATCGTATCGCAATAAGGTTTTATTGAATATCCTTCCTCCTTCTGATCCCCATCCTCTTCGTTTTAAAGACAACGCCATCACACAAAAGTTAGGTACCTAAATGAATGTATGTGTATGTGAATCGCGTTGGGAAAATTATATGGAATATTATACTTCGGATAATAACTACCTTCCCCTCCTTCACTATCCCGTTGGTCGCTTCACCATTAATATTTTGAAATTCCATTTTCAATAGCATGTAGAGAATTTTCCAGCTAAATGTTTTGTAGATTATAGAAAAATAGAGACACTTTAAAACTTGTGAAAGTGTGCAATGTGCACTTTAAAATGATTATTATTGAAAATAAATACAAATTGCAAAGTGGATATTATATCCTCTTTACGGTTTTATTTAATGGCAGGGTTACATGACTATTTTTTTTTTTTTTGAAATCTGTGAAGTTGCCTCTTTTAAATTTTCCACGATAGAAAGCTTAAAGATAAAGTTTGATACAAATTATTTACGATTGCTTAATACTGTTCCTTCATTTAAGGTTCTCAAAATCTGAAACACGACATCTTACGCCATTTTTGTTCTTGGACGCTGGTATTTTCTATAAGTTTAGTACCATCCTTCAAATCTCAATTACTCAATTTGGGATTACTGATTCCAAGTCGAGTAAATGGAAACCTATTCGATTTGAAGGAAGGATTTGGTTCAATGTTAAAAATTAGACTCATGGTTAATTTTTTCGGCAAGAAGATTTACAGTTCTTGCGTTTAAAATTTTGAAGAAATATCTAAGCACTTAATTGCTTGTTATAGTTCTTAATTTATGAATTAAAAAAAAAGAATGAATTTATGCATCCGAAAACATTATCAAGGTTTGTGTCAAAAAATGTCTGATTTAATTTTACGTTAAATTCTAATTCAGGATGCCCAAAATAATAACGAAATACAGAAAACCATTTAACATTTACAAAATTGTGCTGTCGGTAATCAAATTATACTAAATCGTAGGGTTTTCATAGCCTGACTCCGAATTTTAAATAAAAGTCAATCTATTACGAGAGGTTTTTGAGATATCAACCTTTAAAATTAGGTTTTTAACAGAAAAAGACAAAACGGTTCAATTTTTGTTTTCAAAAACACAAGACTACCGCATTAACTTATTTTTTGAACATATGAGCCAAAGAAAAAACTTCTATCGAGTATTTTGCTACAGAATTAAAATTGAAATTATAATTTTTGATTTTTAAAACATTTGTTATTTTTAACTCTATCAAAAATTATAAAAGATGTTTAAAATTTAATTGTCTAAAACTTTGAACACGACAATTTTTTCTCCAAAATTGGTATATCCAGAAATCAAATGTTGATTCTTTTATACCGTTAATGAAAGGACTTCTTTCTTTAAAACACCCAACCGTTGTATGTAAAATAAAAATACTGATATTGAAGTATTTAAATATAAAAACTTAGTTTATAAAGCTTCAAAATTAATAGTTTAAATTTTAATTTTTTAACAGTATTCAATAATCGTTGATTTATGAGTAATAGTCCAGTAATATAAGGGTTCCTACCCGGAATGAGATATAGTAAGCTGGAAATTTGTATATAAACATACCTTCCTTTAGGAGTTCTTAACATTGTGTTAAAAGTCTCATGAAATCTCGTATTTGCGTCGTAAGTTATGGACAGCCAAACTTCGCTGAAACCACTTTATCGTGATTACCTCAGTTTCTATAGCTAAAAAACAACTTTACCAAAATTTTCAAGCATACAATTTGGTAAACTTTGTATCTCAAACAATTATTCATATGCCTGACCGAGATAGAAAGAGTGCAATGGAATTAATGGTGAAAAATTGAGTAAGTCCAAAAAATTACCTTTTCTTTGAAATGTGTATACTTAACTAGTTTTCTAATCTAAACCGTGTCAGTTTTCAAATACAAATAGAAAGAAAAATGATATCACTAGCCTCATACGAATTACTTGGAATTATGATTCCCTTAATTGAAAAAAGAGATTGCATTGGATTCAAGAATTCACTTTGGAATACCCCGCCCCGTTCCTGAAGTTGTAAATCAGGTCCTAACTATTCTTGTTTCTTAAAATGAAAACAATTGATAAACTGATAAGATGCTGAAATTTCGGTGGAATATTTGATAACTAGTTAAGAGCTAAGGTTTTAAAAGGAAAATAGTTTTTTTTTCTTTAAATTTGTTTCTTTTAATAACAATTTAATTAACTTCCCATAGGAAGTTATTGTAATCGGTCCGATTTGTCGAATTAAAAATTTTTGACATTTCTTGACATTTCAAGGTCCCTAGAGTCGAAATAAAAGATTTTTAGAGAAATGTCTGTGCGTGCGTGTGTACTGTGTACGTACGTTAGTACGTCCGCATGTTCGCTAAGGTTTTTTCGTCATCCATAGCTCAAGAACCAGTAGAGATGTCGACTTCAAATAAATTTTATTATACAGATAATAATATGGAAAGATTCAGAAAGGACTCTCAAAAAAATTGTGTGGGTGGTTTTTTATCATAGCAATTTAAAAAAAAAGGTGAACATTTTGGTTAACCCAAAATATCTCACGAACCAATAACGCTAGAGACTTGAATTAAATTTAATATTATATATTGTAACGCTATACCAAACAAATACATTTTTGGAAAAAAATCCAATTAACCGTTTTTTTATAAATAAAAAAAAACTAAAACTCAACTCAAAATATTTACGAACAAAAAATTATTTTATCTCCGAAACAATTTTGTGCAACGAAGAATAATGTTTTTAACATCTGGTAAAATTTTGAGAAAAATCGAGCCGATAGTTTTTTTTACAAAAAATTAAAAACCAAAAAAAAATTAACAAAAGTTTTTAAAAATTGATTTTCAACTCAAATATCTTTTCAAAACTTTGAGACATTGGCTTTTTACTAATTTTATCTTTTAAAAATTATAGCTGTCAACATTCAGTAAAATTTTGAGAAAAATCGAATTAAAAGTTTTTTTTACAAAAAATTAAAACCTAAAAAAAATAAACAACAAAAATTATGTCTTCCAACTAATTTTAACTTAAAAGAAATATTGTTTTCAAGATTCGGTACAATTTGCAGAAAAATTTTATTGACAATTTTTTTTACAAAAAATAAAAACCTAAAAAAAAATTGACAAAAGTTGGTAAAAATTGATTTTCGACTTAAATATCTTTTCAAAACTTTGAGATATTGACTTCAAATTAATTTCAATCATCCAATTTGTATTTGTTTATATAAGAAATAAAAACTATTTATAAATAAATAAAATGCTACTAAAATTTGTAAAAATTGGTTTTCGACTAAAAATCTCGTTAACAAAACTAGATTTTGAAATCAAACTATTTCAACATATGCAAAATATTGTTGGTAATTTTCAAATTTTTAAGAATAATTCAACTGACAACTTTTTTAACACAACACGAAAACCTACAAAGTTTTAAGCAAGACAAATTGACAGACGGGATGGGAAGTTATCAGTGTGAGTCGCATCCCAGCTTCTTTTTAAAAAATGTCTTTAGTGTTAAAAATGGCTTTTGGAAATGGTTAAGCGTATCAAAAAGGGTTTTAGTTAAACATTTTATCAAATTTTATGCTTGACAATTTTGGTAAAATTGTTAACACCACTTGTGTCATAGAAACGGATATATTAAAGAAAAAGCGATTTGCGCTAGTTTTGGCGATCCATAGCCATAGTCGGTCGCTGATATGAAATTTTAGGAGACTTTTTACACAATGTTTAAAACACACATTTTCAGCTTACTTAAAAATGTACTAATTGTACACTAGGGCGTATACTTACTTTTTTTTAAATCGTTAATTTATGCTTTTCATCACATAAAAACACCTCGTAGACTAAGATTTTGTGAAAATGCAGGAGGGGAGTTTTATTTGTTAATTCAAAGTAAACATTTCAACTTGATTCCAGTAAAATTCGGTCTCCTTAATCAGAATCTCCTTAACCTATGTATATTAAACAATCAAAAAAATGTTTTTTCAAACCACTATTGCACGTCATCGTAATAGTTTTTTTTAATAAAAAAAAGTTCAAGAATTTAATTCGACGTTAAGTCTCTATTTCTAAAAAAATATTAAAATCTAAAAATAAACCCTTGACACTCGTACTTTCATGCAGACATTTATGTAATGTAAGTACAAGTTCTTATTTTTTATGAAACATACTCGTACTATGTAGGTAAGGGATTTTCAAGTAATGTTCAACACTGTTTTATGCATTGTAATGCAATTTCTATACTACTATTTCCAACACAAAACCAGATAAGAGACATTTAGAAGCATAATAATTGACAGCAAAAATGTGTCATAACAATGCAGAAAGTGCATGCAACCTCATTTCCTTCAACAAAATTGAAAACTACACACACTTGAACTTCTCTCTTTTAAACTGAATTCAGAGCATCATAATCCGCACACACACCGCATCAGGATCCTCGCCATCCAGTATCGCACTGCTAGAGAACACCTTTCAGAACAGCGTGTATATTTCAGTTACCATTAGTAAGAGGTATAGTGGTAGATGGTAGATTGTAGTGTTACTGCTATAAATGCTGATGGGGCAATGAGTTTCCTAACACCAGGTACACATATAAATGCAGGTGTGTTGTAATTTTATTCCTCTATTCTGCTATCTACTTAAAACATTGGCCATTGGTTAGAAGGAGAAATAGAGAGAAAAAGAGGGAAAGAAAAAACAAGAAAATAAAACAGGAAATGAAATTTCTCATAAAGAAAAGCTCAAGGAGCAATTACACATTATACAACGAACGAACCAACGAAAGGACGAAACGAAACAAATAAACTAAACAACAACCAACAAACGAACGTAGTGTGATCATGAAAATGTCATAAGTATCATGTTGTGCAATTTAAGGATGCTGAGCATCCAACAACAACAACAACAACAACTCACACTCATTCAACAAAAAGTAATTTTTCTCTTTTCCAATTGCAATCAACATAATAGCAAGGATATTATTAAAATGTGCAAACGTAAATGGATATCTCAACTGTACCTACTATATATTCGTATACATGTGTTTACAGTGCATGTAGAAGAAAGTAAATTATGCAAAATGCAGTGATGTAGAATTTATTTGTTGCTGCATTCGCATTTTGTCAGATAGATACTGTACTATATTATATGTAAAGTGTCCATTCATTTATTACTAATATTGTTTTCGAACTACGTATATTTTCCTAGAGGATGGGGATGTGTTGTGTTGCCATGGTTCTAAGTTAATTTTGAGAATTTACTCATACAGCATTAACGTCAGGAAATTGTTTAAAGTTTACGAGGTATTTAGCTTTTGAGTGCTTTACAAATAAAAGTTGGAAAATTTTGTACTTAAATATTGCTAAAATGTGAAAAATAAGGACCCAGACAAAATTGCTTAGTCATTTGTATAAAAAAGGATGCCCTTATATCAAGATCTAGAGGAGGTCCATCCTTTTTTATAGAGGATGTGGGGTGTAGTTCAGATTTTTTTCCAAATTATAGTATTTTCAGAATATTGGACTTAGTGTCATTATGTTTCAGATCTCTGCACTGCCATCAAATTTTTTAGTGGTAGAGTAATTATTAAGAGGTTAGGATCATTAAAACAAGCTCATTAGACCCCACACTGATAATTTTCCATTGATGCGCTTTTCAATAAGCCAAATTGTCACTTAAGGAAATTCAAAAAGTATGTTGTCAATGAATTGAAGTTTTAGCTGTTGATATATTAGAGGCTTCAAATCAATTAAGTGTTTTATTAACTTCACATAGAAAGTTATTGTAATCGGTCCGATTTATCAAATTGAAAATTTTGACATTTTTCGGCGTTTCAAGGTCCCTAGAGCCTAAATAAAAGATTTTTTGAGAGATGCCTGAGCGTGCGTGTGTACGTACGTTCGTACGTCCGTTCCGTACGTATGTCCGTTCCGTACGTATGTACCTCCGTACGTTCGCAAAGTTGTCACCTCGAATATTTTACGAACAAAAAATGATTTTATCCCCAAAATAATTTTGTGTTACGAAAAAAAATGTTTTTGACATCTGGTAAGGTTTTGAAAAAATCGAATTGACGGTTTTTTTTATAAAAAATAGAAACCTAAAAAAACATTTCTAAAAGTTGGTAAAAATTGATTTTTTACTCAAATATCATTTCAAAAATTTAAGATTATGGCTTCAAACTAAATTTTGTCTTATAAGAAATATTGTTTTCAACAGTCGTCGTGATTTTGAGAAAAATCGAATTGACAATTTTTTAACAAAAAATAAAAACCTAAAAAAAAAATACTAAAAGTTCGTAAAAAATGAATTTCGAATTAAATATCTTTCCAAAAATTTGAGATTATGAAATTTAAATCTACAAAAAACAGTACGAAAAAATTGTTAAAAATTGAAATTCTCGATATCTCGTGAACAATTAAAGATATTGACTTCAAATTAGGTTCATTCATCCAATTTGTATTTTCTTATATAAGAAATAAAAACTTTTAAGAAATGTTACTAATATTGGTAAAAATTGGTTTTCGACTAAAAATTTCGTTTACAAAACTAGATTTTGAAATCAAACTATTTCAACAATTGCAAAATATTGTTGGTATTTTTAAAATTTTTCAGAATAATTCAACTGACAACTTTTTTAACAAAACACGAAAACCTACAAACCTTTTAAGCAAGACAAATCAACGGACGGGATGGAAATATATCAGTGTGGGTCGCATCCCAGCGTCTTTTTTTAAGTTGAATTGGAAAAGTTAATTGAAGCCCAGTAAAATAAGCCAACAAAAAATGTGCCTGGGTTCACTTTTGCAAAGTGCATACTACCTCACTGTTTCTACTCACTGGTATGGTTGGTGCTTTTCCTTTGGTAAAAAACAAGTTGGTCTATTTCTCCAAATGATTTCGCCTTTTTACATTTTTTTTGAAGTGCAATATGAGCGACCACTGAAAATAGGCCTTATTTTTTTACTTTTGTAAAATTCTATAAGGAAAGTTTTTTTTTTAATTTGGTCTAATTTCATTTTTAATTATTTCACGACACTATGTAAAATACGTTTGGAATCAATACCTTAATTTTTTCCAAAGATTTCCGCGTAAAAATTAATTGCTATCAAAACCAACGTTCAGCTTGCCTATGTATAAGCGGATCGCTTCGCACGACCCCATCTGCGGCACTGGACCCCCTACTCTACCTAACACCTCTTGATATACATATATACTAAACAAATAGATGTAAGCTCTGCTCAAAGCTTCGTTGCAGTGGGTTAACAACAACATTGGCCACTCCATAATTCTTAAGTATTTAGAATCAATTGCAAAGCACACAGACTACACCTACAATTCGACAGAAACTTCCATATTTCTTTACCTTCCAGATTTTTTTGTAGAGATAGGGCTTTCCTGGAAGACGAGTCAGTCCACTTTTATACAAATGTATCAAAAACAAAAGAAGGGTTTGGTAGAGGTGTGTACTCTGAACGACTGAACTTAAGTCTCCCATTCCACCTTTCCAATCATTGTAGCGTGTTCCAGGCGGAACTTTTGGCGATAAAAGAAGTCTTGTCCTGGCTTAAAGAAAACTTGATATCACCAGGCCGCTAACTAATCTCTGGACTCTTTTCTATAAACTCAATAACAGTCCATAACTGTCGATCATCTCTAATGGAGTTAGTACAACAGTTAATATTAACCTTTTCTGGGTGCCGGGACATAGAGATATTTCAGGAAACTGTAAGGCAAATTAACTCGTCATGAATGGTACAGTACAACCCATTCTAGCACGTTTGGCAAAGGCTGACATACCAATCGCTACT
This sequence comes from Eupeodes luniger, assembly GCA_951509635.1. Classification (NCBI taxonomy): domain Eukaryota; kingdom Metazoa; phylum Arthropoda; class Insecta; order Diptera; family Syrphidae; genus Eupeodes; species Eupeodes luniger. The sequence goes on from OX608075.1 coordinate 17,792,631, forward strand.
AAACATATTCAGACTTTCACGTTTTGTAAGGGACTCAAACTGGTTTCATTGAGCTTAGAAGTAAAAGTACGTACACATGCTCACACCTAGGGATCTTGAAACATTAAAAAATTCAATTTTTTTTAATTTTACGAGTCGGACTCTCTACAATAATTTAATTTTGCATGGAAAACCCATTTTGACTAAAATCAATTTTGGACCGCAGACGACGTTAATTCTATGTAATTTTGCAGATAATTATACCTTATTTGAGTTGTGCTTACCTTTTTCGGGAGTTATTAAGGTAGATTTTGGGCAAGAAGCCTAAAATTTATGAATTTTTCAAAAAAATTTAAAATTTTGGACAATCATTTTTCTCATATGATATTAATTGACATTTTAAAAATATAACAAAATTCGTCAAAATACACGCCCGTCAGGTGTTGACTAGAATTCAGCTCTCATATATTTATCTGAAAAAAAAAACTTTTTAAAAATCCCTAATCAATGTAGATGTTGCTGACCTTTTCCATTTTTTTTAAATACTCAAAATTGATGTTTTAAAGTCAGTGCTGAAAAATTAAAAAAAGTCAACAACTTTCAAAAAGGATCAGTTTGGTAAATCTTGAATCATAATGACAACCACCTCGACAAAACATTTCCTGAAAAGAATAAATTTTCAAGTTGTCCGACAATCTATACCGTTTATTGAATGATGCGATCTGTTCGGCTGGCTTAAATAATGTGTCATAAGATTTAAAGAAATCACAGCTTATACAATTTCTGTTTGGTATTGTAAGAAGATGTTTTAAATAACAATCGTAATTAAAAAAAAAAGAGGCTGGGATGCGACCCACACCGATAACTTCCTATCCCGTCTGTCGATTTGTCTTGCTTAAAAGTTTGTCTATATGTATCAATTTTTACTAAATTTGCGTACAATTTTTTGTATATTTTATTTTTGTACGAAAAAACGGACCGTTGGATTTTTATAAAAAATTACTAAATATCGAAAACAGTATTTTCTGTGAAATAAAATAAGTTTGAAGCCAATATTTGTAATTTTTGAAAAGCTATTTGAGTCGAAAGTAAATTTTTACCAAGTTTTAGCATTATTTTTTTTTGGTTTTTATTTTTTGTAAAAAAAAACTGTCAATTTGATTTTTCTCAAAATTTTATCGAATGTTGAAAACAATATTTCTTATAAGTAAAATTAGTTGGAAGCCATTATCTCAAATTTTTGAAAAGATATTTGTGTAGAGAATCAATTTTTACCAACTTTTGTTGATTTTTTTTTAGGTTTTTAATTTTTTGTACTAAAACTGTCAGTTCAATTTTTTTCAAAATTGTACTGAATGTTGACAACAACATTTTTTGAAAGATAAAAGTAACATAAAGATAATATCTCAAAGCTTTGAAAAGATATTTTAGTCGAAAATAAATTTTTAGTAACTTTTATTAATTTTTTTAGGTTTTTATTTTTGGAAAAAAACTGTCAATTCGATTTTTCTCAACATTTTTCAGAATGTTGAAAAGAATATTTCTTATAAGATAAAATAAGTTTAAAGCCTTAATCTCAAGTTTTTTGAAAAGATATTTGAGTCCAAATTCAATTTTTACCAACTTTGAGTAATGTTTTTTTTAGGTTTTTATTTTTTATAAAAAAAATTGTCAATTTGATTTTTCTCAAAATTTTATCAGATGTCAAAAACATTGTTCTTTGTTGTACAAAATTGATTGAAAATGAAATCGTATTTAAGTCGTAAAATTCTCAAGGTAACAAATTTGTTTTCAGTTTTTTTGATTTATAAAAAAAATCGTTAATTGGATTTTTTTCCAAAAATATAATTGTTTTGTATTACGTTACAATATATAATAAAAAATTTAATTCAAGTCTCTAGCGTTGTTGGTTCAGGAGATATTTAGCGTTAACCAAAATTTTCACCTTGTTTCAAATTGCTATGGTAAAAAAAACACCTACTCAATTTTCTTGAGAACCCTTTCTGCACCTTTCTGCATTATTATCTGTATAACAAAATTTATTTGAAGTCGATATCTGTACTGGTTCTTGAGCTATGGACGACGAAGAAAACGGCGCTAACGTACGGACGTACAAACGTACGTACACACGCACGCACAGACATCTCTCTAAAAATCTTTTATTTCGACTCTAGGGACCTTGAAACGTCGAGAAATGTCAAAATTTTCAATTTGACAAATCGGACCCATTACAATAACTTCTTATGGGATGTACATTTAAAACATTTAAAACGGTTTTCAAACTTTTGTGCTTTTTGTGTTCAAACTTACTCTCTTGTTGATTTTTTCAAAAGTGTAACAATGAATTCTAAAATCTGTCAAAGAACAATAAAATTCAATTTGTTGGAAACACTCTGTTTTTTGAGAATATCTTGAAACTTTCAAGATCAAAGAAATGTTTCAATTACTTACATTCATAAATTAACACTTTCACTCAGATATTTAAAAAATAAATAAATTTCGTTTTAATTTTTTCTTATGTTGCACAGTCTTATTTTTCTGAATGGTCACGTGGCACATGAACATCTTAGACTAAGTTATACAATGATAGAGATTGCAAAGCTTAAACATTATCATTATATGAGTTACTATAATTTGAACTGCGAGTTCTAATTTTCATACTAATCTGAAGCATAACCTGAAATACCTATTAATATTTGTTTTGTATAAGCTCATCTATTTTTCAAAAGTCTTGGGGACGTAATTGTGATGCATTTATAGTGATTTGTTTGCAATTGCTGTTCTAAGCAATTAAAAAAAATAAGTCTAAAATTTCAATAAAAAAAACAAAATTACATAATTTAAGCTCTTGGAGTTTTTCGTTTTTATTTTTATATTCAATCTCTAAAACTTTTCGAAACCAAAATAAATGTTCTTCCAATACTTTTCAATGCACGGTTAAGGAGCACACACCAACCGTTTCGACCAGATATTCGAATAACATACTTGTTTTCTACTTTTTTTTTTTGTTCCTTTCAAAAAGGATATCTACTCTATCTGTAATAATGTACTTCCCCAATAGATAAGTTTTTGTTGTTGTTGTCGTTGTTATTGGGTCCTCTTCAGTATATTCCCAACCAAACATACAAAATAAAAGGGTGACATAAAAGCATTCAATAACGATCGAATAAATACGAATAGATTGTCAGGTCACAAGGATGTTTATATGAATACGACCAAAAAATCACAAACAAGATAAGATTCTAAACATACTCAAATCAACTGCTTTGCAAAAGGGACAAGGGACAGTTAAGTATATTAGACGAAGTACATAGAATCAACCCAACCGTTGACATTTTGAACATACATATAAAGATAATCATCTTAATATTCATGATTGGAAGCACTTTATGCCTTCCCTATAAATACTAACATACATATGTTTTATATACTCGACTCATACTCCGCATTGATGTCCCAAAATGATTGACAAAATTTTCAAGCCCAAAACAAAAATGGTTTCCAAAACTTAATCTACACAAGGATTTATTTTCTCGTTTAACCAAAATACGAGTCGAGTATGTGTCCTTCAATTGGTTTAAAGGACGAACAAAAAAAAGACAGATAAAATTGTTGTTCGCTTTGGCTTTTAGTGAATAGAAAAACTTTTGACATTTTATAAACTAAGTTTTATCGTTTGGAAATGATTAATAAGACAAAACTTTTTTGACCACATAGTTTTTTGTTTAAGATAAAAAAGTATCCTTTCAAAAATTGGTCAAAAGGTAGAAAAATAACAAAAACAAAACTATAGGAAGGTAATAATGGTACATATTAACAAAAAGTGTGCAAAATACATATTTGATTTTCATGGGAAATTCAATCTATCTTATACTCAAGGCATTGCCCCAAAAAAAGGAAATATTCATTCTTTCGGAACAAAATAAGCAAAAAAATAATAATCAATTACGATCCGAGGAAATAAATTGATTTTTCTTTGGGAATCCTTTTAACGTCTCCTACTCGACCTAATCCTAAAAGTGAAAAGTAAATTTGATTGATTTATTTCAATTTAATCAAGAAATAAGTGATGCATGGAAATTTATGAGAACAAGCAATATTTAATTAATGTTTTTCTTTTTTTTTACAATAGCTCTTAAACTTTGTATTTTGTGATGCATACTTGAGTTAGAAAATATTAAAGGAACGTTTTTAGTGCAATATGCTATAAACATCTAACTGCAAAATACGTATGAATATCTTAATGGTGTTGAATGACTTAAATTATAACTTGTTTAATGAACGTTGCGTTGTAGCAGAATAGGCAAGATTTGAAAAAAAAATTAAAACTCAGTTTTTATTCTGGCAATTAAAAAACTCAAATTATTTTATTGTTTAAAAGATTTCGAAACGAAACTTCCCCAAACTTAAAATATTTTTACTTGCGACATATAGGAACTATATGGCAAGTTTTGCATTCGTGCAGAATTTTGTCTGTCTGTCCACGCTCCTACAGCCTAAACCATTGGGTCGATTGAGTTCAAACTTGGAAGTTAAGGTTTTGAGCAGATTCGCGTTAGGCGTTTTTTTCATTTTTTTTTTAAGATCAAAACTAACAGTGGCCCCATACAATTTTTTTGGTCAAAAAACGATAATTCGAATTTTCTCAAAAACAAACCGATAGATATTTTTTTGATTTCCTCTAAAATTTTATTTTTTAATTTGGCTTCTTTTAATAAGAAAAACATATTTTTGTATTGCTCAGGAAAGGTACCACTCATAGAACCGTTTTTTTGTTTTTTAATTTTCTCAGCAACTTATGAACCGATTTCATTAATTTTTTTTTTGAATGAGCTCTTATATTGCCCTAACAATATTTGATTATCAAAAGTGCAATTTTTTTTTGTTTGGATTTTTAAAAAAATATTACATTTTTTTTTTTCAAAATTCTATATCTCAAAAACTTTTCAACATTTTTTTACGAAATTCAAATGTAGAGCGTATATTTACAATCACTAAACAACTGCATACCAAAAATATTTTTAGAACAAAATTGAAAAATTTTATATATAAAAAATTAATTTAAAAAAAAACCGCTCTAACGATTTTCGAAAAAAAAATTTGAAAAATCAAGGATTTTTTTATTTATAAAATAGCATTCAAATTTTTGAAAACAAACTTATTTTTTTAAATAATTGCTTAGTAATATAAACACGTTGTATACGGCTGTGAATCTTTATTAACTTCCCATAGGAAATTATTGTAATGGGTCCGATTTGTCGAATTGAAAATTTTGACATTTCTCGACGTTTCAAGGTCCCTAGAGTCGAAATAAAAGATTTTTAGAGAGATGTCTGTGCGTGCGTGTGTACGTACGTTTGTACGTCCGTACGTTAGCGCCGTTTTCTTCGTCGTCCATAGCTCAAGAACCAGTACAGATATCGACTTCAAATAAATTTTGTTATACAGATAATAATGCAGAAAGGTGCAGAAAGGGTTCTCAAGAAAATTGAGTAGGTGTTTTTTTTACCATAGCAATTTGAAACAAGGTGAAAATTTTGGTTAACGCTAAATATCTCACGAACCAATAACGCTAGAGACTTGAAATAATATATTTTTGGAAAAAATTTCAATAAACGGTTTTTTTATAAATCAAAAAAAAAACTGAAAAAAAAATATTTGACACCTCGAAAATTTTACGAACAAAAAATGGTTTTATCTCCAAAACAATTTTGTGCAGTGAAAAATAACGTTTTCAACATCTGGTAAAATTTTGAGAAAAATCGAATTGACAAAATAAAAACTTGAAAAAAAATTAACAAAAGTTGGTAAAAATTGATTTTCGACTCAAATATCTTTTCAAAAATTTAAGATTATGGCTTCCAAATAATTTTGTGTTATAAAAAATATTGTTTTCAACACTTGGAAAAATTTTGATAAAAACCGAATTGAAAGATTTTTTTACAAAAAATAAAAACCTAAATAATAAAAGTGGGTAAAAATTGATTTTCGACTCAAATATCTTTTCGAAACTTTGAGGTATTGGCTTTAAACTAATTTTATCTTCTAAAAAAAATTTTGTTTTCAACATTCAGTAAAACTTAGAGAAAAATCGAATTGACAGTTTTTTTTTACAAAAAATTGAAAACCTAAAAAAAAATTAACAAAAGTTGGTAAAAATTGATCCTCGACTTAATCTTTTCAAAACTTTGAGATATTGGCTTCAAACTAATTGTATCTTATAAACAATATTGTTTTCAACATTCGATGAAATTTTGAGAATTTTCGAGACAGTTTTTTTTACAAAAAATAAAAACCTTAAAAAAACAATTATTGTTGTCAACATTCAGTAAAACTTTGAGAAAAATCGAATTGACAGGTTTTTTTTACAAAAAAAATAAAAAACTTCAAAAAAAATTTACAAAAGTTGGTAAAAATTGATTTTCGACTTAAATATCTTTTCAAAACTTTGAGATATTGGCTTCAAACTAATTGTATCTTATAAGAAATATTGTTTGCAACATTCGATAAAGTTTTGAGAATATTTGAATTGACAGTTTTTTTTAAAAAAAATAAAAACCTAAAAAAAAATACTAAACTTGGTAAAAATTTACTATCAACTCAAATAGCTTTTCAAAAATTAAAAATATTGGCTTCAAACTTATTTTATCTCACAGAAAATATTGTTTTCGATGTTCAATAATTTTCATCAATTTTTCATCCTACAGTTCATAAAAAAATAAATTCTACAAAAAATAGTACGCAAAATTGGTAAAAATTGATGTTCTCGTGAACAATAGAAGATATTGACTTCAAATAAATTTCAACACCAATTTGTATTTGTTTATATAAGAAATAAAAACTTTTAAGAAATGCTACTAAAATTGGTAAACATTTTTTTTCGACTAAAAATCTCGTTAACAAAACTAGATTTTGAAATAAAACTATTTCATTATATGCAAAATATTGTTGGTAATTTTGAAATTATTAAGAATAATTCAACTGACAACATTTTTAACACAACACGAAAACCTACAAACTTTTAAGCAAGACAAATTGACAGACGGGATGGTAGGTCGCATCCCAGCCTCTTTTTTTCAATTTTCAAAATATATGTTTCGAATTATAGCCTTACAATACTTTAAAAACACTCTGTTTTTGCGCCATATTGAAAAATATTAGACACCAAATATTTTTGGCGAAGGCGAAGAAGAAACTCGAAATATAAAATCACTATAAGTGTTATATCTCCCACAAAACTGTTATACATTTTTTTAATTTTCGCAAAAACCAATAAGTATTTAAGTTTGTTAAAAAAGTTGATGAAAATTTTGGTTAGGTTTTCTTAAAACTCATTTTGATGTTTATAAGCGCCCAAAATCTAAAAAAATATCGCTTTGTGTAGGGTAAACAAGGGTAAATCCACAACTATATCTAAGTGTTTTGGTTTTGTTTTCTTTTGTATATTGTGCTTGGAGGAAAGAATTCAAAGATCACATAGGGTGAGACGTGAGACTAGGTTGAAACATGAATGAAACTAAAATAGTTACAGAACGATATTTGCAGAAATTATAGTTCTCTTTTTTTTTAATACTATTTTTGAAGGCTACAAAGAAAAAAAAACTGATACTGATGATTTAAAAAAGTTTCTTAGTTTTTGAAAAGCTTTGGTTAAATTGATGTATTGAAATATGTTTGGTAATATATCTAACTTTGCTTATTTCTTCGGACTAATCTTAAGGGTTACAAATCTGATTTTAAAACTCGTTTTTATGTTAAAATGGTTCTTGTTTTTAATCATAGCTTTTATTTTTGTTATCGAACTTCAAAAATTCTATTAAGTTTTGAAAAAGTGTTCCAAAGCCAAAATTTCTCTCAAAAAAAAAAGCTGAGCTTTACTAAGCTGAATGCTTCTATAGTCTAATAATTAACAATCATGTTGATGTTTAAATTCTTAACTCTCAATTCAATTGTCACTTTTTTCCTATATCTATAAATGTTTTTATTATTTGAATGACAGTTTTTTTAAAATAGTTTACTTCTTTTTCATTGCAGAATAAATCTGTGACGATAGTTACAGTGAGATGCAAGTGGATTATAGAAATTCTGCAACACATTACTGGATTGTAAGTATATTTTTGGTATTTTCATTTCATTTGTTTACGTACAATTTTGTATCATAAAATGGATAAAAATTAAAAGAAATATTTAATATTTAAAGGTAGCCAAAAATTCCATTTAATTTTGAAAACAAGCTTTGTTAAATATGAAATAGGGCTTAAGTTTTGAAGAGTATTTCCAATTATTTACCATGAATGGCTCAACACGAAAATACAAAAACTTTTCAAACAATTTACTTCACGTTTGGTGTGTTCCCTTAACATATGGGGGATGAAAAAAGGAGTAAATTTGAAACATATTGAAAACCCAGAATTACTAGAAAAACCATAATAAATCCAAATGATATGTTTCGAAGCCAAATGAAATGAATTTCTTTTAAAAAAATGGAAAACAAAAGTTTTTCTCATTGCTGAATTTACTATTTTTTACTAATTTTATTTGTACCAATATTAAAAAGTAACACCAAATGTAACCATATGCATTTTCTGAACAAAACTAAGGTGAATTTATTCAAAAACACAACGAAATTGTCACTATTTGCAAACTCAAAAAGACAATAAAAGCTGTTTTGGAGGAAATAAATATATTAGGTGGCGCAACAGTCCGCTGAGTACTAGAACCTAGTAATTTATAACTATCAACCATTTCTGTGTGCGAGTACTGTTCCCAGGGATGGAGGAGACCTACAGTTTTATAAGCCGAATCCGAACGGCTAATTTGAGAAATCACTTTTCATGACAAAAATTACTCTTGGAGAATTTGTCAATTCCTCGCAAGAGTCAGTAGCCGTGAAAAAAAACTTTAAATAACACAGGCAAGGTTTGAACCCAAGACCTTTTGCATGACAGTCTAACGCACTAACCATCACGTCACGGGTACTACGTTTTGGAAGAAATAACAAAGACAAATAAAGATAAGTCAAACTTAATTGTTTCGGGGTTCAAAACAGTATCTGCTTCAATCACAAATTTCCTTCAACAATTTAATATTTAGAGGAAGACGCTGTATCGGTGGATTTTTTTTATTTTCTCGGGCCTCATTTTTCAGTTTTGGTCATCTTGATTTTTATAAGGAAATCAAACTAGGTATTAAGAACTACACCCTATTTAGTCCCATCTGATCTACTTTAAGGCAATTGTTTCAACTTTTTCTGTACCTATTTAAGTAAGGTTTTTAAACATGGTAACATAAAGCCTAATTCTGATAATTGATCTATAGGGTTTTCCAACAAGTGATTTTATTTTGATATTTAAAAAACAAGTATTTTAATAGAGAAATAATGGATTTTTATTTCACTGTAAAGAGAAAAGTAAAGTATGTTATTAATAATGAAAAACGATATCAGGAAAATAGCCACTAAAGCTACAATTATAGCAGCATATCCTTTTCATGAAATTTGCAGTAACTAATTTACACAATAGGTGGCTAAATTTACAAATTTCATCTCTAAAATCAAAAATCAACTGTTAAGCCTTGGTTTAGACCTTATCTTTAGACCTTATCAAGTTACAAGGTCTTAAATCACAAAATCTCGAAAGCTTATAGTGGACACCTCTTCGAAAAACAAGATTGTCAGGTAACTTCTTTTTTGCAAAGCTACGAAATGTGACTGCAAGGTTGTCACCACTTTTGTAGTGAATTTCAATAATTTAAATGCATTTGTAAATCTCTCTAATTTTTTGTAATAAAATAGTCAAGTGTCAAAAAAAGGTTTAAAATATACAGTTGCTAAAAGACGAGCAATTAAAAATAAAACCTCTTATTGAAAACCCGCCATATATGACATAATCAATGTATTTTGAAAAGAGTGCGATTGACATATTGATTGAAAAAAATTATGGAGAAAAGTCATTGATTTGATTTTCGAAATTCACTAAGCCAATGGATCTAAACCTTAGCAAAATTATTAAATATACATTTCTTTTCCTAAAAGTTGAAAATTTGTGTCTATTAATAAAAAAGATCTGTGAGTTTATTTAAAATGCAATTATTCTTTTGATTTAATTTTTGCTACATCCAATTATTCACAGTTGTTACTCAAGACGTTTAACCAGAATTACATTTTCCTTAATATTTCCAAGTTCATGCTTCTGATTTCTTAACTTACTTCCTACCAACCCTCAAAAACTCAATATTTCGGGTAAATTGTCATCTAACAGATACAAATAATAAATTATATCTTCCTCAATTTAAATTATATCCCCATTTCAATTTCCTTTTTTTATACATATATATCCGCATAAAGTATAATAAAAATGATATTCTTAGGTTTCTGATATTATCTTAGTAAAATTTCCGAGGGTGTTTCGCTTGAAATTTGTGAATTATTAAACTGGTTGAGACGTTAGAATTTACTTTTATATCACTATTGGCATTTAGCCAGGATAAAATTTACTTCTAGATATTTGTCGTCTTCTTGTTATTTTTTGAAGAAAGTGTCTACAATTACTCTATGATAGTCAAAAATAATGAAAAGTGCACACAAAAAATAAAAAAACAACAATCCCAAACCCAACCCAAGTAAAATAGAATCGTTTCCTTCTTCATTTCAACAGACGACATGGCCTAAGGGTTTCCTGACATTTCTCTAGAAAAGATATAAATTTTATTTTATATACCTATACGAGTACTATAACTACTATATAATATGAATGTATCTACTATATGAAAGCCTTTTTTGAAATTGTTCCTTGAAAACGGTTTTGAATTTCCAAGATTTAAAAATATAGATATGTAAATTATATTATATGAAGTCGTCCTCGTCATATTATACATTACATAGTCTTTTGCTTGGCTATGGTTTGAGAAAATTTGCCTGTTGTGAATGTTTAAATTCTCGTACTCATACTGTGAAGGCTGGAAAAGAAAAATGATTGAAAATAAAAATTCAATTTAAGTCGTGTCATCGTGTCGTGGTTTTTCCTTGGAAATTCACAAAAAAAAAAAAATAAGAAATTGAAACGTTATAGACAGGTGGTGGAAATTTATATGGAAGGATCATATTTTTCTTACTTCTTCTTCTTCTTATTCTTCATATTTTTGTCAGCTATTATTTGATTGAATATTTGTTAAAAACAAAGACATAGATACTCTTAAATGGAAATATAATGTAGGAAACGTACGCAAACAATCTTCTTCTATTATGATAAGTTTAGATTTGATGTCGCATGTATGGCATTTACAATTTTACTTCATTTTGCTTAAAGTTTCACTTAAATTAGGGAATCATTTTTGAAGAGTTCACTCTTTTTTTCTTCTTTAAAATTTGTGACAATTCTACTTAACATAGCTTCCAAATCGAAAGAGGGTCTTATCAATGGGGATGAATTTTGATTCGGGATTATGTTGATGCGATTCAAGGACCCAAGAGAAAATACTATAACGATTAACGATAGGCTTGAGTTTCATTGTTAACTAACCCTTAAAAGCCTTAAGAACTAAGTCTTTAGACGAGAAATTCACAAACCTTGGTTTTCGTCTCCAGTATACTAATATGTGATTTTTAGCTATTATCTTTTTGGCAACACCTGGTTTAAACAGCTGACGCACGTTTCATGTTTTGTTTCACTGTTAAACATCTTCAGTTTGGTCTATAATTTAATCTATAATTTAACTATGAATTGTCTTACAAACGAACAACGCTTGCAAATTATTGAATTTTATTATCAAAATGCGTGCTCTGTAAAGAAAGTTCATCGCGCGCTTCTTCCATTTTATGGTCAGTTTATTCGACCCACTGAAGCGGCTATTCGGGCTATTGTGACTAAATTACGCACCAAATTTACACTGTTGGACATTAAACCACCAACACGCTTACGTAGAGTGCGAACTGAAGAAAATATCGGCTAGTTTTAATGATGACCATCAATTATCGATTCGTCGCCGTTCGCAGCAATTGGGCCTCTGTTATTCAACAACTTGGAAAATTTTGCTGAAGGATTTAGGTGTGATGCCTTTCAAAATACAGCTGGTGCAAGAATTGAAGGCGAACAACCTACTGCAACGTAAAATTTTGGTGAATGGGCTTTTGGAAAGTTGGCCGATCCACTTTTTTATCGAAAAATTGTGTTCAGCGATGAAGCTCATTTTTGTCTCAATGGGTATGTAAATAAGCAGAATTGTCGATTTTGGAGTGAATATCAGCCAGAAGCATTACAAGAGCTACCATGAATGCCTACACAAAAAGTCACAGTTTGGTGCGGTTTATGGGCTGGTGGCATCATTTGACCGTACTTTTTCAAAGCTGATGCGAATTGTAACGTAACTGTGAATGGTGAGCGCTACCGTGTGATGATATCTAACTTTGACATGTGGTTTCAATAAGACAGTGCCACATGCCGCACAACACGAGAGTTCGATGAACATTTTATTTCACGTTATTTCAGATCGTGCGATTTAACGCCTTTAGACTATTTTTTGTGGGGCTATGTTAAAGCTCATGTCTATACAGACAAGCCCGCTTCAATTGACGCATTGAAAGCGTTCAAAGTTCCATTTTTAGTATTTGCGTAGTTTTTATTCGTCACATGTCAAAAAATTATAGCTTCAAAACTAACATATGCCCAAATAGAGTGCTATTCAAGATGAAACCTTGTATTAAAAATATTTTTACAACTGCAGAGATTTTTTTTTTGAAAAATATGTTAGTTTAAAAATGTTAAATTTTAATTTCTAAAAGTTCTCTATACCCAAAATCTGTATTTTGAATTTTAATTTTCTGTAGACTTCAATTTGTTATTCTCAAAATTTTGTAAGGTTTGTTAAGTATTTTTTCGTGTTGCTGTGGACCATTCTTGCACCATACAAAATCTTAACACTGAATAATTTTAAGTTTTTACACTTGGACGTATACGCACTTTTTTTTTAACTTTATTGAACTTTCACCATATTGGCCTCGATTTTTGTTTACTTATTAATAAACATCAATATTTAACACAAAACAACATCTCAAAAATATTCTAGTTCAATATAGTTGAGTGAATAATCAATCAAATTTACATGTACACAAAAATATATATTAAAACATGCATCCAGCTTAGTTCTTATACTTAATACTCACTTTCCATCAATCTGACGGTTATAAGAAACGCAATTTAAAAACTATCTTAAGAAAAAGAATTAATTTTCTTCTAAATGACCTCTCAGATTAAAGGTAACTACAATTTTTTAATTAAATAAAATGAAAGAGCTTTTGAGAATTTTATTTAACATTAAAATATAAAAACTTACCATAAGTCTGCAGATCAAATTAAAAAACACATTAAAAAATTACAAACTTCGTTATAATTGAAAATTGCAATGTAATGAATGCGATGAAGAACATAATGTACAAACTTAAGCATCCCTCTTTTTAGTACCAACTCTTTTGAAATATCCTTATTTGGCTCTGACAATAATACGATACACAATATTTAATTGAAATAATTGAATAGCTACTTATTTAAAATAAAACTTATTTAATAAAATTAAATAAGTATTTATAAGAGAATTTTATAAACTCAAAAACCCCAACTCAATGGAGATTTGTTGGTTTTACTTAAATAAATAATGTTTTTTTGAAACATGAATTTGTATTTTATATTTTCAATCCAAAATGTATATTCAGTTTTGTGTGGTTTCATTCCATTAAGAGGATTACAAATTTTGAATTATAATATTCTAATTTATATTATATGTAGGTGCTCGTATATTTTTGAATTTGAATTTAAACTACTTTATTAAAATTATTATCTAATAAAATGTTTTAAGTGTGAATTTTTGTTTTATTATACTAAACCACTAACCGCTAACCCTATTTTGTGTGTGTATGAATATTTATATTTTCAGACAGCTTTTTGGTGTGCCATTGGAGCTATTGTATTGGGAGCAATTGCGGTGATATCATATTGGATACGAAAATGCAGGTATATTTTTTGATTCAAACAAATATACAAATAAATAATAAATAAAATATATACATTTTTGAGTGAATAACATAATATTTATTGATAGAAAATTTTAATTGAATTGATGTGATCTTTTCATAATATTGATTGAAATTTGTTTGTTTTTATACTAACAGAGTAACTGAGTTTATAATTTAAATAAGTAATTTTCAATTTTATAATTGAAATTTGTAAAACTGGACACAAATGTACCTTCATATTAAAATTGTTTTTCAAGAATACTTGGCAAAGGCGTTTTGTCCATCATGCATTATAATTTTTAAATCGAAACTATCTTATATTTTTCATAAAATGATTTAAATAGTTTAAAGAAAGTTAAAGGGTGGTTACAATTTAGAAAAAAAAGGTTAAGAAGCAATAAATGGTTCAGAAGCAAAAAGTGGTTCGAACAATTAAAATTCATGATAATTAGTTCTATAATTTTCATCTAAGGTTTTATAAGAGGTTATGAATTCTTATAATTATTGTAATAATTTAAGCAACCAGTTTGAAGATAGTTGTGAAAATATAAAAATTTGCACCTTTAAAAACTAAAATCAATTGTTTTTTCTCAAAAATTGTGCAAATGAGAAGATATTTCCCAAAAATTTTAAACATTACATTATATAAACTGCAATGCACGTGAGTTTTGAGTTTTTCTGCAGATCCGTATTTTACTACTAAACATCATGGTAGAAAATTATGTTGACGACAAGAAGTAGAAGAGAAAAAATATATCGGTAAAAAAAGACTTAAAACATGGTACAAAAACTTTTTAAAATAGAAGACAAGCATATTCCACTCACGGCTAGTATCCAAGTTATTCAAATGAAAGTTGTAGAATTAGTAAAGCAGGAGCTTTATACCAATAAGGAATATTGGTCCAATGACATACTCTTGAGGTACACCAGCTTCAATAACCCATTTATTATTATAATTCGTTAAATACTTTCGTTAACAATTCTTATAAATATAATACATACTTTAAATCTAAAACTTAAACTAGGCTGTTGAAAAACATTAATTTGCATCTTGTACTTTTTATATTATCATTTGGTGGTGAATTAATACAAGAGTGAAATTTACTATATATTTCAATTAATTGGGCTAAGCATACCATAGTTGGATCTACTAAAATTAGTATTCAATGGTTTCTAGAGCCTTATACTTGAACGACTAAAACTAAAGTTTAAACTACCCAGAACTGATGGTGATGAAATTTGTCCATTTACTATTCAAACAATAAAACAAAATTGCAAGTACTTCCTATGATTTGTCAAAGAAGGAAGGTTTATGAGAGAAAGTTTTTGTGAGTAAAGCGGTAATATATGAGTATCATGAAATTACGGAAGGGATCGAAGACAGAAACACAAAAATCTTTTCTGAATGGCTTTGAGTGTTGTGAAGGGTATTGTACAGGCGTATTCCAGGACTGGTCTCACAAATGAAACAAAAAGTAATTTTAAAACATATGGGTCACGGAAATCACAACCAAATCTTCTAATGAAACCCAGAACTCTATTGTTTTTTTAACTATGAAGTTAATATGTTCATTAAATGTTAGTTTCGAATCTAAGACAACACCCAAGTCAGAAAATACATATACTCTACTTAAAGGACAAGAATCAAACATGTAATTAAAAACGATTGGAACTTTTTGACGTGTAAAACTCATGGTTCTACATTTGTCAACATTTAAAACAAGACGATTATTATTGCAGCATTCAATCCCTGAATAATATTTAGTCTTCTTGCAAGAGAAGACAGTCAGATGTAGAGTTAATTTTTTTGAAAATTTTAATGTCATCTGCATATATTAGGACAGACGAATTCTGTATGATCATAACCAAATCATTTATAAATAAAAAAAATAGAATAGGACCAAGATGGCTACCTTGGGGGACACCAGAATTCACAACAAATGAACTTGAACACTCATTACAAAATTTAACACTATAGCGTCAATCTTTCAATCGTTAAAACCTTGCTGTGCTAGTTTTAAAAGTAATGTTTTATGACACAATTTGTCAAAGGCTTTGCTGAAATCAGTAAAGATACAACTTCTTGTGCACGTTTTTCTAAAACATCTAAACAAAAAGACTTTAAGTGAAACAGATAAGTAACAGTTGAAACAAAACCATGCTGGTTATCACAGATAACTGGACTACAGTGAAAAGAAAGAACGCTTCATACGATAGACTCAAACAGTTTAGTTATCATAGATAGTTTAAAAATAGGTCAGTAGTTCATTATTTTGTTTTTTTCGGAACTTTTTTGTATACTGGTATTATAAAAGAGCTCTTCCTGATAAAAGGAAACAGCAAGTTACTTAGAGACGTGTTAAAAAAACACATAGCGGGTGTGCTAAGTAACTTGAGTTTTTAATATTTTTGCTCTTTTTCCATTAAAGGATATCAACTTGAAGATCATTTAACATTTTCTCCCTATGTTTTTGAAAGCCAAATTAAGTTGAAAGCTTAACCTTCTACGTTTTTCTTTGATTTTTAAGCATTTAATCAATTATCAATCTCTAAAAATTTTAAAATTTAGTTTTTGTGTCTTCTGATAAGTTTTTATTAGTATTACAGAAATAAAATAGTAATACAAAATTGAAACATCTAAAATAATTCGGGAGTTTATTTTTTTGTCTGTCAAAAATTTGTTATAAAAACTGTGCCAACCTTAAACACCGCTAGGAAACTTTTCCACATAAAACCTTGTGTGGTACATAATTTACATTACTGTTTTTTAAAACACTTTTCGAATAAAAAAAAAGAAGCCTTGGCAGCCAAATTTGAAGATGAAGCTTCTTATATATTTTCTGTCGTTCTTAAACAAAATATCTAAGAGCATCCATCTATTTCAATTTGGAAAAGAAAAATATATGAATCAGTTTCAGGAAAAGTAAAGAAGTATCAATAGCTCAATTCTGTTTTTGGAGATCGTTTTCCTGTAACTGTTTTTTTTTTTTAAATGACACATTCATTATACTGGGAGCCCCCTTCTAGTTTGATGTTACTTAGTATTGGAACCCAACTACAGGAAACGATATTCAAATGAGGCCGAAAAGCGTAAATAAATTAAAACTATCTGCTGAAAACATTACTCATTCACCTCTTTAAATGACCTTATATTGAAAAATCTTTAAAAATACTACGATTATAGAAAGGAAATTTCGAACGATCTAAAACTATCCTTTTTTTCAATTTTTCACTTCTTAACAATTTTGTACAAACTTAAAGAATATTTTTACCTATGAAATAAAAAAAGGCTTCTCAATGACAAATAAAAGACTTAAAAATTTATTTTTGAAAATTAAATTTTAATTTTGTCAATACCAAAGGAGTTACCTGTTGGTTAATTTTAATTTCATTAAATGCTCAAACTAACTTTATGTTAAAGTTGACCACAAAATATTGCCTTGATTTATGTCTTTATGTTGGTGCACTTGGGCGTATACTTATTTTTTTTACGTTATTTGATTTTAGCTAAATTTTTCAAAATTTCAATTTTTAAAACGAAGGCTTCAATGAAAAATTTAGTTTTCTATCAAATTTAAATTAATTAGTTTTCAAAAACAACTTCTGGTTTAAAGGGGGGGGGTTTCACTTTTTATAAAAATAAATAAATTTTGAACCAATTAATTTGTTGAAAGAAACAAACAATAGAAAACCAAGAACAACAAACTAGGAAATACATACATTTTCACTGTAATTTCTTGCATTCACGGTTTCGAACCATTAACATTGAACTTCACTAACACTTTATTGAATTTAGATCCTCACACATGTCTGTCTATAAGAAGAAAAAGAAAACGCATTGCGTGGACACTTTATGTATTTTTTAAAGCCTCTTTATAAGATAATGTTTCATTCGTTTATAGAAATAGACATAATAATAATTGGATTATAATAATAGTATGTGACTGTTATATTATTGTTTATAGTTTTTATAGTCTAAGAAAAGTTGAAAGAAATTAACATATTTTGTATCCATTTTTGAGGTGAAACTTTAATTATTTAAAATGTTGGAATGAAATGTTCCAAAAAAACATTTTTTGAGCGAAGTTTGCCTGCAAATTATTGAGATAGTTGTGGTTCAATTTATTCTTCACACTGAAAAATTGGGTTTAAAACTTAGAAAGAAAATGTTGGAGTATAGAAATCTACAGGATATAAACAAACGGTGCCAATATCAATTTCTTCCAATTGTAGCAATAAAAAAGAGGCTGGGACGGACCACACTGATAACTTCATATCTCGTCTGTTGATTTGTCTTGCTTAAAAGATTTGTATGTCATTGCTTTCTGTTAAAAAGTCGTCAGTTGAATTGTTCTAAAAAAATTAAAAATTACCAACAATATTTTGCATATGATAAAAAAATTTGATTTCAAAATATATTTTGGTTAACGAGATTTTTATTCGAAAATCAATTTTTACCAATTTTAGTAGCATTTCTTAAAAATTTGTATTTCTTCTTTAAGCAAATACAAATTGGATGAATGAAATTCATTTTAAGTCAATATTTCCTACTATTCACGAGATATCGAGAACCGTTCTAATTTTTGAAGATTTTAATTTTTTTATAAGAAACTGTTGGATTTTTATAAAAAAAATTACCGAATGTCGAAAATAATATTTTCTGTGAGATAAAATTAGTTTTTTGAAAAGATATTTCAGTCGAAAATCAATTTTTACTAACTTTTAGTATTTTTTTTTTTGGTTTTTATTTTTTGTAAAAAAAAGACTGTCAATTCGATTTTTCTCAAAATTTTACTGAATATTGAAAACAATATATTTTACAAGATAAAATTAGTTTGGACACAAAATCTTAGGTTTTTGAAAAGAATTTTTACCAACTTTTAGTAATGTTTTTTTAGGTTTGTATTTTTTATAAAAAAAAACTGTCAATTCGATTTTTCTCAAAATTTTACCGTTTTTCGTTTTTCAAAAACGATATTTTAAGTTGCACAAAATTATTTTGGAGATACAATCAATTTTTATTCGTAAAATATCAGAGGTGACAAATATTTGTTTTTAGTTTTTTTCATTTAAAGAAAAAACCGTTAATTGCATTTTTTCCAAAAATATACTAGTTGGGTATCACGTTGCAACATATAATATAAAATTTAATTCAAGTCGCTACCATAATTGGTTCGTGAGATATTTTGGGTAAACCAAATTTTCACCTGTTTTTTAAATTGCTATGGTAAAAAAACACCCACTCAATTTTCTTGAGAGTCCTATCTGCATCTTATTGCATTATTATCTATATAACAAAATTTATTTGAAGTCGATATCTATACTGGTTTTTGAGCTATGGACGACGAAAAAACTTCGCCGACGTACGGACGTACGAACAGACATCTCTCTAAAAATCTTTTATTTCGACTCTAGGGACCTTGTAACGGCGAGAAATGTCAAAATTTCCAATTCGACAAATCGGACCGATTACAATAAATTCCAATGGGAAGTTAAAAATCATCATAGCTCGGTAAAGCAATTCATTCACAGAAACGGTTGAGCAAACCTCATTTTCAAATAAGTAAACCCCTTAAACGGTATCAAAAATTTTAACTTTCCAAAAGTGTTTTAATGTTACAATTCTTAAGCAATTTAAAGAAGCCTTCAATGTGAAAATTTGTCTTATCACTGATGCATTTTAAGGCCTTAATCGTCGACTGGGTTGAATTATTTTTTCTAACTGAACTTTCAAAGTTTTAAGGCCTAATCTTTATGCAAACTACATTGTGTTACAATATAACTTTTAAGATTTCCGCGGTTGTTTTCATGACAAATTTTTGAATACTCGGATTAGCCGCGCTATAAATAAGTTTCCCGGTGGCCACGCTCAATGCAATTTAAAGCGAAACTTTCGGTTGAGTACTAAATTGAACTCGCTTAGTATTTAATATTTATAACACGGCTTATCTGAGTATTTGAAAGTGTGTCATTGTGGTACCGTTTGTGAATTACTGTCGTTTTTAACCGACAACAAGCCTTCCATTCTTCACATTTCTTATTTGTCCCAACAGCTCAAATAATTTAAAAAAAAAGTTGCACTATTGTCGGTTGAGAAGCCTACGTTTAAAAAGAGCTTTAGTTTTGGGAACGGTGCCTGTAAAACGTTCATCATTTAGGTAGTGAATTTCAACACTTAAAGTACATTCTTGGCATTTATTCATTCAACTTTTAATAATGGCGTGATTTTATCTTTTGAAATGTCAAAAAATGACAGTTTTAAAAGTGACAGCTGTCAAAACATTGAACTGCAATCCATAGCTGTCAGACGACAATAAATATTTCAGATTCAATGATAAAATCCTTAATTTGATAAAAACTGGTCGAATGATTTTCCATTTTCCTGGACTATAAAAATACAAACATACTCATTTTTAATACGATAATTCCTTTCCATTTTTGTCGGTGGGTCCCTTGAAGCGTCAAACCGTTAATAATGTTGTACAAACACAGTTCAAAATTGTCATATACACACATAAAATTAGTATGGATATATTTTCTTTTATTTTTTATTCGGTTTTCTTCTAACCATACATTTTTCTGCATATAAAGTCGTATTTTTGTGTTCAAGTTCAAGAGCTGTATACTTTTGAATATCCACTTTGTTTTACAGGTGAGTGGTTTTGTGTTTTTTTTTTAGCTTTTTTTCAATCTTGCTTTCATTTTATGTACATATATAGATACTTTTTTGTTGGTGCTGCAATAAAAGACGACAGCAGCAATCAATAGATACAACATGGCGTTTATGTCAATTGAAATTGCACTAGAATGACTCCATTGACAGATTGTCATACTTGTGTGTGGTATTAGTGTTGCATAGCAGAAAAAAGATACAAAAATAAAAACACATGACAAAGCCATCAAAGGAACATACAAAAAGAAGAAAAAATCAATTTTTATTTTGCTTTTTATAATCCATTTATAGGAGGAAACTGTTTTCACAGTTTGTCAGAACAATCCGTTGGAGTCGGTTCTCGTTCTCATTCCCGTCACCGACTAACGACAACACGACAACAAAGTTATAATATTAAAATCACCTGAGAGTAATTAATGTCGCCTACTAAAGGCCGGACTCAATTAGCCTACCACCAATTAATTTGCTTTAACGAAAGTTTATGCTCGTTTGGTCGTTTCAAAAATATTCGTAAAAAATGAATAAGACAATCTTTTCGGGCTGGGCTGGCTTCAATGTTGTTGGAATACAATACTGGAAACAAAATTATGTTTTTACCAAATTTAATTTAAATAAAACATAATTGAATAATAAATACAACAAACACAGTACGTGCAGTACAAATCGGGAAGCCCGATCAGTGATTGGATGTTGTTTCCTTTGATTGTCACAATTCACAATTCAATGTGCAACTTGATGCACTCTTAACAAATCGTGTAAATGGTTTTTTTAATTAAAAATCAAATTAAATATAAAAATTAAAATTGCATTCGTTACTCGTATACATATCAGAAAAATAATGGATAAATACAACATTTTATTTTCCAATATAATTAATTTTATGGAAGTTCAATATGCGATGGCGGATGTGTGATGTGAATATTGTGTCAGTTGAGTATTGAAGCAAATATGTTTATCGGGTTTTGATTGTATTACTTTATTTTTCTATATCGGAAGTTGAAATAATTTCAATTGAATTGTATCAGCAGTGAGGTGAAAATAATAATAATAATCACGATGTTAATATGGAAAAATTGATGAAAAATTTAATTCTTTTTATTGGATAAACGAATGGGTAATTGTTGCAAGAGGGATTTGTTATAAATAGTTGGTCGTGGTTTCCGTCTGTCATAATAATTAAATTTTAATAAACAAAACATAATAATTTTTGGATGGTATTTTAAATAACATCCTGAAACAGCTGTCAGAATAATAAAGAGTAAGTTTATTTGATTAATTTATTTTGTTTTCTTTTTTTTTAATTAGGACTGATTTCCTTGTTTTCACACTAATCGTGAGTAATAAAATAGAATACATACAGTTGCGGTCATAAAAAAAAAACCAGTGGTTAACTTAAAATATTTTTAACGATTAAAATGTTTGTAGGGTAAATATTTTGTTGATATATGTAGATGAAAGCAGTATTTTTGTGCAAGTTTCAAGAAGTTCTTTTACATGCGTTAGAAAGCCTCCAATTTTCCAACTTTAATCCCAAAAAAACATACAAAATTATTAAACATGGCAAATCTAGTACAATTTTCTGAAAAAATTTGCCATAAAATGGTATAGGTCATCTCTATATTAATATCTAGAGTATCAGATGTTATCTTAGGCATCTGAATAGATACTTTTGAAGTTGGTCATCCAACAGAACAATGACATGGAGTACACCATAAAACTTGTCAAAAAATGATTCTGAATAATAAAGTTGATGTTATTGAATGGTCTGCAACTCTTTGTGCTTACTTAAAAACGGAACGTCTCCGTTCAAGCCAAGTAACGAAAAAGAACTCTGGTCTATCGCTAAGAGCTGTTTTCTAAACGATTCCTGTTGTTTGATACTAACGGCTTTTAAACCCTATGCAAAGGTTCTGTCCAGCTTTTTAGACTATAGGAAACATGCTATCAAATATTGGTTTAGATAATAAATTTAACAAACTGAAAAATAAAATACCCAATGCAACTTTGTGTTGTTTTTCGATAGACATGATTTGGTGCTATTTTGTATTACTGCTAAAAAATTTTAAAATGTCTTTGACATATATGCAATCTTGTTTTGGGGCCGTTCATAAAATACGTTCGCACACAAGGCGGGGGGAGGGCTCTTGCTGAGTGTGACAAGGTGTGACAAGGGGGGAGGGGGAGTCTATGGTAACGTGACGTTCGCCATTCATTAAAACATTTTCAATTAGTATTTCTTTTGACTATTTTTCTTTTTAAATTTTCATCATGATAGAAAGTCATTTATTTTTTTTTATTTTTTTTATTATTTTATTATAAAAACTAAATAAATATTTTAATTCTCAAAATTTGTGTAGTACCATTTGAAATTTATCATATTCAGGGGGGGGCTTCGTTTTTGTGACGAAATATTTCTAGGGGGATCACAGAAAGCGTGACACAGCGTGACAATGGGAGGGAGGGGGTCAGAAAAAGCTGATTTTAGCGTGACGTATTTTATGAACGGCCCCTTTTGTAAAATTATTTAAAAGCTAATAGATTTGGCAGCAGACACTTTTATTTAAACTACAGAATCAGATTTCCATAGAGTTTATGATGTTCTGGGTTGTTGTACATGTAAAATTTTCAAATATCCTTATAAAATGAGAATTTTTAAATATATTAAATTTTATAAAAGTCTAATTTTGTCAAATTTTCAATTGAAATGTATAAGAACTTTGTTGAAAACTCAAAGGTACCTTCAAAAATAATAAAATAATAAATCATTCTAATTTGGCAGTCGTCACATTAAGTTGAAAAACATGTTTGGCTTTAAACTTAATATTGAAAGTTTAAAATAACTCTCAAATTTAAACGATTAAAAAGATTTGAAAAAGCAACATTTCTTACAATTGAAAAACATTTTAAAGTGTAGCTTCAGTTTATTTACTAATTAATGTGCCAAGCGTTATACTGAACGTTCTATAACATTCGAGCAGCTGAACGCATATAGTACAATGTGTTCTTAAAACAACCTTAGATAAATAATTTATTGCTACAAATTGTGCGTTTTAGTTTGGCCGTCATTTTTTAAATACACTCAATTCTTTGTGCAAACAATAAAGAATTTACATCTAACATTAACAATTCAAATCTTTTAAATTAAAAAAAAAAAAAACAATTGAAAAATACATAAAAAGTATAAGTGAAATTTAGTAAAATTTAGTTCTTACCACATTTTCTTTTAGAAAAAAAGAGTTCTTAAAATATAAAGTTTTTTGATAAAATTGAATACGTGATTTTGAATCCATCAAATCTATAAAAATGTTAACAAAATTCTTGCAGCTAACAAAAAATTTCGAAATGTCTAATATTTTAATACTCTGAATCTTTTATTACCAAATCTGTACTTTATTTCTTTCTTTTCAAAATTCTATATTTCGAAATAAAAAATTTTAAAAATAGATACAAGATACTACCTTTTTCTTTGTCATTTTCTTTAAGCCCTTTGAAAACAAAAAAACGAAAAGAATTCACTGTCCGTCATTTTGAAAAACGATTCGAAAAGCAATAATTCAGTTGTCTCATTATTTTTTTGCAGATTGAATAATTTTTTTAAACTTTTATCAATAACGACTTGTTTACAATTCTTTGCATTAAATATTCTCGAAAAAATGTGAAACATGGTTTTTTAAGTTTATCACGTTCAATGAACATAAACACATGGCTATTGCATGAGTTAGCAGATAAAATATGTTCAAAACATGTGGTTGATTTTTTAATTTTTAACTTCCCATAGGAAGTTATTGTAATCGGTCCGATTTGTCGAATTGATAATGTTGACATTTCTCGACGTTTCAAGGCCCCTAGAGTTAAACTAAAATATTTTTAGAGAGATGTCTGTGCGTGAATTACGAGTTTCCCTATAAGAAACTCCCTTCTTTTGTCTTTTGATCAAAAACAAATTATATAGTTTTAAATATAATTTTTATTTTCCGCAAATGTTATACTAATTCTAAACATAGCTCTCAGCAAAAAATGGTGTGGCTTACACTACGGTCGAAACACTAATGAGATCCAGCGTTGCATATTTATAATTATTTAAAAAGCTCTCCAGATCCAGATCATAGAGATAACGGACGCACGATTAGAGTTGAGAGTAAGTACAGCAAGAGAACACAATGCTTTTATAAATGTGCAACTACAACTATTTTAAAGCTCTCCTCTTAGTTTGTGGTAAATGAACGCTGTTAAGCACAGTGGAACATTTTATGCAATACATGTGCTAATTTGTTCACATTTAAGATTTGAGGATGGAATGAGTCTTTCAGAATAGCGTTATTATGAGCAGCATTCTAGTTGTTAGCATGCTTATTGCCTCTGCATGTAACTCCTCCCACCCTAGTTTGGAGAGAATGAATCAAAGATTCTTAAATCTCCATTGACATGTCAGCGATTCAATCGCACACTGGGGCGTATGAGCATTATTTTATTTTAGATTGTTTTTATAATTAATATTTTTTTTTTGTTTATAATTAACAGCTGGATCTATTAATGCCTCTTTAATGAAGTTTATGAAAAGTAAAATTAGAAACAATATATACTTATTTATCTAGGGGATAAAGGTTTTTTTTTTTTTTTTTTTTTTTACATAGTAAATTCTGTGTTATGTTTATATTATTTATATACATACATATATTTTTAATAATTTTCTTTTTGTGTGTATAGATATAATGGAACAAAAATGTATGTCACACTTTCCTCAATTGTAGTTAAATTTTTTGTTTGTTATTTAAATAAAAGTTTTGAATACTTCGAATATATATATTTTTTCTTTTTTTTTTTAACGCAAAAGTATAGATATATAAATTTTTTGTAGGTAGGTACCTATAGGTACATTTTTTTAACATTTAATCTTTGTTTTTATTTCTTTATGTTACAAAATCAATTAAATATACATACTGTTTTTAAAGTAATTGTATAGTAATAGCGATATGTGTGTATTTCGTACACAATATATTGCAACGTCCTAGTTCATATCTTTTCATTGTCGGGCAAAACCAAACAAGTGACAGTTGCTCTGTTATTTTACCAATTTAAGATTAATTTTTTTTTTTTTTGTTACAATTTATAGACAGGTGGTTTGAACCAAATCATCAAAAACTTCATTTCTTCTTTCTTATTTTTTGTTTATGTACTTTTCGTTTATTTGTGTTCACTGTAATATTGTTGTCGTTAGTAACAGTATGTTCTATAAATCTAGGGGCAAGTTTATTTCTCCTATCATCCCGTTCATATATCTTGTCATTTTTATTAAATACTGGAGGTTTTTCTCTATTTTTATTTCGATGTTTTATGTTGTTTTCTTTTTTGTTTAAACTTCTTTTGTAAACTAAATCAGATAAAAATTCATAGTCTTTCAAGTGGTTGCTTAAATACTCTTGTGTAGTGTTAAAATTTTTTGCACGAGGGAAAAAATTGGTTTTGTTAATATGCCCCGTTAAGATCTCGAAAGGGGCCATGTTTGTGGTTGAGTGAATGGAGCAATTATATGTTATAACTGCCTCATCCACTACTTCATCTATCGTTTTTTTTGGGTTTTCAGACTTAATTATTCTAATTATCTCGGTAAGAGTTGAATGAAATCGTTCAACAGGTGAATTTCCTGTTGAACTCTTCGCACAGGTTGTATGAAAACTTATTTCATAGGCTGCCAGAAAATCTTTGAAAATTGTTGATAAAAACTCGTTTCCGTTATCTGTTATAACTTTTCCTGGAACACCATGATGGGAGAAAAAGTGTTTCAAAGATTTAATTATACATAAACTATTTCTAGACGGCAATAAATAGACACTAGCAAATTTACTAAATTTATCGAGTATAGTTAGGAAATGTTCCTTATGTACAAAATAAATATCTATGTGTAAGATTTGTAAGGGTTTTGTTGGGGTTTCTGTGAGTTCGAATTGAAGAGGTTTACTCTGTCTGTCATATTTGTATTTTGCACAAGTGTCGCAGTTATTTATAATTTTAGTTATGAGGTTTTTCATATTAGGAATAAAATATTTTCTCTTTAAATGTTCGTAACTTTCGGTAATTCCTCTGTGGTTGGAGCTCTGGTGGTAGGTTCTTATTATTTTTTCCTGGTCATCTATGTCAGTTATATCCTGTAGGAGTGTGGCACATCGAATTAATTTCATTTTACTGTTGCTAAAATATTTGGAATAAACTAACTGAACTACTTTAAAAGTCTCATCACTAGCTAGAATAGCCGTTAACTTTTTGGGATTTATGTAATTATTTAGAATTTCGAAAATTTTACATTCATCACCAATATCCTTGCATTCAAATGTGGTTCTCCTTTTACTTTTAAACAAGATTTTTAAAGTAGAATTTAATTGCATTTTACTCTTGTTTTCTATTAGAATAACCTGATTTGCAAATTCGTTAATTGCCCTTTCAGATATTGGAATTCCGTCGTTAATATTTTCTTCAGCAGAATGTATAGTGTCGATACTTTCACATTCATCGATGTTATTTTTCATAGAAATTAAGTCAAGATCTTCAGTTGGCATGTCATTATATTCATTTGCATGAAGTTCTATGCGTGACAATGCGTCGGCATTTGAGTTGAGTTTGCCTTTTTTATACAATATTGTATAATCAAACTCTTCAAGTCTCAATCGCCAGCGGACCAATTTCGAATTAGGCTCTTTTAATGAGAAAAGGTAAGTTAATGGTTTGTGGTCGGTTACAATTTGAAACTTTCTGCCATAAAGATACGGCCGAAAGTATTTAACTGACCACACTATGGCCAAGAGCTCCTTCTCAATGGTACTATAGTTTTGCTCATTTTTTGACAAAGTACGGCTTGCAAAACAAACCGGTTTGTCGGACCCTATAGGTCCTTGGGATAACACGGCACCGATAGCAACGTTACTCGCATCTGTAGTAAGGTTGAATGGTTTTGTGAAATCCGGATACTTTAATATAGGATCATTGATTAAAAGACTTTTGCAAGTTTCAAAGCAGCTGGTGTATTTGGAATTCAAAACTATTTTGTTTCCTTTTCGAAGGCACTCAGTCATTGGTTTTGTGATATTGGCAAAATCCCGAATAAATTTACGATAGTATCCTAGAAGTCCCAAAAAGGATTTGATTTGTTTCGGTGTTTTAGGTATGGGGAACTTTTGTATCGCTTCGATTTTGTCGGGATTTGGTTTCACACCATCTGACGTCACCACATGACCTAAAAACGCAACTTCTTTTCGAAGAAACTCTGATTTATCCAATTGAAGTTTAAAATTCGCTTCCCTCAGTTTTTGAAAAACTAGTTCTAAGTTATAAATATGCTCTTGTAAGGATGTTGAGTATACGATGATGTCATCCATGTATACTAAACAAATCTTTCCTTGTAAATCCTTTAAAACGTTGTCCATAACTCTTTGGAAAGTTGAAGGGGCGTTTTTAAGGCCAAACGGCATGCGAATAAATTCAAAGTGCCCATTATCAACGGAAAAAGCGGTTTTTGGAATATCTTTGGTAGTAACCTGGATCTGATGGAAACCAGATGCGAGATCTAAAGTACTAAAATATAAAGATTTTCCGAGTTTGTCCAGGATATCCGTTATGTTGGGTATTGGATACTTGTCATCTTCGGTAATATCATTAAGTTTTCTGTAGTCGATGACTAGCCGCCACTTTTCCCTACCACTGTTGTCTCTCTTTTTTGGAACTATCCAAATTGGAGAAGACCAGGGTGAATAACTTGGACGGATAATACCTTGATCAAGCATTTGGGAGACCTGATTCCTAATTTCCTCTTTATGAACATGTGGGTACCGGTATGACTTTGTGTAGATAGGATTGTCATTTTTAGTATTTATTCTATGTTTAATCTCATTAGAGAATGTCAAAATATCCCCGTCCTTAAAAAAAATATCGCTGTATTTACAGCACAACCGCTCAATTTCCCTTTTTTCTTCAGAGTTAAGATGCTCAGTTCTTAAAAGTTCACCTATATTTAGAGTTCCTATATTTTCAGGACTACTTACTGAAAAGTTGTGCACTTCAAAAATATTTTCCGAACCGATGATTTGAACCTTTATAGGCTGCTCCACAGTAAAAGCTTGTGAAAAGTTAAGTAAATTACTGACTTCTATTAATGCGTACCAATTTTCAGCACGATAAAAACCTTCAGAAATAAGAAGACCTTGCTTAACAAACACTGGTTTTACATATATGTTACCAAACTCTGTGTCAACCGGAAGACGGCAAATGACTTTACTCAAACCCGAGACGACATATTTCTTCGACATAATGTTGGGCTTGAAGTGAAGCGGTATTTTTATATTGGCGTTTTTTAGAACGGAATTTTTTAAATCTATCTGAAATTCTAATTTTTTAGTATTTCAGTGCCTATTAGACCATCAAAATAGTCGTGAAAATGGAATAATAAAAATGAAAGTGGTTTATTTGTTTTTAACTCCGCGAGACCATTCAAAATTATTTCCTTATTTAAAAGTTTAGTATTAAAAACTGTTTTAATTTCCAACGGATCTATAATTTTAACATTTTTAATATCAACAACATTTGGATTAATGAATGATTTATTGCTACCAGTATCTATAAGAAATTTAAGCTTATTTTTATTAATGCTTTCTATTGTTATGTATGGGAGTAAATTGGTATTAAAATTATTAAAATCTAGGTAACCTATTGAGTGTCCGAGGCTAGTAATAGAAAATTTGAATCATCTATAACACGGTTGGCATCTGCGGAAGAGTGATTTATGTCAGGGCCCTGATAATAGCTTTCAGGTTCATCCAAGATTTGATAATCTAACTGTTGTACATAATCATTGGCGTTGCCACATGATTCAATATTATTCATGAAATTTTTGTTTTGACTTCGAATGCTGTTATTATTTTTGGAATTTATGGTTGTATTACCACTCCCAAGTTCCATTCGTTCTTGAGGTGGAAACCTTTTCGTAAAAGAGCTGGGATTATTAGTTTTCTGAACCTGTGGCCTTGCAAAATTTTGTCTTTGAGGATTTTGGTTATAAGTATTACCTAAAGTAGGGGTTTGAAAATTGGATGATTGTAAATTTTGTCTCGGAGTGTATTGGTTAAAACTATTTGCTGAAGGGGAGATTTGTAAATTGGGTGATTGTAAATTTTGTCTGGGGACGTATTGGTTAAAACTATTAGCTAAGGTTTGAAAATTGGCTGATTGTAAATTTGTTGGAGCATAATTAATATTTGATTTATTTTGGTAGCTGTTAACTGCTGGTCTTGAGAATGTGTTACTTTGCTGAAAAAATGAGTTTCTTAAATAATGGCAATTTTGTTCCTGAAGACAGTAATTGAGAGCATCGGATAGCTTTGGTGGTTTCATGGCCCTGATCGTTGATCCTAACGGTTCTCTCAAACCTGACAGAAAAGTATTCAAGCACATTTCATTATAAAGAACTTTTTTCGCTGTTATGACATTTTGATCATTTTCGTGTAATTTCACATGATTCATCATAGAAGACAAAATGTCGATAATCTGCGAATAAAAGCTTTCAACTGTATTGGGACCCTGCCTAATTTGATGGAGATCGCGGATCAAACTAGTCTCATTCCTTTTATCAGAATAATGCACAACTAAATTATGTCGAATTTCTGTCCAGTCAACATGTGTACCGTACATATTTAAGACATCATTTGCAGGACCTACGATTTTATTCCTAATAGCACGAAGTATTGTCTTTGGGTAGCAACCCGAACTAGTTTGCTGTACACACTCTAAAATTTCTTCGACATTGCTTAAAAAGTCGTACAATGACCTTGGATTGCCATCGTATTGCGGCAAGCTTTTAACTGCGTCTGGTATTTTTAGCAAATTGAAAACATCAATTGATACTGTGGAACCGTTATTTGCCATTGTTTTTTGTTGGGTAACGCTTTCTTCGTTAGAAATGTCAGAAGTTGAATTATTTTTGATGAAATCGATCAAATCACGTGGAACACTTTCTTTACAAGATTTAAAAAAACTACTAGAGCAACGCAATTTATTTTTCAAATATTTTTTTTTCACAGGTGGCATTAAAAAAAAAGGAATAAAGGATGGATATGAACTAGGACTTACCAATTTGGGTTGTAGGTGGAAAAATTAGATATATAATGGATAGGATTAAATTAAGGTTGTTTTTTTTTTTTTTTTTTTGATGCAGGAGTGTTGGTTTTTTTTTTCTTCGGGAAATTGTAGGTGTGATTTTGTTCTATTGTACGGATTAAAGATGGGATGGATAACACTGGGTTTACTTTGTAACGGGTTGGTTATGCGGGAAATGTAGGTTCTTTTCGTAGACTGCGCCAATTACGAGTTTCCCTATAAGAAACTCCCTTCTTTTGTCTTTTGATCAAAAACAAATTATATAGTTTTAAATATAATTTTTATTTTCCGCAAATGTTATACTAATTCTAAACATAGCTCTCAGCAAAAAATGGTGTGGCTTACACTACGGTCGAAACACTAATGAGATCCAGCGTTGCATATTTATAATTATTTAAAAAGCTCTCCAGATCCAGATCATAGAGATAACGGACGCACGATTAGAGTTGAGAGTAAGTACAGCAAGAGAACACAATGCTTTTATAAATGTGCAACTACAACTATTTTAAAGCTCTCCTCTTAGTTTGTGGTAAATGAACGCTGTTAAGCACAGTGGAACATTTTATGCAATACATGTGCTAATTTGTTCACATTTAAGATTTGAGGATGGAATGAGTCTTTCAGAATAGCGTTATTATGAGCAGCATTCTAGTTGTTAGCATGCTTATTGCCTCTGCATGTAACTCGTGCGTGTGTACGTACGTTCGTACGTTCTCGACTCGACGTTTTTTCCGTTGCTCATAGCTCAAGAATCAGTAGAGATATCGACTTTAAATAAATTTTGTTATACAGATAATAATGCAGAAAGATGCAGAAAGGACTCTCAAAAAAATTGCGTGGGTCGTTTTTTAACCATAGTAATTTAAAAAATGGTGAACATTTTGGTTTACCCAAAATATCTCACGGACCAATAACGCTAGCGAGTTGAATTATATTTTATATTATATGTATATTATGACGTGATACCAAAGAAGTATATTTTTGGAAAAAATTCCAACCAACGATTTTTTTTATAAATCAAAAAAACTAAAAAAAATATTTGTCACCTTAAATATTTTACGAACAAAAAATGATTTTATCTCCAAAATAATTTTGTGCAACAAGAATAACGTTTTTGACATCTGGTAATTTTTTTTTTTTAATCGAGTTGATCGTTTTTTTTATAAAGAGTAAAAACCTAAAAAAACATTATTAAAAGTTGGTAAAAATTGATTTTCGATTCAAATATCCTTTCAAAAATTTGAGATTATGTCCTTAAACTAATTTTGTCTTATAAAAATACTGTTTTCAACATTCAGTAACATTTTGAGAAAAATCGAATTGACAGTTTTTATAAAAAATAAAAACCTGATAAAAAAACAATACTAAAACTTAGTTCAAATTTACTTTCGACTCAAATATCTTTTCAAAAATGGAAATTATTGGCTTCAAACTAGGATTTCTCACAGAAAACATTGTTTTCGACATTCAGTAATTTTTTTATAAAAATCCAACAGTCAGTTTTTTCATAAAAAAATAAAATCTACAAAAAATATTACGCAAATTTCGTAAAGATGGATGTTCGGTTCTCGATATCTCGTGAACAATAGAAGATATTGACTTCAAATTAATTTTGATCATCCAATTTGTATTTGTTTATATAAGAAATAAAAACTTTTAAGAAATGCTACTAAAATTCGTAAACATTGCTTTTCGACTAAAAATCTCGTTTACAAAAATGGACAATTTTTTTTTAGCAAAACACGAAAACCTACAAATCCTTTAAGCAAGACAAATCGAAAGACGGGATAGGAAGTTGTCAGTGTGGGTCGCACCCCAGCCTCTTTTTATTTTAACAAACTAAATGGAGACACTAAATTAAAAAAAAAATTAAAACTCCTGAATTGTTATCGATATTTATAATGTTTTCAAAACATAATTTTTTAAAAGTGTCCAATGTAACTGTTGTCAGATTGAAAAAGTTTGGTGAGGTTATTTAATTGTTTAATTTGAAAAACACTTCGGATTTTAACGACTAAACAAAATTATTTTTTTGAAACATGAGCCCGAATTGCAATACCACTGCCCACCATTTTTTAAAATATACTACCTTGGTTGTTTAGAAATCTGTCAAAAATCCAAACAAAACCACTTTAGGGATCAAAGATGGGTCAAAGACAATTTCATGTACGATAATTTAAAAAACAAAACGAAAACAAATCGCAACAAACTTAACAATATTGTGGGTTGTTATGAGAATCTAACAAAACTAACTAATGGGTGATTTTTTTGAGGTTAGGATTTTCATGCATTAGTATTTGACAGATCACGCGGGTGTCAAAGAGAAAGATGCTCAGTATGCTTTGACATTTCATCATGAATAGACTTACTAACGAGCAACGCTTGCAAATCATTGAATTTTATTACCAAAATCAGTGTTCGGTTCGAAATGTGAAATCCGCTTTTTTATCGACAAATTTTGTTCAGCGATGAGGCTCATTTCTGGTTGAATGGCTACGTAAATAAGCAAAATTGCCGCATTTGGAGTGAAGAGCAACCAGAAGCCGTTCAAGAACTGCCCATGCATCCCGAAAAATGCACTGTTTGGTGTGGTTTGTACGCTGGTGGAATCATTGGACCGTATTTTTTCAAAGATGCTGTTGGACGCAACGTTACGGTGAATGGCGATCGCTATCGATCAATGCTAACAAACTTTTTTTTTGCCAAAAATGGAAGAACTGAACTTGGTTGACATGTGGTTTCAACAAGATGGCGCTACATGCCACACAGCTCGCGATTCTATGGCCATTTTGAGGGAAAACTTCGGAGAACAATTCATCTCAAGGAATGGACCGGTAAGTTGGCCACCAAGATCATGCGATTTGACGCCTTTAGACTATTTTTTGTGGGGCTACGTCAATTCTAAAGTCTACACAAATAAGCCAGCAACTATTCCAGCTTTGAAAGACAACATTTCCGAAGAAATTCGGGCTATTCCGGCCGAAATGCTCGAAAAAGTTACCCAAAATTGGACTTTCCGAATGGACCACCTAAGACGCAGCCGCGGTCAACATTTAAATGAAATTATCTTCAAAAAGTAAATGTCATGGACCAATCTAACGTTTCAAATAAAGAATCGATGAGATTTTGCAAATTTTATGCGTTTTTTTTTTTTAAAAAGTTCTCAAGCTCTTAAAAAATCACCCGATAGTTCCAAACTTAAAATTAGGGTTTTAGAAATATGGCTATAGAAACTAAATTATTTTTCTTTATAGTATCAAAAATCTTTTAAACTATCATAAACTTGACTGTATCTAAAAAGAGGCAACTTTTTTTTTAAATTTTTAGCAATGAGCTAGTTGTTTTAATAGAACTTAATTTCATATAATCACGAAATTTAAAATACAACGATTTCCAGATCTACATACATATATTGAAATATTGTGTGAACAGAAAAACGCCATTAAAAAAATGAAAAAGCTTTGAAACAATAAGTACAGGTGGTCAATATTTTTGTTCTACATTAATTCCTTATCATAATCATGTCAGTCACATTCTTTTGAAAATCTATAAAACAAAATAACATTTTTTGAACTTATCTCTATTTGTTTCGTACAATTTAGGATATTTAACGTTCTCAATTTAAAATAAAATTACTTTATTATATCATACTCTGCGTGTATGATTATGACAGAGTGTTTTCCATTATAAGCTTTAAAGGTGATACAAATTGAAAAATGTCTTCAATTAGTTTTTCAGTAGAATTTTAAACTTTACATAGCGACAAATATTGACTTTTGAAAATTCTTGCAACAATTTTAACGACTCAGAAAATTTTGTTCAACTTTTTATAGAATTTTATTTTTGTACAAGTACAAAATACAAAAAAATCCCAAAACAATGGACACATTTGTTACAAAAGATAATCTTGTTCTTTACTTAAGATGGCATAAAAGAGATCCTTATTATCTGACAAGAATTTTGTTGGTGTCATTTGCTTACCTTTTTTCTTGTTATAAAATAAAAATATAAAAAAAAAGAAAACTTAAAAGATTAAACGACAGTTTGTTTGTTTTATTCCTTTTTTTGTATTACTTCTCGCATACCAAATAAATTTCCGTATAAAGATAAACCACTCATGTTCGTTTTCATGATAAAAAACAAAAAGTTTACCTAATCCACCACTTTCAGGATTAAGATTTTTTTTGGGATTATTTGGGGATTAAGGATCTTCCAACAAAATAAGTTATAAAATATTCAAACAAAAGAAAAATCGTTAAATTCTTTTTGCCTGCCAAAAAAATTTCATGATTGAATTTTAAATCACGTCCATAATGATAAGAATGAGAAACAAACAAAAAATCTTAGGGACGAAATAGGACTTTTTAGCAGACACATTAAATGCTGGTCCTTATATCCTTATGATGAAACAACATCTTTTTTTTTTCTGTTTTGGAGTTGGCGCCATCTCAATAGGTCCCCTTGTAATGAAATACGTGCACGGTAGTTTATGTCAATAAAACCGTTTTTCATCTTAACTCTAAAGGATACTCAAGAAATCTCTATAAGAGTATATCATTGACAGGAGAAATGACAAAAAATAGAAATAAATATCACAACTTGATGCGCATTTTTGCTCTAGGCACCAAAATATATATCCAAAAGGATGTGCAACACACATCCTTTATTTGCCATCATCATCAACGAAATAGTTTAACTTGACATTTAATAAGGACTAAAAAAAAATAATATGACAATGATCTGTGATTATTTGTCAAGTGTCAATTGAATGAAATCATCTAACGTGCTTGAAATTTTTATCATCATCATCATCATCATCTTTATCACTTAAAATTAAAATTTTCATATGCATAGATAAATATTATGAACTATAAACTTAAAAGTTTTACTAAATTACATCTTGTTCTTCTTATTTAAGTGTAATATGGCCCTTAAATAAATGGTATTCATTTTCGAGTGAATTGGAAAAGTTCCCTAGACATTAATAACTTTAAAGTGGTAAAATTATCTGAAGACCAACAAAACTGCATTAAACTTATGTTATGTAGATGTTAAGGATATAGAAATATGCAGAATCCACATCAATAAGGGAAACAAAATGAGTGAGAACTTTGATGTTTGTGGGAATCTTGATTGCAGTGAAATGATTGCATTTAATGTAATTTATGGCAATTCCCCTTTGGCGAGAGAAAAAAAAATATTTTTTTCCAGGGCTGTGATTTTTAATTACTTTTTCATTAAATCCGATTGATTAATAAATGCATTTAATTTCATTTTCTTCATTTTCAAATTAAAAGGCATCAGGTGAATTTTATAGGAATTTAAACTCCCATTTTTTCATTATATGGAAAGTTCTTTGTTCTGAAAGAATTGCAGTGTTGAAATTTCCACGTCATATAATAAATAAATAAATTAATTTGGACATTGTTACTTGCCTTGTAAGCAGTTTTTAATTTGTTTCAATTGGTAACGAAAAAATTGTTAGCTATGAAAACGAAAATATTTTAAATCAAACTTGTAGTACTGATTACACTTGTCAACAAGGTTTTGTAATGTCAATAAATTTATACTTTTCTTAAGGTTTTTAATAGCCTTAGTTCGAATTCTATTTTAGAATCAATCTATCACGTCAGGTTTTTAAAATATAAACTTAGAAAAAATTCAAAACAAATCAAATTACACTTTTTGAGGCCATGTAAATTCATGAATTAGTTGTTTTTACTAAAATTCGTGATCATTTTCCAAATCTAAAATTGTCATCTTCAATATTCCGTTTAAACATGTTCAGTAACTTATTTCACTCAAAAAAGATCCTCATAACTTGTTAGTTTCACTTGACTAATAAACCTTTAAGGAAAGTTGAATATCATATTTTTGAAAAATATTGAAAGAAAATATGTTGAAAACGATTATTTTTAAATTTGATCATATTGTTAACATTGAAATTCGAATTTAGAATCAGCACCAAAAATTAACTCTAAAATCTGTTTTTTTTTTTCAAAACCATTAAAGCTTAATGTTCAAGATTTTTTTCAAAACTTCATAAATTGGGTTTTTCAATAAGAGCACTACAAATTTGTTTTTTAAATAAAACAAAAACGGTTTTTGGATATCAATGAAATTTTTTATTTCTGTGAAAATACGTTCAATGCCATTATGTATGGAACTTGATTTCTTTTGCATGGCCACCACGGGCACGCTTGCAGAAGTCCAGAAGCTGAACCCAATTTTTGACGGTTTTCAAACATAAATAAAATTTCAAGTTCAATATTCGTACGAAGTTGATCAATCGTCGCTGGCTTCTTGGCATAGACCATAGACTTGACGTAGCCCCACAGGAAATAGTCTAACGGCGTCAAATCGCAAGACCAAGGCAGCCAAGCGACTAGACCATTTCGCGAGATAACACTTTTTCGAAACTTGGTTTCCAATAAATTGATTGTAGCATTCGCTGTATTGAAACCACATGTCCTCCAAGTCCATATCATCCAATTGGGGCCAAAAATATTCGGTTATCATTGAACGGTAGCGATCCCCATTCACAGTAACGTGCTGGTCTTGATCATCACGGAAGAAGTACGGCCCAATGACGCCGCTGGCCCATAAACCACACCAAACATTAATTTTTTTTAAGGATGCAGTGATGACTCATGGAGTACGTGTGGATTTCTGCCTGACCAATACCGCATATTTTGTTTATTGACGAAGCCATTCGGGCAGAAATGAGCCTCATCGCTGAATGATTTTTCGATTAAAATCCGAATCATTTTCAAGTTGTTGATCAGCCCAATTCACGAACATACGACGGTTCTGGTGGTCAAGCGGCTTCAGTTCTTGCGTCAATTTAATCTTGTAAGGATGTAGGCCAAAATCTTTTCGCAAAATTCGCCACAACGACGTCACAGAGATGCCCAACGCTTGAGAACGACGTGTGAGAGACACATTTGGGGTTTCTGCAACTGAAGCCTCAGCGGCAGCAACAT
Organism: Eupeodes luniger; assembly: GCA_951509635.1. Lineage (NCBI taxonomy): Eukaryota > Metazoa > Arthropoda > Insecta > Diptera > Syrphidae > Eupeodes > Eupeodes luniger. The sequence goes on from OX608075.1 coordinate 17,830,411, forward strand.
TTTCGACACTACGGGCACTTCTTTGTCTCATTGGCACGGGAACATTTTGTACTGTGCCTATGGATTCAAATTTTTCCATTAATCGCTCAATTGTTGATCTGCTAGGACGATTATGACGACCATGGATTGGACGTAGCGGTCTTAGCGTTGAGGCCACTGACTCCGAATTTCGGTAGTCAATTTTAATGATTGGTGCGTTGTTGGCTCGTATATCTTTCCATCATTAAATGGCAGACCTTACTAAAGATAAATGTCAAAAGAGCGGCAAGAAAAATGGCGTCAGTTGCTGTCCCTGTCGCTCTAGTTTTGTAACGTCTCTGTTGAAAAACTCTGTAGAGAGAGAGAATTGCCGAAAACCAAATGAGAAACTGAGAAATCAAAACGATTTAAACTGCATCTGAACGATAAAAAACTTTGTTGTGTTGACCATTATTGCTAGTCAAACTTCATTCACTGATTTTGATTACATTAAAATTAAGTGGAAAAGATTCAAGAATTAAAACAATAGAACAAAGTTTTAATATAAACAAAAATGTTAAAACAACTATTACTATGATGAAAAATGCTCGTAAAAAGTTCTTGGATCATGAAGGAACTTAACAAAATTTAAAAAAATGTATTGGTTATTAGGAAAATTTTGTAAAGCTTTAAAACAAATTGAAAGCAAAGGACAAAGATGGCTACCCTGTGGTATTCTGTAATTAGGATACATTGATTTACAATGTTTAAGTTGCATTTAGAGGTGCGCTTATAAAAAGAGATCAACTTAAAAAATATAAATAACTTCGAACTCCTAAGGTCTACGTAAAATTAAAGGGGTATTTTGTATTCCTAAACGAATGGTACGGTTTCTAAGTTCTAATTTTAAAATTAATCTGTGGATAATTATCAATTATTGGTTCAATGATAAGTGTTTCAAGCAATAGTCTTTAAACTTAGCTAAATAAGTTAGACTTAAGTTTTATTCTATATAGAGTAGTTAAGAATCAAACTATGAAATCGAGTGCAAAGTGTCAATTTGAGAGCGTAGAGTCCTTCTTTTATGAACTCCTAAGTACGCACTTACTATAATTGGATACAATTCAAGTAGAAAATTAAGATTGCTATTTTTCAAATAGTCACTTAAAAATCTTTAAAATTATTTATCCGCCATGAATACCGGGAAAAGTATTGGCAAGTGTGAAATCGTCGTAGTACCCGCGGCGTGATGGTTAGTGCGTTGGAGTGTCATGCCAAAGGTCTTGGGTTTAAACCCTGCCTGTGCCATCTAAACTTTTTTTGACGGGTTCTACCTCTTGCGAGGAATTGAAAAATTCTCCAAGAGTAATTCTTGTAATGAAAAGTGCTTTCTCAAATCAGCCGTTCGGATTCGGCTTAAAATTGTAGGTCTCCTCCATACCTGGTAACATTACTCGCACACAGGAATGGTTGGAAGTTGTAAGTCAATAGACCCTAGTTCTCAACGGACTGTTGCGCCACCTAATTCAATTTAATTTTTAAGTGTGAAAATCTTATATCTTTCTACTCCCCCCAAAACTTTTTTTACGATTAAGTAATGTTTTGAAAATTAAATTATACTTTATGACAAAAGGCTCATTTTAAGGGCTGTTAAGTGCACTACAAAAAATATTATAAGTTTTATTAAAAAAAAATTATAAAGATACCACAGAAAAATTTGAAGTCTTCCTACCTCAAAACTGCTTTGAAACTTGGTTTTCAAATTGAAAATTCTCCCCTAAAATTTTTCGTAGTGTTAAGGACATATTATAAATTAAGCCCTCCCAAAAATTCCAGCTTTTGTCGCAATTTTTTCAAAGCTAGATCATTTTGTTATCTAGTTTTCATGGACTTGTTGTGTTTTTAAGGGTGTGTTGAATAATATAATTAAATCACCCAGTTAATCACCTTTGTCATTTAATTTGACTAGTTTTCTGGGTTTATACAATTGTAACTACCTCTTGGATCATTTGTGGTTCTGTACCAAAACTATTATAGCAGACCATAAAAGGATTTAATCATTCCTGAAAGCTGTTTTTAGGTTATGTAGTTTTTCTAATAATAAATTAGGTGGCACAACAGTCCATTGAGAACTAGGGTCTAGTGACTTACAACTCTCAACCATTCCTGTGTGCAAGTAAAGTTGTTAGGGATGGAGGGGACCTACAGTTTTAAGCCGAATCCGAACGGCTAATTTGAAAAAGCATTTTTCATGACAAGAATTATTCTTGAAGGATTTGTCAATTCCTCGCAAGAGGCAGTACCCGTGAAAACTTTTTTTAATTAAGGTGGCACAGGCAGGGATTGAACCCAAGATCCCTGGCGTGACAGCCCTACACACTAACCACCACGCCACGGGTACTTTTCTAATATTGAACATTAAAATTGTATTACAAAATATTGCTTTTTCTTAAGAAATCTTCTAAGCAGAAACCTACATTTCAAGAAAAAAAAGATTAAAAAAACTTTCCTTCGAAAAATTTCCTTCAAGTCTGAACTTTAGAAAGGACCTCAATATGTATTGTATGTATGTTTTTCTTCTTTTAAAGTTCACTTAACTTGAGAGGACAAATTTAGAGGAAGTGAACTCGAAAAAATAGTATTTAGATATAATTTAACTTTACTTCTACCCCCCCCCCACACTAATGTTTTTTACTCAACCTATAATTTCTGTACCAAGTCTTAAGGGAGTTCTAAGATTGAATAAATGAAGCTCCCAGAATTCTTTTCAAAGTGATTTCTGTTGTTAAAAGGCCACGATTGAAAAAAAAGTAACTATAATTCGTTTCTAACTTAAATATAAAAGAATATTTATTGTCTATTGCACCTTGTCTATCTTATCTACTCGCCTTAAATTTTATAAAGTCTAGAATCGTTTTCAATTAACTAGTTACAAAAAATGTAAAATTATTGATTACCAATCCTGTTCATACATAAATAAAAAAAAATCTGATTTTCTTATGATGTTCAAAAAATTTAAGTCTAATTTAATTTTTTTAAGTTCAACGATTACATAACCTTAAAAAATTGACTGATACGAACAAAAATGATTATTTTGTTAAAACAAAAACTATACAAACTTAAAGAAACATAAATCTTGAATTTGTTATTGTCTTTAAAAATGTCTGGAAAAAATATATACATTTTTAAAAGTTTGAGAGAAACTATTTAATTAACTATTTTTTTAATTTATTTCATTTTTTTAAAATAAGATTCTAAAAAAATTTAAGAAAAAGAGTAATTTTTATTCATCAACATCTCAAATTATTTAAAGCGTTCTTTATTTAAGAATCAACAATTGGAGTGTAAAACATACACCTTTATCGGTAGGTAGCAACCGCCCACTTTTGCCATCACATCACCATAGAAAAAGCAAATTAAAAAAAAAATTTAATTAATTAATTTATCAACCCAACAAAATTATTTATTAAAAATAATTATAATTTTAATTCATTATTTTTTTTTTCTTTCATTTAATTTTAATTGGTATTCAACAAACAATCCTAACATTGTTTTACAAAAACCTCCTTCCACCACATTATTATAAATCAAATTCTTATTATATTCAGTTTCGAGTTTTTCATTTCATTTCATGTTCAGATGCAACAAACAAAAATTTTGTTATTTTCTTTATTGGCTGCTCAGCATGTTGAACGATGAATTGTATTTCTCTGCTTTTGTGATAGCAAATCAAAAAATTAAAAAAAACACCACACAAATAAAATATATAATATATTTTAAAAAGCATACCCGTACTACAAATCAACATTATATAGTTATATACAGCGTTTTGTATACAAACAAATAAAAAATAATAATATTTAAAAAAAACAAAAACAATGCAAATTAAAGAAAATGTAGAAATTGCTGCAAGCGTTATTTTTGAATTTTAATTTTTATTTTGAAGTTATAAACATTGATTTTTTTTTTAATTTTGTTTTAATTTGAAAATGCGACTTAAGGCTGAAAGTTGATCACAAGTTAAACACACATAACTCTATGCAATGCAGATTTAAATGTGTCCTTATTATTATTAAACATTTATATAAAAAGTATATTATTATTATTAAATTTATTAAATCAACACAAATGCTTACAACCAAAAACAAAAAAAAAAACAAGAAACAAAAGCGAAAAATAATTAAAAAAATTATTTTGTCTTGTTATTTCACGGTTTTATTTTAAATTGTTTTTCTTTGTTTTTTTCTTTTTCTCCACTTTTTTCTTTTCTGTTTTACGTTTACGTGCGTTTGTGTGTATGTGTGCGTGTGTCTGTCTTAAAGGACACCACTGGGCAGCAATTACAGCACCACCAACAACAACAACAACACAACCACCACCAGCTTCAACTACAGCTTCAGCAAGAACAACAACAACCACTCCATCAACAGCAGCTCCTCCAGGTGGACAATAGAATCATACAACAGCATCCTATTAGACAAAAGGATATCTTTTATCAGCCTCTGCAGGCGAATGCACTCCAATGCAATCTATCACCTCACGCACCTCTATCAGTACCGATCACCGCCGCCACCGCACCAACATCCACCCCAACTTCGGCACAATCCAATCCCAAATCAGTATCAATTCTAGTATATAAGACCTTGAATACGGTTTTCAAAAGTAGTCGCAAGATCATCTTTCGAGTTTGCGAGGTAGCCAGTGCCAAAAAGTCCTTTACCATGTTCAAATTCAATCAGAGAGCGAAGAGTTCGGAGGCTGCTGCTGCAGCCGCCTGCACCGGACATGATCGGTTTAGTCAAGTTCGTGTAACAAATAAGTAAGTTTCAGACTCAAAAACGTTTTTTTTTTTTAAGTTTGGTTTTTTAATTTAAAATACAAAATTATATTATATTTGTTGAAATTCAAGGAAAAAGAAGGACTTCTATAAGAAAAAGAAAACAAATGGACTGAGGAGAAGTAATTCGGCGATTGAATTTGATGCTTCAACATTAACGGCAGCGAATAGAAGACAGCTTTTTAGTCGGTGAGTTATTTTTTTTTGGAATTTCATTATTTTTTGATAGTCTCTAAGAAATAAGAGGTATACGTTTGGTAAGGTAAAAGAACCACTGTTGGAATAAAATACGTGTCTTAATTGAAAATTCTAAGGCCAAGAACTTTCTAAATTTCATATCATACCATTTTCAAATTGCGCGTCATTTTAACATGAGTATAGTTAAATTGCTTGTTGCTTAATGTTGCTCTTAGAAAAAATCACACTGCAGTTTTATTTTATATTAAAGCCAGAAAATTCAAAGAGAAATACCATTTTAAATATTTCTTGCGGAATTAAAAATTTGCATGGCTTTTTCTGCACATTATCACAGTAACATTCCTCGGTTAAAAAAACTCCAGTATTCAAAGAACATAAAAAAGGTTTTGAAATTAAAATTCTGAAAATCTATTGAAACATTTTTTGTAATTTTATTTAAGGAGTCTGCAGCTTTTTATGTACAAGGGAAGCGCTCATCTCGTAGGTCACTGTGGCGTATACGTAATATTTTTTTTCTCAATAGGCATCAAATGTAAACTGTAATATATTTTACCCCAAGATCGTTCGAGGAGGTTTTTAATGTGTTCATCGATTATTTTGGAGCTACAGAAAAAACTAAAAACCCAATTTGACTTACAGTTTTTCACAATATAATTAATTTAATTTTTGCGCATTCAATCAACAACGGGCTTTCGGGTATCGATTAAACTTCAAACGTATTGTTGTAAATTAATGAAAAAAAACTAATACTTGCTAAAAAAAAGTCACTTAAAGCAGGCAATGTACGGTCTATTTTTGAAAAACTGTTTTTTTTTAATTTGAAGAAACTGTACAGGGTTATCCATTTTGCGGTTTCAAAAGTAAACGTAAATAAAACACATGTTAAACATTTTTGTTCGTAATATTTCTTTTGTATTATAAAGCCTGAACGTTGACATTATGTGAAAAACACTACATTATTTGAATGACCACCACGCGAATTGTTGCAAGCCTCAATACTTTGGAGGTAATTTTCGACCACTTTTTGACATATATTAGGTGGTATCTCAATCATGACTTGCCAAATGTTGGTTTTAAGTGCTCAAGAGTTAAAGGCTTATCTGCTTAAACACGGTCCTTTGCGTAGTTGATATCGCCACGACGAGAAACTATACCCGGTCAGGAAATGTCTCTTGCAAGAAAGCGATATTCGCTCGAGTTGTGTGGTATGTGGCACCATCTTGTTGAAGTCACATATCCTCCAAGTCGTATTCTTCAATAGCAGGTAAAAAAGCAGGTCGGTTATCATATGACCGTTCGGGTCGGTTATCATATGACCATAACGCTCTGAATTGACTCTGATCGTCGTCTTCAAAGAATAATATCCAATCACACCTCCGGACCAGCGCACTAAACAGTGAATTTTTGTGGATGTAATGGCCTTTCTTCAATTACTTGAAAATTTTCTAATCCCCAAACACGACAATTTTGTTTATTAATATACCCACCGAGTGATAAATGTGCTTCGGTGCTGAAGAAAATTTTGTTATTAATTGCTTGCGTAGATGGACGATTATGTAAACCATCTTCTCCTCTTAAAACACGATACGTGGCTGTGGCAGAATCACCATTTTTGTAGTAGGTTTTAACAATTTGTATGCGTTGTGCAATAGTTAAACGATGCATTTTCGTAAATTTCAGACTTTTAACTGAAAAACAAAAATTGGTTTAACAACTTAGTTTGACAGATGTCGAATTCAAGCCCTAAACTTTTGAAACCGCAAAATGGATAACGGGTTACATTTATTATTTATAAAGTCAACATCAATTGCTTTTTTGAAAAATGTGTTAGAAAATTTAAGCAAAAAAACTAAAAGAGAGTGGGATAGATTTCTGGTTTGATTAAAATACGGCTAACCAGAAATTTTATTGTTCTGCTTATATGTTTGAAAATTAACCAGTTATGTTAAGTATTTATCTTATGCAAAAATTTTGTGTTTCACAATAATGGTTTTAAAATACGATATTTTTGAAAGTTATTTAAATAAAAAAAAATTAATAGTGCCAACAAATATCGGGATACTTTAATAAATTTAGCATTTTGAATTTCTGTAGGAATAAAAGTTTTTATTTTCAAAAACATTTATCAGTGTTTGTAAACAGTTAAAAGGGAATTTTACGTTTTTCATAATATTTAAAATTTGAAAAAGTTGTATGCTGCCGTAACGATGAAAATGTTACAGAAAATGGTGAGCAGCAAGCTCCATTGGAAAAAAGTTAATGAGCGTTAAAAACTGTTCAAAGAGAAAACGAACACGGCCAGGATGACGATCAATATTAACTGATGAACTCTACACGTCAGTAAAATCATAGAATTGATTCTCCAAAATTGTTTGTAGACAGTTTTAACCATACTGACTTATTTGGAATAATGAAAAAATCCATTAAAAACCATTTCGCGTAACGATTTGGTACTCACAAAAGTGAAATCTTAATTGGTACCAAAAACGCCCAATTTCTGAACTCCATTTTATAACCACAAATTTACGATATTTCTTGCCACATTTATCAATTTATTTTAAAAATCAAAATTTTGTGGAACAGAATAAAATTAAGTGAATATTTTAAAGAAAAAAATTGATTAATAATAATTTAGAATTTAAACCCAGTCATTTCAACATTCATTTAAATGTTGCACATGCTGATAATTAGTCGGCAAGAATTCAACAAAATTTTAACCGAATCTATCAAACAGTCATCTTTTGGGGTTAAATTTTAACGTGATTTTGGAAGCATTTATCTTAATTCTTTCGAAGTGGAGTAAATTCTAAATTCTTCTACCCAATATCAAAAAACTGGCAGATATTTATTTTATTTATGTTTAACTTTCCAAATACAAACATTTGATAATTCTTTGTGTCACTTCAACACTTTTTCAATGATCTTTTAGATTTGGTAGAAACAATTGTTTTTAAATATATACTGATTTTTTCAGGTTTTGAAATGAAAAATTAATAATATTTTAGTTGTTGTGTGAAAAATATTGAATTACTTTCTAAAATTTTAGTTTTTTTCTAAAAAAAACAATGAATTTTTAATTTTTGCACAAACATTAATGTCTAATACTTAAAAGGACGTTTTTTTCAATTTTGACAAATAAAAACATAAATTTAGAGCATTTGAGGATCTTATAAGATTAACTTTATGAATATAAACTAAAATAACATTTAAAAGCAGTCTAGGGCTTCCGAAATTTGTTGGGCACATCTAATTTGCAATGTTTGAAATTAAAAATTTGATGCGGTCCCAGAGACCAATGGTAGGTGGTAACAGGTTAGAGCTTTACTTAACCAAACAAAAATTATTGAAGTTTGTTTGGCTTAAACTAGTGTATACAATTTAACCAATTTTAAAGAGATGCTTTTTTAAAACTACTCCAAATCCTTGAATGGTGAAAGAATTTCGTTCACGGAAAGAAATACATTGCGAATATTACAACGTCAGTATGGGTGTAAACGCAATACTGTATGGCTTAGAAGATTTGTATTGGATAAAAAGTTGTAAGCATAGTTAATTTGGCCATACTGAGAATAGTAACGTCGACAATAGTTATAGCCGATATGCCAATGCCAGTATGGGAGTCAGGCCCATACTGACTGGCGACATGTACAATGCTCTTATGCTTACATTGGAGTAATAACTATTGACAGTAATCCAATAAGGGTATCGATTATCACGCCATAAATTATCGCGGGAAAAACTAGTAGCATTGCGACATCTCCGGTACAGTATGGGGCTGAAGGCAATGCTGTCTCGTCAAACGTACTATGCGCCCATGTGTTACAAGCAAAGATTGTGGTACCATACAGTATAGTACATAATCCCATACTTATAGGAGTTGTTGCAAGACAATGTAGGAGTATTACAGATACTTTTTTAGTATGGGTCTCCAGGCCATACTAGCATTGCCATAAATGCTCTACATTTCTTTCCGTGTTGTTTTGGTATATTTGTGTATTAAAATCTTCGATTTGAACATAGGTCATGTAAAATTAATAAGTCCTTGAAACAGTAAAAGCTCATTGAAGGGAACAGAAAAATAAGAATCTACATTTAAAAAAAAAACTTTGTAAAATATTTTTTCCTCCAAACTCAAATTAAGAATATTTCTTTATTTTTTCTTTAAATATTGATTTTCTTTGTAAATAAATTAGTGTCTATACAAATAATAACATTCTAGTAAATTAACTACATAAATAGTAGTTTTCAAGTCTAAAATCTTAATTTCTGAAATTTGTTTAATTAGTTTTATTAACTTTCTAGTAGAGTAACAAAAAATATAATCAAATTTCTAATTTATCTAAAATTTGTTTGTGTTTTTTTTTTTGTTTGTGTATTGAATTTCTAAAATTTACATCATCATCAGCATAAGTTTTCTTTTATCGAAATAATAATTTCTTATAAATTATTGTTATTTTAATTTCAGAAATCGTTCAGCCAGTTCAGAACAGGACAATTCGGATCAATCAGAACATTCGGAAAAATCCCCGCTAGTAAGCGCGAGGTTAGACAATCTAGCAAAACTATTTTTTAGCAAATCGATGCCCTCGGAAACTGGAAGTAGAGATACAATAGAATCAGTGCTAACTACAAGGTTGCTCAATGTTTATAAACACTACATAACAAAAAAAAAAAAAAAACAATTTTGTCATTAAATTTGTATACTCATGTTTATAATTTTTTTCATTATTATACATTTCAAAAAAGAAAAATTCATAAATAATTGTATTTATTTTTGTTTTTTTTTTTATTTAATTGTAGACTAACATAAAGATACATGTTGTGTAGAAACAAAATCTCTTCGATATAAATAATATTTTTTTAAACATAAATATTTAAAAAATAGTTTTGTGCTTGTTTGTACGTGATGGATTTATATTATTCTGAATGTATTTTTTTAAAAATATATTCAAAAGGTAGATATTTGAAAAATATAAAATTTTATTTTATTTAATTTTTGTATCTTAAGCATATTGATGTTGCATGTTGATGTTGTTTTCTTCTTAAATCATATACACAAAATAGCTTACTTATATGGCACCCTAGCTTTTTTGAACTTTTCTCAAATGTTTGCTTTGAATATTTGTGTACCTACATTATACTTACTAACTACTTTATAAAAAACATCTATTTTTTATATAAAGTTTATTTTAAACTTAATTTATTTCTATTTTTGAATACCAATTAAAAACTTTATTTTATTTTATAAAAACCTATATTTAAAAGGAGAATTAATTTTTCTAATTTTGAAAATGATTTGAAGTTTTAAAAAATATAAATATTTATAAAAACAAAATATCGAATTTGAAGCAAAATCTTCCAGGTGGGTTATAAACATGTTTCAAAATCGAAGTGTTTCAAAAAAAGTGATTAATGTCTAGACTAGAATATCTCATATATCTCAAAACTTGACAATGTGTCATTTTTAAATTTTTTTAATTTTTAACGTTCTCATGTGAATATGTTTTATGGGCAATGTTGCTCGGAGTTTTGAGCCAAATTTTTGAAACAAAAATATGCAAATAAGCAAATAAGGATCATGAAAAACAGTATTAAAGTATTTTATTTTTGAGGCACTCATTATTTGTTCTTCATTCCTCGACTTGAATTTTGACTAAAAACCAACTTTAATTATTAAGTGGAAGTATTTTGAATCAAAATTTAACAGCAACAGAATTTTAAGCTTTGAAGTTAAATGTTTCCTACATTTTAATGACCTTTTCCTAAAGTTGTCTAAAAATGATTCAGAATAAATTGCAACAAATGTATCACGTAATGTTGCGAAACATTTGTTTGAAACAATATGTTGCCATGACGCCTATAACACATTATTTTACTTTGACGTGAAACTTCACATTTTCAGATGTTATGTGTAAACATTTACGCAACTTTTTTCAAACGAAATATGAAGATTTAAGTGTATTTTTTTTCTGTATGACAACAAATGAAAGCATTGCTATTAAGTCGTAGAAGTGCTACGCATTTAATACCAAGCAACAAAAATGTTGCTGTATGTTGTAAAAAGTTTTTTTACCATGAATTTTCCTCGGCTCATTCTTTCTTTCCTTTCGTGAGTTTTGAACAATTTCCAAATTTTTTAAGCATAAACACTTCTGTGCAAAATTCCTCAGCAACACTTTCCTAGTGAAATTTTCTTCTGTATGACAACATATGAAAGCATTGCTATTAAATTGCAGAAGTGCTACGCATTTAATACCAAGCAACAAAAATGTTGCCGTATGTTGTAAGAAGTTTTTTCGAACCAAATATGGCGTACATAACTTAATGTTGTACCAGACTTTCCATAGCTCATTCTTTCTTTCCTTTCGTGAGTTTTGAACAATTTCCAAAATTCTTAAGTATAAACACTTTTACACTTTTGTGCAACATTCCTCAGCAACATTTTCGTAGTTAAATTTGAAGATTCATACTTAACTTGTTAATAGATGATTAGTGCAACAGTGGATTTCTCATAAGGGCAACAAAAAACTAAATCATTGCTAATAAATCGCAGAAGTACTAAAAACTAGATAACTAGCAACAAATGATTTAATGTTGAGAGAATATTTTTTTTTTTTGAATATAGTAGCAAAATGTTGCCTATGTTTTATAATTATTATTGTTTCTTGGTCTTTACTGGTTTAATATTTTCGTGAAATTTAAGCAACTTATTGACAAATAGAATTTTAAAATAAAAATTCAGCTGATTCCTTAAACTTAGTGAGTTTTTCTTGAAGACATCAAAAAATCATTTAACTAGCAACAAAAATGTTGCTTAATGTTGTGTGAAATTTATTTAAAACAAATTTTCAACAAAATGTGATTTAATGTTATAAAAATTCTTTTTTAAACAAAAAAAAACTGAACTAAACAAAATGCTGACTATGTGCAATAATTATTGTTTCTTCAAATCTTTTCGTGGAGTTTATAGAAATTTAAAAATTATAAAGCTTTACATTTGAAAGCAATATAAGCCAGCAACTTATTGCCAAGTAGAATTTCAAGATTAAAGTACAGTTTATTTCTTGACTTTTCTTCTCAAAATTCCGTGAGTATTTGTTTTTTTGTCAAAATTTCAAAAACCTTAATTATTACTATTAAATAAAAGAAGTACTAAAAATCTTTTAAATAGCAAAACAAATGTTGCCTAATGTTGGGAGCAATTTATTTGGAACAAAGTTTGCGTATAAGTAAACAAAATATAACGTTGCCCCTCACATTATTTTGTATCCTATATTTGTGGTTTAAGCAAATACAAAAACTTCTATGTGGAAAAAAATTAAATGCAAATCTTGCAAGGAACGTATTCACGAATAAAGTCTAAAGATACAAACTTAACTATGCACTAGATTTAAGTGAGTTTTCTCTTCAAGATTCTAAAAACTATCCTCTAGAAAAAATGCTTCTTTTTCAAAAAAACCTTTTTAGGGATACATTTTTCAACCATAATTAGGTACACGATAATTGCACAATATTTTTCTTCTGATGGTACTTAACTTCAACTCAAAAATGTTGCTGAAACAATTTATTTTTCTTATTGTCTTCTTTTTAGAAAAAGTCAAGGTGTATGACTTCTCCAACAGAAAAACAAAAAATACCTGTCCTCTCTAAGTTTATTCTTGAACTAAACTAAGGAACTTAGTATGAAAACCTCCTGTTGTTGTTATTCAAACTTCAAAGGTCTTAAATTGCATATGTCACCATAAAAAATAATTATAATGCTATGTGTAAAATGCCTCTTGAGAAAACAAAGTACATAAGTTTTTCTTTTTTTTTTTTAAATATAAAACGAAAATTCAAACTAAGCTAATTGAAATAAAACAATAAAGACAAAACAAAAATCCCCAAAGAAACCACTTGACAATAGAACGAGAGTGTGCTATGTCAACTGAACTCGCTGTGAAATGCCCAAGTGGTGGTCTTATTTTTATTCTTATTCCAATGAATCCTTCCAAGGTTGCTTCGTTAAAAATAATAAAATTCTTGAAGCCAAAGTAGATTCTTGAGAACTGATGTTTTTTCCTTTTTTCCTTTCTCTCTCTCTCTATTTCCTTTATATTCTATCTCTTTTTTCTTGTGGTATTATTTGAATAGATATTTTTTTGTCAACTACTTTTGAGTATCTCTAAAAATCTGGAATTGTCATAATTCTTATTCAATTGGATTGCATAATATATCCATTTTATAAGATCGAGCTGATGATGCTGGGGCTAGGCTATCCCAAGATCCAAGCCCAAGCTATTAGGAATTTCCCTTGAGAAAGCAATCACCAACTTTCCCATCTGATTAAACTCACACACAAGACAACAACTACTATAAAATACCCTCCTAGGTCACTGTGGCGTATACGTATTTTTTTTTTTTTTTTTATTTCATCGTTTTTCTTTTTACTCAAAATAAACAACATAATACAAAACAACAAAAACAACAATAACAAAAAAATGGAAAAACGAAAAAGGAAAAAGGAAAAGAATATCTACCTCAAGAACATCAATTGAAGGAAGAAAGTCCTTGGAATTTACATGCATTCATGTGGTTTAATTGATTTTTAGTTTTCTTCTCTTCTTGTAAAATATACATCTCGAATACACTATGGCACAGAGAGCCACATCATAAACACAATATATCCCACCTTTGGGACCGTGAACTGATGCGATGATGTCTTGTGCCTTATACCTTCATTCAGAGAGTAAGCGAATCCTGAATTCAATTGAACTGGGTTAAATCTTCATATCTGCATTCGAGCAGATAAGCAGCAAAAGCAGAAGCTGAAGTAGAATCAAAAGTAGGAGCAGAAGCTATGCCATCAGGTTAAGTGATAGAAAATACACCTTTCTCTTAGCTATATAGGAAAGGACTTTCGACTGTGCAGAGGGTATAGGCTATAGGTCTGGATATACATTTAGTTGTTTGTGCGAAACAAAACCTTTTGCCCTTATACCTTTCTGAATGAGTAGTGTTTTTTTTTTTCTTCGGTATGAAGCAGCTTTTTATGAACTTACTCAAGCGGGGGCGTGTGCGGTTTTCTAAAGGACTTATGCTCTGAGATTTATTTCATGCCAAACTATCTAGCACCTTTCGATATACCTATAGACTGTAAATATATATTTTAAGGTACATCTCGAAAACCATCATTCTCGAGAGTAGGTAGAGGTAGAGGTAGAGGTGGAGGCAGAGGTAGAGCACGAGTATAAAACCATCACCTTTTTCTCTCTATTCAAATGCAATCAAAAGGATATCAAACGAGGAAAGAAATTGAGGTTATGTGCAACTGGAGTGATTTGAATGATACTTTCGTGTTGAACTAAGCGAGTCAAGTTTATTTCTAACTATGTATTTATATAGATAGATAGATAGAAACGTTATAGGTATGAATTTGAATATTTTTGCTACTGCTGCAGCTACCGATAAATTCAAAACCACAAACTTTTGCACACCAAAGCACTTCGTGGATTAATTAAATTGATATTGCTCTAGATGCGATGAATGTCGAGCAAGACTCTTCGAGAGTATGAATGAAAGAGTTTCAAAGCAAATTACATTTTATTTTTTTTGTTGGTGGGGTGGGGGATATTTTTTTGAAATTTTGTGAAAGTAGATTATGGTTTGTCAATAGGTTTTGATTGAAAAGAGATTTTTCATTCAACATTAAATATAATTAAAAATCTGCTTTATAGGAAAAGATATTAAAATCATAAAGGATATATAATTTTTTAGCTAGATGGTGTATTTTAAAAGTAGTTTAAAGAATTTGAGTTTTTTTTTGAAAATTCTCTTAGGTAAAGGAAATGTTTATCAAATACAAAATTTATTAATTGAGGTTTTTTAGAGTGAAATTATGATCAAGTTGATTGAGAAGCAGGAAAAAAACGAATTTCAAAAAAAAATAATTCATTAAACTTTAATCATTTCCGACTTCAAAAGAAAATTTAAATTTTTGTAATGTTCGAAAGTGAAGTGTTTACCGAAATCCTAAGGGGTTTCTATGTACAAAATTGATTAAGTGATGGGCGTATTTCTGACAAAGCATAAGTTTTAACAAAATCATTCAACACGTTTTTGAGAAAAATATACAGTTTTATGGAAATTGGCAAATTTTAATTTTTTTTCGAGAAAGTAACATAAAAGTATCTTATTTATACAGAATTTTTACAAAATTACTGCATGCTTTCAGATTGTAGCCCATTTACAAGAAGGCCCAAAACAAAAGAAAAGTACATACTTTGATTAGAAACAAAGTATTTTAAGATCAAATTCAATATAAATAGAAATAAATACATATTTAAAGTTAAAATTAAATAAAAAACACATATGAATATTTTGTCCAACTTTCAAGCTAAAAGTTTTAAAGAGAATTTTTAATATTAAAATTTTAGGCCAGATCACAATGCTTTCTATTCTAATTTTAAAAAAGGAGTAAACTCTTAAGATGGGTATTTAATGTATGACAATTTAATATTTTGTGTATAAAAGAGTACCTATTTAAAAAAAAATCCTATCCATTCATTTTTAGTCGTTTAAGTTCTAAAATCCTCAATTTAAAAAATTGGGTTTCAACAGAAAATTCATACTAATATGGAAGTTTAAAAGTGACCAATTTTTAAGTAATCACAAAGTGAATACTTAAAGTAAAATTAATTAATTTATTTTCGAATAAAATAAGTAATAGAAAATTAATTGTCAAATTCCGTCCAAAAGAGATTTTTTACGAAAATAATATAAAAATTAGTTTAACAGTTTAGACCCGGGTTTCCCAAAGTGTGCTCCGCGGAGCACTTGGTGCTCCGTGAAGAATATCCAAGTGCTCAGCGGAAATATTTGAAAAAGTATAAAAATTCCAAGACGGACTAGTAACTAGTTATTTTTGGGTTGTCCAAACAAAATCATAATTTACGTAAAATTGTAATCCCCGTTTTATAACTTCTTCTGCATTTAACCGCACAAAATGATTTCAATGATTTTATTTTGCTTGTTCGATTTCGGTTTTCCATATATGTACATACTTATTTTAGTACGAAGGAAAATGCACAATAGAAACAGCAGCGTTAGAGATTTCTGAAGGTTTTGAGTTTGATAGTTTGCCTAATACTATTTCCACGGTGATCAATGCTACAAAAAAAATCAGTTAAAAGGAAATACCACGAACCATATTTGAATTTTGGATTTCCTGAGACAAGTGGCAACAAACCTCAATGAGTAATTTGCACAGTGTTGCCGAAAAGTGCAATGTTTCCAGCAAAAGCAAAACGACTGATTTCTTCAAAAGAAAATATGCCGAACTTACTAAATCTCAAACCATTATTACTTATCCCTCAAAGACAGTAAACGAAAATGCGTTGATGGCGTCCTACTTGATAAGTTTCCGAATAGCGCAAACTGGCGAAGGCCATACCATTGCTGAAAACTTAATAAAGCCATGTTTTAAAGACATTGTTGAATGTTTGTTGGGTGAAAAGGGCAAAAAATTAGTTGACACCGTTCCTTTGTCAAATAACACAATATCAAAGGAATCGGAGACTTAGCGGAGAATGTGAAAGCTACTTTACTTTTACGAATAAAAGTCACAAAATTTGAGCTGCAAATGGATGAATGAACGGATGTTGCAGGGTTGGCTATTTTAATACATAGTATTTGTGCGCTATCAATATCTATAGTCCTTTCAAGAAGATCTGACCTTCTGCAAGCCACTGCCAACTACAATTGGTGCTGAAATTTTTAATTTTGTTGAGTTAACATTGTTCTTGTATTTTTCGTTGTAGAAACAGTTTCCTGAATTCCATAAAATAAACGAAATTTGAAAAAAAAAGTTATTTAATGTGCTACATGTAAATGCGAAAAATGGCATTTCCGCAACGAAGTGCTCGGCATGAAATTTCTCACACAAAAAGATAGGGACCCGCTGGTTTAAACAGTATTTTTTGTTTTTGTCATTGAGGAACATTTGTTTAAGTTTTCAAAATAGAAGTTTATATGAATTTTATTAGAAACAAAATACTTTTTCAAAAATTAATGTTTTTAACGGAAAATACCATAAGACTATTGTTTTTTTATTATTTAAAAAAAATACAAATAAAAGACACGTTAAAGTTTAAATAACAATGCTTATCAAATTTTTCCGAAAACTTTAAGAAATTTAATTTTGTTTGATATGTTTAATATTTTTTTTTATCAAAATTTAAAAATAGGAAAATTAGTACAGATGGTGTCCTTTTACGGGCTAAATTACTTTTTAATAACTCAGATTTAGTTTAGTATTCAATTTTATGATTTTTTATAGTTCCCTGCCATAAGATCAATTTTTAATATAAACTAAGACTTTCCAGCTAAAAGCAACTTTAACAATAAAAGAAAATTTGTTTAGTTGAAAAATGGTAACATATTCACGTTTAAGAGCCAACAGTAAACTTGTTGTCAGGCTCCAGACAATTTAAATGTTTTTCTAATGCCAACAACAATAACAAAAACCTTTAACTACAGAATTTCTCAAAACTTAAAAAAAAAACACAGCAGAAAGTTCCACATTTTAAGGAAGTATTCATTAAAACTTAATTTTTAAGCAAGTATTCATACATTAGAAAGTATGAAATTTTGAAGAAGCGTAATCAAAATATGAAGTATTAAAAAGTAATTTAATGAAAATAAATTTAAGAAAAATAGAAAAACTAAAATTGAAGGTTTTATTTTGAAGAAAACTTCACTTTTTAAATTAAAGTTTTCTAATATTTGATAAGAAAAAACCTATTTCTAAAAGTAGAACAACACACGCTTCAGCAATAAGTTGAAGTTTTTTACCAGTTACTCACCCCCCCCCCATATTTTGTCATTTAACACCTAAAGACTTTTGTCTTTGTGACCACGTAAAAGATACGGTCTATGTTTATGATCCTTAGTATACATACATAGCGGCCCGACCGGGTAGACATAAATAGGTATAGATATTTAAGTTATAAGCATGCTAATTAAAACGACCATGAATCACTAAATTAGAAAACATTTTTTCGTCCCATCATTAATACTCTTCGCAGCGTATGCGATGAAAGACATTTTATGGCTAATTTTTTTTACACCTTCGGTTGGTTTTAATAGGAATTTCTAATGAAAAAAGAATTATAAAAATCGGTCCAGTACTTTTTGAGTTTATTCGTTACATACAAAAATACAAATCTTTCCTCTTTATAATATTATATTATATTAGTTTAGATTAGAAAGTATGAAATTTTGAAGAAGCTTAATTAAAATATGAAGTACCTAATATGAATTCTGTTTTCAATATTCTAAAATTTTATGAAAATAAATTTAAGAAAAATATAAAAACTAACATTGGAGGGTTCATTTTAAAGAAATCGTCACTTTTAAAGTTACAGTTTTCTGACATTTGACAAGTAAAAGCTATATATGCTTTAGTAAAGCTTTGAAGTTATAAAAATTCACTACAAAAATGGTGAACATTTTATAGTTCGCAGACAACGACCCTCCCCACACCCCCGATATCTTGTCATATAACATATTTATACTTTTGTCTTTGGGATAACGTAAAAGTTAAAATCTAAGCTTATGATCCTTAATCGATTCAAGAACTTAGAAAAAAAATTCGTGAGGTAATCAAGGATATACAGCCTCAAATGTGTGAGTTTGTCATAGAAAATTTCATTTAAAGGAAATTATGCTGCAATTATAGCCGATATCGTTTATGGCATACCTTCTTTGATTTCTTCTAAAATAATAACTTGTTTTTTTTTAATATTAAAATTAAACCTTTTATTGGAAAATCTTGTATTTTCAATTAAGTCGACCAAATGGAATAGAATATTGTTCTAAACTATATATATCTAACTATTTTTTGACCCTAAAAATAGAAATATAAGCATAACTTTCACAGAGCAATTTCAAATAAAATGCACGACTGGGTCGCACGAACTTGCTCCTGTATTCAAAGAGTCTGTTTAAAAAAGTACCTAAGTACTTAAAAATCTTAAAAAAAAACTATTTTAAGATTCAAAATTTTACCTGAAAAATAAGTTTGTCTTCAAAAATTTAGATGCCATTTTATAAATCAAAAAACCCTTGATTTTTCAAATTTTTTTTGAAAATCGTTAGAGCGGTTTTTTTTTTAAATTAATTTTTAAAATATAAAATTTTTCAATTTTGTTCTAAAAATATTTGTGGTATGCAGTTGTTTAGTGATTGTAAATATACGTTCTACATTTCAATTTCGTAAAAAATGTTGACCCGTTTTTGAGATATAGAATTTTGAAAAAAAAAATTCAATATTTTTTTAAAAATCCAAACAATAAAAAATTGCACTTTTGATAATCAAATATTGTTAAGGCAATATAAGAGCTTATTCAAAAAAAAATTATTGAAATCAGTTCATAAGTTGCTGAGAAAATTAAAAAACAAAATAACGCTTCTATGAGCGGTACCTTTCCTGAGCAATACAAAAATATGTTTTTCTTATTAAAAGAAGCCAAGTTAAAAAATAAAATTTTAGAGAAAATTAAAAAAAAATCTATCGGTTTGTTTTTGAGAAAATTCGAATTATCGTTTTTTGACCAAAAAAATTGTATGGGGGCCACTGTTAGTTTTGATCTTAAAAAAAAATGAAAAAAACGCCTAACGCGAATCTGCTCAAAACCTTAACTTCCAAGTTTGAACTCAATCGACCCAATGGTTTAGGCTGTAGGAGCGTGGACAGACAGACAAAACAGACCGGACGGAATCGCGGGACCCACTTTTTTCGACTTCTCTACCATCGTAATATCATGTTTGATTAAAATCTCGAGTTCGAAATTTTGCACGAATGCAAAACTTGCCATATAGTTCCTATATGTCGCAAGTAAAAATGATAAAGAGGCTTTAGTTTTGAGAGAAAATCAATTATTTCAAAATTTGCAAATAAGGCTTAAACATTCCAAAAATTGTTACGCAAAAAAACATGACAAATTATGTATGTTAGGTACATAATTTCAACATTTATTTCAACTAATTTAACATCCAATTTTTACATTGACTATGTTAACCATTCTATAGTATGATTCAGATTTCTCTCGAAGCATGTAAAAATATTCTTAACCTTATAAAAAAAGCTATACTGCGTACCTAGCTACCTACCTACCTACCTCTTGATATGTTATGTAAATATGAAAAGATGCCACAATGTAATGCAAGTAATTTTGTAGGTACCTACATCTTCTACATCAGTAGATATGAATATGTTTCAATTGGCCCAGAGGGATATTCCAAACATTTTGTATAAACAGGATTTCTGGAATGAACGAATGAATGTCTTATGAGAGTAATAACATACTTAATGATACAATAGGACTGCTCAAGCTCATAGTAAAATTGCATAATTTTATATTCCCAGAAGGATACCAGAAGCAGTATTTTTCTATGCCATATAGTCGTTAAGGAAACAACAAAAAAGCTTCATAAAGCTCAGATTTATCGACTTAATAATATTCGATACTAAAAATATTTAATGGAACTATTAAACTGACCTTTTGTTTGTGAAAACACATTAAATCACATATTTAAGGATAATTTAATGATGTTTATTTCTTAAGGACATTTAAAAATCACAAAAACCAAGAATTGAAAGGACTTTCCTATTTAGTACTCATTGCCCTTGTAAATACTTAATTAGAATTCCAAACACTTTGATTCATCAACAATGTATGAAAATATCATTTACCTTTAATTAAAATCTACCAAACAAACATTGTCTGATAATAATAATAATTTACCAATTTTCTCTACAATCCGATGCAATGCAATGATGTTGAATTAAATGGAACATTTGCAATATACAAACAACGCATATTCAAATCCACTTAATTGCTTTCGTTTCCATTCGAAAATGTGAGCCTCTTGGAATCATTATATCTTCTCATATATGAACGTAGACTTTAGGTAAACAAAAGTCGCAATGCAGTACAAAATTCAGTACGAGTACTCATAGACAACAAAACTCGTATAATATACATACTTGGCAAATATGCAAAATGTCAACACTAGTATGTATAATATATTAAGTGCCAAATCTATCCTACTTGATATTCACTAAAAACCAGGCTTAGCAATTTATTATAATTATGCAACAACACATCTATACTGTACTGTGATGTAGTTCCTAGGACTCGCTCAGAGAGGGAGTTGATGGTAATCCTGATGGCTTTTGTATGACAATAGAAAGAGTGTGTGAAGAGCCCCCTGTCGTCTCAATCCTACGCCACCACCGACCGCCACCGTTCCGCCCGGTCCTGGCATCAGTTTTACGCCACAATGACAACTGACTTGTTCTTCGTTCCAGATGTCGTACGCCCGCCCGACCGCATCATTCGTTTCTATATACTGTTGATTCATTCGTTAGTTCTATAGTCGAAGTCGTAGTTATAGTCATTGCCGTTGTCGTTGTCGTTACCACTGTCAGTTCAACCCTTGCATCCTTTTGTGCGATTGTCTCTACTCTACATTGTCATTATCCTACATTAAATGACAATTTTAGAAAACAATGACTTGTGGTTGTGTATAGTGGTTGGGGGAATAAAAAACACGCACATACTCATACATACATACACAATACACATGCTTTATTCAGACCAAACACCACACATAATGGAACCGTTCAAGGATTCAGTGTCATCAGTTCTCCTTCTATAGAAATAACACAAGACCAAGACTCAAAAACAACAAAATTAAAAGAGTTGCCAAAGAAAATACACATTTAGAAGATGGTCATTAACACAGTTAGAAGGCTTCGAGGATATTTTTTTTGTTTTTGATAATTAAACATAAGGACCTCATCAAAAAAAAAATATATCACATAAATATTTTTTTCACAGTACTGTAAGTCTAAACGACTTGTGTGTTAATTCATTTACACCAACCAACCAACACTGACTGACACTGTCCTTTTTCGTTGTCCTTTTTTATTCTTTCATTTTATTTTTGTTTTGTAATTGTTGTTAGTTTATTATTATTATTATTATTATTATTATTATTATGTCATACATAGTCTTTTGTTGCTTATATGGCATATTTTCCCTATATACCTATTTAGAGAGTAAGAGAGAGAGCTTAAGACTATTGGCGGAAAATTACAATGACAATAAGTCTTAGGAAAAACACATCTAATTATTCATTTAGGTTGAATAATGTTTATGTGAGCTGGGAAAACTGTCAGGACATTAACATAATTTATATATATTTATGTATATATAAGAAAATATAAGGATATAAAATAAGTTTTTGTTGATGGTTGTTGTAGTTGTTGCAGTACGTACACAATGAGTCCTTGAAGTTGCGCGGCGGGCTTACATACTCGTGTATTTAAGGGAGAAATTGTTTGTTATTTTCGCCGTTTACTTCCTGCGTATTTTTTTTGCTTGGCTTTAATTTAAGGATGAGTAAGATTATGAAGGTTGATATATTACATGAAGTAGAATGAGGAATCTTATGATATAAGAAAGCAAAAAAACACAACATAGTCTTTAGTTAATGATTAAATATAATGTATATAGACTACGAGTAGTTAGGTACGCCACTTGACGATGTGATATTTTGACAGTTTTGTTTTCATAATGATGATTTATGATTTGCTGTACATAATACATACTTCTTATACTCGTATCTTTTATTTTGTGAGTAAATTCACAAAAATGTATTGTCTTATAAAATTGAGTTAGATGGTTTGTTTTTTGGATAGGTATAAATTATTTTTGAAAGACGTTTTAGAAAAAAAAACCGGAAAGGGAGTTTTATTTTTAAGACTATCAGAGTTTTTTTCAGAATGCATAATTCTGTATTTTTATTGCCGTAATTGCCATTATTAAGTAATACTTAAAAGCTTAACACATTTACTTTTTCTAGATTGTGTCAAAATAAAACTGACTATAAAAATAAGTTTTTATTTCACTTCACTATACATAAAAAAAAATGTTAAACTTTTCCAAAATTGTTGGTTAGACAAATTATTTGATGGTGCAACAGCTTCTGCCGGATTTAATGCAAGCATCGATTCTTGTTAGTACCCGTACCGTGATGGTTAGTGCGTTGGACTGTCATGCAAGAGGTCTTGGGTTCGATCCCTGCCTGTACCACCTAACTATTTTCACTATTTATCGATTCTTTTGAGGTTATTTTCGACTACATTTTGACACATATTGGGCGGTATCTCAGCCATATCTGTTTATCTGCATAAACATGGTCTTTCCCGTAGCCCTACAAAAAAAAGTCCAGCTGTGTCAAATCACATGATCTTGATGGTCAGTCTCTTGCAAGAAAGCCATATTCGCTCGAGTTGTGTGGCACTGTCTTTTTGAAACCAAATATTCTCCAAGTTGTATTCTTCAATAGCTGGCAAAAAAAGTCGGTTATCATATGACCATAACGCTCCGAAATGACGGTGACAACCGTTCGATCGTCGTTTTCGAAGAAGTAAGGTCCAAACACACCTCCGGACCAAAGAACTCACCAGACAGTTTTTTTTTGTGGATGTAATGGCCTTTCTCCAATTACTTGAGGATTCTCAGAACCCCAAGTATGACAGTTTTGTTTATTAACATACCCACCGAGTGAGAAATGTGCTTCGTCACTGAAGAAAATTTTGTTCGAAAAATCGACGTCCACCGACTGTTGTCAGCAGAATGGTCAGCTGGCTTCAGTTGTTGTGTGAGCTGGACTTTATATAGATGTAGGTGAAGATCCAAATGCAAAATACGCTATAATGTGCCGTAAGGCAGTCCTAATTCCTGAGAACGACGAAGAATCGACATATTCGGGTTTTTCGGCTACACTTTCACCTACAGCAGCAATATTTTCAGTGGTACGAGCGAAACGACGTCTCTTAAAATTTTTTCCCAATTTTTCCAATTGTTTCCATAATTGCACAATTTATTATGTAACCAAAAATCTTGTTTTAAGGCACGATATGTGGCTGTAGCAGATTCACCATTTTTGTAGTAGGTTTTAACCATTTGTATGCGTTGTGCGATAGCTAAGCGATTCATTTTCTTAAATGTCAGAGTTTCAACTGAAAACAAAATTGGTTTGACAACTTAGTTTGAAAGATGTCGAATTCCAGCCCTATACTTTTGAAACCGCAAAATGGATAATCCGTTATATTTAAGAATAAGTTTCTGATTTAAAGATCCTTTTGATCAATTTTCTGCATTATAGTCAATTTTGAATTTAATTTTTTTCAAAATATTAGAATTCAGGCTCATTTAAAATTTCACACAGTCTTAACTAAAATCTTATGAAGAGGTTTTCAAAGCTGGACTGGAATGTCTGAAAGCAATAAATTGTTTGACTTGAAATATTTAACATAATTTATAAAACCACATGTAACAACTTTTTGTCATAGTTTAAAGGTTTTTTGTAACCCAATAAAGATGGAACTTGACGTAGTCTCAGATCTCAATATTTTGTAATGGTTGCCGTATTTTTGTAGAAAAAGAGAACTTGAATCTATTTTGTGTATTTGTGTTTTGGAAATTTGCTTTTTGAAAATTTGTATGTATTCGTACCTGCCACGCCTCCTGAATGACAAATATGAGGTTTTCAATTTTTTTAAACAATTCGTATATACAAAAATTGGAAGTGTGTTGTGTACACTAAAAAATAGTAAATTTCACTATTTTAACCGTTCACGACTTCTATAAACTTCAATCTTCTATGACTCCCTTAGCCTTTACCTTTACCTACCTTTGTTTCCATAATTTTGTTTGACTGATTGCTCAGTTAAGAAAGAAAAAAATCACTGCACTAGTTCTCCATCATTACTCTGAAATTCAAGCCAAACTTATACTAGGTTAGGTTAAAGTGGCTGCGGATTCAGAATCCACACACTTAGGCCAAAAGAAAAGGCCCGTTGTGATACCACATGAATCTAGAGAATTACATACTTTCCCACTAGTCGAACCATTTTGAGCTTTTTATAAAGCGAAGGAGATATTTAATATCCTTTTTAGCTGGGATTATCAAAAGAGTAGTCTCCCAGATGAAGTTTGCGTCTTAGTGAAAGAACAGGGCAAGTGCAGAGAAGGTGAGAGATTGTTTCCTCTTCTTCCTTGCCCATACAGCCCCTGCAGAAGTCATTTGAGGCTACACAAAGTCGTATTGCGTGTCTGCCTATAAGACAGTGTCCCGTAAGGACACCTATTAGGGAGCTAATATGAAGTCTGCTTTGAGATAACAAGTCTTTAGAGCGCTTTAGGTCTAGTGAAGGCCATATTAGTTTTGTGGCTGGGCATGTTGGTAAATTGTGCCACCTAGAGTTTGTTATCGTAAAAGCTGTTTGTTTTAGCAGAAGTTTACATGTAGCTATCGGTATACCTATTTTCTCCCTTTCAGGTGAAATAGGTACATATGACGGTTCCATTTTTAGCGAGTTCATCGGCTCTAAAATTTCCTGTGATGTCTCTGTGGCCCGGCACCCAACAGAGGTGAATGTTAAATTGCTGCGCCATCTCCATAAGAGACGATCGACAATCGAGGGCCGTTTGAGATTTGGTTGAGACACCGTCAAGAGATTTAATAGCAGCCTGACTGTCAGAGAAGATGCGGATATCAGAAGTTGATATCACGTTTTCTCTTAGCGAGGAGAGAACTTCTTTGATCGCTAAAATTTCGGCTTGGAAGACGCAACAATGATTAGGGAGGCGGAATGAGATGCTTAGATTAAGCTTTCTGAGTACACACGACTACCAACTCCCTCATTTGTCTTGGATCCATCTGTATAAAAATGAATGCTTTTGTCATCCAGGAGTTTTTTGTCTTCCCATTTATCTCTGGATGGAATGGATACCTGGAAGTTTTTTCAAAATTGGGGTGTTGGAATAGTGTAGTCTATGTACTTTGGTAAAGAACAGAAGAGGTTCAAAATGATGTAGTGCCCCACATTGTTGTTGGTCCATTGAGATGAGGCGTTGAGTCTTATAGCTGTACTCACTGCCACTTGTTTGCTAACGATGTCGAGGGGTGTCAGATGGAGGAGAGTGTCTAACGCTGCTGAGGGTCTGGTTCTCAATGCCCCGCTTATGCAGAGACATGCAGTGCGTTGGACTCTGCTGAGTTTGTCGTAGTATGTGACTTTCTCCAGTGCAGTCCACCATACTGCAACCCCGTCGGGCGTACATATATATTGGTCGGATGACCGATGTGTTTAACCAATAGGTTATGCGAGGTTGAAAACCCCAGTTGCTTCCTATGGCTTTCTTGCAAAGGAAAAGAGCTACTGTAGCTTTTTTAACTCTTTCCTGAATATTAGGTTTCCAACTTAATTTTTTGTCTAATATCAGACCAAGATATTTGGCTTCATTGGTAAAAATTACTGGTACACCTTTTATTGAAGGCGGTACAATTACTGGGATCTTGTATTTCCGTGTAAAAAGGACGAGGTCTGTTTTTTGATGATTAATACTAAGTCCGCAGTGATCAGCCCATCTAGTGAGCATATTAAGTGCGTTTTGGAGGAGGTCTCTCAGTGTTTTAGGATGTTCTCCTGTGACGGCGATAGCAACATCATCGGCATACGCAATCACTCTGTAGCCTTCCGTCTTATATAATAATAATAAATAATTTTTAAATTAAAATTGCCAAATAAACTTTTAAAATGTTGACAAAGAAATCATTTAATTTTCGATTTCTTTTAGGGTACTTTAAATACTTCCTTTAGAAAAATTGGACTCTAAAAAACTTAAACTCATAATTTTAATAGGTGATGTGGAATAATTTCATAATAAAATCTTTCAGAAAAATCTTGAATGTTATGCTTTCGTGGTTGTGGAAAAAAAGATGTAGAGTGATTGGTGCCAATATTAGTTATATGCTCATACTAGGGAATACCAATTTAAAAAATAAATAAAATGTATTTTAAAAACGACGAATTCGTCATATAACCAAAAATTACTTTTATATGGAGATTTTCTGTTAAAATTCTGTTAAAATTCTTTTTAATATAAATGCTTTCAGGTTCCTTTAAATTTTATACCTATTTAGAATTAATGTATATATTTATACACAATAATAAAAAGAGGCAAAAAATCTACTTTACATAGCCTCAAAAAGGAATTTTCCAAATTTTAAAAGGTTTTTTTCCCAAAAATTGACGTGAGAGATTGATTTTGAAGTTGGTTTCAAAAAAAAAGACGAACAATACCTTCTTGTCCAAAACCTTGTTGGTCAGTGTAATCAGAAATACTAAGCAAAAGTTTACAACAGAATCTCAAAAGATTTCATGGAATTTTGCTCCCGTTTTTGATCCTGCTTGAACTTTTCACACAATCCAGCTACTCTGTTTAATTTAATTTAATGCGAATTACGAAATTTAATACCCTTAATTATAAATAAAAGAAAGAAACAATTTTACATTTTTAAAATTTACTCTACTAAGAAATAAAACAATATTTATTTTTCTAGAATGCAAAAGTAGAAAAAAGTTTGGCCATAGTCACACTTAAAAAATGAAATGAAGCCCGGTTTCTAATTTTTGAATTTATTTAGTTGGACCTTATTTTACGTCAAAATCTCAGAAGGCTATCTTCGTAATCACCTTTTTCCATTTTTTCACAATTGTATTAGTTGATAAAAAAATTGGATTGTGCATCTTTTGAATGACAAATATAAGGTTATTATTTTTGCATTTATAGACCTATGGGTCAACCAGTTTTCTCAAAAATTCTTAAGATAATTGAAAATTCTTTTTATCATTCAATTTTTCGAAAATTGGCTTTTTTCGACTTGACTTATTTTTTGGTATCGAGATCAGTTTTGTTTCGATCTCATGTTTTTCTGGTGAAAAATATGAAAAAAAATTCAATTGACTAAAATAGTTAACAGCCTAAAACGTAGGTAAGAACCATATCTTCAAAAATATTAAAATAAATAGTGAACAGAGTATTTTTTTTAATGAACATAACTGATAAAATAATAAAACCTAAGACCGACCTTAAAAAAACTTAGGTCAATGATATTTTAAATTTGGTATCGTCTTTTCACGATCGAAAGCTGTCTTGTATCCTGGTCAATTCTTTTTCCATTACAGTCAAGATTTTATCATTAGAAGGTAATTAATTTCTTCTTTTTTTTAATCTACGACTTAAAAAATAATGGCAAATAAGATATTTTTCATCGAGGCTGATTTTAAATTAAACTGTTTTCTCATTCAAATAAATTAACTTTAATTAATTTCTATTTTCACGTACCCATATATTTTATTGGTATGTTAGAAGATTAATTGATTTGTAATTTATTTGAGCCCGAAACTCCCATTAAATAAAACAATAGAAAACACCTGCTGCAGAATCGACCTTTCCTTAATTACACAAACATTAAAAATTTAAACTAATAAATTATGAGCAAAGTTTGGGTAATGAAAAAGGTCATGTTAAATTTTTGAGTATTTTTTTTTTAAGTTCTTTTGATGAAATTTATTATTCTAAACTCATACTTTAATGGGTTAGTATTGAGATATTTTCAAAACCTTAATTTGAGGTTATTTTAAGAATTGAAAAGTATTACACAATTGGTAAACAATTTTCCATCTTTATTTAGAAAATAAAAATGTTTATGCCTCTTCTCTTCTTCTGTCTGTTTGAACAAATATAATAATTGATGTAATGAAAATTGATGTTTAAAATAAATACATAAAAATTCTTAATTAATGTGCTATAAATGTACATAAATACTATACATACAAACATTATATGTATATATAAACTCACGCACTTAAATAAATGTTTAGGTGTACCTACTCGTACTTTCTCCTCATATATTGACATAGAGTGTATTTTTGAAAATAATAAAATTCCCTCCAGCCATAAATTTTGTCTATATTAAAATGTGTTTTTTTTGCTTTTCTTTATTTTATTGGAAAATTTAATTACAGACCAAATTTAAAATACCAATACTCAGCGCTAGATGGCGGTACTGGTGTCACTGACAGAAGTCCTCGCGAACGAGCCTCCCGTGATCGTGCCCTAAACGCTTGCAAAGAATGGGTACAAAATTCAAATGGGCGTTACGATGTTATCGCCCACCTAGACGAGATTGGTTCTCGTCATTCGAAGAACTGGTTTCTAATCAATGATTCTTCGGTGAGACAAAACAAATTTGTTTAATTTATTCATAATGACTTCATTATAATTAAATTATTTAATTTTTTTAATTGTAGGTCCGCACTGACCGCCTTATGACCTTACTTCCATTACCTCCAGACTGTGTTGCCTTAGATGAACTGCCACCATGTGAAAGTCCAAAGGGAATACTTATGGAATTGCTCGGTTCCCTCCATCATCCGTACATCTATCCTGTTCTAGATTTAGGTTTTTTACGTACCAGTTCAATTAATTATGCTTGCCTGGTAACACCATTTAATTCACGCGGCAGCCTCAAGGATCTCATTTATAAAGTAAGTCAAGTGCATTATAAAATTATATAAAAACCTTCCCTAAAATGCCAGTAAGTGAGTGAGCAAGTGAGTGAGTGAGTGAGTGTGAGTTAACTGGGTGTGAATAATTTAATTATATTATTATTATGAATTATCCTTTGAAGGCCCAGTGGAATGAGCCATGGAATCGCAAATATACAAGAAAGCCAAACGGTTTGCCAGCAACTCAAGTGCAAAGATTGGGTCGTCAGATACTTGAGGCTTTGCTTTTCCTAAAAGAACGAGGCTTTCCGTTGCACGGTCATTTGCATAGTGGAAATGTTATTTTGCAAAATGGTGCCGCAAGGTAAGTTTATTTTTATATTAATATACAAAAAAAGGAAGAAAGTTTGTTTTTTAAGAAAAAATAGAAGAAAAACAAAATATGCATTCTATTTTTATTTTAAAAGTTCCTTAGGCGTTGGGGGGTTGAAGATATAAAAAAGGTGTTGCAGGGTGAAAATTTGAATATATCTAAGAGAAAAGTTTTTAAAAGGATTCTATATTCAGAGTTCGTTGCAGCTTGTTTGGAATATTGTTTTCTTCTATTTCTATTGGATGGATTATTATGGAGTATAGAAAGTTTTTTGTATTCAGTATATCCTATGAGCCGGAAGATAAATTGCATTTTTTAGGGCAATGGACCGTGAATATGGGATTTTTATTCGAATCAAGATTTTATAGTTCAGATGATAAAGTTGCAATTTTTTAAATACAAAAAATCCTTTGAAAAATATGTTATACAATTTAAGCATTATTATTTAGAGTAAGGGCTTTGAGTACCCCCCTCTCACTCCTTTAAGTAAAATATGAAATGAAATATCAAATAGTTGAAAAATATAAACAAAACTCTCTGAAATGATACCAGACAAAATTAAGCTAGAATTTAATTTGTTTGGTTCACTTGGGCGTATACGCACTTTTTTATTCGAATTAATTTAAAGCATGATTCTTTACTTCTGTTCGGGCAATTTAATTTGGTTTATTTACCTCACTCGTTGTATGAAAGGACATATCAACTTTCTGTGTAAGAATGCAGCTTCCTCTATCCCTCAAACTGTTTCTCCTAGACTATGAACTAGTATGCATTTTTATTATTTAGGTATGAGAAAAAAAAATTATTTGAAAACCTTTTTACTTCTTTCAAAAGACCTAGTTGCATTGATGCATTGCAATCTATTTTTTTTTTGTTATAGCCTTTATCTAGGTGTACATCGCATGCATATAAAAATATTCTAGTCTAGGTGTATATATGATACGTTTATATTGATGGAATTTCTTATAACAAAAGAATTGAGTGCAGTTTTTTTTTAATTTTGTAAGCACGCACAAAATTGGAAAAGTTTTTTTTTTTTCTTACTCATTTCCATGAGCTATGCGATGCTGATGGAATGCAGCAGCACAGTTCTTCTATAGGCTATGTGGGGCATCATCATTTTGTGTTAGATAAAGTTTTTATTTAGGGATTCTAAGAACATATTTTTTTGCAGACAAAATTAATAAAAGACAGAATGTGAATTTTATTAAAATATTAAAATATTTTCTTTTCTATAGCTTCGCCTTTTTTTGACCGAAACTTATTAGGCTAAGAAAATATGATCATATAAGCTTTTCCAATAAGCAATTGTATTTTAATATTAACAAAGAACTAATATTTTTTTCAAACAAAATCAATGATCGTTTATTTTATTGAAAAGGAAAAGGTGTGCCATGAAAAATGAAAGACAATATCAGCCAAATGGTTAATAAAGTTGTAGTTCTATATTATTTTCAATGAGCAATTCGTTAATTTCTTAAAAGCTTCACGAATACAATCTTTCAAGTCTTTAATCGATTGTGGAGCATTTTCATGAACCTTTTCCTTTACATGGCCTCAAAATACATGTTGATGTTATCACATCTTTTTTCAAAACTTGAAACTGTGAACGCAAAATGTTGACCATTTGTGTAGTGAATTTCAACAATATCAATCTGTTGTTAAAGTGTATTGCTGCATTTTTAATAATGGCGAAGTATTGACCTACCTAACTTCAAAACCAAGACCGTTTAAAAGTGACAGTTGTCCATGGAGGTTTATTTAAAATGAAACCTCTTATTGGAAAAGCCTTTATTAAGTTTGCAAACCAATTTCTTCGCTACGAGTTCAAAAGATGGTAAACTTTTGTATTAAATTTTTAGGTTTAAGTTTAAGTTTAAGTTTAAGTTTAAGTTTAAGTTTAAGTTTAAGTTTAAGTTTAAGTTTAAGTTTAAGTTTAAGTTTAAGTTTAAGTTTAAGTTTAAGTTTAAGTTTAAGTTTAAGTTTAAGTTTAAGTTTAAGTTTAAGTTTAAGTTTAAGTTTAAGTTTAAGTTTAAGTTTAAGTTTAAGTTTAAGTTTAAGTTTAAGTTTAAGTTTAAGTTTAAGTTTAAGTTTAAGTTTAAGTTTAAGTTTAAGTTTAAGTTTAAGTTTAAGTTTAAGTTTAAGTTTAAGTTTAAGTTTAAGTTTAAGTTTAAGTTTAAGTTTAAGTTTAAGTTTAAGTTTAAGTTTAAGTTTAAGTTTAAGTTTAAGTTTAAGTTTAAGTTTAAGTTTAAGTTTAAGTTTAAGTTTAAGTTTAAGTTTAAGTTTAAGTTTAAGTTTAAGTTTAAGTTTAAGTTTAAGTTTAAGTTTAAGTTTAAGTTTAAGTTTAAGTTTAAGTTTAAGTTTAAGTTTAAGTTTAAGTTTAAGTTTAAGTTTAAGTTTAAGTTTAAGTTTAAGTTTAAGTTTAAGTTTAAGTTTAAGTTTAAGTTTAAGTTTAAGTTTAAGTTTAAGTTTAAGTTTAAGTTTAAGTTTAAGTTTAAGTTTAAGTTTAAGTTTAAGTTTAAGTTTAAGTTTAAGTTTAAGTTTAAGTTTAAGTTTAAGTTTAAGTTTAAGTTTAAGTTTAAGTTTAAGTTTAAGTTTAAGTTTAAGTTTAAGTTTAAGTTTAAGTTTAAGTTTAAGTTTAAGTTTAAGTTTAAGTTTAAGTTTAAGTTTAAGTTTAAGTTTAAGTTTAAGTTTAAGTTTAAGTTTAAGTTTAAGTTCAAGTTTAAGTTTAAGTTTAAGTTTAAGTTTAAGTTTAAGTTTAAGTTTAAGTTTAAGTTTAAGTTTAATTTAATAGTCTACATTTTTTAATTTTTATTTCTAGTTTCAAAACTGCACCTACTTTTTATTAAAAAAATTATAAATATTTAAATTTGTATGTTATACAATATTCTTTCAATTTTAAACAATATTCTGTAAAACTTGTTTTAATACAAAAATGAATGGTTTCATTATAAATACCTATTAAAACATTTATTTAGAGCCTTAAAAGCCCACTTTGAGGGCAGGAATAGTTCTTTTTGAAAAAAAAAAGTTAAAAATAGGTACTTTTCTATTTAAATTTATATGACTCTAAAACCATGTCCTTTATCGTTTGTTAAAAATAAGCAACACAAAAATACACTCAATGTCAAATGCTATAATTAATTTACTACTTTCATTTTCGCACACAAACGTTACAAAAAAAAAAGAAGCTCTTTAACCTTCAACTATATTAATAAAGTTCCCCAGTTGGCTCATTTTAAATGAATTTTTCAAAACATTTAGGAAAAAAATGAATTTCAAGTCCCTGAGAGACGATCATACAACCTAAAAGTTTATTCCCAAGCCTACTGCTGCTAATTTGCCTAACTAAGTTCATACCTTTGGCATATGTGAGTACATATACGATGGTGTTTTATTCACTCACTCTAAGTATGCATCCGCAACCACCACAATAGCTTTGCTAATTAATATGCTAATGGACTTATAATTACCCGGCCTCGTAGTCCAGTGCGGCACATCTACTTCCTTCGAACTAGCAACGCAACGCAACGTCAAACTACCGACGAACGACGACAACAAGCGACGAACCCATGTTTTACCAGGACAGGCCAGTTTCAGTTTTCATCCGGAAACAAGGATAAACACAACATCAGGCAGCCATTACGAAAGGTATAAATATTCATGTGTTTACAGGGTGTCCCGTAAGTAATGACTAACAGTATTTGGTAACTTGTCTGTACAGCATTTTTACAATTTTCGAGTAACTTAGGGTTTTAATAAAATTTTGAAACGAAAACTTACTTTCAGGTTTTAACTCACCCTGTATAATTAAAGTAAAACAAAATTTAATTTCGCTTAAAATTATTGAGTTATTTGAGGTTTACATCAAAAACAATTCTGCACTTCACCTTTTAAAGCAGAATGCGTTATAGACAAGTCCTTTCACCAAATTCAGTTTGTACTACTATTCCTTATGGAACACCCTATATAACTTGTTGTCGGTCGTCTTTGGTACTTTGTACTGTTCAACTATGCGAAAATATAAATCGAGCTTACATAAGATCAAAGGAAACGGAAGTAGAAGTATGCAGTTCTGTTCTCTGTGGCACACAAGGCACAATTCACTGAGTACAGAAATAGTTCTGTGTATACCTACTATAGGTAGGTTTGAGTTCTTCTTATAGTGCTTGAAGTTGAAGAGTACAGCTGCAGCTGCAGCACGCGAAAACACACTATATTCGTATATCGTACACAAAGGCTAAAAAATCTTATTTTTAGTTCTCGTTTACACGAGCGAACGGAAACTCTATGATGCCTGCAAGAATGTTAGGATCTCAAAAGTATTTAAGGACAATATAAAGCGTAGAGAGAAAGGGGGCAAATGTGTGTGGTGGGGGTTTGTGGTACGTATAGAAATTCAATGGGAAACCATATTGGAATTTCTCAAAGAGTGTGATGTGAGGATAGAAATAGTTTTTCCCTTTATACACATTCGACTAACTATAGATGTATAGCGGTACCTAGGTGTTCAAGGCTTCTTTGATGTTACTTAAAAACGAGCTTTCTTCCTTTTCGATTTGACTTTGTTTTTCTTTTTTCTATGAATTAAGTTCTATTTTACTTATATATATTTTTATATATTGTGTTGTTTTTTTTTAAATACATATATTTTTCTATTATATAGACTCTCTGGCCTGGAGAATGGCCTTTTAGGATTAAGTTCTCGCATCAATGCGATAATGTGGTCACGTTCAACCACAGACATCGAGAATGTAGATATTATATGTTTTGGTCATTTATTATATGAGATGTGCACTGGCCAAGAGATGACCACACCAAAACCGTCCATGAGAGTTCTTGAAATGGATCTAGAACAATATCCACAGGTAAGTTTATATACAATACGAGTAGAATTTAAATTTAAAACCTCTATTCTTTTGGAGATACTTAAAATGACATTAATTTAGCTATTTACTTGTAATAAATTATTTGGGTAATTTTTTAAAAGGAAGAGATAGTCGGAATATACGTTGCATGAAAAGATAAAACTTAATGGTGAACAAAAATCAACATCCGGTAGCATTTTATATTAATTTAGAACCATCTTCACACTCCGTTAAACTTAATTTTTAAGACTTGTGGTTCTTTGGAATAATTGTGCTTTCCAAGGTTTTAAAGAAATATTCAAAGCAAAATATATAATCCTTAAAAGAGTGCATCTACCTAGTCACGTCTCTGACTGTAAAGTGACATTAAGGACGAGTGTTCAAGTTTTGACTTCTTGGAGTTGATTGGATTTAATCTCGACGCAGAGACATAGGGCCCAGGGACATAACGCCTAACTTTTTTTTTTGGGGCTTATGTCTCACTTCGGTGGGACACTAAACCGAAATTGAATTTGGGCCTTAAGTCCTACTCAAATATGACCTAAGTCCCAAATTTATTTGTTAAAAATGGGATATTGTCCCCAAATTTTTGTAGAACCAAAAAAAAATAAAAAGTTTTTGTATTTCAATACAATGAACAATAATTTTTTGATACGGTGATACGCTTAGGGTATGTAAAGTCGCCAGGCAGGCGCCTATATCAACAACTTCTTTCAATAAAAGTACTTGTGGGTGGCCCGCTTCGCGGGTTCTCAGGATTTTAACTCCCTTTTTCGGGGTCACACCAGCTCACGCAAATCCGTTGCTCCGCTTAGGGTATGTAAAGTCGCCAGGCAGGCGCCAATATCAACAGCTTTTTTGAATAAAAGCACCTGTGGGTGGCCCTCTCGCGGGATCTCAGGATTTAAACTCCACAAAACAAAGTCTTGTGGTATTGAAGTGCTCCAAGTTTTGTCATTTGGTGATTCTTATTAAGTGGGACATTAGCCCCAAAATTTTTAATTGGGGCTTCGGTCTTACTTGGGTGGGACTTAGGGCCCAAATTAGATTTCGGTTTTATGTCCCACCGAAGTGAGACATAAGCCCCAAAAAAAAAAGTTGGGCGTTATGTCCCTGGGCCCTATGTCTATGCGCCTTTAATCTCGCCCCTAGGTGAAAATAATTACATATCCGAACAATTGTTTTATGATGTAACTGATCTAACCACACTCTGACTTGAAAGAATGAACAAAAATTAATTGAGTAATAATGTTTTACAATCAATGAACACATCTATTTTTAGAACTTACGAACAATGGAGTCTGAAATCTGATTTTTTTACATTTGTCTGTTCTTTATACAAGGATATTTTTCAAGTCAGTCAAAATTAGAGAATAAAGAAACAAAATATTCTCAAAATTGTACATGAGAGAATTTAGTTGTATCTACTCTCAACTAGGTCGTTTTTTTTCTAGTCTAAAAACTCAAGGTAGTTAAAAAATCATTTCCAATGGAACAATAAATAAAAAATAAATAAATTAGGTGGCGCAACAGTCCATGAAGAACCAGGGCCTAGTGACTTACAACTCTCAACCATTCCTGTGTGCGAGTAATGTTGTCAGAGATGGAATAATATCTATCTTTATTTCATCAGAAATTCAGAAAACACTGATATCCACAAAGAATATGTTTATATACGTCAAAGGGTCAAGGGCAACAATATTTTTGACTGAGCGTGCATAACAATGACACGCGGCACATAAACTTTACGATATTATGAAAACTTCAACTCTCATCAACTTTCTTCAAAATGTTACCGTTTTCTGCCGTCGTCATTCAATTATACGGAATATAATCATCGCGTATTGTTAAGAGTTTTGTTCGATGTTTAAGTGATCCATTATAGCAAATATTAAACATTCAACTTATATTATGACATCCAAAATGGCAGCTGAGTTTGACAGGTGTCAAACGACAGCGCCACTAATTAGAATGCACGAAATATGTGAAGCTTTATGTGGTACAGTGTCATACTTTCACATGCCAAAAATAGACATTGAGTTATTATTCCACAATTTAATAATGGACTTTATTACTTATCGAAAGAGTCAAAAGTCTCATAAAATGGGTCAATAGTCCACAATTGTAGACTTAAAGCTGGTTTTGCATAAGATTACAATTATTTCAAATACATTGAAAACCATTTTTCAATTAAAGAGAAGAAAAAAATAATTTTAAACTGTTTATGTTAATTTTATGTGAGTGGGCCATAAGTCCACAATTATTGCGTCATAAATCCACAAGAATTTTCTGTGGGCTTTTGACTGATTTCGTTGAACTTAAGATCAATGAAATAACTTATAAATGCTCAAAAGTTCATAGTAGACTAATAACAGGTGGATTTATGACCCTCGCACATTTTTAAAAAGTTTAAAAAATCTGAATCTGAATCTTGTTTGAAACGTCAAAAAACCTGCTAACGTCAGCCTAAAAGTGGAAGAAATACAAAAAAAATGGATTTGCTATAATATTGACTGTTTTACGAACAGAACTTAAAGCTGGCACTTTCCATTGAACGGTGATTTGACTCTATCGAGTACTTTGCCAGTATTTAGCTTTCTGAATTGTTAAAATTCTATTAATTCGTTAAAACTAAATTATAAAATGCTTTGAGTGGATCGTGTGTTACCATTTAGTTAAGTTACTGTCAATTTATCTTACATTTATGTCCACGTCCTTAGGGTAAAGTACACCAGAACTCAAAACATTTTGAAGACAATTGTTATCTAGGAATTTTTTTGTCTCCATCAAATAACCATAAGAACTTATGTCAGTAAAAATGTTTGTTTTCTTATTTTTTTCTCTAGATTTTGGAAATCCTTGGATTAATCTTCGATCCACCAGGAGGACAATGCCCTTCAGTGGAGGAACTCGTGCTGTGTGATCTTTTCCGTAATATTGACTTGCGTGAGCTACGAGGTCCATGCTTTAGTGTAAGTTTTAAAAAATTTAAAAACAACTTACAAAAAAAAACATGAAATTTACATGGAAGACAAAAAACCATTTAAAAACTACTTTTTAACCAAACTATAACTAAACTACTCCTACATTTTTCCAGACAATCAAACCAAGTCTAAGTAGATCAACCCTTAATTTGCTGCTTGCTGTAAAAAAGCGACAAACTGCATCCTTAGGCAGCTCATTTAGCGAAACAAGCTCCCCATGCACACCGCCATCAACACCCCGTGACCGAAGGGTTGGGTAAGTGTTTCCGCTTTTCTTGTTTATCTCACCCTCACCATACCTACATATATATATATATTTATATGTCCTTTTCACACTTCCTCTTGTGTTCCTCTCTTTCTCTCTCTCTCTATATATTTATCTTTTTCTCTGTTCATTTTGTTCACACAAAATTACCTTCCCTTAAAGAAATAAAATCACAAAACAAAAACAATATAATAAAAAATAATAAACTATATACATACATACATCCTAATTTACCTGCCTTACATATACATATATATATATATAGAACAAAGGGTAGCATTTTACATCCTAGTTCTGTCTTTCTATATATACTTTATAATTATACTCCTATATATGTACTTATATTTATATGTTTTTCATATTATATTCGTATCGTGTTCGTGTTTTCCATGTGGACTGAATATGAACTAAAATGTGACAGCTTAAAAAGAATGTCACAAAATGTTCTCTCATTTTAGTACTTTTTTTTTAATTTTTGTTTGTTTTTTCTTTTTATTGTCGTTCATACAAATAATCCCCGCATGTATCCTTATAAATTATTATATCCTTTAACAAACCAAACAAACAACAACTAAATTTGTTTCTTGTGAATAATAAAATTTAAATTTTTGTTTATTGTAATTTGTGTCAAAATTATACTTTGAAACAAACAATCAAAAAAAAAAAATTAACAGTTTTCCGCCTGCACCCTATGAAGTGTTTCGTTTGATTTAATTACCCATCCTTCCACCACAAAAATTAAATTTAAAAAATAAAACTAAACAAAAAGAAAACCTAACTAAGCCAATAAAAATAAGATTTACCTGGATTGTGTTGAATGTACCACTCTACTAAAACTACACAGAGAATGACAGATAAATGACACATGTAGGGGTAAGTTTATTAAATAAAACCAACAAAAAAAAGAGCAACTAAAACTGTATCTACTCTACAACTATAACTTAATCTCACATGTAAATAGTTTACAACAAAAAATAAATAAATAAATAAACATAAAAATAAGAGACATGAAAACTTTTGTAATGGTAGTATGTACTAACTATTGTATTATTTTGTGTAAATTATATAATTTATTATATATAGCTACCTGAAATAACGTAAATGAGGGTGCAAAATAATATAAATATACAGCTGTGGTCAAAATAATAGGAACAGTTCTTACTTTTAAGTATAAACATATTAACGATTAATATGTTTTTTAAACTATTCAAATTTTTAATATTTATGAGTAAATAAATTATTAACAAATAAGTTGGTCAAAAGAATAAGAACACTTGAAGACAAATTTCGTAGAATAGTCTCGTTTTTCTAAAATTCAAAGACAATCTGAAATTTTGACATATTATAAGAAAATGTACTAGACGATAGTAAATCTCTCTTGCGACACTGGAACCGTAGGCGTTAGGTGGTGAAGATTAGTACTTATCAGACGACAATCGTATGTCGTAATCTTATGCATAAGTAAGATTGCAAAATTAAAGTGAGAAATAGAAAAACATCCAAAGAAACAAACCAGAAGATGCTTGTTTAAAATTAATTTTAGCGCCAGAAGACACAAGTCAGCTCTTTTCGTATCCTACAAGAGACTAACCTTAATACACTTTTTTAAAAATACAGCAGAGAAATACCCATAAAAACACATGGATTTGAGGCATTTTTTGTTTTCTGCATGCAACATAGCCATACATTTTTATGAAATAAGAAAATGTGCTCGAAGTTGTTAAGAACAATAAACATTTGTTCACTTTTAACAACATTAAATACAAATTATTAACAAAAAAAAGAAGGAAATTTCCATAAAAACACTTACGTTTTTACTTAAAACAAAGGTGAATTGATGATCAAAAAAGAGGCTGGGATGCGACCCACACTGATAACTTCCCATCATGTATGTCGATTTGTCTTGCTTAAAAGTTTGTCTATATGTATCAATTGTTACCAAATTTGCGTACTATTTTTTGTAGATTTTATTTTATTGAATATCGAAAACAATATTTTCTGTGAAATAAAATAAGTTTGAAGCCAATATTTTTAATTTTTGAAAAGCTATTAGAGTCGAAAGTAAATTTATACCAAGTTTTAGTATTGTTTTTTTTAGGTTTCTATTTTTTGTAAAAAAACTATCAATTCGATTTTTCTCAAAATGTTTCCTAATGTTGAAAACAATATTTTTATAAGATAAAATTAGTTTGAAGCCAATGTTATACATTTTTGAAAAGATATTTGAGTCGAAATCAATTTTTACCAACTTTTAATAATGCTTTATTTTAGGTTTTTATTTTTTGTTAAAAAACTGTCAATTTGATTTTTCTCAACATTTTTCAGAATGTTGAAAACTATATTTTTTATAAGATAAAATAAGTTTAAAACCTTAATCTCAAGTTTTTGAAAAGATATTTAAGTCGAAATTCAATTTTTACCAATTTTGAGTAATGTGTTTCTTAGGTTTTCATTTTTTTTTTTTTTTTTTAAACTGTCAATGCGATTTTTCTCAAAATTTTACCAGATGTTAAAAACGTTATTTTTCATTGCACAAAATTGTTTTGGAGATAAAATCATTTTTTATTCGTAAAATTTTCGAGGTGAAAAATGTTTTGTTTCAGTTTTTTTTTAAATTTATAAACTTTTTTAATGAAGGTTTTTAGAAGCTTTTCCTTCACTGTATTTTTGTTCTTCATTTACTTTTGCTTAAAATACTGTTATTCTTATTATCAGTAGCAAGGTAGTTATATACCGTAACTCTGTAAATTGTGCAATATAGGTTAAGATATCAATGTAATATATTTTCTGCTAAAATAAATATCTATCTATCTATCTTTAATTTATAAAAAAACCGTTAATTGGAATTTTTTCCAAAAATATATTTGTTTGGTATCACGTTACAATATATAATATAAAATTTAATTCAAGTCTCTAGCTCTATTGGTTCGTGAGATATTTAGGGTTAACCAAAATTTTCACCTTTGTTTTTAACTGTTATGGTAAAAAAAACCACCCACGCAATTTTCTTAAGAGCTCTTTCCGCATCTTTCTGCACTATTATCTGTATAACAAAATTTAGTTGAAGTCGATATCTCTTCTGGTTCTTGAGCTATGGACGACGAAAAAAACGTCGCAAACGTACGGACGTACGAACGTACGTACACAAGCATGCACAGACATCTTTCTAAAAATCTTTTATTTCGACTCTAGGGACCTTGAACGTCGAGAAATGTCAAAATTTTCAATTTGACAAATCAAACCCATTACAATAACTTCCTATGGGAAGTTAAAAAATAGAATAGAACCAAGGTGGCTACCCTGGGGGACACCAGAATTCACAACAAATTAACTTGAAAATTCATTACGAAATTTAACACTATAACGTCTATCTTTCTAATATGAGGAAATCCAGTTTAGGAAATAGTCGTTAAAACCTTGCTATGCTAGTTTTAAAAGTAATGTTTTTGACAATTTGTCAAAGGCCTTGCTGAAATCAGTAAAGATACAATCTACTTGTTCACGTTTTTTAAAAACACCTAAACAAAGGACGTAAAGTGAAACAGTTTAGTAACAGTTGAAAGCTTTTTAACAAAACCATGCTGGTTATCACAGATAATTGAACTACAGTGAAAAGAAAGGACTCTACATACGATAGACTCAAAAAGTTTAGGTATCACAGATATTTTAACAATAGGTCGGTAGTTCATTATTTCATTTTTTAGAACCTTTTTTGTGTACTGGTATTATAAAAGTTCTTCCTGAAAAAAGAAACAGCGAGTTACTTAGGGACGTGTTAAAAAAACACATAGTAACGGTTGAGCATCATATATTTTTAACAGTTCCTTTTTTAGTTCCTGAAAAAAATTAAAAATAAATTAATGGTTTATGGGGATAGTTTCTTCTGGAAAGAAATCAAGTTAAAAAAATAAATTAAAGAAAATTTCATGAAAATCTATCAAACCGTTTTTAAAAAACTCGAATATTCGATTTGTGACAAAAACAATTTGCATAGGGATTACTGTTATTTTTGGTCTTTGAAAAAATTGAAAAAACGTCTAAAGCGAATCTGTTTTAAACCTTAATTTTCTAGACTGTTGGTGAGAAGGCACAATACATAGTTCCTAAATGTAGCAAGAAGCCTTCAAACCTAAACTAATAAAATCAATGTTCAAAACTTACATATATATGAAGGAATAATACTTAGGGGTTTCTTCTCTTGTATAACCGTATGTTTTGTTAAGGATGCAATAGTTTCGAGTCGTATATGTATGTTGACATACCATAGAATGTTTCTCGAAATAGATGCCTCTAAGAGGCAGGATAATGACTTTAATGTTAAAGCTCTGATTTCAAAGGAACAAGATTTATATTTTTGAGTGGTGTTGAGTGGATTAAGAACCATTCCATTAAGTAAGTCTTTTATCGAAATTAAAATTTAGAGAAATTTTACTGAAATGTGGTAATTGACACCTCAAAACAAATGTCAAACAAAATATCAAATATAATCAATCAACAAACAAAATAATTAACGTTTTTTGTCAAAATGTATTGTTTTTTTTTAAGTTTCAATCAAGTGTTCTTATTTGTTTGGCCGCCTTGAATAAAAATATTAAAAACCCATGTTTCTCTTTAAAAGTCACAATTAAAATAAAGTGATTACAATTAAACATTTTCGTCGTCTTTTACATGTGCTTGAGACATAATTGTCAAACATTAAGTACATTGTTCCTATTATTTTGGTCATAACTGTATTATTTTCTGCAACCACTTTTTTGATTATGCCATTTTACTTAATACATCGCACGCTGAAAACAAAAGTGGCACTATACAAAATTGTGCATTTTAAGTTTAGAGCGCCATCTAGTTCCAATATATATCACGCATCTTTTGTGAAGATACCTGTCCTTTTACCTCGTCTAATATCCACAGGAGGTCGCTAGTGTCACTTTTAAGTTTGACGTAAATCACTCTATCGCTAATAGATAAAATGGCACTTTGGCAGTTCAAGTCAAGTCATTGGAGGGATCACATGTCGAGGTAAGTGATAAAGTGGCACTTTTTGCATAATGTCGATTAAGTTTTAAGCATAGAGTTTTTATTAGTGACAAAAGTGAATTCAAAAATGTCATAATCCGTTTAGTGTCAGTTTTCTTTAAAAAAAAAACAGTGATTTAATGTCCACTGAAATTAATTAACAGGCACTTTTGGTTTAAAGCCACTCTTTCACTTTTTTTAAAAGAAAATAATAAGAGTAATATATAAATAAAAAAGTGGCACTATACAAAACTTTTTCAAAAATCCATTTTTTTCTTTAAACCCATAATTTATTTTTGTAATCTTAAAATGACATATTATAAAAAGATAGTATTACTATATTTTGTCAAAGTAATAAAGCAATTCAATATTTTTTCTTAGAGCTATCGACAATTGAAGAAAGTCCAAATCTTTAAACGTCCATATTCGAAAACTATGCTTTTCGTTTAGTGACACTTTTGTTTTCAACGTGCGACATGAGTATATAAATACATATGTATGTACCTCTGTACGTTTGGGCTAAACAAAAAGTATTAAAAGTAAAAGCTTAGCTTTTTTTATCAATCCATCAAAGGGACGGCTGATTGAGCTGTTTGAGTTGTTATGGCTATTTGGCTGACACATAAAATTTACACATAATTAAAGAATATTGTTTGCCTTAAAAAATAAAAATTCACACGTTTGAAAGATTAATTTTTTTATTTTTATAATTTTAGTAGATGTAGCTTGAAAAATAATGCTAAGAATATTTTTTAATTCTCATTTTGATTTTTGTGATTGGTGTTTATAATTTTATGTTTATTAGGTGAAAGAGGCAAATCAAATAGATAAAGACATTTACGTCTAATAAATATTGCTTGGAGATTTATTTAATATAAGTACTAGGGTTTAGGGCTTAGGGCTTAGGACAAGCTAAATAGACATAATAGATCTAAAGACAAGCAATAATTCTAACGAAAGTCTGACTTCAGGCTTATGGTGATTACATAAAAGTTTTCCTTTATTTTATTTTTTATGGTATAGCTAATTAGTTGATCTTGGAAGAGTGAAACGTTCCTTTAAAAAAGGAAAAACTGATTTTTTGTCATTTTCGTCTAAAAAAAATTATTTTGTTGAATCGTAATGAAAATGAATGTTATTAGGAAAAAATGCATATAAGCTTTTAAAATATCGACTTCAA
Organism: Eupeodes luniger; assembly: GCA_951509635.1. Lineage (NCBI taxonomy): Eukaryota > Metazoa > Arthropoda > Insecta > Diptera > Syrphidae > Eupeodes > Eupeodes luniger. The sequence continues at coordinate 17,874,502 of OX608075.1, forward strand.
TCAATATAACATTTTATTTTAGATTGATGAAGGATTTCAAGATGGTTAAGAAAGTCTCAATTTTAAAACAGGTAACATTTAGACGGATTCCATGCGGTGGTGTTATTAAGTGCTAAAAATGAGAAAAAAAGACAATGATATAAAATACACACTTCGAATTCAGTCGAAAACAAATTTCCTCACAAAATTATTTTAAGTTGGCGTAAATTTCTCCTAAAAACACAACTTGCTACTCAAAGCTTAAAGATAATGAGTCATGAACTCATGAGCAAGACACTTTATTTCTTGTGTGCAGAACATTGGAACAGTCAAAATAGACATTTAATTTCAAAAAAATTAACGTATCGATGAAAATATGTAGGAACATTATTATGAACAAAATTTCGAAAATTCATTATAAACAGGGTTCTCAGATTTGTTCGCGAAAAAAGTTATTTTAAATCACAAGTGGTAGACGATTTTTAAATATTTTTAGGAACAAAATTAAAATGTATAGTAAATACAATAATTCGTATACAGAAAAAATTACACTTTTTCAAGCCACTCAGAACATTTACATTGATGTAAAAACTACAAGCTTTGTAATATTTGGTGATTTTATCATTGCAAAATTTTCAATTTTTATAATATTTTACGATTTACATATATTTTACTTTTGGCTGTTCCTCATTAAGGTCAGAACTTTTGCAGATCATGTTTCCTTTTCTTATGAAAAAAAGGGCTTAGAAGTTATACGTAAGGCTTTTTAAAAATACATTATGTTGAAAATATTGATTTTTCACATTGTAATTGGTGTCTAAAAGTTCTTCAGTTAATTGTTTTGGATTTAAAGTAATTCTTTGCCAAATTGCATAAGTACTTGATATTTTTAGAATAAGTACTCTTTGAATAAGGTACAGTCAAGGAGTTTTGTGCTGGAAAACATTATATTATACTATAAATTATATATTTTTGCCTGCATGGAAAAAGAGTCGTACATTTTTTTGGGAGGCTTAAAACTGTTACGTATTTCCAAACGCGCCCCACTGTTTGAGGAGAAGTTAGCTGCGAGCCTGTCGGAAACAATGCGAGACGTCAAAATCTTAACTTGTGTCAAATAGCCAACGAGGTTTTATCTTTCTTCTGCTGCCGACTTCCAACCTATCTGGTCATAAACTTATCTGTTTCTTAACACTTAAATAAACTTGAATTCTTTTATACTTAATTGAGTATTTCTTTTATTTTATTGGAAGAACGTATAAGTACCCATCGCAACATACACAACAAAAACGCTTTTCAAAAGCATTACTACCTAGTCCAGCCATAAGTTATGTTACATTTTAAAAGCGCAATAAAAAAAATCTACTACATTTAATATCATCAAATATATTTTTTAAATGAGTTCACAGTATTAGTTTTAAGAAAAAAAAGTCTTACTCAAAATGGCCGCCTTTAGCATTAATGCAGGCTTTTAGGCTATCCAAATTTCGATGGGGAGTCTTACAGGCCATATTCTATAGTTCGGACCACAAACTGTAATCCAATGGATCCAAACCTGGACTCCCCGACGGCCAATCTGCAGCTGCAATAAAATCCGGAATATTTGTTCTTAGCCACTCTTGTGTGGTTTTCGCCTTGTGTGCTGGAGCAGAGTCTTGTTAGAAGACCCATCTTTCCCCGTTGAAGAGAGTATTTGTTAATCTCTTAACAACACCCTCGAGAACATTCTCCTATGATACACTGGTTTTAACACCTTTTTCACAAAAATGAAGTGATGTGACACCTTTATGGGAAACCCCCCACCAAACCATTACCGAAGCGGGGTGGTGTCCACGCTGAACCCTTGGAACAACTTTTTTAGCTTCTTTGGATGATGTCGCATAAATGTTATCATTTTGTTTATTATAAACTTCTTCTATTGTGAAGATTTTTTCATCCGTAAACAAGATATTTTTCTGCCCATTTACCACGTGCCACTGCAAAAGATTTTTGCTTCTTTCAAGTCTTATTTTTTAAGAGTTGGATTTAGAAGATTTTGCTCGAAGATAGGCTTTCATGTGAAGGTCATCTCGGATCAGCCTTGACATGGATCTGACGGATATATCTAATTCTCATGATCTTCTGCTTCCGGAGAGGATTCCTACGAACTCGTTCACGCACAGCTTTTACTTTTGTACTCGTTCGAGCGACGAGTGGACGACCACTTCTTGGTCTGTCCTCTACTCTTGACAGTTCATCAAAACGTTTTATAGTACGATACCCAAACATTCGCGATAAAACAAGTGGTTTTAAAAGTTCAAAAATTTCGTTTGAATTTTTTCCACACTTATGTAATGCGATTATCGCGACTCGATTTTCTTTAACGCCCCACTCCATGATTTCCGATCAAAACCTGAAACCAAACTAGCTTCCATTCTTTACTAATAAGATCACGTGTTTCAAAAAAATTGTTTTTTCGTATTAAACATAAAATAATTAAATAAAATATATAAATTTCTTTTCGAGAAATGTAACGTTTTAAAATACAAAGTACCGTTTTAGCGCAAAAGCAATATTTACGACATTTTGTATGCTCAAATTGATTTTTTGAAGAATTTTTGTCATTTTGTTCAAGTGTCGATTTAAAACTTCAAAGAAAGTGTAATATTTTTAGATAAAAAAGGAAAAGAAAAAAGAGATTTTAAAAGCAAAAAAAAAACAGTTACAAAATGTACTTTATAAAATAAAGAACTTAATCGGAACGAAACGGGAAAACCCGATCTTAAAAGAGAAACATCGCAGCAAAAAGAAAGAGAACATCCTAAGACTAAATGTTAAGATCTTTTAAAATTGTTTTCCATAAACAAAAATTAAAACTCGAACAATTTGAAATCAATTAAGTTTTTTTTTAAATTGTCTTCAATTTATCTGCCAATTCAAAAGAGTTAAAATATACTATTTCTTTAAAAACAATTTACCTCCCCACTTATGCTTGGAAAATTCTTTAACGTGCATTAAGATTTTAAGTACAGCCAACAGCCGTTTTTCAGTTTCAGCTTGAAACTCTTTCGTACATTTTCGCTTCCGTCGATTTTTTAGGCTATTCAAAGAAGTTTCAAAGGTAAAATCATACCCAAGCTAAAAGAACCAAAGCGAAGGCAATCCCTAAAATTACATTTAAAAAATGAAGTAATTAAATCAAAAAAAAGAACCCCTCCGAATGTTAGGTCAACCTACCGAAAACCTTTTAAACTAAAAAGTTTGTTTTTCTCTTATTTTACCTTTAAACCGTATTTTTAACAAAAGCCTTGTATGTTTTAAACGAAATGGCAATGCAATTAGGCTTAGTTTTGAATGAAAAATCAACTTACAATATATCTGCACACACTGGATTGTTTTTCATTTTGTTTTTGATTTTATACTTAAAAGCAACGCACTCTAACTATTTTTGCACAACTAAAAACAAATATATAAACTATACTTTGTCTGTAATTTAAAATATCACCCCCGTGTCGCTCCGCTCGTCAATCCAAATATAGCAAACTCCTTTTAATTTCCACTCCCTTATACCGACTTTCCAATAACTCACTTGTTTGTATACGTAGTTTATTTACTTCATCATTATAATATATGTATCTAACCAAAAAGCATGCCCTCCTGGAATGTAATGTTTCGAAACTCTCAGCATGAGAAGCATTTTAGTTACTTTGTGGTTACAGCTATGTACGTACGGTATACTGTTTTTAGAAGTACTTATCCTGTAGAGCACCTAATATACAATACACTATATGACACGTACCGTATATAATATGTATCCTGTTGACTGTGGGCCAAAAGAGAGACCCAAGTCAGGCACACCTAAATAATGTAATTTTATTGTTGTATAACCTAATTAGAGAGCAACAACACTCACTCTTTGCTAATTTAATTTAATTAAAAATAGGCCCAAAACATTCCTCTATTATAATCCTTGCCATGGTCATAACAAAATCTAATAGCAATCTCTCTTTCTCTCTGTTTTATCTTCCTTTTGGTAATCGAACAAATATGGATCACACAACGCACATCCTCATCATGTCCATGTTTATGTTCATGCATCCAGCAGGACAATGGATTCATTTGATATATCAAGCGATTCGGAGGAAGGCCTGTTGGACGAGATTGTGGTTACGGGCAATAACCACAGTTGTTATAAGCATCCCTTCAATCTACATCATCACCCCCATCAGCAACAACACCAATATCAGCATCACCACCAGCACCATCGGCATCAGAATCAGAATCATCAGCAGCAGCAACATCAGCATCAGCAGCACGAGCCGCACTCCCAATATGATCCACTCACTTTCCCGTCACCGCATTTTTGTGAACATAACCTCAACTCGGATGACAATAGTAGCTCAATCAATGAAACCTCCTCGGCCTCCACCACCAATACAGCCGCCGCCACCTCCGCCTCCGCCTCCACCGGGGTGTGTATCAATGGAGAACCAGCACATTGTAACCCAAGTGCAGACGGAAGTAGTTCAAGTGAGGCTTCCACAGCGACCACATCCCGAGGTGGCAGCGGTAACGGTGCGGGTGCGGGTGCGGGTGCGGGTGGGGCAGGAGACAACTGTTATGATGATGCAGTCGAGTTATCGACATCAGGTCAAGTAACTCTTGGCACTGCCACTACCTCATTCAATCACCAGCTTACTGCTGACATGTGCAGTTATAAGAATTCGAAAAGTCGTCGCCTCGAGTACTCGTTGAAGTGCTTGAAATACGGACGCAGCAATCCCTCACAAGACTCTGCTTTTGGGTCACTGACTGATGGTGACCTCTCCATCGGTTCGTCAAGTTTTCGCCTCAGCAGTTTCCAGTCCATCACATCACCTATCGATGAGGGAGTCGAGGATATCATCATAGCAACCACCACAGCTGGCAGCGAGACCTGCCTTGAGTTGGCGACGGTCTCAACCAATGGACAATCTAATGATTCGGCCATTTCGACGCCTTGTCGAGAGGGCTCACCGAATTTCCTAGCCATCGAAGAGAATTCCTTCACAACATCAACAACGGGAAGCAACAATCACAATCGTCCACAACAGTTTCCCGTCACACTCTCGCCTAAGATCCAAATAACCACCTCAGCGTCCACGTCCAATCTTCAATTTGACCCGCCGAAGATTCTGGTCAACGACCAGAACTCTATTTACACCACCTCCCCCTCTAAGCGCTCCGGCACCATTGAGGTTTTCTCGCAAAAATACAGGGTATGCTCCTTCGAGGATATGTCACCGAATCGCAAACAGTCGAAGTATCACCTGAAGAATGCCAATCGCTTGGCTTTTCGGTCGCTGGAAGAGGAGCAGCGCATCGACAGCGCCTTCATTCCGATACAAAACCGTACAAATTCCGAAAACAGGGTAAACATCAACAACAGTGAGAAGTACAAGAAACTCACGCACACGTCATTCAGCCGAATCAGCAAAACCACCAGCAGTGTGACGGTAGCCGTTGAGCCACCGCCTAATTCAACTAATGCCGGCAGCAACTCCCAACCACGGGACAGCAGGCATACCCTCTGGCGGGACAGCAAGTTCTACCGGAAGAATCGCATAGCCAAATCTAACGATTCACTTTTGGAATCCCCGAATCACTCTCCGTCGCCGTGTCGCCTTTCACCATCTTCGCTACGAGACAATCACTACGAGGCCTCTTCGCCCCTCTCTTCGTCTTCGTCATCATCCTTCACCCGTCATGGTGGACTCAATCGGGGCAGCTCGGTCAACGAGATCTCACAAAACTGCAATGGCAGCTCGCCCCATCGTCGGTATTGCAGTTCGAAGAGTGAAGATCTGGGCGATCTGGATATGCCAACAACAATCGATGGACGTAAATCACACTCCGAGCGCCATCTATTCGGACTGTCAAAACTCCGACAAACAGCCATCAATACCACTGTCGGTGGCAGCACTGGCAATGGACACAGCATCGGCGGGGAATGTTTCTCCGAAGACGAAACCTTCCATCAAGATGACAATAAATCCTTGAAAAGCCTCAGTACATGTTCCATCAATCGTGTCACTCTAACAACAACAACAACGACTACAAGGACCAAAAAGAAGACCACCTCAATGGCTGTTCTGCCCTCATCAGCAGGGCCAACAATAACCTGCAATGTTAGGAATTCGGTTTTCAAGAGCCTCGACCATGCCCTCAACTACATCGATTCGAATGGCGATGACGATGATGTATCGAGCTCAACGGAAGAGTCACCTAGACGTCATTATAGTGACATTGCTAGAATATTTGGCTCAACGACTACATCACGTACTACCGATGATCCGCATAGTAGTAGCTGTAGTGAGGAGAAGACTCCGCTGCTGGACAGCGTTGAAATGTCACCGATAAGTCCAACCGAGCCGGATCTCAATATGTGATATACGCAATTTAGTTAAAATGGTCGTTTTTTATAATTTTCTTGGTTTAACATAATGTTTTATAATTTTTCGTCGATATTTTCTTTTTTTGTATTTAAATAATATAAATATTTAATCATACATTCTAGAAATAGTAGCGAACAAAGCAAACAAATTATCGAGACGAAGTTGGAAATAAAATCATTATAAAAGTTTAGGTTGAGAAGAATTTGAGATTTTGTTTCTTATATTGCTGCAAGAGAAAGATTAAAGTAGTTATAATCTAGGGAATCTAAGATTTTTGAAACACAAACAAAAATAAGCTAAGAAGTTCAAAAATATTAAGAGGACTCCATAAGTACCGCCCGAATTTTGAGAATTAAATTTAAAATAAATATTATATCTTTTCAGAACAAGAACTGTCATTTTGACAGATATCGTGTACAAAGTCAATTTTAAATGTATTATAACAGAGACTTGAATTAACTTGAAAAAGAATCCTATTCAATTATTAGGGTTATCGATATTAAAAAATGAACTTTTTCCTGGAGCTATAGGGCACGTGCATTTCTCGATATCTGTCAAAATTATAAAAGTTTTACAAATGATATTGATAAGTTGCGTGCAACTTAATTGGCTATATTATGTTTCTGACATTTTTGAGGCATAAGAGGAAAATAAAATGTGAGCAGAATTCTCCCTTCAGAAGTCAAATAAGCTCTGTACCTCTTTTCTTCCTCTTTCCTGTGTGATCCAAATTAATTGAAAAGTCAAATCCTAAAAATTCTATTCTCAAAGTTTTGAAAAGTTGTTCTATAAATACTTTTGAGAATACAGATCATTAAACCTCCTAATCTAATAGCAGTTTTAAATTGAAGACTTTTCAAATTAACTTTAATGTTTTCTTTCATATCCTTATAAGCTCTACTCACGAAAATAAAGAACGTCAAAAGCTTAAATAAAACAAACATATTTATGGAAAACAATACACGATTTATATAATCAGACATTTTTAAATACATTTAGCATATTTATAAATGTTTATTCTGAATAACTCATCCGTCAATAAATTCCCTACTCCAACGAATGTCATTATAGAAATCACTTTGCCTTGCCAATAGTCAACCTTAAATATTTCTGACGTAGATATTTGAGTTATTATGGGTCTGTTCCATTTACTTTCAATTTCCATAATTTTATGTTTAAACTACTGTCAAAATCATACACAAAAAATTTATTTTAAATTCTTTAAATAAAAGAAATTCAGAGAAAATGAGATGACTTTTGACAGATTTTCTACTTCACATTCATATTGACAGTTTAGTAATATTTATTCAATTTAAGTTTTTGATATCTTTAACATTGGACTGTTGAAAATAACAATAATTGTTTTTATCACTTTAATTTAATAAAGTTATGTTGAGATAAATTGATAAAACGTCAAAATAAGTCGCTTCAAGAAAGTCCATTGTAATTGTCCCCGTTCAAATTGACAGAGACAATGTCACGAGATGTCAGGCATTTTAGCTATGTATGACTTTTACTTTGGTATATTATTCCCAAGTTGAAAATTGAGTATAGTTGAAAGACACAGTTCAAATTCTATTCGAGGTTATACAATACAATTTGGATCTGTAAACACCACCTAGATAACCTGTGTAGCCCTTCAAATTCGAAACATGTCAAAATTGTGATGACAGCTTTAATTTATTAGGTTTCAATTCAAAAAATAAGATCATTAAACAAAATTAAGGAATTTTTAATATAAATTATAAATGGTTTCTTATGAAGTCTTAAAAAATTACATTTAACTACTTTTATGATTATTCTGATTCCGAATTAGGTTCGCGTTTATCTCAAATCTTCACTTCCTTCACTTATACATAATTGAAGCTTCTTCATATTAAAACAAAAAATCCAACAAAAACTATAACATAAAACTTCTCAATGGTCCATTACCAATACAATTATTGTAAAAATAAAATAATGACTAGTATTATTATAATTCTAGCAAAACAATTTTGCGCTTTAATCACACCTCCATCCTTATGATAAAATTTAGGTAATTAATAATTAAAACAAAAAATTAAAATAACTTAGTTAAGGTTCACACTTATTTGTTATAAAAAAAAAAAACAATAAAATAAAATAAAATAAACAATTTTAGAAAAATATTCAAATTACACTAGCTAATTTTATTACCTACATAAAATTGTAAATAATAAAATTAATACAAAAACGTCTATAAACTTAAACAATAAATAAAATAAAACAAAAAAAAAATAATGAGCTTTACTTTAATTAAAATTTATATAAATAACTTATCTTCTGTTGTATTGTTAATATATTAAAATAGGGTATCACTATTATAATTATTATATAAAACTTTCATTCCATAAACAAAAAACACACAAAAAAACAATAAAATCAAATCAAATAAACATTATAATAATAATTGAGCATGCAATTTATTCTTTAACTGCTTTTTATTTAACAACTTCACCTTCAATATGGCATTTAGATTATTATCTATGAATTATTGTATTATCTTAACAATTTTCTATTTTTTATGAAAATCTTATTTAAAACTATATTAAATTATACTTCAGCGAGATCAGATCATAAACCGAACAGCAATATATCAATTTCTAAAAATAAAATCATAGGAAATAAAACAATAAACAATTTTAGTGTCTATAACAAAAAAGAAAAACCTACAAAATGTAAAATATTAGAATTCTTTTCGAAATATTTAAATAAACTTAAAAAAAAAAAATAAAGAAACACACTTTACTTACTAAGTTTTAGCAATTAAATAGAATAAAACTAACCCAAAAACACACTCCTACTTTCAAGACATTTATTGCAAATCGAATAGTATATTATAAATAAAGAAATAATATAGACACGATCCATTAATCTGACTTTACATAATATAATACAATTCTCTTTTAAAAAAAAATAGTAAAAACATATTCAATTCAATATTTAAAAAAACAAAATAAAGAGAAAAATAAAAAGAAAAAGAACGTTAATCTGAAAAACAAAACCTAATGTAATAGAAAATAATTTATTTACACAATAATAATTATAAACAATCAGACAGTTAGTGAGCAATTTTTGTCTTAATTTTAACAAAATGTTATTTAACAGAGTAATAAATTACATTAATAAAACCTACCTATTTATAAAAATAAGTATAATATAAATGAGTAGAATATAGTTTTTTTTGTTTCCCAGAAAAATTAAATAAATATTATTTAGATTTTTGTTAAATTAAAATACGAAAAAGAAAAAACAAAAATAAATGTTTAGTTAAATGTATGGAATTATTTGAATTTATTATGTATGTACAAAATGTTGTATAAATCTAAATTAACAATAAAAACATCGGTGATATTATTTAAAAAGGCTAATTTCTTTTATTATATTATTTTTAAATGAAGCATTATTATAGTTTTTTTGCAACAGAATAATTGTTCCCACAAAATAAGCTTAATACGCCGACTTGAATTTTCATTGTGTAACTGACTTAAATGTAACCATTTTCTGAACGCCGCTTCTAAGAATTAAAATGTGAAACTGATTGAAGATGGAAGCCATTTCCGGTTTTAATAAATATTTTGCCTTACTGCCCTAGCAGAATGGAGTCGCTGTAGCGGCCGCTTGTCGCGCTGTCAAAGTTGAAACATACGAAAATAGTACACAGCGCCACAATGGGAAGCTGTTGCTGCAGCGATCGCTGTCGCCATTGTTGAATAATTGTTTACTTTCCGCTATTAGTCGCGCTACATTTTAAAGCTTTAAAAGCTTCATTCCGCAGTAGCACATTTGCATTATCATTGCAATAAATGAAATTTCATCGCGTTGGTTCATTTTTTAAATTAAAAATTGAAAATTAAGTTGCTCAAAAATATGAATAGTCTTACAAAACTAAACACAAATGTATAAATGTCAAAAAAAAAATGACAGCTGCCGTTCTTCCGGTGCTACACCATTGTGGGCGACCTTTGCTACATAGTGAGCGATTTTAGTGACAGCTTGTGCTACAGCAATTTTTACCGCGACTAGCAGCTGAGATGATTAAATGAAATTTCTTTACATTATTAAAGTTAACAATTTGGTTGTTCTTTTCTTAAAATATGAGATAATAATTGTTATTATAAGAGCCTAGAAAAAAGTTAGATCTTTTTAAAGAGAGTTGATTTTGCTAAAAGGAAAGGTGAGTTGTGACAGTTACTATCATACCAAAACGACAAGTACTGTTAAATTCAACATTTCGCTGCTTTACACAGATTAAATCATGAAATAGTAATGTAATTGAAAATATTTAAACTTAAACCTCATCCCTAAATTAATTTGAGGACTTGTTCATTTTCTGCTACTTCCGTAGAGAGTGCAGTTAATTACGTCTGGAAAGCAAATAGAAAATCGATCACATCAAAAGAGCAAATTGGTTTTAATTTTTTTTTTCGAATCCATACATATGCCTTAAAAAATTCAGAGCAAGTGGAAGAAACACTTCTGGAAATAAGTTCTTCCTCACGATATTACCGCCATCTACAGATATTTAATGCGTATAAGCTTAGCATGTGCAACAACCATTTAATTATTATGTGCACATGAGGGCAATTTTTGTTCCTTTGTCAAATACTAGCAGACCCGTACCTGGACTGTTTTGTTCAATTTAATTCTTTTGAAATTTTCTTTAGTTTTCAAGATTAATAAATTTGTTTTTGTTTGTAAACAAAATGAACCAAGTGAATTTTAAATTTCACAACCTTATTTTTTTTTTTTTGACGAAAGGACTGAAAACTTTTTTTTTAAAACGACAATACTTTTTTCAAAACATATGAAAGCAAAAGCGCATCCATGTATATTAGAACTTTACGTAAAAAGTATGCTGGGTCTTTTTTAAAAGCGTCAGTTGTGAAGATCTTAAAACAACATAGGATTCCTTCGATACATTTTTAATTTACAAGCGCATCCTATGATTTACCCCTTTTAGTAATCACAGATTAAAGATAACCCACTGTTTACGAGATGGTCTTTTAAGCATTTGAAATTAAAAAAATGCCTTTTAAATTTGTTTTTATTTTGTTTGCATCTTATCTGTCAAAAAGGGGAGCTGACGAAAATGCTGTATTTTAAAATACTGTATGGTCAAAATTTTATATTATATACTGTATGGCTAATATACTGCATTTTAAAATACTGTATCTCAAATGTCTGTATTAGCAAAATACCGTATCTAATAAATACTGCGTTTTCATAGTAGGTACTGTATTTAGTTTGGTGCCATTTTTTTTTTGAAAATTGCGCATTTTTTTATATTATCAAATCGATTTTTATTTTTCAGCCAATTTACAGCATTTTGAAATACAAAAGTTTGATATATGTTCAGAATTTTGAAATACAGAATTTTGAGTTTCAGTATTTTGATCATAGTACATACATACAATATTTTGAAATACAGTATTTTGAGTACTTTAGATTTACAGTATTTTAAAATACAGTGCATATAGTAGTTTGACCCCAATCCGTCAAAAAGAAGTCTTCTCATTTTTATGATATGTGCCTCCACACGTTCAATACAGGAGAACTTATCCCTGAATTACGAGGTGTCTAGATTTTTAAAAAGTTTGATTATTCATCTGTAATTTTTTTCTCAACAGCGATTACCTTAACTCAACTAAGTTTTCGAATGAATATGGCGTAAGGTATAAAGGTATGTTTTTTTTTATTTGTAAATGTAATGGAAAGTAGATATACGTAATTCATTTATTTCGAAATTTGGTTATCATTTATTCATTATTAAAAACGGGCTACTTATTCGCCAGATATATTTATCACAGCAAATCTTCTATTCTATTTTGAATTGTTCACTTTTTTACATAAAACACATGCAAAAATCGTTTATTTTGAAATAACACATATAACCTAGTGTGCCCTCATACATAACTTTTTCACTTTTAAAACGTACTATTCATCAAAAAACACAAATTGAAGTAGACGTCTACAGAGAGTCAAGAAAATTACACACAAAAACTATTGTTAAAACCGAAAAAGAAATCATTTTTCATATTTTAAGGGGCCAATAGTTATCATTGAAATAGATATTTTACTAAATTTCCTTTTGTCTGTAAAAACAGGGTTATCAATTTTGCGGTTTCAAAAATAAACGTAGCCCCACAAAAAAAAAGGTCCAAAGGTGTCAAATCACTGATCTTGGTGACTAGTTGCCATGACGAGAAATAACGCAATAAAGCCATATTCATATTCGCTCGAGTTGTGCGGCATGTGGCACCGTCTTGTTGAAACCAAATATTTCCAAGTCATTTTCTTCAACAGCAGGCAAAAAAAGTCGGTTATCAAATAACCATAACGTTTCGAATTGACGGTGACAGTCGTTCCATCGTTGTTTTTAAAGAACGATGGAACGACTAATCACATCTCCGGACCAAACAGTGACTTTTTGTGGATGTGATGGCCTCTCTTCAATTACTTGAGGATTCTCAGAACCCCAAATACGACAATTTTGTTTATTAATATATCTACCAAGCGAGAAATGTGCTTCGTCGCTGAAGAAAATTTTGTTCGAAAAATCGCCGTTCACCGCCTGTTGTTCAAGCACCCATTCGACATATCTACGACGTTGTGAATGGTCAGCTGGCTTCAGTTGTTGTTTGAGCTGGACTTTATATCGATGTTAGAGTAAATCCAAATGCAAAATATGCCATAATTTACAGTAAGACAGTTCTTATTCCTGAGAACGACGAGGAATCGACACATTCGGGTCTTCGGCAACACTTTCACTTACAGCAGCGATATTTTCAGTGGTACGAGCGAAACGATGATGCACAGTCCTTACAATATCTGTAACCAATCCAGTCTATTCAATTTTCTTTACAATTTTCCCAATTGCTTGCGTAGATGGACGATTATGTAAACCATAATCTCCTCTTAAAGCAAGATATTTGGCTGGGGCAGAACCACCATTTTTGTAGTAGGTTGTAACAATTTGTATGCTTTATGCGATAACTAAGCGATCCATTTTCGTAAATGTTAAACTTTCAACTGGAAAAAAAATTGGTTTGACAACTTAGTTTGACAGATGTCGAATTCCAGCCCTATACTTTTGAAACCGCAACATGGATAACCCGTTACAAACTTTATACTGATAGATAAGAAATCAAAGAATTTGTTTTGACGAAAAACATTTAATTGCGATTTTTGTTTTTGCTCAAAACTAGTTTTCCATTTCCCTTGCGGAAATTTATATTTTTAAACAGTTTAATGTGTGCTAGGACAGATTTCTGTCAGAAAAAAATTTTCCTGTAGATTTCAATACGGACATTTTTTCTATTACTGAATTTTTCAACCATCGCTATAAACATCCTACCAAGAAAAATTCCTGCGTTTACTTTCAATTATGAAATCCAATAATAGATTTAACTTAAAATATTAATTTAACATTCAAACCAAAAAAAACGTATTGCCGAAAAAAAATCCTCTCAATTTTTGCAAATAACTTACATGTAAATCTACCATTGCCATCACGCATGTCTCATTTCCAACAACCATGTTCAAAACATTACAATTCCAACCTACCTGGCAATGCTTAATCCCATTCAATTGTATTCAATCTCCCACTGACATTTCTATGAATTTTTCAACCAAAACCACGGCAAATGAATTCAACATTTCAATTTCACATTTGTAATGAGAAATTGCACCAATCTGCACGTGAATCAAAAAGTGTTCTTCTTCTATTTAAGAAAAAATATAATAAAAATTACTTGATTGTTTCATAAATAGTGCGCCATAAATCAAGCATAAATTTTGAGAACAAACAAATTGCTTACAACAACCGCGTTTAGCAGCAAAAACATCGTTAATCGAAAAAAAGAGAAACCGTCATCGAGCGAGCGACCGACGACGACGACGAGCGAAGATCGAAAACACAAATTTTCGTGTTTTTTTTTCAAGTTGATTTTCCTTAAATTTAACATCGAAAAAGAAAATTAACATCTGAATTGTTTCAATAGCAAAATAATTGTAATATTTTATGCATACTTCCGTCGAAAAGTAGAGATCTACTCAAATATTTACACTGTGTCCCTTAAAAATTACATAATCCATCGAAATTTCAAAGAAAATTTGTGAAATAAAATTAAAATTATTGTTTAATTAAGAAAATATTCTGTAATCTATTAAGAAAATCACTTAATTTCATTAAAATAAAAACATATTTTTGTGAGTTTTTGTTTCGATTACAATCAATCGGGTGGAGGAAAAAGAAGAACAGAGTGAAAGAAGAAAAATTATCTTGAAATTTCTTATGAGTTCGGCAAATGGAAATTAGCTAGCTATGTAGGATAGCTCATCGAGTGCCTTAAGTGCATTTTTTCTTCTCTGTTTGCCTCATCTCTCTCTCTCGAGATAATAATCATTGTTAATCAAGATACCAACTCGATTCTCATTCATGCTAGTTCGATTTGCAATCGAGTTAAATATCAAATCATTCACTAAAATTTAAACAAAATATATATACAAGAAAATTGTTCTTAAAAAGAAGTACAAGACAATCAAGACCAACCACCATCACCGGGCGACCGAATTAGTAGGAGCAGCAGCAGCTTACGACGACGACCAGACATGACCCAAAGAGAACGCGACACTATCATTCACTTGGTTGCTGGCGGGTAAGTGGAAAGTTTATTATATTTCTTTTTTACTTCTTGCGATGCTGGTTTTGTGTTTATTTTATTTTTGGCAAAAATATACAATATTTGACATAGAAACAGGAAAATTTAAATTAGCCAAAGTGTGTGAAACAATATTTGTGATAACAGAGAGTATGACTCGTAACTTCGTGTACCTATGTATTCGCTTTTGGCTCTGCTCCTCGGAACGATAAATGCTATGAATAAAATCAACATTAAATTTGTTACCCTATCTCACGCGTTTTTCCTTATTGCCTTGAATATCTATATACCTACTTCTAAAATGCCTACGCCTTAAATAAAACCTAATAAGCTTTCCCCTTGTATACCGAATACAAAAAGTGGTTTGTTTTGATGAATATACTAGGTTGGTAAAGGTAGGTAGTCACAACAGGCTTAGTAGGCTTCATCATCAACAAAACACCCTCTTGTCCCTCTTTTTGGGGTCGGAAACTCTTATGCAGTTCAAGTTCTTGTTAAATACCTAGTTGTTGTTTTGTTTTTTGTATTTTTATATTTTGAAGCCGTTTTGCTACCTTTTCTCTATCTGTTTTATCCAGGGATGAAATGTTTTGAAAAATTTTAAATCCAAAAAAGTTGAAGCTGGAAAAATCGTTTTTTGCTAAAGCTATCAACAAAATTGTCAAAAAAAGTGCGACTAGGTGTATTGAAAGGGTGTTTGTTACCCTGTTTATGCCAAAGATATGCTAGCATTAGAAAAGTTAGATAGGATTTGAAAGAAGGTTTGAGCACCTTGGTTTTGAATTTTTGATTATTACAATGGCATTAAAGACATGGTTTGGTAAAGAATTCCACATGCGTGAAGTACAGCTAAAGAATGAATCTCTGTACTTGGCAGATGAGTTTTCCTGAAGGTGGGTGTTATTGCAGTTGAATTTATGAATAGAAGGAAATCAACCTATTATTTCACTAAAGCAAAACCGTTAAAATAACGGTAAAAAAAGGTTGAGACAAGACCCATTACGTAGAGGTTCAAGCGATGTAAATGAATCAACGTTGCTTCTGTTACCAACTAATCATTTTAACCGTCAAGCGGTCGCGCGTAGTCGAATCGACCGCGCTTAGTTCATTTTCGTTCATATTATTATTTTTACCCATTATTGTAATTCTCATTTCTAGTAGCCTTTTTCATAATTTTAAGTACTTTTTTGACAAATTAGACTTTAAAGACAATGATAATGTATCTGAGAACAAATAAATAAATATTTATGGAATAATTAGTACTTTATTTCTCTTATTCATCCGATAGGTCTTTTCGGTTACGCGCGCCCGCTCCCGTTACAAATGACCGCGCGACCGCTTGAGGGTTAAGAATCTTCTTTGAGAACTGTCTGAGAGACTTAAATGAAGTTACTGAAGCTTTAGACACATGTAAGTTGTCTACATAATAAGCAGATGTTTAAAAAACTTCTTCCATTGCGTCAGGAAACCTAGAGGAGCTCATTTTTGGCCTTGAAAGCAGAAGTGAAGTAACCGTCCATTTAAAATTGTATTCATTTACTTAAGTCAAAAAAGACTTAAGACTTTAATTTCTTTTAACATGGAACACACGTCTTAAGAATTGTTAATTACATTCTATAAGCTGACCAATTACAATACAAACCACAGCCAAATAGAGCTTCTTCATTTTTGTTTTTGTTTTGGAAATTGTGAACAAAGGAATTGATAAAACTCATTCATAAAATGGCTCCTTCAATCTAAGTTGGCACAGAGCCAAGTGACTCCTTTGAGTATGGCCAACATTTTCTTTTTTTATAATAAATTAAGTACATTTGTAGTGTGATTATGCAACCCTGGCTTCTCCCTATAAATAAGACTTTTCAGGTTTTTATATTTTGCCTGCTACGTGCATTCAATGACAATAAAAACATATTTAAAGAAAACAAGAAGACGCAATATGAACTTCGAGTTTGTTATTATACGTAGTTATTTTACTTTTTTTCACACTTTTACCGGCAAAAATAAAACTGCACCGGTTAAAAAATGTGGATTCTCTCTCAAAGCTAAAAATTGCTATAGCTTTGTATTCGAACTTAAAGTTTGTTTTTATTTTTTATTTTCAAAACATGACTTGAAACAAAACAAAATGTGAATAATGGATGTATGAAGATATAATTGAATAATGTAAAACGTAATTTGTTTACTTGGGTGTCAGGTTCTATTATGTAGAATGCTCATTTTCTTCAACGAACACAAAACGGAGTAAATTGAATCTGGCGTTTGATATTTAAACTAGATTCTGCGCTTTGACTAACAACGTAATAT
This sequence comes from Eupeodes luniger, assembly GCA_951509635.1. Classification (NCBI taxonomy): domain Eukaryota; kingdom Metazoa; phylum Arthropoda; class Insecta; order Diptera; family Syrphidae; genus Eupeodes; species Eupeodes luniger. The sequence goes on from OX608075.1 coordinate 17,891,879, forward strand.
TGTTCGCAATAAAAAAATGCAATAAAACAAAATTATAACAATACCACAAAAAATCAGTTGAATGAATAAAAATAAAAACAAATCAATTAACAAGATTGGGATGAAATCGAATGGTTTCGTAGGTAGACTAATTTCTTCACAAACATGATAAGATAAAAGCTAATTAATTTTTCAATAAGGTTATATTAATCATTTAAATGCTAGTCATCAAAATTATTATTAATGAAATTGAAAAGTCTTAATTAGTATTAATTATGTATGCATCCCGTTCGCACTTCATTGAAATCGTAAGATTTTGTGTGATTGCTGCTGCACTCATGTAATGTTCATTATTATTAGGAATTGAATATCTAGCTAGAACGTATGAGATGTATGACGTTCTGTAAGTCAACGTCAATTCAGAGAAAAATCATTCATAAAAAATCACATAAGAAGAAATTGGAAGAAGTAAGAGGAAACTTGAGATGATGAGTTTCATTTCAACCAAGTTTTCTTTAAATTACAGAAACGTATAGAGTTTTTGAAAAATAAAATGGGTTAAATTATTGTGTTTTTCATTATTAGGTACCATTATGTTCAAATTGATTATTTATAATTGTGTTTTTACAGCTGAATCAAGAATGTTTTTATGCATGCATCAAAACATTTTAAAACAGTGTTTGCTAAGTTTGACTGAAATTTGTATGAGAATGTGGCGCCAGTACCATGAATTTCAACATTTTAGTGCATACAAACTTATAAACAGGAATTGTTCATTTGATGCAGCCACTTTCAAAACTAGGTACTAGATTTTACTTCCCCTCCATCTTCTCCTTAAGAATCAGGATACTAATGTAGAATATTTTTTATTTAGGAATTTTTAAAAAGAGTGCCTTTGCAACAAATTTTTTATTTTGACTGGCGTAATGCTGCACAAAACTGAGAAAAGAAATTTAAAAGTCCTTGAAATTTCTGTCTTAAATTATGTATACATACATACATACAGTGTATCAAAGTAAAACTCGTACAGCATGTTTATGTTTTGTATTTTGCTAATAAGTTTTTCTATTGGTAACCAAATTTGTATCAATCATTTTTATTTTTTTCAACACATCTACATACATATGTTATCTGTAAATATTCAATTTAAATAAAAAAAACTAATGCAACAAAGTTTTAGGTTAACATTTATTAAAAAAATTGAAAATTCACGTCAAAGTTAAACTCGTACAAGTGCATTTAAGTAAACAAAAAAGACAAACAAAAATGAGTTAATATTTTGTTGGAAGTCCCTTACTGTCCTTAACAGCTTTTAACCTGTTTGGCAAAGATCGAACCAATTTTTCACAGTAAGAGGGTGGTATTTTGTTCCATTCCTCCAGCAGCACCTTCTTGAGATCATTTTAATTGGAAATATGATGCAATTTAACCCGGTCTTCCAAATAACTCCATAAATTTTCAATTACGTTAATGTCTGGTGATTGCGGAGGTGTCTCAATCACTTTTGGACAGTTGTACAGCAGCCACGAACGCACTTTGTAAGCTTTGTGCTTGGGATCGTTATCTTGGTAAAATTGGAAACCATCTCTTATACCAAGTCTATCGGCACTAGCATGTAAATTCAGTTTAAGAATGTTGAGATACATATGTTGGTCCATTATGCCATCAACAAAATGCAGGTTTCCAACTCCTGATGCTGCCATACAACCCCAAACCATGACCGACCCACCACCATGCTTAACGGTTGCCCTTAAATTTTTTTTCTTTGAGCTCTTCATTGGGCCTACGCCAAACATTGACCTTGCCATCTGAGCCAAAAAGGTTGAATTTGCTCTCATCAGTAAACATGCACATCTTCCAATATGCAAAATCTTTGCAGAGGTTCTCTTTTGCGAAAGCAATTCTTTTTAATTTGTTTACTTTACTAATGAACGGCTTCTTCCTGGCTACACGTCCATTGTAGTTATTTTTTCTAAGTATTAATCGTATAGTTTCTGGACATGCTCTCTTACCAAGATACTTTTCAGCATCTTCTGCTAGTTTAGGAGCACTAATTTTGGGATTGTCCTTAACTTTTCGAAGTATCCATCGCTCATCCGCATCATTAAAAATTTTCCTACCGCTAATTTTTCTTTTATTATGGACTGTTCCTTCTTCTTTGAACCGCTTAAGGATGTATTGGACCGTTGAGTGACTGCGATTCAATAAATGACCAATTTCTCGCATGGTCTTCCCATTCTTGAAATGCATTATTGCAAGATTTCGCACATCTACAGAGGTTTGGCCGTTTTGTCTACCCATTTTTTCAGATTCAAAAATTTTATGTTTGAAATTATTCACAGTAATGACAGCATGAATAATAAAACTTAATTTGTTGCTTCTACATCATTACTAAACATGGCTATTTTTAAAAAGAAAACACTGTACGAGTTTAACTTTGAGGTGTTTTTTTATTAATTAAGGAAATCTTTGCCTTGGTAAAGGTAAAGGTGGATTTTTTAAAACTTTTTTTAAAAAAATCAAAGAGTGACCCTCTTAACTGTAAGACAGTTATATAAATTTTGAAATATAATGGTTCCATATTACTTATTTCTTCGTTTTTCTAAGAACGAATTTTATGTACGAGTTTTATTTTGATACACTGTACATATATCAAAATATGCTTTAATATGATTTGAACATATTTTCTTTTGTTTAAATTGGAATTTAGAGCCGCTTGCTGATACGAAACTTAAATTTTTAAGTTGCACATAAAATCTTGTGTTCTGTTCTAGTTTTTTCTTAACTATGTTCAACTTAATCAAATTATTAGGTACAAAATTGAATGTTGCTTTTTTTGGGAAATAATACATTACAACTTTAATTAAGTGTCCACATAAGATACGTTTCTAGCTTTACTGAAAAATGGGATAAAAGTGGGCTTTTTGTGGATCATATTCAATTTTTTTTTTAGAAATGTCTAGTGATATCATTTTGCTTAAAATCATCCATATGTTCAAAAAAAAAATATTTGTTGAAATTTATTTTCAATAGCTGTCATTCAAAAGTAGGAAATTTGTACATACATATGTATGTAATCAAGTATGTCTACACTGTGTATTGTCTGCCTCTTTTCAGGCCTTATAAATTATAAGCTCTATCAATGGCATATTATAGCCACATGTTTTTCGGGTTTTAATTCTTATTTTTACGTTTTTCTTTAGTTGTTAGACATTTTTACTGTCACAATAATATGAAAAATAGCAACAAAAAGAAACATACATACATAAATATGAACGCAACATGCATATGAGGAACAAAAATGGTATCATGATTCGATTTAAATATTTGTTTTCAACTTCTTCTAAAAATCGAGGATTATTTAAGAAGAAAAACAAATTCCACTAAAGAAAAAAAGCAATGAGTATTAAGTCGTAATAATTTTGATACATATACCAATTTTTATTCCACTTCTTATATAGCGAGGGTCAGGGTATTACGTTAGAAACTCCTTATAACGATTCTGACTGACGAAACCTTATCTATAAAACGTATGCAACATTGAACAGACTCCATATAAAAATATTTTATTACAAAAATGGTTTTTGTATATTTCTATTTTATTGGAATTCCATTAATGTGATTTATTTGATTTTCAATAAAAAAATAATTTAAACTTATAAGTTGAAAATATCAAGCACATGTTTAAAAATTCATCAAGAGAACAGAACTCTAAATAAAAACTTAAAAATCACACCGACATTGGTTCCACAAACAATACAGGAAAAAATCAATTTTTATTTCTAAATTCCAAATTACCACATGAAAAAATTTCACAATACCACATTTTCTAGTGTGATTAAGATCTTTTGCCAGGTCTAAATTTTAAATCTTAAACATTTTGTATGCAAAAGAAATACAAATTTTTGATGTTCATCTTTGTTTTTATTTTATTTTAATTATAATTATTTTACAAAATATTTGAATATCTTAAAAAAATGTTTACAAAGTAGATTGAAAATTGACGATGCAATAAATAATTTATTTTCTTAAAACAATCAAAATATTTTAAATATCATTATTTTCAAATGTCTATTTTAATTTATTTATTGAGTCGTAATGTTTTTTTTTGTAAACAAAGACACAAAATTGAAAACATTCTATTTCTGTTGAACTGCAAACCTAATAAATTCAAAAACAATTGGTGAAATGCATTTGATTTATTAAATTCTTAATTAAAACATTTAAAGAAATGACAAATGAGACAAATAAATCTTATATGATGTATGTTAAAGTTATTTTACAATGCAGTTTTTTGGTACTAAACAAGTTTATATCCTACCAATTTCAATATTCTTCAAAAGCAACAAAAGTTTTCGATTTTTGAATTTTTTATTGGTAGCTATTTTATATTTGTTTTATAAATAAGACCACTTAAATAAGGGTGGTTAAGAATTTGTATACTTATAGGAACACCTTTTAAAAAAAGTAATGCAAAAAGATGCAAAGTTAAAAAGTAAAGACATGAATAACTACATATTCGCAGTTGACATGTAAATAAAAACGAAGCCTCAACAAATCGGCTTCAGAGAAATGCATACAAGATACAATACGACGAAAAAGAAATATAAAAACAAAACAAGAAAATAAGAAAATAAGAATAAAAACAAATAAAAAAAAAAAAAACAAAAATAAAAATAAAAGAAACACAGGCTAACAGAGATATAAACCAACATATATACATTTATATGCATAAATTATTCAGTTTTATTCATTTCTTTCTTGTGAGTTATTTTTAGACTTGTGTATGAGGTTTATTTATGCGGGGGTTCATAAAGCCGGTCAATTTGAATTCTTGAGATCCGAGAAAAGCCGCAATAAATAAAAAAATATAATATAAAAACTATAACGACAAAATAATACCTATTTGCACATATGAATTTGCATATGATACAAAACTTGTTCCGATTCATTTTGTTTTTGAAACTTAAATGATAGTTTGAATGAAAAATACAAACTTGTTTGTTTTTCATTGAAAAAAAAAATATATGTAATTATTTAAAGATTGTTATTAATAAAATTGTGCATAAGCGTATACAAAGGTATTCCACTCTAAAGCTATAAAAGCAAACATAATCGCTGGACCCTGCAGTCTCGCGTTTAAAAGTAAAAATAGGTATTTACTTATCTACATAAATTAAAGCATTTATTATTTGTTATCTGAATTGGATGTGACATGCGATGCATATAAATGTAATTGAATTTGTGAGAGTTAAAGAATCAACTAAATTAATATGTACATATAACTCAAAGTACTTTCAGAGTTTAAATCGAAATATTATACCGTGTGTCGGTCGAAAGCAAGACACAATTTTTTTAACAAAATGGTATTAAAATATATCCTCCTACGAGCCCATCATATGTGTTATCGAAACTCCCAAGAATATATAAATCTCCACTATGTCTCAATATTTTTAAAAAACGACTTCTGAGTTTTTAAATATTTGTTTTAATGCAATTGCATTTAAATATTTATTTTGTTAATATAACTGAGTGTTACCTTTGAACCTGCAATATCTTCTAAAGCGACTATTAAGATGACGCTTTGCAGCTTCGAAAAGAAATAATTTTATTACTATAAATAAATTAAAGAAAAAAAAGGTAATATTTAAATAAGCTAATTAATTGTGCATGGTGCGGAAATGTCACTTTTTTCCGTATAGCTTTAGATTATAATTACAAAAACAAAATATACTTTTATTATTTGAAACTCCAAGCTAATTAATGCTAAAAACATTCCTAATTTTATACTATTTTCAAATTAGCAAATTTTTAAGGTCAATAAGACAAAAAAAAATGTTAAGCACTTCAAAGTATGAAGATACATTAATTTAGTCACAGAATATTTTTAGTGACATTTTATGGGTAATCTCAAAAAGTTAGTAAGATTTTGTGTCAAAAATGTTACTATAAATTCAATATTAGAATATTTTTTAACAAGGACAAGGAATTATCATATAGCTCGGAGGATGAAATTAATTTATTATATACTTAATGAGGCTCACCCTTTAAGTTGAATTTTAGAAACTTCTTATGTACTCCTTATTTACCTTTAAATGAAAAAAAGGAATTATAAATCATTAAAGAATAATTTTGACAAGTAGTCTTAATTTTCAGTGATAGTGGTTTAATATAAACAAATTGTAGATACATTGATCAAACTGTCAAATGTGACAGGTGTTATTGCAAGGAGAGGGTAAATCTTATGAAAAATTTAAACCTGCATATTTTTTTAATTAATAATATTTTATTTATAGATACACAATGTTTTTAAAAATAAATAATCAAATATATGGAAATCAAAATCTCGAAATTTATTCAAGATATTTTGTTTCTTCAAATTGAATGATAGCTCTCAGTTATGGCAATTTTGATTGGTCATTCGGAAAATTAAATGCAAATAGAACGCTTTAATGGCTGCGTTCAATCTCGTGTTGGATAGGGTATCTTGGATAGGTGCATTTTTAGATACCTTGTTGAACGAGTTGGATAGCTGTATTGAGATAGCTGTCAAAAAAAAAAACAACTTTCAGCTGTACACAAAAAGCAGAGAAACATTTAAGCTTCGAAGTCAACATTGTTGTAAGATAAAACATTTAATGGATAATTCAATTGATTCGTCGGACGATGATGAATTGATAGGTGCGTAGCAAATTGGTCATCTACAAAACGAGAACAAAATAAGTAAATTTTGAAGTTTAAAAAAAATAGATCATAATTTCCTTCTAAAATTCGGAGGCAAATAGCTTCTTCTTCGTCTATTATGTACAGAACATCCTCAAATACAACTTCAACTTACATTTTGTATCTTTTTGTTTACCAACAAATACAAAAAGCTGAAATCAAAGTTCAAGTTTCTTGAAATTCAACCATGTCAGATACCTACATACCCCATAAATTCTTGGATACCTTTGGATTCCTTTTTTGACATCTCAGCTGTTTTTGATCAGCTGTTATTTTACACGTAAAACACTAACAAAACGGTATCCGGATACCCTATCTGTCTGAGATTGAACGCAGCCAATGAAATTTACTTCAATTTCACAACAAATATTTTAGTCGTGTAATTGTTTTAGAGTTTCGGACAGATTCTGAGTTCAAATCCAGAAGAATTTTTTTACTCTAAGACCATTTTATGTGAAGTCACATTTCTCTGGTCATTTAAATCCAGCATAATAATGACAGACAACTTAATAAACCTCATTAAAGCATTTAAATATTAATTAATCTTGAACTTAATTCCATTTATTTTTCTTAATCTAAAACTGGAACTACTTCCATAAAACTTATTCGACCTTCTCCAAGTCATTCAAACTCTTTCAAATTTGAAATCAAACATCTTCAACCAAAAAAACTACCACTCCAATTCCAGATCCAGCTACCATAAACATAAAACCAAAATAACTTCCGAACAGCTGATGTTTGTTATTTGTTATGATTGTGAAATAAAATTCAAAATGTAAACATAAAACGTGCTGACAATCACGTACGCATATTTTTATGTTGTTGTTGTGTTCTTCTAGACGCTTTCCTTTTTCCATAGGATTCAAACTTTTAGGGGAAAATCGTTTTAAAAGAAAATTTCAAGGGTTGATGACGTCAAAACGAAAGTGATGTTGTATCTCACGTAGGCTTTTCCAAAATTTACATAGACGATATGGAACATTGGGACCAATGGACTGGAGGTTAATATTTAAGAAGCGCCATGCCTCATTTACCTGCCAACAGCAGCCGGTAAAAAAGAGTTTTTTTGAATGAAGAAATTTTCACAAAGAAGTTTACTCTCTATTTTTGGATACAAATTATTTTGAAGGATAAATGCAAATATTTTTAAATTTAATTTAATATGATTTCGTTATAATTATTTATATTTTTCTTACATTGAGAACGCTTGTTTGAAATTATAATTAAATTGAAAAATACACGACGTCATCGCGTCGTGTTCATCAACAATACAAATTCTTAAACATGTTCAATTGAAAACAATTTTGTGGTTTTAATTTAAAAATAACTCAACGCCACCAAAGTGTATTTTCAGTTTCAGGAAGGTAAGGTACAAAACAAATGCGATCCTATATCGTTTATGGTACCTCTATCTACCTTCCTACTTATAAAATGATGTTATGAAATGAAATTTGTTGTCGAGATACGAGCGACGACGACCGTCGACCTACGAGACGACGACAATGCAACGTCAGTGGTTCTTAATTGGGTACAATTGTTTTGTTTTGTCGTTGTGTTTTTTTTTTATTGATCAATCTGTGACACATAAATAATTAATTTTATTTTTATTTTTGGTTTTGTAGAAATTAATTTCTTCCGAAATTCTTTTAGTCGTCCAGGGTATTGGGAGAAGACAAAATCTGAGAAATTAATTGAGAATCTGCAACAAATTAATTAAATTATCCTGTGGTGGATTGAATAAGGAGAGGGCGTTATGCTCGGGTTCAATTATCTTTTTGGGTAATTAACAATGAAAATACGTTTTAAAGAAGAGATTTTAAATTAAATTTGGATTTATAAGAATGGTCGGTGAAATGTTAAAAGAGATATAGACCCTTATTATGAACAAGGAATCGAACATTTGGCTCAAACCGACGTACGTTTGGGAAATCGTTTTACTACGTTATATTAGGAAAGGTGATCTTAAGCGTTCAATTAGAGCAACAACTTTTTAGGCAAACAAAAATGTTCACATTTGCGTCAAAAAGTGTTTTTTTTACTATTTACAATGAAGACATTTCTAATAGGACCCATTTCCCTTTCTAATAAGCCTAAATTTTAATAATTCAGATAAGCTCTGTAGAGAAAACGATACCTTTCGTTTTCGGTGTTTTCCTTAGAAATTGACAAAAAGCAATAGCGCAAATTTTAAGCGATGTATAGTAAATTCTTAAAGCTAATTTAGTAAGTTACTAAGCCAAAAAATGATTTTCATTATTTTAAACGATCATATGATTTTAATTTGAAGTTATTTGCAATTTTTGAACACTAATTTATGCTAACCAAAATTTAGACCTATGCAACTACTTACTTTGGCTTAACTTTCCTTCGGCGAAGCACACATTTTCACACGCGTTTTTTTATCACTTCATAAATAAACATAAGTAAATAAATAACAATATTAAAGTGAAAAATATTTTTTCTGTTTTTAATTAATTCTCAAAGTTTCACTTTTTATCATAAAACACTCGATTAATTGTCTTATTATGACATTTATGTCGTTTTTGTTTTAGCCGCAGTGATGCCAAATTGATATTTGGGAATATTATTGAAATTTTTTCTGAGACATCTTTCTTTCTTTGACGTTTAGTAATTTGGTAAATCAATAAAGGTTTGTTCCCAGGATTTTTGGCAGAAATTATTGGTCTGTCAAATTTTGAAGAGTGGGGATTGAATTCTGTCAGAGATATCAAAACTACCAAAAAAGTATGGTATGGTTTCTTCGCAAAAATGTTCTGCCACTGAACTAATCAGATTGAAAGGACGACGCTAATAACAGTCAATTTACGTACCACAATATAACATTTGACAGACCAACAATTTCTGCGCAAAGAATTTTCTTGGGCAGAATTTGTCAGGAGGGGAAGTTATTTTACTCTCTAATGTCCGCTCTCTTCTGCCCAACATTACATTACATTACATACTACTCAGCACATAAATGTACAGAGTAGAGACACAGCACCTTGAGCGACTAGACTATATAAGGTGATTACAACACAAGACATTAATACAAGACAGAAGGACAGAGGAGAAAGAACAACACAGAAAGAACACATGACAACAGCACGCGGTAGGTTTCGAGACGGTCCCCCATCTTTCTACTAACCACGCTCACTGATGCTTGATTTCGGTGATCGATGGGAACCGAAGCTTTATTAGTGACTAGGCCGTTGCCTAAAACTACCAAATTTAGCTGTGTTCCAGACATTGGTCAAATGTTAAATTTGAAGAGTGGGGGTGAAATGCTCTCAGAGAGAAAGCAAACTGTCAAAATGTCTGGAACGGTTTTCGCACCAATTTGCACGAGTTTGGACTACTTATTTAATGTCACAAAAATATACTCGAGCAGAGTTACCGAAGACCATTGATAAATTTTAATGAACTTAATCATAAACAAGAATCCAATAAAATAAATACCAACAAAAGTAAACTTTTATTTATTTAAAATAAAAGTAAAAATATTCCTTTAATTATGAAACTTAAATTTGTGTTTTTTCTCAAAAAATCACTAGGTACAATTTTCAATAAATATTTACAATAATATATTTTTTGTGTACTACAAATTTCTTCTTCAGTAACAGTTTTATAAAAAGATTTAAATTTTATGAAAATTATTTGATTATTTGAAATAGAAAATATGAACAATATTCACATTTACCAAAACTAATATGAAAATAAGAAAATTACTTGGACTACTCTTAGTCAACTCTTACTCGCCGTGAACGCCAAATCAAATTTGACAGCCAGTCCAGAAATCGCCAGAAGAAATTCCTCGGACCAAATCTAGCAAAAGATGGAAATGTTTTACTCTCTCGATCGCGCTTTTTTTTGTAAAAATTAGCGCAACTTTTGAAGTGTGCAATGACTTCGGACTAAAAATGACTTTCAATCTAAAACTGTTTAAAACTAGTACCGTGGTTACAAGAGGAGAACGAGGAATCGAATCGAATTGTGATTTCGATCCAGGTATATGGTGGCACTGAATCGAGGAATCAACTATAACTTTCAAATAAATTTCAAATTTTATAACAATAATGCTCTCAACACAAAGACGCTCGACAAATTAAATCCAGCTTAGAACAAAAAAGAGGGAAAAAACTTCACACACCAATAACTCGATTCCCCGATTCAGGTTTACAAACAAATTTTTGATTCGATTCACATCATTCTGTGGGATTGGATCGAGTAATCCTATTTCGATCCGATCCTGATTCAAGTCTCATTGTAAACGCGGTACAGCTCTTAAGTTTGAATTTATTTCGTCCATTTCCCAGACTAAGGTTTGTTTGCTTTTCTTTTCTTCACGAACTGTCATTTTTTAGACGTGTTCAGGTGCAACGTTTTCAATAAAAGCGAAACAGAGAGTATTTTTTGAGGGATATGAATGGAATATAACGTGCCGTTGTAAAAAAGATGGTATGCCAAACACATTGGAAAATGATATCAGCCAAATGGCAGTCAAGGCTGTCATTTTCCCAGTGCGTTGTTGAAGTGTGTATACTTTTATTTTAAGTGTTGGCGTAGTGTTTACTTTTCGAATGTCCAAATATCACAGCTTTAAAAGTGACATCTGCCCGAATAGTGAGGTTTTTAAAATAAAACCTCAAATTAATTAAAATGATCATAATTTTGGAATATCTTATAAATAACTAGTTAAAATTTGTGCCAAGGATTTTACAGGTGTCTTACTTAGAAAATGTTAATATTTTTAAGAGTAATCTTTTTATCTAGTTTTATCTAAAATTAATAACAAAACAAAACATGAGGGAAAGTCTAAAAAATATTCAACATTTATCTAAATCTACAAACAAATATTTACCTGTCTAGGTAACTTACCTACATATTCAGATAGAGATAATGTTCCAATAAAATAATAATAATTCTTTTTTAAACAAAAATAAAAATATTTTATCCTTTCTACTTCTGTCTTGCTCTATATTAAAAATTATGCAAATTTATTTTTGTATACTTCTCAACATCTCTCTCTCTCTCGCTGCAAGCCTCACTTTTTGTAAACTTTTTTTCAGAGCAATCGACTGGTTTCGAACGTGTGTTATCTTCTATCTCAAAAAATGTCAATCTCTGATGGTATCCAATCGATCGATGGGTATACCTGATGCAGATGATGAATTATGAAAAACTTGCTTCCAGCCAGCTGGATATGCAGTAATTCGAATATAATCTACTACGAGTACTCGTACTGTGCTATTGAATTGCGGATGACTGATTTTGTTTGGTGAGTCTTTGGATTTAAAATATTCTTTTTTGTTTTCTTTTGTTTTTTTTTTTTAAATATCAAAAGGTTCTCGATTTGGTCGCGAAATTCATATATTTTTAAATGGAAAATTCAATAAATTGAACTTAAGCTCAAAGCTCAAATTGTCACCACTTAAAGATAAAACTCAGATAATGCAGACAAAAGAAAAATTAAATAAATTTTGTATACTAAAAGTTAATTTTAAAAATATTCCATCGAAAATAAAAAATCAAGTTTTTTGATAAAAAACGCTTTTAAATTCTTTGGTACACAAAGGGACAGCTGTCAAGTATGACATTTAAGTATCGAGTATTTTTTTTTAATCTCCAGAGCTTTAGATAATAATGTCAGATAGAAAAATTAACTGAATTAATTTTGTATACCTAATTATAATCTTGTAAATAGGAAGTCCGTCGGGGCTACGAGTTACCTAGCGCATTCGATCAGTTCAGATGTTCTACCAACTTTCTACCAAATTTATGATAAATGTCACCGTATTGAAATAAAATGTCGTCGATGTTTAAATTTGGAAACAAAAATTGTGTCAGCATGACTCGATAGTGCTTGCCATTCACCATAATGGCGGTAGCCATTTTGTTTTGCCTACAAGCTTCTTCAGACGAAATGCTCTGTTAATTTCTCGGATTGCCAAATGACAGCCAATTTGACAGATCCGAACTGTCAAAATTTAATCGGCAGATCTATTATAACCTATCTACAGAAAATTAAAAATCTCCATTAAAATCTTTCCAAGGTTATGAAATGGAGAAGCTTCAAATAAATAAAGATTACTTTCATGTTATTCAGAAAATACAAAATCAATTATTTCATTTAACCTTGGTGAGCCTTTTTTATTGATAAAACTTTTTTATCTGGTTTATTTCCAGGGTTATGTACATACATTCTACATACATACCTATGTATGTATATTTTATAATCAATTAAATTACAAATTGATTTATATTAATATCCTGCCAAAAGGAAATTACATACACAAAGAATTCCTATAGACCTAAATTCAGTAGTGTATCTAGTTCAAATTGCTGTTATATGTTTTCTCACATCTTGAAAAGTGTTTTCTTCTCAAAAACTTGCAGACTTCAGAAAAAAAATATTCTTGCCAACATCTGGTGACCTTGAATATTATATGGGGGAGGTTTGGGGGCTATAAAAGGATGTTACAGGCATTTTTTCTATATTCGTTGTGAATTAAAATCAATTTCTATGCAGATACATTAAGATATAGAGCTACATAATAGGTACAAGTATAGTTCTGCCCTGAAGCTATCATTCTAGATACCTTAAATGGTGCGCCTTTTATAAAGGTTTATGTCATCATAAGGGTAGATAACTATTTATAAGAAAACAAATGTTCTGTTCATGTAATATAAACCTCAAGCCATCATTTGTGTTTACATTGTTCAATTCTTGTTATTATTAAGTTGCATGAATGATTTCCCAGTTGGTAAAACATGAATAGCCCCATAAACTTTCTTCGTCATAAAGAAAAAATAGGGCCTTGTTATCATATAATTATTACAATTTTATTGTTTTGAGGTTAAGTAATTTGTAGTTACTAAAAAGTAAAAAAGGGGTAGGTGAGTTAGTAATAAAAAGTTTATTAACCGTTTATATTGTTATCGACTTCCTGTTTTGTTTACTGCTGACAAGCTTTAAAATATTTATTGTTTTTTAAAGTGTGATAATCGATGGGTTTTTTGCAATAAATTTTATTTTAAAGGTAATCTTGGGGTAGGTCATTTGTTTTTATGTCTACAAAGAAATAAGTTGTTATAGAAAATACATATAGATTTCTCTATTGTTTAAAACAAAAAAGAATAAACAATTTCCTTTATATTTATGTAAATCTGCCAAAAACCTCATTTTGAAGGTTTAGGTGTTCTATTTCTCAGAAAAATTCATTTGAGATTAAATAAGCAGATCTTTATTATTTTTCGAAAATTTCACTGCACCAACACCAATACAATCTTCATCTGTCAAATTTGAATGAAAATCCACAGATAACCAATTTTATTTCCTAACACGACCCAGATTTAACAATAGGAGACCGTATAAGATAATTTTTCCGATTTGGAAATCTGCGCGTTCAACAAATAAAAACAAGCATTGAACAGGTTCAAAGTTCAAAAAACAAAAGGGACTTCATTAGCAGTCAAATGAATTCTTGGAAAGTAAATTTTGACCAATTCAACTAGTTAGTTTTCCAAGTATCATAAATTTAAAACTCAAAACTTTACTTCACTAACTTCTTCTACCTTCAGTTCAAACTTACAAAAACATTATTGTCACCAAAACTCAGGCAAGCTACAAGTCCATCACATTTTGTATTTTGGTTTTGTAAAGAAATATTACTTATTTTTTTCTCACTTTGACAAGGATCTTTTTTTCACAAAACATTGAATGGAATTGTGCAGCAAATAAATAAATCATAGAGTAATAAAGTTCAACTTTCAGTTGAATGAAAAAACATGGTCAACTGTCATTTTGACATGAGTAGACTTGGCTTGATAGTTATGGATATTGGCTGAAACACAAACACGCTTCAGATTAGGCTTCGCCTGACGTTTACGAGTTCAGCCATAGGAATTCAATGCATGCTATCACAATGAAGGTTTGACCTCACGTTTCGTTTGACAATCGTAAAGAAAAGAACGTAATGTTACGTAATGTGACTCCAAACGGAAGCTCTAGTTCAAATTTGCTGAATATTGGCTATCTGACAGCTCCACAGATGTAAAAAAAAACAACAAAAAAATACATTTGCTTTTGGAGGGATTCCCATTGGTTATTATAGAAATGTCATTCAAAGCAACCTCGAAGCAGGCTCATCGTAACGCAGACGAATCCGAAGCTGAAGCGTGTTTGTGTTTCAGCCATATTTTTCTTGACTAACTTTCCAGTTAACTTTCCATTAAAGTTGCCTTTATTGGAAGGCAATTTATTGGCAGCTGTTCAATCAGATACTACAAACTTGCCTTACTTTCAATTCCCTTATGTCGGCTGAACCTGTCCATATTCGAATATATCTGATTTTTGAGCAGTTGTCAAGAAATTCAGATGACTTTCAGTGACTTCCTTTGGAATTTGGAAAGGACATAACTGACATTAAAATAATATCCTGATAAATAAATTTCGATTCAAAACAGTGTATTTTGTGAATGCGAACGAACCCTTAGCTAATGTGGAACCCACATACATAAGTCGGAATTCAGCAATAAATAATTATAAAACAAAAATTCCCTTCAAATTAAGTTTTTTGGAAAGTTGACTTTAAAGTCCAGCTGACGGTAACGTTGACAGATTTTTGAAAAAGAAGTTGAAAATCCAGTGAAAAAACAACAGCTCAAATGCAATTCGATTGTTAGAATATAATTCGGATTCATAAAAATGGTTCAGTGTAAACTCCACCTCAGTAGCAATTCAAGTTTAAAAAAAAGACAATGCAAACATTTTCTTTATAAAGGATTTTTTATGTTTTACAGTACATTTTTGAAATTTTTGTAAACTTGTCTTCCATTAGGCAGAAAAACTGATTTTAAATAATATTTTTTTTTAATTTTAGTTATTGTTATTTCAAAGATTAAACCTCCCTTGCTTTAAAACCAATACACAGTTTCAGAAATGAAGTTTATGATTTGCTTAATTTTTATAAATCTATTGTTAAACTTGACTTGAAATAATTTCAAAATATTAATTTACTACCTAAATATTGTATTTCGTAAAATTGATCCACCTAAATAAAAAATTGAATGGTAATTTGAAAAAATACACATTTTAAAAAATAACACCAACAAAATGTGAAAAAATAAATTTTATTTTTATTGATATTAAATATGTCGAGATTATTTTCTTCCTTTTCCTTTTTCACATTCCATTAGACGATGTTCACATATGATTCTTTTGAGGCATCTTAATTTGACGTCTTATAATTTTAAATCTCTTTCCCACTGGATAGTTAACAAAAATGTCAAAATGCGTTGCCTGAATTCTGAACAATTGCTTCGTCTTGTTGAGTGGACGTAAATTTATAAAATCAAGAGACTATGTCTAGAAAACTACTAATGTGCTTTAAAAAATAAACTAAATTTAAATTAAAAAAAAGAAAAAACTGTGTAGCTTGACCAATTCCTAAGTCGGCAAATTAATAATAAGATATCGAAATAAATGTGTATACATAGAATTAAGAATCACAAATGTAAAAAAACAAAAAAAAAATCTCAATAAAATACATACATACATACATACAATTCTGAACAATTTCTTTCATTGATATTTCAATTAACCAATTGAAATCCCTCTAAATCAGTTTCTCAGTAAACCATCAGGCTTAATTTTTTTGTTACAGATTGTGTATTTTGTTCTTTGTCAAAAAAATATAATTCTGAATACGATTTTATTTTCGTTTCATTTAACTTATTCAATGAGATCTTTGAAGTTTAAACTAAGAAAATATTTCATCAATCACAAACAAATAAGAAAGAACATTCATTCAATTTCCAATGAAACTGAAACTTTTTACTTATTTCTTTTTGAAAGAATAAAGAAGCTTTTCTATAACTTTTATGTTTATTAAATTGAGTTTACAACTTATTTTTATTTGACTCTAACCTGTCCTTCATTTTTCCGTCCAATTAAACAAAGTACTAAAAAAAAGGAAGACTATTATAATCAATTTCAATCATCAGCAATTTGCTCCAGCAAATTATTTACGTAACGCAACACTGTTAAACTACTACGTCTACTTTAGGTTTTGTCTATTTATAATTCCAGTCACGAACGATAACAAAGTCATTGATGTTGTATTTTTTTAGAAATATTTCCAACTTGTAGTTCATTTTAATTTTGCTAAATTATAATAAAATGGAATTGTTCATTATCCAATTTCCAATTTAGTTGAGTCTGAACGAAAAAACTGGTAATATCTATAATTGTTCATAGAATTGAACAAAAATAATGAATTAATTTAATGATTCTGTTTATTCAGAAAAATTACGTTTAAAAATTATTATAATAAGAAATAAATCTTAAAATGACTCAAAAAAGAAAACATCTGATGAAAAATTAATGCAATAACATATAATGTTACTGAACGCTCATATTTATTCTGATTAAAGTTAATGTCTCTCATTTTAATCAACTTTAACAACTAAAGTTCAAATCATTCATCTTCGCAGATTTCAGATTTGAGGTTATCTGAGTCTGATTCTCAGTCCAGAAAACCACCGGAAACCGGATTTTTTAAGTCGAATCATCATCATACGCAATGAATCGGTTTAAATAGGTTTTATTTTTTATTAATATAATTAACTTTTGTTTTGTTTGATTATTATTTATATGTGCACATTTGTTTTGAAATATATTTCTTTTTTCTTATAAATAACAAAGAAGATCGAGCAGAAGAACTTTGTTTTTCTATTTGTCAATCAAAATGTGATAAGCTAAACAAATGTTTGATTAACTTGATGTTTTTTTTTTTTGTTTTCAAAATATTGTTTCTTTTACCGGCATTTAATAACATAAGTGGGTAAATACTCCATGGGGAGTCATCATGTTGAAGTTTAAATTTAATACTTAAATTGCATTGAAAATAAATGTGGGGTGATAAAATCGATAAGAGAAATAATAATAGTTAAAAGATTTTAATGTTTTAACTGTCCCTCAACTTAAGTTCGTAATCTAACAGATAACACTATCAAATATCAATAATATACCATTTTTAGTAACACGCGTCCATATTTAATTCTAAATATAGAATATTCTTGACATAAAAATATCTATTTTCTTTTAACCAAGTGTTTAATTTTGTTTCCCAAATCTTTCAATTTATTGCAACAACAACAAACAAATAATCTACATAATATTATATACATAGTTTTGAATAAATTTGATAACGTTATTTACGTTTTGTAGGGCAAGGCTAAAACTAGTCGACACGCGTGGATACATTCGCCTAATAATTTGATCAAAACAAAAATGCCGGCCAATAGAAAGCAAAAAAAAAGATGAATATGTTCAGTGAAAAGTATTTTTTTTATAAATATGCGCTAAACATTTTACAAAACTTACTCGAATAAACATATGCATGTACATATATGGTTTTCGAATATAAGTTTAATTCTGAATAACCTGATATTTAGTCAGCTGTCACTTTTAAAGCTGTCATTTTTTGACAATTGACAAGTAAAAACTACACCATTACTAAAAATAGAACAAAAAACAGTTTAACAACGCACTGCAATTTTTAAAGTTCACAACAAAAATGAAGACAAATAATTTAAAGTCACAGTTTATAGTTTTGTTATAAAATTTTTCTGCCCGTATTATTTCTTGAAAAAGTAATTAATAAATCAATTTATTTTGGATTTATATTTGTCAAAACACAAATTTTCCCTGTTTTTGAATTCCATGGAGCAAAATAAATTGACGTATTTTTGATTTAAGATCAAACTGGATTTTTCGGCAGATTTACCCCTCTTTAAAAAAAATGTGAAATTGCCCTAATACAATGACAGACAAAAACAACAGTTCCAATCGAGTTCCATGGGCTACGAAAAAAATCATTTTTTGACTTAAATCTGACTTTACCCATGGAAAACCTAATAAATATCGCTGGCATTTGACACCTGTCAAACTCAGTTGCCATTTGAAGTTTCATAGTATTAGTTGAATGTTTATTAAAAGCGATAATACATCGCTTAGCAATCGAAGCAAATTGGCAACTGGCAATTCCAGCCAGGTAGTGACTTACATATGTAGACGACATCGACTTTTTCGAGGGCACCAAACAACAAAACAAAATTTGTTCATTAAGATTGGCCAGAAGGTTATAAGACCCGGAACTGCACCACAAATTTGAAAGCAACAAGGATGAAAAAAATATCAGGCAGATTTTGAAGAAGTGCAATTCTTCAATTACTTTATGTCAATAACAACTTAACAAGAGGATACTACAGTCTTTCAAAACTTTTTAAACCTAGAATACTAACTATAACATCCAAGCTGTTACTGTATAGGATTATGTCAGTACTAAAATATGGATTTGAGTAATTTTTTAAAGGCACTCAAAGTTTTAACCTCTTAGTCTCGTTAGAGAAAAGAACCTTACGAAGGACTTTCAGCCCCGAATCTACCCCGAAGCAGATATTGAGACAAAAAATTTAGTTTGGAGACTTTGTAGGCAGCCAATCTACCCCGAAGCAGATATTGTGACAAAAAATTTAGCTCGGAGACTTTGTAGGCAGCCAATTCCTTTAAAAATAAAAAAACAACGATAAAATAACTCATTCGCTAATTCTGAGTTTAATGTGGAGCAAACATTTGATTCACGAACCAGAATTAGACGTCTAACCTGAAGAGCAGTTCTCACCTTAAGGTCACACGAGCGATAAATCGACAACAAAATACAATCACTACCCAGAACACAGTACTAGTTCGAATTGCAAGCTTTATTTAAAGACAGCTCAATAGCTAGTAATTTGATAAGCTGTATAAATGTAGCCTAATCTCTGTAACACACCGCTTGCGTGACATCTAAGATTGAAAGAATCAAAACATTGACACAAAATTATGTAAAAATCGTTAAAAAATTACAAAAACAAATTTTGCAACCATAAATAGTTTTCCCTTTAAATCAAAATATTCACAGAATTTTACTTAATTTGTAAAAGTTTCGAGATGAAAATTATTCAAAAAGCCTAAATGTGTTTTAGAATTAGACAAAAACCTCAATACTGAACAATTCTACTTCTTTATTCTTAGAAATGTAACCAAATTAGACCGTTATAACATTTAACTCTTCTCTCGTTTTAATACCCCAACAGCTAACATTTTGCAGATTGTCCTTTCACAAGAAAAATTTTGTTGTAAAACAACAATATATTTATTTATCTAGCCTTCAACCCCAAATTATAATTTAAAGCCAATACGAAATGTCAACAATTGTCCTTACAAGAAATAGCACACAATTTTAAAATGTCTACAGAAGCATTTATTTTATTTATAAATCATTAGCTTTAGTGTAAATTCCCATTGTTTAGTTTTGTCAACTTTAAGACATTTTTAAAGAATTACAAAAATAAGTCTAAATTAATTTAACTAAAGTGCAGGTGGTCTCTTGAACCATTTAAAAAGATTTGAATTTGCCAATTTTTGTCTCAAAGACGTTGATCCTATTTTGTTCCCATACTAAAAAATACTTCTCACTAAATGTTAACCTAAAAATTATTCGAGAAATTAAAAAAAAAATCCTCAGTGTTTTAAATAGGCACATTTGCACAAAATTTTCCTAATTTACAAGAAAATAATCTCAGCGAATTGAATGACTCTTCGCTCTGGTATTTCTCTGCTTGGAAAAACCCCATTAATAATAAAAAAAAAAAGTTTATAGGTACATACAAAAAAACCTTAATCAATTAAAATAAGATAAGCATTACCTCAAAACAACTTTAAATGAAGTGCTCTTCAAACAAATTATTCGTTGTTTTGGATTTCTTTTTTTCAAAAACTATTCAAAAACTTGGTGAAGTGCTCTTCAAAAAAAAAATGTGTGAATGTTTTGAAATTTGTTTCCAAAACTATCCATTTAAGATTCAGTGCAGTTTTTCTATATGCCTTTCCTGTCACCAAATGGTTTGTCTTGTTTTCTTACTCACAATAACTTGGCACTTGAACAAAATCAAATCAAATAGAAAACAACACAAATTCAATTCTAAAAGTGTTGCCCCGAAATCACTGAATCGCGGCGGTTCGGTGTGATGGCAGCAATGGCGATGATGATGGTGCGACAAGGCAGCGCAGCTAAGCTAGTGGGCGCACGTTAAGCAATCAAAACAAATTTATTTTGAGACACCACTGAAATTGATAAAGTTACCATGTGCAATTTGTTGTTCTCTGTTTTCGCTTTCGTCATTTTATATTATTTTATTTATTTATTGTTTTGTTTTTATTTACAAACAAATTTCAACACCACTTCAACTAATTTTTGTTTAAATCTTTTTTTTTCTAGAACTGCTGGCACAGTTGGAGCAGTCTTAACATGTCCCCTTGAAGTTGTTAAAACAAGACTACAAAGTTCATCGTCTTTTGTGTCACCACCACGATTACCAGAAGCACCAGGATGTGCACATCAAAGTGAAGCACTTTTAAGACCTGAACAACGCCGTAAATTATGTACAACTATTCTAAGGAAGCGACCGCAGCCACAGGTGATTGGGGGTGTCCGGAGGGTAGTAACATTTTATTCCTTAGTTGTCACTATCATTTTGTTTCCTTATTTTTTGTTTTCCTTAAATGTTTTTTATGTTGTATTCCTTTGTGTAAATTCAAACATCATAAACAAATCAAATTGTTAAATTAATTAAGTAAATTATTTGATTAATTTTTCTAGATAATGGCCATCTCACATTGTGGCATCTCATCAACAGCCAAAAGTATGAGCATCGTGCAATGTTTGAAGTATGAAACCCTTGAATACATAAATTACCACTTTTCTAATAATGCTTTCTCTTTTTGTTTTATAGGCACATAGTACAAAATGAAGGACCTCGTGCTCTATTCAAAGGACTAGGTCCGAATCTCGTTGGCGTTGCACCATCACGCGCAATTTACTTCTGCACTTACTCTCAAACAAAATCTATGTTAAATAGTTTAGGGTAAGTTTTTTCCTTTCGATTCCATTTGATTTTTCTTCACTTCTTATTTTATTTTTATTTTATTTTCTAATTCATCAGGGCCGTTCGAAAAGATTCACCTGTTGTCCATATACTGAGTGCATCATGTGCAGGCTTTGCAGCTTCTTCAGCAACAAATCCAATTTGGTTTGTTAAGACTCGACTACAATTGGACTATAATTCCAAAGTTCAAATGACAGTAAGGGAGTGCATTGCACGAATATACGCACAAGGTGGAGTAAGAGGGTTTTATAAGGGTATAACAGCTAGTTATGTTGGTATCTCAGAAACAGTAGTTCATTTTGTTATATATGAAGCCATTAAATCGAAATTGGTATGTTTATAAAAGAGGAGTCAATGAAAAACTGAATTAATATATAATTTTTTTTTTAAAAGGTTGAATATCATGGTACACACCATCCAGGTGATCTTAAGACATCACGTGATTTCTTTGAATTTATGTTGGCTGGTGCCACGTCAAAGACAATTGCATCATGTATCGCCTATCCACATGAAGTTGCGAGGACAAGACTGAGAGAAGAAGGTAATAAGTACAATAAATTTTGGCAAACATTACATACCGTATGGAAGGAAGAAGGTCGAGCTGGACTCTATAGGTGAGCTATTTGCTTGAATCTTTATTTTTATTTATTATTTTATCCTAAGAACAAGATCTCAAAAAAGTTAACTCCCAAAGGACAAAATAAAAGTTCTTAAGTATGACCTAGTTTTTAATGTGCGATTTAGTTGAGCTCTAGGACCTAATTCTTTTTAATTTGATGGCTTTTTTCCCTTATTTCTGGGAAGGTGCTCCAGGATCTTATTTAAACCTTTTAAAATAATTGGTGACAATAACATCAATAACTGAATTATGCCACTCAAAAATCGTCAATTTTTTGCCTCAACCTTTTTACCATTATTTTAGTAAAATATCCAGTTGTATTCATCCCCTTAAACAGTTTAACCTTAACACTCGTGCTCCTAGGAATACCCATCACTATTCGCCATATTATGAAGTACAGAGATTTGTTCTTTAGCCGTACTACGCGAATGTGAAATACTTTACCGCGTCAATTCATATGAAAACAGTCACAATTTTGGTAGTACATAGTTACTTTATTTTGAATTCACTCTGTTGAGAGTTTGTTCATAGGAACTTTTTAAAAGATTGCGTACTTATAACAAAAGGTGAAACTTACTCTAGTAGTCACTTAAAAAGTTTAAGGCTTTCGACGGTCTCTGAGGTCGTTGCCATTTTCTATCTTTGAGAGCACTTACAAAATATCTATTGAATAAAAAAATTTAAAAATTGGAAAAACCTAAGCTTATCTTTCTAAAAAAAAAAATAATTTTTTATTTTATCTTATCGTTAATAGTCTATAGTTGCTAACTGTTGAAAAAGCTTTGTACCCACTTAATTATTATCAAATCATTTGTTAAGAGAATGCAAATAAAAACAAAAACTGAGTGCCTTTATTTATTTTGATTTTGTTTACAAATTCTCTTTTCAAGGTTCTTATCTTCTATCTTTTCTTTTTGAGTAATTATAATATTTGATTTGGCA
Organism: Eupeodes luniger; assembly: GCA_951509635.1. Lineage (NCBI taxonomy): Eukaryota > Metazoa > Arthropoda > Insecta > Diptera > Syrphidae > Eupeodes > Eupeodes luniger. Next base: position 17,915,130 of record OX608075.1, read on the forward strand.
AAAACACTGGTAGAAACTATTGGGCATGCAATTATCATTTAAAAATGTTTATGTTTTTTTAATCTTGCGAGAATTGAAGAAAAAGCAATTTTAAATAACCCGAAAAACTACGCCGATTTTGAAATATGGGAAAAAGATGTCCCAAAGGCTAAAATGTTTTCATATCACCTAAGAAAATGAAAACATTTCATGTAAATGTTTTCTGCAGATGTTTTACAGCATCAGAAAATAATGTACAACATTCCTTTATAATGCACTTAAAAATTTGCTATAATATTCATAGAAGACCAGACGAGCGTTAATTCCGCATTATTTTTAGAAATGTTTTTATTTTGTTTAAATCTCTACTCACGTCATAAAAACAAAACTTTTTATCTTTATACTCGTTGCCGACCAAAATACGAAATGCGTTGATCGCTGTCATGTTTTCGATGGATGATTTTATATCAATCTACGTAGAATGTAGAAATGTTTTATTTATTATTATATCGTCACCCAGAAATAGGTAATTCCATTTTTTGTTTTTAGTTGAGTAGAAGTGACTTCGCCCAATAAATTTTGAACATACGAGGAGCAAAGTATTAGATACTTGTGCAAAATATAAATTTCGATAAATTACATTTTTGTATATAGTCCAATTCGATTAGAATCTTAGAAATTTGTAGAGTTGAGTTGAAAGCCAATAATAATCACACGATGTTTCTTAGAAATATTACCAAACATATCGAACCATAATTTAGGATATGTTTTCAAAAGACACTTGGTTTTAAAAAGGTACCGAGTAATGTGGAAGTCTTACTGCAATTGGTAGTTGGGATGACTTTACAGTCGCTGATTGATACAGCATGGTTTTTAACCACCGCTGTAGCCATTTCAATTTGAAAGCTACGATGTATGTAGATCGATATTTCTTATATCCCTAGGGCCATTTATTATTACACGAGAGACGTTGTTTAGGATTTTTCTCTCGTATATTTAAGAAAGTATAAGGTTGGTCCAAGGACACTACCTTGTGGTGCACCAGCTTCAATTTACTTTCAGAGTATTTTTGGCCGTACCATTCGCTTAAAAGATTCGAAACATATGATTTTAGTATTTCGTAGTTGTTTCTAGAAAAGCCCTTATGAAGTCTGTAGTTAAGTCCCAGGGGTAACTCATTACCCCACTATGAAAAACCCAATTGAACAAGACGTGTGGATATTTTGGGACTTTAAGCTGATTTAATCATATTAGAGAGTTTTTCAACATTTCTTATGGTTTTGGTTAAAATAAAATAAATAAATTAGGTGGTGCAACATTCCGTAGAGAACCAGGGCCTAGTGACTTACAACTCTCAACCATTCCCGTGTGCGAGTAATTGCAGGGATGGAAGGGACCTACAGTTTACATGCCGAATCCAAACTGCTAATTTAAGAAAGCACTTTTCATGACAAGAATTACTCTTGGAGAATTTGGTGGTACAGGCAAAGATCGAACCCAAGACCTCTCGCATGACAGTCCAACGCACTAACCATCATGCCACGGGTACATGGTTTTGGTTGGTTAATTTAAATTCGATTTAAAAAAAGCACATTTCTATTGAACTAAGGTTACGGCCACACTGGGGTAACTTATTACCCCAGAGCGAAGGAAACTGGAAATTAACGCTCAAAGCACCGCTATGGATTTTTTTTGGCTTACTATGTACCGAAGTCACTTTTCAAACTTGCCTTGCATCATTAGATGTTATTTGTTGTATTAATTAAAAAAGTTTAAGACCCCTAATTCCCCTTTATTAAGCCTGGGGTAACGAAGGGTTACGGAAGCACCTCTATCGTGGTATATCACATAATGATCTTGAATTAACAGATTTGGCACAAAGTTAATTGCTTCTGTTTCAACAACTTATTTTGGACAAAATTCACGAATTCATCGTTGACAGAATGGTGTCCAGTATTTAACGGTTTTATAGAATGAAACTTTAACACATAATGTTTATAAATTTTTCACATAGGTTAGGTTAGGTTAAAGTGGCTGTCCATGATGGAATCGGACACACTTAGGCCTGTTTAATGGCTCATTGTGATACCACATGAATCTTGAGGCTTCCTCCTAAGCTCAATGCAACCAGTTTGAGTCCCTTACGACCTCTAGGTGGTCTAGATCGAGAAATATTGGACTTCAAAAATTGCCCTCTAGATGCCGACTTTCATGCCTCTGGGACGCATATTAAGCGAGATATTCGCATTTAAAGTTTGAACATGGATTTGTGCCCATAACTTGTTGTAAAATTGGTCTTATTCAAAGATAGGCACAGAAATGGAAAGGGAATGATTCCTAGATCACAATCCTGAAATTTCAGCCCTCTAGGTGGTCTAGATCGAGAAATATTGGACTACAAAAATTGCGAGCGGCTGATTATGCTGATATGATTTGGATCGTTTAGATCGTTAAGGAAGAATTCTCCTAGGTAATTCTTGCGTTTTTGAGCTAGAGCAGGGCATGTACAGAGAAGGTAAAGATCTGTTTCCTCCTCTTCCTCGTCCATACAGCTTCTGCAAAAGTCATTTGAGAATACACCTAGCCGCGTGGCGTGCTTTCCTATTAACGCAAAAACAAAAAGCACCTAAACTATAAAGAACAACATCCGTACAAAAGACTTGTTCTCCAGACTCTAGCACACTTAATTTTTGTAGCAATATGCAATATCTCCAACCTAATGGTCCAAGAAACTAAGAGGTCGGAATACCGTTTTACTAAGTTCACATGTCTCCAATTTATACGTAGCAGGACTATTAGCAGTTTATAAATCTAGGTTCCTCAACTAAATTTTATTTAAAATTCTCTCAAATCTATTACTTATTTTTAATAAAGATTTAATTTGTACAATTTTAAAATAATTAATTTAATTTGTTTTTCTTTAATTTTTCCAGGGGCCTAGCAACACAACTAGTCCGGCAAATACCAAATACCGCGATAATGATGGCTACTTACGAAGCCGTCGTCTATGTACTAACACGTCGATTTAACAGCGGCTTTTTGGATGCTGGTTGGTAAAAATTTCAATCGCAACGGTATCTCTCTCTCAACCCTCCACCACACAACCATCCACCTAACTAATATCTTCTTTTTTTTTTTTTTTCTTAACAAAACTCAAGTCGCTATGTAAAACTTAAATGCTAGAAAAACGCAACAAAAATTTACCTACGCACTTTTTACCCACACAAAAAAAAATGATTATATTATAAAAAAACAAAACTTAAAAACTACCAATTTATTATTTCAAAAAACGTATTTTGTTTCTCAATGCTTTCAGAGGATCAACCGATAATTTGTGATCTTGTAGATCTATAGGATGCTTATGGATCTTACAAAAAAACTTTTTTGTGTTATTTAAGTTAATTTTTAAGTTTTTACATGCATATATTTATATCTATTATATAATATAAACATACATATTTACCATATCTTTTTGTTGCAAAAAAAGAAGAACAACAAAGTCATTTTATTTAATTTTTTTTTTTCGTTTATTATATTCATTTTTTTCTTTGTGAGAAGAAAGGTTCGAATAATATTAAATATTAAATAACCTTTCATATTTTTTAAAAATTTGAAATTCATTTAAATCAAAAATATGTATAAGCACCGGTGTTTTATGTTCACCAATCCTATTCATAAAATGGTTATTTTTTTTAGTTCTAGTTCTTGAAGAACTTCTTTGTAGAAAAGGGCTTTACTATCTAAAAATTTATATCGAAGTAAGTAAAAAATAAACGAAATAAAAACGCAATTATTGTTTTGGAATAAAATTAAAAAAGAAATCATATACAAAGTTGTTTTGTTGCTCATATATTAATGTAAAAATAAAACAACAATTAAAAAAATATGTTTTGAAATACGAAAACGAAAAAGGCTGCTATTCTTATAATAATTATATAATTATGTACGTATGTAACTCAATAAAATTATGTTACATTTAAATTAGTAAACAAAATAAATTAAATTAAAACAAAACAAAAGGACAAATTTAATTGCGTATAATGTTTCTGTACTATATTGTTACTGTGAAGTTATTTTTTTGTTTTGTTTAAATTGTTTGTAAATAGATAGAATCTTAAATTTTAATTTTAAACTCATATTACATTATAATTATTTTTATTTTATTTAGTAGTATCATGAAATTATTTTTTGTCGAGCAAAAAGAAAACAAACAAATATTATTTACTTTTGAATTATGCATAAATGTTCATCTTTCAAAAAACAAATCGCATTGTACTACTAACTATTGTCATTAAATATTTTAAACGAACAACTGAAATATAAATAAAAACAAATATAAATATAATAACGATTTGTTTTATATTGTGGATCATATATCGGGATAGCTGCAAGCTCTGCTATTCGCTTCAAAGCTTCTTCAGTATTTAGAATCAATTCCAAAGCACACAGACTACACCATCCCTCCACTGCAATTCGACAGAAACTTCCAAATTTCTATACCTTCCAGATCTTTCTGGGAGGATGGGGCATTCATGGAACACGAGTCGGTCCACTTTTATACAGATGGATCAAAAACAAAAGAAAGGGTTGGTGGAGGTGTGTTACTCTGAACGACTGAAATTAAGTCTCTCATTCCGCTTTCCCAATCATTGTAGCGTGGTTTAGGCGGAACTTTTGGCGATAAAAGAAGTCTTGCCCTGGCCATAACCGGGTACTGTCCAATAGGAAAGCACGCCACGTGGCTTGGCGTATTCTCAAATGACTTTTGCAGAACCTGTATGGATGAGGAAGAGGAGCAAACAGTTCTTCAACTCCTCTGTACATGCCCTGCTCTAGCTCAAAAATTACCCAGGAGAATTCTTCTACAACGATCTAAACGATCTCATACAACATAATAACAACAACTCACGTTTCTTAAGGGACTCAAACTGGTTTCAAGGGGTTTTTGTGTGAAATTTTACACTCGCAATTTACAATTGAAAATTTAGAATGAAACAACAACAACTTGTGTGTGCTACCACCAAGTTCATAGGCTGGAGTTATAGCTATTTCACGGGGGCCAACCCGATCATCAGACTCCTTTAGTGGTGCTTAATCGCTTTTTTGTTCAATTTAATTTTTAATTTCATTGAGCTTAGAAGAAAGCCTCAAGATTCATGTGGTATCACAATGAGCCATTAAACTGGGTTAAGTGTGTCCTACTTCATCACGGACATCCACTTTAACCTAACCTAACTTATATCGGGATTTGGTCCAATTATCTTTTAAAACTGCAGATTATAATTTATTAGCACCTAGCCCTTATTTCCTTTCTTGGACAAAACCCGATACAAGTTGTCTCATTTGATTTGACTCGGCCAATTTAGAATAAAATTGATTGAAATTGAGTAAATTGTTCACATTTTGCTGCCAGAACATATGGAAGCAAAAATAAATTTAAAAATTTCACGTTGATAGTAAAAATTTCCACTGATGTTTTTTCATCTTCGCAAATTTCAAGGGGACAGTGGGTCTCATTTCAATAAGATTTTAAAGATAACAACATTTTCAAATTTTGACGATGGGAAAAAATTGAGGGCAATTTTATTCACGATAATTATTTCCACTCCTTTATCCGAGTTGATAATTTCGAAGTAACTTAAAATGGTTCTGAAATAAATTAAATCCGGAATATCAAACACTGAAAGACATTTACCCAAAGTAGCGATTTAATTTTTTGAAATGTGTTTATCACAAGAAATAATAAACGATCATTTTTTACTGCTAAACTTTTCTTATAAATAAAACGGTGAAATTCCCAAATGAAAAAACAAAATAATATTTAAAAATTCCTTATTTATCATCTTTATTTTCCATTTTAAAATAATTATTTATTTTATTTTATTTAAAGTTTGTATTCTTTGAACTTTTAAAAAATCTGATAAGCCTTTTTACGATGACTTTTATTATGAAAATTGTGTTCAAAATAATTTGGTTTTAAACGAATTATATAACGAATAACTATATTTAAACAAGAATTTGAATGACAGCTACACCAAACAAAAAAAATCGATTTTTAACCATGTTCCATTCTACCGAAAAAAAATTGTTCTTGAAAATCAAATGAAAAACCCCAAGGCATATACTCTGTTCTTGTTTTACTCCCGGAGTCACTTGACTACCCAATCTTAATATGTAACAATTTCAATTTTCAACTTAGTTTATTCTCAATTTATTAATATTAGCTATAAGACCAGTTTATATTTTTAACGCTCATATTATTAAGTTTTTTTCAAAAAATTGTTTTAGGTCAAAACTTGATTTAAAGGGGTTTTGAGTTTTATGTATTCATAAGATTTGATTTAGGTCAATCAAATCTTAATACTGTTTGAATAATAAATGTTTCATTGGCATTTTAATCAAACTTCCGAAAAAGTTAAATTTCGAAACCATTTTAGGTCTAGTTTTTCCGTATAACTAGTTTTGAAGAAAATCGAGTCAGATTGACAGAGCAGTGTAATGAAATGATATGATGAAAATTTACTATTCATTCAAATCTATAGCAATCAAATTAGCGTTAGAATATAGAATATTTGAGATATCAACTCATACAATATCTTTTCTCAAATTTTTGACAGCCAAAACGAGAAATTTTGATTATATTTCTGAGAATACAGACATTTCTGATATCTTCGAAATACAAACTGGGCAAATATAAATACATATGAACGAGATAAAATGATGAAATGTCAAAATCAGTCCACCCGTTTACAGATTATGATGAATAGGCTGCAGAGGGAATTAAATGTTAACTTTGACATTTCTACCATACTAAAAATGTCAAAAATCAATCCGAAGCCATCCACAACTCATTCATTGGATTCGTAGACGTTTTTATTTTTAGACATTTGGATTGTAATCTGCCAATACTTTTTTCGAAATAAGTCTTTTTAGCAGCTGTCAGTAGATTTATACTTTGTTTGGTCTACCATTTCATAATAAACAGATTTACTCCTCAACAACTTGTAAATCGTGCAAATTTTGTTGTGGACGCCTGTCCAGAACTGCATCCTCAATCCTCTATCCTAAATAATTTTAAAAAAATAACCACATTAAAATTTATTTCAAGAAAATAATTTTCATACTTACCCAAATGTTGTTTACGTTTTGTAATTCCGAGTTTTGTTTTTGTGGCTGTCATTTAACTTGTTGTTGTTGTCAATGGAAATTTTCTATTGGGAAGCAGTAGGCTTGTTCCTAAATGTGAGTTCGGTTTTGTGTTCTGTCTCTGAAGTTGGTCGAAGAGTTAAGTTGCATGTGATATGTGAATGAAACTTTGTTTGATGTCCGTGTTTAGTTGTTATTATCGACTATTAATAAATGTTATTGCGGTGGTTAGGTGATTTTTATTTATATGTTGTGTAGTTATTTTGGTAATTAGTTGCATAGATTTCTGTAGTATTTTCGTCTAGTGTAATGTTCTGGTCACGTGTGGTTCTGTTCTACATGTCTCCCCATGGTAAATTTTGGAACAGACCCTTCGTTCTTTTGACACTGATACCCCTATTTTGTTGGAAGTGTACTAATACCTACGTAGGGTCCCACTATTTGAGTGTGATGATGTTGGTGGAGGCATACGCTATATGGATATGGGATCGGATGATGTGTCCTGTTAGAGGTACAAATACATTATCCGAATACTTTTTGCCTGTGTTGGTATGATGATAATTTCAGTCCTCCCTCATATGGCCGGTTACCACATAGTAGGGTGGAGGTGAAGTGAGAGTTTAAATTCAAATTTGAAAAAAAAAAAACAATAATCATAGTAAGAAAAAAGAAATAGGATATCGGGTAATGTCATTAGAAAATAAAATGGAAAACAAAAATTTAGATTAATTATTTATAGAAGAAGTGACTGCTAAAATTTAATTTAATCTGTGAATATCAAGTGCTGAGCTGCGACCATCAGTCCCAAAACGAAAAAAAAAAAAAAACACAAAGGATTTAAAGTGTTAAGGAGAAAATTCAAAGAAGAAAGAATTAAGTTGAATCCAAAGCAGAAAATTAAACGTATATTAAGGAGAATAGTTTAAAAATCCTTATGTTCAATCGGAACAAAAAAGGAGATTCATAAATCAAAAAAAAACGAAAAAAGAAAGTGAAAATTCCATCGATAACAGATACGCGAAATCATTTATAAACTATATACAATATATGTACATACATACCTTTACTTACCCTTTGGATCTTTATGTGTTTTGTGATTGTCTTATTTACTATTTAATTAAGTCTTTTTGCTACATTTAAAATAATTTGGCGGATATCTATATATTTATGCCGGTAAAAAATAGTCACGGCGTGGAAGTGTTTTTTTTTTGTTCTCAATTTGTTTAATTTTTTTTTGTTGGTTTGTTTCTTGATTATTCGATTTACAAATATCTTTTGTGAGGTACCGAAAATCGGTGAACAGTTGTTTCGCGTCTCGTCATAGGTTGTGTTTCCGTCTTAGCAATTACCTCCACAGAGCTCTATAGGGGTAGGGAGCTAGGGCGTCGGCGATACTTGTTTCCTAAAAGAAAAAAAGAGAAAGATACCACAAAGGGTGTTAAAATTAATATATGAACACGGTTTTTCAGTACCAATTTCTTTTTTCTCGTTTTGTTAAACATTTTTCTTTATTATTTTGTTGTATGTTTTAGTTTAAAGATTGTCATCAATAATTGTAAATTTAACACAATAATGTAAATAAACTTCCGCAAAACGCCTACTAAAAGGACGAAAATAGTTTGTTTGTTTTTGTTGTTTCGCGCCAGCGAAGCAATGATGTTTTGAGTTTCTTTTCAGGGGTGTCGAGGGTAGCGGAGTGGACATGTAAGACGACCTGAAGCCGATCATCGACCATCGATTTTGGGGGTGTCCAACACTGGCCGCGGACACCTAAAGGTAGGGTGGGTAATGGCCTCACTGCACTAACATCCGCAGTGCCCTGATGTGCCATAGTCCGTCCGTTTACGTTTCCTTACCCTTTCCCCCTTCCTTGGCCTGATTTATGTTTTTGTCTGCAGGCGAGGTTGAGTTTCGGGGGCAAGATCCCCCCCCCGTCCGACGAGCTGACGCCGTGCAACGCAAGCAGGCCGCGTCCCCCGGAGCTCAACATTCCAACCTAACCTTTGCCAAATCTTCCTATCTCTTTTTCCTACCTCATCCTTATCCTACCCTTCCACTTCACCCACCTCCTCACCTCCTCTTGCCTCGCAACAAAATGGCGCCCAACGTCTTTAAAGGGTGTTCCAACCCAGTTGGAACATTTTTTTTTGGCGAATTAGTTTATGTTGTACTAGTTTCAGTTTTTTTTATGTTGTATTGTCCCAACCAAACTTGCTGTGGATTTTTAAACCTCGTATGTCTGCGTCAGGAAGGCCACAGGCGTACCTAGTCGTATCGCGACGAGTGTTTGAAAATTCACAGTGACTGCGGTTAATGAGTGTAATGTTCTTTCTGGTATTACTGAAGTTTTCGCAAAGGGCGTATGTCTGCACCAGGAAGGCCACAGGCGAACCTAGGTGTATCGCGACGTTCCTTTGCGAAAGCTTGAGTAAGGTCAGTCAGTACATTTTCGTTTTGTCTTTTACCTATTCCCATCCTTACTTTTTTTACTTTTCTTTCTTTCTAATTTTTCAATTTCTTTTCCTAGTCTTGTTTTCTACTTGGACGATTGATTGTGCGAGACGTGTAGTCCGACATCATCGTTCCAAAATTTGTGTGAGTTTTATCCTACCGTTTCATGTCTTCTAGCAAGGTCCCTTGAGACTGTCTAGGATTGCGGGGACGGTAGGGGAAAACTTTGTAACGTAATTTGTTTGTGTTTCTAGTAGTTATTTCCATCCTATTATGGTCACATCAGGGGAAGTTTAGTCTGTCCGTCTGATGTCTCTTTTTTTCAGCGAGGTCGTCAGTAGGGTCATACCATGTCGTTATGAAGCTACCTGAAGCACCCCGAATGCTCATGAGATTGAAAACCCTAAATCTAACTAATTCTTTTTTTTGTTATTCAAAATTTTTTTTTTAGGAAATTTTCTAAATTTTCTAATATTGTAAAGTTACAGTTTTTTTTTGTTATAAGTTTTTGGTTACACCCGTATTTTTGTTATTCTTGTTTTTTTATAGAACAGGTTTTGTTTCTTTTTCGTTTTTAGACGTTTATAAATATATTTTGTTTTGTTTTTTTTTCTATTATTTTCAATTCAGTTTTTTTATAGGGAAAATTCTGAAGGTGAAATATTATCTTCAAAACATAAAAACTACATAAGTTAGAAAGATCTTAGTGTTTTTTTTTGAGAAAAAAAAATATACTCAAGATTTTTAAGAACTTAAAAGTTTCTTGATAAATATCGTTCCTTTATTCGTTATATTTTTGGTTGTTTGTTTAATTTAACTTTTTCTTGTTACAATATAAGTTCAAGCAAGAAGTACAATTTTTTTCGTTTACATATTTTTTTTTCTAGTTAGGTACATTTTTGTTGACTACATTTGGAACAAGATTTGTACGTTATTTCTGTTGGTAATTATAATTTTTTGTTATTTTTTTTGGCAAGTTACGTATACTTTTTCATAAATAAGAATTTTTTCGAACATAAGTTAAGTTTAAGTTTTTTGAGTTAGTTAATAATTTACATTCATATAGTTACAGTTTTTTTGGTAAGTTTAAGTACAGTTTTTGAGAAATTCTTTATTTGTTTAGGATATTTTTGTTTACTTTTTTCGTTTCCGTTAATTATTTACGTGTTTTCGGTATTTATTAAACCTTTCTTTTGGTATTTATTAAGTTTTTTTTTGTTAGGTATATATCTTTTTGTTACAATATAAATTTTTTGTGGTATAGATAGGTATATACATTATATTAAGTAAATTTCAATTAAGTCTTTTTATTTATATAAAATTCTGATATTGAAGAATACTTTTTGAAAAGATATACAATTTAATTTATAGTTTTTAGGTCTTAGTTGTTTTTCGGAAGAAAAATTAATTAAAGATTTATAAAAAAAAAAAAACTTGAACGCTGTCTTACGTTTAGTTGTTAATTTATTTATTCATTTGTTTTTTTTTTGCAGTTAATTTTGTTTGTTTTTTTGAAAGAGTTAAAACAAGAATTAGATTATTTATAGATATATATTTTTTCTAGGGTAAGATAAAAGTTTAAAACGATACGTTTTTAAATATTTACATTTAGATTACGATGTTAAGTAAATACATTTTTTCTTCAATTTTCGAAATTGATTATTTACAATCCTGTTTTCTAAATTATTTATCATCTTTTTCGTTCAGTTTTGTTTTCTTTGGATAATTACATAAATCATTGTTTTTTTTTGTTATTTATTCATTTTTTTTGTTATTTATTTACCTTTTTGGTTATTTATTAATTTTTCTGTTACAATATATTAAACATTTTTTGATTCTAGTTTATAGTTTACAGTTTTTTTGGTTATCTTATTTATTCACTTAATTATTTATTTATTATTTGGTGTACAGGTTTCAATTAAGTTACATTTGGTTTTTTGGATTAATTTATTTATTTATCTTAAATTATGTTTTTCAATTTATCTTTTTCATTTTTCTTATTCTAATTTCATTAAGCTTTCTTTTTTTGTCATTACATTATTTATTCATTTTTTTTTTGACAATTTCATTTTCGTAAGGTTTAGTTAATCATTTTTTTTGTTACAAATAGTTTTTTTGAAATAGTTTACATTTTTTTTGATATTAGAGAAGAAATTAGGTCTCTTAGCTAGATAATCTTAAGTGAAACTCACCACCTTTTTTTTTGTTCTTTTCGTATTTCTATTTTCGTTGTTAGCTGCAAAACCGTAAACCGAAACGTCCGTCGATGAAAAAAAAAACTAAGCATATTGCCCGTTTATCATGGACTTCCTTAAATGTTTTTTTTTGATTCACTTAGTACCCGACTGAATCACTTTTAGTTTACTTATTTTTACGAAATTATTCCTTTAAAACACTCGGCACACATTTCTATTCTTATAAAGAAAAATAAATGTTTAAAAGAAAAACTATAGTGACCTTATACCTGAAAATATCTTACTTGAAAAAAAAAACAGATTTGTTGATTGTTAGTAATCATTTATTTATTGCATGGATTTCCCTACTTATCTAGTCTATTCATGTATGTATATAATATATTATAATATTTTCGTCTATTGTTATCATTTGAATATATACAAGGATACACTTAGTCAATAATATCGGTGATATTAATTTTAGGCATCCGCAATGATTAAAAACTACGATCTGTGATATTTACATTAATTGCTGATTTTATTAACTAAGTACTATTCTTTTAACTATTTACTAATATCTTAACTTTTTATTTAACATCTGTGATAAAATGGTTTAACCACTCCATCTGTGATACTTGTAATAACTTTATTAATTCTAATAAGACTGATAGCTTTAAGACTTTTTTTTTATCTGTGATATTTACATTTTCTTTTAATTTAGCTTAAAACCTTTATCTTTTAAAATCTGTGATACTTAATTTACTAATTTTATTAACTTACTTCTATCCGCAATGATTAAAAACTACGATCTGTGATAATTACTAATTTTATTAACTTAGACTATCCGCAATGATTAAAAACTACGATCTGTGATATTTACTAAATTACTAATTTTATTAATTTATTTACTATTTATTTATTTATTTACTTATTTATTAATCTATAATTTTTTTTTATCTGTAACCTAACCACTTAAAATAAAGTTCTAAAAAAGATCACTCACCCATAAATAATTGCATGGTGTATGGATGCTGTAGCGTAGAAATTTGTAGTGGTGGCGGATAGAGATGACGAGATAGTAAAAATTGCCGACGGTTTTATTTGACGATTTCTGAAAAAAAATACAGGAAAATTATTAGGTACTTCAAGGTAAATATAGTTTTTTTTTGTATGCACTTTATACTTGACTCGATATACCAGCTTGGTTCTTGCACTTCAGTCTCTAGCAGGCGCCTCCGATCCGCATCTCCCAAAAGTGTATGCCTCCCAGCATCCTAATACTTGGTAAACAGGTCACTCCAGCAGGTGGGGGTATCGGCAGTCCTGAAACAAATCCTGAAAAATGAATGTCGACTGTTAAATGTAGATATCTATGTATATATGTATATGTTAATTACCCCTGTCTAAATGATTAAACACTATTCGTACCTGAAAGCAAATCGCCCCTAATATTGCTAAGGTTGAGGTAGGTCAGCGTTATTGTCAGGGTCATTGACCTTCATAATGGAATACTGCAAAGAAAAAAATAGGAGTAAAAACAAAATGGAAGCCGACTAAGTTATATGTGAATACTTACTTTTACTGAATCGTAGAAGGACATAATGTTGCCCGGCTTAAATCGTGGGTTTTTCCCCACAGTTTTTCACACACCAGAGTAATCTGGAAAAGGAAAAAACAAACAAATAATTTCAAAGAAAACAAATTGCGATTCTCAAAAACTCACCTATCTCAGCGTCCCTTTGTACCTCCCGTTCATTGACGTCATCCGTACACAATTCCCAGGCATCCAGATTTCTTGTTTTTGCTATTTATTGAGAGTATATCTCAATAAACAGCAAATTTTGTTGTGGACGCCTGTCCAGAACTGCATCCTCAATCCTCTATCCTAAATAATTTTAAAAAAATAACCACATTAAAATTTATTTCAAGAAAATAATTTTCATACTTACCCAAATGTTGTTTACGTTTTGTAATTCCGAGTTTTGTTTTTGTGGCTGTCATTTAACTTGTTGTTGTTGTCAATGGAAATTTTCTATTGGGAAGCAGTAGGCTTGTTCCTAAATGTGAGTTCGGTTTTGTGTTCTGTCTCTGAAGTTGGTCGAAGAGTTAAGTTGCATGTGATATGTGAATGAAACTTTGTTTGATGTCCGTGTTTAGTTGTTATTATCGACTATTAATAAATGTTATTGCGGTGGTTAGGTGATTTTTATTTATATGTTGTGTAGTTATTTTGGTAATTAGTTGCATAGATTTCTGTAGTATTTTCGTCTAGTGTAATGTTCTGGTCACGTGTGGTTCTGTTCTACATGTCTCCCCATGGTAAATTTTGGAACAGACCCTTCGTTCTTTTGACACTGATACCCCTATTTTGTTGGAAGTGTACTAATACCTACGTAGGGTCCCACTATTTGAGTGTGATGATGTTGGTGGAGGCATACGCTATATGGATATGGGATCGGATGATGTGTCCTGTTAGAGGTACAAATACATTATCCGAATACTTTTTGCCTGTGTTGGTATGATGATAATTTCAGTCCTCCCTCATATGGCCGGTTACCACATAGTAGGGTGGAGGTGAAGTGAGAGTTTAAATTCAAATTTGAAAAAAAAAAAACAATAATCATAGTAAGAAAAAAGAAATAGGATATCGGGTAATGTCATTAGAAAATAAAATGGAAAACAAAAATTTAGATTAATTATTTATAGAAGAAGTGACTGCTAAAATTTAATTTAATCTGTGAATATCAAGTGCTGAGCTGCGACCATCAGTCCCAAAACGAAAAAAAAAAAAAAACACAAAGGATTTAAAGTGTTAAGGAGAAAATTCAAAGAAGAAAGAATTAAGTTGAATCCAAAGCAGAAAATTAAACGTATATTAAGGAGAATAGTTTAAAAATCCTTATGTTCAATCGGAACAAAAAAGGAGATTCATAAATCAAAAAAAAACGAAAAAAGAAAGTGAAAATTCCATCGATAACAGATACGCGAAATCATTTATAAACTATATACAATATATGTACATACATACCTTTACTTACCCTTTGGATCTTTATGTGTTTTGTGATTGTCTTATTTACTATTTAATTAAGTCTTTTTGCTACATTTAAAATAATTTGGCGGATATCTATATATTTATGCCGGTAAAAAATAGTCACGGCGTGGAAGTGTTTTTTTTTTGTTCTCAATTTGTTTAATTTTTTTTTGTTGGTTTGTTTCTTGATTATTCGATTTACAAATATCTTTTGTGAGGTACCGAAAATCGGTGAACAGTTGTTTCGCGTCTCGTCATAGGTTGTGTTTCCGTCTTAGCAATTACCTCCACAGAGCTCTATAGGGGTAGGGAGCTAGGGCGTCGGCGATACTTGTTTCCTAAAAGAAAAAAAGAGAAAGATACCACAAAGGGTGTTAAAATTAATATATGAACACGGTTTTTCAGTACCAATTTCTTTTTTCTCGTTTTGTTAAACATTTTTCTTTATTATTTTGTTGTATGTTTTAGTTTAAAGATTGTCATCAATAATTGTAAATTTAACACAATAATGTAAATAAACTTCCGCAAAACGCCTACTAAAAGGACGAAAATAGTTTGTTTGTTTTTGTTGTTTCGCGCCAGCGAAGCAATGATGTTTTGAGTTTCTTTTCAGGGGTGTCGAGGGTAGCGGAGTGGACATGTAAGACGACCTGAAGCCGATCATCGACCATCGATTTTGGGGGTGTCCAACACTGGCCGCGGACACCTAAAGGTAGGGTGGGTAATGGCCTCACTGCACTAACATCCGCAGTGCCCTGATGTGCCATAGTCCGTCCGTTTACGTTTCCTTACCCTTTCCCCCTTCCTTGGCCTGATTTATGTTTTTGTCTGCAGGCGAGGTTGAGTTTCGGGGGCAAGATCCCCCCCCCGTCCGACGAGCTGACGCCGTGCAACGCAAGCAGGCCGCGTCCCCCGGAGCTCAACATTCCAACCTAACCTTTGCCAAATCTTCCTATCTCTTTTTCCTACCTCATCCTTATCCTACCCTTCCACTTCACCCACCTCCTCACCTCCTCTTGCCTCGCAACAATTTATTACCAAATAATTGTATTGGGGCGACTTTCCATTACCGCAGCACGAATTTCCTTCTGATTTTTTTTACAGTTAGGTAGGGTTCTGAATAGAACATGTTTTAAATATTAAGGCGAGTAAAGACCTTTGAGTCATAAAAAAAAATATTTTCTTTTTCGGACTTAACCCTACTTTTTTTATATTTCGTTTTTTAGAATAAAACAAGTTTTTTTGAATTGATAGCACGGCGTACTAACAGCTAGGTATGTAAGTGGGGCATGCTGCCTCCCAGCAACCCCTCTGCTAGGATCACTATAGGATTTAGGGTGGGTGCGAGTTTGGGTATATGCAAAGTACTTTTTGCATTTGAGCACTAAAATCAAAGAAATCCCCAAAAAAAAAGAAGTATGGCAGCACTGAACAAAAAACAGGGAAGAAATGTCAATATCAACCATTTTTGCGTGTTTTGTATGTGAAAAAGTGAACTTTGAAAATTAATTTAAAATAGAAATAAATGTTTCATCGCTCTAAAATTGCTATAATTATTAATTATACATATCTATCAAACAAAAAAAACCGCGTGTCGAAATTCGTGCTGCGGTAATGGAAAGTTGAGCCATTGTATTAAATTAAGCCCGAGACTATTGACAATTGATTGGGAAAAAATATTCGGTGCGTTATTGCTGACAAACAGCCTCAATTTCTGCAAAAAGTGTTCGAATTCTAAATAAGTCTTAAATTCCCAAATTCTCCCATTATTCTTTTAAAAGTTGAAAAATGAATGTCCGACCGTTATTGCAGTTTCCGGTTAAATTTTCCTCAACAACCCATCATCCACAATCCACATTTACTTTGACAGTTCTCCTTAGCCCCAACAGCGCTCATCACGGTTAAATCTTTCAACTCACAGAGAATGTCATAATTGTTTTTATTTTCGTTTTTGTTTCGTGTCAACATAAATTTATGTTATTTTTTTTAATTTAGTTTATTATCTTTTATGTTTATTCATATTGTATTTTATTTAACTTAAGTTATGTTTCATTCCGTTCTCATCGTGTAAATTGAAAAACAAAAACAACTCGTGCAATAGAAAGCCCTTCGCCTTACTCCATTCAATTATGTTAACTCTCCTCAGTGAATGTCACTTCTGGACAAATCGGGACGAAATTCACATAAAAGACACCGACTATGGAGCCTTCAAGTACCTCCGTTCGCGTGACATCGATCCCGAGAATGTCCTCCAACTGGCCAAACGCGAATACGCCGAAAATCGCGATTGCCAAGTCGTCCTAAAGAACCACAAAACTTCGCGCCTCAAAGACAACATCAAGAAACTCGATGAATTCCTGCACACCCAGAAAATCATCCACTCCGAATGGCGAACGGGCTCGGTGCTGCTGATGCTCTTCGCCAACGGAGTCATTTGTCATATCTCGGTGGACATCTATGTCGGTGACATCCTTTGCTTGGCATTCGACAAGTACCTAATTGGGAAGCTAGCTGCTGACGTGATCACCGATGGTGAGAAAATTGCACATTGCAACCGATTTCTTTTTTTTTTGTGTGTGTTTTTCTTTTGTTCATACTTTTTGTTCACCTTATTCGCTGCTGATTAGCAATTTTCACACCTCAGCACATTGTTCTGGCGTACAATACGAATCAGGTGACGGTGGTGCATCTGCAGAAGCCAAATATGCAACCAGCTGTGCCTGAAAAGATTGTCAATATGGACCCAAAGATATTTCACGTTCTCATACCAGGCACGGCGGAGAGAAAGCTGTCGCGCCGACTGGCTGTGAATCCGAGTTGCGATTTGATTGCAATCTGGACCAAGAGCTCACAGAATGAAGTCTTTCCCTGGCGACCCACCGTCAGGGATCAGGATAGGGCCAATATTCATGTGTTCAAGTTGAAGAAGTAAGACATGATCGAGCTCTATCGATTTGGTGGGGAAAAATCATATGTATTTATTTATTGCAGTTCCCAATTGGAAGCGATTTCTTATGCGTGGTCAGAGAATGACCCGCTTCGAGTAGACTTCCTGCGCTCCACAGGCAATCAGATCTTCATCATAGAGGAGAAGGTCTCGAGGAAGGGTGAAGTGAGTGCAGAAGTTTGTTCCTATGAACTGGGAGAGGGAAAGATGCAACGAGCGATCATCACTTCCATCCCCATGGGTACACAAATCTGCTCTTTCGAATTCAGCCCCGACCAAGAGAAGCTATTCCTCGGGACCATCGATCGATATGTGTGCATTCATGATCTTGTCAAACAAACGAGTCGGTTTCTTCCAAAGATTGAAATTGTAGGCTATTTTAAAAATTCTTTCAAGGATCCCTGACAAATGTGCTCCTTTCTTAGATTCCCACAAAGTGCACTTGGCATGCGGATTCCAGCCTCATCATGGTGGGCAATGACACCGCCCAATTCCAGTGCTTCGATGTAGCTCTGCAGCCCATCGCCAACCAGCTTATCAGTGAGGTTGTAACTCCGGTGAACCTTCTCGATCTGTCCCATTACTTTGCCATCCAACCGATGCTACTGGACATGAACTTCAGTCGCAAGCCAGAAGTGCACAATTTTCCCTTCCCATTTACCCAGGCTGACTGCTTTCTACTCCTGGTGTTCGATAACGGCCCTGTGGCTTGTCTCAGATTTGTTTGTGGAGCTGGAATGGCTGGCGACATCCACAATTCTGGTCTCACAGCTGACGTCATACTGGATCGATATTTGTCGATGAATCATTTGGAAAAGGCTGTCAATCTCCTGCAAGCCCTCAACTGGGAAACCTACGGAGCCATGTGTCTCCTGTCGCTGCATAAAATTGCGAATTTTGTCTTCATCCAGAAGGACCTCAAGCGCAATCGTCTCGAATGCCTAACTAACGCTCTGAAAACCTTTACCGATGGTCTGAGCGAGGAGACCAAGGACGAGTTCAGTGACCAGGTGTATGACATCAAGAGGCGCTTCTTCTTCTTTCTGCTTCGGTTTGTATGATTTATCTTTCAATGGGATAATTGTTTGTGTAATGATTTTCTACATTTTCAGGAACAATCTATATGCGGAATCTTTTGAGGTTGCCATGGACATTGAGGACTATGACCTCTTCATGGATCTCTTCCATGCAACGCGCACCATCCCCGAGCTTATCGAACTCTCCCACGAGGCTTATTCCCAGGCGGAGATTCTGTTCGATGAGAGTTGCTCAGGAAGCAGTGACTTGGATTCATCCTGCTCAGAGTCCTCATCGTATTCGGATAACTACCAAAACAACCAAAAACCAGGACCCACCGTCAGCAGTCATCGAGTGATGGGTCAGTGGAAGCACGAGAAAGCTGTGAGCACCCTAAAGAACTACGTTCCCCCACTACCTTCATTCAAATCGAAAATCTACAACGCGGAGAATATCAAGATAAACATTCCAAAGCCCGAACTGAGGATATCCACGTCGGCGGACTTCAATTCTCCCAGTCGAACAGCGACTCTGGCTCGAACGAAGAAAGTCTCCACAAGTCAACAGCTTGAGCTGAGGCAAGACGATCAACAACTTACGAGTCGAAACTCTGACTATGGCTATCATGTGGAGCCCAACAGGTGGGCATCATCTTTGGCGAAACCCGAACTGACAATGGTGAACCCTGATGTGCCGTGCACCAGCAAGGCAGCCAATTTGCTTAGGAACTCTCAGGTCTCTCAGATCTCCCAGGAGAACCACACAGACTACAGAAACGAATCACCTCAGGAGTACTTGATAGAAGAGACCTACATGCCGCGACCAAATCTCTCGAACTTCGGGAGGATTTCCCAAAACATTGCACCCCCATTGCCGGATTTGCGTCATTTGCAAATCTCCTCACCTCCCTCCCATGAGATAAATCCATCATCCACACAGTGGAACCAAGTGCCAGATCAGACGCTGGGCATCCCTATGATACCCAATGCCCCCACCCATCCATATATGCCATCGACTTCCCATAATATTCTTCCTCGTGCCTCAACACATTTGACTGGAAATGATGTCTCTATTGCTCCTGCTGCTGTTGCGAGTGGTGTTGGTTCCCCACGTGTTCCAGATCACAGTGTCTTCCAACCGAAGTTCTACCAACATCCATTGGTCTCGGTGACGATACCTCCAACGACGATGTTCACTCCTATCGACGAGTTGCCCGCCCGTTTGCCGATTCGAAAGCCAACTGCATCGATTCTCTCGAATGGATCCAGTTTGGTGTCGAATAACACACTTGGATCGAAT
Organism: Eupeodes luniger; assembly: GCA_951509635.1. NCBI lineage: Eukaryota > Metazoa > Arthropoda > Insecta > Diptera > Syrphidae > Eupeodes > Eupeodes luniger. The sequence continues at coordinate 17,935,174 of OX608075.1, forward strand.
GTGAATCCTGTAAATGGAACAATGACAACGAAAAAGGATCCAGGAGAGAAGAACAAAGTCAAATTCTCGGATACAGTTCAAGTTGCTGTGGTTCCAGTGAGTTTTTTTTTTAATTTATCTTTTCTTGGTTCACTTTATGTTGGTTTGTTTTTGAAGGAAATTCCCCGCAAGGAGAAACCCTTGCCACCAAAGCGAAACGGACACACCCGGCCAAGGAATCTAACCAATCCCAAAAAAGAATTAGCCGATAGCTTGCCTCTGTGTCATCCTCACGATGATTATCTTAAAGACTTTGATCCATTACCAGGTAAGGATACATCATGACTCCGAAGTTAACAAATTTGTTGATGGTCTCTAATTTCAGAAGAATCTTTACCAAGGATGTCGAAATCATCATCAACCGCGGGGAAAGATGGTAAATCACAATCAAATGAATCAAAGAGTAATCCGTCCATAAAAGTTGTCCACTTTGGAGTGGTTTAGACTTTTAATTTTGTGGTTTTTTTACATTCCGTCCTTTTTAGCAGTTAGAGAAAGCTTTAAATTAATTTTGTTAGTTAAGTTTTTTTTTTTTTGTATAATTTAACGAAAATTTCAACAATATCCGTCCTGTACAGAAAGTAAATTATTTAAATCTTTTAAAATAAAAATAATTTTCTTATCAAACTACGAACAAATGTTTTTATTTTATTAAGTTTTTCCTAAATCGAAAGACTTGTGTTTTTACTTTTTCTTTGAGGATTGCATTTCTTCAAGTTGTGCCTTGAGCTCGAGCAGGTCTTTGTCGGGTACGTATCTCTTTTCCTCACAATCGTCGTCGTGTTCCTGAACCGATAGATTAACACCTTCGGGAAGGGCAGATTGTGCAATTCGCAGGAAGATCGGATAAATGGGAGCATCAACGTCGCTGATTTGCAAATTTCTCTCGTACATGGTTAGTTTGTATTCGGCATCGATTACTGTGGAATTTGGTCGAAATCTTTGGACTTTCGATTGTTGAGGTGGTAGAGCATAGCTTTAAGGAGAAAATTTACTGTTTAATTGGTGTCTTAAGCATATTTAAACGATAGACAGAGAGACTCACCAATCGGAAACATCTAGTTCCAAATATTCGGCTACGCTGTGAAGGAATTTTTGATAGGATTCCAAGATGGGATAGTCATAGCCTTTAATTGATACATTTATGCTCTCATATTGAGGGTATTTTGGTTTTAGAGACTAAAATTTAACTTTTAGGAGTTTTAAGAAAATCTAGACGAACAACTTACATCTAAATAATCGGGTTCAAAAATAGTGAATTTTTTTGTTGAAGATAATCGACTTGGAATCGATGGCATTTGTTGGGCAAGAAGCCTTGAGGTGATGGGTAATATCTAAAGTTATGTAGAATTCAAATTATCAGTTTTTATTCATGTTTTTCTAAAGAGAAAATACCTTTTTAAACATTTTTCTCGTATTTGAATAAGAAATTCAGATGAAAATAATCGGGGTTATGCAAGTGTCAAAAATTGAGAAACGTCAAGAGCGATTGTGGTGTGTGTTTATTTTGATATTTTCTCTTAAAGTGATGCCAATAATACGATTGTTGTTCTTGCTTACATTTATATCTTAAGCTCATTACCTTCTTCTGGTCTTTTTACATAAAATTAGATATATTCCTTGAATTTCCTTACATTAGATGTCTCAATTTTCGTGGTACTTAAAACTTTAAAAAAAATATAGTAGTTTTAATGATAGGTTTTCCAAATAACATAAGTTGGAAAAATAATCAATGGTGTGACGTCAATATGACACTGTCTTTGAACTAAAACGCCGATTTCGTCAAATTTTGTTTGATACAAGTTTGCACTTTTGAACACAGAAAATCAGAGAATTTTGAAGTGAATAACATATTTTTTCAACAAACTTGCACAACATTAAATTTAAATCTTAAATAGAGTTTTCCAATGGGAACTACGCAACGTCGAAATAAATGTAATTCATTTGTCAACCCCGTTTGTGTTTTCGAAATCAATTTTCGATTAATTGATCATACATTCAACGAAACAGATGAAAATGATTACCACGGATTACTTTCATTTGGAAAAATCTTGAAATCCATTTTGGATGAATTTTGAGTGATTTGTTTGACAATTTTTCTATGGGTGAATTTCAATTCCCACAATCGGTTTATAATAGTTGTGAATAACATTTTTATGATGAAGTTCACACATTTATTTAATATTGCGTTAATAATATTGTTGAATGTTCAAAGTTTTCGAGTCCCAATAATTGACAGATTCTACGTTGGGCTCTTTTAGATGACTTCTTCTTATGTCTTATGATTGTATCTCCTCTCCCCTTTATTTTTAAAAAGAGAAAAAAGATGATGAATTGAGAAATTGAGTGCCCAAAGTCAGCATCGTCAATTAAAAACTATTTCGTTGTTAGAAAACTTATATTTAAAATTAAACTTGAACACATAAATACTATTCCAACCGTGGACCCCGATCACCATGGAAAAACTTCGTTCTGTAAGCTCTTCATCCATATTGCAATTATATCGCAACTTGGATTCAGAGCCTCTCCACCGTGCCTGGTATGAGAACATGAAATTCCTTTTGGTCCATACTAAAAGCCTTCCCAGACACATCTGGTTGTATACTTGACTTTTAAAAGTGCAATCGACGTCGATGCTGAGTTGTTAATTTGGTGATAAGCGCCGAAAAAGTTTAAAAACAGAAAAAGTGTATATATAGGGACCTGAGTTAATAAATAATGATTACTTTTCGTAATTAATTTCAACTTTAATTTTAACTACATATAACTAGTAATTGACCTTTTTTCATAACGATTACAGTTAATTGCAATTGAAAAAAAAAAATATTTTAAATTACTTGTAATTGTAATTGAAAAAAAATAAACATTTTAATTACTTGTAATAATAATTGGAAAAATGCACTCACTAATTACATATGCGTAGTTAAAATTGTAATGTGTTTATTCAATTTCTTGAGGAAAAGAACTTTCAAATCAATACCTCACTTTGCGTCGTAGTTACGTTCCAAAAAAACACGTATAGTATAGGAAGCCATATAAAGCCATATAAAGATTGAAGATAGGTTCCAGAGTTACGAAAATACATCTTTTTAAAAAGAAAATACATCTTTTTAAAAAGAAAATTGAACAAAGTAAACATTTTAAAAGCGAAAATAATATAAAATAAAATTCTATCACATTCATAAAAACAATAAAACAAAACAATAAATCCAATTAAAACAAAATAAAATAGTCATTCAATTTATAAACAAAGAAAACAAAAATTAATCACTGTCTGATGAGTCCATATTTGCTGTCGTTAATCTACTTTCTTTATAAAAATACCTGTCCAATGTTTGCTAAACAGCTTAGAATAGAAAAGTAATCCCCGAGTTTTGATGGCATGGCGTGTAATTTGAAACAAAGGTCATGGCCAACTTTTAAAAAATTTAAAAAACTTTTTTTAATTAAAAAAAAAATTAAGACTGCAACCCACTATTTCGAAAATATAACGACGCACTGTACAAATTAGTACTAATTCAGCATCGACGCAACTTCGAAAAAACGCAAAACGAAACGACGCAAATTGAGGTATTGGAGTCAATCTAATTGATTTATTTATGTATTCAAAGCAACATAAAAGAACTTAAGAATTTAGGAAATAATTTGAAATATCGCGTGAAATGTAAGTAAAGAAAATTATATTTAAATACATTTTTGTGTAATAATTACTGCAAATAGTAATCATAATCATTACTGCTTTTTAAGTAATCATTGGTTCCAATTAAATGTATGTAATTAAATTGCAAGTAGTTGACGCTGTTCAATTACATGTAATTAGTAATTTAATTCTTCAATTACATTTTTATGTAATTTAAAAAGTGTATGGAGATTTAAGTTAGAAGTAATTTTTGTTGAATCTTGTTCTAGTCATTTTTTTTCAATTTGTTAAGGACACAATTCTGAAATTCATCTTGCTTTGTAATCAGAAAACTTGATAAAAATCACAATATTTGCAGAATTAAGATTTGATAATATTTGTTGCCTTTGCTCATTAAGTGTTTAAGTTAAATAAAAACGCTACGAAGTTTCGATTTTATTCTTCTACTCTATCAAGAAATTCTCATAGTTCCTCCAAATTTGTAAAAACAAAATCTGACAGTATAATTTTTCATTTGATTATTTTCGATGTAAGGTAGCCCCAACAAGACTTTTGAATAAACTTGGTATCACTATTTTACTACTCTACTGATCTCTTTTCCTCTCAAAACATTTCATCACAAAATAGAGTTGTGTCTTTTTTGTGTAGTTGTTGGTTTGGTTTTTGACTGAGTGGAAGTGGAAAAACGAAGAAGAAACAAAAGAAGAAAAAATAATATCTACGAAAAGCAAAGTTGAAGTTAAAAAATTTCTGTTCTCAAAATGCCCAAGTGGAAAATTATCGAATTTATTGTGATTTTATCGCTTTTATCCTTTGTTAATGGCAAATCTGAACAAGGAAAATCCGATACTGTCCTAACACCTGTAAGTTGGCTTCCCTCGAAGTCCCAATTTCACTCCAAATTGCATTTCCATTTCTCAATATTTTGCGCAGCTCCTTCATAGTTCATAGTCATACATTGAATTCCCCTCGTATGTCGTATCATAAGAATGTGCACCTGGAATTCAACTAAAAAGAAAAAACATTCTTATCGATTCCCATGAATCTCTTATCATTATTCTAGATTAATTAATCAATATAATATGAAACTTTTTTTGTTTTTATTCTATTTGCAATTGCAATAGCAATCCAATATTGTCAAAGTCGAGAAGACACTTTTCGCCGGTTCGAAGATCTTCTTACAAAGTGAGTTCCATTAGTTTGTTCGTTGTTTTTTTTTAGTTAATAACAAAACTAATATGTGACTTTTTTCCCTCCCCGTCTCTTAGTTACTTGCGATTCTAATGATCCCGATGCTGAAGTAACAATCTTTTGGACCCTGACGGAGCATCTGTGTTTGCTTGATGAATTCAATTCTGTGAGTGTTTAATTACTTTTGCATTAAGCATACAAAAAATAATAATAAATAAATGACTTCTCCTCGATTACAGGCTGAGCAAAGGCAATACCAGTTGGCTTTGCAAAATGAAACGATGCAAATTAAGTCTGACCCAACGACGCAACCTTGCCAATCGGGGGGACATATTATTTTGCCAGAGTTTCGTTTTACTTCGGATGCATCATCATCATCATCGATAGGCAGTGCTGTGGCACCGCAACCAGACAAAACCACTGTCGCTACGGTGAAGAAAAACAAACAACAACAGCAGATTGGAGCGGTGAGTTTTTCTCGTTTCGTTTGTTCGTTTTCGATGAAACGTGGAAAATGTAAAAAAAAGATAATTTACATACTTACCTACTTACCTACTTCCCTACCCACCTACCGACATATGAACTTATAATTCTATTGAATTTAGTAAACGTTGATGTACCTACACAAGACAATCATGCTTTTGTTGTGATGATAATATTATATTATCAATTGCTTGATAGCGCAGTGCGAATTAGTCATTGATAAAGAAAAAAAACTTAAGTCGTCACCTTTTTTTGAAAAGCAATTAATGATATGCTGCTTTGATAAGACGACTACGACTTGTGGTTGTCAATAAGTTTGTAAATATGTACTTACAATATTGCCAACAACTAGGTTTGGCATTGGATAAAAAAAGCCTGCCCTTCTAAAAAGTAGATTACGCTCTGAAATACAATTATCAGCTTTTGTAAACGAAAGGGTTCTATTCGAGGCAAAATTCTATGTTGAATTGTGTATTTTGATACAAGGCAACAAGATAAGAATATTTAAACTGGATACAAAATATTAAAGAAAGAGTAAAAAATACTGGGTTCATATTTGCAACAACATGTTTGGCAAAATATTGGGTCCCAGGTAGAAAACCATTCAATGAATGTAACAACAGCAACATGCTGAAACGCAGCCTGTTGCTTGTTCCAGTCCTCGCCTTAAGAAATTTAACCGCAAAGCCTTCAGGAGTACTCATAAGTAGTAAATCCTCGGCAGTTTATATTTCTAAGATTTCTGCAAATTTTCTCAATCAGATTGACATTTATTTATTTCCTTTCTTTTTTGAATTGTTCGATATAGAATGAGAAATCGAATCATAAAATTTCTATTCTCACACTCACAGCAGAGAAATGTTGTTTATATTTCTAAGAATACAGAAATCTCGTAAGTTATTTAAAATAATAAACTGGCAAAATTGATTTTGGAATATATATATATGTATACGGTAAATGTCCTTAATCAACACTAAACATCATTAAACCACCATACCATCAAGCAGTAAGAAAATGTCTTAACGCCTTTCCAACGTCACCCATACCAAATTTACTTGCCGATGTACTTCCAACGGTTGAACATCGAATTGATGAGCTGACATTAAAATCAGCCCCAAAACTAGTTTTCGCCAGAAACTCAATAATTAATGCCGACATTGCTCAAGCAATAAATCAAAAATGTGTAAAACTAGTTCCATCGACTCTCAAACTAGTATTGATCAAAACTAATTAACTTCAACTTCCAACAAAACGGGGATATAATTTTAAACCCTCATTTCCTTCTTGGCAAATCAGACAAAATATTATTTTGTACAGACAAAATAACACCAATCACTCTTTTTACCGAGCCCTGTTCTCAGACAATAAATCAAAACTTTTTGATGAAGGATGGAAATTCTATTTTACTGACTGCTCAAAGACTCAAGAAAACACTTCAGTTCCTGTAACACAAGAGGGCGAGTATATTCTGAACATTGGAATCTTACCAAAATTTCACTTCAGTTTTTACAGCTGAAGCATTTGGCGTACTTCAGGCCATTTCAACAGCAACAAAGACTCGCGGAAATACCATTATCTTCTCCGACAGTATATTCGTATTACAAGCTATAGCCAATCCAATATAACGATGACCTAATAAGTTAAATAAGGAATCATCTTTTTAAAATTCTAATTATTAAACTTATGTGGGTTCCCGGTCATACCGGTATACGCGGCAATGAAGATGCAGACCGTGTTGCCAGGTCAACTAATGATGCACCCGTATACAACTTTAACATCTTTACTAAACGTGACCTAACTAACTCTATACGAAACTTATTGAAAACCAAACAGTTAAATGATTGGAGCCAATACCATCACCATTACAAGAAAATCAATGTTGACATATCTCAACTTCGATATCCCAACGCCCTAAAAACAAAGATAACAAATTTTGTTCGGCTTAGGCTTGGGCACACTTCAATCACACTCGAAAATCTTCTCAACAAACAAATCCCTGCTGTGTGCTCCACCTGCAACGTAACACTTAATCTGGAACATTTATTAAAAAAGTTTACAGAAACAAAAAACAATTAAACTCTATCTCCAAAGACTCAAATATATATGAAATCCTCGAAAACTCTGAAATTCAAAAAAATTTCGAACTAGTAAATGAACTCATATGTAATCTTAAATACAAAATTTTATTTTCTTTTAAATTTCAGAGCTTATAGTCCTCGCAGCTAGGCTCTATATAAAATTGTAATTTCCAGATTACTTTCAAGTATCTGTTAATAAATCATAATAACAAACTGGCTAATTGTTAAATACAGAGATTCGGTCTTTTACCATACTACGCAAATGTGGGTTGCTTTAACACACTGTGTTCCCTATAACTGTGATATTCAGGAAATCAAATCCAATACGCATCCACATCTCCTTTCAAAAAATCTCTTCCTTTCCCAATGTCTTTGGCACAAAAAGAGTACCAGAAAAAAACAATCCAAATTAAAAAAACACAAAAGAAAACTTAGACATTTTTGACCATCAAATATTGTTAAGACAATATAAAAATGGAATACTTGCCATATAGTTCCAATACGTCCCAAGGTAAAATTAGCTTAGTTAGCAGTGCCTCCTGTAGTCATTGTTATTATCATTCATGTGGTCATGCTGCAATAATTTCCTGAATGTGGGTTTGAAGTTTTAACAAATTCGAAAAGACGAAAGGTTAAGCGTATAAATATGTAAATGATGTGTAATTCTTCTAGAGACGAGCCGTTTAGTTGGAAACAAAGCTCAAAAAAAATTATTTGACTTGGGTCAAACGTCTCAATTTGATGTCTATGGTTATTGGCTTAAATTTTTGTCATTAAGAGTCACCAAAATGATTGAAATAAGTTAGCTCAAAACCTTTCGGAGAATTGGCGGAGTTAGAAGTTTGGACCACTATAACTTAAGAAGAAATCCACTTACACAAGTCAGTTATATATCATTTTGCAGATAATTGTGTAGTATTATTTGCACGTTGTTTTCGTATCATTTTCGAAAAAATTAACTCCTTGGGATTTATGACAAAAAATGCAAAACAAATATTTTGTTGAACATGGCGGTTCTTCACTGCCGATACCACTCAGAAAATTGGTTTTCTAATAAAACGTAATATTTTTCAGATGCAATCCAATACTAAATTAAGAAGATTTTATTTAGACCACTTTAAGTCTGCATATCTGGAAGCTAACAAAATATACAAACAGGTCTGCGAGGGTAAAAAGTTAAATTACACACTAAATTTAGCGACCAGCTTGGAAAGGTGTAAGGATTCAACAAATTTTTGGTATAATGTACGGGAGTTGGGTGGAAACAATCGTATGTCTTCAAGTGTATTAAAAGCTGAAGTTCTGGCATGTCATTTCCGATCCTTGTTGAAATGTCAACATGACTTGCACTCGTTTCATTATGCTTGCCCAGCCACAGCTGATGAGTTGCTTGATTCTGTAATAGTCCTTGATGAACTGGAACTTGCTCTTGTTAATACGAAAAACAATAAGTCACCAGGAATTGATGGCATTCCCGTTGAATTTCTTAAAAACTCATCATTAGGAATACAAGCAATATCTTCTTTCTTTTTATAACAACTTGTACGATTCCGCTTGTGTTCCTACGAGTTTTAATAAAGCTGTTATATTTTCAATATTTAAGAAAGGTGATGCTAGCTTACCTGAGAATTACAGAGGTATTTCAATATTATATTCCATTAGAAAAGTATTTGCCAGAATCCTATACAAAAGACTTATCAGTTGGGTAGAATCAAAGAATCGCTTAAGTATGTTTCAAGCTGGTTTTTGTTAGGGCTTTTCAACGGTTGATTATATTTTTGCTTTATCGAATATTGCTAACAAATTTGTCCAAAAGAAAAAGAAGATGTATGCTTGCTTTTTCGACTTAAAAGCTGCATTTGATACCGTCAATCGACAAGCTCTCATTTACAAAATGGCCTCACTTGGTATATCATGAAAATTTCTAAATATCTACGAAAAATTTGTATGTAAAACTTATGCGACAGTTTGGGATGGGGCCGAGATTTCAAATTGGTTTCAAACGACTGCAGGTGTACCCCAAGGATGTATCCTCAGCCCAATCTTGTTTGCCCTTTACATTGATGATATTTCAGATAATTTACCCGGTGGAGTTTGTTTTTCTGATATTCGTATAAAAGTACTTCTTTACGCGGATGACTTGGTTATGCTAGCAGATAACCCATCTTCTCTCCAGCTACAAATCAATAGAGTCCAAACGTACTGCAATATCTGGGACCTTAAAATAAACTCAGAGAAAACAAAAATAATAGTATTTGAGTCACGGAGTTGTAGAAGGTTAAGAGAAGAAAGGTGGTTCCTTAACAACCAACCTATTGAAATAGTACAGGAATTCAAATATCTGGGAGTGTTGAAGTCTGCTAACGGTAGCTTCAATAAACATGTTGAGCATAAGAGTAAAGAAGCTAAAGTAGCACTCAACATAATGTGGCCAACTTTCTTCTCAAACAAAAACATAGACTTAGGATCTAAATACCGAGTTTTGAAGAATTTGAGTTGATACAACGCCTTTTTTTCAAAAGATTATTTCGGTTACCTAGTTCGACTTCAACCTATGCAATTCATGTTGAGTCTGGAATTGCGCCGATTTATGTTTAAAATTTGAAATTGCATGCAGGTTTTCTAACAAGAGTGATGAGTAAACCAAGTTTGAATCTTCACACATCTATTATGAAGGTTCTTTTGCGAACAGAAGCATCTCCATTTAAGGAATGGAGTCAACTTGCCCGGTTGCATAATGTTTCTCTTGAACTGACTGAGTTTAACATAGATAACTGGCAAGATATCTTTTTGAATGTTATCGCAAAAGTTGATGACAATATATATCTTCAACATCTAAATAGAGCATCATAATCGCCAACAAGAGAAATTTATAGAAATCTAAGCCACTCCTTAAATACTAATGCGACAAATTATTTCAATAATAGACTTTCTGCGAGAGCTATAGGTACAATTTTCAGAGCAAGGGTTGAAATATTGAACTTGAATTATATTCCGCATCGGTCAGAAATACCTCTCCTTTGCAACTATGAAACAGAAATGAGCGTGACGAATTTACATTTCATAGCTATTTGTCCGATACTACAAGAAATTCGAAGGCTCTATTTTCAACATAGTGTCCTCTCTAGAGAACAAATGTTTGGTGTAATGAACGGATCCGTTGGGTGGACAAATCTCTTCATTTATAAGAATAAACAAATAAAATAAAAATAATGTTATTTAGTTTTACTTTATCTCTTCATGTTCTGTGACCAGCCTTAAATTATCGAAGAAGCTTTTCAACCTTTTAATTTTTTTTTTTAAATTCTGTTTTCCTAAAAATATTAACTTACAAATTTCTAAAACAATTTATAATATGAATTTATAAGAACGTAAACTAAAACGCAAAAATCAATAGTTATCAAAAGATCACTTATTTATTTTTTTCTGTTTGAGCGAATGTAAAACAACAAATTATATTTTTTTTTATAACAAGAAATCTAATGAAAACCTACCAACTATTTATTTTATTATTTTATTAAAGTAAATGTTTTTTTCTGGCAGACGGCAATCTTGCCATGTTCATATATTATTTTTATTTTAAAATTGTAAAAAAAATGTTTTTTAATGAAATAAAGGAATATACAATCCAATACAAAATAATTCCCCACCCACTTTTTGGGTACAATAGCAAGTTCGTGCCGAATATTTAGTTATCTGAATGTCAAGTTTAACTTTTATAACTATTAAAACATAACTCAAAATTTAGCTACCTAATAAGCAACATTAAGCTCCGAAATGGGCTCCAAAAGTTTTGATATACATAATTTAAAATTATTTTTTTTTAAATTTATGATTAAATGGATAGTTATTGATAAGAGTTTTTTTTGTAAATTTTCTGTCATTAGAGTGTGAAATAAATTCACCACGAAATCAGCTATTTCTGCTTATGTGATGAGTCTTGCAATAATATATTTTTTGTCTTCCAATTTTCCTTAACAGAAAGCTGACAATCCAGTCTTTACAATAACGAAAGATGGAATCTATGAATTTGTCCTCACAATTGAACCGGTTAAAAATGTTGACTTTGCCGCCCCAGTACATATTGAGCTTCCAGGTCCACAAGGCTATTTGTCTGCAATTGAATGGCCTCTTCTACCAGTAAATATAGAATTGAAATGTATTTTTTCCTTAATTATATTGATTTTTAACCATCAACAGTTTTATGGAACAATGTGTCTAGTTTATGTTATTTTTGGCATTGGCTGGCTTATTGTGTCATTTATGCAATGGCGTGATTTGGTTCGTGTTCAATTTTGGATTGGAGCTGTTATACTGTTGGGAATGTTGGAAAAGGCGGTATTCTATGCTGAATATCAATCTGTAAATTCGACAGGTATTTCAGTACAAGGCGCCGAATTGACAGCTGAAATTGTATCATGTGCAAAGAGGACACTAGCTAGGATGTTAGTTATAATTATGTCAATTGGTTTTGGAATTGTTAAGTAAGTCATGATGATAGAAAAAATCGATAAAACAAATGATATTTATATTATTTATATTATTTAGACCTAGATTGGGACCAATGTTACATCTTGTTGTAAGCACTGGAGTTCTCTACTTCATTTTGGCTTGTGTTGAAAGTTATCTCCGAGTTATGCGCACAAAGAACGATCAAAGAAACGAACTTGTTGTGGCTAGCATACCACTTGCGGTATTGGATTCAGGAATTTGCTGGTGGATCTTTACATCTCTTGTACAAACAACAAGAACGTTGCGATTAAGAAGGTGAGTTTCAACTTTTCCAAACTTTTTCATATCACCATCAATTTTTGTTTGAATTTTTTTTAGGAACAAAGTCAAGTTGTCGGTGTATAGACATTTTACCAACACTCTTATCTTTGCCGTGATAGCATCTGTGATCTTTATGTTGTATTCCATTCGAATGCGCAGATCAGAAAATTGTTCTCCTGTAAGAAAATTCTACGCGATATTTCTTGGTTCTATTTATATTTGTTTTGCTTTTAGGGATGGCGTGAAATTTGGGTAGATTTTGCCTTTTGGCATGTACTCTTTTCAGTGCTTCTTCTTGTGATTATGATTTTGTGGAGACCCACAAATAATAATCAAAGATATGCTTTCACTCCACTTTTGGATAATCCAGAAGATGAAGATGATGATGGTAAGAAACATTTATAATTTTCATTACAATCTTTTTCACGACTTTAACTCTTTTTTAGAAGAAGAAGATCAATTCGTAGCGAATGTCTATGGCGTCAAAATACGACCTGGCTTGAGCAATGGAACTAAGCCACAAATTTCAAAAGCAACAACAACCGAAGAAGATGATTTACGATGGGTAGAAGAAAATATACCCTCATCAATGTCCGAACCTGCGCTGCCTGTTCTTGATTCAGATGAAGAACTTGTTAATACCAAATTTGAAGTATCGAAAATGCAATAGAAAGATGAAATAGAAAAAAAAAACAAGAAGCACACAGAATAGCTTAATTTTTGGCTAAATTTGAGTATTTTTGAACCTGAGCCAGAGACTTGTGTTTGTATTTTCTTTTTTTTTTATTATTAATTTAATATAATTTATAATTTTCAAAACAATTTAATTTTTGTTTTTAAGAAATAAGATTGTAGTTTATAAGGCTAAGTAAAGTATACAGATATACGCTAGTTTACTTTAATAGAAATTGTTTTGTGTACATTTTGTGCGGTTTTGATTTTGTTGTTTGCTTTGGGTGCACCTCAATTCGTTGAACTTGAAGGTGGATAGTTTGTAAAGTCTTTTCTCTTAAAGCAGCATAACTATTTATAATAATATTCTAATATATTAAAATAAGTTGAAATTTAATTACTGTATTTTTCAAAACATAAAGAACTTCAAATCTAATAAATCTAAGAGAATCTTGGGAATTTGTTAAGTTTAGATAATTGCTTCTAAAAGAAGAACTTAGACTTGAAATACTTAGAATTTTGAATTCCTCGCGCTTTTTCTTGCCAAATGTAAATGACTGAGAAATAGCAATGGATTTATTTTTATCTCATTTTAGCAATAATCAATTTTTTTTGGTCACGGTTTGAATCATAAACTGATGCCATATAATGACAAAATAGCTGTCAGAAAGTTTTTAAAGCCTTAAAATTTGGTTTTACAGAAAATCATAACTCGATTTATTTACAAGCTGAAAGTGGGAAACAAAAATCTGAATCAAGAAATCGTTTAGTAAGAGCATAAAACATAATAAAGAAAACTATCCGGTTCAGTTAATTAGGTTCATTTATTTCAATTAATACGGGACCAGACGTTGTGTGGATGAACCCTTTTAGCTTACCGAATTTTGATAGATCCATTGCTAGCTCTTGGTTTATAACTTCACATAAATCTAGGGTATAAATTAAGTAAAAAAAAACTACTCAACTATAATCAGAAACAAAAAAGTTAATAATATTCGACGATGATTAAAAAATGTTGAAATAAAATCAATTTGTAATTCATTTCATAGATCAATTTTGCATCCTATATATTCTTCAAGGGAAACTATGATAAAGAAAAAAATACATTTTTAAGGGGGTTAGATTGAAACAAATATTTTAAATCGTAAAAGCCGTATATTGACGATTTTGAGACACATTAACCGAACTTTTAAAACCCGATCAAATATATAAAAAAACACGGATTAAAAATGTGTTAAAAAATCAGTTTGTTGAAGAATTTTTTTTAGACTGACGATATTTAAACTGCCCTTTAAAATAGTAAATAAAATTACTTTTAAACATTTTTATACATTTCTGCTGAAGCTTTCTAATTTTTAAGTTCAATGAACTCGCAAAAAAGTGGCATTGAATGTACATAAAACATTTTCAATGTAAACTAGTGTTTTAAATAAATTTAAAAATGAGTAAAATATTTACTTAATTAAAATATTTCATCTAGCTAGTTAGAATATTATCAAACGTTGATAGTTTAAATAAATAGTAGTTTTATTTTTTAAGTCTCTGAAGTTATTTTTCTTTTTTTTTAATATAATAATTTTGTTTTCAATATAGAAATGAATATGTACTGTATGTAATAATAATTGTATTTAATTATATTTTCTTTGTCAGTTTTGTTTTAATTTTATGTAAGCGAACTTCCATTGCTTATATGTAATTTGTATAAGTTTTATGTGAGGTTTAAAATTTACTAATCTCTCTCCAGTGATTCTTACTTTTTTGTTTTCTTGTAAAGGCACACATTTTTTAAGTTTCTCTTCTATAATTTTTGTATGTTCCTATATTTCTTGTTAATGATATTCTGTTTTTTGAAATATGTACGTTAAATACGAATTTTAAATAAAATTTTGTAGCATTTGTGTTGAAAGTAAATTTGCTAAAACATAATTAATTAAATTTAATAATGCAGATACAACTTTCATTTTAAAACTGATACAAAAATAAGAAAAAAAAACAATGAATATTTAATGTAAATATAATGGTCGGTATTAATAAAAGAAACAAATTCCAATTTTTTAATAAAATAAATACCTATTAGGTATCAACATAATCATCTTTGAATGATTTTTAACAAATAAAAAAAAAACATACCATACTATATGATTTTTTACTACGAGAAAAATATATAATAACAAACTTTTAAAATTGTATCATAAAACATTAAAATGATAAAAATATTTAAAAACAAAAAATAACTTTTAAATAAATCAAATCTTGTAATGTTTGTGTAAAGAAATACTTTTGTTTGTGAATAATAATAAAAAAAAACGTAATATATTTTATCAATAGAGAATATTTTTGTTTTTTGTTTTATTTTTTTTTTACTTCAACTTAAAGCTCTAGAATGTCAATTTTCGAGTTGTTCCTTTTTTGTATTAAAACTAGCTGACCTGGTCATGCGTTGTTGTGGCTAAAGTTTTTTGTCATATTACATAGTTGTAAACTTTTTAAGGTGAACGGTAGGAGAACATTAGACATGTGAGTTATAAACACTCAACTGTAAATCAAACAGAAATAAGAGGAAACAATAAAATAAATAGGATCGCTAATGTACTAAATCCAAATAAACAACCATCCTATAATAAAGATAACAAACAGATATTTTATGATCAACCAAACAAGATGAAAAATACAAAGTAAGATACAAAAAGTAATTAACCAACAATTCAAGCCAACAATATAAATAGACACAACGCAGAAGGAGTTTCGAGTAGTTTTCGAGGAGAAGTTGTCGAGAAGTAGTTGTCGAGGAGGAGTTGTCGAGGAGTAGACGCGAGTTGGAGTTGTCGAGGAGTAGTCGTCGAGGAGTAGTTGTCGAGTAGTACGTAAGAAACTATGTAAGAACTATTGTCTATAAAATATTTAATTTGTTAAGTGAAAAATAAAGTTTATATTTTTTAAAATATATTTTTTTGAAATAAAACTTTTTATCGCGACGAATAAATAAATAGATGCCAATTGTAAAAAAAACACGGAGACCTTCATGACTGATTTTCTACTACCGTTACCCCTTATTACAATTAAATTATTATTTACGAACGAACACGGAAACGTTAAAGCTGGTATAAAAATGTACTGGTTTGAGATTTGACGGGAAGGACTTTGAACACATACAGTTGATGTAACACAAAAATCAGTGCAAAAGAATTAATTTGAACATTTATTATTATTTTTATTGAAGTTTGTAACAAATGAGTATATTACAAAGTTCTTAGTAAATAACATGAGACAGTTAAACTTATAAATGAGGTAGGTAGGGCGGATAGATTAAAATCTTTTAACAATAATATTTATTATTTTGAGTTATAAATACTTTTCTTTTCAATTCAATTAAGCACTAATCGGTGCACAATATTTTTGTTTAACCTGTCTTTCGCTAACATAAATAGTTTCGACGGTTTACCTACGCGTGAACATACAACATACAGTACGCGTGAACATACAACATACAGTTTTCCAAATTTAAACCACAAATGGACATTGTTTGGCCTTAAGACTTATTTATAGACATGGCAAAAGCTAAACGAATTGGTAGAATTAGACGGTATCATTGGAATACGTGACAACAAGACCAATTTGCCTTTGAACTTTCCAGTTCAATGGTTCAATTCGAGAATATTTACGTGGACCGTTGCATAATTAAGGTAGATTCAAATTACGCAGAAGAATAATAGGTGAACCAATCTTTAATCGAAGATTATGTGGTGGCATTCCAGGTATAAATTCAATTGGAAATTGTAAACTACCATTTTCATTAACAACAATATCGATTGATTTAAAAGACTCAATCTAGTCAACAGATGTTGCCATCTGTTAGAATCGTTTGGAGCTTACAGATTATTGTGACTGTAAAAAAATAAACAAATAATTTGCAATAAAATAATATTGCGATCATAAATTGAGATGAAAGCTATCCTATCTTTCAAGTTGGATCAAACTGCATACGGTATACAAATTTGATTAAAATCGGTTAAGTAGTTTAAGAGTCCATCGCGGACAAAGATCGTGCCACGTAATTTACATAATGTTAAGAGTATCTCTTAAAAAATAACAATAGATGTTCTTTCCATAAAGAGGAAGGTATGCCATAAACAATATCAGCCAAAAGCACCACCTTATCCTTTTCATACAATTTTCCATAACCAATTCGCAAATTTGTGGCTATGTTGTATCTTGTATGTCCTCGATAACTTCATGATTTCCGTCTTTTAGGTCTTGAATTGATTGCAGAGCATTAACATGTACCTATTTTTCACGTGGTCTCAAAGAAAAAAGTCTATAGGAGAATTAACACAGTAAGAAAATTTTTCTTGAAAAATTGGTATTTATTCGTTGCTTGTGACGAACTTTCACCATTTTTGAAGTGAAATTTCTTTGTTGAATTGTGTATAATTTTATTTTTAGAAATGACGTAGTTTTTACTACTTAAAGATTGACAGTTTTAAATAAACTGACTTTCAAAATTAATCCTCTTATTGGAAAACCTTGTAAGGGTTTTCAAATAGGGACTTGGCAATTTTGAATTTAATTGGTGAACACACCCTTTCAATAATCATAAAACTGTAATTGGGCAGGTTCAGACGTCATAAGAGACTTGAAAGTTAGGCCAGCCGCCAAAAAATTACCTTCCAATTAAGGCAACTTTAATGGAAAGTTAGTCAAGAAAAATCTCCTTGACTATCAAGTCAAGTCCTTCTATCAAAATGACACTTGATCATTTTTTTTCATTCAACTGCAAGCTGAACTTTATTTCTCTATGACTTATTTATTTTCTGTATAACTTTATTTAATGTTTTCTGTAAAAGTGTTCCTTGTCAGTTTGGAAAAGAAATAAATAATATTTCTTTACAATACAAAATACAAATCGTGATGGACTTGTAGCGTGCCTGAGGAATGTTTTGTACACATTAATGTTTTTGGTAGTTTTTGTACTATGAACTTAAAGTAGAGGTTTGTGAAGTAAAGTTCTGAATTTGAAATGTATGACATTTGAAAAACTAATTAGTTGCCTTGGTCAGAATGTAAGTTCAAAGAATAAAGTTGATTGCAAATGAAGTCCCTTATGTTGCCTGAACCTGTTCATTTTTATCATGGTAACGTACACGAACGAGGAACGTCTTCAAATTTTAAAAACTGTCTACCGAAGTTCGACCGCAACTTTGAAAGCGTTTACTCCAAATTTGGGTCATAGCTCTCGTCTATATCAATGGGTCTGTCACATAGCAAAATACGCGTTATCGGGAGAAAATTCACATTTTTTTCATGAATAACCACTTCATCCCCAAAAGTAACTGTTTCATGCGATTTGCATGCCGGCGGCCGGCGTTATGTGGCCATATTTTCGTCGACGATAACGATCGTCATGTTACTGTGAATGGACAGCGTTGCGTTATCGTGCCATAATTACCTATTAATTTTTGACCCAAATTGGAAGATATGCAGTTGGACGAAATACGGTTTCAGGCGGATGGTGACACACAGCACGAGTTACAATCGATTTATTAAAGAGTAAGTTAGATGAGCGTGTTATCTTAAGAAATGGGTCAGGCGATATGGCCGACTTGTTTTTGCCATTTAACTCCTCTAGACTATTTTCTTTAAAGCTACCTTAAGTCATTAGGTTATTTCAACAAGCCGAAGATTTTTTAAGAGCTCAGAAATAATATTAAAATGTGTCGCCGAGTCATCGAAAATTCAATCCAACGAATCTATAGAGTTGGAAACTTGTCCGCGGTGGTCATTTAAATCCAAAAATCGACACGTGGTTAATTGAAACGTATGTATCATTGGAAATTTTCGTTTAATTTAGGGGTTTTCGGAATTTAAATTCTGTTATTTACTTTTAAATCTACAGATCAAAAATATTACAAGTATCAATAAATTCTAAGCGAAAAACTAGCTATCACGTTTGTTCAATATTCGATGATGTGAACAATTCTGAGGGAAAATGGTTTCACACCTCCATTGTTCAATACTCTGTTGCTGTTGCTGATTCTGCAGGCTGAGTGCCGATAAACATTTTTTTCTATGAAATCAAACCATGTATAGTTAAGTTACAATTTTGCATGAAAATGGAATAAATTTTATGCTGTTGGTCATATTTCGAAGAACATTATAAAGGTACAATTCTTCGAAACTTATGGGGAGAATATTTGCATAAATTCAACTATCGGATGGCGGTTGGAAATACTATTATCTGGAAACTCGAATAAATTGTGACGCACCAAAAATTTAACCAATTTTCTAATTCTAATGAATTTTATGTAGAGAAAATTCTAATAAAATAAGAGTTTAAGGCAAAATTCAATAATTTATTCACGTGAATGTTTTAGTGAAATGTGATAGGTAGCAGAATATAGCATCATATTTTGCAATTTAAGTCCCATATTATATTTGCAATTTAAGTAAAATGTGAGTTATGTATTACTAGCCGACCCGTGCTCGCGTTGCTTCGCAAATTGTAACCACGAACATTTTTTGAATATTAGTATTAGCATATGAAAAAATTTCTCAATGGGAGCATATTTTCTACAATAATATTAATTTTAGTTTATATGTATATATGGTTTCGCTTTTATATAATAGTATAGATTTGCGGTAAAAAAAAAAACAAATTTGTGTTTTTAATGTTCTCATACATCTATAGGTATGCGTGTGTAAATATCCATAGACACATTTTTTTATTCATCTGCTCATGTTCAGTGCAGTGCAACTGACTTAACCTACCCACATTTGTGTGCTCTTTCTATCGACGTCATTGTAAGTACCTTCTTTGAGTTATTTGTAAAGAAAATTTTAACTTAATTTCAGTTTTATTGTTCGAGGAAGTGATACAAAATTGGTAATTCAAGCTATTATAATAGAACTTTTTTTATTTTTAAATTGGAAGAATTATAATCTATTCACTTCCTCGAACCAAAAAAATAAAAAAAAGAGGCTGGGATGCGACCCACACTGATAACTTCCCATCCCGTCTGTCGATTTGTCTTGCTTAAAAGTTTGTGTATATGTATCAATTTGTACCAAATTTCTACCAAAATAATATTTTCTGTGAAATAAAATAAGTTTGAAGCCAATATTTTTAATTTTTGAAAAGCTATTTGAGTCGAAAGTAAATTTTTACCAAGTTTTAGAATTGTTGTTTTTTTTAGGTTTTTAATTTTTTGTAAAAAAAAACTGTCTATTCAATTTTTCTCAAAATATGTCCTAACGTTAACAACAATATTTTTTATAAGTAAAAATTAGTTTGAAACCATTATCTTAAATTTTTGAAAAGATATTTGAGTCGAAAATCAATTTTTACCAACTTTTGTTAATTTTTTTTTTAGGTTTTTAATTTTTTGTAAAAAAACTGTCTATTCGATTTTTTTTTAAATTTTACTGACAATATTTTTTGAAAGATAAAAGTAGTTTAAAGCCAATATCTCAAAGCTATGAAAAGATATTTGTGTCGAAAGTCAATTTTTTTTAGGGTTTCTCAAAATTTTATCAGATGACAAAAAATATCATTCTTCGATGCACAAAATTGTTTTGGAAATAAGATCATATTTTAGTCGTAAAATTTTAGAGGTGACAAATTTTTTTTTTAGTTTTTTTGATTTGTAAAAAAAAAACAGTTAATTGGATTTTTTCCCTAAAATGTACTTGTTTTGTATCACGTTACAATGTATAATATAAAATTTAATTCAAGTCTCTAGCGTCACTGGTTTATGAGATATTTAGGGTTAACCAAAATGTTCACCTTTTTTTTTAAAATGCTATGGTAATAAAACCACCCACGCAATTTTCTTGAGAGCCCTTTCTGCATCTTTCTGCCTTATTATCTGTATAACAAAATTTATTTGAAGTCGATATCTCTTCTCTTTCTTGAGCTATGGACGACGAAAAAAACGTCGCGAACGTACGGACGTACGGACGTACGGACGTACGGACGTACGTACACACGCACGCACAGATATCTTTCTAAAAATCTTTTATTTCGACTCTAGGGACCTTGAAACGTCGAGAAATGTCAAAATTTTCAATTTGACAAATCGGACCTATAACAATAACTTCCTATGGGAAGTTAAAAAGATCTAATTTTTCTTTAGATAAATCGGCATTTCATGTGCACGGCAATGCAGTTAATTAAATGTCCATAGTAACTTAAAAAAAAGAGCCCACAGCCACACTGCTCAGTGATGTGACGATAGAATTAGAGAAACAAAAAAATAATGTGTGTGAGTAGGTTAGTTGATGAACCATACAAATACAATACAGAAAAATTGAATATGTAGGTAGCTAGGTAAGAGAAAAAACGAAACTATTAAATGGAACACATGTTGAGAGAGAAAGAGCATAGGAAGAAAAGAAAATTAAAAATGTTGGAATGATAATGAAATGAAACAAAGCAGCGACCGCACGATTGTGATGGAATCTAATTTCCTGGATAAAATAAATTCAAAAAGTTTATAATTTTATAATTTGTTTTTATTTATTTCTCAGGTTGTATGTTTAACTCAGAATTGATTTTAGGCTTAAAATTTGCGCAACAATATTGACTTTATGAAGCAATGCTAATCTTTGTCGATTATTGTATAGGTTTTAAGATATGAGTGGTTGTATAAGTCAACTAATGAAAAAAAAATTAACAAAAAATGTAAAATTAATAATATTTAAATTTGACAAATAATTAATGAAAAAAATTAAAGCCATAAATAATCTCATAACAATATAGAAAATAATAAAATATATTTCAAATAAATCGGTTGACTACTTTCTGAGATAGTATAGATTAAAACTCTCATAATCTATATTACATAGGTCAATCCAGGCCTTTTTACGAAATCCAAAAAAACGCATAACGAAAACCGTTCGTAATGCAAAATTCTATGAGATTTCCCACTACGAACGAATTTGGCAATACATAGTTTCTTTCCGGAATTCATAAAAATTTCCGATTACTACGGAATTCGTAAAAAAGCTGATTTAAAGGATCTCTTAAGAGATGAGATTTCAGTGATTATAATTTTTATTTTTGTAAAGTTCCGGATCCTGTATCACTTCACACAGCATTTTTCAGTATATTTGGATTTTTCTCGAAACTCAAATGACTTGAATGGAATCGGAACCTTCATTAAACTAATACGAGTCTAATAACCATAGAAAAATTGGTCCTGTGAACTATCTATCAAAACTTCTGTCAAACATCGGAAAAACTTAAAACAATACAAGATTGATATTTTTCAATGGTTGCTGCTTAAAGAATTTCCAAAAAAAAATGTCGGCTCGAAATTAAAATAATTAGTCTAAAATCCACTTTCAGTGGATTCATTCCTTAGTTTTCTGTGTGATAGGGAAATTGAAATTGTGTCCGAAAAACAAAATTAAGATTTTAGCACAAGAAAAAATAATCGTGTTCCAAAACTCAATTTAAAGTATTTTGAATTTTTTTTAAGAAAATAAAATCATTGGGAATATGAAACGTGGAAAAGAAATTCTTTTTTTTTTACTTGCGACATATAGGAACTATGTATATGGCAAGTTTTGAATTCGTGCAATCAAACATGATATTACGATGGTATAGAAGTCGAAAAAAGTGGGTCCCGCGATTCCGTCCGGTCTGTTTTGTCTCACTGTCCACGCTCCTACAGACTAAACCACTGAGTCGATTGAGTTCAAACTTGGAAGTTAAGGTTTTGAGCAGATCCACGTTAGGCGCTTTTTTCACTTTTTTTTTAAGATCAAAACTAACAGTGGCCCCCATAAAATTTCTTTTGGTCAAAAAACCAAAATTCGAATTTTCACAAAAACAAACCGATAGATTTTTTTTTAAATTTTCTCTAAAATTTTATTTTTTAACTTGGCTTCTTTTAATAAGAAAAATATATTTTTGAATTGCTCTGGAAAGGTACCACTCATAGAACAGTTATTTTGTTTTTTAATTTTCTCAGAAACTTATGAACTGATTTCAATAATTTTTTTTGAATAAGCTCTTATATTGCCTCAACAATATTTGATTATCAAAAGTGCAATTTTAAATTTTTTGGATTTTTAAAAAAATATTGATTTTTTTTTTTCAAAATTCTATATCTTAAAAACGGGTACACATTTTTTTACGAAATTCTAATGTAAAGCGTATATTTACAATCACTAAACAACTGCATACCAAAAATATTGTAAGAACAAAATTGAAAAAATTTATACATACAAAATTAATTTAAAAAAAAACCGCTCTAACGATTTCCAAAAAAAAAAATTGAAAATCAAGGTTTTTTTGATTTATAAAATGGCATCTAAATTTTTGAAGACAAACTTATTTTTTAGGTAAAATTTTGAATCTCCCATCTCACCAGATCAAATCCTATGCATGAGCCCGAAAGAGCGCATTATTTTGATAAAATTTTAATGACATTCCTATCTTTTATCGAAATTAATGCATTTGGTACATATTTATGTATTTTTATAACTTTAACTATTGTAAATACCAACCATCTATCTATCTGCATAAAGCTGAGCACGCCAATGAACTATTCCTTATTCGTTTTAGACACCTTTACAATTTAAACATACATGTTCTTCCTTTTTCTTATCTTCAGATAATTTATTTTCCATCCTGGTTCTTGCAATATGAAATTAAAATAAAGCTATCCAAAGGAAAAAGCTTTGAACGAACTAGTTGAATACACAAACAATTGTTTTCGTTAAGTATGCTTACAAGTATTTTTCATTTCCGAGATGAGTTGTCCTAGGATTAAAATTCCAAATTCCTTCGCATTTAAGTTCTTCATTTCACTTCTTTCTGAAATGATTTTTTCTCTTTACCAAAATTTGTACGCTGCTCCTACAAAGTTTGTACGAAACTTAAGAAATCACACCTGAATTGAATTATGGTTAATGAACAACTGTCCACTTTCCATCGACCACTTATGAGTCCAAAAGAGAGCTTATTTCTCTAGGCTAGTGCAATGATAGGTTTCATAGCCCTCTGTTTGGGCAGCTGTCACTTTCGAAGCTGTCATCTTTTGACAATTGAAAAGAAAAAACTATGCACCATAACTTAAAATGGAACGAGCAACAACTCTTGAAATTGTTCAAATTTACTTACAAAATGGTGAAAATTCTACGGTCACAATCTGTAGTTTTGCAAGTAAATGTTTCGTGAACTTATGATTTCTCGAAGAGGTGATAGCAATCTTTCATGAAAAAGAAATTATGCTAATTTTGTTTTCCTACACCATTTTTACGGAATAGTTTTATAGTGATGAAAATTTGTTTGATGGGATAAGGTTTTGCAAATCTGTTATTTATATGATGCATCGTATGAAACAGCACTCTGTTTAAATTTTAAGTGCCATAATTTAATAACGAAAAACCTTAATTTAATAGACACAAACTCAAGCCATTTTGAAATTTTCACTATTTCCAGGTTCAACATGCATCGATAACCTTTTTTTCAGTAATTATAGATACTTCCCTTTTATCAAAAATTATAAATGAAATCGAGAGACCTTTAACTATTCCAATAAAAAACCATTAATTTTCGTAAATACTAATGCCTTCATCTATTTGCAATTGGTTACGGGTAGTTTACCCTTCTAAGTCAAATCCTTTTATATCGTTTTTATTTAAGTATTCAAAACCATATTCATTGAGCACGTTTCAGCAACAACATACAAACGTACTCCATGTATCTAAACATATTCCCTTAACTACCTACATAATTTGCTTGTTACTCTCCCATATCTAAAAATATCCTTGTGGAGCATATGGAAGTACCCCAATATATAGATAGGAAGCCCCATATTAGGTACCTACGTATGTACATATATTTGCCTTTGCTTTCGGTCTCAGCTCTCAGCTATATCGACCAGTAATTGACATTTCCCTCAATTATCGTTAATCTCTACGAAACTCCACTTAGCAAAATGATACTCAATTGCCATTGTAAATCTATTATCTAACACCACAGCAGCAACAACGCCGACACCAACACCGACCGCCACCGCATCTTCTCGTTGTCGCCACCGCCGCGCCGCGGTCCTACATATATGTCTAGGTCCTCGCATCGCTGATGCTATTTTGGGGGGAAGAAACAAGCTTCCCAAAACATCTCCATACCATACCAACCTCTTCCTACATTTTTCAGAAGTGGGATACAAAATACAACATGCAGGCAGACCAGAGATGAAATAAAATTCTACGTTTCTGTAAACGAGCCAAACCACACCTCTTCCTTCATCGCCATCTCCATATCTATTTTTCCTTTCTCGAAAAGAAGGATCTGGCGAAGAAAAATGAACATGAAAATACACCTTGGAAAATAATGCCCATCTACTTCTACCACCATCTTGTTCTCCCATCCTTGCCGTCAGCGTCACCATTACCATTTACCATAGAACGAGCGCATAGACTCCCATATCGTCCCGTCGTCGTCGGTCGGTGGAGCGGCGGCCGGCGGCGCAGCGTCGAAACGAAAGAAGGCTGCAGGGATTGTTATTGCCAATTTGATATTCATAAGCGGGCCAATTTTCCCATTCCCATTACATCCCTCCCCCTTCCCATCCCTCTCCTTACACCTAAATATATGTATGCAATAAAATTATCCATTTAAGGAGCGATATGGCATAGAGATAAGGACTAAGGTACTTATATAAGCACCGAATTTGAAACCGTTATCCGAAATCACTTTAGAACAACAAAAAAAAGGATAAGAAATGGATTTGACGTGCTTATGACGCGGCACGCTTTAAGAGGGATGGGGTGAGGTAGTAGATAGGGAGTTAAGAAGGTGTATAGAGGCGATGTTATGATAAGGATAAGGACGAGGCGCATTAAAGATATCGATTTCCAACATAAAGTTATGTATGTTTTTTAAGGCGACTATGAAATCCACAAAAATGCTAACGCACAAATATAGGCCAGTGGACCGAGAATGGAGCTTAAGCTGAAGAACCCCATCATTAGAGCAATGGCCCCCTCTCTTTTCTTTTATTATCAAAATGGCGGTGGCGGTGGCCAGCACCACCATCACTCCACTCCGCCTTCATTTTCACCTCGCCAAGAGCCAGAGAAAGCAAAGGAGCAGAAGTGGGAGCAGCACCAGCAGCAGCGAACAAACACAGAACTTTCAAGGTTTCTATGAATTTAAATGAAGCTATTATGGTTAGGTAGGTCATAGCCAGAGACCAAAGGAGATGGTTCAGAGCCAGAGCCAGAGCTGAAAGTCAGGCATAGCGTTGTGGCAGTTATAGGGAACATAACAACACCTCCTCCTTCCTCGAGTCAATGTGTTCAATTCGGTCGGAATCGTAGAGTTCTCACTCTATTGGCGGTGTTATAGCTGGGGCTGGCAGAGAACAGCATTAAGTCAGAATTAGGTCATTAAATTGTTTGGGCATCTGCACAAAGGCATCATCATGATTGCACCAGAGACAGAGGGAGACAGAGCGATAGAGTCAGTGAGGTTCAAAACAACACGCCAAGGCACATACGGTCGAATGCAAATTCATGTATGTTAGGTTAGGAAATCTACGGCGCGGCGCGGCGCGGTGGCCGGCGTTATGTAGATTTTGTACGTAGGTTAGGTACCTTACCTACATTTAAAGCAATTTGAATGCATATATGCGGGTCGGTGTTGGTGCCATTTAAGACGGGCAGATGGGGATGGCTTAGTGATGGCGATGGCCATGAGGTTGATGAAAAGTCGTTTGGCATATTATCAATGAGTTCCAGTGAAGTGGAATTGCTTAAAATTTTACTGATGATGTGTGTTTTCGCTCTAACTATCTCTCTATCGATAAAAGTCTTAACTGGCTTATAGGGAATTGGTCGTTTGTTGGTATTTTGATGATGATGATGAAGTGTTTATTTAACGTAGATTCACAGGATCACAGTCACAGAGATGCACTTTACCCCATGTTTACAGTTAGTTTGAAAAATAAGTGCGTTTTAAAATTGGTCAAAGGTTATACGGCTCTGGGAAATACTTTTCTATTTCAAAAAGTTTTCCGATAGAACAAGTTTTGGATTCATGATAAATCAAAATTAACATTATGCGATTTATAGAGAATGCTAATAAAGAGCTTAGTATTTCAAAAACGCTTTTAACGATTTTGATGAATTCGAAAAACCATGGAATACAGGAATAAGAGGAAAAATCGGAGTTGGATTAAGTACATTCTTAATGTTTGGCTGAAAAATGAGTCCCTATTCTTGATAGTCTCCTGGGTATAGGATTTTGGATGAAAAATATTAAAAAGCTCCTGGTTATTTCATATTTTTTTATACTTTTTAATGGTTATCATTATCCGAAGGTATTTGTGTCTTTCTGAAAACTGGATTTCTTTGAGAACGAAAGAGAAATTTATTCCACTAGGTTTTTGTAGTTTTAGATTCCAATATTTACAATTAGACTTAAGGCTATGAGGTCTTCAGTTCGGATTAAGGATTTAAACGCATCAATCCTCTTCCTCCTAATTTTAATCGAACTCCAGGTTTAAAAAGCCTTGCGCAAGATCTGTGGTGGTGGGTTATAATACTGTCAATATCGACCGCAATCACTCATGAAGTTAAAGATTCTGATGTACAGGCCAGTTTTTTTTTTTAACCATAACTTTTAAACTATACAGTAAATTTAATTTAAGATATACCAAATGTCAAATTTGAAATGGCCGCAAAGCTTTCGCATACCTTTATTAGGAACACACAGTTTTGTAGAAGATGATTTAAGTAGCTCATTAGATTTAAGAATAACATTGGTGTAAAATGATACATAAATTAATAGAGCCCAATCAAAAATCCGGATAAGGCCAGAACTTCTAAGTAAAAATTAGGTAGAAAAAAAGCTTACGTCGAAAACAAAAGGGGTTGCACTTACTCCTCTTCAATAAATAAGGTGGCTTTGTGGTTGAAAAAGTTTTTGGGACAAAACAATTGAAAAAGACGTTTGTCGCAATAGCTGATTTTTGTGGCTTTCAAAAGTAATTTTTCAAACCAAAAGATAGGTAATGGTTTTTCAAAATATAGGTGAATAAAATACCAGACAAATTTTCGAAAAAAGTTGGAACTTTCAAAATAACATCGTTACATTGAAGCTCAGACTAAATACTCAATAAAATTAAAAATATAAGTTCTCGTGATAACAAAAATATTTAGCGATCTTGTTAATAGCCAAAAATAGATTTATATATGTTCCGGAACAGCCCTTTCCGAGCTAAGAAGTTTAACGTTTTATTGAGCTTGCGACTTTAAAATTAAAATGTTGTTATTCCTCAAAAAAACTTCGCCTTAAAAAAATATAACAAAATTAAAGTTACAATAATTGGTACAAGACTTCAAGCTTGAAACATAATCAAGAGATCAAGTTAAAATTTGGTCATATTTTACCAAATATGACTTTGATTTTTAGTCGTTTAAGTTGTGAGAGCTTAAATAAAAGTTGAGTTGAAATGACGTTGAAATGAATTCGATAACAAATACAAAATTGAAAACCTCAGTGTTATAAAATAAAATGTATACGTATTTGGAGGTATCTATCAAACCAAATCTTCGACCCAGATTTTTTTTTATCAAATTTAGACTCAACTTCATACCCCTATTGTGATTGAGTCGTGTCAAGCTCTTTTCAACTTGTTGCAGGGTTACAATACCCGTGTTTTGTTGGAAAATCTGTCAATAGTAGGTATATTAGGATTTTACACAAATAACAAAAACAATATCCATAGTATGAATACTACCGATAAAAGTTAAAGTAGAATCCTACTACGGATGGGTTTTTGACATTTATACGAGTCTCGAATTCATCTTATGTGATTTCGTTCTCAAATGTTACGTATTTATATTGCATTTGTATCTCGATGGCTGTGTTCGTTGAGTAGTTGTGCATTTGAAATCCTGTGTTTTCCATTAGGGAAAAAAATAAATCTATTACTGTTGATATTATTTAGTTTTTGTTTAGTGAAAATGGACTAACTGGGCTTATTTTGCAAGAGAAAACAATAGAAAAGATATTTATGTTTTGCTATGTTTCCACCAAAGGTTAATCTCAGTTTAGATTAAATAAATCTTTTTGGTGTTTCCACCGCACAAGAAGATTTAAAAATGATTAAGTTTGACAGCATTTTCTAAAATGCAAATGGTGTTTCCATGTTTCTTATAAAGTGCAAGTGAGATAGTTCGATTCGTGTTAAACAATGAAAAACTGAATAGTTCAGCACCATATAAGAATATGCTACCTACTCCATGTGCAATTTTTTTTTTTTTAATTTGATTAAAACAAAACTATATTTTTTGTACACAAACATGCAAATAAACAGACCATAACGCATTATCTGTAAAACCAACTCCTCCACACAGGTTTTTCTTCACAAATTTTGACTCGACTCCGATCCCCGACCGGAATCGAGGGGAATCAAGCTTATTTCAGGTATATAAAGAATTTATATAAAGAATTTAGGCGAGCTTCAAGCTCGCTTCAACACCACATGTTAATGTAGTAGTCTACGAACAAAATCTCTTCTTGAAGTTTTTACTTTATGTCAAATTGTTTGTTTAAAACTTTGAAATCGGCTATGACATTACACAGACGTATTTTCCTGATTTTGATAGTCAACTACCAAAAATCAGCTTGCACGATTTCACCCCTGGTCTTAATTTCGCTATTTCGTTTTGGAATTTTTTGATAAATTATTCTGGCAAATATTCAATTGTATCAACCTTCAAATATAAAAAACGGACTACTGCGGATCGTTTTTTTGGCAATTTCTCACTCTACTATATATGGAATACCAAAAAACACGGCTAATGAGTCGAAGTGAGCTTCAAGCTCGCTTAGGTACCACATGTAAACCTAGTAAGAGATGTGTGGCCTATATGGTCTGTCTGCCTCAAACAATTCACATTTGTTGAAAAACACTAAAAACACAGGTTTTCAAGTATAAAGATAATTTTAAAACCTTAACAATTATCAGCGAATCATATGAATAATATTTGAACATTCCTTATTGTTCGTTTCACAATCATCTAGTACTTTTTCTATTTATAGAATAGATTTGCCGAGTGTCGAAGTATTTCTCATGAGATGTGTCAAAGCAAAAATACAAAAAAAAAAATCAAAACAAATCACAAACAACGAGGAAGTTGAAATTAATTTTTAAAGAGAAAATATAAAATTCAATAAAAAGTTAATAAAATGGATTCGGTTGCGCTATGATTGGATGAAGAAAATAGAGAAGAACGAGTTGAACGTAGAATAGAACAATACGCGATAAATCAAATATTTTTGAAATGTGTAATAAAAGGTAAACATAATGCGTGAGTTATTTTACTTTTTTAACCATTGCTTTTATTTAGTTTTGTACAGAACTTTTGAGCACCAAATACACGTGCTCAGAGAACTCCGTCTACTGACTCTTTCAAGTTGAGTAAAATAATTACTTGCTCTTCTATAGGAGTAAAGGAGCAGAATCGTGAAGGTCCACCACCAGAAATGCTCATTTTATTTTTCCTCAATTTAATTTTAATGTGGCTTTTATAATCTGCCCATACCTACATATAAACATTTTAATAATTTATTATTCATTTTCAAAAAACAGTTTCAATACAATCTTACTTTTTTCCAGCCGACACCGTCTCGCATTGGTGATCCTTCCGCATTTAAAGATGACAATAGTCTTTCCCACAAATTGTTTGAAGTGTTTCTGGCGTCTGAGGCGTTCAAACACGTCCCTGGGCTAAATCGGGACGAGCACACATGAATTCCAATATAATTTCAAATTGCTTTGTTTGGTGTGCACATTTTTCGCTGATGATTCCCTGTAATGAAATTTTGTTGCTTAAATTTTGAATACAATTATTATTTCCTTAAACTTACATTTTATCTATTTCACACAAAAAACGACCTTCTAATTGCAATCCGTTACTTTTGTTGGTGTAGAAACAAAATTCTGTTTTCGAACGCTAATGACATTCGGAAACGTATTGCCAGGTACGAAAAATCCGAATGCGGATTGGTCATTCCGTAAGTACTATATTTCTTATCCGCATTAGGCCTCGGCCACGCAGTAAGCGGCTGAGCGGCTAAGCGGCTGAGCGGCAAGCGGCTGAGAGGCAACTCTAAGCGACGTATGGCCAGGCACTGCAGCGACTGCTTTTGAGCGATTAGTAGTTTTTGCAGAGATTGCACACACGAAATTAACAACTCAATGTTTACTTTCGCCATTTTTTCTTCTTGCCGCTCAGAACATTACTAAAAATTAAAACAGGTTTGGTTGCTGAGCGGTGCCGCTTAGCCGCTCAGAATTTTGTTTCGCCGCTCGCTCATTGCGTGGCCGCTTCTATGTGATTTCATATGTTTTATATTTTTTTTTCCGCTCAGCCGATGCCTAAGGCCGCGGCCACGCAGTAAGCGGCTGAGAGGCTAAGCGGCTGAGCGGCAAGCGGCTGAGAGGCAACTCTAAGCGACGTATGGCCAGGCACTGCAGCGACTGCTTTTGAGCGATTAGTAGTTTTTGCAGAGATTGCACACACGAAATTAACAACTCAATGTTTACTTTCGCCATTTTTTCTTCTTGCCGCTCAGAACATTACTAAAAATTAAAACAGGTTTGGTTGCTGAGCGGTGCCGCTTAGCCGCTCAGAATTTTGTTTCGCCGCTCGCTTATTGCGTGGCCGTTTCTATGTGATTTCATATGTTTTATATTTTTTTTTCCGCTCAGCCGCTTACTGCGTGGCCGCGGCCTTAGAAATAGAGAGTACAAAATATTCGTTTTCGAAAATATTTGATTTCGAAACGCATTACAGAGTAGGGCCCCTGGTTCTCATAAACATGCTCTAAGTACTCCCTATAGAACTAATTGTTGAAAAATTCAAGTTTTTGTTGTTTTTCTTTTAACGTTTTTCAAACATTAATCTCATTTCATCTTCTGAAACAATAGTACTCATAGTCATCATTACATTAAAACTAATTTGACACTTTTTGGACACACTGTCTGTATACCTACGTTCTTTTCTTGTGATATCAAAAGAAAACCAATAAAATGTCTATAATAATGATTATCATTAAACTCCAACCAACCTCAACATCACGGTTTCAAGAGCTTAAGACAACAAATATAAATGAACCCACATTTAAGACCATGTCGCCGTCATCGTCATCATCGTCGTCGCCTCGACTTCCACCCACCACTTCCACTGCCACCTGCACTGCACTGCCTCCGCCACCAACGCTGCCACTTTTCGTATTGTTAAACCCAGAAACCTTATCCTTATATTATATCCGCTCCCATCCTATCCTACCGTCTAACCTAAACCATAAAGGGAGAGTGAAACGAACAGATAAATGGTATGCCCTGGTAACTGGCATATGTGTCAGTTAAATAGTCTCAGGGGAGCTTTTAAAAACAATTACTTTTCCAGTTCTTCTTTTTAGCTGCAGCATCAGATTATATACATTTATAGCTAGTTTTGTGTTTCTTTCTTTTCAGCTCAATCAGACCCTCCCGTGGTGGTTAGGTACTCGGAACTCACCAGAATGTACGTATGTTTGTATAGATCCTGCAGGGAGTACTACGATGTGAACGACGACGAGGACGACTCACTCCCATTCTCAAACTCCCACATTCAACCCTTGGCTCGTCTTTATAACAAATTTAAAAGGCATGGTCTTCAGTTTTAGTTTTAGGTGTTATGTCATTGACTTTCACCAATCTCCTACTCGTTTTTCACATGTGCGAGATTGAGATGGAATATAGCTGGGGCTACTTTAATCAACTCAACATCCCTGCTCCAGCTTCAGTTTCAGCATCTAGCTTCAGCATAGAAATGAATGTGTGAATTTCAGTTTGAATGCATTGCCTCTTTCCGTTTCCGTTTCAGTTTGAGCTTGAGCATGAACATCCCCCACTATCAGCCTCAGCTTCAGACCCAGCCTCACCCCTACTAGCTTCAGCCTTGTTACAACCTAACCATATCCGCCATATTGACTGACTTTGCGGTAGAAAAGTGATGAGGGTGACTTTGTACGTATAAACTGTTCTAAGAACTATTTTCAAAAGGGTGAATGAATTTTTCATGTTATCCTGCGGTAAGCATTGGTGGAGTTTTATGTTTTCATTACACAAATATCCAACTGCACACTGCAATCACACAATAATATAAATCCAAAATCCCCCTCTTCCCTTTTTGAACATCAAGAGCACGAGCTCGAGCTCGAGCACGCCGAGCATCATCATGATGCTTTGGAGCTTGTGCTTGGTTTGGCTTGGCTGTGCTGTGCTGTTTTATATTTGAAAGGATTTACTTGCAATCTCTTTTAGAAAAGGATAGAGGTGAATGAATTGTGTGTGCATTGCTTCTGCTGTTGCTGCTTCGGGTGCGGGTGCGGATGAGGTAGAGGAATGACAAAAGAGGAAAATTGGGTTACACCCTTGATCCACTTTGGATACATGGTTGAAATTCTGTGCAAGTTATTTTTTTTTTTTTTTCTATTTTGCTTTTTTCAATTTCTTTTTTCTTTTTCATTTTCGTTGTTAAACTCTGCATAACGGGAAAAGGACCTTCATTTATTGTTTTATGCGTTGGAGGCATTTAATTACAAGGACTCTCCGTGGGGGTGTTCGTTCGTTGGTTTCATTTTTTTTTGTATTTTGCTGCTTGCTATACATTTTATTTATACAACGAGCGAATGGTTTTGTAAAGTGTTTGAAGTGTAAAGCTTCTATAAGCTTTTAGGACTAAGAAAAAAATGCCATGGATAAAATTAATAAACAAAAATAGGAACAAAAAGAAGAAGAAGAAAAGTGAATGAAATGGGAACGGTCGGTCTGTCTGTGTTGTCCTTAAAATCTCAAAAAAAAAAAGAAGAAATATGTACGACGAGTAACACTGTGGATGAGGTTTCAAGGATGAATATAGAACTTCTATCTATGTGTAGGTATACTTGTAAACATCATGCGGGAGATATTTGCCTTAAGAATAACTAATTATTTTTGCACAATGAAGCTTTAAATTATGTTGTTGTTTTTTGTTTCTTTTTTTTTTTTAATTTTGTTTGTGATTTATTTTTGTATTTAGGCTCTTGATTGTTTTTCAAAATTGATTTAGAATAATTTAGGTAGGTTTTTGATGACTTAGAGGTCAAATTGGTAATTTAAGGAAATTTGATATAAACAACAAAATTTTGATTGAAAAGTTTTTGCCTGGAGGAAGATGTGTCCAATCAGTAAAGATAATTTTTTATCATGAGCATGAGTAAGAACGTAGTGAAGGGGGGAGGGGTGATTTGTTTAATATTTTTGTTTTATATTCGTGGGTAGTTAGGAAATACTTTATTAGAAAGGTATGAGATCTCAATACTCTCACATACTGATCAATTTATTTAACATCATCGATTAATTCAGTCAATTTAAAAACAGGAAACAGGTGAAACAAAATTCACAAGTACATAAGCCTAGAGCCGAAGGCTGCAAAGACGAAAGTGGAAACATCATAGTGGAACCGCAGTCAAGGCTGTGAATATGGAAGGACCACTTCTGCAGACTGTATAACGGCGACGACGAACCGAATTCCGCTTTTAGGCAGGATGATCTATTCAACATACACGATGAAAGCCAACAATACCGTCTTCCCGACTTAGACGAAGTAAAGATTGCCATATCTAAGCTGAAGTCTAACAAAGCCGCTGGAGCAGATGGCTTGAATGGCGAGCTCTTCAAAGCAGCTGGAAATAATTTGGTTAGAAGCATGCATCAACTTATCTTTAAGATACGGTCGGAAGAAAGCATGCCCGAGGAATAGAACTTCAGTGTTTGCCCCATTCTGAAAAAAGGAAACCTTTTAAACTGCATCAACTATAGAGGCATATTCTCTGCCGTAATAATATGTGAACGCCTAAAGCACATCGTGTGGTTATCAATGTGGTTTTAGACCAGGAAAGTCCACATTCGATCAAATATTCACATTACGGCGGAAAAAACCCAAGATAATCAAATCGACACCCACCATCTTTTCATCGATTTCAAGGCCGCATATGATAACATCTACAGGGACGAGCTGTATAGAGCCATGTCTAGTTTTGGCATCCCTGTCAAACTCGTCTGTTTGTGCAAGATGAAAATGGAAAATTCACGCTGCAACTTAACAGAACCTTGCGATGTCAAAAAAGGTGATGCACTGTCAAGCGATTTTTTTAACGTCAACACTAGAGGCACTATCTTTCTAAAGTCTGTCAAATTACTAGCATATGCTGATGACATTGACATAATCGGAAGAACTCAGCGTGGACTTCGTTGAAAATCTTTGACTACAGGATTACTTTAAATGGACCGATAGCAAGTTAGTGATATGCAGAATTGAAACCATGCTAGTTTTTTTCAAGAAGAACTCAGAATATTGCTGAATCACCACTTAGAATTGACAGAAACCCAGTTTAGTATAATCCTCTTCGATTTTTGGAATAAGTAGCAATGAATTTAGCATAAGGCCTTATGTAGGTTTTTTAACTTCAGTTAAAATAAAAACTCAAGCCAATCACCTGCAAGGTCGTATCTTCTCTCATTAGGTTCTTGAACTGCATCAAATTGATCCGGATATTCACCGCAAAGTTATCTTCTATAGTGAACCTATGTTCGCCAACACTTCAATAAAAAGCTTTTCTATAATTAACGTAACACTGCCGTTTTAAGCTGGGTGGGATTGGCCATTTTGTATTCGAAAATTAAGTTGGTCAAATTTTTTCGGTGCATGAATTATGGTACAGAGCTATGATATATGATTTCTTATGGACGAAATTGGAAGATGTTGATGTAGACTAAGTTTACTTTCAAGACACGTGCAATGTGTTCATACCGCCGGCCGCTTATGTGCGAATTGGTCTTGAAAAATTTCATGAAAAGGGTATGGTGCTACAACCATATAGCATTGGCAGCTATTTGACTGATTTTGCTTACTTTTGTTAATGGCATGCCTTTGTATTTACTATAAAATAAACATCCATTAATTTCTTTTAAAAATGTTTGTTTGTTTTTAGTATCAAAATAAAACCTCTTTTTGGAAAACCTTTAGTAAAATTTAGTGCTTTTTCTGTTTTCTACAAATTAATAAGTTCATAATGAAATTTTCCATTCCATTGCATAACTGAATTTTCTTAATTTTTAAACTTTGTCCAACAAATGAAACGAATCACAGTTGGATGGCTTTTTTTTTAACCATGGCGTGATGGTTAGTGCGTAGGGCTGTCATGACAGAGGACTTGCATTCAATTCCAAGTGATATAAAAAGTTTTTCTTACCGGTATTGCCTCTTGAGAAGAATTGAAAAATCCCCCAACAGTAATTCTTGTCATTAAGAGTGCTTTTTTGAATTCGGCACAAAAACATCCATGACATTATTCGCACACAAGAATGGTTGAGATATGTAAGTCACTAGGTCTTGATTCTCTGTGACACCTAATGTATTTTTATGAACATGAAAAAACATCAAAGACTTATTTTCTGGTTCTTTTTTTAAAAGATTTCTATCAATGTTTAAAAAATATGTTTGCTAACAAAAATTGGTCAAGTTTCTTAATAATAAAGCCAACATTTTAAATGAAGAATATCCTGGCTTTTATAACAACAAAAATTTAGCGCAATATTTTCTGGTGCATTTTCTGGGCATTTTACCAAATATATTATTAGTTGTTTTTTCTTGCTTGATGCTTAGTGCGTAGGAATGCGATGACAGAACTTTGGGTTTAATATTTGCCTGTGTCATGAAAAAGTTTATTTTCAAGGGTACTGCCTCTTGCAAGGAATCTGATAAAAACTCCGATTTGGCATAAAACCTGTAGGTCAACTCCATTCTTGGCAAAACGTATACCCAGTAATAGTTAAGAGTTGGGTCATGAGCTGTAGAACCACTAAATTTATTTATTTTTGTATTTTACTTAATTAAAGAACTTGACATCATAACATTTTGAATTTAAACGAAGTGAATTTCTCGGAAATTATTAAAGAATACAAAAAAACAGAGGCTGGGATGCGAACCACACTGATAACTTCCCATTCCGTCTGTCGATTTGTCTTGCTTAAAAGTTTGTCTGTATGTATCAATTTTTACCAAATTTGCGTACTATTTTTTGCAGATTTTATTTTTTTATGAAAAACAGACTGTTGGATTTTTATAAAAAAATTACTGAATATCGAAAACAATATTTTCTGTAAAATAAAATAAGTTTGAAGCCAATATTTTTTAATTTTTGAAAAGCTATTTGAGTCGAAAGTAAATTTTTACCAAGTTTTAGTATTGTTTTTTTTTTAGGTTTTTATTTTTTGTAAAAAAAACTGTCAATTCGATTTTCTTAAAATTTTATCGAATGTTGAAAACAAAATTTTTTATAATATAAAATTAGTTTGAAGCCAATATCTCAAATTTTTGAATAGATATTTAAGTCGAAAAACAATTTTTACCAACTTTTGTTTAATTTTTTTTAAGTTTTTAATTTTTTGCACAAAAACTGTTAATTCGATTTTTTTTTTAATTTTACTGAATGTTAAAAACAATATTGTTTGAAAAATTAAATCAGTTTGAAGCCAATATCACAAAGTTTTGAAAAGATATTTAAGTCGAAAATCAATTTTTACCAACTTTTGTTAATTTTTTCTTAGGTTTTTTATTTTTTGTAAAAAAAACTGTCAATTCGATTTTTCTCAACATTTTTCAGAATGTTGAAAACAATATTTCTTATAAGATAAAATAAGTTTGAAGCCTTAATCTTAAGTTTTTGAAAAGATAATTGAGTCGAAATTCAGTTTTTACCAACTTTAAGTAATGTTTTTTTTTAGGTTTTTATTTTTTTATAAAAATACTGTCAATTAGATTTTTTTCAAAATTTTATCAGATGTCGAAAACATTATTCTTCGTTGAACAAAATTGTTTTGGAAATGAAATCATATTTTAGTCGTACAATTTTCGACAATATTTTTTTCAGTTTTTTTTGATTTATAAAAAAACCGTTAATTGGATTTTTTCCAAAAATATACTTTTTTGGTATCACGTTACATCTTATAATATAAAATTTAATTCAAGTCTCTGGCGTTATTGGTTCATGAGATATTTAGGTTTCACCAAAATTTCCACCTTTTTTTAAACTGCTATAGTAAAAAAACCATCCACTCAATTTTGTTGAGAGTCCTTTCTGCATCTTTCTGCATTATTATCTGTATAACAAAATTTATTTGAAGTCGATATCTCTACTGGTTCTTGAGCAATGAAAGATGAAAAAACGTCGCAAACGTACGGACGTACGGACGTACAAACGTACGTACACACGCACGCACAGACATCATTCTAAAAATCTTTTATTTCGACTCTAGGAGGACCCTGAAACGTCGAGAAATGTCAAAATTTTCAATTCGACAAATCGGACCCATTACAATAACTTCCTATGGGAAGTTAATAAATTTAAAAGGTAAACATAAAACTCTATTTCTGAATGTTATTGTCATTCATTTAATTTATATTATTACGAAAACCATGAAATTGTTAATATTCAGAAAATAAAAATTTGTATCTATCTATCTATCTATCTATCATAAAACTCTATTTCCTTTTTCAACGAAATATGAAAAATCAATGCATCGGAAATTGGGTTCAAAAAACCAACCAAAGCTAAAGTTTCCGTGGGTTGGCACATTGAAACACCTAGAACTCCATATGTAATTCGTCTACTTATTATACTCATATAATAAGAGATATTTTAAATCTTTGTTAAAGTTGTTCTTAGGCACCAGTTATAGCTATCATTG
Organism: Eupeodes luniger; assembly: GCA_951509635.1. Lineage (NCBI taxonomy): Eukaryota > Metazoa > Arthropoda > Insecta > Diptera > Syrphidae > Eupeodes > Eupeodes luniger. Next base: position 17,973,852 of record OX608075.1, read on the forward strand.
AAATCGATCCGGACAAATTTTGAATCGATATTTGACGGTGTTTCCCTTTGATGAGAAATGAAAATTATATACTGATCGATCGGATATCACACAAAGAATTTTTTTTCAGAAAAAAAAGTGTATTTACGCATTTTTTTTCTCTAAAAATGTCTTTTTCTATTTTCCGGACGGAAGTTCATTTTCCTGAACAGCTGATACTTTTATGTTCAAAAGTGTAACTAGTCGTTCCACTGATTTGTATTCCAATTTCACACAATTCCAATGACAGATTTTTGTCAGTAAAAATTTTTCTGTGGCTTTCAATCAGGATTTTTTTTTTCAATGACAGAAATTTTTAATGAAACTATAAACGACCTTCCAAAAAAATTCCAATGTTTGTTTTCAATGATGAAAACCAATGATAGCTATAACTGGCACCTTACTGAAAAATAATATCTTTCCAATATTATAAACCTAACTAATCGTGCACCAAGTGTCACGCACAGTTTCGAGAGAAAACATTATAAATTTTGAGAAAAAATGAAAGCCGGAGGAGGGGAAGTGTTTAAAAAATGATGACATACAACATAAAAATACATCATACATGTGTTATTCCGTCGTCATCGACCTATTTCTAACCATATGTTCATTATCATACAAATTGTGGCTTATAATTATTGTGCCTTATAAACGTACCTTTATTTTTCAAAAATCTCCCTTTTCTAAATGTAGTTCAATTAGTAGGTTCACAATCCATTAGGCATCACACACAATATACCCACTTTTCTAGTTGCTGCAAAGCTGTTTCTTCGCATATAACACAACAAACTATGCGTTCTATTTTATTATAGTCAGAGCCAAAATCCTTTTCTTTTTTTTATTTTATTGTGTGAAGACTTTTTTGTTTTGTCGTCGTCGTGGTGTCGTTTGCAATGGCAACGGCAACGTCAACGGGTCAAAGCCTGAAATGGAAACACTTAAATAATTCAACAACATAATCACCCCATTCAGTGAAGTCGTCACGAACACATTCTGCCATTTACTTTATGGCCCACAACACAATCCACCACTTAGAGCCAGGACATCTATTTAATCCATTAAATCAGGGCTATGATGGTAACTCATCTGGCTACGACAGAACTTTAAAGTTTCTTCAGAACTCAACTGAGTACGTCCACCTGGCTTGATTTATGCGTGAAACACCCGCACTCTGATAATGCTAAAGGTAGTATACCACTATACACCTTTTCCAGGATAACAGGTCAAAATCAGTCTTACTCTAGGGTAGTTGGTGTTATTTTCTCTTCCTTATGCCGCATAGTATAGTAAGAGCACACAACACGCAGTTGAGTAGATCCCAGGATCCCACTGATATATAGAGTGCGGTCTCCTTAAACGTTGATGACTGTTGACGATGACGACTACGACGACGACGACAACGTCGAAAACGACCAGGAGAAGATGGAGGAGAAGAATGAAAATGGGAACGAGAACGAGAACGATGACGACGACTATGACTAAAACTTGAACGACTGGGAGTTAAAGGACTTGAGGCAGAAGGAAGAGGAAGCAGAAAGCAAAAGAAACAGCAGAAGAGTTGAGGTTGAGGGAACGTCGACGACAGCAAGGTGCCATTGAGGTGGGGTTGGTAAAGGATGATGATGGCGGTAGTGGTGGTGGTTCGTTGGTTCGTTGGTTCGTTGGTTGGTTGTTTGGTTCTACGTGGATGGAGATGGCGGTTCGGTGCTATCATGACGTCCTTGACGATGTTGTGTTTGTTGTTTTCTCTATATTTGCTTTTTATTATTATTTTCTATTTTATTTTATTTTTGTATTTTTTCGCTCAAAAAAAGAGAACATGTATGGATATGGTTAGCGTTAGCGTTATGGATATAACCATCAGAGAAACGTGTTGGCAGACGTGCGGACTGCTAAACGCAGCCAGAATGCCTGAATAACTAGAAAATAATGAGGAAGACAATCGCATTCAGAGTATTTAGGTTAATGGATGGAAGGATGAATATTTTGAAGTTTGGTATGACGTGCGGAGTCTCCATCATCACGATGGGGATTTGCCTCAAGAAAAGGCTTTGTGTCGAGGTGCGAGTTGATGTTGTTGGGTAGGTAGGTACTAGTATACTACCTATGCTATAACCAGAATAGATATAACTTTCGTATGCTTTAGTTCAGTCCTGGGGGTAATACTGGATGCACATCGCAGGCATCATAGAACATAGTGTACTATACTAGAGGATCATAAAAATAGCAAGACTTACATATGTGTATACTTGTGTACTCATACTTTTCAAATGTATAGTACACTTTCGTCCTTATGATGATTTTTGTGGTTCAATGTGCAATTTAACGCGACTGAATGCGACAGTTCAATGCACGCATGTAGAGTGCATGAGAGATGGGATTTTTTTTTAATTTTGTAGGTTGATGGGTTGCTTTAGGTTAACAAATATCTACCCTACATACCCGTACACACTCCAATCTATAAAAATGTGTATTTGTTTTATATTCTAAAGGTTTGTGTTCCCTTAAGCCATTTTAGGCAAATGTTAGAGAAAGAGTATGAAGGTATGGAATGATGGGATATAATTTTTATTAAAAAATCCATTTTTATTTAGTGATTCGAGATGGAGAGAATTCACGAGGTTTAATGTGTTTTTGACAAGTGATTTGGGTTAAAGTTGCAGAAAAAGAAAGACTTTGAAAGTAAAATGGAAAGAGTAAGAGAAAATTGTGCTCTTAATTTTTTTTTCACTAGAAATTAAAATTATTGTGTTTGATGGTTTGGTTCATTTGCTTTGTTCAATACTTTCAAAAATGTAATGTTGATCATAAATGAATTTAAATAAAAAGACGAAATTCAATTGTTCAAAATGCAACCAAATTAGTAAGTAAGGTATAAAAAATGGCAATCTGAGAGGCTATAAACCGCACAATATTTCCTAATTATAGTACAAAATAAAGAACTCAAAATTTGTACATATGTATATTGGTTCACCATCTTAGGTTTTTTTTAACTAGTGCTTATTTCGTGAATGGTAACACTTAGCTTATGTCTGATTTGACAGGTAATTACTTTTATCCTTCCGCTAAACGAATATGGTTGTGTATACGCTTGAACAACGCTGGAAACAACGCTTAGAGAAGATGCCGAGTTTGCCAAAAAATCATCTTTTCATTTTGATCTTGGCGGGAATGAAAGTAAGCAAAATTGTCGCATTTGGGGCACAGAAAACCCGCACGCATACGTTGAAAAGCCGATACACCCAAAACTAGTCACTGTTTGGTGCGGATTTTGGTCCAGAGTCATAATTGGGCCATTTTGCTTCGAAAATGAGCAAGGGCCATGTTGAACTAATTTTTGTTCACAAAAGGAGGAGGAGGATATTGGCAACATTTGATTTCAACAGGACGACGTTACGTGCCACACAGCCAAAGGTACACTCGATGTTTTTATAACATTTTCAAAAAAAAAAGTTATTTGGCGGATCCTTAACCTTTCTTTTGATGAGTATCTCGATTGGGTGTTAAATAGTTTTGAAAATAATCCTTTTTTTCGGCAAGGGGGTTAGCCCACGATTTTTTCGAAAAACTGAAAAAAAATCATTTTTGAGATTTATGCATTAATTTATAGGTGGGTCGATGCTCTGTCTCATGGTGAGAGCCGCATCTCGTTTGGAGGTTTGGTTGAGGAAATAGACCAATCGAAAAATAGTTTGTGATGGGCTGGGTCGAGAATCTGTAATTTTAGTTTTTGACGAATTTTTCCGAAACGAGAGCTCGCCGACCTTTATATCAAAATGTGTTTTATTGATGAAAAAGTTGGAAAGTAGAAACTTGGATTCTGAGTTATTCTAACGTAAACAATGTCTTACCAATGATTAATCCTATTTTTTCAAAATTCTTATAGTTTCAACTTCTTTAAAAATATCGAGATATAAAGTTTGACGAAAATTCTCTATGAAAACAGGAAAACAAAAGTGGTACACTCTGGCGTATACGTACTTTTTTTAATTTTGAGAAATTATTTCTCTTTTATTTGTTGTGCATTTTGCACTTTTAGCTTATTTACAATTAAATGTTTTCACCAAAAAGTGAGATAGCAGTTGGATGATAAAAATGTATTAATATTTAAACGAGCAAGCTGTCCTTCAGGAAACCCTATGAATTTCGCCTCGCTAATTACAGAGGCATCAGTCTCCTGGTAATCGCGTAGAAGATCCTTTTTGCCGTATTATGTGAATGTCTGAAGCCATTCGTCAACAAGTTAATAGATTCATATCAGTTTGGCTTCAAAAGAGGAAACCATTGACCAAGTATTCACATTGCGGCAGATCTTGGAAAAAACCCAGGAACTTCAAATCGATACTCACCACTTCACCAGCTCTTTATTGATTTCAAAGCCACGTATGACAGCATCTATAGGGTAGAGCTTTACAGAGTAATGTTTAGTTTTGGCATCCCTGTCAAACTTGTCCGTTTATGCAGAATGACGATGGAGAATGCACGCTGTTCTATCAAGGTCGGAAAATATCTCACCGATGCATTTGATGTCAAAAAAAGTTTTAGACTTCTTCAACATCGTTCTGGAAAGAATTGTGCAAGAATCAACCATCAACACTAGAGGCACAATCTTCCAAAGGTCTATCCAAGTACTCGGATACGCCGATGATATTGATATACAGCCCTATTATGGCCATCAACTATCAATTATTTGATAACTGATAACTTCTATCAATTTATTGATAATTTGGTATTATGAGTATCAAATGATAATTTTTCACCCATTGGTAATACTAATCAATATACAATTGTGAATAGGTTTTGTTTGGTGTTTGACGTTTCCCATTTGTGTTGAGTTCTTGTGTTTTGGTCTATAAATAATTTCGGCGGAATAATGTAAGTTGTTTTCATTAAATAAATTTCTCTTTTTTCTAAATAATATTTTGTTTATTTAGGAGTAGAATAGTTAGCAACAGAAAACAAACAGAAAGGCTTGTCGAACAAATGGAGGAAAATCCTGAGGTTGCAAAAGGCATTTGTGCATACATTTCTGAGCGCTCAGTTGATGGTACATGCCTATTTATCAACGAAGAATTTGTGGCTGATAGAAAATTTGATGGATATCATAATTTTTGAGAGCCGTAATACCAAGGTTAATTTGCTTATTTTAATTCATGAATTTATAATTTGTCCAGTGGGTTTGAAGCATCTTGTAATACTGTTTATTTTAGCTTGCACGATAAACCTTCGTTCCTCAGTACAATTGCCTTCAAACAATAATTCTAGTGAAGGCATTTCGTTCTTCAATTTGTATATTTAATAAAAACTACAAAAAAACTTTTATAAATCGTATTTAAATTACAATTCTTTACCATTTACGAATATTTGATACATTTGTCAGCGAAGATTTTGTAGCTGATAGAATATTTGATGGGTATCAATATGTTTGATAGCCGTAATATCGAGTTTATCAATAAAGCTATTCACAATAGATCTTTTAATTCACTATTTATCAAAAATATTGATAATTGATCACCATAATACCGATTCATTAATTTTGTTGATAATTATTAACTATTATCAAATATCGTATTGATATTTGATAACCATAATAGGGCTGATAGTTTGAAAAACAAAGAAGTGTGATGTACATATGTAAGTGTTGCGTTTATGGTCATTGTGACGGAAGCGTAAAAGATGAGTTTAGTGGTCAATAAGGGCAAGAACAATTACTATATGCTGTCATCGAAAAGGACATTGAAGGACTTGGTCTAGCTAGGCACCGCTGAAATTAAACGGAGAATAATTGAGTAGTAAGGACCTCTATCGAGTATCTAAAGTCACCATCTATAAGACACTCATCATCCCGGTTCTCATTTATGGTTCTAAAGCTTGGATCCTGTCAAAGAATGCTTCGACAGAAAAATTATTCGGATGATTTTTGGTCCAGTATGCATAGATGGAAAGTGGAGAAGAAGGTACAATGAATAAATATCCAACGACTTAGATGGCTGGGTCATGTAGAACGAATGGACATAAACGCTCCAGCCCGGAAGGTCTACGAATCCAATCCCGAGGGACGATGCAGTGGCGCACGCAGGTGGGAGAGGACCTCAACTAACTTGGCGTGTGAAACTAGAGACAGCTAGCTAGGGACCGAAGCATGTTGGTTTGCATATTTTTATCATTATTTACAATACGCTTAAAATTGAAAACAACGTATCAATTTTTAAGCTTTGATGGCTTGGAAATTAAGTTGTGAATATAAAAATGGGAGAACAGAGTTGATGAGGCGTGTTGGATTCTTGATGTCCGGCTCAAAAGAGATTAATTGTACTTAATTTGACGGTGAAATTGAGCTCTAATGTAATCTAATACTCATTCCTGGAATTGCGAGTATTACAGCTGAACTGTTGGAGAGGGTTAGGCTATTTCTACAGAATGTGTATTTATCCTTCAGATAAGGCTTAAATTTGTTCCCTGTTTATCTTGAAACTTTTAAACACTTGCAATATTTTTGACTCTTTAATTGACTACTAACAATGCATGATTCAAGTTCAAAACGAATTTCATACCATTTTCTGTAGGTTGAAAAATGGAATGAAATTCGTTTCCAAATAAACTCATTATAGGCTGAGATGTCAACCAGTCTTATGATAATATATAGAGTGTAATAAATTTGTTTTACAGTTAGTGTGAATACAGCTCAAATTCGAGTTGCATTATATTTAGTTCCTTGAAAGGAGCTATAATTCAAGATGATATTGTGACTTAACTCTGTTATTCATTTTTTTAAACTTTATCATAAATCTTTTCGAATTTGGAACGCAGATTAAGTAGACACACATTGTATGACATACACCTCCTACATACATGTCTCATGTTAAATAATTCTAGAATTTATATCATGCAATCAAAGGATATTTGAATCTTTGATAAGATATATTCTTCGAAAATAAACGAAGACGAATGAAATAGAAAGAAAAAAAAATACCCTACAGAAATGCAATAAGACTAACCAACAAATTTCAGTTCATTTGCTCTTCATTTTAGCTTTTGTATACACACGTAACCTACTACAAAGAATATATTTCATATAAATTTTCCAAAAAAAGAAAAACATCATCATCGACGCAATGAAAATCAAAATATGTATGTATACGTATCCTTCCTTGACGTTGCCATTTGCCGTTCATTGGTTGGTGCGGGTTTGAGTTGGTTGGTTATGGTAGTTTGCTTCGCTTCGCGTATAAAGATACATCTTCTATTTCTTAGTATACCTATAGTATATGTATAGAGGAACCTTCAAACTCAACTCATGAGCATCCTTCCGTCTCCCTAATTTTCAATGCTATAATCAAAATCAGCATCAAAATCGAGAGTATATCTATCTTAAACGCAAGAAGGAAGAAAATGAAAATTCCTAATACAGATGTCTTTCCTTCCCTTTATACCTTTCCCCTCGATCCCTTCTTCGAACTCAAATTTGTCTGATCCCACCTTTAGAGGTTTTTCTTTTTCTCATATAACCTACGACGCTACGTTACGTATACGTTTGTACATGCATAGACATATACATAGATGTACATACATATTTCTTATTTTTTCTTTTTATTATTTAGACAAGCTAAGAAGGATTCGCAGAGCTTGAAATGAATTCTGGAGCTATACGTCGTCGTCAGCGTCATCGATGTAGAGAAGTACTCGTACCTTTTTGGAGGAATAATAAGAAGAAAAAAAAAACGTAAGCAAAAATTATCATCAATTGATTTGCCATTGAATTGGTTCATTTAATCTTTGCCTGGGGGAGCCTTAGCGTTGGTTGTTGATGAAAGATACAATGCTCAGAAGGTGGGTTTGTGTATAAAGGGGGTGGTAGATGACTGAGTTATGAGAAAATTTTGGGGGGAGGGGTGGTTTCTGATAGTAAAGCAAATTCATTGAATGGTGGCCATATAAAACGTGTCTGATGGTGCTGCTGCTCTGCTGATGATGAAGGTCCTTCGAACGAACGCAACTGTTTCTGTTCTGTTTCTGTTTTTGTTCGGTTACTGGTTGTGATTGTTGTTGATTTGACTTCTCATTATGCAGTCATTTGGAATCTACACAAATACTCATACAAACATACACACAAATATATACACATACTTGCGTTCTGATGGCTGATGATGAGGAATCAATATTTATCTATAGGTATTTATGTACAGCTAGCGCCAAAGTAATAGGAACAACATTTAGTATTTGGTAATTATGTCTGTAACACTTTTGTAAGGCAACAAATCTAAAGAAATTGTATGTGATAGAAATTCTTGAGAAATCGAATCATACAAATTATGTTATCATAGTTTTGAATGAGAAAGTTGTGTATGAAAAATATTGCTTTATTTCTAAGAATACAGAAATCTCTGATATCTTAGAAATTAAGGGTTTTACAATAAGGACGGGTTGATTTTGACAGCTCGTGGCAGCCATATTGTTTCTTTTACATTCTATTAAAATATCTTCTTTCGTACTCGTACAGTTGCAAGAGTACTGAAAGACCTTGACATACACAAATCCGTTGGCCTGGATAGTATTGCCCCTATTGTTCTGAAGAGGTGTTCTTCAACGTTGGCAAAACAACTGCGTAAGCTTTTCCATCTTTTCTACTCTACAGATCTCTTTCCGAGCGGATGGAAAACAGCATTTGTACAGCCTGTCCCTAAAAAAGGCGAATCCTTCTCCTCCTCTAACTATCGTCCAATAGCACTCACGTCCCTTCTCTCCAAGGTCATGGAAACGCTGATTAATTATCACCTAAAGAAATATCTCGAAGAACGGAAGCTTCTTAATGACTGGCAGTATGCCTTTCGTAGCAATAGGCCCACTGGTGATCTCATGATTTATCTCACCGAACAGTGGATCAAATCTTTACATCGTTTTGGAGAAAGTAAGATTATTGCACTTGATATTTCAAAGGCATTTAAAAGAGTTCGGCACCAAGCTCTCTTATCGAAAATTAGTGTTTTTGGTATTGATGAATCCCTTCTTCGTTGGATTAGAAATTACCTTTCTAACCGTTCAATACAAGTTATATTGGATGGTTTCAAGTCTGAAATTCATAAAATAAATGACTCTCTTCCTTATCTTTATAAACGATCTTTTGTCTGTCACTTCTAATCCACTAAATTTTTTCGACGATGACAGTACTCTCAGTTTTTCATATTTGTTTTTAGATTCACATCCTTGTCCTTCGGATGTGGAACTTCAACGACAGTGTATGATAAGCTTATTAAATTCCGATCTCGACAGAATTGTCCAATGGGGAATTTCAAACCGTGTTGAATTTAATGCTTCAAAAACTCAAATGCTGTCTCCTGTCGTTAAAGACAAGTATAGAGATTCTGTTTTTAATCGCACATCGAGAATGTGGAATGCTTTTTGTCTGGAATCGTCATCGGTCAGTACTTCTTCGAAAATGATACTAGCCAGGCCATCACGTTCAACGGTGATCGCTATAGGTTGATCACCAACTTCTTGTGGCCTGAATAGGATGACATGGACTTCTACGTATGCTTTCAACAGGATGCCACCAAGAACGTATGATTTGACTCCTTTAAAATGGTTCTTGTGGGGCTTTCTTAAGTCTCAGGTCAATGCAAATAACCTTTTATATTTCAAAATCACTATATAGGATTAAAATATACACACAAATATTTTGAATTTCTTAACCAATTTAGAGTACCTACCTATTTTATGAGAGTTATCTTAAAGTGTTCCTATTTTTTTGACTACAGCTGTGTTTATGTACAAAGTTCGTTGAAAGAAAATTAAGTTAAATTTTGTTTTTGTTTTGGTTGTTTTGTGTATGAGGACTGAGGACGAGTGCTACAGAAAATTTTGTAATTCGCTTCAATGAGTTTGAGTTCGTTCGCTAACGAGTTGTAGAATAGGTAATACAATTAATCGGATTGAAAATTGAAGAGCACGACTGAACAGATATGACTTAGACATACCTACTTAATTAATATTACAATAATGATTGAGTAGATTTGTGTTTTTTTGTTTTTTAGTTGTGTGTTTTGCAATGTTAATCAATGCCACATCAATTGAAATTAATTAAGTTATTTATTCGAGCGATTTTGTGTGTGTGTGTTTTTTTAATCGAAAAAAAAGGCATCCCCTACTCATATGTATTATGTATGACCATTGAACTCTAATTATAATGGTTCATTGGGATTTTTAAATAAATTTATCAATCAGTTTTGCATTATGCATAAGTCTAGTGTGAGATTTTGTATTGATGGTGATAGAAAAAAGTTGCATACGACATAAGCTATGCAAATATTTGTTTCTGTCTAAATGGATTTAATGAATTTATGAATTTTTAAAGTTTTTTGTTTGTATGTATTATGAATATGGAATAATGAAAAACTGAACGAAAATTTCAGCAAAATTGCCGTTCTCGTTTAAATTTTGATAATAATATGTTTATTAAATATATAGTAAACATTTTTTTTTGGTGTACCACATGGAAGTGGCCTAGGGCCAACCTTGTAACTGAACTGAGTTACAAAAAAGTGGCACAGTCATACTTTATGATGTGTTGGATAACATCCCGCTTTATTTTTGCAGAAATATTTGGTGCTTCAAAGCCCTCGAGATCGTCACCAAACAGCATCAGCGGTTGAAGTGTCTCACAGAATTTAATCAGTGAGAGGGAGCATTGTTTATGCTTTAACGGTGTGGGGTGGCAATCAGGTCATATATTAACATTTACGATACAACACGAGCGAATGGAATTTTTTTCGCCTTCACCAAGATTGAACCAAGGCCGACTAGGGTAGTGTTCTCTTCACTGATAACCTCAGGTTTTATCTACGCTCACCAGATGGAGGTAAAAGAACGTGGAGAAGATCAGGTGGGACATACAATTCGACAATAGTTGCCCAGTGGGAAAATTTCTACGGAGGTTCATGGTGTGGGCAGGAATTTCCGTGCTGTGTGGAATGATCGGGAAGCTCCAATTATTACATCATCAATATTTTTGAAGAATATGTGGTTTCTTTGGCACCAATTATTGGTGACAATTTCTTGCTGATGTAAGACAATGCGAGACTTCACGTTGCCAGGTGCATTACAGACTACTTGAAAGAAATAGAAATCGATGTGATGGCTTGGCCGGCCATGATCCCGGACATGAATCCCATCAAACATATTTGGGATCTGCTGGAAAAAATGATAAGGAAGCGCCCTGCTCTTCCCGAAACGCTAAGTGGGCTGAGATCTGGTCAGATTGAGGAGTGGGATAATTCGATCGTAAAAAACCTTATTCAAGGTATGCCGATGCGATTTCAAGCTTTGATAGATGTTAGGGGATAGGTAAAAATACCCACTACTCATTGAACAAAAACTCATTTATTTTATGTTTTATCTAAAAGTTCTTGCCATTTGTTTATTTTGTTTATAAATCAATAATATTAAATGTTAATCAACAATACTGAATTCAAAAAAATCTTTTTTACATAATTTGAAATTATTGCTAAATTTAAAGGTGCGACACTTGTTTTGTAACTCAGTATATTATAATACAATGGCTATTCCAGTACACATCGAAGGTATCATGGGCACCTTTGCTGATGATGCTGCCAGATAAATACCTTACGAAGGCTACACAAAATTGCAACATGCAACATGCCGTCTATAAAGTTAACCTGTCAAATTAAGCAAAACAAAATCGATGCATAAAGACCATAAACAATGTTCTAATTTTTATAAACAGTACAGTTGTATCTTCTTCCAATTGTGCCAAAGATTTAAAATTTGAGATGAAAAGCTCAAATGGAACATCACAGAACAAAGAAATAGAAGAACTAAATTTAAAGTGCAGAAAAATATCCTTATGTTCAATTTTATAGGACTTCCGTCGTTTTGAACACCACAGTTTTATATCTTTCGTTGTTTTAACTACTTTTTTTATATAAGATATTCTGTACAAATATCCACTTTTATTAAATCTGTTCTTATTTAAAATTTTTGCCACTGTAGAATGAAGTTTTTATTAAAATATTCAAACAGTCCTCATGAATAAAAGGTGAGGGGAGTAAGTTTGTTTTTTGTCTTCCACAACCTATTTCAGACTACAGGTACAACCTTTCTGTTTATGATGACTCAAGGTGTTAACTGATAACCCAACTATGGGTATATCTGAATCTATTGAGATCAAAGTGAAGTGATTTGGTTTACCTTACCATCCATCACCCCTTTTTAACCTTACTTCCATACAAATAGAAATATTTGATATATTTTCTAGGTATTTTACATATTCACAATAATTTACTCTGCATGACATGTAAGAATAATCAAATAGTATGTATATTTCTAAAGTGGGTACTTTGTGTTGAAAGCATTATTTCATATTCACTGTGGCGTATACTTACTTTTTTTTGTTTGTTCTTGCATTAATATTGATGTTTAAATGAGTCGAGTGGTTTGAGTTTAAATAATTAAGAAAAGTTGATTATCTTTGAATCATTAAGACCTTACTTTTAGAAAAGAAAAAAATCAAGAGAAAACCGACTTTTTTTTTTTAATTTTCAGAAAAAATAAAACAGCCTCCTGCGATTATGTTTAAACATAAAATTATTTCGATTTAAAAAAAAATCATCACTGGGAAAAGGTACTAGAAATCCAGATAGTGAAACTAATTAGATTTGCTTCCTCGATAGTGACGTGGATTATAGCGCAGATATGGTTACAAATTTAGTCCTTTGTGGAATGAGAAATTTTATCCCGAATAGAGTACAATTATCAAACCCATAGAAAATTCATAGTTTGATTTAAATTGTAATGAGCTTATTAGGATCAAAGATGTAAGTTTCTGGATTTAAAAACCAAACCCACTAAGGAAAACCGGGATAAGTTTTAAGAAGCTATGAAAGACTTGTAACGGAGATATTTGACGCATTCAATTTTTGCACGACCAGAAATTACGGCAAAAATACTACAAAGTCCCAAAGGTTCTTGAAGAACGGAAGCTTCTTAATGACCGGCAGTATGACTTTCGTAGCAACAGGTCCACTCGTGATCTCATGGTTTATCTCACCGAACAGTGGAACAAATCTTTACATCGTTTTCGAGAAAGTAAGATTATTGTACTTGATATTTCAAAGGCATTTAATAGAGTTTGGCATCAAGCTCTCTTATCGAAAATGAGTGCTTTTAGTATTGATGAATCTCTTCTTGGTTGGATTAGAAATTACCTTTTGGACCGTTTAATTCAAGTAGTATTGAACGGGTTGAAATTTGATATCCACGAAATAAACGCTGGTGTGCCACAAGGCTCCGTTTTGTCTCCGAATCTCTTCCTTATTTTTACAAATGATCTTTTGTCTAAAACTTCTAACGCACTAAATTGTTTCGATGATGACAGTACTCTATCAGCTTTTCATATTCGTTTTTAGATTCTCATGCAAGTTCTTCGAATGTGGACTACCAACGGCAGCGTATGATAAGCTCATTCAATTCTGATCTTGACAGCATTGTCCAATGAGGAATCAAAAACCATGTAGAATATAATGCTTCAAAAACTCATTGCTGTCTACTTGCGTAAAAGCGTAATCCTTCCCCAATGCCACTATCCATCGAGGAAACTGAACACCTTTCAGTCCTAGGCATGTGCATTACAAACCACTTGTTGTGGAGTGATCAATCTCCAAAAATTCTGCTAAGTGTTTAGGTTTTATCCGACGATTAAAGAAGTTTTTACCCTCTCCGATCTGGCTATAATTTACAAAAGCTTTATTTGTTCGAAACTCGAGTACAATTTCGATATCTGGGCAGGTGATCCTATAACCCACTTGAGTCTCTTAGAAAAAATTCAAAAGAGAGCTTTAAAAATGATAGGTGACCGTTGTCTAACTGAAACTTTCGAATCTCTCGAGCACCGTCTTCGCTCGGTCGAAAGGTTTCATGTCTGTCAATATTCTATTGTTACTTCCATAAGCAATGCTCTAATGAAATAACCAGTTGCATTCCTCTCCTCAAAGAATTCAACCGTAATACCTGTTCTTCTAGGAATGCTCATCAGTTTATCCTTGAGCCAAATTTCGGACGTATTGTAAAGTACAGAGATTCTTTCTTTAGTCGCACTACACGAATGTGGAATGCTTTACCAGACTCAATATTTCCCACTCATTACAATGTGCAGATAATCAAAAACCAATGTGCATCGGTATCTCCTTTCTAATCCTATCCTCCCTTCCTAATTGCTCGCACTGTGTATAATCATTATAAGAGTATTTATATCCTCTTGAGTGCGAGTAGAATATAAAAAAATTTAAAAAGTTCTTTAAGTTCCTTAGCTGAAAAATGTTATTTTTAGCATTCTACAATCCTTCGTAAAACAAATTATTAAAACTATGAACCTATGTTTATTCATATGTTCATATACATATATTTTCACATTCCACTGAATATTAAATTCTTTTATATATTATTATGTAAAGAAATACAAAAAAACAAAGAAACATACATAAATTATGTCCTCGTCGTTCAATGTCTTCATCAAAAGATTAGTATCGCACTTTATTATCAGTTTTTGATTTTTCCGAAAAAAATATGTGTCTATTATCGTGTCTATAATATGTCGCGTACTATATACATACATACATCATCGATTATAGAATTAACAAGTTCAATGACTATGATGATCAGTGATTGTCACTGACTTTATGAATGCTAATGTTTACATTCTATTTATTTGAATGTTCACTAAGGCGTATGAGTAATATTTTTTTTTGTGAAATATAATATAGGTAATATATATTATATATTCTTTTTCGATCTATCAGTTTTGCGTTTTTGAATAAAAATTGAAATTGTTATTTAGATTAAATCCATGTTATGATTTATGAAAAAAAAAGAAGAAAAATCTGTCTGCATCCCAAAATAACACAGACAAACATACAATATAAAATAAAATTCATTATACGCGTGTAACGAACCGATTTTTATGTTACTTCAAATCATTTTGATTTTTTTTTTTCAAGGTGACAACAAAGCATGAATTTAATCTTCTTTAACACATTTTTTTCTGAATTTAATTTTTCTGTCTGTTTGGTTGTCTATTGGATACAAATTTTACACTTCGTTTAAGAGTAACTAACTCTGTTGAACTAGTGATTTGAACCAAAAACGTATTATAAGAAAATCAGATTAGGCTCAATTAATTCACTTTCCATTGAATTTAAAATCAAAAGTTGAAAAAAGAACATTTTTAAATCTTTAAGGAAGTATTGAAATTTTCGCATCTATGTTGACCAATGAATTGGGAATTAAATCATACAACAAAAATGTGTATCGAACTTAAAAACTGTCACCAGGACCAGGTGCTAATATTTTAATTAATACATATATACGAATTTTAAGAGTTTAAGGGTTTGAAGTTAGTTTCCAATGAATTTAGTTTATGGTTACATTTTGTATAGATCGACTTTGATTTATGGATATAGTTTGAATTTGTATTATTCATAAGTATAACCTTCAGTAATTTAATATTAAAACCACAAAATCGAATAACTTTGAATCAGTATCACCAAAA
Source organism: Eupeodes luniger (assembly GCA_951509635.1). NCBI lineage: Eukaryota > Metazoa > Arthropoda > Insecta > Diptera > Syrphidae > Eupeodes > Eupeodes luniger. The sequence continues at coordinate 17,989,429 of OX608075.1, forward strand.
AAGGCTCTTGATGGAAATTTAAGTAAGTGAAATAAATGGAATTTCCATCAGCCATGTTAAATTGTATTTTTATTTTCCAACCACAACAATATTTTTTTTGTGTAAAATGTATACTTTACACATCATTAACTGTCAAGAATTAATTTTTAATATTTATCCAAACAGATGGAAAAGTATAAAATAATTGGGTTATTTAAATTTGTATTTATATAAAATACAATTTAAAAAATTGAAAACAAAATTATAAAAATGATTACTTTAAAAAACAAATATTAAACAGAAAATACAAAAATAAAGTAAAACTGAAGCAATTAACGCATGTAATTTCTCTTACTTTTATACTCGTTAATAAATGTACATAGTTAAAGTTGCTTGTAATTTTAAGGTTTGTAATGCAAAACAATATTTAAGAAAAAGGTAAAAATACAATTATGTATATGTATGTATACATGATTATGTATAATGTATGATGATATAGACACACAGATTAATGCTTTTTCTAATACTATTTTAGAAACAATAGAATCATGCGCTCCCAAGAAACCAAGAAAATCTTTTGTTTTTAAGATGCCCGAATACATTCTTGAATATATTCGTATTAGAAATTGTTTTAAGAGACAATGTCAACGTTATTGACTTCCTTCATATCGCATTCAAGTTAAAATTTACAATAAAAAGATAACTGAGGAAATACAAAAGTTTCGCAATAAGAAGTGGAATGAAAATCTTAGCAAACTAGATAGAAATACGAAGCCATTTTGGAATATTGCCAAAATAATTAAAAACAAAAACAGACACATTCCAAATCTAGAAAATGGAAATGATTTACGAAGACTCAAAAAAGACTAATGGACATTAGAATCAGAACAACTTTTTTGAATGTCCCAACATCTCAGTGATGATGAAACCAAAAATCTTGTTAGCCAATCAATAAGTTCTCTAAACACACTAATTGTTGATACACCTGTTGATCAACTGATCACCATAGAAGATGTGAAACATGTTGTTTCCAATCTGAAATCGAAGAAGTCTGATGGACTAGACAAAATCAAAAACATATATATCAAAATGCTACCCAAGACTGGGCTTGTATTTTAAGTCTTTTTGGTCAATGCATGCATAAAAACACAATATTTTCCCAAGCTTTGGAAAACTGCTAAGGTTATACCTATTCCAAAGCCTGGGAAAAATTTAAAACTTCCACAAAGCTATCGACCAATAAGTTTGTTGAAATATTAGAAATTGCTGATCAATTGAACATAATTCCTAATGAACAATTTGGGTTTAAAAAATTACACAGTACTACTCACCAAGTATTGCGAGTATGCCAGTATGTGAAAAAGAATCGTTTGCTTGGCAAATCATCTGGCCTGATTTTACTAGATATTAAAAAAGCTTTTGATACTGTGTGGCTCGATGGAATGGTCCATAAACTAGTTTCCTTAGGCTTTCCAACTTATTTAATAAAAATTATTGAAAGTTTCCTGTCTGATAGGTGTTCTAGTGTTCTAGTGTTTATGTTAATAAAAGTCGTCAAATTGTTACCAAGTTGAACATGGTGTTCCACAAGGATCTGTATTAGGGCCATTCCTTTACAATATCTATACGTCCGATATTCCCAAGCTTCCTGAATGTCAATTAGCTATATTTGCTGATGATACTGGAATTTTTTTAATTTTTTTACAATTGATATTTTTTTCTAACAAACAAACTTCAATCTTGGAATGTGAAGGACATTACATATTGTCCCGATTTGCATATATTTATCCAAAGACTATGGATTTAGATTCTACAGGCATTCAAACGTCGAATACCGTAGCAATGTATTCTCATCTCTCACTGAAACTGAACTGTCTTTAAAAGAAGGTATAATTTCTATTGAGGGATAAGAACATTTTTTTTGAGTTAAACAAAAAGTAATTAGAGCAAATTCCACTAAATCAAAACTAAAATTATTCATCACTTATTTTTGGAAACTAAAGGGGTTATTTCTAAGCTTAACATGTTTAAAAACAGTTCAAGCTTAAGAAAAATAAGGTCTAAAAGTTTTGAATACCAAAATTAAATTAAAACTAAACTGTGTAAAGCATACCACATTGGTTCTGAAACACTCAATCTTGCCAACTCTTTCAGTCTTTCCGATCAAAGCAGTTTCGTTCAACCCCAAGAATTGACAGTGACAAACGCTGTAAAACAAGTTTCAATGATGTCGCTATCACGAGCTGATATCACCATTTTCATTGTTTGCCAGGTTTGTAAATTACTGTCGCCAAGAATTAACGATTTTTAGCTCACAGCATAACATAAGACCAGGTCACAGTGATGTGACCTGGCAACGAGAGATCTGATGAGATGGAGAGGATAAGTACAACTCTGCACCAATGCCTGAACTAAAACAGATCATTGGTAATAAGATACTTCTAGAAACCAATGGAAGATGGGAAAACCTCGAAACCTGCGCTACAGCCAGGAAATTATGGCCTAATTTCGATAAAACTAGATCCCTTTCGATTATGCACTTAGGAAAAAAATGACTACTATTACTTGTGAGTATAATTACAGGTCAGAACTTGTTAACATATAAAGAGAACACTGACGAAATGTGCAAGGGTGAGGAAGACACAGTCCACTTCTTATGTCACTGCCCAACACTTTGCCACACCAGGAACAAACTCTTAGGAAGACACTTCTTCAAACTGGTAGATATTTCAGAAAACCGCCTATTAGGCTTTATCAAGGCTTTTAAATGACAAGAACAAGAAAACCCATAGACATGGTATTTTGTTTTCAGGAAAGTTCAATACTTCGGGGTATCACAGTAGATCCACTTTTAGCCAACTGTTGCGATAACGTCATCAATCGCCAGCCCATTAACTTAACGAAACCTATACCACATTCTTGATGTACGGCTGAAAAACAAAAAAAAACTTAACAGTTCATCCGAAATTGAACGCCTTTAGCGGAGTTTTGTAGAAGAAAAACTTAAAAAACTTAGCCTATTATACTACGTGTTATTAATTTTTGCACTTTATATGTAGAACCTAACAAAATTATGTATTCAGCTAGAACTACTAAAGCTAAGTATAAAAACAGAGCAAGCATGATGTGATGACATCTTTTACTTTTTTTCCTTAATTCTTCCTACTTTTTACCCCAGTTAGCACTAAGTAGGTATACATCATTTCATTCAATAAATATAAGTGAAGAAGGGTTCTTCAGGCAAATTAAAAACATCAATTAATTAAGACGTCTCTTCTTATTCAATTTTTTTTTTCTTTTCGTTCGAAAAAAGTAAAAGAACCAAAAAAAAAAAACTGATGCCATGAGGATTCTACTTAAAATTTATATCTTAAGTCCTTGACGACGACATCAACAACGAAGACTAAAACGACCATAAAAAAAATAAATCCACTTCTTTCTTAAGCATTCTTCCATGCGGTTAAGTTATCAACTCTCTTCAGTAGCAGCAAATTCCTCTTATACCCATCGACTCCATTTAATTTCCCTTTATACACAGCTATTTCTTTATATTTCCTTTCTTTTTTTTTTCACTTGCACTCCACTCACTCAAACATTTTTCGGGCTATAAAGAAAAAATTTTCCACTTTTCATATTCACAACAAAAGAAATCCTTATCTCAATTACATATTTCCGGTGAATGAAATAGGTATATAAAAAAAAGTACCTATATATATATGTGTATATAAATATATCTGCGGCTCATCTAAGTATATGCTTATGTACTTAATATTCACTGCCGGTACCGTATTATCTCAAAAACTGAAGAGTCCTTTCTTCAGAAGCCAGCGCGTGGAACGTGGAACGAACCAAATTTTGTGGTTTTCACCCAGCAGCTAAGCAGCTAGCGAGAAAGAAGACAAAAACGAACAAAAATAACACAAGTAAAAAGATTCATTTGTCATTTCTGCCACAGTGGCATTGATACAGTCATTTATCACCTCTTAACCAATGCTGATTTTGCCCCAGGACCCAGGATTTCCTTTATAAGAAAAGGAATATACATGAGTATAAACACAAAGGATTTTAGTTCATACATGCCGCACTGGCAGACAGATTCCTCTTTCAAAGTCATAAATAAAAATCCTCTGCTCTAAGTAATTACACAAAGTTGAAGGTGATGATTTGGTAAAGATTATGCATGCTCCGGAAAATTTCCTTTTTCGTCCTTGTTTCCATATAATTCCACTTCAACTTCCACTCCCACCAAAAAAGTTATTTCATATTATAGATAACTAATGATAAAGTAGGATAAGCTCTGTGGGTGGGCGTATCGTATGTAAGGAAGAAAAGTGAAAGCATAAAACGTGTCTCAATGTCTATCGTCTTTTGGAGTCCTTTGGAGCTGAAAAAGAAAGTCCTTTTAACGGCAAATATTATATAATATAGTTAGTGAGCATTTTTAGCAAAGGTTATCTCTTGAGAGTTATTTTAAAGTTTCGCACTAAAAGTGTCTGATTTATTTGATAGCGCGCACATAAGCGATGAATACTTAAAGAAAGAATCCTTCTCCCCCTTCTACTGCTTTTTCTTCATCATAAAATTCTATCGCACAAAGTGTAGAAAATTTGTAAAAATCAAAGAATTCCCCGTATAGGCATTTACTTGTTAAACAAAGCCCAAAGGCAAACTTTCTTGTATAAACACCTCATTAAACGGTCTCAAAGAAAGTTATTCGAAGTGGAAAAATTGAGTACTTTGTTCCCAAAAAACACACACTTTTTGCCCTTGGATTTAGTTTAGACGAAGGTTAATGCGATATGAGTAAGGAGTAAGCTATATCCGTAGTCAAAAAGACCATAAGACATTTTATAAGAAAATCAACTTATACCTATACAAAAAAAAAGAATGTTGATGTATATACGCTACGCACGTTATATGTTTTTAGTTAGGGGGGGGGGTCAGGTTAATGTCCTGATGAAAATTCATTCAGTTTAAGGTTAAAAACGTTCTTGTTTTCTTTGTTCGATTGTCAGCATTAAAATAGCTACATTTTAACGACTGAAAAGGTGTTGATCCAAAAATGAAAAATGAACAATTGGTAATGGAAAAATAATTGAAAAATATTTCTGAACGGAAATTCCTTTTGATTTGTTGCCCAGTTGACTTTTATGGGAAATTGAAAATAATTGAAAGAAGGGGGAGGGGTGGGAGAAATAAAGAAAACAAGAACAACAATAAGAATACAAAATCCAATTACATACAAAAAAGGACATTTTTATTGTTTCATACAAAAACTAGGTCAAATACGACTTTATGGAAATTGCTTACATACATACGCAGCAGGTTAAAAGTCGTAATCTATAAAAATAGAATGGCGACTTATAGTCCGGGAGCTAGCAACGTTTGGAAAACAAGAATTTTAGGTCGGCCAATTTTTTGATATGTTGTCTTACTTGCTTTTACGGTTAGAGTCTGGGCAGTCTGGCTGGCGGTAGTGGTTGCGTTTAGGGGGGAGGGGCAATTTAAAAAAATTATTACTTAAAATGGGAAAAAAATAGTTAAAAAATAATGGTAATACTTACAATTAAGTATTATACCTTTTTTTAAAGCCAACACTTTTGTCTATTAGCTTGTTTTTAAATCAAGTCAAAACTATGCATAGTTTTTGAAAAAAATGGTTTTAAACTCAAAATTTGGTAAAAAAAAAGTTAAAAATATGGTTTAAAGTGTAATTTTTCAAAACCTTAAGATTATTTACTATTTTTTTTTTAGAATTCATTGCTCTTATTTGTTTGTGATCAAAAACTGAAAACTAGATGATTTTATGTCTACTAGTTTTCGAGAAAATTAAAAATTACTAAAAATCGAATAAGGCTAAATTAATTTTTCGGCACGAGTACGATAACTTTGGCGCCAAGATATAATAACGGTTTTTGGTAGAGGGGCTTAATACAAGCATTTTTTAATATGGGAGGGGGGGTCTATCTCCCCCCGTTTAGACAGGAGGGGCAATTTAAAAAAACTATTACTTAAAATGGAAAAAAATTCTTAAAAAATAACGGTAATACTTACAATTAAGTATTATACACTTTTTAAAGCCAACATTCTGTTCTATAAGTCAGTTTTTAAATTAAGTCAAAACTATGCATAGTTTTTGAAAAATTTAATTTTAAACGCAAAATTTGAGTAAAAAAAGTTAAAAAAAAGGTTTAAAGTGTAATTTTTCAATACTTCAAGATTATCTACCATTGTTTTTATTTCAGAATTTATTGCTCATACAGCAGCATACCCCCGTATACGCCAATCCTTTTCAAGAGTTTTAAATTTTTATTTAAGATTTAACAATCGAATTAACGTCTGGCAAATTAATTTTTTTACTTTTTTATCTTTAATTTTGTATGCAACAGTAAAGTGTGTATGGGGGGTATGCTGCCCCCCTGCAACCCCCCTGCTTGGACTCACTATAGGATTTGGGTTGGGTGCAAGGTGGGGTGGGTTCAAGGTGGGGTTGGTGCAAGGGTGCATGCAAAGTCTCTTTTGCATTTAAATAAGCTGGATTTAAGAAAAATGAATTTAGCCTTGTTCGATTTTTAGTAATCTTCAATTTTCTCAAAAACTAAAAGACGTAAAATCATCTAGTTTTCAGTTTTTGATCAAAAAGAAATAAGAGCAATAAATTCTGAAATAAAAACAATGGTAGATAATCTTGAAGTATTGAAAAATTACACTTTAAACCTTTTTTTTAACTTTTTTTACTCAAATTTTGCGTTTAAAATTAAATTTTTCAAAAACTATGCATAGTTTTGACTTAATTTAAAAACTGACTTATAGAACAGAATGTTGGCTTTAAAAAGTGTATAATACTTAATTGTAAGTATTACCGTTATTTTTTAAGAATTTTTTTCCATTTTAAGTAATAGTTTTTTTAAATTGCCCCTCCTGTCTAAACGGGGGGAGATAGACCCCCCCTCCCATATTAAAAAATGCTTGTATTAAGCCCCTCTACCAAAAACCGTTATTATATCTTGGCGCCAAAGTTATCGTACTCGTGCCGAAAAATTAATTTAGCCTTATTCGATTTTTAGTAATTTTTAATTTTCTCGAAAACTAGTAGACATAAAATCATCTAGTTTTCAGTTTTTGATCACAAACAAATAAGAGCAATGAATTCTAAAAAAAAAATAGTAAATAATCTTAAGGTTTTGAAAAATTACACTTTAAACCATATTTTTAACTTTTTTTTTACCAAATTTTGAGTTTAAAACCATTTTTTTCAAAAACTATGCATAGTTTTGACTTGATTTAAAAACAAGCTAATAGACAAAAGTGTTGGCTTTAAAAAAAGGTATAATACTTAATTGTAAGTATTACCATTATTTTTTAACTATTTTTTTCCCATTTTAAGTAATAATTTTTTTAAATTGCCCCTCCCCCCTAAACGCAACCACTACCGCCAGCCAGACTGCCCAGACTCTAACCGTAAAAGCAAGTAAGACAACATATCAAAAAATTGGCCGACCTAAAATTCTCGCTCGAAAACGTTGCGAGCTCCTATACTATTACTTCTACAGTTAAAGCGGCTTGCAGTTCTAATAAATGTATTTTTTCCAATAAGAAATATTGATTTTTTCCATTTAGAAAATATTGAACCAACAAATTTATTTATATATATTAACAAATTCTTAAAATTTAAATTCATTTTTGTAAATAATTTTTAAGGTCAATTATTTTGAATGACTGTTTTAAATAAAATTTACTTATACAGGAAATTAGATCTTGGGGCATTTTTGAATTCATAATTATGCGCTAAATTTTAGCTTTTTTAAGAAAAGTAGAAGAAAGGTATTATCGTCAAAAAATTTTACTATAAAAGAAAGAATTATTGAATTTTTGTTGAAGCGTTCATCGTTTCAGTTTTAGTAATGGTGTAGTTTTGACAGATGACATTTTCAAAAGTCACAGTTTTTTTTTAAATTAAATCTTTAAAACTTGTATTAGAAATCTAAAACATATAAATTACTAGCTGACTCAGCCAGGGGTTGCTGTGGCTAAAGTTCGTTGTCATTTAACATTGTTGTAAACTATTTAAGGGGAACGTCAGGTCATGCGCAAAAGTAGAGCAAGGTATAAATGGTAAGGTCTGGCCGAAATCACCAGACAAAAGTAAGAGAGCACCACCGAAAAGTTTAACATTGCAAAGTTTTATGCAATTCTTCAAGTGAATATTTGTGAGCCATTGTGCACTCATCCCAAATTATAATTGAACTCTTCCGCAACACTGCAGTTATTCCACTATTCTTGTTTATGTTACCTATTAAAAAAGTGAATTTTACTGCATTTCGTTTACTTCAAAATAAATTTAACATGTACATAAGCCTCAGCAACATTTGGTGGTTATGCTATTAAATTGTATCTTATATGAAACGTTTGGAAGTTTGAAATAGCGCCATCTATTGAATACTTACTCAATTCAGTCAACAGATGTCGACATCTGTTAGAATCGTTTGGAGCTAACAGATAATTGTGACTGTCTTGGGGTTATCCTATCTTTCAAGTTGGGTCAAACTGCACACGGTGTAAAAATTTGATTAAAATCTGTTAAGTAGTTTAGGAGTCCAATGCGGACAAACAACGTGCCACATAATTTATATTATTTTTATTGCTCGTCTCTCGTCGAGTGCTGACGTTGTTTATTCATAGTGTCGTGGGGTGCGCGCTTTGTATATTAAACGTTAGTTTTGAAATCTCTAAAGTTAAAATGAATTGTTCGATTTGCTTTGATAAATTGGATGGAAGCACAAAATCCATAATAGCTTGTGCGATCTGTTCATTATCGTATCATTTTGCTTGTGTCAATATCACTAAATGTGATTTTGATTTCTTGATAGAGAATAATATAAAATATCGCTGCAAAAATTGTAATGCGCTAAAAAGACATTCACCGCAACAACAACAAAGTATTAATTCTCTGTTATTAGAGAGAGAAAATGATGATACTAATACAGCAACAGAAAACTACGAATCCATAAACCAACAACAACAATCGCAACCCATAGCATCAAACTCGCAACAAAAGAAAGAGGAAAAGCAACAACAGAAACAAAGAAACAAAAAAAGACCTGTGTCTTCGCCTTCGCTCCCGTCTTCAAAGCACAACAAGAACTCTACAATATCGCGCTTCTTTAATAAGAGTGAACCACAACAACAGTCACCTGCTTCCGCACCCATTCCACCATTGAACCCTTTGCCGCCGCCACCACCATCGCTCCAGTTAGATTTACATCACAGTGACTCAATAACTCTTCAATTACTATATACAGAAATTATTAACCTAAAACAAATCAACACCGAATTTCTCACTTCAATAAAGGCCTTAAAAGAAGAAAATATAGAACTAAAGCGTAGAGTAACTGGACTTGAGAACAAGTTAAACTGGAGGGAGCAAAAACTTCTGGAAGACACCGTTGAAATTGTGGGCATTCCATCAGTCAACAAAAACAATGCTACTGATTGTGCACTCACGATTTTCAATGAAGCGTTGAGCACTTGTATCAGTTCCGATGATATACGAAAAATATATGTCAAACAACAACAAGCCAAGAAGACGAATTCGAATGCGGACGAAAACATTGTTTGTGTACAATTTTCTTCGCTAGCCATAAAGGAGAAAATCATGCAGAAAAAAAAAACTGAGAAGATGAAATTAAATGCAGCTTTGTTTGCCGGTTGTAAGAAAAAAAGTATTTATTTAAATGATTCTTTAACTAAATATAATAGAGCTTTATATATGTCTGTTAAGAAGTTTAGAGTTGAATATAAATTTAAATATCTTTGGTTCAAAAATTCAAGAATAATGCTAAGAAAGGTTGATAAAGGTGAGATAATTATTATAAGATCTTTTGAAGACTTACATAATATACAAGCTAGTTACTCATGTTAAATTCCTTAAATAATTTTGATCTTAGTAATAATAATCTCACCACATCAACTATTCATAATAAATTTGATTGTATTCTTAATTTTGATTCTATTAACCAAAAATCTATTTACGCTGTACATCAAAATATACGTAGTTTGCGAAGTAATTTTGATTTGCTAACTTGTAACCTTGAAGCCTTTGAAAAAAAACCTGATTTAATATTTGTTTCGGAGATATGGATATTTTCTTATGAAATTGAAGATTTTAGTTTACCAAATTATAACTTTTTAGCCAATACAAATGATTCGTATGCTGCTGGTGGAGTTGGAGTATTTGTGCGTGATTCGTATGAATGTGAGCTTAAGATTTATAGTTTGACAAGTGCAGACATTATGAAAATTACTGTTTTTATTTGTGATGAAATGTTTAGTTTTATTTGCATTTATAGACTTCACTGTAAAACTATACAAGTATTTATTGAAGAATTCTCTGTTCTGTTAAAAAGTGAGCGAGCAGCTAACCTAATAATCTTAGGTGACTTTAATTTAGACCTGCTTACATACAACCCCAACCTAGATGCATATAATTTATTAATTTCAGAGCATGGACTTACATCATTTGTCAATGAACCTACAAGACCTGTTGCAGGTACCTGTCTTGACCACATCTTCGGTCGGTTTTCAAAAATTGATCTTAACGATTGTGCCGGAGTAGTCTTTGATCTTGGTATTTCTGATCATTGCATGACGGGTATTGTCTTCAAGGTTTTAAAAAATGTTGAGCAAACAAACGTTAAACGTAATCATAGGCAATCTAAAATCGATTTTGGAAAGTTAATTCAGTATTTAACGTTAGAGAGTTGGGAAGAGGTTTATATGGAAGAGGACCCTTCAAAAGCTTATAGTTTATTTTTGAATCGTTTTAAACAGCTAATCAACAATTCGTACTATGTTATCAAAAAAAGGACAAATATAAAATTAAAGCCATGGATAAATAAATTGCTCTTAAAATCCATACATTTTAAAAATAAATTATATAAAAAATGTCGAAAACATCCGCTTAATACAAATTTAAAATTACGCTTTAAAAAAATTAGCAAGGAAGTTAATAATAAAATTCATCAGAGTCGCGATAGTTATTATAACAACAAAATAATAAATGCAAAGAATAATCCAAGAGAAGAATGGAAAGTCGTAAATGAAATTATAAACAGAAAACAAAATAGTCAGTCAAATTCTATGACAGTTGAATATGGAGATACATGTATCTCAAATCCAAAAGAAATTGCAAATCTTTTCAACAATTATTTTACTAATGTTGGTAAAACTTCTTTTCCTCGTGATATCACAAACTCTTGTGAATGTTGTAATAGCTTCAGCTCTTCAAATGTGGTGCATAGTGGAAATAGTTTCTTCTTCGAAACAATAAATGGCCTTGAAGTACTGAAAACTATAAATACACTGAATAAATCAACCTCAGTTGGCGTTGATGGCGTTTCTAATACAATGTTAAAAAAAACTGCTTTATATTTAGTGGATGTTCTGACGCATATTTTTAATAAAAGTGTTTTTTCAGGTGTCTTCCCAAAAGACTTAAAATCTGCTTTTGTTATACCCATTTTCAAAAAAGGGAGCAAAAAAGATGTAAAGAACTACAGACCTATTTCATTATTACCATCAATTTCAAAAATTTTTGAAAAAATTATAAAAAGTAGAATTTTACGTTATCTCACAAGCAAGAATTACTTTAGCCCCTCACAGTTTGGATTTAGATCGGGTATGTCAACAGAAGATGCTTTATTAAATTTCTGCTGTTCAATACAACAAGGAGTGGACAAAAAAATGAAATGTGCTGCGCTTTTTGTTGACATTACAAAAGCCTTTGATATGGTCAGTCATTCTATCCTTTTGAAAAAATTGCATGATGTTGGTTTCCGAGGATTTATCTACAATTGGTTTGAATCCTACCTGAGTAAAAGGTCTCAGATAGTCAAAGTAAGTAATGTTCTAAGTGATTCCATGGATATTAACTTGGGTGTCCCACAAGGGTCAGTTCTCGGGCCCATTCTTTTCTTGGTTTATATAAATTCCATCTTCAATCTACCATTCTTAGGGAAAGTTAATGCATTTGCTGATGATATAGCAATTGGATACAATTCACTTAGTCCATTAAATTTGGTTTCAGATATAAACCATGATGTACACTTATTAAGACTATGGTTTGCGGACCATAAACTTTTAGTCAGTAACAAAACCAAACTTATGATGTTCAGCAATGAACTTCATGGACTAAATGACATTAAATTCTTGTTCCATGCTCCGTCTTGTTCTAGTTTTAAACTCTTCAATAGCAAATGTCTAATATCTCATTTAATAAATAGCTTCAATTCTGAAGTAAACTGCTGCAGTACATGCTTCAATATAGAAATAGTGAAAGATTTTAAGTATTTAGGTGTCAAAATTGACCAACATTTAAAATGGTCTGAGCACATTACGGATTTAAAGCAATATCTTCTTTCAACCGTAAGATGCTTTTATCGGTTAAAAAAGTATTGTTCATTCTCCACGTTAAAAAAGGTTTACTATGGTATTTTCCACTCGAAGTTACAATATGGTATCAGTTGTTGGGGAGGTGCATACTTAAACAAAATCCAACAATTAACAGTTCTTCAAAAATGTGTTCTAAGAAAAATATGCAATGCTGCCCGTCTCGCTCACTCTGCAGATTTATTTAGACAAACAGGTATTCTACCAGTAAGACACTTGTTTTATTTTAAGGTTTTGAAGATATTTTTTATGAGGAGTGGTTATTTGGAAAGCCCTATAAGTAATACATATAACATGAGAAATTCTAACTCGGTACGATTAAACATTTTTCGAACTACACTTTTTAGGAATTCTTACACTATCGTCTCTCGCAAATTATACAACAGTCTTCCAGCTGAATTACGTAGCATTAGAAACCGTCCACAGTTCTTAAAATCCGTTAAATTATGGCTTCTTAATTTCGATACTTATAACATTGAATCTTTGTTAAACTACGTCATTTGATAATATTTGTTCTCTTTATTTATTTGCGTATATAATAATTAAAATATTGTTTATGCAGTTCAAATCAATCATAGTTGATACAATTCATAAAAACTTTTTTTTTCTTTTTTTGTTCCTTTATATTACGTTATTTATAATATGTCCACCCCACAATATAAAAATTTGTAAATGTGGCATTAATTCAATTTTAACTTAAAATTCAAATGCTACAAACTATTCTCTCTAATTAATTGTACAAAATACATATATTATTAAATTAGAAATAAGATATCTAAAAATTGTTAGGAGAATATGATATTAATAAATAATAATAAATAATAATAATAAATAATATATATTAGATGTGGCGCAATTGACCGTAGAGAACTAGAGCTTAGTGACTTACATCTCTCAACCATTTCTGAGTGCGAGTAATATCAGGGATTGAGGGGACCTATAGTTTTTATGCCAAATCCGAAAGCCAAATGTGAGAGAACACTTCATGGCAACATTTTAATAATTCTAAATTGACATTTTTCGACGTTTCAAGGTCATCAGAATCTAAATTATTAGTTTTTGGAAAACTCTTATTTGTCAGCCATAACTAAGGATCTACATGATATACAAACTTCTTGGAAAAAATAACACCAAAATATGCAAACAAATATTAAATGAAAAAAAAAACTTTACAATAATTAGTGCGTGTGTTTTTTCAAAATATCATTTCAAATAAATGAAAATTTTGTTTTAATTGCAATCCAATTGCACTACTGACTTCAATTATATTTTTTTAACACATTATTTTTTCGTTATATAGTATTTTTATGAATTTAAGAAGAAATCAATTCTTTTTTGATTTAATTTTAATATTGAAATAGCCGTAAAGATTTCTTTGAAACTATCGAAACTTTATAGAAAAAGAAACTTAGGTCGTTAGAACCTGTAAATTTCGAATGTCTAAAATGAGAAGTTTTTTTTAATTCCGTAAAATTGAGGAAAGATAAGAGTTTAAGTATTGGGTGACTAAAGGCATTCCCACGAAGACAACACAGAGTTGTTAGCAGACATTGGAACTGGAGCTATAAAATAGTTAAACGAGAAGGAAACGGCTTTCGTAGCAATAGGTCCACTGGTGATCTCATGGTTCATCTCACCGAACAGTGGAGAAAGTTAGGAGAAAGTAAGATTATTGTACTTGATATTTCAAAAGCATTTAATAGGGTTTGGCATCAGGCTCTTTTATCGAAAATGCGTTCTTTCGGTTTTCATGAATCAATCCTTCATTGGATTAGTAATTACCTTTCGAATTGTTCAATTCAAGTTGTATTGGATGGATTCAAGTCTGAAAACCAAAAAATAGATGCTGGTGTGCCCAGGGCTCTGTTCTATCTCCAACACTCTTTCTCATTTTTATTAATGATCTCCTGTCAGCAACTTCTAATCCAATACATTGTTTCGCTGACGATAGTACTCTAAGCTTTTCATATTCATTTTCAGATTCACATCTCTCTTATTCGGATGTGGAACTGCAACGAAAAAATATGATAAGCTCATTAAATTCCGATTTAAACAGCATTGTACCTAGAATGGGGAATAAAAAACGGCGTGGAATTTAATGCTTCGAAAACCTAATGCTGTCTTGTATCGTTAAAGCGAGATATACCCCCCTTGCCATTATTCATAGATAGCACTTGCATCGAGGAGACTGAACATCTCGATATTCTCGGTATGTGTATCACCAACCACCTTTTGTGCAACGATCACATACGTGATGTCGCCAAAAATGCTGCAAGACGTTTGAGTTTTCTAAGGCGATGCAAGAAGTTTTTCTCCCCCTCTGATCTGGCTGTTATCTTCAAGACTTATATACGTCCAAAGCTTGAGTATAACTCCCATATCTGGGCTGGTGCTCCTCCAACTTACTTAAGCACAGTATTGAACGTAGAGCATTTAGATTGATTGGTGATATTACCCTCATAAGATCATTTACGTCGCTTGAACATCGTCGAAATGTTTCTTGTCTCACCCTCTTTTACCGTTATTTTAATGGTTTATGCTCTAGAGAAATAGTCAGTTGCATTCCTCCTCTTAAACAGTTCAACCGTAATACTCGCGATTCTAGGAATGCTCATCAATATACCCTCGAGCCCAACTTCGGCCGTACTGTCAAGTACAGAGATTCGTTCTTTAGCCGTACTATGCGGATGTGGAATGCCTTGCCACACTCTGTCTTTTCCAACCATTGGAATATTCAGGAATTCAAAACCAATGTGCACCGATATCTCCCTTCAACCCCTCTCTCCCTTTCCTAGTGCCCACACTGTGTCTACATAGTAAGGGTGGGTAGTATTATCCCCTTGAGTGTGCGCTTATTATAAAAAAAACATTTACCAGAAAGCTGACCACGTCAAACGAACCTTTTTTGGCCTAAGAGTCTCTTATAACATCTTTATGTTGGGCCCCAGTTTTAACAAGGCAATCAAGGTAAATAGTTCTTGGTCTTTTCAGATATTGTTGATGAGTAAGATTAATGAAATCAAGTTCCAAGTCCCTCCCTTTAACATAAAATCATATATATATTACAAATTATATTAAAACGTTTATGAGACCACAGTCAACTAATTTTATGAAACTTGATCTGAATTTGCTATCGATCAGCATTCGAGATATTGAAAAAATATGTTACAAATCAGCGAAGTCGTTTTCGAGATTAACTTCTTTGTATCTAATCAATACAAATGTGTATATCAGTTCGAAAAATTTAAAGTTCCGACCGAAAAAATCACTTGAATGGGTTTAAAAACTTCAAAAGCAGATCGAAATATCTGGCTCTAAATAGCCAGACCAAAGAAGAAATCAATCTGTACATATTTTTTAGGTGTCTAGGTTTTTTACTTAAGCGACTTTTGATAAATCGGAGTGGTTTAAAGGTATAATTGAATTACAAGCACTTGGGGAAGAAAAAAGTTTTTCGGATAAGCGGGTTTTTCCTAGAGAAAGCTTAGACTACAATTTAGCGCTCTTCATCAGATTTTCTATGATTTCAATACACTTTCTAACTTACGTTAACAATTTCTCTGAGTTTCAATATTTTCCACACAAGTTGTAACATTCTCCAAGAAATGCTTTGTCAACTTAAGAAATCCTACTTCAACAAAACTATGTTCACAGCTTAAAACCCTGAATTTCCGATACATACTTGATATCGTTCTTCCACCATTTCATTAAGTTCCACACAAATTTTATGAAAAGCACCAAAAATACAATGTATAAGAGTGTTAAAGTACCCATAATAATATAGTTAAACGATAACTTCGACATTCAACAAAGTCTTTCATTCATATATGTATTGCTCTTCCAACACAACACCCTATATAACACTATCATCTATTACCTACATTTTCAGTTTTACAGACACATAACATGTTGGCAATGTCAAAGTTTCTGCAGCTCTTTAGAACACCACCATCATCATCATCATCATCGAAAATAAAAACAAAATAAAAAAGGATACCAAAAGAAAAATCCCTATAACAAACACAGCAGAGTCAGATAGTGTCCTTGGAAACATTTTTATCATAACACTTTGATCAGGAAAAAGCACTTATTGCCAAGATGCAATGCATGGCTGCAACGAAAACAGCAATATCAAACTCTGCTACTTTCTGCCTGAAGCTGAAAGGTCTCCTATCCTGATACCACATCTACATCGAACTGTGGAGGACTGTTTCAACATAGCTATATCAAGAATGAAAGATACATAGTTGTAACTAAGTTGTTATGAGTACATACAACATTTGATATTTTTGAAGTTTTAAAATTGAAACTCTTTCGTTATAAGGATACTGCCTAGCCTATTCATCTTGTATATTCGGAGCTCTGCCCGGACGGCCCCACAGTTTAGAAGAAGGCAAAAGAAAACGAAGAAACAAATGAGTACTATGGAAAGTGTGCATATACAATAAAATTTTATTCAAACTAAAGTTTTGTATTTATAAAAGCAATAACGACACAACACACAGAACAATCTAGGGAAAAGAAGAAGAAAAGATGCTGCAATGAAGGAAAATTATCTTAAAAGAGAAAGAAAGTCCAAAGAGAATTCTAAACCAAACCAAACCAAACCAAACCAGAAGTTAAGGAAATTGCGGTCTGAAATTTTCTTCTGATTGGGAAATGGCCAATTTTGCAATCAAACTCGATTCATTTATGGAAATCCGTTTTGGTATGGAATCAGTTTCATCGTTTCTTGTTTTTGGAAAATACTTACTATAAATTTATAGTGTTTTTTTTTTTTCATTTTTATTGTGTTATGTTCTTTTTGGCGTCGAAATTATTTTAAGGATGCATTTGAATAATCAATCTTTTATGGAAAGTTGGTATTTGTTGTGTGAGTGGTTTTTTGATACTTAAATTGAAAGTGGTAAAATGGAAAAAGCGACACGTGTATTTAGGGGCGAGTTTTAGTATTAAAAAGAAAACATTTTGTCTTGAAATTTTAAAGAAATTTACCTTAGGGGATATTATTTCGTTTATTTGAACAACTCATGAAATTTAAAATAACACCAAGAAAACTCCTCAAGGTGTTCTTACAATAATTTATTATGTTACAAACGTTTAGGATTTTCAGTTAGCTATGATAGTTTTCCTACTGTCATATTTCTTTGGCGTTAGGTGGAAAGGTCTTAAGTCAAAAAATTTCATTTTGGGTTTTTGATTTGATTTAATAGCCTTTGTTTGTGTCTTATGTTTGATACTAACAACATGAATTTAGAACAACTGTTGAATATAGTATTGATTTGGTCAAATTAAACAGATGTTGCCAAATTTATATACGAATATCTTTAAACAATATTGGATTTTCGAATCCAATGTTGCCGAAGACCGAACACGACATAAATTCTTTTTTAATTGTTTTTAAATTAAACTAAATCAAATTGCACACCACCGATGTGCCGCGAGAATTATTTTGACAATTTACGAGAAACGTCAGTCGGTGTGTCAAACAGGTGAAAGAATTCACCACAGGTAGCAATAAAGGTATTGCCAGCACTGTAGCTCAGCCTAAGGGGGGGGTGGTGTTTGATTATAGGTAATTATTTTATTGATCAATGATATCGAAATACGAAGAGATGAATTTTACCAAGTCAGGAAACTTTTTAATGGAAGTTTACCAAAACCACAAACTGAAACTTAGTCTTCAAGAAAATTAAGAAATAAAACAAAAATTAAAATTATCTTTTATTGCCTGGAAAACCTTCCCCGAAGCCGGGATTAAAAACCAGGAGAATTGAGATTGACAGAAGGTCAAATCTCGATAAAAATGTATGTTAAAAACATTATGGATATTATTAGATAATCTTTGGTAAAACACGACTGATAAAAAAAATCACTCCAACAAAATTATTTCGATTAAAAAAAAATCAAAAACAGTCCCGTAGTACCGGGAAAACAGAATTTTGACGCGAAGGCCAAAAGTACAAATTATTTGACAGAGAAAAAAAGGAGGAAAAAGAAAAAAACAACAATATTCTTACAAAAACTATACTTAGCTTTTCAACTTGAAATTCCCACAACAGCTATAGTAGTTCTTCCTCAATTTTTGCTCCACAGCAAAATCTTCAACACAAAAAAACTATCACGAAAAATTTGCTTAAGTAATTCTTTAAAAGTTTTTCTTCACACGATTTTCCAACTGTCTTGTCGGTTCGGACGCAATTCAAAAAGTGCCATCATAATGGCGAGCTTGACCCTTCCGGCTACTTGCCCCCAGGCAATCGAGGGCAAGTAGCCGGAAGGGTCAAGCTCGCCATTATGCATTATCTCTGATCTTATGCGTAGTGAACGGTCTGGCTCGCTCCCGCAACTTCCTCCGTCCATAAGGCTGGGGTGTGCGACCGAGAAGCCAGGTATCGTTCATCGCACGTGATCTCGTTAACGGGGTGAACCCATTTCAGCCAAGACTCTCTGGAAAATTGTGTGGAATTCCTCGCATTACCGAGTCCCTACAAGCGCTCGATTTCGGTTGAGGAAAAACTACTTCCTGCAGTGTTGAAGAAAGTCGATAGCTAAGCCTATAATTAAAATGAAAGTAATTAACATATTCTTAGAGTGATTTTATATCATTAATACATTATGATGGGCCCTCGCCCATACTAAGTTAAAGTTGGCGTGACTTTACTACACTCATTGTTGGGCATGGGTATCATCTTCATGCCTTTTCCAAGTTGTTGAGCCAATATGTGGACCAACCCTCGTTGGTGTGGAACCCTTTCGCACACTTTGGTAAGACCTGTTAAATTTGCTTTCCCAAAATGCTAAAAGAGCAGGTCACTGGCTGATGGTCCAGATTTTTGGGGTCGCAGTGAGAATTGTTAAGGAGTGTTTAGCAAAAAGGAAGATGAAACTTGTTGTGATAAAATTTACCGCATCACAGAAAAATTCATATTTGTTTTTAAAATCACGTCTTAAGTTCATTGAGCTTTATGGCTGAATCATAAGAACGCTTCAGCTTCGGCTTCGTCTTCGTTACGGTGGGACTGCTTCGAGGTTGCTTTGAATGACATTTCTATTATTTCATCCCTCCAAAGAGCAAATATTTTGTTTGTTGACATTTTTTTAACAGGTCTTGAGCTGTCAGACAAAGCAAATGTTCAGAAAATTGAACTAGAGCTTCCGTTTGGAGTCACATTACGTTTTTTTCCTAACGATTGTCAAACGAAACGTGAGGTCGAAGCTCCATTGTGATAACATGCATTGAATTCCTATGGCTGAACTCGTTAACGTCAGGCAAAGCCAAAGCTGAAGCGTGTTTATGATTCAGCCATTAGTGAACAGTTTCTAAGTTTAAGTTCTTTTTAACCAACTGTCAAAGTTACAAATAATAAATATTTATCAAAATATTGAGTAACGATTTTTGTTCTTAAATTTATTAATAATATTTCTAAATGTCTTGGAACTATCAAAAATTAAAAAAAATCAAGTTCAGTTTTCAATACAATTCGTCTTTTTTTTCATAGTTTCAGAGCTAATACAATTCGTCACAACCGAACAAAAGTTTAACCTAAAGTTAACTCTTTTACACTTGAAGGCAACATCAATACATGCAGTAAAAAGTTTAATTTTGATATGAAAAAACAGTACATTCTGAGAGAAATCAATGAATGTTGAGTTCATTGTAAAGAAGAAAATAAGGCTGCAACATCATATGACATTTACCATGAACAATTTGCACACTTTGCGACTGTAAGTCCTCGATCACTTAACCAATTCCATCTTTAAGGTCTTGAATTTATTGTAGAGCATTTCCATAAGACTTGTGGGAAGAAACAAAAACTCTTAAGGTTTTACATCAAAAGATCTTGATGGCTAATAATGATAACCTTTTTGAGAACTAAAACGTCCAGGAACCGTCTTGAAACTCTGGCCGTAAACATTCATGTATCATATCTCGGAAGCGGAATTCAATAATTGTAATAGTTGAGCTAGCCTCATTTTGAAATAAATAGGGTCCAATCACAGCACCATCCAAGAATACTGCATCCAAAAGTGTCAGCAAAGGTTTTTCCACAATAATTCTTGGATTTTTTGAGCCGCCTATGCGACAACTCTACTTATTAACGTAGCCTAAGAGATAAAAACAATCCAATGAAAATTCAGATTTTGATGCATTTCAAGAAACCATACCATGCTAAGATACGATGTTGCCAGTGATCGAAGGGTTTCAGTTCTGTTGTTAACTAAAGAGTGTCTTATTCCAAAGATCGACTAAAAATCGATAAACCTTGCTTTTTTTCAACCTTACGCATTACAGCATCAATATTCTCAATTATTGTTCTTAAACGATCCACACGGTTTCGATTCTTTATTAACTTTTTCCAACACCTCCAATTTGTCTACCAATTTGAGTTTGATGTCGAGAAGGTGTTTCGTAACGATTCAAAAGTGCTTTAGTCTTCTAAACTGTGATTCCAAATTTATTACGATTTTTGTAGTAAATTTTAAAAATTTCAAAGCGTGTATCGTTTCAGTTTTAGTAATGAAATAGGTTCAAGTTGTCAAATGTGAGAAGATAATAACTCCAAAAATATGAAAACTCTTATTGGGAAACCTAAAATGCCAAGAAATTCAAGAAATATAGCAAAAAGTATGAGAAAAAGAGGCCGGGACACGAGGGACAAGAAGTTACAACCTATCCGAAACTTTGGTTGAGCTAAAAGTCGGATTAGGGTCGAAAAACTGTAATGGATCATAATACTGTATTTAAAATACTGTATCTCAAAATAATGTATTTCAAAATTCTGTATGTACAAAATACTGTATGATCAAAATACTGCATATCATAATTCTGTATTTCAAAATTCTGTGTATCAAAATTCTGTATTTTAAAATGCTGTAAATAAGGCTAAGAAATAAAAATCGTTTTGACAATGTAAAAAAGTGCGCATCAAAACGATTTTTATTTTTTAGTCTTATTTACAGCATTCTGAAATTTTGAAAACAAAATACTTTTTTTTAAAAAAAAAACATCATAATAATTTTTAATTAGCATACTGTTCTAATATACTTCCCTTGAACAATAACAGATTATACATATGCTCTACCCCCAACTGCAAACCAAAATGCTTCGGAAAATTTCGTCAAAAAGTTAAATTACAGAATTTCAAACCAGGCCATCACAAATTATCTTTCGGTTGGTCTATTGCCTCAACCAAGCCTACAAACAAGAGCATCAACCCACTTATCAATTGATGCATAAATTTCAAAAATGATTTTTTTTTTGCAGTTTTTCGAAAAAATCGTGGGTTAACGCCTTGCTGAAAAAAGGAGTATTTTCAAAACTATTTTTCACCTAATCGAGATACACATAAAAAAAAAGGTATTTTGATCCTCTACATCACAAATTGTTTTTCGATTGGTCTATTTCCTCAACCAAGACTATAAACAAGATGCGGTTTTTACTATAATACAGAGCATCAACCCACCTATCAATTGCACCAAACCAATTAATCTGTCAAAACTTCCAGTATTATACAGTATTATGAGGTATAGTATTTTGACAATACAGCATTTTGAGACACAGTATTTTAAATTTACAGTATTTTGAAATACAGAATATTAACCATACAGTATTATGACCATACAGTATCGTACAGTATCATACAGAATTTTCACCATACAGTATTTTAAAATACAGCATTTAGACCCGCTCCCTAAAAGTCTTAATTCGAGATTGGTTTTAATATAGATCCAAAAACAATACATCATTTTTATTTTCCATTGTTCATTATTCATTTTATCAGCACAATTTCTTTTTAAATAGGTATTTAAAAAAAAAAACTTTCCAAAATAAACGCAAGTTGTAAATTTCACACTTTTTGTGAAATAAGAAGCTGGCAACCCTACAAAACAAAAACAATTTGACAGTTGACAGTTTGGGTTAGTAGATAAATGGAGCATTAAATGGGAAAACAACGTGTTAAGCAATATTTCAAAACAAAACAACGAAATACCCATATTATGCTCATAAAAGACTTCAGGTTTAAGCTTTAAACTTTATATTTCCAATAACATTTACGTCGTACATGTTTCATTCTACTAAAAAAGGTTATAAACTTTAAGTATTTTACTAAAACAAATTTATTAACATACCTTTTACAAATACCTATCTATAAAAAGTTCTCACATATACGGTTTCATAAAACACTCCCAAAACAATTTATTAAATTATTTCACTTTTAAAGCCTATTAAAACAAACAAAAATCTAATAACTCTTAACTCTAAAATAATATTTAATTATTCTGATTTATTGTTTTATAAAATTGCTAATTCAAAAGTATTTTGGCAATCACTCTTCCATATGGCTTTACCTATATATCTTTTGATATATCTCCTTCAAACCACTCCCATACTCATAATATAAGCAGTGGACTCCACCTTCACAGCCTATAAAACAACCATTATACTCGCCATTCAAAAAATTAAAGGATTTCCAAAATATTATCCTTCCCCTAACACACAAACAGAACAAAAAATGGTTTATCCTCTGGAAAATAAAGTCCAAATTGGAAAAAAAACAACAAAAATATATAACTGCTATTAAAAGCCCCTTTCATGATGAGAACCATACGTAGTGTTATAAATATATCTAGCTTACCAACGAATCATTATATATGGGTTATTCGTACATATATATTTTTTCAATCCATAAGGACCATCACCGAAGGACACGACGCACGACGACAACGACGTTAAAGACGAAGACGATGATACCAAAGGATAAAAAAAGCTCTTTTACTGCATTTATTATTAGGTATATGACGAAATAGCCAAACCTTCAGCATTAGGCTTCCTATTCCAGAGTCTTCATATTCGAACATCAACATCATCCCAAAAAACCAATGACATTACGCATAACTAATAAAAAAAGGGCAACAAAATCTTATACATACTGCTCCAGACATTAAATCGGAAGAATGAGGAGCTTAACCTCCATTTAGCCAAACCCAGTGGGCGCTCCAACCATATCACAGGAGCGTATATGTAGTTCGAGACTTTATGACTTGACATTGACCCGATTGAATGTGGAGTATAAGACCATAAGGATGGGATGACCAAATGATGCCCCCAGGTAACTGGATATGGGGTGCTGGCCGGTGGTGGTGGTGGTATCGTGGCCAATGGCCATACATGCCAGTGGTGAACACTGCTTCCGACTATACCAGCTGGATTTATGACCATCTATGAACGAAGAAACAGGTTTACGGTCGAATTAATGGTTTTACTTAAAGGATTTAACAGTAAATTTATAGGCAATAAAAATTTGTGTACATATGTATATCCAGAGCTCCTGGTTTGGCCTGGATGGTATGGTCTGGTAACGTTTGGTTTGGTTTGGTCTGGTGAGGCTGCCTGGATATGTTCCATGTTCCATCTTTCGCACTGTTAAACATGATCAAAACGTATATACACAAACATCCACTATGAGGACGAATTATATTCGGACCACCACCAAAACCAACACCATCCCCATCATCACACTCCATAACCCACAGCCCACATGATGATGCTGATGATGATGATGGAAGTATAAGGCTTAAGCGAATAAAACAATAAAATGTGAATTCAATATTTTGCTACCCTTCCCTTCCCTTTTCTTTTTTTTTTGCTTAATAAAAATAAAAAAGAAAAAAGAAAATCAGTAAGTGAGTTGTTAATAATAAAAAATCAATGAAACATATTTTGATGGACAAATTGATTGAAATTACCTCCAACTCGTTTTTTGTTTCTTTTATTATTTTATTCAATAACCAAACAACCAGACAAAACTCGAATAACTTATCATTTTGATAATTTTGTGTTATGAACATAAATTTATTATTATTATTATTTTTTTTTTTTTTTTTTTTTTACAACCGAATCCTTTGATATTGATTTAATTAATTTTTCAAAAACAAAAAAAGAAAATGTGAGTAATTGTTTGTTGAATTTACTGTGTTTTTATTTTAAATAACTTACTATTTTAATTTATTAAAAATATTTACATTGAGAGATAATATAAGTATATAATACGATTAATTTGTGGTTAGATAAAAAATTTGTCACAAAATGCTCATAGCTATTTTTGTTAGTTAAAAAATAAAATTTAAATCAAATAGAAAAAAAAAGATTTAAAATAAATTTCGAAAATAATGTCATTTTTGCTGTTAGTGTAGATAACTATGCTGAAGTGATATTTATATCAATCATGAAGGACATTTTTTAGAGTATTGACATTTTTGTTTCTGTTTTTTTTTTCTTTTTTCAGGACAGTGAGCTCATTAAATTTTATAATTTAACACTATTCTCGAATTAAAAGGATTAAAACTGCGTACAATTGTATGCATTCGAATTTTTAATTTTAACTATACCTTCTAAATTGTAAATAGATACTTCATCGTAAAAATGAGGCTGGGATGCGACCCACACTGATAACTTCCCATCCCGTCTATCAATTTGTTTTGCTTAAAAGTTGGTAGGTTTTCGTGTTTTTTAGTATTCTTAAAAATTTAAAAATTACCAATAATATTTTGCATATAATGAAATAGTTTGATTTGATCGAAAACCAGTTTTTACCAATTTTAGTAGCATTTCTTAAAAGTTTTTATCTATACTATTAAATAAAAGCGAAACCATTTTAAAGTTTGTGACGCACGATCTCAGAAAGTAGTCAACCGATTTATTTGAAATATATTTTATTATTTTCTATATTGTTATGAGAGTGTTTATGGCTTTAATTTTTTTTCATTAATTATTTGTCAAACTTAAATATTATTAATTTTAAAATCTAAAATCACTTCTAAGTTAAACATACAACCTGAGAAATAAATAAAAACAAATTATAAAATTATAAACTTTTTGAATTTATGTTATCCAGGAAATTAGATTCCATCACAATCGCGAGGCCGCTGCTTTATTTCATTTCATTATCATTACAACATTTTTAATTTTCTTTTCTTCCCATGCTCTTTCTCTCTTAATATGTGTTCCGTTTAATAGTTACGTTTTTTCTCTTACCTACCTACCTACATATTAAATTTTTCTGTATTGTATAGTTCATCAACTAACCTACACACACACATTATTTTTTTGTTTTTCTAATTCTATCGTCACATCGCTGAGCAGTGTGGGCTCTTTTTTTTAAGTTACTATGGACATTTAATTAACTACAGTGCCGTGCACATGAAATGCCGATTTATCTTAAGAAAAATTAGATCTTTTTAATTTTTCTGGATCGAGGAAGTGAATAGATTATAATTCTTCCAATTTAAAAATGAAAAAAGTTCTATTATAATAGCTTGAATTACCAATTTTGTATCAATTCCTCGAACAATAAAACTGAAATTAAGTTAAAATTTTCTTTACAAATAACTCGAAGAAGGTACTTACAATGACGTCGATAAAAAGAGCACACAAATGTGGGTAGGTTAAGTCAGTTGCACTGCACTGAACATGAGCAGATGAATACAAAAATGTGTCTTGATATTTACACACGCATACCTATAGATGTATGAGAACATTAAAAACCCAAATTTGTTTTTTTTTACCGCAAACTACATATATTTTTCGGTTGCAAAAAAACGTTTCCAGGTATGAATAAAAGAAAGAAAAGCAGAAAATAGACACAAATTTCGTTCTGTTTTCAACTAAAAAATTGAAATGGGTTTGTTTGTGTTAATTTCGGTAAGGAAGTGTTTTTGATTTTTTTATTAAATACGAGTACATAACAAGCTTAAATTCGTTGTTTTTCTTTTATCGCATAGAAATATAAAATGGGTAAAAGAAAGGCTAACATCGGAAGAAAATCCATAAGCACAAAAAGAATGTGTTGGTTACAATTTGAGAAGCAACGCGAGCACGGGTCGGCTAGTTTCTTATATAAACAAATACAAATTGAATAAATGAAATTAATTTGAAGTCAATATCTTCTATTGTTCACGAGATATCGGGAACCGAACATCAATTCTTAACAAATTTGCGTACTAATTTCTTATATGAACAAAATTACTGTTGGATTTAAAAAAAAAATGTACTGAATGTGGAAACAATATTTGCTGTGAGATAAAATAGTTTCAAGCCAATATTTTTAAATCTTAAAAAGATATTTGAGTCGAAAGTAAATTTTTACCAAGTGTTAGTATTATTTTTTTAGGGTTTTATTTTTTGTACAAGAAACTGTCAATTCAATTTTTTTCAAAATTTTACCGAATATTTAAAAGAATACTTCCTATAAGATGAAATTAGTTTGAGGCCATAATCTCACAATTTTGAAAAGATATTTGAGTCGAAAATCAATTTTTAACAACTTTTAGTAATGTTTTGTTTAAGTTCTTATTTTTTGTAAAAAATAACGTTGAAAACAATATTTTTTATACGATAAAATTAATTTGAGGCCAATATTTCAAATTTTTGAAAGGATATTTGAGTCAAAAATCAATTTTTACGAACTTTTAGTAATGCTTTTTTTAGATTTTTATTTTTTTTTAAACTGTCAATTCGATTTTTCTCAAAAATTTTCTGAATGTTAAAAACAATATTTGTTGTAAGATAAAATTAGTTGGAAGCCATTAATCTCAAATGTTTGAAAAGATTTTTGAGTCGAAAATCAATTTTTACCAACTTTGACTAATGTTTTTTTAAGGTTTTTATTTTTTATAAAAACTCTCAGTTCGATTTTTCTTAGAATTTTACCAGGTGTTAAAAACGCTATTCTTCTTTGCACAAAATTGTTTTGGAGATAAAATCATTTTTTGTTCATAAAATTTTCGAGATGACAAATATTTTGTTCAGTTTTTTTGATTTATAAAAAAAACCGTAAATTGAAATTTAAAAAAAAATATATTTGTTTGGCATGGCGTTACAATATACAATATATAATTTAATTTAAGTCTCTAGAGTTATTGGTTCGTAAGATATTTTGGGTTAACCATAATTTTCACCTTTTTTTTAAACTGCTATGGTAAAAAAACCACCCCCGCAATTTTTTTAGAGTCCTTTCTGCATCTTTCTGCATTATTATCTGTATAACAAAATTTATTTGAAGTCGATATCTCTTCTGGTTCTTGAGCTATGGACGACGAATAAACTTCGCGAACGTACGGACGTACTAACGTACGTACAATCGGACGAACATACATCTTTCTAAAAATCTTTTATTTCGACTCTAGGGACCTTGAAACGTAGAGAAATGTGAAAATTTTCAATTCGAAAAATTACAATAAAAAAAACTCAATATTAAAATTAAATCATTTTGTTTAAAAAAATCGTTTTTAACTGTTCCAAAATTTGAATTCAAACACATATTATTATGTACATTTTGGAAACTGTTGCAAAGTTGAATTGATATTAGTGGAGCACTTTAAGACCTTTGTCTTTTAAAAGATCT
The DNA here is from genome assembly GCA_951509635.1 of Eupeodes luniger. Taxonomy (NCBI): domain Eukaryota; kingdom Metazoa; phylum Arthropoda; class Insecta; order Diptera; family Syrphidae; genus Eupeodes; species Eupeodes luniger. Next base: position 18,017,262 of record OX608075.1, read on the forward strand.
TGATGAGTGTAATTTCTGATTTTTGAAATGCACAAAAGTCTGGAATTCTTATTGTTTTATTGGTGAGCTACACCAAGAGGATAGAACTTATATATTTATTTCCATTCATAGTTTGTATTAGGAATAGTTTTAGAGATACTGTAAGCTCTATGAGTTTCTTTGAAACTGGTCTCAAGGCACTAATATATTAAAAACGGTTTCAATTTTTTAGTTTTTTAGAAACTTGTTTTAAATTACAATAAAATTATTATTATTCGAACACTATTTTGGTTTGTTTGACAACTGAATCCAATTTTTGTAAAACTTAAAACTAAAAATCCCTTCTAATCTAGAAGTTCCTTAAGAAAACTATTTCCATAATATGGGCGCTAAAGTTTTATTTTAAATTTCTTGATTTATTAAACCCTAGTTAGAAAAAATCTCTTACTATATCTATCCATCTCGTCATATCATAGTTACTCGTATGCAAGTGAAATTTTAGTACAATTTATAGTTTAATTTTTCCAATGAATCCATAACTTGTCAAAAACAACTTTAAAACTAAAATGAAGAGTTACAAGTTGATATTTGACGTCAGTCAGACAGAAAACTAGCATCAACATAACTACAACTTTTCCTAACTACCAAGTAGGTACGAGTATATTAAGACTTCCTTCTATTGCTTAACCTTGCCAAAAATATTTCCATCATCTTGGATCTTCGTTAGCATTTTTGCATAGGCAGATAAATTGCTTTTGTGATTCGACAAAAATGTTGGCAAACTTTAGCGTTTTTTTGTTCTTGTTTTTCGATTTTTTTTTAATCTGTCTAAAACCTGCCATATATCCTGAGCTATCATCACTTACACCTGCCTAAAGGTGCAAGTAGACAATTTGTTCACCGTAGTCGTCGTCGTCGTAGAAGAATCAGGCATAAGGTAGACTATAGGCACTGAACTTAAGTGCATTTCTTGCTTACCTATCCATACGTGAGCTAAGCACATTTTTATCCTTGAAAATTTAATTTTATATCCCACCAACCGTATAAGCTTCTCATCGTTTACTCCCCATATCTTTCCCCTCACTTTATCCTTCTTCGGTTAGTCCTTTGTAAACAGACATAACATAATATTCAGGTAGCATCATCAGACAATATAGGCAGAGAAGGCATACAGAACCGAGATAGTGCCATTCTGCCATTCTTTTGCTGCCAGAAGATATTATAGATGCTAGAACCTAGAAGAGGATGAAGATTGAAACAAAGTCATTGGCAATCTGGTCGTGTTTGCACACAAATACAAATACAAAAATACAAACACAATCATAAAATACCACCGACAAACATATAAAAGGCAAAGGCACCTATCTGTATACCTACCTACTGTGAAAAGATACGGATAAGAGTTGGCCTTTGTTTTCAGTTATCCTTGGAAGGAGCATAAGAATGAGTATCTCTGAGTATGAACATCATACCTAGAGAGTAACCACTAAAAAAGGATATTTAATTAAAAACTGCACAAATTCCGCATTGAAGGCAATTATTTTGCGGAAGAGCATACCTACATGGCATCATCGGCATCAGCATCAGCTTTAGCTTCAGCTTCAGCTTCAGCTTCAGCTTCAGCTTCGGCAACGTATGTTTCACCTGCGTTTGTGTCCTTATGGTGGGCGCAGTAAGGTGATGGTGGTGGTAGCGGAGGTAGTGAAACGAATTCTTAACCTTTTAAGAGCTTATTGAAGGAGAAAGGAAGACTTGAGTAGAGCTTGAGTGTGGAAAAGGATAAAATTAGTTACGTGGTCATGTTTATAAGAGAACGGAAAGTAATCGATAAGGGTAAACACTTATGTGTATGTATGAGTATACCTGTGCTATTAGTTGGCTATGCTTGGATGTTTCCTCTTCCGTGTGTTGTCTATATGTGTAAGGTATGTAGGGTAGGGAGGTACCTTAACTAAGGTATTTGAGAAACGTTTCCTTTGACCCAAGTTATGTTGTGCCAAATGGGCCACTGGCGTAAAATCATCTACCATCGCATACCTTACCTATTTCAAACCTGCAAGGCAACCTATATCTACTCATATATGTAGAGTATAAACATATAATGAATACGAACACACACGAAAGCATAAAGTAGAGGTTTTCTTTGCTTAATTATTGCAAACGAAATTTGCTGAGTAAACAGGACATATAAGGACAAGGAGGTGAAATCAAAGAACTTTCATTGAGAGTGATAAAATAAAAACAAGAAGACACAAAAAAAAAATACTGATTGTCATGTGGGCCTCTCACTGTGGTATAGGCATAGCCTTGGAATATAGGCTTGGTCAACAACTTCTATACCTTACCTATATTATATACATACATACATACCTATACAACACACTTGAATTACCTATTGAGAAGGATAATTGGGTTTTCTTTGCTTTCCGGACAAGATGGGGTCGATTACTTAAGTGACTCTTGTATTGAGGCTTCAAATGTTATTATTATTATGGCATGTCCATTTTGTTGACTACTAACAGCTTTCTCTCTTCTCTTCCTAATAATGTATGGTTCTAACATTTCAAATAGTGAAGAGTGCGAGAGAGGGATAGCTATAGAGGGCAGGTTGTGAGTTGCTAATGAAAAAGGATACTTTAAGTGCAGAGACACACCTAGGAGGGTGAATGCAATAATTTTAAGATTTATTGCAGTTAATTGAATGAAAGGAGGAAATTTTATTATGAAACAATTCAAAATCGTTTTCGCTTTTTGCTACTCAATTGCTTTCTTAGCCCAAAGAAACAGCGGTTAGCAAGAGTTATTCTTCGTTTGATCTCAGCGCTGGTGTTGTTTTCTGCGTTTAAAGTGGAGCCTAGGTAGACGAAGTCCTTAACTACCTCAAAGTTACGTCTGTCGATGGTGACGTTTTGACCGAGACGTCGCTTGGTGTTGTAAGTCCTTTCTTGATGACAGCATGTACTTTGTTCTGTCCTCATTAACCGTTAAACCCATTTTTGCCGCCTCTGCCTCAATACTCACAAAAGCCCCATTTACATCACGCTGAGTTCTTCCGATTATGTCAATGTCATCAGCATATGCTAGTAATTTTTCAGACTTTAGAAAGATAGTGCCTCTAGATTTGACGTGGGAGCTCTGCACTATTCTTTTAAGTACGATGTTAAAAAAATTGCATGACAGCGTATCACCTTGTCTAAATCCTCTTTTTACATCGAAAGGTTCTGTTAAGTTGTTTCCAACCTTTATGGAGCAGAGTGAATTCTCCATGGTTATCCTGCACAAACGGACGAGTTTGGAAGGGATGCCAAAACTAGACAAGGCTCTATACAGCTCGTCCCTGTAGATGCTGTCATATGCGGCCTTGAAATCGATGAGAAGATGGTGGGTGTCGATTTGGTGTTCTTGGGTTTTTTCCAGGATCTGCCGTAATGTGAATATTTGATCGACTGTGGACTTTCCTGGTCTAAAACCACACTGATAACGACCTATCAGGTTGTTGACGATGGGCTTTAGACGTTCACATATTACGGCAGAGAATATTTTGTAGGCGATGTTAAGTAGACTGATTCCTCTATAGTTGGTGCAGTTTAGAGGTTCTCCTTTTTTCAAAATCGGACAAACAATACTGCGATGTTCCATTCCTCGGGCATGCTTTCTTCCGACCATATCTTACAGATAAGTTGGTGCATGCTAGTAACCAAATTATCTCCATCAGCTGCTTTGAAGAGCTCCGCGTTCAAGCCATCCGCTCCAGTGGCTTTATTAGACTTCAGCTTAGATATGGCAACCTTTACTTTGTCTAAGTCGGGAGGACGGGATTGTTGGCTTTCGTCGTCTATGTTGAATGGATCATCCTGCCTGACAGCGGAATTCGTTTCTTCGTCGCCGTTATACAGTCTGCAAAAGTGGTCCTTCCATATCCTCAGCATTGACTGCGGTTCCACTATGATATTTCAACTTTCGTCTTTCCAGCCTTCGGTTCGAGGTTTATATCCTTGTGAATTTCATTTCACCTGCTCATAAAATTTTCGAACTTCATTCCTACTTTTGAACCTCTCAACATCTTCGACCGCACGCTTCCCATGCTCCCTCTTTTTCCTTCTGAGAAGTCAGTGTTCCTCTCGCTCATAGAGCTCGCGAGCAGCTCTCGTCCTTATATGCAGCGCCGCTTTGAGTGCCTGTTGTTTGACTGCATTTGCCTGCCGACATTCCTCATCAAACCAGGGGTTCCTTGTTGATGGCTGCTTGAAACCCAGCACGTCAGAGGCGGCTTCCCTGATTGCCTCTTGGCAATGTTGCCACATTGTGTTGGCGGCAGAGAACTTCGAGAGAGGTTACTTGTAACTCGGTCGGAGAAGGATTTGGCGATCAATTGCGATTGTAGCCGACGTTGTATCTTCTCCCAGCATCTCCCTGTTTTGCCTTAGGTATGCAAACCCGAAGTGCTACCTTGGCTACGAGGTAGTGGTCCGAGTCGATGTTAGTTCCTCGGAAAGCTCGGACATCCATGATGCTGGAAGCGTGTCTAGCGTCGATCGCAATATGAACAATCTGGTTGACGGTAGATTGATCTGAAGAAATCCAAGTTGAATATTTATGCATTAAAAAAAAAACTTTCGAATCTTCAAACTATTCGGATATCAGGATATACGGATATATTTAAAAGAGATAGCTGTTATCCGAAGTATCTAGTAAGTTTCGGGTATCCGAAATGTTCAATAGAACAGAACAGTAAAGATCAAACACTATGCGAAAGGTATCCAATGCTCAGGTCTTCATTCCAATTTGGTGGTATTACAAAGGCTTATAAATTTCTCCTTTAATTTCTTTCTGAAAGAATTCGGTGTCATTTAAAGACTAACATACATCTCCTTTAAAATCCTTTATGTTCTGTCAACATAAACTAGATCCTGATCTGAATTATAGTATCTATACAGATGTCTCAAATATCTCATTTAAACATCTTGATTATCTGGATATTAAATACTATCCGGATAGTTCTGATCCAGATGGCCATTTGATGAAATCACCAATGGATAGTGACATTGGGGGAAGGCTAAACTTTGCGACAGTAGACAGCATTGGCTTTTCGAAGCATTACTTTCTACAAGTAGTAGTGCCGGTATTAGTCAAGTACAGGGATGAGAATCTAAAAACGAATATGAAAAGCTGAGGGTACTGTCATCAGGAAAACAATTAAGTGGCTTAGAAATTTCAGACAAAAGATCACTTATAAATACAAGGAAGAGTGTCGGAGACAAAACAGAGCCCTGAGGCACACCAGGGACGTAAGTGCAATTGGACGATAGTAAGAGTAGGAGGAGGCTTACAAAATTTTGACTGAAGTGCTCTATTGAATTATGGATTTTCATAGCATTCGATCAATTACCGTTCAATTTCAAGTACTGGTTTTTCTTAAATGTGTGAGACAATAAAACTGTAATTTTTTTTTAAACACTGATTTGATGTATGTTTCGGTTACTGCGAGAAGATTGATTTAGTCCAAATATGTACTTCTATTATGGTTTGTGCTACATTTGTTATTTTTCTTTCATCAATGATTTCTTCAAATCATAAATCAATAACATTGTAAATCACTCCCTAATTTCACGACAGTCAAAAAGCTAGCTGAAAACCTTCTATCCCATAACTAATCTCTCTTGGATACTAAATTATCACACTCTATAGGGTGAATATTAAGGTGAAACACTCTATGTCGAACTATTAATCAGCTTTTGTTTGTGCTTTATTTCATGGTAACAAAAATAAATTAATCTTACTTTCCAAAGACTCACTTTCAAAGGCTAAAACAATATTTCCAGTAATTTACCGAAATATTTTGCCAAATCTCCATTATTTTCAAACATCATACCTCTAATGAAGCTCTATAAGCAATTACGCCATCATCAGATACTCTTAGCGTATCAGCGTATACCACCTATTATCTACCTTAACCATTTAAAGCGCAAATAAAATGTTGACCGCGAAAAAGTGCCATTTAATCCTTGCCACATTTGTAAACGAGTAAAGGGGGGGGGGCGCTGTATACCATCTGCAGCACATCGCACACTCTTGCTATAACAAAAATAATGGAAAGAAAAAAAGGACCTATTTTAGCTAGCTAGACAATCTAATATATCGTCCTACCTCGTGTGTTAATCTGTACAATGAAAACATCCTGCTAAACTGGGGATGATATCCTGCCATGGTATGTATATAAATTGCAAAGATACATTTCTACCAATAAAGGAGACATTAAGCGAACGTTGTCTCTGTCTCTGTGTGAAACTTCGGGATATCTAGGATAGTCGTTTCTTTTCGTTTATTCGTTTTGTTTTCATTTTGAAAACTCAGAATGTTTTCTTTTTGGCTCGTTTCGGAACGGCCCAGCCCAGCCCGGCCGGCTTGGTGACTAATTGCCAACGATTAAAGGACCATCCTCTCCTACCTACCTACATACCTACATACCTACCTTATATCTAGTATGCAGAGCCTGTGTGAAAAAGGGTTTTATTCTTATACATATTTTTTTTCTTCGTATCCTTATATTTTTGGGAAGGGGGACAAGATTGGATAATTAAGAGCTTTTGGTGTCATCTAATTTTCTCCCTTATATTTTTTTGTGTGTCTTTCTGTTGATGTTCTTCCCCACTGTCGTTGTCGTCTGCTACGTCGTCGTTGTCGTGTAATTCCTTCATTTCACTATACTGTCTTTATACGAGCATCAGTGTGAAGAGCTATCGGACAAACTTGCCACCATGGTGTGATGCTTCTTTATCTTAGGCTGAGGTAAGCTCGCCGGACTCCAGGGTCGTCTCGAGAAAGCACGAAACTCGAGTATAGAGAGTTGACCAGACTACTCCTTTCCAAATAAAAAGAATTAGGTTTTATATTTTTTTGGTTTTATTTTTTTCTAATCCAATAAAGCGGCTTAAACAATAGGATACCTATCGATAATAATACCTAGTATATACTAACTTAATTCTACGGTCAAGAGCCCATCGACACCGGAAGGGTGAAGGGGAATTACTTAATGATACGGCAAGTGCCCGTCGACACCGGAAGGGTGAAGGGGAATTTACTTAATGATACGGCAAGTGCCCGTCGACACCGGAAGGGTGAAGGGGAATTACTTAATGATACGGCAAGTGCCCGTCGACACCGGAAGGGTGAAGGGGAATTACTTAATGATACGGCAAGTGCCCGTCGACACCGGACGGGTGAAGGGGAATACTTAATGATACAGCAGGTGCCCGTCGACACCGGAAGGGTGAAGGGGAATAATATAATAATTTGTTGTTACTACACAGCACGCTATGGAGCAACGGCCCATCGACTCGTAATAGAGAAGGGGAATATCGGGGGAAACTTGTGCTTTAGAATATAAAGTCTAAAATCTTTGATAATCTTCGGCGAGCAAGCTTCAACTTTTTCGGATTTCTTGGGTCCATAAGCCAATTTTTCTGCAGGAACCAAATGTGAACTATAATGACGAACAACAATATCGCATACATTTTGTTTTTGTATTTTGGCTGCGTGTTGGTGTCTCTTATTTCACTGGGTGGGTATGCAGAAGGCGGTTGATCGGTGTTGGTCGGTGGATGGAGGTTGATTGGTGTCGGTCGGTAGTAGGTAGGAGTGTGACGCTTCGTTACACATCCCCCTTCCTTTTTGAGACGAGAACCTTCTCGTCTTGAAGGTTTCCTGGTATGTAAAAAAACGGTAAGTATATTAATTATTAATAATATATGTAGTTATATATATATTTTTTTTTCTAAATAATTTTACAAAAAAAAAGGTTCAGTCCTTATTAAAAAATAAAAATAATAATTAACAATTCATAATAAAAAACTTATGTCATCAATTCGGTACGTTGATTGTTTTATTTTTTGGTCCCTGAAGTATAGGGAAGCTCTCGTTCTTTTTCGGTTCATGAGCACCATTACTGGACCCCAGGGGCGGTGGATCATAAACCTTCTTTGATGATTCCTTCCCGATAGTTGGATCCCCTCGAAAGGATCACTTGGACTCGGGCCAGTTCCTTCGGTTATGGCACAACATGCCATGGCTTGGCGACTGGTACTGGGTTGGTGTTGGTCCGCAATGGTTGCATCCGGTCGGTTTGTGACAACGACTTTAATAGTCGATCGGTCGGCCACCTCGTCCATCTTCCATTTCTCCTTGTAGGCTCGGAGGGCCTGTTCCCGCTGCTCCCGGACTTTTGCCATGGTGGAGTTTACCGGAGATTTTGGCACGATGGGTTGGGCTGCTGCAATATGGTGTCTCTCCTTTCTGACCGCTCGTATTGTCAGCGGTTCCTCTGGTCGGGGAGGTGCCAGGATCGGTCTTGGCCGATTGGGTATCCTTTTACAAGGATCCAATCCTTGGATCTCTCTCTCCGCTGGGGCTAGGCGGCGGTTGATCCTATTTTTTTGGTCCATCCTGATTTCTGGTCGACTTGGTTGGCGAGGTCGACTTAAAGCTGGTGATGGTCTGTTCGGCTGGGTGGTCGGTTGCTGAATGATTTCAGACAAATTCGGTGAGCTATAAGCGTTTTTAGACGGGCTGATTTTTCCGGTTTTTAGAAGTTCGTTGACTTTGTCGTCTATAACCTTTTGCAGGGCCGGTTTGCGAGGAAAATACCGTTGTTTAAACGGTTTGTCGGTTGTAAGTTCGTTTCGGTGGGGAGGAACGGTTGATACATTGTTTATTCTATCGAACTTCGGTAATTCTTGATCCAGGAAGGTATGGAGTTGTTGTTGCTGATTTGTGTTTAAGTGGGTTAAGGCGTGACACTGCTTATGTGGCGTCGGAGGCTGGGTATTGGAACTTGCAACGGATTTGCCGCTAACCGTAATTTTCAAGTTGGCTTGATTCATAAAGTCCATCCCAAGTATGGCATCCTCGACGAGTGACGGTAGATAAGTCGCAGTCCCGTGGACTTCTACGTTTCCGATCATTAGGGTCACGTTGAAGTGTTCGGAAGTGCCAACAGCTTTCCCATCAGCCAGATGGATCGTCTGAGGTTGAATCGTCATGGGTAGTCCCCAATTTCTGAAGACTGTCTTTATTCCTGGTCCAATGAAAGTCTTCGTGGATCCCGTGTCTACTAAAGCTTGATAGGTGTGTTCTCCTATTTGCATCGGAATATAACATCGGGGATCGTGGCGCGGCGGTGTGTTTACGACTGAGCATGAGTTGCGTTGGCACGGGCAGTCTTTTGTTAAACGTCCGTCTTCTCCGCAAAATGAGCAAAACAGTCGGAATGGACGATGACACGTCTCTTTTCGGTGACCCCTCTGTTTGCAGTTCCAGCAGTGTGTCTCCCGATTGTACGGTACGGTCGGCGGAAGGGTTCGAGGAGAGGCTGCGACAGGGTTTGCGGTTACGGTCGGAGGGCGGCTGTTCCTTTCTTCTTTCTTTACGGCTTCCAATTCTTCTGCCAGAGTCATGAGTTCGTTTAGATTTTCGAAATCTCGTCGGCGGATATAAAGGCGATATTCAGGGCGCATGTTATCAAATATTCGGTCGAGATGTTCATTAATTTTCATCCGAGGGTGTTGGCGGATCAGGTATTGCATGGCCAGAATATATTCCTTCGCGTTCTCTCGTGGGCCTTGACGCTTGCGCATTATTTCCTCCTCTAATTTGACGAGATATCGTGCTGGCAGAAAGTATTGAATGAATGATTCTCGGAAATCTTCCCATTTAGTGAATCCATCACTGTAGATGCGGAGCCATTCCAGTGCCTTACCCCGTAATAACTCTGGTAATGTTCGCAACATGTCGTCGGGCGGTATATTATAGCATCGAGTCAGCTCGGCAACTCGCTCGAGGAATTCCAAAGGGTTTCCTGAAGCGTCGAATTTTAGTCCCCATTTACGCACTATGTTCGTTATTTCTGCTTCATAGCTTAGGGTGAGTCGGTGGGGAGTGTGATTCGTGAATGAGTTGAAACGTGCTGGCGCGTCTCCGGAGTGCTCTGGTCGTGGCTGATTCATCGGTTCTGGATTTGCTATACGAGGTTGTTCGTTATCGCGGTGTGCAGCATTCAAATTCGGGACATGAAAGGTAGTCTCCTCGTATAATGATGTTTTCTGCTTGGTGATCGGGTCAGGAGCGGTATTCTTAGGGTGTTTATCGGCGTCGTCATCCAAGGCGGCATTTACTCTCTTCTCGGCTACCTCTGCCCATTGGGCACACAGGTTTTGTGTAGAAGCGTGTGCACGTACCTGTTTGAGATGATCGCTTAAACGTTGGCGGAGGACTTGCATGTTACCCTCGGTTTCTATATTCCGGGCGGTGAGCATTTCTATAAGCTCGTTTTTCTTGAGCATGTATATGAAGCTGAGGCTCCTGAACGGATTGATTTCGTCCATGGCAGTGTTGGCTTCGTTTTCGCTCATTTTATATGGATGGCTGCTGGTCGGTGATCGGCGGTCGGGAACGGTGGTCGGTAGTCGGCGGTTGGTGAACGGTGGTCGGTAGTTGGGTGGTCGGTGATTGATGGCGGCAATCGGCGGCGGTCGGTAGTCGGCGGTCGGTGATTGATGGCGGTAATCGGCGGCAATCGGCGGCGGTCGGTAGTCGGCGGTCGGTGATCGGCGGTCGGTAGTCGGGTGGAAAACCTCTAGGAATTCTTCACGGTGGGCGGATCGGTCGGAGTTTGGATGAATTCTCTAAAGGTCCCTGCTCGGGCGCCAATTTGTGATGCTTCTTTATCTTAGGCTGAGGTAAGCTCGCCGGACTCCAGGGTCGTCTCGAGAAAGCACGAAACTCGAGTATAGAGAGTTGACCAGACTACTCCTTTCCAAATAAAAAGAATTAGGTTTTATATTTTTTTGGTTTTATTTTTTTCTAATCCAATAAAGCGGCTTAAACAATAGGATACCTATCGATAATAATACCTAGTATATACTAACTTAATTCTACGGTCAAGAGCCCATCGACACCGGAAGGGTGAAGGGGAATTACTTAATGATACGGCAAGTGCCCGTCGACACCGGAAGGGTGAAGGGGAATTTACTTAATGATACGGCAAGTGCCCGTCGACACCGGAAGGGTGAAGGGGAATTACTTAATGATACGGCAAGTGCCCGTCGACACCGGAAGGGTGAAGGGGAATTACTTAATGATACGGCAAGTGCCCGTCGACACCGGACGGGTGAAGGGGAATACTTAATGATACAGCAGGTGCCCGTCGACACCGGAAGGGTGAAGGGGAATAATATAATAATTTGTTGTTACTACACAGCACGCTATGGAGCAACGGCCCATCGACTCGTAATAGAGAAGGGGAATATCGGGGGAAACTTGTGCTTTAGAATATAAAGTCTAAAATCTTTGATAATCTTCGGCGAGCAAGCTTCAACTTTTTCGGATTTCTTGGGTCCATAAGCCAATTTTTCTGCAGGAACCAAATGTGAACTATAATGACGAACAACAATATCGCATACATTTTGTTTTTGTATTTTGGCTGCGTGTTGGTGTCTCTTATTTCACTGGGTGGGTATGCAGAAGGCGGTTGATCGGTGTTGGTCGGTGGATGGAGGTTGATTGGTGTCGGTCGGTAGTAGGTAGGAGTGTGACGCTTCGTTACAATGGGGTAGGTATACAAAAAGGCGAAGGGCTCCATAACAGTTTAGAGATCTTTGCAAGGATTTATGTGTGATGCAAGTCGAGATTTATTCGAAAGATAAACGAAGCTTTAGCTGTTGTTCATTTTCATTTTCTTTTTCGCTACTCGAGCTCCTTCGTCAAATGTGCTTCCTTAACGACTTCAGCCCTTTTGAAAAGCGATTCCTGATGCTTGTGTTCTTCTTAAATTTCAACAAGTTCGGGATTATTGCGTTTTTTAAAAATGTATATGAAAATAAGAAGAAGTAAGACCAAAACCAAGACCACATTGTTTGCCTTAACTGATTTTGAAATCTGACACTAAGTGATGTATTAGAAAATGAAGAAGAAGAAGAAGAATATATACGAGTTATAACACCCTCCCCCCACTCCTTTTCTATTTAACAAACGAGGAGTAATATCTTTACCTCTATATATACCTAATTCTATGAACGAATCAATAAAGGTGCACATCATCACACAGCTCACAGGCTCAATGGCAATTTATCATCTTTATGATGAAGGAAAGGCAGCAATATGCCTCAGGTCACAAAACCATTATTACATCCTTCCATAAAGAGGTTTTCATTCATATTTACCAAAAGATTACACCTCAAGACAAATTTCTACAGTTGAACCCTTTAAGATATCAGCTTTCCATTAATAGAATGTAAACAGACAGTTACCATATAAATTTTACGGGCGAACCGGGCCAGAAGTACCATTATACCAGCCAGCCAGCCAACCAGCCAGCGCCAGCATTAAGCCTGATGTTACCAACAACAGAAGAAAACTTTAAGGTACCTTTACCTTTACTTTGCTGCCGTGCCTCATCCTTCCTTTAAAACATTTCACTTGAGCTTGAGGTCCCTTTTGCCTTTTGTATACACCACCGCCGGCCGCGCGCCGCCACCACACCGATATAGCCAGGATAATAACAACTTTGTGTTTTTGTGTGTTAGTTTGTTTTTTGAATTTTTATTTTCAAAGGATGTTTCGCGTGCACCTTAACTGTGTATATAGCTTCAAAGACGGAAATGATAAATGTTTCCTCTCTCAATGAGATTTTATTTAAGTCATTATAAATAAATGAAGTAACTCTGTGGCAGTGGCAGGATGGCAGCCTGAGCTGGCAGGGTGATAATTTGGAGGCGAAACGCGCGTTAAACATTTAATATTTTTAGTCTTTCAATATTTTAAGTGATTTTCTTTTGCTGTTTGTAATGTTGCTGTTGCTGTTACTGTTGATGTTTTTGTTGTTATTTGTCATTGTTGTAAGGATCTCTCTGATGGGGTATATAATAGAATGAAATTGTATAGGGACCGTTAACTTTGTTGATGGTGATGTTTAGTATCTCTGGGTGTTTTGGCTTCGATGTGCATAATTTAGAGGTGTTTCTGTACTTTTATTTCTGAAAACTGCTTTGTGTTCGTTTTAAGCGTTGATTGAGGGGTATCCCTCAACACCAACTTGGGTGTGTCAAATTTATGTTCAAACCTTTTGTGATTAATGAGGTATGTGGTCTATTTTTGTAGAAATTTTACACATATAATCTATTTTTGTGTGAATAATAATTTATGGCGTCTAGACAAATTTTTCGTTTCAAATTCAAAAAAAGAATAGACGTTGTGGAAGATTACATTTTCTTGTTCATGACAGTTTGCAGTTAGAATTCTATTTTTTCGTAAATTGTGTTGTCGTCTACAAATATACGTTCTTATTGCAAGCGACATTTTCAATGCATTACCCACGACTTAAAACTCGATGCTGTTTAAATTTTTCAATGCAGACATTACTAGATTTTTTTTTTTATAACGAACGGGCACTTAAGGGGTTATTAATACCCTTAACATGTTTAAAGTTTAAACACAGTGCGAGCTTTAGGAAAATAGGGAAGGATTAAAGAGGAGATACCGATGCACATTGGTCTTAAAGTTTTGAATATCAAAATGATAGGGAAAAACAGAGCTGGGTAAAAAAAGTCCAAATGACCCAAATGATATATTTTTTATATTATATTTATCAGCAAAGAGTAAAAACTAAAAAATAAAAAGAATTGGGTACTCTTACTATGGTGGGTCTATATGGGTTAGTCTAAAACAGTTTGATAAACAATATTTTTTGTTTTTCCATTTTGAGCATGAACAAATAAACAGTTGGGGGTACCGACTCTGGAACAGGCAACATAAAGTTGGCCATGTGAAAAACATGATTCCTCCAAATTGACACCACAAACGTGAAGTGTTTGCTCTTGGGCCTTATTTATGAACATCGCAAATGATAAACGCACAGGATATTGCAATCTTTTGAATTAAAATGGCATATCAGTTGGAATCATAGGGATACACGATATCAAACACACTTCTCCTTTTGAATTACCAGTTAAGATTGTAGCTTCAATCAAATTTGGCAATAACTTTTTCACTGCCAATCTGGTGCCATTACACAGTTTTTGTGGATTAATATTTCGCAATAATATAATCAAAGAACCAATTTTCAGATTCAAGCAATGCGGTGGTATACCAGCTGGTTCCAATGAATTTAAAAATTCAATTGGATAATTCATTGCCTCATCTCAACACTGTCAATTGATTAATATGTCGTGACTACAACTGGCAGTTTCGCTTGAATGTGAAAATGAATGGTATGATATGAATGTTCTTCGGTGCTAAAATGGCGCGTTCTCTCAACCAATCATAATTTCTGTAATTCTGAAGAATATTCGGAAAAACACATTCAATCAACTCATCTATAAATTGCGCAATTGTACAAAAATTGTTTTGTAAAGTGATCAATCCGTTGGTACTGTCGATTGGTATTTTGTCATCACCAATTTCTAACAATTGTTTTGAAAACTCATGGGCAGCTCCAAAGAACTGATGACTTCAAACAGGCGTTTATTTCATCAGCAGGAGTTGATCGAGTAATAACAGGCAATGTTTGACGAAAGTCCCCTGACAGCAATATCAGAGCACCGATCAGAGTTCCGATCGAATAGAAATGATACAACGAAAGTTTTGCCTGTACCACCAGGTGCATCCAAGAAATATAATCCACCTGCATTATTGGAAACGGCTTGCATGATTGTGTCATACACATGTTTTTGTTGAATATTCAATTTGGTGCTATTACAATTTTGTGATTATCAGATGGCATACGACCAAGAGCAATTTTAAACAATTGAACTAATGCGTTATGCTGATGTAAAAACCTTTGTAGCTCACAAATAATTTCTCGTCCTGTATTTGAAACAATTGCACAACGTTGATCCATTCAATCAACTCATCTATAAATTGCGCAATTGTACAAAAATTGTTTTGTAAAGTGATCAATCCGTTGGTACTGTCGATTGGTATTTTGTCATCACCAATTTCTAACAATTGTTTTGAAAACTCATGGGCAGCTCCAAAGAACTGATGACTTCAAACAGGCGTTTATTTCATCAGCAGGAGTTGATCGAGTAATAACAGGCAATGTTTGACGAAAGTCCCCTGACAGCAATATCAGAGCACCGATCAGAGTTCCGATCGAATAGAAATGATACAACGAAAGTTTTGCCTGTACCACCAGGTGCATCCAAGAAATATAATCCACCTGCATTATTGGAAACGGCTTGCATGATTGTGTCATACACATGTTTTTGTTGAATATTCAATTTGGTGCTATTACAATTTTGTGATTATCAGATGGCATACGACCAAGAGCAATTTTAAACAATTGAACTAATGCGTTATGCTGATGTAAAAACCTTTGTAGCTCACAAATAATTTCTCGTCCTGTATTTGAAACAATTGCACAACGTTGATCCAATTCACGATTTTCATCACCAATAAAATAAATTTGCAAAAATTGATGATTAGCGTCGGGGTATGTCAATAACGAACCAGCTTGATGATAAATCTGGCCCTGAATCTGTAACATGTATGCAATTTTAGGTGGATGTTGAATCAGAATTTTTAAGACTTTATGATTCAGATTGATATAAACATGCGACAATCTTGTTGAGGTATTTACCTTAAAAGTCAGCATAATAATTTTAGTAGCACCAAAAGAAGTCATTTGAAATGCCGAATTGTATTGTTGAATATTACTCAAAAACTGCTTCGACGTTTGAGATGTCCCAAACATAAATAAATACAATGGTTCGGGTGGAGTTTCTAATGTTGGCAATCTCACTTTAATATTAGCACAACACATTCCGGCGTTTCACTTGGAAAGTTAGCCGCATCACAATGTGGACATATTGCGTCCATCATTCCAATGTATCCGTACAATAATTATCGCTGATAAAATGAAATGACATATGATAACAATAAATTTGTTTGACAGAACTAACGTCACTTTTTTTGTCTTCGATTGTTTTGCCAAAGGTTCAAATTGGCTTTTAGTATTAGTACAAATTGTTTGTATATGGGAGTATAGAAATATGAATATATGATTTAACACTTTTTCAAGATTATTTTTTAAATTTTTTCTACGTACAAACCTTCTCTGGACTTCCAAGAATAATTCAAGACCAAAATTAGCACAATCGGTAAAGGCATTGTTGAGTTATAACATCACAACAAAAAGTGGCATTGATTTTTATATATATAGATTTATATTTATATTTATATTTATATTTATATTTATACTTATATTTTTATTTATATTTACATTTATACCAATGTTTATAAAAGTTCTGAAAGATTGTAGCGTCCTCAAAAATGATCTTTTGAAGTAAATTTTTGTGAAAACTGTTTAAAAGAAAAATCCGCTTATATGAAACATTTGTTCATCTTTTAGTATCTGGGAACAACTTTCTTTTAAACACTCTTTTTAGAGCTTCTTTGGTCAGTACCAAACGAGTACTAAAGGTGAAAAATCTGAATATCTAAACAACAAGTTTTTTAAGTGAAAAGTACTGAATGAGAAAGGGCTAAACATTTGCTTAATGCATTAATGGGAAGCTTTAAATCTTAGCTTAATGAAGTTTTTAAACCCTATGTAATTAATTTTCGGTCATCAGCAATTTTGTAGGTATACATCTGATAGTGTTTGGAAAATAGAACAAGTTTAATTTCACTTAAAAGTACACAAAAAGCTTCATTGAACTTTTTGAACGTGTACCACAAGGTTCGAATCTGAGTCCTGTTTTATTTCTATAATTGTTTCGGAAACTGAAGAATATGTTAAAGAATCATTGTAAGCCATGCAGCTTTCGTCCTTAAAAGTTTTGACTAAATCGTTTTTAAAAAAATGTTTCTTGTAAACGTATGTAATGTATGCAAAAAAATATATTGAATGAATTCTGTGCGAGGTTTTTAAAAAATCAAGTTTAAACTGTATTTTCTGTACCCTTTTACTTTTCTTAGTTCTTATGAAAATTTGTATTTTCTTATAGTTTTTAAAACAGTGATATTTATCTTAAAATTTTATAAATTTGCGTTCTGAAAGATACCAATATTTTAAGAAGTTTTTAAACATTAGTTTATTTCTATTATCAATTTTTTGACATGATCAATTTTATGAAAAATGTCTAAGAAATCATGAGAATAATATTTCTTTCGTTACTGAAATTGTTTGCGGTGTTCCACAAGATTCCGTTCTGACACCTCTTTTCTTTTAAATTTTCACAAAAATAACAATTGACTATTCTGAGACGTTTAAAAGTTTAATAACATGTTGTTATTGTTATCAAGAAAAACGTTTTCAAGGTTTATTATTGACTTTGATAGCCTCAACCAGAATAAATAATTGACCCACGAATTAAGTCTTAAAATAGTATCAATATACTTAAAACTGTCGTACTTATTTAAAGAGATTATTGCATCCATAGCCCAACTGCTTACACTTGTTAAAAATCTAATTAAATCAACAAGAGATTTATCGTAATCGTTTTAAACAAAAATAAGTCAAATAAATCTCCTACATGATATCCAATCTGAATCCGGAAGGAAAATATAATTAATATCGTATTTATGTGTCCTTCTGAAAATTCATAATATTGCCTAAGAACCTTTTCTTTATCTCTCTCTCTGCCTCACACTCACTTTAAATACCTTATACCTTCTAGTTTAGCTACATACAACTGAAAAATATTAAATTTACAACTTTTGATCTCTCCCTAAGGGAAAATCAATTAAATTTCAAAACACATAAGGGTTTGCTTCATTTCCTCAATTTTATAGTCCAAATGATGATACTCTATAGACCCATCAGAAGGATATTTTTGCTCAAAAATGAATATAAGAAACCAACGAGCGAGGACAGAAAGAGAGAGAGATACCAATTTCCAATTATAAATTCAGTAAATACCAAACTCGCCGCCAGGATATTCAATTATGGTTTCCTTCCGTCCTTCCTTTTCTTTTTTGATGATGATGGTGTGTGTATATATGTGTGTGTGTGTGTGTGTGCCTATCTATTAATGTATGGAAGTGTGTATGTTTATTTCTATGCTGCTGTGCATATCTCCGGTTCACCTCTTTTCCTCCCTGGATGAGGTCTGTAATTGAATGAGAAATTTAATTGAACCTCTGATCCTAAAATAACACAATTCATTCAGGTTGGTTGATTTCTGCCACAATCTATTTCAATGATTGGGTTGAATTATACCCTCTCCCTTTAGAGGAGCTTCAATACTCTATGAGAAAAGGTAGACAATTTTGATGAGTGTACCACGAGACAACGACGAACGACGTCGACCAATGGTACTTACAATCATCATAGTCTGTTACGAAAGGAACAGTAGGTCTAGGTAGTATTTGAATGTCTTACCTCCGACCCACCTCCCCGCCTCTGCAAAAGGAAAAACCATACAACAAAATTAAAAATAAAATAAAATCAACGAGAATTTAATTAATTTCAGCATTTGCAAACTAATGGAAAGTGTTTTTTAATATTAAACATCCTCTTAAGTGAAAAACAATTTTCCGAAGAAGAAAAAAGCAGCAGCAAAAAGTTGAAAAAAAAACAAGCCAAACACTTGGTGCAATAGCGAAGCTATTTTAAATTACAATCGCAAAGAAGCAGCAATGATGATAAGTCCAGACAAATTAATTTTTATTTAAATCAAGCTCCAACTTGTCTCTTCTAGGAGCAGATCACAAGCAATCCAAAGAAATGAAAAAAAAGTAAAATTAAAATAAAGTAAAATGAAGAAGAGATATTTTGTATAAATAAAAAGTCGAAGGAATGCAAAACATCAGCTCGCACTAGACCCAAAGGATATTCAAAAAAAAAAAAAAATTGTAAAAACAACAACAATATAAAACAAAAAATCTCCGCAGTCGGCGAGATTGAAATTCTGGCGTACGGATGTGGTTCTAGGGTAAATTTATGCGGATTTTCTTTGGCCGAAATCTTTTGGCTAAAGGATACTCTTGGACACTAGCCAGTATGTAATTAATTTCTGTTTTACTTTGGCCACAATCGTAAACTGCGCAATACATCTTTAGGTACATTATAATACACCTATCTATATATATCTACAAAGTATGGTATATATATATAAATAAGATACAGATATAAATACATTTGTATTTGTTCAAAGTTTGTATTGTACAAAAACAAAACTTGATGATGATAATAATAGTGGACAATAATTTTTGGAGTGGAGTGATGCTGTATAGTGGACAATTAAATTTTATTTATTCATGTACTCTTTTTTTTATATGTATATGTAATATCATTGGAACAAAGTAATTTGTTCTGATTAAAAACAATTGTATTGGCAACGTAGTTAGGTAGTTTTGCGTGCGTGTACTGGGGCGTATACGTGTTTTTTTTATTTATATATCGTCCACACTTAATTGTCTCGTTTTTTTTTAAATATTTAATTAAATTAAATAATAATAATATAAATACATATTCTTTGAATTGTCCTTGCTGAGTTTATTTGAATTTAAATTGCAATATTTTAACGAGAATAATATTTCACAGTTGAGTATTTTTTTGTGTTGGTAATTTAGTTTTTATTTTTAAAACTTTGTTTTGTTTACAAAATTTAATCGAAATTAAGTTGTTTTTTTTGTTTTGCTCGACAGTATAATAAGTTATTAAGCTGAAAATATTATAGTATTTTTTATATGGGCGTATTGGAATTCAATTGAAAATGTAACGCTTTTTAATTATCCAAAAGATTTTTTTCCAAGGTAAAATTTTGTATATTTTTCTCATAATTATTTAGTTGACATTAAATGTATTTGTAATTCTGGCATAGAAGTTTCTGACAACATTTAAGCTCGTTAAGCCTTTCAAATAATTTCAAGAGAATTGAATTTATTTACAAAAAAAAATACTTACTTTTTCCAGTTTTTACAAAAAAAGAACAAAACAACTGACATATTCCAAGCTGGTTTGATATACATATCTAAACTTGGTTTTGTACAACATTCGTTTTCAGTTTTTTTGAATTGAAATTTCGTTGTGTTTTTACTTCCATCTAAATTTAAAAATATAGCTGGTTTTGTTTTCATACTGAATTATTGAATAACAATTTTTTTTTTGCTAAAATCATGGCTTTTCTATCATATTTTGTGATTCTGTGGAGAAATTGAAGTTCTTATAAAGGGAAAAATGTGTAGTCATTTTATGAAAAATCATTGCACATATTTTTGTAATAAAATTTTTGTATAGTTAAAAGCCTGGTGGCTATGGCTTTATAAAAATTAAGTTAATATGTAATTTATTATATGTTAATTAATGATAAAATAAATAAAAATAAAAAAGTTTCACTTAAAATTACACAAAAGGCTTCATTGAACTTTTTGAAGGTGTACCACAAGGTTCAAATCTGAGTCCTGTTTTATTTCTATAATTGTTTCGTTATTTTCTATTCCTATAATTTCAATACATTTGACAGAATGTTTCGCAAACTGAAGAATTTGTTCAAGAATCATTGTAAATCGTGAAGCTTTAAGAAGTCCTTAAAAGTGTTGACTTAATCATTTTTTTTTTAAATTTTCCTTGTAAACGTATACACAAAAATATATGGAATGAATTTTGTATGAGATTCTTCAAATGTCAAGTTTAAACTGTATTTTTTATACTCTTTTATTTGTCTTATTGGAGAAATTGGAGTTCTAATAAAAGGAAAAATGTGTAGTCATTTTATGAAAAATCATTGCACATATTTTTGTAATAAAATTTTTGTATAGTTAAAAGGATAAATAGTTTTTAATTTTGAATTTTTTTAAGCTTGAAGATTTTTTTTGGAGCTGTATAAATAAAACACTACTTTTCATAATACTCTATTTCTAAATATTGTTTATTAGAAAGTAATGCAAATTTGAAAGTTTTCTTTGTGCATAATTTTGTTTTTTAATATTCTTAAGATTAAAATCAGAATTTGAATAATGAATTGCATATTAAAAATCGGAAAAAATGATGCTCCAGAACATATTGAACAGTCGTCGTCTATAGTAAGTAGAGTAATAGTTAGTAAAATTATATGGTTAACTAAAAAACTCTTAATTTTAAATACTAAATTTACCTTAATACGATATCTGATTTAAATATTAATTTTATAGGCTATTAGCTGACCCGGCGAACTCTGCTCCGCCTTAAAGGCAATAAATAAGCACATTTTTAACTTCCCATAGGAAGTTATTGTAATGGGTCCGATTTGTCGAATTGAAAATTTTGACATTTCTCGACGTTTCAAGGTCCCTAGAGTCGAAATAAAAGATTTTTAGAAAGATGTCTGTGCGTGCGTGTGTACGTATGTTCATACGTTCGTACGTCCTTACGTCAGTACGTTCGCGACGTTTTTTTCGTCGTTCATAGCTCAAGAACCAGTAGAGATATCGACTTCAAATAAATTTTGTTATACAGGTAATAATGCAGAAAGGACTCTCAACAAAATTGAGTGGATGGGTTTTTTACTATAGCAGTTTAAAAAAGGTGGAAATTTTGGTTAAACCTAAATATCTCATGAACCAATGACGCTAGAGACTTGAATTAAATTTTATATTATATATTGTAACGTGATACAAAACAATTTTATTTTTGGAAAAAAATTCAATTAACGGGTTTTTTTTATAAATAAAAAAAAAAAATAAAAAAAAAATGTTTCACCTCGAAAATTTTACGACTTAAATATGATTTCATCTTCAAAACAATTTTGTGCAACGGAGAATAATGTTTTTGACATCTGATTAAATTTTGAGCAAAATCGAATTGACAGTTTTTTTTATAAAAAATAAAAACCTACAAAAAATATTACTCAAAGTTGGTAAAAATTGAATTTCGACTCAAATATCTTTTCAAAACCTTGAGAGTAAGGCTTCACACTTATTTTATCTTATAAGAAATATTGTTTTCAACATTCGATCAAATTTTTCAAATTGACAGTTATTGAACAAAAAATTAAAAACCTAAAAAAATTTAACAAAAATTGGTAAAAATTGTTTTTCGACGTAAATATCTTTTCAAAACTTTGAGACATTGGCTTCAAAATAATTTTATCCTATAAGAAATATTGTTTTCAACGTTCGGTAAAATTTTGAAAAAAATCGAATTGACATTTTTTTGCAAAAAATAAAAACTTCTTTACCAAAATAAAGTGACCGAAATAAAGCCGACGGAAAACTAAATTTTCCACCCTCAATCAAAAAATAAAAACCTAAAAAAAAAACAATACTAAAACTTGGTAAAAATTTACTTTCGACGCAAATAGCTTTTCAAAAATTAAAAATATTAGCTTCAAACTAGTTTTGTCTCACAGAAATATTGTTTTCGATATTCAGTAAATTTTTTATAAAAATCCAAATGTCAGTTTTTTCATGAAACAATAAAATCTACAAAAAATAGTACAAAAATTTGGTAAAAATTGATGTTCGGTTCTCGATATCTCGTGAACAATAGAAGATATTGACTTCAAATTTATTTCAGTCATCTAATTTGTATTTGCTTATTTAAGAAATAAAAACTTTTAAGAAATGCTACTAAAATTGGTTAAATTTTTTAAAAATTGGTTTTCGACTAAAATATCTTTTCAAAACCTAGAGACATTGGCTTCAAACTAATTTTATCTGATAAAAAATATTGTTTTGAACATTCGATAAAATTTTGAGAAAAACCGAATTGACAGTTTTTTAACAAACAATAAATACCTAAAAAAAATTAATAAAAGTTCGTAAAATTATAATTATAATAATAAGTAATTTTTTATTTTTTTAATCTAAAGGTCAGTTTTTTCATAAAAAATTAAAATCTACAAAAAAAATACGCAAAATTGGTGAAAGTTGATGTTCGGTTCTCGATATCTCGTGACCAATAGAAGGTATTGACTTTATATTCATATTCATTTCATTCATCCAATTTGTATGTTTATATAAGAAATAAAAACTTTTAAGAAATGCAACTCAAATTGTTTAAAATTGGTTAAAGTTGGATTTTGACTAAAAATTACGTTAAGATTTAGAGATTGGATTAGATTTTGAAATCAAACTACTTCATTACATTCAAAATATTGTTGGTTATTTTTAAATTTTTAAGAATAATTCAACTGACAACTTTTTTTAACAAAACAAACTTCTAAGCAAGACAAATCGACAGACGTGATGGGAAGTTATCAGTGTGTGTCGCATCCCAGGCTCTTTTTTATCACTGGTTATCCATTTTGCGTTTTCAAAAGTATAATGCTAGAATTTGACAACTGTCGATTTAGGTTGTTAAACTTATTTTCTTTTTCATTAAAAAGTCTGAAATTTACGAAAATGGATCGTTTAACTATTGCACAATTCATAAAAGTTGTTAAAACCTACTACAAAAATGGTGGTTCTGCCACAGACACATATCGTGCATTAAGAGGAGATTATGGTTTACATAATCGTCCAACTACGCAAGCAATTGAAAAAATTATGACGAAATTTGAAGAGACTGGATAGGTTATAGATATTGTAAGGCCTGTGCATCATCGTTTTGCTCGTACCACTGAAAATATCGCTGCTGTAAGTGAAAGTGTTGCCGAAGACCCGAATGTGTCGATTCCTCGTCGTTCTCAGGAATTAGGACTGTCTTACGACACATTATGGCGTATTTTGCATTTGAATCTACACCTATGTCCATATAAAGTCCAGCTCACACAACGACTGAAGTCAGCGCTGACCATTCACAACGTAGTAGAAACGTTGAATGGGTGCTTGAATATAAGGTGGTGGACGGTGATTTTTCGAACAAAATTTTTTCAGCGACGAAGCACATTTCTCACTCGGTGGATAGGTTAATAAAAAAAATCGTCGTATTTGGTGTTCTGAGAATCCTCAAGTAATTGAAGAAAGGTCATTACATTCACAAAAAGTCACTGTTTGGTGAGCTCTTTGGTCCGGAGGTGTGACCGGACCTTTCTTCTTCGAAAACGACGATGGAACGACTTTCACCGTCAATTCGGAGCGTTATGCTCATATGATAACCGATTTTTTTTGCCTGCTGCTATTTAAGAATACGATTTGGAGAAGCGAATGTCGCTTTATTGCAAGAGATATTTCCTGGCTACGTAATTTCTCGTAGTGGTGATATCAACTAGCCAGATCATACGATTTGACACCTCTGGACTTTTTTTGTGGGGCTACGCGAAAGACCGTGTTTATGCAGATAAACAGATAAACTTTTAACTCTTGAGCACTTAAAAACCAACATTAATCAAGTTATGGCTGAGATACCTCCCAATATGTTTCAAAATGTTGTCGAAAATTACCTCAAAAGAATCGATGCTAGCAACAATGTGCGTGGTGGTCATTTAAATGATGTAGTGTTTCACACATAATGCCAACGTTCAACTTTATAATAAAAAGGAAATTTTATAAAAAAAAAATATTTTATATGTGTTTTATTTACGTTTACTTTTGAAACCGCAAAACGGATAATCCTGTTTTTTGTGGTGTTGTGAATAATTTTGTCTTGAATCAAATTTTGTATTTTTAATTTGTATTCAAATTTGTCTAAGCGTAAATAATTTTTAAAAAGCATGTTTTGAATAAACATTTATGTAGTTCTTGATACTAATTGCTATTTTTCCAGTTGACTGGGTTCACATAAGACTCTTTAGAAACAACTCATTTTGAAGGGTCATCGTTCTTTATGGTTTTTCTTATTTTGGAATTTAAAGCTTAAATTTTAAGCTTAAGCTAAAAATTATATTCTTTTCATACAATTTTTTAAACACGAAAGAATCATATTAAACGCAAGTTTATCCCATTTTTCTCATTTAGCTGTCTTTGAGTATCATAAAGTTAACTTCTTTAGGAGCAAAAGAATTATTGCTTAGCAACAAAACCAAAAAAAATGAAACTTTTCTCGTCCTGCCTGCATCATGTCACTATGTCTTTGTCTATACTATATGTACTTACTTTCAAGTCAAATTTGAAAGATTGTATGTTGGTTGAATGGGTTTTGTGTCATCATAAAATCACCATGTCTACGTATTATTTGACAGCTGACAATATATTCTTCTTCTCGTCTTCATATAAAAACCTAATAAACTCTTGCTCTCAAGAAAAAAAAAACAAAAATTATTAAGACCTAAATGTTTACGAGAGGACAAAAAGAAAAGCCTAAACAAATAAAAACCTCAGCCGTCATGCAATTTATTCTTTCATTTTTTATTCAAGTACAAAAGAAAAGTTGTTGTTTTGTTTTTGTTGTTTGTTATGGTTTTTTTTTTGTTGTTGTTGGTGTTGTGTTTTTGGGGTAAAATAAACGAACACAAAGTAAATTTTACTGTAGACATATTTTCCACTTGTATATTGTCGACAAAATTGAGTTTCATTTTGGCCATTTTCTTTAGCCTATATTTCTATACTATGTCTCTGAGTCTGAGTGTTTTTACGATAAAATACAATACGAACAAAACAAGAAAATCAAAATGAAAAGAGAAAAGTTTTTCCTTTTTCTCGCACGCTGAGTTGACTTCCTGACAAGGGTTCACATCCTTGGAATGTTTTCTTGATATTATTTCCACATTCCTGTGCTGTCATTCTTCACCACTCCCCTATCCAACTTTTTTTTTTTTTTTTTGTATATACTAACTTACCCTTACGTATACGCTATACACGACGACGACAACGCTCTGAAGTGAAATTTCAAGCCCCTAAGTCAATTAAGTTCATACTTTATGCAGGCGCTCGGCTCCCATCATGACATGACCAGACAAAACATTCTTACTGACCTGACCATCAGGACCACACAACAATTCAGTACACCTTAGCACATAGCCCGAAGTGATTTATACATTTTCTACTGAACTAGAGGAGAGCCCCCCCAACCAACCAACCAACCCCAACCTTGGTTATATCTACGAGTGAAGTAGTTTGCCGGATTGTTGGTTCGTTAAAAGGTGAACAACAACTCCTACTCTCCAGGTCCTGCTTCTGCTTCTGGTCCTGATCCTGCTCTATT
The DNA here is from genome assembly GCA_951509635.1 of Eupeodes luniger. Classification (NCBI taxonomy): domain Eukaryota; kingdom Metazoa; phylum Arthropoda; class Insecta; order Diptera; family Syrphidae; genus Eupeodes; species Eupeodes luniger. The sequence goes on from OX608075.1 coordinate 18,043,240, forward strand.
CCCTGATTATATGGTGATGGTGGTAAGAATGGTTTTGGTTCCGAGTTATATGGCTATTTTAATTTGCTTGTCAAAAAGTTGCCCAGCATAAGTGCTGGTTCCGACATCAGTACTTCTCTTCTATAGAACATACCTTATACCTTATGAACCTACTCGTACCTTCCTATCTTCCTGGATCCTGGAGACATATAAACAAAACAAAAACAAGCATATAAAAAGCTTTCTTATCACATAGTTTGCAAGCATTTTTGGGGGAACATAAATACAACATTAAATTTCTATTCAAATACTGGACATTAAAACGTAAACGTATAAACGTAAACTTTTTTCCGGATCATTGCGAAGCTATATGGGGGGTTAAAGGATAATGTTTGTTGGAATAATAAGGTACATCACCAAGCCTCTCCATAACTAGATATTCAACATGATGGGGGTTGTTTTTTGAGGTTGGGTTGGGTTGAGTTGAGTTTGGTTTTGTGCAAAACTTTAGCTAGCCAAAGTTGTCGTAATATTGGTATAACTTCAGCAGCACTGAAAACCAATAAAGTTAAATGGAAAATCCTAAAACTATAAATCATGGCTTTAAGTCCATTTCCTTGGTTGTCGATTTTGCATCCTTTCATCCGGACGAAAGGCGATTTATTTGAATTTTTCTTCCATGTATACCATCTTCTTCTTTTTCTTGGGTCTCTAGCAAGTGGGAGAAGAAGGAGGGTGTTGGGGGTTTTGCAATATATATGGACTACACTACACTACACACTACTGTACACTCTAGTTTGAGGGTGAAAAAGTGTTATTTTTGGCAAGAAGTGTCAGTCGTAGGGTTGAGAATTGACGTGGTTGAGTAGACAAAAAGAAATAATAATGAAAACACAAAAAGCTAAAAGTCTAAGAGAGATTTACTCAGACAGTTGCTTATGTATACACCATGAAGTCCACCAAAAAAAATACAAGTTTTGTGTTTTTGAAATGAATGCGAATTCAAGAATTTACGCGCGATACTCTTGTATTCGAAAGTATAAAGTAGCTGTTGGTAAGAAGATTGGTTTCGATTCGATTCGAGAGGATTTTGATCTAAAAGATGTAAAATTGAATGTCTTTCCATTTCAATTGGTTATTTATTGTGTGGTTTTTGTTTTTTGAAAATATATACGTACATCGTGACTTGATGGTGAAAAATAACAAAATTTAATACACCAGAAGAACAAGGAAACTGTGGCAAGTGGAAGATTTTTTGTTTTTATTTGCAAGGAAACATAAACAAGGACATGATAGCATTATAAAAATGAAAGAAAGAAAAGATTGTTTAACATAAAAACAGAAAATTTAACAATCCTACTTTGTGGTATGACAAGATGATACAATTTAGTTGAACAGCTGCGTTTTGTGTTTTGATGGATTTTTTGTTTTTGACTTTGTTGTAAAATTAACTATAGCGTGTTTTTGTGCTTTAAAGTTATGATTTTAAATATTTAAAAAAATATGGGGCATTATGCAAACACGGGATGAAAATAAAGAATTGGAACGGTGTGTCCTTGCTTAGTTTGAAAGAAATGCCATAAATCCACCAAAACGTAAATATTCATGGATGCATTAACATAAGGCAGAGAAATTCCGTAAAATAAGGGCTCAACAAATTATGGTTTAAAATTATTAAAATATGGTCCATTTTTTGGTCGGTATTTCCATAGCAATAACAAAAAGAGTACAGATTTGGAACACAATAAGATCTCGAAACAACGACGTTGAAACTATTGTAGCGTTAGACTTAGCAGCAATTATCATTAGAAAACTGAAACCTATATAAATGGCTCAATCATATTTCCAACGATGAACTGTATAGAACAATGGGTCAGAAATCCATTGACACCATTATTCTATGGGCAAGTGGATTGCACTTGCTTAAAAAAAGTTATGACTACATTGCAGAACAGGTAATGAAGTGGAATTTACTCGATCAAGAAAGCAGAAAAGTTGGGGAGAAATCGACAAGATTGGGGAAGAACTGATGGCATCTTATCAACTTCGTCAGAGTAATTGAAGCCCTATGTCTTTGTAAGGAATATTCAAGGTATTTGTAGGTCTGAGGACTTAAGTAACTAAGTGTAAGTGAAACATTTCTGTTGTACATTCTTGATTTTGAAGATTTTACATTTTCAAAAATTATAAATAAGTCAAACTTATTGAAAAATTAGTATCTTTTACACGACGATGGTAGTGACGTAGGTTAAGACAATCTTGGGGAGTTGAGTGCATCTGGAAGTTATGATTTAAAATAGGAATAAGGCGATTGCAACTGAAAAAAGAGGTTGGGATGCGACCCACGCTGATAACTTCCCATCCTGTCTGTCGATTTGTCTTGCTTAAAAGTTTGTCTATATGTATCAATTTTTACCAAATTTGCGTTCAATTTTCTGTAGATTTTATTTTTTTATGAAAAAACGGACTGTTGGATTTTTATAAAAAAAAAATTACTGAATATCGAAAACAATATTTTCTGTGAAATAAAATAAGTTTGAAGCCAATATTTGTAATGTTTGAAAAGCTATTTGTGTCGAAAGTAAATTTTTACCAAGTTTTAGTATTGTTTTTTTTTTTAGGTTTTTATTTTTTGTAAAAAAAAACTGTCAATTCGATTTTTCTCAAAATTTTACCGAATGTTGAAAACAATATTTTTTATAAGATAAAATTATTTTGAAGCCAATGTCTCAAAGTCTTGAAAAGATATTTCCATCAAAAAACAATTTTTACCAACTTTTGTTAAATTTTTTTTTATGTTTTTAATTTTTTGTACAAAAAACTGTCAATTCGATTTTTTTCAAAATTTTACTGAATGTTGACAACAATATTTTTTGAAAGATAAAATAAGTTTGAAGCCTTAATCTCAAGGTTTTGAAAAGATATTTGAGTCGAAAATCAATTTTTACCAACTTTTATACATTTTTTTTTAGGTTTTTATGTTTTGTAAAAAAACTGTCAATTCGATTTTTCTCAAAATTTTTCCTAATGTTGAAAACAATATTTCTTATAAGTTAAAATTAATTGGAAGTCATTATCTCAAATTTTTTAAAAGATATTTGAGTCGAAAATCAATTTTTACAAACTTTTGTTAAATTTATTTTAGGTTTTTAATTTTTTGTAAAAAAAACTGTCAATTTGATTTTTTTTTAAATTTTACTGAATGATGACAACAGTATTTTTTTGAAAGATCAAAGTAGTTTAAAGCCAATATCTCAAAGTTTTGAAAAGATATTTGAGTCGAAAATCAATTTTTACCAACTTTTATTAATTTTTTTTTTAGGTTTTTATTTTTTGTAAAAAAAACTGCCGATTCAGTTTTTCTCAAAATTTTATCAGATGTCAAAAACATTATTTTTCGTTGCACAAAATTGTTTTGGAGATGAAATCATTATTTATTCCTAAAATTTTCGAGGTGAAACATTTTTTGTTTCAGTTTTTTTGATTTATAAAAAAAAACCGTTAATTGGATTTTTTCCAAAAATATACTTGTTTTGTATCACGTTACAATATGTAATATAGCATTTAATTCAAGTCTCTAGTGTTATTGGTTCATGAGATATTTAGGGTTAACCAAAGTGTTCACCTTTTTTTTAATCTGCTATGGTAAGAAAACCAGCCACGCAATTTTCTTGAGAGCCCTTTTTGCATCTTTCTGCCTTATCTGTATAACAAAATTTATTTGAAGTCGATATTTCTTCTGGTTCTTGAGCTATGGACGACGAAAAAACGTCACGAACGTACGGACGTACGTACACACGCACACACAGACATCTTTCTAAAAATCTTTTATTTCGACTCTAGGGACCTTGAAACGTCGAGAAATGTTAAAATTTTCAATTCAACAAATCGGACCCATTACAATAACTTCCTATGAGAAGTTAATTAAGCGCAGAACACCCCGGGTTGAAGATAAAGACCCTTAGTCGAAAATAAATAATGATTCAGGGCTAAGTAGCTCTAGACGATTTGTTCGTAGACTCTTAGACATGCAACTTTTATTTAATGAACATAAAATACCATTTCACAGTTGCAACGACTTTTCATCAGAAATAACTACGTTTACCGGAAGGAATTTTGTGCCTTAGGGTTGTACAAAACAACAGCTCCCAGAAATTACGTCAGGTTTTTATTTAGGAAAAAAAACAAAAATTTTGTCCTGCTTCGAATTGAAAAAAAGGGCATGTTGGGAAATGTGTCTGCCAGGAATGAAAAGAAAGCCAGAAAATGAAACAATATGCATTTCGTCTAAGCAGTGAGGTATGTATGTATGCAAACCCCTGATTAAGCACACAATAGGATTTGAAATAAGCTCCAGTTTGGGTGTTTTGCAAAATATCTGCATGTTGTATCAAAAATGATACATTCTATGTTATTAAAATAAAACCATGACAAATTTGTAAAGTAATTCATTTCATCTCTGATAAACATGTTCACCTTAGAAAAAAATAACTCATGCATTTAAAGGTTAAGATTAATACACGAACAATTCTTTTCTTGGAAGAAAAGTTTCCAATTTATAGTTAACTCTTGAAAATTTGCATAAAGCTGTGCAAAGAAATCGTATAAACAATTACAATGAAGTGAAAGCTATAAACGACAGCGTAATTGAAATGGAAAGCAAAAAAGTACCTTAGACTATAAATATATACTTCCTGAAATCTAGCTTTTCATGTTTTCCATGGAAAAGCAATTGCGAGCGACGAATTGAAAAACAATACAATTTCCTCAGAAAAATGAAAAGTAGAGAACTTTTGAAAATTGTTTTCTGTGAAATCATTTAATCAACATTCTGTCTTTATTGAAATAAAAACATCGATTTAAAAAAAAGAAAAGTGTAGCTCCAAGTGTCTTGTTTTAGGATCTTAGCTCCAACATTGTTTTTCCAAGTCATCTGAAGAAAGCCAAAATTATTTTTTTTTTTGGAAATTTGATTGGTTTTATATTTTAGTCTATTGACTTGGAAATATCTTAGAATGTCTTGTTTATTCAGCTTCTATTTGTTGTTTTTTTTTAAACCTCAATACGAGTATTTCTTGCTGAGATATCAGTGGAAAAAGATAATACTGTCTTTGATTATAAACATCTCAGCAATCAATGATTGCATAGACAATTCTAAATTAATTTAGAAAACTTGAATAAATTCTCTTAAAGGATTGGCTATTTATTTTCAAACAAAAATTAAAAAGAAACAAAACAGGGGATTTTGCGTAGTTTTTTTGTTTGGAAAATCAATCGCTAAAAAATCAAAACTAAAGTTTGTAAAGCTAATTTATTTTACTAAATTTCAAAAATGCGATAGTTTTGAGAAAAACTGATGTGTGTTTTTTTTTAACAAAGAAAGCAGGTTAGTTTTGAGAAAAACTATTGTTTTTTTTACAAATTGTTAAGATATCAACTTAAATTTATGAAAAGGGGAAATTAAAGTGCTGAAGAAGAAAATTGGTCACATTTTCAACATTTGTTTCTTTTTATTTGCTGTAGGACCATTTTTCTTTCTGTTAAAAACTCCCTAACAATTTTGATGTTTTAATTTTTTGTTAGAACTATTCTATAATATAAAAATGAGTCGCAAAATGTGTTGGTAAGCGCATAACTCAACAACGCCTGGACCAATTTGGCCAATTCTTTTTTTTAAATGTTCCTTGAAGTTCAAGGATAGTTTTTACGGTGAGAAAAATTCGAATAACTGTCGGAAAAGCCATAAAAACAGCACTTTTCTTTTTCCCTACGTGTGATGATATTTTGTATCATATACGGAATAGAATGGGAAATCCAAATATACAAATCAGTGAAAAATTTACAATGAAGCATTGATTTCAATTGAGGACATGTTCTTGATGATGTCAAACAAACTATTAATTCAATTAGGCCTGACCGCGCCCAGTCGTCCAATGCATGATCAGGCCCGTAGCCAGGATTTCGGTTCGGGGGGGGGGGGCTTGTTCAATTTCGAAGAAGTAATTCTATATACAAAAATTTAAAAAAAAAACTACATAATGTAAATGTTTTATTTTTGTTTGTATTTTTTTTTATTTAATTAAATAAATAGTTTGGATTTTTACAGCAATAAACGCCTTGTATTTTTTTTAGACATAATGTCGATCACTTCATCTGGATCCACATCAATACCTGAGTCAACAGACAGCATTGCAAGTGCGCTTAGTCTTGGATGGCCCATAACGCTTCGGGATACTGTTTTGATCCTTTTCATCGTTGAAAAGGTTCTTTCAACGCTAGCTGTTGTAACTGGTAGTGTGGCCAAAATTGTAAGCAAGTAGCTTATGCTCCTGAAGTAGGTCTTGTCACATATATCTAGCAGTTTCAGAACATCGGAAGAGGGATCCATCGATGAAATTTTTTCGCACCAGAGTATGTACTCCACATTAACAGCTGACAAGGATATTTCGTTATCGAAGTAGAGTGTTAGATTTTCCATTTCATTTACTCGATTGGCGGCAGCAAAACCTGGAAGCAGAGCTTGAAACGATAGTAAAACGTCCTCGTTGACCATAAATCTGTCAGTAAGATTTTGTATAAGAGAATCTAGACAGGGAATAAGTATAGAAACCCTAAAATAGTCTTCTGGACATGATGTTTCTGGATTAGAGCGCGTTGTTTGTTTCAAAGAAAGCCTTGGAATTGTTATGCTATCAAATAAATCTCTGGCAAGTTGTGATGCGGATTGAAAAGCGTCTCTGAACAAGTCTCTGGCAGTTTCTCTTATGTTCTTAAGAGAACTTAAGACTTGTTTCGTGAGATTTATTGCAGACACGAAATTTAAAGATTCATTTTGAAGGAAAATTGATAAGGGTAGCGTTAAACTAAAAAGTTTTTCGCATACCATGAGGCTTACCAGAAAATCACTTCTTTGAATTGCTGCTAAAAGAGTTGATGCTTTTGAAGACATTGCCCACGTCTTGGTGGATATTTCTTCAAGACTAATAGCAATACATTTGAAGAGCTCTACAAATGAAAGAATGCTGTCATGCCTTTCAATAAACCTTGTTTCACAAAGGCGCAAAAGTCGTTTTTTTCTGCTTTCTGGTGCGTATTTTTGGATGGCGATTTAAAAAATAAAATAAATTAGGTGGCGCAACAGTACATGAAGAACCAGGGCCTAGTGACTTACAACTCTCAACCATTCCTGTGTGCGAGTAATGTTGTCAGAGATGGAAGGGACCTACAGTTTATATGTCGAATCCGAACGGCTAATTTGAGAAAGCACTTTTCATGACAAGAATTACTATTGGAGGATTTGTCAATTCCTCGCAAGAGGCAGTACCCGTGAAAAAAGTTAGGTAGCACAGGCAGGGATTGAACCCAAGACCCCTTGCATGACAGTCCAACACACTAACCAAATTCATTTTTATTAATTAATTCTTAAAACTATCTTAAAGCTAGGCAAAAACTCATAAAACTAGCCTAATTAACCATAACTTACAACTAACTTACTGGTCCCATACGGACACTCTAAGTTAAACAATAATACTTAATGCTAATGCCTTTCGGCCCTAAGATTCCATTTTATTTATTTTTTTTATTCATTAGAAAATTTAGAAAAAACTAATGTCAATATCCTTTTTTATTTTTACTTAAAAAACTACTTAAAATAAGGTCCTTAATATAAAACTTAAAGCTAACTAAAACTACCTATTCTACCTATATAAACTACTTAAAACTAGAACAACCACAGCAGCAAATCTAACTATCTAACGTTTTTTGTTTTTAATATTTTGTTCTTTTTTTTTTATTTTTTTTTTTATATTCCATGTTTTTTTTTATTATTTTTTTTTTGTATTTTTTTGTATTTTCTTTTTTGTATTTTTTGTATTTATTTTTTTTTGTGCCACCATGCCTATTCTACTTAAAACTAAACCCTAAAACTATAAAACAAGTATGTAAGCCGGCCAAGGCTTTAAACCCCATCCCGACTACCCACTATCAAGTGCTGATTGAAGCCACCAAAACTGGTTCTCCTGCTTCACCCTATCAGTTCGGTCCCGTTCGGACACAGCCCTACTGAACCGAAGGAGCTCTGCTCCGCCTTGTGCCATGACGTCCCGATTGTACAGGAGTCACCTATCCACGGTTCGTCGTCTGACGTGGTAGATTAGCGGAACTGCCAATCTATCCTGTATCAGACCGCATCTATCTAAAAAGAGGAATGCCTCTGGTGGAATGAAACCGCTCAAGCGTGCACTTTCAAAATACTCGTCGTTCGGATAGAACACCCCGAAAATTAAATTGTTGGTCGAAGACATAGCTCTTGCAATGTGACCTCGAACGAGTTTTATCACGAAATTGTCAATTCTGTTGATTCGAGCCCCGTTGTATAGGACCTCGTTGGAATAGTAATGCACGTAAGAAGATTCGGCTGTTCGATATAAGCCAGTACAGCGTCGCACTAACCATCACGCTCCGGGTACTATGGCGATTTGGAAAGTCTTATTTGCATTTGAATGGTTTCGGAAGAAATTAGCTATTTCGCTTACTATACCAAGACAATTGCGAATCGGGGGTGTTGACATGGCATTAGACAACATGATTTCAGAACAATATACATAAGTAGTTAGGAACTAATAAGAGAATATACAAACTTTTGTTCAAATATTTTTTTTAAAATAATTTGGGGGGGGGGGGGGTGGGGCGTTGGATTGAGCCCCTCTAGCCCCCCTGGCTACGTGCCTGTGCATGATGCTTTTAACCAAAAGTTGCATCGAAAAAAACTGTATGATCTCAACACTTTGAAATTAATTCAAACAAATCTTCCACTGTTGAATGAACAACAGAAGTATGTATTTGATACTCTTATGAAAGTAACAAATGATGAAACTGGAGGGATTTACTTCTTAGATGCACCTGGTGGTACAGAAAAAACTTTTTTGATTTCATTAATATTAGCAACAATTCGCTCACAAAATAAAATTGCACTTGCACTAGCTTCGTCGGAAATCGCAGCAACTTTGCTTGAAGGTGGTCGAACAGCCCATTCAGCACTAAAATTGCCATTAAATATACAAAGCAATGAAACTGCGACCTGCAACATTTCGAAGAACTCTGCAATGGCAAAGGATTTGCAGCAATGTAAATTGATTGTTTAGAATGAATGTACGATGACACATAAAAAACCTTAAAAGATCAACGAAGCAATAATAACGGATTTGGTGGCGCAATGATTTTATCAGCAGGACATTTTCGTCAAACATTGCAAGTGATTCCACAATCAACGCAAGCTGATGAAATCAATGCATATCTAAAGTCCTCCAATTTGTGGAAACATGTCAAAGTACTTCATTTAAGCAAGAATATGCGCGTCGAGTTGCAAAATCACCAATCTGGAAACATATTCTCTAAACAACTCATTGACATTGGTAATGGCAAATTTCCTATTGACATGCTGACTGGCCGCATTAACTTTCCTCAGAATTTTTGTCAGTTAACGCAATCAAAAAACGAACTTATTGAGAAGGTGTTTCCAGATGTTTCTCAAAATTACAGAAACCATGATTGGTTGAGCGAACGAGCTATATTGGCTGCAAAAAACATAGATGTAAATGAATTAAATTTCAAAATTCAAGAACAAATTACAGGCGAATCGAGGATATATAAATGAGTTGATTCGGCTACTAACCAAGATGATGTAGTTAACTATCCACCGGAATTTATAAACTCGCTGGATTTGCCAGGATTGCCACCTCACAATCTTCAATTAAAGGTTTGATCAATAGTTATAATGTTGCGAAATATTAACCAACCAACCAACCAACAATGATTCCGATTGATGTGCAATTTGAGTTTAAACGACTACAGTCTCCAGTGCGGCTTGCTTTTGCTATGACCATAAACAAGTCCAAGGGGCAATCATTAAGTGTTTGTGGTATTAATCAAGAAAACCCATGTTTCTCCCATGATCAATTGTATGTTGCCTGTTCCCGTGTTGGAAAACCATCATATTTGTTTGTCTATGTGCCAAGTAATCAAACGAAAAACATCGTATATCACAAAGCACTACAATGATAATAAAACTGATGTCTGTTAATAATTTTGATTCACATAATTAACAAAATCCTTATATATGTTTCATTTAATTATTTTTTATTCACAACGCCCTATCACCAGGGTGACGGTTCTGTTCAGGAAATTTTTTAGCCACTATTATAAAATACCCAGGAACAAAAAACTGCCACATTACAAATCTTTACGAAAGGACGAAGTCTGTCGGGTCCGCTAGTTATAGAATATAAATATTTAGCTTTGTTTGTTTTATTTAAAAATTTCTAAAAATCATCTTCTGAAGATTGACTGCCTTAGAATACAAATTTGATTCCTTCTTTTCCTTTTAGCATAAATACACATTTATGTTTTCTTTTAAAGCTTGAATGTTGGCTATGGCCGCTGTAATCTTATCATCTCCTTTTGTTTGAAATATTTTTGAGGGCTTATAAGGAGATCAAAATAATATATTAATCTCAACACCTTCACATATGTCACACACACACATATGTAAGCACATAAATATTCAACTTTATACACCCTACATCATGAAAATGTCCTGTAAATCAATGGCATTCATTTTGCAAGCTCTAAACACCACAAGCTATTATTTTCACATTTTGCATAAATCCTGAATCTCCACATCCACACTAAAATACACACACACAAAAACATTTATCTTCACATATACATATATACGTAGATGAAAGCCAATTATCCACATCTTTCAACCCATTCTACTATCCATATCAGGGTTCTTACCTGCAGGCATTACCGTTCAATTTACATAAATATCAAATTTTGTCATATGCTTAAATCTGTCAACAGCGTGCACAATAAATTGCGCAACGAACAAAATAAATCTGCGGCATCAAACACAATATAAAAACAACAAAAACAACCAACAAATATCCAAAAATAACAACAACAACAACATAAATAGCAGAAATATGAAAGAGAACATTATATGATGCTGATGTTGATGCTGAAGTTGAAGCTGATGCTAAAGCTCGAGCTATACCGACGACGACGACTCTAAAAGACGTAAATGTCGAGAAGGACGACAGGACTCAGTTTTAACAGCAATGGCAACGACACAAAAACGCAAGGATTTTCAAAATACTGAAAACTGAAAAACAACCTTTTCTAGAGTCTTAATACAGCACGACGAAAGATAGAAAGAGACTGAAAGAGTGGTAAGGTGGGAGGGGATGGGGGGGGGGGTAAAAGGGAACCAGGAAAGTAAAAAACGTCACTCATTTAAATCCCTTCAAGGGAAGAAAACACATGTGCATGACATGAAATAGCGGGCGGAAATATCAGCAGCTTCTACGAGTATACTCGTACGTACGTACGTACGTGAGTAAAGGATTCAAAAGCTATTGAACGCAGCAATGTACCAGGTACCCAACCTACTCCGAGGTACCTACACATGGTATTATAATATGGTGGACAGCCAAGCCAAAGGTAGGTAAGGGTAAAAAGAACTCTTTCCTTTTCAGCTAACAGCAGCGCAGCGCAGCTCCAGCGTTAAAGAGCGTAGGTCGGTCGATCAATCCTTTGTTTTCCATTACACAATGGGAGCATGTTAAGTCTTCCGGGTTTTTGAAAAGTGAAGGGTGAATGCTTTGTGGTTTTTTGAGAAAAAGAAATAAGCTGCAGCTTGCTTCAAGGGCTCTAGGTGTAGGTATTTGTCGCATGAAATGGTTGCAAATTTACAAAAAAATTAAAAAAAAAATGCGTATACGCCGCAGGTACCCAGTGAACTCTTTCTTGCATTGAGGAAGTACATTTTAATTAAATGTGTTTAATTTTTATTTTTAAGGATATGAAGTGAAATTGCATATTTCAAAGGTCAACGTTGGGGTTGGGGGTGCAGTAAACAAGAAATATTAATTTGTTTATTTTTATGCAAGAAATTCAGGGAAATTGCCTTTGTACATAATTTTCTTCTGCGATGAACAAATATTTCCAGTATTCCGTAATTTTCTAGGAAATGAAGAAATTGTTAACTTTAAACATTTCACGGTACAAATAATCGTCCCACAAAAAGAGAAAAAGAGATGCAACTATGAAAAATACAAAATTTTAATCGAAGTTTTCTCCGAACGTTACTGTGGCGACGGTCGTCTCTTTGGTTTTTATTCTTCTTCTTTGTTTTTTGGGTTTTTGTGTCGGTTTTATGTTAACGTCTGTTGTCGTCGTTTACTTTGGTTGTTCGAAAAACCGCTGATATGTTGAGAAATTTTTGGTAAAGTGAATGACGTCGGTATTTACCACACGTTAAAAATCCCCCTTTTCAATGTTGTTTCCAATTGCTTTTCTTACGCTCGAGCGCGTGCATCAATGATGTCTCATTCCATTTTCTTTATAACCTAACACCCTTTTACTCCCTTTTTTGTATCCAATTGAACACAACAGCTGGATACCCTCTAGATATACCTCCATATGTGCACTTTCTCCAGTTTCATTGGCATAATGTCAATTTTCAGCTTCAAATATTCCTGCAACATTGGTGCTCAGCTGTGTGTATTGTGCGGGTGGTGGTGAAGGTGGTAGTGGATGTGGATGTGGGATGTGGACGTGAGAAGGTTGTGGGTATGCAATTAATTCAGTACCGTTCTTCATTGCAGGGTGAATTTAATTAAAGCCTTCTACAAATATCCTGTGACAAGTTGCATACATATATTATATACAAGTATACGTAGGCAAAACCATCAGTAGCAGCAGGTAATAGCAAGCGAGAGAGAGGAAGGAGGCTTATCAACGCCATTGCCATTGCCAAGCTACCGCGTGCCGCGCCGCACTGCTATATCATGATTCACGACGACGACAAGTGCATCATCATCATACACTCGCTCCCGCTCAAAAAGGAAACAAATGATTTCCGTTAATTAATGAAAAATGCCAGAGCAAATGGGGTAAGTGCAAAGGATGTGCATTAACATACTGTCATACATGTAGTAAGGACGTCGTCGTAGTCATCCTCATCGTCGGCAGCGCATTTGTCGACGTATGCAATGCATGGGTATGTCTTAATAGGATGGTATTATGTAGATACAGTTGCTCCTGCTGCAACTGCAACACGCGACTGTATCTTCTTTCAGAATAAACGATCACAATTGGGCTATTAATGGGTGCAACGAGTTACTTTCACAATAAATGTTTCTTTATGCGACGTGCATTCGAGCAAAAACACACTCAGAGCACACGAGACTTTACTCGTATATCTGCAAAATGAAAGACGATGTGAAAGTTTTGTTTTTGAAAAAAAAGGACGAAAAGGAAACAAACGACATATGTGTAGATTTCGCACCGAAAAATGATATAAAAATAGATTGGTGTGTTTTCTTTCTCTTTTTCTTTTGCCCAGAGTTTAAATACATTTATTTGTATGTACAAATATTCTTAAACCTTAACTTTCTTATCCTGTGAAAGGAGAGAAAAAAGAAAAGGATATAGAGCCGAACCAATGCAATGTACACTACGGTACGTGCATACTTCTTGTTTACGTACGTTTAGTCAAATGGAAGCATTTTTACTGCACTCCCCGAACCGAACCGAACCAAAGCGAACTTCACTTCACTTTACTTCGATGCAATATGCGAGTGAAAGAGTTTTGTTCGTTTTCGTTTTCGTTTTAGTGGTAGTGTGGTGAAAGAAGGAACAACTTTTACGATTTATTGTTAGAAGTTGGAAGGATTCCTATTTTTCTTTGAATTTAGTTCACAAGGAATGCTTCCCTTATCATAAGATGCATTTCTTGTTCTCAGTTTGCATACTAAATGTGTTTAGAAAAGGGAGTTTTATGTTATCATCTTGTTTTTTTTTCTCCTCTTATTTTTATTTTTGTGCATATGTATAAGGACCGACTTATAGAAGAACTACAAAGAAGTGTACGATCTTTACTTTTTGTGCAAACGAAAACGAAGAAGTAGAAATAAAAATATATATGTATATTTTTATTTGAAAAGTCAAGAATTTCAACAAAATAAAAGGAAAAAGAATTGAACGAACAAGAAAAAAATCTGTGAATATTAATGATATCCTTTTAGATTTATCTATGCGGACTGGACGACTATTAAAGGGTGTAAGTTGGATATGCTGCTTCTTTACTTGGCCATTTCTTGTGTGTTGGTACTCGTTTGGAAAAAGAAATTGGATAATGTTCTAGATATTGGACGAACAAATACAAAAAAAAAAAATGGCAATCCTTTTAAGGGATTAGTAGAAGATTGCACAATTTATATCTATAAGATAGTCTACTAAAAAATAAAGTGAAATACTTGAGAATGTATACTTGAGCAAATATTTGTTCTTTGAAAAGAAATGTTATGGCTTATAATCTTAAGCTTAAATTAAAATAAAAATAAAAATGATGAGTTGTAGGGATTTAATGGCTTATGCAATTATGTATTTTTAAGATTTAAGAATATGTTATTATCTGCAATTCTTTTATATATTTTTCATTTTCGAAGTTTCCAAATTATTTTTGATACTAATGGCAGGAAATTCAATAATTGCGTTTACTTTTTGTTTCGACTTATAATTTCAATTGAAAAAATTACGGAACTGACTTTTTGTTAAAACGATCAGAACTTAAAGGTTTTTAATCTACCATTGGAAATTATCTTAATCAGACAAATTTGTCGAATTGAAAATGTTGACACTTCTTAATGTTTTAAGATCCTAAAATTTAAATGACTGGTTTTAAGAGAGATACCCTCATCTCAAGATTCAGCTGAATTTTGGTGGATAGCTTTTTTTACACCCGTCCACCCCTCTTTAAATTTTTTATCCAGTTCAAAATGAAAGGACTTTTTTGGTAGTGTTCAGGACGTATAAAAGAAGCAGTCCACAAAAATTCAGCTGTATCGGAATTTTTTTTCTAATTTTCCTGGAAAAATAAAAATTATTAACTGTTTTTTTTTTTTGTATTATACAAATTTAAAATTATTTAAAACTATTTATGCTGGACTTGAATATCTTGAGTTTTAAATACTACAATATTGAATTAAATTCTATTATAAACACTACCGTTATAAAGTGTTTTTCAATTGGAGCGGGTAGATTTTGGCGCCCCGTGGTGGCCATTTTGTTTTTGGTGACATCTGTCAAATCTTTTGTTTATTATTCAGTTGTTAATGCTTAATCATCATGGCAAGTTACACGATTGAACAGCACGTTCAAATGATAAAACTTTAGGTATTCTCAAAATGAGTGTTCGTTAATGGAAACGTTGCGTGCATTGCGACCATCACAGTCGACTCTTCAACGTTTGGTGGCCAAATTTCAGCCGACCAGTTTAGTAAATAATCAGTCAACTCCCGTACGTTCAAGGAACGCAAGATCGGCCGAGAACATCGCTTCGGTCCGTAAAAGTGTACAACAGAACCCCAAGCAGTCTATTCCTCGCCGTGCACAAGAATTCGGCCCTTCACAGACTTCAATTTGCGAATTTTGCGTTGGGACATCGGCCTAAACCCGTACAATATCCAACTGACCCAGGAGCTCAAAGTTCATGACCATAGACAACGCCGTTTGTTCGCTGACTGGGCTTTGAATCGTTTGGAAGAGGTTCACCAGGTGATAATGATAATGCATCCTCAAAAAGTTATGGTTTGGTGTGGATTTTGGGCCGGCGGCGTCGGTGTAATTGGTCCGTACTTTTTTGAAAACGACGTTAGTGAGGCGGTCACCGTCAACAGCGAACTCTACATAACGATGATAACTAATTTGTCATGGCCCAAATTGAACCATATGGACCTAGACGACATGTGGTTCCAGCAGGACGGCACTACGTGCCACACATCAAACGCCACGATTGATATTTTGCATGAATGATTTGAGGGTAAAGATATCTCTCGTAGGGGTGATGTGAATTGGACATTTGAATGATGTCATATTCTAAACTTAATGGCATACATGCGCCATTCAAATAAAAAATACTTTTGGTAATAACTCACACACAGCTTGTTTTATTCCATTTCAACATCTACCCGACCTTATTGAAAAACCATTTACATAGTTAATATTAACTTTATACAAAATTGAAAAAAACAGTTTTTTTTTCATTTAGATTTTAAATAATTTAAAAAAAGTGCGTTACAATGAGAGTTTTCATTTTGAATAGACCGCAATTTTGTAGTTCTCATCTTTTAATATTTGACAAGTAAAAACAACGCTATTTTTAGAAATGTTTCCCTTAATTTCTATCATTCTACTTTTAGTAATGGCGTAGTTTTTCCTTGTCAAGTATCAGAAGATTACAGCTTGAAATTTTTCTTAGTAGAAAAACTTAAGCTTATAAGAGTATTCTTAACTAAATGTGATGGCAATCATATTTGGATAAAATACTTGTAGACTTATTTTTTGCAATTGCAAGAGTCTGTTAGACTTTAAAATTTCTATTTAAGAAATGGATTAGTAACGTATTCCCAAGATAGTCTAAAATTCTCAAACCTTAAATATCCAGCACCGCATTCTCCAAACAAATACATACAAATGTCAAAAATTTCCTAGTCAAAATCACATAAACAAATATGTTCAAGAATTTAATCATGTTATCAGAACTGAAAATGCTGTATATGAATAATGAAGATAGGATTTATAGATTTTGAAAACCATACAAAATTTACAAACAAGAACTATGTACTTCATTAATTTCAAAGCTTAATATAACGGAAAATTATAATTAGATACGTTTCTCGAAATCCGAAATTTTGAATCTTGGAGGTTTTGGCAATAAAAACTAGTGCCTTGATGTTGATTTTCTCCTTGGAGATAATGTCAAGTTGGATTATTTTTTCTTGAGATTTTGTGCAATGGTGATTTTATTTTTTTGACATTTCGTATGACTCCCATTAGAAACCAACTTCTTTAGGTAATTTTTTTTATAGATCAAAAACGCCCCTTTGAAAGTCAATTTCTGGTAATATTCATATTCTGAAAGGTGTCTGTCAAAAGGTTTTTGAAGAAATATCTAGTCTTTCCAGGCATTTTGAAACAAACTTCGGTAAAGGAAAAGTTTTTGCAAATGATTTGACAGTGGTTGCTTTTGTCATCCTTTTGAATTTGCCTGCCTCTACTTTGGGAACGCTTTTGGTTATAAACCAACCACGACAAACAATTTGCAAATGTAATGACTAGTATCAATTTTTTCACACCTTTAAGTTGAATTTCTATCAAGTTGGCCAAGGTATACCAGATTTAAGGTAAGCCCCTTCTCTTGACTAGACACAAGGCTATTTGGTTATAAATAGAAAAATTATTATTGTTGTTTCAAGTTTACTAATAAACTAAACCAAATTTTTAGATTTGGTTTCCTGAAAGTAATCAGAACTGGTAAGAGCACTGAATAAAAAAAAGTATTAAATTACGGTGCTCTTGTCGTCGGGGTTAGTTGTGGGACATTCAGTCAAACCACCACAAAAGAAAGCAGCTTTGCTGTGTTTTCAACCACGTTCGTGCTGTCCGGCTCTGGGGACTACAGCCAACGTTGAATTGGCAACACAGTAAAGGGAAGAAGAGAGGAAGAAAATGAGAGGTAAAAATAAAAAACGATTTTATAAAATTTAATCAATTAGATATTATGTACATATGTAAATGTAATTTTATTAATTCAAAATTTAAATCTAAAATCTAAGTTACAAAGTAAAAAATGGCAAGTAGAAAACAAAAATGAATGGCAAGTGGAAAACACAAGAATGGCAAGTGGCAAGTAAAAAATAGCAAGTGAAAAGATTAGCAATTTAAATCCGCGCCGCGACCGCGATGTATGGCCTTTAGAAGCTTAAGAGACGGTGGGAAGCCGACCGTCGTCGTCGCCCTTATGACCCAAAAAACCACATAAGCAGTATTTATGAAAAAACTGCAAACTCTTGTTTGAATAGACCGTTGTATTAATGATGCTGGAGTAGCTCAACTTCGATACAATACTGTCAGTTTTATTAACCATGAGTGTCGTGCTGAGAGTTCTGATTTTGGCCACTACTAATAACTTCCTTGCACAATACTGAAGGTGAACTCTAAGAACTAAAGTTAAAAATTCAGTAGAGTGTGATGGTGAAATTACATTGGTTTCCAGTTGCCACTTGTGTGTGTTATTTTACATTTAGCAGAAGGCTAGTACATTGGGTAATGGGTATACTACAAGTGAGTGTGTGGTTATTATGTTGGAGTGTTACATTCTTCATGTGAGTGTGGTGATCATTTTGGCGTGTTACAATTTAAATATCTGAAGAAATATTGATTTACAAAAATTCATTGCGTTCTTCCTTGTTTTGTTTTTGAGTTAAAAAATATTTTTTTTCCAAAACTATGGACAGAAGAAGCTTGATTCAAAAAGGTCAGTCAACATTCGATTTCTGGCTTTAAGAAAGTAATGCCAGAATAATTTATGTAGGTGTCGATTTTTTCACTATTTTATTTTATATATGTCAACTCAGTTTTGTAAAAAAAATGCTTCCTGCCATCTTACAAGGGGGATATGAATCCCCTTTCCCATTTCATTTTTTCTTCTTGTTTTGGATCAAATTAAACACTTCAGTTTTATGGTAAACCTCATGCTAAACTCTTAGTCCTCTTCTTGTAAGAAACGTGTTACAGCTTATTTCTTAGAAATTCTTACATCTTTAAGCTTCTTATTAAGGTCAATTAAGTTTATTGGATTGTCCCTAGACCAAAAAATGACCAATAAACTAAAAAAGTTTTCAGATTTTCGGTCATTTTGTGTTCGGTTATTGAGCTCAGGAAATTGGACTATTAATTAATATCAACTCAGCTAGAAATCTGAACTTACGGATTAAAATCAAGGTCTCTTTGTATTAAAATGCCAAAGTAAGCGTAAAATATTAAGAGTCTTAACAAAATCCATTATTTAAAACCCAGAAATATACAATACAAGGTTTAATTTTATATAAGAAAAGTGTATTCTGTATTTGAGGCCAAGCCACAATTCAGATTTAGCCCCACTTAAATTTAAACTCTATAGCATCTTAATGGAGCACTGATCCGGACTAAAAATGTTTCCTCTTAAAACTACTTATTTCAAAAAGAACAAAAAACTTAATTCAAAAGTGCTCTTTTTTCTTGAATCACTCTCTTTCCACTTTTATCCATCCCATAATTCTTTTTTCTTTCTTTTCGTTTTTTTTTTGTTTGCTTTCAAAGAATTCCCCAAACAATTTAATTTCAATATTAACCAATTATTTACTAAATCATTCTATTCAAATCCCATTAGTTTTCGTATTGATCCAAGAAAGAAAACTCGACCTTCATGCTGGCTGCCGACATAGAAACGACATTCCCATTTTTCAATTGCAATTGCAAATTAAAAATGCATTTCCATTTTGCAGTCCATCTACACTCAGAGCTCTGTATACCATCATCCATCGGCTTTAAATGAAAGAGGTTTTTCTTCTTCGTCTTTTTCCCAGAGTTTTTTTTGTTTTTTTTTGAAAATTCTTTGATTTCTTTTTTCTTTTTAATTTTGCTCAAGTACTTGAATCGACTGTCATCCAATTTCTTAAAGTGGCCAAAGGATCAGGAGACTTAAATTTTAAATTGAATCCTATAGCTAGAAACTCTTGCAAAAAGAGACTTGCTGGAGATGGGGACGACAAAGGCGGCAGCGGCGGTAGTGCAGGTGGAGGTGGATGGGAGGGCTAGAGAAAAAAAGATCACTTTAATGTCCATCAAGGAAGAATACCTACTGTTCCTGTCACAACACAAAGAAAGAAGAAAGAAGCTAGAATACAAAAAGTAGATAAAAAAGCAGGACAAAAAAAAGAACATAGCACGTACAAAGCCAAAGGAAAGAAGATTTGAAATGCAATCAAATGAAAATAAAAGTTAGCCAAGTGCTGTTGCTGTTGCTGTTGCTGTGTTGCTGCCTCTTATAGCTCTATAGCTTTAGCCTCATCCCCCAGCCCAAACCTTCTCATTTAATTCTCTATGACTTTGCTTTAACGCTGTCACTCGGCGAGCAAAGTATCTATCTCGGCGCTCGACTCGGCTATAAGAAAGAATTCCGTTGAGGATAACCCCGCAAATTGAAGTCAGGACTATACGTAGTACAACATAGCAATAGCAAGACCAATTTGTATCCAGAACTCACTAAATCAAGGTCCTGGAACTGGAAGTGTGTAATGGAATGCATTAGGAAAATTAAATTCGCACAACAGCATTTTAGGTTGGTAGGTATATGTGCTAGAGCCGAGCAGCAGCGTGCACGTCGACGACGAAACCATCAACCACTTGAGGGTTTCGGGCTCTCGACAAGGGTTCTTTAGGAAGGATTTTTGTTTTTGTTTCGCAAGGATTTTATGTTTTTTTTTTCTTTTTTGGTATTATTTCTTTTTGACTGGTAATTTTATTTTCTTCCAGATTTTTCATTGCTAACGCAAAAGGATTGGGATTTAGAAGGTCCCTTGTTCAAACCCAAGTTTGCTTTTGTTGCGAATAGGGCAAAGCTAAAAGGATTTACAATTGCCGTTTGAAGAATGAAAATATTTATAGAAATAAGCCTCTTTTGGTTCTTTGTATATACATACACATACAATAGCCAGGTCCAGATCCAAACCCATACCAACACCTAACCCTTAAGTGAAGAAGAAAAGAAGTTTCATTCAATTATTGTTGCAATCGCAACTTGCCAGATTTTATAAACCCTTTTTTTCTTTTAGATGAAGTGGCCTATTCATTTTTCACCAAATAAAATAAAGTGAAAGTGAAAATACCTACAACAAAAAATATAAAGTTAATTCAAAAGCTAAAACATTTAATTAAGAAATAAGGTCAGTTTTGTTCTTTAGACAGAATAAAATAAAAAAACATACTTGTTGGACCTAAAAAAGTTTAAGGCCTTAAAGTTTTTGGATTCTCTTTTTTCTTATGATGATGAAAGCTGATCAAAATTATTTATTTTTTTTTGTTGGTGTTGTGTAATCTTTAAGATAAAAGAAATAATTTTTCATCTAAAGATTTTCACTTTTTCTGTCTTAAAGATTAAGAATTCAATTTTTTTTGTTTCTTTTTTTTTTTTTGTGGAACCCAAATGACTCAAGGGATTCACATTCGCAGTTCAACTTTTAGGCGACTTGTAGAAACTTTTTTTTTTTTTTTAAATGTTCAAGAAAATGAGGGAGAGATTTTAGGATGCAGTAGGTATGGGTTTGGCTTTAGATCATTTATTATTTATGAACCTACCTACACATAAAAAGGTTGTATTATGTAAATGCTTTGGTTATTTATTATTTTTAATTATGAAACAGGAAACAAAAATAATTGTTAAGGACATTAAAGGAA
Source organism: Eupeodes luniger (assembly GCA_951509635.1). NCBI lineage: Eukaryota > Metazoa > Arthropoda > Insecta > Diptera > Syrphidae > Eupeodes > Eupeodes luniger. The sequence goes on from OX608075.1 coordinate 18,064,561, forward strand.
GAGTGTGGAAAGCATATTTCCAGCTTCTGTTTGATATTTAAGAAACAATTTTTATTTTTTAAGAGAAATCAATAGATGTTGAATCAATAACTTTCTTTATTTTGAAGATACTTGAGTAGAAAATCAATTTTTAATAAGTTTTAGTTAATTTTTATAAAAAATGTTTCCGAAAAAAATCCCTACATCAGTAAGAGTGGGTAATTAAGAGTAAGAGTAAGTAATTAATTTATTAACAATTTCTAAAATAAATACATTATACATTTGTTTTTGAATTCAAAAGTCTTTGCCGTCAGCTCGACTAGCAACTTATTCATTAGTCTATTTTGTTTTAAATTTCAGTTTAAATTATGTATTGATTTTTACATACATATACATTATACATACATATATACATCTACTAGTTTAATCATATTCTCTCATAACCATTTTTCTAAATCTGCAAATTTCCTTCAGATAGTTGCCAAGATTTGTCCAATCTGGTCCATCCAATATTAGAATTGTCTTTGTAGAGTGAGAGAGAATTTTTTTTTAAATATGAGAATCGCTTGTATTTGAAAATTGGACATACGCTTATAAAATAAAAGCAGTCTTCTTTGGATTTATAATTGCAGAGTGTACAGAACTGGTTGAAACTCCCATTGTATGGTCTACCGTTAAGAGATAAGACTTCGCATCTTGCTTTGAAAATTAAAGAAATATATTTGTAGCTTAAAGAATCCTTGAAATAGTTATTGTTACTCAGATTAAATTATAACTGGCTATATAATATTCCACTTTCTGATTCAATAGCTATTTTTACAAGTTGATCCCGAAACGAGTTTTCATTTAGCTGGATAATTTTATAAATTTTTTCCTTTACATGAAGAATGTTACTTGTATCAATTTGCATATCTCTACTAGATAAAGTGGAAATTCTTTGCCATTTATCATACCACTAATCTTTGTTCCTTATTATTGAGCAACATCATTTTGCTCAATCGCTCAACTGGGAAGCCTAAGACTTTAATAAATATTATCCGCTTGTAGTTTCAAAGTGCTATAGTAAATAACTTTGGTAAGCCAGTTTCTAAGTAGATTGCATAATTCGGCGGCGCGTGTTGATTGGTAAGTTGAAGATTTTTTTGATGAAACTCCTTTGAAATTTCTCGATTTCCTCATACTCTTTCATTCCCCAAACTTGAGCTGCATAACATTTAAAGTGGACTTTACAACTGAATTAAAAATTTGGTATTTGGTAGACAAATAAATAAGGTTGTTCGTGAAAATCTTTCTCCATGTTGAGTTTATTAGACTTTGTGATATTTTTGCTTTAATGTCAAGGTGCTTACTAAAATTCAGCCGTGGGTTAAGGTTCACTCCAAGATATACATATCTGTATTCGTTTGTCACTTCCAAACTTCTTCCGTTCTTTCTGGATTGGATCGCGAAAAGATAATTATTTTTGATTTATCTGTATTGATTTGTAATCCCTATTTATCGCAGTTTGCAGACAGTTGGTTAATCATCAATTGAAGATTTTCTTTCGATTCCGATAGTATGACCATGTCGTCAGCATATAGTAACACATTTATCAGGATTCCGGCCATTGTAATTCCTCCAGGTAAGTGGATAACAATGTCATTAATGAATAGTGAAAATAAAAGTGCACTTAGCGGACAACCTTGTTTGACACCAGATTTAGTACTAAACCATTAAGAATATTGCGTTCCATCCCAGACGTTATAGCTTTTGTGTTGGTATACATATTTTTGATGACATGTAAAAATCTGGTTGAAACACCCGTCTGCGAAAGTTTGTATATTAAAGCATTGCGTTTTACTAAATCAAACGCTGCTTTGAAGTCGACAAACATCGAGTAAACCTTATTATTTCTTGCCTCCTACCTATACATCAATATTTGGCATAAGTTGGAATTCACTATCATTTCTTGTTTTCGAAATATTTTAGTTCAAAATTTGAGTGGTATTTCTAGTGTTTTTATTTTTATAAACAAACTGTCAGTTCGATTTTTCTAAAAATGTTACCAGACGTCAAAAACATTGCATTTTATTACTCTGGAGGTTTTATCATTCTATGTTCGCAAAATATTCGTAGAGATTTAAAGAAAAAGTTATTTGAATTTTTCCCAAGCTTGAAATAATTCGGTATTACACTGCAAAATATTATATACAATTTAATTAAAGTCACTAGTTACTACTGCTGCGTAAGATCTTTTGGTTCAACCAAATTTTTCACTTTTCTTAAGTCAAGTTAAGCTACAGTAAAAAGAACACCCACTGGATTTTTGCGAAAAATTTTTTTTTAGTACCTATATACAAGAACAAACAAGCATCTCTCTCAAAACCTTTGCTTAAGATTTTAGAATACATCGAAAAATTTCAAAGTTTTCAATTCGATAAGTTGGATCGATTATAAAAACTTCCTTCAGAAAGTTTAGAATATTAGCCAAATGATCACAAAGTTTCAGTATCTTGGATATCTTAAATGAAAATTTGAATCACCAATTCACATAATTTCCATCTTTGAAGTCTTGAATAGATTGTTAAGCATTTTTTAGACCTTATCTTTCACGTCATGGCCATAAAGAAAAAGTTTAGGTGTTACGTCACAAGACTTGTCAGTAGCCAATTGCGGCCACCTTTCGAGAAATAACACTATCAAGAAAATGTTCTTTCTAAATTGAAGAGGCTATTCAACAAGTATTCTTAGATTTCTCGAGTCCACAATTCTGCTCCAATGCAATGGAAATTGGAATCATTTTGAAGAATTTCAAGAACCTAATCAGTAAATCGAGTGTTAATTGAACTGTAAAAGCCTTACAGCCTAAGCTTAAATACAACGTACAGTGTACTGTTGTTTTTTTAATACCTAATTCAAAACATCTACGAGGAATGGACAAACCTCGGTTTATGTCAGTACTTCAGAACACTGCAGCAATATCGTCAATTTTTCTTAAAAGACGCATTTGGTTTGTTTCTTCAAATTAGTAACCTGTTTAAACAGCTTAAACTCAAATAGCATTAAATAAATAATGATATGAAAGAGCCCGAAAAGACTAACAGCTAGGTTCCAGAATTCGAGTGAAATGAAATGAAACCGAAATCGAAATTGCAAATCGAGTGAATTTATTTTCAGGGTTCTGCATTTCGAGCGATTTGGTAACTCCGAATTTTTATCGAAATCACTTTTCGTGAAATTGAAAACAGCTGACATCTGTCATTTGGGATGTTATTGAAGAATTTTTATTTTGGCAATTAGTTTTCTTGTAAATATTTTTTTATTGTTCACGCGTTTAAAAATATAAAAGTACTAATTAGGATCGCATAATGAGTGCTGCGTTAATAGTTTTGGCGTTACAGACTGAAAGGAATAAATATGCACAAGAAAAAATAAAAAGACGAAGGCTGCGAGATGTTTCTAATCCCTTGGAAATTGCAGATGCCGCGTATGTTATTTTAAGACTGAAAACAAAAGTTAAACCCTGTCAATAATTATTTTGTATTGTTCATGTAGGTTCATTTCATACTACCGTCTTATGAAAAGTGCCTTCCTTATTGTGCTGGAAATTGTTGAGCCACATCTTAAACAAAGTTCAATTCCTGCAATGTTGGAGCTAGCTACAGTTTTGCGATTTCTTGCCGAGGGAAGCTTCCAAAGGTCAATTTGGAAGGATTCTGATCTGGGTGCTTTGGATCGAAGCACTGTTTCAAAAATGCTTTACAGAAGTACTAAAAATTTTGGAGAATCGAATTTGTCCAAGTTGGATAAAACTTGCTATGTACGATGAAAACCAAAGTAAACCAAAACGACATTTTTTGACAAATTCAACATCCCTGGCGTCATAGGGTGCATTGACGGTACCCATATTAGAATGTTGCAGCCAAATCAACGTAAAATAATAAAATTACTTTTCTAAGGAAGATTCCAAAAAATACGTTCAAAAAAGAAAATTTATTGCTTGGATATATAAATTCAAATTCAAATACAAAAAAGAGGCTGGGATGCGAACCACACTGATAACTTCCCATCCCGTCTGTCGATTTGTCTTGCTTAAAAGTTTGTCTGTATGTATCAATTTTTACCAAATATGCGTACTATTTTTTGTAGATTTTATTTTTTTATGAAAAACGGACTTTTGGATTTTTATAAAAAAATTACTGAATATCGAAAACAATATTTTCTGTGAAATAAAATAAGTTTGAAGCCAATATTTTTAATTTTTAAAAAATCTATTTGAGTCGAAAGTAAATTTTTACCAAGTTTTAGTGTTTGTTTTTTTTAGGTTTTTATTTTTTTGTAAAAAAACTGTCAATTCCATTTTACAAAAATGTTTCGAATGTTAAAAGCAATATTTCTTATAAGATAAAATAAGTTTGAAGCCTCAAGTTTTTAAAAAGATATTTGAGTCGAAATTCAATTTTTACCAACTTTGAGTAATGTTTTTTTACGTTTTTATTTTTTATAAAAAAAAACTGTCAATTAGATTTTTCTCAAAATTTGTTCAGATGTCAAAAACATTATTCTTCGTTGCACAAAATTGTTTTGGAGATAAAATCATATTTTAGTCGTAAAATTTTCGAGGTTAAATTTTTTTGTCTTCAGTTTTTTGATTTATAAAAAAACCGTTAATTGGATTTTTTTCCAAAAATATATTTGTTTTGTATCACGTTACAATATATAATATGAAATTTAATTCAAGTCTCTAGCGTCATTGGTTCATTAGATATTTAGGTTTAACCAAAATTTCCACTTTTTTTTAAACTGCTATGGTAAAAAAACCACCCACGCAATTTTCTTGAGAGCCCTTTTTGCATCTTTCTGTCTTATTATCTGTATACAAAAATTTATTTGAAGTCGATATCTCTTCTGGTTCTTGAGCTATGGACGACGAAAAAAACGTCGCGAACGTACGGACATACGGACATACGGACGACGTACGTACACACGCACGCACAGATATCGTTCCAAAAATCTTTTATTTCGACTCTAGGGACCTTGAAACGTCGAGAAATGTCAAACTTTTCAATTCGACAAATCGGACCGATTACAATAACTTCCTATGGGAAGTTAAAAATGACTTTTCTAGGGAAGATTACAAAAAATACGTTCGAAAAAAGCAAATTTATTGCTTGAAAATATAAATACAAATTCAAATACAAATAAAGCTCTAATCCTAAGTTTAGGAGAACCAGAAAACCACCCGTAAAAGCCTAATCTGGGTTTTGTCCCAAAATAGAATATAATAGCCATGTCCATTTATCCACAGTTAACACAAATTTTTCAATATCACAAGTTCTAATATTACTTTTGTTTCTTTGTTGGTTTACATTTGAACTCACTCCCCCTCCCCAGCCCCCAAAACGATAAGCAAATCAATGTGGTGCAAGAATTACAAGAACATATCAATTTTATTCATTCGTGATGAATTTATTAACATGTAGGATAAATCTTTCTCAGATATCAGCCGTGCGTCGTCATTGTCGTTAAGTCATAAGAATCACGAACAAATAAATCACTTTTAGGGGTCTGTGGTTAATAGGCTACTTAACTTAAGTGCCATACAAAAAAAAAACATTCCAAGCATTTTAGGTTAGGTACCTACAAATACTCTATAAGTTACATTTATAGAGGTACCTAACCTACAATAACAAAAAAAATATACTATATTATATAAATAAGCCAAAAAATAATAAATTAATGTCGTTCATAAAAATATCCTTGAAAAACACAAATAATCTTAGTATTTGGATGTACTCATTCATCAGAAGTTATTTATTGGCGTACTTGTACTTGGATATTGTAGATTTAGGTTTAGTCTTAAATTTTTATTATTTTTTATTTTTGTTGTGTAGATATGTCCTGTCCATGTTGGTTTCTTTTTATATGACTTGAGATCCTTGAAGAGGGTTTTTGTTTTTTTGTTGTTGTATATTCCTTGAATTCTTTAAGTTGTCCATTATCTCCGACAACAGCTGTGCTTCTTCTCAATACCAACAAGACCAAGAGTACTACTTATTGCCATTCCTTTTACTTGAGATATCCTCCATTGTATTAAGGAACATAAAGTACGACACTGAAGATTTCATAGCCTGAGAAGAGACCAAGACCAAGAATGAGATATTTAGATAGAAGAAGACAACAAAAATTGAGACAGACAAAAACAATAAGGACACTGAAACGAACACAACCAAAAACAAAAAACAGATAAAGAAGAAGAAAACAATTCATTGAATGAATTTGTTCATTGAAGTCGTATATAGTTCGCTTATCAGTAGGTACATCCATTCTATTTAAAAACACACACTCTATACATCTTCATCTTCATTTTTCCATCTCCATGCTGCCGTATCGTTGTCATCATTATATCTTCTCACGTCCCATCGTCAGCAACCCTCCCCCCCCCCCCCTCCTCAATATCTTTTATATTCACTTACCGTACCAATATTGCTGAGAGATAAAATCACAAATTTCATTCCATTAAGATGAACAGATTTCTGAGATCGATAAATTGCAAAGCTTATGTCTTTTATAAGTTGGGCATTGGCCTTAACATCACCAAAGGCTAGAAGTGATTCCCAGTTGCACATATAATATGAATTTGCCATTTTTGCAGCCTATATATAAAGGATTTTCATTGGACGAAGAAGAGACTTTTGTACTTTATTTATAGGGAAATATATACCGCATCTGTACAACGTTGTCCAAATGATCCAACAACAAGAAATTCCAAACATTGCGACATCAACCAGAGGAAATATTTTAATGTTTCCATACCTATATCATTCTAAGAAGAAAGAAGAGGTTAGAAAAAGTTGATATTATTTTGAGCCCCTTTTAAAACTGATAAAGTTTGCTAACCTTTGCTAGTTGAAATGCCAAGACGCAGAGAAGAAAAACCCCAAAGGAAATAAGAACGAAAAGTGTGACGCTCAAAAATGACTGCAAATCCGGCAAAAATCTAAAAAAAAGCAAAGAGATCAACACAAATAAAATAAATTAATAGCTTCAAGATTGGAGATCAAAATTGATCGAGCTTATCGTATTTTTTTTATAGTTCCAAAACATAGATTTAAATATTTTAATGTAAAAAATGCATTTTGTATTAAAAGAAAAATTAAAGCAACAAAAATGCATTCAATAAAATATAAAATAATTTAAAAATATGAATGTTACATCTAAACAGCAATTAATGGCAAATAAAATTAATTTGAATAAAAACAAATTAAAGCAATTTTAGAATGTTTTTGCAATGAATCTTACATTGTAAATAAAATTTGTGAAAAATAAATATTTTGCAGAAATATTCATCTGAAATAATTGACAAATACAGGACATTGCAACAGTAGACAAAAAAGTTGTTTCGGTGAATCCGTCCTTTTGTTTGCTACTCTTTCTATCTGTCCTCATCCCTAAATCTTTTACCATTGGGTCAATTGAGTGCAAATTTGGAAATTAAGTACTTAAGTAAACTCGTGTTAGACGTTTTTTAGAAGTTCCCACACAATTTTTTGGTCAAAAATCGAAAATTATAACTATCTCAAAAATAACGGGTTACCTATCCATTTTGCGGATTCAAAAGTAAAAGGCTGGAATTTGACATCTGTCAAACTAAGTTGTTGAAACTATGTTTTTTTTTCTAGTTGAAAATCTGACATTTATGAAAATGGATCGCTCAACTTTATTTGCGATTATTCGAACAAAATTGTCTTCACAGAGTAAGCACATTTTCACTCGACGGGTATGTTAATAAACAAAATTGTAGTATTTGGAGTTTTGAGAATCCGTAAGTAATTAAAGAGAGGCCATTACAACCGCAAAAAGTCACTGTTTGGTGAATTCTTTGGTCCGGAGGTGTGATTGGACCTTACTTCTTCGAAAACGACGATGGAACGACTGTCTCCGTCTATTCGGAGCGATATGGTCATATGATAACCGACTTTTTTTTGCCTGCTGCTATTGAAAAATACGTCTTGGAGAATATGTGGTTTGAACAAGACTCGTTGTTGAGATATCAACTGGCCACAAAGATCATGCGATTTGACACCGCTGGACTATTTTTTGGGGGCTACGTGAAACCTTTAACTCTTGAGAACTTAAAAACCAACATCGGTCAAGTTATGACTGAGATATCACCCAATATGTGTCAAAAAGTGGTTGAAAATTACCTAAAAAGAATCGATGCTTGCAACAATTCACATAGTGGTCATTTAAATGATGTAATGTTTCACACATAATGTCAACGTTCAAATTAAAAAGAAATATCATGAAATTCCATATTTAATATGTGTTTTATTTACGTTTAATTTTGAAACCGCAAAATGGATAACCCTGTATATTTCTATATTGCTCTAGAAGACTATTCCTCATAAAACCGACATTTTTTTCAAAAACTTATTTGAAGTCTAAAAAATATTTTCATGCGACCCTATCGTGCAATTTATTTCTAAAAAGCTTCAAAACAGGGATTTATTAATTTTAATTACATATACAAATGTTTAAGACAATTCAAATTATATGTATAATAATTCAAAATAAAAATTACAAAATAAAAATTCCACATCAATGTCTAAAAATAAAAAAAAGAGGCTGGGATGCGACCCACATTGATAACTGCCCATTCCGTCTATCGATTTGTCTTGCTTAAAAGTTTGTAGGTTTTTGTGTTTTGTTAAAAAAAAGTTGTCAGTTGAATTATAAAAAAAAAAAATTTAATTACCAACAATATTTTGCATAAATGATGAAATAGTTTGATTTCGAAATCTATTTTTGTTAACGAGATTTTTAGTCGAAAATCAATTTTTACCAATTTTAGTAGCATTTCTTAAAAGTTTTTATTTCTTATATAATCAAATACAAATTGCATGAATGAAACTAATTTGAAGTCAATATCTTCTATTGTTCACGAGATATCGAGAACCGAACGTCAATTTTTAACAAATTTTCATACTATTTTTTGTAGAATTTGTTTTTTATGAAAAACGAACTGTTATATTTTTGTAAAAATTTACTGAATGTCGAAAACAAAATAAGTTTGAAGCCAATATTTTTAACTTTTGAAAAGATTTGAGTCGAAAATCAATTTGTACCAACTTTTATGTAATTTTTTTTTAAGTTTTTATTTTTTGTAAAAAAAAAGTAAATTTGATTTTTTCCAAAATTTTACTGAATATTGACAGCAATATTTTTAGAAGAAGGAATTATTTTGAAGCCAATATCTCAAAGTTTTGAAAAGATATTTAAGGAGAAAATCAATTTTTACCAAGTTTTGATAATTTTTTTAAGTTTTTAATTTTTTGGAAAAAAACTGTCAATTCGATTTTTCTGAAAATGTTACTTAATGTTGAAAACAATATTTTTTTTTAAATATAAAATTAGTTTAAAGCGAATATTTCAAAGTTTTAAAAAGATATTTGAGTCTAAAATCAATTTTTATCAACTTTTATTAATTTTTGTGTTAGGTTTTTATTTTTTGTAAAAAAATTGTCAATTCGATTTTTCTCAAAATTTTACCAGATATTAAAAACGTTATTCTTCGTTGCAAAAAATTATTTTGGAGATCACATCGTTTTTTGTTCATAAAATTTTATAGGCGACAAATATTTTTTTTCTGTAAACCGTAAATTGGATTTTTTTCCAAAAATATATTTATTTAGTGTCGCATTACAATTTATAATATAAAATTTAATTCGAGACTCTAGCGTTATTGGCTCGTGGTATTTAGGGTTAACCAAAATGTTCACCTTTTTTTTTAAACTGCTATGGTAAAAAAAACCACCCACGCAAATTTTTTGAGAGTCTTTCCTGCATCGATATCTCTACTGGTTCTTGAGCTATGGACGACGAAAAAAATGTCGCGAATTTACGGACGTACGAATGTACGTACACACGCACTCACAGACATCTCTCTAAAAAATCTTTTATTTCAACTTTAGCAACCTTAAAACGTCGAGAAATGTCAAAATTTTTGTTTTGTTTGCTTGCACGGTTAAATTCTAGACACTTTTTATAACTAATCATTTAAAACTTAAAATGGACTATTATTTATCAAGTTAAATCCATTTCTGAGGAAATCCGGGATTCGGAACATTTTTCTTTCTTCATTTCATTTTTCGTCTTTAACTCAAACTACGCTGACCTAATGTGACAATCAAATCCACTGTAGAAGAGCCTTGGAGTCATGGTTAGTGCTCATGCCAGAAGTCTTGGGTTTAAACCCTACCTTTACCACCAAAAGTTTTTTCTTGTGACTGTTACCCAACCAAGCTTACTTATTTATAGTAAAATCTACAACGACGGTATTTTTTTTTAATTTAAAAAAATTAACAAATTTGATATTCAAAATTCCACCAAAAACTAAAAATTTTATAAACTTTCCGATTTGCTACCTCAAAAACAAGAAAAAATTATCATCCGCAAAAAAATTCACATAGGGGCTGTTTCATTTGTGATATTGTTAAACTGTGGTTTTGTGGTAACCAAAACTAACATTAGGACCGAATTCACTTTGTCTATACTTTTATCGTAAGTTCCCAACACCGAACTTGTGTCACTCAAGAAAATTAGTTTTACTCACGACACTTGACTTACTTATCCAAAGTTTGATGCTTTTGTATGATGACCTTCAATTTTCGGTGAAATATTTTATGTAAATTATTATCTCGGCCAGAAATTGATCCATGCGTTAAACTCCTTATTGACCTCTCAAATAACGTATCCAGATCATCCCTAAGCATATCGTAACGTACAGCACAATAAGTCAGTGTTGTTCCAATAAAACAATCCTGGGCAGCAATCAAAGTCGCCGATGCAAATCCTACCCATCCTGTATACAAGGTTGTGAAGGCATAATTCAGTGGTTCTTGAGAGTCATAAGCAAATCTCATCTTATAAAGATAAGGTTTTGAACGTGAATAAGGATCTCGTATAACCAGTACCGCGACTCCAGTGTACATAATGGTCAGCGTTACGAAGAAGGTAAAGGACATAAAGTAGACTAATCTTAGACTCTTCTCACAGGCATCGTGACGTTTCTCATCCTCCGATCTAAAGAGCAAAGCTCATAAGAATAATGAAAGTTTGAAAAATTCTTGAACTCACTTGTGAACATAAATATTTTTGTAGAACTTCTGCAACACATCCTTCATCTGATTCCGATGAAATATTAAATAGAGAATCCTGATAATAAACTGCGTCCCAATAAACGTTGTACAAAGACACTCAGCAATCATAGCCACATCCCCTTCATGGTCGCTTATAAACAAGAACTCAGCATAAACTGTCCCCAAAAAACACGAAAGAAACAACAAAGCCAAGGAATTCACCAAAACCAGCTGATATTTTGGACTATTCGAAGCCAAAGGCCAAACCCAGCTGAATTTGAAAAACCAAAACTGAAATGATTTGATTTCCTCGCCTTTTGCGGTTACAGGAACAAACAGATTCATCATGATCCAGAAAAGTAAACTCAATAATGCAAAATTATAAATAAAAATATGTCTAACCAAAATCCTCACTTGGTCAAAAAGATTTCAAAAGTTTGTTTCCGTTCTGATGTCAAGCCTTTATATACCCGTACCTCCAAAAAAAAAAACAACAACATCATTATAGAATTACAATGTGCTGCACTTTGTCATATTTCGAGTCTTAATTTATTGAAAATGGTCAAAATGAATTTTTAATGGTTGTGCACGAAATGGAATTAAAATTTGTTAATTGTTTTTCGTTTTATGGATTTCAAATAAATTATTATTATTGGTAAAATGCGGAGATTCAGTTGGTGGTGGTCAAATGAACGAACGAACGGTTAGCCTTGATTCGGTGCGGCCAACAGAGAGATGGTCATTTTTGTTGGGCTCATAAATGTTTAATTAATAAATGTGCATGTAGCTTTATATTTTAAATTGAAAATTCGTTCATTCAGAAGCCAAATGAACATTAAATTCAAGCTACGAGTGTTTTTGGGGAATATGTACGAGTATGTACACAATTTTTGAATATGTGGGATGTCTGTTTTGAGTAAATCAATAATTCATATTTGTCCATAGTACGAGTATCTATTATAATTTTGATATATACATATGAATATTTGGATTATTGTGGTATTAAGGAATTGCTTAATGCTAACGAGCTGTTTTGTTAACAAATAATTCTGGGGAATCACTATACTGCGGGGGGATTTCTGAAGTACGTTTTTTCCCTTCTATTCTGATGAGCTAAACAAAACTATTGTATATTTCGAAGAGTGTTAGGATAAAGTTGACGCATAAATAATTACCTATGCTTTAATGCCTTAGGCTTTATTAATTCTTGCAAAAAAAATGAACAATAGATATTTTGAATTATTGAAGAATAATTAGCCGAATGATGTCATTGAGCTCATATAGGGATTTCAATAAAGGGCAACATTTTGATATTAAAAAAACACGAGTGTTTTTGTTAGGGAAATTAATATACACGTATGTTTATTAAATTGTAAAAAAGAAGTTATTTTATTGACAATGCGAAACGATATCGAACATATGACTGATACGGCTATAGTTGTAGCACCATGTCCCTTTCATTTAACCCTAGAATCCTAGCCAGGGTGCTGTATCACCCTGGTGCTCTGGAACCCAAAGTAGATAAATTCCACTCCAAATATGGGTAGGGTTCTAGGGTTAATTTCAAGGCCAATTCGTGAGTTTTTGGTCATACGTTGCGGTATGTCCTCGACAACTTTACTACGAATTCCATCTTTAGGGTCTTGAATCGGTTAGTTGTGGAGCATTTGTATATAACTTATCTTTTACGAGGCCCCAAAGAAAAACATTTATAAGTATAGAACTAGAAGATCCAATTGATTAATAGTGAGTACTTTTTCGAAAAATCAGACGGTCAGAAAACTGTTGTTGCTAAAATGCAAACGACGAAGAGTGATTGGAAAATAGTAATACATTTGGTTAGTTGATTTAAATAATACAAATAATTTGTTGAGGAACGTAACGTTTTTAAATATGACTAAGTTTTATTTGTCAAATGTTGAAATATGAAAGCTTCAGAAATGACAGCTACCTAAAAACGGGCTATTCAAAATAAAACCTCTTATACTGGAAAACAATAGACGTATTTTTTGGAATTCTATTGAGAAATTGATGGTTAGTACATATGACTATCTTGCTAGAAGTCTTGGGTTCAATCCCTGCATGTGCCATAAAAAGATTTTGTTTACGGGTACTGACTCTGGCGAGAATTTGACAAAATATCCAAAAGTAGTTCTTGTCATGAAAAGTGCTTTTTCAAATTAGCCGTTCAGATGCGGCTTAAAACAGAAGGTCCGCTACATTTTTGACAACATTATTCGCTCACAGGAATGGTTGACAACTGAAGTCACTAGGGCCTAGTTCTCCACGGACTTTTGCGCCACCTAATTTTTATTGAGAAATTTCCAAAAAACAATTAGTAGTAGTCCGGTTTTTGTATTTGAAAGTGGATGTAATTGCACATTTGTCAGAATTATTTAAAACAAAATATTTAAAATTCAGACCAGAAATAAATTTAACTTCATAAACTATGCAAATGAGGATATGTTAATCTTTAATTCGTTTTCATGTTTATCCATTTTATAAATTGCAGCTGAATGAAATAAGAGCTGAAGCAAAAGGGGTTCGTTCGTAGATTATGGTCTAACATATGGACCTATTTGTTGACACTAACTTTTTGCAAAATAACTTTTTTTTAAACGTTACAAGTATTAATAAAAATGCGACTAAGTCAGTAAAATATAAAGAAACGGGATAGTTACATTTTTCAATTATTTCTTAATTAAGTATCATACAACATTCTGTTTTATTAGCCAATTTTTAATTCAAGTCAAAACTGTGCGTAGTTTTTGAAAAATTTAATTTTAAACTCAAAATTTGAGTAAAAAAAGTTAAAAAAAGGTTTAAAGTGTAACTTTTTCAATACTTCAAGATTATCTAAAATTGTTTTTATTTCAGAATTTATTGCTCTTATTTGTTTTTGATCAAAAACTGAAAACTAGATGATTTTATGTCTTTTAGTTTTTGAGAAAATTGAAAATAACCACAACTACTATTTTAATTTAATTCTTTTTTTTTGCTTGAGTGGTCTTATTTTGATAGTAATAATGGTATTTGCGTATGCGTAATGCGTGTTTGGGTGTATGCAACAGTAAGGTGTGCACAAGTTTGGGTGTATGCAACAGTGGCATCTGTAAGGGGGGCATGCTGCCCCCTGCAACCCCCCTGCTTGGGCACACTATAGGATTTGGGGTGGATGCAAGTTGGAGTGTGTGCAAGGTGGGGAGGGTGCAAGATGGGATGCATGCAAAGTTTCTTTTGCATTTAAATAAGCTGGATTTAAGAAAAATTAATTTACCCTAGATATATCTTAATCCATATTCGATTATTACTATCAAAATAAGACTACGTTAATACTTAAGCAATGAAAAAGTAATTTAATTAAAATATTTTTTTTTGTAATTTTCAATTTTTTCAAGAACTAGAAGACATAAAGTCATCTAGTTTTCAGTTTTTGATCAAAAACAAATAAGAGCAATGAATTCCAAAAAAAAAAAAAATACATAATCTGAAAGTTTTGAAAAATTACACTTTAAACCTTTTTTTTAAACTTTTTTTTGCACAAATTTTGACTTTAAAACAACTTTTTTCAAAAACTGTGCATAGTTTTGACTTGATTTAAAAACAAGCTAATAGACAAAAGTATTGGCTTTAAAAAATGGTACAATACTTAATTGAGGGTATTACCGTTATTTTTTAATTATTTTTTTTCCATTTAATGTACATGTTTTTTTAAATTGCCCCTACCGCCTAAACGGGGGGAGATAGACCCCCCTCTCATAGTAAAAAATGCTTATTTTTAACTGTTCTATACAAATCCGTCATTAAACTTTGTCGCCAAAGTTATCGTACTCTCCCCATATTGAACGAGACCTGCAGAATATGAAAGATGAAAAAGCTTACTCAGCGGTTTTGCAAGCATTGCACAACATCTTTTTGGAATAAAACTAGGGATACTTTATTGGCAAATGGATGTTTACCAATATGAAAACATTTGACAATCAGTACTAATTTTGTAAATAACAAAATATTGAAATTTTTAAACGCTGTTTTACGAAATGTGCAAATTAGAAAATGTATTGTCAAAAAAATTGGATTGAGTCAGAATTACTTACCATTTTAGAAAAACTTATTTTTTGAATCATTCAGCCAACCTGCAAATGGTTTACTAAATGTCCCGATTTCTTCTTTTACAAAAATTACCTTAAATCACTGAATATAATTAGTTTTTGTGTTGAATAAAATTTAATTTTAGGTTGTATTTACTTTTTATTTAAAAAATAATTTCTTATTTTGTTGAATGTAAATTAAAGAAAAACGGCAAACAGGCGGAGATCGACACTTTACACCTTAGTTTTTGTTCACTTTGACTTCAATTTGTATTTATTGAACTTTTCTTTAATACACATACATTTTATATTCTTTTATACTTCACTAAACTTCGTTTAATAAATTTAAAAATTCTTACTGATTGTTAGGACTTCGCGGACGCGCCCCTGACAAAAATAGGCATAGACACGAATGCGCTCTTCTATTTTATTTGTTTCTTTTTTTATGTTCTGTGAATTTTGGTTTACTCACTTCCTGTTATTCGCACTCAGAGCTTTAGTAGAAAGAACAAAGCTGAGTTGAGTATTGGTGATGCATTAGGATAGGACTAAGAGGCACTTAGCTAATTTGGATCGTTCTTTCTTTCTTATTTAAGAGAGAGAGACAATTATTCTATTGTCTCACATTCACATTTCATAATGGGAGAAAAAAATAAAATGGCTGATGCTGTGAGTGGGTAGCGCGCTGGTGGGTGGCGATGTGTATTGTTTTGAGAATAAAGTATGAATTTCAAATTCAAATTCAAATTTTCAATGGCAGTTAGGATTTAAATTGCCAATTTAAATAAATAATAAAATGAGTAAACTATGCTATAAATTTAAATTGCCAATTTAAATAAATAATAAAATGAGTAAACTATGCTATAAATACATACATGTGCATTTTTATAAACATGTTTAGACAAGCAGCAACGAATAAGGAAAATACGTATTTCATATTTCATAACATATGAATTGGTAGATTTTTGAATTTGAATTTTGAAAGGCTCTTATTTATTATTAATCGTTTTCGTAGTATTTTTAAATGTGTCATTGGTAAGTAAAAATAAATTCAAAATTTTATTGTCAAATACTAAAAAATCACTTACCATTTTGAAACAATTTATTTTTTATATTCATTTCAGCCAACCTGGCTTACTTATTTCGGATCTTTCTTTATACACTGAATGAAATTAATTATTGTTTGAGTTTAATTTCGTATTTAATTAAACTTTATTTATTTTTCTTTTTAAAAAATAAAACACATTTTCTATCACATTCAATGATGGAGGAGTAAATCTATATAAATACTAACGGTCCTTTAAAACTACTTTTAATCTAATTAACTACACAGATGCGCACTAGACAAAAACCCTGCAATGACTGCGCTCTTCTTTTTTTCCATGGTTCAAAATCAAAATGGCTGGTATTGTGAGAGATTTATTTAAGGAATACAAAAAGAATTTCAAATTCGAATTTCAAATTTTAAATGACAGTTAAGATTCAAAATGCCAGGTTAACACTTTGACTGCGGCATGGTTTGACCTGAGCGAATCCTATATGCTGAAATTTTTTTTTGTCAAAAAAGTTCCTTTTACTCTACTTTACTTATATCAGTGCTTAATTTTATTAATATTTTGTTTTTTGACTATAAAAAATGATTGTCGCGTAGTCGATGTCAGCATCATAGTATGGCGTTTTTCCCGGATGCGGGAACAACAATTGTAGAAATTGTTTAAAATTTAGTTGCGTTTGTTTTTACTATTTGATTTCATAGGAGGAATTTTGAAAACCTTCTAATAAAGAGGTTCTCTGAACTAGATCAAAGATTTTTAGAGAAAGGTTTGTGTGTTAAGAATTAAATTTTTGGCTTGACTACCTTGCCAAAAATTAAAGATAAAACTGATATACCTTATAAAGACCATTATTGTTAACATTTGTCATTTTTGGAAAAATTTAATTGACAGTTTACAAGAATAAAAACCTAAAACATATATAGGGTTTTTCAATAAGGGCGGGTAGATGTTGTGTGTAGATGACGTGGCGTTTGCTGTGTGGCACGTAGCGCCGCGCGCGCCGTCCTGATGGAACCATATGTCGTCTAGGTCAATATAGCTCAATTTGGGCTACAAGAACTTAGTTATCATCGCTATGTAGCGCCCGCTGTTGCCGGTGACCACCTTACTAACGTCGTTTTCAAAAAAGTACGGACCAATTACGCCGCTGACAAAAAATCTACACCAAAGGGTAACTTTTTGAGGATGCATTATTACCTGGTGAACCTCGCGTGGGTTGGTGTCGTCCCATATATGTATGTATGTCAATTTTGCTTGTTAACACAGCCATTCATCAAAAAATGTGCCTCGTCAGTAAAGATGATTGTTCGGCCAAAATTGGGGTCCTCTTCCAAAACGATTCGAAGCCCAGTCAGCGAACAAACGGCGTTGTCTATGGTCATGAACTTTAAGCTCCTGGGTCAGTTGGATTTTGTATGGGTGTAGGCTCAAGTCCCGACGCAAAATTCGCCAAGTTGAAGACTGTAAAAGGCCGAGGAATAGACTGCCTCGGGTTCTGCTGTATCTTTTCACGGACCGCTGCAATTCTCTAGGCCGATCTTGCGTTCTTTGCACGTTTACTGACGTGCATTCGACGTATCTATGACGCACGTTGTGAAAGGTCAGCTGGCTTCAGGTTTTGTGTGAGAACTTTATTTAGATATATGTAGGTGTAGATGCAAATGCAAAATATGCATTATCCATTCTCGTAAATGTCAGACTTTCAACTGAAAAAAAAAATGGTGTAACAACTTAGTTCGACAGATGTCCAATTCCAGCCCTATACTTTTGAAACCGCAAAATGGATAACCCGTTATATTTAGTTGGTGGATGACAAATGAAACACACTTGTATTTTTATGCTAACAAAATGTATTTTTAACATTATTTTAAATATCAATTTGATTAAAAGAAATATGTTGTTTGATATTTTGGCTAAATTTTAATTAAAAATATTTAGGTTTAAAGGTTACACCGCGAGTAGGGCAGAAAAGCTCCCTCTCCCTGTCCCTTATTCGAATGAAGATGTGGTATTAAATGTTAAAACTGGTACATAATTTCATTTTTGAAGAAAAATAAGTGCGAATGTTAAGTGTTTTAAAAGAGCTTATTATGTTTCCATTTCTTCTTTTTTTTTTCGTCTGAATCCCCCTAAAATAATGGGTTTATATTATGTTCCTTTTGTTGGTGTTTTGTTTTTAAAAGCTCATCATTGTGTCACCCTCCTTCGCGAACACGACAACCAGATGTGCAATTTCTCAAGCCAATCTACTTATTGGCATTCTTTTTATTTGAGATATCCTCCATCGTATTAAGGAACATAAAATACGACACCGATGAGCTCATAGCCTGAAACGAGGATAAACGTATACAGATATAAACAAAGAAAACAACAACAAAAACAAAGAGAAAAAGTAAACACAAAAGTGAAAAGAACTTATTTAGAGTAAATTTGTTTGTCGTTAGTATTACATCCAGGAGCGTATAATGTGAAGGACGGGGAGCAAGGGTTGGATAAGTACCAGGGTTAGATTTGGGCTCATAGTTACCAATTCTACCATATTTCTAGCTCTTTTTAAATTTGTTCCATGATTAAATTTATCAATGGGTGAAAACCAAGCCTCTAAAAAGTTTCAAGACATTTCTTAGACACAAACTTAATTCCTCAATAAAATCTCACTTTCTTTCATATACAATATGCTACGAAGCTAATATTTTGTTCATTGATTCTTTTCCAAACTTTGTTTTATTTTCCCCTCCCTGTTCAAAAATTCTTTATACGTTCCTGGGAAAAAGTTCGTTTAAGAGTTTTCTTTTCTGTTCCTTTTTGTTTTGGTTTTATTTTTGTCGCTTTTCTGAACATTATTATAACTTCTTGTCTAGATGCATATCTAACACTTACACTTACACTTCATTCAGTTATACACTACTTATATATATATGTACTTACCGAACCAATACTGTCTAGAGATAAAATCATGAAATTCATTCCATTTAGATGAACGGATTTTTGTGATCGATAAATTGCAAAAGTTATGTCTCTGATAAGTTTAGCATTGGTTTTGCTATCATTGTGAATTAAAAGTGACTCCCAATTGCACATGTAATAGGAGTCAGACATTTTTGCAGCCTGATAAGAAGACGATATATTTTTAAGCAAAGTGTAGTTAAATTATTGGAGATAATAACTTACAGCATCAGTACATCGTTGACCAAAGAAACCAATTACCAAGAATTCTAGACATTGAGATACTAGCCAAAAGAAATATTTTAGGGTTTCCACACTGAAGTCGTTCTAGGGAAAGAAATTATTTACTGACATTTAAATATGGTAGCTTACGCTGTTTAAGAAGATTTTTGCAATGGAAATCATTTATTACATTGTGGACTATATTTTTATTGTTTTGATAAAATAAATTGTTTAAAAATTAAAAATTTTGTTCTTTCGTATGATACTCGATTTTTACTGTCATCTACGATACGATTCAACAAAAGTGCACTAAGGCGTATGTGTATCTTTTTAATTTCCAATAAGAAGTTATTGTAATCGGTCCGATTTGTCGAATTGAAAATGTTGACATTCCTCTACGTTTCAAGGTCAATAGAGTCCCTAAAGATTTTTAGAAAGATGCCTGTGCGTGCGTGTGTATGTACGTTCGGAACATTTTTTTTCGTAGTCCATATCTCAAGATCCAGTGGAGATATCGACTTAAAATAAATTTTGTTAAACAGATAATAATGCAGAAAGGACTCTCAAACAAATTAAGTAGGAAAAATAAAAATAAAATAATTGTCACCTAGAATATTCCACAAACAAAAACGATTTTATTTCCAAAACTATTTTATGCAATGAAGAAAAACGTTTTTGACATCTGGTAAAATTTAAAGAAAAATCGAATTGACAGTTTTCATCTTGTAAAAAATATAGTTTTCGATATTAAGTAAATTTTTTATAAAAATACAACAGTCAGATTTTTCATAACAATTAAAATGTACAAAAAATAGACCTCAAAATTGGTAGAAATAAATAGATTTCGAAATGAAACTATTTCATCATATGCAAAATATTGTTGATAATTTTTAGTAAATTTTTCAAAATTAAATTTTTCAAATCAATTTCTTCTTATAAAAAATATTGTTTTTAACATTCAATAACATTTTTAAAAAAATCGAATTAACAGTTTTTTTACAAAAAATAAAAACCAAAAAGAAACATTACTTAAAGTTGGAAAAAAATGATTTTCGACTCAAATATCTTATTAAGATAGTCAGTTGTTTTCATAAAAATTAAGATCAACAAAAAATAGTACGCCAAATTGAAAAAAAAAAATTGATGTTCGATTCTCGATATCTCGTGAATAAATGAAGATATTGACTTCAAGTTATTTATCTCATAAAATGTTGTTATGAAAACTTTGTTAAAGGTTTAAGCAAGACAAATCGACAGAAGGTGTGGGCAGTTATCAGTGGGGGTCCCATGCCAGCCTCTTTTTTACATTGAATCAAAGGAATTAGGTTTCTTTTGGGCACGATTTACGAAATACTATGCATAGAAAGGTGAGTGGAAAGTCTGTTTTTGAAGTGACCACAAACTGTAAAATACCAAGTAAATTTATAAATATGTTATTTTCCTTTGACGTTTCATGATTTGTATTAATTTTTTGATGATTTTAAAATTTTTATTTTTTGAATGAGAAATGTGTGTTTCTTTAGAAAACATTTCATACATCAAGAACGTTAAAATTTTATTCTAAGAAACAATCAACAAAATCAATAAAAATTTGACATTAAGAAAAATATATAGCAATTCAAAAATGTGTTGAACAAAAACATAGTGCACAGTAATGTCTTTCATTACAAAAATTATTTCAACCAAGAAATTGGTGAGGTGCATTTTTTTGTAAAGTCTTAAATTTTTATACTTTACAAAATTAGTTCAAATTTTCATTTTGTATCAATTTTTTTGATGCAAAAAATTTGAATGCTTACTTTATTTTTTTTTAAATGAAAGAATTGTTTATTTTGCATACAAGGTGTGTTCAAAAAGTACCCGCAATTTTCGTTTTTTCAAAAAAATATTTATTTATTCGTTTACATCAATGTGGTTCCCTTCAAAGTAGTCCCCCCAGATATAATACACTTATGTCAGCATTTTTTCCAATCTTGGAAGAACTCTTGATATTCACTTTTTGATATGTCCTTAAGCATTCTCAGCGATTTTGCCTTTATTTCTTCAATCGAGGAAAAACGGCGTCCTTTCATGGGTCTCTTCAACTTTGGAAACAGGAAAAAGTCACACGGAACCATATCTGGTGAATATGGAGGTTGGGGAATGACTACGGTATTGTTTTTGGCCAACAAATTACGAACAAGCAACGACGAGTGAGCATGGTGCGTTATCGTGGTGCAAAAGCCTTGAACTGTTTTTCCATAAATCTGAGCGTTTTCTTCGGATTGCTTCACGCAAACGTCGCATAACTTCATGGCAATACTCCTTATTAACCGTACGACCTTGTGGTAAGAACTCTTGATGCACTATGCCATTATAATCGAAGAAAACAAAACCTTCACATTTGATCGAACTTGACGTGCTTTTTTCGTTCTTGACGTTGGATGCTTCCAGGTGGACGATTGTGCTTTGGTTTCGACATCATTACCGTACACCCATGTTTAATAACCAGTTATGACCCTTTCAAGCAAACTTGACGTTGACGTCATTTAACAGCTCTTGAGCGATGTTCATGCGATTGTTTTTTTTGGTCAAAATTCAGCAGTTTCAGCAAAAATCGCCGAGCTCACAAAAACACGTCGAACCTTAGCAACTACCACAGACAAAGTAAACAGTGAATTTAGCTGAAAATTGCATCATACTTTAGGGTCATGTATGGATACCAACACAATAAAAAAATAATTTTTACCTTTGGACTCTCCAGACCCGCGGAATTTAAAAATTCCGGGTACTTTTTGAACACACCTCGTATAAATTATACATAGAATTTAATATTGAAAAGACAATTAAAACTGCTCACTCCATTAAAAATGTTAAATGTTTGTATTAAATGTACTAAAATACACTCAACTTTAAAGTTTTTCCAGAAAACATTTATGTTTCATTAAGAAATTGCCCTTTCTTGCTCTGAAAACAATTCTTAAATTGATCAAAATTGAATTGAAAATTGATCAATTTTTAAATATTGGACTCATTTCACTTGTCGTTATTTTACTTCTTTCTTCACATTTCTAAAAAAAAAAATAAATTATTGAATTGAAAAATCTAAACAAGGGCCTACAGCACATAGAAGTAAATTTATTTATAAAAAAGGTCAAGAATTAAAAAATAAATAAATAAATTGGATGGCGCAACAGTCCGTTTGAGAACTAGGGCCTAGTGACTTACAACTCTCAACCATTCCTTTGTGCGAGTACTGTTGTCAAGGATGGAAGGGACCTACAGTTTTAAGCTGAATCCGAACGGCAAATTTGAGAAAGAACTTTTCATGACAAGAATTACTCTTGGAGAATTTGTCAATTCCTCGCAAGAGGCAGTACCCGTGAAAAAAACTTTAGGGGGCATAGGCAGGGATCGAACCCAAGACCTCTCGCATGACAGTCCAACGCACTAACCATCATGCCATGGGTACCATGGGTCAAGAATTATTAGTACAAAAAAAATAACAGTTTTTTGAGCACAACTTAAGGTTTTTTATGTCTACGAAATATTGTAAGAATTATTTAATAACCTACATAACCAAACCTATCTTGGTCACTACAAAAGTGATATACACAATTTTGTATTCTAATTTTGCACACTAACTAAATAATTTATCAACTATAAATGACAACAATTAAAATAACATAAAACAATCACCTTGAGCTTGAAGAATAGAATTTATTTTATTTTTCGGTATTCAAAATACAGAAATATACCTTTTGCAATTGAAATGCCACGGTGCAGAGAAGAAATACTCCAAATGTAACTACAAAAAATATTGGAATGCTGAGGAATGATTTAAGATCTTCAAAGAACCTAAAACAAATTTGAATTAAAAAACAATCAGAAGAGTATATATAAAATAGATGAAAAATGATTTATGATTAATGCAATGTTTTTTGCAAGACTCTTTTCTAAATAAATAAATCGGTCCATTCTAGATTTTTATTTTTGGCTTTGCGTCTTAACAAATATGCACATTTTATGAAACAGCTCTATTTTAGAAAACTTTTCTTAAGTATTCACTCACCTATCTATGCCTTGTTGTTTTCCAATAATCACTTTCAATTTTTGATTGAAAATCTTATACAAATCATTTGTTTGATGATAGAGTTTTGGCTTCTTCGTCACCAGTGCTTTCAATGAAGTTTCATATAATTTCTCCAAATCCTCATGCAACATGGTATAACGCATTTCACAATACCTAAGTGTTATTCCAATTAAACAATCTTCAGCTGAAATAATTGTTACTGTTGAAATTCCAACCCATCCTGTGTAGAGTGTTGTGAAGGCATAATTCCAAGGTAATTGTGAATCATACGAGAACTGCATTTGATATAAATACGGTTTCGAACGAGATGTTGGATCTCTGGCCACAACAATTGCCACACTTAGGTACATAAAGAATAATGTTAAGAAAAATGTGATTGACATGAAATACACTAATCGCAGATTACTTTCGCAGTCGTTGTGACGTTTTTCATCTTCAGTACTAAAATTTCAAAGGAAAAACATATATTGTTGAAGCAAACTGATTTTTAAACAGCTTGAATATAAATAAAAACTTGTTGAACGGTCTTAGCTCGGGCGCGACTTTTAAAAGCTCAGCTCGGGCGCCACTTTTAAAAATGTTGTAATTTAAAGATCAAGATATCATACTTTCTTTTATTACGTAGAGTTTTTCGCTCATATAAAGAAGAAACTTACTTATGCAAATAGATATCCCTGTAGAATTTCTGCAAAACATCTCTCATCTGATTACGACGTAAGATCAAATGAAGAATCCTTATAATCAATTGTGTCCCAACAAAAGTTGTGCACAAACATTCAGCTATTTTAGCAATATCTCCTTCATGTTCTGTAATGAACAAAAACTCTGCATACACAGTTCCGAAAAAACAACTCAAAAACAACAAAGCCAAACAATTAACAATAAAAGTCCAATAGCCTGAACTATCAGGGTCCATTGGCCAAACCCAGCTAAGTTTGAAAAGCCAAAATAACGCAGATTTAAGTTGTTCTCCTTTAGCTGTGATGGGAATAAAAAACTTCATGATATAATGATGTTTAAATGAAAGGACCGACAGGAAGGAAGTAAATACTTTTAAGATTGATGATGACCTTTTATTTATAGATATAAGGTATTCGTAATGTATGTATGTAATTTAGAATGGCCTTCTTATTAATTTATTATTCACAATGAATTTTATATGAAACTCAATATTAAACGGAAATAATAATATGATTGTTAATTATTGTTGTTGATTTTGCTTACTGAATTTATAATTGTCTGTATACTTACAATTCTCTAAGGGTTCTATGTAAAAATAAATATATTAATGTTTCCTTAATGGCCCTATATTTGCAAGCTTCCAAGCTCTAATGGTCGTTAGGTCTCGTGAAAATAAAGAGGTTTTATTATGATTTATATTTAATTGGTAAGAGAGGATGATATTTAAGACATTATTATAAATATTTGAGGATTGTACATATATGGAAGTTAAGTCTTTAATTGTGCTCTTTTTGGTTTTGGCATATGTTTGTTTTTTAGGGAAGGCCTTTCTCTAATTGTTAAAACATTTTCTCAAATTGTGAAATAAATTATTTATAAATAAAGCAGAAGGTAAGGTTAGATTTTTAACTTGGCATAGGAAGTTATTGTAATCGGTCCGATTTGTCAAATTGAAAAGATTGATATTTCTCGACGTTTCAAGGTCCCTAGAGTCTAAATAAAAGATTTTTGGGGAGATGCCTGTGAGTGCGTGTGTACGTACGTTCGTACGTCCGTACGTTCTCGACGTTTTTTCGTCGTCCATAGCTCAAGAAACAGAAGAGATATCGACGAGCACGAAATAGCTATATCTCCAGCCAAAAACAGTAAGTGGTAGCACCTTTAAGTTGTTGTTGTTGTTCAAACATTCAGGTTTTTTTTATAAATCAAAAAAAAAAACTGAACAAAAAAATATTTGTCAACTCGAAAATTTTAGCAACAAAAAATGATTTTATCTCCAAAACAATTTTTTGCAACGAAAAATACCGTTTTTAACATCTGTTAAAATTTTGAGAAAAAGTTGAATTGACATTTTTTTTTATAAAAAATAAAAACCTAAGAAAAAACATTACTCAAAGTTGGTAAAAATTGAATTTAGGCTCAAATATCTTTTCAAAAATTTTAGATTATGGCTTCCAACTAATTTTATCTTATAAGAAATATTGTTTTCAACATTCGGTAAATTGTTGAGAAAAATCGAATTGACAGTTTTCTTACAAAAAATTAAAAACCTAAAAAAAAATTAACAAAAGTTGGTAAAAATTGATTTTCGACTAAAATATCTTTTTAAAACTTTAAAATATTGGCCTTAAATTAATTTTATCTTATGAGAAATATTGTTTTCAACATTCGGTAAAATTTTGAGAAAAATCAAATAGACAGTTTTCTTACAAAAAATAAAAACCTAAACAAAAATTACTAAAAGTTCGTAAAAATTGATTTTCGAATGAAATATCTTTTCAAAAATTTGAGATATTGGCTACAAAGTATTTTAATTGACATTTTTTTTTATAAAAAATAAAAACCTAAGAAAAAACATTACTCAAAGTTGGTAAAAATTGAATTTAGGCTCAAATATCTTTTCAAAAATTTTAGATTATGGCTTCCAACTAATTTTATCTTATAAGAAATATTGTTTTCAACATTCGGTAAATTGTTGAGAAAAATCGAATTGACAGTTTTCTTACAAAAAATTAAAAACCTAAAAAAAAATTAACAAAAGTTGGTAAAAATTGATTTTCGACTAAAATATCTTTTTAAAACTTTAAAATATTGGCCTTAAATTAATTTTATCTTATGAGAAATATTGTTTTCAACATTCGGTAAAATTTTGAGAAAAATCAAATAGACAGTTTTCTTACAAAAAATAAAAACCTAAACAAAAATTACTAAAAGTTCGTAAAAATTGATTTTCGAATGAAATATCTTTTCAAAAATTTGAGATATTGGCTACAAAGTATTTTAATATTATAAAAAATTTTGTTTTCAATATTCAGTAAAATTTTGAGAAAAATCGATTTGACAATTTTTGTACAAAAAATAAAAACCTAAAAAAAAATAATAAACGTTGGTAAAACTTAATTTCGACTCAAATAACTTTTCAAAACTTTGAGACATTGGCTTGTAATTAATTTTATTTTGTAAAAAATATTGTTGTCAACATGCAGTAACATTTTTAGAAAAATCGAATTGACAGTTTTCTTACAAAAAACTAAAAACCTAAAAAAAAATCAACAAAAGTTGGTAAAAATTGGTTTTCGACTAAAATATCTTTTCAAAAATTTGAGATATTGGCTTTAAACTAATTTTTTCTTATGAAAAATATTGTTGTCAACATTCAGTAAAATTTTGAGAAAAATCGAATTGACAGTTTTTACAAAAAATAAGAGCTAAAAAAGCATTACTCAAAGTTCGTAAAAATTGACTTTCGACTCAAATATCTTTTCAAAAATTTGAGATATTGGCTTCAAAATAACTTTATTTTATAAAAAATATTGTTTTCAACATTCAGTAACATTTTGAAAAAAATCAAATGTACAGTATTTTTTACCAAAAAAAATTAAATCTACAAAAAATAGTACGCAAATTTGGTAAAAATTGATGTTCGGTTCTCGATATCTCGTGAACAATAGAAGATATTGACTTTAAATTAATTTCTTTCATCCAATTTATATTTGTTTGTATAAGAAATAAAAACTTTTAATAAATGCAACTAAAATCGTTAAAAATTGGTTAACGACTAAAAATTTCGTTAACAAAAATAGATTTCGAAATCAAACTATTTCATTACATGCAAAATATTATTGGTAGTTTTAAATTTTTAAGAATAATTCAACTGACAACTTTTATAACAAAACACGAAAACCTACAAACTTTTAAGCAAGACGTATCGGCAGACGGGGTGGGAAGTTATCAGTGTGGATCGCATCCCAGCATCTTTTTTTTATTGTATTTGGAATCTTAAAGTTTTGAACATATTGAAAAAAAAAACTGTTCTGCTGTTTCCGAAATTTTTGAGAAATGATTTTTTGAACAAAATTTATAATTTTATGAAAAGGTAATACATTTTGTTCAACTTAAGTTGGATTTTTTTATTTAAAGGATTTTCCATTCAAGTCGAATCTATGTTGGTATTGAGAGCCCTATTATTGACATTATGTGTGAAATATAACATCGTTTAAATGGCCACAGCGGCTTCGCCGGTTGAAGCGCATTCGAAAGGTCCAGTTTTTTTTAGCGATGGCATCGATTATGTTGTTTTTGAGGTCATGGTGCGGTGGCTTTCAACTGATTTACATAGACCTGAAACTCAAGAAAGCCCTACAAGAAAAAGTCTAATGGGGTCAAATTGTACGATTTTGGTGGCCAATTCACGTCGTCTCAGCGTAGGATAACCATATGCCATTTGTGTAGGCACATAGGGCCACCCTGTTGAAACCATATGTCTTCGGTGTCTATATCATCGAATTCAGGCCAAAAGTAGTTAATGGTCATTGACGTTGAGGCCCTGGCCAATTTCATTTTCGAAGAAGTACGAACCGATGACGCCTTCAACTCAGTATCCACACCAAACAATAAATTTATTTGGATAAATTAGCAGATCGTGAAGCGTGCGTGGATTGGTGTCGTCTCAAATATTGGGATCAAGTTCCAACTGCTTTTTAATCCAATTAGGGGATACACGACGATATATATATGATCGATTGGTTTCAGCTTCCGAATTGGTTGAATTTTGTATGAGCGCAGGCCCGAATCACAACGTAAAATTTGCCATGTTGTTGTCCGCGATAAGCAAAGTTCTTGTGACCGACGCGGAATCAACTGCCTCAGATTCTTCTGCAGACTTTCAAGAATAGTTGAGAAGTTGTTGACCACCAAACATTGAACAGTGTATTTGGAGGGACGATCCATGCCCCATAAAAAGGGCGTAACGTGCGCCGCTTTGCTGCAATAGAACGCAAATGTTCATAATAAAGTTTTATCATTTCAACGTCTTGGTCGACGCTTTTACTTGACTTAATTATTTGTGATTGATTCAAAGATATTTTGATATTTTGACAGAAAGTAAAATGAACAATATGCCCTCCACAAGCTGTCAAAATTAATCCATCCCCATTAAAAAAGCCTTTACTTAAGGTATTTTCCAATACTCTATTAAAAATTCACTTAAGAAACTAAATTCTTTAGCACTTACATAAGAACTACAAAAAAGTTTAGAAACTATATTTTGGAAAATTAAAAAAAAAAACAGTCACTCTTATGCTGTACATAATTAAATATCAAAAAGGAAATAAAATAAGACTGCTTTTGTAAAAAAAAATCGTAAAACCTCATCGTCGTCGCCAGCATCATCATCATCATCATATTCTATGATCTACCATGGCCAAGGAGTTATCCTCTTTTCCTTCTTTTATTTTTTCTAGACGATTTTCCATCATATACGTATAAATAAGTATAGTACCCAATGTATGAACATAGGAAGTCTCCCTTAATTTGAATATCAAAAATGCAAGACTCTTACTTTGAGGCTACACGGCTGGGGTTTTATGTTAACGATTTAAAAGAACTTTAAAGGAATTTCAATGCTTTCGTTTTTGGTTTCGATTTTTTTTTTCTACCATTTTATTTTTCTTTCCATTCGTTTTTGTGGTAAAAGTTCAATGGTTTAACGGAAAATAGTTTTTCAAAGTTAAGAGCAAACTTCAATGGCTTTTGAATAAAATAAAAAAAAAACTACAAAATTTTGTTTTTATTCACTCAATATGCTTTCGAAAAAGGTGGGAAAACTATTACAAAAAATTGCTCTCTCAAGATAAACGCCTTCGTCGTTGGTCTTTGGTTATGGGACATCTCAAAACCAAAATGTCTGTTTTGTCATTTATTATAGGAAGTTAAGTGTTAGAAGATCAGAAAAGTTCAAAAACTTACCACAACTTTCAAAAAAAAAAAATATATACTTTTAAAGGAAAAATTTGTCTTTTGTACAATCTTAAGAAAATTTGAAGTCTTAATACAAAATTTGTAGTTAAATCAAAAGAATTCTATAAGCTTGTTTTTGTATTTTACTCAAAAAACTGTTTGTAACTCTATTATCCTCTCGAAAAAGTGAAATGTTAACAATTCAAATGCAAAAATGATTTCCTTTTTTTTTTAGATAAATAAATGCACTTCGTAAACTTAAAAGAACAATTGAGACTTTGTGGAAGTAAAACCATTAAGAATACTTGATGGTAAAATTATGTGAAGACTTGTAGACTACTTTGATCAAGTTTTTTTTCTTTTAATTTTTTGACTTAAGCACCGAGCTATTTCATTTTATTTGTTTCATTATCCTGGGACTTAAAAAAGTACACTTAGTCTTACAAATTTTAAAAACAAATGTTTTACTTAGAAGCTAGCTCTCGTCTCAAAATACAATGAAGTCAATAAAATTAGCAAGAAACTCTCTTTAAATTTCAACTGAAATCGTACTTAATGTGTCCTTGAAAGAAAATCTCTTTATTATGTTTCTATTTACATATATATTTTTGTATAGTCAATGAATTGTAATTTCTAGTTAAGTAGAAAATACAAATATAGATGATAATTTAACTTAAAACATAAGAAAGTAATTTATACAAATGAACAAATCGCACCTGATGACGCTTTGTTCGATCAATTACAAAAGATTGGAATACTAAATAACGACAAATTAAGGGCTTTAGCCTTCGACAATAGAATTGTGTCATTGAACGTTTTGTTAGGGAGGCAATGTGTGCCAGACGAGTTTACTTATTAATTTCCTAAAGGAAGTTATTGTAATAGGTCCGATTTGTCGAATTGAAAATTTTGACATTTCTCGACGTTTTAAGGTCCCTAGAGTCGAAATAAAAGATTTTTATAGAGATGTCTGTACGTGCGTGTTCACGTACGTTCGTACGTTCGGGAAGTTTTTTTCGTCTTCCATAGCTCAAGAACCAGCAGAGATATCAAATTCAAATAAATTTTGTTATACAGATAATAATGTAGAAAGATGCAGAAAGGACTCTCAAAAAAAATGAGTGCGTTTTCTTTTCAAATAGCAATTTAAAAAAGGTGAACATTTTGGTTAACCCAAAATATCTCACGAACCAATAAAGCGACTTTTTAATAAATGTTATTATTGATATTAATCATGTATATTTTTGGAAAAAATCCAATTGACAGTTTTTTTTGTAAATCAAAAAACTGAAAAAAAATATCTGTCACCTCGAATATTTTACGAACTAAATATGATTTTATCTCATAAAATAACTTTGTGCAACGAAGAATAACGTTTTTGACATCTGGTAAAATTTTGAAAAAAATTGGAATTGACAGTTTTTTTTTTATAAAAAATAAAAACCTAAAAAAAATCATTTTTAAAAGTTGGTAAAAAATGATTATCGACTCAAATATCTTGTGGAAAAATGAGATTATGGCTTCAAACTAATTTTGTCTTATAATAAATATTGTTTTCGACATTCGGTAAAACTTTAAGAAAAATCGAATTGAGAGTTTTTTTTTATTAAAAAATAGAAAACCTAAAAAAAAACAATACTAAAACTTTGTAAAAATTTACTCTCGACTCAAATATCTTTTTAAAAAATTAAAAATATTGGCTTCAAACTAATTTAATCTCACAGAAAATATTGTTTACAACATTCAGTACATTTTTTATAAAAATCAAACTTTCTGTTTTTTTCATAAAAAAAACAAAATCTACAAAAAATAGTACGCAAATTTGGTAAAAATTGATGTTCAGTTCTCGATGTCTCGTGAACAATAGAAGGTATTGACTTCAAATTCATTTCATTCACCCAATTTGTATTTGTTTATATAAGAAATGAAAACTTTTAAGAAAATCTACTAAAGTTGGTTAAATTAGTAAAAATTGGTTTTCGACTAAAAATCTCGTTTTATTATATTTTGAAATCAAATTATTTCATTCCATGCAAAATATTCTTCCTAGATTAAATTTATAAGAATAATTAAGAATACTACAACTGACATTTTTTTTAACAATTTTACACAACGAAAAATAACGCTTTTGACATGTGGTAAAATTTTGAGAAAAATCGAATTGACAGTTTTTTTTTACAAAAAAAAACCTAAAAATACATTACTAAAAGTTGGTAATTATTTATTTTTGACTTAGGTAACTGTTTTAAAATTAAAAGTAGTGGCTTCAAACAAGACAAATCGACAGACGGGATGAGAAGTTATCAGTGTGGGTCGCATGCCAGCCTACTTTTTCTTTACGGAATTGGATTAGAATATTCGGATTAAAAACTGAACTAAAAAAATGTTTTCTTTTATCCCTATACTATCTATACTTCTATACTTAATATTATAAATGTGAAAGTAACTCTGTCTGTCTCTCTGTTACTTAATTACGCCTAAACTGCTGAACCAATTTGCATGAAATTTGGTGTGGAGATATTTTGGTACCCGAGAAAGGACATAGGCTACTTTTTACCCCGGGAAAATGACGCATTCCCATGGTAAAATTCAGGTGGGCCGATCGCTTTTACGCCTAAGCTACTGAACAGATTTAAATGAAATTTGGTAAGGAGATAGTTTGAGACTTAAGAAAGGACATGAGTTACTTTTGATTTCGGGAAAACAACGCATTCCCATAGGAAAAATTACTTTCCGGGGAATCTGATCGCTTTCACTCCTAAATTATCAAAGATTTGAATAATATTTGGATAAAATTGGTATTACGGGAAAACAACGCGTTCCCAACCCTTATGAAATAAGTTGTCGAACATGTTAAACTTATCATACACGTATATTAACGGGATTCGCGTGCCACGTGCCTCAAGCCCTAAACGTTAGACTCAAACTGTGGCTCCCACCAAGTTCCACAAATAATAATTTTAAACCTAAACTTTGCTATGCTCAACCTTTCATCGCCAAACACGAGCCATGTATGTAGATTGTAGGTACAACAAATAATTCACTGGGTCTGTCTTCTACTTTTGATAATTCTGTTTCGGCTGTGGCGCGGGGCGAGAGCGCGGGTGGGGGTCGCACGCGGTAGACGAGGCAGGTGGCAGCGGCGGTAGTGCGGCGCGGAGGGAGGACATCACTGAGTGGGTCTACCCGAACGGGCACACACGTGAGGGCACACGCCGTTGTCGGACGCATGCAAACTACAGACAAATCCTGCAAATATTTTATTTGTCGTGTAAATTTAATTGTTTCTTTAATACTTAATGATTTACTCGGTTCGTTGCCTAATCTAACCTATGACAATCACACTTAGTATGGCCTCATCCCATCTCGGCACAATTCAAACATATGTACGTACAAAAAAGTACAGCTCAGGTTTTTTCATACTCCTATCCGAAAAAACTATATGCGGACGAAGTCGCGGGTAAAAGCTAGTAATATTATAAATGCGAATGTAAGTTTGTTTGTTACGCTTTCACGCAAAAACTACTTAACCGATTATCATGAAACTTTGCACATACACTCTTGAAGGTATAAGAAGTAACATAGGATACTTTTTATTAAAAAAAAATAAAAAAAATTTACGAAAAATAAGAAAATTGTTTGTCAAAATATCGTCAAATTTAGCTACTTCAACGCCATCTAACATCATCTAGCATCATAGTAATGAAGTTTTAACCCTGAATACTGTAATACCAACCCACTGTATTACCGACGGTGACGTAGTGTGGGATGAAAGTACAATGTCTCACAAGAAGGCTATAGAAGCTTTAAACCGGACCCTCCAGGACTTGCGAGATAGTACAGATATAATGGGAGGCATGGTAGTTTTATTGGCTGGTGATTTCCGTCAAACCCTCCCAGTGATTCAAAGGGGGACACCAGCAGATGAAATTCAAGCGTGCATTAAATCATCAAGCTTATGGCCGACAGTTGAAAAACTCCGCCTGAAAACGAATATTAGAGTGCATCTTCATAATGACGTGGATTCAGGACTTTACGCAGAAATGTTGTTGAAAATTGGTGATGGTTGTTTGGACGTTGACGCTGAAGGCTACATATCACTGTCAAGAGAATTTTGTAATTTAGTAGAAAGTGATGTGGATCTCATTGCTAATGTCTTTTCGGAATTGCAACAAAATTTGTGTAGTGACCAGTGGTTGTGTGCAAGAGCAATATTAGCACCAAGAAATGAAATTGTAAATAGGATCAACACTGACATTTTAGACGAGGTTCAAGGAGAAATGAAGGAATATTTGTCAATGGATACAAATATGGATACGGAACTAAGTACTTCATATCCTGTGGAGTTTTTAAATTCACTTGAACTATCGGGTGTACCGTCACATAAACTTCAATTGAAACTAAATGTACCAGTAATGCTTATGCGAAATCTAGATGCTCCTCGGCTATGTAATGGAACAAAGCTTCGGATAACAAAATTGGGACAAAACATACTTGCTGCTACTATTTTAACAGGTGTCGGTAAGGGAAATAGTGTCATAATACCTCGGATACCAATTATTCCCACTGAAATTCCATTCCAATTTAAAAGGGTTCAGTTTCCCGTCAAGCTTAGCTTTGCTGTTACTATAAACAAGGCACTATAAACAAGGCACAAGGACAAACATTACAGGTAGCAGGAGTGTATTTAGAAAACCTATGCTTCTCTCATGGTCAACTTTATGTAGCCTGTTCACGTGTATCTAATGCCCGGAATTTAAGCATTATTCACATGAGCACGACCAACGACCAACGAATGAACGAATATTCGCAGATTTTGACATTTCTTTCACATGAGAGTTTTTAATTCGTCGCGAATGAAGTTTGACTTTTAAGCATCTTACACATGAGCAACGAACTGCGAACAGCGAACTGTGGATGTTCGCATATTTTGACTTTTCTTTCACATGAGCTTTTATTTCTATTCACAGGTAGCGACGAATTGTCAACCCTTTTCTCCATATTTTCCTCAGCCATCATCTTTCACACAAAAACAAAACAAGAGTGGTATAATTTTGAGGTTAAGTTGAGCGCGAACAATTTATTCGTTGCAGTGTGGATGGTATGTGGAACGCGAATAGAGTTTGACAGTTTGCAGCAACCACACTGCGATTCGTTACTACCAAATTGTTTTTACAAAATTCTCTTGTTTTAGAGAACAAAATGCAAATTTTATTATCCTAATATTAGTGTCAATTGGTTTCTTATAATTTAAATGTGTTTTTGTGTGGAATTGACTTTTTGAAATGTGTAAAATCACGTTTGTTCGTCCATTCGCAGTTCGCAGTTCGTTGCTCATGTGCAAGGCACTTTAGGTTATGTAGCGCGCGAACAATTTATTCGTTGCAGTGTGGATGGTATGTGGAACGCGATCAATTTATTCGTTGCAGTGTAGATGGTATGTGGGACGCGAATAAAGTTTGACAGTTCGTATCAACTAGAATTTTGTTCGCGACGAATAAATTTGTTTTCTTAAATTCATTAATGTAATGATATTGAAAAGTAAAAGTATGCATCATAAATCAAATAGAAACTATATTGCTATCGTTTTGTTAAGATTTTGTGTTCAAATATGTCTTTAAACGTATATAAAATCACATTTTGTAATTCATTCGTCGTTCGTTGGTCGCGCTCATGTGAATGCTACTTTACACATAAGTATTTGCACCCGACGAGAAAACTTATAACATTGTCTATAAAAATATCTTAAATTAATACTTTGTATTTTATTTTTTTAAATTGTTAGAATTCAGAATTATTTATTTTTTTTACGGTGAAATATATTTTAACATTTGTTGTTGTTTGGTGTTGAAACTTCATTGTCTGTAGTAGTTTTTAAAAATTGTTGATCTCAGCCAAGCAAAAAACTTTAGTTATTATATTGACTCATTTCTATTATTATATACCCTTACCCTTTATCTCTCATACTTATTTAATTTCTCCACTGCGGGCGAAGCCGCGGGTAAAAAGCTAAAAAGCTAGTTGATTCTATAAATTGAAAAAACACAATAACACAATAACAAATGAAACAAATGGCTTTATCATTTCAATAAATCGTTTAAATTTTTGTGTTCTTCTCTTAAAGGAATTGAAAAAAAAAAACAAAAAGCCTGGGATGCGACCCACACTGATAACTTCCCATCCCGTCTATCGATTTATCTTTCGTAAAACTTTAACAAAATTTTCATAACAATATATTCTGAGAGATAAATAACACTGGTCGACAAGGTTTTTCTACTGGCATTGAAATTGCACTTTTCCAAAGGGTTTTGGAGGCCTTAATTTAAATCCGACTTTAAAATTAATGTATCACATCAGGTTTTTCAGATATTACTTTTTAAAATGCGAAAAAACACGTATATTCGGCTTTTTGAGGCTGTCTAAATTTATTAAGTAGCTTTTTTTCAATCAAATCCCTGAATGTTTTCCAAATCTAAAATGCCTTTATTCAATATTAAATTGAAATATTTATATTATTTCATATAATATTCGAAAAAAAACTTCAAAATTTGTTAGATATCACATGTCAAACAAAAAACTAAAAGAAACGCTTAACCACTTTTGCTAAAATAGTTTTCAACAGAAAAAGGGAAAACGATTTGAAAGTAAGTTTGGTTCTTGTAACGAATCTGTTGTCTAAATAATTCTATGATAGCAAGTTTTTGAAATATATTAAAAAATGTAAAAATGATGTTGAAAACGGGTATTTTTAAAACTTGAGCAAATAGTTAAAATATGAGTTTGGATTCGAAATCAGCACTAAAAATGTAGTCCAAAACGTAATTTACAAAACTATTAAAGTATCAAATTCAATTTTTTTTCCAGACTTCATATAGATTCAAATAAAGACTCATAAATAATGCGAATTTCCAGAAACTAAGTAAGATACTAAAATCCTTTGAATTGTATCCAAAAGAGAAAGGTTTGTACTTTTCAAAATCATCATACAATTACTGTTAAGAGATATTTTGAGTTTGAACTTAGGCTTAAAAAAACCCGTTTTTGTTTGTTTTTAGCATTTTTAGAGGGGCATATTTTAACAACTTGATGTGATAGAAAAATTTAAAGGTTAGATTCGAATTTAGGACATCTTAATCCTTTTAAACAGTATTCCTTTGTTTGTGCAACATGAAAAAAACGTAATTTTGTCAACCAGTGTAATTTGAAGTCAATATTTGTCTTCGTTCTTTTAATACTTGAGTCGAAAACCATTTCTTATCAGTTTTTTGTTGTTTTTGAGGGTTTTTGTGTTTTGTTAAAAAAGTTATCTGTTAAATTTTTCTAAGAAATTTAATAAAAATTAGTAACAAAATTTTGCACAAATATTCAAAAAAAAGTTTGATTTCGAAATTTATTTTTGTTAACGAGATTTTTAGTTGAAAACTAATTTCTATCAATGTTAGTAGCATTTTTTGTTGAAATTTATTCCTGGTCATTTCTTATGTAAAAAAATACAGATTGGATTTTTCTTAGAAAATTTAGCCCATAATGAAATCATTTTCATTTATTAACGAGATATTGAGAATCGAAACATCAATTTTTACAAATTGTGCGTACTATTTTTTTTAGATCTTAATTTTCTTAAATTTTATAAAAAAAAAACCTAACTGTCGGATTTTTAATTTTACTGAATGCCGAAAAAAATATTTTTTAAAGGATGAAATCAGTTTGAAGAAAATATTTTTAATTTTTAAAAATTTTAAAAAGATATTTAATTAAAAATCAATTTTTACAAACTTTTAGTAGTGTTTTTTTTTAGATTTTTATATTTAAAAAAAAAACTGTCAATTCGATTTTTCTCAAAATTGTACTAAATGTTTAAAACAATATTTCTTATAAGATAAAATTAATTTAAAGCCAATATCTTAAATTTTTGAAAAGATTTTTGAGTCGAAAATCATTTTTTACCAAATTTTTAGTAATGTTTTTTTAGGTTTTATTTTTTTTATAAAAAAAACTGCCAATTTTATTTTTCTTAAAATTTCAACAGATGTCACAAACGTTATTTTTCTTTGTGTAAAATTGTTTTAAAGATAAAATTGTCTTTTTGTCGAAAAAAATTCGAGGTGACAATTATTTTTTTTGAAGTTTGATTTATAAAAAAACTGTTAATTGAATTTTTCCCCAAAAATATACTAGTTTGGTACAACGTCACAATATGTAATATAAACTTAAGTTTAATCGC
Organism: Eupeodes luniger; assembly: GCA_951509635.1. Taxonomy (NCBI): domain Eukaryota; kingdom Metazoa; phylum Arthropoda; class Insecta; order Diptera; family Syrphidae; genus Eupeodes; species Eupeodes luniger. The sequence continues at coordinate 18,102,186 of OX608075.1, forward strand.
AAGCGTCACTGTTTGGTGAGATATTTTGGGTTAACCAAAATGTTCACATTTTTCTTCAAATTGCTATGGTAAACTAACCACCCACTCGATTTTTTAAGATTCCTTTCTTCATCTCTCTGCATCATAATATTCTAACATGTCACAATTTGGAAAATTTAAATGTAATAGGCAGGTAGAAAAAAGTCCTTTAGCTATCTTTTTTCTTTGGTCAGAATATATTACGAAGAAGATATAAAGAGATTTTAAGACATTTCACTAATAAAAGACAGCGAAAAAATTCGAAAACCAGTGAGTTTTTAAATTATTAAATATCTACTTAGAAGAAAACGTTTATTGAAACTTTTATGCCTGGCAATTATTTTTTCATGCATGTTTCGCAAACACCGTGATAAATTCTCGTGAAATTTCTTTTGTAAGTTAAGTAACTTATGGGTCCTATGGTGAATTTTTCTGGAAATTTTTCATTTCCTCGAATACTGTTATGCGATCTTGAATATCCCTCTAAATAAAATCCCCGCCAAAAAAATCCACTGCCAAACGAATTCCTGAATTTTTTTTTCAGGGATAAATTATTTCAGAGAAAAACCTTTAAATATTTTTAGGGGAGAGTAATAGTTTCTTAGAGTTCACTCCAAAATAATTTGTTTGGCATTGTATTTTTCACATGAAAAAAAAACGAATACAAATTGCTATAAAATATTTAAAAAATGAAAGACCTTCGAATTTACGAATAGAGCACTAAATTAGTGGAACAAATGTTAAGGGTAGAACTCCAATAAAATGATTGTCTCAAGCCAAGTGAAATCTTAATTAATTTTCACCCCAAATTAAAAACTATACCACAAGCTAAAAATCGAGAAGAAATCTGTTTTTGTAATAAAAAAAAAGAAATAAAAACCAAAAATAACTCTTAAGAACGATTTAATCCTTTTGTTAAATTCTCCATTTTTCCTTCTCTAAAATATTGTCACCGCACCTTTATCTTAAGTTGAAAAGAACGACATACAAAACTACCTACGCAAAATAAGTCATGTCCTTCTTCGGTCTTCGCCATCATCAGTTCACTCCAAATAACCTTAAATTTTTTGAAGTTTTTCATTTTTTCATTTTTAAAGTTTCTGCATGGCGGGAACTTAATTTCATGCATTTTGAACATCCAAAACGTGGCGTGTCATGGCGGTGCGGTATGATCTCCCCTAAGTTTTTATACACATAATACAGAATATTTTTTTGTTGTTGTTGCTGTATTTTTGTTGTTGTTGTAGGTGCCTTTGTTTGTAGATTGTAGTATATAAGTTGGTAGAGATTTATTGAGAAGTAGTCTTGTAAGGTAATGAGTTTTCTGGCTAATATTATTAAGTGCTAAGCGAAGTGTGCACGTAAAGCGTGAGTTATTAACTGTGGAAAACTTGATAATATTAGCATAGAATTATGTGAAAATAGGGTAGAACAATAATACGTATATACACAAAGTATAGGGGAATCATTTAATTTTAGTATATGAATGGTTTTATGGAAATAATAATAATAAGCAGTGCGGGAGAGTCCTTGTTTTGGTATTCTACACGTGCGCATGGATATAGGGATACCATATATACACTTGCTACCATCAAAGCACAGAAGGTATATGTATAGGAGTACTCGTACCTATATTGGACAACAAAAAAGGACTTGTGACTTGTGCTTATATTATAAATCTGGAGATCCTTTAAATGTCCTGTCCAAGAACTCAACCCCTAAGTCAACAACATTCGATTTATCGTTTTCAATATATATAGACAATAGATTTCGACTCGACAACATTTGGAATGGCTTCGGTTTCGCGCCCTTGCCATACCCTTGATGATGGTCGTTTTGGTTGTCGACTGTGTCGGTAAGGATAAAACCTAACAAAGGACATTATTTCTTCATTTATTTCTTTTTTTTTTCTTTGGCTCGTTGTTGTGCTTTGTTTTTTGTTTTGTTTTCTTATGGGGCTTTGCTTTCTAATCATTATCGGTTCAAGAGAGAACGTATAAATATATATGTAGGTATGTAGATAGGTACATAGGTATGTGTCTTACAAAGTGTGCAAGGACACTTGAAGGAAATTTTCATAAAATTTGCATGAGCTTATTGCTTCTTCTACTTCTTTTTTTTTTTTTTTCTTCCTTGTGCTACACGCATAGTAATCAAAAGGATATACATTTTCGTTAGCATAATCAAATCGTTGATGTTGTCTAGGTTTTGGTCAGGAGTATGGGGGGGCGATGATGGTTTAGTGAAGGGATGTTGAGTTGGTGAAAGCGTTTTTCGTTTCATTGTCAAGTTAAATCTGCTTTTATGGATTTTATATTTACATTTGTTTGGGTTTTTGCTGTCACATATAAAATGAAAATGGAAATGGAAAAAAGTATTGTATTCGATGTCATTAGAGATATTAATGGTTATTTTCAAAGTGACCCTAAAGAATAAGAGTTTTCTAATATAAGTTGTATATCCATGAGATAAGATGTTTGGTTCTATGTATAGATAAATACGTATAAAAGTATTTGTATATTTGAAAGGAACAAATAACAATTATTATGTTATGTTTGAACATTAAGATTTTGTTAAAGCATATTGGTTTTGTTTATATTTATCCTTCTTGTATGTATGTATATTGTATATGTATAGATAAGATGATGCTTTTGTGTTTGAATTTGTATATTATTATTTTTATTTGAATGAAATATGTGAATATGTAAATGCATGTATCTCTACAATAAAGGCTTTTATTCCTACTGATAGAGGAATGTATACAAAACTTTAGGCAACACACGCTTATGTATATTTATGTACGAAATTTATGTATCTTTTTCGCCCAAAAAAATGTTTTTACTGAAAATTTAAGTTTTCAAGAAAATATTAGAATTTTTTTGGCATTTTGATAGGCTTTATATCATTGCATTATGTTTTTTCAAAATTTTTTCGCTTAGGGATATGTTTGAACATTTTTAATTTTATATCCAATTCTTGAGTCGAAACTTCAAATCATTGAGGTGAAAAATGATATGTCTGTACGTATTTTTTTTTTGTTAGAAAATTAAATGACGACCTAAATTTTTGTTTTTCAAATTTTGTCTACAATTACAAGCTAGTCAATTTCCAAAAACTAAAAGTACAGGTTTTGAAAAAAAATTTAATGTTCAAAAGAATATTATCAGACTGTGTAAAAATTTAATTTAAAACAAAAATTGACATTCTTCATCTTTGATATACCACCGGTTGGCAAGGCTTTATAATTGGAATAGAATGTTATGAATTCGGCTTCAAAATCACTCGATAACGTCAGGTTTTATTTCGAAAATAAAAATATTATGTATTGTTAAGAAAATAAAAATGCTTAAACTATTAAATATTGTATAATACTGAAAGAAACACTGTATTATTTATGCTAATCAGATTTTTGACGAAAAATGTCAAAATTGGTTTAAAATAAATTGTTTGTTGTGATAACGGTTTAGTTTTCTGAACAAGGCTTTTCAATGCAATAGAAAAGACAAAAAAAAGTGTGCAGGAAAAGAAAACGTATGTGGTCTAAGAGCATGTATTTTAAAAGACAGAAGCTTTGCCACACATATGTAGTTGTTAAGAGAATTAGAATAAACTTTTGAAGAAGATTTTAAAAAATTACGTAAATATGCAGAATGGTGCTTTTAAACAGCTTCTGTCTAAAATGATACCATTAATCTAAAAAAAGATATTATAATGAGAAAATCTAAATCCGCCTATCATCGTTTATTGTTAACTTTAAGGTTTTGTGTCAGCGGAAACATCTCCGAAGGCTTCAAATTTTGTACAGCTATTTCTCCGCAAGGAATTGAACAAATAGCCATGGAAACAAACGAAAACGTTGAAAAATTTTATAACGACAGTTCATAAATATAATCCGCTTCTGACTGGTTTGGACTTTCTTGGGCTCTTTCCGGCAATTTGCTGTCTCACGGTCGGCATTTGGATATTTTTCCTTTAAAATTCTTTGATCAAAGAATTGTACTTTTGTATGTTACAAATAAACTCAAAAAGTGCTGGACCGATTTCAATAATTCTTTTTTCATTAGAAAGCTACATTATCTGTACATATTTATGTCTACCCTAGTTTTTTATAATCCTCTTACTATATTCAGGACTTATTACTTTCCCAAGAGCCGGATATTCTCTGTAAAGCTCCAGAAAATTGGCCCAATACTTTTGTTCTTGATTTAAAACCCCAATTTGCGTGTGGCTTTAATAGCCAGATTAAGTCCACAATTTATATAAAAGAATGAAATGAAAATTAAGTTTTAAAAGAAATTTGCGAATCTAGAAGATATTTGTACTTTGCAAAATCTTAATAAAACTTTTTGTAAAGAACTATGTTATATCTTGTTTTAGCCAAAAAAAACACGTGTTATGGATATTTTATAGTTTTTGACGATATAATATTACAAAAACTTGACCTGATGAGGAAATTTATAAAGTCAAATTCGAACATAGGATTTAGGAAAAGTATTGTTTGATTTTTGTCTTCTTCAGAAAAGAAGTTGGACATTGAATAATTATTTTTTAAAATAACTAAACATTATAATATTTAAAAATTATATAGCCTTAAATCTTTTAATTTAATTTGAAAATTTGAGGAAATTTTAATGAAATATTGCTGGCTACTTTTAAAATACGATTTTAATACCTTAGCCTAAGAACAAATGGCAAATCAATTATTGAACTAAACATTAATTTTTAACCTCATAACTAGTTTAGTTTCATACTGTTTCTGGGTAGGTATATTATTAAAAGTTTATCTGTTCGTTATTTATAATTTATATTTAAACATTTTTAATAACCTTATAGGAGAGCACTCTAAAAACATTCTAAATAAAAAAAAAAAGAGGCTGGGATGCGCCCACACTGAAAACTTCGCATTCCGTCTGTTGATTTGTCTTGCTTAAAAAGATTGTAGGTTTTCGTGTTTTGTTAAAAAAGGAGTCAATTGAATTGGTTTAAAAAAAAATGTTTAAATTAAAAATAATATTTTGCATATGATAAAATAGTTTAATTTCAAAATCTATTTTAGTTAACGAGATTTTTAATCGAAAACCAATTTTTACCAATTTTAGTAGCATTTTGTAAAAGTTTTTATTTCTTATACATATAAACAAATACAAATTGGATGAATGAAATTAATTTGAAGTCAATGTCTTCTATTATTCACGAGATATCGAAAGCCGAACATCATTTTTTACCAATTTTGTGTAGATTTTATTTTTTTATGAAAAAACTGACTGTTGGATTTATTGAATGTCGAAAAAAATATTTTGTGTGAGATAAAAATAGTTTGAAGTCAATATTTTTAAATATTGAAAAGATATTTGAGTCCAAAGTAAATTGTTACCAAGTTTTAATATTGTTCTTTTAGGTTATTATTTTTTGAAAAAAAAAGCTGTCAATTAATTTTTTTTCAAAATTTTACCGAATGTTGAAAAAGTGAAATTAACTTGAAGCCATATCTCAAATTTTTGAAAAGATATTTGAGTCGAAAATCAATTTTTACGAACTTTTAGTAATTTTTGTTTAGGTTTTTATTTTCTGTAAGAAAACTGTCAATTGGATTTTTCTCAAAATTTTACCGAATGTTAAAAACAATATTGCTTATAAGACAAAATTAATTTGAAGCCATAATCTCAAATTTTTGAAAATCATTTTTTACCAAATTTTTAGTAAGGTTTTTTTTAGGTTTTTATTTTTTATAAAAAAAACTGTCAACAGGATTTTTCAAGATTTTACCGAACATTGAAAACAATATTTAAAAAAAAATAAAATTAATTTAAAGTCAATGTCTCAAAGTTTTGAAAAGATATTTGAGCCGAAAATCAATTTTTACCAACTATGAGTAATTTTTTTTAGGTTTTTATTTTTTATAACAAAAAAAAAACTGTCAATTCGATTTTTCTCAAAATTTTACCAGATGTTGAAAACGTTATTTTTCGTTGCACAAAATTATTTTGGATATGAAATTATTATTTGTTCATAAAGTTTTCGAGGTGGCAAATATTTTTTTTCCAGTTTTGTATAACAAAATTGTTTTAAGCCGATATCTCTACTGGTTCTTGAGCTATGTACACACGCACGCACAAATATCTCTCTAAAAATCTTTCATTTCGACTCTAGGGACCTTGAAACGTCAAGAAATGTCAAAATTTTTAATTCGACAAATCGGACCGATTACAATAACTTCCTATGGGAAGTTAAAAACAAGTATTTTTTGAACTCACTTGATTTAATTATAATTCCATTTTAAAAATCTTAGCATTAAATCACAAGATTTCGGTTAGGATCATTTCTTAAAGAAACAACACGGTCAAGAAACTTCGCTTGCAAAAAATTGCTGTTGTTTCGTTGGCTGTTAATGTGTGTTAGTAAAGGCGATAGAACTATAACAGAAACAATTACGTCACTCGAACACCGCCGCTTTGTTTTACGCCTTTCGTTGTTCTACCGATATTTTTATAAACAGTGTGCTGTTGAATTAGCCATTTTTTTAACCTTGAGCTCAATTTCGGACGTACTCTTACGTATAGATATTCTTTTTTTGATCGCACATCGAGAATGTGGAATGATTTACCCAACTCTGTTTTTCCCTATCATTTTCATATTCAAAAATTTAAGACCAATGTGCATCGGTATGTCCTCTTTAATCCTTCCCTATATTCCTAAGCACTGTATTTATTAAATATAAAAATATAATGTCTACTAATAACCCTTTGAGTGCCTGTAAATTATTAAAAAAGTGTGTTCTATACTTGTTCAGCTTAAAATATTTTGAATGACGGTTTTGTTGTAGTTTTTCCTTTGAATAAATTTAAATTTCAATCAAAACCTATTTAAAAAAAAATTGTAATTGTCATTAGTAAGGTAGTTTATAACCATATCTATGTAAATTGTGCAATTCTTCCATATTTAATATAATATCTATATTTTGCTACAATAAATAATAAAAAAAAGCTTAAATTATGAAAGCTTCAAAAATGACAAGTGTTCAAAAACCGAGCTATTCCAAATGAAACCTCTTATTGAAAAAAAAAACTGTATAAACTGATTCCTATGTAAAAACTTATTCATGTATAGTTACTAATTTTTAGTAAAATATTTGTGTATCTTTCAAACAATACAAGATAAAAATAAGCGTTTTTTTTGTCTTAAAGAAAGCATAATACCAATTTCCAAATAAATTAAGAGTATTTGTATAAGTATGATTTTCCAAAGTCTAAATCCCAAATTTTCCTTATCTATCATACAGCGGTATTAAATTTTTCAAATATTAAAAAATTAAACTTCTAATTGCTTCATAGTTTTTTAACTTAAAGTCTACTTTATTCTCTTATGTACATAAGTATTTAAATCAGTATCTTTTTTCTTTAAATCAAGAACATACTAAGCTCCCTGTAGATTTTTAACCGTAGATCAAAATTTTTCAAAATCAAAATTTAAATTGTTTTGGATGTAGGTACTAAGATCCTGGCATAAATTTATTTTTTGGTTTGGCTAACATGATTGCAACGTTCTTTTTTTTTGTAATAAAATGTGGCTTTTTACGTTTATTGAAATACATGTATGAATGTATTATAAAATTACTTGTAATTTTCTCATAAAAATGTAATTTTCATCAAAAATTGACAAATTTACTATTTTTCTACTACCACTGTCAAGTAGCATTATATAGGTACACAGCTTCCGATAAAAACAAAAAGTTTTAGCCTGTCTTATATCTATTGCCACAAAAATAACATCATGATAATGTCATGTTATAACCTCAACACACAAGTTGACCAAAAAAAAAAGAACTTTGAATCAAACTTAAAAACAAGGTCAGTAGGGAAAACAAGGTCACCAATAAATCCCTCGTAAAAATGTACTATAAAATTGAAATTGACCAATGATTTCATCAGTCAAACAGTCATGTAACTTATGTGACACCCCATGTACTTTTTTAACTTCTCATAGGAAGTTATTTACATAAGTATTTCAATTTGATCTAAATCTCATAACTTCTGAGTCACATTTTTGTTTCAGATCAATATTGAAATATACCCTACCCACCTCATTACGCATTTTTATTGAAAACCTTGGTCTCCATATTGTGTCCGCCAGGATAAATCTCTCAATTACTTTATTGACAATGAAAGTTTTTTTTTTTCATTTACACGAAGGATACTCGGAAAATACTCAAAGTCAAAAACGAAAAACTTAAGAAGAAAAAAATCAAAATTGTACTTTTTAGTTTTCATTTATTTAATTTAAAAACTCATGACAGTTTTCTTTATTTCAAGGTTTATATTCAATACCATTTCTATGAGTGTATGAGCGGGTAAGTGTGTCCCTCACTTGTGTCCTTACGTCAGGCGTAACAATATACACACACTTTTTTGTTTTTTATTTTTTATAAATAAAATAACCTTCTTCAATTTAGCAAGAAATATTGTTGTTGTTTCCTTGATTTTGTTTTATATACTTTACTTTATTTTGTTTTTGTTGTATTTGTGTCTTCCCTAGTCCACTAGCATTCAAGGCCCTGAAGACTTTCAAAGGATTTTCTTTTGATTAAAAATTTCAATTATCCTTCTGTCTCAGAGCACAAACGATTTATTTTCATTTTCATTGTTTTTTTGTTCTTCTCATTTGTGTTGTTGTTGTTGTAGGAGAGAAAATGGAAAAACTCCTACAGTTTATTTAGCGGAGCTTAGTCGACCCACAAAACAAACATACTATGTATAGTATATATAAATAGATCCAAATAACAAGAAGAATAAGAGATTTTCCTTGAGTCGTCCACTTTGGACTTATCGAAAGGAAAATCAGCCTTATTGAAACAATACAAACGACTTGGGATACTCTGATCCTGATCCTAAAGCTGTTGCTGTCGTCCGAAGACTTGCTCGACCTACCTTCGACCATTGAACAATAAGAGACAGAGTCCTTCTTATCGAATGGGGGTCAGCCTTGGCTTTGTCTTTTTTTCTTTTGGATTCGGCTACGGTCTCGGCAGTTGGCACCTAAACTCAAACTGAACTACTTAAATTAACACCATAAACACCTGAAAACAAGAGAGGCCACAGCAACGATAACAAAAATAGAACCAGCTATACCATCAGGAGCCCCTAAGGGAATAAACGATTTTCGCCTTGAAAATATGTGAACATAGGTTCAAGGGAAATCAGGCAAATAACAGAGCTCACACAATTCTGATTGCCATTCATGACGTCCACCTCCCCGGTGATGAAACAGGCGCCAATTCTCAACATATATCCCCAACTGGTCATAAATTTCCTACAAAAACAACAACAACAAAAACAAAAAAGGATCTCCTCATCGTCCGTCGTACACTTGTGATTCTGGACCGAAACAATCGAGCATTGATTTGATTGTTACCCAAATATTGTGGTTCGCTTTGAATACAAAACAAACAAAATACCCTATCCATAGTTCTCACCATCAGCCTAAATCCAACACCACCTTTATACGCTCCTCCATCCAACGCCATATTGCCATCGCCATCTCATATCGCTTGGGATGAAAGTCCATTTAAGGCGAGGCGGAAGAAGTTGAAATGCAATATGGATTTGAGTTCCCCCCACACGGAACATCACCAACAAAACAGAGAACAAGAACAGTTATAGAATCAAGTTCGACCTGCAGATCCCAGGGGCCATTTTAAAAGTGCTCCATTGAGGGCATAAGCCTGGGATGCTATACCTTCAACTTTAGCCCATAACCAACACGTGTTTTCTATATTAGATTCCATATCAATTTATATCTCCCGGATAGTGAAGTAGAAGAATGGTCTGTTATTAGTGAGCGGAAAAAGGATAACCATCGCTATATACCCACACACATATCGTCCTCGAGTCGGTCGAGTCCGGATTCGGACTTGTACTCGAAGTCGGATGAGGAAAATCAAAAGAGAAACTAAAATGTGTGTGTTGGTTTTTTCTTCTGATTCGATTAAAAATTGCACCTCAATTGTTACTCTGGTGGGAAAGGACGGAAAAGGCGAAGGTGATTCTGTGTATAGGTGCCCTTATAGGGTCTCCCATATCTAGCTATATACAACAAAAAACACACAATCACCTAAATAGAATCAGGTCTACATTGATCCGCACCGAAGCGAAGGTGAAGTAGGTATTCGCCGCACAGAGATTCATCAGACAAAGGGTGTAACTGGGTGTACTGATAATGGTACTGGCTCTAGTATTGGAGTATAGGAACAGGATATTCGTTGGTTGGTTGTATGTATGTGTTGTCAAGGATCCTTTTGATATTGATTTTTATATACGCCACAAAAGTGGTGTTTGGAATTTGATTTCTTGCAATTTACATTCAAGGTGCGATTTCAATTGTGTTTTTTTTTCTTCCTCCTTTATTTATTTCTTGTTTTCCTTTTCTTGTACTACCTACCTTCGAGTACCTTACCTACATATAAGAAGATGTATTCTGTATTCATGATGATATTGAATTCCAGGACATACAATATGTGTGTAAAATCAATTTACGCTATAGCAAAATATATGGGAATGGTAAGCTGGCACGTCTTCACATTGATAAGTTGCTTTATTTTTATTTTTATATTTATTTTTATATGAAGCTATACAGTTGTTATGTTTGTTATGTGTATTGATGACATTGGTCATAATATGATTGTATTGTGTTTTTATTTTTGTTGTTTTTTTTTTTTTTTTTTTTATTGTTGTTGATGATGAAGAATTATTATTATCCAGAGTTAAATGATAACATAATTTTATTTGGATCATCATCGAGGACGTGTTGAAAGGGGATTCAAGTGCTCTTGATTTGAAATATATGGAAGTTCTGTTAAAGTAATGATAGATTTGACGTTGGAAGAATGTAAAGGATTTTGATGATAAAAGTTGGTAGTAAATGTAACAGTAGTTTATTTTTTGTTTAAAAAGTCAAAAGACAAGATTGTTAATAGTTTGAATGCATTTTTGTCTTTTTACTTTACGACTTATAGGAACTTTATGGCAAGTATTGTATTCGTAAAAAGTTTCAAACTTGAGATTTTAATCCAACTTGACATTACTTTCATGTTTCATTTATTTGTTGTATAATTATACTCTGTAAGATAAAATCTCTTTTAAGCTAGAGCAAATCTCAGTATCATAATACTATTTTTACAAAAATTTATTAGGGAAGTAAAAAAAAAAGTGGGTCCCTCGATTCCATTCATCTGTCTATTCTGACCCCTACCAGACCAAATCATTAAATCAATTGAGTTCAAATTTGGAAAGTAAGCATATTAGCAACAGGTGTTGTTTTTTTTAATTTATTTTTTAAGACCAAAAATAACAAATAAAAATAAAATCTAAAATTCGAATTCTCTTAAATTTTTGTATGAAATTTTATTTGAATTTTTTTTTTCCTAACTTGGCTTCGTTGAATATAAAAACATAATTTTTTATTTCTCCGGAACCGCTATTTTTATTAATTTTCTCAAGAACTAATTAACCGATTTAAATAATTTTTTTCTGGATAAAACGCTAATATTGATGATCAAAAAAGTCTATTTCTACTTTAGGATTCAAAAAACAAGTTAATTTTTTCCTGAAATTCAATATCTTCAAAACGAATCAGCAGTTTTTAGTGAAATTCGAATTTAATTTCAATTTTATAAGCAGCAACTGTATACAAAAATTATTTCTTAAGAAAAATTATAAAATGTTCGCTATAACGATTTTCCAAAAATAAAATTTGATAATTTAAGAGAGGACTTAAAAGGAGTTGCAGTTGTACATTAATTTTAAATATTAAATATTGCTGTGACAGTGAAAGACAAAGTGTGGTAGATCAGTTTACATTCGTGTAGTACGGTTAAAAAACAAATCCCTGAGTGTTGTTCAATTACTTAAGGAGACGAACGCTTCTGGACATTTCGCTAGAGCATAATCAATTTAAATAATGGTAAAAATGGATAAGCCAAGATGCAGGGGTTTTCAACAAACCGCTACAAAAGTAGAGCGACAGGAACAGCAAACGACGACATATTTTTTGCCGCTCTTTTCACATTTCTCTTCATCTTCAGTAAGGTTCGCCATTTCATGATGGAAAGGTATATTAGTCAACAACAAGTTGAAATTATAAAAATTTACTACAGAAATTCGGAGTCAGTTGCCTCAACGTTAAGAGCGCTACTTCTCCAATTTATGGTCGTCATAATCGTCCTAAGCAGATCAACAATTGAGCAAAAATTGATTTAAATTTAACTTTGCCACAGGTGCAGGTATCGCGTTTTTGAACTATTGTGGAGTTATTCTCTTCTATGCTGCACAAACATAAGGAGGGAAAGAATATAAAGCAGTTAAAAAACTTTTAAGGTTCTTTTCATCTTACGCCAAATTCTCCAAACTATATGATAATGTTGGAACCTGGGATGTCGCCACTGTTCATCAAGAAACTTAAACTTCAAATCGATTATATTCTTCGGATCAAGGATTTCCTAAAATGACCGCGATGTAGGTATATGCTACGCAATAGAAGAGAATGTTTTGAGAAATGGCACGAGCTGGCAGAAACATGCGATATGGATCTGAATGTGCAAGTGCAGAGAAACCATTGTTCTATGAGTTGATCAGATATGCAACCCTAAGATATAGATCTTAATACGAAGAAAAAACTAGAAGCTCTCTTCACCGATGAATATTTAATCGTCTTGGTTATTTTTTTAAGAAAAATAATTATTTTCAAGATGAGAACTACAGAGCCAAAATATCACTTATGTTCCGACTACGAGGAGAATTATTGGATCTAAATTACATAACATATAGAAATGATCTACCAGTCTTATGTGATCTTTGTAACTCAAGCCAAAGGATGGATATCATACATTTTCTAGGGCAATGACCAAACTTGAGAGAGATAAGACGGAAGTTTTGTTTAATAGAGGATTTGTGTATTTCACTATATTAAATGAGATGGATATTAATAAACAATACACATACGTCAAGGCTGCACTTAAATATAGGAGCCGCTTTTGAGGAAAAACTGTCAATTTTACGCAACGAAAAATGTTATAATTACTAACTTAAGGATTCAATCTGGAAGACGGCAAAGCCATTTTAAAATGTTTTTTTTGTATACATATATTTTAAGTTGTAGTCAATCTCTAACGAAATTAATTAATAAAATCTAATCTATTTATACAAAGTCTTAGATTGTACTTATTTAATGCCAAACATTTAAACTAAAGGCTGAATAATTCAAATTTAGGCTTTAAACTAGTGGAAAAATTAACATCCACAAAACATGGAGTTATTTTTTTTTTTTTTATTTTAGTTTTTCAGAATTAGAAATAAAATAAATGAAAGATGAACGTTTGAAGCTAGAAAAAGTTTAAATGTATTGAAGAAAATCAAAACATAGAAGTTCAGAAAAATAATTTACAGATACTATGATTTAATGTTTAATAAACTAATAATGTATCCTACTTTAACTAAGTTCAGTAATTTAAATTGAATATTTCTGTCAAAACAATATCAAAATACTTTTTTTTAAGATAACGAAATCTGTGTACATTTTAATTCTACAAAGCAGTGGTTTAGTTTTTTTGGTTTTAAGCAGAAGTCTTTAAAGTACCCAATACCTTGGTCAAAAAATTTGTCTTAAACTATACTTTCAAGCCATGCAATTTTTACTTGCGACATATAGGAACTACATACATATGTACATACATATATGGCAAGTTTTGCATTCGTAAAAAAATTCGAACTCGAGATTTTAATCAAACATGATATTACGATGGTAGAGAAGTCGAAAAAAGTGGGTCCCGTGATAACGTCCAGTCTGTTTTGTCTATCTGTCCACGCTCCTACAGCCTAAACCATTGGGTCAATTGAGTTCAAACTTGGAAGTTATGGTTTTGAGCAGACTCGAGTTAGGCGTTTTTTCATTTTTTTTAAGACCAAAACTAACAGTGGCCCCCATACAATTTTTTTGGTCAAAAAACGAAAATTCTAATTTTCTCAAAAACAAACCGATATATTTTTTTTTTTTAATTTTCTCTAAAATTTTATTTTTTAACTTGGCTTCTTATAGTAAGAAAAACATATTTTTGTATTGCTCTGGAAAGGTACCGCTCATAGAACCGTTATTTTGTTTTTTTTTTAATTTTCTCAGCAACTTATGAACCGATTTCAATTTTTTTTTTTGGAACGAGCTGTTATATTGCCTTAACAATATTTGATTATCAAAAGTGCAATTTTTTGTTGTTTGGATTTTTTTAGAAAAATATTGAATTTTTTTTCAAAATTTTATATCTATCTCGAAAACGAGTCAACATTTTTTTACGAAATTTAAATGTAGAGCGTATATTTTCAATCACTAAACAACTGCATACCAAAAATATTTTTGGAACAAAATTGAAAAATTGTATATACACAAAATTAATTAAAAAAAAAAAACGCTCTAACGATTTTCGAAAAAAAAATTGAAAAATCAAGGGTGTTTTTATTTATAAAATGACATTTCAATTTTTGAAGACAAACTTATTTTTCAAGTAAAATTTTGAATCTTTAAATAGTTTTTTTTTTTATTATTTTAACTGTATTAAATGTAACCCCCTCATATCTCACCAGATCAAATCCTATGCACGAGCCCGAAAGAGTGCATTATTTTGACCAAAGAATTTGGGTTAGACTATACTTTCAAGCCATGCAATTTTTAGTTACTTTACACAAAAACAGTTAAAATAAAACTTTATATTTAATGTTAAGATCACTAAAAGGAAGGTAGAAACAAGTTTGCAGCTTAATAACTATAATTTCAAGATAAAACCCTTATTTTACTGGAGTAATATGTTTTCGTAGATTTTTCAAAGTAAAAATTTGTTTTCGATAGCCAAATATTAAATCAGTTTAAATGTTGTATTCATTTTGTAGATGAAGATATTAATTATCTTATTTTATTTATTTATTCAAACAAAATCTATGTTGTTTCTTCTAATAGTTTTTGTAATGAAATTTCGAAATTGTCCATATTAATTAAAAATCCGATGTTAGAAGATACAGTAATATGTATATTTTGTTGGTTAATGTCCACTTTAACTAAGTAAGTAAGACATTCAATTTGAATATAAGTCAGTTCCTCAAATTAAACCAGAAATTCAATCCGGACATCAGTAACACCAACAATTCAGTTGGCAAAGAGAAAATCATCAATTTATCTCGGTCACGTCTGTATGTTTATGTCTCTTATTTAAAAAAAAAAAGAAGTTATAAAAACATTTATCATGTTCAAAAAAAAAATATCTCTATCTCTAAGAAAATTTTATTATTATTGAACCAAAACATTCAAGACGTCCGGTCCGTCCTATTCTAACTAACCAGAGACCGTAAAAAAGGTCAAGTGAAAATGAAAATGAAAAATAAAAATAAAAATCCCTAAAGAATTAATTTAAATTTTGATTAATTCACAATAAATTTGCAAAAGAAGAAAGATTTCTTTGAATCAAAAGCAAACGAAAACGAAAAAAAAAAAAATAAAATGAAAGTCCATTAAAGTGTGACAAAACTTTAAATGGAATAAAATCAAAAAACACAATAATAAATTCAAAAAACTCAGTCACCATAAAATTAACTTACAAGAAAATTTATATAACCTATTGTGCCTATTTCTATTTCTATTATACATTATTTAGGTAAAAATAGAAAGATCCTTTTCTTTTTGTTATTTTTGAATATTGAGTATCTCTACAAAAATTTAATGGATGTACGAAACGTTTGAATGTACTCTGTGTGTGTGATTGGGTTAAAAATATTTGAATTATGGAGCTGAGAAAATTGAGTTATTTTCTTAGAAAAATGATAGGCTCTATTGAACTGTTCTACTTAGAACCATACAAATTTTCTTATTTATATGAATCCATTTTAAAGATTTCCTTAATCCTGATGTAAAATGAATATTTTAACAATCTTATAATGTTTTCAAATGGGTCTTTCATTTGTTATATTTTATTCCCATTTATTTATGCAGACATTTTTGTAAACTGACAATGAGAACTTGTATTGTAACTTGCAAGCAGTTAAAAGACTATAGTCCAGTTGAATGCATAAGAAAATGAAATAAGTTGTTTTGAATTGAGGCAATTATACTTGAAATTATGAATTCAACTAGCTGACCCTATAAACGTTGGTTTGCCATTTTTATTCCAAGGTGCAATGGTTTTGATTTAAAATGTTCACTGTTTTTTTGATATCAATATATGGACAGAAAAGTAATTTTCACTGTGGGTTTCACTTCTTATTTTAAAATTATTAACTTCCCATAGGAATTTATTGTAATCGGTCCAATTTTTCGAATTGAAAATTTTGACATTTCTCGACGTTTCAAGGTCCCTAGAGTCTAAATAAACTATTGTTAGTGAGATATCTGTATGTGATCGTGTACGTATCTACGTTCGTAATATAAAGTTTTGAAAAAAATCAATTAACGGTTTTTTTTTTTTCAAAAATAAAAAAAAAATTAAAAAATAATTGTCAATTCTTATATTTTACGACCAAACAATTATTTTACGCAACGAAGGATAACGTTTTTGACATCTGGTAAAATTTTGAATAAAATCGAATTGATAGTTTTTTAACCAAAAATAAAAAAACTAAACAAAAAATTACTAAAAGTTGGTAAAAATTGATGTTCGACTCAAATATCTTTTCAAAAATGTAAGATATAAACTTCAAACTAATCTTATAAGAAATTTTATTTTCAATATTCAGTAAAACTTTGAAAAAAATCAACTTGACAGTTTTTTCATACAAATTAAAATCTACAAAAATAGTACCCAAAATTGGTGTTCAATTCTTTATATCTCGTGAATACATGAAGATATTGATTTCAAAATGATTTCAATCTGTGTACAATTTTATTGTTAAAGTAAAGTAATGGAAATGGTTATTTTTTTAAGAAATACAAAATTTCAAAAACTGGTACTAGCATTGTTAAAAATTGGTTCTCGACTTAATATCTCGTTAAAAACAACACATTTAGAAATCAAACTTTTTTTATCATATGCAAATTATTGTTGGTAATTTAAAGTTAATTTTTTAGAAGAATTCAAATGTCAACTTTTTTTTACAATACTCGAAAACCTACAAAAACAACAAAAAACTTATAAGAAAAGGTTTTCGACTCGAGTATAAGGAAAATAAAGAAATATATTGACTACAAATTATTTCTCGTACACAAAACATTGTTATGAATATTTTGTTAAAGTTTTAATCAAGACAAATTGACGGACAGAATGGGAAGTTATCAGTGAGGGTTGCCTCCCAGCCTCTTTTTTAACTTCCCATAGGAAGTTATTGTAATGGTTCCGATTTGTCGAATTGAAAATTTTGACATTTCTCGACGTTTAAAGGTCCCTAGAGTCGAAATGAAAGATTTTTTGGAAAGATGTCTGTGCGTGCGTGTGTACGGTACGTTCGTACGTCCATTTTACCATAACAGTTTAAGAAAAAGGTGAACATTTTGGGTTATCCTAAATATCTCACGAACCAATAACGCTAGAGACTTGAATTAAAATGTGTATTATATATTGTAACGTTTTACCTAACAAAAATATTTTTGAAAAAAAATTCAATTAACGGGTTTTTTTTATAAATAAAAAAAAAAACTTAAAAAAAAAATTTGTCACCTCGAAAATTTTACGAATAAAAAATGGTTTTATCCCCAAAACAATTTTGTGCAACGAAGAATAATGTTTTTGATATCAGGTAAAATTTTGAGAAAAATCGGATTGACAGTTTTTATAATAAAAAATAAAAACCTAAAAATAATAATACTAAAAAGTAAAAAATTACTTTCGACTTAAATATCTTTTCAAAAATTAAAAATATTGACTTCAAATTATTTTAGCTCACAGGAAAATATTGTTTTCCACATTCAGTAAAAATCCAATAGTCCATTTTTTCATTAAAGAAATAAAGACATGGACTTCGAATTAATGTCATTCATCCAATTTGTATTTGTTTGTATAAGAAATAAAAACTTTTAAGAAATGCTACTAAAATTGGTAAAAATTGGTTCTGGACTAAAAATCTCGTTTACAAAAATGGATTTTGAAATCAAACTATTTTATTATATGCAAACTACTATTGGTAATTTTTAAATTTCTTAGAATAATTTAACTGATAACTTTTTTTACAAAACACGAAAAACTACAAACCTTTTAAGCAAGACAAATCGACAGACGGGATGGGAAGTTATCAGTGAGGGTCGCATCCCAGCCTCGTTTTTATTTTTAAAATGGTCCCCAAACATTTTTATTTCTAAAAATGAGATTTCAAAAGTAAACTCATAATAATAATTTCGGTGTGTTTTAGGTAAAGCTAAAGCTTTGAAAATAAAGCCTAGCTGACAAAACCTAACCTTTTAAAAACGAGCTCTAAAAATTAGAAATTCGGTATAGTAATGATTTTTCGATAAAGGGGATTATTTGAACAGCTTTTTATTTTTAAGCTGGCATCTTTTGACATTTGGGAAGTACTACGCAATAATGGAACGAATGCTTCGTGTGAACATTTTCTTTGTCAGCAATATTTTAGGTGACAAGTTAGTGATGTGAAATATCAAAAATGTGTACGTCGCTCAAGAGAAACCGAGAATATTGCTGCTGTAGCCCGTAGTATTGACGACAAAAACATTAGTTTATTTGTTTCTAATTGATCTTCATTATTATTATTCATATTAGGGATTACACACAAGATTCAGGTTTTAAAGTTAAGTTAACACCAGCAATGTCATATCTTCGCTGATTAAGGTCTGAGATGCATCAAAATTATCCGGATTAAAAAACATCTACATTGATGAGACCGTGTTTGGAAATTAACTCCAAGGTCACGTTAAGAAGCAGAAATGTTGTATTTGAGGCTTGGAAACTCCAAGAATGATTGTTGTAAAATCACTATTTGGAGCGGTTTTTAGGCTGGTGCGGCGGGTTGATTGGATGTTACTTATTCCCAAAAAAGCTTGGTGAAACTATTGCAGTGAATGGATCGCACTACCGACTAATGGTTAATTTATTGTATGAGTAAAATAGCAAACATTTTTGTATTTTCAACACGACGTGATCTTCTAATTTAAAACTTTAAGACTTTTTTCTTTGAGACCAAGGCTTCACAATTGATTCAGGACTATTCAAAAAATGAATTTACGAAGTTATGGATTAGATACAGATACAAATGTTCGAATTGGTCACACAAAATAAAAACCAACCATGGCCTTGGTGGCCATTTGGCTGATATCGTTTTCCATTACTAATTGTTTAATTCTTTCTTTATAATAAAATAAGAGCTAATTGATTTCTATAAATAAATACCTTTTTTTTAACATGAAAATAAAACCTCTTCTTGGAAAGCCCTGAATTTTCAATATGTATTCTATCTCCACCAATTTTTTAAAAAAGATAATCACCCCTAAGTTGGCCCTTAACTTCCACAACAACACAAAATTTTGATTTTGAAATAGAAACTAGATATGAAAAAGCTGATTCTTAAATAAAAACAAAGAACTATTGATTTCTTAAAAATATTGGTGATTATGTACGAGTAGTACTTCAAGAAATCTACTGTACTAAATTTTTATCAAAGAAATAAAATATACTCTTCATTTTGTCATCATTAATTCTCAGTTTAAAAAATAAAACTACAATTCTGTATTACTGTATTTATCACCTTCAATGTATCTGTTGCATCTTCCTTCCCTATTTTTCTTCATGCACCTGTTCAGGTCAGGTCACAAGCTAATAGATATCTTTTAGTCTTTGACGCACCCTATTTAAGAATCACACCAAATCACACTCCATATAAGAATAAAAAAATATCAAATTATAAACCCGCTTTTGGCCAAACCCCCATAAGCAAGCTATTAAACGAGGGAATGCTTTATGAAGATAAATTTGATGTAATTTTCTATGTAACCTTATCCTTAACCTCAAATGTTATTATTCTTATGACTACGTATGTATGTATGTATGTGTATGAAAAAAAGTGCCATCTTGTATTTAATGTTCTCCGTTCATTTGAGGACAACATCTTTTATATTTTGAACACCTACTATAATATAATCCTTTTTAAGGCCACCCCTCCCCTTGTCTCTCACTCTCTTCTTCTACCCCCTCATCACACACAAAGTCACGATCCTCAGCTGGATAAAACTTTATCAAAGTGTTATCTAAATTATGACGTGATTTCTGCTTCTTTAATGACATTTATTTTGGCGTTCCATGACAAACAGTTACAAGACCCAGGGTAAACGTACTTCTACTTCTATCTACATGCTTACTTTAATCCCTTAGAAAATGTTGAGTGAGAGAGTATTCATTCCATATACTACTTGTCGGTGTTATCTCGCCCGACTCTTCTATATTATTACCTGCATCCCTCCTGAGGTTGTTCCTCTTTCTTTAACCCACCCTTTCTACTTCTGTGTGTTTTAAGTATATGCTGGATGAAGTATAAGTTAGTGTTTGGAAAAACTTTCTCTATATCCTCTCAAAGCTCAATCGGGGATGATCACAGCATCATGACCTTTTTGTGGTAAAACGATGCCAAAAACCCGACCAAAACAACACCACACCACCTTAAAATTCCATATAACTTGTGAAAATGTAAAATTCAAAAAATGGGGGATAAAAAAGGATAAACCAGGAGCACATAAAAACAGCTATACCAACGTACGACAACGAACGCACGATGACGGGCGCTGCGACGAGTGACGACACAGAAACAAAAAAAATGAAGAAAACACACGCAAACTTCAATGAAAACAACGTTCACTGAATTTTCATACTTTCATACGCTCTGGCTCTGCTTGGATTTGGTAAGTGTTAATACCCTTCTTTTTATCCTTCAGCCAAGACAAGACAAGCCAAGCGAGGATATCAAGGATCAAATTATAAATTCAAGTAAAACTTTGTATCTATGTACACAACATACCTTATACCTTCTATGTTATAATATTTACTCAGGAATTAACATAATCAGATTTTATGTTTTTCAGTTCTATATCTTTCTTGATTGAGCATTTTGTGAACAAAAAAGTAAAATTTTCAAATCACTTCTTTTTGAACTGATTTTTGGTGTTTTTTGTGTAGCTTTAGAAAATCCTCTCGCAGAAAAAGAGAAACAAAATGCAAGTTGTTCATGTTCAGTGAGTAATTTATATAAAAAGTCAAAAGAAACATTTAAAAGTTAATAATTCCATTAATATAAAACTGCTTTGAACAATATTTCTTAGAAGATCTTGAAGAAATCTGAGGGAAGTATGATAAAATAGTGTTTAAAGTTAAACATTTAACTTGGATAGTTGATATCTTGAAAAATTGGTTTAAAACAAAAGGTAAATGGTTTTCCAATTAGGAAATGATAACCGATTTTTGGTATCGAGTTTAATAGCTGCTTCCATAAAAATACAGAATAGTGTATTTTGAGTTATGTTTAGGTAATTTTGATATCGGTGCTCGAATTCTTGATATAAATTAAAATAAATAAATTAGGTGGCGCAACAGTCCGTTGAGAACTAAGGCCTAGTAACTAACAACTCTCAACCATTCCTGAGTTCTAGTGATGTTCTCGGGAATAGAGGAGACCTACAGTCTTAAGCCGAATCCGAACGGCTAATTTGAGAAAGAATTTTTCATCACAAGAATTATTCTTGGAGAATTTGTCAATTCCTCGCAAGAGGCAGTACCCGTGAAAAAAAATTTAATTTTGGCACAGGTAGGGATTGAAACCAAGACCCCTTACATGAAAGTCCAACGAACTTTTTTTTGTGTTTTGTTTTTTAATTTCATTTTTATTAATTCAATCTTAACACTATCTTAAATCTAGACAAAAATTCATAAAACTAGCCTAATTAACCATAACTTACTGGTCCCATACCGACACTCCAAGCAATACTTAATTCTAAAGCCTTTCGGCCTTAAGATTTATTTTACTATAATTCAATTTTATTTATTTATTAAAAAATTAAAAAAAAATAATTTCAATATCCTTTTTTATGTTTACTTAAAAACTACTTAAAATTAGGTCCCTAGTATAACACTTAAAACTAACACGACCTATTATACCTATAAACTAGTGAAAACTAGAACAACCACAGCAGCAAATTTAACGATCTAACATTTTTTTGTTTTTTATTTTTTGTTATTTTTCTCCTTATACCATGTTTTTTTTTAAATTTTTATTTGTTTTTAATAATTTTGTTTGTAATTATTTTTTTTGTGCCACCATGCCTATTCTACTTAAAACTAAACCCTAAAACTATAAAACAAGTATGTAAGCCGGCCAAGGCTTAAAACCCCATCCCAACTAGCCATTATCAAATGCCAATTGAAACCACCAAAACTGGCTCCCCCGCTTCACCTTATTAGTTCGGTCCCGTTCGGACACAGCCCTACTGAACCGAAGGAGCTCTGCTCCGTCTTGCGCCATGACGACGTCCCGATTGTACAGGAGTCGCCTATCCACGGTTCGTCGTCTGACGTGGTAGATTAGCGAAACTGCCAATCTATCCTGTATCAGACCGCTTCTATCTAAAAAGATGAATGCCTTTGGTGGAATGAAGCCGCTCAAGCGTGCACTCTCAAAATACTCGTCGTTCGGATAGAACGCCCCGAAAATTAAATTGTTGGTCGAAGACATAGCTCTTGCAATGTGAACTCGAACGAGTTTTATCACGAAATTGTCAATTCCCGTTGTATAGGACCTCGTTGGAATAGTAATGCACGTAAGAAGATTCGGCTGTTCGATATATGCCGGTACAGCGTCGTAAACACTGCCACTCGAACACCCGAAACTTCTCCATCTGGGAAGGGGCAACGTTCAACCACACAGGACAACCATAAACGATCATCGGCCGTATGAGGGCCATGTAGCAAATTACCTTCACTCTGGGGTCAAGCCGACTGCTGTAAAACAGCCGTTTCGCCAGAGCGAAGGCTCCTTTGGCCCTGGTCAGAGCAGCATTTATATGTCTGTCGAAAAACAAATACTGATCTTATTAGGTACCGAGGTACTTCACTACACTTTGGCTCGTTAATCGCTGCCCGTAAAGATCAACGATGACCATCTTGCGCCAATTCTTGCACGTATCCCTCGTGGTCCTAGATAACGGAGTCTGGAACAGAATTGTTTCCGACTTCTGGACATTTATTTTGAGTTTCCAGCCGTCGCAATATCGCTGAATCTTGTCAAAATCACGCTTTAAGAGAATTCTTATAACCTCAACCTTTCGGGCAGTCCAACGCACTAACCATCATGCCACGGGTAGGTACTATTCTTGCTATAAATTAAGTATCATTAATTCACGCAATGAAATGAGTCCCTATACAATTTTAAAATGTTGGAAAATATTGAACACTTATTTTCAAAATGAGTGCTGCTCAGCCCCAACATTGAATTTAATCCCTATTTCATCATCAGCTTGCCATCGATTTCAACAGCTCACGCAGAAGCCTTTGGAGGGTTGTGCCCAAAGATCTCGGATTACTTACTTACAATTATCAATTGACTCAGCAATTGTAGGCGCTTCTTTCCCTTGTAGAAGTTTTGACCTTAGTGCAACCTGAGTTGCATAGCAATATTGAGGGAAAAATCATCTTTTATGAGGAGGTGCATTTTCGTCTCGAACGCAGTTTCTACGTTAACAAACAAAATTGACACATCTTGCTCTTGAAAAATTCGCACGCTATTGCCAAGAAGCCAATGCATCCATAGACAGTGATAGTTTAGTGGGATTGAAAAATTGTGATCATTGGACTATTTTACTTGGAACAACATTTTGGTTAGAAATAAGTTAACTGATTTTTTGTTTATACTGAAATTGAAGACATGGATTTGGAACTAAGTAGGTTTCATAATTTTAAAGACAAAATGCCATACTTTAAAGTAATTCTTAATTTTAAAGTTAATTTCAACCCATTCAAAAATACGAAACACCTACCCATTCTTTGCACACAAGAAATTCCTTAAAATAAATTTCCTAGAAACTGTAGAGGTCGTTGTCGTTATTTGTCATCAACATAACCAATGCTACTCAAATAACAAAAATGGGAATTTCAAAAAAAGAAGAAACATCAATATTCATTTTCGAGTCAGGTAGGGTATACTTAGTATATAGCTTCGTAAGGTTTGTTATATAGAGGTATAAGGCTAAAAAACATTTTTGACTCTCGATTTAATTTTGTTTTTCATTCACTCATGTCAATTCTCAATATACCCATAGAATCCCGAACCCGCATTGCATAAAAGGTAAACGAAGAAAAATCGAAATCGAAATAGGTAAAATGAAAAAGGAAAAAGGTAAAGGTTGGCTCTCTTGAATTATCCAATAGCCAAAGAAGCACCATCTGGATCCAATTCTAGCATCATCAGAATCCAGAATGGTTTCCAATGTTTCTTTCTCCATCATCATCAACATCACCATCACCATTCTCATATACTCGTAGCTGGAACCCATTTATGTACCTACGTAGAATAAAGGTGGAGCTTTCAATTATTTTTTTAAATGTTTATTTAGGACCTTTCGATGTTGTATTCGAATATACAAACAAATTCCTTGGCTATCCGAAATTTTCAGAGAAAGGTCGGTTGCCTGTGTCCTGTTCGAGTTCACTATCATCCAGTCCATGTCCTGATGGGTGCTGTGTTTGAATTATACATACATATCCGGATCCCCAAAATGCTTGTCATTACTGCGGCGAAATGGAATTCCTTTTCAAGTTGACCATCGTTGTTAGCTTTTAACCGATTTGACGCACGACGTGGTATACCGCACGTATAAACATACTTCTATACTTACATAGGTATGTATATTCATTAACAACTACATGTGTATGTATGGATGTATGTACATATATGTAAGTATAAAGAAATTGGATGAGTGTGGTCATTTTAATTGGCCTTGCTCTTGGAGCATAACACTTTGAATGGGATTGGATGGGCTTATATCGGATAGGGATATGGTGCTGGAGTCCGACCGACCAAACGGTGCTGGCGTTCGGTGGTGGTCACCAAATTATTTATACTTGGCGTCAGGGAGCCAGACAGTTGAATGAAAGGTCATTTATATTTTTGTTTGCGTTTACTCGTAATTAAATATTCAATGGCTTTTGAAAGGGAAAATATACAATTATACACATTTTTATATACAAACATACATACCTACATACATATACAAGTTAATTTGGGTGTTTTTTTTTCTGTCGGAAGCATCATTTGTCCAGCGGAAAAACACAGCTGCTTTTGATTCTGCTTCTGGTACTGCTGTTGGTTCCGCAAATTAACGTTTGAATTTAAAATTAAGTTGAGGTTGTTACCAATGGGAATATTCACATTCATTACACTTGATGATTTTTATTTTATTATAGATCCTTAAAATCAGTCCTGTTGATTAAATCACAATTTAAAAAAAAAATTTGGAATGTCAGGAATTTGATTACTATCTAATAAATGTGGGATTTTTTAACCTTAGGTAAAATATTGTTAGATTTTCTTTCTAGTTTAAAGATCAAACCAGAAAACAAATTATCATATTTGACAACACATGTATAATAATATTCAAAGAATTTGGGGTATTTCTGAAGGGTCGGGTCTTGACGGGGAGAAATGATAATTAAAAGGTTCGGTAAAGTTGTGAGTCTTCTTTTGGAAAGCAACAACTTGCTTACTTTTTTTAACTTCCCATAGGAAGTTATTGTAATGGGTCCGATTTGTCAAATTGAAAATTTTGACATTTCTCGACGTTTCAAGGTCCGTAGAGTTGAAATAAAAGATTTTTAGAGATATGTCTGTGCATGCGTGTGTACGTACGTTCGTACGTCCGTACGTTTGTAAGGCCGTACATCCGTACGTTCGCGACGTTTTTTTTCGTCGTCCATAGCTCAAGAACCAGAAGAGCTATTGACTTCAAATAAATTTTGTTATACAGATAATAATGCAGAAAGATGCAGAAACGGCTTTCAAGAAAATTGCGTGGGTGGTTTTTACCATAGCAGTTTAAAAAAAGGTGAAAATGTTGGTTAACCCTTAATATCTCACCAACCAATAACGCTGGAGACTTGAATTAAATGTAATATTATATATTGTAACGTGATACCAAACAAATATATTTTTGGAGAAAAATCCAACTAACGTTTTTTTTTATAAATCAAAAAAACTGAAAAAAAAATATTACTTACCTCGAAAAATTTACAAACAAAAAACGATTTTATCTCCAAAATAATTTTGTGCAACGAAGAATAAGGTTTTTAACATCTAGTAAAATTTCGAGAAAAATCAAAGTGACAGTTTTTTTTTATAAAAAATAAAAGCATATGAAAAACATTACTCAAAGTTGGTAAAAATTGATTTTCGACTTAAATATCTTTTTGAAAATTTTAGATTATGGCTTCCAACTAATTTTATTTTATAAAAAATATTATTTTCAACATTTGATAAAATTTTGAGAAAAATCGAATGGACAGTTTTTTTTACAAAAAATAAAAAACTAAAAAAAATATTAATAAAAGTTGGTAAAAATTTATTTTTGACTTAAATATCTTTTCAAAACTTTGAGATATTGGCCTTACACTAATTTTATATTTAAAAAATATTGTTTTCAAAATTCAGTACAATTTTGAGAAAAATCGAATTGTCAGTTTTTTACCCAACGATTAAATACCTAAAAAAACATTACTAAAAGTTGGTAAAAATTGATTTTCAACTCAAATATCTTTTCAAGACTTTAAGATATATGCTTAAGACTAATTTTATATTTTAAAAAATATTGTTGTTAACATTCAGTAAAATTTTGAGGAAAATCGAATTGACATTTTTTTACAAAAAAATAAAACACTAAATACAAATTAATAAAAGTTGGTAAAAATTGATTTTCGACTTAAATATCCTTTTGAAAATTTTAGTTATGGCTTCCAACTAATTTTATTTTATAAGAAATATTATTTTCAACATTTGATAAAATTTTGAGAAAAATCGATTAGACAGTTTTTTTTACAAAAAATAAAAACCTAAAAAAAATATTAATAAAAGTTGGTAAAAATTTATTTTTGACTCAAATATCTTTTCAAAACTTTAAGATATTGGCTTTAAACTAATTTTTTATTATAAGCAATATTGTTTTTAATATTCTATACAATTTTGAGAAAAATCGAATTGACAGTTTTCTGACAAAAAATAAAAACCTAAACAAAAATCAATACTCAAACTTTGTAAAAATTTACTTTCGACTCAAATATTTTTTCAAAAATTAAAAATATTGACTTCAAACTTATTTTGTCTAACAGAAAATATTGTTTTCGACGTTAAGTAAATTTTTTATAAAAATTCAACTCTCAGTTTTTTCACAAAAAATTAAAATCTACAGAAAATAGTACGCAAAATTGGTAGAAATTGATGTTCGGTTCTTGATTTCTCGTGAATATTAGAAGATATTGAATTAATTTCATTCTTCCAATTTGTATTTTTTTTATAAGAAATAAAAACTTTTAAGAAATGCAACTGAAATTGGTAAAAATTGGTTTTCGACTAAAAATCTCGTTAACAAAAAAAATAATTTCGAAATCAAACTGTTTCATTAAATGCAAAATGTTATTGGTAGTTTTTAAATTTTTAAGAATAATTCAACTGAGAACTTTTTTAACCATACACGAAAACCTACAAACTGTTAAGCAAGACAAATCGACAGACAGGATGGGAAGTTATCAGTGTGGGTTGCATCCCAGCCTCTTTTTAAAATAGACATTACCCGAAAAACAATATGCTTCGGGATAGTCAAGTTATCAAATACTTAGTGGTCATGACCTGCTGTCTTACCATATTTAGTATTAACGAAGCCAACCTTTACAATTCAACCTGTATAACGTCTTTTATTTCTGAATCTATTGATACTAAAATTTAATTTGATTACCAAAGGATATAAGAAAAATGTTAGCTATCATTCATCAGTTTAAATCAATTATGTATATCAACATTTTTCTTTTACTTTCCAGATGTTCATCGAAAATATTTATTTATATCTACCCTAACGTTTATATAAAGCAGTTTTTAGTTTTTAACCAAACTCAAAATAACGGGTGATTTTTTAAGAGCTTGAGAACTTTTAAAAAAAAAAAAAACGCATAAAATTTGCAAAATCTCATCGATTCTTTATTTGAAACGTTAGATTGGTCATCATTGGACATTTACTTTTTGAAGATAATTTCATTTAAATGTTGACCGCGGCTGCGTCTTAGGTGGTCCATTCGGAAAGTCCAATTTTGGGTAACTTTTTCGAGCATTTCGGCCGGAATAGCCCGAATTTCTTCGGAAATGTTGTCTTCCAAAGCTGGAATAGTTGCTGGCTTATTTGTGTAGACTTTAGACTTGACGTAGCTCCACAAAAAATAGTCTAAAGGCGTCAAATCGCATGATCTTGGTGGCCAACTTACCGGTCCATTCCTTGAGATGAATTGTTCTCCGAAGTTTTCCCTCAAAATGGCCATAGAATCGCGAGCTGTGTGGCATGTAGCGCCATCTTGTTGAAACCACATGTCAACCAAGTTCAGTTCTTCCATTTTTGGCAACAAAAAGTTTGTTAGCATTGAACGATAGCGATCGCCATTCACCGTAACGTTGCGTCCAACAGCATCTTTGAAAAAATACGGTCCAATGATTCCACCAGCGTACAAACCACACCAAACAGTGCATTTTTCGGGATGCATGGGCAGTTCTTGAACGGCTTCTGGTTGTTCTTCACCCCAAATGCGGCAATTTTGCTTATTTACGTAGCCATTCAACCAGAAATGAGCCTCATCGCTGAACAAAATTTGTCGATAAACACATTTCGAACCGAACACTGATTTTGGTAATAAAATTCAATGATTTGCAAGCGTTGCTCGTTAGTAAGTCTATTCATGATGAAATGTCAAAGCATACTGAGCATCTTTCTCTTTGACACCATGTCTGAAATCCCGCGTGATTTGTCAAATACTAATCCATGAAAATCCTAACCTCAAAAAAATCACCCATTACAAACTAGTCAATAAAGAAACATGCATTAAGATTTCCATTCAATATTGAAAATAGTATAATCAAAGTTTTACCAATAAAAACAAAATAAACACAAAAAACAAATTTTACCCCACAAAAACCTAAAAATGAAAAAAAAAATAAAGTAAGCCAATAGCAACAACAATAACTTTTATTCTTATCACCAATAGTTACAATTCTGGTTAGGATAAACTAAATGGTGAATTATCCTTACATTCGTAGCTACAGCCCTTATATATATGTATTTATAGCTAGAAAGATGAAACTTTCTATGGCAAGTTTGGCATCTTGCGCAATGATAAAGACGACTGCCTTTATTTCCTCTTAAACCCGTCCATCCCCCTTCTCACGACCCTCAATTCTTGCTTAAAACTTTTTGCCTCTCTTGTTTCCATTTGAAAATGCTCATATTTATCGATTACACAGTTGAACTTCTATAAATTAACAATCAATGTAAATTTTCAATTTCATACCAACAACAAAACACACGATATTCCAACCAACCAACCAACCAACCAACAACACTATAAAATCAACAAAATAGCATTGAACTGTTTACAATCGTATACCTCCCCCAACCCCATCACAACCATCCTTATAGCTACTCTCCCACCTTTAATGGCATTCGTAAGGACATTACGACTTCTTGTATTGAATTTTCCAACTTGGAGGAGCTTGGAGCTAAGGGAGAGTGGAAAAAAGAAACAGCATCCCATCGGCTTCGGCAACACAGACGTTCTACCCTCTGGAGCCAAAGCCAAAGCCAGAGCCAGAGCATATTAAATGGTGTAGAAAGATTTCCAATCCATTGGTTTAACCCACGAGGAAACACCAAAATAAGGACCTTCGCTTCTTCGTATGTATTGAAGATATATTTCAAGATGAAGAGTCTCGACAAGGAAATGGAGAAAGTGCGAGAGTGAGTCAAGTCGATGCCAACTAATTTCTTAGTCCTTACTTTGGTATCGTAGAAGTTCTATATGGTTTTTCTTTTTATAATATATTACTCAATATTGGTCATACAATTAAGCTTACTTCAGAAATGTAGCATCAAATCGAATATGATCGTTAGCCATGAAATGAAAATGGAAGTTTAATAATAAAACGGCTTTCGTTTCTTTTCTTTAAAGCCCCCCACACACATGAGACAAGGCAAACCGCAATTGTGGGTCTAATAATATATATAGCAACCTATTAAGGGAGATACTATACCTTATACCTGTAAGCTAGCACGCAAGAGAATGGGACCCATTAAGGAAAGACCTAAATAGGCACTTGAGGAAAAAACAGACTTTCATACATCGCTCGTCGTCGGTAAAAACAAAACCAAAATCAAGAACAAGACTGGAGATTAAAGATAGTATGTGAATGGAAAAGTAAACAAAACACGTCTGAGGTAATAAATTTTCATTTACAAACCGAAACTATTGTATAATGCTCTTGACTATAGTATAAGATACACCGTTAGGGTATAATACTTTAGTATAAGACCAAAAAAAAAAAACAGTTATATAAGTAAAAGTATTGTATGTAACTTTGGTACGATTGCCTTTGTTTGTTTTTTTTTTTTGTTGGTGATGACGTGTATTGGATTCCCAAGATAGCCATTATCATTTTGTCCTTTAAATGTGTATTTCATTTGTTGTCTTTGTCTTTGTATTTGTTCTTGTTTTTTTTTAGGGAAAAGAAGTGATTTTCTTAATGCTGATGGCCTTTAAAGTAAAACGACTTCAAGTTGGACATTATCAAAGTTTAAAGAACAAAATTTAACTTCAAGTATAACGGCTGGCGTAAATGTATTTGATTTGATTCAATTCATTAGAAAGTTTTTTGAAAGTATTTTTGTCAATAGTTTTTAAAGTTTTATTTGTTGATATTTCGTGAAACAGGTCACTTCTTCTTCTTTTCTACTTCAGAGATACATTAGTTTTTCTCCTCTGCTACACAAGATTACACAACATTTGTTGTTTCCGATCTTAAAAAATGATCTTTTAAACTTCCTTAAAAAAATTTCGAAATTTATTTTATCTTCAAGAAGAAAACTCCTTTAAGAGTCCTCTGGAGGATTATAGTCAATACGCGGATTTATCATCAGTTCAAATTTCTTAGTTATATACAGGAAAATACGTAATATTGAATCTTCTTAAGTACAGTATTCCCTGCTTAATTGCACTGACCATTTTGTTAGATTTTTCGGTCAATTATCCGGTTGGTTCAATTAGCGAAACCCCGCTTAATTGACATACGAGTATCTGTTCAATTAAGCGAAACCCGTATAATTGCACGAGTAGGTCAACTTAAAAATAAAATATTCATCCCAGAAATTTACTCTATTAACATTTCAGTGTCAATTTAATTTCGGCGTCTGTTAGTTTGCCATAACATGATATGTTATGTCATCACATGCCAAATAAGCATTGAAATCTGCATTATCCTCAAGAACGTTATCTATGACCACGAGATCATTTTCCGGCTGCTCTTCTTCTTGGATGAAGCCTGCCTTTCAAAAAAGAACTTGCAAATGTAGGTTTAGTAGTAAAATATTTCCAATATAACGTTTCTAACAATGTCTTATAAAGTTATAGTAGAAGGTGCTATAAGCCACAAACAATGTTTGCTTATGCATGTGCATTGCTTGCAAAGATGTGATCGACGTCAAAAATTCTTCGATAGTCTTGCCACGTTCGATGGCTGTAATTTGTTTCCTTATTATATTTTGCTGATAGTAAGCTTTGAAACAATGAATGATGCCTTGGTCAAGGGGCTGAATGATGGACGTTGTATTTGTGGGTACAAACTGCACGTTTATATTTTTTAAATCGTCCAACTTCTTATGACAAGCAGCATAGTCGACAAAAAGAATTATTTGTCTTTTCTGCTTTATCATTTCTTCGTCAAATTTATATAAAATTTGGGCCCATAAATGTTGGGTCATCCATGCCTTTTTGTTGGAGAAATATTGTAAAGGTACAACCTTATTTTTAAAGCACCTTGGCGTTTTGGTTTTTCGAATCACAATCATTTTTTTGTCCGTCCAACTATCCGAAAAATTTAGTATTTAGTTTTTCTGCTGCATATTTTTAAGATCAATTAAGCGAGTAATTCAACTAAGCGGGGTTCAATTAACCGTCTAAAAAGTTTGCTATTAATACGGGAAATTTTCGAAGCCAATTTTCTCGATAAATTAAGCGGGATGTTCAATTAAGCGAGGTGCAACTAAGCGGGGATTACTGTATTAGAGTTAAATGTCCAGAAGTCGGAAACAATTCTGTTCCGGACTCCGTTGGCTAGGGCCACGAGGGATACGTGCAAGAATTGGCGCAAGATGGTTATCGTTGATCTTCACGGGCAGCCATTAGCGAGCAAAAGTGTAGTGAAGTACCTCGGTATCTGGTTAGATCAGTATTTATATTTCGATAGACATATAAATGCTGCTCTGACCAGGGCCAGAGGAGCCTTCGCTCTGACGAAACGGCTGTTTTTTAGCAGTCGGCTTGACTCCAGAGTGAAGGTAATTTGCTACATGGCCCTCATATGGCCGATGATCGTTTATGGTTGTCCTGTGTGGTTCAACGTTGCCCCTTCCCAGATGGAGAAGTTTCGGGTGTTCGAGCAGCAGTGTTTACGACGCTGTACTGGCTTATATCGAACAGCCGAATCTTCTTACGTGCATTACTATTCCAACGAGGTCCTATACAACGGGGCTCGAATCAACAGAATTGACAATTTCGTGATAAAACTCGTTCGAGGTCACATTGCAAGAGCTATGTCTTCGACCAACAATTTAATTTTCGGGGCGTTCTATCCGAACGACGAGTATTTTGAAAGTGCACGCTTGAGCGGCTTCATTCCACCAGAGGCATTCCTCTTTTTAGATAGATGCGGTCTGATACAGGATAGATTGGCAGTTCCGCTCAGACGACGTCAGACGACAAACCGTGGATAGGCGATTCCTGTGCAATCGGGACGTCATGGCACAAGGTGCCATGTTCAGTAGGGCTGTGTCCGAACGGGACCGAACTGATAGGGTGAAGCAGGAGAACCAGTTTTGGTGGCTTCAATCGGCACTTGATAGTGGGTAGTCGGGATGGGGTTTTAAGCCTTGGCCGGCTTACATACTTGTTTTATAGTTTTAGCGTTTAGTTTTAAGTAGAATAGGCATGGTGGCACAAAAAAAAAAATATAAAAAAAAAATACAAAAAAAAAGAAACAAAAAAGAAAAATACAAAAAAAAAAATTAAAAAAAAACATGGAATAAGAAAAAAGAAAAAAAAAAAAACCAAAATATGAAAAACAAAAAATGTTAGTTAGATTTGCTGCTGTGGTTGTTCTAGTTTTAAGTAGTTTATAGGTAGAATAGGTAGTTTATAGGTAGAATAGGTAGTTTAAGTTAGTTTAAGTTTTATTTTAAGGACCTTATTTTAAGTAGTTTTAAGTAAAAATAAAAAAGGATATTGATATTAGTTTTTTTCAAATTTTCTAATAAATACAAAATAAATAAAATTTAATTGAAGTAAAATAGATCTTAGGGCCGAAAGGCATTAATAATAAGTATTATAGTTTAACTTAGAGTGTCCGTATGGGACCAGTAAGTTAGTAATAAGTTATGGATAATTAGGCTAGTTTTATGAATTTTTGTCTAGCTTTAAGATAGTCTTAAGAATGAATTAATAAAAATGAATTTGAAAAAAAAAGAAAAAAAAAATGAAAAAAAAAAACTGTATTAGAGTTGAAAGAGTTATATTGTCATTTTTTCAAACAATTGACAGATGAAGCGTTCAGCAATATGTGTTAATGATACATTTTTATGTTTTCATCGCAAGTTATTGTAATAGGCCAGATTTGTCAAATACAAAATTTTCACATTTCAAGATTCCTAGAATAAATAAATGGTTTTTAGAGAAATGTCTGTTTGTGTTTGAGTAGGTAAGTTAGGGATACCTTTTTCCGTCGGCAAAATCTCAAACAACAGTAAAAATGTATTAAACGATTTAGTAAATTTTTAAATCCATTTTTAGCAATTTAATAAATTATTAGACTAAAAAATCTTACTATCTCTTTACAATTTGCTTAAGTTAAGATCACGGAATTGGTACTTTTACTTTTAGCAATTTGTATAATTATTTTTATAAGAGCAGTGGATGGAATGGTCCAGTCAACAGTTGGGAATCCCAATTAGTAGTTCCGTTTAAGCATAGTTGCTTTGTTTATTTTCACGAACTGTCACTTTTTAGACATGTTAGACAGGGTTTAAAATGTTGGACAAACTTACAAAATTTTACTTAGAATAAGTAAATATTGGTTTTCGACAAAAATATCTCGTCATTGAAATCAATGCAAAATATTGTTTTACCTTTAGATCATTTCTTAGAAAAATTCAATTAATAAATTTTGTTTTTAGAAAAGATTAAACCTACAGGAACAACTAAAAACCGATTAAAATTCGATTTAGGCTCAAGTAACTTGTAAAACTTTTAGAAACAGTCAACTGACAGACGGACACCACAATAAAAATGTATAAGTGTGGGTCGCATCCCAGACTATGTCTTATAGTAGTTTTGTTAAATGTATTTTTATTTAAATTTC
This sequence comes from Eupeodes luniger, assembly GCA_951509635.1. Classification (NCBI taxonomy): domain Eukaryota; kingdom Metazoa; phylum Arthropoda; class Insecta; order Diptera; family Syrphidae; genus Eupeodes; species Eupeodes luniger. Next base: position 18,136,859 of record OX608075.1, read on the forward strand.
ACTAAGCAAGTCTTTATTGTATTTAAGCTAACGAACCTCAGGAATCAATGCTTTCTCCAGTTCTTTCCAAAACATGTACATATAAGAAAACCGACATAAAAATATTTAAAAATATATTTTTTTGCAAGATTAAAGTTCCCTAGAAAGTTGTAATCTGAACTGAAGGTTTTTTCCAATAGAGACTTTGAAAGCTACATCTATTAAATTATGATGTTATTTGATTTAGAAGTTTGTGAGTTCAAAAAGACGCGTTTCAATGCAAAAACTGTTTTATCAATATGAGTTTTCATAAACCATTTTGACAGCGAGAAAAGTGTGATACAGGGTTGTCCATTTTGCGGTTTCAACGTTAGTAAAACACATATAAATTTTTTTTTTTTTTATGATACATATATTATAAAGTTTGAGCTTTGACATTATGTGCTAAACACTACATCATTTAAATGACCACCACGCGAATTGTTGCATGCATTGATTTTTTTGAGGTAAATTTCGACCACTTTTCGACACATATTGGGCGGTATCTCAGCTATAACTTGACGAATGTTAGGTTTTTAGTGCTCAAGAGTTAAAGGTTTATCTGCATAAACACGGTCTTCCGCGTAGCCCCACAAAAAAAGTCCAACGTTGTCAAATCGCATGATCTTGGTGGCCAGTTGATATCGCCACGACGAGAAATTACGCGGCCAGGAACTTTTTCGCTTTAGTGGTGTGGCATGTGGCACCGTCTTGTTGAAACCACATATTCTCCAAGTCGTAATCTTTAATAAATAAATAAATTATGTGGCGCAACAGTCCGTTGAGAACTAGGGCTTAGTGACTTACAACTCTCAAGCATTCCTGTGTCCGGGTAATGCTGTTAGGAATGGAGGGGACCTACAGTTTCATGACAAGAATTCTTTTTTAAGAATTTGTCAATTCCTCGCAAGAGGCAGCACCCGTGATAAAAAAAAACTTTAAATGGCACAGGCAGGGTTTGAGCCCAAGACTTCTCTCATGACGCCACGGGTACTACGTATTCTTCAATAGCAGCCTGAAAAAAGTCAGTTATCATATGACCATTATGCTCCGAATTGACGGTGACAGTCGTTCCATCGTCGTTCTCGAAGAAGTAAGGTCCAATCACACTTCCGGGCCAAAGAGCGCACCAAACAGTGACTTTTTGTGGATTTAATGGCCTCTCTTCAATTACTTGAGGATTTTCAGAACCCCAAATACGACAATTTTGTTTATTAACATACCCACCGAGTGAGAAATGTGTTTCGTCGCTGAAGAAAATTTTGTTCGAAAAATCGGCGTCCACCACCTGTTGTTCAAGCACTCATTCGACGTATTTACGACACGCTGTGAATGGCGAGCTGGCTTCAGTTGTTGTGTAAGCTGGACTTTATATGGCTGTAGGTGTAGATCCAAATGGAAAATACGCCATTATGCTTCGTAAGACAGTCCCAATTCCTGAGAACGACGAGGAATCCACACATTCGGATCTTCGGCATCTTTTTCACTTACAGAAGCGATATTTTGAGTGGTACGAGCGAAACAATGTCTCTTCAAATTTCTTCACAATTTCGGCAATTGCTTGCGTACTTGGACGATTATGTGAACCATAATCTCTTCATAAAGCACGATATATGGCTGTGCAGAATCACCATTTTTGTAGTTGGTTTTTAAAATTTTGTATGAGGTGTGCGATAGTTAAGCTATCCATTCTCGTAAATGTCAGACTTACAACTGAAAAAAAATTGGTTTAACAGCTTGGTTTGAGAGATGTCAAATTCTAGCCCTATACTTTTGAACCTCATTATGGATTACCTGTTATTTTGAAATTTCAGTCAAATGTTTCAGGAAACAATAAATATCATACGAGACGCCAGATTCGCACGACCTGTGTTCGTTTAATGAACTCTTTAGTAGTTAAAAACTGACCCTAATTTTCATCGAAAGATTTTCGACGCTTAAAGTCAAAATTACAGATATCATTTGTCAAATTCAACCTAATTCAGTAAATTAATAAAAATGATCGATGATATGTCAGAAACCCTTTGCTAAAAGGTTGAAAGAAAATATTGAAAAACCTTGTAATGAATTCGTTATGAAAACAAATATTAATTATAATATTACCTACTGAATAGAATTATTCATTCTTATTTAAAAATTAGACTGTTGAAATTGCTGAAAAAATGTTATTATAATTATATCACTCTAATTGTTATCATAAATTCCTTAAGATGAATTTCACAAGATAGCTAACTTCTTAACAACCAAAAAATGTCTTCACATTTTTATTATAGTTTTTTTTTTTGTAAAATCTTTCTTTCTTTATTTAATAACATTAAAATTTTTAATAATGTCTTCACATTTAGATATTTACTAAGTTGTTCTTAAAAAAAACACATCACAATGTGTATGGAACACACATACACTTAAAATGATGTCCTTAAGAAAAAATTACATTGCATACATCTTCTTTGTATAAAATATCTCAAGAAATACCATCCAGGATAGGGTAGGTAGGGTAGGGTATAGAGTGGCATCAGGCAGCACATGAACAGAAACTGGAACAAAAACAGTCACAGGCACCATAACAACCATTTATATTATTTATACTTCTATGGGCAATTGCGAGCAAAGCACGAAAGGCAATAAGGGTATAATTTATGACAAAAAGTAAATAATAGCAAAATGATGTATGATAATTTTATGTTAAAAATGAACTCAAATCCACTCTTCGCACTCTGGATGGCTTGGCTGATGGGGTTCCTTAGAAGAAGAAAAAGAAGAAGCATCACCATCAAGGCATCAGGCCCATTTTGAATGGGTGTCTTCTGCCTTGTGACGAGGGTTTCCTCTTATATATGTTTACCTCCCTACGCATATATCACACACCAAAAAAAAAAAACGTCCTATTTTTATAACCAAAGATTTTATCACGGCAAAGGTATCTTCTATACGTTGGACAGCATTTTGCCCAAAAAACAGAAATGGAAAGGAAACAAAAATTGGACGATCGAACATAAAAAAGAATTATATAGGCATTTTGATGAGATACAAGGTATTTCCGGTGTCAATAAAAGCCGTTAAATTATGAATTCGATTATATCCAATAAAATTGGCAAACCCAGTTTCTTTCAGTATAAAAGTATCTATAAAGGGAACGAATGAAAAAAAAAAAATAAGAGTAACTTGTTGCACACATAAAATATTATACGCATTTTAACCTTTTTTTATTGGTCGTAGAAAAATATAAATTCCATAAATAATTGTGTCAATAATGATGTGATGGTGCTTGCGGAGCTTGGTGAATCCAGCAAAGGTATAGGTATTTAAAATATAAATCACTTAAAGGCAGCACCATAAGAGCGGTAGGGTCTTTTTTTTTTGCATTATTTCCTTATTTTTTACAACTCCCAAATTCAATATATACCTAAAGAAAAATTAGCTTAGTAAGAGGTTTGAAAACTCATAAATTTTGAATTAAGATCGAAGGTGATTAAAAGAATTTATAGATGGTCAATGGCTCTACGAATTCAGTTGTCAATAAATGGGTCACAAATTTAGTTCAAATTGAATTTTAACTTGCTCTTTGGGACTTTGAGTCCAAAAATGTCATTGATAAATATATACCTAACGTCCTAAAATAAAAAATCAACTATTCCAAAATTGATTGAGCTTGGTGCCTAGGTTCTTATAAAAATTAGGATTATAAGAAAATGTTACAAAACAATTGAAGGTAATTAGTGATTTACGACTAATTCAATGTAATAATTGGATTCTTCGTTAAATAAACTACACGGTTTTTCATTGAGCTTTCCTATCACAACAACTTCGAACCAGAATCCATAGTGACTTTTAAGAAATACAGTGGACGCTCTTGGATTGGGTGGAGTCAGAATTCCAAAAGTTGAATCTAGAAAATTCAAAATCTGGAAAATCTAAAATTCGAGAAAAATTAATATCGCAAATAAAAAAAGGGTTGGGTTCGATTTCCCGGTTTTAAATTCCAGTGTCTTAAAATCCCACTTTCCAGATATTTCATAATCCCGCTTTTTGTAATCCCGTTTCTTATAATCCCGTTTTTTACAATCCCGATTATGCAATAAAAACTAGTTGTTTTAAAAAATCACGCGATTTTTTTAACTTAAACAACTATTTTTGATACAAAAATCGAAATTATAAAAACATTAAAACATATTAAGAAAATTAAAAACTATTCTAAATTCATTCTTTAAATAAATATGTAAAGCAGTATTCTTTTAAAACAAAATAAAACAAACTCAAATCTATCAACAAAGTAAATGATAGCGGTAAAACCGTTACCGAGAGGTAGATTTGCTGTAGGTATGCATATATTGTTTGTACAAGAGTTAATATTGTAAACAAAAATAAATGTTAACGCACAGTAAAAACATTTTGAAAAAGCGGTATTTTAAGAGACGGGATTTAAGAAAAATCAATATTTTAGAAGACGGGATCTTAAATTTATTTTGTTCTGGATTTAAAAAAAAACGGGATTATAAAAAACTGGATTCCGATACGCTCCCATACAAAAAATATTAAACCCCAAAATTATGGAATATACAAATCTCAAAACTGAGATTAATAAAAATTATATAAAATAAAAATGTTTGAAAATGTCTTACTATTTGTTGTTGTTTCTTATTCAAAACTTTTAAAAATGCTAAAGACCAAACAAAACTCAACACAATATTCGTACATGTATGAGGATTTTGCAAAGAACAAAGCTTTTTCTTCTAGATACAGTTTATATAATTTTAGTATCTAACTTAGTTCCTCGAGATTCTCTTTATTTATTAGTCCTTATTTGACTCTGTATGAAGTTTTAAGCCAACTTACAACTTAATACTTTCATAGCTTCGTAGTTAATTTTTAGTCATGCTTTCGAACCCGAATTTTTATTTTAACTATTTTCTCAAGTTTTTAATATACTCGTAACAAGTATTTAACATTATTTTTATATTTCTTAATACCTTTCAAAAATTTTGTAATTGCTTAGACGACGAATTCGTTAGAAGAACGAAACTAAGTTTTAAAACGGTTTGAATTTTTCTGTTGAAAACCGTTTTAGCACAAATGATTGAGCATTACTTTCAGATTTTCGTAAAATAAAGCTGAGATCTAAGAACTTTTGAAGATTTTCAAATTTTCGGGATTGTGTCCGTTGTCCGTGAAACATCGATTATTTTTTCAATAAGGTTTCAATATTTTGGGAGTTCAGAGTTTGGGGTTTTGGCATTCCAGATTTTGCAGGATTTCGAATGTAAAGAATTTTAGGTGTTCTGTATTTTGATTTTCGAAATTTTGTCCGCATAGGTCTTGAATCTCCTGTCGATTCATATGATATATGTATATGTATGTAGTTTCAAATTCAGACAACGCCGAAATTTGGTGGAGACCTTAACACATCTTAAATCTTGTATCTTTTGAACGAAATAAAAAATTTAAGTGGGAGTGAAGGGGGCGCAAGTAAACTTTTTTGAAAATTATTCTCAAACAATTGGTTTTTTTTCAATGTAAAGCTTATTCTACACACTGAAGATATTAACACTTTTTTCGTCAAGTTGATAGATTTGAAGTACGGAAGTACGGTCCCAAATTCTTGGGGTGTAGTGAATTTAGTAAAAAATGTAATTGATTTATATTTAACTTCCCATAGGAAGTTATTGTAATGGGTCTGTTCCACTCCGTTTAGGCGGGAGGGGCAATTTAAAAAAAATATTATTTAAAATGAAAAAAATAGTTAAAAATAACGGTAATACTTACAATTAACTATTATACATTTCTTAAAGCCAACATTCTGTTCTATTAGCCAGTTTTTAAATCAAGTCAAAACTATGCGTAGTTTTTGAAAAATTTAATTTTAAACTCGAAATTTGAGTAACAAAAAGTAAAAAAAGATTTAAAGTGTAATTTTTCAATACTTCAAGATTATCTACTATTGTTTTTATTTTAGAATTTATTGCTCTTATTTTTTAATCTTATTTTTAATCAAAAACTGAAAACTAGATGATTTTATGTCTTTTAGTTTTTAAGAAAATTGAAAATAACCACAACTATTATTTTAATTTAATTTTTTTTTTTGCTTTGGTGGTCTTATTTTGATAGTAATAATGGTAGGTGCGAGTTTTGGTGCATGCAAAATGCTTGTTTTTAACTGTTCTATACAAATCCGTCATTAAACTTTGTCGCCTGAATTAGGCTTCGTTCAGACGGCGATTATTCTATTCGATTTTTTAACGTATGCGGTTTTATCGAATACGAGACGACGTTTCACACGAGAAATATTCGATTCGATTTTTTCACGTACGGGCTTTGAGGCGCAGCAGGGGACACAGCACTGTCGGCAGTCAACCGACCATCGTCATTATGGATCCACGTATTCCACTTATTTTTTATTGGTACAGAAATGTTAGTAAGAAACGGTTAGTACGTCGAAGATTCTTGGTACATCCTCTTTTAGAGAATGGTCCACAGCTTGAAAAACGTTTTGAAAAATTTTACCTAAGCCTGAGAAATGACGAACAGAAATTTGTAATGAAATTTTTTCACCTTTATACCGACCCGACGGACTGAATATATTCACGAATACTTTTAAACAATATTGGATTTCCGAATCCAATATTAACTAGGATCGAACGTGAATTAAATTCCTTTATTTAAATTAATTAAATCCCACGATCGAAATTGCACACCGCCGATGTGCCGCGAAAGTTATTATGACAAAAGAAACGTCAGTCTCAGTCGATATGACAAACAGATGAAAGAATTCACCACAGGTAGCAATAAAAGTATTGCCAGCACGGTAGCTCAGCTTAAGGGGGGGTTTCGATTTGTGAATATTTTATTAATCGAGGTGATTAATAAAATTGAAATAAAAGTGATATCAGAATGATATCAAAATACGAAGGGGTGAATTTCACCAAGTCGTATTGTTGAAAGTGGGCGCCAGGAAACTTTTTAATGGAAGTTTACCAAAACCAAGAGCTGAAAAATTAGTCTTCAAAAAAATTATGAAATAAAAGAGTGTGTTTATTTTCCAGAAGGGAAATTGAAATTATCTTTTATTGCCTGGAAAACCTTGGCCGAAGCCGGGATTAAAAACCAGGATCTTTTCTAACAACAAAATTACAAGTGGAGATTGTGAGATTGACAGAAGGTCAAATCTCGATAAAAAAAAAGTATGAAAAATAAAGTATAAAGATTATTAATTAGGTATCAAACAATTTTGGCAAAGAAAACACAACCAAGAAAAATCACTCGAAGAAAATTTTCGACAAAAGACAAAGAGAAAAATTAAACGGTTAAACACTTCCCGTAGTACCGGGAAAACGGACTTTTGACGCGAAGGTCAAAAGGACGTAAAACAATATCCTTCAAAAAAAACAAAAAAGAACACTATACTTAACTTTTCCGCTTCCACAACAGCTATCTCGTAGTCCTTCCTCAAAGAGAACTTTTCTTCACAGTAACACAAAATCTTCAACTCAATAAAAAAATGTAAGAAAAATTATCGTACACAAAATTGCTTTTAAAACAAAATCCTTCACACAGTTTTTCCTTCGTCTCGTAGCTTTGGGCGTAATCCAAAAAGTGGCCATCATCATGGCGAGCTTAACCCTTCCGGCTACCTGCCCTTAGGCAATCCTCTCGGATCTTTTGCGTGGTGATCGATCTGTCTCGGTCCCGCAACTTCCTCCATCCATAAGATTGGGGTGTGCGACCGAGAAGCCAGATATCTTTCATCGCCCGCGATCTCTTCAAAAAGGTGATGCGATCACCCAGTAGCTCAATGAGTGAGTTCAGCTCTTCACTTTCCAACCCATTCCAGCCAAGACTTTCTGGAAAAATCGTGTGGAATTCCTCGCATTACCGAGTATCTACACGCGCTAGTTTTTGGTTGAGGAAAGACTACTTATGTGGTGTTGCAGGAAGTCGGTAGCCAAGCCTATAATTAAAATAAAAGTTATTGAGATATTCTTTGAGTGATTTTTCTATCGTTAATAGGTACTTTATGGTGGGCCCTCGGCCATACTACGTTAACGTTGGTGTGATTTTTCTACACACATTGTTGGGCATGGGTATCGTCCTCATGCCTTGACGATATTGTCTATCCAATATGTGGGCCAACCGTCGCACAGTTCGTTGGTGTGGAATCCTTTCGCACACTTTGGTAGGACCTGTTAAATTTGCTTTCCCAAAATGCTAGAAGAGCAGGTCACTGGCTGATGGTCCAGGTTTCTACTAAACTCTTCCAGAATTTTGCGGCCGCAGTAAGAATTGTGGTTAGCAAAAAGGGAGATGAAACTTGTTGTGGTAAAATTTACCGCAACAAATCCCACCCTTACCTCCTAGGAAATGTGCTTACCGTTGGTTAACACCATAGGTAACACATTTCCAAAGTCGGCCCCAGAGAAATGAAAATAATTTCCATCAGAAAAAAAAATGTGAACTAAAAACAATTTAACAAAATCAAAGTGCAAAGTAATCAAAGCAAAAAAAAAGTAAACTACGTTAGTCATTAAAAACTTCGGATGCATTAGTAAACGGTTTTAAATCCTTAACATGCCAAGTTCCGCGTTCTTTACCATTACTATCTTTCAAGACGTATGTCCAAGGTGACAAACGCTTATCAATTACAAACGGACCGACAAATTTCGGTGCTAATTTGGCTGCATAATAATTCGCGGCATCCGAAAGCGTGAAATTCCTGCGCCATACAAGTTCGCCGGGGTGATATTGAACATCACGCCGTCGAAGATTGTAGGCTTCCGCAGAACGTTTAGAAGCTACTCCCAGCTTCTTTACAATATCGGCCCTAAGCCTTTTAAAGCGTTCCCTGATCCCCTCCGGATCCTGAACGTCTTCTGAATCATTCCCTACAGATGGTACTTCTTTACCCGAAGTTACCATTTCCCTCCCGAAGTTCGCATAGTAAGGAGATACTCCCAAAACTTCATGTTGTGACGTGCGAATGGCGCACGCCACTTTACTCAGTTGAGTGTCCCAAACCCGTTGATTTTCCCCAACATATGCCCTTAAGGTGGTTTTTAGGATCTGATTGATCCTCTCCGCAGGATTCGCCTGCGGGTGATAATGGGCTGTAAATTTTATTTGTGACGCGTACGCCTGGCAAAGCGTTTTCAATTCCTTCGATCGGAATTGGGGACCGTTGTCACAGACGGTCACCTTTGGTATGCCAAAAAGTAGGAAGACATTGTCTTCGAGTTCCCTACAAATAGCTTTTGCAGTAGCCGACCTCAACGCAAACAGTAGTGGAAACTTTGTAAAGTAATCCACCACCGTCAGAATGTATGTAAAACCCCTACTAGATTTAGGAAGCGGCCCTACCAAATCTATACAAATCATCTCCCACGGTGATTTGATTCCTACCCTCTCCGTCATTAACCCAGCTGGTTTTCCATTAATAGGTTTCACCTGTTGGCAAACTTGACAACTCCTAACGTACTTGGTGATATCCGCCCTCATTTTTGGCCAGTAAAACTTTGCCGCTATCCTGGCAAAAGTTTTCCTAACTCCCATGTGACCCGCTAATGGGTTATCATGGTTATCCTGCAAAATCCCTAACCTATCCTTTTTACCTATCACTCTCTTCCATTCTTGATTATCCTGATGAACTATAATATGACTAGCCTTTACGAGCTTGAACAATTGTCCATGCTCAACTCTCCAGGCCGGAAACCTAAGTGGATTGGCATTCACTTGCGCAATCATTTTTACCACCCAAGGGTCTGAAACCTCTTCTGAAATACCACCCAACTGTGGCACTCCTCGAGACAGCATATCTGGAACCACATGCTCTTTCCCCTTGCGATGAACGATTTCGAAGTCAAACTGTTGTAACCTAATGGCCCAACGAGCCAACCTACCCTGTGGATCTTTCAAATTACTTAGCCATACCAAGGAATAATGATCAGTTACGACAGTAAATCGAACACCTTCGAGATACGGTCGCAACTTCTCAATAGCCCAAAGCACAGCCAAGCATTCCTTCTCTGTCGTACTATAATTCCTTTCGTTCCTATTTAGAGACCTACTAAGGTAACAGACAACCTTTTCTCCCTCATCAAAGTTCTGTGAAAGAACTGCACCGATACCAAAATCTGACGCGTCTGTTTGAACGACAAAAGGTCGTTTGAAATCTGGGCAAGTGAGTATAGGTGCTGTCACCAAACACTCTTTTGCCTTCCTAAAGCTATCCTCGCAATCTTGAGTCCAAGTGAACTTCCTATTCTTTTTTAGTAAATCTGATAACGGTCTGAGCAATTCAGCGAAATTTGGTACAAAACGACGGTACCACGAAACTGTCCCTATAAAACTCCTAACCTCTTTGACATTCCTCGGTGCTGGAATCCTAACCATACTGTCTACTTTTTCAGGATCGACATGCAACCCATTACGATCCACTATATATCCTAAAAACTTAAGCGAAGGCATGCAAAAGTTGCATTTTTCCCTGCTTACCTTTAATCCGGCATCGCTCAACCTTTTCATCACTTCACTGAGAACTTCGAGATGTTTTTCAAAAGTTTCGGCAATGATAATGATGTCGTCTAAATAGACGAAAACGAATGGCTCAAGATCGGCACCCAATACCGTGTCGATAAATCTTTGCCAAGTCGCCGGTGAGTTATGAAGTCCGAAAGGCATTCTCCTAAACTGAAATAAACCTCGCCCAGGTACCGTAAAGGCAGTATAAGGCTTAGATTCCTCCTCCATAGGTATCTGCCAGTACGCTGACTTGATATCTAGTGAAGACAAGAACCTAGCACCACGAAGCCTGTCTAAAATTGAACTAATATACGGTAAGGGATACGCATCCCTATTCGTATTCCTATTCAGCTTCCTATAGTCTACGCAGAATCTAAAGGAGCCATCTTTCTTTTTCACTAACAGTATTGGAGATGACCAAGCACTCGTCGATCTCTCAATAACTCCTGCCTCTAACATCTCATTAAGTTCCCTATCTATATGAACCTGCATTGCCGGGGAGACCGGATAGTACCGTTGTTTTATCGGCTCTGCCGACGTCCTAATTTTGTGCTCGACTAGTGTTGTGCAACCTAAGCCCTCGGGCATTTTCCTAAACGACTCCTCCACTAATGTTTCTAAAGCTTTTCTTTCCCTATTATCCAACTCTGATCGTTCTATAATAGAACATACCGAAACAGAAACGTTCTGTTCAGAAAAATTCCACTCTCGTGACCTGAGATCCGGAACAATGCCCGATAGCGCCCAAAAATCTGCGCCTAAAATCACGGTGTGCGGCAAAGTTGGTATAATTAAGCAATCAATAAGGATTGCCCTATCCTCAACTACTATCGGAAGAGAGAGTGTCCCTAAAACTTCGACACCTGACCCGTCTGCCAAACACACGCAGTGGACAGTGTCTTTCTTCACAGTTAACCCTAAATCACCAAGTATTTTCCAAGAGTCCCTACCTATTATGGTCCTGGAAGCTCCTGAATCTAGTAGTCCTACAAATTCAGAACCATAAATACTAATTTTTAAAAATGGTCTCCTATCATTCCCGTTTGCTTCCAAGGTGAACCCCAAATGAACCCTATTTACCAGCTGGTTTCCAGCAGGCAAAAACCCTAACGCTTCTGAACTCCTCGCCCTGCTGCCGCAGGAGTTCGCTGCCCATTTCCCGAACATTTCCTACACTCTGCTCTTTTGACCCCTAAAGCCCCACACCCGAAACAACGCCTAGGAGCGGAACACCTATCTGCATAATGGCCTGATCCATTACACTTAAAACACCGAATGCTCGAATTGGCACGAGATGAGTTCGATGATTGGGCCTGACGATGAGTTTCGTTGTTCTCTGTAACAACCGAAACCGAAGGAGTATCGACACCTACATATGCTAGATCCGGTTCTAGCAAAGACCTATTCTGCCTAACACTTGGTGGTGGAACATACGCATCTACGTTGGCCCTAACGGCTTCTAAACTCCTACCTAAAGTCACCAAATCTGACACACAAGTTGGTTTCGCCAAACCAAGTTGTGTTTGGTAAAAGGGTGTCAAGTTCCTTTGGATCATTGACAACCTTCTACTTTCAGTTATGGGTTCTGTCAATCTACCAAACAAATTCGACATCGTCGCGACATAGACACCGATGGACTCATCTTTGCCTTGAGTCCGACGCCTAATCTCCTCTAAAAGTTGATCGTCATAATTCGGTGGTAAGAACTCGAGTTTCAACTCTTTCACGAGTTCCTGCCACGAATTAACCGAAACCCTAACTGCCCTATACCAAATCAATGCTTTTCCGACGAAAAGCTCTACTGCCGACCTAAAAAGTTGGGTTTCCGAAACCCCCCTAGCCTGTCTCATTTCATTAATCCTCTCTAAAAATGCATTCACTGAGGTACCGCAGCGTTCCCCAGTGAATTTAACTTCCCATTTAGCGATGTTTTGGAATCGGTCCGATTCCACATAAATCCTTCCTGAAACAAAATCTCCATTTTCAGAATTATTCCTCCTATTGCCTGCCTCTCCTACGCTTGTTGATGTATCTACCGCAGTACCCCTAGACACACTTTTTTCTGTTGCAGCCGGAAGCTGTTTATCCCTTTCCTTTTCCCTAACAACCTGTTCTTCCTCAATATCCTCCTCATCATCCCTCTCTAATACCGACATGGTCATAATCACCTTATTTTTCAAGGCAAGCTTTGATTTATCCTGACTTTCATTTTCCGGAATGCTCCTATCTAACCTACGCAAGCACCATTCTACTTTCGTCAAAATCTTTAAATATTCACCCGAAGTTTCCGACTTCGGGGGATTCTCTAAAAGTTTCCCTATCTCGACTACCTTCTTTTCAACTGCCATCAAATCCTCCTCGAAAGTGAAAGGATAAGATGCAGCTACAAAAGAATTCCTACGTTCTAACTTAAGCGTCGTCCTAAGAGACTTCCTCATATCTTCAACCGTACCGACAATCAGACCGCGACATTCTATTTCATAGGTAATCTCGTCCTGAGATAACCTATTAATCTGACTCACATCCATATTACAAAAACACTATTTTTCAAAATGACACCGAAACAAATTTAACAATACGTAAAACAATCTTCAGCCAAAACAAAAGTTAAACGAAAGGCTCAAAACTCCCTTGATTGGTACCAAAAAGAAAACAAGCAGACGCGAAAGAACCGAAAAGAAAGGTAAAAGTCTCAAAATTACGAAGAAAATTTGTTTCTTTTTATTTAAAACCAATTTAATTCAACAGTATATAGTACCTAACGATTGAAAAAACCATCAACGTCAACCCGCCGTTGAACAAGATTTTATTTTAACTTTATTAAAAAAACGCAAGAGAAGAGAAAATTTTTTTTTTAAATATTTCCAAAACCAAATCCGAAAAACTAAAGTGGCAACACCTGTTCAAATTATTTATTAATTATTAAATTTGATCGAATTAAAATATCGAAAGAAAAATTTTTTTTTAAATCTATTAACAGAATCAAAATAGTTAAATGGCAACACTTGAAATTTGAACAAAACTTCACAAAAATAAGCAATCTATTTTCACAAAAGGTGCGAGAGAGAACACTATATTATCACTTTCACAAAATGGATTCCCAAAATCAAAAGAAAATATCACTTCATATAAAAGTAAATCAATATTAAAATCGATGATAACTATATATGTATGTATGTATATATTATCACTATGAAACAATGTAGATATGCAAAAACTAAAAGAATATTCCAAAGACTCACTTATTTTTTTCCAGCCAAAATCAAAAAAAACCCTCTCGAACTCCTTTTTTCCTTATTAGGATTATTTTCCAGGTAAAAATAAAACACTCCTGAATTCTTTTTCTTCCTTTGTAGGTTATTTTCTTAGGCCTCCTGTGGCCGAAAATTCTCCAAGACAGCTCACCTAAATGAAAAAACAACACCACCAAGTAATTAAATCTTTTTAAAAAAGTAAATCACAAAAAACAATTAACTTCCCTAAACACAGGACAAAAACAAACAATCACAAGTAGGTATTCCAAAAAATCAAGAAAGAAAGCCCCACGTTGTGGACGCCAAATTGTAATGAAATTTTTTCACCTTTATACCGACCCGACGGACTGAATATATTCACGAATACTTTTAAACAATATTGGATTTCCGAATCCAATATTAACTAGGATCGAACGTGAATTAAATTCCTTTATTTAAATTAATTAAATCCCACGATCGAAATTGCACACCGCCGATGTGCCGCGAAAGTTATTATGACAAAAGAAACGTCAGTCTCAGTCGATATGACAAACAGATGAAAGAATTCACCACAGGTAGCAATAAAAGTATTGCCAGCACGGTAGCTCAGCTTAAGGGGGGGTTTCGATTTGTGAATATTTTATTAATCGAGGTGATTAATAAAATTGAAATAAAAGTGATATCAGAATGATATCAAAATACGAAGGGGTGAATTTCACCAAGTCGTATTGTTGAAAGTGGGCGCCAGGAAACTTTTTAATGGAAGTTTACCAAAACCAAGAGCTGAAAAATTAGTCTTCAAAAAAATTATGAAATAAAAGAGTGTGTTTATTTTCCAGAAGGGAAATTGAAATTATCTTTTATTGCCTGGAAAACCTTGGCCGAAGCCGGGATTAAAAACCAGGATCTTTTCTAACAACAAAATTACAAGTGGAGATTGTGAGATTGACAGAAGGTCAAATCTCGATAAAAAAAAAGTATGAAAAATAAAGTATAAAGATTATTAATTAGGTATCAAACAATTTTGGCAAAGAAAACACAACCAAGAAAAATCACTCGAAGAAAATTTTCGACAAAAGACAAAGAGAAAAATTAAACGGTTAAACACTTCCCGTAGTACCGGGAAAACGGACTTTTGACGCGAAGGTCAAAAGGACGTAAAACAATATCCTTCAAAAAAAACAAAAAAGAACACTATACTTAACTTTTCCGCTTCCACAACAGCTATCTCGTAGTCCTTCCTCAAAGAGAACTTTTCTTCACAGTAACACAAAATCTTCAACTCAATAAAAAAATGTAAGAAAAATTATCGTACACAAAATTGCTTTTAAAACAAAATCCTTCACACAGTTTTTCCTTCGTCTCGTAGCTTTGGGCGTAATCCAAAAAGTGGCCATCATCATGGCGAGCTTAACCCTTCCGGCTACCTGCCCTTAGGCAATCCTCTCGGATCTTTTGCGTGGTGATCGATCTGTCTCGGTCCCGCAACTTCCTCCATCCATAAGATTGGGGTGTGCGACCGAGAAGCCAGATATCTTTCATCGCCCGCGATCTCTTCAAAAAGGTGATGCGATCACCCAGTAGCTCAATGAGTGAGTTCAGCTCTTCACTTTCCAACCCATTCCAGCCAAGACTTTCTGGAAAAATCGTGTGGAATTCCTCGCATTACCGAGTATCTACACGCGCTAGTTTTTGGTTGAGGAAAGACTACTTATGTGGTGTTGCAGGAAGTCGGTAGCCAAGCCTATAATTAAAATAAAAGTTATTGAGATATTCTTTGAGTGATTTTTCTATCGTTAATAGGTACTTTATGGTGGGCCCTCGGCCATACTACGTTAACGTTGGTGTGATTTTTCTACACACATTGTTGGGCATGGGTATCGTCCTCATGCCTTGACGATATTGTCTATCCAATATGTGGGCCAACCGTCGCACAGTTCGTTGGTGTGGAATCCTTTCGCACACTTTGGTAGGACCTGTTAAATTTGCTTTCCCAAAATGCTAGAAGAGCAGGTCACTGGCTGATGGTCCAGGTTTCTACTAAACTCTTCCAGAATTTTGCGGCCGCAGTAAGAATTGTGGTTAGCAAAAAGGGAGATGAAACTTGTTGTGGTAAAATTTACCGCAACAAATTTTATAATTATTTTCGTATGTCGATGGCTAGTTTTGACAATCTATTATTAAGACTAGAAAAGGATTCTTGAATAGCTTAAAAATAATAATAATTCGAAAATCGAAAACACGACGTAATGAACGTTGAACGTAATGAACGAATTCGATGAAATTTTGTTCGTGTGGACGACATAATATAAAGATAAGTGCTACTAATCATAATCATGTATACGATAAAAATACATTCGACATTAATCGAATACGGAAAAAATTATTTCAAGAATACGGGATTTTCCCGCATGGGCTTCGTGTGAACGTACAAGTATAACACTAGCTGCCACTGCTCTATTCGATAAAATCCCGTATACATTATACGAGAAAAATATGGTCGTCTGAACGTAGCCCCATTTATCTCACACCCCCCCATTATCTCCCCATTTTATCTCACAGAAAATATTGTTTTCGATATTATTTAATTTTTTTATAAAAATTCAACAGTAATTTTTTTCATAAAAAAACTTAAAATCTGTGAAAAATAGTACGCAAAATTTGTTAAAATTGATGTTCGGTTCTCGATATCTCGTAAACAATAGAAGGAAATTGAGATATACTGCATTAATTTCATTCATTCAATTTGTATTTGTTTATATAAGAAATAAAAACTTTTAAGAAATGCTACTAAAATTGGTAAGAATTGGCTTTGGACTAAAAATCTCGTTAACAAAAATAGATTTTGAAATCAAACTATTTCATCATATAATAATAATTTTAAATGTTTTTAGAATAACTCAACTGATAACTTTTTTTTACAAAACACGAAAACCTACAAACGTTGTAAGCAAGACAAATCGACAGACGGGATGGGAAGTTATCAGTATGGGTTGCACCCCAGCCTCTTTTTTTTTTATTGTTTTATGACTGGACAAATATTTTTTATTAGTAAACCAAGTTTCAGAATGGTACCGTTGGGAAAAACACAGCCATCTTGTAATATATGTTTTGTTTGTATTTTGTTCAATAACTTTCAAGTACTTATCTAAATACAACACACAGTCTTAAAATATTGCCAAATGTTCGAATATTATTTTTTCGTTAAGATAGGAGAACGAAAACTTACTCTTTGGTATCAAAACCTTAAAATTTTGCATGAATAATCTCTAAAAGTCCTTTGGTAGGATGAAGTACAAATTTAACGACTTCCAAATTAGTGGAAATTCAAAATTTCCCATCACTTAAAACGCTTTACATACTAAAGGGTCATAATTTTTCAGTATTAAAAGAAGGCTAAATGAAACATGAAAAGTTAATTTTATTATACAATTTAAACTTTGCTATTTGTGTGGGAAAAAGTATTTCTCAAATTGCCATCACTTTAACGCATATCTTTGGCGGTAACTTTGGAACGCTAATTTTGTTATAAGTTTTCTTAATTTGTATGTGTTGTTCGATTGTTAAGTGATAATCAATCCAAATGAAGGGCAACAATTCAACTAATATTATGACACTTCAAATGACAGTTTAGTTTGACAGTTGACAAATTCCAGTGTAACCAACTTCAAACCTCGAAATTTATTTAATTTATCTGATAAGAGAATTTCATTCATTTTCATAATTTTTTTTCATTTTCCACAAAAATAACATAGAAAAACCAAAATTTATAAAACTGAATATGGTGATGACAAATAGTGGTAATTTGACTCTTAAATGGATTCAAAATTTTCATTTAATTTAACTTAATCTTATTTTTAAGAAAGTTTAAAGTAATTCGTTTTGAATGATGAATTAATGCAAAAAGTTTCTTTTACGAAAAACAATACAATTTTATAAAAAAAATATCACATATAAACATTTCTTTTATTTCAGTTTTAAAGTAAAAGTCATTTGCAAATATAAGGGTAATTCTAGAACTTTTGACTCATTTTATGGTTTTTCATAAGCTTATTAAAATGTAGCAACTATTTTTCGTATTGATTCTTTCTGGGCAACATTTTATTATTTAAGTTTTTATTGTTTTATACTATTAGCTATAACATTTTTATATATACTTACTTATGTAAATTATGCAGCATATTCCACATATTATTTAATAGTGTCTAGACTTATCTATCGTTTTGCATAAAATCAGTTTTACTACACAACTTTTGGTATAACTATAAACCTACTTACATACAATATCAAGGCCTGTAGTATAAACAATCAAAGAAAACGAATATAAAAACGCGCGAAAATTTTGTTTATTAGCTCATGTTATTGAAGACAAGTCCATAAATAAATCCTCCTTTAAGGTCTCACACTATATACTTAACATTATTATCATTATCTCCACTAACTTTATCATATCCTTCATATTTTAACAAGAAAAACAACAACAAGAAATACATATATACATATTTAGGTGTATTTTGTTAGCTTTATTTACAGAGGCAAAATAAAAAGAAGAAAGAACATAAAATCACAAAATTTCATTCCATTAAGACGGGCAAACGAACATCAGACTTCTGGGATCGATAAATTGCAAAACTTATGTCCTTAATGAGTTGAGTGTTGTTTGACTATAACATCAACATCAGTTATAAGGACCTCGAGAAGTGATTCCCAATTGCAAATGTTATAAATATATATGTATGTACAAAAGTTTACATATATACGAGTTTGTTTATATGTTAAGACGTTAGCTAGAAGTGGGCTATAATACACGCGCTTGTTAAATGGAATATTACACGCGTGGGAGTAATATATTAAATGTTCTCAGCCTCTTTTTCCTCTTTTTTTTTTCTTTTCCTGATGTTTTTGTTGTTGTTCTGGGTGTTCTTTCCATAAGAGCTGTGATAGTTTTTTTTTTGTTGTTTGAAAGAAATAAGCCTAAGATCTTCTTCTTCTTCTTCTTCTATAGCCATAACCTAAACCGGAAATCTTCTACTTCGGTGGAAACCAAGTATAATAAAAGTGCTAAAATTTGTCCATTTTTATAATGTTTGTTTTCGAGGGATAATAAAGTAAGTTTGGAAATAAGTCCTTAAGAAATATGACTTATTTTTAATAATTATTTTTTGTTCTATGAGTTTTCATTTGAAGTGCTTCGATGCGTCTTTATCATTTCTGTCTTACAATTCTATTTATGCATGTATACTTTTAGAAAGACATCTGAAGCTTAATCAAGAATTTAGTCAGAATTAAACTTATTGCGACATAAGAGTCTTGTGGGGTTGTGGAGTTGGGGTATTATTAATTTGCAATATTGAATCTTAATATTTCGATTCACAGTAACTAATTAGGATTATTATTTATCTGTGAGTGCAGAACTTTAAGGGCTTATGGTAAGTGTGCTGTTTGCGAAGAAGAAGTGACTAATCTCCTTAGAGAATTGATTAAGTATGTAAAAGATGTCCCAAAATTAATGCATTATTACAAAAAAC
Organism: Eupeodes luniger; assembly: GCA_951509635.1. Lineage (NCBI taxonomy): Eukaryota > Metazoa > Arthropoda > Insecta > Diptera > Syrphidae > Eupeodes > Eupeodes luniger. Next base: position 18,156,147 of record OX608075.1, read on the forward strand.
AAGAAGAATTTTGAAAGCTGACAACTGAAAGTGTGTGCAAGTTAAGCCGAAATATTATTTAAGAGAAAAAGGTATTTACTTTGAAAAATTGGGAAAGTTTGGTGGCTACAGATAATAAAATAGGCTTATTGTTTAAAAAACATAAAGTAACGTTTTTGAAAAGGATGTTATTCGACAAGCATAACTTTTTCCAGAATTTCTCAAACAAAATGTTAAATTTGTGTTTAAAAATATTGTAATAAATAAATATCATGACTTTTTTACCATCATCATGTTTAAAACAAAAATAGGCTATTCTAAAATGTGGTTACATTTTAAGGGCTGATGTTAAATGTGAACCACAACTAAACGTCAAGTTTTTCTCTGCATTTCATTTGACATTTCTCAATTTCAGACAAATTCCATGGAAATACATATGCAATGGAGCAACGCGTTTAAGTTATTCAGGCTTATTATTAAAATGGGGGTTTAAATCTAAATGCATAGTGTGCACTTCGTGATTTTTTTGATCAATTTAATCGTCCAAATGTGCGCACAAATCGAATCGTGTAAAAATGAATGAACATGCTCTGCTTATATACATCTTAAAAATAAAAAAAGGCTGGGATGCGACCCACACTGATAACTTCCCATCCCGTCTGTCGATTTGTCTTGCTTAAAAGTTTGTCTATGTGTATCAATGTTTACAAAATTTGCGTACTATTTTTTGTAGATTTTATTTTTTTATGAAAAAACGGACTGTTGGATTTTTATAAAAAAATTACTGAATATCGAACACAATATCTTCTGTGAAATAAAATAAGTTTGAAGCCAATATTTGTAATTTTTGAAAAGCTACTTGAGTCGAAAGTAAATTTTTACGAAGTTTTAGTATTGTTTTTTTTGAGGTTTTTATTTTTTGTAAAAAAAAACTAACAATTCGATTTTTCTCAAAATTTTATCAAATGTTGAAAACATATTTTTTATAAGATAAAATGAGTTAGAAGCCATTATCTCAAATTTTTGAAAAGATATTTGAGTCGAAAATCAATTTTTACCAACTTTTGTTAAATTCTTTTTCGGTTTTTATTTTTTTTGTAAAAAAAACTGTCAATTCGATTTTTTTCAAAATTGTACTGAATATTGACAACAATATTTTTTGAAAGATAAAAGTAGTTTAAAGCCAATATCTCAAAGTTTTGAAAAGATATGTGAGTTGAAAATCAATTTTTACCAACTTTTATTAATTTTTTTGTTTAGGTTTTTATTTTTAGTAAAAAAACTGTCAATTCGATTTTTTTCAAAATTTTACTGAATGTTAAAAACAATATTTCTTATAAGATAAAATAAGTTAAGTAAGAAGTTTGAAACCTTAGTCTCAAGTTTTTGTAAAGATATTTGAGTCGAAATTCAATTTTTCTCAACTTTGAGTAATGCTTTTTTTTGGTTTTTATTTTTTATAAAAAAAACTGTAAATTAGATTTTTCTCAAAATTTTATCAGATGTCAGAAACATTATTCTTCGTTGCACAATATTATTCTGAAGATGAAATCATATTTTAGTCGTAAAATTTTCGAGGTGACACATTTTTTTTTCAGTTTTTTTGATTTATAAAAAAACCGTTAATTGGATTTTTTTCCAAAAATATAATTGTTTTGTATCACGTTACAATATATAATTTAAAATTTAATTCAAGTCTCTAGCGTCATTGGTTCATGAGATATTTAGGTTTAACCAAAATGTTCACCTTTTTTTTAAACTGCTATGGTAAAAAAAAAACCACATACGCAATTTTCTTGAGAGCCCTTTCTGCATCTTTCTGCCTTATTATCTGTATAACAAAATTTATTTGAAGTCGATATCACTTCTGGGTCTTGAGCTATGGACGACGAAAAAAAGTCCCTAACGTACGGACATACGGACGTACGGACGTACGAACCTACATACGTACACACAGACGCACAGACATCTTTCCACAAATCGTTTATTTTGACTCTAGGGACCTTGAAACGTCGAGAAATGTCAAAATTTTCAATATACGACAAATGGGACCCATTACAATAACTTCCTATGGGAAGTTAAAAATATCATGAAAACTAATATTTTGTATGTGTTTTATTTACGTTTACTTTTGAAACCGCAAAATGGATAACCCTGTATAGTTAAAAATAAGAATAGGAACTAAAAACATAAGCATATGTAATTTACTCATATTTTTATTCGACTCTTCAGTTTAAACGTAAGTGGCAAAACGTTTACCGCCATTTAAATGTGTTAGTTCTTTCTCTTAACATCCATCGCCACCCACTCACGTACATGTGCGTATATATTTGTTTCGATTTTTCTTTTGACTGAGTAGATCTACCATGTTTACTTTCACCACCCCAACCCCATATCAGTAGTATGCATTTATTTCTCCAATTGTGATGAGGCAAAATTTCTCTCTCTCAAAACAAAAGAACGTCCAGAGTTTGCAATACGCCTCCCCCTCCATCAATTATCTACTAATTTGTTAAGTTAAGTGAGATGCGCGCTGAGATTTGTCCTTTGCTTTAAGGCTCTGAGTGAGAATAAAATGCGCAAACCACATTACATTAAATAGAAAATGAATAGACAGAAGAGCGCAGTCGTTGTCGAGTTTTTGTTGAGTGCGCGTCCACGTAGTTAATTAGATCAAGTGTTATTTACAAGGACCGTTAGAATTTATAGATTTAGGTATTGTATGTGAAACAAAACGTTTGTGGTTTATTTTAAATTATGAATTTACATTCAATTAAAAATAAGTAATTAAATATAAAAAAAAATAAACTAATTTCATTCAGTGTTTAAAGATTGTTTTGGTCGAAGGAGAAAGTCAGGAACAAGTAAGTGATTTTAAATAATGTAAAAATTGTAAATTAATTTATTCTTAGAAAATAACACATTTAAAATATACAACAAAAACAATTAATGGTGAATAAGACCCTTTCAAAATTTAAATAAATTTTTGATTTCTCTGTCTTTCTGAAAATAAAAATCTAATAATTTTTACCTACTTGATATGAAATATGTATGTACATACATATGTATGTAATACGAAAATTCACTGCTAAATCTTTAGTAATTTCCTTATTCGTTGCTGAGTGTCTAGACATGTTAAAACATGTTTGAACATGTTCAGTTAAATACTTCGACATATTTTCCACCAACACAAATACATTTCTTAAGTAGAAATGAGACTAGTAAGAATTAATACAAATATTTACAATGTATGTGTATCATAGTTCACTCATTTTGTTATATATTTAACTTGGAAATTTAAATCCTAACCGCCATTGAAAATTTGAATTTGAAATTCATATTCTATTCTCTCAACACTACCCATCGCCGCGCCACCCACTCACAGCTCCAGCCATTTTATTCATTTTCTACCAATTATGAAGAGTGGGACAGAAGATTAACTATTATTTTGCTCTCTCAAAAAAAAAAAAAAGGAAAGAACGATGCGAATGTACAATGTACCTGATCCTGCATCAATATTAATACTCAACGAATCGTTAAGTCATATGCGCTGACGCTGAGCTTTGTTCTTACATTTAATCTCTGAGTGAGAATAATAGGAGACGAGTAAACCGAAATTCACAAAACATTCAAAAGAAAAAAAAAACAGAAAAGTGCAATCGTATCTTTGCCTATTTTTGTCAAGTGAGTGTAGTCCGTCAAAATTCATGGATTTGATCCGAGATTTTTAAACTTGAAACAATATTTATTACAAAATGTTGGTGAAGTGTAAAAGAAAATCAAATTCATATTAAAGTAAAGTCCAATGAAATTTTCGATCGTCGCGTTGTTCTCTGGTTTAAAGTTTTTTTTTTTTTTTATACTAAAAATTTACATTTAACAAACTTTGAATTGAATTGAATTAATAAATTTAAATTAAATACAAATTTTAAATAAAACAAAAACTAATTTCATTCAGTGATTAAAGGTAATTTTGGTGAAAGAAGATAGCCAGAAATTAAAAGTAGGCCATTTGCTGCAGTTTGGCTGAAGAATTCAAAAACAATCTTTTTCAAAAATTTTAAGTGATTTTTTTTAATATTTTTATACATACATACATAATATGCATTATCATTTTGGATGTGGTTGTAATTCTGACTGAATCCTAATTTTGTAAAATGTTATATTCAATTATTTTATAATTTGTAGAGTTTCGCAAAAGTGTTTAAAACTTTTAAGGTCTATTTCAACATTTTTAATACTTTGTTTTATTATTTACATAACTATAAACAATTGTCAAGTTAGCACTACGCTGTTTTTAAACACGGTTGTATGTAATTGTTACTTGAACCCATTTTTTTAAGAACGTACAAATTGTTTTAATTTGTTCCTTTCCACAACAAAATTACAACAATTACGAAACAATTAAGAGCATTTTATTAAACTTGACATACATACACAAATTTACGGGCCAGAAGAGTATCCCTACTATCATTGGAACGTTCTTGTCAACGCTGGTGAAACATCAGCTTAAGCTTTTTTATCTCTGTTATTCTACAGGTCTCTTTCCAAGTGAATACAAAACATCATTAGTTCAGCTTCTCCCTAAAGAGGCGTACCTTCTTCTCCTTTTAAATACCATCTAATCACATTTACATCTCTTCTTTTTAAGGCCATGAAAACGTTGATTAGCCACATTAACTTTAAAAATATCTTGTAGAACTAAAGGTTCTTTTTTTTAACGAGCAGTATAATATTTTAAGAGCATTTGATCTAGTTTGACACCAAAATCTCTTATCGAAAATGCGTGGTTTTGAGTCTCATTTTCGTTGGATTAAAAACTATTTTTTCTAAACGTTTAATACATACATATGGATGGTCTTAAGTCTGAAATTTGGTTTTCTACAAAGCTCCGTTTTGTCTCCAAATCCCCTTTATATTCATAAACAGTCTTCTGTCTGCAGCTCTAATCCATTAAACTGTTGACAACAGAAATTACTAACAGTGTAAAATTTAATGTTTCCAAAACTCAATGCTGCCTCTGGTGGTTAAAGCATACCCCCCCCCCCCAATGCCTGTTTCCACAAGTGACTTTTGTATCGAGAAAACTAATCAAATTATTTGGAATGATCACATTTTCAACACTGCCAAAGATGCTTCTGATCTGGCTGTAATTTAGTACATAGCCTTTATCCGTCCTTAACTTGAATAAAACTCGTCAAAATGCTCCTAAAACAATCTTAAGTCTTTTTGATACTTTTACACTGTATCTCCTTTCAAATCAATCCCTTTTTTTGAATGCTCAATATATGTACAAAAAATCAAACAGTTCTATTTTTGAAGCAAAAAACACTATGCAAATAATAAAAGGGGGGGGGGGGGGGCGAATTAAAAGTTAAAGGTCGCACACTGATAGCAGCTGTTTTTTCGTGGTATATACAGCTGTCAACAAAATAATAGCAGCGCTACTTTTTTCTCATTTCTTTTTATTATATCTTTTTTGTTTTTGCCTTTTTCTCTCTAACTTAAGGTTTTTCTGAAAGCTCTTATTCTAAGCTTTCATTATCACCATCAATCATATCAATATGCATTATATCAATAAAATAACGGCACTTTGTTTAAAAAATTGCAAATTTTGGACACACAAAATAATAGCAGCGTTAATGCAAAAAACAGTTAAAATCAATAAAATAAAGTATAATTCAACTAAAATAGCCAACATGTTTGAGCTCAATGTGAGCGATGAGACAGTGCGTCGCACTCTTCGCACAGCTAATTTGAAGGCATGCCACCCAAGAAGAAAGCCACCCCTCTCCAAACGTCATCTGGTTCAACGCCTTGCTTTTGCAAAAAAGTATGGTGGTTGGACACGAGAGAAGTGGCGGAACGTCTTGTTTTCAGACGAAAGCAAAATCGTTCTTTTTGGTGGCAATGGGTCTAGAAATTTTGTTTGGCGTCCACCGAACACAGAGTCCAGCCAAAATACACCATGAAAACAGTCAAGCATGGATGCAGCAAAATAATGGCAAAAGCAAGGCGTAGAACCAGATGACGTTTGGAGAGGGGTGGCTTTCTTCTTGGGTGGCATGCCTTCAAATTAGCTGTGCGAAGAGTGCGACGCACTGTCTCATCGCTCACATTGAGCTCGAGCTCTTTGTTTATCTCCACAGCTGATTTAAAGGGGGTCTTTCTTCAACATTTTGACTATTTGCCTATGGTCCCCGTCCTCCAATTTGCGTTTTCGACCTCTGGTTTCCACTTTTTTCCCAAAATTGATGGCATTATGGATCAGCTTTGCAGAAACGTTAAATTTTTTTTGGATTTGCCTTTACGATTGTCCGGCGCTCCTCATTTGGCGTATGATTTGGCGTAGCTCTTGAAGGCAATGTTTTCCTCGTCCCACTGTTTAATAAATTTAACAAAAAAACATGCAAAATAACAAAAAATGATATTTGCAGAAAATACTCACTGTTTGTTGGCTATTTTAGTTGAATTATACTTTATTTTATTGATTTTAACTGTTTTTTGCATTAACGCTGCTATTATTTTGTGTGTCCAAAATTTGCAATTTTTTAAACAAAGTGCCGTTATTTTATTGATATAATGCATATTGATATGATTGATGTTGATAATGAAAGCTTAAAATAAGAGCTTTCAGAAAAACCTTAAGTTAGAGAGAAAAAAGCAAAAACAAAGAAGATATAATAAAAAGAAATGAGAAAAAAGTAGCGCTGCTATTATTTTGTTGACAGCTGTAGATGTTAAAAAATTTGTTTTTATATTCTTTTTGAAGAAGAAAGTTCTCACTTGATCTTTTTTATCAGTGTTATCGAAAGCTAACGATAATATTTTGTAGGCATAAGATAAATAAAAAAAAGATAAATGGAAAAAACCCAGGAACTTCAAATCGATACCCACCATCTCTTTATCGATTTTAAAGCCGCGTATGACAGCATCTATAGGGAAGAGCTCTACAGAGCAATGTCTAGTTTTGGCATCCCTGTAAAATTTATCCGTTTGTGCAGAATGACGATGGTAAATGCACGCTGCTCTATCAAGGTCGGAAAAGATCTCACCGATGCATTTGATGTAAAAAAAGGTTTTAGACAAGGCGATGCACTGTCATGCGACTTCTTCAATATCGTTTAACCGTCAACTCTAAAGGCACAATCTTACAAAGATCCATCCAATTACTCGGATGCGCAGATGATATTGACATAATTGGAAGATAAAAGCGTGATGTCAGTGGAGCGTTTTTGAGCATTGTGACGGAAGCGAAGAAGATGGGTTTAGTGGTCAATGAGGGCAAGACCAAGTATATGCTGTCATCAAAAAAGGACATTGAACAACGACGCACGTCTTGGACAAAACGTCACAATGGACAGCTATAACTTTGAGTTAGTTAAGGACTTTGTCTACTTAGGCACCGCTATTAACACAGAAAACGACACCAGCACTGAAATCAAACGAAGAATAACTCTTACAAGTCGCTGCTTCTTCATCATCCCGGTTCTCTTTATGGCGCTGAGGCCTGGACCCTGTCAAAGAAAGATGAGAGCGTCTTAAGATGCTTCGAGAGAAAAATTCTTCGGGTGATTTTTGGTCCCGTACGCATAGATGGAGAATGGAAGGGAAGATATAACGATGAACTGTACGGGCTGTACAGTGACACTGACCTAGTTAACAGAATTAAAGTCCAACGGCTTAGATGGCTAGGTCATGTAGAGCTGATGGACATCAACGCTCCAGCCCGGAAGGTTTTCGAATCCAATTCCGAGGGATGACGCAGTAGAAGAAGACCGCGACTCAGGTGGCGCACTCAGGTGGGTGAAGACCTCAACCAACTTGGCGTGCGAAACTGGAGACAGCTAGCTAGGGACCGAGCTGGCTGGAGACGCATGTTGGAGAGGCCCAGGTCCGCCCCGGACTGTAGTGCCACCTTAAGTAAGTAAGTAATTTTTTTAATATCAAAATGAAATTTCTTACTTGTAAATTCTTTTAAAACACAACTTAAAATTGTTGAATTGTCAAAATCTTTAGAATGAAGAAAGGAATTCACCAAATAATATCATCTTATGCAGGATATTGTCGTTAGCAAAATTAAATTTACCGTCAAGAATATCTCAAATTTTATTTGGATATTTTTCGAAATTCCTTAGGATTTGAACAATTTTGCTTATTTGGCAAATATTTTGTTCCAATGGAAAGTTTTTACTATCAGTTTCTTTTGCATTTTTTGTTTCCATCAAAAATCGATTTATGTTCTACAGATATGTTTATATGTATGTATTGTATATTTCTCAAAGATTAATACAAAAACAAAAATGAAGTAAAGATTAAAATACATTTTTTTTTTGTTCAATAAAGTTTTTTCAATGTTTTGTTTGTGATTGCGATTATGAGATCAATCAAAAGAACGAATAAAAGTGAACAGAACATAAAAGGACGTAGCCAATAGCTGTGGTAGTTATACTCAATAATACATCAAATACATCAAAAATGTATCCTTTATTTCATTCATTTATTTATTGACACATTTTAATTGTTGAGGTTTATTGAGAAATAAAAATTTAAATGCAACTATTAATTTATTCATAAAAGGTATATACAAAGTCCTTCAGAAATCATCAGGACATAAAAATCAATGCGCGTATATAAATATGTGTATAGCGCAAATATAGACAGTTTTCTTTTTTATAAAGTCCTATATAATTATGAAGCGGGAATGTTTTCTCATTGTTTTCAATCTACAGAAAAATTATGAAAAGGGATACAAAAGTAAATAATTGTAGCAATTTAACATAATATTTAATATAAATAAAGAAAAAGGCTAATAAAAAAGTAATATGGCTGAGTCTTTTGTTTATTGTATTTAATTATTACTGATGAATGGATGGGGTCTGATTGAGTTTATATATGAAGCTTAAAGTAATGCATGATTAAATGGACTTGACTTTGTGGTCAATTTCTGAGTCGTAGAGAAAAATTTAACAAAAATAAAAGCAAATAAAAATCAAAATATAAAAATATGCTTTTGAACAATTTTTTTTTCAGAATTATTGAAAAAAAAATCCTGATTACAGGAACTGTACACTTGTTGTAAAGTGTAAAATTTGGCTGGAGAAAACCGTCAGATAATTGTTAATAACAAATGAATTATGCACACTAATAGTATATTTGTTCTGAAAATTCACTGATTTACCTTTATTACACATTTCTTTGTATATATTTCATTTTAATTCAATCTCTATGTTAGAAGGCTTACAAGGACTTAAATTTGTTTCAGTATATAAATAAAAATGTCAATTTCAACTGCTCAAACTGTACTTTCACTTTCTTATCCATATCTGATGTAGATGGATAAAACAATTGACTTTCAAAAAATAAGATACACTTAATCTCTGTGGAATTCAAAGAGCAGCAAAAGCAGCAGCTACAGAAGCGAAACACATCAGGATTTGATGTTGAAATATTTCAACCCATCAGTCTCAAACGATTGCATCAGCATTTTAACATAGATGTCAGTAACTTAGTCTTATATACATATAAACATAGATCTAGTCATACAAAATGTTCTTGGAATGAAAAGAATTAAAGTGTTAAATCTTTTAGAACCCACTCTTGTAAGGGAAACAAAGATCTATCTCTCTTTCGCTCTGCTTGCTTCACCTTATATGTAGTACTACCTAAACAACTTTCCACAAGAATTTTTGAACAAAATTCTCCTTTTTGTGAATATCGCACCATAGTATAACGGAACCATTAAAATAAATGAATATATCTTAATGAGGATCCGTATCCGTACTGAAGTGAGGTTCTTGTTCTTCTTCTTCTTATTCTTTGGAGGAATCAGATTCTATAACATCAAGTTGAGCTAATTTATTAGTACACATTGTCGTGATACATTATTTTCTCTTGCTTGTCTAAAGCTTCACCATCTGTTAACTCTTTCAATGTAAAGCTGGTTGTGTGTGTTGTTTCTTCTTCTACTCTAAATAATGCCATCAATTGCCCCTTAATTACTCACAGTCCTTTTCGCACCTTCAATTAAAAAGTCGGACATAGAGTGGAAGAGTGAAGTGAAATAAAAGTTTTTTTTTTGTTTTATCAAGGGAAAAATCCAAAAAAGTAAAAAAGAAAACTTAAAACTTCCAAAAACATCTCATAGAAAAGTTTAAACAGTGCTGTGCAGTGATTTTTCAATTTAGAAGATTGGTTTTGGATGAAAGATTTTGTTCATTGACTTCTATTGATAAGAAATAACTTTTTGGGTCGTTTAATACATTTAGTACTTGATGAGATCAAACCTGGAGGCCACAAAATGAATGTGTATGGTATGCCGCAGGGCTCTGTTCTGTTTCCGACACTTTTTTTTTCATTTTTATTAATGATTTGATTTGATTTCCTTAAACTTTTAATCCACTTCACCGCTTCTAGATGTTTTTCTGTTGTGAAATGTGGCAATGAATGATAACTGTAATAAGTTCTGTCATGGACACTAATGTGTAATGGGAAATAAAAAAAAATGAAGTAGTTGGAAACTCAATGCCTAGTGTCCTAGTGTCGTTAAAGAGTAATTTACTACCTTACATCAAGGAAACTGGTCGTCATAGCGCGATTATCGGTATGTTTATCTCCAACCACTTCTTGTGAAACGCTCAAATACGCAATGTCACTAAAAATGCTTTAAAATGTTTGGGTGTCTTGAGATGATGCAAGAATCTATTTTCCTCTTTGTCTTAGCTGTTACCTTTAAGACTTACATAGACTTCCAAAGCTTGATTATAGTTCAAATCTCTTGCTTAATGCTCTCAGAATTTACTTAAGTTACTTAGAAAATTTTGAACGAAGAGCGTCCACATTCATTAATGATGATAATATCATAATTCATTAAAATCACTTGAAGATCTTCGTAAAGTTTTTTATTTTACCCTTTCTTACCGTTTTTTCACCAAATTGTGCTCAATCAAAATGGGTATTTGCATTTCACCACTCAAGCAATTCAACGCTAACACACTTGCTCCAGTAATGCTCATCAGCTTATTGTTGGGTCCAACTTCGGTTGTAGTGTCAAGTACAGAGGTTCGTTCTTTAGCCGTACAATGAGAATGTGGAATACTTTACCTATCAAAATCAAAGTACGCCAACAAACCTCTTTCAAACATTCTTTCACTTTTCTATGTTTTAAATCCTTAATTAAGCATTGGACATATTTTTGTCAAGATATTAGGATATTAAAAAAAAATAAACATTTATCTTGAGAATTTTACACAGTACTGTGGAATACAAAAATAAATGACCATCCATATAACTCCGCTGGTTATTTTATCCATGTCATGTTGGGGGTAGATCGATTGGGATTTCTTTTTCCTATTCTATCTATCTAACTCTATATCAGCTCTCAAGAACAGCACGATTAATGTCTTTTTATATGTATATCCTTTTTTTTCTGTGTGCCTCAGCTAAAAATTGAAAACCACAGCTTGAATCCTAAGGATGGGCTATAAAAATGACCATTTTGAAGCCCTCTTCTCATGCTGCTGGTGTAACTTTATCCACCTTCTTTTTTATAGAGTTAGGTTAATACATTCACACACACATACCAATACAGCTACATAGCAACGAAATGAATCGCGAGGTTTTTTCATTTTCGAAGGCGTGATGAAAAATCGAGTAATTTCTGGGATTCCGTCTTTTTTTTTTCATTTCTTCATTCTTGTTTAAGGATTTAATGGTGGGGTTAGGGTTACCCTCTTTCTATAAAACCCCTTGCTAGAGGGGGAGTGTACCCTAATATTGGGGTTTAATTAATGACTGTTAATTTGGGTGATTCCGGCAAATAGCTCAATCAACTGTAACGACCTTTTACTCAACAGTGTGTAAGTTTATCTCGGTCTCTGATGAATGTGCGATTTTCAGTCACTCTCTATCTGAGTGTTAACGATGAGAATTTTTATTCAAAAAAAAGCAAATAAACAAAAGAAGAAAATAAACATGTCCTTTTAATTCCATCTCGAATTGAAGTGAAGTGTGATGGAACAACACGAGGAACGAGGTGATATTATTTGGAAAACTTAATTAGTTCGTTGTCCTGGCTATTAATGAATACAAAACAACAAGAAAAAAAGGATAAAAGAAAAGAGAGTGAGTTCTCAATTGAATCTTCTTCTGTCATACCTAACCTACCTACTTACCTCACCTACCTATCTCTTGTTGACATAAAACACAGCCAAAAGACAACAATATACTTTTCAACAAGACACAATGAATAACGGAAACAATGAAACAACTATAGAGGAAATAAACTATGTCAACATTTGCAATTTCTCGTTTTCCATAGCAGCATCGTATGAAGGCAAGCGTATCAGGCACTTTGGCTGCTACCTTTTCGTCGTCTTGACTGAAAAGACGTGTTCTTAGGTATACCTACCTACGCGACTCGTATCTTGAAGCTAGAATCTCTCTTAAGAAAAGTATGAATCTCTACCTATAAGGTACATAGATATTCCCCTATCCTACCTTCTATCTATCTATAAACCAAAAGAGCTATAGAGGTATAAGGAGTTTTGCATTTTCGCCTTCTTCGTTCATCTTATCAAAGACAAAAGCCAACACTCTTTAAGGACATCACACACCCGGAACCTTGTCGTTGTTGTCGTTCGTGTCCCGTTACATTTATATAGCCTTAAAGCTAAATTAACTCTTTAAATCCATCTCATCTCTCCCTCCGTCTTTCTCCTTTTAAAAATATCTTGCATCCTTTTTAACCTAGGTATGACGAAAATACCATGTCGAAGATAGAATTCAAATCCCAACACGGAATTACAAAAGGCATCCTTATACAATACTTTAGTCTATACATACCTATACTTGCTTGCAAGGTGTTATGGTTGCCAGGTTTTTGGTTAAGCTTAAGATTGTTGTTGGTAGGTATATCTATTTATTTGTAGCCTAAGGTAATATACTTAGAAGTTGTTATTCATTCTAAGAAATAAAATAATAGATGCAAATTGAGGGAGGAGAATGTCGTTTAATTCAAATTAAAAAAGCTTTGAAATATGGTAAATAAATCCACTGGATCTTTTGTTAACGATTAAAGTGGCTCTGAGGGGTTATTTTTGTCTAATATTATGTAAACTATTTAAAAAAGAGTCTAACAACCTGATATTTAATTTTCTAATTAAAAAAAAGACAGAAACCTGCACAAAGCGAAAATACCGGTGATTTCTTTATAATGGGTTTTTTAAATGTGTCGGTTTTGATCTGGCAAAACTTTCTTGGGAGTTTGTCTTTGTGACAGCTGTCACTTGATTAATACTCAGTGTGCATAATAAGGAAAGAAGGATAGGATTAGAAACGAGAAACCGATTCGCATTGGTTTTGAATGTCTGCATATTGTAATAAGCTCGAGTCGATTGACACCTTGGAATACAATATTCGGTAGTACGCGTGGCATGATGGTTAGTGCGTTGGACTGTCATGCGAGAGGTCTTGGGTTCGATCCCTGCCTGTGCCACCTTAATTTAAAAAAAAAAAACGGGTACTTGCGAGGAATTGACAAATTCTCCAAGAGTAATGCTTGTCATGAAAATTCTTGTCAGGAAAAGTGCTTTCTCAAATTAGCCGTTCGGAATCGGCTTAAAACTTTAGGTCTCCTCCATCTCTGACAACAATACTCGCACACAGGAATGGTTGAGAGTTGTAAGTGACTAGGCCATAGATCTCAAAGGACTGCTGCGCACCTAATTTATTTATTTATTTATTGTTGACATACTACCGAAAATGCTTCAAAAAGTTGTCGAAAATTAAGCCTCTCAGTTGGAATCTATTCAAGCCAGCTTCTTTAACGAAATCATTGTAAAAACACATAATGGCAAACATAAAATTACAAGCATTTTATTTCATTCTAAAAACCACACGTCTAAAGAAACACCCTTTAATTCAAGAAATCTTTATTTATTCTTTTGGATTAATTTAATCTCCCTCACGAAAACCCCCTAATACATGCTTAAAAGTCGTCTCCCGATTATGCCTTTAATTCCTTTTTATTTTCGGTTGCTGTTAATACCATGCATCCATAGAGCGGTTTTTTGAGGTTTAGCGAATAATCATGTATGGTGCTAAGTCAGATGACGCTAAACGACATGGATCGAGTTTTGAACTTGAGGATCACGTTTAAAAGTTGAGAGTTTTGGCAACAAGCGAGATTTAATTTTTCACAGATAAAAATTATCATTCGAAATGGTTTCCACTGATCCTCCTGATATTATAGCAGGGTCAGTAAGGTCAAGGTCTGTCAATCGACAATTTTGGAGTACCAATTTTTGGATTTTGTTAAAGCGTTGTTCCTCATCTGATTTTGAATATAGTTTTGGCCATGTCTCGTTTTCAACGCTTTATTGACCATTTTTGAAGAATTTGTATCATTTAAAAAATCACGAATTTCATTTAGCACATTTTTATGTTCGAAAATAGTAAGAGCGTTTTTTTCAATTTTTGTTAAGGAATATTTAAGGTATTCATTTATTAAGTGCTTTAAAACGTATGTTTTGAAATTAAGTTTCGTAAAAAACTGCTAACCTGTTTTTTAAGTATCAAATTTTGTAACAAAATTATTATTAAACAATCGTTTTAAAGTCAAAACAAAGTATTTCTATTGAAATTTTGATCATATTTCAAATAATCCTTTTTTACTGACTCTAAATTGTAAGCTTTAAAATTGTCTTTCTAAGGGTTGCCAACTCTTTTTTACTACACAAGAAATATAAAAATGAAAACCATACAATTTGTTTTTATATTTTGCATTCGGTAACCATCTTCATAATTTGAAATACAAAACTTGAATGTTCATACAATCTACGTATAGCCTAAGGATATGCAAGAAACTCCGTTTTTCCTTTTTGGATATAATGAGTGTTTGAGGACAACGAGATTGAAAGAAGAAGAAGAAGAAGAAAAAAAGGGATAAAAGTCAACTGTACGGAATTATTATATGTGAACCGCAATACGGATGTGTAAGTGACCCAAATTGCATACATTTATCATTTGTGTCGCCAGCGCCAACCACCATCACCATCGCCATCGCCATCACCATCACCATCATCAGCTAAAGCCAACTTGTCCAACATGAAACTATATAACATACAGTCCAACACCATCAGCACAATCAAAAGTCATATAACGGTACTAGTATACTTATCTATATGCACAGTACCTATATCAGCTACAGTATATCCTTTAATTCCTTGCTCTGCTCAGATTTTGGATTGGGCGACTCAACTTGGTTCGGTCGGTCGGTTGCTTGGTTGGTGCTCGGACGGACGGATGTTATTTCCGTGCTTCAATTTATGACGTGTGTGTGTGTGCATTTTCCAAGGATAAAGGGGAGAAAGTGGACGAAAGAAAGGAAGAGAAAGAGTTGTGTATGGTGTTTCTTTTTTCATCTTCATGCCCATTTAAATGAATGCAAGAATGCCACAGGGCAAGGACCCTTTTTGAACTATTTCACATCCTGGAATGTGGACAGCTAACACTCTACATCTACATACATATGTATATGCATACATTTAAACATAGAATTAGAAGCAGCAAAGCAAAAGAAATGTTCTAACACATAAAGCTCAAGATTGAAAGTGATGGTTAAGTTACAAGCTTTTATATGTGCAAAAATTATATTGTGAATGTTTTTCTTTTCCTTTTATTTTTGTTCCTTTTGTTTTTGTGTTTCTATTTTTTTTGTTCTATTGTGGTTGGTTTTGTGTGTGGTAATTTTCTCTTTTCTCTGTATTTAAATGAGATGCTTGTTTGTTTATTGCATATATTTTGCTGAAAAGAAGGGTATAATAGGATTTTGTATTCGTATTTTTCTGAAATTAGAAGAAGTCCTTTTTTTTGGTTCTAAGCCTTTTTTTTTATTTTTATTTTTAGTTTTTTTTGCAAGGACCTCTATTAAAGTTATAATTTTGACGCACTTTAAATGAGAATTTAAAGTTTGTCATTTAGTTCACCCATTTTTAGTGAAAAAGAAATTTTGGGGAGGCAGTTTATTGCTTCATAATTTGCCATTGGTCTTTAAAATATATTAACTGAATTGCTTACTTAACTTTTTGAAAACTTCCGAATCGAGAAATTGATTTAATCATTTTTGACTTAAAAAGTGACAAATCTTAACTCGACTTGAGAGATAAGGTCACGGTAGAATTTTTGAAATCTCACCTTTTTATCTTAGTTCAAAAATTTTAACCCAAAATACGATTGGGAAAAACTTGTAAGTACACAGTTTTTAAATTCCGATCTGACAAAAGCCACAAAGCCTTCATACTACCAAAATTCGAATACAAACAAGTTTAAGACTTTAAACAAAAGACAAAAAAAAGGTCTTTTAAAATGATAGGCGATAGAAATTTAAACGAAACTCTTACAGCGTCGAAAACCGGCGCAATACTTCATGCCCTACGTTAAATAAATTAAATAAATTAGGTGGCGCAACATTCCATGAAGGACCAGGGCCTAGTGACTAACAACTCTCAACCATCCCTGTGTGCGAGTAATGTTGTCAGAGATGAAAGGGACCTACAGTTTATATGCCGAATCCGAACGGCTAATTTGAGAAAGCACTTTTCATGACAAGAATTACTCTTGGAGGATTTGTCAATTCCTCGCAAGAGGCAGTACCCGTGAAAAAAGTTAGGTGGCACAGGCAGGGATTGAACCCAAGACCCCTTGCATGACAGTCCAACGCACTAACCATCACGCTACGGGTACTACATGCCCTACGTTATTTTTATAAATAATGTTTTGTCGAATTAGGCAATTGTATAACAATTCAGCCGCAATATTCGCACTTCTATGAATGCTCATCGGATTCGGCATTAAACTGTAGGTCCCCTCCATCCCTGACAACAGTACTCGCACACAGGAATGATTGAGAGTTGTAAGTCACTAGGCCCTGGTTCTCTACGGACTGTTGCGCCTCCTAATTTATTTATTTTATTTTTTATGAATGCTCATCAGTTGACCCTTAAGCTACATTTCGGATGTACTATCAAGATACTTTTATCAACCGCACATCAAGAATGTGGAATGGTTTTCCCAACTTAGTTTACCCTCCCATTTTGATATTTAAAAATGTAAGACCAACTTGCAACGTTATCTCCTCTTTAAACTTTCAACATGTTAACGATTATTGTGTAAAATTAAATGGTATTTTTACTCTTAATTTACTATTACTTCAAAAACGTTTATCTTGATACTACATTTGTATGGCCGGACTCATAACTCAGACAATTTTAAACCGATTGTCTCTAAAACACTTTTTAAAATTTTTCATTTTTCACTTTAGAAGTGCACCATTTGGCTTAAGAAAACATTGCAGAGGCTGTTAGTTTGGTCGGAATACCGCTGCACAGCTGCCATTTTCTAAAAAATCGCTTCAAAGTCAGTCCAGAATAATTATAACAAAGTCCATGTTCTGTAATCATGACTTTTCACTGTTGGTAAATAATGACTAATTTTCATAATTAATTTAAATTTTTATATAAATTACAAGTAAGTAATTATTAATTGATTTTTTTTCTATAACAACTACATATTGTTGGAATGGAAAAAATATACAATTTATTACTTGTACTTGTAATCAAAAAACTATGCACTTCAATTACTTGTAATTGTAAATAAGAAAAATGTATTTATTAATTAACTGGAAATTGTATTTTGGTTTGTTTATGTTCTTAAAAGAGATCACTTTTAAATTACAGTCAAGGAATTACAAGTAATTGTGATTCAATTTTCTTGTAATCATTTTTTCCCTGCTCTGATATTTGTTTTGTAGTATTTTTGAAAAGCCTATTTTCATCCTCTATGTTGGCCTTACCTCATAAGATAGTCTTTTTTTCAGTCTTTATTTCTCTTCTTTTCACTTTTATCTTTGATGATAGAGGAAATTGTCATCTTATGTAAAAAAATGGAATTGTCTGGTGTTACAAGGTCAATTATCTTAAGTCCATTAAATGATTTTGTGTTTTATTCAATATACAAATTCAATTTTACTTTATATTGATATTCTATTAAAAAAAGAATAATATTTATTTAACATACGACACTTTGCCAAATGCAACTTAAACAAAAACCACCGTTTAGTCAATTTGAGATAAAATTGCTTAAGTAAGGGAAGGAGGAGAAAAAGCAAATCATTTTATGTTGAAATAAAGTTTTAAATATCATGGGTAAAATATCTTAAGTCATATTTTATCCTTACAAAATATTACCAGTTTTATAGTTAATTAATAAAAAAAAAAGCTCAACAAACTTTCCCCCAAAAAAAGTTCATTTCAATTTTGTTTCCTTCCCAAAACGTATTAAAAGTGGATTTAAGATGATTTACCTATTTCAGTCGTCGACAATGGTGCCGTGAAATAACGCCGAGCGAAATAACGCCGAATTCTGAAATTCGGCGTTATTTCACTTTGGTAAAGTGAAATAACGCCGAATTTAAGCATTCGGCTTTATTTCACTTTCGAAAAGTGAAATAACGCCGAATGACAATTGGGAAATAAAGCCGAAAGAGAGAAAACAGAGAATTCGGTTTAATTAAACTTTTGCAAGGAGAAACTAAGCGGGGCTTAACTCAAAATCAACTGTAAAACAAAGTTTACCGTAGAATAAACAGTATTAAAAAGTATACACATAATGCCTATATATCTACATCTACAACGGTGCCGTGACATAAGGCCAAGTGTCATAAGACCAAATTTTGAAATTTGGCCTTATGACACTTTTCGAAAGCGTCATAAGACCAAATTCCAACGTTTGGCCTTATGTCGCTTTCAGAAAGTGTCATAAAGCAAAATTTTTTTGCGACTTAAGACCAAATTTGTTTTGATGTTTTTTTCAATAACAAAAACCGGTCTTAACTGTTAGAATTATGAAAGAAGTTGTTAATATAGGCGCCTGCCTGGCGACTTTACATACCCTAAGCGGAGCAACGGAGTTGCGTGAGCGGGTGTGACCCCGAAAAAGGGAGTTAAAATCCTGAGAACCCGCGAAGCGGGCCACACACAGGTGCTTTTATTCAAAAAAGCTGTTGATATTGGCGCCTGCCTGGCGACTTTACATACCCTAAGCGGAGCAACGAAGTTGCGTGAGCGGGTGTGAACCCCGAAAAGTGGAGTTTAAATCCTGAGATCCCGCGAAGCGGGCCACCCACAGATGCTTTTATTCAAAAAAGCTGTTGATATTGGCGCCTGCCTGGCGACTTTACATACCCTAAGCGGAGGAACGGAGTTGCGTGAGCGGGTGTGACCCCGAAAAAGGGAGTTAGAATTCTGAGATCCCGCGAAGCGGGCCACCCACAGATGCTTTTATTGAAAGAAGTTGTATGTAAAGTCGTCAGGCAGGCGCCTATATCAACAACCAACAACTTCTTTCAATAAAAGCACCTGTGGGTGGCCCGCTTCGCGGGTTCTCAGGATTTTAACTCCCTTTTTCGGGGTCACACCCGCTCACGCAACTCCGTTGCTCCGCTTAGGGTATGTAAAGTCGCCAGGCAGGCGCCTATATTAACAACTTCTTTCAAAGTATAGAAAGTGTCATTGACACCTGGAGAAATCTAGATCTCAATATTTTTGGATTTTTCTAGTAAAAATGCTAGCAAAATCTCAAAATACTTAGATTTGAGACTGAGATGTAATAAGCATTTTGCATAGGACCAAAAGTGAAGTAACGCCGAATCGGCATTATTTCACTTTCCCATAGTGAAATAAGGCCGAATGCTAAAATTCGGCGTTATTTCACTTTATTAAAGTGAAACAAGGCCGAATTTCAGAATTCGGCGTTATTTCTCTCGGCGTTATTTCACGGCACCGTCGACAATTTTATATCCCTAAGGCCTATAAATCTGTTCATAAAACTATAGAACGAACTCCTACAACATACCCTTAAAACAAACACAAGAACAGTCTGAATACTATATTCTAGCCTTTATTCATATTCATTCAGTATAGTTAACAGGAACTTGTCCACGCAAAACAATGAACAACCAATAAATCTCTGAGTGTATGTCACCGGTTGAGATAGGACACAATCTATTTTACACCAGAGCTTCGCACTGGCCTCTGTGTGCAAAAAATAACCCCTAGACCTCCCTAAAACACCAACCACCGTTACCGTTACCGAGACCGACAACCATGTTCTTTGTTCACCTGGCACAAGGACCAAGGACAAGGATAATAAAATCGTTGTCGCTAGATAAATATACGATTGCGAATAACACATATGGAATGAACCGGACAGGACAGTCATCGTCGAGTTGGATACAAGGACGAACGCAATGGTTGGTTGCAAAGCAGATGGCAATTAAATTTGACCCACATTATCCACAGGCAGTTAGGAATCACACTATTTATGTATATGATGCCATCCTGCGCTACATAAACTACATATCTACATGCAATACAACAACCCATCACTACACGCAGATCTGGATGTCCTTACAGTCTACAGAAAACGAAGGTGATGGTCAAAACACAACCTTCCTCAACTCAAACAGAAAGTCGACTCGAGTCGATTCGAGTTGAATTGAGACGAAACGGCAGCAGCTAATTATCTCTCGGTGAGGCAGAAAAATTGCTTCCAAAAAAGGTTGAGAAATAACATCCATCGCCCCCACCGCTATAACATCTGCACCTAAAAGGAATACAACCAGAAGTGAAGAGTGGTTGAATCACAAGGACAACGACCGAACCAACGACGCACGATGAACAACGAACAACGGCTTGATATGTTCCTGGTTGGATTGGATGGAAGTGGAAGAGAGCCACAATGAGAACGAGAAATATTGTTATTGGACAAGTTGGACTTTATTGCTCCTTGGATGTGGCACGAATTACCAAGTTGCCATAATTGCGGTGGCTGTAATTGTCAATTCGGACAATCAAAGTGCCATTTGTAATTGCGTCGAAGTGTTGATGTACGGCTCGACTGAGAGTGTGAGAAGAAGGGGCCCAGAGATACGGCCCTAAAGACCCGAACAGGGTTTATAGTGTATAGACAATCGAAAAATGTACCTAATTGACTACGATTCTGATGTGAAGCGCAAAAGAAAGTTCAGAGCAAAGATAGATAGAGAGAGTGAGAGAGTAGGATTCTGATGTCCTGATTGTATATCTACATAACATACCCTATCTTTGTATATATATAAGTGTATAAGAGTAGCAAAGGTTCGTGTATTGTATAGATAGGTTTGATAGGTTATATTGTATTGTATAGCCCTTGGTTTGGCAATTAGGCCCGTTAGCGTCAATGCTGGCCACGGATGAAGACATTTTCAAGAGCATTTGATGATGATGGGATGGGTTGTTGGTTGGTTGGCTGGTTGGGTTGTTAGTTGTGCGCCTTTATTTGCAATATAAAGCCTTTGAATTACTCATGAGGGTTGATTGCTTCGACTATATCAGAAAGACCATCTAAATATTCAACTAGGTATATCCTTATTCTCTATTTCTATACACACAACAGCTAAAAGGATATTTATTTGGATGGTTTGGAATGGTTGGATGGTCGTTTCATTAAAAAATAGTGGCGGCAGTTTATCTCACTTCAATTAAAAGGGTGAAGAGTGAAAGATAAAATTATAGCTAGGCTATTTAAGATTATTTGTGATTTCCATTTCCAGATTAAGCTATAAATATAACTGTTGGTAGGATTTCATTCTTATGGTTTTCTATATAGGTATAGGTATTTGGAAAATTAAGTTTTTTTTTTTCTTTGGCTCAAGAGTTTCTTTTTCCGTTTGAACTTAAATTATTTTCAATATCTTTGTGGGTTCGTTTGGGGGCAAATCGTATAATGAAATTCACTTTGATCATACAAATAAACAAGACAAATATTCGAATTGAAGTTAAAGAAGAGATATTTGATTTGAGAAATTACAATAATTAAACTATTTATAATTCAAGGTGTAATTTCTCTGTGAAAATTAACTTTTATTTAAGATCTTTAGATTTTCTTAAAGAATAAATCACATTTTAATGAAGACATTTTCGACTCATTTAACGGATGAAGTAAGGTACCAATTGATATTTTTGAAATTCCAAGAAGATTTTGATAGAGAAATAACATGGTCAGGACACTCTTTTTATTTTTGAAAAATGCGAACCTCGTCTACAAAATATTCAACATTTTTAATTGAATTTTAATAATTTTAGTAAGTTGTTGAAGCATTTATCTTCTAGTTTTTAAAAATGCGTAGTTTTAGCTTATCAAATGTCAAAAATTTACACCTTCAAAAGTGACAACTATTCATGGAAAAGCTTTTACTTAAAATTGAAATGGGAAGTTTTATATTTGTTTATTCTGAAGTTAAATGTATGATATTCTTTATTTTCAAACGAATGTACATATGTATTTTGTTTCTTTTTGTTATTTTTTACTCTGAAAATGTAAATTTTAACGCTTAAGGAAATCGAGAGTTGAATTTTAGCACTATGTCACCTTGACTTTTATTTGAAAGGGGAATGTCAACATTTTATTAAAGTTATGTTCCCAGAATATTTATTCAATTCAAAACTATGTAGTTAGTAAAATAAAGACCTACTCAAGGACAACATTTATTTCATGATAAAATCTATTGAATAGAATGACTTTTCTAATTATTAAATTCTAAGAATTAACTTAATTACCTCTATAAAGACTTTGAAGCTAATTCTATAGAAATTTAAATTGTATACACGGTTGAATTACACACAAATTAACTTATTTACAAAAATAAAATAAAAATATAAAATATTTAATTTTTTTTGTTGGTTTTCACTTTGTGTTTCATTTAATTGGAAAAATATTTGTATTAGGTTTAATAGATTCAAAGCTTATGGATCATTTTAAATTTGGCTAAAAGAATTTTCTTTGCATTTTTTTCAAATTTTTGATAGGTATGTAAAATTTCTGATTTTAAAAATAAATATGTAATTGCTTGCAAAAGAAGAATCGATATAAAAAACACAAACAAATTTCTCGTTCGAATATACATACAGTGTTGGCCAAAACAAATGCAACTTTGATTGCCTCTATTATTAAATAATTAAAAACAAATTTAGGATTCAATTATTGTATATTTTTGTTTTTAAAATTTAAATAAATATTTACAGTTTCTAATGGAAAATAGAACATAGTTGTTTTTGTAATTGTTCATTAAATATAGCACAAGTAGTTCAATATTAAGCTGGTCAAAACAAAAGAAGCTTTTTAAAAATACATATATTTTTCAGTCTTACTAAAATATTACTAGTATTTTGTAGTAAGGCCCATTTTTTAATTACTTCAGCACATCTTCGAAGCATGGAGTCAATTAAATTGCTTTTAATGCTGTTTGGGATACTTTCCCAAGAAAATTTAATTTTATCAAACAGATCGTTTTTATTTTTGCAATTATAAATAAATAAATAAATTAGGTGGCGCAACAGTCCATGAAGAACCAGGGCCTAGTGACTTACAATTCTCAATTATGCCTGTGTGCGAGTAATGTTGTCAGAGATGGAAGGGACCTACAGTTTATATGCCGAATCCGAACGGCTAATTTGAGAAGGCACTTTTCATGACAAGAATTACTCTTGGAGGATTTGTCAATTCCTCGCAAGAGGCAGTACCCGTGAAAAAAGTTAGGTGGCACAGGCAGGGATTGAACCCAAGACCCCTTGCATGACAGTCCAACGCACTAACCATCACGCTACGGGTACTATATTTTTTGCAATTAATTCATCTAATTCATCGATCTACAATTTCCTATAGATTTTCTATGGGGTTGAGATCTAGGGACTGTGCTGGCCATTACAACACGTGAACCGTATTGGACGTGTGCTGGTCCTCATTTTTCAAAATGTCAATGTACATAAAACGATCCATTGTACCATCTTTTTGGTTAATCGGTCTCAGTCCATGCCTTGAAAGTCATCCCCACACCATTACGTTACCTCCTCCCTGTTTTACAGTAAGTTTGGTGTAACGTGGATTGAGTGACTCTTTGGCTGGTCTGCGAACACGATGGAAATCATCGGAGACCCTGAAATTGAATTTGTACTCTTCCGAAAAGAGTACGTTCCTCTACTTTCTAACGGTCCAGTTGATGTGGTCATGAGCAAATTTTAACTTTGTAACGGAATTGTTGTTCCTAGTTCGTAAAAATTTAATGTTATAGAATAGTTTCACTATCCCTTAGCCACAGGATTCTCAAAGGATACTACGAGTTACGAAACTAGGTCGTCCAGTCGGCATAGCACGTCAGGCACGCCAGCAAATGCCAATTGTGGTAACTCGTCGGATGGGTGGGATCTTGCACACACCACTGGACCGCCATGTACGTATTAACGTGCCTATTTTGTTATTTAAAAAGAAACAAGAAAATCTACCAAGTGCTAGAAACCAAACACCTTCTTTACATATCAACCAAACATTCATCATACGGAACTATGGATGAAGTTAGTCCCTTTATGTGGCCCTCCCACTTGTAATCTACGCAAATACGCAAAATACTCCACGGTCATCGTTCCACACGACCTCTTTTCGATGACCCCTAAAGTAAAGTCAAAATCTATTAAATCTGATTCTTAAACTTGCCTTCTATATATCCCTTCATGTCCTTACTCCCCCAAGCTCACTTTTCAAACAATTTGGTGGCAAGAATACTTATCTTTTGTAATTTTTGCAGTATCTCATGATAGCGATCTCGCAGAGACTTATCTCATGACAGTGTCAAACTTTTATATGTATTAAAAAGAATATAAAAAAATAACAATATACTTAAAGCTAGCTAAACCTAATAACGATGATTGAGGTATTTCAAAATGATATAGGTATGTGTTTTGTCCTTTTCTGATTACGAAAGAGGTAAGGATTTCTAAATCAGACGATTAGTAGGTGCTGCTCGGATTTTTCTATAAATATACGCTTCGCAGTTCAAGGAGAATCGTCCGCTGCTAAACCAATGTGCAACGACGGCCGGCCTCGGTAGTCTTTTTTTTTGATACACTAAGGTGGCGGAGCGTTTAACACAAATGACTGTCAAAGTAATGTCTTTATAATTAAAACAGTATTTCAAAGAAAATCAGTAAATGTGCTTACGAGTAATTTGTCAAATCGACAAAAAAAATATGTCTTCGTTGATCACGAAATTTTCTGACTCTCAATGTAGATTCCTGGCTACGATCGAGAAAGAAGTGGCGGCTCAAAGTCTTGGGCTTGTTGGAACTCACAAAATTCCTAATACACATTTTTCAATTAAAACTTAATCTCGCACAAAAAAAAAAACTGTTCGCTTTAATAAAAGCACTTACTTTTTCTCCTTTCACAAAAAAAAACTTCTCTGATCACCAGAGCTCAATGGACGTACACTCCCAAGCGACTATAATATACGTCCTTAATGTCCTTTTCAAGAAATATTCTTTGAAATATGTATAGTTTCGTTTGATCAATCTGAAGATTTTATATAAAATCTTCCGTAGGTACTCAGTCCAGATGAGAAGGAATTATAGAACTTTGTCTATGACGCAGCAAATAGTCTTGACAGGTCGACAGCTCGAATGAAAAAGGAAGTTTGGCTGCCATGACTACGAAGCATTGGTCAGTTGGTATGTCATGGGAATGAAACGAATTATCGATAACGAAATATCGATACAGACTGAACGAAAGTTACAGCGATCACTTTGAAGGCTTAAGTCTAAGAGAACTAGGTTCTAAGGCATGATTTTAGCAAGACATTTTAATAACTCAATTTGACAAACAGAGTATACGTGGGTAAAGAAAAAAAACAACAATTAAATAAAAGTATAGCGTTTGTCTCAAATCGAAAGAAAACAAAATAGTACGCATACGCCGTAGTGACCAGATTAAAATAAAGTTCTATATTTCCTACAAAGTCATTGCAAATTTTTAATATCTTGAAAATTTAAGACCACTTAAAAGAAAATAATTATATGGGCCCATACAATTTCACCAGCTTGTTTTTGGTGGAAATAAAAGGCTTTTTTACAGCTTTCAAACTTTTTAGTCGACCATCAACAGCTCGTCTCCGAATTGTTCTCGCGCTTACGTTCAGGTCGAGTTGGGTTCGTATTTCTCTGGATGATGTAAAAGGGCAATTTTTAATTTATTTTATATTAGCAGAATCCTGTCGTTTTGTTGGTTTTCTTGGTCTGTCACCTCGATGAATCGTTGTGCAAATCACTGATTTTGGAATGGAATATTTTTCCGATATTTTAATTTGGCTCATTCCACTTTTATATTGTTTTATAATTTTTTCTATCATTTCGGTAGAGTATTTGTTTCTGGCCATTTTACAAAAATTAGTTAAGAACACTGATTAGCTTGCCCGTAAACTAAATAACACCTAATAAATAGCTTCAACCGCCCTCGTTTGCCAACACCTTTAACATGAGCAATGGATTTTGTAGTTAACGGATCAACTTTTTTCTATTAATAAGAAACAGAAATATAGCAATAAAAAGTTGCTTTTGTTTTGACCAACAAATGTCTTATGTACTTATATCATATTTAAATTTATCGTTATAAAAACTATATATTCTCTTGTAGTCTATTTAGAAATACATACATAATGTATTAACTTTTGAAAACAAAATTAACATGATTTGTTTAAGATATTAATTTTTGAATGGCATAAAGATGGCGGTAGTTTTAGGTGCTAATGTTTTGGCCAACAGAGTTCATATAAACAAGGTTTAGAAGAAAACGAAACACGGGCTCAGACTGGAATTTATCAGTGTGGATCACATCCCAGCCTCCTTTTATTTTTTGTATTCGATGAAAGTCTTTAAAACTTGGTAAGAATGAGTAAGAAGTAGTGTGAGATTCTTGCCACACTTTAACCACTGGCTGGTTGCTCAGAATTAATCTATTAAAGATCGACAAAAGATTTTTCTTTCTTAATTTATAAAATTTATATATTGAACGTTATAATACTTTCTTATAGCTCTTTGACCATCAGTTTATGAGGCTTAGTTCTTCCTTATTTCCGAACATTGTAGTGTACATTTAAGACGGTCTCCATTTTGCTGTTTATATGGTATTAGCAGCAGTTATTTGGGTGGTTTTTAACCAATTCTGTAACAATTTCAGTTTCACGATAGTTGTTTTTATCTTTTATATACCAAGCATAATTTATTATTCTATGAAGGACTTTGTTATTAATTTTCGAAAGGGTTTAGCAATTGTTTTTTTTTTGTACAACTTCAAAGATAGATATCATATATCTAAACGGATCTCGGAAAAGAATTGAAAATGACGATATTAAGCGCACTGGATATCCAAAACAATGCCCTGACATGGTCCAAGAATACCAATCTTTTCAAACCACTAGGACTAGACTGTCAATATTTTTGAAAAATAAAAATACATCGTTTTATAGTGTTTTAACATACATATGTATCTATTTCTATACAAAATTTGCTACTTTTTTTCATTTTTACCAATTGTTTATACAAAAAGGTGGCTTTTACATTGGTACGTAAATTTATGAATGTTTGTAAAACGCAAAATATTGTTGCTGAGAAAATTTGTATTTGCATAATTTTTTCAATTTTACTTGACACAAAATTTCAATGAATATAACACGCTTACAATTCACGCAGGAAGTAGAGACTTAAAAATAAAAACCTGAATCTCCGGTCTCTACTCAATCCGACATACATTGCTATTTTAATTTTTTCTATTTGCCCTTGAACAAAAAAATTCCTTTAAGAGCTTAAAATTAAGTCCTTAAACAAATATCTTCCCTCATTTTCAAAAATTCCTATAAGATTTTGGCAGTAAGACTCTTAACATGAAAATTATGTTTTAAATTATTTCATAGAACTTAAAAATAATTTATTGATTGAGTTTTTATACGTATAACACAGACATAGGTACATATTGTATGTATGCATACATAAAGGTTCTTAAAAGGCACAACCTACGTAAATTTGTATGATTTATTTTGGTTATTTTTATCTTCGGCTTTTATTCCTTATAGCTTGCAGCAACCTTACATTCTTTCTATACTTTGATGCTTTGATATCCAAAATAAGTTAATTGCTTTCCAATTGAAAATAAACATAAACCTACACAACATCCTCATACATAATATATACCAATACCATAGACATTGAACTTAAGAGAAAAAAAAGAAGAAGAATAATCTTCATTTGGGTTCGTATCCTAATCCTCTTCTTAGGTCGCCTTAGATTTAAACCATCAACAAAAAAGTAAAAAATAAAAATAAAAATAAAAATAAAAAACAACAACAACAACCCTGCTTATGAGTGTCCTGGCCGTGAACTTATAATATACGCATAGCTAAACATTTTGCTTGTAAAATTTAAAAGTGTATATTTTTTAAAATCTGCCTGAAAAAATCTGTGATGGGATAATCTTAAGATTTGAAGCTGTACACATATATGCGCCTTGTCTATATCTCTAAGGGTGTTGCTAACTTTTCAAAACTAGATTAAATATTTATTTTATTTGTGTGAAAAAATAAGAAATATGTACCAAACAAGATGATTTACATAATTTCCTTTCTTTTCACAAAAGATACAAAAATATCTATACAAAACTTTTTTGAATTCCTGTTTGAAGCGCATTTAAATGGGCATTATGCACAAAAGATTACCTTTGTCATCAATGTAAAAAAATAATACCAGCACCAAAAACATTTTCAAATATTTTATAGAAATGCAGAATACAAAAAAATAAACTACTCTCTCTCTCAACCAATTGGAAATTCAATACACATCCGAGCAAGAAAACAAAGTATTTACACTGCATTAACGCTTTTGCTTCCAAAATGAAGCACCAACCCAGTCCAGCCCAGAACCCAGAACCCAGACCAACACGCTCTTTAGCCTCTGCTGTAAAACGACAACCATGAACACAGAAGGAAAAACCATCAGTTGAAAGCTTGAATAAAAACGCTATAATACCACCATCCTATGGAAAAATGGTTAGAACATCACGAATATTGTTTGAAAGCTTATTTATTTTTCTTCCTTTACTTCCTGCTTTTGCTGAGATCTGATATAGCCAAGCCAGCCTGATGATGGCAGCGAGTGTCGGCACCAAAAACAAACAAAACTCAAAAATAAAAACAGGAAAAACACACCTGAAACTGAAAATCACACGAACTTTTCTTCTTCAATTTTCATTTTAGCACTTAAATGTAATTTCTGGGGAAAACATCATTTCCACTGCCACGCCTCTTCACATCGCATTGCCTTACTTCACCTCACCTCATCTTACATTCACTTGGCTGTCTGTCTGTCTGTCTTTCTTTCTTTCTTCCTTTCTGTCTGTCTGTTTATTAAAATACACTTTACAATGATGCTATTTCTCTGACACTTCGTGTACCTATGTGTGATGTTGTGTACCTACTTCCGGTGGTAGACTTGTGTACTTGTAACTGTCTGTCTATTTGAAAACCGCATTTACGGTAAAGACTTTTCTTTTCGGTGCTTCCTTAACATTACCGGAAGCCTGAGGTAGGTACCGACCGACTATACCGAGGAGGATATCAGGATTCAGCACTCTTCAGCAGACATGCAATTTAATTCCACCATGGTAACAGACTTTAATCTAATCTTTGGTTAGAACGGAAGTATTGGATTGGTTGTTGCCTGGTTTGGAGAGGGGGTAGGTGTGAGGGGATGAGTGATATTGCTGGGGGAACAACACAAATATCTCCAACAACTGTCGGCAGTCAATAGATACAAATTCGAATTTCTTTTTTTTTTTTCTTGGTTGTTATTTATTTTTCTCTATTTTCGGTTTGGTTCGATTTTGTTTTTTTTTTCCTGTTTCTTTTTGTATGGAAAACGTTCAGGATTTTGGCATCTGATTTGAGTTCTTCTCCCCCTCATACCCCAACATTTTCACAAAAAGAAAAAATAAAGGGACTATTACTTTTTGATGAGCTTGACAGCAGCTGCTGTTGTTTGAATGGGGGAATTGACCCCCATCGTCGTCGTTCGGCGTCACCATCACCACCACCATCACCACCGTCGTCGTGTCGTCGTCACAATCATGTCGAAGCGGAGTGTACTCGTAGTCAAGTCGAATTCGTATTTGTTGGCTATGCCATTTGAAATACGAAGACAATTGCAAAACAATTTGCAATGCAATATGTCAACGAATGATGATCAATTTGTGCAAATATTACCAAAGTTGACTGCCAGAGAGTAAAGTGCTTTGGCCCGAAGGATTTTCCATCAGTAACTCTAACTTCATATACCCTTACATTTATGTATATGGTAAAAAAAAACCGCCCTTGGCTATTTTCCTCGATTTTTTTTGTGTGGGATGTTATATTTTTTTTTTTTTTAATAAAACAGCTGCAGTGTCAAAGTGGCCCAAAACTACGTTTTTACGTTACGTATAGTTATTTGTGTTGCTGTGTTACTATGGAAGCAATTTTATTCCAGGAAAATAAAGAAAAACTATATAAAAGTATTTGTATATACATATGTATGTATGTGTGTATATTTTTATTTAATTTAGCCTTCGTTGGAACATCGAATTGTATGCTCTGGATGGTAAGCTGATGGTAACTGGTGAAGGAACAGTAAGGTGCAAAGTCAACACAAAATTGCTTTGATCAGGATATTTTTGTTGGAAATAAAAATATACGTGGGTGTTAGTTGATGGCGATGGCGATGTCGTCCTTTTGCTGCTGAAGTTGACACGTGAGATAAAAATGCAAAAAAAAAAAAAATTGAATAAATCAAGAATTTATTTTTGGCGACAGCGACAGTGACAACGATGACGATGACTCCACTTCAATAAAGCAGCTACTGGATTGAATTTTGTTTTTTTTTCTGTTGTTATAAACATTTTTTTAAAGCAACATTGCGTAAACAAATAAATACAGTTTTGATCAAACGAATATTCATACAACCATCAAAATGCTTATATTTATTCATTTATGTATATGATGAAAAATCTTATCTCTTAAATAAAAATTCATTGCGGCCCTGATGTTCATTTTTGCAAAGAGTCAAATTTTTGTCATTGTATGAAAATGGTGTTTATTTTTAACTCTATTGATTTATTTTCAAAAACTAAATAACGATGATGGAAAGTCTAACAAATTTGTTGATTTTCGGCATGATTCATTCGTTTAAGCCTTCTTTTTGTTTGGTCTTCAAGCTTAAGCTTAAAAATTGGGACTTATTTTCAATTTTCTAAGAAGAACAGCAAAATTAGTGACACAAAACTTTTTTCTAAATTTTTTCGATTGGGGTCTTCATTTCTAATTATTTCACGTTGTGAGTTATTACAATAAGTCTGATTTTTCGAACTTAATATTTTTACAATTATAGACTTTAATGGACTATAGAATTCGAGTCTATCACTTTAAGAGAGATATGTACGCGTGTACCTGTACGTGGTTGAGAGAGTTCGTATGTTCTTTTATCAATTTATCTGAAAAACAAGATAGGAACTTTATGGCAAGAATTGCATTCATAAGAAGTTTCTAACTCGAGATTTAAATCAAAGATAAGATTTGTCTTTTTGTTTGTCCTTCCAATTTAATAGAAAAATTGTATGAACACAAAATTAATTTAAAATAATCCTCTTACGTTTTTCAAGAAAAGGGAAAATTAATAAAATTAGGCTTTTTTTTAAAGAAATTAAATAGCATTTAAATTTTTGAAGATAAACTTTTAAAATATTTTAATAGGGCAACTATTTTCAAACTGACTTTTTGTTAACAGCATCAAGTTTGTCCATTTTATTTTAAAAAAGAGGCTGGGATGCGACCATCACTGATAACTTCCCACCCCGTCTGTCAATTTGTCTTGCTTAAAAGTTTGTCTATCAATTTTTACCAAATTTGCGTAATATTTTTTGTAGATTTAATTTTTTTATGAAAAAACTGACTGTTGGATTTTTATAAAAAAATTACTGAATATCGAAAACAATATTTTCTGCGAAATAAAATAAGTTTAAAGCCAATATTTGTAATTTTTAAAAAGCTATTTGAGTCGAAAGTAAATTTTTACCAAGTTTTAGTATTTTTTTTTGTAGGTTTTTATTTTTTGTAAAAAAACTCGATTTTTCTCAAAATTTTTCCTAATGGTAAAAAGAAAAACAATATTAATTATAAGTTAAAATTAAAATTCAAATTTTTGAAAAGATATTTGAGTCGAAAATCAATTTTTACCAACTTTTGTTAAATTTTTTTTTGGTTTTTATTTTTTGTAAAAAAACTGTCAATTAGATTTTTTTAACATTTTTCAGAATGTTGAAAACAATATTTCTTATAAGATAAAATAAGTTTGAAGCATTAATCTCAAGTTTTTGAAAAGATATTTAAGTCGAAATTCAATTTTTACCAACTTTGAGTAATGTTAGGTTTTTATTTTTTATAAAAAAAACTGTCAAAATTTTATCAGATGTCAAAAACATTATTCTTCGTTGCACAAAATTGTTTTGGAGATGAAATCATATTTTAGTCGTAAAATTTTCGAGGTGACAATTTTTTTTTCATTTTTTTTGATTTATAAAAAAACCGTTAAATGGATTTTTTTCCAAAAATTATATTTGTTTGGATCACGTTACAATATATAACATACAATTTAATTCAAGTCTTTAGCGTCATTGGTTCATGAGATATTTAGGTTTAACCAAAATGTTCATCTTTTTTTTTTGACTGCTATGGTAAAAAAACCACCCACGCAATTTTCTTGAGAGCCCTTTCTGCATCTTTCTGCCTTATTATCTGTATAACAAAACTTATTTGAAGTCGATATCTCTTCTGATTCTTGAGCTATGGACGACGAAAAAACATCGCAAACGTACGGACGTACGGAAGTACGGACATACGGACGTACGCGTACGGACGTACTGACATATGGACGTACGAACGTACGTACACACGCACGCACAGACATCTATCTAAAAATCGTTTATTTCGACTCTAGGGACCTTGAAACGTCGAGAAATGTCAAAATTTTCAATTCGACAAATCGGACCCATTACAATAACTTCCTATGGAAGTTAAAAATAATCAATGAAGGGGTTTCAGAGGTTGGTTTTCTTATAATAGCAACTTATAAAAGACCCACACTGATAACTTCCCATTCGGGATGTTTTGTCGAGTTTTCTAAATTTTTTACAAAATATTAATAACATTATTTTGTGTGAGAGAAACAAATTTAAAGTCAAAGTCTTTCTTTGGGTTGAAAATAATGTCTTTGTTGTTTGTGTAGGTTTTCGTGCTTTCTAAAAAACGTGTCATTTGGATTTTTCTTAAAAACTAACTTAATATTAGCAACAATATTTTGCACATAATTAAATAAGTTTGATTTCTATATTTGTTGTTATTACCGATATTTTTGGTCGAAGACCAATTTTTTACTAGTTTTTTGGAAGTTCTTATTTCTTATAATATCTATAATATGGATTGGATTTTTCGAAGAAAATTTAGCTATGTTAAGAAAAATATTTTGCATAGAACCAAATGGCTTTGATGCCAATACCTTCATTTATTTTCAAGATATTGGAATCGAACTTCAGTTTTTACCAATTTTTTATAGTATTTTTTGTAGATTCTCATTTTTTTTTATGAAAAACTGACGGTTGGATTTTTCTAGAAATTTTTCTTAAAACAATATTTTTACTGCCCAAATGCAATATCCTTAATTATTGCCAATAACC
The DNA here is from genome assembly GCA_951509635.1 of Eupeodes luniger. Taxonomy (NCBI): domain Eukaryota; kingdom Metazoa; phylum Arthropoda; class Insecta; order Diptera; family Syrphidae; genus Eupeodes; species Eupeodes luniger. The sequence goes on from OX608075.1 coordinate 18,189,798, forward strand.
GAGTCGAAAATCAATTTTTATCAAATTTGGGTAGTCTGTTTTTAGGTTTTTATTTAAAAAAAAAAAAACTGTTACCCCGATTTTTTTTTAACGTACGCTCACACACACATACACAGACTTCTTTTTTTAAACCTTTGATTTATATTCTAGAGACCTTGAAACTTTGAGAAATGTCAAAATTTTCAGTTCGACAAATCGCACCGATTACAATAACTTCCTATATACGCCCTAGTGTACAATTTTATTTGGTAGTCACTTTAAGAGATGAAAAGTATTGCATTTCATATTTTTAAATTAATTTAATTAATTTAAAAATAAGCTACGCAAAAATAGTAACCTAAATAATAATTATAATAAAGAATTTAGTTAAAACGTATTTAAAATTTTAATTTTTGTCAAATCAAAAAACTAAAGCAAATGTTTCTGTTTGTGGATAAATTAAAATATTGGACAAAAGATAGCCAATATGTGGGTTTTTAATTCAATCGAAATGATAATTCATTGGTAGTATTTATCTGTGTGTCGGTCCATATTTAAAAACCACACACAAAGTAGGTCTCCAAGTTTATTAAGTCTAAGTACTTGCAAATCCGATCATAGCCAGAAGAGGAAGATCCTATCTCTTGAGTAAATAAATTGAAAACTCTTTATGTGAATTTTGTGTTTTTGTTTTAAAAATTTTCGATTACACTTCTCAGTGAGTGCCAAAACAATTGAATTGGACCAAAAAGCTTCTATATTGAAAGAGATTATCGACCTTTGACTAAAATATATTTATATAAATGCATAAACATTACAAACATAAAGGTTAGGTATATCTTTTATCATGATATCATTACTTACCTTCAGCTTACCTTCCTTCCTTGAGCTTTTTGTTGTTGTTGTTATTCTTGTCAGCATCAGTAGCAGCAACAGCAGCATCTCTTTCGATTTTAATTGCTTTAAATAATCCACATTAAACCACAGACGTTATTGGAAACCTCATTAAAATCCCAAAACGCACAAGAATATAGGTAGGTTTGCATAGAATATGGGTAAACATATATACATACATATATACAGACTGTCCTGTCCCCCCTTTACCATTTTGCCCCCTTGGGCCCGCTGTCAGTTGTAAATATATAATGTTTTTCACGCACCATTCCCTGCTAAGCAACATAATCCAAACTCAATGGCATACTAAACCTGAGAAAGTTATTTGTATTCTCCCAGAGTAATCGTATATTGCCAATTTTTGTTTATTTTCCCAATTTAAATCCGATACGCATACACATCTATTCCATTAAATCAGAAAGGACTCTTGAAGTAAGACCCAGCAGCAGCCCAAAAGCAAAAGCAACAGCAACATCTTCAGCACTTCAGTAGCAAATGGAGAGCAGAGAGAGGAGATATGATGTCGGTATATAAAATTTTCCAAACTCATATAAGGTAGGTTAGGTATAGGTTTAGGTCATAGGTATATAAAGTTTATTGTTATGTTGGTGTATCCTTCTGTGATGGTGTTCGTCCCCACAATATCAATCAAGGAATTAAATTTTACCATTCGCCCTGCATGTCCTTTGAAGAAGATCCTCAAACTCTGTATGTGGTTTCGAAGAAGATGTCTCCTTTTGATAAGACTGGGGGAAGGAGGCATACTGAGTTCTTCTTTTTTCTGCCATCTCCATCTCCATACTTGCCCTTTGTCCCTCAAGGACGTTTGATAAGGCAATGTAAGACATTCAGCGATGTATGACTGTATAAATATCAAGGTATACGTTACCGCCGCCGCCAACGTAACGTAGATATATATAAGTATTTTTTATATGGAGAAAGCTGGAAATATCCCAAAAGACAAATTGCTCCAGTGCGTGCTTTAATTTATTTCCCGGGATTTACCTTTAGTATTATTTCTAAGGGGTATGCGTTTGCCGTTTAAGTGTTCACAACCATAATATGCCTGTGGCGAATGACTTATACTCTACCCACATATAATATTATTACCAGTCCATGGCCACGATAGCATCGTTCGTGTCTTTCAGCTTCTTTAAGGCACATTTTTTTTTGGTTTACTGATTGCGTCCACCGCATCGTGTCAACTTCAATTATGTATTGAACTCAAAAAACATTGCGGTTTTACCTGGTGAGTTGAAATGTGGGTTTCTGCACGTATTTCAAGAACTTTATTTCTGTGCTGCTATAGGTAAGATGTTTCCAGAGAAAAATATAGCCATCATAATAGTTAGGTCAGGTATATTTTTTTCAAGCCCGGAAATTTTATTTTTAAATCAAATCAATGATTTAGTTAACCATCTGAGGATACATTTTAGGCCAGTGATTTAGTAAACGATCCCTTTCCCGATCTTAACTTGGCGAATTTTTCGTTTTGACGTATAATTTTCTACTGACCCAAGAAATTAAGGAAAATGTCCATAAACATTAATATCAAAAACTATGTTCATGTTTCCTTTAATACACCTTCATCCACATTGACGGAGCATTTAAAAACCATTTTTAATTGACCTTAAACCCAAAATTGGAAAGATACCAGTATTTGATTTTTCTTGGGATGAGTTTTTGTTTCCGGTATGAGATGTTCCTAAGGTATGTGCTGAGGTAGGCTGCGTTCACACCTCCTAGAAAAATATTCCGCATTCATCCTTAGATCTAAGAATCATAACGTTAGAAAGAATTGATCCCAGAAAACATATGAAATACCAGGAAACTAAACTATCGGAACAAACGGTTTGTGTATTAGATTAGTTCGTTCAAATACTCAAACCTTTTTTATTTGAAATCAAAAGATCTTTGTGGTTAATTGTGACCACCTCTTCGATAAAAATATATGAAATTTCTGGATATTGGAGATAAGCATTAATTGCGATTATTAAGATTCTGGTCTCGATAATCTTTGGTTGAAATTCTTTTTTTTTAAGAATTATTAAATATTTCTGTGTTTTAAATTATCGAAAAATTAAAAATTTTAATCACATGATTAAAAATTAATGCATTGTTCCATAGTCATAAGCTTATATTGTTATATGAACAAGTTTTTAAAAATGTCATACTTCGGAATTTTTTAATTGTTTAGACTTCGCTCATCACTCTTGGCAAGATGGTTAGTGCGTAGGGCTGTCATGTCACTGGTAAAGGGTTCAAAATCTGCCTGTGCCATCTAAAGTTTTTTCACGGGTACTGCCTCTTGCGAGTTATTATTGTCATGAAAAGTTCTTTGTCAAATTAGCTGCTCGAATTCAGCCTAAAACTGTAGGAACCCTCCACCCCTGAAAACATTCGCACACAGGAATGGTTGAGAGTTGTAAGGCACTAGGCCCTAGTTCTCAATGAACTGTTGTGCAATCTTTTTTATTTATTTTTGTAGTCTTTGCTCTTATGATCTTATTTGCGAGAGTCTTTAATTCAGATGCAAATTATAAGAAAAGGCAACTAATAATTATCAATTCATTACGTTTTGACGTATTATTTTCTTACGTTTTATGACGTAATGTTAAATTCGTCGTCAATAAGCGATATATATTTTTGTTTTCAAGTGAACAACATCAATTATTCCAATCATTATAAACGCCTCCTAAAGGAACTTCTATGGTATCAGTTGTTCTTGCTGTTAAATATAATAATGAACATATCAAATTAAAATGACAGAAATGAAAATGAAAATGAACACGACCAGTAACTGACAGCAGAGCATCTTTATTATCACTCACTTTCAAAAGAAACAAAAATAAGAAAAACAAACAAATAAACGAACTCAAACGAAGAAGAAGAACAACAACAAAAAAAGGAGACACATACAATCTTCTGTAGTATCACATGGTCATATTAATGGCGATACAATTTTCCACAGCAACTTCTGTTTATTTGTGCATTTATGGGGAGGTTTATTTTTCCTCTGATTCTTCTTTTTTCTTTTTGCTACTCCTTTATTAAACTATGGCTTGCTATATGGCTATGGCTACAAACAATTCATCATCGGATGAATGTTGGAATTTGTCACTAGAGCTGTGTTTTCTATGTGAAATTGTCTGTGATAAATATTTCGTATGCGTGTTTCTTTTGAATATACATTCTATACTGCAGATTGTTTTTGTAATCCTCCTTCTCCTTTCCAACCGAAGAACGAAAAGGTTGTAAGAGATGTGTTGAAGGGTAGAAATTGTCGAATATGTGTTGTTTTTGGGGGGTTTGGAAGCTGGAGTTTGTCTGTCTGTCTGTCTTACTGTTTTTTTTTTGTTATCGTTTGCCACCTTCTATACAGAATGTAATATATTTCAATTTCTCTCTCCTTTGCCATCTGTGCGGGTTACATTTATTTTCAACATAAATGATTAATGTTATTCATGATTTGTTGGTAGGTATAGTTAGTTAGGAAATGAAATGAGTAAGAGACTTAATAAGACAATATGAATTGTTTAATTGAATTCGGATAATAAAGTGTTGATTACTATGTATATACTTTCTTAGATTAAAAATATGTATAACTTATATTTAAAGAAAAAAAAATAACCAAACTGTAAAAGATACAGTCCAGACCAATTTAAACGATTAAAGACAAACCTTTTTATTTTAAATGTCAGACAAAATGACTTACCCTTTTTAAAAACGGCACACAAAGACCCTTAAGTACTTAAATATAATATAAATCTCTTCAAGACTTTGTCAAAAATATTTTTTTCTACCTTCATATCCAAGAAAGTGCATATATAGTGTTGGCCAAACCATTAGCACCTAAAACTACCACCATTTTTATGTTATTTAAAAATTAATATCTTAAACAAATCATGCTAATATTTTTTTTCCAAAATTGAATACAATATGTATGTATTTCTAAATGGACCACAAGAGAATATAGTTTTCATAACGGTCCATTAAAATATGACATAAATAGGCATATAAGGACGAAAGCTGCTCACGAGCTCTATGAGCATAAGAGGCGAGAAGAACACCGACTTCTCAGAAAGAAAAAGAGAGAGCATGAGAAGCGTGCGGTCGAAGATGTTGAGAGGTTCAAAAGAAGGAATGAAGTTCGAAAGTTTTATGAGCAGGTGAAACGAAATTCACAAGGACATAAACCTCGAACCAAAGGCTGCAAAGATGAAAGTGGAAACATCATAGTGGAACCGTAGTCAATGCTGAGGATAAGGAAGGACCACTTCTGCAGACTGTATAACGGCGATGACGAACCGAATTCCACTGTCAGGAAGGATGATTTATTCAACATAGACGACGAAAGCAAACAATGCCGTCTTCCTGACTTAGACAAAGTAAAGATTGCCATATCTAAGGTGAAGTCTAACAAAGCCACTGGAGCAGATGTCTTGAATGCCAAGCTCTTCAAAGCAGCTGGATATAACTTGGTTAGGAGCATGCACCAACTTATGTATCTGTAAGATATGGTCGAAAGGAAGTATGCCCGATGAATGGAACCTCAGTATTGGTTGTCCGATTTTGAAAAAAGGAGACCCTCTAAACTGCACCAACTATAGAGGAATCAGTCTACTTAACATCGCCTACAAAATCTTCTCTGCCGTAATGTGTGAAAGTTTAAAGCTCATCGTCAACAACCTGATAGGTCCTTATCAGTGTGGTTTTAGACCAGGAAAGTCCACAGTCGATCAAATATTCACATTACCGTAGATTCTTGAAAAAAAACCCAAGAACACCAAATCGACACCCACCATCTTCCCATCGATTTCAAGGCCGCATATGACAGCATTTACAGGGATGAGCTGTATAGAGCCATGTCTAATTTTGTCATCCCTGCCAAACTCGTCCGTTTGTGCAGGATGACCATGGAGAATTCACGCTGCTTCATAAAGTTTGAAAACACCTTAACAGAACCTTTCGATATCAAAAAAGGTGATCAGCTGCCATTCGATTTTTTTTAACATCGTACTTGAAAGAATAGTGCAGAGCTCTCACGTCAACACTAGAGGCACTATCTTTCCAAAGTCTGTCCAATTACTAACATATGCTGATGACATTGACATAATCGGAAGAACTCAGCGTGATGTCAATGGGGCTTTTGTGAGTATTGAGGGAGAGGTGGCAAAAATGGATTCAACGGTTAATGAGGGCAAAACAAAGTACATGCTGTCGTCATGAAAGGGCTTACAACACCGACGACGTCTCGGTCAAAACGTTACCATCGACAGACGTAACTTTGAGGTAGTTAAGGACTTCGTCTACCTAGGTTCGGCTATGAACGCAGAAATCAACACTAGCGCTGAGATCAAAGCAAAGCCCTCTCTCGAAGGACTAAAGTGTCGCTTTATAAGACCCTCATCATCCCCGTCCTGCTATAAGGTTTCCGTCGTGGTCTCAGACCAGCCTAAAGGTCACTAAATCAACGTAATGGTGTGGAGATGTTTTCCAGGCATAGACTGAGACCAATTTACCAAAAAGATGGTACAATGGATCGTTTTATGTACCGTGACATTTTGAAAAATTAGGATCAATTTCCTCTGAAATGGATATTTCAACAGGACACCGACCTAAAGCACACGCCCAATACCGTTGACGTGTTTGAATGGCCAGCACAGTCCCCAGATCTCAACCCCAGAGAAAATCTATGGGAAATTGTAGATCGATGAATTAGATGAATTAATTGCAAAAGATTAATTTAATTAAGATTCGAAGATGTGTTGAAGTGATTAAAAACAAGAGCTTTGCTACCAAATACTAGCAATATTTTAGTAAGACTAAAAAATATATGTATGTATGTATTTTTTAAAAGTTGCTTTTCTTTTGAACAGCCTAATATTGAACTAATTGTGCTATATTTAATGAACTATTACAAAAACAACTGTGTTTTATTTTCCATTAGAAACTGTAAATATTTATTTAAATTTTAAAAACACTAAAAAATACAATAATTGAATCCTCAATTCGTTTTTTAATTGTTTAATAATCATAATAGTTTTATCTACACAAAAGTAACTAAAAGTCGGCAACAATATTTTGCAATTATATGTAAAATAGGTTTTATTTCAATATCTGTTTTTGTTATCGAGATATTTTAGTCAAAATTCAATTTTCAGTATTATTTTTTTTTAAGTTCGTACTTATTCTAAGAAAACAGTTTTTTCCAATTTTGTGTAGTATTTTAGAAAATTATCGATCGAATTTTTCTCAAAAATGATATTTTTTGGTGCATACTATTATTTTTATATTCAAGGTTTCAAATATTTTTTTTATCGTTTTTTTCTTTGTAAAAAAGGTAGTTGTATCTTTTTTTCCCAATAGGTATTAACAAAAAAAATGAAGTGGAATTGTTTTTTTTTTTTCAATAGGTGTTAGCCATATTAGCCTTTAATTCTAGAGTGATGTTTTTGGCTGGTAAAAAATAAAACAACTCATTGACCTTATAAAAATTAATGATTTATTACTTAAAAAAAAAACATTTATTGGACTTTCAATCAAGCATTTAATTTACTGCATTGAAAAATACAAAATTAAATGCATTCATATACCCGCCAGCTAAAACCATTTTTGTTAAGTTATATCAACCTTTGACTTTTAGTGTTATCGATATAAATTTTGCGGTTAACTTCGGTTCATTAAACCGCCAATATTTAATTATGTAAAACTAAAAAAACAAACACACTTACACACAAAAATTCAAAATCCTCTTTAATTTAATCGCATAGATGAATTTAATTAATTCTAAACAAATTTTACCGCCATTTTCTTTTCCCAAACCAACCAACAACAAATAAAACCATACCATACCCATATACGCATTGACTTCTATAAATAATGTCATTTAACAGAATAAAAAAATACAAACGTGCATTACATTTATTTTTCTTCTATGTAAGCATATGAATAAAAAATGTTAACAATTTAAACTGTATCAATGGCAAATGCTGATTAAATGACCACATATTAATTTATTTGCCATCATCACAGTACAAAGTTTTTGTGGTTTTATTAAATACATATATAACATAGTACATATTATGTAGATTTATGTAAATTTATAGTTTCTGTATAAAAATATTATCAAGCCCAACAAAAAACCAGTACAAATTTTACGCCCTTGACCACAAACCAAATCGACAGCTTGCCTCGTTTACCACATTTGACCAGAACCAAATAAAAATATCTTTACTAATTAATCAAATCCTATTGCTTTTTCTCATACCCTTAGCGCCTAACCTACCCGCACTCTATCCTATACTCCTAGATCGTTGACAATAATAATCTAATTGCTCGTTTTGACAAATTTACCAAACAATTTCATTACAAGTTATATGAGTATAAAATATAGTATAGGGGTCTTCAGCTTGAGTGTCCTTTTTTTTTGTTGAGAAAACGAATCCGCTAGCGAGCATCCTTCATATTCTTCAATAATTTTCCACTCTTCTGAATTCTGGATCTATTATGATGGTGCTGGAATCCTCTGCACACTCGCACGACACAAGTAGGATCATAATTCATGGCCATTCTAGATGTCGTTGTCGCCACCATCGACGACAATGTTGCTTTCGCATTGATTAATCCGCTACCACTTAACAGACAGACACCACATCCGAGACCCGAGAATGAAGGACGCACTATACCTACACTCAAATGCAGGATCTATGAATCTACTCTAGGTATAGGTAGGTCTGCGTCTTCCTGATGGGTGTGTAGTACTATGTATTTCTGGGAAACCAACATAAATATTAGAAAAGAATTGTGTGAGTGAAACTAAAATGAACGAGCTTCTTTGGTTGTGGAGTTCAGTGATACTGAAATGAAAAATGATTATTATACTTTCATGCCGGTGGCATTTATCTCACACTTGTCATCTGGAAATCATTACCACCTCCAACCAACGACCTACACCACACCTCACCACACTATACCACGCCCCGCTTAGACCACATGCCACACCACACTTCATCGTCGTCATTTTCATTCTCATTCTCATTCTCAACCTCATCCTCATCCTCATCATCCTACTCCTCGCGCTTTCAATCGTATTTTATGGTGATTCCAGAAAATTTACCGGGTTTTAGTGGCTCATTATTGTATGTGTATAGTATAGGTAAAGTGTTTTCCAGAGGGGACTTTTCAGCTTTTCAATTGATGTGCTCCGGATGGGTGGCTTACATTTAAAAACTATAATAATGGAATATGGTTTATCTTATGGCGAGTTTATTTAAAGTAATAGTCCAGAAGGTAGGGCGGAATTTTAATGGTGCTAAGAACAAAAAAAATTTTACTGGTCTTGTCAAAAATAGTGGTTTTATATTTTTTGGATTTCCAAAATTTCTAATGATTTTATATAAAAATCCAACAATTTAGAATTCAAAATATATTAATAAAGGTAATATTTGATTTAAATAGAACAATCACGTTCATTATAATTAATTTTTTTCAAAACTACACTTAAGGGGTTTCGAGTTTTAAAAAAAATTTGTTTAGATGTTCAATTCAAATTAGTGTTTGAATAATACAAAATTTATTGAAATTAATATAAAATTTTAAATTCTAAATCCCTTTAAAACCAGTTTTGAAATATCCCAAAAAAGTGGGCTTATAGATTATAATAAATTACTTGATTTTTTGTTTAGTCAAATTTCCAGCAAGATCTGGAAAAATAGCCAAACAGAAATTTTGCTTAAAAGTCGTCTTGAAATCGAAGTTTGTGGACACACATATGACCTGTTTTTGTTTAAGTGAGCTTTCATTTAGACAATAAAATCTAAGCTGTACTTAGTGCTCAAACTTGTGTGTAAAATTGTTGTTTTTTTTATATTTTTTGACGTTCAAGTTCTCATATCTTGAAGTTCTTAATATTTCTATCTTTTACTCAAAAAAGTATCCATTTTGCTTAAGAGATATTCTAAATATCCGGCTTAAAAGACACTATAATGATTTTCTGATGAGATATGTCATCAGCCTTTTTAAATGAGTAACAAGATATTTAGCAAAAGTAATATTTTGTGGGACAGTTATTTTAGCGAAGGTTATAAGAGATATTATAATTTCTTAAATATTGAGTTATTTTCAAAATTTTGAGAAATTTTTTCTGGGCTCCGGAGTAATTTATACATAGCTACATATTTGAAAGATATAAACATTTGAAACTCAACCAATGAGATATTGTAATTAAGACCCACGGTGTTATTATTAGGGCCAAGAATAAGTTTTTTGTTCCGATGTATTTTTTTGAATAATGGTTTAAGAGATATTGCAATTCATTGAAACCCTAGAAATGTGTACAGATTTTGAAGAGTTTTTTTTAGCATACCTAATTATGTAACACGACATTTTATCAAAAAAAAATAATTTCGGAAAAAAGTATATTCTTGTGAAACAAACCTTTTTCGAGTTATCTTCCGGGATACGAGTTATTCTTAGAGTTGCAAATATTTCTCTAAGTGCCGAAGTATTTCTAAGTACATATGTTAATTTTACGAAATAAAATATTTGTTTGAACAAAAGGTATTGCATGTCAAACTTTAGTTATCTATGAACCTTTTTTTGCATATTGTGATAGCGTGTAGGACTGTTATGCTAGAAGTCTTGATTTCAAACCCTGTCTCTACCACTTAAAGTTTTAATTTTTTGTTTTTTAAACTTTGTGTACAAGTAGGAATTTCTTTGGATTCGAAAATGTTTTTCAATAGAATATTAAACAATTGATTCTGTAAAATCAAGCAATACAAAAATATTTTATACCAAAAACTGCATTTGGCGTAAGAGATATTGCAGATTGTCATTGAAATCTGAAGAAGTTTCCTAGCAGTGCAACGAAGAATGATGTTTTTGTCGTCTGATAAAATTTTGAAAAAAAAACTAACTAAAAACCTAAAAAAAACATTACTCAAAGTTGGTAAAAATTGAATTTCGACTCAAATATCTTTTCAAAAACTTGAGATTAAGGCTTCAAACTTATTTTATCTTATAAGAAATATTATTTTCAACATTCGGAAAAACGTTGAGAAAAATCGAATTGACAGTTTTTTACAAAAAATAAAAACCTAAAAAAAAATCTATACAATTTGGTAACAATTGATTTTCGACTCAAATATCTATTCAAACATTTGAGATATTGGCTTTAAACTACTTTTATCTTTCAAAAAATATTGTTGTCAATATTCACTAAAATTTTGAAAAAAATCGAATTGACAGTTTTTTTGCAAAAAATTAAAAACCTACAAAAAAATTTAACAAAAGTATAATTCGCAGTTGCTCTATGTAGCTCGGATTATATGGAATCTCGATTTATTTGAGAAAATATGCGTCAAGACAAGGTGTAATGGTCTGGTCATCATCTGATGAGCCCAACCATTACACCGGGGCGAAGCGCATAAATGAACACTTATGCTGGTTATATTTTAAATCATATTTATTAAAATTAACAAAAGTTGGTAAAAATTGATTTTCGACTCAAATATCTTTGAGATTATGGCTTGCAACTAATTTTAAGTTATAAGAAATATCGTTTTCAAAATAAGGACAAATTTTGAGAAAAATCGAATTGACAGTTTTTTTTATAAAAGTTTTTTATAAAAGTTGGTAACAATTGATTTTCGACTGAAATATCTTTTCAAAACTTTTAGATATTGGCCTTAAACTACTTTTATCTCTCAAAATATATTGTTTTCAATATTTAGTAAAATTTTGAAAAAAATCGAATTGACAGTTTTTTTTACAAAAAATTAAAAACCTAAGAAAAAACAATACTAAAACTTGGCAAAGATTTACTTTCGACTCAAATAGCTTTTCAAAAATTAAAAATATTGGCTTCAAACTTAATTTATTTCACGGAAAATATTGTTTTCGATATTCAATAAAATAAAATCTACAAAAAATAGTACGCAAATTTGGTAAAAATTGATACATATAGACAAACTTTTAAGCAAGACAAATAGACAGGCGGGATGGGAAGTTATCAGTGTGGGTCGCATCCCAGCCTCTTTTTTAACTATGGTTTGAAATAATGTATGATCTTACAAGATATTATAATTCTTCACTTTTCACAGTTTTGAGTTATTAATTTATAGAGTAGCAATATTTTCAACAAAAATTTCTTCGATTTACTGAAGTTCAGAAGAGGTTTTGTACTTTATCGAACAAACATAGTATTTCTCTGGATACGGGTATATTTTATTTCAATATTCATCTAGATTTAAAAATATTTTAGTCAAATAAAATATTTTATCAATGCAATAGACCCACAGCTTACAAATATTTGCCTGCGAGATACTATCATTCCTGAGTTTCTGATCTCAGATTTTCTATAGAGGAATTTAAAAATGTTGTCACTCGTATTAAAAACTCAAAGTTACTTATCAGTTCTTATCAAACGTGTAGAATGTTAGCCAAGGATTTAAAGTAAAAATGGAATTCCCTTTCTCGATACCTTTAAAAAATATCAGCAAAACTTAATTCTTTATCACAGCTTCTTGTGTATATTTCTAAACTTTAGGTTGTCATATTAAAAGATGTATGTTTTGGCTTTCTTGAAACTATTATGACCCGAATGTTTGATACAAAACCTACACTCTTTTTAATTTTGATAAAAATTTTTTTAACCCTAGTTTACGGCACGAAAAATAATGCTATAACCAAACTTGCACATCTAAATTGTTCATTATTTACTTGTTCATTATTTGTTATTGATTAAGTTGACAGTTGGGGTGTCCTATTATAACAAAACACGTGTCTTGTTTCAAAAATATAAAACAATTTGGCGAAAATAGTGAGAACAACATTTGTAGTTACCAAAAGTGAGTTGTAAAATTATAGTTATTCAAAGTTTTATTACAAAAATTTGTAAACCTTTATATTGATTTTATATTTCAGTGTCTAATTTAAATAGATTATTGAGAACATATAATTGACAATGAACGAACTGCAGGCATATTTTGGGGTTTTGTTGTACATTGGATCATTAAGAGATGGTCACCGTGTCGTGTACGTACACTATGGGATCCCATCAAGGGGTTCACATGAACCCCAAGTTTGGTTTGTAGCTTTTTTTCAGAAAAAAATTCCAGAAAATTACCTTAAATCGCTTTGATGAAAAAACGATCAAAAACGTAAAGAAAAACGAAATTTGTTCACTGATTTTTTATCCCTGGTCCATAATATGATTAAGAAAAAAGTTATAAGCATTCAAATTTGCGTTGGGGTTCGCTCGAACCCCAATACGTAAACTAGGGTTAACGTAGTTTTTCAAAAATTCACAAACATTATCATTTCAACTATTCATCCTTAAACTATAAACAAAATAGTCCTTTCAACCTCATCCTCTGTATATCCATCATTTAACCCCATAACCCATTTAAAGAAATTTATTGTAGAACTTTATTACTCCTAGTTCCGGTTGGAAGGAAATCTCCAACTACTCTACCACCTATTTATCCATATCCCTGCCCAAACTCGATTCTGTTTTTATCCATAAACTTTTGCAAAATTGCAAATATGACCGACCAAAGAAGTATAAGGAGGTGTGGATGATGGGAACCAGAGGCTATATTAGGGATATATAGGAATGAGAATTGTGATGTGCGTGCATCAGTATAGTATATACAGTATAGCAGCACTTTACACAACAATACATTATATCATATATACTATATGTACGGTACGTATTTGTATATTTTTGAATTTAAAATTGCAATCAAGGAAAATGGAATTTCATATAAATGTACATAAACATAATAAGAATGGTTTTATAGGAGTATAGATATATGTACGTGTATATGGGTGTACTGTACCTCCTATAACGTGTATAATAATAGGGTGTTATTTGCAGAGTGCAAATTGCGTGATGTATAAAGTCCATTTGGTTGCTTTTATGTTCGTGTTGAATAACACTTTTACCTTTCTCTATATACCTTACCTAGAGATACAGATAGTTTAGAAGTAAGTAAATACAGTACCTACACAAAACATCATGAGCGAAGGGAAAGTACAAATATTTTCAAAGGAATTAACTACAATTGTTAAGAAGGATTCGTACTTATCAACATGTATACATACATACATATATATAACACAGGTACATTATAATGGGTGTACCTACCTGTAAATTGGAGTGAACGCAACGGAAGTAGATGATATATTGGAATTTCTCTATTGTTGTACACGGGAAATGATTTACGGGATGTACCTACTTGTATACGTATACAATACAGAAATTGATTATTTTCGCAGGCAATTTTCCTGCTTCAGTTCATTTTCGAAGAATATCTATTAGTAAGTATTATGTGTAGGTACTTACCCTACAGACCTACATAACTTCTATTACAAAACCGATACTATTTCAAAATGCAAACGTACTTATAGATCACTTCAATTTTAACTCCTATATACAATTCTACGAAGTGAAAATTTGTTTTTTTTTAGATTAATTTTTAACTGATGCGATATTTAATGCATCGAGAGATGAAATCAGTTCATAAAAACGTTTGAATTTTTTCAACGCGCTAAATATTATTTATTTTGAAGAAATTCTCAATATTTCTGCTCTATAAATCACTCTGTTGGACTCGAATGTCAGATTTTGGTTCTATGAAAAGTTTTATTTTTGTAGTCTTGTCTTTTCTATTTAAAATTTTCAGCGATTTTTAATCCCGCTTTTTGTCTGTCGACAGTCTATAAAAAAATTTTCATGGGAAAGAGATCTAAGCCATCGCTCAATATTGATATTATTTAAAAAATACGAACTAAACCAAAAAATTCTAACTTTTTCCAAACAAAATATGAGAAATCAGTTTAAATAATCATTTTAACATAAATAAATTAAAAGCACAGGGTTTTCCAATGAGAAGTTTCATTTTTATATTGAACAGGTCCTTTTTAAGAAAAATAAACAGATTTTTGCTTCATTGTAAAGAAGATAAACCATTGACGATGGAAACCATACCACATTCGATAATTTCAAAAATACCATCCTTAAGGTCTTGAATAGATTGTGGAACATGAACATTACCTTATACTTCACGTCTCAAAAAAAGTTTTAAGGTCTTAAATTACATGCTTCCGTTAGACCATTGTGATCATTTTTTCAAGAAAAAACACGGTCAGGAAATTTGTCTTGAAGAATTTCTATTGTTTCGTTGTCTTGCTGAAAAAAACTTTGCCCATATCCATATTTTCCAATATCAGTCATGCAAAATCATAAGATGAGGGTTGTACAGCAGTTGCACTAGAATCATCCTCGAATAGGTAAGGCGTTCTAAAAATTATTCCTAGATTTCTTAAGACCCGAATGCTTAACGTAGCCTACTAGGTAGAAATAATCCTCATCAAAAAAGATATAAATCTGTATCCTTTTCATGCATTTGCAGGACCCTATCAGCAAAAATAGGACTTTGCTGGTGATCTATTGATTGTCTGTTAGCTTAATTTTAAAAACCCTAAGACCTACATATGTTATTGTATTATATACAAACCTGTTTTTACTTGCGACATATAGGAACTATATGGCAAGTTTCGCATTCGTACAAAATGTCGAACTCGAGATTTTAATCAAACATGATATTACGATGATAGAGAAGTCGAAAAAAGTGGGTCCCGCGATTCCGTCCGTCTGTCCTGTCTGTCTGTCCACGCTAATACAGCCTAAGCCATTGGATCGATTGAGTTCAAACGACAGACTCGAGCAGATTCGCGTTAGGCATTTTTTTCATTTTTGTTTAAGATCAAAACTAACAGTCGAGTCGCCTCCATAAAATTTTTTTGGTCAAAAACCGAAAATTGGAATTTTCTCAAAAACAAACCGCTAGTTTTTTTTTTAATTTTCTTTAAAATTATATTTTTTAACTTGGCTTCTTTTAATAAGAAAAAAATATTTTTGTATTGCTCAGTAAAGGTACCGCTCATAGAACCGTTATTTTGTTTTTTTATTTTCTCAGCAACTTATGAACCGATTTCAAATTTTTTTTTTGAACGAGGTCTTATATTGCCTTAACCATATTTGATTATCAAAAGTGTAATTTTTTTTTTGTTTGGATTTTTTAAAAAATATTGAATTTTTATTTCAAAGTTCTCTATCTCAAAAACGGGTCAACATTTTTAACGAAATTCAAATGTAGAGCTATTTTAAAGTGTCTATCAAGAAGTACCTTTGTACATATGATTTTAAAATATTATTATTATTTTCTACACTACCGGCTTCTGCAGAAATATTCTCAGTTGTTCTTATCAATTTAAGCAAAAGCTCAAATTTTTCCACAAGTTTACCTGTTACCAGACTCGATATTACTTCATGAAATCTAATGAATGAATGAATTTCAAAAATTCAATGGATTGCTGAAGAGTGTCCGTTGTTTAAATGTTTATAATGGTTCGGTTTTTAATTGCCCAATGTCAAGAAATTCAAGCTTCAAAAGTTAAAGATGCCCAAATACTGGCCTATGAAAAATAAAATCTCTTAATGGAAAACCATTTAGAACCCAACGCCTATTGTGACGGGACTAGTGACTCTGAACAATTATGAAATGAAACATACAGTCCTGTTTTAGGTGTTTTGAGAAGTATAAAGAAAATATCATTTCTTCTATTCTTTGTTTCACAAAACGAGAACAAGACGATATCATGTCGGGTCTGAAACACACACCAAAAAGAGGTTAGGACGAGACTAAAACGAGACTGAAATGAGACTTTAACGAGATTGAAAAAATTAAGAGAAAAGGGATTGAAATTAAATTGAGGAGAGATTAACATAAATCCCAGATTAAAACTAGGACGAGACTGGACTTTCTTCGTATCATGGCTCCCATCCCCTAGGAACTCGTTTCCTTCATGTATGCTATTACTTAAGTATACATTTTCTACTAAGCATTCTTTATTAAACCAGAGGCTTAATAAGCTTATTTTTGAAGTAATAATCCTATCCTTCATTTAAACTTTAATCCTAAAGTTAAAACAAAAAAAAATATAATCAACTCAATAACAAATAGCATGCAAAGTATAAGTGCACCTATCAATTAGTTAACCATAACATTTCCGCAGACTGTTATTTCAAGTTTCAAGTGGAAACACAATAATTTCTCTATGATGGCTATTCAATTCATACAAACATATATATGCACTTATATCATCAACTAACTACAAAACATGAAGTTTGCATATAAAGCACTCATCTCCTATGTTATATGTATTATTGACTAAAGTATCAGTCTAGTGTTCTTGTTGTTGTAGTTGTCTATGATTATGATGGATTATAGTTTGAGGGTGCATTTATATATTTTTGACAAATTGCATTGCCTTTTAACAAAACATCAACGCTGCCGCCACCGCTGTACTCAACTTGAAGTTGTTTTTAAGTTTTGTGTTTTTGTACATTTGTTGGCAGCATACAAAACACACAATGATCCAATTAAATGGACTTCAATCAAACCGGAAATGCGTTACCTTATAATTTCAATTTTGCAACACAATGGCACCAGGAAGTATATCCACTTACTAAAAGATATATTTATATCAAAAATGATGATGAATGTTGGAAATTTCAATTGCCAATATTATTGATGATGATATTCAATATGAAGGTACATATCCGTGTCCGTTTCCATATTCCATACACAGGCAGTCAATGTATCACAAATCGATACATCCCCATTTATTTGGTGCTATGGCGATGATGTTCGAATATACATATGTACCTTGAATTTCCAATCGTTTTAAATGAATTATTTTGGGATGGAAATTGTATTTATGATGATGGATTGTTAAATTCACTCACATTGCATTGTGTTAAATACGATGCACTCTCCTTTGTGCTTTAATATTGTATTATTTTTCTTATATTCAGTTTGATTAATTTTCCAGGCATTTCGAAAGGATGTACGATTGAGTACGAGAAATGTACAAAGGAAATAAAATAATAATTACTGATTCCTTTGATGAAGATCTTACTTTTAAATTGTCCCTGGGATTATCAAGCCCAGCACCGTTTAGATAAATACTAATATAATACAAGAGAAGACTTTATATGTACTGTAATATGTAAGAGAGATCCAAAATGTAGTACCTGCACTATTATGATTTTAATATTTGATCGACTGTGAACTGTTTATCAGTTATATTTTAATTTCTTAATAGAAGTACCGGTGCCATTTTGGTTAGTGCTTTGGACTGTCATGCCAGAGGTCTTGGGTACGATCCCTGCCTATGCCATCTAAAGTTTTTTTTCACGGTTACTGCCTCTTGCGAGGAATTGACAAATTCTCTAAGAGTAATTCTTGTCACGAAAAGTGCTTTCTCAAATTAACCGTTCAGATTTGGCTTAGTTGGCTGTAGGTCCCCTCCATTCCTGAACACAGCACTCGCAAACAAAAATGGTTAAGAGTTGTAAATCACTTTAACTTAGTTCTCAAAGGACTGTTGCACCACGCAATTTATTTATTTAATGGAAGTAATTGTAATTGGCCCGATTCGTCAGATTGATAACTTTGACATCTATCCAAGTTTTAAGGTCTGTGTGTGTGTCAACTTACGTTAAACAATAAATAAATTAGGTGGTGCAGCAGTCCGTTGAGAACTAGAATCTAGTGGCGTTTAACTCTCAAATATTCCTGAAATGGAAGGGACCTACAGTTTTATGCTAAATCAGAATGGCTATTTCTAAAAAAACACTTCATGACAAGAATTACTTTGGAGGTACCCTTGTGGGAAGAAGATTAGTTAACACAAATTTCATAGAAATCTGTTGAGCATTTTTTGAGAAGAGTCAAATTTTCGATTTGTAACCAAAATTGTATTTGAAATAATGTCATTTTTGGTCTTAAAAAAATAAAAAAAAACTTCTAATGCAATTAGCTTAAAACCCTTTGTCCCAAGTTTAAACCCAATCGACCCAATGGCTTAGACTTTAAAGGCGACGAAAGTTAGATACACAGACAGACGGACGAAATCGCCGGACGCACTTTTACGACTTCTTCTTGAAATTCGAAATTATATTATGAATGCGATACTTGCTATATTTCAGTATTTTGCAATAATGTTATTGACTTTAATTCAATTAAATGATATGAATAATGTTGTGATTACTATACTAAAAAAATCAACTGAAATTTGTTATATACCAAAAAAAAAATGTGTGTCTTCCAAAATTAGCTCCAGAATAATTCTAAGTAACGAAGAATAAAACTTTTGAATTTTTAATGTTTTTTCTAATTTTAAACAGAAATTGAACTTACCATTACATATCGTACCACAAATTAAAAAATTGTATACAATACTAAAAAAATTGAAACTATAATCTTAATTTAAACTATGGGGCCACTATTACTGTGGCGGGAGTCCTAAGAGTTCTCAACATACATAAATCCTCTGGTCCAGATGGTATCTTCCTCACTTTCTAATTATCGACCGATTGCACTAACATCCCTTTTATCCAAGGTCATGGAATAAAAATAAATAAATTGGGTGGCGCGATAATCCATTGAGAACTAGGGCCTACTATCAACTCTCAATTATTCCTGTATGCGAGTAATTTTGTCAGAGATGGAAGGGACGTACAGTTTATATGCCGAATCTGAACGGCTAATTTGAGAAAGCACTTTTCGTGACAAGAATTGCACTTGGAGATTTTGTCAATTTCTCGCGCAGTACCCATAAAAAAAACTTTAGATGGCTAGGCAGGGATCGAACCCAAGACATCTGGCATGACAGTTCAAAGCACTAACCATCACGCCACGGGTACTACACGGTCATGGAAACGCTGATAATTTATCAGCTCAAGAAATATCTCGAAGATCGAAAGCTTCTTAATGACCGACAATACGGCTTTCGTAGCAATAGGTCCACTGGTGATCTCATGGTTTATCTCAGTGGAACAGTGGAGCAAATCTTTACATCGTTTCGGAGAAAGTAAGATTATTGCACTTGATATTTCAAAAGCATTTGAGAGGGTTTGGCATCAGGCTCTTTTATCGAAAATGAGTGTTTTCGGTTTTCATGAATCCCTCCTTCATTGTATTAGTAATTACCTTTCGGATCATTTAATACAAGTAGTATTGCATCCAATGGGTTCAAGTCTGAAAACCACAAAATAAATTCTGGTGTGCCCCAGGGCTCTGTTCTATTGCCAACACTCTTTCGTATTTTTATTTATGATCTCATGGCTGCAACTTCAAATCCAATACATTGTTTCGCTGACGATAGTACTCTTAGCTTTTCATATTCGTTTTCAGACCCACATGACTCTTAGTTGGATGTGGAACTGCATAGACAGCATATGATAAGTTCATTAAATTTCGGACCTACAAAGAATTGTACAATGATGGGAAATAAAAACCGCATGAAATTTAACGCTTTGAAAACCCAATGCTGTCTTGTATCGTTAAAGCGGGATATACCCCCTTGCCATTATCCATAGATGGAACTTGCATCGAGGAGACTGAACATCTTGATATTCTCGGTATGTGTATCACCAACCACCTCTTGTAAAACGATCACATACGTGATGTCGCCAAAGATACCGCAAGATGTTTGGGTTTTCAGAGGCAATGAAGTTTGTCTCCCCCTCTGATCTGGCTGTTATCTACAAGACTTCCAAAGTTTGAGTATAACTCCCATCTCTGGTATTGTGCTTATCCAACTTTTTTAAGCCTTTTGGACAGTATTGAACGTAGAGCATTTAGATTGATTTGTGATAATACCATCATAAAGAATGGTCGTAAAGTTTCTAGTCTAACCCTTTCTAGCGTTATTTTAATGGTTCATGCTCTAGACTCTAGAGAAATAGCCAACTGCATTTCTCCCCTTTAACTGTTTAACCGTAATACTCGTGCTTCTAGGAATGCTCATCAGTATACCCTCTAGCCCAACTTCGGGCATACTGTCAAGTACAGAGATTCGTTCTTTAGTCGTACTAAGCTAATGTGGAATACCTTACCACACTCTGTCTTTCCCAGTCATTGTAATATTCAGAAATTCAAAACCAATATGCACCGACACCTCCTTTCAACCCCTCTCTCCCTTTCCTATTACTCACGCTGTGTCTTTATATATTAAGGGTAGCGTAATATCCCTTTGAGTGTGCACTTATTATAAACAAAAAAATTGGAAGCAAAATATTGTTTTTAACTTTCCGAAAAATTAAAAAAATCAATTGCGTACAAATACAACAGCAATTAAAAATTCCACACTAAATTGGATTATCGAAGTTCTTTAAATGATAATTTGGCTGATTGAAGAAACTAAACTAATTTGTTTAAAGTGCATCACTGAAAAATTACCAGTGTAGCTCACATCACAACCCCTTTTGGTGATTTCATTGAGGTAATGATTTTTTCTCATAAAATAACGAATTGGTTTCTTCACTTTTTCCTTTGAATAAAATATCACTCATACGCCTTGTCTCACTTTTGAAAATATAAAACTATTAAACCATGTGTATTGTAATATAAAGTCATTACCTTCTTATTGTTTCTTAAACAATAAACGTATTTCTGATTTATACATTTATTTACCTCACACTTAATAAAATCCAAATAAATTACTACACATGACGATGATGGAGGACTTATTTCCTCCGGAAATTCGCAGAGAGAGAAAGTAAACATATGATAAAATGATAAAAACATGTTGCATGTGATGCGATAACAAGCTTTATATTTAAATCTATGTAAGTTTCCCCACTCTGCTATACTATGGGTTCAATATTTCCCATTTTCAAGTCAGAATGCAAAATACCTATACGACAACAGTGCGGTTGCTAGGCGGAGACGCGTGCGGTGGCAGCGGTGACGTTAACGTATATGACTACGACTACGACGACGACGATGAATGTTTGCTAATAAGTTTTCCAAGATTTTAATTAAGCTAGCAAAGTCTGCTTTTATATA
Organism: Eupeodes luniger; assembly: GCA_951509635.1. Classification (NCBI taxonomy): domain Eukaryota; kingdom Metazoa; phylum Arthropoda; class Insecta; order Diptera; family Syrphidae; genus Eupeodes; species Eupeodes luniger. The sequence continues at coordinate 18,211,598 of OX608075.1, forward strand.
TACGAGCGAGTATATGCAGATATCTGTATTTATAAGTTGCTGCTGTTTTGCTGAGGAGGCAGGAAATTAATTACAACTGCTTGTGCACACACCAGGATGCTTTTTATCCTACCCCCTATCCCACCTCTCCACCATCACTCCGCACCGCACTCAGGTTTATTGTTTTGTAATTTCGAGAGCTAAATAAGTGTTCTTCTCCCTGTAGGAATATAGCTTCAAGACCTGGTTTTTTTTTTTTTTCTGAATTATATGTACCTAAAGGTCCATGGATGCACAAAGCACAAAAAACAACAACAATAAACAACAACAACGGCAAACAAACAAAAAAATTCAAAAATTTTAATGTACGGCACAGGTACCTATGGAGTATGTAGAGTATTTGTGCAATGTGTAAGAATGCGAATTTTGCAATGAATGAAGATTCAAAATACATGAGTAGGTGTGTGTATGAGAAAAAAGAAAAAGAAATAAGAACAAAAATTACCAAACCAAACCAAAAAGGAGAATGTGAATAAGTTAAGGTTTGTTTTTATCCCAGTTTACGCACGCTTCTGTAACAATATAAAGGTGGGCTAGGAGGCGGCTGCTGGCAGGAGGAGGCATGGGCAATCAGAAAGCTAGGCCTCAAGGATATAGTCCTACCTTTCAAGAAAAGTAAAGTACCTTCCCGTCATCATCGTCGTAGTAGTCTCGTAGTCGTAGTCGTAGTCCTTATCGTCGTCGACTCGACATCGTCGTCGTCGTCAATGCGCTCCTATCGTCGTTGATGTTGTTGTTGATTTTATTGTTGTCTGCCCTCTACACACGCTATCAACGGAACCAGGTAGACAAAGGCTTCGACGACATATTGTTCGAATCCGGCAGGATATAAAAGATACATTGAAAAGCCCTGGCCCAGCACACAATGGTGCGGTATCAATTTGCCTGGATTGAGATAGCAAACAAACAATAGGTACCTTCGTTATACCTACGTTAGGCAGAACGGTAGGCGTGTTGAAAAATAAAACCTGAACAAAATATTACATTCAGGCAATACGTTTTCGCTTCGCATATAAACGAAGCAGAGTGTGTACAACACCGAAACCTTCAATGTTTCGACTACAAAAAAATACAAGAAAATGTTCTGAAGGAAAAGGAAATGTTAACATGAGTTTTTTTTTTTAACTTTTATTTTGTTTTTCATTTATTTTTGAGGAGACGTGTGCATTTTGCATAAATAAATTTTATTTGCTTTTAGTGGGTAGACAGACATGGCTACAACAACCGACAACTGATGACTACAACGACGACGATGAAGATGACGATGACGATGACGGCGACGAGTGTTTTAACTTTATTTTTTCTGTGTCCTTTAAATTTTTATTTTTCTATATTAACATGTCTTGAGTTGTGTCTTTGCTGGTGTTGATGTATATGTATGGATATGCACTATAAGGACATGAGTTTTTGAAAATATTTACATTTCCGTTGGTACTTACTTCCTGGAAGTGAGTTGTGTCGACAGCAACTACTATAAAGTACAAAGTAGAAAAATAAGATATAAATTCATTCGTGACGGACTGATGCGGTTGGTGGTAGGTACATAAGTATAGATACTTGAGACTTAAGATTCTTGTTGATTTTTTGTCATTTCTGCCTGAAGAACATACTCGTGTACTGTATGAGTATGTAGTAAAAAACTTTTACAGGTTTGAACTATTTTTTATTATATTTTTGTGTATAGCAGAAAAAAGAAGAATACTCGTATAGAAGAAAATAGAAAGTGTATAATGCAGATAAATTTTATGTAGGTTCGTTTTTAACACATCGTTACTCAAGTTTCTGTTTCTGCCATATCTTTTTAAATTTGATGTCTTTCATCCTTTTTTCTTAATATCTGTGATTATGTGAGCTTAAGATTTGAAGATATTTTATATCATATTCAACTGTCGATAACAATGTAACGGAATGATGGATTTGAATATGGTTGGATTAACTAGTGTAAGTTTTTCCAATTTATTTTCAAGCTTCAGGTGCAAACACATCGAAAGGGTTTTTGGTGCATTTCACGCAGATCTGTAAGAAATTGTTTTGAAACGTAGCTTTTTATCAAAAATAATATAAACTTTTCTTGTTTCCATTTCTCTTCATGCGAAAAACGCTACAAAAATTCAAAAACCCAGAAAATGAGAGAGGATCTGATATGAAGAATTTTCGGGATTTTTTGACGAATTTGTTTTTCGAATTCAATTTTCGGGAGTCTATTATTACTATCGCTATCAGTCTGCTTACACGTAGATGCTACAAAATATTTTGATCTTAAACAAGTCAAAAAAACTTAAAAACTGCAGAGAGAAAAATGTTTGGTTCTTGAATTTAAGGAAATAGGTGCATTTAAATGCACATAATTTCTCTAAAAATTAAATAAAAACAAATTAAGGTAAACAAATAAGTTGGGAAGAAACTTTTGTGTGGCACTCAGAAATTACACGTTTCAGAATCTCTTTTCACTTTAAATATCAAGAGATTTGAAGCCTTTATATCATAGATATGAAACGTTCATTATGTTTTTAATTATCCATTAGTTTAACAAAAGTGTGACTTTTGCTATTTTTGGGATATTTATATTATTGAATTCGTATTTAAATCTCAGTTTTAGAGCATTCAAAGCAAAAGTAGATTTATTTAATTGTTTAAGATGTAAAAAGTTTTTGTATTCAATAAAAAATCAATTTTGAGAGAAATAAAATGCACGACTGGGTCGCTAGAATTTGCTAAGGTCTTCCAAAAAGTCTGTTTAAAAATATTTATTATATTTATAGATTTAAAAATGTATCTGCAAAATAAGTTTTTTTTATTTTAAATGCCATTTTGTTTCTCCAATAACCTAGATTAACTTAGTTTTTTTTGTTTTTGGAAAATCAATAGAGCAATTTTTGTTTCTTGATTTTTACATATACAATTTTTATTTTTATCATGGTGACCCCTTTCTGGAATATCGAGTTTTGTAAACAAAAATTAATATATTTTTAAAAATCAAAACAAAAAATATAGGTAATGATATTCTTGACAAAACTTAAAAAAAAATAACGGTTTTATGAAGGGTACTCTTCTGAAAGGGTACTTTTCTTTTAGAAAGAAGCCAAATAAAGACAAAATTTAGAAAGTTTAAAAAAAATAATCGCTTAATTTTTGAAAAAAAAAAATCGAATTTTCGTATTAAAAAAGTGGAAAAAAACGCCTTAAGGTAATAGGCTTAAAACCATAATTTTCCAGTTTGAACTCAATCGAAACAAGGCTTTGAGATGTAGGGGCCAGGACAGACAGACGGACGGAATCGGAGGATCCACTTTTTTCAACTTTTCTACCATCGTAATGTGATGTTTGATTAAAAACTCGAGTTTTTTGGGCATTATTAAAATTCTAAATTGCGTGAAAAAAAATGGAAGTTGTTTTTGACAGCAAACCACTTTTTGGAAAATGTCGTTAAAAATTACTAACAAATCTTAAGATGAGATCTTTAATTATACAACTTAACTGTATAAGTTTTTTGGCTCATATAAATTGATGAATTTGTGCTGGGTTATTGGAAAAGAGGTTTTTCATGACCCCTATGACCCCCCCTGGATCCGCAATTGTGAGTATTGTAACATTAGGACATCTTTCTTTCCATTGACGTAACCAATTTTGTATAAAGGCCGTTTTACGCAAAGTTACTAACGAAAATTTATTTTCTAACTTCAAGTGCAAAGATCTCGAGAAATATGTGTCTTAGACCCTTCAATATGAACAATTTTTCACAAAGTAATGAGCAAAAATTCATATTACAACTTTAATTGGCCGTATCCGGTAAATATGCGTAATAGACCCTCTGATCTCTTCATTCTTTGAACTTGCATAGCTCGTGAAGTAGACCACCAATTTTGTGTAGTGGCCGTTGTACATAAAATTATGAGAAAAAGTCAATTTTACAACTTCAATTGCAAATATCTCGATTAAAAAGCATCCTAGACCGCTCAAACTTAACACCACATTGTAATCCTCCCCTTTCCATTGATGTAACTATCTTTGAGTAAAATTTTATACAAAAGCTCATGTTCAAACTCAAATTCCAAATATCTCAGTTAATACCTGATATAGAGGATCAAAAGTTGTCACCTAGAGAGCAATTTTTGAACTCAAATATTATGACTTCACAAGTTTCTGAATAAAAATTGTGTACGATATTAAAATTTAATTCAAAAAGTGTGTGCTTTTTAGTTACGTTTCATAGAAATACATATCGTGGACTTACAATTCAGGAATCACAACTTATGTGTGCTTTAAAATATATTCTAAATATATGGTTTCAAAAGAGCAAATTTTGTCAAAAGAAAACTATGCAGTTTTCTATTTACACTATTAATTGAATATAAATTGTATGCATCATTCTTCATTCATGTTGAAAAGTGTTTGATAATTTCCATTTTCACGTCTAGATATCGTGTAATTCAAAAAACCCTTAAACAATACCGAGCTTATTTAAACTATTTTTGTACACATTCGTTCACACTTTGACAAAGCAAAATAAATGCCATATGCAATGCATACAATATAATTTACATTTGACGGCAACAATACTCGTATACGTGCATAGATGTCCTTTGAAATACAAATTCATTATTTTGACCTACATATACATATGTACATACATTTGGGCACAGGTATTGCTGACATTTTAGAGAAACAAAAACCTGTCAAACATGCAAACGAGCTTAACTAATGCCATTCATTGTTGGTGAGGTAGGTACCTACATATATTGTACTTTATAAGTGAGGTATAGGTTCGTAGGAACTATGAAAAACACGAACATTGTTTTTTAGTCCCTTGATTCATTGCTTTGATGAGTTGTTGGCATAACATAAAATTCTAACACAAAACTTCAATCTAACGTTTATGTACCTGAAACTGGACCTGCCATCATCACAATGAAAAACCATTCAAAAACATTGCTGCATTTGTACGTTTTATCGTTCATTTCAAATCCCTTTTCACATTTCATCATTATATAAGAGTATTATAGGAGTATGCATTTTTCCAGCTCGTCGGTCGTCCTTCGTCCTTCGTTGTCGCACAACGCTCCCGACGACGCTCCCTGATGTATTTATATAACGAATTTTCTAGTTTTCTAGTTAAAACATCAAACAAATAAATGAGTTTTCCACCAAAATACCGCAACGCCAAATTAAACTATCCCCCAGGATAACGATCTCGTACCTATATAAAATACGAAAAACACCCCATTTTCTGATATAAACCTACCTAAGCGTAATTTCCCACCGATTTCCCATTCCTCTCTAGTACACATGCTCACACAGCTCACATCCCGCCCGCCATTATTATGTTGTGTTAGTATAAGCTCGGTGAGGTGAGGGGGGGAGGGAGTTGAATTATTTTAGAAATTCGTATAGAAATATAGATACAGAGGTATGTTTTTGGAAAGTTTGAAGTTTGGCGACCACAGAACACAGCACAATGGCAATAACCAATGTTTTAATTCCCGTTCAGAGGATGAACATGGCCGACAAACGGTCCGCTTGGTTTCTTGGTCGGTTCGTGCGTCGGGTGTTTGGTTGGCTATTCAGTTGAAAATTTAGGATGTGCGCATTTACATCTGATGATGAAGCTTGTGTAAAAAGCAACACTACACTTTTTAGATAACAACAATATTCCCACCCTTTCTATCCACCTTAAAAATACAACCCCACATCGACAATAACGACGACGACGAGCGACGTATAGGTTGACAAAAAGGTAACATGTTTTTCTGGAAAACAAACCCAAACCTCTAAAACTCGATTAAAAACGCGTGCGATCAGCCAATTCAGGACGAAACGAAACGAGACGAAACGAAAACGAGCGAGAGTTTAAAATTAAATTCAATGAACACGAACACGAACAAAACAAGCTTAGGGCTGTACCCTGTGTCCGGTGTTGTCGATATGGCGACACCATCACCGCACCGGAGTTGACTATCCGATGTCGACATCGTCGATGACGACGATGCATGGTGTCAGCTAGGGCTAAATAAATTTTCCTTAGGAGTGTGTTTTGTATAACCCTTCTATGCTTGTTTTTGTGTTGACATATTCCTAAAAACAATCAACATACACGCATGGGAAATTGGAACTCATCAGCGGCATTAACCACAGGAACCTGCTTGCTGGCCTATTGGGTCTGATTAAATTGACATTGTCGGAATTTCTCGCGGTCCGCAAAGCCAGGCATCCAGGCGTCCAAACATCAAGAAAGATTGATGGATTCCGCTGTTGGGAGTTCCGCACTGTGTGGTTAATTCACAATAATTAGCCTACGGGCTTTGCAGAGGATAGAAGGAGAGGAGGGTTCATTGTTGTTCCACGGTGACGACGACGACGACGATGGTGACGATGACGTCCAGTTCACATCTCAAACTGTGTGTTTTGTGTATATTGTTGAGAAATTTGAGTCAAACATTGTCGCACATGATTAACAGCAGATAAAGCATAATGGGCTTTTGGGAGAGACGACATCAATAGCAGCTTATAGTATACAGCACCGGACACACGAAACGGTTTATTATTGGAAAGACACACATCGCAGGATCAATGAACAATAATGCGTGTGGCTTTATGAATGGGTGTTACCATAATCGCAGCATCTATATGATGAGAGCGAACATCATCAAACAATGCAATTCATCATCACTCCGTTTATCGAACTATAACAATATATAGTGTCCGGCTATTCAATTTGTCATTGCTTATAGCCTTATAATATTCAGGCGTCCTGCTAGGTTAAGTAGATTCATTTAAATCTTATATTGGCATCTAAGTGATTGAAAATTTTAAGAGCAATTTCGTGGAATAATCGAGTGACGTGATGCCATCAGAAAATATGACAATCAACAATATTATAGTGTTGATTTAAAGTGGATGTATATAGTGCATTTAAATTGTTTAAGCTTGCAGCAAAACAGTTCTTAAATGAGGCCTTCCTTGACGTTTTTTTTATAAGTTTTTGTAATTTTTTGAATATCCCATAAATGATAGTTCAAAATTTATAAAAACCAAAGCTATTGGCAGCTGATTTTTAATGAAATATAAGATAATGTTTTGAATATTCCACAATTGTGTTGTCATACATTTCTAAGAGGTGCTACAGAAGTCTCTGATAAAGTTATAAAGGTAAAATTGTTACTAGAATTATTAGCTATATTTTTCTGCTTTGACCAATAACTGTCTTTTAAGGTTGTATAGCTACCTACGTTCTCATTGCGAATATCTCATTTTTGAGGAATTAAGATTTTGGAACCTGATACGTTTTTAACTTCCCATAGGAAGTTATTGTAATGGGTCCGATTTGTCAAATTGAAAATTTTGACATTTCTCGACGTTTCAAGGTCCCTAGAGTCGAAATAAAAGATTTTTAGAAAGATGTCCGTACGTTCGTATGTCCGTACGTTCGCGATGTTTTTTTCGTCGTCCATAGCTAAAGAACCAGAAGAAATATCGACTTAAAATAAATTTTTTTATACAGATAATAAGGCAAAAAGATGCAGAAAGGGCTCTAAAAAAAATTGCGTGGATGGTTTTTTTTACCATACAAAAAGGTGAAAATTTTGGTTAAACCTAAATATCTCATGAACCAATAACGCTTGAATTAAATTTTATATTATATATTGTGACGTGATACAAAACATATATATTTTTGGAAAAAAATCCAATTAACGGTTTTTTTATAAATCAAAAAAACTGAAAAAAAAAATTTGTCACCTGGAAAATTTTACGAACAAAATATGATTTCATCTCCAAAATAATTTTGTGCAACGAAAAATAATGTTTTTGATATCTGATGAAATTTTGAGAAAAATCTAAGTGACAGTTTTTTACAGAAAATAAAAACCTAAAAAAAAAATATGAAAGTTGGTAAAAATTGATTTTCGACTCAAATATCTTTTCAAAACTTTGAGATATTGGCTTTAAACTACTTTATCCTTTCAAAAAATATTGTTGTCAACATTCAGTAAAATTTTGAAAAAAATCGAATACCTAAACAGTTTTTGTACAAAATTTAAAAACCTAAAAAGAATGTAACAAAAGTTGGTAAAAATTGATTTCACTGGTTGGCAAAATTACGTTTTTTTTCTGTTGCACAAACAAAAGAATACTTTTTTAAAGAATTAAGATGTCCTAAATTCGAATCTAACCTTTTAATTTTTCTATCACATCAGGTTTTTAAAATATGCCCCTTTAAAAATGCTAAAAACAAACAAAAACGGGTTTTTTAAGCCTAAGTTCAAACTCAAAATATCTCTTAACAATAATTGTATGATGATTTTGAAAAGTACAAACCTTACTCTTTTGGATACAATTCAAAGGATTTTAGTATCCTACTTAGTTTCTGGAAATTCGCATTAGTTATGAGTCTTTATTTGAATCTATATGAAGTCTCGAAAAAACTTGAATTTGATACTTTAATAGTTTTGTAAATTACGTTTTGGACTACATTTTTAGTGCTGATTTCGAATCCAAACTCATATTTTAACTATTTGCTCAAGTTTTAAAAATACCCGTTTTCAACATCATTTTTACATTTTTTAATATATTTCAAAAACTTGCTATAATAAAATTATTTAGACAACAGATTCGTTACAAGAACCAAACTTACTTTCAAACCGTTTTGCCTTTTTCTGTTGAAAACTATTTTAGCAAAAGTGGTTAAGCGTTTCTTTTAGTTTCTTGTTAGACATGTGATATCTAACAAATTTTGAAGTTTTTTTCGAATATCATATGAAATAATATAAATATTTCAATTGAATATTGAATAAAGGGATTTTAGATTTGGAAAACATTCACGGATTTTATTGAAAAAAAGCTACTTAATAAATTTAGACAGCCTCAAAAAGCCGAATTTACGTGTTTTATCGCATTTTAAAAAGTAATATCTGAAAAACCTGATATGATACATTAATTTTAAAGTCGGATTTAAATTAAGGCCTCCAAAACCCTTTGGAAAAGTGCAATTTCAATGCCAGTAGAAAAACCTTGTCGACCAGTGTTTTCGACTTAAATATCTTTTCACAAATTTGAAATAATGGATTCTTACTAATTTTATCTTAAAAGAAATATTGTTTTCAACATTAGGAAAAATGTTGAAAAAAATCGAATTGACAGTTTTTTTTTACAAAAAATAAAAACCTAAAAAAAAACTTATAAAATTTGGTAAAAATTGTTTTTCGACGTAAATACGAAAAAACGTAAATACGTAAAAACGAATGAAATTCCTAAGATTTTATTACAAAAAACCTCATAACGTCAGTATTTGCAGGAAGATTCCGATATAATTCCAAAATCTGTAAATTTAGTATCCTCAACTCAAGAATTTTTGAAAACCCTAATCTAAAATTACAAATTCAAAAAATGACCTTACTTCTAATAAACAAAACAAACAAAATTCCCAAATTCGACATATGCAAAAACCTGATATCCCCAACATCGATAGATTTCAGAAATTATTTATGTTTTTGGTTTGTTGAAAGATGAATTTTTTAGAATTCAAGTTTGGAATTTCTGTTTTTTGAACTGAGATTTTGTTTTAGATTAGGAGAAAGAACTTGAAATAAGACATCAAAATGTTCCTCTTGGACTATTCCTTCTGAAATAATACGATTTAAAAAAAACGAATAAATTTCTTTTAAAACATTGTCCTCAAAATAACAAGAATTTAAACCACGAAAGAGGGATAAGCTTAAAGACAAATATCACATATTTTATATAAAAAACCAAAAAAAGGATTAAAAACAGAGCGAAAATGAATGAGGCGGAAACATTTGCTTTTTGCAAAGTTTCGACTGTTCTTTTTTCATTTCATTTCGTTTCGTTTCATTTTATTTTTTTGTTTTAATTCCCGGCGACCGGAAGAACTATGTGGTGTTGATTCTTATTCTGGCAATCTGATGTATGGCCAAAATGGAAAATGTAAAGGATATCTCTCCCATTTGTATGCCACCAAACTTGCACGAGTGTGATATACTCGTATAAAATGAAAGTGATGAAACATATCGTGCCATGGGGGATTGTGTTTTGAAAAATGCAAGGAAGGATACACCAGTCATTGTGATTTATTTTAAGTTAACATTTTGGCATTTCAATATACATAACCATACAAATGAGTCTAACCTATTTGCCATGCAAAGTTTTAAATACAAAATTTTAGGATTGTTGAAAAAAAAGGAAACAAAAATAGCACCTTAATGGCATTTCCTTTCTTGAATAATAGTTTTTCATTTCAAAAGAGGTGTTTATTTCCTTGTTGTTTTTTAAGCCTGTCACGTTTCCAAATATCGTACAAGAATAATTCTATTGCAGGATATTGCAACAGAGAGTGCATTGCTAGGTAAGTCTTATGAAAGACTTAAGTCTACAGATATGTTTATATATAGATGTAGCAAGAAGAATGAAGATCCTTTAGTTCGTCATTCTTCGTTTCTAGTAAAAATAAAGAGGCTTAGAGAGCACTTGCAGCGATTTTTCATGACGTGTCCTTTGTGCAAAATCACACCCAAGATGTAAACGGAAAGCAATGTGTTTGACGAGCATCACACTCTCTATATGTATATCTTCATCATCGTCTTCATCCAAAAAATAGAAAGAAACAAAAAATACAAATAAAAACCATTTGAATGGCGGTCTTGACTTTTCTTTTTCCTTTTTTTTCCATTTTCCCGAGCTCTACAACTGTAACATTAAGCAGATTAAAGAACGCAAACACAATGTGTATTTATGTACCGCATCATAGAAAGAAAAAGGATTCAATGCAGTTCCTTGAATTTGTAAATGTGCCAAGGATATAACTCCCATCATAGCAATCGGTATTTTGTAAAATACATCGTAATGTTGAAAGAATATGGCGCCACTGCCACCACACCATCATCATCATTGCTAAAAAGAAGACTTAATATTACTTGGAATTCTTTGATTGTTGTTGAGTTGAGTCCTTTGACATTTCATGCATGCGGTACAGAATTTATATTGAAATAACGTTTTTAAGGAAACAATTTTAAGTTGATATGAATGTGGGAATTTTCTTTAGTAAATAGGTATGATTTCAAGTTTTAACTACGTAAATGGGAATTAAGTTCTGATTGATTGACCATATTTAAAAAAAAAATCGATCTGAAAATAGCAGATTGATCCTAAATCGATTCAAATTAAGATTTCAATTGAAAACAGTGATTTAGCACTGGACAATTTTTAGCAGTCTTAAGAGATAAGCTTTTAATAAAAACAAAAAAAAAAGAACTTCAGACCCCTTAAGGAATATGGTCACCAGAAGTGTTCACTTTCTCTTGTTTCCTGATACGTAATATATTTCTTGTAAAACCATTTTCCCAGTGTAGTTAACATTCATACACAAACATCCATCACACCCCACCGCAGCAGTGATAAGACAACTTTGTGGTTGTCAGAGAGACCAACGACTTTATGGAAACAGATATCCTTTTGCACCTGAAACACGACTCTATTGATTTGATTTCTATTGAAAATCAGGATGGAAAACCTTGATATAAGGACATTCGTCGAAGAGTTTCAGTAAATTCGATTAAGTTCAACTTCCATAATACATACATACAAATGTACAATGTACATAACATTATAAATCCTTTCCATGTGCGACGCGAATTCCAATTGAATAGACATAGACATTGATGCAGATTTGTATTTATGTATGAAAGGTCCCGATAGACAGTTGAAAGGCATGTAGTTAAGTCAACCAGAAATTATTATAAACCTTTACCTCAACCAATTGATACTGATGGGAAAATCAAAACGGAAGGATACGTTCATATACATATGTACTGTATACAGTTATTAAATTACTATATCGTTCATACACATTTCTATGTGGTCTTGGTCCATGAGGACCACAAATTTAGTTGGAATTTTCGAATAAGTTATTCATTGTTTAAGTTAGCTTTAGAAAGGTGTGAATAATGTTGAAAGCTTTTGACAATTTATTGAATAATTTTTGAAGTTTCACCCAGCTTAATCAAATTATTCGTTATGTGCATGTATCGAAATATGTTAGTTGGAAAATAAACTTAGTGAAAACCACCTATCGTAAAGTTTTTTGAATGAAAGTCGTGCAAAAGTTTTGTAAACGTGATTAAGTTTTTTTTTTTTCAATTTTATCAGAATTCTTTTATAATTGTTTTACTAGAATGTTTTGGAACTGGCAGATAGTTGTAAGACAGTTGACATGTTAAAAAAAATCCCTGAATTTTCTGATACTTAGAGAAAATATTTGAAACTAGTAGGTCTAGAAAACGTTGTTGCAAATCAAATTTATTTAAAAAAATGAAAAAAGGCTGGGATACGACCCACACTGATAACTTCCCATCCTGTCTGTCGATTTGTCTTGCTTACAAGTTTGTCTATGTGTATGAATTTTTACCAAATTTGCGTACTATTTTTTGTAGATTTTATTTTATTGAATACCGAAAACAATATTTTCTGTGAAATAAAATTTTATTTGAGTCGAAAAACATACATTATACATTTTTTTTAGGTTTTTATTTTTTGTAAAAAAACTGTCAATTCGATTTTTCTCAAAATTGTTCCTAATTTTAAAAACAATATTTCTTATAAGATAAAATTAGTTTGAAGCCAATATTTACAATTTTTTAAAAAGATATTTGAGTCGAAATCAATTTTTACTAACTTTTGTTAAATTTTTTTTAGGTTTTTAATTTTTTGTACAAAAGCTGTCAATTCGATTTTTTCAAAATTTTACTGAACGTTGACAACAATATTTTTTGAATGTTTTTGAACAACAACAACAACTTAAAGGTGCTACCACTAATTGTTTAAATTATTAAAGTATTATTGATTAAAGTAGCTTAAGGCCAATAACTTAAAGTTTTGAAAAGATAATTGAGTCGAAAATCAATTTTTACCAATTTTTATATATTTTTTTTAGGGTTTATTTTTTGTAAAATAACTAAAATTTTTCCTAATGTTGAAAACAATATTTTTTATAAGATAAAATAAGTTTGAAGCCTTAATTTCAAGTTTTTGAAAAGATATTGGAGTCGAAATTCAATGATTACCAACTTTGAGTAATGTTTTTTTTTAGGTTTTTATTTTTTATAAAAGAAACTGTCAATTAGATTTTTCTCAAAATGTCATCAAATGTCAAAAACATTATTTTTCGTTGCAAACAATTGTTTTGGAGATGAAATCATATTTTAGTCGTAAAATTTTCGAGGTGACAAATTTTTTTTGATTTATAAAAAAACCCTTTAATTGGATTTTTTTCCAAAAATATACTTATTTTGTATCACGTCACATGTCACAATATATATTATAAAATTTAATTCAAGTCTCTAGCGTCATTGGTTCATGGGATGTTTAGGGTTAACCAAAATTGTCACCTTTTTTTAAACTGCTATGGTAAAAAACCACCCACGCAATTTCCTTGAGAGCCCTTTCTGCATCTTTCTGCTTTATTGTCTGTATAACAAAATGTATTTGAAGTCGATATCTCTTCTGGTTCTTGAGCTATGGACGACGAAAAAAACGTCACGAACGTACGGACGAACGAACGTACTTACACACTCACACACAGACATCTTTCTAAAAAAAATTTATTTCGACTCTAGAGACCTTGAAACGTCGAGAAATGTCAAAATTTTCAATTTGACAAATCGGTCCCATTACAATAACTTCCTATGGGAAGTTAAAAATAAGAAAATATTAAAAAAAAAATCAAGTATACGCCTAAGCAGCTCACACATGAATTAATCATAGATAAAGGATCACCTAAAACGCGGAGCTGTTCTTGATCTTGTGAGTCTTTTTTTCAATTGGCGCCGGTAGATTTTGGCGGCCATTTTTTGTTGTTGACATCTGTCAAATCTTTTGTTTATTATTCAGCTGTTTATGACAAATCATACACGATTGATAATGCATTCTCAAAAAGTTACCATTGGTGTGGATTTTGGGCTGGTGGCGTAATTGGTCCGTACTTTTTTGAAAACGACGTTAGTGAGGAGGTCACCGTCAACAGCGAGCGATAAATAACGATGATAACTAATTTCTTATGGCCCAAATTGAACCATATGGACCTAGGCGATATGTGGTTCCAGCAGGATGCAGTTACGTGCCAAACAGAAAACGTCACTATTGACATTTTGCATGAACGATTTGAGTGTAACGTTATCTCTCGCATTGGTGATGTGATTTGACCCTGCTAGACTTTTTCCTCTAGGGTTTCTTGAAGTCGCAGGTTTATTCAAATAAACCACAATCGACCGATTCCCTAAAGGTGAACATTTCACAGGGCATCGCTCAAATTCAGCCGGATCTATGCGGAAGAGTCATTGAAAATTGAACCACTCGGATCCGCGCCACTGTAAGAAGCCGAGGCGGGCATTTGAATGATGTCATATTCCACACTTAATGCCTTTCAAATAAACAAATAAACACAGCTTATTTTATTCCATTTCAACATCTACTTGCCCTTATGAAAACTCTTTATATGACAACATTTTTTGTTCGGAAAAATTGAAGATGTGGAAGTTGAACAAAAGAGATGAACCAACTTTTGGGTTATGAGCGTGTGTGGTCAAGATTGGGTTTCAAAAAAAGTTTAATGTTGTCACTGCCTTTCCACAGCTCGTGAAATTTAAACCAGCTTGAATCTTTTCTATTTTATTCGAACTTGAGGAATAAAATAAATAAATAATAAATTAAAATATAAAAGTACGTATGTATACGCCAAAGTGTCCCATATTATTTGTATTTTTTAAAGAAAATTTATAATTTTGATTTTAATTTCTTAAAAAATTAAATTGAAAAGTGAAGAGAAATTTGGATTCATCAAAACAAAAAATTTAATTTTCCATTATTAGAAATTCGTGTGCCGGAGCCAAAGACTGCAAAAAAAGATTAAAATAATATTTAATGTTTTAATTTCATAATTATAACAACAAAAATGTTTGATTTATTTTTCTAAAATTTTAGGAAATTAAATTGGAAAATAAATTAAAAAAAAAAACACATATTTCAAATCTGTGAATTTAAAAATACCGGCATCAAAAAATACATTTATCCGAACAAAAGTCACTCAACAACTTTCAGCTTTTTCCATGTCACTTTAGCTATAAATCCCTACTTTTAGCTCATACACGTCCCAAACAAACTGCCAACGACAAACGACAACGTCTGTATGTGCAAATTGCATCTTATAAAATGACAATTTTGTTTACACACATGTATATGTATATGTTTGTGCATATTATTGACACAATACCCATTTTCGAAAAAAATTATGATAAATTTCGAAAATTCAATTTTTCGTCGAATATTGAATTTGGTTCCGATTTATTTTCCTCTACGTAAATTTATACGTAACTTCCATCCTCAATATGTTTTTCTTTGAAGGAAAAAGAGAGAACCTTTATGGTATATCCAGATGGTTGTAATAGTTTAACCTTTCGTTGGCAATTCATCTTCCATAAAGGTATGCTATAAGTACCTATCGTTGGTATTATTTATATTTTTCTCCTTCTCTCGATATGGTATATGGATTTTACCTTCGAGTCGAAAAGTAAGTTCCTATTCCAAGAATATACAATATGATGGTGTAAGGTAGGTCTGTAAGGTGGATATCGTAGGTAAGTAGAGTGGCACCTGAGAGAAGTTACAGTATGAGGAAAATATGTAAGTACTGCAAATCTATTCCTTTCTTCAGCTAGCATATCACAAAGCTGCAGCACTAAACTGGGCTTCTCCTTTTATCTGAAAACATATCCAAGAAACTCTAGGTTCTGGGAGTGGAGGCAGCTGATACGAGACATCGTAACCATATCTGTTTCTTATTTTTGTTTATTTTTTGGTGAAATACTATTTTTGTTTCTTGTGCATCTACATTTTTCTTTATGTTTTGTTTTTCCTGTAAATGGTATAAAAACGAAGGGATTTAAGATTTCATATCACGTATTTTATTACGATATAGAAATTCATGACAGCTAACAGATATTAAGTAAACGTAAAAACACACAAAAATAGATAAATGTAAGTGAAACAAAACAAAAAATACAAAAACATCGTTTGTATTTGTGGGTGGGTACTGGGCTGGGTACCATATCCATACGTACTTCTACCTATATTTAGGTCATATTCATTCATATTCGTTTATTTAGATCCTTTATAGATGAATTATACCAAAATGAGTACAGATACTAAACCAAAACCAGAAAATGGGATTGGATATGTTAAATTATGGGGAAAACTGTCAGTTATTTATATCAGTTAACCATCCTTCTGTATGCGAGTACATGTCTATTGAATGACGGTAATGTCCTGCCGTTCTGTAATTTGCTGAAAATGTCATTGATTGTACAGGTAAAATATTTTTGTTTTTTTCTTTGTTGAATTTATGAGGTTTTTGTTACATGGGTTTGTTTTTAGTTAATTTTAGCTGCTCAGGTATACATCACAATATTGAACATTTTGTTAATGGTTTGTTTACATATAAAAGATATAATCCATCGATCAAAGATAAATGTTCCACAAATGTGATAATTCACTTACCTAAATATGGTTAAAAATATCCCAGTTGTTTTGTTTTAGAAAACAAAGAATCCAAACATAAACACAAAAGTTGGCATCGTTATTTGTCAATAAATAAAATCAAGTTTAACTAAAACACGAAACTACAGAAAAATCGAAACTTCTCTTATTATGTGATTTAAGAAAGTTTAACATTTAAAGACATGTTGTTTTTGAATAAAGAAATCAACTTAAACTAAGGAAAAAATGCAACGAATTTTTACAAATTTTAATAACAAATAACATAAATACAAAAATACATTTAGTAAAAAATCGCTATTTTGCAGTTTTTAATGATTTATTGAGTTTTAAAAACTTTGTATATAATAGACTAGGCTGTAAAAGCTCCTTTTTTCGTTTCATTTTGCGTAGTCCGCTATACGGCCAGCTGTCACTTTAAAAGCTGTCACCTTTTGACATATTAATACTTAATTTTAAGCCATTATTAAAAATATCACAATAAATATTTCAAAAATGCATGAAAATTGTTAAAATTCAGTCTTTTAAAAAAATGATGAAAATTATGATGTGATGTGAAAGATCCAAACCGTATAAATAAGAATATTCCTGAAGTAGACAGAAAATTTAAATTTGTAGATTCCTTGTCTATCTTTAAAATATGGCATACCACAAACGTAGTCAAGCTATTTTTGATATAAAGTTCTTAAGGCTTAACATACTGATGGGCTATTTGAAATACATTATAAAAAAAAAGAGGCTGGGATGCGACCCACACTGATAACTTCCCATCCCGTCTGTCGATTTGTCTTGCTTAAAAGTTTGTCTATATGTATCAATTTTTACCAAATTTGCGTACTATTTTTTGTAGATTTTTTTTTTATGAAAAGACGTACCGTTGGATTTTTATAAAAAAATTACTGAATATCGAAAACAATATTTTCTGTGAAATAAAATAAGTTATAAGCCAATATTTGTAATTTTTGAAAAGCTACTTGAGTCGAAAGTAAATTCTTACGAAGTTTTAGAACTGTTTTTGTTAGGTTTTTATTTTTTGTAAAAAAAAAACTGTCAATTCGATTTTTCTCAAAATGTTATCGAATGTAGAAAGCAATATTTCTTATAAGTTAAAATGAGTTAGAAGCCATTATCTCAAATTTTTGAAAAGATATTTGAATCGAAAATCAATTTTTACCAACTTTTGTTAAATTTTTTTCGGTTTTTAATTTTTTGTAAAAAAAACTGTCAATTCGATTTTTTTCAAAATTTTACTGAATGTTGACAACAATGTTTTTTGAAAGATAAAAGTACTTAAAAGCCAATATTTCAAAGTTTTGAAAAGATATTTGAGTCAAAAATCAATTTCTACCAACTTTGAGTAATTTTTTTTTAGGTTTTTGTTTTTTTATAAAAAAAAACTGTCAATTAGATTTTTCTCAAAATTTTATCAGATGTCACAAACATTATTCTTCGTTGCACAAAATTGTTTTGGAGATGAAATCATATTTAATCGTAAAATTTTCGAGGTGACAATTTTTTTTTCAGTTTTTTTGATTCATAAAAAAAACCGTTAATTGGATTTTTTTCCAAAAATATAATTGTTTTGTATCACGTTACAATATATAATATAAAATTTAATTCAAGTCTCTAGCGTCATTGGTTCATGAGATATTTAGGTTTAACCAAAACTTTCACCTTTTTTTTAAACTGCTATAGTAAAAAAACCACCCACGTATCAAAAAATGTATTTGAAGTCGATATATCTTCTGGTTCTTGAGCTATGGAGGACGAAAAAACGTCGCGAACGTACGGACGTACAGACGTACAGACGTACGAACGTACGTACACACGCACGCACAGACATTTTTCTAAAAATCTTTTATTTCGATTCTAGGGACCTTGAAACGTCGAGAAATGTCAAAATTTTCAATTCGACAAATCGGACCCATTACAATAACTTCCTATGGGAAGTTAATAATCTGGATGAGACACAATTCGTAGAATTTTTATATTTGGGGTTCGGAACTCGAAAAATTATTGTTGAAAACCGATTGTTTCCTCAACGTGTCACTATTTGGTGAGTTGCTTGGACTGACAGTGTTATTGCATCATGCTTATTAGAAAATGAGGCAACAGAGAATAAATTATAATACCAAGCTTTAATTAGTTAATTAGTGAATTTTATGGCCGAATTTAAAAGACATTGATGTGGAGGACTTAAAAAGAATATATATTCTATCAAAGTTTTTGACGGCCAATTTGTAGTTTTTTGCCATTGATTTGAAGGTTTTTAAACTCACTGCAGAAATAATCTTCTGTAATTATATGTAAGTTTACCACAACTATTCATGAATTTGAAAGAATCTTCAACTCGTTTAAAGCCAAAAGGCACATTTTATATTTTTTATTTTACGTACATATGTAAAATAATTCTTAAAAAATCTGAGTCCACTTTCATTTGAATATTTGCGAAAGTAATTGCAACCCCACCCTTCACAACTTTTTATTCCATTTATAGTCCCTGTTGATTTTCAAAAAGACAACCAGCTTAGCCGGAGCACGAACAAAAATAAAGAAAAAAAAAAAGATTTAAATTGTAAATCAAGAACTGATCTCTCTGGTTTTCATCACAGGTTTATTTTTATTTCAACCTCAATTCCGAACGAATGCTTAATAATGCCACTTTAGCTTCAGATTGCTCCTGTGTTGATTTTTTTTTGTTGCTTCTGTCTCTCTGTGTCCTCATCAGTCTCAGTTTCCTACTTTATTATTCAGAAACGTCAACGCATAGCACAGAATCAGCTAAAGTGAAGGCAAAGCAGCAGCAGCAGCAAAAAAAAAATTACGCTACGTTGAAATTTCAAAAAAGGTTACCTGCCATAGCTATAAATCCTATTCAATCTTCGCCATGATACATATCCTGAGACACTCATGTGGTTGATGGTAAGTAAAGTATATACAATATACATACATATATAGATATATGTATGTATATATGTAATGGACATAAATATATAACGCATGAATACGTTGATATCACTCTCCTATAATGCTCGAGAGTTGGTTCCTGTGAATGACGAAGATGAATCATTACGAAGAGTGTTCCGGCAGCAGCACACATCTTGCTCTGAAATATCCAACTCAATATGGATGAGGATGAGATTGTGGATAGGGATCCCCTCTGTATCCTTGTATCTACTTCTACGTCCATTCAATTCCATTATGATATGAGTTACATTACATGGGTAGAGTCGTAGATTCTTGGAGAGGATTTGGTTATAGGTTTCAACCTGAAAACGCCAGGAAGTCTTGAAAATCACTTATTTTTCTCCACCCCATATGCTGCGGCTGCTGCCATCATTGAATGTGAGGTGAGTGTCTCTCTCGCTCTTGGATCTATGCTGAGCAAACCAACGACAACTGCTGCCATTTAAACATTAAGATCTATCGTAAAATTCTGATGAAATTTACCGGAATCATCAGAAAATTGAAGCAGTCATCTAACTTGAAGCAAAAGGTCGGTAAAATTATACGACAACGCGTGTTCCAATACTGAAAGGTGTCAAGAAAAATTGGCTTCATCTGAGAAAACGAAACACCATCCCATGCAAATGGATATAAAATGAAAATCACATAAAGTATCTTTTTTCTGCTGCGGTGGCGATAAAGACGATAAACTTAGGTAAGAAGGTTAGTTACTAGGTGAATTTCAGGTGAGAAATAAGAAGGAAATTTGTTTTTGTACAAGTTTCTTGAAGTTTTATGAGATTGAAAAAGAGGAGTTTGCAATTTGTATTCCTTTTCAATACAACAAATATAAAAAAGTAATCACTTGTTTAATGTTGAACCTTGGTTTTTACGTTGATTTACTGTTTTTGGTCTTCAAAAAAAATTTCGAAATTCTAATGATGCAGAAATTTAGGGCTCTTTTTGTGCTAATTTAGTGCTCTAATCCCGACTTGGTTCAAAAATCCCTTCCCCCTAAAATTTTTTTTTATTTTTTTTTTCAAAACGTCGGGTACAGTATTTCTCCACAGAAATTTTATTTTGAGTTTCAAATTTAAAAATTGTCAGGGTAATGCAGTAAAAAAATGTTTGAACTTTTGAAATTAATTTTTAGGGGGAAGGGATTTTTGAACCAAACCGGGATAAGAGCACTTAACTAGCATAAAATGAGCTCTAAATTACCCCATCATCAGTTTTTTTGAAAATATGAACCTAAAGGTGTGGTATTTCCAGCTTGACGTCAAGCTTGGAACACTACAAGTTTGAGGGGGAGGGATTTTTGAACCAAGTCGGGATAAGACCACTACTTAAACTAGCACAAAAAGAGCCCTAAATCACCCCATCATTAGAATTTCGAAATTCGATTGTGGTGTTTCCAGCTTTACGGACCTCAAAAACTTATGTTTCTGGTCTCGTTTTTGACCAATCTGCAAACTCTTCGAATCTTGTAACTAAAGTTTGGTGTCAGGTGTAGTGCCCGTGGCATGATAGTTAGTGCGTTGGACTTTCATGCTAGAGGTCTTGGCTTCGATCCCTGCCTCTGTGCCATCTTAAGTTTTTTCACGGGTTCTACCTTTTGCGAGGAATTGACAAATTCTTCAAGAGTAATTCATGTCATGAAAAGTGCCTTCTCAAATTAGCCGTCCGGATTCGGCTTAAAACTGTAGGTCCCCTCCATTCCTGACAATATATTACTCGCACACAGAAATGGTTAAGAGTTGTAAGTCATTAGGTCATGGTTCTCAACGGAATGTTGCGCCACCTAATTTATTTTTATTTTGTTTGGTGTCAGGAATCTCTCCATACATTTCAACGAAATCTTGGAGATTTAACCACTTATCAAAAAACTTCCCTTCATATTGTCCATTAGTAGCTGCACTGTGCTTTATTCAATGAATAAAATGAAGGAGCCCCTGAATATCCCACTCCAGAAACTGTCGCTTAAAGTTTGAATTTGGAGGACATTTTATTTAGGAATCTTTAATTTGGTATAATTTTTGGTATAACTTAAGAAGCTTATTTCCCTTTCGTATTATATAAGCTTCTAGGAGTCGTGTTGTCCTTTTGTAAATTTAAATAGGATTAAAAATAAAGGCTAATCACTCAAGCACTACTTTTTTTTCACAACATGAAATTTAAGTTTCAGCATTAAAAAAGAGGCTGGGATGCGACCCACATTGATAACTTCCCATCCCGTCTGTCGATTTGTCTTGCTTAAAAGTTTGTCTATATGTATCAATTTTTACCAAATTTGCGTACTATTTTTTGTAGATTTTATTTTTTTATGAAAAAACGGGTTGTTGGATTTTTATAAAAAATTACTGAATATCGAAAACAATATTTTCTGTGACATAAAATAAGATTGAAGCCAATATTTGTAATTTTTGACTTGAGTCGAAAGTACATTTTTACCAAGTTTTAGTATTGTTTTTTTTTTAGGTTTTTATTTTTTATAAAAAAACTGTCAATTCAATTTTCTCAAAATTTTATCGAATGTTGAAAACAATATTTATTATAAGTTAAAATTAGTTAAAATAAATTATCTCAAATTTTTAAAAAGATATTTAAGTCGAAAATCAATTTTTTTTAGGTTTTTAATTTTTTGTACAAAAACTGTCAATTAGATTTTTTTTCAAAATTTTACTGTATGTTGACAACACTATTTTTTGAAAGATTAAAGTAGTTAAAAGCCAATATCTCAAAATTTTGAAAAGATAGTCGAAAATCAATTTTTATCACCTTTTATAATTTTTTTTATGTTTTTATTTTTTGTAAAAAAAACTGTCAATTCGATTTTTTTCAAAATGTTTCAGAATGTTGACAACAATATTTCTTATAAGATAAATTAAGTTTGAAGCCTTAATCTCAAGTATTTGAAAAGATATTTGAGTCGAAATTCAATTTTTACCAACTTTGAGTAATGTTTTTTTTAGGTTTTTATTTTTTGTAAAAAAAACTGTCAATTCGATTTTTCTCAAAATTTCATCAGATGTCAAAAACATTATTCTTCGTTGCACAAATTTGTTTTGGAGATGAAATCATATTTAAGTCATAAAATTTTCGATGTGACAAATATTTTGTTCACTTTTTTTGATTTATAAAAAAAACCGTTAATTGGATTTTTTTCTAAAATTATTCTTGTTTTGTATCACGTTATAATCTATAATATAAAATTTAATTCAAGTCTCTAGCGTCATTGGTTCATGAGATATTTAGGGTTAACCAAAATTTTCACCTTTTTTTAAACTGCTATGGTAAAAAAACAACCCACGCAATTTTCTTGAGAGCCCTTTCTGCATCTTTCTGCCTTATTATCTGTATAACAAAATTTATTTGTAGTCGATATCTCTTCTGGTTCTTGAGCTATGGACGACGAAAAAAACGTCGTGAACTTACGGACGTACGAACGTACGTACACACCCATGCACAGACATCTTTCTAAAAATCTTTTATTTCGACTCTAGGGACCTTGAAACGTCGAGAAATGTCAAAATTTTCAATTCGACAAATCGGACCCATTACAATAACTTCCTATGGGAAGTTAAAAAGCAGAAGTTAAAAACATACCCTAAATTAATGACATCTTTAACTGCTTGTAAGGTTTTTAAGAATTTATCATCATCACCGGCTCGACAACCAGTCCTGGCGTCATTCAACAAGTCTCTCCATTTATCCCGATATGGCGAACCGACACCATCCAGTTGAGCACCCCAAATCTTCGGACATCCCGGTCTACCCTAATTCTTCAGCGTAAGCATGGTCTGCCACGCTGTTGCTTACCATAAAGACTTTTCGAACAATGTACAATCAATATTTTCTTCATTTTTGGTCTATTTTTACAACTTTTCAACCTTCATTCATCTCAACACTTTTGTTTTTACAAAGAAATTTAAAAACTTGGTGAAATTCATATGACTTTAAAATAAAAACAAATCTCCTTGAATGATGATCCACCTAAAATGGGGGTTTGATATTTATCTATTTTTATAGCAGTAGCCAAAACAGTACTTAAAATCTGAAAACTCGCAGATTCTCACCTCAGGTAGTACAAGTCAAAGATATCTCATGAGAAATGATAATCGCCCATAAAAAAAGGTTAGAGGTGATAAAGTACTACACGCAAAGAACATGCAGTTAAAAAGAAAAAGAAAAGGAGAAACAAAAAACACAAAAGGACTCTACTAATTTTCGGCTTTGATTTATCAACTGCCATAGTGACACTGTGAAAAATTAACCACTCTGACAGTGATGAACCAATGATGAAGTAAGCTGAGACACCATCAGCATCATCAGAGGACACTGGACATCATAATGGAAAGAGCCTTTTGAAAACGTCCCGCCGCCGCCGCCGCTGCCTCTCATGAAAACTTGATAAAAAAGGAGGGGGGAGAGGGGAAAGGAAGAAAGAGTGCAAAAGGACAAAGGAATGTTGTTGATGGCTGACCGAGCATTGCATTCAGATTGTCCACATAGCTTATGGGCTGACAGTTTACAAGAGAACACCATTTGGGCATCGATTCTGCCACCTTAATCACTCTCAAGCTAAAGTCGTATAAAGTAGTAGGCTATATGTGTGCTATACTTGTATATGCGTTTTCTCACTCGCCTTTCGTCTCTATGATGATGATGATGATGCTCTTCAATTGTCTATTGCGATTGCGATGATGATGATGACGATGAGTGTGAGTGTGCTCGAGAAGTCCTGCAGTCAATCTCGATGATAGAAAGCCGATGGATCTAATAGACACTGGCACATCATACTCGTTATTCGTATATACTGTATAGTGGTCCTGCGAGCTTATAGCGGATTGTACAGCAGAAGTAGAAGTAGCAGTAGAAGCAGAAGCAGAAAAGTTATGAAGGGGGATGAATATTTTACAACAATGTCAAGTCATCAGAGACAGCCGTGTCCTGGATTTGACAATGCGACACCGATATATCGATGGATGACAAACGAGATTTTCCACTTGGCTTAATGGAAGCATTGTGTTGGACCATGTGCACTCAACAAACGCATCAGCCAGCCAACCAGCTTCAGCATACACAAATATATACACACACGCTTAGTTCTTTTGGTCTTTCGGTCCAGGCTCCAGGATCAGAAGGACACCACATTCACGATTCACATACCTATGTCTATAGGTATATCCTTGTTCCTCCAGGCCACTCCATTTAGGTATGCATTCTGTGTATCTCTATATATCGAACTCGAACAGGCTATACCAGAACGCAAGGATGCAGAGACAACAGAGAGATGGTTGTTGGGTGTTCCTTCAAGGCATTGAGGTGTGTATATACGGATTTCGATACAAGGATTGCTTGGACTGGCAGATACAAAATGGCAGGATATTACATTCGAGTTATTCGACAGTTTTTTGGTTAGAGGGTTCTAGTTTCATTTCGGTATCCAGCTGAAACATATGGTCCAACTAAAAGCACCAATAGCTGCTATGGTGTATACGAATAGATGGAGCTAGTGAACACAGAACACACAAAAAAAAAGATTCTTATAAGGTCCTACGGCTGTGTATAACTGATGATACAAGTTGCACTCAGTTTTGTGGTTTCTGTCCTGTTTCTATCTGGGATAGTTGTGTCCCGTAATTTTTGTTGTTGTGTCCTCCCTCTCGTCTGATGCCAGGAGTTGTTCGTGTTCTTAAATCGTTCCACGTTTACAATGTCCTTTAGTTTTATTGACTGTGAAAAAACAAAGGCGAATATATGTTTAACGGTGGCATGGCGCGGGCGGCGGCGGGCGGGTGGAGTGGTGAGACGGAGCAGAGAGTATGTTGGTATATTGCCGCGGGGGTGGAACGGGAGTTGAACTATTATTTCTACATGAAAGAACGACGACGACTGCGGCGACTATGACGACGACGGCGAAAAATGGTTGGGGGGTTCAGGTGATGGAAGTTGTATACTTCTGTAAAAAAAAATTAAATTGCTAAAAGAAAATAAAAAACAAAAGTTGCAATGCTACTGGCGGTTTTTGCTCTTTGGCATTGAGCAAATGTCTTCCACCCAAGGTTTGTTTTTTGTTTATATAGTATATTTTTATTTTTTTTTCATCCCTTGAAATTCTTTTCATTTTACAACTTGACCTGGAATGTCCTTTACGTTTCAGGAAATTGAAAACAGAACGATTATTTAAAAGGCTGAATAACGACTTTTGCACGGTGGAGTTGTCAACTTTTTTACGGAATGGTGGTTCCTAATTGAATAGCTTTCAACCAAAGAATTGCATGGACCATGGATTTGAGAGTAGTTGAGAGGGGGGAGGGTTCTTACATACATATATTGTGTATAGAAAAATAGAGCTTTAGCGGTTTATTTTTTAATGTAGATGTTGAAGTTGGCTTATAATTTGTATGTTTATGAATTTTTTTTTTTCAGTGACTTAAAAGTGAATTAATTTAAGAGTAATTATGAGAAAACGGTAAGAGTAGATTCAACTTAGCAGGGTGCCGTATTTTTATGCTATGTTCATAGGTTTGAGGGGACTTTAAAGATGCATCGAAGTTATTGTTTAAGAATTAATTTGACTCAAAATTTAGATGGTTACGGCTAATGTGTTGAAAAAAGTTTTTGAAATCATAAGCACCGCGGACACCGTACGTCTGTACGTCCGTACACTCGGGAAGCTTTTTTCGTCGTCCGTAACTCATAAAGCAGTAGAGATATCGATTTCAAATAAATTTTGTTATACAGATAATAATGCAAAAAGGTGCAGATAGGACTTTCAACAAAATGCGTGGTTGGTTTTTTTTACCATAACAATTTAAAAAAAGGTGAACATTTTGGTTAACCCAAAGTATCTCACGACCCAACAATGCTTGAGACTTGAATTAAATTTTATATTATATATTGTAACGTGATACTAAACAAATATGTATATTTTTAGAAAAAAATCCAATTAACGGTTTTTTTTATAAATAAAAAAAAAACTGAAAAAAAATATTTGTCACCTCGAACATTTTACGAACAAAAAATGATTTTTTCTCCAAAATAATTTAATTTCATTATATGCAAAATATTGTTGGTACTTTTTAAATGTTTAAGAATAATTCAATTGACAACTTTTTCAACAAAACACGAAAACCTACAAACTTTTAAGCAAGTCAAATCGACAGTTATCAGTGTGTGTCACATCCTTGCCTCTTTTTATAAATTAATTTTTTAAAATTAAGATTTAAATTTTAATATATAAGCAAAACAAATGTATAAACAAATTGAAGCTGAAATAACAAAATCGTGATTTTGATAGATTTTTTTAATCCTTCATTACTTGCGACATATAGGAACTATATGGCAAGTTTTGCATTCGTGCAAAATTTCGAACTCGAGATTTTAATCAAACATGATATTACGATGGTAGAGAAGTCGAAAAAAGTGGGTCCCGCGATTCCGTCCGGTCAATTTTGTCTGTCTGTCCACGCTCCTACAGCCTAAACCATTGGGTCGATTGAGTTCAAACTTGGAAGTTAAGGTTTTGAGCAGATTCGCGTTAGGCGTTTTTTTAATTTTTTTTTAAGATCAAAACTAAGAGTGGCCCCCATACAATTTTTTTGGTCAAAAAACGAAAATTCGAATTTTCTCAAAAACAAACCGATAGATTTTTTTTAAATTTTCTCTAAAATTTTATTTTTTAACTTGGCTTCTTTTAATAAGAAAAACATATTTTTGTATTGCTCAGGAAAGGTACCGCTCATAGAACCGTTTTTTTGTTTTTTAATTTTCTCAGTAACGTTTGAACCGATTTCAATAATTTTTTAAATTTTTTCTGAACGAGCTCTTATATTGCCTTAACAATATTTGATTATCAAAAGTGCAATTTTTTATTGTTTGGATTTTTAAAAAAATATTGAATTTTTTTTTTTCAAAATTCTATAGCTCAAAAACGGGTGAACATTTTTTTACGAAATTGAAATATAGAGCGTATATTTACAATCACTAAACAACTGCATACCAAAAATATTTTTAGAACAAAATTGAAAAATTTTATATATAAAAAATTAATTTAAAAAAACCGCTCTAACGATTTTTTGATTTATAAAATGGCGTTTAAATTTTTGAAGACAAACTTATTTTTCAGGTAAAATTTTGAATCTTAAATTAGTTTTTTTTTAAATTATTTTAACTGTATTAAATGTAACCCCCTCCCAAAAAAATTGAAAAATGGAGGTTTTTTCGACAAATCAAATGGCATATATATCTTTGAAGACAAACTTATTTTACAGGTATATTTTTAAATATTATATAGATACTTTTTTAAACAGACTCTTTGCATACAGGAGCAAGTTCGTGCGACCCAGTCGTGCACTTTATTTTTTTAAACGCTACTTCTCAAAATTTTGTTGTTACTGTAGTTTCAAATATTGTTTTCTAAAAAGATCACAACAATATAATTTCTTTTTAAAACCAATTCAACAATTTTTCATAGATATAACATCTTGAAAAAATACGAAAAATACGAAATTCCAACAGTTTTATTGTTACCTCCATTCAGCGAATACAAGTCTTGTTGTGATTGGTCAATGACCTTTATCAAATGCCTTCCAGGTCAATTCCAAAAAAAAAAAACATTATCCATCAAAAATAGAATTAATTGATATACTACACAAAAGCCAATGCCTGACAAAAAACTTTACCTTGGACTGCTTTAACTTAAGACCAAGCTCACGTAACGGTGCCGTGAAATAAGGCCAAGTGAAATAAGAACAACTTTTAACTTGTCTTCATTTCACGGCACCTGACGTTACGCCATCAATAATACACATTTCATTTGTATCATCATTAATACAAATAACATTTTTAACAAAAATTAAGTTCCTTAAAAAGTTCTTAATCCAAAAAAAAAGTAGGATATATGACTGGGTCACACAAATCTGCGCCTCTATCCAAAGAGTCGGGTTTTATGTTTTGTATGCCTGGTTAGAAAATTTAAAAGAAGTTTACATATAATATTATTAAAACAAAATCTTTAAAAATAAGTTTATCTTCCAAAAGCGTTTTCTTTTTAAAAATACACATTTTTTTTCAATTTTGTCTTGCATAATAAATAAATATACGTTTTTTAATTTGAATACCATTTAAGATATTGTACCAGTTTGGAGATATCTTTTAAAAAAAATATATATACCTTTTAAAACCAAAAACAATATTTTACCATATAAATATAATAACTTATTCAGAAAAAATATTTAAATCGATTCATTTGCTCCTGAGGAAAATTTAAACCAAATAACGGTTCTATAGGGGGTTACTTTATGCAGAAATATAAAAACAAATGTTTGGCAATTGAAGAAGCCAAATTAAGAATACAAATTCGAATTCTCAATTTTTGATTTATTTTTAATCTTAACCTGAGCAGATTCGCGGCTTTCGTTCTTGGCTTTCAATTTTGAAATCAATTTGGTTATTCGTAAATATCTTATTGGAAAAATATCGTTTGAGCTGCAATAAGATATAAATACAAAATTATTATGAATTTTAGACTAAAACCACAAATTTAAAGTTATCGGTGTGGGTTGAATTCCAATTTCTTTCTATACGTGGTTAGGATTTTCCAAAGTATTTTACTTCGAGTTCCAGGAATCTTTAGAAAGCAAAGCATGTGGGAAAGACTGATATTAGCTTTTTACATAATATCGGACTTTGAACAAGAAGTACTTCCTTATAAACAAAATATGTCAGTAGTTCTATTGTATTACCACTGTAGTTATGCACTTTCTTATGTTCATGCAGTATTTTAAAACCAAAAGAACAACCAAAGTTGTCAGAAATTGAATTTCAATAGAATTTGTCAATAATAATGTAAGTTCTATTTGCAGTGTAAATATTGTATTCTTACTAATTTTACACCCAAGTTGTATGTGTTATTTCCACGAAATCGAATATTCTCATTTATCATCTCTCTCTAATTAAAATATTGATCCTGATGGTTTTTCAATTTATGTATTTACAATACGACCCAAATATGAATTATTAATAATTCAATTTTTACAATAAAACAATATTTTTCTTAAAATTTTGTAAAATTTTCTGAGTACTAAATAAAAACCAATAAATCATTCAGCAGCGAGAATAAACTGATAGCTGCTAGCCATAATTGATAATTCAAACAAAATCGCATAACGTCCAATTTTTGCCAATTAAGTGCAATATACGAGATGAGTATTCTGTTTAAACTAGAACCTTCGTCCTTGCGCTGCGCTGTTGGATGTCAATTTTTTTAAAACCCATTCAGCAAACAGACGGAATATAATTTGGAAAAAAATTCATTTGTCCCCGCCATATGATGCTCAAATGAAACGAAATGAAACGAACCGAATCAGAATCAGTGACTGAACATTCATACACAAAAGGACTCATCAGTATGAAAGTAACGTGAGTTGTAATGGAGATACAATACATCCTTACATATACCAACATAACCTAAAGTAAGCAAATGAATCCTACTTTTGGACTGATTCTGACAATTAAATGAATGTTAATAAATTAATTAAGTTTTAATTTAACTTTCCGTAATGGCAGCTGATGTCAGTGCACAAAGTAATGGATTACTTGGCGGTACAACGTCGCGTCGGTAGTCCTCGTTGATTATTGTAGTCCACGCAAAATACTATTTAATGCAAAATAATTGTTAATCAGGAGACGTTACGATGTATCCTTGTTATTTTTTTTTTTTTTTGTTATTGTCTTTTTCCAGTTCGTCGAACTTAGTGGCCCAGAAATTTATTCGAATTTAATTTGTTGCAAATGATAGCGATACACGACACATTGCTTGACCCATGACATTTATTATGTTCTTGGGGGGGGGGGGGAATTTTCACGCGCAGTCATAAATCACACGAACCGAACGAACGAAAAACACTGTTTCGATGGGTCATTAAAATAATGTCCTTTAGCTACATTTTTCGATATATGGTACCATGCGAGTATAGCTATTATAAGCGATTTTGCAAGAGTGTGTCAGGAGTGTGTTTTGTATAGCACCTTCACCGCACATGCAGCCACTAAATGTTTCAGAACTTAAGCGCTACTACTTGTAACCAAGATAATGAATTCAGCCCAAAGTCCTGAATTTTCAGAGTTAAATCCAATCAATGAATCCTTACATTATTCCAGGATAATGGTTGTACCGCGGTGTTCCTTTAGCTATAAAAGGATTCAGATACACTATCAGTATATTTATGTACGAGGTACGAGCACTCGTACTTTTCACATAATGTACATACGAAGAAGGAGGGCAGAGCGTATTGAAAGGGGTTGCCTTGGTTGGTATAGGTTGGTGGGTCAGTTCGAGTGCGAGAGAAACCCTGGAGTTGGAAATTAATTTTCCATGCCGTCGCGTGTCCGCCAGAGAGTCCAGTCCATCTCCTTGTGTGTCCTGCTTCTGGTCCTGATTCTGTTACTAGTCCTGGTCATATGGTGACGGTGAGGTACAGCTACGGTATAACGCCATACAATATGTTTTGTTTGGGCGATAACCCATTGTGGTTTTTAGCAAAAACAGTTGCACCATTGTTAGTTTAACAATAATAGCTCTTTCAGTCTTCCTCCTATACTTACATACGAGTACACTCTCGCTTCCTGGACTTGGACCCAGCTATATGGCGCGTTTTGTACGCTGCGCTGTAGAGTATAGTCGCTATTGTTGAATCAGCTATTGTTGGATGAGCGTTAGGAATCGTGTTCCATGCAAGGAATCCCCACAAATTCTATGCACGAATTTTAGTTTTACTTTCATACATTTAGTACATATGTATCCATGTATATACAATACATACTATAGATTCATATGTGCATTTTATCCATTCAGCTGCCCATATGAAGCCTTGATAGGTTGTTGTTATAGCTTTCTATAGATTTTTGCGAGGTATTGAAATGTGTTTTATATTATGGAGGTGGTTTATAGAAATTTTAGAATAAAAAAGAAGTGTGTTTACATTGGGATGATTGGATGTGACTATTAGACTGAAAGGACTTTTGAAACCACTGAAATTGTGAAATTGCCAATCGATCTATACTCGCATGTATTGATAAAAGATTAGTCATCTATATTTTCAACCAGCAAATATTTTCTTTTCACAAAATATTACATACACTCTCGTGTCCATGTTTTTTTTTAGCGTATAATGGGTAAATATTAGTCCTATAAAATATGTTTTAAACATTATGTAAGCGAGGCACGAAAAAATTATTTTTTTTAAGCTTAATCCATATAATCTTATAGTCTGATATAAAATATTAAATTGTTCTTA
The DNA here is from genome assembly GCA_951509635.1 of Eupeodes luniger. Classification (NCBI taxonomy): domain Eukaryota; kingdom Metazoa; phylum Arthropoda; class Insecta; order Diptera; family Syrphidae; genus Eupeodes; species Eupeodes luniger. Next base: position 18,243,439 of record OX608075.1, read on the forward strand.
GGAGTTATATACAAACTTGTCGATAAATATGAGGTCCTACATAGTTTTTGGAAACAAAAATAGAACTTGAAGTTATAAAAACTAATATGTCAATTATCATCTGTGTTTTGGACTCTTTTCTGTTAGAAAAATGAAAGTTCGAAGGATATAAAGTTGAGTCTTTTCCTTTTTCCAACTTCCACTGATATTGATATTGACATTGGAACGGATTGTTTCGTTGGCGATCAGTGTACCAAATTTGTATTACTTAAAACGATTGCACTTAATTTTTCAACTTTCAACGGGTGTATTTTTGGAGATACATTTTGCTGACATTTATTTATAAAAGAGAATAAAGTAAACGTTTTTGTAAATTACAAAAAATTTATATGTTTTTTTAGAAAAATGTGTGGGAACACTTGTTTTATTTTGTCGTTTTTTTAGGTAAAACAAAGTTGAAATTTTTCAAAGTATCACCAAGTGTGCAAATATCAGGGCTTTCTACTTTCCTAAACTTCGATTGAGTATTTTTTAGAAAACAATGATTCTTACTTCTTTTAATATTCATAATATTTGGCTCATTTTAAATATTGTTAAATTCACTAATCCCAAATATTTTTAGACAGTTTTTCTCCAAATCTATCAACTTGAAAAATTAGATGAGGTACAAAGTGTACAATATACATAAAACTTGTTTAAAAAAAAACCTAAGGTTTTAGAGTAATTTGTTCTTGAACCTTTTTAACTAACCCTAGATTCGTATGCTCTGTTCCGTAAATCAAAGGCTTTTGAAAAAGTTCTCAGTTTTGGAAGAAAAGTCTTCTAAACACGTTTTTTTTTTTGTAGTGGTTTTTCGAGATATTGTGATTTAACACCTTTAGATTATTATAATTTGAATGTAATGTTTTATGAAATTTGTGAAGTTATCGAAGACATAAGGCCAGAAGATCCAAATTGGTTATGGGAAATTTTATGAAAAAGGATATGGTTGCTGCAATTGTAGCCTTCGCGGCCTTTTGGCTTATTTATGTAATTTTTCATTATTAATAACAAAACTTTCCCTCTATAGCGAATTCAACATCCATTAATTTCTCTCAAAAATATTTAAATGTTTAAATATCAATATGAAATCTTTTATTGGAAAATCCTTTATTATTAAAAATTGATGTTGAACTCGAATATTGTGAAAAAAAAAATAAGCACATCGACTTCAAATCAGTTTTGTATATATACTATAGTATACAAAATTTTGTTGTTTGGATTTAGTTAAATTTCAAAAAATGCCATTGATATATTTTTGACCAAAGTTTAAGGAAAAAAACAACTAAAAATACTACAACACTCTGTAAACTTCAATCATTGATTGCACATACATATGTACATTTTACAGTTCAAGGTCATAAGACCTTAACGTACACCTAGTTGTTTTTAACTTCCCATAGGAAGTTATTGTAATGGGTCCGATTTGTCGAATTGAAAATTATGACATTTCTCGACGTTTCAATGTCCCTAGAGTCGAAATAAAAGATTTTTAAAAAGATGTCTGTGCGTGCATGTGTACGCACGTTCGTATATCCTTACGTCCGTATGTCCGTATACGTCCGTACGTTCGCGACGTTTTTTTCGTCGTCCATAGCTAAAGAACCAGAAGAGATATCGACTTCAAATAAATTTTGTTATACAGATAATAAGGCAGAAAGATACAGAAAGCTCTCTCAAGAAAATTGCGTGGGTGGTTTTTTTTACTATAGCAGTTTAAAAAAAGGTGAACATTTTGGTTAAACCTAAATATCTCACGAACCAATAAAGCTAGAAACTTGAATTAAATTTTATATTATATATTGTAACGTGATACAAAACAATTTTTGGAAAAAAATCCAATTAACGGTTTTTTTATAAATCAAAAAAACTGAACAAAAAATTTTGTCACATAAAATATGATTTTATCTTCAAAACAATTTTGTGCAACGAAGAAAAATGTTTTTGACATCTGATAAAATTTTGAGAAAATATCTAATTGACAGTTTTTTTTGTAAGAAATAAAAACCTAAGAAAACATTACTCAAAGTTGGTAAAAATTGAATTTCGACTCAAATATCTTTTCAAAAACTTTAGGTTAAGGCTTCAAACTTATTTTATCTTATAAAAAATATTTTTTTCAACATTCTGAAAAATGTTGAGAAAAATCGAATGGACAGTTTTTTTTACTAAAAATAAAAACCTAAAAAATAAAGGATTAAAAGTTGGTAAAAATTGATTTTCGACTCAAATATCTTTTCAAAACTTTGAGATATTGGCTTAAAACTACTTTTTTCTTTCAAACAATATTGTTGTCAACATTCAGTGAAACTTTGAAAAAAATCTTATTGACAGTTTTTTTTACAAAAAATTAAAAACCAAAAAAAAATTTAACAAAAGTTGGTAAAAATTGATTTTCGACTCAAATATCTTTTCAAAGATTTGAGATAATGGCTTCTAACTAGTTTTAGCTTATAAGAAATATTGTTTTCAACATTCGATAAAATTTTGAGAAAAATCGAATTGACAGTTTTTCTTACAAGAAATAAAAACCTAAAAAAAAGACAATACTAAAACTTGGTAAAAATTTACTTTCGACTCAAAAAGCTTTTCAAAAATTAAAAATATTGGCTTCAAACTTATTTTATTTCACAGAAAATATGGTTTTCGATATTCAATAATTTTTTTATAAAAATCCAACAGTCCGTTTTTTCATAAAAAATAAAATCTACAAAAAATAGTACGCAAATTTGGTAAAAATTTATACATATAGACAAACTTTTAAGCAAGACAAATCGACAGGCGGGATGGGAAGTTATCAGTGTGGGTCACATCCCAGCCTCTTTTTACTTGCGACATATAGGAACTATATGGCAAGTTTTGCATTCGTGCAAAATTTTGTCTGTCTGTCCACGCTCCTACAGCCTAAACCATTGGGTCGATTGAGTTCAAACTTGGAATTTAAGGTTTTGAGCAGATTCGCGTTAGGCGTTTTTTTCATTTTTTTTTTTAAGATCAAAACTAACAGTGGCCCCCATACAATTTTTTGGTCAAAAAACGAAAATTCGAATTTTCTCAAAAACGAACCGATAGATTTTTTTTAAATTTTCTCTAAAATTTTATTTTTTAACTTAGCTTCTTTTAATAAGAAAAACATATTTTTGTATTGCTCAGGAAAGGTACCGCTCATAGAACCGTTATTTTGTTTTTTTAATTTTCTCAGCAACTTATGAACTGATTTCAATAATTTTTTTTCTGAATAAGCTCTTATATTGCTTTAACAATATTCAATTATCAAAAGTGCAATTTTTTATTGTTTGGATTTTTAAAAAAATATTGAATTCTTTTTTTTCAAAATTCTATATCTCAAAAACGGGTGAACATTTTTTTACGAAATTCAAATGTAGAGCGTATATTTACAATCACTAAACAACTGCATACCAAAAATATTTTTAGAACAAAATTGAAAAATTTTATATATAAAAAATTAATTTAAAAAAAAACCGCTCTAACGATTTTCAAAAAAAAAACTTTGAAAAATCAAGGATTTTTTGATTTATAAAACGGCATTAAAATTTTGAAACACAAACTTATTTTTCAGGTAAAATTTTGAATCTTAAATTTTTTTTTAAATTATTTTAATTATTTTATTTTATTTTTAATTATTTTAATTATTTATTTTTTAATAATTTTAAATATTTTTAACTAGTTGAATACACAAACAATTGTATTCGTTAAGTATGCTTACAAGTATTTTTCATTTTCGGGATGAGTTTCCCTAGGATGAGTTGTGTCTTGGGATGAATCAAAAGTTTTTTGACAAATCAAATGGCATTTATATCTTTGAAGACGAACTTATTTTACAGGTATATTTTTAAATCTTTTATAGGTACATTTTTAAACAGACTCTTTGCATACAGGAGCAAGTTCGTGCGACCCAGTCGTGCATTTTATTTAAATATTTTTTGGGCTCTCACGGTTATATACAGCTATGGACAGAGAAATAGCACACTTATGAGAAAAATCTCGCCATTAGAATGGCCGATATGTACAATGTTTGTGGTAAGTTTGACCCCTTCGACACCCCCCACCCCTCTGGATCCACCATTTTCTAGGAATGTGTGCTAACGTTACCTACAACAAATAAAAATAATTTTAAAAATCCAGTTTATAGCTAATAATTTTAAATTTATATTTAGACTAGCTGGTTTACCCGGCTTCACCCGGGAAGTATTCAACTATTTTATATACAAAAAATGAGGATGAAATAACTGCTATTTTCTTATATTGTACCTTTTTTATTTATTAATTTATATATTATCTCTGTACATATTTCTATTACGGATATAATACTTCTTTGTAAACAATATTTTTTGTTCTTTGGTGAGGCTCATACACATATAGATTCATTGCCGAACTGACACGGGAGCAAGCAACATAAAATTGTCCGTGGGTAAAAAAAGGATTCGTGATGTCAACAAAATGTATTAATTTTCAGGAGATCCTACTCGAGAAAGTGCTACATACAATTTCCCGTAGGAAAAGCACTCTTTCCTGAAGTCGATACCAACTATGGAAAAAGTTTGTAACTGGGATTTATTTATTGTTAGGGCAAAGGATATTTTTAAAGTGATCTGTAACCTTTTAAAAGACATGGGCAAATCAGTTGGTATCATTGGAATCCGCAGAACATGTGCGAGCTGACCAGCCACGGGACCTGTAATGATAGTTGCTACAATCACATTATCTCTTAATTCTTTGATCAATAGTCTTGTACCATTACACATATTGGGAGGGCTTAAATTTCTTAAAAGCATAACAGGTGTACCTAGCGGACAAAATTGTGAATCTAAACCATTCTTAGATCCCCTTGAACACACACAAAAAATTTCATCAAAATCGGTCCTGTCGTTTAAGAGAAGTTCAGTGACATACACACTCACAGAAGAATTATATATATTAAGATAGATGAAGCCTTATTATAAGAGGTCCTAAAATAAAAATGAAAATGTTTGCATTCATAACAATAAAATAAAACTAATATTCATAAAAAAACATCATAAGTGTGCTAATTCTTTGTCCATAGCTGTATGTATATAATTTTTAAATATTTTCTCCTACAAAAATGTTTTTATGTTTTTTAATAGTCCAGGCGTTGGAGAAGAATTTAATTCATATACATATGTATACAAATATTTATTCAAAAATAAAAACCAAAATTATTGTTCTCTCTATATAAATATCTTTTCTGTCCGAAGCAATTTTGATTGAAAATCCAATCAATACGAAAAAAGCCATGAAATGAATTTGTTCAATAGTTTATATAAAATGTTCAATGTATTTGTTGCTTTGATGAATTTAGTAATAAAAACCTTGTGATGTTGTCTGCATACCTTTCTATTCATATTTTGTTTTAATTTTATTTTAAATACCTAAACAGATTCTTGCACAGAAATAGTGGTACGTTTGAAAAGGATTCATATTTATAAAACCAATGAGTGCATCGTGACGTACGTTTGTGAATTCCATTAAATCAGTTTTGAATGTGGTCTCAAAAATATGTTAATAACACAATAATATCATGGAGCGATTATTATTATAATTGTGTGTTTTTAGTTTTATTATTTGTGTACGTTTTGGTTGAGGAAAATGCAAACCTTATATGAAAGGACATAACACAAAATATAATGAAGTTTTGGATTTATAGTTAAATAAAAGAGACTAATACAAACCAAAGATGAGTTAATGGGAGTTCTTAGAGTTTTTTAAATTACTTGTATTGAAAGTTTTGTTGGAAATCCAAATCAAGGATAATCAATTTGTTTGAAAAAAAGGTATACTAAAAATCCTTGCACAAAATTTGTTTTCATTTTATATAATGTATATAATTTCTCCGTAATCAATGCCAAATTACAAAAAGAGATATTCCAAAAAGATATTCCAAAAAATAACACTCTACTCGTTTGATAAGTACAAAAAATAAAAGAATCATCATAATATAATTATAATAACACAGAAATAAAAAGATTTTAAATAAAACACATACAATAAGAAGACAAGAAATCATTTTAAATCTTCAGAAGGAAAAACGACGACTGAATCAAAAAAAAAGAAACAATCAAACAAAATATAACATCAACTTTCACTGTGAAAAACGAAACAAAATGAAAAACAACGTAAAAAAAGTTTCAATTTCAATTGGGAGGGATAAATTATTATTAAATCTCTTGAAGCCCAGAGAAAAAAGGAGACGAATTGTTTGGCTTACTTCCGGTTTTTTCTTTATTTTTTTCCTAGAATAATAACATCCAAAAAGTTATATGCCCTTTCCCCCCAAAAAGGAAAAAAACACAATAGAATGAACAAAAAACAAAACAGCAAAATAAAAAGCAACGGTGCAAAGTCATCGTGATGGTATACAATACAGAGGTCTTGATATAGCGTACATGTCCTGATGGGTATATCTACTCGTATCGACTGCGATGGCTCCAGATCCGGATCCGGCTCCGTCTTCAAAATCTCAGGATGAGATTACTTCTTTTTCTTGAATTGTTTTCTACGTGCAGCATACAATATAAAACATAGAAACAGGATACAAAAAACCTAAGGCGGATATAAATTGAACAATAAATTTAGCGTTGTTGCTTTGGGTTGAAATACATTCTTTATTTTTTTTTTTTTTTTCTTAGAAACAAAACTTTTCCTATTGACCTTGATGACTATATGTGTGGTGGTATGAAATATATAAGATAGGGCACATAAGGGTGAATTGAATGAGTCTAAAGTAGACAGCTTTGTCATAGATGAGACACACAAAAATTGGTTTCTTTTTGATCCTTGAAGGTTTTGAAGCACGTCATCATTGTACCGCCTTCTGTTTTTAAACAGGAAATTACTGATTCTTTTGTACTCGTAGGTCCTACATTTTTACCTAAATTTTTATTATTTTTTTTTTTTATTCGTAAAATGGTTTTTATTTTAGTTTTGTATACCTACTTATTTATAGAAAATGAAATGTAATTACCAAAATTCAGCAAATAAAATATCAACATTAAGTTGACAGACCTTGAATGAAATATACTTCATTGTTCATGGGGATTAAACAGAGGAAAAATGTCAGATTTTTCAATACAAAATTCTTGTGGTTACCATAGAAAACACAAACATTTTTTGAGATGAAAAACTTGATTGTACTTTAAAAAAAAACTATGAAAAACGATTTTCCTATTTCCAAACCCATATTAAAGTTTGAATTAGTTGAGTTGAGCAAAAATAAGAAGAAAACTGTAAATTTAGAAATGTAGAGTCCTGCAAGTTGTTGAGGAAATTTTGTGTAAGATTAAAATATTTATATTAAAAAACGATTTAAAAAGATAAAGTCCGTCGTTTAATTTTTTTTCGTAGACCTAAGAAAAGTAACTAATTCCAAGATCAACTAATTTTAAAATGTCCTTAAGTTCTTAAGCTAATCATTGTTTTTTATTTTTGAAAATGCAAATTTTTGAAAGAGCTTTTAAAAACACTTTTATTTTTTGATTATGAAGTAAAAAAAGCGGATGGGATGTGACCCACACTGATCCACACTTCCCATCCCGTCTGTCGATATATCTTGTTTAAAAGTTTGAAGGTTGACGTGTTTTGTCAAAAAGTTGTCAGTTGAATTATTCTTAAAAATTTTAAAATTACCAACAATATTTTTGCATATAATGAAATATTTTGATTTCAAAATCTATTTTTGTTAAAAAGATTTTTTGTCGAAAACCAATACCAATTTAAATAGCATTTCTTAAAAGTTTTTATTTCTTATATAAACAATACAAATTCGATGAATGAATTTAATTTGAAGTCAATATCTTCTATTGTTTACGAGATATCGAGAACCGAACATATATTTTTACCAAATTTGGGTACTATTTTTTAAAGATTTTATTTTTTTTGAAAAAACTGACTGTTGGATTTTTATAAAAAAAATTACTGAATGTCGAAGACAATATTTTGTGTGAGATTAAATTAGTTTGAAGCCAATACTTGTAATTCTTAAAAAGATATTTGAGTCGAAAGCACATTCTTACCAAGTTTTAGTATTTTTTTTTAGGTTTTTATTTTTTTGTAAAAAAACTGTCAATTCAATTTTTTTCAAAATTTTACCGAATCTTGAAAACAATGTTTTCTTCTTTTTATTTTATATAAAATTAATTTGAGGCCAATACCTTAAATTTTTGAAAAGATACTTGAGTCGAAAATCAATTTTTACCAACTTTTAGTAATGTTATTTAGTTTTTTTTTTTTGTTAAAAAACTGTCAATTCGATTTTTCTCAAAATTGTACTGAATGTTGAAAAAAAAAAAGGTTTAAAAGATAAAATTAGTTTTAAGCCAATATCTCGAAGTTTTGAAAAGATATTTGAGTCGAAAATCAATTTTTACCAACTTTTAGTAATGTTTTGTTTAGGTTCTTATTTTTTGTAAAAAAAAAACTTTTTTTAAATTGCAATGGTAAAAAAACCACCTTCTCAATTTTTTTGAGAGCACTTTCTGCATTTTTCTGCATTATAATGTACCTGTATAACAAAATTTGTTGGAAGTTGCTGTCTCAACTGGTTCTTGAGCTATGGACGACAAAAAAACTTCGCAAACGTACGGACGTACGGACGTACAGACGCACGCACAAACATCTCTCTAAACATCGTTTATTTCGACTCTAGGGACCTTGAAACTTAGAGAACTGTCAAAATTTTCAATTTGACAAATCGGACCGATTACAATAACTTCCTATGGGAAGTTTAACATTTTAATTTTTTGTCACGTTTTTTGAACTTTCAACGTCAGCAGTGTTTTGAATTTTTATTTCATAATATATTTTTAAACAAGACATTTAGACATACATAAATACAATTATTTTACTATCCTATTTAAGGAAATTAATGTTCATCCAAAATTGTAACTGTTAAAAATTAATTAATTTTCCTTTCAAAAATTTAAAAAATCTTATTTCGGAAAAAAAATGAAAAATAAAAATTTGTGAAACGTGAAAGTGAAAAAAAAAATTATTAAGAAAAATTGGAAATTACCGAAATTACATTGTTAATAAATTTTAAAATTGCTTTTCCAAGCAAAACTAATTTTTAATTCTTTTTATTAATATGCTTAAACTTGAAAAAAACTGTTTTTTAAAAGGTTGTATTCATTTAATTGCATGCGTTTCCGATAAACAATTGTTTGATTTTTACTGCTTTTAAGCCGTATTAAAATGCAAAAATGTTTTTTTTTATAGATAAATACATAAATAAAAATTAATTTAATAAAGTTTAAAACAATTTTGTGTTTTTTTTTTTGGTATGCTAAATTTGTTCAACGACAAACATTTTAGAAGTTTTTTAAAAATCAAAATCTTAAATGTAATTTTTTTTTAAATCAATTACTTTTAATCAAGACTTTCCGAACGGTGTTCTACATAAATAGGTTTATGTTCCTTAGCCTTCATAATATCACACTTTTATTCATATTCCAAATTTCTAAACGAAGTTGTAACTTTGAAATCATAAAACAATGTTGTACTACTGTTTTTTCGTAAGAGTTTTGGATTTTCTCTAGGCTCATAAGTCATAACACTTTAAATAAATACAAAACATATTTATCAAGTTTTGTTTTATACCATTTTTTTGAATATTTTTAGTTTTCTATTCTGTTTAAAAGTAGTATTCCAATAATTTAAAACTCAACAGAAATTAAACTTTTAAAAAATGATTTCCTTTTTTGGTTATAATGTTCGGAAAATCTGAAGTTGGTTGGTGAACTAATGTTTTGATTTTTGAAAAAATATTTGAAAATTGACACTAGTTTAAAAAAAGTAAAAACTGGATCCATCAATGACGTTTAAAAAATACTGATCGGTCCAAACAAAAGCAAGTGATTTTTGTATCTTTATATCTAACAAGAGCGTGATAAAAATGGTATAACAATAAAAACATCAATCTTACAATATTTTTTTGATAAGGTTCAAAAATTAAAACCCTTATTTCTGATATTAACCATATTTTCCTATCCTTATTTTTTAAATAACTAAACAAATTTAATATCTCTGACCATTCAACTTCTAATTAATTCATTTTACTTTTAAATGATTTTGTAAGACTTGCATGTCAAAAAAATATGCTATAGATTATAAATATTATTTTTGAGAACCATATTCCATTATTTTCCTTTTTTAAAATTTAAAACATATTGAAAAAATATGTCTTTAAATAAAACGCATGGTAACCATATTTTTACCGCCCAAAAAAGAATTACCACAATAAAAAAATATTAGAACGTCAAAAACGAATTTTTGTCGCAGCAAGTTCCGAGATTTTCTATAAAAGCCTCTGCTGGGGTGAACATAATTCTCAATGGACCGAACAGCTTGCACATTTTAGAGTTTGGATAAAACGTTGTTGGTTCGTTGGTTTTTTGGTTTGACCACAAAAATGAGCAAGAAAAAGAAAAAAACTAACTGGAAGTGAACATCGTCGGCCACCATCATCGTCGTCATCCTTGTTGTCAGATTTGGTGGGTGGGTGGCATGACGGACGTAAAGAATAAAAAAAAAAACAATAAAATTGCGGCAAGACGTTATGTCCGTTCAAGGTACGTTCTTATAATCTACACACATAACTGTATACGAGTATAGTGCCATTGGCAGCATTGCAATCAGTGAATTTAAATAAAAGAACTAAAGTTTTTTAAACAAATGGAGGTCACGGAAGTTATGGTGAGTTTGAGTTTGTCCTGATTTTTTTTTGTTCTTATTTAAAGTCCTTTCTCACTCTTGTTTTATGGGAAATATCCTCTTTGTATGTGATTTCTATCTCACTTTAGTGAAAAACCTTTTGTCGTAGGGGGAAAAAATTCCATCTTTTAGAAGAGAAGAAGATGGGAAAAGGGTTAAGAACTATTTGGTAAACTGGTTTAGTTAGCTGGAGTTTCTTTCTCTTTAAGTTTGCTATTATACTTGTGGTCTTGTGGAGAAAAAGTTTGTATTAGAGCTAAATTCTTATGGGTTTATCTTTCGTACAGATTCAATGTGAGCTGTATTAAGAAAGTTGGTACATAAAGGGAGATATAAAGAGTTTTTTTTTTTATACAATAAGTGAGAGAATTATTTAACGCCAGTGTCCTTTTAAACTAAACGTAGATTAAGGTTTTGAACTACTAGTATTTAAGTGTAGCTTTTGACCTTTAAAAGAGTTTTTTCAGAAGGATAACAAAATTTGTACACTTACCATGATTTATATACCTTTTGAAAAACTCAAAAACTCAAAATAATTCTTGGATTCTCCAGAAGTCTTGCAGCCATAATTTCAAACACATGAAACTTAAGTTGACAGGGGGTTTTCAACACTCTATGTCACTTGTCTAACTCTGGAGAGAGAAGCTCTTTGCCAATCTGTCAAAACCTTCTGCAACATAGTTTACTTGAAAGCAAATAAAACATATCATTATGAATATTCAACATGATGTGATGGAAAGAATGAATCCCAATATATTCTGACAGACAATTGATTTACCTTTGTTTACTTTTATCTCCGTAAACATATTGCTGTGGTGCATTCAACTGAAACTTTCAACAGCACATTCGACCTGTTCCGTTCCGTCATCTCCCCCACCCATCCGTCAATACACTATTCCAGGTTAGGTATACTATATATCCTACCTTATAACTACTAACCATTGGCTTGGGTTGTCGTCTTAGCTTTGCAGGAGCAAACAAATTATTGCTTAGAAGTGACACTTTCTTAAGAGATTTCAAGGATCTGTGTGTGTTGTGTATGCGCTATACATTGACTTTCCACAAGGACATTCTAAAACTGAAGTGTGGTAACTGCTGTAAATATACGTATAGGTGGTGGTAAACTGAGTTTAATATGAAAGTATAGCAGTGTATATGAACTGCAACCTATTAGAACGTTATAAACACTCTAAGGAGGTTAGCACATTTTATAAAATGTATGTAATAAAACATCTTTTACAGAGGAAACACTTTGGGTTTTTGTGGCAGCAACAGCAGCAAAGTAAATATATAAATCGCTTCTCTCAACAAGCTTTTCTTCGTGGAAGACGAAGCAAAAGATGATGATGAGGAAAAAGAAGAAGAAGAAAATGTAAATTGTATAGTGTGTACATATTTAATTGATGTTTATAATGAGTTTTATGATGCATATACTCGTAGAGCAATCAAGATGCAAGGTATATTTAATTTTATCCGGAAAATAAGTAACAACCACCTGCAATACATATTTTTGCCTCTTTATGTAGCTTTTAGTATATCGGTGGGAATACAGGGGTATTGGGGATTGTATACAAAATTAAACTTCTGCCAAGGTTCAACTGTGATGCTTAATTAAAGGCACTTTGACCTTAAATCCACGTTTGAGAGAAAGATCTTAGGGGAGAATTTGCTGACTTCGAATAGGTTGGTGGGTTGGTTATGGGTAGGTACTACGGCAGTGACGCTTTAACCACAAACATGAAAAGCAGATTAAGTGTAGCGCATTAAACAAGGGTCCAGTTGATATGGAAGATTTTATGTTATTGACAACATGATAGACAGTCCTTTTAAACGTGGGATGCAAGATAATGGTATTGTTATGTGATAGGAAAGCGTTAAGAGACTTGTTGAAAAACTGGCAGGGTCAACACCCTGGATTCAGAACTTAAAATGATTGAAGGTTAGTTACTTTTTTTTTCTTCAAAATAAACGAAATTATGCATTCTTTAAATCAGTGCTTCGTTGTATTACAGAGATTCCGAGTTAAAAGTATTTTTATACCAGTTAGGTGAATTGCAAGTTCTTGAGATTTTTGTTCTTGATTCATAGCTCTAGAATTAAAATTGAGAGTATTTGAAATTACAAATGCCAAAAAAATTATTTTCCATGATTTTGTATGTTCAACCAGTTTATACCAATAAAATCAAAAGTCTACCAAACGATATGTTACAATACGTCATTCTACTGACCGAAAATCATATTGGCAAAGTTTTTAATTGTGCGTCTATTCCAGACGACCATTTGGAATTGAGAAAGGTTTTAACTTTTATCAACAGTATATGTACAACCCGTGGCATGATGGTAAGTGCGTTGGACTGTCATGCCAGAGGTCTTGGGTTCGATCCCTGCCTATGCCATCTTAAGTTTTTTTCATGGGCACTGCCTATTGCGAGGAATTGACAAATTCTCCAAGAGTAATTCTTGTCATGAAAAGTACTTTCTCAAATTAGCCGTTCGGATTCAGCTTAAAACTGTAGGTCCCTTCCATCTCTGACAACAGTACTCGCACACACGAATGATTGAGAATTGTTAATCACTTGGCCCCAGTTCTTAACGGATTGTTGCGCCACCCAATTTATTTTTTTTATATGCATAAGTCAGCAAATAATGAGAGAATATTTTCCGAACACCAATCAATGAGCATTTTGGGATATGTGTATTTTTTGTGTTAGACCAGTTTATACCAATCAGCGAATCAATATTTAAGACTTCTATGGACTTTTTTACGTCATGATGTCATGAAAGTTATTAAAACTTATTTTGAATCAGAACTCTACTCGAGAAGATAGGTGCTAAGTCCGTTTATACCAGTCAGATAAGAAGAGAAAATATTTGTTTCTTTTATTATATTTTCTGAAAATTGTATATTCATCTTATTTATGATAATATTTCAGCGTGTTTAAAAGCATTTCAAGCTAAAATAGTTAGTGGTACCTTTATTTTGTAGAAATTATATAACATTTTTTTTCCAGACATCTTAGTTTGAATTTTCAATACAAAACTTTTTATACCAAATTTATTGTAATAATCTATGACATATCTGGAATTGTTGTTTTTTAATTAAATTTCTTGTTATAATATTTAGATTTATTATTAAAAGTTGTGAAAGGACTTTAAATCAAGAAACATTTGACTTGTGAAATTGTTGACACTCCATTGAAAAAGTAGCTATGCACCAGATTGGTGTTTATACCAATTAGAGATATAAATAGGACCTGATTTTGTGGGCTTACTAATTGAATACAATGAAAACTAATAAATACATAATATGCTTAGCATTGTTCATTTAAAGAAAAAAAACTTGTACTGCTGTATATTTTACAGTAAACTATTGCATTTTTGAAAAAAAAAACAGTTTTTATACCAATTCTGAGACCTTTTGAGTCTATACTTACTTATCTAAATTTTTCAGAAAATCTATATATATGGTAACTCGCCTCGATTTGTATTCTTTATTTTTAACCAATTTATAAAAATCAATATTTTCTTCTTTTTAAATTAATAACAAATTGAAATCGAACATGTATCAATATTTTAATAGAGTGAGCCAACTTAATACCTTCCTTCAATTCAATTGCCATAACTCTACACTCTATTCATTGCCATGACCCCTAAAGGATTATTAATCCCCGACATCATCTGCTTATATGAAACTTTATCAGTGTTTAATTATAAATTTTCCATTTGACCTAAAACCAAAGAAACTATAGTCAAATATAATAATACGCCCGCCTCCTTTATCTAATAATTGTGAATGTTTGTATATATGTACATGTTTCTATCCTTAGCAATGTTAATCGTGCATTCAATATCAATTTACTAATAGCTTTTAATCCTCTCTACACGAGACGATGACTTCGACGACAATCACGAAGACGAGGACGACGACGCTTGTACATATTTTACCATAGTCAATCAGAAGAGCTTTAGCTTTACCTACTCTCTGCAGCGAAGGACAAAGGACTTGTGTATTGTCCTCTTGTTGCCGTCACTGCATAGTCGCCTCCAAGTTATGTAGCCACCACGCCATCCATCCACCACCTACGACCACCTAAAGTAATTCATTATACCTATAGAACACACCTCTCTCTCTATAATATATGTATTATTGTTAAGATTGTTCTAAAAGGGGCAAAATAACGAACGAAGACCCATAGTCAGAGATCTCACGAAAAGGACTTAATCTAAATAGAATTTGTAATCTATAAGTTAATTATTATAGCACCAAACCCAACTGAACTGACACGAGCGACGCG
Organism: Eupeodes luniger; assembly: GCA_951509635.1. Lineage (NCBI taxonomy): Eukaryota > Metazoa > Arthropoda > Insecta > Diptera > Syrphidae > Eupeodes > Eupeodes luniger. The sequence continues at coordinate 18,258,498 of OX608075.1, forward strand.
ACGACGATGATGACGAGGAAAGCAAAGATGGCAGGGATAGCAAGGACGAAAATGAGGACGATGAAACAAATTCTATAGCACTAACCCATTCGGATGGATAAAAAGGACATGGCTAAAGGAAGAGTATCCGTGGTGTGTCTAGGATAACAGAACAAAAAAAAAAAAACAAAACTGAAAATCTTCTCTATCCAAAAAGGTGTTGGGTGTTGGATGTTACAGCAATGGCATGTCATGGTCTAAGCGCAAAGGACAAAAGCACACACAAAATGGATTATATTTGGCGCACAAAAGATTTTCCCGACTCGACTTTGGCGAGTTCCCTAATGTGCTTTTTGTAAAAAAAAAAAAAAAAAAAACAAAAATGGAAAGATGGATAAAGTGGTGAAATAGCGCGGTGCAAATTCACAGTGATGCATTTTAATTTAAAAAGTAGACAAAAACAATTTAGAATTCTGCTTTGAAAGAGATCGCAAATTCTCAAGGACGTTTCCAAAATTTGATTGAAATCGATTCACTGGTTCCGAAAGAAGTATTGTAAAAGAGTCATCAAATTAGTAAGAATTTCGCTGGTTCTTCTTGAATATTTAATTTAGAGATTCATAACTTCGTGTGATTCTGAATTTTTGGTCCACTGTGTGAAAAATGAATTCATTGGCGGATCCAGCCGAAGTCGATTGTCCATTGCATGTTATTTTTAGTTCAAAGCTTGTAGATTTATAAGACGTATTGTATTCCTCCGTGCTATGATGCAGCAGAGGTTGATGGATTAATTAATTTAGTATGAGCTCAACCGGGATAGCACTTAAACTTATACAAAAGGGAATAACCTTTACAGCTCGCCATCATCACCATCACCATCGCAATCGCTACCGTCAAAGAATGGAATTTGTATTTTTGTATCCTTAAAAATGTCTTTTTTTTGTGGTTTCTTGTCCTTAATATAAATACAAAAAAAAGGGTGTTAAGTTTGCTGTTTTCCTAAGACTTACTTCTACCAATACATTTGAAGCTTGCAGTAGAATATAGATTTGTTTTGTATAAAGTTGTAATTATCTAGCCGCATGAAACTTTTCCACCTTTTATCGTCTGCAAGAGGGTAGTTTACACCTTAACGCCAGTCTTTACATGAAAAAAAAGGGTGTGCAAACCTCTAACACAAAATAAAACCAAAAACAAACATAAATACAAAGAAACCAAACAAAAAAAGGAAACAGAAAAAGGAATTTTAATAAACTGTAATCAAATAAGAGGATTGGTTTGCTGTTTGCGTGTGCACGAAACAGTTTGCCTTTCGGCTAATTCTATAGGGTTAAATCGGTGATTACAAAAATACTGAAAAAAGTCGAAAAAAGGAACAAATTTAATTGTCAGTTGTTGTTGTTTTTGTTTCTGGGGTTAACTTTTGTGTGGAGTGAATGTGGAATATTGGCTTAGGGATATATTGGGGTTGGTTATACCTTCATACACACATAGCCATTAATTTAAAATTCAAATAAGTCGCAAAGTAAATGCTGTAATTAACATGGCTCAAGGTAATTGTTTCCCTCCTATACTCCTCCTCGTGTTTGGTGACAATTGTTTTGACAATTTGGACACGTTGTTTTTTTGTTTTCTTTTTTTTTTAGGGATATGAAGGTTTTTTTTCAGTATAAATAGGTTAAAGGCTTTTGTGTTTTTGAAATGTTTTAGATATATTTTTGTTGTTTTTGGGAGCCATTTTAAAAATTATGATAAGCACAATAAGGGTTTTATTTTTTTGAGGATAATCATTTTTGAGATAAGAACAGAGAGGTAGGTTTAGGTAGTTGGATATGTTTATACATGTATCCATGAATTTTATATGAGATTGAAAGGAAAAATTTTTGTTGTTAGATTTAATGGCGGTTGCAAAAATATAAAAACAACCAAAACATCTTATCGCATAAAAATACTTCTGACAAAAAAAAAAAAAAACATGAAGAAGAGATTTTAATCATATTGTTGTGAAAGGGTCAACCGTTTTATGGTTACGGGAATTGGGGTTGTTTGTTTATTTTTATTTTTGTATTTTTATTTTTTGGGAGCTTTAAATTTTTTGGTTTGTAAATAAGTATTCCTATAGGCTATCTGGTGTTTATATCGAACAAAATCAGTTTTGTGCAAATTTTATATATAGGGTGATTTGAAAATTTAATTTTTGTATGTTGTGTTAAACTTTCCTGGTACGTGGATAATTAAATGACTTAAAAATTCACACGTTTTGAACTATGCTATTGGTTCCAATTCCAAATATGAAAACAGGCCACACTAATAACTTCCCATCCCGTCTGTCGATTTGTCTTGCTTAAACGGTTTGTAGGTTTTCGTTATTTGATAAAAAAGATGTCAGTTGAATTATTTAAAAAAAAAATTAAATTATCAACAATATTTTGCATATGATGAAATAGTTTGTTTTCAAAATCTATTTTAGTTAATGAGATGTTAAGTCGAAAAACAATTTTTAATAATTTCAGTAGGATTTCTTAAAAGTTTTTATTTCTTATATAAACAAATACAAATTGGATGAATGAAATTAATTTGAAGTCAACGTCTTCTATTATTCACGAGATATCGAATGCCGAACATCATTTTTTATAAATTTTGCGTACTATTTTTTGTAGATTTTATTTTTCTATCAAATAACTGACTGTAGGATTTTTATAAGAAATTTACTAACTGTCAAAAACTATATTTTCTGTGAGATGAAAGTAGCCAATATTTTTAAATACTGAAAAGATATTTGAGTCAAAAGTAAATTTTTACTTAGTTTTAGTATTTTTTATTTTTATGTTTTTATATTTTGTAAAAAAAACTGTTATTTCAATTTTTTTCAAAATTTTACCGAATGTTTAAAACAATATTTCTTATAAGATAAAATTAGTTTAAAGCCAATATCTCAAAGTTTTCAAAAGATATTTGAGTCGAAAATAAATTTTTACCAAGTTTTAGTATTGTTTTTTTTTTTAAGTTTTTATTTTCTGTAAAACAAAATGTCAATTCGATTTTTCTCAAGATTTCACTGAATGTTTAAAACAATATTATTTATAAAATAAAATTACATTGAAGCTAATATCTCAAATTTTTGAAAAGATATTTGAGTTGAAAATCAATTTTACTAACTCTTAGTAATTTTTACTTAGGTTTTTATTTTTTATAGGAGAACTGTCAATTCGATTTTTTTCAAAATTTTACCAGCTATTAAAAACGTTATGCTTCGTTGCACAAAATTATTTTGGAAATAAAATCATTTTTTAATTGTAAGATTTTCAAGGTGACAAATACTTTTTTGTCATTTTTTTTTATTTATAAAAAAACCGTTAACTGGATTTTTTTCCAAAAATATATTTGTTTGGTATCACGTTATTGGTTCGTGAGATGTTTAGAGTGAACCCAAATTTTCACTTTTTTTTTAAATTGCTATGGTAAAAAATCCACCCATTTAATTTTTTTGAGAGTCCTTTCTGCATCTTTCTGCATTATTATCTGTATATCAAAATTTATTTGAAGTCGATATCTCTACTGGTTCTTGAGCTCTGTACGACGAAAAAACGTACGGACGACTGTAGGGATCTTGAAACGTCGAGAATTGTCCCAGAATCATATACGGTTCACTTGGGCGTATACGCAATTTTTTTTAATGATTTCGCTCAGTTTTTATATTTGTGAAAGTTATGTTGGCCAATATGAACGTAAGGGATGCAAATTCAGCATTTCTTTTCATACGTCTTGGTTTGTTTAAGGATAAAAAACTTGTACGCGATTCAAAAACGTTAACATTTGATTGAAAAATTCAAGTTAATATTAATATATATTTATTTGTTTTTTTTTGTTTGTTTTACGCAGGTATTCTAGTGTAGAATTTTGAAAAAATCAATTTTTTTTTTTTCATATTTCCAAAGTTTAGACATTCAAGAATATGCGTTTAAAATCATTTTTTAATATTCCTATTATTTCACAAGTTAATTGAAGGTCATAGAAACTGGTTTTGAAGGTCATATAAACTGTTTTGTCCTTTTAGTTTCATTTTAAGTTACTTTTGTGGCAACCTTTATACTGAGTGGAAGTGCTCGCTCTGACAACGTGTTTATTTTTGAAGTGATAATTATATGTACGTATTCTATAAGTAAAATTGAAAACTTGTCTCAAAACTCCGAACGCGTTTTTCTCGAAACTACTCTTTTCGAGCTGGCGGTAAGTTCTAATACACCGATTTACTTCAAATTTGAAGAGGATGTTTTTTATACATCTCTTTATCGTGTGGTTCTTTCCCAAAAATATAACTTCTCATTCAGTATTTTTGAAAAATTCGGAATTGTTGAAAAATATGCAACAAGAACATTTTTTTTTCAAACTGCTGCCATTTTGTTAAAAAGTTTTTTTTTTTAACTTATCCAAGGGTGAAACAATAGCGACATCTATAATAATTAAGAATCCGTCTGGTTTTTGTTTTTCGATTCACCAGGAGGGTTGGTAGGATGCACGCCAGGACACACTCTTTTATTTAGACCCCCCACTTTGACTGCTTGTAACTTTGATAATTTTAATTTTGTTTTTATTAATTTTTTTATGTATGAACAACAAATCAATAAACAAATGATAAAAAAATTTATACTAAAAATATTTGTTGTTTCCTTTATACAACGCTTCAAAAACCGGGTGAAATTCATGTCTCTACACTAGAATACCCCCTTAAAGAAATCAGTGAGTTAGTTCAACTTTTCAATATCTGTATTTTAAAATTAATTTTTCATTGTATTTTATTACTTAAAGGTTAAAAATTAAAAACAACTCGGTTAATTATTTGTTCTACTGTATTTTTTTGGTATTGGTGAAATAGAAATTTTCTGTACAATTTTCAAAAATTGTAACAACAAAAATTACTACAAAAATTTCAAACTTATGTTGTTTTTGAATTTGAACACAAATCAGCCATTGGCTTAACAAACAATGGAATCAAAAACCTAAAAATTAGCTCAAAATTAAAAAAAATATATTTTATTTGCAAATACAACTAGTGCTTGGACAATGTCTTAAATTGAGCGTTTTGTAAAATAAATTTTTACTGTAAATGTAGAAACTTAATGAATTTAAGTCATAGCTTTTTTAAATGTAGTAAAGAATGAAAATGTTTAAAAATAGGACGAAATGAGACAAATATATGCCTTTTTCTTCGAAATACAAGGCACGAATCGTTTTTTAAAGTATCTAAAAGAATTTGTCAAAAATAAAATGTTAGCCACTTTGCATACCTACTCTGAGCTTCTTGATATTTAATTTCTGATCACAATACGATGTTTTTTTTAACTGTAATCATTTCATAGATAAATATTGATACACTTTAAACAGTAGATCATTGATTTAAAAAAAAAATATTATGTGCTAAAACTTTTAAGAATCAGAATTTTTAAAACCAACATTTTGACTCTTCTGCTTATATTCTTATAAAATATCAACACTACATTTCACTTCAGTTAATTTCTTGAAAGAAAAACACGAAAAAGTATTATTTTGGTTATATCTTTATTTTAAATGTTTTTGAAAAAATTCAATACAAAAATGATTAAATTTCAAACAAATTATTGTCTTCTCTATTCAACTGTAAATGAAGCCATTCACTTTAAATGTTTAAGTATTAATAAAACCGTTCATGTTTTTGAAAACAAAGTTGAAAAAATTATGTTTAATATTGCCACACTTATTGCCCCTTTAAGATTTTAATTCAAATTCCTAATAGAACACCCTGTGTTATAGTCTATTCTATAATACCGGAAACTAAAATATAATATTAAATGGGTGATTCATATCTTGAAAGTCTCTCTTTTTTAATGCCAATTTTGTGTGCAAATGGATTTCTTTCTTCAAAAATTTAAATATGTCAGTTCGGTATAAGCGATTACAATTTAAAAGTTGACAATTTTTTTGATACGACCTTATATCAGATTTAAGATTTTACATATTTGTACATACATATATCTGCATTGTACATGTACATTATGTGCACATAGGCTTATCTTATGTTATATAAATATATGCTTTTATTTTATGAAGTTGTTAGTCATGTCACTTTTAGCTTTAACATAAATTAGCCGAAGGGTTTAAATATTATCTAATATGAGTGAGTTTAGCTTAAAATATTATACATGAATCATATCTGGGAGAGTTTGAGGAAATGGTAGATAATATAAAGAAAAATAGCAAAGAGTGAATTTTCATTTTTTGTTTAATTATGTACTTAAATTTTTTTTAAATTATTTGAAAGGAAAGGTTCTATTTAAAAACAAATTACAAGAAATCGACCAGAGTTAAAAAGTAGCTATAGAAAGAAAAAATCAAATATTTAAACTAGAAAAGCCAAAAGTAATCACAGAAAGAAAGTTTGTAGAGTGTTGCTATTCAAAGTGAGTGTTGAAGCCAAAGACGAAGTTTTTTTTTCCCAACCCAGTTAATAGTTAAACTTTTGATAGAAGTTTTACTCATCCAAAACTTTGAGAATTAAGCTTTGAAAACAAATTGGACTTATATGAAATGTTCCTTGGTATACTCTTATTATGAATACCTTAACTTTCCAATATCCATATTAAGATCTTCCAAAGCAGACCATTTCAAATATTTTCGAATTTTCTAAGCTCATCATATCTAATTATTGCTGTGGGCGTTTCAAATACCTACATATACAGAAAACTTATCTGTACGTTTAAATATTTTGTGTATGGTATTCGTAAACTAAAATATTGTTTCTTAATATATTCTACATGATATTATAACCTTATTTTCATTAGGTATTTAAGTTTAGACATAAGCATATAATAAGTTAAAGATTGCCTAAAGGCTCTAAGACTTAAACTATATACACAACTTATTCACACCAAAAATGTGTACTTCTTGTTGGATTATTTTTGACTATAGGTATACAAACATATCTCTCCTATATCCTTAGTTTACATAGAAACTTAAGAATATGCTTGCATATTATATGCACTGCACCACAATCTTTCTTATTCTGTCTAAAGTCTAGACGTTTTAGGGTTGGGGTTTATTGAAACAAATATGGTCTGTAACTATGTTTACCGATAGAATTTTGAAAAGTCATCATAATAAAATAATTTAGTGCATCATCTTATATCGAGGGACTCTGAAGTGTTAGTCGAATCCCCAATTAATAGAAAGCCTGTTAAGCTTATACGAGTGTATTTCAACCCCTAGAGAGACAGCTGCGTTCATGTCGATAAATAACCCAACAAAAGGACTCAGACTCATCTCAACAGAACTATACTCAACTTCGTCCTTAATGATGGTCCTTATATATTCTTCCCAAATCTGGCTGGCTGACTGGGTGCTGCCTTTTGTTTGCTATTTTATTTGATTGCCAAATATTAAAGTATGTTTACTATGCATTGATTGATGTTGCAGGATGTAAAGTGGGCGTAAAAATCTTGTTGCGGGGCGGGTGGCAAAACTTTAGGTCCTTATTGCGAGTGTTGGATATACATACATATAAGTAGGCATCAACAAGAGTTTAGGTATTTTAATATCATCAAACTGACGAGGATGTTATTCTCCCCAAAGGATGTGTTTAATATATTAGAATTTCAAAGGGGTCTTCTTTTTGACTACATATGAATAGGATATGGATACACATGCATACATATGTATTGTACACATAAATAACATTCTCTAAAGTTTATGAGGAAACTTCGTAATTTGATGTCAGCCCTCAAACTACCAATTCTATTGTTCCAGGATATACATGGCTTATGTACCTACCTATCTGTATCAGTTTGTGTATAGAATAGTGTAGTGCTCTCTTACACAGAAAAAGGGATCTCTGACCCAATACAATGTCTGGAGGACATGTTTTGCAGTTTTGCGGTAAAGAGAATTCCTTTCTTGAAAATGCTTTCTGAAGTTTTTGTGTGTCAAAAGTGTTTTGTAAATAAAATTCAAAGTTGATTACTTTTGAAGTGATATGTCGGTTGGTATAATATGAGCATATGAATTAATGTTCATGAAAATTGGCTTTAACTTTTATGGTTTTGTACATATATATTTTGGCATCAGGTGTGAGTTTGGAAGGATCTAAATCTCAAGGAGATCAAATGGTTATTCTAAGTATTATGTCATATACTTAATTATTATCTTATTTAACTAGTTTTATTGTTTTATAATATATAGAACACAAATTTTAAGGGATTAAATTCAAATATTTTAAAGCCTAGTTTTAAGGATGTGAGTTAAACCGGATTAAGATGAATCTATACAAATTCTGGAGAGGTGATATGCACTTTAAAAGGACTTAAAACTCAATAGGGACTTTAGAACTTTGACAGGTGACAATTAGGCACATTGTGAATTCCACATCACTAGTAAAGTTACATAAAGGAACTATAGGCTAGGCAGGCTAGGTTAAGTTGAAGTGGCCCATTTGTGATACCACATGAATCTTGAGGCTTTCTTCTAAGCTTCTAATGAAACCAGTTTTAGTTCCTTACAAAACGTGAGAGGCTGATTGTGTAAATATGATTGAGATCGTTTAGATCGTTATAGAACAATTCTGCTAGGTAATTCTTGCATTTTTGAGCTAGAGCAGGGCACGTACAGAGAAGGTGTGAAGAACTGTTTCCTCCTCTTCCTCATCCATACAGTTTCTGCAAAAGTTATTTGAGAATACGTCTAGCCACGTAGAGTGCTTTTCTATTAGACAGTGCCAGGTTATGACACCGATTATCGAGCTAATCTGCTTAGAGATAGCAAGCACCTTGAGCGCTTTAAATCTAGTGTAGGCCAGATATTTTTTGTTACCTGACCTGCATTAGCAATAGTTTACAAGTAGCGATTGGTATGCCAGCATTTGCCAAACGTGGTAGAATGGGTTGTATTGTATACCATTCCTGGAGGGTTGATCTGCATTACAGTTTCCTGGAATGTCACTATGGTACCCCCAGCAAAGGTGAATATTAAACTTTTGTGCCATCTTCATTAGAGATGATCGACAGTTATGGTTTGTTATAGAGTTTGTAGAGACAGAGTCCAGAGATTAGATAGCAGCCTGACTATCTGAGAAAATACGGGTGTAAGATGTTAATATCACGTTTTCTTTAAGCCAGGACAAGACTTCTTTTATCAAAACATAGGTAAGTGTTAAAGTTTTTAAGCAATTTTGAAATAGAGATTTTAATCAAACATACCATTACGATGGTAAAGAAGTAGTTTGTAGAGACAGAGTCCAGAGATTTGATAGCGGCCTGACTATCTGAGAAAATACGGATGTAAGATGTTGATATCACGTTTTCTTTAAGCCAGGACCAGACTTCTTTTATCAAAACTATAGTCAAGTGATAAAATTTGTAAGCAATTTTGAAATAGAGATTTTAATCAAACATAGCATTACGATGGTAAAGAAGTAGTTACTTAAAAAAAGCTTACATAACGCCCAAAGCTTGAGTAAAACTCCCTCTCTCATCTCTCGAAGGCAATGTAACAGAAGCTATTAATAAAATTCATCATGATAACATTTTACATTTCGGCATGAATAGTTGAAAGGCCTTTAAAACCTATCAAACATTTCATTGACACACACTTTGTTATAGATAAAAATGGTCTTTAATGAAATACCCTGTATTTCAAGTTTCCTAAAATCTTATTTAGATGACATAAAATTGTGTGCTTTCCAAAATTTTAATAACTGATTTAACATAGCCTGTGAACCTGTGCATTGATGCTTAAAATCAGTGACTTCATCAGCTATTATTCTACATACTGCTTTAAATATGTTACGATCTACAAATCACGTCAATCACTTTTGTTCACGTGCGCGTCGTGTACTTAGTTGCACGCTCTCTTAATTTTCCTTATTTTTATTATTTTCATTAGAAGCCTTTTTTTGTAGCGGTTGTCATCCGTTTTTATTTTACTTGCTGCTTCTCTGCTAATCTTTAAGGAATTTTATTAGACCTTAGGGTGTGCTTAAACGAAGACAAATACGTTCAGCATCACACAATTCAGCATCAGCATATCTGTATGTGTGTAAATTTTCTTCTCTGCGCCCCCATAGCTTAAGGGATGTTTGAACATTTTGGGGGTGTTCGATTTTGTATAGAAAGAAACGTCACCGTAGTCGCTGGTTGAAATAGAAAAAAAAAACATCCCACGTTATCGCAAACGTTGCACAAATTTTCCAATTTTACCCTGATGTGTGACTCTTTTTTATTCATTTTTCGTTTAACGATTTTATTTTGTTTTTATCGATTTTATCACGTATAAAAGATAACAACCAAGTATAGTATACAAAATACTTAACGTCTATACATTCATACATGTCGGAGACGGAAAAAAGAATACTTAGTATAGAACAGCTGGGTAGCTGTTGTTTGTTGATGTAGAGTATAAGCTTGACGTACTTTTTTTTGATATCGATAGATTTATCTTGGGATAGCATCGTTTTGAACAATAATGAAGCTTTTTTGAGAATTTAAACTTAATCGGGTTGTAAATGTGATGAAAAGTGCAATTTGATTATAAGAAAATAGGATTGTTTTAAAGAAAATATTGTTAAATGTCTTCTATTTAAATAAATTTTTGTTCAGAAATACAAATATTTCTACGAAGTAACAAGTCAGAAGCTTTTCAATTTTCATTCTTGGATTTATTCCGGTCCTTAAATGTGACAGTTCTGCTTACCATAGCCTTAAAGCTCCGGGGATAGCAAGGGTGGATCCAGACTTTTAATCAGGGGGAGGTCACACGCTTAGAATATAGACGAGTTTTTACTCACCGCTTAAAAATGTTCTTTAATATTCTGTAAATTAGGCTGACAAAATTTAAATAACATAATGTGTATCGTAACCTTCAATGTACACATTTCAAGTGCTAAAGTGACAACTTAAGTTATTAAATTATTTTAGGACGCTGTTGTCCACCAAGGTACATATATAGTCTAACTATTTAATTTGGTCGACTCTTTACATATGAAAGCATTCCAAGATTCCAGAAGTTTTCTAAATATGTCATATTTAAGAGCGAAACACAACAGCTTAGAAGGTTTTTGTTGCTTTCACGCAGAAATCTAAAAAATTGTTTTGAAACGTATTTTTTTCCAAAAAGAATGTATTCTTTTTTGTTGCCATTTCTTAAGATGCGAAAAACGCTACAAAAATCGCTATTAGTCTGCTTACTCGTAGATTGGAGCTAATGCTAGAAAATATTTTAATCTCAAAGGAGTCAACAAAACTTAAAAAATTGTGGAGAGAAAAATGTTAGCTAATAAATTTAACAAAAGTGTCACTTTTACTGTTTTTGGGACATTTATTTTCTTGAAATTCATGTTTAAATGTCAGATCTAGAACTTCTTAAGCAAATTGACTTTAAAAAGTAGATTTCTTAAATTTTTTTAAGATCTTAAAAGTTTTATTCAACATAAAATTATCTTTGAAAGAAATATAATGCACGATTGGGTCGCTAAAACTTGATAATTTCTTCAAAAAAGTATGTTTAAAAATATTTCCTATATTTTAAGATTTAAAAAAGTACATGATACAAAATAAGTTTTTCTCAAAAATCTATTTAACATCTATTTTATTTCTCAAAAAACCTAAAATGACTTAATTATTTTTTTCGCAAATCATTAGAGCGGGTTTTTTTTTTTTAATAAATTTTTATAGTATATATAATTTTAAATTGTGTCTTTAAAATATTTTTGGTATGCAGTTATTTAATGCTTATTCTTATAAATATACATTTTACATTTAAATTTCGTTAAAAATGTTCACCTCTTTCTGAGATATAAAGGTTTGTAAAAAAAAATTATTATTTTTTTAAAAATCAAAAAAAAAATATTGACATTTTGGATCATCAAAAATCATAATCAATTTGAAAATTTGATCATTGACAAAGCCCTGCACTAAAAAAAAAGATTATTGAAATCGGTCTATTAGTTCTTGAAAAAAAAACTTAAATACAAAATAACGATTTTATGAGGGGTACCCTTCTGGAGCAATACCAAATTATGTTTTTCTTGTAGAAAAAAAAAATAGAATTTTCGATTCTAAACCAAAAAAGAGGCTGGGATGCGACCCACACTGACAACTTCCCATCCCGTCTGTCGACTTGTCTTGCTTAAAATTTTGTCTATATGTTTCAATTTTTACCAAATTTGCGTACTATTTTTTTTAGAGATTATTTTTTTATGAAAAAACGGACTGTTGGATTTTTATAAAAAATTTACTGAACGTCGAAAAAAATATTTTCTGTGAGATAAAATAAGTTTGAAGCCAATATTTTTAATTTTTGAAAAGATATTTGAGTCGAAAGTAAATTTTTACTAAGTCTTAGTATTGTCTTTTTTTTAGGTTTATATTTTTATAAAAAAAAACTGTCAATTAGATTTTTTTCAAAAATTGTTTTGGAGATGAAATCATATTTTAGTCGTAACATTTTCGAGGTAACAAATTTTTCAGTTTGTTTGATTTATAAAAAACCGTTAATTTGATTACATATATATAATAAACAATTTAATTCAAGTCTCTAGCGTTATTGGTTCTTGAGATATTTAGGGTTAACCAAAATTTTCACCTTTTTTTTAAACTGCTATGGTAAAAAAACCACCCACGCAATTTTCTTGAGAGCCCTTTCTGCATCTTTTTGCCTTATTATCTGTATAACAAAATTTATTTGAAGTCGATATCTCTTCTGGTTCTTGAGCTATGGACGACGACAAATAATCTGCCAGGGGGGTCATGACCACTACGACAACCCCTCCCCAGCTTGAATCCACCATTGGGGGATAGAGATGATTTTTCAATAAAAATTCGTATTATTTTTATGCATTTTAAAGCTTAAATGCTTTAAAGTCTTTATACAGAAAAAAACATACTGAATTTTTCTCCAGACACATTTAAAGAAGGCGATATTAATTGGAGATGAAAGCTTTAACATATTGAAATTTAAAGAATATTTATACTGGTGCCTTTGACACGATATTTTCAAATAATATTTAATTTAACGTTTAATAAAATCAGAGTCAAAACAATAGAAAAGTTTTCAAGTGGTATTTGTTCTAATAAACAATTATATTTATTTAAAGAAATTGAAAGCTTAGGACTTAGCTATTTTTTGTGTTGTTCGAGAAATCAAGTCATGGCAGTCATTTTTTTGGGAGAAATATGATTTGTGTATGATGATTTTACAAAGTACAAATCTTTGTCTTCGAAATATAGTTTTGAAGCGTTTTAATATCTTACTTAGTTTCTGTAAATTCTTATAGGCTATGAGTCTTTTTATTTGATTCTATATAGAGTTTTGAGAAACCTTACATTAAATTTCATACTTGTCTGCCCTAATAGAGACACTGCACCTTAGAAGCTGAGCTGAGACTATCAAGTGAGAGATACCTTGAATTTAATGATTTTAAGGTTTTTAAAAATACGTTTTGGAGTACAATTTTAGTGCTGATTTTGAATCCGAACTTCAATTTTAAACATCTGCCCAAAGTTGTACAGAATCTTGTTTTAAATTATTTTTTTTATAGTTTTTGTACTCACTATTACTAATTTTATTTAAATACAAAAATTTCTTCATAAATTAAATTACCAATTATATCTAAAATATTTGAAAAATTGCTTCTTAAACGAATGCTACCAATTATTGAAGAAAAACGTTTAATTCCCGACCACCAATTCGGTTTCCGGAGTAATCACTCGACAATTGATCAGGTTTACTGAATAACTAACGAAATTGAAAAAGCATTTGAAGAAAAAAAGATTTGCTCAACTGCATTTCTTGACGTTTCTCAAGCTTTTGACAAAGTTTGGCATGACGGGCTAAAATATAAATTAAAAGTCTTTCCAGAGCAAATATATAACATTCTTGAATCGTACCTAGAAAATAGATTCTTTCGAGTTAAGCAAGGAACGGAGTATTCGGAGTTTAAAGAAATAAACGCTGGGGTTCCCCAGGGTAGCGTCCTTGGACCGATTTTGTTTGTTCTTTATACCCGAGATATACCCCAAACAGAAGGCACAACTTTAGGCACTTTTGCCGATGATACAGCTGTACTCGCAATATCGGATTCAATAGAAACGGCAACCTCTAAGCTTCAAAAGGCATTAAATAGCATTTCAGATTGGACAAAGAAATGGCGAATTGCTCTTAATGAAACGAAATCGACGCACACAAATTTTACGTATAAAAAAGTATATAACTTACCTATTTATATAAATTCTGTGCAAATTCCATACGCTAATGAAGCGAAGTATCTAGGCATGACTCTAGACGCGAAACTTAAATGGAAAGTTCATGTAAAAAAGAAACGCGATGAACTCGAAAATAAACTCCGCGAATTGACATGGCTTATTGGAAGATATTCCAATCTAAGCGTTTATAACAAGCTTCTTATTTATAAGCAAGTACTGAAACCAGTTTGGACGTACGGTATACAACTTTGGGGTTGTACCAACGAAAGAAATATACAAATTTTGCAAACATACCAAAACAAAGTACTTAAAATAATAGTAAATGCTCCATGGTATGTAAGAAATAGCGACTTACATAGAGATTTAAATATAAAATATGTAAAAAACGAAATTAAAAAATTTGCTACAGAGCTAAGATCACGACTTAGAAATCATAGTAATAACTTAATCCAACAATCTGTTAGCGAGGCGTTCGTTTTTCGGCGTCTGCACCGAACAAGACCTTCTGATCTAGCGCAAACAAATTAATCTCTCCACTCGAATTTTGTGGAATCTTCAGGTCCTCTCGTTGGGGAGCTTCCTGACAAAACGCGAACAAAATGACGCTAAAACTACTTGTTAAGCTGGACTTAGTTGTAGTAATAATATAGAAGATAAGGGAGATGAGTTTTAGTCAGTAAAAATCTGACACTACTATAAGCATCGGGCTTATAGTGTCTCTGAAGATTTCTCACCTTCCTGCGAAAAAAAAAAAAAAAAAAAAAAAATTTAAGTCTCAAAAAGCCTACATAAAAAGGCTTTATATGTTTTCTTGTTAAATAAAGTAATCCTTGAAAAACTCATGTGATAGAATTATTTTCGAGTCGGAATTGAATTAAGGTCGTCAAAATTCATTGGAAAAGTGCAATTTTATTACCAGGGGTAAAAAGTTGGAGGTCAGTGTAATCAATGATAGTCTCTGAATTAAATGTTCACTTATTCCTAAATCTTGTAAATATTTTCTGAGAGTTCAAAAGAAAGGAGAAAATTTGTGGTTGCCTTAATTTATAGAAGCGACTATCAATCGACAAACTTTATTAGAAACATTTTAGAAGCTCAACTCAATAATCTCCAAATTTATCAGCCTAAGCTAAAAAAGAAATATTTTTTATTCTAATTTACTTTGAATCATTTGAATACTTCAAATAAAAAAAATAACCTTTATTGAATGAATACTTTACCTATGAAAATTGTTTATTTTTCACAATATTCTCATGTCCTTCGGGTCTCTAGTTTTTTATAACATTTATCTACATATTGAATGAGCAATTTACAGTTCATAATTATTAATAAACTAATAAATTAACTAAATCTCTTCTCTTTCTTGATATTTGTTCTATGAAAGGAATTTCCAATTTCTAACCAATTTGAAACATGCAAATTTTATTTTCAAAAATAATTCAGAAATGTTATTTACATCTTTGCAGTTATATTTAGGTATGTATGAATTCTGGAATTCTGGTTGTAAATTGTAAAATTTTTTAATTACATTTTTACCCTCAAAAATATAATTCTCTCCACTGAAAATTCTATTTCTGGTTAACATGTTTTATTAAGATAAATATTTATATTCATATAAATGTTCTGTCTATTCAGTATATGAACATTTTACATATTTTGTAAAAGCTGCTTTTTGTATGAATGTTATAGGCAAAAGGATATTTATGTGATTCCTTCATGAAATGCATTGCTTAAGGACTTAACTTAAAATAGCACAAAAACAAAAACGTACCTAACCTCTTACATCCTTTATAAATTTTATAAATAAATGTATCCTTTTGCCAGGATAAATTGAGTGTTTTGCGTTACTTACCTCCATACCTACCTATATAAAAATTCATATGAATGGTCAATAAATGCATGTATAGGCAATGTATTCAACCTTTTCTATGAAACTGCCTTACGTTTATGTTTTTTAAACCATTGGCCATGAAGATATTTGCTTATTTATATTTTCAAATGATTATTAGAAAATTTGTTCACATATTTTAGTACTCATATAAGTTCTTGATAGTTTCAAAGTTATTTTCATAATCAAAAAGTAAGAATTTAGTTTAATTTACTTACCTGCTTGCACATCTTTTATTTCCAGATATCCATTATGTTGATGAACTTAAAGGTATGTTTACATTCAAATTGAGTATCAAGAGAAGTTTTAAAATATATATAAAAATAGTTGAAGGGTTTTTCACTTAGCGCTTTCTAATGTTTTAAATATCAGCCTGGTGATTGTTGTTCTCAAAGAAATATGAACCGATGACGTCACCGCTGCCGCCACGTAATATTCACACTAAACGTGATATTATATTCTTTGAAGCATAGGATGCTTTTTAGTATTCGTTGCCGATTAGTGCGTAGGACTGTCATGCAAAGTGGAGGTTCAATCTTTGGCTGTGCCATATAAACAAATACTGTGTTTTTTGCACGGGTACTAATTCTTGCGAAAAATTGAAAAAGCAGATCTAATTATTAAAATCGCTTTATTTACTAGATTCGGAAAACAATAGGTCTCCTCCATTCTTGACGACACAGTCACACACAGGAATGGTTGAGAATTGTAAATCACTCGGCCTAGCCCTGGCCGCAATGTGAATAGTCCTATCGGTATTGATTTTTAACTTCCCATATGAAGTTCTTGTAATGGGTCCGATTAGTCAAATTGAAAATTTTTAAATTTCTCGACGTTTCAAGGTCCCTAGAGTCGAAATAAAAGATTTTTAGAAAGATGTCTGTGCGTGCGTATGTACGTACATACGTTCGTATGTTCGTACGTCCGTACGTCCGTTCGTTCGCGACGTTTTTTTCGTCGTCCATACCTCAAGAACCAGAAGAGATATCGACTTCAAATAAATTTTGTTATACAGATAATAAGGCAGAAAGATGCAGAAACGGTTCTCAATAAAATTGCGTGGGTGGTTTTTTTACCATAGCAGTTTAAAAAAAGGTGAATATTTTAGTTAACCCTAAATATCTCATGAACCAATGACGCTAGGGACTTGAATTAAATTTTATATTATATATTGTAACGTGATACAAAACAAGTATATTTTTAGAAAAAAATCCAATTAACGTTTTTTTTTTAAATCAAAATAACTGAAAAAAAAAATTGTCACCTCGAAAATTTTACGACTAAAATATGATTTCATCTCCAAAACAATTTTGTGCAACGAAGAAAACAAATTTTGAGAAAAATCTTATCGACAGTTTTTTTTATAAAAAATAAAAACTTAAAAAAAAATTACTTTAAGTTGGTAAAAATTGATTTTCGACTCAAATATCTTTTCAAAACTTTGAGATATTGGCTTTAAACTGATTTTATCTTTCAAAAAATATTGTTGTTAGCATCCAGTAAAATTTTGAAAAAATCTTATTGACAGTTTTTTTTACAAAAAAATAAAAACCAAAAAAAAAAAAATTAACAAAAGTTGTTAAAAATTGATTTTCGACTCAAATATCTTTTCAAAAATTTGAGATAATGGCTTCTAACTAATTTTAACTTATAAGAAATATTGTTTTCAACATTAAGAGAAAAATCGAATTGACAGTTTTTTACAAAAAATAAAAACCTAAAAAAAAAAACTTTATAAAAGTTGGTAAAAATTGTTTTCGACGTAAATATCTTTTCAAAAATTTCAGACATTGGCTTCAAACTAATTTTATCTTATAAAAAATATTGTTTTCAACATTTCATACAATTTTGCGAAAAATCGAATTGACAGTTTTTTTTACAAAAAATAAAACCTTAAAAAAAACAATACTAAAACTTGGTAAAAATTTACTTTCGACTCAAATAGCTTTTCAAAAATTAAAAATATATGCTTCAAACTTATTTTATTTCACAGAAAATATTGTTTCGATATTCAGTAATTTTTTTATAAAAATCCAACTGTCCGTTTTTTCATAAAAAAATAAAACCTACAAAAAATAGTACGCAAATTTATTAAAAATTGATACATATAGACAAACTTTTAAGCAAGACAAATCGACAGACGGGATGGGAAGTTATCAGTGTGGGTCGCATCCCAGCCTCTTTTTTTCTTTATCTTTTTTAACATGAAACCCTTATCTGCCCTGCTATAGCCCTGCTTAGACACTTCTTTCAGGGTCAACATTTATCGACTAATATGAAATCCAATACAATTATTCAACTTTTTCCTAGAATTTTGAATTATATAATCTTAAATGAAAGTAAGATTCCTGTATGCTAAACCCATTGATTGAATTTCAAAGCTCCTAATTTTTCAAACATTACCAAGAATATAGTTAATACTGCCTATTCAACTGTAGGTAAAATTAGATTAAATCCAATTATAAGTCAGTTGAGATAAAATGATAATGAAGCGATTACTTTTGATTCCTTGAATTTTCAAAATGCTTCGCTCTCAATCTCTCTCTACAACCAAACCAAATGCATCATTTTATATGTCGTTTGTAAGTTCGATCGTAATCACCTGGAATATCTCTTTTTGAAAAAACCATTAACACACTGACACTGACTCTATATGTACCAATATTGCATCTGATTTTGAACTGAACAACTCAAACTCTCGCATGAAATGCACATCGAACAAAATTACCACTAAAACAGCAAAGGGAATTAATTTGTGCAACTGATTGCTTGGCAATCGGTTGGTAGCGGTAATGTGGTCTCTCTATAAATCCCCGTATGTGAAATTTCTGTTACCCTCCTTTATGTATTTTATAGGTACCTTCCCTAAAGCCATCCTCCACCCTTATGTTCATATGGACCTGCGACCTACCATTTATGTGGAAATGGGTTGGAGATGGCATTTTGGTCTTCTGGACTGGGAAAATGCAATTGTTGTTTGCTCTGCATTAACAGTTCTAGAATTGTTGTTTATATTTGTAATTCTAGATAGTCGGTAAATATAGTTAGTAGTTTTCGCAGTACATTTGCACAAGCAAATCTATTTGGGAGGGTATAGTGTAAATTTAGTAGATATAAATTCTAAGCCCCTAATTCACTGGGAAATGGTTGAATTTAATCGGTGACTAGTGTAAGTGGGTAAATTTATGTCAGTGTGTGGCAAAGGGCAGTTAAATGTTTTAACGTTATATACGAGTATATATGCCATTCATGAAGAACAGTGATTACTTTGTACCTAATTGAAATAAGCCGGAAGGAATTGAGAGCAAAACGGATTCGCAGGATATAAACTGAAATTAGGTCTATAAACTTCTTGGTACTTATACAATTTTACAGAAGGACTTTACTATTCACATCACGATATCCGTATGAGGGTATTTTGTTTTGTTTTATGTTACGAATCTTGTTTTTAATTACGCGGGTTATATATTGACGCCATTTGTGAGGCATTTAAAATGTATTTTTATAGAGTTTTTAAGGCTTGCTTTTTTCTTTGTATGAACGAATCATATATTTAGTGACTTCATAGTCCGAATTATCAATAAAACGTTTCTGGTTAAAGTTATAAAGAGAACTCTTATACTTATCAAATACCGGTACAAAATCGTTTAAGACCTTGTAGAAGGTCCTTTGGCCCTTAAGCTATAATTTTCTGTTAACAAAGTTTCAAGTACAAAAAGTACTCATACTTACTCCCAAATTTTTTTTTTTTTTTTCATTTCTGGGGGAAAAGATGAAAAACCAACCATTTATTTGCTAAACAACCATCAACTTATTCATAATGCAATTTTTACTCTTTCCCTTAGTTGTATTCAATTTTTCCTTCTTCCAATCCTAAAAACCACTGTAACATAAATTTAATAATATCCTAGCCTGCAAAAAAAAAAAGAAAAATAAAGTAAAATTTGTACTTCATGCACTTATTCCGAATGACGGAGCCAATCTCTAAATTTTGTATTCAAATGAAATGTTCAAAAATAAAAGAAAAAAAAAATAATAATAAAATATCCTTTCTCTCCTTAGAAGGGCTTTAGATTGAGATTTCAGAGATGCAAGAAAGGATCAGACTACTAAAATAAATATCGAGTCGACCATACACCGACAAACGACCGACGATAACTACGACGATGTCGATGTTGACGATGACGATGAACGTCGTCGCTAGGCGGCGAACGACCTCATAAATGCAAGTGCATGGCCAATCATTTGGTCGACCGCATTTCTATTGATTTCTATAATGGATTTCAAATTTAAGTGCATTTAGAAAAGGATATTTTCTTATATTTCCTTTTTCTCTTTACATTTACATATTAAGGTAGAAAGGTTATAGGTATAGTGGTAGAGACCAAATTTGATTTTGTTATTTTTTTTGTCTTTTCTATTATAATAATTCCAGCAGGCTAGGCGCGCAACGACCTACGATAACTATAAAACCGATAGACAGGCATAGAATGAAAGGAATAGGATCATAGACTGATTTGATTGTTTTCTTCTATAGCTATCTACATCGAGTCTTTCTTAAAGCTTTTGCATCTTGAAATTCTCACGGATATTTGAAAATCTCCAATGAAGAAATTACTTCATAAAGAGTGGACTAGTGTTACCATAACACATTTTTTGTTCTTTTTAGCTGTTTCTTCTAATTCTTTTCTTTCAGCTTATTCATCCATATTCTTTAAAATCAATTCAAATTCAGAATATTATAAAATTTGAACCATCCACAGATAAGTAAAAGCTTGGTGGGTGATATAAATGTTGTTGCTAAGCTTTTGAAGTGTAAAAAAATCTTCTAGATTTTAATATTCTTTTTCTCCCTTTTTTTTCTCTAACTTCTTCCAATAACTCTTGTATTTTTTTAATTTGTGTATTTCATTCTTTTCTCCTATTACTTCGTATTTTCCTATTTCTTCTTGTTCTTCTATTTTGACCATATTTTTGTTTCTTCCTCTTCTTCAATTTCTTCTAGTTCTTCAATTTCAAATATATTTTAATCTCATACTTTTTAAGTTCTTCTTATTTATAAAGTATTTCTTTTTGTTCTTCTTATGTTTCTGATTGTTTAGGTTAATTTGCTATTTTTTGTGTATATCTTCTTTTTATTTTTTACATTTTCTATTATTTCTTCGATTTCTTTTGATTCTTTTGTTTCTTTCTTAATTTTTCTAAATTTTCTGTTAATTCTAATTTTCCTATTTCTCCTTATTCTGTATTTTTTCTAATTATCAGTTATTTGTTTCCATTTGTTCTTGTTCATTTATTTTTTGTATGTTGTCTACATCGTTTTTCTTCTGTTTCTGTTATTTGTATATATTCTTCTATTTTGTAATTTTCTTCGCTCTAGATCTTTTTACTTCTTTTTCCTCCAATTTTCCTAAATTTCATTTTCTTCTATTCTCCTATTTCGTAAATTCTTACTAGTAATTTGTATCTTGTTTTCTTCGGTGCTTGTATTATCTTACTTACTTATTTGAGGTGGAGCTTCAGTCTTGTGTAAACTAGGGCCTCACCCAACAAACTCCTCCATCTAGTTCGGTCCCTAGCTAGATGTCTCCAGTTTCGCGCTCCAAGTTGGTTGAGGTAACTTTCTTTTTGTGCACGGACCCTGATCCGCGATATTTCTATACAGCGCTGTCCTGTCAGTTTGGATTCGAAGACTTTTCGGGCCGAAGCATCGGTTTCCATGCGCTCTACGTGACCCAGCCATCTAAGTCGTTGGACTTTTACCCTTCTGGCTAAGTCTACGTCGCTGTGCAGCCCGTACAGTTTGCCGTTCCATCTTCTCCTCCACTCCACTTCTATGGATACTGGGCCTTAGATCACACTAAGAACTTTTCTCTCGAAACGACCGACCCAAGGTGCTTGCTTTCATCCGCTTTTGTCATAGTCCATGCTTCTGCACCGTATAGCAGGACGGGGGTGATGAAGGTCTTATATGGCGACACTTTGGTCTCTCGGGAGAGGACTTTGCTAATCAATTGCTTTCTTAGCCCAAAGAAACAGCGGTTAGCAAGAGTTATTCTTCTTCTTTGATCTCAGTGCTGGTGTTGTTTTCTGCGTTTATAGTGGAGCCTAGGTAGACGAAGTCCTTAACTACCTCAAAGTTACGTCTGTCGATGGTGACGTTTTGACCGAGACGTCGCTTGGTGTTGTAAGTCCTTTCTTGACGACAGCATGTACTCTGTTTTGCCCTCATTAACCGTTAAAACCATTTTTGCCGCCTCTGCCTCAATACTCACAAAAGCCCCATTGACATCACGCTGAGTTCTTCCGATTATGTCAATGTCATCAGCATATGCTAGTAATTGGACAGACTTTCGAAAGATAGTGCATCTAGTGTTGACGTGGGAGCTCTGCACTATTCTTTCAAGTACGATGTTAAAAAAATCGCATGACAGCGCATCGCCTTGTCTAAAACCTTTTTGGACATCGAAAGGTTATGTTAAGTTGTTTCCAACCTTTATGGAGAAGCGCGAATTCTCCATGGTCATCCTGCACAAACGGACGAGTTTGGCAGGGATGCCAAAACTATACATGGCTATATATAGCTCGTCCCTGTAGATGCTGTCATATGCGGCCTTGAAGTCGATGAAAAGATGGTGGGTGTCGATTTGACGTTCTTGGGTTTTTCCAGGATCAGCCGTAATGTGAATATTTGATCGACTGTGGACTTTCCTTCTCTAAAACTACGTTTGTATTATCTACTTTGGTTTAAGTTTCTGTTTTCTATTTCCTATAAACATTATGTTAAGAAACTCCGTTTTTAATTCGGGAAAATATGCGTCAAGACAAGGTGTAATGGTCATCTTCTGATGAGCCCAACCATTACACCGGGGCGAAACGCATATATGAACACTTGTTTTTTTATATTTATTTTCATGATTTTAAATCATTTTTATTAATTATGTTAAGAGTTTGACTTCATTTGACAAACACAATTTTCATTCAATATGAACAAAAAAAAACCCTATGGCAACACTAGTTTGTTCTTCTAAGTACTTTCAGGACTTCATTTTCACTCACAGCAATTTTCGTACCTTTTTTTTTGGGTGGGGCGGGAATTTGGGTGGTCGGTGAAATTAATTCAACACTATTGTGAACGCAAGGATTAACATTAAATCCAAATTCAAGCCATCAAAGTGGAAATAAAAGTCAAAGTGTCTTAAGCTGGCAGTCAGCACAGCTTGAGAAACATAATCGCCCTATAAAGTTACTTCCTTAGACTCTTATACTTACGTATGGGACGAGTTGAGCTTTCTATATATTCGTTAAATCCTATAGAATCCTTTTGCTATATCAGATGAAGAATTTCCGTTTAACCCATTGCCATGGCTTTTGCGTTTATATAAAAGTTTTGTGTTGTAGTAGGATGACATTCTGAAGTGGAATGGTATGTAAAATGTTAAAGAAAATTACAGAAAAAAAACAGAAATCAGAAAAATGAAAAGAACAAAACTAAATCTGAGCAAGAGCGCACAAAATGCCATCCAAGGAGACTTAAAATCACGTTTACACTCCTGTTGTACAACACTGCACCGCACACTTAAATGCGAAGAAAGAGGGGGAGGGGCGAAGTATGTACTCTCCTACAACTCCGCTCTTACACACTACACACACGTCAGGTTTAGAGTGGTGTTAGGAGGAAGGACGAGCATTTGTACGTATAGCCAAAGAGATACAAAGGTTCCTCAGAAAGGACGAATAACAAAAAGCAAGATAAAAAACGGAAAGACTTTGTGTTTAACGATTACGAGAAAGTCAAGTGTGTGCGACATCGACATGGAAAAAACACCATCATCATCTGAAGAGGGTATGTTAATTAAACATAATCGTGCTTAATTGTAATTTCTTGGATTTTTTGAGTGGTAAGGTTATATTATTTTTTCATTACTCTCCGGGACAAACATATATGTACATAGGTATACACATTTTAACGAGAGACGAAAGACGACAATTATTCTTTTGTTATTATGGAGTTTTAATTAAATTTTGTAAAAAGGGCTATACAGATAACACTTGTGTGTGTGGGGGCTTATATTTTTATAATCTGTCGAAAGAACTTGGATATTTGTTTATATAATGTATATGTTAATATTTTGTTGCTCATAGCGGTTTATAATGTTTTTTTGGTTTATGCTTGACAGATAAGCGAACTTCTGCAAGGAACATTTGTTTGTAATTTTAAAAATAATTAGGTAAATTTATAAGAACGAAGTTTTAAAGGTTACAGCTTAGCATTTATACAAAACAGATAAGGTATACTACCTTATTATTAAATTTCAAAGTGAAATTAATATTCATATACATATATAGATACCAAATAAAGCAAACATGAAATCACATACTGATATACATATGCTTACCTAAATTTTTTCTATGAATCTTTAAGCTAAGTTTTCATCTAAAATTTTATTTTATAATTTTTGTATTTAAAGGTGAACACAAAATTTAAAAAAGACTTAAGCTAAAATTACATATATCCAAATTTGTGTATGATGTCTACATAATATTATTTATATAGTTTTTCATAAAGAGGTTTCGTTCTGCATGAACCCCTATTTCACCTATTGTCAGCTTAGAAGGAGTGATTCTTTGCTATGTGGAAAGTAAAAACAACGCCAATACTAAAAATTAAATAAAATGCGTTTCAAAAACACAATTGTTGAAACACAAGTAACAAAACAATCATAATTTTGCAATAAATATTTTCGGACTGTAATATTTTTCAAAAGAAATTTGTCACCATGTTAAATTAAATTAAACACTCCATAACTTTATTCCATAGTTTGAACTTAAACTAAAGGGTTTTCAATAAGGGCGCGTACTTGTTGAAATGGAATAAAACAAGCTGTGTGTGAGGTATTAACAAAATGAATGTTTTATTTGAAAGGTGCAAATGTGGAATATGACATCATTCAAATGCCCGCCTCGTCTTCTTACGGTGGCACGGATCCGAGTGGTCAATGACTCTTCCGCATAGATCCGGATGAATTTGAGCGATTGCCTGTGTTATGTTCACCTTTAGGGTATCGGTCGATTGTGGTTTATTTGCATAGACCTGCGAAGGATAACCTTACCCTCAAATCGTTCATGGAAAATGTCAAATGTCGTGGCGGTTGCTGGAACCACATGTCGTCTAGGTCCATATGGTCCAATTTTGGCTAGAAATTAGTTATCATCGTTATGTATGTATGTAGCGCTCGCTGTTGACGATGACCGCCTCACTAACGTTGTTTCCAAAAAATACCACCAAAATCCACACCAAACGGTTACGGCACCTAAAAGGAACTTATTTTAAGAACCTGATGTGATAGAAACATGTTAAATCTGATCTCTACGGACAAAAACGCAATTTGGTCGACCATTGATATCAGACATAAAAATGGGTAACATTAAAAGTGTCTAGTGTTAATACCGTCTTATTTGATTTTAAATCTCAGGAGAAACACCTGACATCGAAATATTTTTCAAATCTTTTTGAATGTACAAAATAAGATCTAAAGGTTTCTAGACTGAAAAGGTTGAAATTCCTTCAAAATCACATTCAAGAATGGAATTTGAAATATGCTGAGACAAACAAGATTCACAAGACAGTTTAGATTCTCGGAAAAATTTTCCAAAAAATTATGGAAATAAAATTTTAAAAACAAATTTGTTAAAATATCAATTTCATATGAATAAATAGTAGGTATACGCCCCAATACACATATGATTATAAATTTTCTTAAATAGAAGCAATCCATAATTATTATTATTATTATATTTTATTCCATCTGATTTCTTAAAGATTAAAATTTTATGATCCATTTTTGAGCGTAATAATGAAAAAATGTTTAATACAAGCTGAGACAAGTCTTGTTTTTTTTTTATTGATGGGAAGTCTCTCAAAATGTATTTTTCTATTATTCCGGACGGATTCATGAATTGCTATATAGCTTTTGGATGTCGCTCAACACAAAAACTTATGTATGTAAATCTGAAGATATAATTTGGTACTAAAATTAACATTTTAAGTCATTAACTTTGAAATTTAATTGAAAAATGGCTGTACTGCCGAGACGTGTAAAGAAAAATACTTGTTGGGCCTACAGTCGTAGCAAGCTTTAATTGAAATACACTAAGCAACTAAATTTTGAAAGAATTGAAATTTTATTTTAAGGTGGCGCTACGGTCCGAGATGAACCGCTTTTCCTCTGTGGCATGTCTTACAATCCTTAAACTTTAAATTTGATTTGACTACTTGAAAAGCTTAGGAAATGTTTTTTTTATATAAAAATATCCATCTCAATACTCTACATTACTTATCCTTTATGATACCTTATGGGTGCAATTGATATATCCAAGAGAAGTTTGTTAACTATGAATTTTGTGTACAATTTTTATTTCTTAAGTCCAAAGTACCTAGCGTCATAAAGTTTCCGCTTATGAGAGATTTGACTGTAAATATAGGCCCTTACTTACGAAAAGTAATTTATACATCAAACCTCAAAGTTGTTTTGTTAGGCAGCGTACAACCACATTTATTAACCACAATTACCTAGCATTTACTTATTTTTTGTTTTTTAAATAAAAACCAAATTTTATACCAAAATCCAAAATCTACGAAATGAAAAGCCCTAAGTGGTGACGTTTTGACAGGATATAATCCTACTTTTTTTTAAACAACCTTGACAACAAACGAAAAAAAAGTAAACCATTGCTACGTGATTAATGGAATAAAAATGTCACTTGTCAAAGAGATGTTGCAGAAAAAGGTGGTGGAAATATATGCGTGAGCCTAAGCATCCTAGCTTTGTCATGTATCGCACCACTACACACCGTTTCTTTGTCGCAAATCGAGATATTATCCTAAAAGTTGTTGTTACCTACATGAACGAGTGGTATTAGGAGAAGACGCAAGACGACGCGATGTACATATACGTCTCCAAAAACAGTGTAGATTCGTTGGAATGACTTTACTAACGCCTGCCTCGCATTTTCCGCCCATCATTTGTGATTAATTCGCTAAAAACCAAGTAATGCGAGAGTGAGGATTGTCTTTGTAGCTTATTTTCGTACTTCGTTTTCTTTTTTTCTCATAGGAGAATAATACTCCCATTTGCGTGTCATGCTCATGTCGCAGGGACGACATCACAAACTTAATGAAAAGCAGATTACACGCCAACGCCATCCATAGTGAGTGGCAGAAATACCGAGAGATCTCTCTTCGACAACATGCATTAGAAATGGGTTCGTTTAACCTTAGCGGTAATTTGTAACCAAGAAATCTGCTTGCCATGATGCCAGGGCCAGAGCCAAAGCCAGAGACAGAGCTAGAACCGGAGCTAAGGCAAACGACAAGAAAGACTATCGAAGGTGGATGATGCTGGATAAGAAACGGAAGTGCGAAAGAAACGTCAGACCGACTGCGATGTCGAAGACAACGCCAACAGGAGACACGAGTATTCGTTGAAACGATAAATGGTGGAATGACTGAGATTTCTCGCATTCTTCTTCCGCTTTTGCAGGGCTCACTCCGACTCCGATTTCAACTTCGACTTGGATTCTACCTCTGCTCCGAACCAAACCGAATTCGAATGCCAGCATTTTTATCTGATTCCACAAAAATGTTGATGATGCTTCGTTTAACATTTAATTTGCATTTCCATTGAGCAGCGCGTTCAGGCGTGAAAACAGCCACTTTAACGAAGACAAATGGTGCTCCTGGGTCCGATCAATGCCAAAAGAAGAAGTTTTTTTTTTCGGTTTTGTTGTTTTCATATATAAATTTAATTATGTATGACTAAAGAGGAGCTCATATATCCCTAGCCTTATATAAACGCTATACGGCCGGCATACGCCGCGCCATGCCATACCGCGCCACTCACCACAAAACTTGCACTTGTCGGCTTGTGTAAACGTTGGTTTTTGTTGTGAAATAATAATGCATTCGGACACACTTGGCGTGACATTTTTAATCCAGGGTCTGTTTCCTGGTTTGATGTTTATAGTATAGACGAAGTATACCATACATAGGTAGAAATGTATATGTATTCCAGACCATTGAGAAGGGAAATGATGCCATTTTTGACAGAACATCGTAAGCCACAAAAAAGACTTGGTTTGGCGGTTAACCGCGGATGAGTGGTGTGCTTGTTTTTTTTTTTCTTTTTTTATTCATCCTGTTGGGAAGTTTTACTCCAGTTTTCATTTTATTTTTGTCTGTATTGTAATCCTTGGGATGCAGACAACAAAACGTATAAATTGATTGGAGAACAATAAATCCTTCAGTTTTTTTTTTTTTTTTTGTAAATTTTTCGAGCTGACATGAGTAATGAGTGACACTGGGTAATTCTTATATGAAAGGCGGATGGAAAAGGATTGTTGTAAAACTGTTGCCCTACATACCACAAAAAACCTTTGAATTATTTTAACGAGAAACATTAAATATATAGTAGTGGTGTGGAAGTGGAAGAGGATGGAAGGGGTGGTAGGAAGGTATGTTCTACCAGCCATTCATCAGAGTATAATCTTTTGTTTAAGGAAATATTTGTTTAACGTTTTCAATATGTTTTTAATGGATTATTTATTTTTATTTTTGTTTTCCAGGTAAGTTCTTTGTTTTTTAAAGTAGAATAAAATTCTTCAGCTACTAAGTGCCGTATAGTGCAAACTTAATTATTATGTTGTTGCAAATTAAATAAGGTTGATGTACTGATGAGGTTAAATGGATAATTAGATAAAAGGGGCAGATTAAAAAAAATATTTACTGACAACCAATTCAACTTGTTTTTGAAAATGTCGGTTTCCGAATTATCAAGGGTTGTATGTTTTTAAGTATAATTTGTCCTCCTTTCCTCACACGCTTCTTTCAACTTCTGTCGTATTGTGAAGTACAGATATTTGTTCCGTATCCGTACTTCACGAATGTGGAATGCCTAACCACGCTTTGTCTTTCCCTGTTATAGCAATCTTCAAGAATTCAAAATCTTAGTAAACTGGAACTTCCTTTCTTACCAGTCCCTTTTTTCCGTATGCTCATACCAGTGTCTCTGAAATATAAAGGGTTTTCCAAACCCTTTGAGCGTGTAGAAATTATACTAAACAATTTAAAATTTTGTTTGTAACCTTGCCTTTTCTCCAGATATTCGAGTTGAAAAAAAAAAATACCTTCAAGTTTTTTCTTCAATATTATGTTAAACATTTTCCTTCAAACACATTTTTCGAGACCTTGTTAATGGTTTTGGGGTACAACTCTCATATGTATGCTTGAATAATGTTGGCTTCAAATGTTTGAATTGTTTCTAAATTTTTGGAAAAAAATCGGTCCCGAATGATGGTTTCCGACAAAGAAACAGTCCAAAAATTATCGCAGCTTTGAAACTCCAGTTAACATTGCAACGACAACGATTCGAGAATTTGATAAGAGTCATGAAAAATAAGACACTACAAGATAAAAAAAAAAACCTGTTCCAAAAACTCATCTGCCTCAAAAGGTTAAAATGTCAAGTAATTAGACACCTATAACTGAGTTTATCAATCCGATAAAAATTGATATCACCCTCCGAGACTCAATCAACATCCATTTTGAATTACTCTGTTCAATTTATTTCTGTTTTAACAATGAAAACATTATTTCCGAAAACGGAGACAAAACTCATTCTCACTAAAAGTAATTAATGGATTCCTAGGAAAATAAAAGTCAGTTTAAATTAAACACCAATACAAACGAAAAAACAGAAAAGGATAACTCTTCGTTTTATTCTGGAAATTTGGATTGGCAAGGATGTTGATACAGAAATTCAAAATTATCTGAATCTACTTCAAAACTTCTAAGAATAAGGACGATAGGGACATTTTTAAGGATGCATCATTAGAAATTTGTTGGAATTGGATTAATTGGTCTTAATGAAGATGTCTGATATCTGCCTTCAAGTATACCCTATTTCATCCACAAATACTCATTGATTCAAGGATATATCAGCATTTTTCATCGTACGTATATTAAAACCAGCTTCTTATACCTTTTATAATTAAATCATACGTAAATTGATGGCAATGCTATCGACCTTGAAAAATTTAAATTCTATACTTTGAAGAATATAATTCCATCGTCGTCCTTTCATCTTCCATCGATTTGGTTATGGGCTCCAGTAAACTTAGCCCTAAATCAATAAGAAAACCTAAAATGAATTCTAGAATTTTATGTTTATGTAGCACACGCCCAGTCCTTAGCTTAAAAGAGTAGGTCAAAATCTTGAATGAACTTTTAATGTGCTTTCAGGACCAAAATCTTCCTTTCAATTTTTTTTTAACAAATTTTGGAAATGATCTGTTCATGGTCATTAAGAACCTTCAATCGAATAGTGAATTTTAAAATGGATTTCTTGAAGCAAAAAATGAAAAACATCAAATTTAGATATAACTACAAAGATATAGTCGTATATTGAGGAAGAAAAAAGTAAACACAAGATTTCGAAGAGATACGAGATTCATCCTGATAAACGACATCAAAAAATTGTATATAACTACTTCCTTCACTCGCGAGCATTTGTTTCCTTATCCCATCGAGTATAGTCTTTTATGTTCATGCAATACTTTGAGCCCTACATCTATCTACTATCGCTCTAAGATCTTTTATACTTATATTTGCAGTAAGGGAAATTTAAAGAAAAATTCTAAGAAATCTGTCTCAAAAAAAAAACAACATGAACAACAACAACAAACTTTTTAAATAAAAAGCAAGTACAAAGATCTGAAACTTGCTAGAGGAGGTATAAAGAATCATCATAGGTCCTTGAACGGTGTATTGGCCTTTTAAGTGTCTCTTTTCAAGTGATGTTGCTGTTGGACAGGACACCCAAAAATGCTTCAGATGATATTTTCTTCTTCTTTTTCATGCTGTGCATGTCTCGAAAATATAATGTGTAGGTATATTGTATAAATGTATGTATTTATATAAACAGGACATCGACTGAAAAGTAAAAAAAAAAAAATAGAAATGAAACGACAATGATTGAACAATATATCCTTTCAAAATGTTGCCAGCCCAAAAGCGCATGTGGGGTGTGTGTGGGTGGCTAAAAGGTTGGTTATGGTTAGATTTTTTGAAGAGATATAAACAAGGAGAAATGAAAACATTGGCCCAAGGAATGGACAAACATTTTCAAACAATGGAATGTTCTTGAATTAGCTTTAACCATCCTCTATTTTATACTCTTGTCCTAAGGATAAGGAAGGCTAGTGTATATACACGATGACGATATGATGGCTAAAAGTGAGTTCATTTGATTCTGTTATGTGAATTATTTTGTTGTTGTTTTTTGTTGGTGCTGAATTTCTTTCCAAGGAGCTATAAAACATCAGATCAGATTTGGTATGCGAATTTAAGTTCTGAGGATTGAAGATGTTTTTGAAGTGAAATAAAGTCTCTTCATCTTTTATGACCACTTGAGAGAGGATATAATAAGAGAAGATGAATTTTTGTTTTTGGTTTAAATATAATTTTGTTTTACTTAAAGGCAAGTTTTTTAACTGATTTTTTGTTTGTTTTTAGGAGCACTTATGTGACGAATAAAAACAGCTTCTAGAAAAATATGTATGTTAATATTATAATATTTTAGGGTACGTACCGGAAAATTTGTCAATTATATGGATAAATTCACCTATTAACTGTACTGTATGTTTTAAAAGAATTGAATGCATAGGGAATTTTTAAACTCCAATACTGAGTTTTTTTTTAGTACCTGCCGATTATAATATTCAATACATAATTCTATTTTTTTTTCTAAAACATGTTAACTTATATGGAATTTTGAAAGGCTAATATTTTTGAAAAGTGGGTCATTATTTCGATTTAGTTAACAAATATTCATTCTGTTATTTTTTATTAGTAATTTAATTTATTTAAATATTTCATCACAATATTACATTTTCTAAGAACAATCAGCTAAAACATTTTTAAAATAAGAGAAACAGTATTGAACATTTAAGAACTGTAATTTTTATTGAAATTTTTCCCAAATATTAAGTTTTTTAAAAATATATTTTTGCATTTGAAAAAAACTACATTGATTATATTCAACTTGATTTTGCTATTCCAATATTTTTTTTGTTAAAAATTTGATATTTAAAGTTAAGTTGATATTTTGTCTACTTCACTTTTAAAACCAAAAAATTTAGTAACATTTTTCAGTATCTCAATTAAACCCTTTCTTATTTTACATATTTTTTATACAATTCTGCAATTTCTTGCACCATGAAAATTAAAATGATTTTTTTTTGACATTTTGAAAAACTGAAAAAAGAGCGAACTTCTCGATTTTGACGAATTTTGGCCGTGTTGCATTTAAGATCTTTTGTCGGATACTTTTAATTTAAATTTAACATCTTAAACTTCTCCTAAAAATTGTATAAATCACTATTCCTACCCGGAGATAAGACTTTTTGAATACAAAATATTGTACTAAATTTTGTTGTTTATAAAATTCTCAAAAATTAAAACATATTTTCAAATGTTGGTTTGTTGAATTGATATCAGAATTAAAATATTGATTAAGAAAAACAAAAGTAATTGTAAATAATGTAAAAAATGTAAACAAAACGTTTCATAAAATTAACTGTTAACTTTGCTTTTTAAATTCCCATAGGAAGTTTTGTAAACGGTCCGATTTGTCGAATTGAAAATTTTGACATTTCTCGACGTTTCAAGGTCCTTAAAGTCGAAATAAAAGATTTTTAGAGAGATGTCTGTGCATGCGTGTGTACGTAGCTTCGTACGTCCGTACGTTCGGGAAGTTTTTTTCGTCGTCCATAGCTCAAGAACCAGAAGAGATATAGACTTCAAATAAATTTTGTAATACAGATAATAATGCAGAAAGATGCAGAAAGGACTCTCAAAAAAGTTTCGTGGGTGAGTTTTGACCATAGCAATTTAAAAAAAAGTGAACATTTTGGTTAACCCAAAACTTGTATTAAATGTTATATTATATTATTGTACCGTGATATATATAATTAAATATATTTTTGGAAAAAATCCAGTTAACGGTTTTTTAGTTTTATTTTATTCCATAAATAATTTTGTGCAACGAAGAATAACGTTTTTAACATCTGGTAAAATTTTAAGAAAAATCGAATCGGCAGTTTTTTTTTTATAAAAAACAAAAACATGCAAAAAATATAACTCAAAGTTGGCAAAAATTGATTTTCGACTCAAATATTTGTTCAAAAATTTGAGATTATGGCTTCAAACTAATTTTATCTTATAAAAAATATTGTTTTCAATATTCTGCAATATTTTGAGAAAAATCGAATTGACAGTTTTTTTTTACAAAATGTAAAAGCATAAACAAAATTGGTAAAAGTTGGTAAAAATTAATTTTCGACTCAAATATCTTTTAAAAACTTTGAGACATTTGATTTAAACTAATTTTATCTTTTAAAAAATAAAGTTGTCAACATTCAGAAAAGTTTTGAAAAAATCGAATTGACAGTTCTTTTAAAAAAAAAAAAAAAAACCTAAACAAAAATTACTAAGAGTTCGTAAAAATTGATTTTCGCCTCAATATCTTTTCAAAAATTTGAGATTATGGCTTCAAACTAATTTTATTTTATAAGAATTAAATTGACGTTTTTTTGTAAAAAAAAATAAAACCCTAAAAAAAAACAATACTAAAACTTGGTAAAAAATTATTTTCGACTCAAATATCTTTTCAATACTTAAAAATGTTGGCTTCAAACTATTTTTATCTCAAAGAAAATATTGTTTTCGACATTCTTTACTTTTTTTTAATAAAAATCCAACATTCTGTTTTTTCATAAAAAATAAAATCTTTAAAAAATTGTACGCAAAATTGGTAAAAATTAATGTTCGGCTTTCGATATCTCGTGAATAATAGAAGACATTGACTTTACATTTTGAGAAAAATCGAATTGACAGTTTTTTTTTACAAAATATAAAAACCTAAACAAAATTAGTAAAAGTTGGCAAAAATAAATTTTCGACTTAAATATCTTTTCAAAACTTTGAGATATTTGATTTAAACTAATTTTATCTTTTAAAAAATAAAGTTGTCAACATTCAGAAAAAAATTGAAAAAAATCGAATTGACAGTTCTATCACAAAAAATAAAAACCTAAACAAAAACTACTAAGAGTTCGTAAAAATTGATTTTCGACTCAATATCGTTCAAAAATTTGAGATTATGGCTTTAAACTAATTTTATTTTATAAGAAATATTGTTTTCAACATTCGGTAAAATTTTGAGAAAAATTGAATTCACGTTTTTTTGTAAAAAAAAAATAAAACCCTAAAAAAAAAACAATACTAAAACTTGGTGAAAAATTGTTTTCAACTCAAATATCTTTTCAATACTTAAAAATGTTGGCTTCAAACTATTTTTATCTTACAGAAAATATTGTTTTTGACATTCAGTAAATTTTTTATAAAAGTCCAACATTCTGTTTTTTCATAAAAAAAATAAAATCTTTAAAAAATAGTACGAAAAATTGGTAAAAATTAATGTTCGGTTTTCGATATCTCATGAATAATAGAAGACATTGACTTCAAATATATTTCATTCATCATTTTTAGAAATGCTACTAAAATTGGTAAAAATTGGTTTTCCAATAAAAATCCCCTTAACAAAAAAGATTTTGAAATAGAACTACATATTTGCATATGATGCAAAATATTTTTGGTAATTTTTAATTTTCTTAGAATAATTCAACTGACAACTTTTTTAAAAAAACACAAAAAACCTACAAACCTTAGCAAGACAAATCTACAGACGGGATGGGAAGTTATCAGTGTTCGCATTCCAGCCTCATTTTAATTTTGAGATAGAAATTTATTTTTTTTCCGAAATTATTCAAATTTGTTTAAAATATCATTCAAGAATTTAACCGAATACTTTTTTAAAAAATAATCTTCAACTGATAAAGCTGTATTTTGAAAACCCTTATATATTCAAATACAATTTTAGGCTCAAATTAGTTAATTACGTAATCCCAAAATTTTAGCAAGTAATTTAAGAAAATGCTTCAGGCTTGAAATCAATGATAAACAAAAAAACTAGGAAATTTCGCGATTTTTGTTGATATTTTGAAAGACATAATAATGAAAACAATATGTCACGTAAATAAAATTTGTGACTAACAACTCCTTCTCAGGCTTATTAAAAATAAAATAAGTATATTATAACCAAATACATTTACACATGCTTTCATTTTACCATAAATGTTGAAAACCAAAACATTTCTCGTTTATTTTATTTTCACTTGAAATCCAAATTTGTTTTTTGTCAGTACAAAACCTCAACAACAATTTTCTGGAACCAACACAATACCCTCATAAAAATAACAATAATATTTATATAACTTTTATTTTACTTATATTGAAATAGAAATTTTGCTTTACCCAAAAACAAGACAAAAACAAACCAAATTCAGATTTTAAAATTCTAATAAAACTTTTCACCGCGAGAACATGTTAGCAAAGTGAAGCAGGTTAACAATTATTATATTATGTTCTTATGTTATACGACGAGAGTAGAATATGTGACTTAAATATATGTACAATTCTAGGATAATTTGCCAATTTTCCATACACAGAACAAAACCATTAAAAATACAAAACAAAAATTAAATAAAACTACACTAGCTCTCTCTGGTGGCTGAATATATAAATGAATGTATGTTTATAGATTTTATGTATAATGCACATGGTGGCTGATGGAAAATTAGAATTAAAATGTAAAAACAAAAATTGCAACGCATTCCCTTAAAATATTTACAACTTGTGGTTTTAATATGGTATCCCAGGCGCTAGTTATTATGCCTATAATTAACAAAATCGAGGTTTTCTACGTACCATACACAATACACATACATATATGTGGTTAACTTGAAAATATAACACATTTTTTTTTATTTTGCTCTTGTTATCCTGGAACTGAAAATGAACCCATTGATGTGTGAAAATTCAACTTTTGCAAGTGTATATTAGATATGTATAGGTAAATAGTGATGGTGATAGTGATGGCGGTGGTAATGGTGTTATGGCGAGGTTAAAATTGTGTTATAAAGCTTGTTTAGTTCGAATAGGTGTGCTATTAAACATGTTCGTTGAAAGCTATAGGTAGGTAGAAAATATGTGTAATTTTCCCAGAAACTACCAACCTTTTCCCAGAAATACTAGATTTTTTAGATTTAGATTGATTTTATTTAAACATACATTTTTAACAATAATTTGGTTAATACAATCAATATGATGCATGACATTGCCGTCTGCCTGATTGACAACTAAAAGTATAGCTATATATTCATAGATTAAAAAAAGAAAGTGCAGTTTATGATTAAAACGCTTCACTTAAAAATTGATGTCTATATTTAAGTGCTGTTTTGCAATATGCATATAACTTTGTGACTTCAATTTCCTGTCGAAGGCTTATGATTTCAGTATTTGAAAGAAAGTCACTGCCTAGGATAAGTCTTCTTATTTCTCTCAGTATCGCACATCGCCCAATAAAATGAAAAACATCCTCGCGCTCTTTCAAGTTGCACAGGTTGCATAAAATCGATAAGTCATCGCGGTGAGGAATGTACTCGTAGTTCAGATTAAGGAGTTCTCCTCTTAGCCGGAATATGGACGAAATTTGTTCGATGGTATATTTGTCGTGGAAGTAGTTTCTTTCCCGGAGATCGTAGTCTAGTCTACTGTAAATCATGCGGTGCAGTGAGCTTTTGGCTTGCTCCTTGTATTGTTCTCTTGAGTCTTCATCCAGACGAGCTATTAGGCGATATAAAGTTGGTTTCCAAGAGGAGAGGTTACTGTAGTTTAGGTCAACATCCACCTGCTCGGCAAGTTCTAACCAGTCTTTAAACCATCCACTTCGGGATTGGATTGTTTGAAGAACTACTTTTTTTGGGAGACGATAACTTGGCATATCCAGTGCTTTGTAATCGACCTGCAGCTTGCGTGTTTTTATAAGTAAAGGCGATAGATTCGGATTCCAACATGATCATATATTTTGGCGTACTCGAAGGACACCTTCCGTTTAGTGTAAAATCTAAGCAGTTTTTCCACTTGTTCATATTTCCAACCTCCCCAAGCTTTAGCCGCATAAAATATAACTGATTCGGATACAGCTTCGTAGACCCTGAATTTACTGGTATGTGTAATTTCCATATTATTTAAACATTGCTTCCATGCTACGTTTATAGCTGTTTTCGCCTTAACAAGTTTGTCAGTGTTATGTTTTTCCATGCTCAAGTTCTTAGTAAAGCAGACTCCTAGATATTTGTATTCTTTCACCAACTCTACTCTTTCACCATTATAGTGCCATTGCTCACTTGCATCCAATCTTCCTCCGCCATTCTTAAAAATCATCACTTTGGATTTACTTAAATTTACCACTAGGTTCCACCTTTTACAATATTCAGCAAGCTTATTTATCATTAGCTGAAGGGACTGTGGTGTATACGCGCAGCAGCACAATGTTGTCAGCGAAAAGAAGAGCTTTAAAGTTAACGCCTGCGTACTCGATTACTGCTGGTAATGCTTCGACGATATCAGCAATGAAGAGTGCAAACAAGCTTGGACTGAGTGCACAGCCCTGTCTAACTCCTGATTTCGTTTGGACCCACTCTGATAAGCATTGGCCATTCCACACTGATGCTTTGGTAGTCTTGTATACATTTTCCAATACTGCACCGAACTTAAGCGACATTCCTAACTGGAAAAGCTTGTAAAAAGGGTATTGCGATCCACAGTGTCAACGACGAATGCAAATAGTTTCTTATTTCTCGATAGAAACGAGTCAGAAATCGAGCGGAGTACAAAAATATGATAGAACGGTGGAGTATCCCTATCTGAAGCTAGCTTGGAACTCACTGAGCAGATTATTAGAGTGTATCCATTCATTTAAACGGCTGAGCAGAATCGATGTAAATATCTTATATGACGAGTTCAAAAACGAGATTCCTCTGTAGTTTTCCGGAACTTTAGTCCTTCCCTTCTTGTGGATTGGGAAAATCAAGGCATCGCTGAACTGGTTTGGGATGGATCTTCCCTCTTAGATCTGGTTGAATACTGCTGTTAGAGATACAACAAGAGTATCTGTACCATATCTGTAGAATTCTGCGGGTATACCATCTGAGCCCGCAGCCTTTCCATCCTTTTGGTTGTCTATCGATATAAACACTTCTTCCCTTGAAATTGGTGCATCTAAAATATTATTTTTGAAACCAAACTGAATCTGAAACTTATTTGGCGCATCTGGGTTTAACAATTGCTCGAAATATGTTTGCAGTCTATTTGAATTAAGACCCGGGCTAATAGTATATTTTGTTCCATTAAGTTTTCGGACCAGGTTCCAAAACTCAGAAGACTTGTTACACTTTGCAAGCTGATGTGCTTGGGCTTCCGAATAGTCTTTTTTCTTTTTTCGATAGAGAAGTTTATAATTCTGATTATACTCCATGTAACGGTCCTTTGAAAAATTTGTATTATACTTCCGATATGCGCTCAGCCAAGCGTAAGAAAGGCTTCTCGCCTGCATGCATTCCTTGTCAAACCAAGGTTCTCTATATTCAGTTTTTCTTTGACTGTTATTCGGTATATGGTATGCTCCTTTAATGCTTTTTTCAATTTTGTTCAAATTATTCTACAAAATAAAATGTTGCACTGGGTCGCACAATCTTGCTTCTGCACCTAAATAGACAATTTAAAAATGCAATTTTTATTTTAGGATTTCAAAAGTATACCTGCAAACTAAGTAAAGAGTTTTTCAATAGGGACGAATTGATATTGTTAGATTGTGTCCACCATATTGTTGCTTTTACTGTCTG
Organism: Eupeodes luniger; assembly: GCA_951509635.1. Classification (NCBI taxonomy): domain Eukaryota; kingdom Metazoa; phylum Arthropoda; class Insecta; order Diptera; family Syrphidae; genus Eupeodes; species Eupeodes luniger. Next base: position 18,297,453 of record OX608075.1, read on the forward strand.
TCAAAAATCTTTATTTAATCATTCAGTATAGACAAATCATCAAGTTACTGCGTCGAGTAACAAATGCAAATGATAAAACTTCACTATCAAATTGGGAGTATTTTAGTTGCAACGATGAGCGCATTGCGCCCTTTTTAAGGTGTACACGTTGACTTTTCAACGTTTGATGGTTGTGTGTTCGCTTAGTTGATTTTAGAGCAGTTCAGAGTTGTTCCCAACTTTTGTCGAAAAATCATGCGATGAGGCCCATTTTTGGATGAATGGGTACTTGAATAAGCTACATTGGCAGATTTGAAACGACACCAATCCACGCGAAATTCATGAGGTGCCAAGCCAATGCATTCAAATATAGTTACTGTTTTGAGTGGATTTTGGGCTGGGGTGCGTATTCTTTCTAAAATGATGCTGGGCAGGTCATTACCGTCAACGGTGATCGCTATGTCGATGATCATCAACTTCTTGTGGCCTCAATTTAACATGTGGTTTCAACATATTGGAACAACGTGTGACACAATTTAAGGTACAATCGATCTTCTGCGCCAGCGGTTTCATGTAATGGTTATCTCGCGACAAGGCGACGAGGTGAATTGGCCACCAAGATCGTGTGATTTGACCCCTTTATCCTGTGGGATCTTCTTAAGTCGCAGATCTATGCGGACAAGCCGCAAAGCTCCGCGGCGCTCAAAGACAAAATAATCGATGCTAAAGATCAAATTCAGCCTGATTTGTGCGCCAAGGACATCGTTATATTTCTCAATTTTCAAATCGACCCGCCTTTAATAGTCGCAAGTGAAAATTCTCATAATCAAATGAGGCAATTTAAAATAAAACCAACTTTAAAAATTTCAGCCTCAAATGCATTATACAGGGTGCGTCATGCCACATTCAATATTTTATGCACTAAATTCCCACGTGTTATCAGCCGTCTTGCTAAGGTCAATGTACCAATTCAAAAAAAAAAAAACTATTTTATCATTTCCACTTCCTGATGGCTACTCTTATGTATATCCATCTATGGGGATTTATCAAGACGTAACTACTAAATAGATTACAGTCAATTTATACAATCACATCTTCAAAAATATGCCCGATTCCAACTGTATGAAATTAGAAAAACATTTCGAGCCCTTCCCGCCAATTTATCGTAAGCGCCAAAATAAATTTTATCGTAAACGACAAATCAAAAGCTTACTGCTGGTAATTGAAACAACTTGTACCCATAGTCATTATTGGAAATTATTAATTATGCTTAAGTTAAGGCGTTACAATAGCCTTCAAGGCTCTAGGTGTTACTACCAAATTTTAATAATTAAATATTCCTTTTTATTGAAAATGTCGCTTACGATAAAATGGCGGGAAGGGCTCGATTTACTCATCTAAAAATATTAAGTAAATGGGTGGTTGCCACGCCTTTTAAATGAAAATATACAATAAATTTAATGAAATTTAAAATCCCTAGAATTTGTCCTTTGTGAGTTCTTCATGTCCAACTTCTCAACCAAATCTCATCTTTTCTGTGATAATTAGATGAAGAATGTTTCGGAAAAGTTTTATAAGAATAAAAGCTGAACGATTTTTCAGTTTTTAATTTTACCACCTTCTATTTATTTTCGATTAGTTCCTTTTTTTTCAACCACAAAATCTAGAATTTTAGAAATTCGAGAAATCTACAATGTGAGGAAAGCTAATATGGGAGTCAATTACGATTCTTAATATTCCTGAACTCTTATATATCTCTTAAGCTACAAGTGCATAATATAGAATTGAAAATTAAATTAAATTTCCTCTAGCTCAGAAAATATTGCAAATATAAAGTTCATTACTTTCTTGGTATTGGATAAAGAGAACGTACAAAAATCAACAGATTCTGTTTCTGTAAAAAAGATTTATTTAGTCTTAAATTTTGGCTGAGTTAGAAAACAATGAACATTTTCCTTTAAAAACAAACTCATGGTACTTCCAACATTCTTTTATCTATCCAAAACTGTCAGTTTCTGTCAAATTTATTTTTCTTTCTAATGAACTTTTCTAACTGAAATTTCCTTAAAATTTTCAGTTTTTAAGAATTCAAAGCTATTGGATGTGTATTTTGTTCTATGAAAGTTTTCATTTAGTGAATATGAATATGAACTTTGAAAATACATACATCAACAATTCAAAGAAATTCATAGATTTGCACAACAGGTATAAAAAAGTTCCACGAAATAAATAATATGTAGGGAATATTGGAACCAAGAATAGTATTTATATTTAAAAATCAGATTGAGAAATTTCTGAAAAATTGAATAATTATTGCTATGAAGAGCAATAAAAAATGCTACTTGGTTTTGATGAAAGTAATAAAGCATATCCCACATGTTTATTCAAAATGGATGGTAAAGGAGAACTTTGTAAGAGTTTTGAACTTGCAGCTGATAGATTGCAGGTTAAGGTTAAGGAATGCATAGAAGAAGGGAAATTAATATTCAAAACTTGGTTTTTCATTAATTAATGAAATAAAGTACTGAGTAGTGATTAGTTTGTATTTCTAATAAAATACATCTAAAATATTGTGTGTTCGAAATTATACTATTTAAAAATTCGTATGAACTACACACTGGACTACCTACATGAAATTTGTAGTTCATACATAAAATTTAAAATTCTAAGATTTCATCTTTAAAAATTGAATTGATAAAATATTGTAAAAGAAATTAATATGTTATTAGAGCATTTCTAATGAGCCAAAAACAAATTCTTGAAAACTGAGATGTTCGATTTTCTTGAAATTTTGTCTGGAGAAATAAGTTCAAGTACAGTTTTCTAAATTTCTTTTGCATATCAAGGAAGCAAAAATAGCGAAATAACAAGGTTTAGTAATAAGTTTTTAATAACTACATTCTTTTTTAATAAAACATATGTATCTCAAATAATTTAAAACTGTTCGAGAGTGTTTTATCACTTGAACATTAAATAAATGCTAGTGTTCCCCAGGGCTCTGTTATGTCTCCGACTCTATTCCCTATTTTTACTTGCGACATATAGGAACTATAATGGCAAGTTTTGCATTCGTAAAAAATTTCGAACTCGAGATTTTAATCAAACATTATATTGCGATGGTAGAGAAGTTGAAAAAAGTGGGTCCCGCGATTCCGTCCGTCTGGGTCGATTGAGTTCAAACTTGGAAGTTAAGGTTTTGAAGAGATTCACGTCTGGAGTTTTTTTCATTTTTTTTTCAAGATCAAAACTAACAGTGGCCCCCATCAATTTTTTTGGTCAAAAACGAAAATTCGAATTTTCTCAAAAACAAACCGATAGATTTTTTTTTTAATTTTTCTCTAAAATTTTATTTTTTAACTTAGCTTCTTTTAGTAAGAAAAACATATTTTTGTATTGATCCGGAAAGAAAGCGCTTATAGAACCGTTATTTTGTTTTTTAATTTTCTCAGCAACTTATGAACCGATTTCAATAATTTTTTTTCTGAACGAGCTCTTATGCCTTAACAATATTTGATTATCAAAAGTGCAATTTTGTTTTGTTTGGATTTTTAAAAAAATATTGAATTTTTTTGTTTGAAAATTCTATATCTCAAAAACGGGTCAACATTTTTTTTACGAAATTCAAATGTAGAGCGTATATTTACAATCACTAAACAACTACATACCAAAAATATTTTTAGAACAGAATTGAAAAATTGTATATAATTGTAAATATTTTTCATTCCCGGGATGAGTTGTTTCTTGGGATGAATCGCGCCTTTGTATATGCAAAGGAAATACCTGAAAACTAGCTTACCGACAAAAAATGGTGTGTATGCGATAAGTTAACTCAAATATACAAACCATTACCCTTAACATAATATTTTCCGAGTATTTCATATTATAAATTAATATTCTATAAAATACAATTCGCATAGTCTACGAAAAATTCTCTTTGGTTTGACACCTTATTTGTTAAAATAAGTTCCGTATGAGAGCCGAAACAGGGAGATATGCTAACGAAATAATATGTATATAAATGATGATGATTTGTCCAGACTAAATTTCTATTCTCGACAAAAAAATTTCCCTCCGCCATGAGCGCACTATTTGCTTTTGCTCCCGAAAAAAATGTACCCCATATCAATGCTGTCTTATTTTTTGATAAGTATTAAGTTTTTTTTAATTTTTTTTTCTTAACTTGGCTTCTTTTAGTTAAAAATTGTATTTTTTGTATTGCTCCGGAAGGGTACGCTCATAGAACCTTAATTTTGTTTTATAATTCTCAGGAACTAATGAACCGATTTCAATATTTTTTGATGATCAAAGGTGTATATTTTATAAATATTAATTTTTTCAAAATCCGATATCTCGAAAAAGGGTCCACATTTTTTTACGAAGTTCAAATCTAAAGCGTATATTTACAATCACTAAACAACTGCATGACAAAAATATTTTTAAGAAAAAATGGAAAATTTGTATAATATAAAAAAATTAATTTAAATAAAACCTGTCTAATGATTTTCAAACAAAAAATTGAAAAAATGAAGTTTTTTTTGACAAATTAATGAAATTTCATTCATATCTTTGAAGACAAACTTATTTTACAGGTATATTTTTAAATCTTGTATAAGTACTTTTTTAAACAGATTCTTTGCATCCAGGAGCAAGTTCGTGCGACTCAGCCATGTATTTTATTTTAAAATGATATTTTTTCTTAAGCTTCTAATTCAATTTATTGCTTCGCTGATGTCAGTACCCTCAACTTTTCGTATTTGTTTTTAGATTCTCATTCTTGTCCTTGTCCAAAAAGTGCCTAGATTTTCTCCGACGACGATGCAAGAAATGTTTAACCCCTTATAATGCACAATATACAACACGAGTTAATTTTCATATTTTGGCTGGTGGCCCAAGTTAGTACTTTTTTGATAGAATTGATAAAAATGATAGGCGATCGTTTTCTTACTGAGATCTTTGCTTTTCTTTAACACCGCCGCAAGGAATGTTTTATTAATGCCCATCAGTTTAACCTTGAACTCAATTTCGGATTCTTTCTTAGCCGTACTACACGAATGTGGAATGCTTTACCAGGGTCAATATATTCCACTCAAAATGTGCAGACATTCAAAACCTCTTCTTATTGCTCGCACTATGTTAAACCATTATTATAAGGGTTTTCAATACCCTTCAGAAACTACTTTTTCGCATTATCTTTAATAATTGTATTGTTAAAAATCTATAGTTATTTTTTTTTATTAAAAGCTCTGTAAACAGTGTTTCGTTTTTAAAGAATCAATTACTCACCATAATGGACCCTAGTTTTATAATGCAAGTCTTCTGCGCTACAAAAATTAAAAATTCACTAAAATTGATCTATAAAATCCCTGAACCAACAATTTTTCTATATACAAAACTATTAAGGATTCTGAATCCAAAATAGCAGAACCTTAAAAGACTAAGACCCTTTTTATTCCAGTATATTTATTAGAGCATAATAGGAAGATATGTATACACGCAAAAACATTTCCCTTAACCGAGTAAGATTTTTGCTCGGTTAAAAAAAAATCGGTTAAAAATAACTGAGTCTTGTGAAAAAATAAACAAGAAGTTTTTGCTAAAAACAGCTAAGTCAGATCGGTTAAATAAACATAGTTAAAAATAACCAATTACATGGGAAATATCTACCAAGCAGATCGGCAAAAAATAACACATTTACTTAGTATTTTAACTTTGTTAAATTTAAATAAGTTACTTGATTGCAAAGAACCAAGTAACTTGTGTGTTCTCAACTAAGTAATAGGTTATTAATAACCGATTCACTCATGAAAACTTAAACAACTGAGAAACTGTTAATATCTCACAAGCATCTTTGTAAATAACACACAACCACGGTTGTTTAAATACAGCAGATCACTTGGTTGATTTTACCGGATTTGCTTGGGTAAATTTATATATACCCCTTCCATATGAAATCTCACAAGTACTCTGTAGAATTCTCACAAGTATGTTTGTTGATAACAGTCAACTAAAGTCATTTAAAAACAGCAAATCACTTGGTTAAACATAACCGACTTACTCGTCAAAATATAAACGAGTTCATATAAGATCAATTTTCACAAGTGCTCTGTTAATAACAAACTACTACTTGGTAGTTTTTAATCAATTTACTCGGGAAAATTTTGACATGTGAATTGGGTTGAAATCTCACAAGTACTCTGTAGAATTCTCATAAGTATGTTTGTTGATAACAGTCAACTAAAGTCATTTAAATACAGCAAATCACTTGGTTAAACATAACCGACTTACTCGTCAAAATATAAACGAGTTCATATAAGATCAATTTTCACAAGTGCTCTGTTAATAACAAATAACTACGATCGTTTAAATACAGCAAATCACTTGGTAGTTTTTAACCAATTTACTCGGGAAAATTTTGACATGTGAACTGGGTTGAAATCTCACAAGTACTCTGTAGAATTCTCACAAGTATGTTTGTTGATAACAGTCAACTAAAGTCATTTAAAAATAGCAAATCACTTGGTTAAACATAACCGAGTTACTCGTCAAAATATAAACGAGTTCATATAAGATCAATTTTCACAAGTGCTCTGTTAATAACAAACTACTACTTGGTAGTTTTTAATCAATTTACTCGGGAAAATTTTGACATGTGAATTGGGTTGAAATCTCACAAGTACTCTGTAGAATTCTCACAAGTATGTTTGTTGATAACAGTCAACTAAAGTCATTTAAATACAGCAAATCACTTGGTTAAACATAACCGACTTACTCGTCAAAATATAAACGAGTTCATATAAGATCAATTTTCACAAGTGCTCTGTTAATAACAAATAACTACGATCGTTTAAATACAGCAAATCACTTGGTAGTTTTTAACCAATTTACTCGGGAAAATTTTGACATGTGAATTGGGTTGAAATCTCACAAGTACTCTGTAGAATTCTCACAAGTATGTTTGTTGATAACAGTCAACTAAAGTCATTTAAAAATAGCAAATCACTTGGTTAAACATAACCGAGTTACTCGTCAAAACATAAACGAGTTCATATAAGATCAATTTTCACAAGTGCTCTGTTAAAAACAAATAACTACGATCGTTTAAATACAGCAAATCACTTGGTAGTTTTTAACCAATTTACTCGGGAAAATTTTGACATGTGAATTGGGTTGAAATCTCACAAGTACTCTGTAGAATTCTCACAAGTATGTTTGTTGATAACAGTCAACTAAAGTCATTTAAAAATAGCAAATCACTTGGTTAAACATAACCGAGTTACTCGTCAAAATATAAACGAGTTCATATAAGATCAATTTTCACAAGTGCTCTGTTAATAACAAATAACTACGATCGTTTAAATACAGCAAATCACTTGGTAGTTTTTAACCAATTTACTCGGGAAAATTTTGACATGTGAATTGGGTTGAAATCTCACAAGTACTCTGTAGAATTCTCACAAGTATGTTTGTTGATAACAGTCAACTAAAGTCATTTAAAAATAGCAAATCACTTGGTTAAACATAACCGAGTTACTCGTCAAAATATAAACGAGTTCATATAAGATCAATTTTCACAAGTGCTCTGTTAATAACAAATAACTACGATCGTTTAAATACAGCAAATCACTTGATAGTTTTTAACCGATTTACTCGGGAAAATTTAGATAATCTCATTTTGTTGATTTTTCATAAAGAAAACCAAAATTTCATGTTATTTAAGCTTGAAATCAACATTTTCTTACAATTTTTAAATACTTTCTCAGAATTTTCTTCTTATTTAAGCTTGAAATCAATGTTTTTTGACAATTTTTCATTAAAAACTGCAAAGTCAAAATCTAAACACAATCTCTTATTTCAACAAAAATTCATTCGCTTTTTACCTTGAAAGCACATTTTGTTGATTTTTCATAAAGCAAAATCATTTTTTCCACAAGAAACCAAAATTTCATGTTATTTAAGCTTGAAATCAACGTTTTCTTACAATTTTTAAATACTTTCTCAGAATTTTCTTCTTAATTAAGCTTGAAATCAATGTTTTTTGACAATTTTTCATTAAAAACTGCAAAGTCAAAATCTAAAGACAATCTCTTATTTCAACAAAAATTCATTCGCTTTTTACCTTGAAAGCACATTTTGTTGATTTTTCATAAAGCAAAATCATTTTTTCCACAAGAAACCAAAATTTCATGTTATTTAAGCTTGAAATCAACGTTTTCTTACAATTTTTAAATACTTTCTCAGAATTTTCTTCCTATTTAAGCTTGAAATCAATGTTTTTTGACAATTTTTCATTAAAAACTGCAAAGTCAAAATCTAAAGACAATCTCTTATTTCAACAAAAATTCATTCGCTTTTTACCTTGAAAGCACATTTTGTTGATTTTTCATAAAGCAAAATCATTTTTTCCACATTTTCGATTTTCGTATAAATCATGAATCCTGAAAGCATTTTATCAACTTAGCACATATTAGCAGTCAACATGGTTAATTTTAGCAACACACCCTGTTGTTTTAGTAGCGTCGAAATATTTAACTGTAAATCTATGTATATCAAGCACAAGCACGACAAATATATATTTTTCGTGTTTGTGTAACTTAGCATATAATAGCCGTCTACTTGGTTAATTTTAGCAACACACCCTGTTGTTTTAGTAGCGTCGAAATATTTAACTGTAAATCTATGTATATCAAGCACAAGCACGACAAATATATATTTTTCGTGTTTGTGTAACTTAGCATATAATAGCCGTCTACTTGGTTTATTTTAACAACACACTCTGTTAAATTCAGCCGGAGTCGTACTAATACAGATACACATTTAACTAGAAGCATTCAAATCAGTGTTACCACTGAAAATTTGAAATATATAATGTTTTTATAAATATAATCTACTTGAAGAGAACCACTATATGAAAGGAATATAAGATTATTTTGTTTATTATTTATCCATAACCTACTCAAATATGACAAGAACACAAACCGATTTTTAAATACTAATAATAAAAATCATAAAATTTTATATGTTGGTATTGATATAGTGAAACATGAAAGTGGTTTAATTTATAGTTTCCATTTTCTAATGTACTTAAAATTATTTTATTTCAGCCCAATTAGCACATTTTCATGAAAATCAAATTCCCCAATGAAAATATTATGTGGCAACACTTTTTTGTCATTCATATTCCATTATAATGTTCAGCGTCACACACACAACCACAAATTCATTTCTACTCAATGCCTAATACCATCTGCCTCTGCAAATCTCAGTCAGTCGTCATTTATTCCTCAGTCAGTAGAGTTCACGTGTGTAAGTCGTTAGTTTTCAGTTTTCATCGTCGTCGTCGTTCGAGTTTTTCCAGTCAGTAGCCGTATTTTAAATGGTGTACAAACCTACATTAATGGAGTACTAATTCCAGGTAAGTAAGTTTGAATCAATAATAGTTTTAATTATGTACCTGAATTTTGCATTTTTTATTTGAATTCTACAAAATATGTGTGTACATATATATATGTATGCCTACCTCAAGATTATGTTTCTTTGCTGGGTCGTCTTGGTTATTCTGTGCAATGTCGAATAAAAAGTAAAAATATAGTATCGCGTCTGTCTGTAAAAAATTAAAATTAAAAAGTGATACAAATTGCCGCTTTCTATGCTAATTTTTACTGCATTTTTAAAATAATGACGACTCGGCAAAGAAACACAATCTTGAGGTAGGCATGTATATATACATGCATGTTCTTGATATGTATATAGTACATACAGAATTTTTGAGGTTATTGCGTTTCCGATTTTTAAATACTAATACTAAAAATCATAAAATTTTATATGTTGGTATTGATATAGTGAAACATGAAAGTGGTTTAATTTATAGTTTCCATTTTCTAATGTACTTAAAATTATTTTATTTCAGCCCAATTAGCAAATTTTCATGAAAATCAAATTCGCCAATGAAAATATTATGTGGTAATACTTTTTTGTCATTCAGATTCCATTATAATGATCAGCGTCACACACTCAACCACAAATTACAATACTCAATGCCTTATACCATCTGCCTCTGTAAATCTCAGTCAGTCGGAGTCGTCATTTATTCCTCAGTCAGTAGAGTTCACCTGTGTAAGTCGTTAATTTTCATCGTCGTCGTCGTCGTCGTTGGAGTTTTTTCAGTCAGTACAGTAGCCGTATTTTAAATGGTGTACATATCACATTAATGGAGTACTAATTCCAAATAAGTAAGTTTGAATCAATAATAGTTTTAATTATGTACCTGAATTTTGCATTTTTTATTTGAATTCTACAAAATATGTGTGTACATATATATATGCCTACCTCAAGATTATGTTTCTTTGCTGGGTCGTCTTGGTTATTCTGTGCAATGTCGAATAAAAAGTAAAAATATAGTATAAGTAATGCATTGCGTTGCCACATTTGCGAGTGGTGCAATCTCATTATATTTGATACAAATTCAAATGAATTTAATAAAAAAAACAATGCTTTTTTCATGTAAGTTATATTTTGAATTCGTGATAAAGTCAATTAAGTACATACTTATATGTACCTACCCGAATATTGCATTGTAACGCTTCTGTGTTTTCATGATTCTTTTTGCAATCAACACAGAACTGTTAATAGTTTTCTTTTTCTGTTTTATAAAACTTCTGAAATGTTCGCCATTTTCTTAACATATAGTTTCTAACATATAGTTTGCAGCTCTTAAACATTACTTTACTTTTGGTTTACTTAAGTATCAAAATGCTTTCCGACAGCTGATAAAAACACTATTATGGAGCATATTTATCGAGCAGAAATTAAATACAAAATAAAAATGTATTGACTAATTCAATTTCAAATAATGTAATATTTTGAGTGGCCACGTTTCCGAGTGGTGCAATTTTATTATATTTAATAAAAAACAATGTTTTTTCACGAAAGTTATATTTTGAATGCGTAATAAATTAAATTAAGTATTCGTACATACTTATGCATATGTACCTCAATATTGCATTTTTTAAATTAAATTTCATAAAATATATTAGGTATATGTACTCTCTCAAGATTATGTATCTTTGCTGAGTCGTCTTGATTATTGTATACAACGTTGAAATAAAACCAAAAATTTTGTATCGCATCTGTTGGTAAAAAATTCTTAGAATGATTTTGGTTTCATTCATAATATTCATTATAAACTGAGATTTTAAGCAATAATTTCAAAGATAAGATTTTCTTTCACAGGTTTTAAACTCTTAAATGGCAGGTTCTTTCAGTTTTTAACAACAAGCTAGGTAACATAATTCGATTCCAAAGAAAAAAACAACATCACTCAACAAATGAAATTTTTGAGTAAAAATGGCAATTTTGTATTTCAAACATATTAGACTACTACAATATTTGAGTTATTGTGCACTTTTGACATTTAACAGCTCAATTGAAATTAAAATTTTATAAGTTTCTGTTATTTATTTTGAAAACTAAATTTTGTTCAGTTGTGTTGCTTTTCTCATGAACCGACTACAAGAATTCAATATCCATGCACATTTGAAGAATTTGTTGATTACTCGACAAAAGCGTTATGCAGTGTTGAATACAATTTTCCAACAGCTTCACATTACAAAAGTTTTCCTAAAATGTATACGATCAATATAATATTCAATACATTACTTTTATAGGTTGTTGTTCTGATTTTAATTCTTTATCTAGACGAACTCATAATCAAAAAGATATTTAAAAGAAACGTTCATAATTGAAAAACATGGATGAAGAAGTGTCGACTTTACTACGAGAGTGGGGTTTAGAAACGTATATAACCGTTTTTGAAGGTACGTTATTAAATTAAATTCAAATTGTCTTTTTCAATATTATATAATATGAGAGTGCATAAAATAGCGCAAATTATATCGGTCTGTTTCTATCGTTTAACTATTTTATCGGATATTAAGTCCCTTTCATAAAATTAAGTTAATAAAGCACAAGATGGCAAAATTGCAAGAGAGTATCTATTGCATTTATATTTTCATTCTAGTTTTTTTTTTGAAGTACCTTTTAAATAGAATTGTTTGCATTTGTCATATTTAATATTTTCGTCTTACGTAAAATATTCATCTTCAATAACTCATGAAAAGTTCCTTTAATTAATTTGCTTTATAGACAATGCCATTACCTCAATGTCTCTGCCTTTATTTGGTGTGACAGAGATTAGGGAGATGTTCCCAATTATAGGGCATCGGGTCATTTTCACCAGAAACTTTGAAGCATGGAGAAAATTAATGCACCCTAATGCTGGTAGTGGTTCGGTTAGTTAAATGTTTTCCTTTGCTGATGGTAGAATTAATAGCTACGTGTGTTACAGATAATCGATACTCAAGAAACATGTGCTGGTAGCTCTCAAAACAGTAGCGAAATAAGTTTTGCACTAAGCGACTTATTGCCTCAATTTCAACTAGGTGACACAGTTCAAATGATAGATTCCATTGAACCGCCACTTACTTCAAGCGAAAATGTATCAATCGGAGTTATAGATGTAAGTACCTACATATAAATTTATTTGAGCTGAATACAGTGTAGTCTTAAATTTTTTTAAAACCAAAAACCATAACATAAAATTACAAAAATCACGAAAGACTAAATCTTGAATGACAAAAATCTGAGTAAACAAAGCATGCGAAAATCTTAATCATTTTCACAAAAGTAAATTATTTTTCAAGATACAGTAAACTTAAATCTACATATACTTGAAATAAATGAATTTCGAAAATAAAAGAAATTTCTTGGACTTAGAAAATTTTTGGGACTTGGACATTTTTTGGACTTAGAAATTTTTTTGGACTTAGAAAATTTTTGGGACTTAGAAATTTTTTTGGACTTCGAAAATTTTTGGGACTTAGACATTTTTTTGGACATAGAAATTTTTTTGGACTTAGAAAATTTTTTGGACTTAGAAAATTTTTGGGACTTAGAAATTTTTTTGGACATAGAAATTTTTTTGGACTTATAAAATTTTTGGGACTTAGAAATTTTTTTCGACATAGACATTTTTTTGGACTTAGAAATTTTTTTGGACTTAGAAAATTTTTGGGACTTAGAAATTTTTTTGGACTTCGAAAATTTTTGGGACTTAGACATTTTTTTGGACATAGAAATTTTTTTGGACTTAGAAAATTTTTTGGACTTAGAATATTTTTGGGACTTAGAAATTTTTTTGGACTTAGAAAATTTTTGGGACTTAGAAATTTTTTTGGACATAGAAATTTTTTTGGACTTAGAAAATTTTTGGGACTTAGAAATTTTTTTGGACATAGAAATTTTTTTGGACATAGACATTTTTTTGGACTTAGAAATTTTTTTTGGACTTAGAAATTTTTTTGGTTAGTTTGTTATTTAGTAATGTTATATAATAATTCAAGTATTTTCCTTGTTTTTTTCTAGTTTATTTTTAAGTTCTTGTGATTTATAATTCAAATACATATTTTGTAAATTTGAGACATCCTTTTTTTTTTAATTGTTATCCAAGCGAGATTTTTGTAATTCTAGATAGGGTCGTTATTTATACAGATAATGGCGCAAAATTTTAAACATTTAAAACCAGCTCTAAATCAATTTCAGATAACGAGTCGACTCTTAATATACTTTTTGTTAATTTTAAAGGACATAAACTAAAGTTAAACGTTAAAGAGCTCGTCTAACTTTAACAGCAGCAAATAACTAATTTATCTTTTAAAAGTATACTTTATCCATATTGCCAATGGTCATTTCATACCAAATCAAAGTAAAAATGTTTGCTGATGTTTTATTCGATTTTTTAAAACGTGTGCTTTGTAAATTGACTTAATCACTGAATATTAGATATTTAAAACAATCGTATTTAAATTCTCTACGAATCTACGATCAACAAATCTGTACATACAAAATGTATGTTATCCATGTTGGGGCGAGTACAGCCAAATGAATTTGCACCTTGCAACAACAAAATTTATTTGTTGTGAATTAGCTTGTACTTATATACTTCATCTCCATATAAAATAATGTAAATAACTTATAAACAATCGAAATCTGTACCGAGGTAGTAGATAAAATGTATTTTTTTCATCGAAAAATTATTTGGTTTTAAGTTGTCTACTCTTCTCTTTTTGTTTTTGTGTTTGAGTTATGTATCTGCCAAATTAAGGGATGTTCAATTTAAATTCTCTAAGGTTCTGTTGTAAAACTCACATTAGTTAGAAGAGTTGTCTAACGTGTATAAAAAAGAAAATTGTTTAAAATTTTGCGCCAATGTTTTTAAATACGCTTTGTATTTGAGAAGTTAACAACTGCTTAAAATATAAATACATTTGAAATAATTTTATAAATGGTATAATTTTAGGATCTCAAGAAAATCCTTCAATGCTCTTTAGAAGGGAAAGGTATCTTAACACTAAATAAAAAAAGTCCCCTTGATCATAAAGCTAGGTTGAAGTTGGTGCGGATCATTTGCATGTATGTTTTAAAAGAAGCCCCAGACCGAAACATCACTGCACAAATTTATGCAAAGTGGGCAAACGAAATAGTGAATTTGTTTCCTGCTGAAAATAGGTCTGTGTATTTTCACAATAAAATTGTAGAATCGAGCCGTGGAATTATTACCAGGTTGGCTGGAAAGTTGCCCGATACTATACATAATCTTAAAAGAAAATATCGTGAAACGGGTATAATTCCGAAGCGCAAACGTTCTTTTTCATTGTCATTGTCACCTATCTCTAGTCGAGGAGAATCCCCGAAACCTTTACCCATAAAACGTCTGGCAGAAGCGTTCAAAGCCCCAGAAAATGAAGAACTTTCAGATATAAATCTGGAATGGCTTAGAAATTCTAGCCATCCTTGGGAAACAACAGAGGAAAAGTGGGAAAAAACCAGAAATGCTCGCTTTAATCTTCTGCAGGATATGAGCATTGACCAATATTATGAAGAATATCCGGCTCTGAAGAAAGCGTCAGTATATAAACTGGTAATATTATGATTTCTCTTATTCAAATAAAGATTTTTGCACATTTTGTATTTTATCATAAATCAATTTTCCTCGATTGTAATATTTAGACATAGTCACTGAGGTTTAGTTTTCAAAAGTTGAAATATTTATATTTTTCTGTATGAAAGATTGTTATCAAAACTACAAACTTGACAATCTACACAATATGACTCTGAAGAATTCAATGTTATTTAGTACATTTCCATCTCTACTAAATAAAATTAATATGTTCCGATAAAAACCCAAAATGAGAATATTGTACAAATTACCAGAATGTCCTAGAATTTTTTTTTCAAATAGTGGTGAAATATTCCAAGTTTTACTAATAAATTACAATAAAATATTCACGTTTTGGGTTTTTACAGTGACACACATACAAATTTGGAAATAATACATTTACAATTCTATTCATGACTGTTAAAACATTTTCTCAAACAATTATTTAACTTCGTCTACAACAGCTTCAAAAGGATTTCAACATCTTATACTCAGAAAACTGCCAAGGATTGTACGAACATTTTCCTAGTATCAAAACCGACATCTTTTCACTTGCAGGAAAAAAAGTGATCGCCAAAACCGGATACATTAGTGAATTATTACAACTGGAAGATTGTGAGTATTTTTTAAAATCTAACTTAAAAAATAATTTTGAAAACTTCTTCTGCGAGTCTTAAGGGGTGTTTTAAAAAGATCTGGTAATCATTTAGAATGACAGTAATAGAAAAGATATTTTGTTCTTCTGTTATCAGCGATATGGGATTTCAAATACAATAATAAAACTTAAGCGCCCTTATTAATCCAAACCTTTAAATGGATTCATCACTATTGCCCACAGTGATGTAGAAATCGCACTACGATGCGAAAAATTATAACAATAAGGTCTACCACTGTTGTTCTTTTATTTGGTACGTCCTAAAAAAAATATAAGAAATGATTTTGTGGTCGTTAATAATACGAAATTATACTGCCTTTGATATTTTTGTTTCAAAATAATTTTCATGATAAACGCAGAATATCCTGTTGAAAGTAAATGTACTTGGATGTTTGCCTAAAAATCGTTTTATAGAATAGATACAAAACTTGACCAAGACTTTATGATAAAAAGCATTTATATTGATATTTTCAAAATAGTTAATATGGAGCGTCCTTAAAAAATATAATAAGTTATTTTGTGGTTGTAAATGATACGAAATTTTTTATACTGCCTTCAATTATTGTACAGGTATTTGATATTTGTTTCAAAATATCCTGTATGTAGATTACATTATATCAATATCTGAGGTAAAAATAATCTTAGATAAAAGAATATAAAAAATACTCACACCAAGCAGCATTTAATCTGTTATCATTCTTAAAGTATTTCATTAATTAATTCTGTGGCAACAAGAAAAAACAGCATGAGTCGACTTATGTCGAAAATGAATTTTTGATACCATCCGATGGGCAATAAGACATTCCATCTGTCTTATTTTTTTTCGTATTTTAATCTCAAACGGTTAAGCAATTACAAACAAAAGAAAAAGAAGTCTTGCACCTGATTTGTATTGCAAACTAAATATTCAAATCGCTCTCCTGAAAAGTAGCAAAAACTGACTTATATCGTTTTTCGTAGTTGCCATAGAATAATAATATATTAACATACATATATTTGAAAAAGAATCTATTACAATTATAGAGACTATAATATTTTTTTGTATGTTTATTTAATTTCAGCAACAGAAGACATAAGTAATCTTGGCGCCTTCCTTCTCATACCATCGCTTCTAACAACGCAAACTATACGCCTGAAGGGTGTACATAAAAAAGTTTGGCGGCCTTCAAAATCCGAAGCTCGAGATGGATTCATCACGATTGTCCACAGCGATGCAGAAATTCAAGAGGCGATAGCTCTAAGACGCAACAAATTACAACAATATGGTCTCACACTGCAGCCGTATATTCTTATAGTTGGTACGTCCTTAAAAAATATAATAAGTTATTTTGTGGTCGTAAATGATACGAAATATATACTGCCTTCAATTTTAGAGGCAGTTGATATTTGTTTCAAAATAATTTTCATGATTAAAGCAGAATATCCTGCTGAAAGTAAATGTACTTGGATGTTTATCCAAAAAGCGTTTTATAGAATAGATACAAAATTTGACAAAGAATCTACCGCTGCCAATACACTGCTAGTTGAATTGCAAATTAAAAGTAAAAATGATATTAAATTAAGATCAAATTTAATTAAGTTCTAAAAAAATCTTTGTTTTCTATTCAATTACTATGTTACGAGTTACGTACATATAGCTTTGTTTAATGCATCCTTAGTTCGAACGTCCTAAAAAATCTTTAAAAAGTTAATTTGTAACTATAAACGATACAAAATATATACTGACTTGAGTTATTTTACAAGCAGTTTATATGGTTCCTTGTTTCACTTCTATCTTTAAGGTCATATATCACTTTCGTTATTATATCCTAATATTCTCTATGTTAGAATATGTTAGAGAATAAGTAAAATCAATTTATTTTTATATTTATTTAATTTAAGTAATTTTAATTTAATTTTGTATTTTAGAGAAAATAAAATATCTTTTGTACCTATACATAAATGCTTATGTTTTCAATTTAAAGATTCAAATTGGCTATTCAAAACAGATTGAAGTTTTCAGATACATCGGGGTCTTAAAAGATGATGTCAAACGGTATTCTGCTTATAAATAAATATAAGCTAGAAGGTAAGCTTTCTCTACAAAAGTTAGCCTACTAACATTAAAAGCAAATTTTTATATTTATTATTAATAAAGCTTCAAGGATATTACTAACGAATCTACTAGGTAAAGTTTATCAAACTCACTCTCTTATAATCTAATGAGTAGGTTTGCTAAACTCTACCTAGTATGTTAGTTAATTATAACCTAGTAGCTCCACTAATTTTAACCGTGCAAATTAGCTTTTTACCAACTTAGTAGGCTAATTTCAGCAGAGTATATTGGTAAATTTTAACCAAGTAGGTTGGTTAATAATTCCGAGTAAGTTGGTTAATTTCAACAGAGAGTGTTGGTTAATTAAAACCAAAGTAAGTTGGTAAATATTAACCAAGTAGGTTGATTAATATTAACCAAATAGGTTGGCTAATTTAAACAGAGAAACATGGTAAGTATTAACTAAGTAGGTTGGTTAGTATTAACCAAGTAGGTTTGTTAGTAGTAACCAAGTAGGTTGGTTAGTATTAACCGAGTAGGTTGGTTAGTATTAACCAAGTAGGTTGGCTAATTTCAACAGAGAAGGTTGGTTAATTAAAACCGAGTAGGTTGGTTAGTTTTAACCAAGTAGGTTTGTTAATATTAACCAAGTAGGTTGGTTAGTATTAACCGAGTAGGTTGGTTAGTATTAACCAAGTAGGTTGGCTAATTTCAACAGAGAAGGTTGGTTAATTAAAACCGAGTAGGTTGGTTAGTTTTAACCAAGTAGGTTTGTTAATATTAACCAAGTAGGTTGGTTAGTATTAACCGAGTAGGTTGGTTAGTATTAACCAAGTAGGTTGGCTAATTTCAACAGAGAAGGTTGGTTAATTTAAACCGAGTAGGTTGGTTAGTTTTAACCAAGTAGGTTTGTTAATATTAACCAAGTAGGTTGGTTAGTATTAACCGAGTAGGTTGGTTAGTATTAACCAAATAGGTTGGCTAATTTCAACAGAGAAGGTTGGTTAATTAAAACCGAGTAGGTTGGTTAGTTTTAACCAAGTAGGTTTGTTAATATTAACCAAGTAGGTTGGTTAGTATTAACCGAGTAGGTTGGTTAGTATTAACCAAGTAGGTTGGCTAATTTCAACAGAGAAGGTTGGTTAATTAAAACCGAGTAGGTTGGTTAGTTTTAACCAAGTAGGTTTGTTAATATTAACCAAGTAGGTTGGTTAGTATTAACCGAGTAGGTTGGTTAGTATTAACCAAGTAGGTTGGCTAATTTCAACAGAGAAGTTTGGTTAACTAAAACCGAGTAGGTTGGTTAGTTTTAACCAAGTACGTTGGCTCATTTCAACAGAGCAGGTTGGTTAATTAAAACCGAGTAGGTTGATTAATATTAATCAAGTAGGTTGTTTAGTATTAACCAAGTTGTTTGTCTAGTATTAACCAAGTAGCTTGGCTAATTCAAACAGAGTAGATTAGTTATTATTAGCCCAGTAGGTTTGCTAAATTTAACAAAGTGGGTTGATTAAATATAACAGAGTAGGTTGTTTTAATTAACTAAGTAGGTTAGCTAAATTGATACAAGTGCATAGCTATTTCACCTAGAAAAGTTTAGATATTACCCGAGATGATTGGTTGATATTAACAACATGATTGGCTAAAAACAAATAAGTAAATTGAGTATAAACTACCAAGTTAATTGGTTGTTTATTGCAAAGTTTGCTTGGTTATATTTATACGAGTATCTTTTGGAGGGGAAATGATCCTTAATCGAGAACTCGGTTGTTTTTAACCGATTTTCCATTAATCGAGTTGACTCTGCTATTTTTAGCAGAGTTACTTGTCAGGTGCTATATTAACAGTGTTACGTGGTTATTATTAACCGAAATTTGGTTAATTTTAACCCTGCAATGTTTTTGCGTGTATCTGTATGTGGAGGTATATAACAACAATCCATATTGAGCACCGCACGCGCAGAATTTAGTTTTCTTTTTTTCAATTTTGGGTTTGGTATTTCAGGGCCAAGTCTATATATGTATGTATGTATGTTGTGTGTGTGTATAAACGAAATGACCTTGGAATTTTTCTCAAAAAAATATTACGTAGAATTTGGAATTTATCATGAGGGTTAATAAATATCTCATCCATAAGGTAAACGCCCATCCTGTGGTGGTAAACGGCAAAAAGAAAAGGAAGAAGAAAAGAAGGAAGACAACAAAAAAAAAAGAACCCAAAGGAAAGAAAATAAAGGAATGGAATTTTCATCCGGATAAAAATATAAATCGATATTATTATGTGTGACAACAACGTGAATATTTTTCTCATTCATCGTCTCAATTTTTTCTTTATATTTATTTTTCTATTTTCCTATTTTATTCATTTTCTTTTTTTCATTCATTTAAAATTGAATTATGCCAAACGCAGCGTACCTATGACAAAAATATTCACAAATAAAATAAAAAAAGGAAAACTGAAATCCTGAGATGTATGGAACAAGAATAAAACCAAGATGAAGAAAGTGTGTTCCTGACATAAACAGACTGTGACTGAGGCTGAGAGGTTGGCATGGTGTCATCATAGAGACGCTTATCTTATATAGAGTCATCACCGCCGATATAGGAATCAGCTAGGTGAGGTGGGTTAGAAGAAGTTCGGAAGAACGATTTTCGGTATATCTCGAGTACATGGAGTACCTACTCAGTTTTCATGACTTGCAAATTCCAAGAATTTTGGCTTGTGGCAGACGAAACGTGCCTCAAGGTTGAAATGGTGTTATTTAAGTTTTTAACCGAGTTTGCAGCATCAAACACGGAAGGATGCGACATTTCTAACAGAAAAAAAATTTAGTTTGAATTTTGCATAGTAACTTATTTGAAAAATTTCCCCTAATGAAAGTCATAAATATTTTGATTCATGTTTCAAACGTTTTTCGGTTGAAGAGTCTTTCATTTTTTCGCTCTAAAATTTTGACGGGTTCTAAGAAATAAAAAAGTTTCGCAACAGATAACTTCTCTAACTAAGGTGATAAGAGATAATAAATATCGCGTTTGTATAGTTTTAGCATGAAAACAATCAGACCTGCTTAAGAGAAGTGACAAAATTTCGCAGTTTCACTTTGGTAAATTTTTCACTTGAACGAACGATACAGGTCGGATAAGTGAACAAAATTTATTTGAGTGGATTAAATTTAACAATGAAAAATTAAATTCAAGATTTTTCTTAACTTAAATAAGTTTTTATTTAGGGGACCGAATAAAACGTGTCTGGAAATATTCATGGAAGTGTTTTGTTTTCTTTTTCTAGCTTTTCTTTTAAACAAACGAAATATGCCAGAATTTTAAAAGTACTAATGGAATAAACACTTCCAATGAACCTTTGTTACTATTACTATTAGTACAAGCTTTTATTGATTTAAGTATTTGATTACATTTAAGTTAATTAAATAATTAATATCCATGTTTTAAAACATTTTAGATGCAAACAAAAATTATAACAATTTAACACTTAATACATAGGTACATATAAATATTTTGTTTTTTGAAGTTCGAAATTATTAGTTTGAAATTGAACATAAATTAAAAAATGAAGCTGGGATGCGACCCACACTGATAACTTTCCATCCAGTCTGTCGATTTGTCTTCCTTAAAAGTTTGTAGGTTTTCGTGTTTTGTTAAAAAAGTTGCCAGTTGAATTATTCTTAAAAATTTCAAAATTATTTCAAAATCTAGTTTTTTTAACGAGATTTTTAGTAGAAAACCAATTTACTAGCATTTCTTAAAAGTTTTGTTTTTCTTATATAAACAAATACAAATTGGATGAATGAAATTAATTTGAGACATATCGAGAACCATACATTTTTACTAAATTTGCGAACTAATTTTTGTAGATTTTATTTTTTTAATGAAAAAAACGAGTATTGGATTTTTATAAAAAATGTACTGAATGTCGAAAACAATAATTTCTGTGAGAAAGCCTAGTTTGAAGCCAACATTTTTAATTTTTGAACAGATATTTGAGTCGAAACTAAATTTTTACTAAGTTGTAGTATTGTTTTTTTTTTAAGTTTTTAACTTTTGTAAAAAAAACTGTCAATTCGATTTTTCTCAAAATTTTGCTGAATGTTGACAATAATATTTTGTAAGAGATAAATTTAGTTTAAAATCAATATCTCAAAGTTTTAAAAGATATTTAAGTCGAAAATCAATTTTTACCAACTTTTGTTATTTTTTTTAGGTTTTTACTTTTTGTAAAAAAAGTATCAATTCGATTTTTCTCAAAATTTTATCGAATATTGAAAACAATATTTCTTAAAAGATAAAAAGTTTGAAGCCAATATTTTTAATTTTTGAAAAGATATAGCTATGAGTCGAAAATCAATTTTTGCCAATTTTTATTAATTTTTTTTGGTTTTTATTTTTTTTTAGAAAATGGTTAATTCGATTTTTATTAAAATTTTACTGAATGTTGACAACAATAGTTTTTAAAAGATAAAACTATTTTAAAGCTAATATCTCAAAGTTTTGAAAAGATATTTAAGTCGAAAGTCAATTTATAAAAACTTTTGTTAATTTTTTTTAGGTTTTTATTTAAAAAAAAACTGTCTATTCCATTTTTCTCAAAATTGAATCCAATATTGAAAACAATATTTCTAATAAGTTAAAATTAGTTGGAAGCCTTAATCTCAAATTTTTAAAAAGGTATTTGAGTCGTTATTTTTTTTTTAAGTTTATAATTTTTTGTAAAAGAAAGTGTCCAATCGATTTTTCTCAAAATTTTGCCAGATGTTAAAAATCTTATTATTCGTTGCACAAAATTGTTTTGCAGGTAAAAAATCATTTTTTGTTCGTAAAATTTTCGGGTGAAAAATATTTTTTGTTCTTATTTTTTTGTTATAAAAAAAACCGTTAATTGGATTTTTTCCCAAAAATATACTTGTTTTGTATCACATTACAATATATAATATTAAATTTAATTCAAGTCTCTAGCATTATTAGTTTGTGAGATATTTAGGGTTAACCAAAATTTTCACCTTTTTTCAAATTGATATGGTTAGAAAATCACCCACTCAATTTTTTTGAGAGCCCTTTCTGCATCTTTCTGCATTATTATCTGTATAACAAAATTTATTTAAAGTCGATATCTCTACTGGTTCCTGAGATATGGACGACGAAAAAAACTTCCCGAGCGTTCGGATGTTCGAACGTACGTACGTTTATTTCGACTCTATAGGGTCCTTGAAACGTCGAGAAATGTCAAAATTTTCAATTCGACAAATCGGACCGATTACAATAACTTCCTATGGGAAGTTAATTAATTTAAAATAAAATAAAATAAAATAAAATAATTAATTAAAAGTTATAAATGTTGGTTACTGGCATAAGCCTCCCCCAAGGCTGTCCGCATGTGTCTCTATTATTAGCTTTGTTGTACCAATTTATGGTTATTTTCAATAGATCGTCACTCCATCTTTTATTGGGTCCTCCTGCTGGTCTTATGTTCTCTGTTGTAATTTTTGTCCATCGTTGGTCCTGAAGTCTAGATAATGTCCTGCCCAGCTCCATTTTAGCCTTCTTGTTCTATTTATGACGTCCATAATTCTGGTTTTATGTATTTTGAATATCTTCATTTCGTACCCTTTGACTTGGTCTTATGTTCAGAATTTTTCTTATTCCATTTTGGTCCGACATATCCTTAGCTGGTCAAGTGTTTTTGCAGTCAAGCTCATTGTTTGTAGTCCGTAAGTAAGGATCGGTAGAATCGCAGAGTCGAATATTTATTTCATTGTATCGAAAATATGAACATTGTCAAATTATCTTGATTATTCCTTTTACCAAGAAAAGCGTAATACATTGATTTTATCCAATCGTATTCCCGTTTATAACCTTTAAATTATATCCGTATATAACTTATCTTTAAACACAGAAAAGTATTTTATTTCTTCTTCTTCTATGTAGGTATGTACATACATATATCACAATTATAAAGTTAAATCATTTTTCGTTATTAACTTATTTTGAAAGTCCATGATGGTCACTCAACAGGATTATCATAATCCTCCTTTATAAAAATAGACCTAAAAGTTGAGTACCTACAATCTGTGTTTTCTAAAATACCTTAATAAAATTATAAACAAATTGCTAAATGACCTTATGTCATGGCTGTCATTGAACAATAATTTCCTTTTCCTTTTAGATTAGGTACATTTTCGAAAAAAGGACTCTTTTTAAAAAGAAAAAAACACAAAAACAAAATAATACAAGTACGAAAGTCCAGATAGGCTCTATATTAAAAAAAAGTATCATTTGGAAATCGAAATAGCACCAAAATCATTTGAAATCACCGCAATAATAAAAATTAATGGCGCTTAACACAATACCAACCAGGACCAGGAGAACCACAAAAATAGGAAGTCGGACATTTTATACTATATATTTGTGTATGAGTTCGAGTACGACTATGAGTACGAGCACTATACAATACAACTACGACACGACGACGATGACGACGGTTAGCGTCGTCCAGTCTTTGGACCTGGACCTGGACCTGAAACAATGGTATACAAGCTCTCCTCTTTGTGAAAATCCAAGGTGAGGTGAAATAATATTTAGTATAAAAACAAAAAACAAAAAAACTGAAAAAAGGACGAAAACAAAACACAGAACGAAAACTAAAAGTAAAGCTATAGATTTGAACGCCAAACGAAGCATGTCGCTAATGAGAAATATCGCCTTTGGTTTCGAGCCATTTAATGTTGACCCATATCATGGCACGGTGAGTGAGGAAATATGGGAACATGGCTCATTTAAAAGCTTCTTTTTCTGTTTTTTGGTAGAGCAGGGTTGGTGGTGGCGTTGAGGGAGGTTTTTCTTGGATTCTGGTATTTATGTGATTATGTAGGTCAGAATGTTGTTTTTATTTTTTCCTTCATCTTTTCATGGCAAACAGTTCTCTGCTCAAGTTCAGGCGCAAGGAAAGGACAGTATATATCTATGTATGTATACAGGGATAGGGATACCCAACTACCTACAGGATATTTTGTGTATATATAGGGAAAGAGAAATGAAGAAGGTTGAAGACTGTTTTTATGGAATTATCTGTTGTGGTCGTAAACAAATTAGAAGCGTAATTGTAAGCATCATGATGGTTTTTTTTACTATATCTATATAGATACAAATATATATTGTATATCTACCTACTGTGGTAAGAGTATGAGAGTAATCGATGCAAATTTAATTGGGCTAGCAGGTGTCTATATAATGTGCCAAAATGTGATTAGATTAACAGTGTCGATGAAGTTTATTGACACTTCATAAAAATAAAACCAAAATTGATGGGAGAAAGTTAGACGTCAACATCACCATCAACATTATCATCATCAAATTGGAGTTGATGGCATTAAGTCTTTATTATTTTATCACGGAACGGAACAAACAGAGTTTTCGTATAGATTTCGTTTATAAACTTTCAAGATTTTTGGTATAACTCTAATAGTGAACTTTTGAGTTCTTTCGCCTCTTTTTGAAAAATGTGTACATTTGTGTAATTTGATGCAAAATTTTTAAAATAAGAACCTTATAAATTCGTAGATTGTGGTTAGATGCTTTTAAGCAACTACAAAGCCGGACAAACATTGAAAAACTATAAAATAGATCAGAATTACAGAACAAGAGTTTTATTAAACACATCATTGACTGCTTAAGATAATAGTTTTTTGAAAGGATTCATTTCAAAATGGCGGAAAACGATAGGTTTGTAAAGCACGTGGAATATGTACTGTCAAAAAAAAAATTGACAATTTCAAGTCAATCGGTTGAAAATTGTTCGAGTTATGATTTATAAGATAAACGCGTTTAATGTTTTGAATATGTTGCCAATCTTAAGTAATTTTGAACCTTTAATACAAACATTTAAAAAACGATTGCTGTAAGGTTTTTCGGGCCTATAAACTACTTTTAGTACAACATTTTTAAGATTTTTCGGAATAATTTAAAATCAACAACAAAATAACCGACTTTTCAAAAAATCTAGGGTGGCCTTAAATGCTTTTTCTCTGCGGCACGAAGTTATAAAAAGAATTGTTAGATCTTTGGATAAACAATTTTGTTTTAGAATGAAAAGTGCTAAGTTCTTTTACAAAAAGTTGCGTAAAAAAAATTATGCACAATTTTTCTTTTCTTTTTCAAAATCTCAGATCGTGTATTAATCGACAAAGATTGAAGCTTAGTGGTTACAGGCATCGAAATTCTGTAATTTTACTTTTTGACGAATTTTTCCGAAACGAGAGCTTCCAGAATCTCTTGGTTTGCAGTTGTGAGTAGAGCATTAAAATACCTTTCTTTTGATGTGTATTTTGATTGGGTGGGAAATAGTTTTGAAAATACTACTATTTTCGGCAAGGGGTTAGCCTACGAAATTCTCGAAAAACTAAAAAAAAAAATCATTTTTGAGATCTATCATCAATTAAAAGTTGGGTCAATATAGTGAAAACTGCATCTTGTGTGGATGCTTGGTTGAGGAAATAGAGCAATCGAAAGATAATTTGTGATGGGCTTGGTCGAAATTTTACTTTTTGACGAATTCTTCCGAAACGACCCATCTTAAATATGTTTTTCGTAACGCTTTAAAGTGCCTTTTTTTATATCTTAGTATTAACATTTTGAAATACAGCATTTGGAAAAATTATTAAGAATAGTGCGTTTATTTTTTATGTTTCCATTGTTTCCGGCAGTGGTGTTTTGCTTTCAATTGGCAGCAACTAAATATTTTATGAATTTGTTTTTGAAAACTTAAAAGATAACTTCGTTTATTGATTGTTTGTTACAATGATAATTAGAGCTTCTTAAAAAATAAGAAGTCCCAACATTTTTCCAAACAATTGTTCTGTAAGAATTTTGAAAACAGAATTAGAAATTTATAATTTTGACCTAATTTTCACCTTACTACGCCGTACACGTCACAAGACTCGAAGCCATTCAGAAAAGATTTTTGCGTTTTTGTTTACGATCCCTTCCGTGGCCTCATGATTTTCATACATTACCTCCTTATTCTCAAAGACTTTCTCTCATAAATCTTCCTTCTTTGACAAATCATAGGATGTACTTGCAGTTTTGTTTTACTGTTGGAATAATAAACGGACAAATTTCATCACCATCAGTTCTTGGTAGTTTAAACTTTAGTTTTAGTCGTTCAAGTATAAGACTCCAGAAACCATTGAATGGTCATTTTAGTAGATCAAACTATGGTGTACATAGCCCCTTAAATCAATTAATTGAAATCTATAGTAAATTTCACTCTTGTATTAATTCACCAATAATGATAATATAAAAAGTATGAATTGCAAATTAATATTTTTCAACAGTCTAGTTTAAGTTTTAGATTTTATATATGTATATTGTATATATTATATTAATAAGAATTGT
Organism: Eupeodes luniger; assembly: GCA_951509635.1. Lineage (NCBI taxonomy): Eukaryota > Metazoa > Arthropoda > Insecta > Diptera > Syrphidae > Eupeodes > Eupeodes luniger. The sequence goes on from OX608075.1 coordinate 18,324,518, forward strand.
TAACGTAAGTATTTAACGAATTATAATAAATAAAAGAATTACATCTTTTTTTAAATATTACTACTTATTTGTATTACATTCATAGATGCTCAAATTTATATAGATAGAAATGTTTGTTATGTACCTTCAATTAATTTGAGTATACATTAGTCTCATTTCCTTTTCTTGACATAATAAACACTTCATACATACTTCTAGGACATGTATAGTATGTGTATGTATATAAAAAGATATAAATACACATTTTCTTTTGTAAAGCAATGGGTTGTATGTTTTAAGCACAATAGGCTTTTCACACCTCAAGTAGATTGTTCAATACAAATATCACCTACAAATATTAATACTACTTAACAAAATAACATAATGGTAACATTTAGATACCAAACATTGGATTAATACATTTAAGTGTTATTTGACTAATATTGTGAGAAGAAAAAGGCATTGCATACAAACATAGTACACCCTTAAATAAAAGCAGTTGGGGCACCTCTAAGCCATGAGCACACCTCAAGGGCACTCGTTTAAAAAAAGTGAATTAAAAAAAATGTTTAATAATTTTGTTCTTATGTATTTTAAAGAGCTGTTGTATCATTGCAAAAAGTAGTTGTATTTAAATAAATCCTTGAAATAAAGGTTAATCAAACTTTATTATTTTAAACCTTTATTTAAAATAAATTTGTAGTCACTGCAATACTTTAAAAAAGTAAAAAGAAAAGAAGGCTCGGTTCTTCAAAATTTGTTTTGAAAACATTTGACTCGAATATAAAAAGAACGAGTCAAAGGTTTTCAAACCAAATTTTGAAGAACCGAGTCTTCTTTTCTTTTTTGTTTGTGTATCAAGTATTATTTCGCAGTTGTATATTATTTTTGGGTCTCCGATTTTTCTACCTTTATTATCACAAAAAATGTAATAACTTAAAAACAAATTAGTGCTCTTCTCGCAAATATTTTTCAGATTACATATGTATTAATTTTGTGTGTATAAAGCCTTACAGAAAAATTAAACTAAAATAATTGTGTTAAATGCCAACGAAAACATTTCTAAACTATTTTAATAGCTATACAAATTTCAAATTAAATTTTTATACCTACAACTTTTTGAATTTTTTTTTAATCTACAAATAAATACAAAAAGAAGTTTTATTGTTAAATATTTTTTTCTTTAATTTTAGAAATAATTTTCCTCAGAAAATTTATTTTCGAAACTTCTTAACACATCATTTTAATAAAAAATAAATTTGAGTTTATTTTACGAGTAAGGCCAATTTAGTTTTATTTTGGAAATCAATAATTGCCCCTTTCATCCTTAAAACTCACTCACGGTATTGAATTTTGTTCTCGAATTGTCTTGGATGGGTGTTAAAAAAAATTATTTCAAAAAGTTGAAAAAGAGTGTGTGGGAATGATTTTTTGAAATGGCAGAAAGCTAAGTGAACAAAAATGTCACACTGCCGATGAGTCAGTGAAAAAATTACAAATGGAATCAGTTAAATTGTGTTTTATATATTTTTTACTTTCGGAAAACACAATTTTAAAATTTTTTTTTTTTGTTTAAGATGAATTCACAAATTATTTTTTTTTTCATTTTATTTAAACAGTTTTTTATAAAAAAGTATTTTATTTTTGTTTGTTAGTTTCTTTTATTAAATTTATTAAATTCAAACTGCTGTAATTCAAGAGCTGAAAACCCAATTCCAAAATGTCAAATAGTTTTTGAAAAAATAAAATGAAAAATACCACTTTTGTATAACAGTTTTTACACAGGGTTATCCATTTTGCAATTTTAAAAGTCAACGTTAGTAAAACACATTTAAAATATTTTGTTTGTTCATGATAGTTTTAATTTTGACATTATGTACAAAATACTACATCATATAAATGACCATCACGCAAATTTTTGCAAACATCGATTCGTTTCTAGACTCACATCCTTGTTCTTCGGATGTGGAACTTCAACGGCAGCGTATGATAAGCTCATTAAATTCTGATCTTGACAGCATTGTCCAGTGGGAAATCAAAAACCGTGTAGAATTTAATGCTTTGAAAACTCAATCCTGTCGTTAAAGCGTAACACGCCCCCAATGTCGCTTTCTAAGAGTGGCACTTGCATCCAGAAAACTAATCAACTGTCAGTACTCGGTATGTGTATCACAGATCAACTTTTATGGAATGATCACATATTTGATATTGCCAAAAATGCTGCAAGGTGCTTAGGATTTTTCCCTCCCATTTTGATATTTAGAACTTTAAGACCAATGTGCAACGACCATAACGCTCCGAATTGACGGTGATAGTCGTTCCATTGTCGTTTTCGAAGAAGTAAGCCCAATAACACCTCTAAACCAAAGAACGCACCAAACAGTGACTTTTTGTGGATGTAATGTCCTGTCTTCAATTACTTGAGGATTTTCGGAAAACCAAGAACGACAATTTTGTTTTTTAACATACCCACCGAGTGGGGAATGTGCTTCGTCGTTGAAGAAAATTTCGTACGAAAAATCGCCGTCCACCGCCTGTCGTTCAATCACCCATTCCACGTATCTACGACGTTGTAAATGGTCAGCTGGCTTCAGTTGTTGTGTGAGCTGCACTTTATATGACTGTAGGTGTGCAAATACACCATAATGTGCCATAAGACAGTCCTAATTCCTGAGAACGAATTCTAAGACCTAGATGTATTTAAGAAGTTTACTAATGTATTATATATTTTGGATTTATAATAAGGATAAGCTTTTAATAACGTGAAGGGTTTTGAAAAGTCCAGTGAAATGTAATTTAAGTTATATCGAACTCTTTGATTGAAGTGCTTTGGATATATATTATTCATAAGGATTATCGGTATAGCTATACACCACAAACCACCTAACACTTAAATGCTTTTTCAACTCTTCCACATCAAATAATAAGTAGACAGATTGCTGTGGATTAGGATTCGCACATCGAACGCCATTCAATAAATTCAAGCCATTCAGTAGAAATGCAACCACACCAATACAACAACAAAAAAAAAATACCAACCAACGTTAATTAAGAGGCTGCATATTTCAAATATTTTTATTTTATTGTCAGTCCATTAGCATCAATATACTTCGTACGTTAGCCTCAACTTTGCCGCCGACCGAGGCCTGCAGACATCCTGTCTGTTCGTCTATGATATTATCCAGGATAAGGTACTTGATGCGGTGCTTCTACGAGTGTAGCTCTTTGCATGTTAAATGTAACATTATACTAAAGTGCAATGAAGCAAGAGAAATGAATTCAAAACGGAATCTATTTTCTCCCGCTGTTTATCGTTTACCGTCGTCATCGTCGACGTCAACGTCACCTTCATTGCATCGCTTCAACGACCATGGACGGCGCCGTCAGCGTCAGCGTCATAGTCAATCATCATCGTTAGCTTCTTTATCATCGCTATCATCATCATCGAAGTTTTCAATTATTGGAAAAAGTTTTGAAATTAAAATTTTAATTACGGTTGGCTGGATGTTGTGACTAATTATATGTGCATCTGAAGTTACGACCATTCACCGTGATGTACTGTACAGGTACACTAACTCACCATACTGTGACACGTATAACTGTGACTACATGAGGATGTGCTATGCTGTGCCGGGCCGGTGATGCTGAATTGCTGACTCTTCCACAGAAATATGTGCACAAAAATACTCACATTTTACAATCACGCTGCTCAATCACGTGAATATGGATGGGAATGGGGATGATGGTGAATTGGGGATGCTCCTGATGACTATGACGATGCTAGTTGGGTTGGTGCCATATCCAGTGCATCCGAATGTGTTTGATATCGGTTGAGGTATCTATAAATACGAGTACCTTTACGTTTACGCCATGCTATGACGCTGATCATATTGCTGCAATAAAAATAAAAATAAAATAATATAAAAAATAATTTTACGAGTTTCTCTCTACGCTACGAATATTGTCGAGGCGGGTATAAAATAAGAGAACTTTTGCCATCAGTGGAATTTTTATTTCATTTCGTTTTACTTCATTTTTTTAATTTATAATTCTTACTTCCATAGCAATGTATTTACTTTTCGTGATTCTGACGTAAATAACTGGTCAGCCATTCAGCTCGCGCATTAACGGTAATTGAATTAATTTTTACGAGATATGAATATGTGTATGCACAATGTACCACAGTTATATGTGTGTATATTGGTGGAGAGAAAGTTCGATGTTTGTTAGTTGCTTGACATGGTTAAAGTCAAACCCAATGCCAATGGTCATGCTCATGCTCATATGATTGTGACAGCAAAAGTTTTTTTCTTATTTTTTTAACAATAATATTTTGTGGGTGAAAATTGGTTGTCATGCGGAAACATAATTTTTTTTGATAATTATGAAATTTTTATTTTTATTTTATTATTAAAAAATTATCCTGCAGAAGGTTTCAAATGGTGATATGTAATAAAAATTATAATTTTGTCAATATTAATTTATTAGTAATGCAGGGGTTGAAGTTCTAAAGTTTTTTCCATCTATAAATAATTTCATTGGTTTTATAATTTTTTCAATAAAAGACTACTATAGGGTTTATAAATGAACAGCACATTTTTCGTGCCGCCAACTAAACTGTTTAATTAATTTTATGAATTATTTTTTTGCGAATTCAAAATTACTACACTCGGTTACATGGGTCTTATTGAATACGTTGTGGGTTCCTCAAGGTACATAGAATCTGAATCCGTGTGCGTTTGTTTGGACATTCATGCATTCTAGATACCTTTTTCCTTGGATCATATCTAAGAAAGGAGTTGAAATTTAGATCTACTGAAACATGAAAATGTGCGGGAAGCATTTGTTCTTGAGTTTTGTATAACATTTTTTTAATGATCAATTTTTTTTTAAATTATATGAAACCCATAAAAAAACATTATTTTTAGCTCCAAAATTTAAAAAGAAGTTATATTTCCTCCAAAATTGTATACTCAAGGCGCTATTGATACTTACTTACTTAAGGTGGTGCTACAGTTTTGTCCTTCCATATCCTCAGCATTGACTGCGGTTCCACTATGATGTTTCCACTTTCGTTTTTGCAGCCTTCGGTTCGAGGTTTATGTACTTGTGAATTTAGTTTCACCTGCTCATAAAACTTTCGAACCTATCCATTCCACATCTTATCTTTTTCCTTCTGAGGAGTCGGTGTTCCTATCGCCTCTTCTCCTCATGCAGCTCTCGTCCTTATGCAGCGCCACTTTGCGTGCCTGTTGTTTGGCTGCATTTGCCTGCCGACATTGCTCATCAAACCAGGGGTTCCTTGTTATTGGCTGCTTGAAACCTGCATGTCAGGCGGTTTCCCTGATTGCATCTTTGCAACGTTGCCACTGGTTCTCGATACATTGTGTTGGCGGTAGAGAACGTCGAGAGAGATTACTTGTAACTCGGTCGAAGAAGGATTTGGCGATCTCTTGCGATTGTAGCCGTTTGACGTTGTATCTTCTCCCAGCATCTCCCTGTTTTGCCTTGGATCTGGAAACCCGAAGTGCTACCTCGGCTACAACGATTTAGTGATCCGAGGAAAGTTCGGACACTAGAGTGTCTAGTGTCGATCGCAATATGGTCAATCTGGTTGAAGGTAGATTGATCTGGAGATCTCCAAGTTCCTTTGTGGATGTTGAGGTGTGGAAAACGCGTACTGGCTACCATGACGTTTCGCCCGCAGCAAAATCTATGAGCCTGAATCCGTTGTCGGAAGTATTGTCGTGCAGGCTGTTTTTCCCGATTATTCCACCAAAGATGGCTTCCCTTCCTAGCTTGGCATTAAAATCACCCAGGACAATTTTAATATCATAGCTAGGACACTGTTTAGGACATATTTTTTGTCTAAGATCTCGAAGAACAGATCCTTGGTGTTGTTATCCTTCTCTTCTGTGGGGGCGTGCGCGCATATTAGGCTAATGTTGCCGAATTTACCTATAGCTCAAGACTTTTTTCCTTAGTCTGGCTCCAATGACAAAGCCGCATCCAAATAAGCGCTGTTGGTTTTCTCGGTAGCAGTCACCATAATAAATATCACAGTTTTCTCTTTTTGCCCGGCCCATCCCATCGTATTTCCTGGATGGCGGTGATGTATGCTTTATAGCAGTCAAGGGCCTCCGCTATTTCTTCGACTACACGTGGTCTGTTAAGGGACCTAACATTCCACATGCATATCCGAAGTTCGTTGTCCTTAATTCGTTTGCGTGGGTTGTCAACAGTTAATCCGTCCGTATCCAATGCTTTTTGGTGCTTCGCAACTGGGTTTTCTTTATGTGGTCAGGAAGTCACCCTGATGAAAGACATTTAACCTGAAGGACCAGGTCCTTGATATAACTCCAAAGGAGAGAGCCTTAGTGGAATAACCTCTCGACCTCTCTCTCGTATGCTACCCCCAACAACTTTCCACTGGGGTTGTAACCCAATCTCCAGTTGAGGTACTAGGCACCCGATGTTCACCACGGAGAGGTGAGAGTACGAGTTGATAGACAGAGGTGGGTTTTGAGAAAAACTTGTGGACGCTGGAGATGATTAAACCCTCAAACATTTCTGATGATTTTATACATAAATAATGAATGATACTATGTCTGCTATAATTTAATCTTCTATAGATTTGATCTCATTTCAATACCCATTAATAAAACTTTTTACCACAAAACCATTCCTATAGTCTGTTGTATCCCTTTCCTAAAGTAACTCAAGCATTCATTACCATATTTAAAAAATGTTGACACTTATATTTATTTGAATTTCAACTCAATTGTATATATTTTTGCCTCAATTGCATTTTTGAATGTGACAATGACAATGTCAGAATTGATATAGTTGTTTTTCACTTTTCTCCCACACAAAATCCGCATTGTCTTATATACATTTTTTTCTTAGATTGACTATAGACTACTTTTTATATACCTATAGAAAATAACCTTATCAAGTTTTGTGAGCTATTCTGTCGTTTTGCATCACTCTTTTTCTTTATCTAAATCATTTGATTTGAAAGACGAAGAAGATGAAGACGAATATTCCCACAACCACACGAAGAAGGATTCTCATCCGCACATAAACCACTTTTGCTTGTATCCCCAATGCACTTAAAGTGATTCCAAACCAATATACGATATGCGTTACCAAACAAATTTTTCAGTACAAAAACAAAAATAACAAGTTGCTACTGTAGACACAATTCCATAAACTCGTACTCGTATAAAAAGGATAAGGAAGAAGAGGGAGATAAATTCGCCTTACCCCCATAAGTGTGTGACAAGCACTACACAGAGCTAAGCTACCCTTAAAGTACCATCTTCAGTTTGTAAGTAAATTACCATACGATTTACATCCTTAGAATGTCAAGTACTTTCCGAGCAAAGTTACTCGCCTGCTGTTGCTACTACGTTGCACATTCATCCAGTTCTTCAATAGTGCCGTCCTCCTATAAGGTGCGGTATATAGGAGTGTACAAGTGCAGTAAAGGAAGTTGCATGCCTCGGAGGTAAATTTACTCCAAAGGACAAGGAACTGTTCTATTCTGATGTTCTGTATGCTTCTCTACTCTGCTCAGCCGGAATTGGTAATGGCAATGGTGAAAGGAGTACGAAGAGAGTTCCGGTGGCGGACGGTGTTGGCTGTTGGGATGTATTTTATATTCCAACCATATAGGGGCAATTTATTAAATCACTCAAGAAAACATACGTGGGCACAGTTGGAAAAAGGGTTTCTCAGCTTAGAGCTTTTACTCATCCTCTCACTGCTTCTTCTTCTTCTTCTGTAGAGATGGATCGTGACTGACACACTACAGACATATAGGTAAACACATACATCACTACAAGTTGGTACCTTACCAACTTACCTCAGTATACCAGGGTAGGGCAGAGTACCCAAGTGATGGTGGTTAAAGGCAGTTCGGTCTCTCTCTCAATCTGATGGAGCTACAGACATATATTATAGGTAGTTATTCGTTTTCGTATGTACCAACATATGAGGTAAAAAAGGATTTCTATATTCCTTGTTGGATCTTCCAAAGATGCCACACGGATATCTCTGAGAACTTAAGTCATATAAGATAGATAGCCTGTTTACCTTCGGCAGGATATGCATCATCATTTTCTTCGTCGTCGTTGTTCGGTGTTCGTTGTTCGTTCTTCGTGTCGGTCGTTGTTATTCATGTTGCATTTTATATTAAACTGATGATGCAAGGAGTGCGTTAGCATTAGGCATGATTTGGTTAGATTGAGGCATGCACCAGAATTGAGGTAACCCACAGCTAAAGCAAATCTATTGGGAATTGTTAACTACATACATATAAACATATATTTTCTAACATGCTTTAAGGAAAAAAAAAAAAACTTAGGTATGAAGGCAATTTCAATAATGTTCCAATTACCTAAACAAAAATACAGTTTGATGGCTTGGTATACTTAAGAGAGAGTTATGCAGTGCTGACACGTGTTCTATTTTATTTTTTTTTGAAGAAAGTTTCTTTGAGTGTGTAGCTACCTCTGCTACCCTCAAAATTCGAACTTTTAAGGGCTATATAAAAGTGATAAAAGGGTTTAAATATTTTTTCAAAAACTAAGAGGTTTTATTTTGTCCGCTATTTGGGTAGGTTTTTTTAAGACTGTCATGTTTTGACATTTGACAAGTAAAGGCTACAACATTAATTTAAATGGAACAAGACGTGCTTCAACAACGCGTCAGAATGTCTATTTCCTAAAAAACGATTACAATTTTGCTAATTGCAAAACTATAGTACTTTTGAGATGTCGTGAAAGTTGAAAATTGGCTACCGAGATCATGCAATTTAAAACTCTTCGACCATTAACAATTTAAAAAAAATTGAAAATTTTAGTTAAAACGAAATATCTCAACCAATAACACTAGAGAATTGAATTAAATTGTTTATTATATATTGTAACGTTATACCAAACTAGTATATTTTTGGCAAAAATCCAATTAACGGTTTTTTATAAATCAAAAAAAACTGAAAAAAAGATATTTGTCACCTTTAATATTTTACGAACAAAAAATGTTTTTATCTCCAAAATAATTGTATGCAACGAGAAATAACGTTTGTGACATCTGGTAAAATTTTGAGAAAAATCGAATTGACAGTTTTTTTTTACAAAAAATAAAAAAGCTACATACAAAAAAAATTAATAAAAGTTGGTAAAAATTGATTTTAGGCTTAAATATTTTTTCAAAAATTAAAAAAATTGGCTCCAAGCTAATTTGATCTTATAACAAATATTGTTTTCAACATTCGATAAAACTTTGAGAAAAATCAAATTGACGGTTTTTTTTAACAAAACATAAAAACCTAAGGCATTGCTAAAAGTTCGTAAAAATTGATTTTTGACTCAAATATCTTTTCAAAAATTTGAGATTGTGGCTACAAATTAATTGTATGTTACAAATAATATTGTTTTCAACATTCGATTTATTTTTGAGAAAAATCGAATTGACAGTTTTTTAACAAAAAATAAAAACCTAAAAAAAACAATATTAAAATTTGGTAAAAATTTACTTTCGACTCAAATATCTTCTTCAAACTAATTTTTTCTCACAGAAAATATTGTTTTTTATACTAAGCAAATTTTTATAAAAATCCAACAGCCTGTTTTTTCATAAAAAATTTAATCTACAAAAAATAGTACACAAATTTTTTAAAAATTGATGTTCGGTTCTCGATATCTCGTGAACAATAGAAGATATTAACTTCAAATTAATTTCATTCATTTAATTTTTATTTGTTTATATAAGAAATAAAAACTTTAAACAAATTTAATGCTACTAAAATTGGTAAAAATTGGTTTTCGACAAAAAATCTCGTTAACAAAAATAGGTTTCGAAATGAAACTATTTCATTATATGTAAAACATTGTTGGTAATTTTTAAGTTTTTAAGAATAATTCAACTGACAACTTTTTTAACAAAACACGAGAACCTACAAACTCTTAAGCAAGACAAATCGACAGACGGGATGGGAAGTTATCAGTGTGGGTCGCATCCGAGGCTCTTTTTGTTTCTAATATCAAAATGAAACCTTTAATTGCAAAACCCTGTATTTCATCTTTTGCAATAGAAGATGCCACATTTATTCAATACTTATACATTAAACTTTAAACTTTTCATGAGTTTCAACTTCTTATTTCATAAAACAATTAATATACCAAAAACAACACCATTTTAGGTCTTCTTATGTGCCCTGGTATATATGCAGACAATATTCTTATTTTGTCGTCTTAATAAGTGTGCGTGTGCGACGAAATTCTAAGGAATTTATGCAAGCCACAGGGAGTGATTGCCATAAATAAAGTCTATGAAAGTTAATCATCCATTGACAGATGATGATTGATTTTCATCGTTTGACTGTGTTTTAAAGTCCTCTGTTTACAATTACCCCCCTTAGCTTTGTCATGTAGTCTTTTTTTTAAATATACCTCGAAATAATTAATTTCTTGGAACAAGAATCAATTTTTTCTCTGTTGACAGTCTTTTGGTACACCTAGGCGTATACTTACTTTTTTTATGAACTGAAAAATTAAAGTGAATGTAAATTTAAATACAATATTATTTGGTTATAGTAAGAGGGATTTTTTGATTACAGCAACATAGGTATTTGCAATACACAGACCCGCAACAACAATGATCTAGATGAATGTTTTAAAGTTTAGCTTGATTGTAAGTTTCGTCACTTTCACTTTTAAGCCAGAAACATTAATATCCAGATGTACTTAATTTTGTTTCATACAATGATTTCGTAATTGAAATTTTCTGTAATTTTACCCTTTTATCACATTGCCAGGTTTTCGTGAAAAGCTATTGGGTATAGCTAGTCTATAATAATAACAATATATAATATCCACACTATTAGGTGAGGTAAGTAAATAAGCAATATTATCTTGAGAAAGTCAATATTATCTTTAGAAAACACCTCTTTAAAACTCCTCTTAATAATCTTCACTTTACAATCCACAATATCTTCTTGATCTTCTTACTTTCCGCTATATAGAAAGTCTTGTTTTGAAATTCATCACGTAAACAATACAGCTTCAATTATAAAAGAGGTGCTTCTAGTTTAACTAGTGCTCGAACTCGTATATATATGTATGTACATACTCGTATATGCATTTTGGCTTTCTAAATTCACCAAAAGTTAGTCATCAAAGTTTTATCAAAGACCATACATCAAAATTTGCAAGTTTAAGCCTAAACCAAAACTTATATGAATAACCAGAGAATTTTCTTATAAAATCAAAGACTAAGTTCAAATAATCTTCCTCGAACTACACGAGTATATGATGTGATGCTGATGCTGATATGCAATGTAGAGCAATCATATTTAAGTCCTTATTTGTATACTTTACTATATGTATGGTTATACGAATACGTTTGTAAATATGTTAGTTGGAAAATATGTATATATATGTATAGTATGACATTTCAAAATAACCAATTAATTACATGGTGCTATGATGCCGCAGTGATTTTACCCCAAAGGATAAATCTACACTTTGCTCTGTATACTCGCATATATCAGGACATCATCGTCATCGTCGTCGTGGTAGTCGGCGTTCGTTCATCCAGTTTACAAACATGGAAAATCTTTACCATACCTAGACCTACACACAAACATTCTGTGAGTACAAGTATAGATATATAAGACTTTCGTCTTCTGAAGAGGGAATAACCCATAAGGGATTTGAGAGAAGGATTCATTTGAAAATTTGATTCACACGAAAGTTTGATGAAAGTTTCTGCGGAAAATTTGAGAGAAATGAAAATGTAATATTTGGCCAAGGGAAAAGGATATATATATGTGTGTGTAGTACGTATTCATGAAGGAGTTTTTAATTAAAGTGTAATACTAATATGTTTTACAGTCAGCTAGCTATGCCATGTGATGGTCTTCTTTTGGGAAAAATCAAAATTGTAAAAGCGTGTGGATATTTTTGTTTCAAGGATTTGATTTAGAAATTATAAGGTGTGGTATAAAAATGTTACGAATATGTTTTCATTCATTTGGAACTATGTCCATCATCAAAAAAAAAAAAAAAAAAACTTTGACTTTAATATCTATCAGTGATGTGTTAGTTTTGCAATTTTATATCTTTAAACATAATTGAGAAATTAATTGTATATTATTAGTAAAATGTTTGAAATAATAATAGTGTATGGTTTTTGTTTCCCTCAAGCTTTCTTACTTCACTGAGTATGAACATGTGTCAGAAATAGTACGAAGAAATTTGTAGAACATTGTTGAAATTTAAAATGAAATTTAATCAAACAAAACTTGACTTTCCACACTTTCTTACACGATGTGGTAATATGTACTTAAAAATTAATTGATTATTTCACTTGAATATTTTGAAATTATGGTAAGAGTAGCTTTATGTAGATTGCAACTAGTGTTGCCATCATATTTTTAGAAATTTATACAATGCAAATTTCTTATGAATGTATAGTGTGATTTTTTTTTTTGTTATTATCTTTTTGGCAACACTAGTTTAAATAGCTGACACACGTTTCGTGTTTTGTTTTACTGTCAAACATCTTCAATTTGGCTATAATTTAACCATGAATCGTCTTACAAACGACAACGCTTAAAAATCATTGAATTTTATTATCAAAATGCGTGTTCTGTTAAGAAAGTTCATCGCGCGCTTTTTACCAAAAAATTATGTTCAGCGACGAAGCTCATTTATTTTCTCAAAACTTACAGTTGCTCATAACTGAACTTTCTTATTAGATAGACTTTCACAAATTTTTGAAAATATTTTCGGTAATTCTAGCCTATGTTGTTAACCAAACGTCAAATTGTAATTTATATTTTTGTATAAATGTGATATAGATGTAAAACCCGTTTTTTACTAAAAATACATTATTATAATTTTGCTTATGAGATTAACATTGGTTCCTTATTACTTTGATACCATTAAACCACCACCTACACAAATGTACAGCCAACAAAATAAAAATTTCCCAATTCACATTTGAAATCAAACTGTAAACACAGTAAGTTGAAATCCATTAGTATCCAAGACTATCATATCTTTTCCTCGAATAAATAGAGGTTAAGTATTGTTTAACTTGGTAATAGATCCACCTTTTTACACTCACACATACACAAACATATACATTCTGTAATACCACTTTTATGAATTTGTACTCGTTTCAACCTCAGGCTTTTTGGGGAGTATATCTTTGCATATAGATCATTATTAGAGCCTTTTTCCATTTTGATAAGCACACATAACACTTAATTACAAAGAAAATTCCTTACCTTAACATACAAACAAAATAAAAAAAAAAACAAACATAGAGTACACATACACAAACATACATGTGTGTTAAATAGGAGCATATAACAACAATCGTCAAAGCCCCCAAACCCTTAAGCCTAGCACTCATATAAACAAACAAATAAACAAACAGTTTTCTGAGAGAAATTTATACCAAAAACCGAAATATATATACTCTTCGCATAAGCTCTCAAACCACCACCACAGCCCCATAGCCTTCTTCCAATCCAGGTCTCAAAAAAAGCCTGGCACTTTTATCGCATTAATTTTATGGGTGTCGTAAATTCAGTTCAGCTAATAACATGTCCCCGCGTTCACCTTGTGCCGAACGCCCGTCCTCCCGCTGCAGGGGATGCCTTCGAAAGGTGAGCAACGTTTAACGGAGATCTTAAGTACCTAACACCCGGCGAATCCTTTTAATTAAATAGCTGTTTACTTTCCTCGCACTCGTAAAGCTACTTCTCCTCTTACTCGGCGGCGTAAACTGCTCAGTTCAAATGCTCCTGAATCCTGATCCCAGTCTCCTACCTTGCTCTCTCTCTCATCAGCTCGCAAGGTACGAGTATAGGTATAAGGTATTCCATGGTTTTTTCTTCATCTTCCATTTTGATCCTCGAAGCCACTTTCCAAATCTAATTTCTGATATAAAATTTGTTAATAGATTTTGTTGGATTTATAACTTTGTTGTTTGTTGCCATGACGGAGATTGGTGCTGCTGCCTCTGCAAACGCAGTGAAGGGGGGAAATAAACCAACCAACCTATATAACACCCACGTTCGACATCATCGTCGTCGTCTTCGTCTTCGTCTTCGTCATCATATCTTATCGGTGGCGTATCGGTTCATGCGGTACCATGCGGCAGGGTACTCCACTCAAAATTTACTCCCAGGATTATGAGGATATCACTATAAGAAATCGTAAATGGAGTTTTATTTCATTTGCTGTTTGCTTTAAGTGCTATGTGCTATTATGCTATATGCTGTGTGTTGTGCTCTGATGTTTGAACTTGCTTTGCGGGCTTGAGTTTGTATTCGAATCTGACAATAAAACAAATGGGGGCCAAAATCGTGCAAAATATGCCCTGGAAATTAGAGGCAGTTTATCGAAAATGAATCCGATTGCTATTGCCATTCCTATTTTGGGCATCATTCGAGAGCACAAGCTGTGATGTTGATGATGTTCGAAGGATGCTTCAGACTTCAATAATCCACGACGAGTGAAGACGACTCCTGTATCAACGACGATGATGACGACGACGACGCACGAGGATAAGGACGATGACGTACGCTAAGCATACAACATCAGAGGTGAAAAACCCTTATCAGGGAACAGAGAAATTTGAGTGTCTTCTTGTATTGCTCGCTTATAGGTACCGGAAAACCGTTGCGATACCAAATTACATGCCCTCCCGCGCAATTGAGCGACCTACACACTAGGACGACAAGTAAGTATTTATCTATACTCAGCGGTATGGCGGGTGCCTATACCAAGCGTTATGTTTCATTTTACATGAAGTAATTTGAATTTTGATTGAATTTCCCCCCAAGGATAAGACAATTTAGCTACTATCCGGGTTAGGTACTTATTCGTTCGTCGTACTTTGTTTGTATTTCGCCTTTTGGCAATTTCAGAGCATTTTAAGGATTTTATTTTTTCATTTGGTTCAATTTTCATTTTTTTGTTGTTTGTTGTTGTTTCTTCATTTTGTTCTTTGTTTTCTTTTTACATTGACTTTTTGGCCTAAAGGAATGTGATTCAGATTTATGTTGTCTGAGAGAAGAGAAAGAAAAACATAGAATAAAGTTGTTTTAGTTATGCGGGTAAATGTAAAAGTTGTAATATTACCCAAGAACATGAAGACGAGAAGACTATAAGAATAAGAAGAAGACGAAGACGACTAAGAAGAAGAAGCAATAGAAGTCCATTGTATACAATAAAATCCTATATAGGACGATATTGTGCGTTTCATTTCATATTGTTAAAACTTATGTCAGTTATAAAATCACCAAGCACCATGGGGATGGATCAAGTTTTATTACAAAATGCTATAACACAGAGAGGGAGGAACTCTTAATGCAGGTGTAAAATAAATACAGGACTCACTGGTCCTGGACGACCGCCCCCCACCCCCACGTTGCCGGACGATTCTGAACTTTCACGGACAAAGTTATTTTTTTTAATGTTGTTTTTCTTATTTTTTCGTCGTCTCGTTGCTGTTTCTGCCGTCGTCGTCGTCAGCTTCATCGTCGGTCGGTCGTCGTCCTCAATCTTTTTATTGATGGAAGATTACATTTTTGAGCATACCTATACATTTGTATGAATATAGGTAACTTTTTTAATAGTATAGTAGGTAGTTATCTTGGAGAGATGAAAGTTAATTTTTTATTACAAATAAGAAGCGTTAAATGAAAACAATATTCAAAATGAAAGAAGATAAAACAAGAAATGAAAATTTTTGAGTGAAATAAAAAATGGAATCCAGGATAAGTGATGGTCATTTGAAAGTTCAATTTATACTTATAAATAGGTAGGTTGGGAACGTCATTTTTGTGTGCCAATAAATAAGTTTTTGAAATAAAGTTTTTGTGAGTTGTTTGTTTAACGCTTGTACACGTTCTGATAATTAAATCTTATTAAAACTATATCAGGTGTTAAATGTGACTTTGGGACAAATAAATAAAGCTATAAAGATTTTACGAGTTCAATGAAATTGAGTCGACTTGAGTCGAAAACCATTTTTAACAGTTTTTGTAGGTTTTCGTTTTTAATTTTTATAGAAATAAACTTAAAGTTAACAACAATATTTTGAATACGATAAAAGAAGTTTGAATACAATATCTTCTCTGTTTTCCGAGATTTTAGGTTGGAAACTAATTTTTACCAATTTTAGTAGAATTTTTTGAAAGTTTTTATTTCTTATAAAGAAAATATTGATTGGATTTTTCTTAGAACTTTATCTAATGTGTAGACTTATATTTTTCATAGAATGATATAACTTTGAAGTGAAAACTTCCATTTATTCTCGAAATATTTAAGTTGAACATCAGTTTTTTACCAATGCAGATTTATATTTTGTTTCTAAACTGACAATTGAATTTTTCTAAAAAAAATGTTTTAATGTTAAAAATAATAAATGTTATAAAATAAAATTAATTTGAATGCAATATCTTTAGTTGTTCCCAAAGTATTCAAGTAAAAAATCAATATTTATCAACTGTAGTATTTGTTAAGTTTTTCTATTTTATGTAAAAAGCGTGTTCATTTTTCAAAACATTTTACCAGGACGTTAAAAACAATATCTTTTGATGCACGCAATTATTTTAAAAGTAATATCATTTAAAACCGCAATAAGGTGACAATAATTGTCTTACTACGTTTTTTGATTTACAAAAAAACGTAACTTTAATTTGGTATCACAAATGTCGTATTATTGTGATCAACCAAATTTGTCATTTTTTCAAAATTGGTAACAAAAAACCACGCATCCTAACTTTGTGAAGGCATTTCTGCAGCTCCTGATTTTATTATCCGTAAAAAGAAAATGAGATGCGACCCACACTGATAACTTCCCATCCCGACTGCCAAATTTGTCTTGCTTAAAAGGTTCTTTGGTTCTCATGTTTTGTTAAAAAAGTTGTCAGTTGAATTATTCTAGAAAATTCAAAAATTAAAAACAATATTTTGCATGTGATGAAATAGTTTGATTTCAAAATCTATTTGTTTTAACTAGATTTTTAGTCGAAAACCAATTTAAACCAATTTTAGTAGAATTTGCGTACTATTTTTTGTAGATTTTAATTTTTATGAAAAAAACTGACTGTTGGATTTTTATAAAAAATTTACTGAATATCAAAAGTAATATTTTCTGTGCGAAAAAATTAGCTTGAAGATAATATTTTTAACTTTTGAAAAGATATTTAATAAAAAACTGTTAATTCGATTTTTCCCAAAATTTTACTGAATGTTGAAAACAATATTTTTTAAAAGATAAAATTAGTTTGAAGCCAATATCTCAAATTTTAGAAAAGATATTCGAGTCGAAAATCAATTTTTACCAACTTTTAGTAATGTTTTTGTAAAGTTTTTAACTTCCCGTAGGAAAGTCGATTTGAAAATTTTGATATTTCTCGACGTTTCAAGGTCCCAGAGTCGAGATAAAAAATTTTTAGAGAGATGTCTGTGAGTGCGTGTGTACGTACGTTCGTACGTCTGTACGTCCGTACGTTCGCGACGTTTTTTTCGTCGTCCATAGCACATAGCTAGCAAAAAAACTGAAAAAAAATGTGTCACCTCGAAAATTTTACGAATAAAAAATAATTTTATCTCCAAAACAATTTTGTGTAACGAAGAATCACGTTTTTAACATCTGGCAAAATTTTGAGAAAAATCGAACTGACAGTTTTTTAACAAAAAAATAAAAACCTAAAAAAAAACATTACTTAAAGCTGGTAAAAATTGATTTTCGACTCAAATATCTTTCCAAAAATTTTAGATGAAGCCTTCAAACTAATGTTATCTTATAAGAAATATTGTTTTTAAGATTCGTTAAAATTTTAAGAAAAATCGAATTGACATTTTTTTTTACAAAAAATTAAAAACCTACAAAAAAATTAACAAAAGTTGGTAAAAATTGATTTTCGACTCAAATAACATTTCAAAACTTTGAGACATTGGCTTTAAACTAATTTTATTTTTTAAAAAATATTGTTGTCAACATTCAGTAACATTTTGAGAAAAATCAAATTGACGGTTTTTTTTACAAAAAAATAAAAAGAGGCTGGAACCTATATCCCCTAGTTAAGGAAACTCTCATTAGACTCATGAGTCTTCATTGGACTGTATATATGAGCTTTTGATTACCCTTGAATTTTGAAACTTTCATGATTTTTAAAAACATTTTTCAGAGTTCATTTTTTTAAAGGAAATTATAGATTTACAATATCGTCACAAATTGTATCAAAGGAAACTACATTATGAATGTGCTATTTACATATGTAAGAGTTCTTTTTGAATATTAAAAGGTAAAATTTCAATACGACTGGTTTTGAAGACGTATTTTAACTAAAGCCAACATAACCTTGTGGGTATTGCATAGTTTGCTGACCAGTTATAGAACCTTGTCGACTAATTACATATATTATTTTATGTTCGTTCAAAAATTGCTCATTTTTTTTAAGTCCTAATATTCATCTGTCAATTTTTGAATTTTAAAAGTTGTTATTTAACAAATCTTGAAGTGAATTCAGTGTCTCAAATTTAAACTCAAGAATCTAAGTCTCTTTATTCTCTTCGTAAAATTTGTTAGATAAAAGGTTCATAGGTAAAAATTGAAATTCGAGTGAATCAAGCATGAACGTATTAGGAAGTAGAGTAAAATTGGCTAAAGTTTTTGAACTTGAAATAACAGAGTAATTCCTTTATAATCAAGAGTGCTGCTTATACTTAAGTAGGTTCTTTTTCATCCACTTTCCACTTAATGTAATTTTATCTTTTAAATTCATAGAAAATTTTAAACAGGAAGAGAAAAAACAAAAAACACTTCGTCGATAATGTTAAAGGCAAAAAGTAGAAAAAGTATTTTCTCGATGAACTGATAGATACGATTAATCCAAAGTCATTATCCTGCCATACTAGACAACATTGATTTTATCAGTCTATCAAATGTCAACATGACAAAGCCCAAAACTCTCTATTTCTATCTCTTTCTATCACCACCATCTCATCGCATATTGTAGTATACTTAACTCACTCCATCACAATACAACAACTCTCTAAGGATGCGGAATTTTTCTTTTCGATTTTTAAGTATTCCTTTCCTGTCGTCTTACCTCCATCACCCTCGCTGCTTGCCCAATTTATGTGCTTAAAATGAAATTGAGTATTTCCAATTACCCAAGCTTCCTAAGACTTCCTTAGGGACTACCATCAGAACACCAGAACACCAGCACAAGCACCATCCAGCCATCAACATCAACATCACCCAGCACCACCGGCAGGCAAAGGACAACCCCAACTTAACAAAACTTGGGCATTTTTCTTATTCGTTTTTTTTTTCTATACTTTAACTCCTATATACGACGTGTATTTCCGCCCACCCGCCGCGCCGTGCCACTCCGCCACCCGCACCACCACCGCTGCATCTTCCCTCGCTTTTCTGATTTTGATTCTTAATAGAATTCTCCATTCGGAGACCCAGAGGAGACTGATGACGACGAGATGAGTTAGAAGAGAGGGCAGAGAGAAAGATCTTATACCTATTTTCACAAACAGATGCGATAGAATGACCAAGGACATTGTCCGAAGAATGATAATAAATTAAATAATGAATCTTAATCAAACTATCGATTGATCCCTTTTTTTTTGTTGTTGTGTTCCTTTTCGCTTTTCACTCAACTCCACTTTGGTTTTCCTTCTTACATGTCCTCATAGTCCTGCCCAAAAAAAGAAGGAGCAAGAAGAAAAAAAAAACCCGAAAACACAAAATAAAATAAAAGGATATTTTGAGGAAAATTGAAATGGAAAAAGATATAACCTTTTTCAGGTTAAGAAATTGCCACGTATTTTGGGTCTTTTGCCTTTGAGAATATTCGAACATCGACATCGACAATCGAAATACCAACGGAACCGAAGGAATTGACATTTTATTTTGCATATTGACCGATCCCTATCCCTCGGATGTTCGGATTCAGGTTCAGATTCATATCTAGATCCAGGACAGAAAACGGTCCATCAGGCATCATCAGGGAAGGGTATTTTCATGTACATATTTTCACCAATCTGTTCTATTCGTTCATTCACAGGTGGTATATACCTCTGTCTATATAATATATATATATTTATTATATTTATATATGTACGAAGAGTAGATTTATTTATATCCTTTCCGCACACCCTCAGCAATCAGAACCGATTTGTGTTAAGGACCCATGGTGGGATGAAGCGGTGGTGGGGGTCGGCTGAAAGTGTTTTGGGGATATTGTAGAATTCAATTCGTGTGCTTGGATTGATTAAGGATTTTAAATTTAAACATTTATGTACATTAATGGATGTTGATGGTAAATTTGGATTTTGTTTGTAAGAGAGTTTTGCCTGTTTTTTTTTTTTTTGTAAATTAAAACCTTTTGGATTTATTTTGAAGATGTTCTTGTAAATTATTTATAACGAATATATAAGCAAGGACAGAATTTAAATGAGAGGAAAAATACATAAGGATACAAATACATATAATTTAGATAGTCTAAGTTAAAAGCTATACAGCACTAAAATACGATACAACTGCCAACATTTAGATTAAAAATTTATTCTTACTGTCTAAATCAAGATACAAATTTTCAATACACAAAAGTATAAAAACCTATTGGAGTTTTTTAAAAATAAATCGGTTTGAAAGAGATCATCTAACAAATTAATGTTTCAATAAAGAATTATATTAGAGTAGTTAGGGTTTATAGTTCAAAACAGTTTTTTTTTAAAATCCTTTTAGAAAAGATATTTGACATCTATGACTGATTTACTGTTTCTTAGCTCTTCATTATTGTAATCGATCCAATTTGTCGAATTTCGGAGTTTCAAGAATCTAAATCCATGATTTTTAAAGATTTAATTCGGATTTTTGTACCTGTCATATTTCAAGAACTATTTTATACATTGATTTTAAATAAACTTTTTTTAACAGATATAATAATGTAAAGATGTGCCGAAAAGACTTTTAAACAAATCAGTTAAGTGGAAAATCTGAAAATTCTGAATTTTTTCAAGAAAAAATCGAAATTTGTTTAGTTTTAATTTTTGTTCATAAACTGTTAAACCTCATTGGAGGATGGCTAAGATCTCGATTGATTGAAAATCGTTTTAAAAATCTGATTTTTTTCAGCGAAAAATCAAAATATTTTGGTATCTATTATTTTCAGAAAATTGTAATTTTATGGCTTTCGAAAATATCAAGTGTTAATACAAATTTGTGATCTTTACCCTTAGAAGCTACACCTCACAAAATCCACATAATGAACACACAGGATAGCTCATTAACCCACGATGAAAAATGCAATTGAACAAGATGTGTGGATATTTTAAGACTTTAAGCTGATTTTATCATGTTAGTTAGAGAATTCTTCAATATTTCTCATGGTTTTGGTTGGTTAATTTAAGTCGATTTAAAAAAAAAAAGGGGCTGGGATGCGACCCACACTGATAACTTCAACTTTCTTCCGTCGATTTGTCTTGCTTAAAAGTTTGTAGGTTCTCGTATTTTGTTGAAAAAGTTGTCAGTTGACTTATTCTTAAAAATTTTTAAATTACCAACAATATTTTGCATATAATGAAATAGTTTGATTTCAAAATACATTTTTGCTGACGAAATTCTTAGTCGAAAACCAATTTTTACCAATTTTAGTAGCATTTCTTAAAAGTTTTTATTATTTATATAAGCAAATACAAATTGGATGAATGAAATTAATTTAAAGTCAATGTCTTCTATTGTTCCCGAGATATCGAGAACCAAACATCAATTTTTACAAAATGTTCGTACTATTTTTGTAGATTTTATTTTTTTAATGAAAAAACGGACTTTTGGATTTGTATACAAAATTTACTAAATGTCGAAAACAATATTTTCTGTGAAATGAAATTATTGAAT
Source organism: Eupeodes luniger (assembly GCA_951509635.1). Taxonomy (NCBI): domain Eukaryota; kingdom Metazoa; phylum Arthropoda; class Insecta; order Diptera; family Syrphidae; genus Eupeodes; species Eupeodes luniger. Next base: position 18,346,451 of record OX608075.1, read on the forward strand.
AAAATTTGAAGCCAACAATTTTAATCTTTGAAAAGATATTTGAGTCGAAAATCAATTTTTACCAAATGAGTAATATTTTTTTAGGTTTTTATTTTTTACAAAAAAAACTGTCACTTCGATTTTTCTCAAAATTTTACCAAATATTGAAAACAATATTTCTTACAAGATAAAATTAGTTTGAAACCATAATCTCAAAGTTTTGAAAAGAAATTTGGGTCGAAAGTCAATTGTTACTTACTTTCAGTAATGGTATTTTTAGGATTTTATTTTTTTATAAAAAAAAAACTTTGACTTCAATTTTTTTCAAAATTTTACCAAATGTCAAAAACTTTATTTTTCGTTGCACAAAATTAATTTCTAGATAAAATCATTTTTTTCGTAAAATTTTTGAGGTGACAAATACTTTTTTTCAGTTTTTTTGATTTATAAAAAAAAACAATTAATTTGATTTTTTTCCAAAAATATGCTACTTTGGTATCACTTAACAAAATGCAATAAACAATTCATTATTTCGTGGGATATTTTGGGTTAACCAAAATTTTCACCTGTTTTTTAAATTGCTATGGTAAAAAAACCATCCTGCATCTTTCTGCATTATTATGTGTATAACAAAGTTTATTTGAAGTCGATATCTCTACTGGTTCTTGAGCTATGGACGACGAAAAAACTTTGCGAACGTATGGTCAATGTCATCTTTCTAAAAATCTTTTATTTCGTCTCTAGGGACCTTGAAACGTCGAGAAATGTCAAAATTTTCAATTCGGCAAATCGGACCGATTACAATAACTCTCGGGTTACTAATTACCCCAGGCTAAGAAAACTTATGCTCAAAGCGATGCCATACATTTTTGGGCTTATTATGTAGCAATGTTAGTTCTCATCTTGCCTGATACCATATGATGTTATTTGTTGTATAAATTTAAAGGTTTTAGACCTCTGATTCCATTTTTTCTAAGACTGGGGTAACGAATCATCCTGTTTGCTCGCTAAGGGTTAACCCAAACCTAAATTCTTCTCTTTTTAGTAGTCTACAAATTTACTCTATATGTACTTGTACGGAAGGACCTTTTACGATTTAAGTATTGTTCATTTAAGAATTCATGTTTAACTTTAAATGATCAACCCATCCCAACTTTAGGAGTATAGTTAAATATGTGAATACCCAGTTTTGGACTTAATTTTTGTTTGAAATAAATTAATTTAATTTGTTTAACTGAAAAGTTCCATTGAATACCACAAATGCTTTAAGTACGCATCAAATCAGTTTTCAATCACAAATAAATGCAATAGATGTTTAAAAATAAACCTCAAAATTCTTCCTTATCTATGTATGTATATAAAATTATATAAAATATATACGTACTGTACATCAAATATATAGAAATACCCATATTTATATTTGTATGTATTTAAAAATAAAAATTGAAAACGAGTAGTATCTGAAAATCCATTCATTCGCTTAGTTACGGCATATAAAGCATCAATAAAAAAGATATGTATCACTCTTGCTTTTGAACGATTTTCCAGAATATTTTATGTCATATCTTTTCATTGCCTCGATATGCTGCTCAGCTCAATCTTGATCGTTTGTCGCTCTACCAGATGCTGATTTATAAAATGAAAATGAATGGAGACGTACAGCTCTGACAGGTCCGTCCTCCTCTCGTCCCCATACAACTGCACACAGAATGAACCAACCAACAAATGGTAACCACCCAACTAAACCATACTCATCCTCCCAATTTCCAATTGTATACATATAGATACAAATGTATCTATGGAGTGATGCAGTAGAAGGTATGTACTACTATCTATCCTAGTTCTATATAAAAGACCCCCAGTATACCTACAGACATACATACATACATACATATATCTAAACTATACTATGTCCTCGAACTACATTTCATGAATTTGTAAGCAGACCAATTTATGTCGTTTCGATATGCGACGATGAGGGTTGAAAAGACTGTCAGGACAAGAGGACAGGAGGACACCCGACACAAGGCGGCACAGTCACAGGCAGAGGCAGTAGTAGCGGCAGAAGCAGAGGCATCAGCATCAGCATCAGCATCAGCATCAGCTTCACATTCAGCATCAACATCATATCGTTACAAATTAAATTTGAGTAAAATTTATCAGTCGAGTTTTTGGAGTGACATTTTGAATGCGACTATTTAAAGTTTTTTTTTTTTCTTTTTGATTCTCATTTTTTTGTGTTAACTTTTTCAAAACGTATAAAACGAAAAGAGGGTCGAATTTTAGAAAACCAAGCGAGAGAGAAGCGAGATATTATCGTTGGATGGTTGGTTAGTCGGTTATTGTTGGTTGTGGATGGTTGGTATTATATCGCCTCAAGGCGAGAAGAAAATGTTTTAAGGATTGATAAGATTTGACTAGGTCAGATATTATGAATACTTTAACAAAACGTGACAGTAGAATATTTGCCTGGAAGCTATGTTACATAGTATGATACGAGATTTTGAGCATAAGAAAACGCCTTGATTTGGCAAATCAAACATCAAGGGGACATAAGTATACTATGTATATTATAGTACACAACTGCTACTTTTATTAATGACGCCCGTAAGCGTTCTATCTTTGTTGCTTTAACCTTTTTCTTTTTGTTGGTATTTAGATTGATAGTAAAATGTGATGGAGTGATGGAAACTTAACAACAACAAAAACAACTATATAAGAATCGATTTAAGATTTGTTCTTCATTACAAAATTGATCGAATAAATCGCACGTACTTGTTTTAATATCTTAAGAGGTTTAAGAATACTTTTTAAGATAATTCACTCAAATGAAGGGGGGAGGTGCAGGATATTAAATTATACTTCTAAAAATTGTCTTATAACTTATATAAGCAGTGTAAGTCAATATTCCTTTTGCTGAAAAATGCTTCTTTTCTGTGCACACTGCACATACTAATTTTTCACTTGTTATAAATGTCTAGGGGCAATTAAAAACATAGGGGTAAAAGATGGAAAATTAAGTAATTTTAACAATATCGACAAGTTTTGTATTGCACACTGATACCTACTCACTAAAAATTTTTAATTGGAAGATTTAACCATTTCTGTAATTGCTGATACTTTAGCATTTACTAATATTGACGAAGCAGTTTCAATTTTTTATAAGATCCTTAATAATTGTTTAGAAAAAATCTACCTTTTAAGAAATCAAGAAATACAAACTTTAGCTACCCTTGGTGCACGAAATAAGGCATGGAAAACTTATCTCAAAACTCTGTCTCCAATCAACTTCTCTGTTTATGTTGAATTCTTTAATGAATTTAAGTCTCTTTCTAATTTTGTATACACTAGTTATGTTACTGATATGGGCAGCTCTTTGGAAGAGAATCCTAAAAAATTTTGGAAACTTGTAAACTTAAAGAAAAAATCAGATGGCTTTCCAGTTAACTTCGCTTACAAGAACCTTTCGTTAGATAAAACTGTTGATATCTGTAACGTTTTCGCAACAAAATTTTGTGAGTCATTTGTTAATAGCCCTCAAGAAGTTGATGAAGTATATTTTTATAATCTTCACTCTTTTTCGCAAACTAGCTGTAGTCACATCCCTGTGCTACAGAGTACGGTCCTTGAGCTTTTATCCGCGTTGAATGATGACTGCTAAGCTGGTCCAGACGGTATTTCCCCGATAGTATTAAAAAAGTGTAGTAATGCGTTAGTTGAACCCCTTACGTTCTTATTCAAACTTTCTCTTAAAACAGGCAAATTTAACAGTATATGGAAGAAGTCCTTTCTAACACCAATTTTCAAGAAAGGTAACAAGGCGGATATAACAAACTACAGGCCCATTGCAAAGCTTTCTTGCATTCCTAAATTGTTTGAACAAGTTGTTTGTGAAAGTGTAGCATTCTTTAGTAAGAATCTCATTTGCGAACAGCAAGATGGTTTTGTGAAAAAAAATCAACTGTTACAAATCTCCTTACATTCTCAAACATTATGTTCAAACGCTTTAGAACAATGTTATGAAGTTGACTGTGTATGCACTGACTTTTCTAAAGCTTTTGACCAACTTAGCCACGGAATTATTTTATTTAAACTTAAAGCTCTTGGTTTCCACCATTTTTCTTAGCTTGGATCAAATCATACCTTGAAAACAGATCCTTTGAGGTAAAATTTAGAAATTGTCATTCTGAACCTTTTGTTGCTCGATCTGGTGTTCCCCAGGGAAGCCATCTTGGCCCTTTTCTGTTCATCCTGTCTATTAACGACGTATCGTCATGTCTACGCTCAAGTGAAGTTCTCATTTTTGCTGATGACATGAACATTTTTAAGATTATAAAGTCCACCCATGATAGTATCCTTTTACAAGCCGATATTGATAGTTTCACATTTTGGTGTGGGAAAAATAGCCTTGCCCTCAAACCTTTAAAATGCCAGACGATAACTTTAAGAAGCTCAATTAAAATCAATTTTTTTTACAATCTGTTCCAAGTGAGCCGAAAAATCTTTAAAGATTAGGCATTTCTACTACAAACATCAACATAAACTGATGAGCTACTCGTCAACAAAACAAAGAACGAGTCCTTTAAAATCGTCGATTGACAGTCCAAAACTTTAATGAATATCGAAGAATCAGTAAAAACCATTTTAAGGATTCAGAAAAGTACTCGATCTCGATTGGTTTCATAAACACAAAATTTCTGAAAGCATAATTTGTAGTCATTTCGCCAAAAACTCAAATAATATCGCGGTTCAATCAATTAACTAATTACAACATGACTCTGGTTTTTCGTTAAGCTTAAGAGACCGCTCCGTTGACAACGTTTTCAATTGATAAAAGAAAATGGAAGCCAACAAATTAAAGAATACAAATCTATTCTACAAGAAACGTTGGCACAATTGTATTGCATTTAAGGGAGGGAGATTTTGGTGAATTTTGAAAGCGATGAAATTAATTCAAAAGAATAAACACACAACTCTTGATCTATAAAAATGTGTTTACCATTTTTTCACATAGTGGTATTCTAATTTCTTCAAAGAAAAAAAATCTAAAATTATCAGATTTGTATCCATGGATTTTTCTACTGAATGAGGTTAAACTTTAATTCAACCTCATCTTAGTTAGCTAAAAGATACACCCACAAAAAAAAAAAAAAAAGATTCCACAAAAAAATCATCTTTTTATGTATGTAAATGGTGTCCTTATTTTTTAAAATTGCCAAAAAGAATAATAAAAACAACAACCCAGATGTCCTACTTAAGAAAAACTTTTCCTTCTATATACTTCTATACTTTGTTGATAACCTAAAGAATGCATAAAAATGAGCAAACAAATCCCCACCCACTTCTTAACTCTCACATCATAGAGACAGAGACCAAAGGCGAAATACAGAGGGAGAGAGGTATAAGTATCTACCCTTATACAAGTGGCATCTTTTTAAAGTACACTTAGTGTCGCACCAAGGTGAATGTCAGTGCAAAACATTCACACTCAGTTATGACATAATATGTCCGTCCACCATCAGTATCACCCATCTATGAGATACATTTCTCCTACCGCCCACCCCCCGCTGTATGTCCTGTCCCTATCCCAATGCCTATATCAAGAACTAAGTTATAGATTGTTCGTCACCTATAAGCAGCTTATGCTTAGGGGATTTGCGTTTACCAACAATTGTTAACAACTGCTACCACTTCTCATTTCATTCCTTCCCACCACGTCCCTCTTACGCTCCAACCCTCTATAGCATTCCCAAAGCCCATCAGAATACTTAAGCTAGCCTGCCCTGCCTGATGCCTTGATGTTGCGTATACACCAGTTGGTAGTTATAGGTAGGTAGATTGCTAAGTTGGTTTGGTATAACGGCAACCTAATTTTGAAGTGTCACAATCATACATAGTTATACACAAGAAATACGACAAGTGTGAGCAAAGTTTTGCACTAGTTTTTGCTGCTTCTCTGGAGAACAACTTGAGGCGGCAATGGCAGGAGCAGCAGCAGCATGAAGATGGAGAAGGAAAAGCAGCAGGAGAGTAGAGACTGTGAAGTGTGTATATGGGTCGATTTATACTGCTAGCTCTAAGGTTCAACTTAAGTGTGACATAATTGACCCACAAAAATGAAGTCATGTGTCGATTTTGCCTCTATACTATACGTTCCAGATATACTATCGTATATAAAATATTCCTTATCCCTATAACCCATCCCCAATCTCTAGATCCTCAACTCATACCATTTTTTTGTTTTGCAACCAAACCCACTCGTTCTACTAAATCTGCAACGCTATCTTGTAGATACAATCGATGGCATTTTCTATTTCTATATCGATACTTTATGGATGATGTTCGGTTCTTGACACTTTGTATAGTATAGAAAGATACGAAGACGAAGACGACGAGGACGAGGACGACAAGGACTACGACGCGTATAGCTTTTGTATATTATGAAGAAAAGGATGATGTACATTTTATGATGTTTTTGTTGTTGGGTTTTTTGAAGATTTTCTCGAAATGAGGAGATTTAAGTGATTCTATATAGTTGCCAGTTGGTATAAGGGAAGAGTATTCGAGAGCATTTATAGTTTGTTTGTTTTGTTTATTTTTGGGTTTTTTGTATTTCTGACTAAGATTAATGATGATGAACTACATTTTTGATTGTCTTAAAGAGTCTTAAATATCGATAGTATGATGGGTTATCTAGTTCTTGTTGTTGTTGTTGTTAACATAAATGAAACTTAATCCTAAATTATGAAATGAAGAAAAAGTATCTCGGTTGAGTGGTTTGACAGTGCTCTTTACCTAAAATTTTGTAGATGGAGCATTTCTTCAGCATTTATATGAAACATTTTGTGTGTCAATGACAAAAGTTTAACGAATGAAAATAGTCCAGGGATCATAGAAAATCTAGAATGGGTTGTTTCATTTTGTGTGTGTCGAATAATAGTGTAAAAATGAAATGACTCAGGATTTAAATACAGGATCTTCGCTTCACAGACACTTCTTATTTTAAAGTTTTAGTGAAATAAAGTGTGCTAAGTTATCAAAGCAATTTCTTAATAATTTAAAAGGAGCTACATATTTTGTATCAACTTTAAAATCGCTTAAACGCCGCGCCTGGTGTGGCATCCGAAATGTCAATTTTTTTATTACTCTAGATTAGAAATCAGGCTGAATTTGTCCAATATTAGTATGAGATATGTTAAATTTGTCTTCGAATCCACACCTACAGGACAGCGCAGTAGAGGAAGACCGCGAATCAGGTGGCGCGCACAAGTGGAAGGTGACCTCACCCAACTCGGAGCGCGAAACTGGAGACATCTAGCTAGGGACCGAGCTAGATGGAGAAGTTTGTTGGGTGAGGCCCTAGTTCACACAGGACTGTAGCGCCACCTTAAGTAAGTAAGTATGTTAAATTTGATGTCTTCTGTGGTTTTTTGATTATGTATCTACTTAAAAATAGCGATTTAAAAAAATCTCACGAACCATAAGAAAAAGTCTATGGGTAGTCTTCATTTCTAATTGAGATGACCGTAACCTTCAATAGCTCTTTCAGAATTTCCAATGCGACACTTGACGTGAGTGCCATTATTATTCCTACTTACGGCACAGAAAAACTAGCAAGTATTGCATTCGTAAAAAGTTTTGATTTTGTCGTTCAATTCTTCCATCTGTCCATTCATCTGTCCGTTCGTTTGCCTGTCTTCCTGTCGGTCTGTCTTCACCCCTACAGCCTAACCTTCTTCGTAAATTGAGTTTAAACTTCAAAATTATGTTCTTAAGACAATTCGAGTTAGGTTATTTTTAATGTGTTTAAGACAGTTGTCCAAGTATAAATAGGTCCCATATAACCGTAATTTATTTATGATAATTTTTCTCAGAAACTAATGAACCCACCCGAATAATTGTTTTTTGATTAATCTCGTATATTGTCAAAATAATATTTTATGATCAAAAATGTGATTTAGTTTCATAGATAGCTTTCGAAAAGTTTTTTTTTAACTTGATATCTCAAAAAACGTGTCAAAATGTCTAATTTTTGTTTTGTTTTTATAACATACTAGATTTTACCCGCGACTTCGTCCTCATTAGATAATTTTGGATAGTAGTATGGAAAAACCTGAGCTATACTTTTTGTACGTATATTTGAATTGTACCGAGATGGGATGAGGCCATACTAAGTATGATTGTCATAGGTTAGTTTAGGTGACGAACCGAGTAAATCATTAAGTATTCAGTCCTATCATGAATTCCATCGTAATCGGAAATTTTTACGAACTCCGAAAAACTGTATCATGAAATCCGTTCGTAATGCAAAATTACATGAGATTTTACACTACGAACGGATTTCATGATACAGTTTTTCGGGATTCGTAAAAATTTCCGATTATGATGGAATTTATGATAGGGCTGATTAAATAAACAATTAAACTTACACGACAAATAAAATATTCGCAGGATTTTTCTGTAATTTGCATGCGTCCGAAAACGGCGTGTGCCTTCACGTGTGTACCCGTTCGGGTAGACCCACTCAGTGATGTTCTCCCCCCGCGCCGCACTACCACCGCCGCCACCTGCCTCGTCTACAGCGTGCGACCTCCGCTCGCGCTCTCGCCCCGCGCCTCAGCCGAAAAAGAATTATCAGAAGTAGAAGACAGACCCTGTGAATTATTTTTTGTACCTACATGGCTCGTGTTTGGCGATGAAAGGTTGAGCATAGCAAAGGTTAGGTTTAAAATTATTATTTGTGGAACTTGGTGGGAGCCACAGTTTGCGTCTAACGTTGAGGGCTTGATGTACGAGGTGTGTTCAAAAAGTACCCGGAATTTTTAAATTCCGCGAGTCTGGAGAATCCGAAGGTCAAAATTATTTTTTTATTGTGTTGGTATACATGCCCCTAAAGTATGATGCAATTTTCAGCTATATTCACTGTTTACTTAGTCTGTGGTAGTTGCTAAGGTTTGACGTGTTTTTACGAGCTCGGCGATTTTTGCTGAAACTGCTGAATTTTGACCAAAAAAACAATCGCATGAACATCGCTCAAGAGCTGTTAAATGTCGTCAACGACGATCCTAGTTTGCTTGAAAGGGTCATAACTGTTTATGAAACATGGGTGTACGATTATGATGTGGAAACCAAAGCACTATCGTCCACCTGGAAGCATCTAACGTCAAGAACGAAAAAAGCACGTCAAGTTCGATGGTATAGTGTATCAAGAGTTCTTACCACAAGGTCGTACGGTTAATAAGGAGTATTACCTTGAAGTTATTCGACGTTTGCGTGAAGCAATCCGAAAAAAACACTAAGATTTATGGAAAAACAGTTCATGGCTTTTGCACCACGATAACGCACCTGCTCACTCGTCGTTGCTTGTTCGTAATTTTTTGGCCAAAAACAATACCGTAGTCATGCCTCATCCTCCATATTCACTAGATATGGCTCCGTGTGACTTTTTCCTGTTTCCAAAGTTGAAGAGACCCATGAAAGGACGGCGTTTTTCCTCGATTGAAGAAATAAAGGCAAAATCGCTGAGAAAGCTCAAGGACATATCAAAAAGTGAATATCAAGAGTCCTTCCAAGATTGGAAAAAATGCTGACATAAGTGTATTATATCTGGAAGTGACTACTTTGAAGGGGACCACATTGATGTAAACGAATAAATAAATATTTTTTTTGAAAAAACGAAAATTCCGGGTACTTTTTGAACACACCTCGTACGTAGAGCGTGAAGCCCGCGTTAATATACGTGTATGATAAGTGTTTAACACGTTCGACAACTTATTTCATAAGGGTTGGGAATGCGTTGGTTTTGTTTGTAATACCAATTTTATCCAAATATTATTCAAATCTTTGGTAATTTAGGAGTGAACGCGATCAGATTTCTCGGAAAGTAATTTTTCCAATGGGAATGCGTTGTTTTCCCGAGGTCAAAAGTAACTCATGTCCTTTATTAAATCTCAAACTATCTCCTATTTGAATCTATTCAGCAGTTTAGGCGTGAAAGCGATTGGCCCACCTGAATTTTCCCATGGGAATGCGTCATTTTCCCGGGGTAAAAAGTAGCCTATGTCCTTTCTCGGGTATCAAAATATCTCCATACCAAATTTCATGCAAATTTGTGCAGTGGTTTAGGCGTGATTGAGTAACAGACAGACAGAGTTACTTTCACATTTATAATATTATTAGTATATTAGTATTAGTATATAGTATAGATATATGTAGATTAAATTTTTGTTTCAAAAGTCGACATCTCAAATATCTCATTTAATTAAAATTCAAATGTGAAAAGTTTATTTGAAAGCATTCAATAGGTACTTTTTAAGAAATAATACGGCAACAATTTCATAATAATGGTTTATTTTGATTTTTCTTTGTTAAGTTGAGACTTTAATTCAGTTTTTGTAAAACTCAATTTTATGATGAATTTGACTTGGATTTTCTTAATTTTTTAATTAAAACTCCACAATTCAACTATTTTTGTAAAAATTTAAATACCATATATTTATTGATTTTTGTTTACATTCAAGTTAATTTGTATAAAATTTATTTCGATTACATCAAAAATCAAGTTGCATATAAGACAGAGTTTCGAACCACTGTACAGTTGCATTTCCAGTCTAAAAAACACATCAAACAGTGATTTTTGTTTTGAATGTGATTTATTTAAAATTCAAAAGTTTAATTGCTGAAGACTGGTTTTCAATGAAAATTATTCTGTTGTCCTTAACTCTTGGATTGGGGGTTTATAGAAGTTGTTAAGAAACAAGCTTAAGTCATGATACAAAAATGCTTTTTTTTCTTCTGCGATGTTTCCGGCAGACCTTGTATTTCGTCGAGTGCAGCTGTTGCGTTGGTTGATACAGTTTAATAAACTTGCAGGCTTAAATTCATCCCTCACACTGCGAATAATCCTATCGGTAGACAGGTTAAGTGCGCAAAACTTTGACCGTACAGAATTAACGTTTTAATAGAATATTTGTATCATTTGCGTGCTTTATCCGTGATATAGTAAAAGATAAAAAATCAATTAAATGGCTGCCATATACTTTCAAAATTCAGAATTATCTATTTTAATCGCATGACTTATGAAAAGTATGGATTTTTAAACTTTTTGTGTTTATGATAAATTTATGCGATTACATTAACTTCCATTTGTCCCTTAAACTCCCCTTTATGGTACTTATCTTTTATTATCTGCCAAATAAACTTTTCCAAAAAAGAAAACTAAAACATTTCGCAGAAAATAAAAACTTAAATGCATATTTATAATAAAACAAAACATCACGCAAGCAATATTGAAATTCTATATATTCTAATAGTCACCACTTCCCTTTAGGCAGCGGATAACCTCAACAACTTGGCGCTAAAATAAAATTTAGATGTATGCATTTATTGTACGTACAGTACATATGTACATACTTTTCAATTACACAAAACTAACATTTTTTCATACTTAAAATTCGGGTTAATTTTATTTTAGAATTTTCGGTTGTTTGTTTTCGTTTTCCTGAAAAAAAAAATATCATTCACGCTTTTCGCACGAATAGATATTACATAAAACAGAGAACTATACTCTATATACAATTTATTTATACTAAACCACTATATCTGGATTGTGGTTCGGTTTTTAAAATATACGATTTTATATGTTATCCCAGCTGTAGCATAGATACAAAGATATTTTATTTTTATACGATACGATACGATTCCACATGGTTATAGAGGGCTTTGCATGTAGCGAAATCAACAGCAACACAAAAATATGTAAATATTTGATTGGTCCTTATTTTTGTAATATTTGTTTTTAGCAGGTTTTATAAATTTAGCCTTAAAAAAATATGTAATAATAAAATGATAAATATTCTTCGTAATGAAAAATAAATGCTTTCATTTTTTAACTATAGAAAAATGTAACTAGTGCTAATTGAGGTGACAATTTAATAACATTTGACAAATATTAGAATTTGTTGTTGTTGGCGGAAACAGTAGTTTCGATGATGTACTTTACGTTGGAATTTTATTTTTATGGCAATATGAAGCGATTGATAAATGTAAACATTTTTCTTACACTCAAAGAAACAAATTAACTATGAGTTTTAAATAAGCAAAATGAAAGCATAATGAGAGCGGGTCGAAATGCTGTATTTTAAAAAACTTCGTAGTCAAAATTCGGTATGATACTGTATGGTCGTAATTACTGTATGGTTAATATTCTGTATTTCAAAAACCTGTACATTTAAAATACTGCATTTTAAAATGCTGTAATATCAAAATACTGTATCTCATAATACTGTATAATACCAGAAGTTTCGACAGTTCAATTAGTTTGATGCTATTGTTTTATTTATTGTTGATTATAATACGAACAATTTACTTAAAAATGTTTTTTTCAGCCTTATTAACAGCATTTTAAAATACAGTATTTTGAGATACAGTATTTTAAATACAGCATTATGATCTATACAGTATTTTGACCCCAACTAAAGCATATTACACAAAAAGTTTTTAAGTGTATAATTTACAGTTAATTAGTTGTTTAACATTTGATTTAGATTCATATATACAACTGCTATAAGCAACCTTTTAAAATCCTTACCCAACAATTTGATTTGAGGAAGTTGTTTTGTACTCTAAGACGTCTTACACATTAACGGTTTCTTCAATATGGCCAGAATCAACAAGACTAAAGTTAAGAGTGCGAAAGCACTGTTGCAATATTTTCCACTAGTTGAAAAGGTTGTTTTAAATTGATAGTACGGGAAAATGCGTCTCCATTCAGTGGGTTTATTAGGTTACTATAAAAGTTCACGGTACGAATTTTAACTCCACGGACGAAACCGTGTCGTCATGTGTAAAACATTCTTTACTTCTAAGCTGCTGATGCACAATACTCTTGATCTATAATTTTAACCCTCATTTTTGCTTGCTTAGTTTTTGTTTTCAGTTTTTGGGTGCTTGCTTAGTATTAAAGGGGATTAGGTACCCCAGCCCCAAAGTAAAAGCCCCAAAAACAAATTCACCAACACGAAATCCCCAAAACCAAAATCCTTAAGCACAAATTCACCATATTTTTGAGTATATTTAAGAAATTATGTTTGGCGCCAAACAAAATTTCTTAGATATACTCGAGATATGGTGAATCTGTGCTATCAAATTTGGGTATTGTGAATAATTTAGAACAAAATTAAGTTGTGTTTTTAATTTTCTTTTTATTTTCTTTTTAATATTAGATTCTATACCGAAATCTACTTCGATCGAAGTAAAGCACAAAACCTGATGCAGTTTCTTCATTTTACCCTGATAAACTTTTTAAGTTTTTTGTTAAAAGAATTTAAAAAAAAGAACAACAACAATTTATTTAGTAGGAGACATACGCACAGGCCTTGACATCGTTTAAAAATGTTAGGTTTGAGGATTACGTTTGTGGATTATGTGCATGGGGATTTAGATCCCGGGGATTCTGTTTTTGGAGATTTTGTACTTGTAGATTTTTTAAAGTGTGTGGATTTTGTATTTGGAAATTTTGAACTTGGGCATTATGTCGGTATCTCTATTGAAGGTATTCTATTCAACTTCGTAGGTCGAAACTTATATGAAATATTATTATTACGGAGACTAATAATTCCAAACAAAAAATATGCTGACAGTTTTGCCCACACAATTGTTAGATCTGTCATAACACTACCGATAACTCTGGAGTTATGACTTGGCAACAGTTCAAAATATTGTCTTAAAACTCATTTCATCATTTATATGAAATATTTAAATTTAATTTAAAATTTTTAGAAAAATCCAAAAGTCAGTTTTTTTTCGAAAAATAGTACACAAAATAAGTAAAAACTGATAATCGATTCGAATATCTCGATTATAAATGTAGGTAAATATTTACTTCAAAATTATTTCGTTCTGCGAAAAATTGTATTATAAACGTAAGATAGTTTTCTAAGAATTATCCAATTGGTATTTTTTATAAAAATTAAGAACTTTAAAAAAAAAGTCTGTTAAATTGGTAAAAGTTTGGTTTTTGACTAAAAATTTTAATAATTGTTTTGTTAATTTTAGACTTAATTGTTGAGAGAAGAAAGAAAGATATTGACATCAAATTTGTTTATCATCTCACACACAAAATTGTTATTAACATTTTTTTTTTAAATTTTAATAGACATTGACAGACGGGAATGGAATGGAAGTTATCAGTGTGGGTCTCATCTTAGCCTCTTTCTTCCAAAGTTAGGGTTTACTTCAAAATATTGGTTAACGAATTTGCACTTTTTCTGTCATATCTTAAATGAAGTTTTTCTTTGATAGTACTCTTTACCTTTTGTATAGTCTTCTTTACATATTTTGAATGAACCATGTATTCTAAGGATTGGTTTTATTAAATATTTGTGGCTATTTTAACTATAGTTAAATATTGTAGATAGTAAGATTTAAGAATTGTGTTAAGTAAAAAATAATTCTATACCAGTCGTTCTATGAATTTATTCAAGTTAAACACTTTTACTATCGCCATTCTATGGGGCTGTAGTGTATATGTATGAAATGTTCTTTTTATGATTTTAGTCTTCTATTTTTATTCTGAAGACGTATCGCAACACCCACCATCATACATCTTCTTATGACAATAATTCCAGTTTTATTTTTAGTTTTTCCTTTATAAAAATAATAATAATTTTTTGAGTACCCAAAAAATCCCTCTCATCGCGGCCGACATTGCATTTTATTACCAAAAAAGAAGCCCAACAAAAAAAGAAAAAGAAAAAAAAAAACAAAAATTGCCAAGTCAGCACCACACTCAACTAAAACATAAAACCTTGAAATCTTTCTGGATTATTTTTCTCAGACATTTTTGGGGGCATCAACGGAAAATTTCAACATACTCATATACATAAATATACGTAATATCAAAAAAGAAGGATGACACATGCCGTATAATTCTGTTCACGTCTGATATGTAATCGCGTAAAACGCGACGTAATTTAATCATTTTTTCCAACATGCATACGACACGAACGTCGACGACGACGCCGACGAATGACGATGAGTGGGTTCGGTACCATCTAGATAGACGTACAGTCATTAAACATTTTAGCTACCTACGAGTATTTTGTAGTAGGTTAAGTTAGGTACCCCCATAACTGCTATAAGTATCTACATATACCTACACTCGGATTCGGATTCGAATTTCGGATTTCCCTCAAAAATGATTTTTTATTTCAACCAATTTTATTGGCAACTTATTCGAATTGAATTTTTACTGAACTCTCGAATGAGTGTGTATGTAGCTGTGTAGCTGGATATTGCTAGGAGATAATAAATCATCTAAATTGAGAGCAAGAGTGTTGTAGTATACACCGAAATCGGTTAAGGGATCATACCCTTCCAATTCCATAAAATAAATACCTACGAGTATAGAGAAAACATTTCGATTTCTGTTCAGTATCACAATGTTCTTCCAGAGTTGCCGCATTTAAGCTTTTGAAAGTTGAATAACAGAATAAAAAGAAAGAAAAACCTAAATAAAATTTATGAGACTAAAGCACCGGAAACAGCAACCATTCGATTTAGGGGGAAGTTTTAATATAAAATAAAAAATACAAAAATAAAGAACAAAAAAAAACAAATCTTTCATTGCCATTTCAGCAAACTAAAGTTCTTTCACATTTTATTACAAAACGGACCAAAGCTAAATCACCTACAGAACGAGCCAAATTCAAGCGGGGAAGGATAAAGTGGGATTTTGTTTTATTTTTGTTTCTCCATTTTGTTTTGTTAGACGGCGGTCGGCGCGGCCGGCGGGTGGAGGTGGTGGCGTTGGTTGTCGGACGTGCGGATGGAAAATCGTAAATCCATAAAAAGTAAATTTTATTGACACGCTTCCTGTGGTGACTTCATGCCAGTGCCATGTTTTCGGGATGGATTTTCAAACAAGCGAATTGGGTTTATTTATGTATTTACTTTTGAACAAGGAATTATCATAATATGAATTTTTTATAAATCAGAAAATGATTTAATGCCCTATGTTGCCAATCAGAATAGATTTTGTTGTTCTGCTGTTGCTTTTGTTGCCTTAGAGTTTAGGATTTGTTGTTTTTTTAGGTTATTTTATATTTTTGAGAGGCAGGTTATAAATGTGTGTGGTTCATCTTTCGATGATCGCTTTTGAAGTTTTTTTTTTTTGTTAAGGTCGAAAAATTATGTTAATTTTGTTCTTCAGACTTTTTTTTGTTGTTGTTTGGTTCTTTTATTGAACTTTTGAAGGTCATGGCTTGGCTCACATTAATCGTTTTATATTAAAGTTCTGATATCTATTGATTTAGTGGGTGGATATTTTGTTTTATACCTAAAGAAGAAATAGGAAATATAAGAATAAATGTCCTTGGGGGTTTTTTTGGATAATTAACATTGATGGCATAGTCACAAAATGATAATGAAACTTTTTGAAAAGAAAGTAAATGACAAACACTATTATAGAAGTAAATGATATACAAACAAAATAATTATTTTTATTAAAAATGACGAAAAAATGCTAATTTGATTCTAAAATATCAGAAGAGTGTTATTTTTGGTAGTTCTAAATAATGTATGTTGAAAATATTACAAGGAGTGAGATAATTAAATTAGATCTAAAATTTGACTGAAGGAGAATGCGGGCTTAACATTTTTGGTTTCTGTAGACAAAAACACTCCTCGGAGCTTGAGTCACAGAAGTAATTATGTATTAACTTGGAATTTTTTTTAGAAGATATTGAATTTTTAATATTCTTTTCTATAAAAAACATGCCTACTGAAAAGGTAAATCGGCGGAAACGGCGTTACACATACTAGTACGCACCATGGAATACTCCCTCCATCATAAAAAGTACACCGTGGTTGCTTTCCTTGACATCAAAGATACTTTCAACAACGTGAAACACATCTGCATCTAATGCTGACTAAAAGAATAATTAACTCAAAACTGGGTAACTCCTCTGCTATAGAAAATTCGTGTGTTCTATCCCCTCTTCTCTGGAACCTAGTGGTAAATGAAATCCTAACTGGTCTGGATGTGAAGGGGTTCAGAGTGATTGCCTATGAAGATGACGTTGCTATAGCGGTCTCAGGAAAGCATCTTAACATCCTAAAACACCTCTTACAAAATGCCTTAGAAAAACTGCTTTGGGCTGATCGGTGTGGACTGGGTGTTGTTAACCCACACAAAACCGAATCAGTCCTTTTTTCGAGGAAATACAAAATTCTTTTTAATAATCCTCCCTATATTAAAGGCTAAGTACCTGGGTCTTATTTAAAAAAAAAAATGAAATTGGAAACGCAATATACAAGAAAAAGGCAAAAAAGCTACTGTAGCTCTCTTTTCTCACAAAAAAGCTATAGGTAATAAATGGAGGCTTACAAACCCGAATCACGCATTGGTTATACACATGGGTAATCAAACCAATTTTAATGTACAGTGTGGCAGTATGTTGGACGGTTTTAGAAAAAGCTATAAACCGCAACAAAGTCCAACGTTCAGTCTGATTATGTAAAAGTGGATCGTTTCGCCAGACCCCAAACACATCTGCAGCAATGGACACCGTACTATACCTAACACCTCTTGATATATTTTTATCAAACAAATAGCTGCAAGCTCTGCTATTCGCCTCAAAGCTATGTCGCAGTGGATTTAACAACAACATTGGCCACTCCGTAATTATTAAGTATTTAGAATTAATTCAAAAGCACACAGACTACACCAGCACGCCATGCCATGCGGCTATGCGTTTTCTCAATTGACTTTTACAGAAGTTGTATGGATGAGGAAGAGGATCAAATAACCAAAATATTAAAAAGGTTGTGAACGTCAAAAACAGATCTATTACATTTTTAGAAATAACGATTATTTTTATCGAAAAGTATGATGTACATTACAGCGAAAAATATTGACCCATACCCTGCTGAAGATTTCTGTTTAAGTTTTCGATTTGGGACAATATTTTATTTTGGCCAAAAAATGTCTTAATACAAACAATTGAAAAACTGTTTGTGTTTATGAAAAGTTTTTTTTGGAATTAATGAATATTGGATTTCAAATTTCTGACATTCTTTTTGTTTATTTTGTTTTTGGTATTATCGTTAACGATTTTATTAATTTCCATGAAAAACATATTCATCGTCAATCTTAATTTATTGAACTTTAAGTTTTTGATCTCGAACAACCCTTTTATAGACTCCACATTTTTTGAAAAAGTTTTTCCTTCCATTTCCTTTCTCAAGACTGTATCGTTTCGATGGAAAGTACCTTTCAACTCAAAATATTTTCGTAAGAAAGTTTCAATTTTTTTGAGGAATTTTCAATTCTTTGATAATCCATATCAGTTCTGATTTGTACCATTTTTTGACTAACATTTTATTAATAACTTTAAAATTGGATACCAGCATAAATGTCAGGAAATATATTTTTTTTTTTAAATTTTGAAAACAGAAGAGAAAATCATATTTTCAATAATTGGTTCTATTTTTAATATTCTCGTAATATAAGCTCAATTTTCAATGTACATATTTTTGAAGCAATGTTAGAAACGGATAATATGTTTTTTTTTAAAGGAAATGTTTCTGTATTTTTCTACGCCGATCAACGTGTTTGTCAAATAAAAAATGTAGAACTTATGAATAAGAATTTTTTTTTTAACTTAAAAACTGAATTTGTATTTTTTTATTTTCAGGTTCCTATAGCCAATGAAAAGGTAAGAGTATTCAAATAAAAACTAGTATTTACCATTTTATTTTAAATACATATGTAAGTTTAAAACGGGAAAGAATATTTTTGCAAATATCATTAAACTGTAATTTTGTTTTTTGAAAAAAAAAAAAATCAGTTTTTAGTTATCAATAATATGGACAATAGTTTTGTACATAAAACGCCATTCATTTCAAGAAAAATATGAATATATGCTTATTTTTAAAAATTTTGTAAAATTAGGGGTATTTTTAATTCTTGTATTTTCAATTTAATTTCTTTCAGAAAATAATAGTATTGCATATAAAATATCAAAAACTTATAATTAAAATTTTAAGTAAAATAGCTTAAAAAATAATACATATTTTTGTTTGCTAAAAAAAAACAATTTTTTGTTTTTCATTAACTCGACTTTTTCGATTTTGACTTCAATATTAAAAAGTTTAATTTTCACTTATTTTAAGAAAATAATTTTTTAAATATTGCGAAATCATTTCGATTGTTTTTATTTCAAAAGAATTTGGAAAACAAAACAAAATAATGAAAACTTTCATAAAAATCTATCGGGCCGTTTTGGGTTAGTTCGAATTTTCGATTTATGAACAAAAAGATTAATGGCTACTAATGTTAGTTATTGTTTTAAAATCTTAACGTGAATGCACTTAAGACGTTAGTTTCGAAGTTTAAACTCAATCGACCCAATTGCTTAGGTTGTTTTGGGCGAAAACAAAAAGATAGATGAATTTTTCTTTAGCATCTTACAGTCACGTTTGATTAATATTTTGCGTTCGAAACAATAATTTCTGAAAATATGCTAAAAACGGAAGATAATATTTTTTTTAAACTAATGTTTTTGTATTTAACTTTTCCAATCTGTGTTTTTGTAAAATTAAGAAATATCATTTTTATGAAATAAGAAACTGAAATATCTTAGATTTTATTTTTAAATAAGTTAGCTACATGGAATCATCACATGCTACAAAATTTTATGTTTGTTAAATAAAAAAATGCATTTGTAAAATTAAGCAAACAAAATACTTCCATTTCAATTTAGTTCAAAACGATTTCTTTTATTTTTAAACCTTATTATTGACTCCGATGGAAATTCCTTTGCATATTCAATTATCACTCTTCTGAACCCAATAACTGCTTGCCACAATCAAATCAGTTTTCAGACGGATTTCCATTTTATTTTTGTATTTCAGTTTGTTCCGACAAGGATATAAATATCAGTTGCAACCAATAACTTTCTCTCTTGGTTTTCTTTGACTTATAGTCGTCGTTAGAAAAGCAGCCATATCCTCTCGTCTTGGCTTTGTTGAATTTATAAGCACGCATCCATTTGCATATGTGGATGGTTGTTAACTTAGCTTAGCTGAGTTGGCCTTATAACAGAGAGAGGCACGTTCCACATCTATCCTTTTGCAACCTCCAGCACCCACGCCCTCAAACTCATCACCCACTGCGCTCCATATACTCAGTTTGATTGCTTATTTCTTCAACAAAAACGTACAGGGCGCGAGGGGAGTCAGAGTCAAGAGTGTGAATGATGGTGTGTTGCATGTTGTTTAGATCTGCAAAACCAACTGACGTCCTTACATCTTCGGCAACAGGATGAAATTGAGCAAAACATTTGCTAAATCCTTCACACAGCCAGTACATAATGCATACATATATCCTCTCTCTGTGATGTTTTCAAGGACCACGTGTGCATAATATAGGTATACCTTATACACGATGCACGCTATACCAGTCTTCCTCTGATGGGTAAAGTGTAACATCACAACGCAAGCAAACAAATAAATTATTCCTTATTTTGGTATTTTGCTATGGTTCAACGGTTTCAAATTTATGGTTTTGGGTGAACCTCTTGGAGCCCCATCATGTTAAGTAAACAATATATACATATAGTCCCGAACCGGGCGCCATTCTGCTAAGAGCTAACATATTTATCCGACAATTGCATTGCATTGTGTGTGTAAAAGCTGGTCTCCTCTCTAACAGAAATTGATAATCCCTTGTCGAGAGGTTGTATAGTTGTTAGATGTTGGGTTGGGGCCTTAAAATGGCTCTCTTGCTGGCCTTGGTTGGTGCAGAATATTGAGGTTGCTCCACAGGGAACACTGGCTCTGGACTTGACTGGATGGTAAAGTTTTGAACATTTTTAACATTTCATCTAAATAATTATTGCAAATACAGAGGCCTTATCGCATCACTGTTTGCGGTCTCTTTGTCGGTAATTCTTCTCTGCACGGTCGGTCCGTCGGTGGTGTTGACTATGCTGTGCTGGCTTGCGATGTGGTATTTGATAATGCACAATCATTATGTTGAATTAAATTAGATTCATATCTGAAATAATGGCTTCCTTTGATAAGGAGTATAGTTAAAACCAAACGTAATTATATTTGGGTGCAAACCAATTTTCTTTGTAAAACCCTTTAAATACATTTTATACTGTTTTTGTTTATGTCGAGTGTGTGTGTGGGCGAATTTTAGAGGATTTTATTGCCCATTTCGGGGGAAGCAGTAAAAGAGTATTAAAATAATTCTGCAATTTTGTTGCATTATGGCATGTTTAATGGGCGCACACAACAACCTTTGCTTTGCAAAAAAAAAAAAAAAGAATTCTCTGTAAATCATAAGGATATTGAGTCCGTTAGGAATGAGAGAAAGACTGTAAGAATGGTA
Organism: Eupeodes luniger; assembly: GCA_951509635.1. Classification (NCBI taxonomy): domain Eukaryota; kingdom Metazoa; phylum Arthropoda; class Insecta; order Diptera; family Syrphidae; genus Eupeodes; species Eupeodes luniger. Next base: position 18,367,827 of record OX608075.1, read on the forward strand.
ATGGCTTTAATTCCTTTCATTTCTTAGCGTTGAACACCAACACTGCATGTGTAGGGAGTACACTGCAATGCAAGTTAAGTTTGCAGAGTATTTTCACGAATTGCTTCGAGTAGCTGAAGCTTCTGCCGTTTAACTTCATAAGTTTACCTTTGGGCTTTAGGTTCTTATGTTGCAGCGGTGGTGGTGGTTGTGGCAATGGCAATGGCAGTAGCAGTGGACGTGCAATGCGATGCGATGTTAGGAGTGCATCATGGAAGGAATTAGTTTTGGGCAACAAAAGTGCAATTTGGTAGTCTTGGTGAGAGAAAGAATATGAATTTATTGCAGGTAATTTCTAAAAAAGTTTATAGCGTATAGCGTTTTGGGTGGGCTCTGTATGTGGTAAGGATACTAACTTGCTGTTGAATAAATTTTATAAAAATTCGTTTTCTATTTTTTTCATTTTTCTTCCTTTGGTGCCCATTTTTGCAACACAGAGTTGGATGATGAATGTATCGTAGACATTAATTGCTTAGTTTTTCTTCCTGTTGGAAGATGTACCTTCATATAGCTATGTATGTATATAACTTATTTGAACTTTTTTGTAGAGATGCTGAGTTAGGAAAAAGTTTGAGTAAATTACTTTATGCAACAAGAACGAGGAAGGACGAAAAAAAAAGAAACTACATTTAATTGAGTGCCGGTAGTTTTTCGCTGTGGTAGAGTTTATGTGTTATGCCTAAAGATTTATTGTAATGTGAAGTGTAATTTAATGTAAAAAGGTTGTTGAAATATTTTTTTTTATTTTACTTCAATGTAATTTTAGTTTAACTGTTCGTAGGATGAGAAAAATAGAGGATAATTCAAAGACTTCAGTCTTTTTGCACAGCTTTCAATTTCGTCTATTGCAATGGAAATCAAATGTTTGTATTAAAAATTATTTTAAATATAGATGACACTGTAAATGATCACATTGATGTACTTTTATTTTTCGTTGATTTACGAAAATAAAACTAATTTTTCCAAGAATTCGAGTCAGGAGTTGTTTTAATCTTTCTATGGAAAATTCGAATTTTCTCAAAAACGGACCGATAGATTTTTTTATGAAACGGCCTCCAAATTTTATTTTCTTAACTTGGCTTCTTTTAATATAAATAAAATGCACGACTGGGTCGCACGAACTTGCTCCTGTATGCAAAGAGTCTGTTTAAAAATGTACCTATAAAAGATTTAAAAATATACCTGTAAAATAAGTTCGTCTTCAAAGATATAAATGCCATTTGATTTGTCAAAAAACTTGTGATTCATCCCAAGACACAACTCATCCCGAAAATGAAAAATACTTGTAAGCATACTTAACGAAAACAATTGTTTGTGTGTTTAACTAGTTAAAAATATTTAAAATTATTAAAAAAATAAATAATTAAAAATAAAAAAAAATAATTAAAATAATTTTTAAAAAAATTTTAAGATTCAAAATTTTACCTGAAAAATAAGTTTTTCTTTAAAAATTTTAATGCCATTTTATTAATCAAAAAATCCTTGATTTTTCAAATTTTTTTTTTGAAAATCGTTAGAGCGGTTTTTTTTTAAATTAATTTTGTATATATAAAATTTTTCAATTTTGTTCTAAAAATATTTTTGGTATGCAGTTGTTTAGTGATTGTAAATATACGCTCTATATTTCAATTTCGTAAAAAAATGTTCACCCGTTTTTGAGATATAGGATTTTGAAAAAAAAAATTTCAATATTTTTTTAAAAATCCAAACAATAAAAAATTGCACTTTTGATAATCAAATATTATTAAGGCAATCTAAGAGCTCGTTCAGAAAAAAAATTATTGAAATCAATTCATAAGTTGCTGAGAAAATTAAAAAACAAAATAACGGTTCTATGAGTGGTACCTTTCCTGAGCAATACAAAAATATGTTTTTCTTATTAAAAGAAGCCACGTTAAAAAATAAAATTTTAGAGAAAATTGAAAAAAAATCTATCGGTTTGTTTTTGAGAAAATTCGAATTATCGTTTTTTGACCAAAAAAATTGTATGGGGGCCACTGTTAGTTTTGATCTTAAAAAAAAAATGAAAAAAATGCTTAACGCGAATCTGCTCAAAACCTTAACTTCCAAGTTTGAACTCAATCGACCCAATGGTTTAGGCTGTAGGAGAGTGGACAGACAGACAAAATTGACCGGACGGAATCGCGGGACCCACTTTTTTCGACTTCTCTACCATCGTAATATCATGTTTGATTAAAATCTCGAGTTCGAAATTTTGCACGAATGCAAAACTTGCCATATAGTTCCTATATGTCGCAAGTAAAAATATGTTTTGTATTATATCGCGAGTATCTCTCTTACATTGTCATAACAGTTTTCGATGATCCAAAATGTCTGATTTTAATCTTCCCATTGGAAGTTATTGTAATCGGTCCGATTTAACGAATTGAAAATTTTGACATTTCACAAGTTTCAAGGTCCTTAGTGTCCAAATAAAAGAATTTTAGAGACATGTCTGTGCGTGCGTGTGTACAAACGTTGGCGACGTTGCACATAGCTCAAGAACCAGAAGAGATATCGATTTAAAATAAATGTTGTCATACATACAATAATGCAGAAAGATCCAGAAAGGACTCTCAAAAAATTGAGTTTGTGGTTTTTTTACCACCACAATTTAAGAAAAAGGTGAAAATTTTGGCTAACCCAAAATATCTCACGAGGCAATAATGCTAGAGGCTTAAATAAAATTTTACATTATATATTGCAACTTCATACCAAACAAATATATTTTTAAAAAAATCCAATTAACGGTTTTTATAAAAATCAAAAAACTGAAAAAAAAATATTTGTCACCTAGAAAATTTTACGAAAAAACATGATTTTATCTCCAAAATAATTTTGTGCAACGAAGAATAACGTTTTTAACATGTGGTAAAAATTTGAAAAAAAATTGACAGTTTTTTTAAAGAAGTAAAAACTTTTACAAAAACATTACTCAAAGTTGGTAAAAATTGATTTTTGACTCAAATATCTATTCAAAAATTTGAGATTATGGCTTCGAACTAATTTTATCTTATAAGAAATATTGTTTTCAACATTCAGTAAAATTTTGAGAAGAATCGAATTAACAGGTTTTTTTCACAAAAAAACAAAAACATAAAACAAAATTAATACAAGTTGGTAAAAATAGATTCTCGACTCAAATATCTTTTCAAAAAATTGAGATATTGGCTTGAAATTAATTTTATTTTATAAAAAATATTGTTCTTAACATTCAGTAAAATCTTGATAAAAATCTAATTTACAGTTTTTTTTACAAAAAATAAAAACCTAAAAAAAAACATTACTAAAATTTGGTAAAAAATGATTCTCGACTTAAAAATGTTTTGAAAAATTTAAGATTATGGCTTCAAACTAATTTTGTCTTATACAAAATATTGTTTTCAACATGTGGTAAAATTTTGTGAAAAATCGCATTGACAGTTTTTTTTTTACAAAAAATAAAGACCTAAAAAGAAACAATACTAAAACTTGGTAAAAATTTACTTTCGGCTCAAATATCTTTAGATAAATTAAAAATATTGGCTTCAAACTAATTTTATCTCACAGAAAATATTGTTTTCGACATTCAGTAATTTTTTATAAAAATCCAACAGTCCGTTTTTTCATAAAAAATTAAAATCTACAAAAAATAGTACGCAAAATTGGTAAAAATTGATGTTCGGTTTTCGATATCTCGTGAATAATAGAAAATATTGACTTCAAATTAATTTCATTTATCCAATTTGTATTTGTTCATAAAAGAATTAAAAACTTTTAAGAAATGCTTCTTAAATTGGTAAAAATTGGTTTTCGACTAAAAATCTCGTTAACTTAAATAGATTTTGAAATCAAACTATTTCATCATTATGCAAAAATTGTTGGTAATTTTTTTTTTTTTTAATAATTCGACTGACACCTTTTTTAACAAAACCTATAAACCTTTTAAGCAAGAGAAATCGACAGACGGGATGGGATCAGTAGGGTCGCATCCCAGCCTCGTTTTGGATTTAATTTTTAGTTGTTTAAAATAAAAATTGTAGGAAGTAATTGAAGAAAAGTTTCAGGAAAGTGAAAAGCACAACTGTTCTATTTTCTAACAATACATATTCGTTTTTTTTATTTATTATTTATTTTAAGCTTACAAATGCTTATGTTTATGTAACTACCATGGAAATGGGAACAAAAAGCAATTATTTTAATTATTTTTGTAAGAATTAGGTGAAATTATCAGTGAAAACATTTTTACCAAGCTATAAGGAGCTTGAATTTGATTCTTATGCAAAATCAAATAATCATTTAGTTTTACTTTTTAATAAAATCAATGACCACCTATTTAAATAAGGTTTATATAAATAAACACAAATTATTTGCCTTCTAGATTTATAGCTGAGATTAGAAATCAGTTAATTGAGCTTAAGAGAATAAGAAGCGATTAATTTTCTCCCCCATGGCAATGTCGTACTTAACCTGAATTATTAAATTTTCGAAATTGCTTCTATTAATAAATTAATGCTTTCCAAGTAAAAGTTTTGACTTTTCATAATAATTATTATTGTCGAATAAAACTTACAACAAAAGTTCGAAATCCCCTTGCACAGCAAAAAAATTAACTGAAAAGAAACCCTTTCAACCTCTTTCCCTCTAGAGCAACCACAATTCTCATGGAAGAGGTATATACGCATTTGATTCCCCCATAGACCGTTGTCGTATTTTATGTATAGTAACTTATGGGGGACTGATATTTTTTTCGTTGAGTACGAATATTTCTAATTAATAAGCGGATTTAAAAAGTTAACTCGCATAGAACTTTGCAATAACCTTACAAATCCAAAACAATGAAAACTGAACTTCACCTCATTTTTTGTTTTTGGCTCACACAGTCACAGTTACAGTCACAGTAACAGTTCACAGCAACAGTCCAACATTTCGCTGTTCGTTTTCTCTCTTTCTGGAGATAATTTTAGAAGGTCCTTAGAGTTTCGTGTCGGTCGGTTGCCATAGTAGGGATTATGAAGAGGAAAAGTTACCAAGGTTTTGGCCAGGCCGCAGCAGCATGTACCTTACTCGCTGCTGTACTGCTGGTCTAATATACCTATCTTACATGGTAGCTGATGCTAATGATGAAGAACCGTTAAACTTTTGAGCTTATTCTGCGAAAATTTATGCAAAAAGTTCGAGAAGTTCGTGGAGTATTCAACCTTAATCGTCATTAATAAGCAACCCGAAGAACAACCAGCTAAACAATAAAACAGCAGCAGTAGCTGTCGTAGTTCGTCATTTTACCAATAGCGGTATAAAGGGGGTAAACCTCTCGGTTGGCTGTAGCTGTGTCCTGAGCCTGGTGCCTGTCGCTTTCACTGTCCCTTACTACGCCACGCCGCCACCGCGCCGCAAAAAACTTTTCTTGAATACGAAAGTTATTATTACTCTCTACTGATGCTGAGTTTTCTTGCTAATAATAATTTTCCCATTTCCTTTTTTTTTTGGGGGACGGGGTTTCAGAAAAAGAAATTGAAATTCGTCCTGATGTCAGTTGTTGTTTTGGGCGTTTGCGTTTGTTTAAGAGATCGTCATAGCCATCGCCATCAACATTTCCATCGCCATCGTCTGAGTTCGTCCTGTTTTCCAAGTCATTTCGGCCGGCTTCATCTTTTATGACCATCAGTAGTGTTGTCGGTTTGATATTCTGGCAAAGTAGTTTTGAATAATCCCCATGATGACTTAGTGTAGCTCTACAAAGATTTAACTTTAGCTTGTGGGGGCTTGTGGCAAAATTTTGTATGATATAAGTGTTTGGTTGCTGTGCTGTGCATGCCATGTCGTGCCCTGCCTTGTGCTCTGCTGAGTGTTGTGTATATAAACCCCTTCAAGACTCCTTGTAATACTTAATGACAGTGGTTGGTATAGTTTTGCTGTCATCTAGAATCTAATCAAAATTCATTTGAGCAACATGGATTTTCATAAGAAGTTTTCAATGTTTGTGTCAGTGCTTTGGAATAGAACAGGCTTTGAGTTTGAGGTATCTTTTTCTATTTATGAGACAACAGACGTCAACGTCGACTGCAATGACGGTCGTGAATCTTATAATTATTTATAAAGTTCTTTTGTACTTCTCTATTTTTAATTGAATTAAAATGTTATGGTATTGTTTTTGTTTTAATAATTGTTAAAGTTTTACTATGAAAAAGTTAATTTTACTTACCAATATGTTTTAAAATAATTGTAGAATAAAGAGGGTATAATGCGACCCACAGAGATAACTTAATGTTTCAATATTCAAGTAAATCTGTCTTTAACAAAAATTGTTGGGCGTAAGTTTGGTAAAAACTCGAGAACGTCTTAACCGATTTGAATGATTTTTGTTTTGTTTTCTTCATTTTAATGCTGTTTTCATTTATAAAATATATTCAGAAAACCCCAAAAAAAAAAATTGAAAATTTAAGAAGAAAAAAGTTTAAAATTAAATCTATGTATATAAATTTTCGTTTTGTTTGAATTTTTGTCAAATTTGAGCTTGAGGCATTATTTGATACCTTCTATTTTCAATATTTATGGTAAAAGTAAATCACTGTGATAGTATTTTTATTTAACAAAAATAACTGCATACAGAAATAACTAATAATATTCAAACTGTAGCTAAACTATTTTATATTGAAATTCTTTATTTATTGAAAATAATAATTATCTTGATGAAATCGTTCTCCCTGTTCCTCAGAACATGCTCCCAATGTTGTTTTTAAATTTGTCCAAGTGTCCGTGTAGCATCATATGCACTCTAAGCGACATCCTGCATCCCATGTCATTATAGTTTTTCAGCATATTTTTAATAATCTCTTTGTAACTTTGAGCACTGAGGCTTTAAAACTGCGCCAAGCTTTTCTTTGAGGCTTAGTTAGTAATTTCGGAAAATCTTCACTGTCGAATATTTTTTTAATCTGAGGGCCAACAAAGATTCCAGGATTAATGTTGGCCTGCGAGAGTTTTGGAAAAAATGTTTTTAAAAAAAGAGGCTGGGATGCGACCCACACTGATAACTTCCCATCCCGTCTATCGATTTGTCTTGTTAAAAGTTTGTAGGTTTTTGTGTTAGGTTAAGAAAGTTGTCAGTTGAATTATTCTTAAAAATTTTAAAATTACCAACAATATTTTTCATATAAAGAAATAGTTTAGTTTGAAAATCTAGTTTTGTTAAATAGATTTTTAGTCGAAAACAAATTTTTACCAATTTAAATAGCATTTCTTAAATTTTTACAAATTGGACGATTGAAATTAATTTGAGAGATATCAAGAACCGATGTTCAATTTTTACCAAATTTGCGTACTACTTCTTGTAGATTTTATTTTTTTTATGAAAAAACGGACTGTTGGATTTTTATAAAAAAAAACTACTGAATATCGAAAAAAATATTTTCTGTGAAATAAAAAGAGTTTGAAGACCATATTTTTAATTTTTAAAAAACTATTTGAGTCGTAAGTAAATTTTTACCAAGTTTTAGTATTGTTTTTTTGTTAGGTTTTTATTTTTTGTAAAAAACCTGTCAATTCGATTGTTCTCAAAATTTTACTGAATGTTGATAACAATATTTTTAAAACGATAAAAGTAGTTTAAAGCCAATATCTCGAAGTTTTGAAATGATATTTGAGTCGAAAATCAATTTTTACCAACTTTTATTAATTTTTTTGTTTAGGTTTTTATTTTTTGTAAGAAAAACTGTCAATTCGATTTTTCTCAAAATGTTTTCGAATGTTGAAAACAATATCTTTTTAAGTTAAAATTAGTTGGAAGCCATAATCTCAAATTTTTGAAAAGATATTTGAGTAGAAATTCAATTTTTACCAACTTTGAGTAATTTTTTTTTAGGTGTTTATTTTTTATAAAAAAACTGTCAATTCGATTTTTCTCAAAATTTTACCAGATGTTGAAAACGTTATTCTTCTTTGCACAAAATTGTTTTGTTGATAAAATCATTTTGTATTTGTAAAATTTTCGAGGTGACAAATTTTTTTGTTCACTTTTTTTGATTTATAAAAAAAACCGTTAATTGGATTTTTTTCCAAAAATATACTTGTTTTGTATCACGTTAAAATATATAATAAAAAATGTATTTTAAGTCTCTAGCGTCATTGGTTCATGAGATATTTAGGGTTAACCAAAATTTTCACCTTTTTTTAAACTGTTATGGTAAACAAACCACCGCACCCACGCAATTTTCTTGAGAGCCTTTTCTGCATCTTTCTGCTTTATTATCTGTATAAAAAAATGTATTTGAAGTCGATATCTCTTCTGGTTCTTGAGCTATGAACGACGAAAAAAACGTCGCCAATATACGGACGTACGGACGTACGAAAATCATCTTTCTAAAAATCTTTTATTTCGACTCTAGGGACCTTGAAACGTCGAGAAATGTCAATTCGACAAATTGGACCCATTACAATAACTTCCTATGGGAAGTTAAAAATTGATAGCCTTAGATTTAACACTCAAAGCCTTACAAAAATTGTTTCATCAATCCTAATTTGATGTGTAAGGGAAGGATTAAAATATCTTCCGGTTTAGCTAATGGTTCTCATTTAACATTTTGGCTTCCTTCCTGTGTTGACAACAATGCTGCTCTGCTCTGCTCTACTATCCCATAAGCACAAAATCTCTCCTATAAGTTCCCACTTATATTCATTATATTTCAAATCGTCAAGTAAAATAAAAACAATAAAACAAACAGACGCCATTCACTACGAAGACAAGGTATCCTAATTTCTTCAAATAAACCTGTTGCGTCGTTGCAAAAACAAAACTCTTCTTCTTTTGTAAAAAATGTGGAAATCATTTCGTGTGTCGATGCCGTTGGTCAGTTATTTTGACATCAGACAATAAATTCCACTGTTTTAAGCTAGAACCCAAAATTTTTGCTTTACATTTTGGTAAATTCAAGTCTCTTACTAAGTCATGAAAGTCTTTCGCTGTAATAAGATTACAAGCTGTTGATTGTTCCTGTGAGGGAATGAACTCTTCATCTCCGGCTTTTCTGCTTGAACTTTGGGATAAGCTTGACTGAGAACATTTTTTTGCAGGTTCAGGTACTATAAGTTCCTATGTGAGACTGGTGCAGAAAATGAGTGGAAGTCTGGATACGCAATTGGTTGGTTCTTGCTTCACCGGTGCTTAACTGCATTAACCATACAAAAGTAGCAGTCGTTAACATGGTCTAACGGTTTTAGCCAAATTCCTGGAACTCCGAAATTCATACTCCCCTTCTCACCTCGGTACCAACCTTTATAAAATTTAAGTGTTTTTAAATAAAGACCAATTTTTTGAAAATGATTGAACATTTTACCTTCTAAACATTTTGTACAGTTATTACAAGCGACATACGGAGCCCATGGTTTGTTTTCATTCTTTATAAAACGTTTTTCATATGCTTCACAAAATTTTGCTTTTTTCTTAATTCATTCTTTATTTCTCTTAATTTAAAAAATTTACCACATATTTAAATTTTAACACAAATTAGTTTTACGACTTGCTAAAAGGGCATTTTATCAAGTTGTGTTCGATTAGATTTTTAAACTGTTCCACAAAAAATGTAATATAGCAATCTTGTAGAACATTTATTTAATTTGTTTGGTTTTGTTTTATTATACGGTTCAAATCGTTTTATGATACAATAAGAATTTTGAGATTTTGCAAAAATGGTCACGGGAGCAAAAAGTGAATATACCGAAAAATGAGTTTTTTAGGGACCTTCTCATTTTTAAGGATTAAAGAAAAATACTTTATTAATGCAGTTATTTTTTTAATTGCTTCTCAGAAACATGTATCTAATTAGTACTTTGTTGGACCTCCTCTTGCTTTTATTACGGCTGCACATCAGCGAGACATTGAATGAGATAGGTTTTTCCATGTGGATGCAGGTATCGTGTTAAAGGTCCAAGTAAGTATTTTTTTAATTCATCAACTGACTTTGGGCACTTCTTTGCAACCTCAAGTTTCATTATAGACCAAATATTCTCAATTGGATTGAGGTCTGGACTGTAGGGAGGCCAATTTAGTATGCCCATATTATTTTCCTCCAAGTACCTTTTAACCTTAGAAATAAAAAAAATCCAAATATTGTGTTTAGTCATAAAAGTTGTAGCTTTTTTTTAAGATTTAACATAAATCAGCCATGGTAGAAATAAAAACAAATACATACTTACTGTATTGGCTGTATTTCAAGGAGCATTGTCCTGTTGAAAAATTAAACTGCAAGTGTCCCCAAAAAGCTCTAGCACCATGTGCTCCAATACAGTTTCCAGTATTCAAAGGTAAACTTTTGCATTGACTTTGGATTCTAGAAAGCTCATTCTACCTTTTCCATCTCCAGAGAAGCATCCCCACACCATCGCACCTTCAGGTTTTGGCGGCATCCGCACAATGCAATCAGAGCTTAGTCTTTTTTTCGGTTCTCTTCGCGCAAGGATCCTCCCATCTCCAATATGGAGCTTGAATTTTGATTCGTCCCAAAAGATGACATTGTTCCACATGTCTTGAGTCTAATTCAGGTGCTCCTGAGCCTAAAGCAATGGTTTTTCTTTGACTCTTTTTGAAAAATCCGGCTTCAGTACTGGCTTGAGTGCTCTAAGTCCAGCTTTCACAAGCCTTTTTCTCACTGAGTTTGACGAAATTACTTTGATGTAGCTTAAAACACATTGTTTTTAAGGTCCACCGAAGTCCTGAACCGATGAAGACGACTGTACAACACTAAAAAACGATCTTCCACTGGGGTCGTCTTTGTTTGGCCTCCCTGAGCCTTTTTTCCTGCTAGTAGTCCTGTTCTGACGACATTTTTTCAAATTCCATGCCACAGTTTGTTGAGCAATAGTCAGTCTCTTACAAATTTCACGTGTTGTCAAAAAGAGTGACGTGACAGACACAAAATATTGGCTTTATGTTCCGAACTGATTTTTCACATTTTTTTCCACAAAATAACTTCAATTTGGTATTGGACTACTATCACGAGCTAAATGCAGCACGTATTGACAATAACATCAACTTTTATACATAGTTTGAATGACGTGTTGCTACCAAGTGAAAAAAAAACCCGTAGCATTCCGAAATTCCAAGAACTGATCTCGAAAAAGGTAATAAAATGTTTTACTAAAATTTGTTCGAACAGCACTGAATACACTTTTCAAACTTTAAATGAGTATGAATGAAATACCAAGAACACCAAGCCATGCGCTTGTATTCTAAACAACCAAATGTGAACAAATTTTCTTCTTGCCTTAGAAACTTGTTCCTTTCATATTGATGTTGAGTATATAAATATTTTTTTGTACCTACATTAATTTTATATAAAATCATAAAACCTATCTCATGCATAAATTATGTTTTGCAATAATTAATTTAATTTAAAAATATACAAAAATCTAATGAAAAAACTTCTCCTAAGCAATTGCACTGTTTTCAAACTTCCATAAAAGTACATTGTTTTTATTGTTAGGTTCTACTTTAATATCGAGTTTTTCAAACGCAATGTTGGTTTAAATAAAAAATGAAAACTTATACACCCAGATTTCTAGCATCTCTCAAATGCACTTCAAGCCCAACTTAACCAGCTGTACAGATGCCGAATGGGGTGGGGGTTATGATGGCGGGAGTGCAATAATAACATAAATACAATTTAACACAACAACAAAAAAAACACCTTCATGAAACAAAAGTTTTTATTCTTCTTCTCGTCGTCGTCCTCAGCACCCATATAGACAAGAAAATTTTACATTTTGCATTTTTTAAAACGAACATAAAGATGAAAACAAGAAATAAAAAAAGATACTGAGAATAGAATAACACAAGAAGAAGAAAAAATTAATCAACTATACAACTTTTCTAGCGCTCCTTTTGGAGCTTCCTTGCGGAAGGTATGTGGGTTATATTTTTATTTTTAAGGGCATCATGTAGGATTGTAGTTCAAAACTGGAAATTAAATGAGCATCACAAAGAAAATACCATTGAGGCAGAATAGTTAAACATTTAAAATCTGAAAAAAAAAAATAATTTCTTTTCCTTACATCCTTAGAGATGTCTTCCACAATAATTGTACAACAACATAAGAAGAAGAAAAAGTTATTTTCTATTAAAAAGAAGGAAACATTACAGAAAAGAACTGTTATGGAAAGGAACCAGGTTAAAAGAGCTTATTGGAATTTCCTTCTTAAGCTGCATTAAACAATTTACAATCGTTGCGGAAGAACATTAGTCTATGCAAAAAGAAATATTCTTTTTAGTATCTTAAAAACAGAAGAACACAATTATTATGAAATTCAATTTTAAGGTTTTTCTTTGCTTTTAAGAATTCCATAAAATTTCTTATATTTCTTTTGAATTTGGACTATTGCAATTCTTGTATATTTCATGAAGAAAGAAGTTATTTTTGCTGATTTTAAATACATTTTTAATATACAGAAACTTTTTAAATTTGATGTAACGGTGGACGGCGATTTTTCGAACAAAATTTTCTTTAGCGACAAAGCACATTTTTCACTCGGTGGGTATGTTAGAGGGCCGTCTACCTTCGTGGATTGAAAAAATCGATTTTTTCTCCCTATTTCTAATGTAGGCATTACTAAAAACATGCTCTGTGAAGGATTTAATCGAAAGCATGCTGGTTACTAGATATTGAGCCTCAAACCCGGCCCCGCCTAGATTTTTTACATTGTAACATTTATCTTTAAACGCGTTTTCCCAAAAGTAGTATTTTTCAAAACCTTTTGGCACGATTTTGACGAAACTATAGAAGATATGCTAAATCTGTAAGGCGTTACTTATTCACAAAACATCTCACTAGGTCAAGACACAAGCTTTTTTCAATTTTTACAGTCTCTTTTAGATTGAAAAACATGGTAAAAAATTGCAATTTTTTTCCAAATCGCTGCTATTTTGTGAAATTTTCAAATATTCAAAAAAGTTTGTGTCTAGACCTAATCAACGTTCTAAAAATTAAGTTAAAAACATTTTACTGTTGTTTGAAGGTTCTGAAGCTGAGATACGGAAAAACCGTGTTTATGCAGACAAACATTTAACTCTTGAGCTCTTAAAAACCAACATTCGTCAAATTATGGCTAAGATAACGAAACACCCAAAAATACCCAATACCCGAAAAACTGTTTTTAACCTAGCCCCCCTTTTTCGAAAATCAATTTTTTGAAAATTGTTCCAGGTTGTTCTGAACATTGTTCCAAATTTTTAGACCTCTATGATCAAAATTTTAAAAGATAAAGGCAAAATTTGAAAAAATTCTAGCCCCCCTTTTTTCGAAATTCTAACTTTTTATTTTTTTTTTATTCTAAAAATTGTTCTTACCATTGTTCCAAGAACTAAGAGTCGTGAAATGTATATTTTAAAAGATATTGCCTAGAATTTTTTTTTTCAAAAATCCAAAAAACGTCTGTTAATTTTTTTTTTAAGCCTACATTTTAGTAAAACATGAATAAGTACATGAACAGGAACCAAAACTTGGCTTATAAACTATTATTTACGCTGATGATCTAACTTTCAAAAATAATCTCGATGTCTTTTAGTATTGTTAACATTTTTTAGCACCCCTTTTTAAGAAATGAAAAAATTCCAAAAATGTTCCAAATTAAATTTCCCCCAGTTCACGTCCAAATTTCCTTCAAAACCATAAGAAAATATAGCTTAAGGCGAACAAAAACGAAAAAAAAAATATTTTCCCTCCTTGAAAGAATTTAAAATTTTAAGCCAAAGCTGTATTCTTTCAGCAAAACCAAAAGATCTTTTAGATTTCGACTTTATGGAATAAATAATGATTATGTCTACGTTCAAAAAAAACATCCCCAACCACCCCTTTACAAAAACCCACATTTAAAAAATATTTTTGTATGCATAATCACTCAGATCAAATTGTTCCAAAGATTCATTCAAAAATATTCAAAAGAAGATTTTAAAATAGGAAAATCGAAAAAGGGGGGCTAACTTCACGCACCTACTACATACCCCCTTTTTATTTAAATGAAAGTAAAACAAATTTTTGGATTTTTTTTCTTTCCACAAATAATGTTAAACAAAAAAGCTACAATTAATTGCATCGTTACATTTTCGAATATCCTTGTTTTATGCCTAGACTCACGGTGTCAAGTTAGCACTACATTACATGCCCCCTTTTTAAAAAAAAAACTTAAGTAAAAAAAATGTTTGGAATTTTTTTCTTTCCACAACTAATTTACAACAAATAATTATCAACTAATTGCGTACTTTGTTTCAACAAAATCAAAAAGTGTAGTGCTAACTTGATATCAACCTAGCACTACATACCACTTTTTTGAAAAATCGTCGAGCTACAAATTTTTTTTTCCACAACTAATTTACTACAAAAAAGCTACAATTAACTGCATACTCAGTTTTTTAAATTTCGAAAAATGTAGTGCTAACTTGACAGTCGTGAAAAAATATATTTTATATGTGTTTTATTTACGTTTACTATTGTAACCGCAAAATGGATAACCCTGTATAATTATTTAAAAATCGCCATACAAATTCAGGCGTTGTACTTTACTTGTTTTCTCCTTCGCTTCTTTGAAAAAAAAATCAATAAAAATGGTGACTCAATTCTTAATATATACGAGTATACTGACTTTAAAATTAAAAGTCATGACCATGAGGTGTCAAAACCATATAACAATCTTGTCAAATTAATTTTTCAAAAAATTTAAGGTTAACTTCAAAATTGTCAAAATATATCTCACCGGACGTACTTTAGTTTTCTCTTCCCCTTGGTATCATTGTGGTCGGTCTCGGTCTAATTTTTAGAAATTTTACCAACTTTCCATATTTTAAAATTTCCAGAATATAAGATAATCAAATGCTTTCAACAAAATTTAGAGAGACTTGTCTACTAAAAATATCTATGAAGCCGCATGCAGTTCCTACCATGTCAGGAGAAAAAATAGAAATAAGCTACAAAAATACAACTAACTGCTATTTTATAGTCCAGTTCCTTAGGTTTTCGTACACAATTAATAACTAAAATATTTTATACATAATTTAATATTATTTCATTAGAACACTGAAATTATAATAATACTTTATTTCCTTAAAAACTCTGACGTTTTTGTAGATAAAAAATCTATCTAACACTAAAGGACTCTAGAGAGGCCCACAAAAATATCAAAGTATTTATTTACGTTTTTTTTTAGTTTATGATTTTATTTATTTAAAAAAAAATATATGCAAAAGTCGGATAAATCTACATTTTAAAGTTTATTACACTGCCGCCTATATTTGGTTGCCTGCTGCTGCACAAACAAAGATATCTTTATTTTATCTAAACAAAAATAAAATAAACTCAAAATAATGCAAATAAAAAAAAGAACTTTCAGATGACAATAAAAATAAAGTGCCACATATAAAATTTTGTGTGAATAAACTTTGAAAATGACACTATAGTCAGCTTTTGCAAATTTATTGATATTTATGTTATATAATATCTAAGCTATGTTCTCATAGCACATCTAAAAGTTTATTGTATTTAATTTATGTAGGATGTAAAATAAATCCTTTATAGTTGGAAAATATGAAACAACAAAATGTATACTATATGTATAATAGAATATAGAGGTTATAGGAGGATATATGTATTTAGGTGTGTAGGTTTACCTATTGCTTGCATAAATTTGACTAGCTGATGATATGTCCTACTATTAGTTCTCAAGGCTTACCAAAACCCATTTTTGGTTTATATCGCAAAAGTTAATTACAATTTCAAGAACATGTACATAATAAATACGAATATAGGTAGGTTAGATATAAGTTAGAAAGTTATATCTTACCTATTTATACATAGCCATATCATTTGCTTGTGAAATGATAATGATCTTTGTTGCTTTGACGAAAACCATATAAACCACCACCCACTCGAAGAGTCTCTTCAAAAACCAAATCAAACGCAAAACCTTCCTATATGCGTATTAGGTATGTACTTGTTCTGTTAGTGTTCATCCCATCGCCACTTTGTTTGTTCTATAGAAAGCCCTATAGTTAATATTTAAACAAGGTGTTAAATAAATGTCAACCGAAAATTACATGGGCATATAGATACGCATGCAAACCCATTATTTTATACAGTGAATCAAATAATTTTTCAAACAAAAGCAGCAGTGTGAGATATTTTGAATAAGTCCAAAAGAGCATATTAAGGGTGTCTCAAAATGTACTTATTATTTAAATCATTTATGTAGTAATGTAATGGAAATTTTAAAGAAATCAATTTGACTGATGTGAGTTAAGTAAAAAACAGTTTGAATAAAGATTTACACGAAATAACACCGTGTTTTAATTTTTAAAAAACTTTTAAAAATAGTAAAAGTTTGGGCAACCATTTATAAAATCTTAAGGCTGGCAGCTGCCTGAATGTGCTTTCTGATTGTCAAGTATTTTCAAACAAAAAATCTTAAAAAAACCATGACAAACAATCAAAAGGGTAAGATATTTTGAATAAAAGGGTGTCAAACAATTTGTTAGACATTTTTCGCCATTTCTGTAGTTATATGTAAAAAAAAAAAACAATTTGACAACTGACAATTAGGTGAAAGTATAGTTAAATGTACATTTGCGTAAATTAGAGTTATAAATTTTGTAGAATATTTAAAAATATAAGCGCTTTGGCGGCCGATTTGGGAACTCTTCAGATGACAGCTGTTAAAATGTTTTTTCTAATTGCCAATTATTATTCTCCAAGAAATAACGACGGAAAACAAACAATACAGTGACACAAATTCTTAATAATTCTAAAAGCCCTTAAAGGGTGTCAGAAAATTTTCTGTTTCTTCGATTAACATTTTTATGTTTTATTAACCCTACAAATTATTATATTTATTATTTGACAGCTGGTAATAACATAATCGGTTAGTTAAAAGGAATGTTAGCACGGAAAATATGTAAAATTTTTAACAGTAATCCAAAGATAGTAAAAGTTTGCTAAAATTTATTAAATAGAGGATGACACTTTCAAATTTGTAGATGTAGGAACATTTCTGAAAAAAGGCTTTAACAATTTTTTTAAAGCTTTTATTTTTAAGCTTGTTTCAACCATTTTTTTAATTTCCTGTCATTTGTAAAGTAAAATGCTGCCAACCCTTAAAAAAACAATCCCACACCTAGACAAGAAAGTATTTTTTAAACCCTAAACAAAAATTCTTATTTTCTGTCGTCTACATATTAAAATGTTGGCAACCCTAAATTAGTAAAATTGACAGTTGACAGTAATTTTTTAGTTTTAATGGAGTAAGTCTTAACCTAACCTAACCTAAGTCTTAAGTGAATTTCAGATTTTGTGCAATTTAAATTTGAAAAAATATTTTGAAGGCTATTCAATATCAATCATAAACTGTCAACTGTCAGCTGTCAGCTGTCAAATATTGTGTTTTTTTTTTAAATGTAATATCTCTTCTCTTCTCTAGGGAAAAAAGTGAAACTAGTGACCTTACACTTGTTCTAAATCTTTGACATATTTGTGGAGCTAAAAAATTCTTTAAAAGATTTCAAAACCACACATTTTTTGACACACTGCACAGGTATAGCTACATGTTTTTAAGTGTGACACGAGTACAACCATCATTATATATATGGGGTTAGTTATTTTGGATAGCTATCTTATAGAACCTATAGATAGATATGTGGTGCTACTCTGCTTATATAATATATGAGCTTCAAAGTGTGTGGTTGACTTTGGGTTTAACTAGAAAAGCGCTTAGAATTTGCCCTCATGGAATTTTACACCTAAACTCAAGGTAGTATCTAACATATAATTAAAATGATCCTTGTATCAACCATCTTTTGAGGTGTTACCCATATCGTCTATATATCTAATGGTTAACATAGGTATTTTAAGAGGGGAGGTATTCTACTATCTACTTCTACATACATACATAGGTATAGAGGGTTAAATGAAGCTCATATACTCAATTTGGTCATCCTCTTTTTAACCTCATACCTATGGTAGGAAGAAGATATACGCTTACGTATACCCCCCATTTACGATGTGGTTTCCTTTGTCATATAAATTCAAAAAGGCAAAATTTGGCCTTGTGAGGTTTTTAAAACACATTTTTACTGGTTTATTGCTAACCCCCAATTTTGGGCTGTAAAATTGTCGGCTATCTTATTCCATTTTGATCCCTTTTTTTTTTCTTGCGCTTGCTTTAAATTTGCTTATTCTTCTCCCTCAACCCCTCATTTCCTCTCCCCCTTCGCTGAATGTCCTTTCGATTTTCTTTCATTTTTGTCATGTTTTGTGTCGTGTTCTGCCTGTTTTAAATCTACGAGTGTGTGTATTGTATATGAACTTTTGGGCTCAATGTGTAAAGATAAACGTGTCCTGCTCCTCTGAACCAAACCTCCTTCCTTATGCCAATGCTGATTATGGACTGGGTTGCGGCACCAGAGAGGACAAAATTACAATCGATTTGGATTTGTTGACTGGCAAATACAAAACGGCCCGAACTCAGGACTCACAGGACACGGCCAGACCAGTGTTTCGTTCTATAGCTCGACCCGGTCGGTCGCTGGGTCGGTTGGTTAGGTTGGCGCGTTCGACATGCGGCGGGAAGGGTAGGCCGAACCAATATTTCTGTAGGTATATAGTTTTGCTTTATTGCCCGGGGATGGGAACGGCAACGGGAACAGGAGTCGGGATGGTTGTTCGGTTGTTATTACATTCAACTGTGGGTTTTTATTTGTAATTTTTTCCCTTTTTTTATTGTTATTACTTTTTATCTTTTTCGTTGGTGTTCATCGTATTTCTATGGACAGCTCTGTCATGAGAAGAGTATAAATGGTAGGTACCTACCAATACAATCCTATTCATATCCTTCCCCGCACCAGAACAGAAGGGAAGCAAATCGGAGTTGTTTTCCCGAGACGAAAGGGAAAAAGGAGGAAATAAGTAACAGTAGCAGTAGAAATAGCAGCAGCAGCAGCTATATAACAAATAACTGTACACAACACACAAACAAAAAGGACTCAGAGTTTTATTTGCGCTGAGGCAAATTACCTTCGAGGTTTATTTATGTAAACTTTTTATGTTTGTAGGACAGTTGTCATGAAATATTAATGCCGATGATGGTTTATGCAGAAGCTAATTGATTTAAAAAGTTTTGTGTTATGGTCTGCTTTTGATTTCATTTAATTTTATTTTGCTTTTTTTTTTGTTATATTTGTTTTTTGCTTTTTCTGAGTGATATTGGCTTTGATTTGGATTTTTTAAAAACGTTTTTCTTTTTGACATTTTGTGACAGAAGTTTCCATCTGTGGGTAGTTTAATGCTATAAAAAGGGGGGAATAGTTTACACGAGAAAAAACATGTTAGACCGAAAAGCAAAACTTTTTGAAACTTAAATTGTTGCGTGGGAATTGCGTAGGAAGGTATGAACAGAAACTATAGTGACCATATGTTTCTTTTCGAAGTTTGAATGAATGACAAAACATTTTTTTGATTTTTGTTTTATTTAATTAAAATTTCTTACTGCCAACGCCAAGCAGATTTATAAATTAAAGGACATTTTACACCTACACCTACTAGAGGACAAATTTCTGGCAAACCCTTAAGAATTCTTATGGAATATTTTGTATTATCAAAGAAAATACTAAAAATTTCTTATATTGACTTTAGAGAGATTTTTAATTGAATCTTAAAATAAGTTTTATGTGTTAAGGACACAATTTTACAATGACAATTGCATATGCATGAAATCACTTTGTTTTAACGTAGCGTAATGTATGTAATTTATTTTAAATTTACACTATGAACTTTTGAGATTTGTTTAAGGATTTATTTCAATTCGTTAAAAAGTTTTAAATTGAATGCATTTAAGATTATCATTTATAGACTCCATACAAAAGAAAAATGTATTACGAGTATAAATTGATATCAATTCATTGAGGGGGCTATTTGCAACAAAGTTTGATCTACTAAATATATGGCACAATTGTTGCTGTAGTCTTATACTTGTTCAACTAAAACTTACATTTAACTGACTTAAAACTGATGGAGATGATACTTTCACATTATAGCTCAGAAAAAAGTCATCAGATCTAGGAGTTATGTTCAAATTTTGTCTAACAACATTACTTAGCGTAGTACCCGTGGCGTGATGGTTAGTCCGTTGGACTGTCATGCTAGACGTCTTGGGTTCAATCCTTGCCTGTAGTTTTATTTAAGGGTTCTGCCTAATGCGAGGAATTGACATATCCTCCAAGAGTAAGAATTACTCATAAATATTGCTTCTTCCAAATATCCGCTCGGATTCAGCATGAAAACTGTAGGTCCCTTGCATCCTTGAAATGACTCACACACAGGTATGGTTGAGATTTTTTAAGTCACTAGACCCTAGTTCTCTACGGACTGTTGCACCATACCTAGTTTATTTATTTAAATCAATAAAAAATATGTAAAGAATTGGTTGGTTAATTAGTCTGTTTAAACAACATTTTGATGATATCTTATACAAAAAAAGGCAAACACTTAATGAAATATTCTTTAGTTAAATAAAAAATACAAAAAAAAATTGTCTCACTCCTATTTATATGAAGAGAAATTTGAAAGACATGTCCCGTTTCTGAATTTTCATCAAATTTAACTCTTAGTACTAATTCCAATTAAAATTTTCATGATACTTCTATCTTAAATGTGTTTTTAAAAAATAACTGTAATCTCAACTTGAAACAGAAAAATGACGAAAACTTTAATCTTTTTATCTTTCTCTTTTATCGTCCAATTAAACCAAGTTTCTGAGATTTTGTTAAAAAGATTGAAAGCATCAGAAGCGTTATATAATATCCTTCCCAACTCACCTATGGCTAAAAATAAAAAGTTGATATTTTTACTAAATCACATTTTCCACATGGACTGGACACAAATCGGATTTTACTTTTTCATCTTAAAATTCTTAAAGGACGTCACATACACTAACGAGTCCTTTTTTTTGTACTTTCATTAGAAAAAATATGCACATACAAAATAGTTCGAGAGAGGGAAAGAACGAAAGGAAGCAAAAACTTTGCAACTAATGACATCCTAAAGGATACCAATAGGAATCCCACAAAGTTATACAAACTTACATATGCATATAAGTAACCCTTTCAAATTCTCCCTAACCCTTTTTTTTAGGTAAGAAAAAAAGAAGAGAACAGGACAGAAACAAAATCAAATTAAACCCCATAAAGGGGATGGCTTTAATTGTTAATTTATACTTTGGACTTTGGCTAAGTGTGCCACCTTCTGTACCATCCAGCAGACCCAGAGACAGATTGAGAGCAATTTTTATATAAATGAAGACATTTTTGTGTGTGTTGTAATTTTGAAACTATGTACAAGCTTTCCTTTCAAATTTACATATAACTCGTTTACCAGAACAGTCATCTATGGCAATGAAAATGGGACAAGTCCATGAAGACAGGTCCTTGTTTTTTTTTTTTTTATTTTTTTTTTTAACTTGCAAGTCTTGAACTCCCATAGTTCCCGATCACATTTGTCGTCCCTAAAGAAAACAAACATTGCTTGCGCTGTTAGTGAGTGAAGTTCAGTGTTCAGTCCATTTTTTTTTTCTACTCCCAGCTTTCTTGTCAACGCTGTCGGGGTCCTAGTTTATGATTCAGTTTAGATAATGCCTGAAGAGACGTATCCTAACAAGGAGCGGGACATGTTTCCAAAAAATGAAAAAAAATGTTGTTCTGGGAATGTTTGTGTAGACGAACGAAATACTCAAACAAAAAAATCCCTCGGCTTTCGTCCGCTTTGAAATCCTTGGAGACAGCTCAGCTCTGACATTTGCAAATTATGCATGGCTGCATACAGGAGCATAATATGAATGTCCTCATACATCTGGTTGGTTGGTATACGTGCGAGGTCTTCATGCAGATGCTTCTGCTGCTGCTATAGCTTCTGGGTGATGTTGTAGCTGTTTCTGATGCTGCTACTGATGCTGATGCTATTTCTGTACTCCAGGAATATCTTCGGAACTCAACATAGTCAAAAATATAAGGACGTCGATGTTCAAAAACAAAAAAAAAACTCTATACTCTCGCTACCAAAAGGAGTTGTTATTCGAAATCATGTTGTAGAGCACGCTTCCTTTCGCCAGATAGCCTCTCTCCTGTACCCTCGCGCCGCACCCATCACCAACAGACGCGACGGGTTGTTGTAAGTTTTCATATTTTCTATTACTCATGGACAACCTTACCTGCAAATACTTTGGTGGTATTTTCCGCATAAATATGCTTCTCTTTGCTTGAGCTTTGGAAAGGATCTTTCTCACGTCGCGTAGTCGTCGTCGCTCACAGCTCGTCGGCATCGTGCAGATTATTACAATATTTTGTTTTCTGTACTATTTAGGTAGATATAACCAGAAAGTTGAGTCCCCAGAGCTTCAGACAGAAGATTTTCTCTTTGGCAGACTTCCGTTGTTCCGTTCATCCTTGGCTTTTACATTTCAAGTTTCCTTCTATTTCGTTCCTAGAATTTGTATTGCACAAGTTACCTCCCCCCCTTATTTGTTGTGAGGGTTAGGTGGATCTACCCCTCTTTACACCACCCTCATTTCATTTTCCGAACAACAGCTAGAGCAATGATTTTCCTTCAAACGATATGTGACATGGGTCCCTCGGGTTCCAGATTTTCGAAAACAATTTTAGTTATGACATAAGGAAGTCACATAGAAAGCGATTCACAGTATTTTCCTTTTTCTTTTTTTGTTTAACAAAACAACAGCAACAACACTGACTTTCTTATATTTCTTTTCCTTTTTCATGTCAATTATAACTGTACTCTTGAACATTTATAAAATAGCTTTGTGCGCGCAACCGGCATTGTGAACAAATTATTATAATTGTAGAATCTAGGAAATGAAAAAATTCAGTGAGTTCTATGTATTTTATTTTTTCTCTGATGTGAACAGCTAAATAGGACTTCTGGGGAAAAAATTTGGTTCAAAGATTCAAAGTTCCGACGTTAATTTAACTTCCGGCACACAAGGGTCTCTTTTTTAAAGAATACACAGCTATATTTTTAGGTAAGTGCTGTAGAGTACATACATATATGTTTATTTTTAACTTTTGATGGTTTGGGAGGAAATAAAATAACATACATATATAATTTAATTAATAAAAACACGTGCAATGAGAAATGTTTTGGATTTATTTTGTTGCGTTTTTAATTTATTGAAGAAACTTTTCAAAAGAACTCCTTGATAACTTCCATGAAGGCCGTGATGTCTATGTTTATATTTTTTTTTACTTAAAATTACACTTTAAGAGAAATATTTTAATACCAATCATAACAGTTCTTCATCAAAGGGGGTCTTCTATTTAGGTTAGGATGTTTTATGATTCTTCAAAACAGATTTTTAAACTCTCAAGTTGTTTAAAAAAAACATATGTTTTCAGTTGGGATTTGATGACCTGTATGTTTTTTTTAATTATATCTGTATTTATATTTTTATACTTTTGGAAAGTTTTAAAATTTTTAATTAATATACTTCTTCCGATGAACAGGTTATCGCTTATCAAAATCGAACAGAAATTTGCACTTTTACAAATTTTGGAAAATTTTTAAAAACTTGATAAAGACAATTATTGATTCAACACAAAATGAAAATTTAACTTCAAGGTAATTAAAAATTTTGTTAAAAAAGTTGTTAGCTGAATTATTCTTAAAAATTTTAAAACTACCAACAATATTTTGCATATAATGAAATAGTTTGATTTCGAAATCTATTTTTGTAAGCGAGATGTATTGTTGAAAAACAATTTTTTACCAATTTGAGTAGCATTTCTTACAAATTTGTATTTCCTATATAAACAAATACAAATTGGATGAATGATATTAATTTGGAGTCAATATCTTCTATTGTCCACGAGATATCGAGAACCAAACATCAATTTTTACCAAATTCGCGTACTATTTTTGTAGATTTCATTTATTTATGAAAAAACGGACTGCTTATAAAAAAAATACTAAATGTTGAAAACAATATTTTCTTTGAGATAAAATAAGTTTAAAGCCAATATTTTTAGTTTTTCAAAATATATTTGAGTCGAAAGTAAATTTTAACAAGTTTTAGTATTGTTTTTTTAGGTTTTTATTTTTTGTTAAAAAACTGTCAATTCCATTTTTCTCAAAAAATGTATCGAATGTTGAAAACAATATTCTTTAATTATATACAATTATTTTGAATCCCATACCTCAAATTTTTAAAAAGATATTTGAGTCGAAAATTAATTTTTACGAACTTTTATAATTTTTTTTAGGTTTTTACTTTTTGTAAAGAAAATTGTCAATTCGATTTTTCTGAAAATGTTACTAAATGTTGACAACAATATTTTTTAAAAAATAAAATTAGTTTAAAGCCAATATCTCAAACTGTTGAAAAGATATTAAAGACAAAAATCAATTTTTACCAACTTTAAGTAATGTTTTTTTTTTTAGGTTTTTATTTTTTTATGAAAAAAGTATCAATTCGATTTTTCTCAAAATTTTACCAGATGTTAAAAATGTTATGCCTAGTGGAAATAAAATCATTTTTTGTTCATAAAATTTTAGAGGTGATAAATATTTTGTTCATGAATGAAATTCCTCTGTAATTTTCAGGACAGTCTAGTGAGCCTTTTTTGACGGATTTTTTTACTATAAATTTATGTCGGAATTCATAAAGACTTAATTGAAAAGAATTTTTCTATGGTTCAGAAACATAGGGGTTGCATTTTTGAAAAATTCGTAAGGAAATCCATCTTCACCACTTCACCAGGTGCGTTGTTGTTTCTTGCTTTGTTTAACACAGCTTCAATTTCTTAGCTTTCAATATCATCATCTAATAATTGGTTTCGCAATGAAAGTTGTATAACTAGAATCATTGGAGAGAAGAAGCTTAAAGTGAGTGTCAAGGGTTTTGGTAGAAATACCTGCACCTATTTTATAGTTGGTTCCGTTAATTTTTTTCGCATTTTCCAGAAGTCCTTTGGGTTTTAAGTTAGACATAGTTCAGTTGCTTTTTCATTATCATAAGCATATTTTTTTGCATACATAACATTTTATAACTTGCGTTCGCTTCTCAATTGAAGATCATTATTTGATGACCGTAGTGCTTTCAGAAGTGCAAACGATTTTTTCTTACCTTTGTAGCAGACATAGTCAAACCATTTTTGCGGCTTTGATGAATTTTAAGTTGGTTAAGAGTGATTTGTAAGTCGTTGATTTTTGTATGTATTCAGCCGACTTATTAATGAAAATTTTCGAAAGTTGTGATAAAGCGTTGCTGTTTAAAAGAATCGAATTCAAGGAACGTTGGTATAGGGTAGATGATTCATTTTTCCGGCAGAGTTCAACAACTTTAAATTGATCTTCCAATATTGTTAAGCAATATTTTTAGTTAAATATGACATAAATTCTATCCTTAAGGCCGGGTTTCTATTTGCAAGATAACTTCTGCAATAAATGTCCGATAGTCTGTCCGACAGTGAATTGGAAACTACCAAGCAAGTTCTATCGCGACAGTACTTTCATAACTTCTTGCTAGTATTTGCAAGTTCAATTAATTGCTAGTTTAAACACTTTTGCATCGACTAGCGACAGTTCTTGCAGCTTATCGAAACAGTTTCGTATATCTCGCACAAGTGGCTGGTTGACGGAATCGAGTGTCTTGTTTTTTTTTTTTATAATAGGACCGACTTTCAATATCAAAACTTCCAAATCAATTGCGGTCATGCGAGTGAAATTGAAGTATTGCTGAGCATCTTCGAAAATTTTACGAATAAAAAATGATTTCATCTCCAAAACAACTTTGTGCAACGAAAAATAACGTTTTTAACATCTGGTAAAATTCTGAGAAAAATGGAATCAACAGTTTTTTTTACAAAAAATAAAAACCTAAGCAAAAATTAAAAAAGTTGGTGAAAATTTATTTTTGACTCAAATTATATTTTCAAAAATTTGAGATTATGGCTTTAAACTACTTTTATCTTTTGAAAAATATTGTTGTCAACATTCAGTAAAATTTTGAGAGAAATCGAATTGACAGTTTTTTACAAAAAATAAAAACCTAAACAAAAACTAAAAAAAGTTGGTAAAAATTGTTTTTCGATAGTACGCAAATTTGGTAAAAATTGATGTTCGGTTCTCGATATCTCCTGAACAATAGAAACTATTGACTTCAACTTAATTTCATTCATCCAATTTGTATTGGTTTATATAAGGAAAAAAAAAAGTAAGAAATGCTACTAAAATTGGTATAAATTGGTTTTCGACTAAAAATCTCGTTAACAAAAATAGATTTCGAAATCAAACTATTTCATTATATAAAAAATATTGTTGGTAATTTTAAAATTGTTAAGAATAATTCAACTGACACCTTTTCTAAACAAAACACGAAAACCTACAAACTTTTAAGCAAGACAAATCGGCAGATGGGATGGGAAGTTATGAGTGTGTGTCGCATCCCAGCCTCTTTTTTAATAATAAAATTACCATCGCAGCTACTAATTGTTGACGTTTTCTCGCCATGACTTCACAATTTTAAGTAAACAACCAGATTTCTTGCGACATTAATTGCTCTCGTTGTGTAAATACCTCTGCAATAAATTGCGACAATATGATGCGCGAGCTTCTTGCAAGACATTTATTGCAGAAGGAATTGCAAGAATTCACATGACAATGTAAACGCGACTGAAAGAAACTTCTGCAAGACTTCCGCGAGTTGACTTGCAAATGGAAACGCGGCCTATTATTTGTTTTTCAATTTTGTATAAAATTCTTATTCTTACAAACATTTTTGTTTCAACATAAGAAACGTCTTGTACAAATTTTTAAAACATGAAACATTTGAACATTCTATACATAAAAACAAATAAGTTTTAGGTGTTTGATCTTTTTATTTTCCACTGTGAGATGATAAACACGGCGTATACGTAATATATTTATTTAATTGTTATTTTTAAAGAATGTATTTAAATTTGTTTATGCATGCTTTAAATTTTTTTAATAGCACTACTTTAACAGAGCCAAACAATGTCAATAGGACCATTTTGACCAAATAATACACAAACATGGACTTGCTTCGAAAATGTTTTTGGAACTAATTAAACAAAAAACAAACACATTATTTATTTTTATCTGAAACTTGGTCTTCTAATTTAAAATATTTGTGAAGACAGAAAACAATATAAATATCCCCACCCAAAATATGACTTATTAAATTTTTGACTCTCCAATATATTGTGACCGTTTTTCTCTAAATCTTTTAACTTGACAAAAACAAGTATTCATATTATTTATTTTTGGAATTAGATGAGCTGTAAATTGTAACTAGGTTTTTAAGTTTTTGGCTTCGTTCCAAAATAAAAAGAATTTTTAGAGTTTTTAAGGATGTTTAAATGGAGTTATCTAAGGAAAGTCAGTTTTGTCGGAATTTCTTCGAAGTGAATATATAATTTTCCTGGATGCATCCATTCTCCTCAAAACCTTTTCTTTAATTTTCCGTTATAGGAAACGTACATAAGGAACTACATTCCTAAAATATTTCAAATGCACATTTTTACGGTGTTTTACAAAAGTCTATTCCTGATATTTCAAAAAGATGTTTTTGGAATAAAACGTGGTAAGTAAATTACGTTGTGCAAAATTTCAAAATTTAGTCACACTCAAAAATATTTCCAACGATAACGAAACTATGAGGTCATTAAAGGCCAGAACCCAAGCATATTTTTAACTTCAAAACCTCAATTGAATAACCAATAAAAATAAAAACCTCAGCTTAAAGATTAAGACATTTCCAAAATTATAATTAATGTGTCAAAATAGGTCCTTTCCGTTTATATTACTTTCGTTTTGTGTTCTATTCTATTCTGTTGTTTGCCATAAAGGATATTCCTGCTTTACCACTACCAACCAGTGTACTGTACAAAGTACATGTCCTGTCATTAAGATGCCATAAATCAAATTTCAATCACAATTTGCGGTTTAGAAAACTCAACTCTATACGGATGACAAGAAGAAGAGAAATACACAAACAATGAAATGGGGATGAAAGATCAGGAAAATGTTGTTCACATTAATTCCTTATAGTCTTTAGATCCTTTGAAACTTTCAAACAAGCTCTCTTCGAAAGTAAGGGCGATACCTATTTATGTATGTATGTATAAGTATTTTTAATAATCAAAAATCCTCAATCGTCAAAATATACACACAACACACAAACAAAAATATCATCTACATTTACATAGTGTTGTTTGTATAATTATTATAATTTTTATTCTGTTAAAAACGTTTATTATTATAGCGGTATTTTGTATTTGTCAAAAATGGGCTCATCTGATGCGATGCTAATGAATAAGATTTTGACAATTGTACGACGATGATGATGATCTCATTGGGGACATTTTTCACTTTGGTTTTATTGCTGGCTTATGTCGGAATTGAATTGCTGTCGCTTTGAAGCGTAGGAAGGTGTAGGTGTAGGTGTACCGTATCTCGATTTATTTTCTTGCAAACGTTTTATAATTAAATTTTAAATGACACAGATAATCGTTCCTTAAAAACTGAATACGAAATGAACATTTTGTATACGTATAATCCGCAAGCTACAAGGACAAATGTTAATATAAAATTATTTATGAGGTTCATTTAGAGCTAAAGAGAGAGGGGGAGAGAGAGAGATGTAAAAAGAAACAGAGAAAGGACATTCCAGTGAATGTAGCTCATTGCTACGACCCACTTTGCCATCCTGATACAGTCCCAGTTCCCAGTATGAACCTAAGGACAATCACGTTTCTTTTGATTTTCATGAGGATTCCCCCGCATCAGTCGCCATTGCCACCACAGCACCGCACCGCCCCCATTCTCTTGTTGGCGCATTAATGCTCACTAACTCGATTGTTCGTTTAATTGCCATCGTAGTCATCCTCATCGTAGTCATCGTCCTCGTCCTCGTCCTTGTTTGAGATAAAGACAAAATGTAAGGAAACTTCTGGCGACTGCTTTAATGTGTCCGTCGCACCAATCATTAACATTTTTATTATCTCGAAAGAGGACTAGAGCTAGAGCAAGAGGATTAGTCAAAGGTTCTCATAATGCTTTTCCTTTTGGTCATTTCGGTTCTGTTATGTTAATGGCATGAAAATAAAATTACAAAAACAAAGAAAAGAAAAAAAAAATAATCAAAATGGGGAAATATCCTTCAAAACGATTTTAAAAACCACATACAGCTCAAGGGCAGTTAGCTTTGGTTAGGTTAGGCTTAGGGTAGGGAATGTTTGAATGTATGTATAGAATCGTCAAAACCAACCGACCAACCGGCCGGCCGGCCGGTACAGGCAGGCATATAAATCCATTTTATTATTTTTTTTTTTTAGAATTTTCAGAGGGCTTTTGTTGATAAAACCGCATCCTCAGTGAGTGGAAATGTATGCAGGATGTTTAATCTACCCGTGCATTAAATATAGCCAAAGCCATCAGGAGCAGGAGCAGGAGCACCGCAAAAGACCGCTAAAGTTGAAAACCAATTTAGGCACTAAAAAAGGTTCCTCGCAAAATCCAAAGTCCTGATGATGGTATATAGAACTGGGTATAGAACTTGCTTCCCGGATTCTCTAAGTATAGGTGTATGCACGGTTCATGGCTTGGCTCAGTCTCCAAACCAAATTGGATTGGTTAGGAACAGGATTTTCTGGTCTGGTTGTTTCTAACCGCAGAGGAATCTACATTCTGATCGAAAATCGGTTAATGTCAGTGACATTTGAGCAAGCCTCAGCACCTTTAGTCGGATCAAGTTCGGATGGATAGGCTGGGCACCAGGCTGCCAAGCAGAGTATAGAACGAGCTACGTTTAAGAGCATATAGATGACTCTGCAAGGACGACATCGACATGAGACACGAGGAAATGTTACTACTACCTATACTTCTACTGCATTCAATTGCAGTTGGCATCCCGACAAAAGTTTAATCACACACATCCCCTTATTCCCATATTCCCACATTAAGCAATGGCAATGATGACAACAACACTGAGTATAGGTTTGCTTAAATAATTGTTATCTTTTGTTATTTTTTTTGGAAAAAGGAAGGTGGTTCAACAAGGATGTTTGACACGAAAGGACACACAAGCGCACTTGTCTTCTAAGCACACACAATCAGTCCAACGACGACGACGATGATGGCAACGACTACGACTACGCCGACGGTTGAAGCTGAGGATGACGCTAAGGCTGAGGCGAGCACTCTTTGGGCTCTGTGAGCAAACAATGGAAGGCTATTTAATGACACAGCAATTAGACTTTCCAGGTGTAGGAGTATAGTATCATCAGGATGGGTGGTAAGTCCTGGAGGACAGAGACTATGGCAGGGGCAGAAAGCTTGGGACTATGTTGTAACTGGGGTTCCATAAGGCAAAGGGGTTTTGTAAAGAAGGGTTCGGTACATGTTATGGTAATAATTGTTGTATAGTGAGGGTGGTGGGAGGGTTGTGCAAAAAAATGAACTCTTCTTTGCGCTTGGCACACTTCCCAGGGCACTTTCGCTCTAATGGTAGACATTTTAATGTGGATTACATTTGCCACTCTGTGACTGTATACGACAAAGACTACGTTGAGTTGCTGATGTTTAATAAGGAAAGTATGGTCTGGGATTTGTTCATGTTGATCGGTGGGAACCGAGTTTTTGGGGGCCGGTCGGTCGGTAGGGTCGGTCGTCGGAAAGAGATATGACATTTACATGAAATTAACAACAATGAGGCAAATTAATTCTGAAAGCTGAAAGGACTTCAGGACAAGATAGCGTATGTTGTTGTAAAAGAAAAGGGGTTTTCATATACGTATCTACCTTACGTATACTTAACTCGACTATACCTATGTAGGTTATAGATAGGTATAAGCTTTTTCTTATCGTGATTCTGATTATTATGTTGAAACATAATAGGCTAGGCTATTAAAAGATGGTTTTCACAGGATTTAGTCGAGATAAGTGTTAGGGGAAATTACATTGTTATATAAAAATGATACCTTAATAATATAATAGTACCTATAGTGCGTAGAATATTATGTTGAATGTACATACATATACCTATTTATTTGTAACCACATGAATTTGGTTCTTTAATCATTAACAATGACAATTTATGAGCATACAAATGGAGAGGGGTTAACAGGAAGATGGGGTTGAGTGTGTGAGTACGGTCGTGGGAAAGGATGGAAACTGATATCATAATTAAATTTGGAATTACGAATTTAAAAAAGGAAGATTTCCTCGTTTCTATTACAATATAAAAAGTATACAACATACTGAAAAATAATATTGAATTTTATAATTTTGTGGATTTAATTAATTAGATTCAAGTAAGGTAATTTAATAAAGCTATTAACTACTTTGGTCAATTTTTTTTTTTTTTAAACTAAAACTTTAAACTCCATCTTATTTAATTTTACCTACCATCAAGTGATTTAAAAATTATCAGGGTGACCATTCTCTAAGAATCGTAAGAGTGAACTTTAAAGAAATTTGTTGATCCTTTATTACGTTTTTTCGTCCTTCCTTGATTAAGGACTTACAACGAACTTATAGTAAGTTTATATAAAAATGCTAACTTGTAAAATAAATAAATTGGGTGCCGCAACAGTCTGTTGAGAACTAGGGCCTAGTGACTTACAACTCTCAACCATTCCTGTGTGCGAGTACTGTTGTCAGAGATGGAGGGGACCTACAGTTTTATGCCGAATCCGAACGGCTAATTTGAGAAAGCACTTTTCATGACAAGAATTACTCTTGGAGAATTTGTCAATTTCTCGCAAGAGGCAGTACTCGTAAAAACTTTAGATGGCATAGGCAGGGATTGAACCCACGACCTCTGGCATGATAGTCCAACGCACTAACCATCATGCCACGGGTACTACTTGGTTTTCTTTTTAATTTCTTTTCCTGTTTTAACTGTTTTCTTTTTTTCTAATTCATCCAATGTATCCAATTTTTGGAAAAATAAAAGTGAATTTGAGAGTTTAATAAGAATGAATTTGATAACTTAACTCTGTTCTATTTTTGAAATAAAATTTCTGAAAAAAACAAGTTGTCTATTTCTCAGAAATTTTAAAATGTATTTTGTATGATTTCTGTGCAAAACTATGCTAAGGTCGAAAAAAAAACATAAAAATCCTTGTAATTATAGCATTTAAGGCGCATCAGTTTTTCTAGCCTCGAATATTGCAATCAATTAAGTTTTATCTATGATTTTTCGTAAATTGAATAATTCTTGCAATTTAATGCAGATCAGATTAGCAGTTGTTCACTCCAAACAAAACTAGTTAAACGCTTTAGTTTTATTGGTTTAATAACTTTCGTCAGTATCGTCAGTATAGTCAGTATAATCAGTATCGTCAGTTTCGACAGTATTGTCAGTATCGTCAGTTTCGACAGATTGTCAGTATCGACATTATCTTCAGTATCGTCAGTGTCGTCAGTATCGTCAATACCTTCATTATCGTCGGTATCGTCAGTATCGTCAGTATCGTCAGTATCGTCAGTATCGTCAGTATCGTCAGTATCGTCAGTATCGTCAGTATCGTCAGTATCGTCAGTATCGTCAGTATTTTCAGTATCGTCAGTATCGTTAGTATCGTCAATATCGTCAGTTTTGTCAGTATCATCAGTATCGTCAGTTTCTTCAGTATCGTCAGTATTGTCAGTATGTTAAGTATAGTCAGTATCGTCAGTATCGTTAGTATCGTCAGTATCGTTAGTATCGTTAGTATCGTTAGTATCGTTAGTATCGTTAGTATCGTCAATATCGTCAGTATTGTTGGTATCGTCAATCTTGTCAAACTATACAATTTAATTGAGGGCTTGACAATTTGATGGATCATAAAAATTCTAGCAGTCAATAAAAAAATATGAGACAGAGATAAAAACAAGTCTTACGAGACCTCGTTTTGACAGTTGATATTTTAGGATCAAACATTTTAAACGATAGTAAATTTAGTCTAAAATTTAGGGCCGTGCAATTCCATTTTAAATGTAAAAAAGAGGCTGGGATGTGACCCACACTGATAACTTCCCATCCCGTCTGTCGATTTGTCTTGCTTAAAAGTTAGTAGGTTTTCGTGTTTTGTTAAAAAAGTTCTCAGCTGAATTTATTATTCTTAAAAATTTAAAAACTACCAATAATATTCTGCATATAATTAAATAGTTTGATTTCGAAATTATTTCTTTGTTAACGAGATTTTTAATCGAAAACCAATTTTTACCAATTTTAGTAGCATTTCTTAAAAAACATGATTTCTTATATAAACAAATACAAATTGGATGAATGAAATTAATTTGAAGCCAATATCTTCTATTGTTCACGAGATATTGAGAACCGAACATCAATTTTTATCAATTTTGCTTAGGTAATATTTTTGGTAGATTTTATTTTTTTATGGAAAAACTGACTGTTGGATTTTTGTAAAAAATCCACTGGAGGTCGAAAAAAATATTTTCTGTGAGATAAAATAAGTTTGAAGCCAATATTTTTAATTTTTGAAAAGATATTTGAGTCGAAAGTAAATTTTTACTAAGTATTGTTTTTTTTTTTGGTTTTTCTTTTTTGTAAAAAAAACTGTCAATTCGATTTTTCTCAAAATTGTACCGAATATTGAAAACAATATTGCTTATATAACAAAAAATTAGTTTAAAGCCAATATCATAAAGTCGAAAATCAATTTTTACCAACTTTTATTAGTTTTTGTAAAAAAACTGTCAATTCGATTTTTCTCAAAATTTTACCGATTGTTGACAACAATATTTTTTAAAATATAAAATTAGTTTAGGGCCAATATCTCAAAGTTTTGAAAAGATATTAGAGTCGAAAATAAATGTTTACCAACTTTTATTAATATTTTTTTAGGTTTTTATTTTTTGTATAAATTTGTCAATTCGATTTTTCTCAAAATTTTACCGAATGTTGGAAATAATATTTCTTATAATATAAAATTAGTCTTAAATTTTCGAAAAGATATTTAAGTCGAAAATCAATTTTTACCAACTTTGAGTAATGTTTTTTTATAGGTTTTAATTTTTTTTAAGAAAAACTGTCAATTCGATTTTTATCAAAATTTTACCAGATGTTAAAAACATTATTCTTCGTTGCACAAAATTGTTTTGCAGATAAAATCGTTTTTTGTTCTTAAACTTTTTGAGGTAAATAATATTTTTTTTTAAATTTTTTTGATTTATAAAAAAAACCGTTAATTGGATTTTTTACAAAAATATACTTTGGTATCACGTTATAATATAATAAACAAAATTTTATTGAAGTGTCTAGCGTTATTGGTTCGTGAGATATTTAGGGTTAACTAAAATGTTCACCTTTTTTTTAAACTGCTATGATAAAAAAACCACCCTCTAAATTTTCTTGAGAGCCCTTTCTGCATCTTTCTGCCTTATTATCTGTATAACAAAATTTATTTGAAGTCGATATCTCTTCTGGTTCTTGAGCTATGAACGACGAAAAAAACGTCGCGAACGTAGGGACGTTTTTCAATTTGACAAATCGGACCCATTACAATAACTTCCTATGCGAAGTTAATAATTGTTTTATAAATATGAAAAATCTGATTTGTCAAAAATGTATATATGTAAATGTACATATGTTTATTTTTGTTTGTTTGCACTATGAATTTAAATGTACATTCCAATTACCACTTTACATACATAGATATTACCACTTTATCCAATTTTCAGTACCAACACTATACACGTACTTGTGAAGGGTCAACTTATATTCACACTAGATATACTTCTTATAGTCCTACCTTAATAGCTTAGTTTCATCAATCACTGTCGTATAAGGTTACATTATATATAGTATAGGGTTTCATTGCCAACTAAAATAAATTGATACACGACACGTGTACACTGTATACACTTCTTTTCTATTTAAGTTAGCAATGTTAAATTATAATACATATATATACATCTATTATATCAAATACGAACGATCTGTCATTGTGTTTTCTTATACATACATATAAATATGTTTAGTATAGAAAAAATCAAATTGAGTAAATTAATGCACAACTGAGACCAAAACCTTGTTTCTTGATAAATAGGTGTACAAGTATAACGATATCGGATTAAATTCCTCCTAAATCAAGTTAAGGCTCACCAAACTGAATATTATTTTCCATAGAATTTAAATAGAAATCAAATCATAGGATGGTTTTTAAACCACTAGTTATTGAATATTGAATGCAATTATCTTAAAACAACTATACGTATGTATATACATAAATTGCATATATAATGTTTAATAGTAACATGCGATTCAATTGAAAGCGCCCAACGCAAATCAAGGCGATATAAGTAGGTTTACTTGGAAGATTTATTGGATACTATTACCAAAGACACTTACAATTCCAATATTAGATATAGTTTACATTATGATTCTAAAGCTATATTGTCGATGTTCATTAAACCAGCTAACCCCCAGCAAAGCAAAACCAATCATCCTTGGAAAGTACAAACTTATCGACCGATTAACCAATAAACTATTCAATAACAAGGTTCTAATGCTCCACTCTCATGCAACCACACTATTTAGCCGTAAACAAGGTCAAAATGGTTTTAGCTTGAATATAAGACCTCAATGAACCGCAGTGGTAGTCATCGTTTCGCATATCGTCCTTATTTTCGATTTAACTCCCATCATTTCTATCAATACTCGTATACATCCACTTCCGTTCAGTTTCACTCATTCTACTTCAGCTAATGGCATCAATTATTGTGTATCATAACAAAGTAACTAAGTATACTAATACACTATATGTAAGGTACTATACCGACTTTATACTCTCCCTCTCTTACAAGGATAAGAAGAAGAATAAGGACTATGAAGATGACTTGACTGTATATGGTAACACAATAACTACAAAATTAAGTACTAGAGTGTGCAACAGCAACATGCATATATGCAGTTAATTTCTCGAGTGGATTTTATATAAATGTAGCTAGACGACTAGATGCCGAGCCAACGCATAAACTATAAAATTTTGCACACTCCAGGGTTAAGGATATGTATTACCAAAACAAATAAAGAAAAAGTATTATAGGTACTTACCACTTTGCACTTTCGACTTATACACCAACTGCCACTATATCCTATCCAATCCAGTGTTATAAATGCGGGTAGGTATCAAAACTTGACTTGGTTAAGTCAAGAGAAGTGAAGTGATACAGTTATGTTATGGGTTGTGTTGGTTGATGTATTTTTATTTTTATGAAGGTTTTTATCTTATACTTTTTTGTTTATTAAGTGAAAGCAAAATAAAACCAACATTATGACGTTTATTTATGTTTATTATCTTTTTTGCAAATTATTTGGGATTGATTTTATGTGCTCTCTCACACACATCAGCATAAATATCGTGAGTGAGAAAATATAAAATTCAATGTCCCCGGATATAAAAATCATTTCAAAACACTAAATAAAAAGGCAAGGAAATTTACAGACTTTTGGTAAAATTTACACAAGTTGAAGCTTTTTAAGACTTTTTCTTACTTAAAAGTAGCGAGATGGGAATTTTGAACATTATAAGTATTTATATTTCAAAATAGTTTTATTGTTATCAACTTATAATATTATATGACATTATTTTTTTTATAATAATTTTAATGATTTCATTTTTAACAACTCAGTGGGTACCAAAATTTTGCAAAAAAATTTGATTTGACTTCAGATCTTTTTTTTATATTTCAAGACAGATTTCTAGCTTCAAAATAAATAAAAATAAAGTAAAGGGCTTTTCAATTGGCTCGGGCAGATTTTGGCACCCCGTGGCGGCCATTTTGTTTTGGTGACATCCGTCAAATCTTTTGTTTATTATTCAGTTGTTTATACCAAATCATCATGGCAAGTTACACGATTGAACAGCATATTCAAATGATAAGACTTTATTATCAAAATGAGTTTTCGTTAACGCAAACGTTGTGCGCATTGCGCCCATTTTACGGTGGACGTGGTGGCTCTTCACAGTCAACTCTTTTACGTTTGGTGGCCAAATTTGAGACCACCAGTTCAGTAAACAATCAGCCAACACCCATACGTTCAAGGAACGCAAGATCGGCCGAGAACATCGCCGTGGTCCGTGCACAACAACTCAACCTTTCGCAGACTTTAACTTAGCGAATTTTGCTTGGGGACTTGGGCCTACACCCGTACAAGATCCAACTGAACCAGGAGCTCAAAGTTCATGACAATAGACAACGCCTTTTGCTCGCTGACTGGGCTTCGAATCGTTTGGAGAGGACCTCAATTTTGACCGAAAAATCATGTTTAGTGACGAGGCGCATTTTTGGATGAATGGTTGTGTTAACAAGCAAAATTAGCTTATATGGGACGACACCAACCCACGCAAGGTTGTTCCTCAAAAAGCTACCCTTTGGTGTGGATTTTGGGACGGCGGAGGCGTAATTGGTCCGTACTTTTTTGAAAACGACGTTTGTGAGGCGGTCACCGTCAACAGCGAGAGCTACATAAAGATTACAACTAATTTCTTATGGCCCAAATTGAACCATATGGACCTAGACGACATGTGGTTCCAGCAGAACGGCTCTACGTGCAACACAGCCAACGTCACGATTGACATTTTGCATGAACGATTTGAGGGTAAGAGTCAATTGAGATCAAGCTAAGGTTTTAAGCCGATTCGCATAAGTTGTTTGTTTCATTTTTTTTAAGATCAAAAATTACAGTAGTCCCCATACAATTGTTTTGGTCAAAAATCGAAAGTACGGATTTTCTCAAAAAAAATTGTTTTTTTAAATTTGATATCTCAAAGAGGGGTCAACATTTTGGTCATATGACCATAACATAACTCCGAATTCACGGTTGCAGTCGTTCCATTGTAGTTTTCGAAGAAGTAAGGTCCAATCACACCTACGGATTAAAGATTGCACCAAACAGTGACTTTTTGTGGATGTAATGATCTCTCTTCATTTACTTGAGAATTCTCAGAACCCCAAATACGACAATTTTGTTTATTAACATATGTTGTGAATGGTCATCTGGCTTCAGTTGTTGTGTGAGAAGAACTTTATATGGATGAAGGTTTAGATCTTAATGCAAAATACGCCATAATGTCCCATAAGACAGTTCTTATTCCTGAGAACGGTGAGGAATCGACACATTCGGGTCTTTGACAACACTTTCAATGACAGCAGCGATATTTTTAGTGGTACGAGCGAAACAATAATGCACATTTCTTACAACAGCTCTACCCGATCCAGTCTTTTCAAATTTTTTCAAAATTTTTGCCAATTGCTTGCGTAGTTGGACTAACCATAATCTCCTCTTAAAGCACGATATGTGGCTATGGCAAAATCACCATTGTTGTAGAACGTTTTAACAATTTGTTTGGGTTGATCTATTTTCGTAGATGTCAGACTTTCAACTGAAAAAAGGTGGTTTAACAGTTTGATTTGAAAGATGTCAAATCCCAGCCCTATATTTTTGAAACCGCAATATACGTTTTTCGTATCTCTTTAAAAGGTAAACGACAGTGAAAAATTAAGATTTAGCATTTGTGTTGATCCTAAAAATGCTGTCTTTAAATTGTATAAAGTCAATTTAGAGTTTGAATCCTTCCTTGAATTAAATTTGTACTGTAAACTTTAAGTTGTTTACAAATGTTTACATGAATTTTTGTCGTCATAAACAATTTGGCATTGTTCATCATTTATACATAAACAAATTTATGCTGATTTAAAAAAAAAACAAGAATTTAAGAAAAAAAAGGAATTTCTCGTGAATATTTTTCACTTATTTTTGCGTATACACTCCTAGTATAACTTTTAAAGCTTATTGCATAGGTTGGGGTGTAGCGGGTTTTAATGTTGTATGTGGTTCTTCTCACTAAGAACAATAAAACATCAGCAAGGTCCTTCTGCACATATTTTTGTTTTGTTTTATATTTTTTTTATTTTTATTTTTCATACGAGTATAGTGTCGTGCAATTATTTTCCGAGTGGCCGAACATTCAGTCGAGGGTACTGGTTCGGTTAGTTCTGTCCTCAACTTTACTTAGGTTTAGGTTATTTATCCTTATACAAAAGTGCAAAGAGAGAAAGAGTTGGTAAACAAGGAAAAACTTTGTTTTGCCACTCGTATTTATATATTAGTTTGTTCTCGAAACAGCAGCAGTAGCTGGTAGCAGCAAGAAACAACGTTGTTCGTCTTTGTGCGGAAAATCCTTTTTCCTAGCTTTGGAAAACAAAAAATTAAACAAGAATAAAAACAAAAAACTCCTATTTCTACTTGTACCAAACTCAAAGATTGCATATAGTATATCTAAAGAGGGAAGGAAAGAGATATATATATATTGTACGAAAAAGGGTGCTTTTATGTTGTTTTTAGGTATTCAGACTTTTTATAGGGTGCCCAGAATTTGGTCTGAAAAATTTTGAAGGTCGCCTTATTAAATCTTAAAAATCATTTTAATAGTGTTGGAAATTCGATGTGAAACAACTGATTTCATAAAATTAAAATATTTTCATTTTATTTCGTCAAAAAATCTGTAACTTCTTTAAAAATAATATATAATACAATATTGGCTTAATTTTTTTAACGTTTACTAAAAAATCACTTGTATTGATGTTTGAAACGCTTAAGAATTTAAAAAAATAAATCAAACAGATTTGAAGGTTTTAAAATAATTAACTTATTTCGTGGCTTTTTTCAACTTTGCATTGTTATAATTGGCACTGTTTTAGTCATAATATGATACAAAATAAGAGCGTTTTGAAAATATTTTTTAGTATGTTTTGTTTTTATCTTTATTGTATTTTATTAACTTCCCATAGGCAGTTATTGTAATCGGTTCGATTTGTCGAATTGAAAATTTTGACATTTTTCTACGTTTCAAGGTCCCTCGAGTCTTAATAAAAGATTTTTAGAGAGATGTCTGTGCGTGCGTGTGTACTTACGTTCATACGTCCGTACATTCGCGACGTTTTTTTCGTCGTCCACAGCTCAAGAACCAGGGCTGATATCGACTTCAAATAAATTTTGTTATACAGATAATAATGCAGAAAAATGGAGAAAGGACTCTCAAGAACATTGAGTCTGTGGTTTTTTTACAATAGCAATTTGAAAAAAAGGTAAAAATGTTGGTTAACCCTAAATATCTCACGAACCAATAACGCTAGAGACTTGAATTACATTTAATATTATATACTAAAACGTGATACCAAACAAATATATTTTTGGAAAAAATTCCAATTAACGATTTTTTTTTTATAAGTCAAAAATTTTACGAAAATTAAAAACATAAAAAAGAATTAACAAAGGCTAGTAAACATTGATTTTGGACTCAAATAAGTTTTCAAGAAATTGAGTTTAAGGCTTCCAACTAATTTTAACTTATAAGAACCTAAAAACAAAAATTAATAAAAGTTGTTAAAAATTTATTTTCGATTCAAATATCTTTTCCAAACCTCGAGATATTTGCTTTAAACTAATTTTGTCTTTAAAAAAATATTGTTGTCAACCTTCAGTGAAATTTTTAAAAAAATCGAATTGACAGTTTTTTTCAAAAAATAAAAACCTAAAAAAAAAAACAATACAAATATCTTTCCAAAAATTAAAAATATTTTTTTCAAACTATTTTTACCTCACAGAAAATATTGTTTTCAACATTCTGTAAATTTTGTATAAAAATCCAATAGTCTTTTTTTTCATAAAAAATAAAATCTACAAAAAATAGTACGCAATTTTTTTAAAAATTGATGTTCGGTTCTCGATATCTCGTAAACAATAGAAGATAAAATAAAAAAAAATAAATTAGGTGGCGCAACAGTCCGTAGAGAACCAGGGCCTAGTGACTTACAACTCTCAACCATTCCTGTGTGCGAGTACTGTTGTCAGGGATGGAGGGGACCTACAGTTTAATGCCGAATCCGAACGGCTAATTTGAGAAAGCACTTTTTCATGACAAGCATTACTCTTGGAGAATTTGTCAATTCCTCGCAAGAGGCAGTACCCTTTTTTTTTTTTTAAATTAAGGTGGCACAGGCAGGGATCGAACCCAAGACCTCTCGCATGACAGTCCAACGCACTTTTTTTTTTTTTTTTTCCAAATTCATTTTTATTTATTCATTCTTAAGACTATCTTAAAGCTAGACAAAAATTCATAAAACTAGCCTAATTATCCATAACTTACAACTAACTTACTGGTCCCATACGGACACTCTAAGTTAAACAATAATACTTAATGCTAATGCCTTTCGGCCCTCAGATCTATTTAACTTCAATTCATTTTATTTATTTTTGTATTCATTAGAAAATTTTGAAAAAAACTAATGTCAATATCCTTTTTTATTTTTACTTAAAAACTACTTAAAATAAGGTCCTTAATATAAAACTTAAAGCTAACTAAAACTACCTATTCTACCTATAAACTACTTAAAACTAGAACAACCACAGCAGCAAATCTAACTATCTAACGTTTTTTGTTTTTCATATTTTGTCTTTTTTTTTGTATTTTTTTTTTTATTCCATGTTTTTTTAATTTTTTTTTGTTTTTTTTTGTATTTTTTGTATTTTTTTTTTGTATATTTTTTTTTTTGTGCCACCATGCCTATTCTACTTAAAACTAAACCCTAAAACTATAAAACAAGTATGTAAGCCGGCCAAGGCTTAAAACCCCATCCCGACTACTCACTATCAAGTGCAGATTGAAGCCACCAAAACTGGTTCTCCTGCTTCACCCTATCAGTTCGGTCCCGTTCGGACACAGCCCTACTGAACCGAAGGAGCTCTGCTCCGCCTTGTGCCATGACGTCCCGATTGTACCGGAGTCGCCTATCCACGGTTCGTCGTCTGACGTGGTAGATTAGCGGAACTGCCAATCTATCCTGTATCAGACCGCATCTATCTAAAAAGAGGAATGCCTCTGGTGGAATGAAGCCGCTCAAGCGTGCACTCTCAAAATACTCGTCGTTCGGATAGAACGCCCCTAAAATTAAATTGTTGGTCGAAGACATAGCTCTTGCAATGTGACCCCGAACGAGTTTTATCACGAAATTGTCAATTCTGTTGATTCGAGCCCCGTTGTATAGGACCTCGTTGGAATAGTAGTGCACGTAAGAAGATTCGGCTGTTCGATATAAGCCGGTACAGCGTCGTAAACACTGCCGCTCGAACACCCTAAACTTCTCCATCTGGGAAGGGGCAACGTTGAACCACACAGGACAACCATAAACGATCATCGGCCGTATGAGGGCCATGTAGCAAATTACCTTCACTCTGGGGTCAAGCCGACTGCTAAAAAACAGCCGTTTCGTCAGAGCGAAGGCTCCTCTGGCCCTGGTCAGAGCAGCATTTATATGTCTGTCGAAATATAAATACTGATCTAACCAGATACCGAGGTACTTCACTACACTTTTGCTCGCTAATGGCTGCCCGTGAAGATCAACGATAACCATCTTGCGCCAATTCTTGCACGTATCCCTCGTGGCCCTAGCCAACGGAGTCCGGAACAGAATTGTCTCCGACTTCTGGACATTTATTTTCAGTTTCCAGTCGTCGCAATATCGCTGAATCTTGTCGAAATCACGCTGCAAGAGAATTCTAATAACCTCAACCTTTCGGGCCGTTCTGTACGCAATTAGATCGTCGGCGTACGCAATTGCCTTTGTAAGACTACCTATCAGATCGCTGGTGTAAATGCTGAAGAGAATCGGCGAATTCACCGCTCCCTGTTGAAGACCATTTTTAATTAAGAATGTTGTGGTAGAAGTTACATTGCCACTTTTGACAACAAACTTTCTACCGTTAAGCATATCATAAAGTACATACAACAATGGCTTGCTTATGCCAAGCCTGCTCAGTTTTAGGTAAAGACCCTCTAACCATACGGTGTCAAATGCCTTTTCCAAATCAACCAGAACAGCACCTGTGCATTGTTGTTTTGTTTTATTCCATTGGATATCAGAAACTAGTTTAGACGCAGCATGAATTGTGTCATGACCCGCCTTGAACCCGAACTGTTTATCCGGAATTATTTTGTTGTCCGCAGCCCACTTAGTCAGAGCCCTATTAATGATTTTTTCGAAAACTTTGCTGATGCTCGGAAGAAGACTTATCGACCGAAGATTTGACGGGTTGGAGT
Organism: Eupeodes luniger; assembly: GCA_951509635.1. NCBI lineage: Eukaryota > Metazoa > Arthropoda > Insecta > Diptera > Syrphidae > Eupeodes > Eupeodes luniger. The sequence continues at coordinate 18,411,013 of OX608075.1, forward strand.
TGTCCTTTCCCTTTTTCGGGAGCGGATGAACCACAGCGGTCTTCCAATGCACTGGATAATATGCATTATTCAGTGCATTATTGAAGAGTGTGGTGTAAATGTCAATTGCCTCCATCGGTAAATGTCTTAGTACAACGTTGGATATACCATCGACACCTGCTGACTTTTTATTTTTTATTGAGTTGAAGATGAGCTGAAGCTCAACCTTCGTCACTAGCAGGGGACTTGGTCCCGTTTGCTCGGCGATTATGGCATTTGCCAAGGAATCGTCATCGAACCGCATAAAACCGCGGTTCTCAGATCGCCAATGTGAGTCCAACGCACTAACCATCATGCCACGGGTACTACTAAAAACAATAGAAGATATTGACTTCAAATTAATTTAATTCATCCAATTTGTATTTGTTTATATAAGAAATAAAAACTTTTAAGAAATGTTACATTGTATTTAATTTTTGTTAATTTTTTTTTTTTTAATTTTATTTCACATTGCTTTTTTGTAACATATTTTATTGTATTTGTTTTTATTTACTATTATTTTGTTCTTATATTTTATTTAATTGTTGTTATTAATATTCAAAACTTTTAAATACCAAATTCGATTTCAATGTTTCGTTTTTTCAATATAGAAATTGAATATCCTCTATTAAAACCATAAACCAGCTGCTTTTAATATTTTCTCACAACTATTCCAAGAACCGCATTTACCAATGTTTACGATCAGAAACTTGAATCCCTATATTCGAATAAAGTCCACACAACACCCTGTTTGTTTTTTTTTTTGGGGAAAATTAAAAAGAATGTTAGTTTTCATTTGCGGTTTCAGATTCATTCCAGCAAAGGATGGAGTTCTTTACATTTCAGACGAAAAAAAATATAAATGCATATAAAGAGTTGTTTTTTTAATGTTTGTTTCAAAAAAAAACAAAAGAATGATTTTGTGAGTTTAGATAAAGATATAGATAAAATTATAGTTGCTTTAAAAGGAAGAAAAAATCCTTAAAAAACAACAACCGAACCAAGACCAATTTAACAAATGCTGCACGTAGGAGTTGGCTATTAAGTAGTTTTTGTTAATGCTGCGTTGCAATGCAATTGATTATAAAACGAGACACAGAACACAGGTTATAAGGATTTGAGAACGTGTTTTTAGTGTATTAAGTTCTTAAAATAGGTATGGATGCTATTTGCAAAGCTTTAAAAAATAAATTAAGTTTTTCTCTAGCCCAAAAGCGAAGAAACAACATTAAGAGATATTTAAATGGTTATGGTACGGTTTCGATTCGACTATAGAACCAAATTGAAAAACTTCACTGTTACTATGTGAATTTAATTTAAAAAAAAAGAAGCTGGGATGCGACCCCCACTGATAACTTCCCATCCCGTCTATCGATTTGTCTTGCTAAAAAGTTTGTCTATATGTATCAATTTTTACCAAATTTGCGTACTATTTTTTGTAGATTTTATTTTTTTATGAAAAAACGGACTCTTGGATTTTTATAAAAAAATTACTGAATATCGAAAACAATATTTTCTGTGAAATAAAATAAGTTTGAAGCCAATGTTTTTAATTTTTGAAAAGCTGTTTGAGTCGAACCACCTTTTATACATTTTGTTTAGGTTTTTATTTTTTGTAAAAAAACTGTCACTTCGATTTTTCTCAAAATTTTTCCTAATGTTGAAAACAATATTTCTTTTAAGTTAAAATTAGTTAGAAGCCATTATCTCAAATCTTTGAAAAGATATTTGAGTCGAAAATCAATTTTTACCAACTTTTATAAATTTTTTTTTTAGCTTTTTATTTTTTGTAAAAAAACTGTCAACTCGATTTTTCTCAACATTTTTCAGAATGTTGAAAAAAATATTTCTTATAAGATAAAATAAGTTTGAAGCCTAAATCTCAAGTTTTTGAAAAGATATTTGAATCGAAATTCAATTTTTACCAACTTTGAGTAATGTTTTTTTTAGATTTTTATTTTTATAAAAAAAACTGTTAATTAGATTTTTCTCAAAATTTTATCAGATGTCAAAAACATTATTCTTCGTTGCACAAAATTGTTTTGGAGATGAAATCATATTTTAGTCGTAAAATTTTCGAGGTGACACATTTTTTTTGATTTATAAAAAAAACCGTTAATTGTATTTTTTTCCAAAAATATAATTGTTTTGTATCACGTTAGCCGTTAGAATATATAATATATAATTTAATTCAAGTCTCTAGCGTCATTGGTTCATGAGATATTTAGGGTTAACCAAAATTTTCACCTTTTTTTTGAACTGCTATGGTAAAAAAAACCTCCCACGCAATTTTCTTGAGAGCCCTTTCTGCATCTTTCTGCCTTATTATCTGTATAACAAAATTTATTTGAAGTCGATATATCTTTTGGTTTTTGAGCTATGGACGACGAAAAAAACGTCGCGACCGTACCATCGCGACGTTTACAATAACTTCCACCCATTACAATAACTTCCTATGGGAAGTTAAAAAGGTGAACATTTTGGCTAACGCAAAAAAACTGAAAAAAATGTTTGTCACCTCGAATATTTTACGAACAAATAATGATATTATCTCTAAAACAGTTTTATGCAACGAGAGATAACGTTTTTAACATCTGGAAAAATTTTGAGAAAAATCGAATTGACAGTTTTTTTTACAAAAAATGAAAAAGTTAAAAAAATTAATAAAAGTTGGTAAAAATTGATTTTCGACTCAAATATGTTTAAAAAAATTTCAGATTATGCCCTTAAACTAATTTTATCTTATAAAAAATATTGTTTTCAACATTCGGTATAATTTTGAGAAAAATCGAGTTGACAGTTTTTTTACAAAAAAATAAAAACCGAAAAAAAAGTTTAACAAAAGTTGGTAAAAAATGATTTTCGACTCTAATATCTTTTCAAACATTTTAGATAATGACTTCTAATTAATTTTTACTTATAAAAAATATTGTTTTCAACATTAGGAAAAATTTTGAGAAAAATCGAATTGACAGTTTTTTTTACAAAAACCTAAAAAAAAATGTATAAAGTTGGTAAAAATTGATTTTCGACTCAAATATCTTTTCAAACTTTTGAGATATTGGCTTTACACTACTTTTATCTTTTAAAAAATATTGTTGTCAATATTCAGTAAAATTTTGAAAAAAATCGAATTGACAGTTTTTCTTACAAAAAATAAAAACCTAAAAAAAAAACAATACTAAAACTTGATAAAAATTTAATTTCGACTCAAATAGCTTTTCAAAAATTTAAAATATTGGCTTCAAACTTCTTTTATTTCACAGAAAATATTGTTTTCGATATTCAGTAATTTTTTTTAGAAATCCAAAAGTCGGTTTTTTCATCTAAATATAAAATCTACAAAAAATAGTACGCAAATTTGGTAAAAATTGATACATATAGACAAACTTTTTAGCAAGACAAATCGACAGAGGGGATGGGAAGTTATCAGTGTGGGTCGCATCCCAGCCTCTTTTTTTCCTTTTGAGTCAAAAAAATCATACTTTTCCTGATTCACGAGTTTTTAATAATTGTATGTTCCCTAGTTTCCGTGAATTATAATGATATTTCTAAATTTAAGGCATGTACATTTTTAGGAAGATTTAACAGTTTTATTGGTTCCTTGCCGACAAGATCTACCTAATGACTTTTTGGTTGCAAAATGGTTAAAGTTTGTTTTTCAAAACATTTCAAACTTCTCAGAAAATGTTTGGAAAATTATTATTTTTACAGGTAAATCCTACAATTTTGAAAATTTAATACTCACAAATTGAAACACATAGTAACAGTTCATGCATACAGTTGAGTACTTTTTCCATGAACACAAGATTATCTAGGTTCAAATGTGGAACTATCTACACTATACCGCCTTCGCCAGCCCATACATCGCTCAGTTCAGTTTCGATGTATAGTAAGTAATTTTGCGCCATGCCATGTTATCTTCCATAAATTCATTTTGATGCATTTGACTTAGCTCAGATGTCTTCATTCCTTTAGATCTGCCTGTGTATATCTATTAGTGTCATTTCAAAGCCAATAATGCTATGTAGCCTTGTTTTCTGCATATCACCCACCCCAGTATCGGTGCTCGTTTCTATGCAATTTTGCCTGATGCTCAATACAATTGTTCGCTCTTTCTCAATTTGAATTTGCAATTTTATTGATCCTTTTGTAGTACGAAAAGTATAAGTATATGAAACTTGTCCTTTTCCTGTGTATATTGATTCTCCTATTGAAATAGATTTAAGGCAATATCTTCTCACTACCAAACAGATATAGCTGCGAAGCTAGTTTCAAAGCAAAAATATATAGAATGAAAGTTTCATACAAAAATACGAGTACCTATACTATAAGAACAAATGACAAAGGACTCATTGTATCAATGGGAAAAACATGTTAAATATAACTACGAGTTGTATTTTGACAACTGCTCTAGTTTGTGAAGGATCTATATAAAATGAAAGAGAATAATATGATTTGGCAATAAAATGTAAATTTGATTAATGAGTGCATACTTGAAAAAAATCTAAAAATAGGAACAGAAACGGAAACGGAAAGACATACATATACAATACATAGGTACACATGTGCAGTCGTGGGGTGCACACTGCACAGCTTGTGTTGAGAACTGTTCTATTTCAAACAATATGTCTTGCATTTATTCGGCGAAAGTGGAGCGCAATGCTCCTAAGATTCGGTGTACTAACTGCAATATAGTTTTTCATTTAAAATGTTAAAATTTAACAAATAGTGAAAAAGATTTAAATAAATAAATTTCATAAAGCAAAAGATGACTATAGAAAGGAATGGTGTACAGTAAATGAACTGTTCGGTAAAAACAAATTTTCTGATATTCCTTCTTTTTTGACGTATGATTCTCAAAACTTATTTGATCATGGTGACATGACAAAAATCTTTAATGATTACTTTTTTAAAATAGCTACTGATACCATCGTTAATGCAGATATTGTTAACTCCACTTTTAAATGTTCTAAAGCTTGTTTCAAAGAAAATTTTCGGTTTCGAAGTTTCTTTTTCTCACCTATTTCCTCTTTTGAAATCTACAGAACTATTCAAAATCTAAATAGTTCCTTTTCAATTACATCTAACGGTTTTTTCAAATAATTTTTTTAAAAAAATAAGTCTTAATATTGTTGATACCCTATACTCCACTTATTTAACAAGAGTATTTATCACGGCATTTTCCCGGATATTTTAAAACTAGATGAGATTACACCAATTTTTAAAAAATGGGATAAAAAAAAGTATTTCTAATTATAGACCTATTTCTATTTTACCGGTTTTTTCAAAAAATTTTGAAAAAGTTGTGAAATCAAGAGTTGTGAGGTTTTTAGAGAGTATTTCGTTTTTCAATGATAAGCAGGCTTTATGCTAAATTGGTTTTGTTCTTACCTTAAAAATAGAAAACAGGTTGTCAAAATAGGTGGCAACTTCTTCAGTGAAGTAAAAAATATTAACATAGGAGTCCCGCAAGGTTCTGTCTTAGGTCCAATATTATTTCTTATTTATATTAATAGTATATCTGTTCTTAATTTAAAAGGTAAAGTAGTTGGCTTTGCTGATGATATAGCGTGTGTTTATTCTAATACCACTTTTCTTGATTTGTTTCCAGACATTAATCATAACTTAGAGTTATTAAGACATTGGTTTGGCATACATAAACTAGTTATTAGTGAAAATTATGTTTTTCCACTTGCTGTAGATTTGAGTCTTCCTCTTCTTGAACAGCATAGTTATGACTGCAAAAAGATCCCACTAAGTAGTATCTCTTGTTGTACCTCCGCAGATATACAAGCTAATACGTTGCTAAATAATTGCTCTCCAAACTGTTTTATTATTGAATCAGTTACTAAGTATAAATATCTGGGAATAAAGATTGATACTTATTTATCATGTAGAAAATGTATGGAAACTATTTATTATGGCTTAGTACAATCGAAACTACAATACGGTATAATCTGTTGGGGTGGTTGTTACAAAAATCTTTGGCAACCTCTTTTGGTAACGCAAAAGAATTTAATTAGAACCATTTGGAAGAAAAAAAAACGTTTTAGTATAAACGCTGTATGTGAGACAGGTGAAATCTAACAGCTTATAAAGATTTTTCGAAAATTTTATGAAATACCTACATAAATATTTTACCGGAATATTGAAGATAGGTATACAGGGTGGTTCACAGAAATAGGAATAAAAACAAAAAGATATAACTTATGATGTTTTAGACGTACAATTATTTTATAAATATTTTATCATAAACAAATAAGTGCCATTTTAAGTTTTGAAAAGAACATCCATCATATGACGTCAATCTTGATAGTTCGCCTTCTTCTACGCAACTCTGTTATTAAGTATGTCAATGTTACGGGCACTATTGACGGTCACCGTGGTTCCTTGTGTCTCAAAAAAGTAAGGACTAATGATTAATATTTTTGAAACTGCACATCAAATAGTCACTTTAGGGCTGTGCATTGTGCAATGCATAATAAGGGAAATTTAGCTTACTTTCAAAACCATCGAGGTGAAAATGCACTTCATCACTCATAAATAACAGCATATCGTCATTCATCTCAAATAACGAGAGCATCTCTAATGCAAATAGGTTGGTGACAATCAGTTGGTTTCAACTGTTGAACAATTGTCAACTTATAAGGATGGAAGTACAACTCACGCTTGACTATGCGTCCAACGGAAGAACGATTAATTTGTAAAGCCTGAGCTTATTGGCACACCGAGCAGCTTGGACTTTGTAGAACAGCTGCCTTTACCCTTGAGGTATTTTTGGGCCAGGTGACTTTTTTTTGTAATTATTCCTGTTGCTCGAAAAGCAGTGACCCATCTCATAATTGTTTTTTGAACGAGAACCGCGGCCAATGTTAGAATTAATTCTGAATGCACGCTGTACTTTTACTATCGATTCCTTGTTTTTGACAAATGAGTCGTACGCGAACTCCACTTCTTCATTGTGGAATCTATAAATGGCATTATCTAAAGGATCGAATGAGACCTTTCCGACTTACTCACACTCAGCTTAAATAAATAAATTAGGTGGCACAACAGTCCGTAAAGAACCAGGGCCTAGTGACTTTTGTCTCAACCATTCCTGTGTGCGAGTAATGTTGTCAGAGATGGGGGGGACCTACAGTTTATATGCCGATTCCGAACGGCTAATTTGAGAAAGCAGTTTTCATGACAAGAACTACTCTTGGAAGATTTGTCAATTCCTCGCAAGAGGCAGTAGCAGTGAAAAACGCCTACGTCGAGAAAAACCCATCTATTTTTAGCCCAACTCCCGCGAACCACCCTGTATATTCGAAAAAACCTTCAGGAATTTCAATGTTATATGTCAAAAACCTATGTTTTGTCGGATTTGAGTTAAGAAACCTTCCGAATTAAAAGTAAAAACACAACGATTTTTAGAGTGAAAAAATATATAAAAAACCATTATTCATCTTTATTCAAATTTATACTCCTGCTACCGTCCTCCTTGCGACTTATAATAAGACTGAACAAAAACTATCAAACGTTACGTTTAATGGCTTTCGTTCGCAGAACGAATGCCTTACCTTCGTTAAGTTATTTACTATATATTTATATAAGTTTAATTTACCTTCTTTTTATTTCTGGAACCATCGACTGCTGAGGTTGTAAATCTCATGCAGTTCGATACAATATCTTTAAATAGATGAAATAGTTTTTTGAATCAACATTTATAATTCTTCAAACTATTTGAGCCAAAAATAAATGTTTACCAATTTACATTTTTTAGGTTAATTCGATTTTTCTAAAATGTGTACAATGAGTAAAAAACCTTATTCTTCGTTAAATAAAATTATTCAGGAGGTAATATTATCATTTATCAGTGTGACAAATATTTTTGCTAAAATTGTTTGCACATGATGTTAACAATTTCACAAATCGGATTGATTTCAGATTTTAAAGTCAAAAATAATACCAAAAAGAGTCTGGGATGCGACACACACTGTTAACTTCCCATCGCGTCTGTCGATTTGCCTTGCTTAAAAGTTTGTCTATATGTATCAATTTTTACCAATAATTTGCGTACTATTTTTAGTAGATTTAATTTTTTATGAAAAAACTTACTGTTGGATTTTTATAAAAAAATTACTGAATATCGAAAACAATATTTTCTTTGAAATTAAATAAGTTTGAAGCCAATATTTTTAATTTTTGAAAATCTATTTGAGTTGAATGTAAATTTTTACCAAGTTTTAGTATTGTTTTTTTTTTAGGTTTCTATTTTTTGTAAAAAAACTGTCAATTCGATTTTTTTTTCAAAATTTCATTGAATATTGACAACAATATTTTTTGAAAGATAAAAATAGTTTAAACCCAATATCTCAAAGCTTTGAAAAGATATTTTTGTCGAAAGTCAAATTTTACCAAATTTTATTAATTTTTTTTAGGTTTTTATTTTTTATAAAAAAACTGTCAATTCGATTTTTCTCAAAATTTTATCAGATGTCAAAAACATTATTCTTCGTTGGAAAAAATTAGTTTGCAGATGAAATCATATTTTAGTCGCAAAATTTTCGAGGTGACAAATTATTTTTTTCAGTTTTTTTGATTTATAAAAAAAACCGTTAAGATTTTTTTCCAAAAATATACTTGTTTTGTATCACGTTACAATATATTATATAAAATTTAATTCAAGTCTCTAGCGTCATTGGTTCATGAGATATTTAGGGTTAACCAAAATTTTCACCTTTTTTTTATACTGCTATGGTAAAAAAAACCACCCACATAATTTTCTTGAGACCCCTTTCTGCATCTTTCTGTATTAATATCTGTATAGCAAAATTTATTTGAAGTCGATATCTCTTCTGGTTCTTTAGCTATGGACGACGAAAAAAACGTTGCGAACGTACGGACGTACGAACGTACGTACACACGCACGCACAGACATCTTTCTAAAAATCTTTTATTTCGATTCTAGGGACCTTGAAACTTCGAGAAATGTCAAAATTTTCAATTTGACAAATCGGACCCATTACAATAACTTCCTATGGGAAGTTAAAAATTGTCTTATGCCTTTGCACGTTATATTACGTTATGCATGTTACTTATCAGCTCAAAATTTAAGTATATATAAATAAATTTCAGCATAAGCAAAATGATTGATTTTGTAGACATAAATCTCTGATAAGTGACATATATGCGAAGCTTAACTCATATTATATAAGCTTCTTAACCCTTTCATATGTCATTTTCACATATTCGTATGTATATGTGTATTTTATTTACCTTCAATCAAAAATATTTCCAACATCTGACATTCCAATAATATTCCGTCATCACTTATTCACTTATGTTTCATCAATTTTTATATTTTAAATTTTCCAAAAATATAAAATTCACATAATATTATTTCATTTCAAATAAAAATAATAATAATATATTCTACCAACAAGTTGCGTTCCGTTCGTATCTATGTACATTTTCATACCTATACATGATGCAAATAAAACACAAATTCAATGTATGATGTTATAACACAATTTATCCACTGCTCTGCACATTTATTCATTCACATTCCATTGTATTCAATTTTACCTCACTCGAAATATTTTCAAATACAAATATAAAAAAAAAATGAAAAAGAAATTGTGTAGGTTTTGGGGGAACGTAAACCAAACGCTCTTTTTTCATAAATATACAACATCCAGTCACAAATACGTTAAGGTAGGTACATATATCCTTGAATATTTTTTGTCTATATACATATATATACATACATTTTTTTTGATAAAATGCAAATTTACGCATTGAATATATAAAAATATACAAAAATGAATAACGCACATCAATTGGGTTCTTTGAAATTCAAAACTAAATCAGTTCTTCTTTTTCGACATCATCGTCATCAGGAATAACTTAAAAGTCGATACGAAAACTTGACAAAACATAAGAAATATTTTATCAATAAATATCCGTACTTCCTCCTCTCTCTTTCTCAATAACCTTCTGTCTTATTTTATTTTTGTTGTAATTTAAAAAAAAATAACATTTCTAACATTTCATTTCATGTTCAAAAATAAGCCTCCTTCAAGAATACCAAACAGCAGCAACAACAACAACAACAATTCAGGAATTTAATTTTATAAAGTCAGATTTTATTTTTAGTTCAAGGATCTTAAAAAAATTACCAATGCACTATTTCCAGTATACACACAGAAATTTAAAGAAAACAAAAATAAAAGAAAATATGTACCTAACCTGAAATCCTTTAAACTAAATTCCTGTTCAATTTCAAAACACATACCTATACGCCACCACCGGCCGCCGCCGCTGCATACACACAAACACATACTAATGCCTTTCGGTTCGATAAGCTTTACAAAAGAAATCGATTTTAAAACCAAATTGGAAAAAAGTTCCAAGCCAGTTTAGATACATAAAAACTAAATAAATAAAAGGACGAAAGAAATACTAACTAATTCTGTCTACATACAAACATACATAGGTATATATATGTATATAATGTACAGATGCATAGATAAATGTAGGAATAGTGAGTTTGATGGGGTTTGTCTGGTTGGGATAGAAATGAGGCTAAGCCATACAGGAAAAACAGCATACAACTCCAAGGATTTCAGAGACAGGACGACTAGAAAAATATACAAAAAAAACAACAACTATGTAGCTTTAGATAAACGACACTTTATTGAATAAATTATATGCCAGGTGCACGAGTGAACGTATCTATCTATACTTGGTGTACTTTGGTATAGGACAGCTATATGTAGATCCTATAAAAGTTTCTGTGTATGTAATATTAAGGAAAAGTTCAATATACCATTCGACTTGGTTGGATTCAAAGGGATATTTCCAGTTGTTGAGCAAGATAAAATGCAATTAGGGGACAAACAGAGAAATAGCTCGTCGTAGTTGGTCACTTTTCTATTTTTGGTATATTCGTATATAGAGGTTCTGACTTCTTGTCTAGTCTTACAGAATAAATGTCCAGTCTTTGTGTGATGTAGTCTGTAGATTTACTTTCTAAAGAATATTTATTTTAATGTTTTTTTAAACATATATTCGAAATATGTTTGGCACCAAATTTTGTAAAATTTTCAAACAACTTCCGGGATGTTGACTCGATTTCAATAAACCAAAACAATATTTCACAAAACTTTAAAATATTTTTGACCAATTTTTTGACATACATAATTCTAATCTCTATAACTCGTTTTTTTGAAAAATTATAAAATGATTGAGTTCTAACTCATTTCTTTATCAAATTCAACAATGTTAGAACTTTGATTTATGTAGATCACAGCTTGAGAAATAACTTCGAACAAATTTATCAAAACCTAATAAATAAAACATTTAAAAAGCAAGAAATTCAAAATAATATTGAAAATTAAAAACAAAAACATGCAAACAACACTTGTAGACAGAAAAACAAATTAATATTCAAATTTATTTAAATTGGCAATTTATTTAATGAACTGAAATGAATGCCAAAATAGTTCAACGGAAAAACAAACCTGACAATTGTTCACTTCATTAGTTTGGCATGGGCAGTTCTTCTTTAGAAAATTTCTGAGAATTTTCTCAGTCAAATTTATAGAGAAGGAGAATTAAATATAAATACAATTCATTCAATTCAATTCAATTCTTAGCTAGCAATCAAAAAAGCTATGCATGTCTATTATTCCTTTTTGAATTTTGAGAAAGAGAATTCTTGAGAAATCAAATCATACAAATTTAACTCACACATTTCTGACAGTGAAATTGAGAAACTTGTATGAGCGAATTTATCAATTTAATATATCTCGGAATACGGAAATGTCTGAGATCTTAGAAATATGAACTGGTCAATTTATTGGCAGAACATCAGAAATACATATACATATATGTATGTACATTACACATAATGTCAAAAAATTCTACGGTGTTTTATGAAATAATTATTAGTTAAAACATTATCAATAATAAAATTGAGCCGAAATCTAGAGAAATTGTATAGAAAGTGAAACTGATCCAGTTTTCAATTCCTTAAAAATCAAGTTTCAAAGATAACCAGAGAGTTATTGGATCGAGTTTTAAATTAGTTTTAGAACTTTATTGGGGCTTATTTTAATATCATGTAGTTTATTTTTATACTGACTGCTGTTTGTGCACATTTTAAGAATTCCTAGCCGAAAGAGGTAAGACTCAATCCACGAAACATAAACTCACCATCGCATCGTTTTCGCTTATTGTCCTGAGTCGAATTTTGCACAAAGACTTTGGATTATTCCCTTATAAGATTTACTTGATTCAGCAATTGAATAAGGCACATGGAAAGACCATACGACATCGATTTTCATTGTGCACCTCATAGAACAGTTGAATCATTGCTAACGAAGTGGTATTTCATTTCGGAAAAGCCGTAAATTTGGTAGCAAAGATTGACATTTTGATGAGAATCTTAGAGTTGTTGGGAAGAATGCAATGTAATCTGACTTTATTCGTTGCAAAAATCATAGCTTTTAAATGCATAAAGACTTCACCAAAACTTTCAATTGAAGAGTATCTTGAAAGAAATGTTGAAAGCTATAAAAATAGCGAATTTTAAGAAATTTTATTGACAACATTCTTCGGAAAAACTGGAAAAACTGAAGTAAGACTTTCATTAAAAAATTCTTATGAACAAAAAATGCATTTGAGAAAATCTTGAAAATCGTCCAAAATTTATCAGACTTTATAAGAAAAATTTCAATATTCAAGATTTTCAAAAAAAAAATTGGTAACAACAGAGTAAGCGAACTATTTTCTGAAATGTTCTTAAAAAGTAATTATCCATTTTGTGGTTTCAAAAGTAAACGTAAATAAAACATACATAAAATATTTTCTTTTCATGATATTTCTTTTTTATTATAAAATTTGAACTTTGAAATTATATGTAAAATACTACATCATTTTAATAACCACCACGCGAATTGTTGCAAGCATCGATTCTTTTGAGGAAATTTTCGACCACTTTTTGACACATATGAGGTGGTATCTTAGCCATAACTTGACGAATGTTGGTTTTTAAGTGCTCAAGAGTTAAAGGTTTATCTGCATAAACGCACGGTCTTTCGCGTAGCCCCACAAAAAAAGTCCAGCATTGTCAAATCGCATGATCTTGATGGCCAATTGATATCGCCACGACGAGGAATTACACGACCAGAAAATGTCTCTTGCAATAAAGCCATATTCGCTGGAGTTGTGTGGCATGTGGCACCGACTTTTTGAAACCACATATTCTTCAAGTCGTATTCTTTAATAGCAGGAAAAATAAGTCCAAAGTACCATCACGCTCCGAATTGACTTTGACAGTCGTTCCACCGTCGTTTTCGAAGAAATAAGGTCCAATCAGACCTCCGGACCAACGAGCTCACCAAACAGTGACTTCTGGTAGATGTAATGGCCTCTCTTCAATTAATTAAGGATTCTCAGAACTCCAAATACTACAATTTTGTTTATTAACATACCCACCGAGTGAGAAATGTGCTTTCGTCCCTGAAGAAAATTTTGTTCGAAAATTCGCGTCCACCGCCTGTTGTTCAAGCACCCATTCAACGTATGAACGACGTTGTGAATGGTAAGTTGGCTTCAGTTGTTGCGTGAGCGGAACTTAATATGGATGTAGATGTAGATTCAAAGGCAAAATACGCCATAATGTGGCGTAAGATAGTCCTAATTCCTGAGAACAACGAGGAATCGACACATTTGCATCTTCGGCAACACTTTCACTTACAGGCGTAATATTTTGAGCGGTACGAGCGTAACGATATCTTACAATATCTGTTAACAATCCAGTCTCTTCAAATTTCTTCACAATTTTGTCAATTGCTTGGGTAGTTGGACGATTATGCAAACCATAATCTCCTCTTAAATCAAGATATGTGGCTGTGCCAGAATCACCATTTTTGTAGTAGGTTTTAACAAATTTTTTGCGTTGTGCGATAGCTAAGTGGTCAATTTTCGTAAATGTCAGACTTTCAAGTGAAAGCAAAATTGGTTTAACAAATTAGTTTGACAGATGTTGAATTTCAGCCCTTTACTTTTGAAACCTCAAAATGGATAACCCGTCAAAATAAAATAGAACACAAAGCATTTATTAAATAAACACTTAATACACTTTTTCAATTTTGTGAAGAAATCATTGGCATCGTCATCATTTAATGGACTCTTATAAGTTTAAGGCAGTAACTTTTTTCCATCAGACGATAGAGGTATCATATTAAATAAATCTTTAGTTGAGTACGACTATCACTCCTAGTCTTTATTCCTTGATTCTTGTGCTTTTTCGGAAAGTCCACTCTTGGAAAATTTCGGTGTATCAATAAATTAACCCGCTTTCCTTTTTTTCTTCTTCTTTGTCAAAATTCTCACATTGAGCTGCGATTTTACCAGTTTATACGTTATTTTCTAAAAAAACAATTACGGATTGATGTTATTCCAAAAATCCGGAAACGATAATACTCTTATTCAAAGAAAACCAAAACAACCATTTGAAGAACTATATTCCGTATTTAATGGGAATGTTTGTTTGGTGTCATGAAATAAAGTTTAAAACGAATATTTTTCCACTTACAAGTCCAACACTGGTATGAAATGAAGTGAAAAGATAATAATGATGAAAAGAAAGAGCATGTTTCGTGTTAAAAAAGCCAAGTCATATAAGGCCAACTTCCAAAAATTGGTCTTATTTCACTTTTGTAAAGGGTAATAATTTCAATCCTTATAGGTTGATCTTATTTCTCAGCACCTTTATTTTTTATTTTGATTTATATTCTTAGTTATTTTTTCATTGTTCCTCTTTTTCAATACAATTTATAATTTTTACGAAATAATAGATTTTTGTTGTAGTTTTTTTATATAAAACAATTTCCCATTTTTCTTTTAATGAAAAATTCAAAAAAGTGTTTATTTTTATTCTTATAATGAAAAATTTTAAAAAATGTTTATTTTTGGAGTTCGATTGAAAAAATATTGCTTCGTTCCGTTTTTTTTGTTTGCAAAATAGCAAAATGCGATACAGCTTGAAGCCTTATTGAACTCTTGACAGTGAAAGTTCAAAATTTCGTTTGATATTTTATTACATTGGACTTTATTTCATGGCACTTAACAATGCAGTCATGCTAATGGACAAAATTTGATGATGTTATTTTTATAGCATTTAAAAAAAAAACTTACCTACACTTCAAACAACAAAATTCGCAAAGGTACTTAAAAAAATCTATGAAAAATAAATAATGTACAATTAAAGCACATTGTATTTGAATGTTTATAGTTGGATGTCAATACCTTTTTATGATCTTATTCAGACTCTATTTAATTTTTAATATTCCCTCGGTGCAAACAATTTATGAAAAATAAAATATAATCGTATTTTTACTTTTACAGAGAACAAACAAAATATACAAAACAACCTCTGTTCAAATTCAATTATATAAATTTCTCTTTACCAGACTCATTCAGCCCAAAAGCAATTTTTAAGCTTCTTTTCTTTATTATTCTTTTGGGTTATATGCACATCTTAGTGTTTTTCTTGAATACCTAAAAAACAGAAGTAAAAGAAAAGAACATAAACATATTTTGGGTCTGGGTCTGGGTCTGGGTTTGTGGATCTCGGGTTGGGGCTGCGGCAATGAAAAACAAATAAGAAAATTGTAGCAACAGAAAAATACAAAGCGAAAGAAAAGATTCTAAAAAAACACACAAAAATACGCGCGGTAACAAAACAAAATCCATGACATTATCTTATGCGATGCACTTATCCTCTTATATCCTGTGATTCTGTCGCTTGTGGTTAAAGGATACTTTATAAAGAGGTTAGCTTGTATGAAAAACATTTACCACACGGCAACCACGGTACAGCATTTAAAGCTAAGCTTTATTTATTCGAAGCCATAAATAATTCTTAACGAAGACTTTTCGGTTAAGCGAAAATTTATTGTTTCTTTTTTTTTTATTTATTTGTTTTATGTTTTGTTGTGCTCGTCTTTCGACTTGAGTTGAGTCGAGCCAGTCTCAGCCTCGCCGGTACCCAAACCAGGACCTATATAAAACAATAGTAGAGGAACAACAACGTCAACGAAATTCTTCACTATATATGGCCAGGGCCAGGCCAGGAAAAGCCCAATATACACTCGTACCCTTTATCCTTTTTGGCGCTGATGCTGATGCTGCTCCTGCTATTGCTCCTGCTGCTGAGTGAGAAACATACAACACACATGCTTCACTCAATCACTATGTTTTGTGTTAAGCAATAGAACGAAAGTAGGTAGCTAGGATTTTCAGGGAAAATAGAGAAAGGCAAAGAGATCGAAAGGGATATGGACCCTATAGAGGAGGGGCTCAGCTTCCTAACAGCATTGTGTACGCTATCGTACAGCCATTGTTTTTTATTGTTGTGTATAGTTGACGAGAGAAAAAAATAAAAGAATGACGAAAGCACACACATAAAACAATGAAAAGGGTTAGGAAAAAATTACAAAACAAAATTCAACATAAAAACAAAAACTTGAGAAAAACATTTTTCTACACAAAATTTTGCAGATAGTGAACAATTTTCCTGAAAATAACACAGATGTGAAATTATATGTATATGTTGTTGTTCCTAGTTGTAGTAAGAGAATATAGGTAGGTATGTACCCCTAGCTACCTACATTGATTAATATGCCCTAGAACACAAAAACCAAATAACAAAAGGGGCTTCTCCTTGTACTCATCTTTTGCAGAAAAACATTTTTTACATTACATCGCCGATATAATAGGAACCTACGTACAGTACATATCTATAGATATATATATTCTTCTAAAAGTGTTCAGTAAAATAACTTTGTTTTTGTTTATTTTTATCAGGAGAACGACGACGACGAAATGATTGCTTTTTATAGATTTCTATACAACAGATAAGAAATATTTTGCCTTAGTCAAAAGTTTTCATTCAACTAAATAGAGTCCTAAATGGAGGACACTTTACTTATTCGAAATAATGTCCACTATTGTTTATGCCTCCCTTAAATAAGACTGATCGATCCCTGGTTTGTCTTATGAATTTTAAGAATTGATAAACCTTTTCCTGAGTATTTGTTGTATTGATAAGTGGTAAAGCATCGCCAAAGTAGACTAAAAATTGGAAGTTTCCAACTCACAGGGAGGGGCGTCGCGTCGTGGTGTTTCCCTGAACTATAAACTTCATACAAAGTTTAGTTGTATAAGCAATGATTTTAATTTAAAAAAAAAACAATCTATTTGTTTCATACTTTCGAAAATATTCCTTTAAAATTCAAAGTCCGTATCTCTTATGATCTTATAATCTTAGAATTGCAGAATTGTTCCTTCAATCAATGGCATTTGGGATTCAAAACATTATCATTTTAACGCCAATAAACTACCTAGACGTCATTTCGTCAGTAATTAATATTTTTAGAAAATCTGAGGTAATCGTACTAGGAGGTACTCAGTTTACCGAATTTTAAACTGCTCTATCGTCCTCGTCATAAGACTCTATTATTTTTACATGAATAAATTATGAAATACTCGTTTCACATTGAAAAGCGTATGACCACTTTATAATCTGAAGAAATTTGCTTTTGAATTGAATTTCCTTTATAGGTGTGGGAGCTCTTTTCTGGCTACAATTTTATTTAAAATACCTAGAATTGCTGAAGGAATTGAGTTGCACATACGACATTTTGTTCCTTGAATTTTCTCATTCTTGAATTTTTATAACTTTATGTTTTTATTAAAATATGCGTAAATGCTACACGAATTAAATAAAACATTTCATATTATTGTCCAGCATACACATTCTTGATGATTTTTTAAAAACTTTGTAATTTTGACAATAAAGTTTACTGTCAATATCCAAACTTATTTTGAAGCAGTAAAAACTAGTCCAGAAAATGTATCATATTCATGGATGCTAAAACCTTAATATGGTGCATTCTTAAAGACACTTTTTGAATGCTTTCAAAAGTTGGGGAACATAGTTTGTTATAGGTTTTCCAATAAGAGGTTTTATTTTGAAGCTATCATCTTTCGAAATTTTAGAGTAATACATACGCAATAATGCAATAATACACTCTTTAAAATAAATGTATTCAAATAGTTGTTAAAGTTCACAACACAAATTTTGCAGTGTTAGTTTGAAGAGTTGGTCACAATTTGGCCACCGAGATCCTACGACTGATTACCTCTAGACTTTTGTCTTCAAGGTCACGTAAAAATTAAAGTCTTTAGAAATAATGCTAATTAATCAACATTCAAAACTTAAAAGATTGATTTCGTGAAGATATCAAGGTCATAAAGCCCAAATGTTCGAATTGGTATAAAAATGTTTATGACCGTAGCTTTGGTGGTCATTTGGCTGATATCGCTTTTTGGCATTAATTCCACTTTACAATCAAAAAAACATCCATTGATTTCTCTTAAAATATATTCCGTATTATTTATATCAAAATGAAACCTCCAATTCCAAAATTGGTTAAGTCATATACTTTTACACAGGTAAAGGTAGAAATCACTTTAGCGGAATTCAAAACTAAATTTCATGGATTATCGGGTTTTTCACTGAAACACGTTTTGTAAAGCTAAAATAAATGTTTGTCTAGCCAACGAAAAATGGCTTGCACCCTTTCATTGTACAGGGTTATCCATTTTGCGGTTTAAGAAGTAAACTTATTTTTTTCATGATATTTTGTTTTTCTTATAAAGTTTAAATGTTGCAGTGAAACACTACACTACATCATTTAAATGACTATCACGCAAATTGTTGCAAGCTCGATTCTTTTGAGGTAATTTTCGTCCACTTTTTGACACATATTGGGTGGTATCTCAGCCATAACTTGACGAATGTTGGTGCTGAAGAGTTAAAGGTTTATCTGCATAAACACTTTCTTTTGCGTAGCCCGACAAAAAAAAAGTCCAGCGGAGTCAAATCGGATGATATTGGTAACCACTGACCAATTGATATCGCTACGACGAGAAATTACGCGGCCAAGAAATGTCTCTTGCAATAAAGCCATATTCACTCGAGTTGTGTGGCATCTGGCACCGTATTGCTGAAACCACATATTCTCCAAGTCGTATTCTTTAATAATAGGCAAAAAAATGGCAGTTATCATACGACCATAACGCTCTAAGAAGTAAGGTCCAATCACACCTCCGCCGGACCAAAGAGCACACAAATAGTAAATTTTTGTGGATGTAATATCCTCATTTCAATTACTTGAGGATTCTCAAAACACCAAATATGACAATTTTGTTTATTAACATACCCACCGAATGAGAAATTTTCTTCGTCGCTGAAGAAAATTTTGTTAGAAAAATCGACGTCCACCGCATGTTGTTCAAGCACCTACATATTCTAAGTACCTACGACGTTGTGAATGGTCCACCGGCTTCAGTTTTTGTGTAAGCTGGTCTTTATATGGATGTAGGTGTAGATACAAATGCAAAATATGCCATAATGTGCTATAAGACAGTCATAATTCCTGAGAACGATGAACACTTTGATTTACAGCAGCGATATTTTTAGTGGTACGAGCGAAACGATGATGATAGTTGGACGATTATGTATACCATAATCTCCTGTTAAAGCACGATATGTGGCTGTGGAGGAATCACCATTTTTGTAGTAGGTTTTAACAATTTGTATGCGTTGTGCGATAGTTAAGTGATCCATTTTCGTAAATGTCAGAAGTTTAACTGAAAAAAAAATTGGTTTAACAACCTAGTTTGACAGATGTTGAATTACAGCCCTATACTTTTGAAACCGCAAAATGAGTAACAATTTAATGTTCAAAGTTGCCTTCTTCTTACTGCCTGATTATTTGTACATGTTTGTAGCTAAAATTGTCTGTTAAAATATCAAATATTTTTTTTTCTTGCTTCGATTTTTAGTTTCTAATACAAAAGAATTTTGTTCAATTTTACTGCTATGAAATAAAACTAAGTCTTTATAAGAGACTTAGAACTGTACCCTTCAGTTGGAAAATATGTACCTTTGTAGTCCATAATCAACTTTTGTGATTATTTGGGACTGTAAATGCATTTATTAGATACAAAAATAACAATAACTATGATCCGTTATGATAATGTTTTAAGAATAAATTTTGTATATTATACAAATTCCTTCTTTTGTTTATAAGAACGCAAACTAAATAATCAAATGTGAAATTATTTATCATCGGCAATGAAGTGTTTTACCGTATTACTAAATCTAGACAAAAAGCAAATTTTTACTATTGGACTCTGAGGACATTTCAATTTAAGTCACTTACATTTTTAATACTTATTTAATTTTCTTTCTCCATCTTCCATCGTCAAAATTGATTTTAATTAAGAAAAAAAATAAATTGACTTCCACTTGACTTGTTAATGAGTACATTTTAATTACTTATTAAAAGCAATAAAAAAAAGTCTGAAGTATGTTGTTGAAATGAATTTATTCTCCTGGGGGAAAAATGAAAACATTTAAAGTCAATGTACGTTTTATCTGTAAATGTTTTTTCTTACTTACTATGAGAAAAAAAAATTCTAACTTCGTCAACGATATTCTCCACTTTAAATTTGAACAGAAAACAAAAATTATTAAAAAAATAAATAGAACTTTCGTTATAATTTTATGCATATCTAATTTTTTTTTTCTCTCAAACTTTAAACAGAAGACGAAGTAACTCATTGATATTATGGCACTTTGAAGGTACTTTATCCGACGAACTCTAGATATGGTACTGGTACTGCTGTGTACTGTTGTGTACACTATACACCACCTGCTTCGTTGTAAAAGTCAAAAGCAATTGCCACATTTTCCCCCAAAAACTTACCTAACCCTTTCCGTTTTCATTTTCATTTTCATTTTCCGACATGAACACATAATTCAAATTAATTCCACACTACTAGGAGTATATTAGCGTTAGTAATCCTTGCATGGCAAAGGCACCTTAATGGCACTCTCACACAAGTTTCGCTGCAAATACCCACTCAATGGCACAGAATTGCTGAATAAATAAATAAGTAGCTACCTGCTACCTAACCATCATCAGGACTTGACTGCTTCTGCTTCTGTTGCTGTAGCATCGCAATCGCACCAACCGGCAACGGCAACGGTAACGTTAACTGCAACCATCCCACAATATCCTTTCCTGCTAGATGCTGCTGTAAGTTTTTTTTTTTTTTGAGTAAGCCTTTGGTTTTTTGAAGCAAATGAGAGGTATACAGAATAGTTAGTATGGAGAGGTATGGGAGCGAGGAAGATATGGCATGGAAACAGCGTAAGCACAGCGCTCCAAGAAACTCTACACGTGCTTGCATCGCGTATGGAATATTCACAAAGGCTCCCATAGTCAGGACTACTAGTGCCGCGCACTCTTCCACTAACTCATTTGAGGGTATTGCGCGTTCCTGGCTGGCAATCATTTCATGACACAGCAGGTAAAAATAAACATACCTAGACCTCACGGAAGGTACCTCCAAATCGTTCCTGTTTATACATCAAGTTCTATATACGAGTATTTTCTGTATCCTGGGAAGCCTAGGAAATGTTCTTAAGCGGATTCGCTAAGCCTTTGATTATGAATTATACCTCCTGCTATTTTCCAGATATACCCGATGGTAAAATGCCGATGGTGGTGATGACGATGATGATGATGGGACTAGTGGTGATTACTATGATAATGACAAGCTCATACCTATACCGGCTGAGAACCAATACCCCAAGTGACTTACAACGAACTTTTCCCTAACGAAGAGAGAAGCAAGGATTGCCAGGATTTCCATAGCTGAAGCTGAAAGGGGTAGCATCTGGAGGCTTGTGCAAAACCATCCAGCTTGTCATTATAAATGGGGAGCACAAAACATGTTGGCTCATCGCATCGTGTTGTAAAAGGTACGGCAAGGCATATTTATAATAAACTAATGCCAATATGGATATGAAACGGTAGCAGTAGAAGCGGTGGCGACGATGGCAGTGGCAGTACCGGCTTTCATGTAAAGCTGATGATGGTTGGCAAATAATGACAGCAATGATGCAGAGCAAATGCAGGAGTAAAGGACAAATAATAACCATCCTGTAGTCCTATATACATACGTATTATTAGAGTTACACACGAGTATTCGTAACTTATGCGGTGACATGAAAATAAGCTAGAATGGAGTATGCACTGTGTACTATGTTCAATCAGGTGTGGTGATGTAAAGTTTACTGATACGTATGAGTGGTTTTCATAAGCGATTGTTCTTGGCATAGTGTGATGCGAGGGATTAGTTCAAAAATTATGATTGGCTGACAGCTCACTGATTTATAATGTCTCTTGTTTTTTTAAACGTTTTTGAACAACAACAACAACTTAAAGGTGCTACCACTCATTGTTTTTGGCTGGAGATATAGCTATTTCGTGCTTTGCCACTTTTGCACTCATCAGTCTCCTTTGTTTGTGGTGCTGAGCTTTAATCCAATTTTATTTGAAAAACTTTATACACAACATAGGATTCGAACCCACGCATATCAGATTTGCTCAGTCTTAGAAGTCGTGTGCACTACGCACTCCACTACTTTTGACCTATGACGTCAGTGGTCAAAAGTAGTGGAGTGCGTAGTGCACACGACTTCTAAGACTGAGCAAATCTGATATGCGTGGGTTCGAATCCTATGTTGTGTATAAAGTTTTTCAAATTAAATTGGATTAAAGCTCAGCACCACAAACAAAGGAGACTGATGAGTGCAAAAGTGGCAAAGCACGAAATAGCTATATCTCCAGCCAAAAACAATGAGTGGTAGCACCTTTAAGTTGTTGTTGTTGTTCAAAAACGTTTAATGAAATTAAAAAAGGAATGGTCAAGTCTAACAAGCTGACATTCTAGTACGAATAGTACAATAAAAATAATAACAATAATAACTTAATAGTCTGGTTCGTTACCGATCTTCCAACCTCTCCCCCTTTGATACGTACTACGAATTGTAAGTCTATCAAATAAGGTATGGAGAAAAATGGAGGCGGAACAAAACAGCATACTTAAAGGAGCTTATAAAAATGTTGATGCTTCAAATGCATTTGATAAACAATTAGCACATCTCGACCTATGACGTCAGTGGTCAAAAGTAGTGGAGTGCGTAGTGCACACGACTTCTAAGACTGAGCAAATCTGATATGCGTGGGTTCGAATCCTATGTTGTGTATAAAGTTTTTCAAATAAAATTGGATTAAAGCTCAGCACCACAAACAAAGGAGACTGATGAGTGCAAAAGTGGCAAAGCACGAAATAGCTATATCTCCAGCCAAAAACAATGAGTGGTAGCACCTTTAAGTTGTTGTTGTTGTTCAAAAACGTTTAATGAAATTAAAAAAGGAATGGTCAAGTCTAACAAGCTGACATTCTAGTACGAATAGTACAATAAAAATAATAACAATAATCTCTTGTTTTTATTTTCCATGTTTTGAGACATTGATTTAAAATGGTTTTTTTTTAAATAAAACTTTGGATATGAAAATCTCAAAATCTCAAAGGATTCCTTATCTTCCCTAGAGGTTAAGAAAAAAGGACCTAAAATGCAGTAAGATAAAATACCTCGGGAAGAGTTCAGAGGGTCATAGAAAAACGTTCTTAAAATTACCAACGTTGATTTAACAAATACAAAAATATTGTTTCTTCGTGCACTCTGGCGTATACTTACTTTTTTAATTCTTACTCCTAGCTTCTCATTGAAAATTTTGTTTGATAATTCATAAACTGAACATTTTATCTTCTATCTATGTATGTGCATACATAATGATCAAAAATCATCGTTCTAAGAATTTTGTATACGTTAGTGTTAAGTCCGTACTGTCGGGATATTTTTTGTCTTCAATAATTTTTGAAAATAAAGCAGAAATATCGATGTTTTTTACATTTTGTCTTACTTTAAAGTTCTTATAGATCTATCCAAAAATTAGTTCAAAGAAGCATTGGTTAAAAAGTTGTGAATATCAAAGAGAGAGAGAAAAGAGTAAACTAAGGCATTCGACGTTCTTAATGTGCGGCTAAAAAAGAATCCCTCTGAAATTGAGCTCATTTCTAGATATTCGAGTATTACGGCAAAGGAGCAAAGCGACCAGCTATTGTAAGGGAATATTGTTCATAAAAACGAATGACATTAATGGTTGTATTTTTATTCTGCCCAAAAATATTGAAGTCTTAGAAAATAATCAGCTATCCGTTATGCACAAAATCATTGTATGCATTGAAAATTCTTAGAAACAAAAAATTGTATCGATTAGTGAACTACAAAAAATTAAACTGAAATTTTTAAATATTATTGAATAAGGATTTTCATACAACTCAAAATATTAATAAGACAAATGCTAACTAACCCCAAAAATTTTGTTTTGATAAAAAGAGGTATTTAGGTAAAATAAGAAACTAAACCAAAAAAATAGTATTTTTGTTAAAAGTCTAGAATATCTAAAAAAAAATAGCTAATATTTCAATTACTTATGGTATACTTTTTGAAGTTTGAGAGCACCAGTGGAGAACCAGTATGATCTACACTAAACTTAAGTGAATTATGTACTTTATGGCAACTTTCTCATTGTTGTAAAATATGTTAAAAATATTCTCCAGAATTATTGCATATATGTGAGAAAAGTTAATCACATTCAATAGACTATTGAAAAAGTCTTAAGTTTTGCCTTTTTATTGCAAGTTGAAAAAATACAATATTAGAAAAATTAAGAATACGACATAGTTCACCAAGAAAATGATTTTGCTATACTTTATACTATACTGTTTTAACTTTTCTACTGAGGTATATTTTTAAAAATGAATTATTAAAAACTTTAAAACTTTAACGTTGTATCGACTTTCTTTTTTTTAACAGGAAAATAAAAACTAAAAAAGTTATATTTACAACCCAATTTTGTAATATCTCTGACAAATCATTTGTTTTATTTCATTTAATGATTTTAGAATTTCTATTTTCCCTAACCCCTATAGCTCAAAATGTAAACAATTAATAAATCAAAGAAAATCTAAATAATTTTCAAACTTTAAATGTGGCAAATCATTCTTCATCGTCATCATTAAATCTTCCTATTGTGGTATTTAATACCTGTGTACACATTTCATATAATTAAAATTATTTAAATTTAGAACAATGAAATCATCATTAACAAAAATGATTCAAATATTTTGGTTGTTTGATAACTTATACCTACCTATATCTACAAAGTGATTTGCATAATCAAAAAATACCACAAGCACAATAAATTACCTTATTTCCTGGCTAGACTCTCGTTTCTCTGTTTTACAAAATATAATAAACGTCTTAGGCAGGTGGGTAGGTAAGGTAAGGTAGATAATAATCATCATGTCTATATTTACAGGGAATCGCAAAATATTTTTGCAGGCAATTAGCCTTGTCAGTGGTCTTTAATTAAACTGTCTGTTAGGTCTGTCGAATGAAACATAAAAGCCAAAGCCTTTTCTTTTATACAAATTAAACAACAACAATAAGAAGACGAAGAACAACAACAACAAAATTGAAGAAAAAGAGAAGATAACATTTATTTATTTATTTTTTTGGTTTTTGGTAAAATCCCTAAGATATGCCTGAATTATATAGTACCTACCCAAACCCGATCCCCAATCCATGTAGTATAGATAACTCTTATCCATAGAAATATATACTCCTTGCGCTATGAATAACGATTATCCTCTGGCTTCCATTGAAGCGTTTAAATTTAACTGCACCCCAAAATCCACATCTAAATGACCAAAAATACTTTCCGTTTAATTACTTCGGGCCAAAAACAAATAAGCAAGCAAGAAAAAAATAACCCACCAAAAAGATACAAAAACCGAACAACTAACGAATGAAATAATAAAAAAAAACACACACACACACAAGCAAAATTAAGCGAAGAACAAGGACTCGTTCTTTTTCCTAAAAAACAGAAGAAAATAATAAAAACAAAAAATAGAACAAAACTGAATGGCAATTATTTTCTCTTCATTTCCCCATCGCTGGAAAATAAGAGCGGTGAAGCGGTTTAGCGGTACCAGCACAGCAGTGGTGGTGGAGGCGCTAGTGATGGCGGCAGGGGACAGAAGCCGAGGAGAGATAAGAACAAAAGCAACCATAGATCCAACGGATTTAAAATTTTGTACCAGTAAGCGGCTGCAGCATGTAAAGAGCGCAAATACTTTGTTGGCTATGATATCACGTTTTGTATCCGCAGATGCACAGACTCGGAGCGATTTTCCTTTTTGTTTTTTTTTGTTTTTATCAGTAGCAGTGAAAAAGGACTCGGACTAGGACTCGTCGTCATCGTCGTTGTCGTAGCCATAGCTCGCTCGTTCGTATTCGTACCACCAGAAAAGGACAAAGAACATTTTAAATGGAATTTTAATGTTCAGTTCTTTGCTAAAGTATCCATTTTTTGTGTGCATCATCATTCGACGGCCATTAGTTTACTTTGTTCTCAAAATTTTCCCGAACTGTATATTTGTAATGTTTTGTGTATAGTAAATGCGTTTCTGCCCATCTCCCTATCCCCAGCAATGACATACAAAAAAAAAAAACATAGAAAACGGACTCTGAATTTCTGTGTCAACAAGGACATTCTCATAATTCGTTTATTAATGAATTCCACTTCGTATACAGAACCATCATCATCATCATCATCGTCATCAGGGCTCAGTTCAGTACTTAGTACGAGTAGTAGTTGGAAACGCTTATACCTCTCTACCTATTACGAGAAAAACTCGTAGTTTAAAAATGTCCCCCGAGAGATAATATAGTAGGTACATAGAATCTTTGGCCCTTGAAGAATGAATGCCCCCAACCTTTTACCTACTTCAAGTAATGAATTCTTTCAATGTTAGGCTAGATGTGTAGATTCAGTCTCATCATGTTTCAAAATTTTTCTACGATTGCAATTGCAATTGCAATACTACTCTACTCTACTCTGCTCTACTTCTTCTTGTCCTAGGAAGGATATTGACAGCAGGACGAAAAAAAAATACATAAGACAAAATAAAATAAAAACCATTTTCCACGTTCAGCAATAGTTGAGCTCAAAGCTGCATAATGAACGACGGATTTTCTAAATTCTCCTTGTAAATATCTTGGATGCATTCAAGCGAGCATCACCTCCTTGCTGCTTGCTGCTTACTGCTTACTGCTTACTGCATTCGCTATCAAAGTTTTACGACAAATCCTTGGAGGGATTGCACTGCAATAAATCGCTTGAGAAGTTCCCCGCGTTTGAATGAGTGTGAAATTGAAAAAAAAAAAAAAAAAAAATAACGTAAACGAAAAAATTGTTGATACAAGCTGTTCACAGCAGATGGTCTTCAGCTCAGGCTTCAAGCTACACACAGCTCACAGTGGTGTACACTTGTGTCGTCGTCGCTCGTATCGTACCTTCCTTCTGGCTGCAGAACTCTGCTATTTTGAAAAGAATATGAAGACGGCAATTGGGACCTGGGACGACTTCTTCACACTTCTATGGCAAGCTATTGATTGGATAGCGTTAGCCGGATTGATGGACGAGTTATATGTATGTATACATAAAGATCCTGTCTCTAAGTGTATTGTACGTACGAGTCTAAAGAGAAAAAAATAAGAAGATTTTATGTATTTCTATTTGTGTTGGTTGTTGCCTTCCTCGGTGAAGTGATGGCATTTCAAGGATTTTATTTTATATTTTTAAGGATGGATAAGGATATACGTTATTTTCTTCTATGGCGAGCACAAGAGTTAAGAGTGTTCGTTGTTGCAATGAAGCAAAAGAGGGAAAAATCAAGAACTATGATGATGGTATCAAATCAATCGGCTGCTCCTTGAAATGGTGTGATGTCGCATTTCAAACTTGACTTGCATACAAATAATAATGTAATGGACGATGTGACTGTGACTGTAACTGTGACGTAACTATTGGGAATTTAGAGATTATAATATTATTGAATGGTGGTTTTCAAGGTATAAGAAACTTTATAGTGTTTAACGTTAACCTATAAATGTACAGTTCTTTGTGTACTATTGGTGGAATTGTGTGTATGTGGCTTTCGAAGGCAGAGAAATGTGAGTTTTAAATTCGTTTAGAAATTCTTATCATCAGTGAAAGATCCTCCCTAGTGTTCATTGTACTGGGAATACATATCATGGAAAAGTGTTGAAAAATGCAACATTCTTAGTTGATTGCAGAATTTTGGATTTGGTCTACCACTTTTTGTTGCAGATCATTGTTTAAAATTGTTTGAAAATACATTTCGTATGGGTTACATATTACAACTAAAAAATATAAAAAACGGTTATGTTTGTCAACTGACTTCAATCTTAGAAAAATCGAATAATTTGTTGGTATACCACTTTTTTCTGCAGATCATTGTTTAAAATTGTTTGAAAACACATTTTGCATAGGTTACATAATATTACAACAATAAGAGATTTCAAACGGTTATATTTGTCAACTGACTTCAATCTTAGAAAAATGGAATCCAAATGCAATTTTTATTGCAAAATCTTCTTTTTGTCTGTATATGTAAAGGTGGTTTTTGTAAGACCTTACTTTCCATAAGTAAAGTTTGTATGCATTATTATTTTTATTCATTACATGCATATAAATACTATTTTATAAACACTTTACAATCAAATCGTACAATGTTTATTAATTAACTATGTATTTTATGGACTCATTACATAAGTTAAAACATTGTTTATAAATTTATTATTAGTTACATTTATTTCAACTTATCTAGAACAAGTTAAGAACCATGTAGTAAATTTGTAAGTCATCATTAAAAACATCTATGAAGCCATTATATTAATGTATGTAATCATTACATACATTTTGCTGATTATTTATAAATCTATGTAATAATTACAAAAATATTGAATTAATTTATGAACTCATTACTTAAACCTACGTATTGATACCTAGTATGTTATTACACTATTTCCATAAATTATACCCTCAATAAAATTCAACTAGAAACCCTTTCCCAAAAATGGTAAGTTTTTAAAAATTGCTTAATATATTTGATTACTCATGAGAACCATGAAATAAACCAAGTAGTACTGATATGGAAGGCTAAAGGCAGCTTTTCAACTTCCCATAGGAAGTTATTGTAATCGGTCCGATTTGTCAAATTGAAAATTGTGACTTTTCTCGACGTTTCAAGGTCCCTAGAGTCTAAATAAAAGATTTTTAGGGAGATGTCTGAGCGTGCGTGTGTACATATGTTCGGGAAGATTTTTTTGTCGTCCATAGCTCAAGAACAATTAGAAATATCGACTTCAAATAAATTTTGTTAGACAGATAATAATGCGAAAAGATGCAGAAAGAACTCTCAAAAAAATTGTGTTTGTGCTTTTTTTACCATAGCACTTTAAAAAAAAAGGTGAACATTTCGGTTAACCCAAAAAAAATCACGAACTAATAACGCTTGAGACTTTAATAAAATTTTATATTATATATTGTAACGTGATACTAAACAAAAACATTATATTTTTGAAAAAAAAACCTAATCAACGGTTTTTTTTTTATAAATCAAAATAATTAACAAAAATAATTGTCACTTCGAATATTTTACGAACAAAAGATGATTCACCCTAAAAAATAGTTGTATGCAACAAAAAATAACGTTTTTTGCAAAATTTTGAAAACAAATCGAATTGAAAGTTTTTTTTTACAAAAAATTTAAACCCAAAAAAAAAAAAAGTTGTTAAAAATTGATTTTCGACTCAAATATCTTTGTTTTCAGCATTCAGTAAAATTTTGAGAAAAATCAAATTGATAGTTTTTTTTACAAAAAGTAAAAACCCAAACAAAACATTACTAAAACTTGGTAAAAATTGATTTTCGACTCAAATATCTTTTCAAAACTTTGAGATTATGGCTTCAGCTTTCTTTTTCAGCTTTCGGTAAAATGTTGAGAAAAATCGAATTTAACTTTTTTTTTTACAAAAAAATAAAAAAACCTAAATTAACATTACTAAAACTTGGTAAACATTTATTTTCGACTGAAATATCTTTTCAAGAACTAGAAATATTGACTTCAAACAAATTTTATCTCACAGAAAACATTGTTTTCAACATTCAATATTTTTTTTATAAAAATCCAAATTAATATTATTCATCCAATTTGCATTTGTTTATATAAGAAATAAAAACTTTTTAAAAAATGCTACTATAATTGGTAAAAATCGGTTTCGACTAAAAATCTCGTTAACAAAAAATAGATAGAAATGTTGTTTGTAATTTTAAATTTTTTGAGAATAATTCAACTGACAACAAGACAAATTAAAAGACGGGATGGGAAGTTATCAGTGCAGGTCGCATACCAGCCCCTTTTTTTAAGAAATATGATTAACCTGTTTAGTGCTCTAATTTTTGTAGTAGACCTAGCATAAACTTCAATGCACTTTTGACGAATGTATCTACAGCGTCAAAAGTATCAGCTGGTCATTTAGCTAGTTATTCAAAATCAAACATCTTATTGGAAAACCTTGCAATATAAAATTTATCGAACTTATTTTAACGTATTTTTATGTGAATCGAATCAAAACTATAAAAGCTTCTTTTTTACCTTAAAAATGCATCGAAAATAAAATGCACGACTGGGTGGCACGAACTTGCTCCTGTATTCAAAGAGTCTGTTTAAAAAAGTATCTATGTATGTACATAAGATTTAAAAATATACCTGTAAAATAAGTTTGTCTTCAAAGATATAAATGCCATTTGATTTGTCGAAAAAACCTCCATTTTTCAAATTTTTTGGGAGGGGGTTACATTCAATACAGTTAAAATAATTTAAAAAAAAAAATAATTTAAGATTCAAAATTTTACCTGAAAAATAAGTTTGTCTTCAAACATTTAAATGCCATTTTATAAATAAAAAAGCCCTTGATTTTTCAAAATTTTTTTTCGAAAATCGTTAGAGCGGTTTTTTTTTAAATTAATTTTTTATATATAAAATTTTTCAATTTTGTTCTAAGAATATTTTTGGTATGCAGTTGTTTAGTGATTGTAAATATACACTCTACATTTGAATTTCGTAAAAAAATATTAACCCGTTTTTGAGATATAGAATTTTGAAAAAAAAAAATTCAATATTTTTTTAAAAATCCAAACAAAAAAAATTGCACTTTTGATAATCAAATATTGTTAAGGCAATATAAGAGCTTATTCACAAAAAAAATTATTGAAATCAGTACATAAGTTGCTGAGAAAATTAAAAAACAAAATAACGGTTCTATGAGCGGTACCTTTCCTGAGCAATACAAAAATATGTTTTTCTTATTAAAAGAAGCCAAGTTAAAAAATAAAATTTTAGAGAAAATTTAAAAAAATCTATCTATTTGTTTTTGAGAAAATTCGAATTATCGTTTTTTGACCAAAAAAATTGTATGGGGGCCACTGTTAGTTTTGATCTTTAAAAAAAAATGAAAAAAACGCCTAACGCGAATCTGCTCAAAACCTTAACTTCCAAGTTTGAACTCAATGGACCCAACGGTTTAGGCTGTAGGAGCGTGGACAGACAGACAAAATTCTGCACGAATGCAAAACTTGCCATATAGTTCCTATATGTCGCAAGTAAAAATAGTAAGGATTACTTATTTCCCTATTATAAGCGTCAAAGGAAATGGTTTTGACATCGCAATTAGAATGTAAGACATGAAAAGCATTAATAAAAATTAATATGTTCTTAATTGTTAGCTCTTCAACCAATTCCTTTTTATTTCTATAAACTTTTCTGGTTATCTATTTTTGTTTCTTTCGCTGAAAAACTCTTTATGTGATTTCTCTCTAAAACCGGTAAAACAATTTCTGTGAATTCGAATTATACAAAAAAAAACTCATCTTCTATTTCACAAAACCAAAAATGTCTTTCTTATGAAATTTAACAATTTTGGAAAAATCCATCGTGAATTTATTAAGAAATAAACAATACCTTATTTCAAGCTAAACAGGAATTCTATTATCAGCTGACTGCTCAAAATGATTTGAAAATGCTAAAAGTCGAATACATTTTCAAAAATATCAGTTCTCTGAAGTTTATAGAAATATTGATTTGATATTTTTACGTACACTGCACGTGTTATTTGTTGAAAAAAAGAAAAACTTTGAAAATTTCGTCAAGATATGGATTTTTATTTCGTCGAAAACTATCTTAACAAAGGATATTTTGGTGTAAGCCCTTTTAACCCTACAATGAAGTTGAAGGTATTATAACATTTTCTTACAACCATATTCACTTTGTTCAAATATTTATCTACAATCTGTAAGCAAGTCTTTAAGGGAAATGCAAACAAGAGCTAATTTTTAATTGGGTTCTAGGACCGGATGTAACTTTCGTCAATTCGTTATGCTCCTATATACTAACTAGCCCTTTGAAGTATAGTAGTATGTAGTGGAGGTGCCCCCTAACATACATACATACATACATATGACTTCTTTAATTGCCTACCTCTTTCCTTATCCTCCCCCTTAACCACCCACTTCTTGTCAAAATTTAATTTTCTTATTTTTTTTTACTTTACTTTACTTTTTTCCTTAAATATATTTTACAAATGTTATGCAAATGTTGAAAGTCTTCTTCGTTTTTTCTTCTCTTCGTCACCATCGTCATCGTTGTCGTTGTCGTTTTCGTCGTCATGTTGGTCGTCGGTTGTCGGTCGTTTTGCTTTCATATTCAAATCACAAAAATGCTGAACGAGACGAGAGTTGTACCAACTCATACATACATATATAATATACAATAATACCCACACAGTAAAAGAGAGGGAATATTTCATATTTCCGCTTCGTTTATTTCTGTTTGCTGAAATTTTTCAAAGGACAATCCTCTATTAGCATTTTGTAAGAGGATTATAATTCGCATGATGAATACACTGAGTGCGAAGCGAAGCAAGGCAAGGCGAGGTTCCCAAGAAGTGAACAGAATTGGAAAGAATGAGGATGGAGGGCGGTAGCGGACGATGCGATGGAGAAAAGTACATAACCACCGCATCCCAAACAAAAGTGTCCGAAAATTTCATCATTCTAGCATTTGTCCACACAATTCATCAGGAATTGTGCGAATATATAGTGAGGGATACACACTCGGCTGAGCTTAGCGCCAGCAGCGGATATAAGGACGAAAGATTCGAGAGGCTTTTATATGTTTCTCGAGGGAATAAGCCACATGAGTTTTATTTCTAAACGTTCTGGCTGCAATAATGGCGTCACTGCTGTTAGTGCTGATGATGGCAATTGCTAGAGAAGAGGAGTGAAGTGGGTGTTGGTTATAACGTTGATTTAAGGATTGCTTCTCAACCGTTTTTTCACATCCATAATATCCTACTCTATAGTACACATACATACATATGTATTATATAGTTTGCTGACAGCCCGGAAGCGCTTTAGTTATTTAATTAACAGCAAAAGGAAAAAAAACATATAATTGTGCGGATTTGTTGAATGCGAAATATATATTTACAACTGCTGATGCGGTAGGTATACTCCAAGGACGTTTCCTTTCTTTCTTTGTAGTCATTGTTGGATTTGGGTTGAGTTGGGTTGGGTTGCGTTGGATAGGTGGCAGAGTAGAGATTGCCCTGGGATGAGTAAGGCAGACAAGCTTATAGTGTATTATATGCTTTTGAAATAAAATATGTACACGCAGTTGTAATACATTTTACTAACACCCCCACCCCTCCTCAACCCACTTACCCACCAAAAAGAGAACCAACTCAACAAGCAATTCAAACAAAGTTGAATGAAATGACTGAAGTGTATCTAATGGTCAGGTTTTAGTTTGGCTTTGGTAAAGGACCTTTTGAGTAGCTTTATCTTTTCTCTTCTTTTATAATGAGTCCCAAATTGTGAATGAGTTATCTCTGGAGTTAAAGTTAAATACAAAAGCAGCACCAAAAAATAAAAATCTGGAAAAAAATCCAAACATTTATATATCAATCCTTTATTATCCTTTTGGGAACCAATTAGGCTTTGGAATGACTTTTGCAAAATGAGTTGAATTGCGAGAGGGGAGAAATGAACAGAAATGAAAAGATTTTTTTTTTCGAATTTTCTCTCGCTTTCAACTTTGTACCTACATATACCTAAATGTGTCTATATAAATTAGTTTGTGTGGGGAGAGAGAAGATAAACTTTTGTAAGCCTTTTTCAAAATTGGTTATATAAGGGTTTTCACTAATATAAAGATACTGAGTTACTGAGTATGGCTTTGACAACCCTCATTTGTAAAGAGGTTTACATTGCATCTTTTTCTTGAGCAAAGTTTTTGAGATGCTAAAAATATTCTCAAAAAAAAAATGTATAAAAGCAACCTTAATCATTTAAAAATGAATCGTCATTTATATTTTAAATTTTATCAATAAGGATTACCAGGCTATCGTTAAGGCTTTGTTGGATAACGCAACAATACAAATAAAAGTTTTAATCAATTCATGACAGTAAGAAAATGAGTAATATAAAAAGTACTGCTTACTGGAACAAAATAAGACCGAGTCATCTTTGGGAAGATTAAGAAATCTTTATGAGAAAATTGGCAATTTTTGACAATGACAACAGCACTTTGATGATATATTAAGAAAGGTAAATTGGATCAAAAACAAGTGACTATAGGTTAAAAATTGCAAGAGTAAAACATTTATGAACAAAATTATAAAAAAAGGTTTTAATGAGAGTAATAGATTAAAAAGTGATTCCCTTTATTTTATTCTTATTTATTGATTTTTTGTATTCAAAAGAAGAGTCCATATTAGACTTTGTAATTTTGCTTACTGTTTCCTTGTGGAAGAATATATGCCTATTGTTCATTCAAAAGTTTTTCGTAAACTACAAGTTATAGAGTGAAAACATTTTTAATAAATATTTTAAACGTCGTTTCCGAAAAAATAAAATAATTGTTTGACAAGATTACTTTTGGAGAAATCACTTTAAAAGTTTCAGTTTTGTAAGTTTTTGAATAACAATAAACCACAAATCAGTCAATTAAGGATTTTTTAACAGGGACTTGAAAGCTTGAACAGTTGGTAGCAACCATTTTGTTGAAGCCGCGTCAGTCAATTTGTATGCCATTCAGTCAAATTGGTTTTCTAAATCACATTAAAATGATGTAGAAAAACTAGCTAAAGAGTGTCTTTAGCAATGAGAATTATGACAAAATTGTCAAATTTGTGATTTTGTGACGATCGGTCCCAATCCTTTGTTCAAACTTAGAAATAAGGGTTGTATTTATTTAAAAGTAAGGTATGCTTTTTGAGACGAAAAGTACCAAAAAGTACCAGACGAAAAGGTCAAAATCGAAAATTCGAATTTTCTTAAAAATGGTAGGTACGATAGATTTTTATAAAATGTTCTCTAAATTTTATTTTCTTAACTTGACTTCTTTCAATTTGAAAAAATATATTTTTGTATTTCACCAGAAAAGTTTTCTCATAGAACCGTTATTCAATTGTCTTAGGAACTTTTGAAGCCATCTGAATAATATTTGATGACCAAAAACGTCCAAGTTTTTTTGATTTTTAAAAATAATAATTTTTTTTTTTTCAAAATTTAATATCTTAAAATTTGGTCAACATTTTTTAATGAAATTCAAACATAATTCCTATGCTTTTGTAAGTACTTAAAAACTGAGTAGGTAGCAAAAATATTTCTAAAAAAACCTTGAAAACCACTTTATTGTGGAAAAAATATTAATAAATTAAAAATTTAAATTTTTTTTAGCAATTAAATGATATTCAAATTTTTCAAGATAAAATTATATTGAAGGTACATATTATATCTTTAGTAGTACCCGTGTTGTGATGGTTAGTCTATAGGACTGTCATACCACCTAAAGTTTTTTCACGGGTACTACTTCTTGAAAGGAATTGAAAAATCCACCAAGTTACTCTTTCTGGTCATGAAAAGTGCTTTCTCAAATTAGCCGTTCGGATATGGCTTGAAACTGTAGGTCCTCTCCATCCTTGAGAGATGGCTCTGGTTCTCCACGGACTGTTGCGCCAACTTATTTATATATTTTTAACTTCCCATAGGAAGTTATTGTAATTGGTTCGATTTGTTGAATTGAAAATGTTGACATTTCTCGACGTTTCAAGGTCCCTAAAGTCAAAATAAATAATTTTTAGAGAGATGTCTGTGAGTGAGTGTGTACGTACGTTCGCGAAGTTTTTTCCGTGGCCCATAGCTCAAAAACCAGTAGAGATATCGAATAATGCCGAAAGGACTCTCAACAAAATTGTGTGGTTGTTTTTTTTTTAACATAGCAATTTAAAAAAAGGGTGACATTTTTGAATAACCCAAAATATGTCACGAACCAATAACGCTGGAGACTTGAATTACATTTTATATGATATATTGTAACGTGTTACCAAACAAATATATTTTTGGAAAAAAATCCAATTTACGGTTTTTTCATAAATAAAAAAAACTGAAACAAATATTTGTCACTTTGAATATTTTACGATCAAAAGATGATTTTATCTCCAAAATAATTTTACGGAACGAGAAATAAAGTTTTTTACACCTAGTAAAATTTTGAGAAAAATCGAATTGACAGTTTTTTTTTATAAAAAGTAAAAAAAACCTAAAAAAAACATTACTAAAAGTTAGTAAAAATTGATATTCGACTCAAATATCTTTCCAAAAATCCGAGATTTGACGTTAAAATTTTGAGAAAAATCGAATTGACAGTTTTTTACAAAAAATAAAATCATAAAGAAAAACAATATTAAAACTTAGTAAAAATTTACTCTCGACTCAAATATCTTTTCAAAAATTAAAAGTATTAGATTCAAACTAATTTTATCTCACAGAAAGTATTGTTTTCGATATTCTGTAACTTTTTTTATAAAAATACAACAGTCCGTTTTTATATAAAAAATAAAATCTACAAAATTGGTAAAAATTGACGTTCGGTTCTATCTCGTGAACAATAGAAGATATTGACTTCAAATTAATTTCATTCATCCAATTTGAATTTGTTTATATAAGAAATAAAAACTTTTAAGAAATGCTACTAAAATTGGTAAAAATTTGTTTTCGACTAGAAATCTCGTTAACAAAATAGATTTTGAAATCAAATTTTTTCATTATATACACAAAATATTGGTGGTAATTTTTAAATTTTTTTATTTAACAAAACACGAAAACCTAAAAACTTTTTAAGCAAGTAGATAGACGGGATGGGAATTTATCAGTGTGGGTCACATCCCAGCCTCTTTTTTAACATTTAAAAAAAAAAAATAATAATAGTCACCAAACGTTTTTTGGTCGAAACGAAAATTCGATTTTTCTCAAAAACGGCCCGATAGATTTTTATAAAGTTTTCTATAAAATTTATTTTCTTAACTTCACTTGATTCAATATACAAAATATGCACATTTTTATATTGGTCCATATTGAAAGGAAGAGTCATAGAACCGTTTTTCTGTTTTTAAATTGTCTCAGGCAATCTTTATTACAACTTTTACAAATTTTTGAATCTCTATATCTCAAAAACGGTGGCTCGTAAAAAAAAAGTATTAATTAATTTTTTGTAGATAATTTTATGATCTACAATTTTTGTTTGAAAAATGTGTATGATAAAACTTACCGTTTTGCTGAAAATCGCGAAAAACTCATTTTTTTACCTTTGACCTAGAATAAAATTTTTTCCTTACAGGGGAAAGATGAGGAACTTTCAAATTTTGTTTTTAATGATATTTCAAACAATCTTACCGATTTTCAGCTTGGTGGGAATTTAGGTAACTTTACTCTTATTTTTTGGTCTAATTTGACCGGACTATTAACCGATGTAAATAATATTTGATTGACTTTAAAAAAAATCAAAATTTGTTGAGCAATTAAATAACATTTAAATTTTTGAAGATAAAATGATATTAAAGGTATATCTTTGAATCGTTATACTGGCACTATTTTAAAACAGACTATTTGAATTTCGTGTTAGTATTGAAAATAACTTGAATTGGAAAAACACATATGTAAGTAGCATGATTATGATTAATCTAAATATGATGAGAACAATTTAGAAACAAATATTTCGGCAATTCATTTATTCCATCGTAGTGCTTAAATTTTAGTGCAAACTAATAAAAGTAATTTAAATCTCCTTCTTTTGGCATATGGAGGGAATAACTCTATACACAGGGCTTGTCATCCTCACATTTATCAATTTCAGTCTGGTTAAGGCAACAATGATTTCGAATGCGCATCAGAGCACTTGAATTGCTCTTCAAACTAATAAAAATGAGACGTTTTTAAATTAAAATATATTCAAATTGAAAGTGAAGATCCTACCATATTAAAAATTTACATTTTTTCAACATCTTCCTTGGCGAATAAAATGACAATTTATACTTAATTTAAGAGGTGCGATATTGAAATGCCTGTCCTCAAACGTCCTCCTTATTTGGCTTAAACATTGACTCCTCACTTGTTTCTGTAGTTTAAAAAAAAATACTAAAGAATTATCATTGTCTCCGATAATATTTTTGAAAAACAAAGTCAAAAACAAGGACATTTGGACAATATCTGCTGTTTCTACTGACCATTACCTAATTTCTTCAATATCTATCATTTGAAAGTCACACGAGTCTTGGTTTCAAAACGGACACTCTTTGCTATTAACCTTGTCCTTGAATATAGAAAAAAATCCATTATGACTAATAAAACGATAAGATTTTACAATAGGTACATTGTCATTCTATTCTTTTAAATAATCAAAATATTTTCAATGAAACTCCCTCCAATCCCAATAAAAAAAAGACCTTTACCGTATCAAACGTCAGCAATTGACATCATATCTTTTAACTTACGGGTGTTGATTTTACATTCCCATCAGCCTATATTAGATTCCATTAATTTTAATTTTTGTTTTCTTTTTCGATACAAACTTTAGGTATATAGACAGATAGACTTTGATGATTCGCTTTCAAACGAATTTACAAAAATAAAAAGTAATCAATTCGAATACATTATTTCTTATTATCATGAATATAGTACGAAATGAATTGCAATTGATATAAAGGAACTCTGATGCTATTATCAATAAAAATAGAAATGAAAAATAGAAAGAAAAAAAAGAGAAGAGAAGAGACGAAAAATAAAACAAGGATAATGTCTCGTTCCATATCAAAGATATGTTAGTTTCAGTATTTTGTTGGTTGTTGGTTGTTTTTGTGTTTTTGTGTTTTTTTTTTTTTTTCTTTTATTTGACATTACGTCTATTGTATAAATTTCCAGTGCTAGACAATTCCAACCAGCTCAAATTTTACGATGTAATTTACATCTTTCAATCCCATGATAGAGTCAAATTACCCCATTTAACTTCTGAAATGTTCATCCATTCATTCTTTTGAGAAATAGTTGTTGCCTAAGGTATATGAATGTATGTCACTGTCAAAAGCATCACACCTACATTATTATATCTATTTGTGTATAGAACAGTTAAATACATGTACATATACATTATACTAATATACAGTTATGGGCAAAACAATAAAAACACTTGAAAAGAAATCTAAAGTGCAATATGCTTAAGTTTAAAAAAAAAAGTTTTGTATAACGTTGATCTCAAAATATAAAATATGTCCCACCTTAAATAAATTTTGAGCAGTGGATAATAGAGACAAGAATGTTACTCAGTAACTTACGAAGAGAACAAATCGAAGAAAACCAGAAGATGTATTCTTAAATAATTAAATCTAAATCTTAAATTTCATAAAAATCTACTGAACATTTATTGAAAAAATTGAATATAATTAATTATAATTTTGTGTTCAAAAAAAAGAAAAAAAAGGCTGACACGAATTCACTTAAAACCTTAATTTTCCAGCGTTCAAGCAATCGACCCAAAAGTGTAGGCTTAAGGGTCAATGACAGACAGACATACAGACGGAATCTGCAGACCCACTTTTCGAATTTTCTACTATCGTTATTTCGTTTGATTAAAATCTCCAGTTCGAAATTTGTTACGAATGGCGCCCAATGTGGGAATCATTCAACTTCAACTTCATAAAATCAATGTTTAAACTTGGAGATGACAAGATAATGCTTAAGGATTGACCGCAGTGAGTCCAATAGTTGTCATGGATACAAAATAATTTTCAAAAAGTCATATGATGTTGACATAGTATGGATTGCTGCCCATACAAATATTTCCTTTCAATAATGTTTTCAGTTGGATAATGGCTCTAATTTTATCAAAGTTCTGATTCCAAACCAGCAAAATCTATGTTATTGAGTGTTATTCTCGATAACTGGACTGAATTTTACTTAGCAAGATAAGCCTTCTAAAAAAAAGAACCTTTGGAGAGCTGTCACTACTGAAGAAAAATGTTAGTACCAAGTTGGTTCTATTCAAAATTTAAAATATTTTGACGAATATTTTTGTTTTTTAAAGTTTAAATTAACAAATAGATTCCAAAATCTTGAAAAATATTATTATTTTTAAAAATTAAGTTTTGATCCTATTATTTTGGCCATGGCTGTATATAAATAAATATACATATTTGCGTAT
The DNA here is from genome assembly GCA_951509635.1 of Eupeodes luniger. Taxonomy (NCBI): domain Eukaryota; kingdom Metazoa; phylum Arthropoda; class Insecta; order Diptera; family Syrphidae; genus Eupeodes; species Eupeodes luniger. The sequence goes on from OX608075.1 coordinate 18,451,546, forward strand.
TCGTTGCGAATGGCTTGTCAGAATGATTTTTTTTCCGCATTCCGTCAGTCAGTTGGGCCTGGGCTCTTGCTTGGGCTGGGGCTTGGTTGGGAGACTATGACGATGACGGTGACGGTGACAGTGACGCGGTCCTCTCTTCCCCCCTTCCCCCTCTCGTGTACCCCATAGTTGGTTTCTCGATGATATCTTGAATAGTCAGATATATTTTTCTCTATTGTACTGTAATGCTTTTGTTCTATCTCTCCATGGAATCCTTAATATAAATGCAAATAAGTCCCGACACACATAGTTATATACTCATGTATTTGTATACCTTCTTCATTTTCATACTATAAGGAACGAACGAAGAGGAACAAAATATAAAACATGAGTATAAACGGAATATAAGGTGAAGGACAAAGACAAAGGCAAAGCGCAAAGACAAACGAGAGCTCATGAACTTTAGACATGGAAAGTTGCTGACAACAGTGGGAATCTGTGCTTCTAAACAAAAAGCAATAAATGAGCATAAACGATGGTAATAAATCTTAGTAAACACATCCCAAGCTGATATCCTTTTATGATGAACTTAGAGACTTATAATATATTGACAAGGATAAAAATATACACATAAACATACACATCCACAGTCCACACACACACACACGATCTGTACGGTATGTGGAAAAAATCAAAAACACAAAAATAAACAATTTGACACGGCAAGGATTGTTATCATCACACAAAGATAGCTATTATAATTTTTTCTTTTTGTTTTCGGTTTGTTTTATGTTTTTGATTCAACTTCCTCTTCTGTGTCTAAAGTTTTTGATGATGCCAATAAAACCAACGTGAGCTTGATAATAATTAAATGCGAAAAATAGCTGAATCATGAATTTATTGAATTAGAAAAGAAGTTATATATTTTCTTGTGTGGAAGTATATTTTTGAGGAGACAACAAATAAACATCAATAAAGACCCACGCATTCACAGAGTATAGGTAACCTAACCTTGTACCGAGAACTGCGAAAAAAGGGGTTTTTAAGACGAATAAAATATTATGATGTAATCATAAATATAAATATATAACACATGATTTAAAGGTGGTTTTTTTTTTTAATGTTAGATTTTACGAAGTAAAAAGGATTTTATGTAGGATGTCAGTGTTTTTTTTTGTAGAACAAATAAATATTCTCAAAATCCTTGAAATAAATGGATTTGAATTGATAATAAAAGATTTTGCATCTTACCATTAAACAAATCTGTTTGGAATTTAATATTCATTTGCTTGTAAGTACGAGTATGATGTTTGTGGCTATACGATTATTTACGGGTTTAACCTCTTCTACAAAAGAGGGTCTACCAACCCTATTCCGATGCCATTTTAAAGAAATCTGATTTTGCTTGACTTTTTAGAAAGAGTGAACTAAATACTTATTTCAAAAAACAAAATTTTAAGTTTGATTATAAAAATATTTTTTTTTAGAATATTTTTTAAATAGGAAAATAAAATAAAATAATTAAATTTTATAAATGACAGAAATGCCTTAACATTATTGAAATTAAAAATTACTACCAAACAAAATTAAAACATCAATATGCAAAAAGGGAAAAGAAAAGGAAAAAAAGGACAATATTAAGGATTCTCTTATCAACATAGGTTCTGGAGATTTTTATATGGATTGACGATAGTGAACTTGTAATAAATTTAAGTTTTTAAAAAAATCAAGAAAATTCTACGTTATAAAATGTCAGGGGAGAGGCAAACCATATAAAGTTAATAAGATAAAAGGCAAGAAAACATAAGCTATATTTTTTTTGTCAACAATTTGCAGTATTTTGCATATCCAAGGGGATATAATATTTTTAACATCAAAAACGACAAGTAAAAGGACACTGATGTATTAAAAATTGTTTGAATTTTTGAAAAGTGCACTACTTAAAACGCTACTTTTGATACATTTATGAATAACTGCCCTTCCTCAAGATAATTGAATCCAATACAAACAGAAACTTTTAGCATAATTTCAAATTTTAATTTTCTACATCAAATGTACATATTATGCTTTTTGAAATTGGATAATTCACTAACTAGGCAATTAGAAGTACTGAAATTTGTACGATGTTAAGATCTAGAAATAAACTATCACAAAACCATGATACTTTTCATTCTGAATTGTTTTTATTACTTACTTTGAGGTTTACAAAATCATGTCCTAAAAAATCCAAAGAAAATGATAAATTTTATTTGAAAAACAACCATATTAGATGAACCATAGGGAAATTTTGTAGAGTAAAACACGCTTACGAGGAAACCGTTTAGAGAAAAAAACAAAAAAACTTTTTCATCATACCTAAGTTATTTGCTAACAAATGTTAATTTAAATTTGAATTTTTATTAAAAAAAAATAAAACTATCTTAAGGTAAAAAATCAACAATATATTTCCTGAACGTTTTCATGTTTTTTTTTAAGATTTGCTATGTCAAACCATATTATCTTCACAAAATAACATTTGAATTTCTGATTATATCCAGTTTATCCAAGTCAAAAAAATATACAAGTATAATCGTTTTAAGTTGCCACTTTATTAAATTTTGAAATATCAAGTTCCTGTGTGGGTGATGGGTGAGATTTAATCAAACATAATTTCAAACTTTAAAAAAGAGGCTGGAATGTGACCCACACTGATACCTTGCCATCCCGTCTGTCTATTTGTCTTGCTTTGTTTGTAGGTTTTCCTGTTTTCTTAAAAAAGTTGTCAATTGAATTATTCTTGAAAATTAAAAAATTAACAATAATATTTATTTAACATATAATAAAATAGTTTGATTTCAAAATTTATTTTAGCTTACAAGATTTTTAGTCGAAAACCAATTTTTACCAATTTTAGTAGCATTTCTTAAAAGCTATTATTTCTTATATAAACAAACACAAGTTGGATGAATGAAATTAATTTGAAGTCAATATCTTCTATTGTTCACGAGATATCGAGAACTGAACATCAATTCTTACCAATTTTCGTACTATTTTTTGTAGATTTTTTAAAAAAATTAGTTTGAAGCCAATATTTTCAATTTTTGAAAAAATATTTCAGTCGAAAGTAAATTTTTACCAAGCTTTAGTACTGTTTTTTTTTTAGGTTTTCATTTTTTGTAAGAAAACTATCAATTCGATTTTTTCTCAAAATTTAACCAAATGTTGGAAACAATATTTTTTATAAAATGAAATCAATTTGAAGTCAATATCTTAAATTTTTGAAAAGATATTTGAGTCCAAAACTAATTTTTACGAACTTTTAATAATTAATTTTTAGGTTTTTATTTTTTCTTAAAAAACTGTCAATTCGATTTCTTGCAAAATTTTACCGAATGTTGAAAACAATATTTCTTATAAGAAAAAAGTAGTTTGAAGCCAATATCTTAAATTTTTGAAAAGATATTTGAGTCAAAAATCAAATTTCACCAACTTTTAGTAATGTTTTTTTTTTAGGTTTTAATTTTTTGTAAAAAAAACTGTCAAATCGATTTTTCTCAAAATTTTATCAGATATCAAAAACGTTATTCTTCGTTGCACAAAAATATTTTGGAGATAAAACCATTTTTTGTTCGTAAAATATTCGAGGTGACAAATATTTTTTTTCAGTTTTGTTGATTTATAAAAAAAAACCGTTTATTAGATTTTGTTCCAAAAATATACTTGTTTGGTTCCACATTAAAAAATATAATTAAAAATTTAATTCAAGTCTCTACCGTTATTGTTTCGTGAAGTATTTATGGTTAACCAAAATGTTCACCTTTGTTTTAAATTTCTATGGTAAAAAAACCAACCACTCAATTTTTTGAGAGTCCTTCCTGGATCTTTATGCATTATTATCAGTATAATTAAATGTTTTTTAAGTCGATATCTCTACTGGTTCTTGAGCTCTGGACGACGAAAAAAACATTGCGAACTTATGTACACACACACGCACAGATATCTCTCTAAAAATCTTTTTATTTCGACTCTAGTGACCTTGAAACGTGGAGAAATGTCAAAATTTTCAATTCGACAATTTTAAGTAAATAATTAATATGTTTAGCTGGAAGTACTCGTATCTTAAATTTTTTATTTTGATTTCTTAGAAGAATTTGATTTTAAAACTATTTAATGAAAGTTACATCATTTTGGTTGTATTTTATTGTAATTAAATGTTTGTGTACTTTTGATGTCTCTCTTTCTATAGAAGATATTTTATATTTATCTGATATTTATATGAAATAAATCTTGCTTAAAGAAAACAAACATACATAGTTTATTGAAAAAAAAAAAACAAAATATAATAATAGAAAGATGTGGAATTTTCAATCGTAGCTTTCATGTCATTGAATATCAATGAATAAATAGTTTAGGGCCAAGATAACTACCTTATGGGACCCCATATTTTGTATGGTATTATTCATTGAACTTATCTAGAGAGATATTTGATATATTTACCGAACAAAATTGTATTCGTATACAACTAAAATCACTAACTATTGTTACTGAAATCTTATACACTACGATAATGTCCTAGCTATGCTTGCTATTTTGATTTCAAAATTTTTCACTGTTCATTATAAGTCTTTAACCTCCATAAACTAAAGTTATCAACTATATTGTAAAACCGAAAATGGATGTTTAGTGTCTTTTTGAGTTGACAGTCGTTTTTTTCCTGGAAGGGGATAGGAGTAACACCTAAAGATTATTAAAACTGTTTACGAATTTCTTTCATGATAATATTCTATCTAGCTTACCATTAGCACTCCTTATTTGTCTTGTCCATAAGTTGTAAACTTTCTTCTGTTCAAAAAAAAATAAATATTGAAAAGAATCTAATTTTAATTTTTGTTCGTCATTTTATTTTTCATTATTATTATAATCCATAACTTACAGTACCAAATATATCAACACTACTTAAAATGTGATTCAGTTTTGTTTTCTTTTTTGTTTTTGTATTCTTTTATTTTTTAAGTATATTTTTTTCTTTTTTATTTATACATATTTTTTTATTAATTTTATTTAATTTTAATGTTTATACATTTTATGAAATAATTTTTTATTTTTATATATTTTTTTTTATTGTTTTTAAATTCTTTTTACAAAAAACATTATAAAATACCTAAAATTCATTTTCATTGTACAAGACTTTGCCTAATTTATTCATTTTGGTTTTTAAATCTGTGTGTGTTTTCTTTTGTTTTAAACCAATTGCCCCTTCTTAGTTTTTGTAATGTATGTTAGTAATAATAATACACGAAGTGAAAGTTTTTTTTTTTTTCTAAAATGTGATTTTTTCCTAGAGAATTCGATAAAATGCAACTAAAAAATTATTTTATATTTTTATTTTTCAATTTTGTATGTGAATTAATTTTATTGCAGTATTTACATTAATACAAATTTTATAAATATCTATTTATATAAATATTACTTATTTTTTATTATTAAATAATGTTTTTTGTCTTTTTTTTGTCTTTAATTTTTATAATTTATAAAATTAATTTTTAACTTCTTTTGTTGTTGGTGAAAATTACAAAGGTACACAGGGTAGAACTAAAATTGTAATCAAGAAGGTTAGATTGGAAGTATTTAATTTTTACTGAAGGCCATGTACTGAATTGTGATTTTTATTTTGTATTTATATTTTCTCCTTTGGTTAGTAAAATTTTATTCAAATATGACACACATATTTTTAAGTAAACTGCATTTTTTTTGTATTTCCAAAAATGTAGTACATACAGTGTTATGGTTAGTTTTATGAAAGGCTTAAAAATAATATAAATGGTTTCATTTGAAATTAAAATTAAAATTAAAAAAACTGTCACTCTTCGTTTCAATTTTTGTGTGTTTTTTGAATTTTATTTTTGTTTGCCTAAATTTAAATAGTATTTATTTTAATACTTATAATTTTTTTTTAAACAATTTATTAATTTTTTTAATATTTGTTTTTTTTTTTGTGTTAGGTTGTATTTACATTTAATTTAATTAAGTTTTACAAGTGTTTATGTTTGTATTTATTTTATTTTTATATTTTTGTTTTCTTATTACTTTTTTAGTTTAACCTTAGAGAATTTTTATTTTAGAGTGCACTTAAATAGTCTTAGGAATCTAACAATTTATTTTTTTCTATTTTTAATTATTTACATTTTATAGAAGAAATATTTTCGTATAATTTTGTGTGTGTTTTTTTATTGATTGATGAAATTTTGTTTCTGAATTTTTCGTTAAAGATTTAAGTGTTTTCTTGCTCGTATTGTATTTATTTTTAAGTTGAAAATGTTTTTTTTGTAGAAATAAAGCTTTTTGCAGATGAAGTATTTGAAGTATAGAATATTATTCGTTGGAAAACAACTTTTGGAAAAACTGAAAATAACAAACCATTGAAAGTCCTTTTTTAAAAAAAAAAAAACTAGTGAACAAATAATCCATTCAGTTTCTCTCTTTAGAATTCAGTTTGCTTAACTATGAAACGATTTTTACGAAATAGAAAAATTCGCCCTTAAGGATTCAGTTAAATCACTTTCTTAACTCTCAAACTTGTTATCAAGAGAAATGAAACCACATCCGGTATCTCTCTCTACTCACTTAAACATTAAACCGTGCCAAAATTATACAGTTAAAAATATTCCTTATGGTTATAGATACCAATCTAAGGTATTTAGAAGTTCTTTTTTCGTCCATCCGTGCAAAACAAACTTTTGAAAATTTTCAACATAACGAAAAATGTTACAAAAAAAAAAAACTCTTTTAAGTAAAACTTTTGCGTGTCCTTTGTCCTGAAAACCCCACATAGATAAATACATTGGAGCGAAACTGGTTTTTCCTTTTTCAACACATCACTAATGTCAGGAATCCAGGGTCTAATTTTGTGTTTTTTAATAGTTGAGGAAAATATTCAACACAACAAATGAAAACTTTCTCACGTTCAACACGTGTAACAACCTAACAACTGAACGAATATAATGAAATTGTTTTTTTTTTTTTTTTGTTTCAAAAACATCACATGAAGGATACAAAGGATATTATTTAAAATGTGAGTGACATCGAAAGTTCAAATATAAGCAAAAATATAAAACAACAATCTGAAGGATTTTTTGTTGTTTGTTTTTTAAGTGAAAGATAAACTTTAAATTAGATGAAAACAAACTTTTTCAATTATCACCACCACCGCACCATCACTGCCACCGCCCGCCACCGCACCCATCGTCAAATATATACTAAAACGAAAACCGAATACAAAAGGACTAGCGACGAGCGATGAGATGGAGACAGAGCAAATGGATCCCCCACATCACATTATAGACGAACGAAGCCATCTCATTTGTAACTTTAGTCGAACTGTCTAATGTCTATATCTAGGAGACAGAGGCACTCGTATTTGTGCGTGGCAAAGTTTTCGATTGATGGCAAGATACTTCAATTGCAAAGCTTTATTTTCACAAAAATCCATCAACCAAAACCCGTATCCCAACCCAACCAAACCCAACCCTTAAATAACCCACACCTAACTTGAACCCAAACTCAAACTTAAGTCAAGCACCAACACCACCGCTGCTGAGCAAGTGAGAGTTTGTATAGAGTGTGTTTTCTGATATTTATACCCTACTTACAGTTTGATAGATACATATTGCTGTTTTAGATACTTTCCTCCTTATAGAGCAACTGAATCATCGAGACAACCAGCACTTACGTACGTCGAGCCATCTTCGTCCCTCTGTCAAATGTCGGAGCCCTCTTGCGAATCGCCTACATAGCCTTCGTCAGGACTGTCTGCCAGCGGTCCTGTCAGATGGCGCAGTTTCGATGACTCCTGCTGCTGTTGGCCGGGTGGCATCGGTATCTCTTCGTCGCCCTCTGGGATGGGGGATGAGGATTCCATGTCGGTTGTTTGGGCGCCCACGCATCGTTTCTTCACCTCGAACGTTGAGGTCGCCGTGCTGCTTGTGTTGGTTTGCGTGTGACTTGAGGTCACTGGTACCTGATTGATAGCGGTACCGCTAACACTGGGTCCTGCTCCAGCTGCTGCTCCTGCTGCTGTCGTTGGACCGTTTCCGGTCGCTGGAGAGCTTGACAATTGCTTTTGTTGATGCTGCTGCTGTTGTTGCTGCTGTTGGTGAGTTGGTGGTGGTGACGAAACAATTGACTGTGGCTGTTGCAAGGGTGGCATTGCCGAAGTTGGCATAGCTCCTGGCGGATATCGGATTGGTTGAGCATGATAGCCTGGCAGGCAAGGTGGCCATTGTTGGAAGCCCGAACTCGTTGTGCAAATTGTGGCAGCTGTTGATGCCAACATCGCTGGCTGCTGCTGATGCTGCTGTTGATGCTGATGCTGCTGCTGCTGGTCTCCATAATCAGCCTTGTAGCCCTCTGGTGGGGATGGGTATTGCACAATTGGATGCACCGGATATCCCTCGGCCGTGAACCGAACGTGTGGTAGGTGGTATTTCTCATAAGTTGGGGTTCCGGTGCGTTGAAGGAATTCCGCTTCCAAGCTGTATCGGGTACCTGGATTAGCTGCCGATGCGGCGAATTGCTGCTGCTTATGGGCCCTGTTGTGTGGCAGTGTGCGATAAAAGTGCTGTTGCTGATTGGATTGGACCGCCTGCTGTTGTTGCTGCAAGTGATTGTTACTGAAGTCATAGGCAAAACCGTCTTGTCCCAGGAAGCACACAGGATTTAAATGCACATCCACCTGGTGCTGGTTGCCACCCATTCCTCCGTTCGAGCTGCTGTTGTTGTTTAATGCCTTTAGATGCAGCCCCCGAGGAATTGTTGACATGGCAGAGGTAAAACGAGCATGTGCTACACCACTGCTCGGTCGAATAATTTGGGAGCCAAATTGATTCGATAGTTGGTAGCAGTTGTCAAATGCACCACCACCAACTCCGACACCCCCAGGGGGTATGCTACATGGACCGGAACAATCGCTATTTACCTCGTACTCTGCTCCACAATCGGACGCCGAAGCCTTCATTTTATTCTTTCCACTCTCGGCATCATTGACCAGGTCCGGATTCTTTTCCTGATAATTCCGGACCGACGATGGTGGCGAACAATATGCTATGCTGCCGCTTATCATCCCCAAAGGATGTCTGCCGTCGTTGCTGCCACCGATTAAAGGTGGTGTTGGTGCGCCACTCGATGTCAATTGCATGCTTCCGTTGTCCATGATGTGATGTGCCACAGGAGCGTACATCATCAGATTCTGTTTCATCTGGCCACCGATAACGACACCATTCTCTTTAACCATCTTTGGCGAGGACAATTCCTCCTCGCCATTGATTATGGACGAGCACTTCATCATGCCATTGTCGTTTGTGGTTGTGGTCTCCTGGGGCTTGTTTTTCATCTTTGGCTTCTTCTTCTGCCTGCACTTGATCACAACCGTACACAACAGGACGACGAATATAACCGATGCTCCCAGGCTGCTCGCAATGATGTAGTTCATGTAGTCCTGTGGAAACGATACCTCCTTCACCACCGGTGGCTCCTTGATAATCACCCTAAGCGTGTAATTGCTGAAAGTAGTACCGGCGATGTTTTGGCCAACACACGAGAAGGTTCCATTATCTTCGGGGCCGACGTTGTATATGAAGACTTCACTGCGCTTCTCTTCGCCACCGGACTCGTCTATGTAATAGAACATGTGTAGATTGTCCAGCAGGCTGTCGTTGGTCATTACTTGGCCGTTGAAGAGCCAGAGCACTTTGGGCTCGGGGAGTGCCCGTACCACGCACATGATTGATATGTTGCGGCCTTCTGAGATTTCGGTGTACGTTGATTTGGGAGTCACCTCTGGCAAGCACGCTAGATCGTCCTTTTTCAGAGCTTTTATCACTTGACCCTTCAGTCGGGGTGGCTCAACGCACTTGGGCTCCTCTGCCTGTGGCGTATTGTAGTTCACCAGCCAGGCGTGCATGTCAATCAACCTGCAGTCGCACGTCCATCGGTTGCTCTGCAAACTTACCCCATGCAGGGATTTCGGCAGAATGTGGCTCCCTTGGATAAAACCAATGCGATTGCCGTCCAAACGCAGCCACTCCAGATTGTCCATTCCAATAAAGGCTTCGTTCTCGATTCGCTCCACCTGGCAGTTGCTTAGCTCTAGTGTGGTTAGGAACGATAAGTGTCGGAATGCAGATGTTTTCAATTCTCGTATAGGATTCCCACTGAGGGATAATCTCATCAAGGAGGTGTAGTCTTGGAACGTCTCGCTGGGGACGTGTTGCAAGGAATTATCCGACAAATCCAGCTCGACGAGGTTGGATAGTCCTCGGAATGCTTTCTCATGAATTCGTATCAGTTGATTGCGTGACAGATAAATCTTCTGCAGATTAAGCAGGTCCATTCTGAGGAATCGTTCGCTCTGCAGCACTTGCAAACTGTTTCCGGAAAAGTTCAGCACCTGTGTGCCGGGATCCATGCCTTCGGGTATGGCTGCAAGTTGCTGGCTGCCACACTCCACCGTCTGTTTGCCGCCCTTCCATTTGCAGATGCACACATCTGACGGGCAGGCGAGTATCAATTTATCATCCAACTTGGTGACAAGTGTCAGGAGGACCACTATCAGCCATGAGTAGCCGGGTCGTCGTCGTTGCTGCTTGATCTCCCGCCAACCAGGATGACAAATCATTTTCTATTGTTTTCTTTGTGTACTCCTGCGTTGCTACTTTTCTTTCCTTAAAAACCAAACAAAATCAAGGAGTATATAAATATGTTTTGGAAACTTTTTTCTATATCTCTTTCTATCTCTCTCTCTCCTTTAAAGGCACAAGGACGTCACTCTGGGTGTTAACAAAACTCCCTAATTCAAATTCCAAAATTGATGGAGCAGAATATAGTATTCGCTGTCACCACGACCAGCTTTTCGCATGTCGATGTCGCTGTCGCTTCTCCACCTGGTGGTGTCGATGCGTATGACATTTGAACTCCCGTGCGCCTTAGTGTCAAATTGTGATGGAAGGACTTTGCATTAACATGTACAATTGCATCATCTCCTCTTTTTAAGATTGAGGCGATAATGCTGCGACATTCGCTGAATGCGGGATGAAATGGGGCTGTCGTTTATGTTTTCGTATTCGTATTCCTTTCGATGTCGTTGTGTATTCGTCTAGGGAAATCACGTCGTTTACCGTTGTCGTCGTTTTGCTAATGGCAATGGCGTTGTCTTACTTTTACCGAACTGTCACTCTTTCGTCTGGCATTTCACTTTGGATACTCCATTAACGCAGCTATCACAACAGTCTCCAGCTTTAGGATATGGTATAATATGATGATGATGACGACGAAGACTGCGAGAGTGGAAGAAGATTCCTGAAACAAGAGGGAAAAAATTTATTTAACATTATTTTTTCTTTGCTTTGCTTTGCTTTATGCTATTTTGAAAAAAGAAAATGGTTAAACAAAAGGAATATGGCTGATTACGGCAGCAGTAGTAGTAGTAGTAGTAGAAGCAGGAGCAGGGAATATAACAAAAGAATTTCAACACCGACCCGACCTGACACACCGAAGACCGAACCGACCAGCACCGGGTCGAATGCACAAGAGCACAAGGTGAGAACAAAAGAAAAGTTGGCGAAGGCACTAGGATAATAAATTCGCCCCAATGCATCTCTGTTTCTTTTCCTTTTCGCTCTGTTTTTTTTTTATTTTTGTCCAGAGAATGTATTTCTTTTATTTTTAAGTGTCGGAAAGAATTTTTAATTATACCTAGGGAGTTAATAGCTTAAGGGTACTTAGGAATAGTTCACTTTGACTGAATGAAAAAGTTTGCTAGTTATAACTTAAAACTTAAATCAAGAAACAAAGAATGACCAAGGAACCTGATTTAGTTGTTAATTCTCTGAATTCTACAACTTTTTTGTAATGTTGAGGATTTCATTAACAACAAAGAAAGGACCATACAAAGGTTCAGGGATTCATATTATCACACATTTTCTATACAACTTTTCTTCAGCTGATAGAATGATTCAAAAAAGTATCTACGAATACTATCGGAAATTTCAGTAAAATTAATAAATATTCTGAATGTAATGATCCAACATTTACAAGTTTAATTCGAAACTGAAAAAAAGACTAGGATACGACCAACACTGATGATTTCATATTCGCGGTCTTAAAAAATTAAAACCAATTTATTAGTATTTTTGTATTTTTTAATTTCTTGGGAAAAAAGAATGTCAAATAAATGTTCATAAAAACGTAAAATGTACTCATAAAATAAGCAAGACTATTGTTTTTCTCAAGAAATTTGACTTAGAAAAGAATGAAGTTTTCTAAAAATGTCACCAGTTGCCTTAAATGTCATAATATATAAAGGTTTTCCAATAAGATCCCTCAATTTGGCGAACTGTTAGTTTTGAAATTTAAGAAGTAAAAACTTTAAATAACTCAAAATGCGATGGTACACGCTTCACAAGCATATTGAAATTGTTAAAATTCACTCCAAACTTGGTAAACTTTTTGACATCTAGTTTGAAAAACTAAATTACTTTTGGGTCGTCGTTAAATACCTTCTTGACCGGCAATAGTGAAACTTACTGTTAAGACTTTTAAAGTTCCAGTCGCTGATTAAAATAATAAAATTATGTGGCGCAACAATCCATTGAGAACTAGGGCCTAGTGGCTTTCAACTATTCATGTGTGCGAATAATGTTGTCAGGAATGGAGGGAACCTACAGTTTTAAACCGAATCCAAACGGCTAAGCACTTTTCATGATAAAAATTACTCTTGGAGGATTTGTCAATTCTTCGCAAGAGACAGTACACGTGAAAAAAAAATTTAGATGGCACAGGCAGGGATTAAACCCAAGATTTCTAGCATGACAGCCCAACACACTAACCATCAAACCATGATCGCTGATTGGGTCTTTTAAAAACAGTAAAAAGATCCTAGCTAATCAAAAAATTCTTCTCCATTGATAAGGCCTTTTAAAATGTATCTCCTTTTAATAACGGCCATGTTCAGAAGTAGATCTGTCAAATTGATTGTCACTTATTCTGTAAAATGATAGTAAAATAAACCACAGTGGCTCAGAAAGCCAAAACAACCCCATGCTATGAGACAAACTTGCCACTTTGCGTCTTAGAAAATTGGACATGTGATATGTGTGTCATCCAGAGATGCTGAGGGGGACATTTGAATAATGCCACATAATAGCATTGATAGGCCTTTTGACAAATGAAAAATGTTGATAGTATTTGACATCCAATTTTGTTTATTTAAATTTTAAAATAGGTACTGCTTTTTGAAAGACCCTGTAGGTGATATTTCAATGAAACCTATCCAATTAAAATTGAAGAAAATACAATTGCAAATAGATTGACCTTATTTCACGCAACATCGAACTTTTTCAAGAAAAAAAAAAATCAATCTTCCACAACAAGCTTAATAGCTTCACTGGGGAATGAGGATGTTGGTACTTAGAAGGTGGTACCGGTACGCACTCTCTTGCAGCACCATATCAGTTGACGATTTTGCATACATATGTATATATATCTGCCCTATATTACCTATAGGGCAGAGGTTTTAAGGTACCTCTGCATTAATCATTGATTTATCTTAGGAACACCATCTCTACATGCGGCTGCGATGGTGGCATAACGATGACGATAGCATTGGGAAGCAGATTGGTGGCGTGTAAAGAAATTTGCGATTAAAATTTCAAAATTATAAGGATACGCATAGCGTATAGGTCCCTTCCCTATTCCTCTACCTGAGGTACATAAATTTATACGAAACGAACAAATTTTAACCAGAACCATCAGAACATGCCAAAAGATTTATATCGGTATATATTGCATAAAGGTAAATGCTCACGGTGGGTATTAATGTTTCTACCTTGTACAAAAAGTTGAAAAATGTATGTTGTCGTTGTCGTCGTCCTGATGGGCTATAATATGGGTCGTGTTTCGTTATTGTTGAATAGCGGTAATGCGTGCTCATATAGTGAGGTTAAGGGCCCCATTGGTGCTCTGCACTGGTATTATATAGGTAAGGTATGTTTTTGGCATTTATATGACTGCTTCGTTAAAATTTAAATTTTCGTTTTGAGTTCGTGATATGTTGTACTTATAGGTACCTACCTCTCCTCCTTCATACAGTGTACACTATACAAACATACATATATGTACATATGTATGTATGTTATATATCAGGTAAAATGTAGGGCTTTGCTTTGAAAGCAGTTAAATTGCTATCGTTGACACGTATTTTGTTGATAAAGTTGCTTTGCTGCAGAGTTTGTACATTTACCAACCTACATAAAACCTATAAACCTACTTAAACAAAATCCAGATTGTTCCCTTGAGTGAAATAATGTGAGACCAAAACTAATGTGTGATTTGTTTATAATAGCAAAATACGTTAAGAAATTATACCTGTACTTCTTATAGTATACGGTATAGCGTTTACTTGAACCAACTTCAATTTGTCTTAAATTTAAATTCACACCTCAAGAAATAAAGAGAACAACACACTGATGAAGTATTTTCTTTGTTGGGAAATTTTCACGTTCTCTCATAGAAAATATGAGTGCAATGGTGATTATATTAATGAGACATTTGGTGGAAAAATAACAACACTGTAAATTTTAAATATTTAGTTTTATGATTTGCTTCAGTAAGAAAATTTGATTGTCTGGAACCGTGTTATGAAATAACCTCTATGTATGAAAATTTAGCACTTACAAGTTAATACAGTGAAAAAGTGTACTAGGTTAAAAACTATAAAAAAAAATAACATTGTGAAATCTTTTTAAATTACTATTAACGGGCGCTCCTACCACACCTTAACACTTTTAAATTTCCAATTTGGTCTTTCTGTATCATAGCGACTCTATTACAGTGTATCATTGAAACTCTAACAAATAAGCTAACATAGATGGGGTGATGAGCTGTAAATATCACACTGTAATACAAGCACTCTGTTACAGTATTTTCTTAAAACTTTAAAAATTTCACTCCATGAAGTGTCATAGAAATTTAATAAAATTGAAACAGTGAAAATATAGAAAACATTTTATTTGTTTTGAATATCTGTATTTCGAATGCAGTGTGACAGTAAACTGTAACTATCACACTGAAACATCACAACTCTGTTTCATCTACAAAATAGAATATAATCCATAAAGTAGATTGAAAGATAATTCGAGGGTTTATCATACTTTGAATGTCAATATTGTGTATTAATGTCAATTGCATTAACTTAAGATACTAAATTGTAAGACATGAAAAGCTTACAGAGTGAAGAATGAAAATGTCACTCTTTTACTATTAGATATAAACAAAAATTTCATAATTTTACACTGTCATTGCAACTATAGTAAGTTGGACGTAGACACTCCAACATAATACAAATAATTTGGAGTTAGAAGATGTAAAAGTTCAATAGTTTAATATTTAAAGTAAGGAATTTAAAAGCGTGAAAAGATTACAGTATGCATTTACTGTAAAATGTAAACATTTGAAAGAATGACACTATGAAAGTGGATCAAGTTAATAATTTAACCACTATCACGTTGATAACATTTTTTTATTTAATACTGTAATTGTGTTACAGTGTAACGTAAAAACAACATAACTGTATGTTAATGGTCGCCTTTAAACTAGACCATAATCGAGATAGTGGAAAGATAAAAGAAAGTGACAGTATCCGATGTACTGATGTAGTGGAAAAATAAAAGTATGATGCAGCAATAACTACGTTTTACAGTGTAACAGTAATGTTGAAAGAAGACAAAGCTTTGCAAAAATTTGAAGACACGAAATGAAAATAGTAAAAATGGTAGCAAATTTGCCCTTTTTGCTTATCTTGTAGCTTAAGACAAGAAAAAGTAACTGTAGTTCCTCTTTTGAGAATATTGTTCAATTTTCAAACGGGTATGTACATGCTGACTCACAAACAAAATCATCTCTCTTGTATTTCTGAGTACTTGTATAGTAAAATTTTAAGAGTGTCAAAAATCTACAAAAATTTGATGCTATAGGTCATCGAATTCATGACCCCATAAAAATATCCATTCCATATTTAGCACATAATATAGTTTATACTATCTCGTTTATAAATAATGTAGAATACAATCTATGTTGACTAAACAAAGTGTTTTGAGTACACACTCAATCCTATGTATATTTGTATTTTACAAGTGAAAATGTGACAGAAGGAACACAAAAATGGCAAATATTTACGACTTTATTTTTCATTGCAAATTTGGTACATAGTACCTACACACATTGTATGCCCAATGCTTCGTATATGTATTATAGTTTCGGACATCATAAAGTTCTTACACTTCACAGGCATCCATTATGAATTGTCAACCCTTTTATACTTTATATATTATATGCCATACATTTTGTATATTCCCGTTTAAACATTATTTGTCTGTTTCTCTATTCCTTCTTCATGTCCTTGTATTTACAATATATATCGCTATATGGATTGTATATCCCCGTTACGACAAACAGAAAACCCCTTTCATAATGTCCTTGTTTATTCGACTAAGTGTGTGTGTTACTGAATGTGTACTATGTGTATGGATTTGCATGATTACCATGTCATTATTCTGAATCTGATTCTGATTGAACATAAACAAGGACAACCAACATCCGCTATAAACGACAAACGACAACAGGATACAACAGCAATCAAGCAATATTATGACTAGACTTCATATATACGAGTATACATATTCGTACAAGTGTAGTCCTAGTCGTCTATGCTAACAACACTTCTACACACAAAAAATAACACGACCTTCATCATAAGAGTACATAGTATACGAATTTATAGTTGTAGGTAGAAGGCAATGTAAGGTTGGTACTCGTATAATTTACCCCTCAATCCAGGTGAATAATTGATTTGTATATTTTCAATATAAATCAACTCTTCGAGTGCCATTTGCGAGTTTGTGAATGGTGATTGATGATTGAAATTATGTACACAGAGTATAGAGGTTATGTTTTTGATGTCTTCAAGGATTTTTCACAACGCAAGCTGGTTTCAAGTGGAAATCATATTTTGATGACGGGAAATTAGACTGATTGATGAATATTTTCATATTTTTTTGTACCAACTTGCAATTTCAATCAAATAATGAGGTGGTTTTTATGGTGATAAAGAGTAAAGATATAAATTAACCCGTCTTGTATTTCTTTTAATAAATCTTTGAGTTAGAAAAAATAAACAATTAATTTTATTGGAAGAGCAAAAGCTGCTTTTAGTATATTTTTTAGGGGCTCATCAAGAATGATGGATATAAGATTAGGATGAGGAAAACGACTGTTTTTATATTTAGAAGACTGAACTTAATAGTTCTTACTTTTGACAAATTAATTGTTGTAGGATCTTTAATATAAAAATTAACAAATTAAACTCTCTCAAAAAATTCATAAAATTATTATTATTTCGTATTTTTCATTAATTAAATTTGGAGAAACAACTAAACTCCAAAAGATTATTTAAACAGTTTTCTGTTCAAATTTTTTTTTACAAAATTTTAAATTTATTTTTGGGGACATTTTGAGATTACAGAACGGGATTGTATTATTATCAATGTTTGTTTAAAATATTTTTTGAAACTACTTATTTTTAGATGGTGAGCCATTTTTGCAATGGAGTCTCCTTTTTTCAGGGCCCTAAAATCTCTTAACTATAAGGACCAATGAGTTTTTTTATGATTAAACTGGTCGAAAAAATTACGTATTTTTCTGTTGCACAAACAATTGAATACTTTTGTAAAGGTTTACGATGTCCTAAATTAGCCTTTACATTTTTCTATCACATCAGGTTTTTAAAAACAACCAAAACGAAGTTTTCAAGCCTAAGTTAAAACTCAAAATATCTCTTAACAATAAATTGTATGATGTTTTTGAAAAGTACGTTTTGGACTTAATTTTTACAGCTGATTTTGAATCAAAACTCTAATTTTAGCTATTTTCTCCAGTTTTAAAAATGCATAGTGTTTTTATATTTTTTTTTACCTATTTTAAAACTTGATGTAATAGAATTTTTTAGACAACAGATAAGTTTCGATTCGCTTTCAAACCGATCTGCCTTTTTTCTGTTAAAAACCATTCCTTTTAGATCTGTGAAATCTAACAACTTTTGAAGTTTTTTTTTCGAATATATTATGAAATAATATAAATGTTTTAACTGAATATTGAAAAAAAAAGGATTAAAGATTTGAAAAACCAGCACGGATTTTATTGAAAATAAAATCTCCATAAATTTAGATAGCTTCAAAAAGACCTATAAAGGATTTTTCAATAAAGCTCGTTTCACACTACACGGTTTTGATCGTACGGCAAAAAACAGTATACGGCTTCATTTTGTTAGAGGCGCGAAGAAGAGCATATACGCTTTTATATCATAGGGTCACGGCAAAATGCCGGCGCCGCACCGTGAAGCAACCGTCTACTGCCACTACAGTATACGGTAGCCGGACGGCGCGATAAGCTTAATGGCGTACGTGACGAAATGCATGTTTTCACATCATACGATTTTATTCGTGCGTCAGAGTTCGATCAGCCACTTCAAGACACGATTAAACCCAGCATATATCGTGTTTTACCGTACGGTTAAAACCGTATAATGTGTAATTAGCCATTGATCCGGTTTATGCCATCCGGTTTTTTGCCGTACGGTAAAAGCCGTGTAGTGTGAGACGAGCCTAAGGGTGGGTAGATGTTGAAATGGGATAAAACAATCTATGTGTGAGGTATTAAAAAAATTATTTTTTTATTTGAAAGGCGCATGTATGCCATTAAGTGTGGAATATGACGTCATTCAATTGCCCGCCCTCGGCTTCTTACGGTGGCACGGATCCGAGTGGTTCAATTTTCAATGAATCTTCCGCATAGATCCGGCTGAATTTGAGCGATGGCCTGGGTTTGGGTTCACCCTTAGGCCTCTTTCACACGAGACGGTTTCGTCCGTACGGTTAAAATCCGTACGGTTTTTATCCGTGAGCCATTGATAGTAAACTAAGAAAATTAACTAAAGCTTTCACACCGGACGGAGACGGGTTTTTTCCGTACGGACGATTTAAAACACCCGTCTCAACGACTGAAATATACGGCGACCGTGCTGTCACCGTCTTATCAGTGGAGTACGTGACTACGCGAACGCATTCACAAAAGACGATTTTTATTCGTGGTGACTTGTACTAAAGAAAAAATATCTAAAATATAACCAAACGTAGACGATTTACGGGGAAAATACGTTATGTGTGAAAACAAAGTCCGTACAGAAAAAAATCGTACGGATTTTGACCGTACGGACGAAACCGTCTCGTGTGAAAGAGGCCTTAGGGCAAATCGTCCATGCAAAATGTCAATCGTTGCGTTTGCTGTGTGGCACGTAGCACCACCGTCCTGCTGGAACCACATGTCTTCTAGGCCCATATGGTTCAATTTGGGCCATAAGAAATTAGTTATCTGCCTCACTTACATTGTTTTTAAAAAAGTACGGACCAATTACGCCACCGCTGGCCCAAAATCCACACCAAACGGTTACTTTTTGAGGATGCATTATTGCCTGGAGAACCTCGCGTGGATTGGTGTCGTCCCATAAATGGAAAATTTTGCTTGTTAATACAGCCATTAGTCCAAAAATGCGCCTCGTCACTAAAGATCATTTTTCGGCCAAAATTGGGGTCTCTTCCAAACGATTCGAATCCCAGTCAGCGAACAAACGGAGTTGTATATGGTCATGAACTTTGAGCTGCTGGGTCAGTTGGATCTTGTCCCGACGCAAAATTCGCCAAGTTGAAGTCTGCGAAAGGCCGAGTTCTTGTGCACAGACCGCCGCAATGTTCTCGGCCGATCTTGTGTTCCTTGAACGTACGGGTGTTGGCTGGTTGTTTATTGAACCAGTCGTCTCAAATTACCACCAAACGTTGAAGAGTTGACTGTGAAGAGCTACCACGTCTACCGTAAAATGAGCGCAATGCGCCCAACGTTTGCGTTAACGAACACTCATTTTGATAATAAAGTTTTATCCTTTGAATGTGCTGTTCAATCGTGTAACTTGCATTATGATTTGGCATAAACAACTGAATAATAAACAAAAGATTTGACAAATGTCATCAAAACAAAATGACAGTCACGGGACGCCACAATCTACCGGCGCCAATTGAAAAATCCTTTATATGTGTTTTTTTTCGAGTTTTAAAAAGTGATAACAACAACTTTTTGTTCAGTAATTTTATTTTTAAGTAAATAGTTTTATTATTTAATATTCAAATAGAGTGAAAAAATAGCTTTATTTGTGCTATAATTTCACAATATTTTTTTCTAGAAGCTGTTTTTGAAAGTGCAAAAACCTGTTATCCTTAACATAAATCATCTTTTTTTTAATTATTACATAATTCGAATTTACGTATTTTAAAATACACACCAAAAAATCAAAACTTCATCTACTTTACTACTTCAGAAAGAATACTCTGATATTGACTTCAATTATTAAATTCCTGTACAAAACGAAGAAATTATGCTTTGATTAAAATTTGAACTAAAAGAGGGTCTGTTTTAAATTGTTTTCAAATTTTCATCCGTTCTTGTGAAAAATGCTTAAATGCTTCATACTAAAGCCTCTTTTCCTTTTTGCTAAGAATCGAAAGCATACCAACTAAACCATATTTCTTTTAAATTATTGTAGCATTCTTGTTGGTAATTTATTTTTTCTTATAATTCAAAATTCCTGCTTATTTTAGAAAAATGTATATAAACAAAATTTCTTAAACTAATATTTATATAACATCAAACGTTTTACACACATTTCACTACACACAAAATATTCATGACATTCTATATCAACTTAAACATAAACAAAATACTATGAGCTATGAGACATTTTTAAAAAATAAAATTCAAAACTTTTCAAACCTAAATGGAATAAGTTTTTAGCACACACACTTAAAGCTATTCGTCAAAGTGGAAAATTCTCATAATTTATATTTTATTATATTATATGAAAATGTGAAGAAGAAATAAATGAGAGAGAGAGAGAAAGGGAGCTGAGCAATCATCAAGTCATTCATCAGATTTCCACATGAAAACCACGCTCATTAAGTTAATTAAAAATTAACGTCATCATGAATGAAAAACTGACAAACTGACATAGTGCGGCATGCCACCACATTTCAACTTGACTTTTATGTACATACCACCGTAATAATCATTATCATCATCATCATCATCATCATAATCATTTTTTTTCCTACCAAACGAACTTTAAGAAAAAATAAGAACTACTATACTCAATCTTTTAGTGCCACTCAGTAAGAGGCTAAGAAACTTTAGGTATTTGGTAGAAAAACTTCCATTACCTGAAATGAAGAATGTTTTTTTCTATGGGTATTTTCGCGAGTTAGGTACGTGAGTAGGTTCATACCTCATACCTTTTTTGTTCGTTATGTTTCTTCATACATAATCCCTCTCACGTTCCACCTCTAATAACCATAATTTTTCAAAATTGTTTGAAAACAAAGTAAAGCATAATAATAGCGACGACGACGACGACGACGGCGTTCAAAAGCGGGATGCCAAGAAGAGAGAAGTGAGGGACAAGAGAGTAAAAATGGTATAAGATGGCAATTAGGAGGCCTGGGATTTTTTTGAAAAAAAAAGAAAGACTGTTACCTTCTATATACAATTATGCCACTCTTTAGAGCGCTCAGCTCTGTTCCTAGGTCCTACCTTTATGTGTTGTGTACTTCTGGTCACCATGAAGCGTATTAAAGAATCCCATGGCTAAAGCTGATGCTGATGCTGTTGAAGCTTATTTTGCGAACATTCAAAATGTCCCTGCATACATTATGGAGCTTTTGTAAGGAATAAATTAGGCTTAGCATCCAGGATGTTGTTATCCTTGCAAAAATAAGAAGACTAAAACTGCAGGCTATGCACTGCATACTGCACAGCATAACACAGAATAGCATAGCACAGTATAGCGTAGAACATCAAATTTTCAAAAGGGTGGCCTTACGCAGAGCACAAAAATAATCTTTGTAGTTGCATAAATGCAAACACCGAATAGATGAAAAGGTAGTGTATAGTGTATAGTGTGTCCTTATAAAGTCCTTGCCTTTTGCTTCTAAATACATACCATACATACCTATGTACGAGTATATGCGGCATCTATACCAGAAACCCTCTATATGAAAAAAGAGAGAGAGTATTATACTTTATGTTGACTGCAGGCGGTTTCTAATAATTTTCTATTTTGCCAGTGAAATGAATGAATTTTCCAACAAATGGTAAGATTGTCTCGAACATACGTTCCTTCGTCGTCCTTGTTTCGTTGTTGTGTTGCGTTGTGATATGTAGCAGGGGAGGTAAATAGTCTTGAGAATGGATATTGCAGGACGCAAATTATCGAAATGACTCCACACACCCACAGAGGAGCAGCATATGTGGAGTAGCAGAAGCAGAATCAGAATCAGAAGCAGCACCAGAAGCCAGTTTGCCTTATTCGCACTTTTGTGTACTGAATGCGTGCCAACGGACCATCGTCGTCGTATCTTCATATCCACAACGATACACTCACAACACACTGTTCCATCGTAGTAGGTATAATATTCTTTGGTCGTCCTAGTCCTATGGTCCTAGGTGGCCCTTCTCTCCATATTTTATGCCACTAAGGCAAATGAAAACAATAATAGCTTTCAGCCACATATCCTTAAAGTACAGAAGTCGAACGAGGCGGATAGAAAACAAAACTAGCCTTGCCTCTGCTTCTTCTTTTTATTCTTTCTGATGGGGATGGTGATGGTGATGATGTTGTTGGTTGTTGGGTGTTGGTGATGGTCCTGATGATGATGATGGTCTGGCCCAGCTTGATACAAAATGCTGGCGTCATCATAAGAAGGACTCTGCATACAAATTGCCAATTCTTACGCTCAGAGGCGTTATATCATAGCATGGTTTTTGGATTTCTGATGTTTTGTATTACCTACTATGTGGACATTTGTGGTAATGAATTTTTCGAGTGTCATATACTAGTATGAACATACATACATACATAAATATGTATGCGTTATGTTGTGATGTGTTTTCGTTGGTTATGTTGTAAGCATATTTTTGTATTTCGTATATTTGTTTTGTTTTGTTGCTTCTTGTAAAGGTACATAAAATAAACTTTCTCGACAGTGCGAAGTAAAATACTTGGAAATTATTTAATGAAAATGTCGGTTGCAGTTTAGCCCGCAAGCAAAACGCCTATGTTACTAAAGAACAAAAACAATTATTAAGCCTTTGTTATGGATTGAGTTCTATGAAGAGGGTTGCATTTGACTGAGGTTATAACAAGTTTAACACAAAATGATTAAAACTAACTATGTGTCAACATTTCTTGTAATTTTCTTCCAGGTCAAAAATTCTTTTCCGATAAGAGGTTTCTTTTTTGAAATTTAAAAAAAGGAGTAATTAAGAAAAATTGATTGGTACTTAACAAATATTAATTGATGTTTACTTCAGTTAAAATTTTCAAAAACAATTCGCAGATTTTGGGTTGTATGAACTTAAAAACTTCACAAACTATGTAACATTGACATGTTTTTATCTTTTACGAGGCTCCAAGGATAAGAGTCTATAGGTGTTAAATCCCAATATCAATTGTAATCACATCTCTGAGAAATACGTGGTTGTGAGAAAAATTTAATAGCTTCATTTTTGTAGGGATTTTTAACAATTTCAATGAAATTTTGAAATTTTGAAGTTTTCAATTTTTCTTTTCAAGAAGTTTTTTTTTTTTTTTTTTATAATAAGCGCACACTCAAAGGGATACTACTACCCTTATTATGTAGACACAGTGTGAGCACTAGGAAAGGGAGAAAGGGGTTCAAAGGAGGTGTCGGTTCACATAAGTTTTGAATTCCTGAATATTGCAATGGCTGAGAAAGACGGAGTGTGGCAAGGCATTCCACATTCGCATAGTACGGCTAAAGAACGAATCTCTGTACTTGACAGTACGACCGAAGTTGGGCTCGAGGGTATATTGATGAGCATTCCTAGAAGCGCGAGTATTACGGTTCAACTGTTTAAGGGGAGAAATGCAACTGGCTATATCTCTAGAGCATAAACCATTAAAATAACGGTAAAAGATGGTGAGACAAGAAACATTTCGACGATGTTCAAGCGACGTAAATGATCTTATGATGGTAATATCACCAATCAATCTAAATGCTCAACGTTCAATACTGTCCAAGAGGCTTAAGTAAGTTGCAGGAGCACCAGCCCAGATATGGGAGTTATACTCAAGCTTTGGACGTATATAAGTCTTGTAGATAACAGCCAGATCAGAGGGGGAGAAAAACTTCTTGCATCGTCTTAGAAAACCCAAACATCTTTGGCGACATCGCGTATGTGATCGTTCCACAAAAGGTGGTTGGTGATACACATACCGAAAATATCGAGATGTTCAGTCTCCTTGATGCAAGTGCCATTTATGGATAATGGCAAGGAGGGTATATCTCGCTTTAACGATACAAGACAGCATTGGGTTTTCGAAGCATTAAATTCCACGCGGTTTCTTATTCCCCATTGTTTGTTTATGCTGTTTAGGTCGGAATTTAATGAGCTTATCATAGTTTCTCGTTGCAGTTCCACATCCGAAGAAGAGGGATGTGAATCTGAAAACGAATATGAGAAGCTAAGAGTACTATCGTCAGCGAAACAATGTATTGGATTAGAAGTTGCAGACAGGAGATCATTAGTAAAAATGAGAAAGAGTGTTGGAGATAGAACAGAGCCCTGGGGCACACCACCATATTTATTTTGTGGTTTTCAGACTTGAATCCGTCCAAAACAACTTGTATTGAACGGTTCGAAAGGTAATTACTAATCCAATGAAGGAGGGATTCATGAAAACCGAAAGCACGCATTTTCGATAAGAGAGCCTGATGCTAAACCCTATCAAATGCTTTTGAAATATCAAGTGCAATAATCTTACTTTATCAAAACGATGTAAAGATTTGTTCCACTGTTCGGTGAGATGAACCATGAGATCACCAGTATACCTATTGCTACGAAAGCCGTATTGTCGGTAATTAAGAAGCTTTCGATCTTCGAGATATTTCTTGAGTACTTGAGCTGATAATTAATCAGCGTTTCCATGACCTTTGAAAGAAGGGACGTAAGTGCAATCGGTCGGTAATTAGAGGGTGAGGAAGATTCGCCTTTTTTGGGAATAGGCTGGACAAATGCGGTTTTCCATCCACTCGGAACGAGACCTGAGGAATAGGACAGGTGAAAAAGCTTACGCAGTGATTTTGCCAGCGTTGAAGAGCACCTCTTCAGAACAATAGCGGGGATACCATCTGGACCAGTGGATTTATGTGTGTTAAGATATTTTAGGACTCTCGCTACAGTACGAGTGCAAAAAAAGATTTGCCCATAGAATCACTAAGGCGCTCAAGTACAGGCGGAGTCATAACACTCACTGGCAGCGTTGAATTGGTGGCGCACTGCCTAGCAAAGAGATTAGTTTTCTCTAAAGAGCGTAGGAACCGATTTTTTACAAATGACCAAAAATTTTTACTGCCTTTGGGACATTGCAGTATTTTTTGCCGTAATTTTTGGTCATGTAAAAACTTGGTCCGTCGAATATGGGCGTTGCAGGCCTTCCTCGCTGGCTTGAACTTATTCCGGTTTTCCTCAGTTGGATTGGCTTTAAAACAACGGAAACTTACATTCTGGACCCTAATAACCTCTTTGCAGCTCGCATCAAACCATGCGTTTTCCTTAGGTCTGATGCTTTTAACCCTATTCGGGATAAAAGTTCTCATTTTCTTGTTGTGTTAAAATTCTGAGTTTGACATTATTACAATACGAACTTCAAATTATTAATATTGAATTTTATTTCATTTCTTGACTAATTGTGTGTAAAAATATTAAAGCCAAAAAGGATCGTGTTCACTAAACTAGAAATGGAAAAATATTGTTCTACAAAATCTCAATTTTATGATTGGTTATCATTGGTTAACATAAAACAATGAAGATATTTTACGTAGAGCTAAGATTTTTGCCATAAATTGGTTAATATATTTTTATATATAAAGTTAAACCACACCATATTATAGGAAATGGTCTGCCATAATACTAAAATCTCACTGAAAACAACATTAAATCTCTTGGTGTACACCAGGGCGTATACGTAATTTTGTTTAGTATATATTTTGTTTGTATCTTCGTTTGAGTGGTTAAGTTTGATTTGGCTAACTTAAATCCATTTCCAATGAAAAACTAAAAAGTTTTTGTTCTAGAAGAAAATTTCCGGTCTCAGCTCATTCTCCACTCCTGCCAATTATCGGCGCAAAGTATAAGTTTAAAAATTTGAAATCATTGGGTTCTTTGCGAGCTGTTGTGTATTATCAAATGAATTTATTTATTTAAAAAATCACCTAATTTACTCTTTGGAAAAACCATGCCTCAAATATTCTGAGAAAAGATAACTATCTTTACTTTTATTAGAAACTTTTCGAAAATAAACTTGAAAGTTGTTCACTCGAATTTTGAAGTTTAATTTTTGAAATTCAATAAAATGTAATGTCCTTTTGACTCACGTCTTTTCTTTTTTATCAAATCAATTTTATTATAACTTTGAGCTTTACTGATGCTTTTTTCTCTTCTTTTAATACAATATCCTATCTCTCTGTCTCTGTCTCTCTCTCTCTGCTGTCATTTATCTATCCCAATCATACATAATGCAAAAACAACAATATCGAATTTTTGTTTTGGCTTTATCTCCATCAATCTAATTTGATGGAAGCTTATAGCTAAAATTGACATTTCTCGTTAAAGTAATGTACGTAACGTATACTATGTACCACGTAAATAACGTATACACAACATGGAGTAGGTGAGAGTAGTGGAGAGGAGGGGAGGGGGGATGTTACGTGAAACGAACGAGATGTTGTATGGTATGGAAAGTTAGTGTCGTATCGTATCGTATAGTATCGTATCCGAATGGTATCCCCAAAAGGGAGTGCTCCTTTTTTGTTTTTGGTCCTCCGACAAAATACCCAATCGTGAGAGGATTTATTAATTTCAATGTCGTTCCCAATTTTCTCTTTCCGCTTTTGTGTTTGGTTTTTTTTTTTTTGTGTGTACTTCTTGCTTCCCTATTCAAGTTTTGTTGTTTTGTTTTTATCGTTCAGCCAAATAAACCAACCAACCAACGCAACGCTTACCAAAGGACAGACAAGAACACTGTTTTTTTTTTTTTGGCTTCAAAACATTTTTGGTCAGGCAGGACACGTAACATGGAAAATAGTTCATTGGCAAAAAGGAAGAAAACAAAATGCTCTCAAATATCAGTGCAATTTTGTTGACACTATGGGCAGAGCAGGGGGTAGGGAAAATCAAATGTGACAAGTTGTATGGGATGAGAAACGAGAGTCAAGGACGCGGAATTGAATGCAAGGATCCTTTTTTGTGTTTTTTTATTTGGTTTGCAAAAATTTTTGATGGGACGAAGCCATCTACCTATTTTTGGTCTTGCACGCACAATGTGTAATAAATCTTTTCCATCGGAAAGCAAACGAGGTTTTTATGCATAAATCTTTAAAATTTGAAGGACATTTTTGAAATTTACGGTTCTAGGAAATTTTTTTAACAGTGGTATGAGTATGAGGAAAATTTAAAGAATATTCAACATTTTTTCTGTTTTACTTGTCATAACAAGCAGACTAAGGTGGTGATAAATATTTTTGACACTAGTGCGAAAAGTAATGTGTATTTATAGAAGAAGCTGGTTTTAAAAGGACATTTAAGGATGTTTCTTATATTTTGTGTTATTATGTTTTGGTTCATATTTATAAGACTGAACCTCGTGGGTTGAGTCGTATTACTTGTACTTCTTGAACTTTTTAAACTTTTAGATCAATTTCAGTTGTGCTGTCAAAAATAGAGATTCTTTTTACCCACACATCAAGAATGTCGAATTTTGTTTTTTTGCTTATATTTTATATTTAAAAACTCAAAGACATTTGTCCTCTTACATCTTTCCTTATGTTTCTAACGTTCGTATTGTGTTTGAACTTTAAAGGGTACACAAAATTAATTTTGTGCACGCGGATCATACAGAAACTATATGTCTGATGTGAGGCAAATTGCTTAGATGATGACGAAGAATGTAATATGCAGAGTCATTAACTAGATTTGTTCTTATAAAATAAGGTTTAAAGTTTTGAAACTATAGGACATTAAAATTTATTACACCAATAAGTTCCTGGATCATAGGTTTATACTTCTGTGTTCTAATACTGGTACTTGAAAATTAAAAAATCGATACAAGACCGAAATCTTAAAACACTTAAGTGACAAATAGATCTGCTCCCATGTAGTTTCATCACAAACAAATTGGACAGGTTTTATTTGGTAGCCCTAAAAGTTTATTCCATCATAGTTTACTATTTTCCCATAACAAGCTCTTTTTACATTGCACCTTAATTATTTAAGATTTGTTTGGGCAAATGGCACCTATTGTCAGCAAATAAGGCAGTTTATATTTATTTAAGAATCAAAACGCTTCTTTGCTGATTTCTTGAAGCTTGATATCTTATTTTTATTTTTCTTACATAAATTTGTTTAAATAAACAATAAAATCTAAATAAACCAACTGTAAGAAAATCAAAAGTATTGTTCTTCTTTAATTAATTTAAGACCTAAAAATATTATTATTTATCTAAATTACCTATATTCATGCTCTGGGTTATATCTTTTGTTCAAATATAAACAATTCCCTTTACTTCTTAGATCAAGATTCAATTAATTTATAAAAGTACAAATAAGTTTAAATATATGCATGTATGTGTATGTTTATAGCGTCTATAGCCCATTCAAAAATAAACAACAAGGACAACTTACGTTATCGGTTTTTCTATAGACTAAAATATTTGTCTGCTAATACACACAAACACACAAAAAAAAACCCCCTCGCCTCCCTCCCCTCAATGTCACACAATGTCTTTAAACAAATAAAACAACAACAATAACTACAAACAACAAAAAAAAAACATAATAACATTTAATCAGGATTCAAACTTAATTCAAAAACACAATTGGATGTCCTTAATTAAGTAAATCCTTTCCATGAATTCTAAGCAGCTCTTTTATGCTTGCCTTCATTCAATTTGCAAGGGAACCTCCTTTAGGATATTTAACTCGTACTCGGCTAGAGCGAACCTAAACTTTGTTGTAATATTCACTATACTATAGTAGAAGGTATTATATAGAAAAGAAAGATGAACCGTTATTTCATTCGTTTGTAGGTTCATAGTAGGAACGTTACGTAGAAGGTTTGTGTTTTGTGTGTTTTCCAATTTGAGACATTTTGTTTTTGTCCCATTCTTCTCGCCATCATTTTAACTTATACCTCTACCCATCAGATCTTACAGGAAGTGAAAGGAGGGGAAATTTATCCTCTTTTATTGTTCTTCGTATAGTTGTTCTATATATTTATATATATGTATGTATATTGGTTGATTGTTTTGGTTTGTTTAAGGATATGATTAGAGACGAAACACACAGAAACCCAGAGGCTGAGAACGCGTACGAAAATAAAACTGACAAAATATGACGAACATTTTTGTTGTTGCCATTTTGTATTTAGTTGCCTTTGCTTTTGCCTTAGACAAATAAATTTGAAAGTTATATATTGCCAGCTTTATCTTTTGACTATAACAAGGCAAAAATATACACACAAGAAAAACAACACAAAAACAAACACAAGTTATACATTTTGAACATTTAGGAGCCTATAGTCTACCATCATGGGGCTGATATGGAGGAACAAAACCAAAATAAAACCCAATTGAGTTGGGGTTTAGGGTAGCTATAGCTTTGTGAGGGTGAAAAATAAAATATTTGATCTTTGAATGTGAAGTATGAGTCAATCTTCTTGCGCCTATAAGATAAAGGCATACAGAAGACTTAACATATAAAGGTTTATTATATGTGAAAGGAAAAAATTCAAGAAAATCAGATAAGAATCTAAAATATTGTAAATTCAGCTAACATCAACAAAACTGTAAATTTAATCAAATTCAATTTGTAACTTTTGGAATGATTGTGCCTAATATACATACGTTGAGACTTGTAAAGTAGGTTTAAATGTCAGCGTATTGTAGATATAGACATTGTCATTTTTGACAGTAACTTGCGATGTGATTAAATGATAGGTGACTTCTAAGGTCTTGAATATAATGTGTACAAAACTTACGAAACTAGTCTGTGGAGTTATATAGGCAAAGTTTGATTCTTTAGTCGCTTATTTAATTTTCATTAATTTGTTGAAGGCTTGCATATTAATACTAATAAATTCCTTTGATGATAAGTACAATACATTTTGTATGAGAGTAAGAAATCTTAGGAGGGTGATATTGGGTTTTATAAAAATTATTCGAATATAGTGACTTTTGAAAAAAGGATTAAGAATTGTAGCACATGTATAAATCTCGAATTATTACTTTTTTTGACTAAGTTGATAGATCTGCAGAAAAATAGCTGAAAACAATGGAGCTTTTCTAAAGAAATGCTATAGGCAGTTACAATTTTCGATATGGAAAGTTTTCTTGGGGTATGTGGAAAAAATGATTTAGATTGAAACCTGCAAAGGGAAATCCTATCAACATATCGAACAAAATATTTGTTTTATATTTTCTTTAATAACTAAAAAGTATTTTAATTTTTTACACAATCATGAACATTTTCTGGGGATACTACTAAATACGTTGTTTTTTAATAATACTCATAACCTATTTTGTAATTCGCTTAACAAACTTTATAATAAACTCTTTATTATTAATATCGGAGGAGGCCTTATCAGTTCTAAAAAATAATTATTGATGCACGAAAAAGGTTTTCAAAAATATAGAACTTAAACAGATATTACCCGATATTCATGATACAAAGCTCAATTCAATCTACACATAACTAGAAATATTTGGGACACCACAAAAAAATCCAAAATTTCCAAATCCCATTTTGAACTTTGGCCCATTATAACTTAAAAACAAATCAAAGTTAAGGGGTCATAAATATAAACTTTTTAAGATAATTTTAATGTCCACATTTTGTAATAGGATAAAACTTCTTAAAGCAAATATTTTTACCGTCAAAAAAAAACCAAAACAATTCCCCCACCTAAAAATATATTTTTGAACAATATTTTTTGACTAAGATCACCACTTTTTTGATAATTTTTCTCCAAATTATATCAATTGTACGAAAAAAAAGTGTATGGTAATCTTTTTTGGATAAGTTTAGAGTCTAAAACTATTTTCAAAAAAAAGTATTGTGCTTAAGTAATTTGAAAAAAGTGTACTTGAAATTTTCTTAAGAAAAATTGATGTTCTAAAAAGTATCATTCATCCCATACGTCTGTATTCTTGGCGTGAAAAGAGCTTTCTCAAATCAGCCTTTCAAATTCAGCTTAAAACTGTAAGTCCCCGCCATCATTGACACAATTTCTCGCACACAGAAATGGTTGAGAGTTGTAAATCACTAGGCCCAAGGTTTCAACAGACTGTTGCGCAATCTAATTTAGTTATTTACATCCCATACTTTAAGGATATTCAATAACAAAAATACTAGACCAAAAATTAGGGTTTAAAAAGTGACAGCAATATGCCTTGACCATAATTCATTTGACAATTTATGCGTACCCCTTATGTGTACCCTTAAGCTATACAGTGTTGGAAAAAATAATAGAAACATTTCACTGTCTTCATCATTTTTAATACATAATATTTTTTAAGCAATTAAGTCTTGTGTCGTTAGTCTTTCTATATTTTAATAGTACCTAAAAATGCTCTCATATTGTAAACTTGTTTTGTGAAAACAACTTTTTGTTTTAACTTAACAGTAAAAAGTTTAAAGTCAATGATGATTTCGACTGGAAAAAGTAATATAACAATGCTTCTTTAACTGTTATTCTAACGTAAGGATAGATTTGTTTGTATGCAAATAGGCGTTTTGAGTTTATTTATAAGTTTGTCAGATGTTTTATTTTCGATACTAAACAAAATTTTTAAAAGTTATCTATAATTATAACAATACTGGGTCATGGATTACAATATACTCCTTTTGAAAGCGAAGTGATGAAAAAACAAAGACCAGCTTGAAAAACGACATTTGAAATTGAAAAAAACCTTAAACTCTAGATTCAAGCCCAAAAGAAGAAAAAGATAAACTTGATAGCGTTTTGATACACTGTTGGTAAAAAAATTTAAGAATAAACCATTTCTTTCGTTTAGAGAACTCAAAAATTAATTAAACAAACTAGTGACAGCTAAAACAATTATAAGAAACTGACTAATAGAAGCAAGTCTTCCTGGTAGAAGTCCAAGAAAAGTTCCATTGAACAAGAAAAACATCATACAAAAACTTTTCTTTGTAAACAAAAACTTGCACCGTTTTTATTGGACTACCGTTTTGTATTCGGATGAAACGAAGATCAATTTGTTTACTTCCGATGGAAAAATGTATCTAAGAAGGCCAAAAAACAAGGAGTTTAACTTAAAATACACAAAGAAGACAGTGAAACACGGTGGTGGGAATATAATGAAGATTGAGGGTACTTTTCAGTATCTGGTGTAGGTCCAATATTTTGGATCAAAGATAAGATGTGCGCTGTGGATTATGTTCACTTCTTAAATTCAGTCATGCTACCATTAACTGAAGAGAAGGTGCCAATTAAATGGGAGTTCATGCAGGATAATGACCCGAAGCACCCCTCCAAATTGACTAGAAAATATTACAACAAAACAACATCAATGTTATGGAATGGCCATCACAATCCCCCGACCTAAAACCAACTCAGCACTTATGGGGTATCCTAAAGCGAAGTATCGGAGATTGTAAAGCCAAAAATAAAGACGAGTTGTGGTCCAAAAATTCAAAGGGAATGGTAGCTGATATTGCAAAGGCTATTTTTTTAGAACTTCCGAGTATATAGAAACTTCTACGAAGAATTATTACAGATACACATAATTCTCATCTTACTAGAATATTGAAATACATATAGTGAAATTTGATTTTGAATTTGAAAATTTCATCAGAACTACGAAAAAGCTTCCAAATTTCAATATCATACATTTTGATCACAGAAAAACCCATTTCGGAAAAAACCTTTATTTCCTCAGCAAAATAGCCTTTCATCTACCGGGTAATATTACCATTTTGATGCCATATTGCTAAAGCTTTCCCGAATTGGCAATAAAAACAAGAAACATTTCAGCTCGAAATATTAGTAATGAAGCCGCTAGCTGATGGCTTCTGAACAGAACTTCCCAAAAACTACCAATTTCACTCTTTCTAAAACAGAAAATGTATTGGTGGGTAAGTTAGGTATATTTTCTGAGGAGACCATTTTGGGGTAAATTTCTCTACAAGAATTCCATTCGCACTCAATTGTGTCTAGAAATACTATGTAGTCTGAACATGTTCCTATAGCACCAAAAAAGAAACCACTTCAAGCTATATAAACAAACAAAACACACACAAAAAATGTCGGCTCTTCATATCACATGTATAAATAGGTACCTATCTGCAATTCACTAAATCAAATGGTTTTTGCTTCACGGACCATTTTTCCAATCTATATCGTACCGTGTCGTATACTACTGGCCGTACGGATAGCCCGATAGTCCGATATTCCGATATCCTATGTCTATATACCAACAAATTTCCTAAGGATCAAAAGAAAAAATATACATACATCCCCTATACCGAAAACTGGAATATTGTTTGGTTTCTAACCTTTGCTACAAAATACATAGATTCTCTTCTATATATTGATTTGGAATTTTTTCGAACTTCCATTTTTGGGGGTTCTGGAACTAATAGACTTTATTCAACAAAGCCTACATCTGCATATAGAAAAATATAAATAAAAGAAAAACAGAAACGAGAACCAAAAAAACATAGAGGAATAGAAATCCTTTCTAAAAACCTTGTTGCAGTGTTTGCATTTGATTTGTGAGCTTGTTTTGTAAAAGTCCCAAACCATCCCCTGTGGACCAAACAAGTTTAGTTATTTTTTTTTGTATTGTGGGGTCCGTTGGGGTGGTTTGAGTGGAGTTGGATTTGTATGTTTTTATTCTACCCCAATTTAATTGAACGTCTGTCTGCCACATCATCCCAAAAACAAGGAACTTTTCGATGAATTTACCTATTTCAGGTCATGTGTATGTGTGAATGTGTTTGTAACAGTCCAGTTTCATATATCGTATTGTATATGTAGTCTGAATTTGACAGCTTTATAACCGTTAGTGAACCCACGTAGCGTGTTCAAAGGCTTGCTGATATGCCTGTATTTCAATGTGTACACAAGCACTAAGCACACGTGTGTTGAGCTGATCATCATCCAATATAATAGTAGGGTACAGTTATAGTCTATAGCAGCTACCCCTTTTGTTTGAGGTGTTGCGACGATGTATAGTAGCGTTATATCCGCCGCGCTGTACACACAAAAAAGCTCATTCATAGTGAAATAATATTTATTACGTGTGTGCAACGAACCATGCCATACATATTCTCGGTATTCCGTGATTTGTATAGTTCAGTTATTATTGTTGAGTGGTGGGTATTGGGTAGGTTGGGTGTGGGAACAAAATGATATTGAAAGCAGAAGCGAGGTTGAAAACACACGCAATTGATGGTAGATTTATTAATATTCCTTTCTATTTGACATACTATATGAATAGTTTTGGTGTATGTGTCTACCTAGGATAGTAAACTAATAGATATGTACTCAAAACAGTGAGAACGAATTAAATTGGTATTTTCTAACAACAACAATGACAGTGGTAATAAAAAAATAAACAACAGAAACTTTGGTATAGGTATGCAAATTTATTTAATTTTTTTTGTTCTTGTTCATGCTTTTTTGTCAATACATTTTTTGTAAGTAATTGGCAATTTTATATTGAAAAGAAAATCAGATCAATTTATAAAATATATGTTCATATATATGAGAATATTCTAGAGGGAATGTCTGCATATTTTGTTTTGCTTATGTTTTTAGTTGATTTTTACATTTCTGTGTAATTTGTATCTCATATATGTATGTACATTATACATACGTAAATGATGTAGATATTTTGTAAATTGTTTAATTGGAGTTCCTCTTGAAATGGCGTTTATTTTTTTTTCGTAGATATAGATAAACATAAAAGTATTTTCGCTTTGGATAACAAATAGACATATCAAAGAGTAATTGGATTTTGAAGTACCTATTTATATAGATATGTTTGTTTTTATATATAAAGTAAATTAGGAATTGAAATAAATGACACTTGTGTTTGTATAAGAACTTTAATTTATTTCAACAACTAATCCCAAAGGACTCTCAAAAGGGTATACACACTGCTTGTATACACGAGAATGAACAGAAATTTTTATTTTTGAAAATCAAACTTCAAATTTGTAGTTTGGCCCTTGGAAAGGAGTGGAGTGTTTTTTGGCCAGGTGGAGATGATATCCGGGATGTGACATCTATCTGTGATTCAAAACCTAGTGAACACGAATGAGCCAAAGCAAATGAAAAAAGAGGCTGGGATGCGACCCACACTGATAACCTCCCATCCCGTCTGTCGATTTGTCTTGCTTAAAAGTTTGTCTATATGTATCAATTTTTACCAAATTTGCGTACTATTTTTTGTAGATTTTATTTTTTTATGAAAAAACGGACTGTTGGAT
Source organism: Eupeodes luniger (assembly GCA_951509635.1). Lineage (NCBI taxonomy): Eukaryota > Metazoa > Arthropoda > Insecta > Diptera > Syrphidae > Eupeodes > Eupeodes luniger. The sequence goes on from OX608075.1 coordinate 18,487,246, forward strand.
TTTTATAAAAAAATTACTGAATATCGAAAACCATATTTTCTGTGAAATAAAATAAGTTTGAAGCAAATATTTGTAATTTTTGAAAAGCTATTTGAGTCGAAAGTAAATTTTTACCACGTTTTAGTATTGTGTTTTTTTAGGTTTTTAATTTTTTGTACAAAAACTGTCAATTCAATTTTTCTCAAAATTTCTCCAAATGTTGAAAACAATATTTCTTATAGGTTGAAATTAGTTAGAAGCCATTATCTCAAATTTTTGAAAAGATAATTGAGTCGAAAATCATTTTCTACCAACTTTTGTTATATTTTTTTTAGGTTTTTAATTTTTTGTACAAAAACTGTCAATTCGATTTTTCTCAACATTTTTCAGAACGTTGAAAACAATATTTCTTATAACTGAAATAAGTTTGAAGCCTTAATTTCAAGTTTTTGAAAAGATATTTGAGTCGAAATTCAATTTTTACCAACTTTGAGTAATGTTTTTTTTTAGGTTTTTATTTTTTATAAAAAAAACTGTCTCAAATTTTTTTCAGATGTCAAAAACATTATTCCTCGTTGCACAAAATTGTTTTGGAGATGAAATCATATTTTAGTCGTAAAAATTTTAGAGGTGACAAATTTTAAAACGTTTATTTCTTTGACAGTTGATAGTGACCTTATTGGGTAAACAGCATCTGTCAAATTTACTATCATTTATTTAATTTGTTCTTCCAAATCCCCAAAGTTAAGTAAAGGATTCGAAATATTTCAAAATAAGTTTTCTACTTGACAAAATGTGTCCATTTAATAGTTGCCATAATCATATCACCAGGAAGACGTCACTGGTGGATTAATTTGAGTCTATTTTTGGAGTAAAGAATTAAAGAACATCTGTATGAAAACGAAACGTATGATCTGATTAAAACGTCTCCACTGTTCGTGAAAATTAGCGGAAAAATCAGAGGCTTTTCTCGTATGGTCTTCTGTACACTGAAGCTTATTGAATTTTTGAATGAATGGATTTTCAACAAACAAATTTGTCAAATTTTAGACTAAGCCATTTTGGACTTTCATGTTCATGGCGCTAGATTGTGTCATTTATCCACATTCTTCTAAACACCACATTTATGTTCTAGTGTCGTGAAAACTAGAAATTTGGGATGAGCTCCACCCAAACAAGCTATATTATATGCCACATACAACTTCTCGTAACTGCATCGATAAATGTTTCAAATGAGTAACAAATTTCGATCATATCCGTCACACCCTTTTTTTATTTTATTTTAAAGATTGGAAGTATTTAATGGAAGATCATGTTGAAAACTCATCTTTTTCTAATACGTTTGTGGAGGTATAATTCCTATAAAGTTTTGCCATGCCATTTTCTTATCTTTTCAATGTATAAAAACCCTATGATCTTTTATGATTCTGTAGATATCTGTAGCGTATTTGACTTTTTACCAAAATGAGATAAAAAAATTATAATACTATGAAAATAGGTCTACCTAAAAAAAATAGGGTAATTCACAATTCACCTAAAACTTTTCTATAGTATGCTTATGCTTGTGCTTGTGTCGCGACTTCTAAGCGACTTATACATTGTAAAGTGATATAAAAATGAAAAACCAAATTCTTTTTTTCTATAAAATATATATGTATACCTATTCCTATAGCCCTATACCTTTATGGAGCTTGAAGATGACTTCGTTCCAGTTCAGTTGTTGTACATAGAGTCGTATCGTGTGTTTTGAAAGAATTGAAAACAAACAGAAGAGTAGGTCTGGGTATGTATCAAATACACAAAGTAAACCCATCTTGAAAAGCGGATAACCTCAAGAATTCATAGATAGCTATAGTATCTGTGCCTAGGTACCTTATTTTTGTTCTTATTTTTGTTATTCTGGTTGCTTTGAACAAAAGATTCGAAAAAGTATACCTCATACTCCTCGTGCACACGCTCCTTACATAATAAAAGGAAGAGAAAGACTATACAGAAAATGAATGTTTTCCCTGGTAAAATTGCTCCTTTATGCCAAAAGGATACAACCCAAGCAGACATATGATAGTGAAGATATCTACATATGGTTGGGTTATGGCGGTACAGTGCACATTCATATAGGAACCTATACCTAACTAGTTACTTTTTCATTCTTTCATATTTTCAGAGCAATTTTCCTTCGGTTCGACAGTCTGTATGCATATAGTAATCTGCATCATTCCGGCCTCTGGCTGACAATTTTGTATCATTTCATTGCTCATCTTGTGCGATACTCCTCGCTTCCTCTACTCTACTCTTGTGCTCCTGTGAGAAGGATAAAAGTAAAGTTTTTCCATTTCTTTGTATTGTGCAATGATCTTTCCATCTTTATGTTTTTTATTCCATAGCAATAGTAGCAGATGGCATCCTTCACCTTTATAGGCCCCACGGCTTTAGCGAACAGTTTTCCGGTCTTACAACCAAACCCCTTTCAAAAACCACCATCATCACTACCACCCACACTCACCACCTTGATGTCCTTCCCTGGTCTTGGTGGTGCTAGGCAAAACAATTTCCACAGCTACCTCTCTCTGTTATACTCAAAGTGTGTGCAGCGCAGATGTCGGTAGCTAATATGCAACTCGGTTCACTGATGTTTTGTATAGGTTTTTCGGTACCCACTACACTCGTCGTCGTCTTCGTCTACTTTAGTCATCTATTTCTTCCTTTGAAGGATCCTGGTGGCTCCTTCCTTTTCCTTACAGAACAAAAAAAAAAAAAAAACAGAAAACAGAAAACAAACCTCCTCTGTCGGTCGTCTAACTAGTTACCTACTACATATACATACCTATCTACATAACCTACGACGTTAAGTACAGTGCCCCCTAACAGTTCATAAAGTTGTACTACCGGAAGCGAACTCAGGCACGGTTGCGAATTTTACACAAAAAAAAAAAAATAAACCTCAGAGTGCAGAAAAAACCGTCATAACTCACAGGACGATGATTTTAATGGGTGATGTAAGAAAATAATAGGCGCCATTTTTGTCTTGTGCTTGTCTGCCAGCCGAGCCGGCTTGGCTACAAAGGGAAATGGAAATGGATTTTTTTGCTTTTCGTTCTCTTTCCGTTTCTCCAAACTATTTTTCCCTCTTAGTTACATAGTTATTTTGCTTGAGTTCTCCTATTTTACCACCCATTTTTTCCAGCTCCAGCTCTAGCATCATCAGCAGAGTCCTTTTTGCTCTGTCTCTGTCTGTTTAAGCTTTACCATAGAACAGTTGTGGTATGGCCTTTAGTACTTGCTCCTTGGACCGTGCAGTAAACTTTGAAGTTATTTTATTTTTTTGTTTTTTATCTTTTGCTGTCGTAGGTGCCTTCTCCGAATAGCTTAACTATGTTTTTGAGTCTAAAAGTATGAAGAATAAGAAGAGAAAATTCAGGGAGAAAAAAACCTAAGTGTGGACAAATTTCTAACACATCAGCCTCGAGCTTTGTTGGGGTGTGGGTTGTATAATGTGGGGCTCATTGTTGGGTGAATGGGGGTTGGGTTGGTTGAGGTTCTTTTGCTGTGCATGTTTTAAGGTCTTTTGGGGTTAGTTTACAGCATTCTAGGAAACCACTTTTCTGTTTTTGTTGTTCAATTTTGTCATACATACAACATAGGTAGTTGTTGTTGTTTTTTGTGTTATGTTGTGTCTTGTCTACCTTTTGTGAATTTAATGTTTTATAGTTCTTGGGTGCGTAGAGTTTTAAAATTTTCTATTTTTTTTTGCTTTATTTTTGTAGGTATTTTCAAAGAATATTTATGTACGATGTGAAAATATTTGCAGTATTTCCTCCCTTTTGAATAAAGGATGTTGTTTTATATTTGTCCGGTTATAAAGTTTGTTTCTAGCTGAGTCATATACAGTAGGGGATTTCTTTTGTTTTCCATTCAAGTTGTGTCTGACCTGTAGGGAGAAAGTTCTAAAAAGAAAAAGTTAATTAATTGGTCTGTTTGGCTTTCCTTCAGACGACGAGGACGAGGACGACGACGACCAGCAACGTCCGACCGACACGGTAGGTATCACCTTCCTACGATATTGTTGTCTATGAATTTATAACAATCGCCTTTATCTCACATTGAACTTGGGTCTTATATGTATATCTCTCTCTAGATAAACATTCCTGCTTTGTTCTTTAGTGGCAAGAACTTCAACTATAGAAATAGAAAGGCTAATTATGTTAAAACTAAAAGGGTGAGATTTTTATATGGGAAAAAGAGGGAAGTAATATCATGCTAATTAAGGAAATTAAATTTTCACGCTTAAGGCTATTGAACGTTAGGATTTGGCTAGACTAGTGAGATTTTAGAGCTAAAGTTATTTGTTGAAATTATTTGTTTTCTCTTTTTATCTATCTACTGGTTATTTCATTAAATGTTTAATAATGTTTAAATTCACATAAAAATGCTTCTCTGGATCATAAATATATTTATATTTATATTTATATTAATATTTATATTTATATTTATATTTATATTTATATTTATATTTATATTTATATTTATATTTATATTTATATTTATATTTATATTTATATTTATATTTATATTTATATTTATATTTATATTTATATTTATATTTATATTTATATTTATATTTGTATTTATATTTATATTTATATTTATATTTATATTTATATTTGTATTTATATTTATATTAATATTTATATTTATATTTATATTTATATTTATATTTATATTTATATTTATATTTATATTTATATTTATATGTATATTTATATTTATATTTATATTTATATTTATATTTATATTTATATTTATATATATATTTATATTTATATTTATATTTATATTTATATTTATATTTATATTTATATTTATATTTATATTTATATTTATATTTATATTTATATTTATAAGAGTGCAAAATTATTCCTTGAATTTTGGGTAGCATCAAATTTCAACACATTTTTAAACCAAATTTTAGAAAACATTGAATTTGAAAATTCTGTATTTTGTATTAAAGACGTAGAAATCCATTTGACAAACTCTGAAATAACTTTTATGATTTTTAAAGTCTAAATTCTATTTTTATTATTCCTTCAAAATTGAAACAACACGAACTTGTGTCATCAACGAATTTCTTAATAAATCGAACGAACAAAAAAATTAAACACGTGAATTAGACAATTACAAGGATGGAAACCCCCTTGGTGAATTCTGAGAAAACAAAATCAACTTTCAATTTGAATGGAATCCCCATTTGGGAGGAAAAGCATCAGAAAATCCTTGAATTCTAGAAAATTGATGAGTATTTCCCTGTGGGCTGGAATATGGATTTAGTAACATTTCATCATTTCATGTGAATTGCATTTATATTTTTAAATTTTAGGTTATTTCTTTTTTTAATTTAAAATTGAAATTGTTAATCATTAAATTGTTTAAAACTAAAATCAAAATTCCACCTCATAGATAAAATGCTAAATTTCCAGAAAAAAGTTAAATTGTATGAAATATAAATAAAATATTGGGAAATAATAATTAGAATCGCTAATTATTTCCCAATATTGGGTAGTCCTATTTTTTGGATATTATTTTATTATATTTTATTTTATTTAAGTCTTCATTTGAATTGTAAAAAATGCATGGATTTACCAGGTTTTTAAATTTGTATTTATAAAAAAACGCAAATTTGAGTATTTAATACAATTTTCTAGGAAAATTCACACAATTCAGAAAACTAAATCGAACAATTCACCAAGATAAATATTTTCGAATTATTTTTCCATTAAAATGATGAAAAATAGAAAGATTTGAATATATATGGTGTCAATAATTTGCATATTTTGGGTGTATTTCAATGTTTATATAATAAAAAATAACATTATATTAGTTTTAAAAACACAGTTACATCCCATAAGGTTTTTTTAATTAAAACTTAATGTTAATACAAGAATAAAAACTTTTAAACTTAAAAAATCTTGAATTCTTGTTCTTGAAACATGTCTAGACCTTTCGGCCAAGTTTTCGCAAGCGCCAAAGTAAATTGTATTGTAAACGACAAATCAAAAGTTTACTGGTCTCTTAGACTTTATTTCCTTAGTAAGTATTGTAAATTATTAATTATTATGTTTAAGCTTAGATAAGACAGTAGTATTCAAGGGCTTACTAACAAAATTTAAATAATTTAGTTTAATTTTTAATGTAATCGGTCCGATTTGTCAAATTGAAAATTTTGACATTTCTCGACGTTTCAAGATCCCTAGATTCTAAATAAAAGATTCTTAGAGAGATGTCTGTGCGTTCGTGTGTACGTACGTTCGGAAAATTACTCTCAACAAAATTGAAGGGGTGGTTTTTTTACCATAGCATTTAAAAAAAAAGGTCCAAAATGTTCACCTTAACTTTAAAAAAAAAACTATAAAAAATTAACTGTCAACTCGAATATTTATCAAAAATTTTGAGAAAATAGAATTGATAGCTAGTTCTTCAAAAATTAAATTGAACATAAAAGCGATTAAGCACCACTAAAGGAGTCTGATGATCGGGTTGGTCCCCGTGAAATAGCTATAACTCAAGCCTATGAACTTGGTGGTAGCACACACAAGTTGCTGTTGTTTCATTCTAAATTTTCAATTGAGAATTGATAGTTTTTTTTTACAAAAAATAAAAACCTACAAAAAATATTACTAAGAGTTGGTAAAAATTGAATTTCGACTTTAATATCTTTTCAAAAATTTGAGATTTTGGCTTCAAACTAATGTTATCTTATAAAAATATTGTTGTCAACATTCGGAAAAATTTTGGGAAAAATCGAATTTACAGTTTTTATAAAAAAATGAAAATCTAAAAAAAACATTACTAAAAAATTGGTAAAAATTGATTTTCAACTAAAATATCTTTTCAAAAATTTGAAACTAGCTATGGGTTTAAAGTTTAAACTAATTTTATCTTATAAAATAATATGGTTGTCAATATTCAGTAAATTTTGAGTAAAATCGATTTGATAGTTTTTACGAACAAAAAATGATTTTATCTCAAAAATAAATTTATGACACAAAGAACAACTTTTTGTTTACATCTGTAATAATTTTGGAGAAAATCGAATTGACAGTTTTTTTTAACAACAAATAAAAACCTGAAAAGATATTATTAAAAGTTGGTAAAAATTGATTTCGACTCAAATATCTATTCAAAAATTAGAGATATTGGCTTCAAACTAATTTTATCTTATACAAAATATTGTTTTTAACATTCTGTAAAATTTTGAGCAAAATCGAATTGACAGTTTTTTTTTACAAAAATAAAAACCTAAAAAAAAAATTACTAAAAGTTGGTAAAAATTAATTTTCGACTCATATATCTTTTCAAAAATTAGAAATATTTGCTTCAAACTAATTTTATCTTATACAAAATATTGTTGTCAACATTCAGTTAATTTTGAGAAAAATCGAATTGACAGTTTTTTTACAAAAATAAAAACCTAAAAAAAAACATTACTAAAAGTTGGTACAAATTAATTTTCCATTCAAAAATCTTTAAATTCTTTAAAATAATTCAACTAACAACTTTTTAAACAAAACACGAAAACCTACAAACCTTTAAAGTAAGACAAATCGGCAGACGGGATGGGAAGTTATAAGTTTGGGTCGCATCCCAGCCTCTTTTTAATTAATGTCGTTTAAGACAAAGTGGTGGAAATGGCTTGATGTACTAAAAATAAGTTCGAGTTTTCTTTAAATGTTTGTATTTTTCAAAAGCAAATATTAAAAATGTCGTATTTTTTAAAATTAATTAAACAGAAACAGTCATCTCAACTCCTTCTTCCTCTCCCTACGCCTACATGTCATGTCATCATTATTAAAATAAAACACAATAATACTCTTACATTGCATAATTTAATATCCCTTTGATTTAAATAATTCAAAGAATTAAATTAATACCAAAATGAACTTGAGATTCTTTTCGTTGAACATGAAAAAAGGAAAAAAAAAACAAAATATCCTGATTCCATGTATAACAAAAAAAAAAACAAAAAAGTTAAAATACAAATAAGCATATTTTCAGTTCCTTTTTCTTTTTGTTATTATTTTTATTACGTAACGAACATCGGATACACTCTCTTATACTATCATAATAAAATCAGTTGCGTAGGTTTTACTTTAATACGTAATTCAATTATTATACATTTCTGACCCGATTTATCCATTTCATTAAAGATGGCTGTGTGGAGATTCCAATATTATATAAAAATACTGTTATTGTAGTTATATCCTTTTTTTTTGGTTTTGCCTTTGAGGCAAACTTGAGAAAGTTTACGTATATAAAAATGTGTGCCAACTCGAAGTAAAAAAAAGAAAGAAAATCCAGAAGAAATACCATTCGAAACGTCAAGGTTAACCCTCTGTTTACAATATTATCAATAAGAAATTGGATATTAAGTCCACCTCCTTCTCCTCAAAATATGGTCAATTTCGATGGGGATATTCATGGGATAAGCTATAAAAGCATGAATATACTATACACTGATACTCGAATGTAATTTTGTTTTCTTTATTCTGTAAGAAGAACATGTGTAATCATGAATGGCATTTATTTCGATTTAACAATGGGTTTATACGTATGAGAAAAAGATAACCTGGAAACTTTTCGAAATCCTTTAAGGTAACTGTGTTTGTGTACCTTCGGTAGAGAATCAATATAAAGGAAATTCAGAATTTCTGATTTTATAAGGTATGAATTTGCTGGACAATACTTTTATTAACTGCATGAGTAAAAGGGTTAAGGATTGGGTATAAGGACCAACGGATTGTAAGAATTATAAAAAGATAGTAAACAAGAAACTTTTGATTTTTCTGCGGTTTTTATTTTTAAATAACCTTTTTGGTAAAGTTAAAGTGGTAAAATTTTAATAAGTTTGGTCACTTAACGTGGAGGAAATATTAAGATTCGAGAGACCCAAAATGAAGTACCTGAAAATGTTAAAACATGCAGTTGAAATGCGACCATGTGTTCTACCTTTTAGTTAGAAAAAAAAACACAAAGCTTTTAACTAACTACATTATTCCTAGCTAAGGAAAAAAAAGTCCAACCTACTTCAGATTTTACCTAACTACTTTGTTTATTATTTTTATTCACTAAAAGATAAAAATAACACCAAGTAAGCAGTGCCTAAGGAATATTAAAATAAGGAAAAAAAAAAACACATTCCTTTTTACTTAACCGTGGTTACGTCTAAGTCTATAAGAACTTGTTCGTTTAGGAACACGTTTATACATACATATATACAAAAAGCATTACGTCTTTGCCCAATATCCAACAAATTATGCAAGCAGAAGAAGCAAAAGAAAAAAACGCAAAACAAAATCTGCATTAATATCACACGACACTTCACTCCTTCGCATTCTTTATTAAATTAGATGCAAAAGCAGCGTCATCCGGAAGATTTTGTTTTTCTTTTTCCTTCTTCTTTTTTTGTTGTCCCTAAAAGGAAAAAAGCAAACACTAGTTATATACACAACAACCCTAAGTACTTGCTTACACTTGGCGCAAAAAGCATCCAGCCAACATCAGCATCAGCCACAAGCAAACGCAAACGTCAGCACACTCATCACTACCCTCATATATACGCTAAAGTATTGTAGCATTTCGCAACGCTGCGCCAATGATATTATATAAAAACCGACTTTAATCGGGTAAGAGTAGAAGAAGAAGAATAAAGCCCAGGCTTTCCGGTAGACAGACATCTTGAAATTGCATAATGCAAAAAAATGAATTCATTGTATTGTTTTAGCAACGTTTCGAGCCACCAGCATCAGCTTCAGTCGGAGCCAACCCAACCAACCAACTAAACAACCAGTCAGGACAGAACTCAAACCCACCATAACATCAGAAGAAGCACATCTTCAGGAGCACACTGTCATCTACCCACATGCCATTCAATTATCATAACGAATGAGCCTAGTGTGGATGACGTTCAACGTCGTCATCGTCATCGCCATCGTCGTCGTAGTTGATGTACCGTGGCATACCGGCACACAGAGCGCACGGCAATGTCAGGGCATGTCGTCGTCGGCAATAGGAAAGGAGTGTTAGAAAACGTGCATTATGCATCCTTTCGGTTTGAAGGTCCTTATTTGTTATTTTTGTTCGTCTTCCCTTTTTTATTATTATTATGAGATTTCACGTGTGTAAAGTGAATGTTCATTCAATTCAAATAAAAGGGGGAATTTTATTTCCAATGCAGGTATACAAGATGCTTATTTCTTAAAGTTGACATAAAACAAGAAATTCCTAGACTCATTTTGTATTCTAATTTTTGTTAGAAACATTTCAGTATCAAAATGATGATATTTAAATTTTATGGGGAGAAAGGAATGAGCTCTTTTTTAAGGCAAGTTAAGTCTCGAGGCTAAAGATCAGCTCAGACTCGTGGTTAAGTATTTAAAAATAAATCACTATTATATCATATGAATATTGATACGAGTGATTTAGTATGCACCTAAAGGGTACTCAAAACTTTGAAAAATAATTTTCAGAAATTAGGCACATTTCTGGATATTATGGTGTTTCAACAAAAAGAAGATTGAAAAGTGTCCAATGCTTACAAATAAATAACTTTTCTGTGGGACTTTTCAGATTTGTGCCACCAAAAAATGCCGGTGAGGACTGTATTCTTTAACTTAAATACTTTAATTTTGTACGCTTTTTGGTACCAATATTTAAGAATTCAACAATATTCTTTCAAAATAAGAATTTCTCAAAAAGTTTAAATGTTATTAAACTTCTCAAAAAATAACTTAATTTTTTAAATTTTTTGTTCAAAAATCTTTCTAACATTTTTTTTAAATTAATTTAATTTCTTATAAAGGGTTTTTCAATAAGGGTGGGTAGATGTTGAAATGGAATAAAACAAGCTGTGTGTGGAGGTATTAAAAAAATTATTTTTGTATTTGAAAGTCGGATGTATGCCATTAATTGTGGAATATGACACAATTCAAAAGCCGGCCTCGGCTTCTTATGGTGGCACGGATCCGAGTGGTCCAATTTTCAATGACTCTTCGGAATAGATCCGGCTGAATTTGAGCCATGGCCTGTGTTATGTTCACCTTTAGGGCATCGGTCGATTGTGGTTTATTTGTATAGACCTGCGACTTCAAGTAACCCCACAGGAAAAAGTCTAGCGGGGTCAAATCGCATGACCTTGGTGGCTAATTCAGATCACCCCTGCGACAGATAGCTTTACCGTCAAATTGTTCATGGAAAATGTCAATCGTGGTGTTTGCTGTTTGGCACGTCCTGCTGGATCCACATGTCGTCGTCTAAAAAGTACCGATCAATTATTACGCCGCCGCGCCCGGCCCAAAATCCACACCAAACGGTAACTTTTTGAGGATGCATTATCATCTGGTGAACGTCGCGTGGGTTGGTGTCGTCCCATATACTGCAATTTTGTTAACACAGCCATTTATCGAAAAATGCGCCTCGTCACTAAAGATGATTTTTCGGCCAAAATTGGGGTCTCTTCCAAACGATTCGAAGATTCAGCGAACAAACAGCACGCGTTGTCTATGGTCATGAACATTGAGCTGCTGGGTCAGTTGGATTTTGTACAGGTGTAGGCCTAAGCCCCGATGCAAAATTCGCCAAGTTGAAGTCTGCGAAAGGCCAAGTATTTGTGAGCGATAACAAAGTTTTATCATTTGAACGTGCTGTTCAATCTTGTTACTTTCCATGATGATTTGGCATAAACAAATGAATAATAAACAAAAGATTTGACAGATGTCACCAAAACAAAATGGCAGCCACGGGGCGCAAAAATCTACCCGCGCCAATTGAAAAAAACCCTTTATATAAGATTTTCATTTTTAAAAAATATTTTTGGTATGCATTTATTTCGTTAAAAAACGTTACGTGTTTTTAAGGTATCGAATATTATTATTAGACAATATAAGAGCTTGTTTCTGAGAAAATTTAAAAACAAAGTTACGGAGTTATGTAAGCTACTATTCTAGTACTATACAACAATACATTTTTATATTGAAAGAAACTAAGTTGAAAACAAAAGCTTTAGATTAAAGTTTATAAAAACATATAGGGTCGATTTTTAGAAAATTCGAATTTTGAATTTTTGAAAAAGGGTTGTATTTGTTATTTTTGGCATTATACAAAAGTCTAAAAACGCCTAAAGAAACCAAAGAACTCCACACCCACTTTTTTTTGACTCCGTCATGTTATGTTTGGTGAAAATATCGAGTTAGAAAATTCTTACAAATGCAATATGTACTTAGCATTGGGTTCCTTTCCTCGCAAGTAATACAAAATACAAAAATTAAATCCTACCAAAAGTTCGAAACTAAAGTGGTTAAACGTCCTAAATATCTCGAAGAAAAACGCCTTAAACTTCAAAAACTTATTGCATAGAAGTTTCCTTAGTTACAATTAATTTGGATCAATAAAATAAGTAATTATTTTAAAGGGTTCCAATGGAAAGCAGTTTAGCCTTTTTTTAAAAATTAAAATGTTTTATATTTAAAAAAACAAAAAAACTATAACCTCGAGCTACTTCTACGAACTAGGTCAAAGTATGTAAATATATCCAGAAATATAATTTAAAGTTGTGCATTTTTCTATGTCCTTACATCAGGCTTCAACATTTGTGTATAATGCATCAAACATGTATGTATAACCAAACTATGGTATGATAATGTTCCATTTAAACTTTGTTTCAACTTTCTTGTCTCTCTGTTGATTCTCTGTGATCTGAAAACTTCTAGGTAGGTTATGCTCGAAGAACAAAGCTTATGATTATACTCGTATGTTTTATAAGGAACAATATAACAATATGCTGAGCTTATTTAAAACAAAAAAATAATGTATCTACCTTTACATCTCATAAATAAATATAAAATGTAGATACAATATTTCAATTTCTGAAAAATTGTAAAAATTTTATATAGGAAAAGTATTTGAAAAGACTTCCCATATATAATGCATATAATCTTCAGTATAAGGAAAACTTTAAAACCCTAAAGACAAAAGTTGTATCTGCACAGCACATCATAATATTATCAACATATTCAACATTTTAATTTACTGTTTGTGGCTTTTATTATGTTCATGAAATTGCCCATGGCAATTCATTCTTTTTCGCTTGATATATTTTTTTGTTCTCCTTTTTTCGTATGCGTCTATACTTTATTTTATACTCAAATTCCCTATTGCATTGTAAAATAATTAAACTTTTAAATGCTCCATTTCACCCAAAGGCTTCTTCTTTTATGTTGAAGGATGATGATGATAATGGTGATGAGGATGATGGCCAAAAACTGGAAAACTGTGATTTGAATACATTTATTCTAGTTTAGCACTTCACTGATTCCTAACTATCATTTACATTTTATGTCTTTTGGATTCACAGCTGAATGGCAGAACATAAATATAGACCTATCCTTGGAACTTTCGCAAAAATTCCTATTTTAACTTGGTCCTATATACATATGAGTATGAGTGCTGCTGTATGCACATAATCCTTGCTTGATATTTTATATGGAAGTGTGTGTTCTTTTTTATAAGGAAGCAATATTTTTGTTCTTTCTTTTTTTTCACTTAACCTTTTGGAACTGATAATGTTACAAAAATAAAGTTTTCTCTTCGAATTCTCGAACACCCGGTTTATAAGTTTTTGATCCTATGAACTCCCTAAGCAGTCCTACATACATATGTTGGGTATATCGGTAGTAAAAAGTCTGTCTAGCTATTCGGATGGAATTCAAAGCAAAGAGGGGATAAAAATAATATACAATTTTCTTTTTTTTGTCCACAAAAACTTTCAATAACTTTCGACATACATGCGACAATAGGGAATAATAAATAGAGCTTTTTTAAGGTTTACCCAGACAAGTTATGTATTATGTTCTGTTTTTTTTTTACTGTATTATTTAAAGTTTTGAAACATTTTTTAAACTTTTTAGACCATAACCATAACCAATTTTTTGGAATGGAAACAAAAATAGAAATATCTGAGGGACTTTCAAATACAAAAGAAGATTTGTATTCAAATTTTAACCAAATCGGAAGAATTAAATGTGTTTTTTTTGAATTTGAAAGTGTTGAAAATTCCACGTCAAAAGTTTGAGTGTTTCAAAAATGAAGCAAACTCGTTCCATAGGAAAACATTGGTTATTTTAAGCGCAAAAGGAACTAGGTATATGAGCATTTTTTTGAGTTTGTAGACTTTTCTTTCTTTTGGTGGTGTTTTCTTTTGTTTTTAAAGGGCTTAGGATATCAGTTAAAGTCGTCACTACCTGCTAACTTTTCGGCCACAGCTAATTTAATATTTCTAAAAGAAGAGATTATATATAAATTAGTGGGTGCACTATACATTTATTTTTAAATATTGAAATTATAGGCATAGAGCGAGTGTAGTAAAGTACTGTATATTCATTAAGTGCGGTAAAAGAACGAATCTCTTAACTGTACCTAAGGCCAAAGTTAAACTCTAGGTTATACTGATGATCATTTCTAGAGGTGACAGCATTGTTTATATTGCTATTCAAAAGACGAAAAAAGAATCAAGTGCGATATTTTCAATAATCATATTGAAAGTTCGTCTTTAAATATGGTGTTTATTAAATTGGTGGATCACCAACCTAGAGCCCAGAGTTTAACGAATGCTCAAGCTTTAGATGTATAAAAGTTTTAAAACAAGAGATGCATTGCCGCCCTAGAATAGAATAACTTCTTTCCGCATTTTTGACCATATGGTGCACGCAAAATAATTTTGATATGTTTATTTTTTTCTATACAAGTTCTAGCTACTTATGGATTTTGATAAATGCATTTTTTTTATAAAACTTTAACGACTATAGGCTGAATTTTGAGGAAATAAATTCCAAGCGATTATTTACTCCGCATTTAATAATTATGTCAGGGTCAGACCTGAGAGGTCAGCTTCATGAAATTGCAGTTGAAAATCCACATTCAAAGAGCAGGGTTTGGAATCTAAAAATATGAAATTTAAAACAGCTGAGTGGACCGACGACGCACGTCAGCAAAGCAGGTAATTGGATAAGAAGTTTCAGAAAGATGATTATTCATAAAAATGATTAGTAGTCTAGGATAAGGCACAGAGCGCTGATGCACATCAGTCTTTAATTTGTGTCAGACTCGAATATCCGAAACGACTTCTAGTAAACGTTAGGAAATATAATTTCTAATCCGACGAAGGAGGGTATTATTAAAATTGAAAGCATGTATTTTCGGGGAGCGTATCGGAATCTCGCTTTTTAGAATCCCGTTGTTAAAAAATCTCGAAAAAAAGTTTTAAAATCCCGTTTTTTTAAATACCGATTTTTTAAAATCCCGTCTTTTAAAAATCCCGATAAGTAAGAATCCCGTTTTTTACAAAACGCATGCATGAAACTACATAAATAACAAAAGGAGTAAAAGGTTTTAATGTTAAATTAAGAAGCGAATAGAAATCCCACTTTTTAAAATCCGAGTAAAATTGGGTTTTTTGCGTCGTAAATGCTACAGTATACAGTTGAACTAAAATAATTATGAAAACAGTATTCTTGAAAACAGTAAACTTTGTTAATTAATTTGAGTTTGTTTTTTTGTTTTGAAAGAATACTACTTTACTTTATATTATTATTTGTTGATATCTTACATTTCTTAAAGGTTACAATTTCTCATTTTTATTAATATTAATAAATACATTTTTTATAATTTCGACTTTGCAATCAAAACTAGTTGTTAAATTTAGCGCGATTTTATTGCAAAATCGGGATAGTAATAAACGGGATTTAAAAAACCGGGATTATATAAGAAACGGGATTACAAAAAGTGGGATTATAAAAAATCGGGATAGTAAAACATGGGATTTTAAAATCGGGATTTTAAGAAGCAGGAATATAAAAACCGGGACATCGAAGCCAACCCGTATTTTCGATAAGAGAGCCTCGTTAAAAAGTGTTCAAGCGGTTCTATGACCTTACTGATCTTTACTAGATCAAATTGGAAAGAAAAATAAAGAAGGATAGATAAAAAAGCTCACTCAGTGATTATAAAAAACAGGATTATAAGAAATTGGATTTTAAGAAGCGGGATTATAAAAACCGGGATATCGAAGTAAACCCGTATTTTCGATAAGAGAGACTCGTTCAAACCGTTCAAGCGATTCTATGACCTTAATGATTTTTTATTAGATCAAATTGGAAAGATAGATAGATAAAAAACCCTCACTCAGTGATATTGAGATAGTTCATGAAAATCTATTTAGAATAATATTTAAATTATTATACTACAAAGATTGTTGTTTTTGACATCAGAAAATTAAGAAAATTGTTTTTGTTCACAAAATTAAAACTTAAAAAAACTACTAAAAATAAATAAAATGTGTTATTCCAACCAATTATCATCTCTAGAATGAATACAAATATTAACTGCAAATTTTATTAATTTTATACAAAATCGTTTTAATTTTTTAATAATTGAGTTGACAATTCGTACAAAAAATTTAAAAACTCAAAACAATACTGTTGAGAATTGTTTAAAACTTAAGCTATTGTAAATATTTTAAATCTAATACATACCAATGCGAGGATTAAGATCATTTTATTTTCTAAACTTTAAAATTGGCAAAAACTTATAAAAAACAACTCACCTAACTACCAAAAACTTTTTCACATCCTTTTAAGGTCATGTAAACCAAGTGCTTATTTAAAAAAACATTACATCCTTAAAATCTTTTAAAAAAAAACTCAAAATATAATTCAACTTTGATTTTATTATATTTTTATGGAACTACATTCATTCAAAACATGGTTGTTTTATCCTTCAACTTAATTTTTAAAAAGCGAACGATTTTTTTTTTTTTTTTTTCAAAAAACCACTTCAATGTCAATATTGACTAAATTCACTCAACATCTAAAATCTCAAATTATGTTTTAAGATGGAAAAAAAATCATTAATTTTCTACTCCTCCTAATCTCTGTAGGCAACCACTAAAGGGTGTTTTGGGTGCGAGACGAATAGAATTAAAAATAACCTCTCCTATCTATAAAAGAGCATAAAAAGAAAGAAAGGCAACAGAGAAAAAAAATATTATTGTTTACTTTATTCATAGACAAATATTCCGGCAATCTGCAAAATGTGTTTCACTCTTAATCCTCAAACCTCAGCAATCCCAGCAAACTACCTCCAGCTAGGTGGGTTCATACCTATTCTATCCGTTTCTATCTCATGATATCTCACCCCATCGGTCGGTCTTGGCTTAATATGCATTCCCGACAGGATATGAAGCAAACAAACACAACAACAAAAAAAACATCATCCTTGTTTTACCTCATAGATCCCGTGTTATAGCTTGGAAAGAAGTCGGTAAGCACGTTTGCTTCGCGTGATGTTAACGCTGAATATACATTTTTTTGTGTTTGTAGGTATAATTTGGACGGCACATTCACAATTCACTTCGTGCTACCGCACCGCACCGCATCACAATTCACAACGCACACAATCATCTCATTCTCTGCATCACTCTGTTCTGTGGCTGTGATGCTTTTGCTAGCTCTAGCTCTATCTCCCTCGTTCTAAGAAAAGTATGCAGAGCAAACTATTGACTTAGCTTGGCCTCTGAAATGATGTTTTTCAGTTGAACAAATATTTGCTTATTTTCCTGCCGCATGACATAGCATACAGTTCTATTACTCCTTCCTGCCAATGACCTTTTTTTAAGCTTTTTCTATATAATGTTGTGGAAGAGCGTGGTTTAGTTGGAAAGTTTGGTCTCAAATTAAATAAAAAACACACGAAAGAAAAATAAATTCAGAAGAAAAAAAATGCTCGTTAACTTTGTTAAGTAAATACAAAAATAAACACGCTTGGAAAAATAAAAATTAAAACGTTACAAAGGATCCGCCGCCGTAGTCCGCACTTTAGTCAGTTAAGAGCGGTGTAAATAGCAAAATATTATAACAAAATTTATTTTTGTCATGTTTTTTTCTTTTTTATTTTAATTTTATTTTTGTTTTTTTTCGTTTTATAACTACTGAGTTATTTTTTGAATAACACAAATATGCAATTGCTTGTAATTATTTTAAAATGTTTGTCTATAAACGAGGTTTTTTGGTTTCCAAATAATTATATTGGACATAAAGGGTTTTTACTCTGATTAACTTTTATTTTTTAATGATGTAGTTTGGTAGCGTGTTCTTCTGAAATGTGTGACACTATCATGTACCTTTATAAATAGTGTATTATGATCGGTAGAAAATATTGTTTTGGACAAATTTGACATTTCAACAAGAGATGGTTTGAAAAGGACATAAAGCCTTTTTTCTCATTTTCTGTCCCTGATTTAATTTATTAGATAAGATTATTTCAAACG
The DNA here is from genome assembly GCA_951509635.1 of Eupeodes luniger. Lineage (NCBI taxonomy): Eukaryota > Metazoa > Arthropoda > Insecta > Diptera > Syrphidae > Eupeodes > Eupeodes luniger. The sequence continues at coordinate 18,505,595 of OX608075.1, forward strand.
ATTCAGAATCATGCAAACAAAATAATTATCTTTGTTAAACTCCCACATCTATAGGTATAGACAACTATTTGAGGGTACAATCGTATGTCTTTAAGGATTAGTACTTAAACACATTTTTGTCAATATGGAAACATTTTTAAGAAATGTGCTGCATACTTAGCACACTCGTTGTGTTTTTTTTAACACGTCTTTAAATAATTCGGTGGTTCCTTTTATTTGGAAGAGCTCTTTTATAATACCAGTACACAAAAAATCACCTAACAACGAAATAATGAACTACATTGCTAAACTATCTGTGATACCTGAGCTGAAAAAGAAATATTTGACTGTTAACAGTCAGATTGTTTTTTCCTGAACACTCGATTTATTCGGGAAAATATGCGTCAAGACAAGGTGTAATGGTCATCTTCTGATGAGCCCAACCATTACACCGGGGCGAAACGCATATTGAAGCACTGGGCTCAGGTTTCTCTTGTAAATTTTATTATCTCCTAAGTTTGTATGTATTCTTTTTTTTGATTATACAATCTAAAGGAAAAGGTCGATAGTCTTTAAACTTTTGTGTCTATTTTCTTATAGGTAGGTCATAAATTACTTCAAATTTAGGACCTATAGGTATAAAAATGTTTGACTTTAAAAATAGGTCTCTCAAAAGAACTTTACTGAATTCTAAGTAAAAAAAATTTAAGTCATTTTTGATTTTACCAAAAACGGTTTTTTGATCATGAAAACGTTTGTTATTTTTGGAAATTCAATATTATAAAAACCACCTTGAATATTAAATTTCAAATTTTATCTGTTTTATTAGAATCTCAGGTGAAAAGTATTCCATAACCAACAAGTTTCCTTTATTTATTTGTGAAATCTAAATGTTTTTAGAATTTACTGTTGAGCTTTTTAAAACAAAAGAATTTTTTTTTAAACCTACAAAACTGATTTATTTTATTTTTGACTTAATCAAGATCAAAAAAGATTAAAAAAAAGACAATATATGTTTTAGAAAATTTTGAATTCTTAAAGATCTGCGTAATTTTTTATTTTAATTTCTCAATATTTGTTCACAATCTAATAGATTATGCACAATAAAATTCTAAAATTAAAGATAATGGTGCCAGGCAGAAATTGAAAATTAAAAACAAAACAAAAATCAAAAATTATGAATTTTGTATGTTTTTAGGACTAAAAACGAATTTATATTTTAGCTTGATTGATTTTTTCACCTTCCCATACAGCTCTGAATTTAATTTTATAACACGGTGTTGTAGGTATTTGATAATCAAACTATGTATTTTCTTCTCAAGTGTTTTGTTGGGTTTAGTTAGAATCCGATGTCAAAATTAATCTATCACATTATGTTTTTAAGAAATTACTTTTTAGAATTCGATAAAAAAAGTCTTATTTTTTTCTTTTTCGTGAAGATTTTACACTTTTATGCATTGTATGTTAGTACATAAGCTTTTCTTCAATATTCAGTTTAAAAATTGTCAGTTTTTTCATACATTTTTAAAAAATCATTACAAATTGCTATTCTTCACTTATTTTACATACATAAACCTTAAAAAACGCTCAATAACTTATAAATGCTTAAATGGTTCCTTAAAGAAAAAAGGCAAACGAATTAATACGAGCGTTTTTTCAATTCCGTCGCGTCGTTTGAACAAAGAATGTATTTAGTTTTTTTTTAATTAATTGAAAAAAACATACAAGTAATGTTGAAAAAGTATTTTTGTAATGTAATGTAAGCAGATACAAAAGTTTGGATTCTAATTCAAGTCAAAAAATCATAAGATTAAATATTTCTCTAAACTTCATATAAAGTCAAATAAAGACTTATAAGTCATTTCACAAGTAATTACCATTTCCAAAAACTAAGTGAGACATACAAAACATTTTAACTATATCTAGAAGATAAAGATTTGAGCATTACAAATTGATTGAACAATTTTTTTTCTCTTTGAGAATGTTAACTGAAGAGAAGTATTTCAAAAACATGATTAATCGAAAAATTATAAGGTGAGATTCGATTTCAGGAGCACTATATCTTTAAATAAAGTATTGTTTGGTCTGTGATGGACAGGAAAAAAATATAATTTTTCGAAAATTAGCTTTTTTATATTTAAGCAATACATATTGTAAGATCTTACAAAATCATTACAAAAATTATTATAATTTTAAATTAAAAATTTCGGTTATCTACTTCCTTATTTTAAAAAATCATAACAGAAAAACTATTGGCAATATTGATTTAATTACTTTGTCTGTGTATAGAAGTACATTTAAAGTTTTATTTTATTTGGTTTTAAAAATATGACATCTCGAAGGTGGCCACCGTTCTCATCAATGCACTGAGATATTCGGAATTTGAAATTGTTTTCCACTTTTTCCAGCATATCTGTGCTTATGTCGGCGATAGCAGCACGAATATTATTTTTGAGATGACGAAGGGTCTTTGGACGATCAGTGTATAACAACGATTGGGCTACCATAAATCGTTGGTATACACTGATCGTCCAAAGAAGGAAAAAATCACATGGGGCTAAATCTGGCGATCGAGCTGGCCACTGAAGATCGCCTCTAAGAGAGATGAGCCTTTCGGGGTAGTGTTCACGCAAAATATTTATTGACCTTCTTGCCGTGGTAGCTATGGCACCATCCTGTTGAAACCACACTTCACCTACATTCATTTCTTTAAGTTTGGGCAGAAAATCCACAAATATGTTTTGTTTGTTCACACATCCTGAAATATGGAAAAGTGCCACGTCACTTAAGAAAACAAGGGGGCCCGAGGCAGGTTTTCAAGGAAGGCTTCACATGCATTTTTTCGAGCAACATAATCGCGTGGATTAAGTTGTTGCACCACTGCCAATTTGTATGGGTGAACAGAACATTAAGTTCCTCATGAAGAATTCGTCTCACTGTGCGACTAGAAATCCCTAAAGCTGCCGAATGTTTAAGTGCAGATCGCTTTGGAGATTTCAAAATCGCCGCCCTTACCCTTTCGATGTTTTCTGGCGTTCTGACGGTACTGGAAAGTCTATTATGGTTCTTTTGCACACTACCGGTATCCCTAAACATGTCCAGGTCCACCCACAAACAAATCTATTTTCGATCAGGCACACGACCTGCAGGTGCGATATTGAAATGGTTTCTGAAAGCACGCTGAATTGCGATGATCAAACGGCTGAAAGGAAAGTAGGCCTCCACGGCGAACGCGCGCTCTTGCTCTGTCCACTGCATTGTTGACACTGAACTAGTCATAATGAAAACCTTAGATAACGCTCTACTATTAATAGCCGCTCAGTTGCGAGAGTTTCAGATAAGGAAGTAACCAAACACGCCCCACCCTGAACCTTAATTCCTGCACCTTTCGTAATTGAGTTTTAGAAGTGGTGTTTTTGATAAATTTCTTGTTCTTACTCGTATCAACATCAAATTTTGTGTTGTTTGACGAGATTTGAGTTTTTATTATTATCTTGTTGAAATACTCAAATTGAAAAACTTATTTAAAAAAAAATACATGGCTATAAAAGTTATACGTTTACTAAAATCATAAGTCCATCAATTCTGCTCATTATTAATAAATAATTAATTTTAAAACAACAACTGATTTAACGACTTTCATAAATAAAACTCATTTTACTTGCGCTTCACTGTAGAAGGATACCAAAACTTTATTAATTTTTGTTCTATATATTTTTTTATTATTTGATTTTATTGCTTCTTTTGATGTAGAAGAAAAGAAAATCTAATGAAGCATCTGCAATCTTCACTTTCATTAAATTTCTTCTTTTTCTATTTTTCATTTTCATCATCGCATCATCAAGGAAAATCCTAACTAGAATATTTTTTATTTTTCCATAATTATTTTCCTCTTCAAATGCAATAATAATTGGAAAGAAACAAAATAAAAATGTTTTTTATATATGTATTTATATATTTTTTTAATGAGCCAAGACGCTTATTAAGCGTGCACTAATTTCTTTAATCTATAAGAAAAAAAGTAGAAGTAGAAGAAGATACTTCCCAAGAATTGAGCAAAGTGATGAAAAATAAGATGATGAAGATGTAGACAGATAAGAACAAAATTTTGCAGGAAAAAAACTTTTTTAATTGACTGGCAACTCTCCAAGGAGCCAATAGGACATAGAATGAGGTATATAGAAAAAAAGAAAAAAAAGTTAACAAAAAAAGTAAAACAGAAAAAGAGAAGACATGCTTAATACGACCATCTTGAAAATGGGTGTTTATTTCAACGCCAGCCTTGAAATGGTCGCTTGGCAATGACTATGAAGAAATATATACATACATATATAAAAGTAAGGCCATCTTCTTTATTTTTTCTAACTTAACACTCTCCTGCCTGCGTGTATTTTATATCACAAGCGACAACAACAACAACAACAACAAAAACGACGCCTGTCTTTCACACAAAGTACCTACGAACATAATGAATTTTCTTTACTTAGAGACAAGGATAAACTCTTGGAATATCTATCTAGATATTATATTTTCTCCTTATTGTTTTCCTTAGATCTTTTACTTTTTTTTCCTGCCTCTTCTTCTTTTAGTTAGTTTCACTTGAAGTGCTGTGATTTCTTTTGGACATGTCCTTCGAGCAAAACAAAAACAAAACAACAACGAGAATGAAAACGAAAAAAAAAATAAAAAAAATAAGGACACAAAGCAAAAGACTCTCACAACAAAATAAAGTTTAGATTTTATTGTTTCTATTTTAATAGGACTTTATTTTATTTTTTTTATTTTCCTAGCTGTCTCTTCTCTCAATTGAGTGACAAAGGGGGTTGTTTCTAGATGATGGGAAAGACAAAAAAACAAAAATAAAAAAGAAAGTATCTTATAGAGAAGGTGTTTTAGTTAATTTCACTTTACATTTTCTTCTTATTTTTTTGCTTGCCTTTACTCTTCTTCGATTTTCTTTTTATTTTTAAAGCACTGAATGGAAAAGAATTCAATGAAAAAGTCGTCTTTTAAGTGTCAAACTGACAGGAGGAAGAAAAGTTAAATAGGGAAAAAGTAAGAGAGAGAGAGAGAGAGAGAAATCGAGTAAGAATGAAAAAAGGACACGAGCAAAAAAATAAAAAAAAAAACAAGGAATATAAAAGAAGTTAAAATAGAGCAAGAAAAGCTTCCATCTTATTCCCTTTAGGTGACAATTGAGATAGGCAATTGCTCTAAGCGTTATGAGCTTCGCATTGTTCGCCACTGAATTGTCCTTCGGTGCCTTCTGGCATCAAGTAAATTTTTTCTTCTATAGTCATTTGTGCAGAGGTGTTTTGTATGTGTGCTCTTTTTGTCCTTCTCATACATATACTATGCATGTATTTGTTAATCTAGTGATTACAGAGGTGAATTTTGAACTTTTTATTTTCTTCAAACAAAAGTTTGAAAAAAATTGAACGATTTTCAAAAAATTCATCAAAAAATTTACATAAATAAATTAAGTTGTCATGAAAGATTGATTTTAAAAAGAAGAAGAAGTAGAAAGCTCTTTATTTGCTATATTTATTTTTAATCAATTAATTATAACTACATTCCAATAAGAGGTGTTTATTCCTTTTTTTTTCTAAAAGCCGTTTGAGTTATTTAAAGAAGACCTAAGTCTTATCCTCAGTCACCTTGGGTAGGTAGGTAGGTAGAAATGGCGATCTCAGGGCAGACCTAGCCTGAGATCCAATTAGCGCTGTAGTGCGCCGTTTTGATACCAAAACTCGTTTGACCTGTGAAATAAGGGAGAAGATTTATAGCGATTAAGTTAGAGCCATTTTGTCGCATTGAGAAAAGAGATTAGGTCTCTAATCTTTGTCTCAGATAGCTCATTCAGTTCGTGAAAGAATGCTTTCCCAAAGCATTTCATTCTAGTGCTTGCCAAGGCAGGACATTTGCAGAGGAAATGGATTAACGTTTCACTTTCTCTTTGGTCGCAGCAACTACGGCAAAAAGTGTTGTAAGAGATACCCAACTTCTCTGCATGAACTCCAATGGGCCAGTGTCCGGTACAAACCGCAACAATCCTGGCTATGTCTTGCCTTGGCCTGCGTAGAAGATCGTATGTACGGGTTTTGTTATAGGTGGGCCATATCTTCCTAGATATAATGCAGTTGGGTAGATTGCTCCACCTTCGGTTTGATTCAGTTTGGTATATGGAAAAGATTTTACCCTTCATAGCACCAAGAGGAATGTTAACCATTTCCGCAAGAGAGCTATGAAGGGCCGATCCTTGCCTGGCTAACTCGTCAGCCCGTTCATTTCCCACGATACCACTATGGCCCGGAACCCAGATCAGGGTGACACCGAGGTTAATGTTCAGGCTCGCAAGCTCATCGCGACATTGCTGGACCAATTTAGATGAGGATGTAGCCGAGTTAATGGCTTTGATAGCTGCCTGACTGTCTGTGAAGATAGCCGCATTTCGGTTTTGGTTTGGGCTTTGTTTAAGTATTTTACATGCCTCCCTAATTGCCAGCAGTTCAGCCTGAAAAACGCTAGCAAAGTCAGGAAGCCTAAAGGATTTAGCTACATTTAGGGACTCAGAAAAGATCCCAGAACCAACTCCGCACTCCATCTTTGAGCCGTCAGTAAAGATGGTTGTATCGAAACCTATCGACACGATGTCAACCTCCCAATCTTCTCTGGATGGGAAAAAGACCTTAAAACCCCTACTAAGGCTCAAAGTAGGAGTGCAGTAGTCAGTGTCTACCGAGATAATATCTGAGGGAATCAATTTCGCTGTGTTGCTGTGACCATAAGGTTTTGACAACCAGCTATTTGATTCCTTCAGCCTAATAGCGCTGCAGGAAACTATGTATTTAATAAAAAGGTCGATTGGTAGAAGATCCATAATAACGTTTAAGGCGTCCGTTGGGCAAGTACGCATGGCCCCTGTGGTGCCCACGCAAGCTGTTCTCTGAACCTTCTTTAGCTTATCGATATTATAGGCTTTGCTAAGAGCAGGCCACCACACAATCGAACCATAGGTTAAGATTGGACGTACTACGGCTGTGTACGTCCATAAAATCATCTTCGACTGAAGTCCCCACTTTTTGCCGAAAGTTTTGCTGCAGGCGTAGAAGGCAACACAGGCTTTCTTAACCCGCACTTCAATATTTCGTTTCCAGTTTAATTTAGGGTCGAGTATAACTCCCAAATATTTTGCACTGGAAGACAATGAAAGGATTTGACCGTTGAGTCGAGGTAGAGTGAAAGGCGGTACTTTAGTTTTGGTGGTAAAGAGCATCAGTTCAGTTTTACTTTGGTTAACTCCTAGACCACAACTAGTGGCCCAGCTGCTAACTTTCTTCAAAGCTGACTCCGTGATTTCACTAATCACAGAGGTGTACTTTCCTGACACCAATAGCACCAAATCATCCGCATAGGCTACCGCCTTCACTCCACATCTCTCTAATTTAACGAGAATTGTATCCATGACCAGAAGCCACAGAAGAGGCGAAAGGACACCACCCTGGGGTGTTCCCCTACTTACGTGTTTTGTTGCGGTTGTATTGCCTAGAGTGGCTTGAATTTTCCTACCACTGAGCATGGAGATAATCCATTCTCGAATGAAGTATTCTACCCCGAACTTCACGAGCGATTCTTCTATGGATTCGGTAAGGACGTTGTTAAAAGCACCTTCTATGTCTAAGAAGGTGGCAAGAGTAAATTCTTTATAATGGATTGTTTTTTCTACAGTACGCACTACCTCATGGAGGGCAGTCTCCGTAGATTTGCCCTTAAGATAAGCATGCTGAGAGCTTTCGAGAGGTCTTCCATCTAGGATTTCTCTAATATGGTAATCAAGAATGCGCTCCAAGGTTTTAAGCACAAAAGATGTTAAGCTTATTGGTCTGAAATCCTTCGCGGATTCGTGACCACGCCTACCCACTTTCGGGATAAAAACTACCTTGACCTGTCTCCACGACATGGGCACATGTTTGAGAAGGAGGCATCCTTTGAAAATTTGTTCCAGCCATGGAGCTGCCACATCATGCAACTTTTGAAGCATAACTGGCAGTATGCCATCCATGCCTGGGGATTTATATGGAGAGAAAGTATTGATGGCCCACACAATATTTTCTCTTGTAATAACGGAATTGATTTGCTCCACATGAGCTACGTTTAGCTCTGTGGTTTCACGCGGTTCGGGGTTATCGCTCTCACAACCCGGAAAGTGCGTCTTCATCAGTAGCTCAAGAGATTCGGCTGGAGAGGCTGTCCAGGTTCCATCAGGCTTTTTTAGAAATGAAGGATTACAGTGTTCCTTCGATAAAACTCTGCTGAGCCTTGCGGAGTCCTTTATGTCTTCGATTGATTGACAGTAATCTCTCCAGCCTTGTCTTTTGGCTGATGACAGGGCTTTCTTGTAAATTTTAAGAGAGTCCTTATACGGTTGGTAAAACTTGTGTTTGTGGCAGATGTTGAAAATTGTCCTCGTCATTTTCCTAAGACTGGACAGTTCTTCATTCCACCAAGAAGGAAGGGTTTTACGGCTGTATTTAACTGGGCAAGAGACTCTAAAAGCTTTACTTATAGAAGTTTCAAAGGTTTTCACCTTTGATTCAAGGTCTACTATCGATTCTGCGAGATTCGGTATGTTGCTCAGTTTGGAATTAGCAATTTGACTGAATTTCTTCCAGTCAGTTCTTTTGGGATTTCTATAGGGCGGAGGGTTTTTCGACTCGAAATTAATTTGAAAAAGAATCCACTTGTGATCCGAGAACGAATTCAAAGGGGAAACTCTCCAATTCTCCACTAATAAATTACGGTTGTTTACTAAAGTAACATCAAGCACATCCTCCCATCCATCATAATTTTCCGAGCTCGGAAAGACGAAAGTGGGAGTATTGCCTCTGTTACAAATGGTCATATTATGTGCAATAATAAAATCAAAAAGTGACTCACCTCGTTCATTGATTTCAGAGCTTCCCCAAAGGGTATGCCGAGCATTCGCGTCGCCTCCGATCAGAAGGTTTGCCTTATCGATCTTAGCTCTGTTTATAATTTTGCGCACCTCCTCCGGAGGTGATGGTACATTGTGGGCAGAGTAAAAGGAGGCCAGCAGCAAACCCTGTGTATTTTTGTCTTCGAATCTGACAACTGTCAGATCAGGAGTGCTAAAATTTGGACATAAAAAACCTTTTAAATGTTTCTTAGCTAAAATACAAGTTCTGGGATTACCTTGGTCTTGATCTTCGGTTTTATAAAAAAGGTCGTATTGGTTGTCTTGGAGGCCCCGCACCTTGAGGCCGTTTACCCACGGTTCTTGGATAACGCCAATATCGAAGTTTTCCTCCCTAAGGAAAACTCTCAGATTATCTGAAGCACACTTAGAGTGCTTCAGATTAATCTGGACGACCTTCAGCGCGTTTTTTAATTTGTATCTTTGGCTGCAGAGCTAGGGCCCGGCAACTCGCTGGGGACCTCGACTCCGCTAACAACATCGTCCACCTCGACGTTGTCGTCAGCTTTGTCGGTGTCTGCTCCCTGACTCTGCAGAATTTTAATTTTGGCATTCCTTATGCCAAAACTAAGCTTATGATCGGCCTTTTGGAGAGCCCCTAGGCTTTCCTCGCTAATCCTCAGAAGGTAAGAGGCGCTGGTCTTCTGTGGTTCTTCTGCTTTAATCACAGCCCAGTCGTGCATGGGGACCAGCGGATTTTGCCTCTGAAGACCGCGGATCAAGTCCTGTCCGCTTGGCTTTATGCTCATGAGCGGCAACCAAATGCGAGCCTTCGGTTGTCTAGGGATGTCCTTAGCCGGGATAAGCTTGAGCTTCAAGCCCTCCCAGGCATTGCTAACCTTAGCAATGCTTTCACTAAGGAAATCCCTAGAAAACCTGTCTGCACACTTAATTACCCTATACCCCCTGAGCATCTCGCCAGAGTCGAAACTAGGGTAGGGGCCCTCACTGTTATTTATTGTGTATGAAAACACCATCTCAGAGAGCTTGCCCTCGATAGAGTTCCACACGTTCAGCAGACCTTTGCTGTTTGTGGAGAGCTCATCCACAACTGCTACTTGGAGGTCATCCCTGACAACCTCACTAAGAGTACGCAGTTGCGCTGCTCCAGAAGATGGTGCTTTCCCTGGCTTTGTCCGGCCGTCAAGCTTGCTCTTTTTCTGAGCCGGACAGATCTCTTCCTGAGATCTGTTTCGCTTAACGGCCTTTTCTCGGCTGGCCAGAAGGTTGTTGTATTCATCAACAACCTTCTGGTACTTTATTTTATCTTGGGCGTCCTTCTCATGAATCACCCCGGCCTCTTCATTCTTGGCAATCTTGGCAAGAATAAAAGAGGCCGTTTTGAAGCGGTTCTTGAGGAGAGCGCCTTCCGATGGCTTTTTTGTTCCTCGAGTAGCACTGCTACTAGAGGGTTTCGGATTGGTATGCGGTTTAGGAAGCATAGGAGTGCTATGAATAGCACTGCCTGTACTTCCTGTGGTTTTGGGTTGCTCACAAGTGCTGGAACTACCAGCGCTAAATGAGCTCCCCTTTATGGTCTCCTGGCTGGAGGCCAAGAGTTCATCCTCCAAGTCTGCGGATGGTTCTATGTCAGTATAGTCAAGTTCGTCCATTTTGTTTAAAGTTTTTGAATGTTAGTCCCACGAGTAGGTCGGAAAAAAAGAGGTCAGCCCCGGCAGAGCCGATATACCGGGGTAAGGCAGAAAAATAAGACGGACCCTGCCAAGGCATCCGAATGAGCTCGTTAGCGACTGGTTTGCCCCCCAGCCTTTCATTCTTCGGCACGGATTATGTAAAACGCTCACACCACCACTGAAATTAGGGACCTCGTATCTATGGTCAAATTGCATTGCTAAAACTTGCTACTATTAAGGAGTAGGAAACTTCAGCAATTCAACCTGACCTTAGCTGACCCCCGTCTTGACAACGTACAAGACAACTGTGGTGATCATTACCGCCCGGCACCCACTAGGAGGGTTTGAAACGAGGATTTTTGCCGAGCCTCAGTCACCTTAAGGACATTAACTAATTTTAAGTTTTTATGAAAAATTAAGATACAAAAAATAGAATTTTATGAATATAAAGGATTATAAATTAATATTTTTCTGTCAAAAACTGACATCCCGACAAGCAAATTGAAATGGGTACATAATAAATCAATTTGACATAATCCTCCTGAAACTTATATATATTTGTCTGGTTTTTAATTTTTATTTTCCGAGAATTTTGAATACTAGTATAAAATATAAATGTGGTTTTTTTGTGATGTACGAGTTGCTGTTAAAGACTTCATAAACTATTCATTGAAAGATTTTGTAAATTTTAGAATTTGTCGAATCTAATTATTCAAATCAGTTCATTAGTTCCTGAATTGTGTATGGAAACTACTTTCAATTCTTGTCTAAAAAATTAGAAAAAACGCTTAACGAGAATCTATTTAAAACTTAAATTCCAAGCTTGCACATGAGGGAAAAAAGTCATCCTGTTGGCTATTTTGGTAGGCCAAATTGACTATTTGGTAGTAAAATTTCAGCCGATAACCGCTATAGTCAATAGAACAATTTTCGGTTGTCGATTTTGGGATCCGAAGTTTTTTTTACAATTTGGTAGTCAATATAACAACTTTGGTTGAAGGAAATTGAAACTACGATTGTCATATTGACCAATGTGGTAGTCAATACGACAACTGCGGTAGTCAATATGACAACTGCGGCAGTCAATACTACAACTGCGGTAGTCAATATAAAAACTGCAGTAGTCAATATGACAACTGCGGTAGTCAATATGAAAACTGCGGTAGTCAATCTGAAAACTACGGTAGTCAATATAACAACTTTGGTTGAAAGAAGTTGAAACTACGGTTGTCGTTTTGACTAATGTGGTAGTCAATACGACAACTGCAGTAGTCAATATGACAACTGCGGTAGTCAATAGGACAACTGCGGTAGTCAATATAACAACTTTGGTTGAAAGAAGTTGAAACTACGGTTGTCGTTTTGACTAATGTGGTAGTCAATACGACAACTGCGGTAGTCAATATGACAACTGCGGTAGTCAATAGGACAACTGCGGTAGTCAATATAACAACTTTGGTTGAAAGAAGTTGAAAATACGGTTGTCGTTTTGACTAATGTGGTAGTCAATACGACAACTGCGGTAGTCAATATGACAACTGCGGTAGTCAATAGGACAACTGCGGTAGTCAATATAACAACTTTGGTTGAAAGAAGTTGAAACTACGGTTGTCGTTTTGACTAATGTGGTAGTCAATACGACAACTGCGGTAGTCAATATGACAATTGCGGTAGTCAAAAGGACAACTGCGGTAGTCAATATGACAACTTTGATTGAAAAAAGTTGAAACTACGGTTGTCGTTTTGATTAATGTTGAAGTCAACACGACAACCAAATTGTCATATTGACTACCGAAGTTGTTCTATTGACTACTTTTGTTGTGAGATTGACTACCCAAAATTGGCAATCAAAAATTGTTCTATTCACTATCCAGTAGTCAATTTTTTAAAATAAGGTTGTCATATTGACTATTTTGGTAGTCAATGCGTCAATTTGGCCAAATTTCAAGTTAATATGACAAAATTTTTTTTTCTGTGTGAACCCAAAGGACCCACTAGTTAAGTAGAAGAAAGAACAGACAGATGGATGAAATCGCTGTATCCAATTTTTGTTCAACTTTAAAATCATTGTAATGTTAAAATAACTTTTAAAAAAATTTAAATTTTAAAATGGTTTTTAGACTAAAATATGTATGCTAAGAAAAATAAAAAATAAAACTATAAAAACAATTATTGCATAAAACGTTCCAACGTCTTTATTAAAATTTCGTTGACATATTTTGTCAACAAATAAAAAACAAGGACTGCGAACAATTAAAAAAAAAAAGAAAAAAATAGCTAAAGCTTTAAATTTTGAATGTTACACGAAATATAAAGTGCTTTTATGATTTTGAATCTTAACCTATTCTAATATCGACTCTCTTTTCTGAGAAATAGCTATTGCATTTTGAATATTTTAATTATTTTTAAGCACACACTTGAAGTATTTTATATTTGTTTTTCTATTAGATATCTTGAATTAAAATTTATTGAATGTCAATTGTACACTTGGGCGTATACATTCTTTTTTTGGCAAAGTTGTGCAAATTGAATGAAGCCTTCTTATCTTCGATTTGTTCATCTATATTTAAACAAAAATAGTGAAGTGTGTAAGTTGAAAAAAAAACAAACAAATCAAAAGTTTTGGTAACTTATTTTTCTTTATTTCCAATACTCTCTTTTTGATGATCTACGAGTAGAATAGTAGATTAAAAAATAAATTGGGTGGCGCAACAGTCCGTTGAGAACTAGGTCCAAGTGACTTACAACTCTCAACCATTGCTGTGTGCGAGTATTGTTATCAGGGATGGAGGGGACCTACAGTTTTAAGCCGAATCCGAACGGCTAATTTGAGAAAACACTTTTCATGACAAGAATTACTCTTGGAGAATTTGTCAATTCTTCGCAAGAGGCAGTACCCGTGAAAAAAACTTTGGATGGCATAGACATGGATCAAACCCAAGACCTCTGGCATGACAGTCCCATTATGCCACGGGTACTGAGTAGAAAAGATTGTTTCAGAAAAAAACGGCTTCAAAAATTGTATTTTTAAAATCTGACGAATAGGCTGTTATTTTTCTTTGTAAAAGTCTTATCAATCAACTAAATTCAAAAGCTAACCAACCACTTTAACCTCGCCTCGTAAAATTTGTCAAAAACTGAAGAACGTGAAAAAGTATGGTTAAAAATCTAAGGTATGTAAAATAGGCTTACTTCAAAAACGTAAGAAATAACAAACAAAAATAAGAAAAATGCGGTCTCGTATATTACGAATGTCCCGCAGACCTCCCTTAAGAGCAAAGGTAAAAAGGCAAAATTAACTTTTTCGTAAATATGATTTATTCGTTGTTATTTATTTTTCTTCACTTTGTCCATTCGTCACCTTTGTTACCTGTGGGCTCTGAAGGCTACTTGGCCCAAATCAAGTTTTTATTTTTACTTTCTTATTTTTCATTTTTTTATGAGTTCAAAATATTTCCCTCGTTCTCATTAAAATATTACTAAGCCAATTACACAAAATTTAACAGTGAACCAAAAAAAAATAAGATCCTGGAAAATAGAAAATTAAAAGCGACACACAAAATTGCCCAGTGACGGCGCGGCGGGCGTAGCGCGGCGGCTGTGGCGTTAACGATGGTTTAGAAAAATAACTTCAAAAACATTTTAGATTTAGAAATAAGACAAAAAAGGCCCACAGTCTCCTCAGGGTGATTTAAATAAATAACAAAATATTCAGGAAAAAAAATAAAGGTCAAAAGATTGGGTGTGTTGGTCGTGGTTTCATATTGAGCCTTATACCTATGTACTATGTATAAAAGAAAATAAGGTAATGTGGTTAATTAGCATATTTGTATAGTCTTTACGTTTGTAATCGTCTATTTCTTTCTTTTTTTTGTATTTGGTTTTTGTTTTATTCTTATAACGGTAAAAAGGTCTAGTGGTTTCAATGGAAGAGGTTTTCCGTAATTAATCGTCTTTAAAAGTTAAAATTAGATTAGGTAGATACCTTATTTTCATTCTTTTTGGTTTTGATGTTTTTTTGTATTCATAAAAATAGGGAAAAATTATATATTTTGTTTTTGGTTTCAAAAGTGATTAAGAAACAGTTTTATTATAAAATTAAGTTATTAATTGATATTAAGATAAAGTTATTAATGAAAATGTGTTATACTTACACTTTTAAATAGGAATCGTGGTAAATGACATTGAAAGAGATTGCATAAATGTCTGTAATAAAAAAGAGAAAAATAATTTGTTAGTTTTGGTAAATTGGTTTTCAATGAATAAAATATTAATTATTCTTAGATTTAAACAAAATTTTTTGATGATTTGTAATTTAACCCCTAATAAGATGAAAAAGCTGTTGACAACCCAAGCAAACGAAACAAGGACAACGAACTTCGGATCTGTACGTGGAATGTTAGGTCCCTTAACAGACCACGTGCAGCCGAACAACTAGCGGAAGCCCTAAACTGCTGCAAGGCAGATATTACCGCCATCCAAGAAGTGCGATGGGATGGACCGGGCAAACGCAAATTAAAAGACTGCGATGTATACTACGGCGACTGCTACCGAGAACAAAGGCAGCGTCTATTTGGGTGTGGATTTGTGGTTGGAACTAGACTCAGGCAAAAAGTCTTGAGTTTCAACAGTGTGAGCGAGCGCATCACGACAATCCGCATCAAGGCTAAATTCGCCAACATAAGCCTTATATGCGCGCATGCCCCAACAGAGGAGAAAGATGAAGACACCAAAGACATATTCTTCGAGCTCTTGGACAAGACATATGAGCAGTGCCCTGGCTATGACATTAAAATTGTCTTAGGAGATTTTAATGCCAAGCTAGGAAGAGAAGACATCTTTGGTGGCACAATCGGGAGATACAGCCTGCACGACACCACCTCCGACAACGGATTCAGGCTGATCGATTTCGCTGCGGGGCGAGACGTTCTGGTAGCTAGTACGCAGTTCACACATCTCAATATCCACAAGGGGACATGGAAATCTCCTGATCAATCAACTGTCAACCAGATTGACCACATTGCGATCGACGCACGACACTTCTCCAGTATACAGGATGTCCGAACATTCCGAGGGGCCAACATTGACTCGGACCACCACCTCGTTGTAGCCAAGGTACGGCTACGGATATCCCGATCCAAGCCAAAACAAGGAAGTACTGTGAGAAGTTTCGACGTTAGACGGCTACAATCGCAAGAGACTGCCATGTCCTTTTCCGATCGAGTCTCAAGTAACCTCTTAAGGAGTCCTATGCTGCCTGCATTAAGCATTGAAGACCAGTGGCAACATTGTCTTGCGGCCATCAGAGATGCCGCCTCTGAAGTGCTAGGTTTCACACGGCCACCACAGCGAAACCCCTGGTTTGACGACGAATGCCGGCAAGCGCACGCAGCGAAACAACAGGCATACAAAACGGCGCTGCACAGGAGGACCAGAGCTGCTCGCGAGCTCTACGAGCAGAAGAGGAGAGAGGAGCACCGACTTCTTAGACGGAAAAAAAGAGAGCATGAGAAGCGCGCGATCGAGGAGATAGAGGGATGTCACAACAGGAATGAGGTTCGTAAATTTTACCAAAAGGTAAAAAAAACCTCCCAAGGGTACCAGCCACGAACCGAAGCCTGTAAAGACGATCAGGGGAACATCGTTGTAGAACCGCAGTCTATGCTGAAAATATGGAAAGACCACTTCTCCAAATTATATAACGGCGATGACGAATCGAATTCCGCTGTAAGGGAGATAGAACCACTCAACCTAGGCGACGCAGATCAACAATTCCGCCTACCCGACCTCGGCGAAGTGAAGATAGCTATATCTAAGCTGAAGTCAAACAAAGCTGCTGGAGCTGACGGCATCACTGCCGAACTATTCAAAGCAGCAGGGGATGACTTGGTAGGGAACATGCACCAACTCATCTGCAAAATATGGTCGGAAGAAAGCATGCCCGATGAGTGGAATCTCAGCATAGTTTGCCCGATACATAAGAAAGGAGACCCTCTAAATTGCGCCAACTACAGAGGCATCAGTCTCCTTAACATTGCGTATAAGATCCTCTCTGCCATATTATGTGAACGTCTGAAGCCGTTCGTCAACAACCTGATAGGTCCTTATCAGTGTGGCTTCAGACCAGGAAAGTCCACTATCGACCAAATATTCACACTACGGCAGATCTTGGAAAAAACCCAGGAACTTCAAATCGATACCCACCATCTCTTTATCGATTTTAAAGCCGCGTATGACAGCATCTATAGGGAAGAGCTCTACAGAGCAATGTCTAGTTTTGGCATCCCTGTCAAACTCATCCGTTTGTGCAGAATGACGATGGAGAATGCACGCTGCTCCATCAAGGTTGGAAAAGATCTCACCGATGCATTTGATGTCAAAAAAGGTTTTAGACAAGGCGATGCACTGTCATGCGACTTCTTTAATATCGTTCTGGAAAGAATTGTGCAAAACTCAACCGTCAACACTAGAGGCACAATCTTCCAAAGGTCCATCCAATTACTCGGATACGCAGATGATATTGACATAATTGGAAGATCAAAGCGTGATGTCAGTGGAGCGTTTTTGAGCATTGCGACGGAAGCGAAGAAGATGGGTTTAGTGGTCAATGAGGGCAAGACCAAGTATATGCTGTCATCGAAAAAGGACATTCAACAACGACGTCTTGGACAAAACGTCACCATGGACAGCTATAACTTCGAGGTAGTTAAGGACTTTGTCTACCTAGGCACCGCTATAAACACAGACAACGACACCAGCGCTGAAATCAAACGAAGAATAACTCTTGCAAATCGCTGCTTCTTTGGACTAAGAAGGCAATTGAGAAGTAAAGTCCTCTCTCGATCATCTAAAATCACCATCTATAAGACACTCATCATCCCGGTTCTCATTTATGGCGCTGAGGCCTGGACCCTGTCAAAGAAAGATGAGAACGTCTTAGGATGCTTCGAGAGAAAAATTCTTCGGGTGATTTTTGGTCCCGTACGTA
The DNA here is from genome assembly GCA_951509635.1 of Eupeodes luniger. Lineage (NCBI taxonomy): Eukaryota > Metazoa > Arthropoda > Insecta > Diptera > Syrphidae > Eupeodes > Eupeodes luniger. The sequence goes on from OX608075.1 coordinate 18,523,191, forward strand.
TAGATGGAGAATGGAGGAGAAGATTTAACGACGAACTGTACGGGCTGTACAGCGACACTGACCTAGTTAGCAGAATAAAAGTCCAACGGCTTAGATGGCTGGGTCATGTAGAGCGAATGGACATCAACGCTCCAGCCCGGAAGGTCTTCGAATCCAATCCCGAGGGACGGCGCAGTAGAGGAAGACCGCGACTCAGGTGGCGCACTCAGGTGGGTGAGGACCTCAACCAACTTGGCGTGCGAAACTGGAGACAGCTAGCTAGGGACCGAGCTGGCTGGAGACGCATGTTGGTTGAGGCCCAGGTCCGCCCCGGACTGTAGCGCCACCTTAAGTAAGTAAGTAAGTAAGTAAGATGAAAAAGCTCAAAACGGAACATAGATAGAGATGATATTTTTTTAAAGCCAGAAAGCTTTAAAATTAAATTGACACCTAAATCTACATCAAAAACCACATAACAACCTTTTAAATCAAAATTAAAACATTTTACTCTTCTTATAAAAAAATAAAAGCAATCAAGATTCCATTAATTTTCCTTATGGTGAAAGAGATTCATTAAAAGAATATTAATTCAATTAAATGTCTCAGTAAGTATACGTTTATCATCCGTGCTGTGGGCTCCTTTTTCTAATTTTACAACTTAATTAAGTTAAAAAGACTAGACATTATTTATGGAATAGTAATACAAATATTTCTTTTTTCGAACGGGTCTTTGTTTTATGTTTTAAGTTGTTGGCCAGACCATCACCGTTAATGGCCTTTATGGTATTTCTGTAAATGGAAAAAAATAACTACAAAACTAAACAAGTCGATTTTTTTGTGAATAATTTTATGGCATTTTCCAAAAACGAATTTTGACGTGATTTAGTCTCACACCACTCGCGTAGCCGGCACAATTTTTAATATTTCCTACTTAATTAATAAAAAAGATTCTGGGATACGACCCACACTGATAACTTCCCATCTGGTTTGCCGATTTTTCTTGCTTAAAAGGTTTGTAGGTTTTTGTGTTTTGTTAAAAAAGTTTTTAGTTGAATTATTCTTAAAAATTAAAAATTACCAACAATATTTTGCATATATGTAGTTTGATTTCAAAATCCATTTTTGTTAACGAGATTTTTAGCCGACAAAGAATTTTTTATCAATTTTAGTAGCATCTGCGCACTATTTTTTGTGGAATTGATTGTTTTATAAAAAAACTGACTTTTGGATTTTTATACAAAATTTACTGAATTTTTAAAATTATATTTTCTGTGAGATAAAATTAGTTTGAAGACAATATTTATAATATTTGTAAAGATATTTGAGTCGAAAGTAAATTTGTATCAAGTGTTAGCATTGTTTTTTTTTTAGTTTTTTTTTTTTGTAAAAAAAACTCTTTATTCGATTTTTTTTAAGTTTTAACCAATTGTTGAAAAAAATATATCTTTTAAGATAAAATTAGCTTGAAGCCATAATCTTATGTTTGTAAGGATTTTTGAGTCGAAAATCAATTTTTACCAACTTTCAGTAATGTTTTTAGGTTTTTATTTTTTATAAGAAAACTGTCAATTTGATTTTTCTCAAAATTTTACCAGATGTTGAAAACGTTGTATTTCTTTGCACAAAATTGTTTTGGTGATAAAATCATTCGTAAAATTTTCGAGGTGACAAATTCCTTTTTCAGTTTTTTTGATTTATAAATAAAAACCGTTAATTAGATTTTTTTCAAAAAATGTACTTGTTTGGTATCACGTTACAACATATGTAATTATGTAAAATTTAATTCAAGTCTCTAGAGTTTTGGTTCGCAAGATATTTAGGGTAAACCAAAATGTTCACCTTTTTAAACTGCTATGGTAAAAAAACCACCCACGCAATTTTTTTAAAAGAGCCTTTTCTGCATCTTTCTGTCTTATTATCTATATAACAAAATTTATTTGAAGTCGATATCTCTTCTGGTTCTTAACCTATGGACGACGAAAAAAGCGTCGCGAACGTACGGACGTACGTACACACGCACGCACAGACATCTTTCTAAAAATCTTTTATTTCGACTCTAGGGACCTTGAAACGTCGAGAAAAGTCAAAATGATCAATTCGACAAATCGGACCGATTACAATAACTTCCTTTGGGAAGTCAAAAAATATATTCTTTGTATTATATTTTAAAATTAGAATTCAAATCAAAAAATCCTGTATCTAAATTATATCATACTTTTTTAAAAAACTAATACTTTATTATAGTTTTTCAACAATGTGTGAACAAAATATCCAACATCCAAATCCAAGCATTTCACAAAAGTACTTACTTAGTGCAAATATATCCTTTTATCACACAAAACTATTCACAAATTGTTCTTCCTCAATTACTAAAAATAAAAATCCTGTCTCTAGGTAAAGTTAAAAGAAAAAAAAAACATTAAAAAAAAGAAAAATAGCACACAAAACTTCAATCAGTACAGAACAAAACCTTCTTCCGTCTACGCGCCGCCGCGCCACCGTCGACGCTCCTCGTCGCCCTAGCCAAAAGCACTTCAACCCTATAGATATTAATGCACCACATACCACCCCACCTAAACTGGTGCAATGTGCATCAAGCTTGCACACCAAGCACTTTAGTTGATACTTAACCACAAGCTGTCTCCTTACCTGTCGGATTTTTGCAATGCGAAAATGCACCACTCTTTTCTCTGAAATGGTTCAAAAAAAAAAAAAAAACTCAGCACCGCACCGACAGCTAGCAACACATGAAATAAAATAATTTCGAAAAAAAAAACTCATAAAACCGTTGAGCAACACTATAAATATTTCTATAGAATTCCACACTGCACCGCAAAACCCTAATTAACTGAAATTCACTCCATTAAAAAGGATGCGCACCACTCGGGCAGGCAAAAGTGGGAAATTAAATGAAAGACATAATGGTTCCGCACTACAAACAAAAAAAAAAGAATTAAATACAAAAATCCCACAAATTTACACTTTTGCCTGGCGCTCCAAACAACCTCGTATACGTTCGTTCAAATTTATCCTTTTTTCCTTTAAAAAGAGAGTTACCAACAAGCAACAAAAAAGAAAGAAAAAGCTTTAAATTTTAAACAATGCCGGCGAAATAATTGCCAACAGAATGGGCCACAGCCAGCCAGCGAGCGATATATGCAACAAAAAGTACCACCCGCGAAATAACAATGCGTTTCGTATAGAGAGTTCGACTGCAAACTGCGGACTACTGCACAATTTAAATGAATAAAAACTGTAAAACTAACCCCTTTTGTAGTAGATATTATCATCATCCCAGCTGGCAAAAGGGGCAGAATGAGCATAAAACATACAAAGGAATGTGTAAACGCCCACATCGACATCAAGCGCGCCCCCCTCATTCCAGCGAGTCATCATACCATCTACCATCCCAAATGTGCCTTACCGAAACTAATTAAAAAGCATAATCCTTTCTTTGCTATATACGAGTGCAGACACAACGAGAATAGAGAGGGGGGTGGGTATAGCATTACCCCTAGGTACGGTACGGTAAGAGGTACCGACTCCGGTTTTTGTTGTTTGTTTTGTTTACCGAAACTCTACTAAAACTCAATATATTTTCCAAACTCAGCCCGAAATCAGCGTTTTACTGGAAAATTTTGTATTTTTTACATTATAGAAACGTTCTGAACCGGCGACGCACGGTGGCTGCGACGACGACGATGTAGATGATGTCGGAAGCCATCTACCGCAGATAGATACCTACTCACTTCACAGCCATCGCCATCGCCATCGCTGCTGCCGCCACCACCGCCGCCGCGCCGTTCACCGCTGCAGAAGCAAAAGAGTATCTCTATACAATGACCTTTAATTATTCGCTGGAGATACATTTCGCTTTTCGTGATAGGAGCTGGTTGGTTGGTCGGTTGGCTGGCATCCACACCAAAAATTCATTTTCTTGTCTATTTTTATATTTTTCGAATATGTACCTTCCTACCCAAATACCCGCCCTACTGATGGTCGAGTCGTCTACCATCAGATTCAGAGTCATCATCATTCGGAATCCCAACTCAGGTTCTCCCTGATGCCAAATAACAATCGGTTGTTGTAGCGGGACTCATGTGGGCGCATTCTTATTAAGTTGGGCCTGTGCCTTGTAATAGGGCTATGATAATAATAATTACAAATTTTAAAATGCAACCCAGCACCAGCTTGAAAAGGTAGAAGGTTATGAAAGACTTTCTTTTTATGTAACTATAAGTAGTTAAAGCAGCGGCTATTAGAATAAATATGGGGGTGTCGTATGAAAGAACTTTAACCTTCAAAAGGCCCCAATGGTAAATACCGGCAAGCTAGTTGCGGCTGTAAATAGTACCTATTCGGTATTAATAATGTAACCTTTTTAACTGGCTTCTAAGTTAAATCCTAATCAACTTGTTTAAGTCTGTAAGGGTTAGTTAAAAGTTAAAGAGTAATAATGAGACATAACAGGGCTGCCATATACAATACATTATATGATTGAAAAGTACATAACTCATTAATCTAAAGATAAAAAACTATTGTTTTAAAATGAAATGTGCTACCTTCGTATGCCTTAAAAGAAAAAAAATTGGTCCTATTGCACTTTTATCACTTTTCATTTCAAAGATTTACCAAATTTATAGAAAACCGTGTGCAATGTCAAGAATAAGGTATAAATTATATCCTCTCACTCAGTTGTCATGGAATTCTTAAGTCCGGACCTTAACGTCATGGTGTCTTGTGAGGCATTCTGTTTTTTGTGGCTTGCATTTTCTGTTTGGATACACTTTTGAAGTCATCATTCTGTTATTTAAAGGAATATTGTTTTTGATAAGCTTCAAGATTTCTGTTTACAGTGATGGTTGAATAATATTATTATACTGATTGGGACAGGAGAAAACAAAAATAAAGTTTCCTAGAATAATTTGGGAATTTCCATGGATGTTTTATTTTCTAAAAATTAAGACTGTATACAAAAACATTCGATGCCATTATGAATGGAACTCGATTTCTTTTGCATGGCCCCACGAACACGCTTGCAGAAGTTCAGACGCTGAACCCAATTCTCGACGGTTTTCAAGTTTTGGAACCACATGTCGTCCAATTCCATATCATTCAATTGGGGCCAAAAATATTCGGTTATCATTGAACGGTAGCGATCCCCATTCACAGTAACGTGCCGGCCTTGATCATTACGGAAGAAATACGGCTCAATGACGCCGCCCGGCTCATAAACCACACCAAACCGTAATTTTTCGAAATGCAATGATGACTCATGGAGTACGTGTGGATTGCTGCCTGACCAATACCGCATATTTTGTTTATTGACGAAGCCATTCAGCCAGAAATGAGCCTCATCGCTGAAGATGATTTTTCGATGAAAATCCGAATCATTTTCAAGTTCTTGCTTAGCCCAATTCACGAACATACGACGTTTCTGGTGGTCAAGCGGCTTCAGTTCCTGCGTCAATTTAATCTTGTAAGGATGTAGGCCAAGATCTTTTCGCAAAATTCACCACAACGGTGTCATAGAGATGCCCAACGTTTGAGAGACACATAAATATAGGCTTCCTGCAACTGAAGCCTCAGCTGCAGCAATATTCTCGACACTACGGGCAATTCTTTGTCTCACTGGCACGGGAACCATTTGTACTGTGCCTGTGTATTCAAATTTTTCCACTAGACGCTCAATTGTTGATCTGCTAGGAAGATTGAAACGACCATAAATTGGACGTATCGCTCTTAACGTTGAGGTTGAGGCTGACTGACTCCGAATTTCGGTAGTTGTTGGCTCGTATATCTTTCCATCATAAAATGGCAAACCTTACTGAAGAGAAATGTGAAAAGAGCGGCAAGATATATGGCGTCGTTTGTGGTCCCTGTTGAAAAACCCTGTATTTGCCTATAAAATATATTTTCCTTCACGATTTATGTAAATGTCTTTTTAGCAAACAAAAAACCCTCGATTCGTACATTTTTCTTTTCGAAAATCGTTAGAGCAGTTTTTTTTTTAATTTACACATTTTTAAATGTTGTTTTAAAAATGTGTTGGTATGCAGTTATATAATGCACATTAAGGATTTAATCTTAATTCTTTTCTTTCAACACATGTCATCAAAATTCAATTAGATTAATTTTGTGTTTGGGAAATTTACACATTTGTTTTTGGAAAATATATGTATTAATGTTTTGTTTCTAATTTAAATTACAAATATTATGTTTTATTGTAATATAAGCAATTTCTAGGAGTATTAAAATTTTATTTTTAAATATAACAACATTTTAAAAACCAACTATTTAATTTTAAATGCTAAAACCAAATCAAAAAAAAAAAATTCAAAAATGCTTTTTAAATAATATTTTCCATACAAATTATAAATATAATATGCTCTGTGTATGTATTAACTTCACTAAAAAAATACTTGAGCAACATTTTACTAAAATAATCTGAGTACCAATTTGAAAAACTTTTAATTTTCAAAAAAATATTGTTTTTTTAAATAAAAGCATATATTAAACATTTTCCAGAACGTTGAAAAGAATTTCAAATAAAGTTTAAAAGTGGCTGGAATGCGACCAACACTGATAACTTTACATAGATGCACTTAAAAACCCGATCATCCTTCTTTTTTTTGAATAGAGAACTGCCCTTACAAATGTGGTCGAAGAAATAAGAAAAAGTGTAGATAAGAATTTTGTGTCTTTTCTTACTCTTTTGGAATTTTCCAAAGCCTTTGACACTGTTTACCACCGTAAATTATGCATCAAATTAAGGGATGAGTTTCAATTTACGTCATCATCAGTGAGACTCATTTTCTCATATCTAAGTTCTAGACACCTGCAAGCAGTAGTTGCTAACAACCAAACTTCATGTTTTCTTCCGCTAACACGAGGTGTTCCCCAAGGGTCTATTTTTGGCCCATTCATTTTTACTATGTATGTTAATGAGCTCCCGTCTCTAAGCTTTAACTCATCCATACATATGTATGCCGATGATGTACAGCTTAGGTACAGTTGTCCACTGGAGTTGTTTAAAAATGGTATTTGGGAGATAAACGAAGATCTTAATAAGATATTGCTCTGGTCTCGATCAAACGGACTTTGTTTAAATCCTACTAAGTCAAAATGCTTAGTCATTTCAAAAGACCCTACAGGCACATCTTGCATTTCTCCAATATTACTCAATGATAACCCTATTTAGTTTCTTGACTCAGCCAAGAATCTTGGAGTAGTATTCAATAAGACACTCACTTGGACAAGTCATATACAACTAATCATAGGTAGAGTGTACGGAGGCCTACGTAAGTTATGGACCACCCAAAGAATCACTCCAATAAGAACAAGAATGATACTTGCTAAGTCGCTGCTTATTTCGCTTTTATTATTTGGGTGTGAACTATTTAGTAATTGCTATTCCAAGCTTTGGAAGCTTAATGTTGTCTTTAATAGTGTGACAACGTATATTTTTGGACTACGGAAATATGTTCACATTTCCTCATATGCAAAATTAATATATGGTTTTTCTCTTGATATCCTTTTCTCGTTTAGGACCTTAACAATGCTCCACAATGTCATGCAAACACGACAACCGACGTACCTTTACAACAGAATCCTTTTTCCACGCTCTAATCGAAGCAGCGATCTGATACCAATACGCTACTCCTATCTTGTTTCGAGCCGTCAATTTTTCGTTCACTCGGTTTGGTTGTGGAATTCCCTACCTCAAACTATAAGGTTGATACGCTGCACTACTCGGTTTAGAATAAGACTTAGACAGTATTTTGAGGCATTGCGATGATCTTAACTTTTGTTTCTTTTGTATGCTTTAAAGGTGTTTAATAAGGTGTTATAATAAAGTCCATTGATCAAATCTTTTTCATTAATTAAATAGTATAAAGTAGTTTTGTTTATATTAATGTTCTTTTTTTCAAGTCATCTTGTTTAAAATTTAGTATTCATTCATTTCATGTAAACCAATTGTAAAACTGAAGCTTGTACTACCTTAAAAGATATTGTATCTTACTGTGCAAGACTGAATAATATGTAATAAATAAAAAGACTTCTTCTATCTCCAAAACGGTTTCCATTTCGTCAAATTCTCAATTCACAAACTAGCTTGAAATTTAAATAAAATGAAACTCACTCAATGCAGACAATATTTTTCAACTAAATACAACAACTTTTTGTAAATACTCAAGAAGCCAAACATTTTCCAACTGCAAGTTAAAAGATGTACAAGATGTCCGTTTCAAACTTATTCCTTCCAAATCAGAAAGAATATTTTTACATTATTTCGCAGATCATTTTTTAAGCTATTGGTTGAATAGCATTTATTAAATTGGCCCTTACCAACAATTTATTGTGTTCATATTGCTCTCAAATTAAATTGCAAACGTTCTTTCAAAAACAATAGTCAATTAAGTTTATGTTTTGACCATAAGTAAGTTATAGGAACTCTCAAATTTTCTGCCACAGCATGCAATTTTATGGTAAATATCAGGTCCATAGCGTTTAAAAGTAGTATCTCAATTTCAATTCACAAGTATCGTTCTATTTTTAGTGTCACCGTAACAAATTCTAAAAATTAAATAAATTTAAAGCTGCATTCCTGTTTGACAGCATTGAAGTTTTATAATAATTTTTATTTTCCGAACGTTTTGAAATTCTTGTGAAGTAGGTTTTTGTAATTCGTTAACAGTCTCTAAGATGACAAGAAAACGAAACACATCGTTTGTGTTAATAATAATTAACGTATCGAGATCAAAAATATGGTCTCCCTGATCGTAAATCACATTATACGTGACAAGAGAAAAAAGATCAAAGCGAACCAAAATACTACCCTGATAGTCATATTCATTTTCAAAAGTTCCTAAAATATTTAATATTCTCGAAAATTTCTGGGTAGGTGTATATAATATTTTATACAAATTTATACTTCACCCAAATAATTTATTAATTCTTGTCTTTAGGTCCTTCTGAATACTCTCCTGTGGTTAAGAGCTTCCAAAATTATGACGAATCTACAAATATATATAACGCTAGAGCCTCAATTCACATAATCACATCATCCACAATTAAATGCGCCCCTGAGAAGATAAGTCTCGATTCGAGATGCATTCTTATGTGAGTAGATTCATATGTGCGGTGTGGATGCATTAATTATGTAGAATCCGTTGAATGCCCTACCATGGTGGCAAAGTGCAAGTTCACGAGCTGTAGGGAATAATTAGGATGCAATGTGTGGTAGACACATATACAAATACATATACCCAACGGTATACGGAACGTACAGGCTTACTATACGCATTGCAGTAGGTATGTGTTCACAAACAACTCGCTCTCAATGAAGATAATTTTCATAATATCACAGGAATTTATGATTTTCACGAGCTGGCAAAAGTTTCAAAACCCGAACTGTATCTTTATACTATAGAACTCGTACAGTATGAATATCAAATGAGAATGCCGAACTGAGTTGTGCTGCTGCTGCTGCTGATGTTGGTGAGATGAAAATCACAAGGAGTTTTAATCAAACCCCTCCGCACTTCAGTACCACTTTGCAGTTTGACTTCGACCTGCCCTGGCCACGGCCAGGCCATATTCCACCATTGCTACTTATTTGCTGCGTTGCATTTTGATAGCAGGAGTAAAACTACATATATAGGAGTATAGGTATAGTTAAGTTCAGGGCACCAGAATATTCTGGGGAATTCAATGCAGTTAAATATTGAAATGCGTGCAGAAGCAGCAGCAGCATCACAAGGGCTCGAAAAGTTTAATCAAAGCGGCTATACAATAGCGGTATGACGACGCACGGCGGCATTCGGCGACAAGTCACAGTGAAAAATGGGCGGGGGGAGTTGGGTCTATACTGTTTCCACTGCCTGATTATTATAATTCGACATCCTTCCACGCGTATACATTTATTTACACAAAATATCTACTTGATGAGTTAAAGTTAAACAGAAAGCGAGCAGAAATTCCGAAAGGTTATTGCGAGAAAAGTTCTCTACGATGATGAGCAGATTACAGATGAGTGTATCCTTTTTTAATGGAATTTTAATTATTTAACAAAAGAATATAAAGAAATATCCTTCATTAAGATTATACATATGTACATAATATATATGTATTTTTAAAACACACAGTTTATGCATACGAGAGGTAATGATAATGGCAAATGGTTTTGGGCAGAAAAATTATTTTAATTGTTGTGAACTTTGATTTCTCCTTTTGACATTTAAAATTGCATTCAGGGCGCATATCTACATATATAAGTATAAATACAGTTGTCAGAAAGGAAGGTGATTTTATGGGAAAAAATGTCAATAATTAAAGATTCCCGATCATCTTTCAGTTGGATGGTAAACAAAAAGAAACAAAATTAAACCCTTATAAAAAGAAAAATAGGTTAAGTATAATGAATGTCTGATTATATTTCTGAGGCTATATGTATATAATTATATAACTAAAGGGAATTTTACAACACCAATACTACTTTTCTCATTGAACCGATTAAAATGCAATATATTTACGCCAAATACCCCTACAATTCAGTCAATGTTTGTGTTTTTTTTCTCAATTACTCGTATATGGATCAGTAAATACGTCTTAAATAAGAAAATTATAATCGAATCAGCTTTTTAAAGTTAATTGACATTTTTTTAAATTATTTTTTAAAAAATATTTTTCTTTTTAATTTGTGTTTGACTAAAGTTAAGTCAAAGAGTAGCTTTATTACATACTTCCATTCCCTAAAAGTGTATTTTAGGGTTTCCAACAAGGGGTTTCATTTTGAAAACCGAACTATTTGGCCAGTTGTCACTTTTAAGTTGTCATCTTTTGACATTTGATAAGTAAATAATATAATACAATACAATATAAAAATACGTCACATAAATTTTTTTTTTTAAACAATGGCTAAAATATTTCTATCACAGTTTTGAAAATTAATTCTTTTTTGGGTCAAAAGTGGAAATGGTGGTTGAATGATCCAGATTTGTATCAAAAATTCATCTTCTTGAGTAGTTTATAAACAAAATTGTCGCTTTGGTGGTAGGAAAGTTCAAGAATGAATCTCCATCCTTAACGTATTTGCTGTTTTGATCTGGCACTTTGATTCAACCTTGAAAAGTGATTTCTCAAATTAGCCGTTCGGATTCGGCTTAAAACTATAGGTCCCCTCCATTCCTGACAACATTACTCGCACACAAGAATGGTTGAGAGTTGTAAGTCACTAGGCCCTAGTTTTCAACGGACTGTTGCGACACCTAATTTTAAATTTATTTGGATTCAACTTCATTTATTCGAAAATGATGAGAATACTTTTCCGAGTTATGATTAATTATTTGTATGGCTGCAATAAAAAAATATCTATATTGATGCCGAAAACGAACTTTATTTTCAACAAGTAACGAAACAACCCTCCCAATGTTCCGTCTTATTTCTTGAAAAGGTAATCAGAATTGGCCAACAAAAACTTGTGATTCAATATGTTAAGACTTAGAATGTGCTGCCATGTGAAAGATGGCGCACAGACATAGGACCCTGGGACATAACACCCAACTTTTTATTTGGGCTTATGTCTCACTTCGGTGGGACATAAAACCGAAATCTAATTTGGGCCCTAAGTCCCACCCAAGTAAGACTGAAGCCCCAAATTAAAAATTTTGGGGCTAATGTCCCACTTAATAAGAATCAACAAATGACAAAACTTGGAGCACTTCAATACCACAAGACTTTGTTTTGTGGAGTTTAAATCCTGAGATCCACCCACAGGTGCTTTTATTCAAAAAAGCTGTTGATATTGGCGCCTGCCTGGCAACTTTACATACCCTGTCCCATTTTTAACAAACAAATTTGGGACTTAGTACATATTTGAGTAGGACTTAAGGCCCAAATTCAATTTCGGTTTTATGTCCCACCGCAGTGAGATATAAGCCCCAAAAAAAAAAGTTGGGCGTTATGTCCCTGGGCCCTATGTCTCTGCATCGATATTACGATGGTAGAAAAGTCGAAAAAAGTGGGTCCCGCGATTCCGTCCGTCTGTCCACGCTCCTACAGCCTAAACCATTGGGTCGATTAAGTTCAAACTTGGAAGTTAAGGTTTTGAGCAGATTCGTGTTAGGCGTTTTTTTAATTGTTTTTTTTTAAGATCAAAACTAACAGTGGTCCCCATACAATTTTTTTGGTCAAAAAACGATAATTCGAATTTTCTCAAAAACAAACCGATATATTTTTTTTTAAATTTTCTCCAAAATTGTATTTTTAACTTGGCTTCTTTAAATAATATTAAAATAATCATAATAGTAATACATATATTTTTACGAAAAAAAGGTAAATTTGTATATATAAAAAAATTAATTTAAATAAAACCGGTCTAACTTATTTTACAGGTATATTTTTAAATCTTATAAAGCTACTTTTTTAAACAGACTCTTTGCATACAGGAGCAAGTTCGTGCGACCCAGTCGTGCATTTTATTATAATTGAATTTACCCTTATGTTAACAAAAAAAAAGTTAAATTGTCGTACCATTTTTCTTGGAACATACTTTAATGTTCTTTCATTACGTATTAAATTAATGAAAGAAGCTTTGACAAAAATAACTGTGTACAAAGGACACGTAGGTATATATGTATGTAAATATATTTACAAAAGTATCAGACTTATTTCCAAGAACTGTTGACAGATGGTAGACACACTTACTTATGTGTAATTTAAGTGCCCCAAAGTGATTTTTGTTTTTAAATCAACCGACCAACGATGGCTTGGGAATAAGTAAGTAAGTAAATGTAAGTGGTTTTGATTCTTGCTACTGAGTGAAGAAAGGCCGTCTTAATTTTCTTTCAGTTTAGTTAAATTCTTACTGGATCTCAAAGTTTCCACTTTTTAAGCTATATTGAGAAGCTTGCAAATTCAAAAAGGTAAAATATAAAATCTTTTATTGAATATTCAAAAATTTTGATGTGAGTTCTTAAAATTAAGTATTTAGTAGATTTCGGAAAATTATCAAACCAATAAGTAATTTTTGATTCATTTCATTCGTTTCTAGACACCAAAAATCTCTTCTCTTATCTTTACAAAAATTTTGATTTAAAACTATTTTTAACATCATCATCATCTCCACATTACCTTTCCAATAAATTTCGTCACCAAAATCACAAAATCAAACTACCATCAAATTCACATTAATATACAAACATTTAAGAGGCAAACATTTATCTTAATTTCAAACTATCAAAAACAAAATGTACATATTTAGTTTTCCATGAACAATTAAAACTACCTATTAACTTTTCTAGATGAGAACAAAAAGGCATTATCCTTAAGCATACGACACTTAAGAAGTTATACTAATTTCCTTCCGCAGATCCTATCCAAAACAATTCCAAATACGAAAAATATTGAGATCCTTTATAATATGATGGTAAATGTATAGGAGTAGGCATGAAGTGAAGGCATGTACCTAATAGTATCGTTGTGTAGTCGTCGTCGTCGTTGGTTGGTGATTTCCCTTAAATTTATCACCATATCCTTTTATACAATGTTCAATGTTTAACCCAAAATAGCAGACTAATGTTTAACTTTTCTGGTGAAAATTGTTCTCGCATCAACCCTCTCTCTATATAATATGTATATGTAGGTCTGTTGGGTTATGGTACTCCATGAATGTTTGCTTTCCATTTCGACAGAGTAAAGTATAGGTATTTATTTCAATGTCATTATAGTCAAGGAGCAATATTCGGATATACTTATACTCGACATTCGTAGAGAAAAGTGAGCGTTAAGTTTCTCAAGAGAACATCCATTATCTATGTATATGTATGTTGTGGGTCCCTGAGCTCTTATCGCCGCCGTATATTTGGATGAGATGGGGGAAATTTCATAAAGAAGAATGTTTGTTAGAAAGTGGTTGGTTGAATAATTTACACAACCCCTTTTTTTCGGCAAAAAAATCCAAAAACCCCATCATCTAAACCATAGAAAACCAACCCACTCCCTTAACCAAACTCCTTATGGCTGCTTATGAAATATAACAAGTTATTTCCATCTACCAATGCAATGGGCTGTCGTAAACATTCCAATTAAAGTAATTAGCCAAAAGAAATAACGATCGTTTATACACATCGCTAAAGAATTTTTTACATACTCATACCTCTTAAAGTTACTCCATATACCTACCCCAACCACCCGCATTTATTTCCATGGTTTTCGAGAAAACTTTGCAAATAAAACATTTCCAATTGTATATGTAAGCCCACGCGCCCTCTTAAAACACGTTACCAAAATTCTTCCACCTCACCCCCTCTTCCACCATCATCACCAAACCAAAAAAACCTTTCACCCCAAACCTCCCCCCAAAACACCCCCAAATAAGGAATAACAGAAATTATATGGATGAAAAAGTTTTCGACATAACAATAAAGTTTGAACAAAACGTGAGCAGAATTGGAAATGTGGGCAAACTTTTCATTTCCAAATGATACACTCCTTGAGTGAGGTTGGTTGTTTTTTTTTTTTTTTTTATTTGTCCGTTATTTTTTCCTTCCTGACTTTGCCTTTTTTAACGCACGCCAGGCCAGCCCAGCCAAGACGAAGCCAATACTGAAGACTGATGGTATACTCTACTGATGGCTTTTGCCTAGGAATAGAAAAAGGACCAGTACCAGGACCAAGACCAGCATTGGTATCCCGTCCCGGGCAGCCTAAGTTTGCTTTTTACAACTACTTAAATACGTTTAGTATTTGCTAAGAAGTATAACTTTAGTTTTTCATCAAAGTTTCGTTTTTTTTACTTGAATTTTGTTTTCAAATTCATGTCCTTTCGAAATACGAGCGTCGAGCACTCAGGAAGCACCACCAAAATTATGGTCTTAAGACCAAGGACAGATTAGAAGAATGGCTTTTGCTTTACTCACCATACCACCGATATCGCATTCTACTGCACAAATAGTAAGTCCTTCGAAAATAGGAATCATAGAGTTAGAACAAAGAACACACACACACAGAATCATCAGAATCATTTAAAAACAACCCAACAGAGAGGAGTACCTATAGCATACGAAGTAGATGGTTAAAGTTAAATAATATTTTTGCTACCGCATACTCTTTGCTGCTATACTCTTGCTGGAGAGATCCTTTTTAATTAGGATTGGAAAAGTCTGAATTAAAAATTATACAAAAAACAAAATAAACTAGGAAAGGAATGAAAATGAAACGAAATTTCTCTAAAAAGGATATTTCCGAAATTAAAAAGTTGCAAACCAACAAACAACCTTCCCCTCTCGTCCTTCGAACGAACAGTTGTAGATCTTGATGTAGACACACAGAGAGTTTGTAGAATTAATAAGTTTTGTGTTAAAAATGTGATTCACAGAAGAAAGTTAAAAAAAGTTAACAAAACATAAAAATTCTTTTAAACAAACAAAAATAAAAAATAAATAAAACAGATAAAGATATAAAGGTAACATAAAACAAAAAAAATAAACAGTTATAACAACAAATCCGCGTAAAAGGATGTAGGTATTTTTTTTATATTTTATAATAATGTTTTTTTTTTCCTGAAGGATTTTATTTTTTATTTTATTTTCATAAAGCTGTAGCTAGTTAAGAAAGATACTTTCACTCATTTCTTTATTGCGCGCACTTATAAAGTTATATATTCATTAGCCATTTCGTTTTTAATGGCATGGAAATGTTTTTTTTTTTGTTAAAATGATGAAAGTAGCCGTACAAAATCCTTGAGCCTTTTGATGAGGTATTTAGATAATTTTAAAAAGGAAAAGTATAATTCAAAACAAAAAATTAATAATAAATCCTTTTTTCTGTGGATTAAGAAGTTAAGAGTTAGCGAGTAATAAATGAATAAAATAAAAAAACGAGAGGAAAGGAATATCTTGTTTTTGGCTCAATAACATTCTTCAAATAAATGGTATTCAAACGGAATATGGGGATCATGTACATTTAGTATTTAAGAGCACATCTAAATAAACGGCTGCCCCTGATATTCACACTGGTTTGCATCTAGTCAGCCAATATTATTTTCAGCTTAGATTTTGAAAGTCTGCATTATTTTTCTTAAAAGAAAATCGAAGCTTATCTAAAATATTTAAATTTATAATTTTGGAAGGCTTCTTTAAAACACAGCTGTTTTTACCATATTGTTTGTTTATTTAAGGACAAAAGGAATTTCGACTAAAAATAACATTGGGACATTCAGAAAAATCCATTAGACGTTTTTATTTGTGATACAAAATTTCTAACTCGAGATTATGAAAAAAAACATGACCTTATGAGGGTAAAAAAGTCGAAAAAAGTGAGTCCGATTAAGGTCTTAATTAGATAAAGTATTGAAGTTTTTTATTTTTGTATGAAAACCACATTTAATGGTAGTCCCCTTACAAATTTCTTGGTCAATACCGAAAATTCTAATTTTATCAAAAACTATTATTCTTAACTTCCGTGATTATAAACAATATATTTTTGTATTTTTTTCTTATATCATGGGCGCACTCTATAAATACCGTTATAATTATTAAACACACTGCGAGCAATTAGGAATGGAGGATAGGATTAGAAAGGAGATACCGATGCACATTGGTTTTGAATGTCTGCACATTGTAATGAGTGGGAAATATTGAGTCTGGCAAAACATTCCACATTCGTGTAGTGCGACTAAAGAAAAAATCTCTGTACTTTACAGTACGTCCGAAATCGGGCTCAAGGGTAAACTGATGAGCATTTCTAGAGGAACGGTTGAATTGTTTGTGGGGAGGAATGCAATTAGAGCATTGCTTATGAAAGTAGCGATAAAATAATGATAGGCATGAAACTTTACGACGGTGCTCGAGATATACAAAAGTTTAAGTCATACAACGGTCACCTATCATTTTTAGAGCTCTCTATTGAATTCTGTCCAAGAGACTCAAGTGAGTTATAGAAGCACCTGCCCATATATGGGAATTGTACTCGAGTTTTGGACGAATATAGGCTTTATATGTAGATTGTAGCCAGAGCAGAAAGGGTAAATAGCTTCTTGCATCTTTGAGATGCAAGATACACTTAGCAGAAAAACCTAAACACTTGTCGATGTCGAATATGTGATCACTCTACAACAAGTGGTTTGTAATGCTCATAACTAGCTGTTAAAGCTGTACAGTCTCCTCGATGGATGTGCCACTCATGGATAATGGTATTGGAGGCTTACGCTTTTGCGACAGTAGACAGCTTTGAGTTTTCGAGGCATTAAATTCTACATGGTTTTTGATTCCCCATTGGACAATCTTGTAAAGATCATTTATTGAAATTTAATGAGCTTATCATACGCTACCGTTGGTAGTCCACATCCGAAGAACAAGGATGAGTATTTAAAAACGAATATGAGAAGCTGAAGTTATGTCATCAGCGAAACAATGTAGTAGGTTAGAAGTTTCAA
This sequence comes from Eupeodes luniger, assembly GCA_951509635.1. NCBI lineage: Eukaryota > Metazoa > Arthropoda > Insecta > Diptera > Syrphidae > Eupeodes > Eupeodes luniger. Next base: position 18,540,607 of record OX608075.1, read on the forward strand.
ACAAAAGATCATTTATAAAAATAAGGAAGAGCGTTGGAGACAAAACGGAGCCCTGGGGCACACCAGCGTTTATTTTTTATATATCAGATTTGAACCCGTCTAATACTACTACTACTGAATTTAACGGTGCGAAAGGTTATTTCTAACGCAACAAATAGGAGATTCAACAATATTTCTTAAGAAGGTTACCCCCATAAGAAGCCTTAATTTGGATTTAAATTTTCTCAATAACTAATGAACCCATTTAAATATTTATTTTCAAACAAATATTTGTAGATCATTTTTAACATGTAAAAAATATTTTTTTTTTCCAAAATTCAATATCTAAACCGGTCATCATTTTTACTTATTTGATCTTATAAGAAATATTGTTGTCAACATTCTGTAAAATTTTGACAAAAATCGAATTGACAGCTTTTGTACAAAAAAATTAACCTAAGCAAACTTTAACAAAAGTTGGTAAAAATTGATTTTTGACTCAAATATGTTTTGAAAAATTTGAGGTAATGGCTTCTAACTATTTTTAACTTATAAGAAATATTGTTTTCAACATTCGATAAAATTTTGAGAAAAATCGAATTGACAGTTTTTTTTTACAAAAAATAAAAACCTTAAAAAAACATTACTAAAACTTGGTAAAAATTTACTTTCGACTCAAATAGCTTTTCAAAAATTGGCTTCAAACTTATTTTATTTCACAGAAAATATTGTTTTCGATATTCAGTAATTTTTTTATAAAAATCCAACAGTCCGTTTTTTCATAAAAAAATAAAATCTACAAAAAATAGTACGCAAATTTGGTAAAAATGGATACATATAGACAAACTTTTAAGCAAGACAAATCGACAGACGGGATGGGAAGTTATCAGTGTTGGTCGCATCCCAGCCCCTTTTTTTTTTGTAAAAGGCTTCAATTAATTTGATAAATTTAAAAAAATTAAGTCCATTTTTTTTAATTTAAAAAAATAAAGTTTAAATATTTCGATATTTGTTGTTTCTCTTAAAATACAAATAAAAAAAACGTAGGTACCTATATTTAAAATATAACTATTTTCTCTTTAGAAAGTTATTAAAAAACGATTCAACATTTTTTACATTAAAACACTGTTCTATGATGTTAAATACATTTGTTCAAACATTTCCAAATTCACTCAACCACATATTGAAGTTATGCCCTTAACCCACATCACTTTTATGAAGGTAGATATATGTAGTAAGTTCTTAAGATAAAGGCTTTTCTATTATTTCTATATACATAGGGTTTTCAAGTGATTAATGATGGTTTTACTCAACAAACACGCAAACATTAACCGTAACTATTAATAGCCAAAAAGAATACATTTCTTCTTTTCTTTCTGCCTTTTTTTCCACTAAATTTAACAAATACAACAACACAAAAAAAAACTTTGATTAAACATAAACATCAAAATCTAACCACACACACACACACAAGTTTGAGAGAAAATCATCATATCATTCAGCTATTGCTAAAAATCTAGTCCCTATTCAAAGATCAAAACAAAAAATAAATAACCTAAAAAAGGATCAATTCTTATCAATATACATACATAATACATTTGAACTGTATATAAACCACACAAAAGAAAAATCCTTATTCTGTTCTACATTTAGAGAAATTTTCCCTCAATTTGTCTTATCTTTCTCTTCAAAAAAAAAAGAAGAAAATATAGGGCAATTAATACAAAACCAATGTTTTATAGAAATAAATATAAATCTACATATCCCTACATATGCAAGGATATAGGTACAACAAAATAAAAAAGAAAAGAATACAACAATCACTAAAACAAAGTAACAATACATCCACCGAAATCAAAGAAACAAACAAAAAAGAACTAAATATAAAACAATAATGTAGGAAAAAGGGAACAGAAAATACTTATAAGTAAAAGCAAACACAATATCGCTTCATAGAACAAAACGCAATATCCTAGATAAACCTCATATCCTTTTTGCGCCCTTTTACTAACACACATACTCGTTTATTATATGGGAAACAGATTGGCATCCTTTTTTCGTTTTGTTATCCAGTTGGTTGCTTTTGTCCAAAAAAAAAAAAAAAACAATAGACTAAAACTAAATATTGTTTTTTTCTTCTTCATCATCCTATTTCGAAAAAGGATATTCTATACATATCCACACTCGTATGTGGTACTAAAAGAAAAACTAGATGCACGCGGGGGGAACATCCTTACAAAAAGGGCCAAACCATCATCAACAAATAGAATATGTATATGTTTGTATATTCGAATAACTTTTGAAGGAATTAATATTCTCATTTTGTGGATGTCTAAATTTGTATTGGTTTTGGGTAGGTCCTGGAATTTTTACATTATGGGGTATTTTCTAAAAGGAATTTTCTTATCCTTTAATAATTATTATTTATGTGGCGGTAAAGCGATGGTAACTTACTTTTCCACACCATCAGAGCGTATGAAGACAACGTTCAGTATAGATACTCACATCATATTGATAAGCCCGATTCAAAGAGTCCTTTTAGTTTTGCTTCTGTTTATGGATGTGGAATCATGGAATCCTTTTTTTGTTTTATTTCGCATTGTTTCACAGACAAACAACTATCTCGGAATTCATATATGTTCGTATGATAAATATAACACAAACGATAATGTCCTAGAAAAAGAAGGAATAATATTTATGATACCTTCATCAAAAATACTGTCAGTAGGTAAGGTAGGTGAGCTGTATATCAACATTCCTCGGACGAAATAGTATCAAGGACAACTGCCTATAGATAATTCACCACAGAGTATAGCTGCTTTACCACCAGAGAAAATTAGTGACTGTTAAGGATAAAACTTTGAATTGTCAATATTTTCATATCTTTTCTTTTGGTCCAAAAATATGCACAAACAGATCCTTTTCAATCAAAACGAGAACAAGGACAACACCTTTTGGGGGAGAAAAAAAAACTAGAAATATGATTGAAAAGGAGTAGGCATAGGCATGGTATTCTGTATATGCGGAATCTCTTTTCTCTTGCACCTTTCTTATTTCTATATCCTTTTGGCTATAGAATTTTTGTTAAAATATCCTGGTGGTCCATTAGTGTTTTCTATTCCATAACTACCAACTACTAAATATACAAGGGAGTAGCGAGCGAGAGTAGACTAAGGCTAGTGTTAAAAGAACAGAAACAAAAATGTGAGAAAAAAAGAAAGAAAAAAGTATAGAAGAAGAAAAACGTTTGTGTCCTTGTGGTGATATTGGCCAACATCATCACATCATCATCATCGCCTACTATCCTTATAACAACTAGCATATATCTATACGACTTGGTATATCTATGGATGTGTGATGTTTAAGTCTATATATGTATATTTTTGGTGCCATGCTGCTATCTACTTAATGAATGCAATAGAAAACACTCTCAAGTAGGTTTTAAGGACACCATGATTTTGTTTTTGTTTTTGCCTCCTTTTTCTTTTATATTAACCGACGACGACGTTGGAAAAGAGAAAAATGATGAAAGCTGGGTGTTTTTTTTTGGGAGGGGGGTTAGAGGGGTAGGATGTTTGCTTACATATATTTATATTTTTTCATGTGACAAAAAAAAAATGAGATGTCTCTAGGATATCAAGTTAAAGAGGGAGTATGAGAAAGAAAAATTCTGAATTTCTGTCTCGGTTATTAAATTTATCTTACTTTTTTTTCGCCTTCTTTTTGTTTTTCTTCTATCTCAAGAATTTGTAGGCCTATACTGGTACTGCTACTGGTACTGTTACTGAATCTGCTAGGGATTTTGTGTGTATTTAAGATAAATATAAAGCCCATAATGTGCGTGTAATTTGTGAGGATGTTAAGAAAAACCGTTGATTAAATAGAAAATATATTGTAACATAACCTCTCTAAGAGCTGTATAAAGCGAGAATAGAAGAGGGGAGCGTAATTTTGTACGCGCGGGGTACTTTTTCAGTATGCACCAACATAAAAAAATGATTATATAATTTTTGAAAATTCCAAGAAAGACTTATCTATGTTATGATGGTTGGATATTTATTCAAAAACACCAGTTACCTTACTCATTCTTGGAGAGACTTTAATTTCAGTTTAAAAAAGCTTGATTTTTTTTTTTGTTGTAAGGTTTTTTATTTTATTTTTGAGTTATTAATAATTTAATTTGTTTAAAAGGATTTTACACTTGAGCATGGTGCCTAAATCAACGTCTCGCTCCAATTAGTTTCAGCTTATTGCCTCTATTATCCCTGTCTCTCTTAGTAACGTTTCCTTAAATACAGAGTTTTCTGTGTTATAAGTTTTTTTCTATTGGGGCTTCAAAGATCACGCCCTTCTTAAGTACACTTCGTGTCACATGAATAGGGACAAGTTTTTCTCGTTTTTTATTTGACAATGTGTTTCAAACCCCTACGTTTTTTGGAAAAACAAAAATGTGGAATGAATGAGGTATGCATTAAGTTTATATTGCAAAAATAAACTTTAAATTAAGTTGATAAATAAAAGTTTTATGGCAGTTTTTCCGAAGATGGTCATAAAGAGTTAATATTTTTTTGTTTTACATGAATAGGTAGAAGATCTTAATTTACTTATTAGCGTGTTTTAAATCAGATAAAAGGATACTCTGATTGTTTGATAGCTTAGTACGAGAATTAATTTGATAGAATAAAGAAGTATGGGTATAGGTAAGGGTTCAACCAAGGAGGAAATAGGCCAAATTTGAGCTTACCGCGATATCGGCAAAACCATCCGTTTTATAGCCAGCAAAATTAGAAGAAGTTCCTCTTTTCAGAGGTATGGAAAAAAAACAAAAAGGAAGAGTCAATAAAGGAGAGGCGGGCGATAGTGAGAACTGCTTCAAATTCAAGGCTTTCCATTTGTAAAATTGAGGTAGAATCAGGGGTAAATGCTAGTAGATCGGCTGTTGCACAGAAGGCAGACCATATACGATACCAAAAAAAGAAGAAAAAATCAATATAGAATGATGCACACAAGAGCCAACGGCCAACGCCTTAATTTTGCAACAAACCACATCAGGTGGAATCTAGCTGGCGTACAGTCATCTTTTCCAAAAAAAAAATATGATTTGAAATCACGAAAATAAATTTAAACCAGCATAAAAGTGTTCATATATGCGTTTCGCCCTGACGATGTAATGGTTGGGCTCATCAGAAGATGGCCATTATCTTCTTTGAAGACTTGTAACAACTATATAATTCGCAGTTGCTCCATGTAGCTCGGATTATATGGAATCTCGATTTATTCAGGAAATTATGCGTCAAGACAAGGTGTAATGGTCATCTTCTGATGAGCCCAACCATTACATCGGGGCGAAACGCATATTTGAACACTTTTATGCTAGTTTATATATATTTTCATGATATTAAATCATATTTATTAAAAAAAAGACCTGATGGATATAGAAGAAATGAACAAATCTATCTTGAAAAACGGCAAAACAAGGGAGGTGGTGTAATGGTATGGGAGCTATATTTTCAGATCTCTAAAATGACGGCAGTCACTTACAATTTCTGGAAACAGCATTTCCGCAGTTTTCTGAATTTTTTGCTGGACAAAGATGGACTTTCCAAAAAGATAATGCACCAATACATACCTTACGGACAACAAAAGCCTAGATTCAGGGCCAAACTAAAGATTTTTGCTCCAAAAGTAACGTTATTTTCATACTTATTGAAAAATAATTTTTACTTTATTTTACTTTCTACGTTTTGATGTTTATTTCAATCGTTTCATATTTATTTAAATTTGTTTGTTAATTTAATGAATAACTTTTTACAAAAAAAGTCTTTAAAGTTAAATCAAAGTTAAATAGTTTTTGTGGACTTTTTAGTATGTTAAATATTTACAAATTAAAAATCAGGAAATTATTGAATTCTTATTGAAAAATGTTTTAATCGGTTCGATTTTTCGAGGTTTTATTCTTCTGTCTTAATTTTTTTAAATTTTCTTTAATATGTCTATCCTAAGTCGAAAAAGCACAAAATTTACATTACACGAAACGGAAAAATTTGCAACCATTTCCGAAAATTTGGCAACTTTAAAAAATATTTACAAAATTAATAAAAATAGCAATTTAACAATTCTAATAGAAAAAGTATAATTATAAAAAGTACTAAATATGAAGCTTAAATTAAAAAATTCTCAACACCTGTTTTCATCTCCCTGTATTTAATTGCTCTATGACCAAATCTCAATTATTTTTCACTTTCCAAACATACAAAATTGCAAAACATAATCACATGTGCTTTTGACAAACATTTTTTTAAGTGGCTCACTATACTCTTCTCATAACCTTATATAGCTAGTTACCCATTCCCATTTAACTCAATTAGGAACATCAATTTAAAAGTCAGACTTTTGTCTACTACTGTCTACAGACACGCATCTAGTAGTGTCTTGTTTATGGTTGAATGGTTGAATCCAATTTGGTTATTGTAGTCTTATTTTTCGAGAGAAAAAAAAAAAACAGAAAATCCTGTGAGTCTGACGATGAAACCATTTTCATTCCATGCACCACTCTATGATGTAGATGTTGTTCATGTTCTTAATAAGTCTGTCTCCTCATGTAGTACCTCTATACTGCTATTTCAAAACTAAACAACAAAAATGTTGGAAATTTTATTTGTTGCCAGTTGAATCACGTAGAGAGCTTTACTCGTAGATACCTTTCGATTCAAGCTGAAAAAAAATGCCAATTACTTTGACTCCTTTAACATAGCAATACTCCTGAATCCTGATGGCAGGAGTTGTTGGCAATGCTCTTTGGGTTATAAACTAGAGACACACACAAAACAAAAAGAAAATAAGAAAAACTGTGCATCAAGTTGAGATTGTATGAAAATGTGAATTTTTTTATGTGGTGTCTGGCATAGTAAGTAAGGCTAGAGTTTTCCTCCATATTATTTTTGACTTTTTTGATCTCGGCGAGAGTCACGTCCCTAAGTAAGTAAGGATAATTGTATTAATTCAGGCAAAAATTACTACACTTTAATTTATGATTCTGGTGAAATTATTATTCAGTAACGACTACAGACTGTGATAATGTTCAAAACATTTTACCACATTTTTCTGAAGAAATATTGATGTCGACGAATTTTCATTATTTCTAATGTTGTCTGAACAATAATGCAGACAGTTAAAAGAGAATCGATTTTATATAATTAGGTATTTTATATATCCCTTATACTGTTCCATATTTGATTTTAATAAAAGTTCGAAAATAATAAATTTTAATAGACAAAAGAAGATCTTAGCTTTGTAATAGAACGATGAAGGCAACCATTTATTTGTTATTTTTTGACTTAACAAATTTGATGATTTTAGGAAGTGAAGATTTTTAATTTTAAAAAAATTACAATTTTTTAGTTTTTTTTTAATAAAATTTCAAAATTTTAAGAGTTTTATCAAACAATGTTTTTCTTTTTTAACTTTCCAATGGAAGTCATTGCAAACATCCCAAATTTTAGAAGAAAGTTTGACATTTATTGTGGATGCGGGTGTAATTTAGTATTTTCAGCATATTAAACTTAACATAGAAAGTTATTGTAATCGGTCCGATTTGTAAAATTGAAAATTTTAAAATTTTAAATTAAAAAAAAAGGTGAAAAACGCTAGCGGCTTGAAAAAAATTTTATATTATATGTTGTAACGTCAAACCAAGTTTTTTGGAAAAAAAATCCAATTATCGGTTTTTTTTTATAAATCAAAAAACTGAAAAAAATATAATTGTCAGCTCGAATATTTTACGAAAAAAATATGATTCACTCTCCACAATTATTTTGAAAAACGAAAAATAACATTTTTGACATCTGGTAAAATTCTGAGAAAAATCATAATTGACATTTTTTTTTATAAAAAATAAAAACCTAAACAAAACATTACTAAAAGTTGGTAAACATAGTTGTTTGACTCAAATATCTTTTACAAAATTTGAGACTAAGGCTTTAAACGAATTTTATTTTATATAAGAAATATTGTTTTCAACATTCGGTCAAATTTTGAAGAAAATTGAATTGACAGTTTTTTTTACAAAAAATATAAACCTTAACAAAACATTTATAAAAGTTGGTACAAATTGATTTTTGACTCAAATATCTTTTTAATACATAATTGGAGATATAACTGGCTTCAAATTAATTTAATCTTATAAAAAATATTGTTTTCAAGATTCGATAAAGTTTTGAGAAAAATCGAATGGACAGTTTTTTACAAAAAATAAAAACCTAAAAAAACACTACTAAAAGATGGTGAAAATTTACTTTCGACTCAAATATCTTTTCAAACACCAAAAATATTTTCTTCAAACTAATTTTATCTCACATGAAATATTGTTTTCAACATTCCAAAATTTTTTTATAAAAATCCAACAGTCAGTTTTTTTCATTAAAAAAAATAAAATTTACAAAACATAGTACGCAAATTTGGTAAAAATTGATGTTTGGTTCTCGATATCTCGTAAGCAATAGAAGATATTGACTTCAAATTAATTTCATTCATCCAATTTGTATTTTTTTATATAAGAAATAAAATCTTTTGAGAAATGCTAATATAATTTGTAAAAATTGGTTCTCGACAAAAAATAGATTTTGAAATCAAAATATTTCATCATATGCAAAATGTTGTTGGTAATTTTTAAATTTTTTTAGAATAATTCAACTGACAACTTTTTTAACACAACACGAAAACCAACAAACCTTTTAAGCAAGACAAATTGACAGAAGTTATTAGGGTGGGTCGCATCCCCGCCTCTTTTTCAGTATATCTTTTATCAAGGGTTTATTTATGCAAACTTTGCAGAAAAGTCTTCAAAAATCATTAAGTCTTGTTTTTTAGTTAGTCTCAAATGTGGAGTGCAATAATAAAGCTTTTGATATTGATTCAATTTTATTCTTCACTTAACACCGTTATAAAGCATTTTAACAAAAACGAAGTCAAAGTTTTTTCCTATAAATTTAATAAGCTCGAATATTTTATTTTCATCAAAAGCCACAGCCACTGTATCCAAAGAATATGTATACCTTTATTTCAAAAGATTTAAAAAATGTACCTACAAACATTAAAATGCCAATTAATTTCTCAAAAACCTTGATATTTCGTGTTGTTTTTGAAAATCGTGTTTCAATCTTTTTGTTTGAATTATTTTTGGTAGACAGTTATTTGGGGCTTATACATATACAGATTACATTTAAATTTTAATTAAAATGTTGACTCACTTTTAACGTATCAAGATTTAAAAAAAATATTTTTTAAAACTAGAAAAATAAATAAATTAGACATTTTTGACCATCAAATATTATTGAGACAATATAAGAGATCTTGAAGAGTTCTCCAACATGTAGATAAAATTTCATAAGAGTCTATAGGGCCGTTTTCGATAAAATTTGAATTTTTTATTTTTCTTATTTTTGGTTAAAAAAAAAAAAACAAAACTAATAAAACGCCTAATGCGAGTCTGCTTTAAGATATGAATTTAAATTCAATCGACCCAATCGTTTAATCTTTAAAAACGACGAAAGACAGATGACAGACCGATGACGCTACGGACGAAATCACCGGACATACTTCTTTCTAACGTCTTGTTTGAGCTTCGATTTTGAATTATTGTTTTGCGAACTCAATACTTGCTATTTAGTTCATATAGGTACATACATATGTCTCAAGTAAGAATATTGAAGAATATTTACACAAATTATTGTGCAAAAATAGAAAATTCTTATTAAAAACATATTCGTTTCAAAAACGACATATTTGAGCAAATTTTCCATTACATGAGTTTCCATTGCCAACATTTATTTTATAATTAAGTGCACAAGACTAAAACATAATTTTGTTCGTAGTTATTTTTCATCAAAAAGAATCTATTACTGTTTGGGTTTTTCGTGGAAGAAAAATCATTGGATTTAATAAAATATATACATATATTTTCAGTCCCTGCAACTCTAAGATCTTCATCAAGGGTGGTTGTTGCCTTTTTCACTTTTCTATAAACAAAAATGTTCCAAACTCATTTTTTCTTTGTTAACAAATTTTGTTCCTTTTTTTTCATTTCTTTCTGGGCGACTGGATATTCAACCTTTTGTTATCTATCTTGAATTGTTGTTGTTGGGGGGTTGTCTATATTCAATTTCAAACATCTCTTTCAAAATATTGACAAAGCCCTCTATTATTATAAGACCTTGTTTGCCTTAAACAGATTAAATCAGCCTAAAATAAAACAATAAGGCAATCTTTTCAATGCTTAAAGCCCTTTGACATTGTGTACAACACAGGTCAAAGGACATACATTTTTGCCTTAAATAAGAAGGTACCTATTATTAAATTAAAAACATTATTTGAGACCCATTCAAATTTTGAACAACCTGTCTGACATTGGATTTGTGACAAGTTTCATGCACTTCCAATAATAACAATAATTCGAAGAGATAAATTGCCTCGATAAATAAATAAGCATATACCTAATCCTTTATTTTACCATATGTATGTGTATTTGCATTAAACGTCATGTCAGCATACTTAACTTTCATATGAAGTGCCACTTAGAATTTGACACTAATTTATATCAAAAAATAACATTTAACGCAAATTACTGTCGCCGACGCCATTGAACACCCATCAGGAGCACAAATAATGTCTTTTATTTTATGTATGATAATTCTTGCATCGGACATCGCACTACGATGATATTTATGTAGGTATGCTTGTACGCTTTTGCGCCACCGATGATGTGGCTACATTTTGCGGGTGCTTCATCAGACTCATATATAGCCTCTCGCATATTCAAACATAACACGAATTGGCCAACATTCCGATCACGTATGGTGAAACGATGACAATAATGGTTTATTTTACGACCTTCTGGTCACATTATATTCAAAATTAAGTCAAACCTCCTCCCTCCTCTTAGCCACCCCCACCCGCACTCCCTATGGTGGTGGCTCCATCATCGGACGTTCTACACTCACTTTAGCTTTAGCTTGGCCATATTTGAATGCGTTGGAGACGGAGGGGGGGGGGGGGTGGAATTTGGCTAACATGCGCTGGGCACATCCTCTTCTCCTGGTTTCTGCTGGTATATGGATAAATAACGTTATAAATATAATATATAAAATATTTGGACTAAATAAATCATAATGTCGTGTCTTTTGCCGGCAACAATAAAATTTCGATGCAAACAGGCCGGAACTGTCATTGGGGATTGGGCGTCGAGATGGGGAGAGCTGAGGGGAGAGATGAGAAAAAGTCGAACAAAAATATTTTTTTATTTTATTTTCATAACTTTTTGGGTTCGGTTCGACTTCAATATTGTGAAATAATTTTCAATTTTGTGAATAGCTGTGTATGTCGTGTGTCATGTTGCGTGTCGTTGTCGTCGTCATTTTCATCGCCAGCAGGCGTTTGTGTCGTTTTCGTTTGCGTTTCACAAAGGATGTAGTCGTATGTATGTATGTAGGCTATCAAGCCCCATCTTTTCGTCTATAAATTTAATTTCATATTTTCTGTTTTTCATTATAGTCCATAAATATTAATATCAACACAACATAACACACAAACAAGAAAAATGTTGACCCCACCACACCGTACCGCACAGTGGCTGTAAAGCAACCTTGTTAACTTTGTAAACCCTTTTCAATAATTTTTTTTTTGTATACACAGCCCGCTCGGCCACAATCGTACAACACTCAATTTAGGGCCTAAAAATGTTGTGGAATGTAGGAAACCAAACCTGACCCAAAAGGGTGCGGTTCGGTTCGGTTCGAAAATGTTATTAAGCAAAGGCTTAAAATTGAGTTCGTGTTAAAGCACATAAAGCTCTGTTCACATTCTCACATCGCATCAGGATTATTGGGTGTACCTTACATATTTCGATAAATGTCAGTTCGTTATGCGGGAATGAAAGGTTATGAAGCTCGTGCCGATGCGGATGGGTTAAATTTTGTAAGAGATTTTTTGTTGTTTTTTCTATAGCCATCAGCATATGAACTTATGTATAGGTACATATATACCTATGTTTGTGCTGCTTATGGAAATAAACAAAAAATAGAAAATGCATAATTTATGAATTATGATTTGAGGTTCATTTTGATGTTGTTGTTTTCAAGTTTTCGAATAAATATTATTTTAAGGAAGGCTTGTTTTAAGGCATACATATTGGTACAGGTATATGGTAGATATAAAATTTTACCTGATGCCACATCAGATAAAGTGCGTGCTATTATAATTAGGAGAAATATATTAATATTAATTTAACAAAAAATTAAACTTGTAAATCATTGAAATTTTTGTTTTTTTTTTTGCATAGCAAAAATGTTGTGTGTTTGAGTTTGCGGTCGTTATTATATCTTTTTCTATTGTTGGTTGAAGTTAGCATAATTGAATTTTGATTTATGTTGTAAATTAGATAACCAAATTATGTCATTCATTTTTATATTATTTTGTTTTGTGGATTTCCAACTAAATGTTGCTTTCAGCGAGGCTTTTTAAAGACTCATAAAGCTGTATTGGATTAAATTTTACAAGATTGTTAGGAATGTCAAAAGAAGAGCCTAACATCGTTTAGGTTAGAATTTCAAAATATTATTTTTTTTTTCACAAAAATCGACCCGTAATAACTTCTCAATTTACAAATTTGAACCTTTGAATGGACTTATGATAATTTGTGTTTTCTTTAATGAAGTTTGATATTAAGTGCATTACAAAAAAGATTATCAGTAATTTCCAAAAAAGAGGTTGTGATACCACAGAAAGATTCAAAAACAAAGATTAGACCATCTATAACTTAAGAATGTATTGACAGACAAACGTGGTTAATATTAATATGTTATAGATAATTTAATTTTATTAGCTGCAAGCTGTTCTTAGATCGTTATGTGGAAACATAAGCTTCTTGGGAGTTATTAAACAAAGTAATAACAATATATTTATTTCAAGATGGCGATCTTTTACCAACGATACGACTCTGAAACTTGGTTTTCTACTAAAAATTATTTTTCCAGACATAAAATAATTTTAAAAAAATACAGGCTGGGATGCGACCCACAATGATAACTTCCCACCTCTTCTGTCAATTTTTCTTGCTTGAAAGGTTTGTAGGTTTTCGTGTTTTGTTAAAAAAGTTGTCAGTTGAATTATTCTTTAAAATTTTAAAATTACCAACAATGTTTTGCATATAATGAAATAGTTTGACTTCAAAATCTATTTTTTTAACGAGATATTTAGTCGAAAACTAATACCAATTTTAATAGCATTTCTTAAAAGTTTTCATTTCTTATAAAAACAAATACAAATTGGATGATATGAATAATTGAATATCTTCTATTGTTCACGAGATATCGGGAACCGAACATCAATTTTTACCAAATTTCGTACTATTTCTTGTAGATTTTATGTAAAAATGGACTGTTGGATTTTTATAAAAGATGTCGAAAACAATATTTTCTGTGAGATAAAATTAGTTAGAAGCCAATATTTTTAATTTTTGAAAATATATTTGAGTCGAAAGTAAATTCTTAACAAGTTTTAGTATTGTTTTTTTTTTAGGTTTTTAATTTTTTGTAAGAAAACTGTCGTTTTGATTTTTTTCAAAATTTTACCGAATGTTGAAAACAATATTTCTTAGAAGACAAAATTGGTTTGAAGCCATAATCTCAAATTTTTGGAAAGATATTTGAGAATCAATTTTTATCAACTTTTAGTAATTTCTTTTTAGGTTTTTATTTATTGTAAAATTGCGTATTCGATTTTTCTCAAAATTCTAATAAATGTTGAAAACAATATTTTTTATAAAATAAAATTAATTTGAAGCCATTATCTCAAATTTTTGAAAAGATATTTGAGTCGAAAATAAATGTTTACGAACTTTTAGTAATATTTTTAAGGTTTTTATTTTTTGTTCAAAAGCTGTTGTTGAAAACAACAAAATTAGTTTGAAGCCATAATCCCAATTTTTTGGAAAGATATTTTAGTAAAAAAAACAATTTTTACCAACTTTTAATAATTTTTTTTAGGTTTTTATTTTTTATAGAAAAAACTGTCAATTCGATTTTTCTCCAAATTTTACCAGATGTCAAAAACGTTATTCTTCGTTGCACAAAATTATTTTGAGATAAAATCATTTTTTGTTACAAATATTTTTGTTCAGTTCTTTTGATTTATAAAAAAAACCGGTTATTGATTTTTTTCCAAAAGTATATTGGTTTGGTATCACGTTACAATATATAATTTAAAATTGGATTCAAGTCCCTAACGTATTTTGTTTTAACCAAAATTTTAACTTTTTTTTAAATTTGCTATGGTAATAAAAACGACCCACTCAATTTTTTTTTTTAGAGTCTTTTCTGCATCTTTCTGCATTATTATCTGTATAACAAAATGTACTTGAAGTCAATATCTGCACTGGTTCTTGAACTATGGACGTCGAAAAAAACTTCGCGAACTTAAGAACGTACGGACGTACAGACGTACGCAGAGACATCTCTCTAAAAATCTCTAGGGACCTTGAAACGTCATTAAATGTCAATTTGACAAATCGAACTGTTTACAATAAATTCCTATAGGAAGTTTAAAATAATAACCTCACCCATTAATATGACTTTATGACTAAATGCAGTAATGCACTACACCCCAAAATTATTTGACCTTTTTTCTCCAAATCTATCAACTAAACAAAAAAAAGTGTAAACGCATTTTTTTCAAAAACGTCTATAGTTTTCGAGTCATTTGATAAAAAAAAAAGTGTAATTGAGAACCTTTCACACACTTCCACTCCTATTCTTTTTGCTGGTGTCTAAAATGGGAGGACTTTTTAGAGAGTATTAAGTACTCTTAAGCTTTTCATTTTCTTTGGAAGTATTTTTTTTTCCTGATGGGCTTAAATATCTTAGGTCCACATAAAATACTATGTGTAGTCAAACCAAACGATTTTAGATCTTGAAAAGTTTCGTAGTTGACTTTTAATTACTTTGCCAAGTGTAAACAAGATAAAATCGCATTCTAGATTCTAACTGACTGAAGATAAAATTTCTCAGAAAAAAATATCGGACATAATATGATAAATCCTAGAATCAAATAATCAATTATTCTCAGAGTAAAATTTCTTCAAAAAAAAAAATCAAAAACTTTGGAAATGCCAAATCATAGTTATTCGACCCTAAAAAAGGCTCTGTTGAAGAAAATTCGTGCTACGAATGGCAAAAAATGATTGTAGCCTAAGACGCACATAAAATATTGTTAACGAATTGAGGACTAGAGATATCAATTTTTACGGCCCTTATAAAGAAAGATGTCACTTTTTTTTTATTAAATTCGTAGTACAATTCTTCTACATGGGGTCTTGTCAAAAAGGCAGATTAAATTGAAAGTAAGAGGACTTCAAATGAAGTTTCCTTAAAAAAAACCTCGAAAACATCAGGAAGTATTTGCTTCTAGACACAAAATTTCTCAAAAATATTGTCAAATTTTGAAGTAGTCAAATCATCTTATGTTTTCAAAAATCTCCCCCTTTATTAAACTTACGTTTAAACGTCCATCGTAATAAAATCAAGGAAATGAAAAAAAAGTAAATCATCTTATGATGAAAAAAATTACTCGACTTAAGATAAACTTTTTAAAAAATTGAAAACAAAGAAAAGTATTTACCTAAAAAAATAACACTTAAATCGACTTAAGATAAAATTTCTTGAACAAAAATACAAACATGAACAAAATCAAATTATGTCATATTAAGAAATAAAAACCTTTAAGAATAAATTTTTAAATCACAAATGAGTAAAAATTTCTCATAGATAATTACAAATTTTATTAAAATGAAATACATTAATTTTTACTTAAGAACTTTTAAAACAGGCAAACTATCTCAAGTCAGTTTTTGCTTTTATCTCTCAAAATAAATAAAAATATCTTTTTTCAATAAATTAAAAAAATCAACTACATTAAAGCCCCTTCAGTCCAATATATATTTACAATTTTTATTTTATTTTAAGTACAGAGACAGACTCATTACTCATTTCGATTTCAAGTGAAAAAAAACTCTCTTATAGACGTAAAACAAGGCATATGTTAGCCATAAATTGAATATTAAATAAATATATGTACGTACATATATCCAATCCACGTGTGCGGCTTACGTCTATATACAATACATATATAGACCGCCATTAACAGACATGTGTGTAAATAGTTTTTTTTGTTTATACATAATGTGTATATCATTTAATTGCATAAGTTCTGCCCTGATGAATGCATTAAAGCGTATTTATTTGCATTTCAAGTGCCAAATGAAAACATGCTTCCCATTAATCCATTATACTCAAGAATTAAGCCAAATAGCAATTTTATACTCTTATGTATAGGTACCAACACACACAGCCAACTTCACATCAGGGCTTCTGTCCTGTCAGGATGTCTGCCTGTATTTATATTGAATTCGGTTGGATTTTAACCATTAAATTAGATTGCCACCAATGTCACACCGCAAGTTGACATCATTAATCCGCACATCCGTTCGCTCCTTCAGCAGGCGGATGGCGGCGACGACAACAACGACGTACGGTGTCGGCAGCAGCAGCAGCTTCATACTTGAAAGCCGACTCAAACGAAACGAATGATTTCCTCGCACTCCATTTGTATAATATTATAGAGCTTGGTACTTGGAAACAAAAATAATAATAATTATAATAATAATTGTATATGGATGTATGTATGTTTGTGGCAGAACCAGAATGAAGGAAAAATAATAATTAGAGGGCCCGACATCGCCGCCGCTGCCGCCTCGCCTCATGCCTAACTTGCACCCATCCATCATCAGAAAACCCAATCCTGATTCCGACTTTATGAAAATAATCCCAGGGCATGCAACTCATTAAAATCGGTTTGTTGTGTTGTGAGAGCTCTTGCAATAATTATGACGTATTCCAGAAATCATAATCTTCCCGTACCGTACAAACAACATTCCTCCGCAATCACAGGAGAGCGTTCGTCGTCGTAATCGTCATAATCACCACCATCATCATAATCGTGATAATAATTTCCCTATACCCTGCTACAAGTATATACATCAACCGAACTGCAAACTGACAGAAATCCTCTTCCTGTTTCCCCTGATGATGTTGATGAGATGATGTTCCAGTATGAAATTAATACTAAACATGAGGGCGACATGGACAAATGGGCGGGAGATGTAACAGTAAGTCGGAATGCGTAGACAGAGATACGGTTACGTCGGGTAGAAAGTACGACTGACTGACTGACACTAACCGACTGACAGCTCAGCCCGGTCGTCCAATATCAGCTTCAGCATCCAACTCTATCCCCAAATAACGTCAGAAGGACTGTGAAGCGGTACGGTGGAGGTGGTGGCGCAGAGCGTGGTAATAAACCCCCTTGTTGTCGTAATTTATTTTATTTCATGGCGTGGACCATTAAAAATGTCCTGCAAAGATTTATGACAACACACACAAAACGAAAGCAGCACGAATTCATATTGAATTTTTCACTCCTCTAGTTCCTCTGCCATTATTATACTCGTAGTTGTATAGCTGTGCCTCTGCCTATTTTTTTAGAGAGCTATGGGTTATTTCTCAAAAAGTTTTTCGTATTTCAAGTTAGAAAGGAGCGCGCGATCTGCGTCTGCTGTGTCTGACGAAATTCTCAGCATCTTTCGACGCGCAACGTAATTTTGATAGTGATGATGATTAATGAGAAAAATTCATTGCGTTTGCATAACACAAAAATAGATATAGCCGAGACATTCGTAGAGAGACACACAAGCGACACCCTTCCGTATTTGAAATAAAATTGAAATAAAAATAAACAAAAGGGGCATACTCGTATAATGGGGATGAGGATGCACATAAGGCACAACTTCTTTGGACGGGACAGAGCACAAAAATTATATGCTCATCTGGTTCATGTTTACAGTGCTGGCGATGTGAGTAGATTTGTCATGCCTTTCGAAAACTAATATTGACAGCATAGTATGTTGGGGTTAGTACGGATATAATAATTAAGATTCGAAGGGGAGAGGAATAATAATAATCAACAAGGAGTGATTATTCAACTACTTAATGATTGAGGGTTTTAATGAGGGAAATGCAAAACAGAAGTTTGAAAAAAGAATGTTACCACCCAACTCTCATTAGTTTTAAATATTGTCAACCATCGATGAACGTTATTGACTCGTGTAGTACATCCCCCATTTGTTCTAGAACCAACTGTCAGTCATGTTATATAAAAGTGTTTTTTTTTACTTTATGCGTGTGTGTTGTTGTTAGGACTGCCCAAAACCTTAAAACCCGAAGGGCAGTAGTTTAAAATCCCAAGTACATTTTAGTAAAAAGTGCTTTAGTACTGTCACAATACTTTCAAAAAAACACTATTTAATTTGAAAAAATTAAAAAAGAGGCTGGGATGCGACCCACACTTATAACTTCCCATCCCGTCTGTCGACTTGTCTTGCTTAAAAGTTTGTCTATATGAATCAATTTTTACCAAATTTGCGTACAATTTTTTGTAGGTTTTATTTTTTTATGAAAAAAAGGACTGTTGGATTTTTATAAAAAAATTGCTAAATATCGAAAACAATATTTTCTGTGAAATAAAATAAGTTTGAAGCCAATATTTTTAATTTTTGAAAAGCTATTTGAGTCGAAAGTAAATTTTTACCAAGTCTAGTATTGGTTTTTTTTAGGTTTTTATTTTTTGTAAAAAAAACTTTTAATAATGTTGAAAACAATATTTCTAATAAGTTAAAATTAGTTAGAAGCCAATATCTCAAATTTTTGAAAAGATATTTGAGTCCAAATCAAATTTTAACAACTTTTATAAAGATTTTTTTTATTTTTTATTTTTTGTCAAAAAACTGTCAATTCGATTTTTCTCAAAATTTTACTGAATGTTGAAAACAATATTTTTTGAAAGATTAAACTAGTTTAAAGCCAATATCTCAAAGTTTTGAAAAGATATTTGAGTCGAAAATCTATTTATATACCAACTTTTATTAATTTTTTTTTTGGGTTTTTATTTTTTGTAAAAAAAACTGTTTATTCGATTTTTCTCAATATTTTTCAAAATGTTAAAAACAATATTTCTTATAAGATAAAATAAGTTTGTAGCCTTAATCTCAAGTTTTTGAAAAGATGTTTGAGTCGAAATTCGATTTTTACCAACTTTGAGTAATGTTTTTTTAGGTTTTTATTTTTTATAAAAAAAACTGTCATTAAGATTTTTCTCAAAATTTTATCAGATGTCAAAAACATTATTCTTCGTTGCACAAAATTGTTTTGGAAATGAAATCATATTTTAGTCGTAAAATTTTCGAGTTGACAAATTTTTTTTTTCACTTGTTTTGATTTATAAAAAAAACCGTTAATTGGATTTTTTTTCTAAAAATATACTTGTTTTGTATCACGTTACAATATATAATATAAAATTTAATTCAAGTCTCTAGCGTCATTGGTTCATGAGATATAGATATTTAGGGTTAACCAAAATGTTCACCTTTTTTTTAAACTGCTATGGTAAAAAAACCACCAACCCAATTCTCTTGAGAGCCCTTTCTGCATCTTTCTGCCTTATTATCTGTACAACAAAATTTATTTGAAGTCGATATCTCTTCTGGTTCTTGAGCTATGGACGACGAAAAAAACGTCGTGAACGTACGGACGTACTGATATACGGACATACGGATGTACGAACGTACGTTACGTACACACGCACGCACAGACATCTTTCTAAAAATCTTTTATTTCGACTCTGGGGACCTTGAAACGTCGAGAAATGTCAAAATTTTCAATTTGACAAATCGGACCCATTACAATAACTTCCTATGGGAAGTTAAAATGTCCTTAAAAGTACCTATACATAATTTTAAAAAAGCAAAGTTGGGAAATAATACATAGTTACTTTTTGTAATTGACTTCAACTTTCATTTCAATTTATTATTAATTGATCTTTTTTCCGTTACAATTTGACGTAATTGTATTTTAAAAATATAAATTTTAATTACTTGTAGGTTTTTTGTTCTTAGAAAAATATGCATTTCAATTACTGGAAATTGTAGTTATTTACTTTTTTTTACTTATAGTTTTTTAGGGAAAGAACTTTTTAATTGCATTTAAGGTAATTGATTTCTAGTCTGTAATTTGATATGTTTATTTCTAAAAAATTAAAATAGAACTATATAAATGTTAATTTTAATTATTAAATAAAGAAATGTTTACTTTAATAAAACAATCTGATTGACAAAACAGTAGTTGTGCTTTTTAAAAGTAAATTAAAATTTGAAATTCTTCAATTGTTCAATTACATTTTAAAGTAATTACAAATTTGTGTGGAGGCTTTAATTACAAGTATTGCCATTGAATTTTTTTTCCCAACTCTGATTATTATGAAATCATTGAGCAGCTATAGTTTAAAGATAATGTTCTGACATTGATAAGTACTACTTTCATGAAGTTATTCTTATAGAGAGTTCAAAAAATGTCTTGCATTTTGACTCCCTCAATACCAAATGGGAAACCAACCAAATCAAAGTCTTTTAACCTCCGATGCGTCTTAAAAGATCAAACGATAAAGTACGCCCATCTCGTTTAATTTGATGCAAACTCCCTATTTGAGATGATCAAAGCATCTCAAAAGGGGAGTTTGTGCTATGCCTATTAATTTTCCTAAATGACAGCCCTGATTTTGTCTGTTGCCATTAAAATTCTTAATCCTTTCCAAAAATAACCAGACAATTTATTTTGAATGATACTTTTTATACTTTTGGCGATTCCCTCTTGTTTTGAGTCTTGAGAAAATATTACGTATGTAGAACTTTATCGTTGATGTCATCTGACAAGCCTAGTGATTAGTTAGATGAATGACTTGCGTCCAACTGTATGACATTCTACAATGTGTGAATTGAAATGGTGCATGTGTGTGTTTTCATTTTTCACTTTTTGTTTTTATTTTTTTTAATTTGTTTGTTTATTTAATTTTTAACTTGAAACTTTGATAGTTTTTTGTTTATTTTTTTAGGGTTAATTTAATAATTAATTACTTTTTGTACAAGGCGTGACTTAAATAGAAAGAAATAATTGCTGTTGCATCAGTATATAAATCTCCACTATGTTGAATAAAAATTAAGTTTTTAAAAATACCTTATACAAAAATTAGAATAATATTATCTTATTTTTTTTTTGTTGGCCTTTTAAATATTTTTATTTTGACAGATACATTTTTCATAATATGATATGAGCCTCTGAATTGAATTTTTAAAACAGAAATGAGTGGGTGAATTTTTTGTTTAATTAAATTAAGCGTTTAAAATTTTGAAAAAGTGGACACATTTTTGTTTGACAGATAAAGAAATAAAATTAATATTTGTATGATTTACGAGAAATTACTTCAAATATTTAGAATTTCTAATTTAAATTGGATATTATAATATTTTCGTTTTAAAAATATCATCTATTTCACATTCAAACTTGAATATTGAATAACATTGGAATATTTTTTCAAAAATGTCACGAATATGCAAACGTTGCAAATACTTAACAAATCTGTGGAATTTGAACATCTCTTTTATTAAGTGCTGATAATTTTTAAATTTGGAATACAATGTTAAAGTTGTGTGTTATTACAATTTTTGTCATAGGGTTTTCCAAATTAAGAACATTATGATATTATATTTATTTCAGTAATGAGATTTCAGGATAAATTTCAGAATCGATTTCGGAACACCAAAATAAGTACGCAGTCGTGCCATAAGTTCTGTTACAAGCGTAAAACACCATAAGAACAAAATTTTATAATATTTTATATTTATTGTTGTTTCATTTATTTGGTCATAATATGAGTTACATTAAAAAAATTGTTTCACCTAAAATGACATTGCTTAGCTTTTGTGCCATCCCTTAAACGTTGTGGCCATCGAACTTTATTGACACGCTCTGTTTCTATATTGATATTTTTTACACTGCTTACATTAACTCTATCTTAGGAGTTTTAGCACGTTCTCCAATTCTGACCACAAAAAATATTCTTAGGGATTAAAATATGGACTTCCCGAAAGCTTATTTTAAGTTCTTTAAAACCTACTATATTGACTATTAGGCACTTAAGTGTTGTCTAGTAGGGTGGAGCGTCAAATTTTTTTTTGGATTTTCAAATTCGAATAGCTTTTAAAGATTGCATAATTACGTTAACTATACGTAAAAAATAAGAAAAAAAATATTTTTCACTTTTCTTATCCCTCTACCACAGCTCAAAGTTTTGAAAAATAGGCGAAATTGTCACTTTTTTTTTGTCGGCTCTGTAACTCTAAAAGTATAAATCATACAAAAAAGTATTCTTGACAAAAAAGAAAGACAATTTAATTTTCTATGGAAATAACACTAAAAACTTGAAATTTCGATGAGCCGTTCTCAAGATATTTGTTAAAAAGCATCCTAAGAATACTACCTGAAGCCATTTTTTTTTTTTTTTTGAATACCTACCAAGTCATAGAATAAAATTTGAATATTTCTGCATTACGAAATCGTTTCTTTTTTTGAGCGATTGGACCGGAGTAAAAAAGGGTTCACACATGGTTTTGTTATTGCAATTTATTGTTTTTTGGTGTCGGTCTTTAATGCAGCAGGTAGGTACTTATTCGATGAGAAATGTTTTCTCGCGCCAATCGAATGTACCGATATTTGATATTTGTTCGTGCAAGTGCGTAAATTTAAATAACTGTGTTTGTCCAAGAGATAAGAAAGTTCCCCTACTAGAAAGATCTTTTCTTTTAGATCAAAGAAATGACAGAAAAATGGCTAGGAAAAAAGTTTGAGAAAAAAAAAATCAAGTGAGAAGGTACTAACACAAGAAACTTTGACGACATCATCAATTAGCACAAAAATTAGATCAAGATCTCAATCAAAACCTCCAGTTTGCCCACCTACTGATTATGATGATGACCCACAGCCAAGTACTTCTTCAAAATGCCAAGAAATTAGTGTAAGAAAATCGGTTATGTCTTCCAAATTTGGCAAGAGTTTGTGATCAATACGGCATTTCGGATCGATCAGCAGCAGCAGTTGCGAGTGCAGTCTTACAGGATGCTGGCTTGGTAACCACAGCAAATGTCGAAAACGTCATAGATAGAAGTAAAGTTCGTAGGGCCAGAAAACGACAAAGAGAAGTTCTCCAAACTAAAGACTGTCTTTCGAACATTGAAAGCATTTATTTCGATGGAAGAAAAGACAGGGCATTGGTTTATGAAAAACGAGGCCAACGATTTTACAGAGTGACTAAAGTAATGGAACATATTTCACTAATAACGGAGCCGGGTTCAAAACGGAGCCGGGTGGAAAAAGCAGAACTATAGCGGATTCTATTAACTCCTTTCTTGCGGACAAAGAACTGGATTTAAGTAAACGGTCTGTTTTTGGTTGCGATGGAACTGCTACAAATACTGGTTGGAAAAGTGGGGTTATCCGGCTAATGGAGTTGAAGCTGGGGAGACCACTGCAATGGTTCATATGCCAACTACATGCCAATGAATTGCCTCTGAGTCATTTATTTATTAAATTGGATGGAGCTACATTAGGACCTCAAATCTATTCAGGACACATTGGAAAGGCGCTGGAAAATTGTTGTCACCTTCCTGTTATTGAGTTTTTACCAATCCCAGGGAACCTACCTGGTTTGTCAAAAGAAATCCAAAATACTTTAAGTACGGACCAAAAATATTTGTTTCAAATGTGTGACGCTATAAGTAAAGGATCCTGTCCTAGAAATCTCTCCAACAGAAACCCAGGAAAAATGGCACACTCTAGGTGGTTGACAACTGCCAATAGAATTCTAAGGTTTTATGTTGCCACATCTAATCCGAGTGAAAACTTAAAAATACTTGCAGAATACATTGTAAAGGTGTATGGCCCAGTTTGGTTCAGTGTGAAAAAAGACAGTTCTTTCCAAAATGGTCCAAGTCACGTTTTCGAAATAGTAAATTTGTCAAGATGCTTCAATTCGAGCGTAAGAGAAATAATTGACCCCGTTATTCAACGCAATTCTTATTTTGCACATCCGGAGAACATATTAATGGCAATGCTTTGTGATGAAAACCTAACATCAGAGAACTGGGGTTAAGAAGAATTATCCAAGCTAGAAAAAAACATAGGTCTTCAGTTAGAGTCTTTAAACTACCGAAATTAAACTTCAATGCCAAAGATTATATTGACTTAATTATCTGGACTGAATCACAAGTTACAGCACCCCCATTATTGGAGAAAATGAGTGATCAGGATTTAGAAGACATTCTACAAAAAAAAAAAAACTCCAATCGACATGTCATTTCCAAACTACCCTTGTCACACTCAAGCAGTTGAGCGCTGCGTGAAGATGGTGACCGAAGCTTCAAGTACAGTAGCTGGTGAAAAAGCAAGAGACGGGCTTATAAGATCAAGAATATATTCGCGAAGTATTTTGCCGTTTTTCCACACAAAAAGAAATTTTAACATTAAACAGTAAAAATGAAGGTATATTAAGGCTGGTTTTTGAATTATTTCTGAATTTTTAAGTTTTAATTACTAAGTTTTTTTGTGTTTTTTGTCAATATAAAGCTAATAATATCATAATTTTTGTGTGTTTTATTTCATAAATGAATAAGTATGAAGTTATTTCACACTTGTGGATGAATATAAATCAAACGGAAAAAAGCACTATTTTTCAATATGAGTCGAAACTTTGAGCTCAGGTAGAGGGCTAAAGACTTTATCCGAATTATTTTTTTTTAATGTAGAATTATTTAAATTACCAATTACTTTTTTATTTCTCCATACATTGACGCTCCACCCTATTGTCTAGGCTTTGTTTGGCTCAGCATAATCTTTAAGTTTAACCCTTAGAACGATAGTTTCTTACCTTTGTTAGAAAATTATTGCGATTCTATTATTTTTAACATAAATCACTCCATGGTAACAGAAGCAAAACTGAAACCCAATTTTGCATTTATTATTTCTTACTAATTTATTATTTCTTACTAAAACAAATGAATGTTTTGAGCAATAAGGTCTTGAAGTTTTGTAAGAGAATTTATGGCACGACTACGTACTTTTTCAAAATTGAGACTGCATCTAAAAATTGCTATAACTATTTTTTTTTAATATATCGTCACGTATATTTAAATTTTCTGTTTTTGCAGAATTGTTTTATGTGTTCAATACTTTTATTTTGATGGTTTTCGGAATTCGTTTGTAAATTTTGTTTAGTTTTAAATAAAATTCCTTATTAAATTCTAAACCTCATTTATTTTTGTTCTTACTTTTCAAGGAATTATGGAATATGTGGAATTTACAAAGAATTATTTTTGGAGGGTTTAATATTTTCAATTTCATCAAATTTTATTTTAAAGTTGCAACTCCAAAACGAAAATTGTACTTTATTAAATTATATGCTGAATTCTGATATTGTTTCCTAAACCGGATTTACTACAGGAAGTCTTCAGTAGAACTTAATTTTAATTTAAGTAAAAATATTGTTTGAAATTCAAATATAATTAGATTTTCTTCTCAAAGCTCGAGAAGAGCGTTAAATTTCGTCTAGAATAAGAATAATTTTCCTTTCCAAAATAAAAATTTCCAGAAATGTCAAAAACAAATGTAAAACCATTTTAAGAACAAAAACTTTAAAAATCCAGTCAACTTACAGTCCATATAACAAATTATCATTTTTGCGGTTTTAAAAGTATAGGGTTGGAATTCGACATCTGTCAAAACAAGTTGTTAAACAATTTTTATTTTTAGTTGAAAGTCTGACATTTGCGAAAATGGATCGCTTAACTATTGCACAACGCCTTCAAATTGTTAAAACCTACTACAAAAATGTTGATTCTGCAACAGTCACATATCGTGCCTTAAGAGGAGATTATGGTTTACATAATTGTCCAACTACGCCAGCAATTGGAAAAATTGTGGAGAAATTTAAAGAGACATCGTTTCGCTAGTACCACTGAAAATATCGCAGCTGTAAGTGAAAGTGTTGCCGAAGTCCCGAATGTGTCGATTCCTCGTCGTTCTCAGGAACTAGGACTGTCTTACGGTACATTATTGCGTATTTTGCATTTGGATCTACAACAACATCCATATAAAGACCAGCTCACACAGCAACTGAAGCCAGCTAACCATTCACAACGTTGTTGATACGTCGAATGGGTGCTAGAACAACAGGCGGCCGCGGCGGTGGAAGGCGATTTTTCGAACAAAATTTTCTTCAGCGACGAAGCACATTTCTCACTCGGTGGATATGTTAATAAACAAAAGTGTCGTATTTGGGATTCTGATAATCCTCAAGTAATTGAAGAGAGGCCATTACAGACCGGAAACGATAATAGAACGACTGGCACCGTCAATTCGGAGCGTTATAGTCACATGATAACCGACTGTTTTTTGCCTGCTATTGAAGAAAACGACTTGGAGAATATGTGGTTTCAAGAAAACGGTGCTGCATGCCACACAACTCGAAGCGAATATGATTTTATTGCAACATACATTTCCTGGCCGCGTAATTTCTCGTCGTAGCAATATCAACTGGTAACCAAGATCATGCGATTTGACACCTTTGGACTTTTTTTGTGAGACTACGCGAAAGACTGTAGTTATGTAGATAAACCTTTAACTCTTGAGCACTTAAAAACCAAAATTCGTCCAGTTATGGCTAAGATACCGCACAATATGTGTCAAAAAGTAATCGGAAATAACCTCAAAGAATCGATGCCTTCAACAATTTGCGTTGTGGTCATTTAAATGATGTCGTGTTTCGCACATAATGTCAATGTTTAAACTTTATAATAAAAGGAAAATATCATGAAAAAAATATTTATTTATGTTTAAAGGGTTTTTGAAAAGCAAAATGTTGGATAAAGCAGCTGGGATTCAATGGTTTAACTTAACGCTCAGTTTTTATCAGCTCCACACAACTTTTTGACATTTTTTTAACTCAGCAGTTTCATGCATTGTTTATATTGAAATAATTCCTAATTTACTCACTTAAAAATCTAATTCTTCCTGTAGAAATAATTTCAAATTTAAAATTTAGTAAAAGTATAACAAAAATTAGTGAACATTTTCTTCGTAACTTGTACCGCAATAACAACTTTTTCGATTACCAGAAGAAATATTCCGACGTAAAGTCTCAAAAAAAAAACCATTATCTTCGGGTAAGGATATGATAGTCAAATCTTACTCACCAAAAACTTAAAATTGCATTTTTTTTCGTTGTCTGACGATTAAATCAGAATGCAAATTGAAATAGTTGGGTATCCTTACTTTTTACCGCCACTATCCCTTGCATTATATTATTTTTTCTCAATGTAGGTAGGTACATACATACATAGATATGTAAGGTAATATGAAAGAAGGAATTTAAATTTTTTGGTCTTGTTAAATTTCCAAACAATACGGAACGAGAGTATCTTTTATACCTGAGTTTTGTTTTGTCTTTTTTTGTCTTGTAATTTCATTTCGTTTTAGAAAACTTTCCAATTGGCACTTACCTGAAACGAAAAGAAGAAAAGAAACAATAGAATATAATTGAGAGGGTCAGTTTTGAAAACAAATAGAAGAAAAAAAAAAGTTTATTCTAGTATGGTATGGGCTGGGCACAGATGTAAAATCAAATAAAACAGAGTAGAAAACAGAAAAACAAAACCAATTTAAGTGTAAAAGTGCTTAATAAAGATGGGGGTGGAGGCAGCACCTACCTTCGTTTATAATAACAACAACTACTTACAACATTAAAAAGCACCCTTAATGTAATTTTATGCGAAGAATGTGCAATTGAGTTTGAGTCTCCTGAGAGTTGGAAGTTGCAACAGAGCAATAATCATAGAATTGTTTCTATTTCAAAGTTAATTTTTTCCCATTTTGCATTATTTCTTTCTTCTGATATTTAATGTAATAATGAAGAAAAAGGGCAACAAAGAAAAAATACACATAAATTAGATGAAGAAACTACTTGTTTAATTAAAATTGTATACACTCTTGGTCTCTGGGTCTGGGTCTGGGACTGGTCCTATAGTGTTCTGGGTCTTGGTCTGGGTATCAGCAAGTTTGATTCTGAGCAAACTAATTAAAATTCTCTTTGTAGAAATAAGGAACAAGCATGGCTGCATCATATCGAGGATCTCGAATGGAATTATAAATAATGCATAAAGTTGGAATACTCTCTTTTTCGCTCTCTCGCTGGAAAAAAGGCTTACGAACTACACCATACCAAAACTATATAGAAATGATATTTTCCGAGGAAGAAAATTAGCAATAAATTATAGGAAATGTATGGCTTTTCTTTTGGTCATTCGTCTATAGAAGCAAATAACACAGAAAATGAAAATCAAAATCCCAGAAATGTAGCTATATAAAGTATGCAATGTAAGTTGTCGATGTTGGTGTAGTTCTGACTCAATTATTTTATTTTTATTTGTTAGTTTGAATAATTTGTAAGGAGTGATGTTTTTTAATTTATGCCTTTCCCAGTTAACTAAAATGCTTTAATACAAATTCTGTAAAACAATAATTTTCACAGTAAAATTAAATTTTAAATACCTTTGTGAGTGTAAAATGCATTCTCCAAAAATTAAGCCAGATAATAAGAACAGTAACTGGAAGATTATAAATTATACTCGTATTTTACTAAGTTTCAGAGACAATTGATTGATTTCATTTATGAACACAATTTTCATTGAAAAACAATCTTCTGTTTATTTCCTAAAATTTTTCTTTGATCTAAGTTATGTTAATGAATTATAAAATCTCTACGATTATAATTCCGTATCTTTTGTTCTGTTAAAGTACCTTTATAATTTTATTTTTCACTGCTCTAAAAAGACATATTCTAGAACTGTGGAGCTTATGCAAAATAAAGTCTATAAATGCTGAAGTCTTATTCGACCTAAAACCTCAAACTAAAATTACTATAAGTGTTGTAGAAGAAATTTGTTGATTGTGCAATTGGGCGTATACGTACTTTTTTAAAACAAATTTAATCAATTTTTTTATTTTCCATCAAGATAACAGTTTGTACTGTCCACCCCTAAATAAGAAAAACAAGTATTCTATTTAGAACCTTAATTTGTTTTGAGTTATGTGTACCATTTAAAAATACCACCGCTTCATCATTAATTTCGAAAACAAAAAACAATCCTGCTCCCTTTCTAAATTATCTCAATATTTAATAAATAAATAAAATACACTTGATACGTAGTTTCTGTTTGTGTGTGTTTTTTTTTTTTTAATTTTCTCCTTCGAGCCACAGTTTAATAAAACTCTCGTTTTTATTGCAATACGTGTCAACGTGTCAAAATGTCTATTCGTGCAATAAAAATTAAATAACAAAAATCACAATCACAAAATTTCTATTTTCTTCACGTTTCTTTCATTCTGCACCTACATCAGTTTATTTATTTTTTTACTCCTCCTATTCTTATATATGTACACATGTGTGTATGTGTATGTCCATTTCAAAATGGACAAAATTAGTAGCCAAGCCTTTCAAGAGAAAAAAAAAAGAAATTGTCAATCAAATAGAAAATGGGTGGCAAACAATTGAGAATGAACGAGTAGCTCAATAAGACATCTATAAGTCTGTCAATTTTCTCTACTCTAACCAATCAAGCTTTTCGAAATCAAACTGTATACTGTATGTGTGATATGTGTTTTTTTTTCTATCAATAAACAACACATACCTACCACGAGTATTTAAGGAATCGGAATAAGAATCTATCTTAGGTTATAGAACATACAAAAGACAGAACAAAAACAAAAACAATGACCATAACTTGTCTAACAAGGGAATGAAGACGATAAAGAGTGATATACACACATTTAAAGCCATATGCCAAATATGTACATCGCAGCATAGATAATTCGTGCGTATTAAAAAGGACATACACAACAACAACAACAAGAAATCAACGAAGCCTTATCAGAGAAGTTTGGCTATTTTATGACCGCATTTTAACTAAGGTTACCATCCGATTTTTATGCATCCAATTTTTATAGTTTTTTTTAAGGTATCCCACCATTTGTACAAGATTACAATTTACCCCCATTTTGAATAGTACGTAGTTGCTAAGCCTTAACAAAAAAAAAACTAACGCACAAATATTTTTCAAATAATACAAATTTTAAGATGAATTTCAATTCAAAAGTTTAATAATCTTCAGTCTTTAGATTCTTTGAGCAAAAACTAGGGTTCGGTACTAGATTTCAAAAATATATAATTTTTGAATAAATACTAACTCTAGATTAAGATGAAAAAGTTGTAAGTATGCCAAAATTGTCTGTTTCGATAAAAAAATATCTTATGTTCGCTTAAGACATTTTGTCTTGCATTATTTTTATAAACACAATACAAAATGCCTATAAGCAAAGAATTTATGTAGAATAATAAGTTGCAATATGTTTGGTTTTATCATTTTCAATATAATGTTTGGTAAAAGGTTGGTCTTAGAAATATTGCTTGGAAAACAATATCCCAGTGTCAAAATCTATATTATAAATTCTTTTTCCCACAAAAGTGAAACTTTTTGTACCCCCACCCAATATTTGATGAAAAATAAACTTCTTTTGACAAAAAAAATTGGGGGCACTTAAGCTTCTGATTTTTGTGAAGTCCATTGAACTAAGTTACCCCCAACCTACGAAACCTACGAAACATGAGATACCACCGTTATTTATCCTTTCGCCAGTGGTTTGTTTGTGTGGTTCCCCTATAGTTCAATTCAAGATTGAATTGGACACAAATTCAAGCTGTTTTTAATTTTATTACGAAAAGTCATTGAGAGGTCACAAAAGGTCATCTTGTTAATTTTATATACATATGGTCAGCAAAAAGAAAGGAGTTTTTATGATAGGGTAAAAATAGCTCCAAGGAGTTTTCCATACAAATAGTGAAACTCATTTTTAAAACATATGGTCACCTTCACCCTATAACATCCTTTTACCAGTGATACCACTGATTCCATTGTATGCTTAGAATCGATAAATAGTTTAAGGGGTTTCCTTCCTTTTCCCCTATTCTTACTTATTCGCATCCGAATATATTCATTCGCGAATCTTTCAGCATGATATACTCCTTCATAGAACTAAAGCTAAAGATAAGATATATGTAGTATATATGTACGTGAACGAGCAAAGCATAATAGTAGTTATACATAACGTATTGTATATCTATATCCTATGTAAGATTCCTCCTCTATCAGAATGGCAATAAACTTACTCCAATCGATTTTATCCTCTTTCATTATTTCAACCTATCTTTTTCAGCCCTACTTGCTTTCAATAGTAAACTACATATCACTACCCCCCCCCCCTCCACTTCGCTTTTCCCTCACATCCTCTATAAATTTGGGAAACAATCATTCCATAGTCATAATGAAATTTTTTCATTGAACTGGAAAAAGCAAAAGAGGTATCAAAATCCTTGATCCTTCAGTATCAGTTCAGTATATATAAAAGATACGAATGTATATAGTAGCTAGAAGCTTAATGTCAGCCAACGCAGAGCCGAGAAAATAATCTCCGATGTCTATTTTTCGGGAAAATCCAAAACCAAAAAACCAAAGGAACCCACAAAGCACACACAAAGAATTTTCTTGAGCGATAACATGAAAATCCCAAAAAAAAATAGAAACGAACACTATATCTAGCAAGGATACCACTATAGCAACGTAGACAATGCGAGTAAAGGGAAAAAGTGGTCACACATTCATAGAGAGGGAGAGAGGAAAGAGAGTTAGCACAAGATAAATGAAAAGAGTTATCTACTCAAAACGAAGGCAAAAGAAAAAAAAAAGTTCAGAAAAGGACTAAAAAGATGAGGGGCTAGGCTTCACAGATATTGTCAAGTCATGAGCATTTTAGTCCTTGGCTCTATAACTATACACATGCACAAACATATACACTCTTCCAATGTCAATAGATCATTGTTATGAATGTTTCAGCAATTCTGATGTTTTTCCTTCCGAGGATATACTTTTTTTCTTTTCTTCTTTCTACGCCTTCACTACCCTGCACTTTTTCTTCTACTTCTCGGCCGCTGCCACTGCCGCTGCCATTGCCACTGCCGCATCTGTTAAAGGACGACAGGAAAAAAAATTATCTAACTATTGCCTGAGGCGCTGCCTTTTGTGTTGGGATACACCGCTTTTCTTGCAAGAAAAAGAAAAGTCTTATAATTAGATGATGGTGCGGTTATGTTGTGTCTTCTTGTCTTGTGTGCGTCGAAAGATGAGCTGTGAGAAATGTTGGTAAAAAGGCTTTTTATTATTTTCTTTCTTTTTTCTTTTTTTTATTATTTTGTATGTGTGTCTATTTAAATCTGATGACGCCTGTAGGCCTAGAAAAAACACAAGCTTTTCAATACGCTGCCGCACCACTTTCATTTGCAAGACGTGTGGGAGAAGATTTTCGATTTGTGTGTCTTTGGTTCGGATCGGACAGAGTTCCTCTTTTAATTGAAGCCTTAAGCAAGGACGAGGCTCGATCTTATTGCTTTCACACAGAATTCAAAGGATTTTTTTTATTATTTTTTTCTATTTTTAGCATTTAACTAAAAAAAGATAAGGTCCTTATACTGGTAAAGGAAATATGTATGTGATTATCGGTCAGTATATAGAACAAGCGGAAAAAAATGTATGCTTTTTTTTAGTTTGAAATGATGGAACGCAAAGTTATTTTTTGGTCGCGAGCCGTGTAACTTTAGGCTATTAATTAAACAAATTTAATTATATCTGTAGGGAATTATTTGATAATTAAGTTTGAAGATAGATGTGACGACAAACAGCTTTATTTTCAAAGATTTTATAAACAAGCTTGATCAAATAAGATAAGGGTTTAGTTGTTAAAAAAAAAAAAAACAAAAACAACTCCCTCTAGAAGAGGCAAAGTTCTTTAGGCAAAGACATCAAGAATTATTTGATTTTAAATTCACTTATAAAAGTTAAATAGAGCAACCCTTGAAATAATATTTAGAAAACTAAGGAAGATTTGTATACATCAATCTTTGTACACAAAAATTTAATTTTAAAAAATAAAGTTAAGGCCGAGAACTAAATTGTTATTGTTATGAATATTATTCCGAACTCAAATTCAAAATTCTTCTATATTAAGGTATATTATAAAATTGTTTAAGAATCAGTACAGAAGATCGGATTTTTTTAGAAAGACGGCTATAAGAGAAATAAAGGTCCATTAAATGAAAGTTGACCAATTTCTCATGGACAAATATTATTTATATAATTTGAATTAAAGTAAAATTTTTAAACCTGGTATTTCAAAAGCTTTCATGGAGTTTAGTATCGGTTTCCTGAATTGAATTGAACTCAAACCATTTCAAACAATTTTTTTGATTTTTCTCGGTTTTACAAGAGATATCCTGTCTGAAACTGCTTAAACACTCACGAAAAACAACACCGTTAACTTTTTATATTAGCTGTATGATAAGTTAATAAAATTCTTACTCCAATGGTACTTGTACCAAGGAAACCGAGCATGTGAACATTTTTATTTAGTGTATCATCAAAAAGCTTTTGAGGAAATCTAAAAAAATTTTTGAGTTTCTTGGGGCCATCAAGAAGTTTGTTCCCTGTCTGATCTTTTTAAATCCTCTTTAAAACAATAACATCGTTGATATATAATTTACGTTGCTTGAAAACCGACCTAATGTATTTGGTCTTACTTTTTTTACCGTTATTTAAACGGATCATGATTTATTGAAATAATTTAAGGGATACCAAAAACCCCTTGATCTTGTGAGCATATTATACAAAAAAACGTATGAAGTGACAAATATTAAAGACTTTAATACATTTTTGAATGATTTTTAGATTAGATTAGATTAGATTGGTTTTTATTTTGATAACGTTGATTAACATTTTTTTTATAAAGTTTACAAACAAAAACAAAAAGTATGGCTTTATTGCCGTCAGCCTAGTTGATAAATCATAAAAAAGATAACATAGCTCAATAATATATTTAAAAACTTTCATTTATAATTCTACTTCTATAGAGAAGAGCTAGCCTGCAGAATTGATATAATTTTTTAACTTCTATATTGTTAAGCAAGAGTACAACTTTATTTTTCGTCAGTATTTCGCTACCAAAAGGATTCCTTCTTATTTCTTTAAGAACTTGACATATTCCAACAAAATTTAAAACATCCTCCCTTTCCTTTAAATTGCACAATGAGCATATAATTGGTAAGTCATCTCTATGAGGTATAAAATTCAGCTGCATAACTTCACCTCTCAATTTAATCATTGAAATTTCGTCAATGCTATTATCATCCCTAAAATAATTCCTCTCTTCCAAGTTGTGATTTAGCTGACAGTAGAGCTGCCTGTATATAGATCCTGTGGCGTCAGTCATGTATTTCTCTCGTTGTTTTATGTCCACTGCAGAAATGAGCTGGTATAAAGATTCTTTTAAATCATCCTGATTATTACACAAAAGGATAAGTTCCATTCCACATTCTCTTGCCAAATTTATCCAATCATCACACCAACTTGTTTTGGTTCGTATTACTTGAAGCGCTGCTATCTTCAGAAGCCTATTATTGCTCATCTTCATAACTCTATAGAACCATTTTTCTTTCGCTGAATTGCGGCCCCTCCTCGTTTAAAAATACAAATTTTGGACTTATTAAGATTCACCATTAAACTCCAATGCTGACAATATTGATACAGGCGGTTTATCATTAATTGTTATGATTCAGGTGATGCTGCCAAAAGAACAATGTCGTCCGCAAACAGCAATGTTTTTATTATTTGTCCGGCAAAGTCTATGCCACCTGGTAATAGGTCTGTAAGATCTTCAATAAACAAGGCGAACAGACTCGGACTCAATGTACAGCCTTGTCTGACTCCTGATTGTGTTTTAAACCCCTTTGACAACTCTTCTCCATTCCATACCTTAGCAATTGTATCTGCATATAGATTCTGAATAACTCTTCCGAACTTCAATGACATTCCGTTACTATACAGCTTGTATACAGATAAGCGCATGTCTATCGATCATATCAAATGCAGATTTAAAATCAACGAAAAACGTATATAGCTTCTTGTTCTTATTCAGGAATATTTCTGCGATACTTTTAAGGGTAAAAATGTGGTCAACCGTCCAATAACCTGTCCTAAAGCCTGCTTGAAACTCCTTTAAAAGCTTGTTGTCTTCTATCCATTTATTAAAATGTCTTTGAATGTGTTGTTGTCTTGGTCTTTGTTTTAAGGTTCTGGAATTCGCATATGAATTAAAATATCATTCAAACGTATTGGATTAATAAAATTTCAAAAATTCGATACAAACTTTAATAAAATTCCTTTTAATTAGTCCTTCAAACTATAATCAAATTTGTTTTTTCTCAACTGAAGTTTAGTTCTACTTAACTTATTAAAAGTTCAAAAATTCTATACATTTTTTTTTTAAATGTTATTAACTGGAAGCTGCATTTTTAAGAAAAATTCGATATTTTTTCACAACTTGTTAGTTAAACTTAAAACTCAAGTTCAATTCTCCTTAACTTATTATATTTTTCGACTTGATGCTTCAATTAGTGTCTTATTCTTATTATTTCAAATTTAACTGGATACATACAATCATAAGAGAACACACAAAAAAAATCTATTTTCATCTTAAAAATAAAAATGATATTGGGGTATGACGTACTCCTTCGCGAATTTCCTCCACTTCTTCTTCGAATCAATTTTTGTTCCTATCATCAGTTTTTTTTTTTTAAACCTCAAAATTGCCCTCAACAAAGGTTATTCTATACTCATATATATATAGGCAGGTAGGGTACCCTACCCTTACCTACGTCAATTCATCAAGACTTCAAATGAGATACCTTCAACTCTGTACATACATATATGTACGTATATTCAACGACCTACCTGGAGATATAGAATATTAGGTATTCCATGCATGAGTGCCAATATTAACCAAAAATATATTCAAAACGAAGAATACGTTATGCATATTGATTTTATTTTTCGCTAACAAAAAATATAATACGACCCAGAGGAGGGAAGAAAAACAAGAGAGGAGTAAAAAATCCGCGAACCTGAATAGGATACCATCGTTAAGTATCTGTCTAAACCATACCCATCATAGCATCAGTGCTATGTTGAGCACCTGAACCACCAGCACCACCAGCACCACCAGGAAAAAGCTACTCTTTCCCTTTCCCTCTGAACCATGCAAAATAATTGATGAAAGCACTCAGCGAAAATTCTCAACTTCCACTTGTATGTATGTAGGTAGGTAGGTTTCCTATAGATAGATGTAAAAAGCCGGGATACACCCTACACCCTTATAAGAGTACCCACCCTACCTATCCTCTCAAACCATCGAAGGAAAAAAAACATATATAGGTTGTAAATCATTGCGAGGGAGGCAAAGCATCATCAGGAACGCATCCTTCCCCATCCCCATATTTTACACAGCAGCCAGGAGCAGCAGCAGTAGCAGCTTTCAACAAAAAAACAACAATGGAATCCTTGTATAAGACTCTTACGTTAGGCTTTCCTCTATATATCATCGAATAACGGTACCTACTCATTCTGCAATGGCAGACATTTAATTTAATTCTTTTTTTTTCTCTCTCTCTTCTTCGCTTCTTTTCACAAGTACTAATTCTAATTGACACAAATTCTATAATTCCATTGATCAAAATGGGGTTGGGGGTTTTTCAATTGGGTTTTGGGCGGGAGGTAGAGCAGCTCAGATCCTATAAAGAAGGATGAATGAATGAGTGTGAAAAATGTGTCCTTGTCATTTTGTTTGTAATGTTTTTTTTTTGTCTTGTCTTAATTTTTCTTCTTTTTTTTTCTCTATACAACTTATCTATCTTATATTCGTCACAAAAGTCTTAAATTTTACAGAAATACAATAATTTACCATGATTATGCGCTATGATGTTTCATAATGGAGGCTATCATTCATCTAGGATAATCCTTTAATAAATTACAGAACAGAGTAGTTCTTGCTCTAAGCCATTTTTAATGAGCACAAAAGAGGATTATACCTACTCCACTCCAAGAATATCATCTTTTTGCATTTTGTAAGTATTTCGTTTTCAGTATTATAAATGAATGTTTCCTTTAAAAAATTATACATTTTTTTTTTCTTCTTCTTTTGAACATTAAATGAAATGTATACGAGTATTTGTAGGGATTGTTTTATGAGTCTGAAAAAATAATACTCGTACAGTAGTTATTATGACTAAAAACAAAAACCCAACTTAGTAACAGAAAAACTTTTTTATAACTCGCAGCTAGCTATTTTTACAGCCCCATCAACATTAAATTGATGTAAGTTTATATTTTTTTAGTGTAATATTTTTTATCTTTTTTACGAGCAACTAGTGTAATTTGGCTTATTTTAATTACTATACTAAAGGAAGGTGCTTTACGTACTTACTTGGGTGCTATATACGAACAGAAAAAGGACCTATGTTTTTGCTAGTATGGAGAACATTAAAACACCAATGTCCGACATAGAACAAGTTATAACGTACATTTTTATATGGCAACTTTATTTAATGATGTTCTTTTAGTTTTATCGTTAAAAAAATATTTCGTCTAAGACTGGGAATTGTTATCTTTTGTCTTAACTTTCGTCCTTTTTTTATTTGCTTTATCAAAGGAAACTATAACTTATTCCTTTTGTGTTAAGTTTCTTGGAAATTAATAATATTTTTCAGAAATATTTTGGAGGATTTTGAAGTTGAATTTATTATAATATCTTGTAGTGCTTTATGTAAAATTTTGACGTTTATATCCGCTAACAGGAGAGATTCCTCATTGAAGTCCAGTCAATATTAAGTTATTATTATTATTTAAGTTATTTTTGAACTGACTCAGGATGAAGCTTACTTCCTGTTGGAAGGAATCTTAAATATTTTTTTCTTAGAAAATCATCAATTTATGTTCTTCGAAAACTTTTCAAGTAGTTTAATATACAATCAGGTTAAAACAAACTATTCTCTTAGGTCTAGAGGTACCTAAGATGGATTTTCTATAAAATCTTTAATAGTATTTTGAAGAGAAATAGTTATTTTTTTAAGTGCAGCAGTGATGATGAGAAGGTTTTCAAGTTAAGGTCTTACAACTAAGTATGTTTTTTTGGAAATCTAACAGTCTTACATATTTCATTAAATTTATGAAAGAAAATTAACTTTAAAACTTGTTAATACCCTTGAAAACACCCGGTGATTGAGTGTCTTAAAATAATAATTGATTGGGTGGCGCAATATTCCGTTGAGAACTATGGCCTAGTGACTTACAACTCTTGACCA
The DNA here is from genome assembly GCA_951509635.1 of Eupeodes luniger. Classification (NCBI taxonomy): domain Eukaryota; kingdom Metazoa; phylum Arthropoda; class Insecta; order Diptera; family Syrphidae; genus Eupeodes; species Eupeodes luniger. The sequence continues at coordinate 18,578,926 of OX608075.1, forward strand.
TTCCTGTGTGTGAGTTATGTTATCAGGGATGGAGGGGACCTACAGTTTTAAGCCGAATCCGAACGGCTAATTTGAGAGAGCATTTTTCATGACAAAAATTACTCTTGGAGAATTTGTGAATTCCTTGCAAGAGGCAGTACCCGTGAAAAAAAAACTTTAGATGGCATAGGCAGGGATCGAATCCAAAGACCTCCGGTACGACATTCCAACGCACTAACCATCATTCCACGGGTACTACACTGAGTGTCTTAACTCACAGATAATAAGGAGTCTAATAATTGATTCAGCTCTTTTGAAACATATAATTCAAGTCAATGTAATAGAGCAATTAAGGTGTTTGTTGTAATAATATTCTTGTCTCTATGATAAAATTAATATGAAATTTGAAGCGGGCCTTAATTGTTGCATAATTTGAACTTTATGAGAATGGAGGCCTATCAAAGTGTGCAAAATACCTTAGGAAATTGATAAATCAGCAGCATCACATCAAACACTTCAGCATGCATTACAATGATACAAAGGCTTTATGACATCAATAACGCATCCAGTCTCTTAAAGTTTCTTCACAATGACGTTATACCACCACCACCAATTTGATACTTAGTTAGGTTGAAGTTGACCTAGTTTGATCCTAAAATGAATGGCTTTATATTTAAAACTTTATTTTTGATACGAAATGTTTTTTTTTTTTATTTGATGAATTAAAAAAGTCTTTAGTGGTAATCTTCTTCTTATGAGTTTGATATTTAAAAATAAAAATAAGAAAATGATTTAAACGTGAACCAGATGAATGGTCTCATTGCAATCCTTCACAGTAAACAATCAGCCAACATTCCAGTCTATTCCTTGCCATGCCAACTTGTCAAATTTTGCGTCAGGACTTGGGCCTACACCCGTACAAGATCCAACTGACCCAGGAGCTCAAAGTTCATAACCTACGTTAATATCTCACATACAGCTTTTTTTTATTCCATTTCAACATCTACCCCTCCTTATTGTAAAAACCTTTATAAACTTATGAAAGCGATTCCCAAAAACCAGCTTAAGCCGTTGATATTTAATATTATTTCATCATAAAAGTATCAAATTTTATAGGCCTCAGAAATTTCAAATCCAACGGTTTTTAAATTTCATATTTTTAAACAATAATATCAAATCCAAAAATTGTATGTTTGTGTGGTTTTTACGGGAGCGTATCGAAATCCCGCTTTTTAAAATCCCGTTTTTAAAAATCCAGAAAAAAGTTTTATAATCCCATCTTCTAAAATACCGATTTTTTTAAATCCCGTCTTTTAAAATCCCGCTTGTTCAAAATCCCAATCAATTAAATTCCCGCTTTTTAAAATCCCGTCAAATCCCGAAAATACCGTTTTTTTTTACAAAAAACATGCATTAAACTGAATAATAATAAAAGTTAAAGGTTTGAATGTTAAATTACTTGACTAATATATAATAATTACAAATAAAACTAATATATAATAATATCGTCATTTGTTTTGTTTTACTGTACTACATAAACAATAATTTTTGTTGACAATATTAATTCTTGCCAATCAAAATGCATCCTACAGCAAATCTACCTCTCGATAACGGTCTTACCACTATCGTTAACTTTGCTATTTTTTATAATAAGTTTATTGTTTTATTTTAAAAGAATACTACTTTACTTTATATTTTTATTTTTTGATATGTTATATCTGTTAAAGGTTACAAAAAATTAGTCAAGAAAAATACCTCATTTTTGAATTTGTTTTAATTTTATATAATTTCGATTTTGCAATCAAACCTAGTAGTTTAATTTTTAAAAATCGCGGATAATAAAAATCGGGATTATAAGAAACGGGATTACAAAAAGCGGAATTATAAAAAATCGGTATTATAAAAAGCAGGATTATAAAAGACTGGATTTTAAAATCGGGTATTTAAGGAACGGGAATATAAAAACCGGGATATCGAACCAAACCCGGTTTTTACCTATCGATTTAAAAAAAAATCTAATATTGGAAAATGATCTTTTTAAAAAAGTATTAAAACAAATTGCATTTATTATGTATGGAATTTAAAATTTGGGAGTATTTTTGCATCCTCAAACATTGACGTAAGAAATATGCAACTTTTATATTCAATAAAAAAAAGTACTTCATTTTTAAGGTGGATTAAAAAAGTTTATATTAACATAAGATTACAGAATTTCCTTATTTCAAAATTTCAAGAAATTCTTAAATCGGTCAAAAATTAAATTCATTAAAATGTGCATGCCCGATGAACCTTAGTATTGTTTGGCCGATTCAGATTCTGAAAAAAGGAGACCCTCTAAACTGCACCACTACTACAGTCTACTTAACATCGCTTACAAAATCTTCTTTGCCGTAAAATGTGAACGTCTCAAGCCCTTCGTCAACAACCTGATAGGTCCTTATCAGTGTGGTTTTAGACCAGAAAAGTCCACAGTCGATCAATTATTCACACTACGGCAGATTCTGGAAAAAAACCCAAGAACACCAAATCGACACCCATACCATCTTTTCATCGAATTCAAGGCCGCATATGACAGTATCTACAGGGACGAGCTGTATAGAGCCATGTCTAGTTTTGGTATCCCTACCAAACTCGTATGTTTGTTCAGGATGACCACGGAGAATTCGCAGTGTTACATAAAGGTTGGAAACAACTTAACAGATCCTTTCCATGTCAAAAAAGGCTTTAGACAAGGTTATGCACTGTCATGCGATTTTTTTAACATTGTACTTGAAAGAATAGTGCAGAGCTCCGACGTCAACACTAGAGGCACTATCTTTCAAAAGTCTGATCAATTACTCTAGCATATGCTGACGACATTGACATAATCGGAAGAACTCAGCATGATGTCAATAGGGATTTTGTGAGTATAGAGGCAGAGGTGTCAAAAATGGGGTTTAACAGCTAATGAGGGCAAAACAAAGTTCATGCTGTCATCAAGAAATGACTAACAACACCGACGTCTCGGTCAGAACGTCACCATCGACAGACGTAACTTTGAGGTAGTTAAGGACTTCGTCTACCAAGGCTCCGCTATGAACGTAGAAAACAATACCAGTGCTGAAATCAAACGAAGAATAGCTCTTGCTAACCGCTGTTTCTTTGGACTAAGAAAGCAATTGATTGAGAAAGCCCTGTCTCGAGCGACCAAAGTTTCGCTATTATAAGACCTTCATCATCCTCGTCCTGCTATACGGTTCAGAAGCATGGACTATGACAAAAGCGGATGAAAGCACCTTGGGTCGTTTCGAGAGAAAAATTCTTCATTCTTTCTTTAAAGCACTTTCTACTTTGAGCGTGGTATTGGTTTATGTTTCATAATCAATATACTCGTATTTATCAGCTTGAAATCTGTTAAAAACACAAAGCGAAGCTGCAATTTTCAACAATAACCACTTCAACTTTTGTGAATAATCGATCACAAAAAATTACGCGAGCATCATTATACATTTTAGTTTCATTTTTCTCAAAATTATCTCTAAAGAACCGGAAATAAATAAAGACCTTATAGGAACCGTACCTATAGCTAATCATGCTTATCCAATTGTTCCGTTAAATTATTGTGCATAAATTTTCAACTTTTGTTCTGAAGCAAAAAGCTCATGATGTTCTTGAATGGTTGAATATACAAAAGCACATGAAAATAAAGTTTTTGCTGTTTGAAACATTTCAAAGAATAAAAGTAGGTACTTTAGTTTTCTTCGTCTTCATCTTCTTATTCTTCTTCTTTCATTATTTGACAACAGTAAAACAAAACTTATAAAACTTTTACTAATTTTTCACTTTTCAACTTTAAAAACAATTCAACGAAAAATGCTGACAACTTTTCCAAAATATTTTCACAAACTACTAATGGAAAATACGTACTCGTCCTTTTCACTACAGAATAAAACAGATACACCCGTTTTATACCAGACTATAAAGTATGTAACCTTGATGATAGAAAAAGACAAAAAATAATTGTATACCAAGAAAATAAAAATAAAAATGATAAAACAAAAAACCAAGAAGAATAAGAATAAGAAGTTTGTGCCTGAGTAAACAAAAATCAACTGCAAACGTCAACGTGTTGTCTCCAAGAGTGCAAAACATGACAAAAGTTCCAACTAGCTATAGGTCCTTTCTAGCTAGTTCTGTATTTGCTCTTGTAAATTGTTGTTTTGTGCATTTTTGTTGCCAAACTTTTGTGCTATAACGTAGCGTTGGTAGAAGCGCCCTTAGTAAGTAAGTCAGTTCAGTTCTTTTCGGTCTTCGTGTATAGCAATGTTTATTTTCATGCTTACGTAAACTCACTTTTCACAGCATAACAAAAAACTAAAAAAGGAAGAAAGAACAATGAGCACAATACTCGAAAGAGGCGTCCATCCTTGTCGTAGTTGTCGTCATCCTCATCCTCATCCTCATCGTCGTCGTCGTCGTCATGGTCGTCCTCGTCCTGGTCCTGAAGGAGCAGCATATGTCAAAATAAAACGTATGCTTCCGATTCATTAAACGACATTTCCGCCATCAGTCATTTGGAAGGTTTTGCCTTGCCTTCCATACCTCGCAAATGGGCCACAGCTGCTAGAAGCTGACAGTTGTGTTGTTAGTGAAGTTCATTCATGAATTACCTGATTGTCCGTACCCTGTGGGAACTACTTGCTGTTGCTGGTTGTATTATTATTCCAGCATTGCCCTTTTTGTGCTTTGTTTGATTTTCACTCTTCTAACAGCTCGACACCACCACCGCTGGCGCTGATGGCGCTAGAACCATGCGTTGGTTAATGATCTTTGGGCACCACTGCCGCTGCCGCTGCCACTGCCGCTACCGCCATTACCATCATCGTCGACAAAAAAGTTGAGAAGTCAAGTCAAATAAAATAACGGTGATTGTTGGGTGTTTGTTCTTGTGCTTTCTGCTTTCTTCTTATGTACATATCCTACTAACCCTATACCGTTATACTTGTACCTATAACATAGCCCTAGCCCCAGTTGTCTATTAAACAGCGCTACCTTTCCGGACTTAGGAAGGTTTTTGTGTAATATTTGTGTTTTATGTTTTATGTTTTTGTTTGACTTTGTTTTGTTTGTTTTCCCTTTTGCCCGCGTCACTTCGCTGAAATTTTGACTGCAGGCAAATTCATAAGGGTGACAAGGACAACCAAAGTTTTCTTTTAATGGGGTCCTCCAGGTGAAATATTATAAGGGAAAGGTTAACATGGTGTTTGGTGTTTTCTTATACTGGGTTAGGTGGTGCTCCGAGTGAAGTGAAAATATGAACATGAACATACATATGTATAAATGTATGAATTGTTTGTACCTACATAAATGAGTATTCAAACAATATTACGGCGGAATCAACCAATTGAGACACTTAGTTATGTTATGTTGTGTATTTTCTTCGACTTGAACACCTGAATAATGAATGCATTGTATGTATGGTTTTTGTTGATTTTTTGATCAGAAGTGTGTTTTTGTAACAAAAATTAGGATTTTGAGCAAATATTCGAATAGAAAAATAAATACAAAAACGGCTTTGAACATTAAGTTAAAATATTAAGGTGTTCGCGAGTATAATCGAATAAGTGTATCTTAAACAAATATTGAGCTCAACCAACTGACAACATTAGCATTCTTTTTTTTTTGGTTTTTACCTTCAATTTTTTGAGGTATTTGAACAATCTTTATGGGTTATTTACATATACATGGGCCCAAGTGTATTTTTTTTTGTTAAATCAGCTACAATGTGACAAAGTACAGCGTTTCAGAAATATGTCAATGTCAGTTCAAAGAAAACTGTACAACATGAAAGCTTTGGAAAATTCCGATTTGATATACGACATTATATTATAAAAGGGAAAGTTTTGGAGGATTATTATTTAAATTGGACAGTGAGAAATGTTTGAATAGGTAAAGTGGGACAAAGTCAATGAAAATAGCGTCAAAGTGTGGCAAAGCCGAATTGTTTCATTGACGAAGAGGCAGTGTGAATCATTACTTATATACAATATGAAAAAGAAAAATTATTACAATGTGACACACGAAAAAGAGACAGAGGGAATAAGATGTAGAGACGATTTTTACAAACTTTAAAAGGTGCTTCAATAAAAGCACTTACGAACTTTGACACTTGTAAGCCGCAATATTGTTGAAGTTACTTAACGTAACTTAAACAAAAAAAACTATATTTAAAATTGGTGAGAATTGATTTTCGGCAAAAATATCTTGGGACACAATAATAATGGTGACTTTAAATGTATTAAAAAAAAACGTTTTTATTAGTATTTAGTAAAAATTATTAAAAAATTACAAACTATATAGCTCTAAATCAAAATCTTATAAAAATTTATTCTCGAACCGAATATATTGGGAACAAGTAAAGTACTGACTTCAAACTTATTTCATCGCATACAAAATACTGTTGTTAACTTTTGGTGATATACAAAATCCAAGTACCTACCTAACAATTTTGCTTTTACAAAAAAATAAGTTCTAACCATTATTGTTACGAATGTCTCGACAAAAACATCTTAAACTTCAATTACTGACTTCATACTTTAAAAATTACTATCTTTGAAAGTAGTATACACGGTGTTATGTTTTATGCGAAATCCCTCGCCTGTGTCATATAAAAATTGTTTCACGGGGCTGCCTCGTGCGAGGAATCGACAAATCCTCCAGCGATAATTCTTGCCATGAAAAGTTCTTTCTCAAATAAGACGTTCGGGTTCAGCATAGAAACTGACATTACTCACACACACGAGTGGTTGATACTTATAAGTCACTAGGCCCTGGTTTATACGAGCTTTTGTATTACTTTGAATATTCGACAAATGCCAATTTGGCTGATTGAAAACAAATATTTTGGAAAGCAATAATCGGAACTTATCAGTGTTAGTCGCATCCAAGCCTCTTTTTCATTATATTTATTAAATTACAATTGACGAGTATAATGTTTATAAATGATGAAATGCTTCTTCTATTTTACGCTCACCATCAGAATCACTTCAACCTAGAATACTGTTTTTTGTTGCATACACAAATTAAAGTGGCAGTCAATTTGTCATCGATAGCAAAACCTACTTGGAAAGTTTACTGCATCTCGAGCCAACAATATAAAACTCTTCCAGGAACTAAAGTTAAACAACCAAAGAAAACAAAGAGTTTTCCCTGAATAGGCTTTTGAGCGGTTGTAAACTGACAATAATTTTCATCGAAAAGATATTTTCAGCGGTAAGGCTTGGGTGTAGCTAATATAAAATATAGTCGATCAAGAAGTCAAGTTCAGAGAAAAGTTCCTGGGCCGTACTATGTGAATGTGGAAGGTCCAACCATACTCTTTTTTCCCCCGTTATTGTAATATTTTGTTTTGCTCTATTCCAAATCGAGATGACTTTAAAGGAAGTGTTCAATATCTAATAAATGAAGTTATATACCAAATTTCGACATATTCTCAAGTTTTTACGAATTAATGCCATTTCTATAATTTTTTTTTTCCTGAAGTATAATTTTAAAGTTACAGAAACTTTTTAAGACAATAAACTTTTCATCAGCCCTTTTACTTCATTATGATATATGATTACTTCCTATCAACATCTTTACTACCCAAGACCAAGACATTTAACTTCAAAATCCTTGAAATGTTGCTTCCTCCTTCAAAATTGCAATTTCCTCTTTCAAAAATTATTACAAATAATGTGGTAAACATAAAATTCTGTTGAAATTCATAAAAATCTCATATATTTCTATCATATAATTCCAAACATCAAAAATTGTATTTTACAATAATCCTCATAAAGAATGAAAGCTTAAAAACATACACCAATATTCAAGACGCCAAAAGGATCTAAAATTCTTACTATAACATATAAACATGTTTGTATTTTCTCATTGTTTGTCCATGCGTTTCTTAAGAGTCTTCTATAGACTTTTATATAGCCCATAATCACCATTATATAATAGACACAGAGTATCTAGAGTCAGAATTTCCAAATGAAAAATTTCCCCAAAAATTATATAATACAAAAATAAACTTGAATTCTTATGCTGTTCCTGTTGTATAATAATAGGAAAAGTAGGTGGTATAAGGAAGAAGCAACAACGCAAACAGCCGGAAAGTTATATCTAACAAATAATAATTGGATCATAAGATGGCGCCCGTTTGCAAATCGTAGAGGTTTCCTCAATATCCTGTTTTGTCTAGAAACTTATTAGCACTACATCTTTTACTTCGTTTTTTTTTTTGTCTTTGTTTGTGTTGTTTGTTTATTTGTTTGCCTTTGTAAAGATATGAGAATTGAGGTAGAAATGAAATTCATAACCCTCTTAAACAACGTAACGGAAATTCATGGAGCTTAAATAATTTTCTTCTTCGAGGCATTTCCTTCTCGTATAAGGTAACTATGCTTTTACAACATTTTGATGCCGGTTTGGTATCAGAATTTCGACTCTTTACTTAAAGCTTGTATAACCGAACCGATATTATTTATTTAAGGATTCCCAGAAATATATGCATGGAGATGTCTAGAGATGGATATGTGTGGCAAAACTATGTGTAGATGATATGCCATCTTCCTGCCATCCTTTAGTATCTCCATCATCGTCGTCGTCCACGTCTTCCAAAAACTAGGTAGGTACCTCTTTTTGAATTCCCAACTCTCTGTGTGTATAAAAATACATCATAATTTATTGGATACAAGCATGATGTCGGATATAATGGAAAAGGAAAAAAAAAACCAGAGCAGTACCGGTTCCGGTAGTAGGAAGCACCCTTGTTTCCTTAAAAAGAACAACAACAAAAATACGAAGAACATGTAACCCTTTTTTGTCCAAATGTGTCCTTATTTTCGACTTATTCTATCTATCTGACTTAAGGCAAAGGACACCCAACACCATACAACCACACTAATGGGACCAATATACTTATACAAGGATATAACTATCTACATATGTACATACATACAAAGAGAAAAAGTGACGTTAATAAAAGGTGAAACGAGGGAGTTAATAGTTTATGTCCTTATTGTTTGGGTGGATGGAAGGGGGTGGGTGGGTGAGTGAGTGAAGTTGGTTTGAGGTTTTTAAGTAAAATATTTTTGAGGATAAAGATCAGTCGCACAGAGCATCACACACACACATCTGGCTGAAGAATTTTAACCCTTGAATGTGTCCTCAGGCGGATATTTGAAAATATATCCACAACTCCTTCTGTCCGTCCGGACAAGGACATTATAATGATAATGGTCTTAAGCGCTCATGCATTGAAATATGCTTATGGCTCAGACTGCAAACACCATCAACTTATACACTATTCATAAAGAATAAGGTGTTTAAGCTTGATAGAATGTTATAAGCATATCGTCTATGTGTATGTATGTACAAACCTATACCGAATATACGAGTTTGTATAGAAGTTTAGTAAACTTAACTTTCATACCAAGGAAAGATTTACTAGAGATACAAACAAAAAACTGTAAGGGACGGATTTGTCAATGCTGGACAAGGCGATAGATGTTAAAATTTGGAATTTATCTTTGCTTTTACTTTTTTGGATATTCTAAAAAAATCTAATTTTCATAAACATGATGAATTTTTAACGTTGGTAAAGTATAAAATATATTTTTAGAATTTAAAGAAAAACTGTTTTTAAACTTATTTTATAAAACTTTAACTTATTATTTGAACAAAATTGATATAAAAAATTAAAGAAATAGGAAACATTTAAAAAAATAAAGCGAACATTTTTGATTTTTCATTCAACATCTTTTTTTCTTGAATATTTCTGAAAACATTTAAACAGTTTTTTTTTTTTACTCGGGACGATGTTTGTATGAAGTTTTTTGAGATCTGCCCTCTATCCTATATCTTCAACCTCACCCCTCACTCTTTTTGTAAATTAAAACATTTCAATATTTTTCCCACTGACCAACAAAAATAGTCACCTTTAAATCGACTTGAGACAAAAATTTCTTAGAAAAATTTAGAAACCTTGGGAAAAGGCAAGTCGTTTTATATTAAAACAAAATATTATATTCACAACAAATATTGAAAATTATCTTAAGCCTTTCTCACCTTTTCACTTTTAGATTTTAAATTAAAATTAGTCTTGAGTCCAAAAAATTTCGGAAAGAGTTTCCCACCGAAGTAAAGCTACATAAGTCTGGCCCTGTTAAGATTTGTTTTATTATTGTTAACTTTCTGAAAGGAGTGTTAAAAACAATATTGGACTATGGGGTACTATGAAGATAACTAAACTTGCTTTGTTTTCCATATTTTTGGAGTTCTGGTAAAAAAAAGGGAAATTGTTTATGCAAATGGTACTCATAATTAAAATGATTTCTGAAAAAAAAACTTTTTCAGTTGATAGTGTTGTTTCCCTGCAGGTAGGTCATACAAAACTTTGAATATTTAAAATGAATACAAACTTATATCCTGAAAACTTATGGTTGTTGCTTGATGGTCTCTTGTTGTGGGGTTAAAATTAAATTCAAACATTTTGTATAGTTGAAATATAACCAAAATTGAAGAAATAGAAGATTTAAACCAACAAATATAAAGATTGTCCTGAAACTACCACTTTTCATAGAGTTAGAATTAAAAACCCTAAACGAAGAAGGCCAATTGACAGTTAAGGTTAAGTAAAAATAAAATATTATAAATCTAAAGAGGAAAGTAAAATTATTGAGACTTGAAAAGTCTGGAAAGTGAAATATAAAAAAGGTCAAGTATACAGAACAGACCAATTTTTCGTTGAATCGAAAATCCTATTTTTTTTAAACACAGTGGTTATTTAAGGGGTTTTAAAAAACGTTTATATACCACAATGGCAGGTCGATCATTTTTTAAAAGAAAGTAAGGGAGGATATATTTTAAAGAGGGAGAGAGGGTTTTGCATTCCTTTATATTGCAACATTCCACATTCACTTAGTACGGCTAAGGAACAAATCTCTGTTATAGTTAGTACGAGGAAAGTAGGGCTCGGATTGATTCTTAAGGCGCGAGTTATTCAGTACATTTGAATAATATTTCAGAAATAATGACATTTTTTTGTATCACAATTTGACCTCAATTCTTTTTCCCTAAGCTCAAAGCTGTTAAAGATATTTCAATTCTTTAATTATTTTGAAATCGAAAGGTATAATTCATTATTCGATACTTTTGAGACACACACAACTTTTTATTATACTGGGAGTTGACTTTTTTTCAAAAATTAAAAATTTTGGGATCACGGTTTCATGATTCATATTCAAAAACTTATAAAAAGAAATTGTTTTAAAATTTATCAAATTTTTGCAGTTAATTAATAATTTCTCGTTAATTCGCATTTACTAATATTGAAAAAAATGTATAGGTGACAGGGAAGTATTGTGCCCTATATTTGTCCATTTAATTGAGTTGTAAAAATATATCCTTATCGTTTTTATCCTCTCTTTAATTGATTAACTTTTCAAACTCAAGGTGATTAAATAATATCAAAAAAAATATTAAAATGAAATCTCATATCTCTATCGTCATATTTCTGAATTATTATTGCCAATAACTTTGTTTCTTTTCATACAAAAAAAAAATAATAAAATAAAATCCAAAATTAAATTTTAGTATGCAATAATATTTTTTCTATATTTATTGATATACTACATTTTTTATATTACGCCTACATATATGTTTGTATATAGGTACTCAACCACACCAGCTGTCGTATATGACGGAACAAATATCCAATTAAATATTCTTCCATGCTCAATAAAATCCTGATTTATATGCAGCAAAATATCGATTTACCATATTTCGTTCAACTTCAACTTCTTCTTTTTTATTTTTATATTATTTTTGTTTGTGCGATTCAACAAAGTTAATAAAATCACCTGTCCCTCAATTTTCATTAAAAAATAACCAAACACTTAAAAATAAAAAAGAAGGAAAAATAAAACAAACTTTTATCCACAAAAGGATATTTATCACTCAAAATTGTAAGAGAGAGAGAGAGAGAGAGTGAGAAAGATAAAGAAAGAGAGATAGGGATATAGAGGTATGAAATATAAAGGATCTGGAAATTATATAAAATAAGGACCATTCCACATTCCCAATGGGAATCTGTCATATTTATTCAAAAACAGACGAATCACGCTGGGTTGGTTTTTGCACCTGTGTTTCCACCACTTTCCAGTTGTTATGATGGCCTCTCAGTTTTTTTTAAACAGAAAAATCTCTTGAAATATTCAATGTAATCTACATAAAATAACATGCTAAATGAATAAGGACTATAATATGGAATTTTGGTATGTACATATATACAATATACATATCTACAATATCTGGATATAAAGGTTCTCTAGAGGTTATCCGAGAAGTGATATAGGTGTTTTTATATAACCAAGCTTAAATCCTGAATAAAAATATATCACTTCCACTAACGACAATATATTGGCCTCAGAAAAAAAAATAGTTTAAAGTCGAGGTGGAATAATTTACTGTTTTTTTTTTTATTTCTGAATTTTCGGATTTTTTTTGAGGACATCCAAACGTTATCTATGTATATATCTACACATACAAAAAGGTTCAAATTAAATTTAAAAATAGCTTATTGTAAATAATATTCATGTAAAACCATTTCATGTCTGGATACCTTAACCAAATAACCACAAAAATGGTATGCAAAATAGGACGTCAAGTTTGGGACACAATTTGACGATTCTATTCATGTAAAGGTGAGATTGGTAACGACCTTAGCAAAAAACTAATATGGAATTGATACTAAAAAATCACACCTATAATAATACAATTATTTAAAGGGTGTTTTTAAAATTAACACAAAATTCGATACTTTCGAATTTGACTAATTGCTAAACAAAGTTTTGGCAACTTTCAAAAATTTACATTGTAACAGTATTTTGGAAATAATAACAATGGCAATTGGATTTTAATGCACAAGTTGGAGTTCTTAGGATTTTTTACATACAATTTTTGAAAACTCATATACTTTTATTTAAGAACTTCGTAAAAAACCGATCTTAAAATAAAAAAACAATATAAACAAATACAAATTGGATAAATGAAATACATTTGAAGTTAATATCTTTTATTACTCACGAGATATCGAGAACCAAACATCAATTTTCACCAAATTTGCGTACTATTTTTTGTACATTTTATTCTTTTATGAAAAAAACGGACTGTTGGATTTTTATATCAAATGATATATGAATATCGAAAACAATATTTTCTGTGAAATAAAGTAAGTTTGAAGCCAATATTTGTAAAATTTGAATACCAATTTAGTCGAAAGTAAATTTTTACCAAGTTTTAGTACCTACTGTTTTTTTTTAAGGTTTTTATTTTTTGTAAAAAAAACTGTCAATTCGATTTTTTTCAAAATTTTACTGAATGTTGACAACAATTTTTTTTGAAAGATTAAAGTAGTTTAAGCCAATATCTCAAAGTTTTGAAAAGATATTTCAGTCGAAAATAAATTTTTAGCACATTTTATAAATTTTTTGTAGGTTTTTATTTTTTGTAAGAAAACCGTCAATTCGATTTTTCACAAAATTTTTCCTTATGTTGAAAACAATATTTCTTATAAGTTAAAAATAGTAAGAAGCCATTATCTCAAAGTTCTGAAAAGATATTTGAGACGAAAATCAATTTTTACCACATTTTATTAATTTTGTTTAGGTTTTTATTTCTTGTAAGAAAACTGTCAATTCGATTTTTCTCAACATTTTTCAGAATGTTGAAAACAATATTTCTTATAAGATAAAAAAAGTTTGAAGCAATAATCTCAAGTTTTTGAAAAGATATTTCAGTCGAAATTCAATTTTTACCAACTATGAGTAATGTTTTTTTTAGGATTTTATTTTTTATAAAAAAAACTGTCAATTGGATTTTTCTCAAAATTTTACTAGATGTCAAAAACATTATTCTTCGTTGCACAAAATTGTTTTGAAAATGAAATCATATTTTAGTCGCAAAATTTTCGAGGTGACAAATTTTTTTTTCAGTTTTTTTGATTTATAAAAAAAAAACTGTTAATTAAATTCTTTTCTAAAAATATACTTGTTTTGTATCACGTTACAATATTATAACATACAATTTAATTCAAGTCTCTAGCGTAATTGGTTCGTGAGATATTTTGAATTAATTAAAATTTTCACCTTTTTTTTAAATCGATGTTAAAAAAACCACCAACTCAATTTTTTTGAGAGTCCTTTCTGCATCTTTCTGCATTATTATTTGTAAAACTAAATTTATTTGAAACCGATATCTCTACTGGTTCTTGAGCTATTGACGACAGATATCTCTCTAAAAATCTTTTATTTCAACTCTCGGGACCATGAAAGGTCGGGAAATGTCAGCATTTTCAATTCGACGAATCGGACAGATTACAATAACTTCCTTTAGGAAGTTATAATTATTGGATCTAATTTTTCATAAAAATGTGTATTTATTAAAAATAATCAAAATCATTGAAACTGATTGTTTTCAGTAAATTCTAAAAAATATTAGGAGTTGTAGCATTCATTTATATTTTGCTATGTGTTTGAAACTATACGCTATCGAAAAATCAAACGTGCAATTTTTTAACTTCGCATAACAAGCAAAATTTAATTTCATTCATTCATTTTTTGTTGTATATTTAAGTTCAAAAGTCTTACATCTAACTTACATTTTAGAACTCAACATTTTGTTCTTTTCAGCTTAAATACATTTGAATACAATATTGAAAAATAGATGTTATTTAATTTAATTAAACCCTTATGTAATATTTATCAAAATTTATTATTGCCCTTTTTAAATTCACATTGGAAATTATTGTAGAATTGCCAATTCGGGCAGGGCTCAACGTGTTTAAAGTCCTTATTCCTTTGGAATGACTTTTTTGTCCCATTGTATCTCAAGAAGTACCGTGACGTAGTACCCGTGACACGGGTCACGGGTCACGGGATGCCTGTGCCATCTAAAGTTATTTTCACGGGTACTGGCTCTTGCGAGGAATTGAAAAATCCTCCAAGAGTTATTCTTGTCATGAAAAGTGCTTTCTCAAATTAGCCTTTCGAATTCGGCTTAAAACTGTAGGTCCCCCGAACCCCTGACAACAGTACTCACACACAGGAATGGCTGAGAGCTTTAAGTCACTAGGCCCTAGTTCTCAACAGACTGTTGCACCACCTTATTTAATTGTATTATCTCAAGAACTAGTAAACTCAAAGGCGCAAAATTTTAGACAACCTATTCTTAAGGGTTTAACAATTTGCTAGTTTGTAACTTGCTAAATAATTATGGAGTTCAAAATTTTAAACCTTTTTTTGGTTTTGCTAACTAGTTAATTGATAAGTGCCTTTTATTAAAAAAAGCATACAAACACATGTCTAAAAAGTGACAGTTCGTAAAAACAAACAAGGCAAATACGCTGATACGGGGCTATTGTTTGGAATTCACAGTTTTTGACTTAACCATTCCATCCACTGCTCTTATAAGAATAATTTTACAGATATCATATGGATTAAGCTAATTGCTAAAAGTTAAAGTAGCCATATCATTATTTAACCTTAAGAAATTGTTAAGAGATAGCAAGATGTTAAAATTGTTTAATGTTAGTTTATCTTCTTTAATATTTTAAGCTTAGTAAATTGCTAAGAATGGCTTTAACATTTTACTAAATCATTTTTTTAAATAATTTTGTGCAGGGAAGACTTTTAAACAAAATTTATACTGGCCAGGCCAGTTAAGAAAAATTCGGTTTTTCTTAAATGTTTCGTATACCCCTTTATCTCTTTTAATTTTTGCTCAAGAAAATAGGAGTTAAGAAAAAATTCTCTTCCGTGATAAGATTACAAGGTGAGTTGTGAATAAACAGGTTTGCGAAACCTTCCTTTTGGCATCCTTTAAAAATGTTTATTCTTATTCAAGCTGTTTTATGTTGTCCATTTTCTTCTGAACATCTTGCGTAAAAAAATCCACAGAATGCAGTCTATAAAGTTATAGGTACATCAATTGGTTCAACCATCAGACAAAATGGCTAGACCCGTATTATCGTCTTCTCTATTATTGTAATTGTCAAATTTGATCAAAATCTCAACGCCAATATATTTTTTAACGAAAGAAATAAAAAATATTTATCATGCACAGATTGCTATGAACTAAAAATGTCGATGTCCTTTGAAATCGATGTCATTAAAAAAAAAGTTGTGCAAATACAA
Source organism: Eupeodes luniger (assembly GCA_951509635.1). Taxonomy (NCBI): domain Eukaryota; kingdom Metazoa; phylum Arthropoda; class Insecta; order Diptera; family Syrphidae; genus Eupeodes; species Eupeodes luniger. Next base: position 18,595,119 of record OX608075.1, read on the forward strand.
ATGAAAAAAAAAAAAAACAAAAGCTCTGTTTTTAACTACAAGGCCAAAAGAATAATGTACATATATCTACGAATACAATACATAACATTCGGAAATAAAAATAAATTTTTGAAGTGTCAAGTGCTGTTACTGTTGCTGATGCTGATGCTATGATACTGGTCTGGCTGAGGCTGCATTGAAATTGCGACGAAATCTTTTGAGATGTCAGCTTTTTTTTTATTATTATCGTCCTTTTTTTATTTTTTTATTTGGCAGTTCAATGTAATTCCTGTTTTATTTCTGCGGGCTATGTTGAATTTCCGAAGCCTCATCTCCTTTATCTACAGGACCAGCCCAACCCATTTTGGTCGTCGTCGCTCGTCGTAGTCGTTATCGATTTTGATGACACAACATGTAAATGCAAAAGGATGTACGTTTTTTTGTGTGTGTTTTTTATTTTGAGTCCTTTTTTTACTCTTTTATTGGAAAGTGTCGATGATAGGATAGAGAAAAGGACATATACCTCAATATGTATACCTACATAAAAAAGGTATGTTCGATGATCATCAACTTGAATTCAGAAATTCAGATTCTTTATCGATTATAAGACTGCAACTATGTGAATAAAGTATGCATAGGAGTAGGTATAGAATTCCGGACACAACCATACTACGAGTATACACCGACCGTGCCATTCTTATACCTATATCTACTATTTTTTGGCAGAAGAAAAATGAATGAAAATTCTTGGTTGGGAAAATAATTTTTGAATTAAATTCTTTTGAAGGAAAATGACGAAAATGCGGGTTGAATATTATGTTCTACTTTGTAGGAAGGTGTGTATGTATGTATGTATATAGAAGTAGAGAGAGTTTCACTTCTCATACAAAATATACACCATATCCGTTCCATTAAACCGGAAGAGGAAATTGTTGAAATTTTGCCATTATTATTATTATAATTTTTTTTTTTTAAGGATATTTTTGACAAAATCAATATTTGATTATAATTAATGTGAGATGAAGTGGCGATGGATGCTTGTGTCTCTCTTAAAATCAACTATAGATATATTTTTTGTATTCAAAAGACTATAACGTTTCCTTGCTCTTGGATATTATAAAGTCTCATTGTAAACATATAGATATATATAAAATGTATAATGTCACTTGCTCTGATAAATGCATGAAATGAATAATATTGGAAAATTATAATGAGAAAACTCAAAGCCAATTAAATGGAATATTTCGAGCATGCAATCTCAAGAATTGTTTTTCATTTTATCGATATTAATAACGAATTTTTAATATTTATGGATATTTAATATGCATATTTATACACACAAAATTTATTTTTTAAGGATATTTTTTGTGAATTGTTGGTTATTAAAATTTTGATTCAAAATTAATGAATAGAAATAGATTTAAATAAAATTTTAATCACTGGAAAACATACAATGATTTGGAATTTTAAATAATTTTACTTTGTTTTAAATGATGTGATTAATTTTTGGTTAATTTGGTTTTAATTTAATTTTACTAACTGATTTTCTTACAATCATTTATATTCACATAAAAAGAAGATTTGAATTCAGAATAGTTTTCAAACTACATGGAAAATTATGTCATGCAAAAGTAATAGTGAAATCAAAATTAATATGATAAAAAAGCTTTTCAAATGACCACCACTTATAGATTCACATTTTTGCCCTTTATGGCTATTTAAAAGGTTAGAGACAGCCAAAAAGATGTTTTTAAGGCTAAGGTAAGATACATCAGAGTAATTTAGAGTAAATGGTATGATGTATTTGAGCATTCAAAATCTTGGTCTTCTAAATACAATGTACAGTGATTTTGGATTCTTAATAATTTTCTCGAAATTCATATTACTTTTGATGAGTTTTTATTTGAATTTATATGAATTTTTAAGAAACCCTGAAAAGTAAACCATGAAAGAAGGTTTTAGAAAATACACTTTGGAGTTAATTTTTAGTGAAATCACGAAACAAAACTACATACTTCATGAATTTAGATAGCCTCAAAAAGGCCTTAAGATGTGTTTTTTCGCATTTTTAAAAGTCGAATTTGTTCTAGTCGAAAATCCATTGGAAAAGTACAATTGCTCGTAATTAAAATTGGAAGGACTTTAATTTAAGTATTTTAAAAAATGTTAAAATCAATATTTTTTTAAACCAACAAAAATTTGAATTCAACTACTAACCTTCTTTATTCTCAAGATATTCAAATCGAAAATCGTTTCTTTTTTCAAATTTTTAGTACTTTTTTTCTGTAGGGTTTTGTTATTTGCGTACGGAAATGTTAACAACAATATTTTGTAAAGATGCATACATTTTGAAGTCAGTATATTTCATTGTTCTCAAGACATTGCAAAATCAATTAATTAGTTTTCTTGTAGTTTTATTTTCTTGGAACACAAATTCAATTCGGTTTCAATGTTTTTTAAAGCCGATATTTCGGTGGCTTTTTGTAATATGACCAGCGAAAAAGGAATCCTGAATGCAGGACATGATAACTTATGTTGTTGCTGTAAATTTTACTACAACAAGTTTCACCTCCCTTTTTGCTAACCACCCTTAACGAATTCTTACTGCGGCCCCAAAATTCTGGAAGATTTTAGTAGAAACCTATACCTTCAGCCAGTGACCTTCTCTTCTAGCATTTTGGGAAAGCAAATTTAACAGGTTTTACCAAAGTTTGCGAAAGGATTCCACACCAACGAACTGTGCGACGGTTGGTCCACAAATTGGCCTAATAATATCGTCAAAGGCATGAAGACGATACCCATGCCAAACAATGCGTGTAGGAAAGTCACGCCAACTTTAACTTAGTACAGCCGAGGGCCAATCATAAAGTATTAGCAATAGAAAATAACTCCAAGAATATTTTAATAACTTTCATTTTAATTATAGGCTTGGCTACCGACTTCCTTCAACACGACATAAATAGTTTTTTCTCAACCGAAATCGAGGGCGTGTAGGTACTCGGTAAGGCGAGGAATTCCACGCGATTTTTCAGAAAGTCTTGGCTGGAATGTTTTCGAAAGTGAAGAGCTGAACTCATTCACTGAATTTCTGCGTGATCGCATCACCTCTTTACAAAGAATGCGTGCGATGAAAGATACCTGGCTTCTCGGTCGCACACCCAATTTTATGGATGGAGGAAGTTGCGGGACCGAGACAGATCGATCACCACGAATAAGATCAGAGAGAATTGTCTGAGGGCAAGTAGCCGGAATGGTCAAGCTCGCCATAATGATGGCACTTTTTGGATTGCTCCCAAAGCTAAAAGACAATCGAAAATTGTGTGTAGGATTTTTTTTTTGAAAAAAAACGTACGTAACGTCATTTTTTTGTACGATAGTTTTTTTTAAGTGTTTGGTTGAGTTGAAGATTTTGTTTTGCTGTGGAGAAAAATTGGGTTGAGAAAGGACTACGATAGCTGTTGTGGAAGTCGAAAAGCTAAGTATAGTGTTTTTTTTTTCTAGGAATATTGTTTTTTTTGTGTCCTTCCTTTGTTTCTAATCGTCCTTTTGACCTTAGCGTCAAAAGTCTGTTTTCCCGGTACTACGGGAAGTGTTTACCGTTTAATTTTTTTTTGTCGAAAATCTTCTTGGAGTGATTTTTTTTATTTTTCTGGTGGTGTTTTACCAATTTTGTTTAATAATTAATAATTTTCGTATTTTGTTCATACATTTTTATCGAGATTTGACCTTTTGTCAATATCAAAATCTCAATTTGTAATTTTGTTGTCATAAAAGCTCCTGGTTTTTAATCCCGGCTTCGGCCAAGGTTTTCCAGGCAATAAAAGATAATTTTAATTTCCCATCTGGAAAATAAAACCACTCTTTTGAAGACTAATTTTTCAGCTTTTGGTTTTGGTAAACTTCCATTAAAAAGTTTCCTGGCGCCCACTTTAATCAATACGACTTAGAGAAATTCACCTCGTGGTATTTCGATATCATTTTGATATCAATTTTATTTCAATCTATTGATCAACCCTATTAATAAAATAATCACCTAATCAAAACCCCCCCTTAGGCTGAGCTACCGTGCTGGCAATACTTTTATTGCTACCTGTGGTGAATTCTTTCACCTGTTTGACATATCGACTGACGTTTCTCGTAAAGTGTAACAATAACTCTCGCGGCACATCGGCGGTGTGCAATTTTGATTTTGTTTAATTTAAAATAATTTAAAAAAAATTAATTTAATTCACGTTCGATCTTCGACAATATTGGATTCGAAAATCCAATATTGTTTAGATAATTGATGATTATATTCAGTCCGTCGGGTCGGTCTAGAGGTGGAAAAATTTGCAACAATGTTCTAGTCAGACAAAGTTACTTCAAAAACTGTACTCAATATGGTGGATGAGTTTAATTGCAAGATTCTAAACCCTGTCCTTGAGAATATGGTGGAGAATTGGAGGCATTCGATTTTTAGTCACTCTCAAAAACATAGATTTTCGTAGAGACCGTAGAAATCATCTCATGTCGATGTGTTGTGGACGGGCCACCGAAGTCTTTATAGACTCTTTCTTGTCAAGATTTCTAAAAACTTAAGTCTATTGGAAATGTTTAATAATGCCTAATTTCAAATTCAGCCTGATTTATGCTTCAGAATTATGGAAAACCGGACATTTCACATTTCTATCAATCAGAAATATTTAAACAATGTTATATGCCATAAATAATTACGTTGATATGACTCTCTTAAAAAAACCATCACACAATTTCAGGAAATTAGTTTATTGAAATTTATATAAAGTACTCGTAAGCCCTTAATGAAATACCCTCTATATATTATAAAAACGTGTCACTCAAGTACTTGAATATCTATCTACTCAATTATTATAAATATGTATGAACATCCAAGAGTAAAAGGGTATACAAGATGTTACTCGCACTTTTACAAAAGGATGATGTATCTATATGTGTTGTAAAATGTAGGTACATGACGTTCGTTGGTGTTGATTGAATTCTACAACAAGTAATTAATTTGATGAAGTACCCAAGCGGTTAATTGAAGTCATTTCGCGCAGCTGTTACTTTTTCACACTCATCCGAACCTTGTATTTTTGCCTATGACTCTATGAGTGTCTGCGTTATTGCGTATATTGAATCAAAACAAGGCCTTGACTAACTGTTTAACATAAATTTCATTGCCTCCATCATATTTTACCCCAAACCATCGTCATCGTCGTCGTCGTCGTCCTCGTCCTCGCTCCTTGTTTTGTATAGTTGTTGTTTTTGTTGTTGGGGGTTTTGCATTGCTGATGGTATAAAGAAGGGGTTTTTATAACTACCCATTAAATATGCAATTTATTTTTTTTTGCTTTCTTACAAAATGAAAAAGAAAAGCAAAACAAACAAAAATAGAAAGAAGAAGGGAAAACTGACTTTTATACTACAAGTATATATTCACTTTTTCCTACACCCTGTTTTCTTATAATTTGACTTGAACCCTTTTATTATATTGACTATGGTATAAATATATATATATAAGTATAGAGAGAACATAAGATACTCAATCCGGACATTTTTACTTTTAAGAAACTGGTGTTGTTAATTCCATTCAGCACTTTGCTCATTGGCTTAAATTAGATGTATTCTCAAAGCGATACCTTTTGCCTTTTCAATTACCAGTAAAAGAATCCCTTTTTTAACCCTTTCATTTCGTGTTTTTTGGAGCAAATGCTTCTATAATATCGTTTTGTACCTTCATATATATGTACCTATCTGCAAATACTACATTCGTTTTCTCGTCTGGGTAGCCTTTAATTTACTTTTAGGGTCTAGCGAGCCTCACGCAAAAGAATGAAAAAAAAAAAAATTCATAGCTATATATATAAATTTACCCTTTTGACATTAGCATTTAGGTGGGTATAGATATTTTTTAAGCTTTGCGAATTTATTTTCTTCTTCAGCGAATATAACTACGAATGAAATGAAATGATGAAATCGCAAACGGAGAGGAGTTAAGTACGAACGTTCTGGGACTTTTAATGACAATTATAAAGGCAACTTTTTTGGGGATTCATGCCCTGGCGACCTGAACCTGAACCTGGACCTGATTCCTTTTTCTATTTTTCTCTTTTTGACTTCTATAAAGACGAAGTCATTTAGTCATGTTTTTTTTATTTTATTTTTTATTCCTATGCTAAAATATTTCTGGTATTCACCTCATCTCGATTGATATTGAGATGCGTGACTTAACTATTAAAAGGATGAAGGTAGGATTTTCAAGTTAAGTAAAAAAAAAAAATAGTTCCTGCACAAAGTCAAAAATATACATATAATATATATGTATTTAAGAGTTTAAGGCTAACTCTTAAATTCAATACACGTCTTGTGTGGGCCCCATCAAGGAAGCCGCAGCACGCACAAAGGAAGATTTAAATGAATTTGTTTTTGTTGTATTTGGTAGATGTAGATGTTCCTCGTACAGGTATACATAACCCGACTTGAAAATCAAGGATTTTTTTTTCGCTGGGTCCTGATCCTGACAGAAAAGGTGAAAAATATAACTTCATGTTTTCCAGGCAAATAAAAACAACAATAACAACAGGAAGAAAAAAAAATAAAATGTGAATATGCGAGATAAAATATATCCCCAATATACGTCCCTCTACCTATACCCAACACATGGTTGTGTGTAAGTGACGCCCTTTACATTGTACAGTGACTAAGTGGATAATAAGTGAAGATGTGTGTGCGTGTTGTGTGTGAGTGTGCCTGTGAATTGTGGGTATAAGAGTGGTTTGTCGGTAGATAGAATGGTGCCAGCAGCGGGTGGTGCTGGTGATGGTTGTGGAAAAGGTTGATGGCGCGGTATAGAGGTCCTTGAAGGGAAAAAGAATGTTTACATGCATTTACAAGAAGGAAATGGTTTTTTTTTTTAAAGATGAGGGCGAGTTGGTATACACTTACACATATATGAGTATAGATATACATATACACATATGTATTACAAAAAGAAAAAAACATGCGGTTTTAAGATAAATTCACTTCATTTTCCTTAACGTTGTTTATTTATTTTTTTTTTATTTGGTGGTTATTCATTGTGGATTAAATGAGCTGTCACTCATTAAACTGAGAGGATGCTTTATGTGTACAGAATCAGGAACTGGGACTCGAGAGATTTTGTTTTTGTTTTTTTGAACGCATATTATTACGAAACCAGAGATTTTTTTTTTGTTCGTTGTTAAGTGAATTCATTTTTGTGTTACCTATTGTTGTTGTTTTTTTGTATTATTTGTTTGTTTGTTTTTATCATAAAAAAGCTCTTTCCGGGAAGGGTTAAACAAAATTATAGGGCGTTTTCTTTGTTTAGATCTATAAGAGGTAAGCATTGGCCAGAACTCCTTAAAAAAGTCTGGTAAGGTGTTTTGTTTTTCTTTGTTTTCTGTTGAGTGTATGATTCTTTTGAAATGTACAATATGTTTACAGAAAATTATACATTAATTAAGGAATAATTAATGGGAACCGTTATTGTTTGAATTTAAATTAACTTTTGGTAAGGATATCAAATTTTATATTAAATTGAAAAGCCTTATCTACATTAAATTTCTCAACTGAATGTATAAAAGTCTTAATAAAAAAAGAGAAAAATAAATCATTATTAACTTCCCATAGGAAAATTTTGTAATGGATCCGATTTGTCAAATTGAAAATGTTGACATTTCTCGACGTTTCAAGGTCCCAAGAGTCGAAATAAAAGATTTTTAGAAAGATGTCTGTGCGGGCGTGTGTATGTGTACGTACGTCCGTACGTTCGCGAATTTTTTTTCGTCGTCAATAGCTCAGGAACCAGAAGAGATATCGACTTCAAATAAATTTTGTTATACAGATAATAAGGCAGAAAGATGCAGAAAGGGATCTCAAGAAAATTACGAAGGTGGTTTTTGTACCATAGCAGTTTAAAAAAAAGATGCAAATTTTGGTTAACCCTAAATACCTCATGAATCTAGAGACTTTAATTAAATTTTATATTATATATTGTAACATGATACCAAACAAATATATTTTTGGAAAAAATCCAATTAACGGTTTTTTTATAAATCAAAAAAACTGGAAAAAAATTTGTCACCTCGAACATTTTACGACTAAAATCTGATTTCATCTCCAAAACAATTTTGTGCAACGAAGAATAATGTTTTTAATATCTGATAAAATTTTGAAAAAAATCAAATTGAAAGTTTTTTTTATAAAAAATAAAACCTAAAAAAAACATTACTCAAAGTTGGTAAAAACTGAATTTCGACTCAAATATATTTTCAAAAACTTGAGATTAAGGCTTCAAACTTATTTTATCTTATAAGAAATATTGTTTTCAACATTCTAAAAAATTTTGAGAAAAATCGAATTGACAGTTTTTTAACAAAAAATAGAAACCTAAAAAAAAAATGTATAAAAGTTGGTAAAAATGGATTTTCGACTCAAATATCTTTACAAAACTTTGAGATATTGGCTTTAAACTACTTTTATCTTTCAAAAAATATTGTTGTCAACATTCAGTTAAGTTTTGAAAAAAATCGAATTGACAGTTTTTTTACAAAAAATCAAAAACCGAAAAAAATTTAACAAAAGTTGGTAAAAATTGATTTTCGACTGAAATATCTTTTCAAAAATTTGAGATAATGGCTTCTTACTAATTTTCACTTATAAAAAATATTTTTTTCAACATTAGGAAAAATTTCTCAAATATCTCAAATATCTTTTCAAAACTTTGAGATATTGGCTTTAAACTACTTATTAATCTTTCAAGAAATATTGTTGTCAACATTCAGTAAAAATTTGAAAAAAAAATCGAATGGACAGCTTTTGTACAAACAATTAGAAACCTTAAAATAATTTAACAAAAGTTGGTAAAAATTAATTTTCGACTCAAATATCTTTTCAAAAATTTGAGATTGTGGCTTCCAACTAATTTTAACTTATAAGAAATATTGTTTTCAACATTCGATCAAATTTTGAGACGGGATGGGAAGTTATCAGTTTGGGTCGCATCCCAGCCTCTTTTTTTTTGTAGGATTTGTTTGATTCCCTCATAAAAGCAGTATCTTTGAAAAAAAAGACGTTAAGTCACTTAAGTTAAACAACCAGACAGGAGTTTTCACAATTATTTCAAATATGCTCATCAGCATCACCATACTACAAATAGTCATCTCGCTGTGTTATAGGACGATTAAGGTGACCATATAATAGACGAAGTATTTGGAACGTTGCCTGAACGGAACACCCTTAAACAATTTATAATTTGAACGTGTTGTTAAACACAAGTAGGAAGCAACAACAGTAAGGTGTAGCTCCTATATTAACTGTGAAAGTTTAGTAGTGCCTTTTTGGAAGAAGTTTTGCCAGCCTTTTCAGAAAGCTTTCTTTTCTATTTAAAAACAGCATCAAAACTTAACGTCAATTTAGTTTAAACGCCAAAAATTGTATAAATGTAATGATTACATAATTTCGCAAATTCATTGAAAGGAAACTCTAAAAATCGAGACTACGAACACATTTACATGTAAAAGCCTAAATTTCAGTTTTCTTGTGCATAGAACCATTTCTTTAAAATGATATAACCATTTTTGTATGGCATTCTTTTACAGAAAAAAAATCACCATTCGAACATATTAACAAGTAAAAGACCTAGTAGAGTCAAACTTGTATTTTTCTGACAACTTTATTTCGAAACCTATTTATGACCTAGAGCAATCAAATTAAATAAACTGTTCAGAAATAGTTATTTTTGTTTTTGTTAAATATTATAATGTTGTCATATTATTATTATTTTCATTTAAAATCATAATTCCATAATTGATAATTTTTTGTATAATGTTAAGTATTCAACTGCCAAACATATCATACAATACCCTATAGTTTTATGATCTTGTTTTTCCCAAAAGTTAATCCCCTATACCGGAGCATAATTGTTGTATCTATTTTTTATCATGCAATGTACCTTTGTAAAATGCAAATTAATGTAATATTGTGGAGCATTTTGTATAATTGTTAATCGACCACCAAGCTGAACACATCGTCTAATTAACTAAATAATTTTGTCTTGGTCATTGCAATAGAGAATTAATAGTACTTAAAATATAATAAAAATTAATTATTATAACGTGTTGAAAGTACGTTTTTTAATTCAAGTTTTTTTTTTGCTATTGTTCTTGATCAAAGTTGGTCCTTCATAGTCGGATATATATTTTGATTAAAAGTTAATAAAACTGAAAAATTAATTTGAATAATTTTGGTGATCGCTACATACATTTTGGGACACAAGCTACCTATCTATACCTAGCTGCTAAAGGTACACCTCGGTGCGATTTTCGGTGACTACTTTGGACCTAAGTAAACTACCTAACCTTGTGAGATACACGTTGGGTCAAGGTAATCTGTATCGAATATACACATTTTTTTTGGTTATTTTGCTGCTGCTGTTTTTTGATTTCTTGAACGAGGTGCTGCTAGGCTGTGTTGTTTATTGAGGGCTGTGTGGTAGGTTTTGAGCGATTTAAGAAAAACGTAAATTGTCCTCTTGGGGTTGAAATAAATAGACATTTGATTGTACACCCACGTGTTTGACCATTCCATAATGAATGTATTAAAGCAGTCACGAGGACATTTGAAGGGTGCTATAACGCGAGCACATTCGTTTATTTTAGATGTCGAAGTCGAAGACATTAGTATTTTAGAAACGCGATTAGAACGATTAGAGGAGGTATGGAAATCTTTTTGCATAAACCAAACTGAACTCTATCAATATTCTGCGGAAGAGGGATACGTGGATCCCGAAACAGATTTTGAAACCACAGAAACTAAATATTTAGATGCAAAAAGTGCTTATGTGAAAGCAATTAAGAAAAATTCTCCTTCGATGCCACCCCCTCCACCTCCGCGTAGTGAAAATATAGATGGTTCGACAAATAAATCAAATGCGGTTTTGGAAACTCTTTTGAATGAGTGTTCGACTTCTAAACGTTCTGATGTAGAATTGCCAAAATTTAAAATACCGTTCTTTAGTGGCGATTATCGTGATTGGCCCGAGTTTCGGGATTTGTTTCTCGGAAGCGTTGATTGTTCGAAAAGACTCTCGGGGGCGCAAAAAATGCGGTATTTAAAATCGTTTCTTGAAAAAGATGCTGCGAAACTCTTGAACGGTATCGAAATTACTGATGATAATTATTTGCAGGCGTGGGAAAAACTAGAGCGTCGTTATAACAAACCGTTATATATTATAAACGCTTACATCGAAAGTTTCTTGAAAATGCCATCGGTATTTACCCCAGATAGTGGACATTTGCGTCGGTTAGCCGACAAGGCTGATGAAGTGATTCGGGGTTTGAAAGCATTGCAATCCGAGACTAGAGACCCGTGGTTAATATATCTTTTGTTAAGTCGAACAGACACAGAAACGCGAAAGGCCTGGTCGTTGCATAAAAATAATTGCGAAAAGTCGACTATTCAGGAACTTATAGAGTTTTTAGAAAGAAGGTGTGATGCTTTAGAAGCATGTTCAACAAAAGCAATTGAAACAAAATCTAGTGGAATTAGAAACTCTTCGCGTTCCGGCAACATTTCGAACAATATAAAAAGTTTTGCAATAACCAACCTACAGTGCAAAATGTGCAAAGAAACACATTTATTGCCACAGTGTCCCCAATTTCTTGCATTATCGGTTCCCTCGCGTCGTAGCTATGCTAGAGATCAAAAATTGTGCTATAATTGTTTAGGTAGCAATCATTCGTCCTCAAGATGTCGTTCTAAAACCCGGTGTCCTCATTGTCGTGTTCGCCATCACGTTCTCGTTCATTTGGATCACCCGTCTTCTGCAGAAACAATCAACACGAATCCAATTACAGAACCACCCGCGTCGTCCACGTCGTCCGCGTCGTCCTTTGCAATCGTTAGTAACTATTCAAAAAATGAATTGCGCCCATCTGGAATTTTGCCTACTGTAGTCGTGAAGGTAATTGATTCGTTTGGTAACACCCAGTTCTGTCGCATGTTACTTGATACCGGTTCGCAAGCGTCCTTTGTTACCGAAAGATTGGTCAAAAAACTAGGGTTACGTCGCCATCATGCGAGACTTCCTGTTTCAGGTATATCTTCGTTAGAAGCTGGGGTTACTCAAGGGGTCGTGAATATAACCTTGCGTTCTTGTTTCGATTCTAATGCAATTGACATTGAAGCTTTCATTTTGAAGAAAATAACTTCAAATACCCCGTTTGAACATTTTGAATGCAATAGTACTTCGATTTTGAAAAATTTAAATTTAGCTGACCCAAGCTTTAACTCACCGGGAATGATCGATATTTTATTGGGTTCTGATAAGGCATGGAGCATTTTGAGTGATGGTCGTCGGACAGATCAAAATAGTAATCCATTTTTGGGTGGGTTGTAACGGGCAGCATTCCCGATCAGAAAATTGTTTCCTTACGCGTTGGGTTGGATGTTGACTTTTCGCTGAAATGGTTTTGGGAGATTGAGGAAGTGACTCAAAAAATTTGTTCGTTGGATACAGACAACCTTTCGGACACGCATTTCATTGAAACATTTTCACGTGCGCCTGATAATAAATATATAGTTAAACTTCCTTTCCGCCACAAGGACATTGTTTTCAGCAACACTCTCTCCGGGGCTTTGTCAAGATTGTTTTCCATGGAAAAACGCTTTTCTCGCCAGCCTAATCTTCAATCAGAATATTGTAGTTTTATGAGGACTTATCTTGAATTAGGCCACATGGAAAGGATTCCCGAAAATGAGATCGAACCTTCATCTGGTAAGGTGTACTATTTGCCGCATCATGCTGTGGTGACAAATAAACTACGGGTTGTTTTTGATGGGTCACATAAAGATAGTAAGGGTGTTAGCTTGAATGAAATGCTCTATCCAGGACCTCCACTCCAGCGTAATCTCATAAATGTTTGTCTGCGGTTTAGGGTTCCTAAATACGTTTTTTGTGCTGACATCGTGAAGATGTTTAGGCAAATTTGGATTGACGAAGGTGATCGCAATTTTCAACGTATCGTGTGGCGAGAGAATCCCAATGAACCAATTGGACACTACCGTCTGCGTACCGTCACTTACGGAACTTCGCCTGCTCCCTTTTTGTCAATGCGTGTTTTAAAACAGCTTGCCTTGGACTATAAGGATGAATTTCCAATTGCTTCTCACGCTGTATTGCACGATTTTTATGTGGATGATATAATGACAGGGTCAGATTCCGTTACTGAAATTTTAGAGCTAAAGGACGAATTAACAAAGTTGATGACATGTGGAGGCTTAGAATTAAGTAAATGGAGCTCTAACTGTTGGCCAGTCTTGCAGGGAATAGGTTCCCAATCAACAATCTCTCTTGATTTTGATGCCTCAAATTGGACAAAGGTGCTTGGCCTAATTTGGAATCCGCATCGTGACATTCTCACTTACAAAATCTCTTTAGAAAAAGATTCATCGATGAAGCCCACTAAGAGAATGCTGCTATCAGAGATCTCAAAAATATTTGATCCTTTGGGTTTTCTGGCTCCTTCCACCATTTTGTTTAAAATGATGTTTCAGGAGTTATGGGCACATCCAACGAAAATCGGATGGGATGATCCGTTGCCTACTGAGCTAGCCAATAAATGGATTTCCTACCGAGAGGAATTATTCTTATTTGAAAGGGTTGAGATTTTGCGAAGGTGCACTTTGCATTCTAAACGTTTTGGGTTGATAGGCTTTTCTGATGCATCCGAGAAGGCATATTCCGCAGTTCTGTACGCTAGAAGTGTTTCTGAAAGCGGGAAAATTGAGGTTCAACTGATTGCTGCTAAAACTCGTGTCGCTCCTATAAAACAACTTACCGTACCCCGTCTTGAACTGTGTGGAGCATTGCTGCTAGGTCGTTTGGTTCACCTGGTTCGGAATGCGTTAGACCAAAAGCCTGTTCAAACATTTGCCTTTTGTGACTCTCAAATTGTGTTAGCCTGGTTATCTTCTTCTCCCCGTCGGTGGAACACTTTTGTTGCCAATAGAACTTCAGAAATTCTTGATGTTTTACCCCGTTCAAATTGGAACTACATTCGCTCTGAAGAGAACCCGGCGGATTGTGCATCACGAGGGGTTGAGCCTAGAAAATTATTGGATTTGAGAATTTGGTGGAAGGGGCCTGAATGGATTTCGAGAGGTTCTGAGTCTTGGCCGGTTCTTGCAGAGAGCTCTGAATTGGAGGAAGTGCCTGAAGGTAGGAAAGAACCTGTGGTTGCCAATGTATCGTGTACTCAAGAAGACCTTATAGATCTACTAGGCAAGCGCGTTTCTTCGTGGGATCGTGCGATTCGAATTGTCGCGGTTTTTGTGCGCCGTGCAAGAAATGTTAAGCTTCCCGCAGAGGAACGCATCCATGGATATTTTCGTTCCTCAGAATTGCTTTACGCGAAGCAAAAATGTCTAAAATGGGCTCAGAGAGAATTTGAGGATGACATTAAAGCTTTGAAGTTGAAAACCTGCGTCTCCGATCACTCAAAACTATCATCTTTGGCTCCTTTTTTGGACGATGTTGGACTACTTCGTGTGGGGGGCAGAATCTCGAAGGCTGTCGATGTCACGTTTAGCCTAAAACACCCTATTATATTGCCAAAGGGTCACCCAGTTTCGAAACTGATTCTTCATGATGCTCATATAAGATATTTTCATGCGGGTGTATCGGAACTTTTTTCCCTAGTGCGTCAGGAGTTCTGGATTCTGGGAAGCAGAAATCTTATAAGGAAAATCGTTCATGACTGTTTGAATTGTTTTCGTCAACGACAAGCCACATCTCAGCAGCTGATGGGAAATTTACCTTTATCTAGACTTTCCCCATCCTTCGCCTTTGATCAAACCGGTTGCGATTATGCGGGGCCAATTACTCTTCGTTTAGCAAAAGGAAGAAATCCTAAATTTGTAAAAGGGTACTTCGCGCTATTCGTGTGCATGGCGACAAAGGCGCTGCACTTAGAAGTCGTAAGCGATTTGTCTACGGATGCCTTTATAGCAGCGTTAAAGAGATTCATTGCTAGAAGGGGAAAGTGCAGTATCATCTACTCCGACAATGGCACTAACTTTCGCGGAGCTGCTAACAATCTATCGGAATGGTACAAGTTGATTCAGTCGGAGAGTAATAATGCAAAAATTTCAAAGACATTGGCGGCTGACAGCATCAGATGGGAATTCATTCCACCTCACAGCCCGCACTTTGGTGGGCTTTGGGAAGCGGGGGTAAAGAGCGTGAAACAGCATCTTCGTAGAGTTATAGGGAACAATATTTTAACCTTTGAAGAAATGACTACTTTGCTTTCTCAAATTGAAGCCTTATTGAATTCTAGACCACTATGTGCTATATCTGATTCTGACTTAAATCCTCTTACTCCTTCTCATTTCCTTATAGGCAGACCATACACCGCAATTCCGGAACCCAGCTACCTAAATGTCCCAGTGAATCGACTTGGAAGATGGGAACTGGTCCAAAATATGCTTCAAGGTTTTTGGCGTCGCTGGCACTGCGAATACCTTACATCACTACAACAGCGTCCGAAGTGGCAGAAGAAAACTAAAAATTTCGAAGTTGGTGATTTGGTGGTCGTTAAAGAACCAAATATGCCACCATCCAAATGGGCCCTCGGTCGAATTGAAGTACTTCATCCCGGAGAGGACGACCTAGTACGAGTTGTGTCGGTTCGAACCCAGAGTGGCATTTTTAAACGCCCAATAACCAAACTTGCGATTTTACCATGTTCCTGAAATCCTTCAGGGGTGGCCGGCGTGTTCAGAAATAGTTATTTTTGTTTTTGTTAAATATTATAATGTTGTCATATTATTATTATTTTCATTTAAAATCATAATTCCATAATTGATAATTTTTTGTATAATGTTAAGTATTCAACTGCCAAACATATCATACAATACCCTATAGTTTTATGATCTTGTTTTTCCCAAAAGTTAATCCCCTATACCGGAGCATAATTGTTGTATCTATTTTTTATCATGCAATGTACCTTTGTAAAATGCAAATTAATGTAATATTGTGGAGCATTTTGTATAATTGTTAATCGACCACCAAGCTGAACACATCGTCTAATTAACTAAATAATTTTGTCTTGGTCATTGCAATAGAGAATTAATAGTACTTTGTAAAATGCAAATTAATGTAATATTGTGGAGCATTTTGTATAATTGTTAATCGACCACCAAGCTGAACACATCGTCTAATTAACTAAATAATTTTGTCTTGGTCATTGCAATAGAGAATTAATAGTACTTAAAATATAATAAAAATTAATTATTATAACGTGTTGAAAGTACGTTTTTTAATTCAAGTTTTTTTTTTTGCTATTGTTCTTGATCATAAACTATTGCCAATTTTCCATTTTATTTAAAATTCTTACTAAGTAAATAGAACTTGATTAACTTTTGAAGTTATTATTTATTCAAGCGTTTTGTTGTTTAATTCAATTCTCTATTTATTTTCTGTTATTACGATAAAACATAAACAATTGCCTTGAGATTCTTCCATATTTTAGTAAAAATTCATCCCCAAATCAAATTATTTTGAAATCAAAAATAACAACAAAAAACATGTTCTGACCAAAATGTAACATTTCACAGTTTCACACAATACAAAAACTATTCAGAATACATACATTTTAATTTATTATTTTGTCATTTATTTCGCAATCACATTTTACATTTCACAGGAAACTTTGTTGCACTTGTTTCCGAAAAATCAAGAGTAAAAATTTCCAATTGTTTACACAATAAATTCATTCTATGTGATAATTTTAATATAGTTTCCTCACTTTCTTTCACTCCCTATACATACATACATATATATATAACAAAATAAATGTTGGTTTTGGTTTAAATATCGGTCAATCAGAGGTACAAATCTAGAACAACGACCATCATCATCACCAGACCCAAAAAGCTATAAAACATAATCTTTTCGGAATTGTGGTTTTTTTAACTATCCACAATCCACATACTGTGCTTAAAGTATACACCTAGACCTACCTTACATACCTGCTCTTGATATTTCAAATTGAATTTTCAAAACTCATAATAAATTCCATAGTGGATAAATGAACATGTAGATATGGGGTTCGCCAATCAAAATATGACAGGCTAGAGGTTTTGAGTCATATAAAATGTATATGATACATATATGGAGACACATTATTGCTGTCCAACCGAAAGCTTCAATCAAAACCAAACAAGGCATCATGGTTGGTTTGCAATTGCAATCATGCATTCATGAAAATGAAAACTTATCATACATTCAGGGAGAGATAGAGAGAGAGAGTGTATTTGTGTGCCCTGTATCCCTGTATGCTTATGATGCCGTTATATTGGCCGTGCTGTGATGTGTTATATCGTTGTGTGTAATGGGGTGGCTTGATGTATGGAAAACTGAGTGATTTTAGTTTATTGATATATTAAATTAATATTTTTGTTTCTATAGCTAATAATTTTGTGAATAGAAAATACTTTATCGGTTTCATACATGGTTTATTAATTTCTCACTAAATGAGTGTGTAATACATTCTCCTTTCAGCACATCATTGTAATGAAATTTTGTACTATTTCATTAGGTATAATAAAACAAGTATTTTGAGTTTTTTGGAAAATATCTATGTATACGCATTTTTAATGAGTTCAAATACTTGCAATTAAATCAAAAACAAAACAATTCTAAAACAGATTTAGGGTAAATTATATTGTTTTATTTAAATAGACAGATTGTTTCAAAATATGTTCATATTATTTTACTATAAATATCCTTGTTTTGTAATTTGTATGTATAAGTAGGAGAAATAATTTGTATGTAACATTGGACTAAAATATTACAATAAAATACTAAGCACAAAACAAAATCTGTTGCCGAACGTTGTTGATGAACGAGCTGATTTCCAAAACAATCATTGAATTAGAAAAAAAAACCTTAAACAGATTCGTGGTTCCACGAAAAAATATTATATTTCAAACTTAATTAATGTACCAAACCCTAAAAAGATTTTTTTAGAATAATTTAAAACAAAAATAAAATAAAATACCCAAATAAATTTGCAAATTTTTTTAATTTTTTCGGGAAGAAGATCAAACTTAAAATAATATAAAAACATGAACAATTAAATGGGATTTCCTAGGAAGAGGTTTACTTTTTTAAATAGTATTTGTTTAGATTATTATGAAAAAATTGAACTTTCTGTTGGAATATCCCGTTAAAAGCAAAACTCCACATACGAGCATCAGGAACCGTAAAAATATAAGTTTATCGTTTTAAGAGACGTGTACAAGAATAGTGTGTTTGTATGTGTAGTGAATGCACATACATACATACATACATGCATAAGTACAATATGAAATGAGTAAAATACGGATATGAAATTGAAATGAATTATCATCGTTTATGCAATATTTCAAAAAAAAAAAACTGTTTATTTTTGCTATCAAAACTAAAAAACCCTTGTAATTAAAAAATATTTTGATTTTTTTAAAAATCATATATTTTTATTTTAGACAAAAACTAAAAAGGACAAACAAAAATGTACATTTTTATAGTTAAACAGCCCAATTATTAATAATATTCATCGAAAATAATCAATTTTAACTATGCTTTATGTTTGTATGCAAATTAATAAATATCTATTTGTACAAAAAAAACTTAATTTTCTAAAATACCAGCAAATTTAAAAATAACAAAATATTTACATTGACTTATGATCTGTTATATGTCTGTATGTGTGAAGTGAAGAAATTGTTGAAATAGATACTGATTAACAATTTGGATTAATACTACGGTATATTTCAAGAACTATCAGAGATATCGACTTTTACAGAAAAGGTTTTTAAACTCATCTATCGTTTTTTTTTTTCAAAATTTAATAAAATTTGGAATTATTAATTATGATCAGTACAAAATTTTACAGGTTAAAGTGTCGTACACAATTAGAATGAATTTATAAATGAAGTACATACATAACTGAACACAAAATATTTCAAAAAATAATATCACCTTCAAAATATTTTAATACAACAAAAGATATTTTTTAATATTTTTTCTCGACGTTTTAAGGTCCCTATCCTAGAGTCTAAATAAAAGATTTTTAGAGAGATATCAACGGGTGCGTGTGTACATACGTTCGGGAAGCTTTTTTCGTCGTCCAGAACTCAAGAACCAGTAGAGTTATTGACTTCAAATAAATGTTGTTATACAGATAATAAATGCAGAAAAATGCAGAAAGGACTCTCAAAAAAAAATTGAGTGGAATGTTTTTTTACCATAGCAATTAAAAAAAAAAAGTGAAAATTATGGTTAGCCCAAAATATCTCACGAATCAATAACACTAGCGACTTGAATTAAATTTAATGTTATATGTATATTGTGACGCGATACCAAACAATTATATTTTTGAAAAAAAAAAAACTGTTTTTTGTATAAATAAAAAAAAAACTGAGACAAAATTTCGGTCACCTCCAATATTTTGCGAACAAAAAATGATTTCGAATTTATTTTATGCAACGAAAAATAACGTTTTTGACATCTGGTAAAATTTTGAGAAAAAACGAACTGACAGTTTTTTTTAACAAAAAATAAAACCAAAAAAAAAAAACATTACTAAAAGTTGGTAAAAATTGACTTTCGACTCAAATATCTTTTCAAATATTTGAGATATTGGCTTCAAATTAATTTTATTTTATAAAAAATATTGTTTTCAACATTTGGTCAAATTTTTGAATAAAATCAAATTTGCAGTTTTTTTCCAAAAAATAAAAACCATCACTAAAAGTTGGTAAAAATCGATTTTCAATTCAAATATCTTTTCAAAAACTTGAGATATTGGCTTCAAATTAATTTTAATAAATAAATTAAATTATTGCGTTTAACATTCAGTAAAATTTTGAGAAAAATCGAAATGACAGTTTTTTTACTTGATACAAATTTACTGTCGTCTCAAATATCTTTTCAAAAATTAAAAATATTTCCTTCAAGCTAATTTCATCTTTTAGAAAATATTGTTTTCAATATTGAGTACAATTTTTATAAAAATCCAATGGTCGGTTTTTTCATAAAAAATTAAATCTACAAAAAATAGTAAGTAAAATTGGTAAAAATTGATGTTCGGTTCTCAATATCTCGTGAATAATAGAAGATATTGACTTCAAATTAATATCATTTATCCAATTTGTATTTGTTTATATAAGAAACAAAAAGTTTTAATAAATGCTACTAAAATTGGTAAAAACTGGTTTTTATTTTTATTTTTTTATATCGTTAACAAAAATAGATTTTGAAATCAAACTATTTCATCATAATGCAAAATATTGTTGGATATTTTTAAATTTTTTTAGAATAATTGAACTGACAACTTTTTTAATAAAACACGAAAACCTACAAACCTCTTAAGCAAAACAAATCGACAGACGGGATGGGATGTTATCAGTGTGGGTCGTATCCCAGGCTCTTTTTAAATTAAATCCACACTAATATTATAAAGAAGAAAGATTTGTATTTTTGTATGTCACGAATAAACTCAAAAAGTACTAGACCGATTTTAATAATTCTTCTAAATGCTTTTTTCATTAGAAAGCTACATTATCACTGAGTAACATAGGCTATATTTTATTTAGTACTAGATTACTATAGAAATCTTTAGAAATTCCTATTAAAACCAACCGAAGGTGTAAAAAAATTAGTCATAAAATGTCTTTCATCGCGTACGCTGCGAAGAGTATTAATGATAGGAAAAAAAATGTTTTCTAATTTAGTGATTCATGGTCGTTTTAATTAGCATGCTTATAACTTAAATATCTGTACCTATTTATGTCTACCCGTGCGAAGCCGGGACGGGCCGCTAGTTTTTGATATAGATATGTATAAAAAAAAATTTAACTTGAGTTTAAAAATATTTTTAGTATGTAGTTATGTATATAGAACTTATTTATATACGTTTTACATTTGAATTTCGAAAAAAGAAAATATTTTTTTAAAAATCTAAAATAAAAACAATGGCATTTTCGATCATCAAATATTATTAAGACATTAGTAGAGCTTGTATAGAAAACTATTGAAGTCAGTTGATTAGGAGAAAATTTAAAAACAAAATAACGGTTCTAGGGGGAAACCCTTCTGGAGCAATACAAAAACATTTTTGTTTGTTTTAATATTTGTACTATTCTTAAAAAAAAAAAGAAGAATTCTCGAGGTTGAATTTATTTACAAATGCACAACTTGACATAGTTCCTATAAGTAAGATTTGGACTTAAAATTTATTTTATTACCTACAGATAAATTTCGTAAGCATTTGGTGGAATTTTATGAAAAAATCTCATTTTGGTTCCTCACCATAATCATCATTTGAAAATTTTAAAGTGCACCAATTGGAAGTTATCAGTGGGCGTCCAAGCCTCTTTGCCAGTTTCAATATTTAGCAGATAAAATTTGCAAACATTAAAATGAAATTGCATTATCAAACAAACTAACTAATTTGAGTTTGAAATAATGCATTTAAGTAAGGATAATTAAATCAAATGGTCTATAAGTTAAATCTATCTTTTGAAACTTCTTTTGAGATACTTACAATCTTATCCCTTTTTCAAAAGTTAAAAGTTCCAAAAAATTAACTCAATTTGAAATTAAATGAGATTCTGCACTTTCCACTGGAAAAACATGAAATTAATTAGTAAATCTTTACAGTTCTTCAGAAAATGAACATTCAATAGTTTAAATTTCCAGTGTTTTCTTTTAAAAATTTCGTAGAAAATTATTCTTCGAAGTCTAAAGGATTTCTTTATAAAAATCAAATAGATCTTGAAAGTTTAAATTTCCTGAGTTTTCTTTTAAATACTATTTAAAGAACATAAACCTTAGAATTCGAGGTAAATTAAAACCTCATTTAACCTGGTAAAAGTTTAATAGATATAATATTTAACCTAAATATTGAAAAACTTTATAATTATGATTTAATTTAAGTACATATACATATATATCTATTTCCAACTCAAAATTCTAATTTCATAGTTGAAATGGTTTGAACCTCATTCCAAAATATTTCCAAGCTACTTAACTTATCATACGGAGCGGATCATATACATGAAAGTTAGATTTTTTATTCAAAAAACACCGATTTATTTTTGTTCAATTTAAGTTTCCACCTCCATAAATTAAAACATATAGTATAGGTAAAAGCAAGTGATGATTCGATTAGTATAATTATTTCAAACAAACTAGTTAAAACAAATAATAAAAAAAGAAATCCAATTAAGCCTGTTGATCAAACAGATAAATGAGAAAACTTTTACCTTTAACCTTTAGAGATTCACCAAGGATAAAGGTATACGAGTAAAGAATTTTCCAAAATGTTCGACAATAGGGTATGTGTACTTAGTGAAAACCATATCCATACATACATTTCGTGTTAGCTAAAGTTATGAACACACGTACTTTCACACACACAAATACACACACGCTAGTGAGATTAATAATTTTTGTTCGTGAGAAAGTGAAAAGTGAATTCATATACCGTTGGAGGATATAAAAGGGAACACATATCAAATTCTAAAGTTTAACATCTTTTCACTATACCAGAGGTATTAATAATGTGTATGCCGTGTGTGATGTAGAGTGCGGATTATAATGTTTTCGTAATGTTAATAATTAATTTTTTGACACTTATATGCGATAATGTGTTTATTTTTGATTTTATATACAGAATGCTACACAAGATGAGCGACGACGACGGATCTTATAAATTAGTAACGAAAATCAACAATAATACCTAATTCGATGTTGAACAGAGGAAAATAGTGGGGTAATGATGATATAAGAGGCAATTTGATTAGCTTAGGAGATAATTATGATTCAATTTTATATAATTTCTCTCATTATGAGGATATTTTATTGATTAGGTCAATAACCTTAGGAACAAGACCATAGAGACGACTTTTAATAATTATTGGAGTTTAATAATGTCCACGTCACCAAGACGAATTCTAATTTTTCCTGGATCCGTTAATAAGAACATCAAATTTAATGATCAGCATTAATTCTCAGATAATTAAAGGAACACAAAAAAAACAACAACAACAACTTCAATTCAATTACGAGAACACAGCTTAATTCTCCTTAATTTACTTTAATATGGCTTCTCATCTATTTTATTTTCCGCATGTACCTGAGCTACCACACCTAGATCAGATTGTTTCATATCCTTGAGACTCAGGTTAAGCGACACCCCTTACTTATAACTTGCTTCTAATTAATTTCCAAGTCTTATTTTTGAATAGCATTCATTAATTTGCTTCTTTTCTTTTTTTTTGCTTGAGATTGAAAAATGCTTTGAACTTTCAAGACTTACTTCTTTTCTAGGTAAGCCTCCTGTAAGAAATTAAAAGAAAAGAAAAAAAAAACATACATATTTATAATTTTTTCCTTCGTACTTATTTTTAGACACTTGTTTGAGTGCGTTCTTGTTAATGACAAGCATTTCTGCTCCAATCAATCTTTAAATCATAAAACCGACAAAATAAGAAGAAACCTTACCTTTAAAATAAAAATTAAAAAATTGTGAAGAAAATACAAACAGAAAATGAAGGAAAAAATAAAATTAAGATTTTCTTGCCTTGTTTGATGTTTATCTCGAGATTATTCTTATTCTTGTTTTTTTTTGTATGTCTTCTTTTTTTGTTAAGTTCTTTTTTGTTCTTTTTTTCTTATGCCACGTTTACTCCCCCCCCCCAACCATTACAGAGTAAACCTACTTGAAAATAAGATTTTGGTTTAAATTCAATTTTATTTTCTGAAGATTGCGAAAATGCGGAGAAGCAACAAAAAAAAAATTCGCGCCAGAAGGAAAAAGCTGTTTTATCCAAATCTTGCTTTTTTTCCAGGAGTGTACAAAAAAGAAAGATTTAAACTTACAAATCCTAGCATAATAATTTAACTTGTGTACCAACTTGTTTTTTTTTTTTCGATTTCGACTTCAATGTAAAATGTTGTGGGTGTGGATCATGATTTACTTGGTCTTAAAGGTTTTTTTCTTCTCAATTTAAGGTTAAAGGTACATAAATAAATAAGTTCTTTTTAAAACTCGATAAAGACAATTTTTATAAACATATTGTTAACAGTATATACCCCTTAAGTTTAAAGGGATTGATATTTATACAGATTGATGGTTTTAAAACAGATTCTCTAGTGAAAATAGGTTGAAAGAAAGTCCTTCCAAGAATTAAACAAAATATGTATTAAAACAAAATGGTATTGACTGAAACCGCAGAAAAAGAATCCGTACTTCAATATCGAATCAAAATCAAATCATAGTTAGTAAACTTTTCTAAGAACAATATGCGTCTTAATCATAGCTTCTATAGATCTATAGATTTGGGTCATTAAAATACCAAATATAATATTATTTAATGATAATATCTCTCATCAGTTATTGAATTTCAGCTGAACAAAATTTCCAAACTAGATTTTTTAACTATTTTTGTCTAAAAACAATATTTTATAGTGAATAATCATGGTTAAATTAAACATTAAATGTTATAATATTTCTCAGACTCTGCACCTTATTTAAAAACTATGACGCAAAATTTAAAACTACCTGATATATAATTTTAAGCATGAAACTAATCAACGATTTAATAGTTCGAAATTTCAAAGAAAATTATTTCAATTTTTAAAATTTCAATTTTTATAATAACACCTGTATAGAAACCAATTTAATGTGTATTAAGATGTTTTAATCTTTTACGCCATTTAAAAGTGTCACCAATAAATTTTGTAATTTTAGCTTTAGTAAAACTACAGTATACCTGTGGCATGATGGTTAGTGAGTTGGAGTGGCAGTGTTTACGACGCTGTACCGGCTTATATGGAACAGCCGAATCTTCTTATGTGCACTACTATTCCAACGAGGTCCTATACAACTGGGCTCGCATCAACATAATTGACAATTTCGTGATAAAACTCGTTCAAGGTCACATTGCAAGAGCTATGTCTTCGACCAACAATTTAATTTTCGGGGCGTTCTATCCGAACGACGAGTATTTTGAAAGTGCACGCTTGAGCGGCTTAATTCCACCAGAAGCATTCCTCTTTTTAGATAAATGCGGTCTGATACAGGATAGATTGGCAGTTAAGGGGGTATTCTAGTGAGAGACATGAATTTCGCCCGGTTTTTGAAGCGTTGTATAAAGGAAACGACAAATATTTTTACTATAATTTGTTTATTGATTTGTTGTTCATACATAAAAATTAATAAAAAAAAAAAAATTAAAATTAACAAAGTTACAAGCAGTCAAAGTGGGGGGTCTAAATAAAAGAGGGTGTCCTGGCGTGCATCCTACCAACCCTCCTGGTGATCTGAAAAACAAAAACCAGACGGATTCTTAATGAATATAGATATCGCTATCGTTTGACCCTTGGATAAGTTAAAAAAAAAACTTTTTAACAAAATGGCAGCAGTTTGAAAAAAAAAAAATGTTCTTGTTGCATATTTTTCAACAATTCCGAATTTTTTTAAAATACTAAATGAGAAGTTATATTTTTGGGCAAGGACCACACGATAAAGAGATATATAAAAAACATCCTCTCCAAATTTGAAGTAAATCGGTCTATTAGAACTCGATATATCCTTACCGCCAGCTCGAAAAAAGTAGTTTCGAGAAAAACGCGTCCAGAGTTTTGAGACAAGTTTTCGTCAATTTTACTTATAGAATTATACAGAATACGTACATATTTTTAATCCATATAAAAATCCCTCCTCTACTTCAAAATACTGATTCGATGTTCTCTGATGAAGACGAGCAGTTCTACCCTCCTTTGACGCCTCTGAAGTCCGGAATTCCGAGCGCTCGACCTTCCGAGTTTCTATGACCTTCAATTAACTTGTGAAATAATAGGAATATTAAAAAATCCTTTTAAACGCATATTCTTGAATGTCTAAACTTTGGAAATATGAACAAAATTTTTTTTTGATTTTTCCAAAATTCTACACTAGAATACCCCCTTAAGCTAATCTACCACGTCACACGACGTACCGTGGATAGGCGACTCCTGTACAATCGGGACGTCATGGCACAAGACGGAGAAGGGCTCCTTCGGTTCAGTAGGGCTGTGTCCGAATGGGACCGAACTGATAGGGTGAAGCAGGAGTACCAGTTTTGGTGGCTTCAATCGGCACTTGATAGTGGGTAGTAGGGATGGGGTTTTAAGCCTTGGCCGGCTTACATACTTGTTTTATAGTATTAGGGTTTAGTTTTATGTATAATAGGCATGGTGGATAAAAAAAAATACAAAAAAAAATAAAAAAATAAAATAAAAAAAAATTAAAAAAAAAAATGGAATAAGAAAAAAAAAGACAACAAAATATGAAAAACAAAAAATGTTAGATCATTAGATTTGCTACTGTGGTTGTTCTAGTTTTAAGTAGTTTGTAGGTAGAATAGGTAGTTTTAGTTTTATATTAAGGACCTTATTTTAAGTAGTTTTTAAGTAAAAATAAAAAAGGATATTGATATTAGTTTTTTTTTTCAAATTTTCTAATAAATGCAAAATTAAATAAAATTTAATTGAAGTAAAATAGATCTTAGGGCCGAAAGGCATTAGTTTAACTAAGAGTGTCCGTATAGGACGAGTAAGTAAGTTGTAATTTATGGTTAATTAGGCTAGTTTTATGATTTTTTGTCTAGCTTTAAGATAGTTTTAAGAATGAATTAATAAAAATGAATTTGAAAAAAAAAGTGAGTTGGACTGTCATGCTAGAGGTCTTGGGTTTAATCCCTACCTGTGCCACCTAAAGTTTTTTTTTCACGGGTACTGCCTCTTGCGAGGAATTGACAAATTCTCCAAGAGTAATTCTTGTCATTAAAAGTACTTTCATAAATTAGCCGTTATGATTCCTGACAACATTACTCGCACACAGAAATGGTTGAGATTTGTAAGTCACTAGGCTCTAGTTCTGAACGGACTGTTGTGCTACCTAATTTATTTATTTATAAAATATTGAGATGCACTACAATAATTGGGAAATGTGAACTTAATGTTCTCCACTAATAAAAAACACGAGAGAAAATTTCAAACTTGTTCAGAAAATTAAAATTTTAAAAACTCATCTATCAAATTAAACTTCAAAATTGGTTCAGATTTTCAAAAAAAAAAAGAAAAGAATTTGAACGGTTTCTGTGGCTTGCTTAGTTTGAACTAATTTAAAATTATGAATACAATATTTTGAAACGTTTGCAAGTTTAAAGGCAATCTTTATTCCTAGCCCAAAATATTTCATAAAAGAACCCTTTAATATAAGTTTAATTTTCAATACTCACAATGGAACTAGTTTAATTTAAATTTTAAATTCAATAAAATAGTATAAAAATATTAAAATGTTTAAAATTAAAAATAATTTCAACTTATCGTACAAAATTTCGTAGAAAGAGTAATTTAAGAAAAATAATTTTTTTAAAATCCGAAAGTACAAGTTTTGGTATTCTATACTATATTGTATATACATTTTTTGACCTATAAATTTGTCCTTTTTAGACATGAAAAAAACAATATTAGTGTAAATCGGTTAAGGTTGGCTCCACTTTATAAAACTGTAAATTTTCAAAACTCTTAAAACCAATTAAGGTTTGCAATTTAAAATTCTATAACTGTCGAAACATTACAAATTAGAAGAATGGTATCAACTTAAATTGAATCTTGATCGGTTTGAAATTAACTGTATAACCAAAATTAGTTAACAATATATGTATGTGAAATCTTACTTCAGAAGGTTGTTATCTCTTATCACAGATGGCTAAAAGCACCTTCCATTGATAATGTAAATTTAACATAAGTAAATATTTGTCCCAATTGATGTTTTGATCAAGTTCAAGTTTCTTCTCTTGTAATAAACTTGTTACCTTTGCTAAAATAATATATTTTCCCCCCTCAGATATTCGACTCGATAGCGACATTTTGATTAATTCTTACAAAATTATTTTATGAATTTTAATGAAATAAATTTAAACAAGCGAAGAATGGAGCTTTTTGCAAAATATCAGGCGTCATGCGAATTATTCAAAAGTGTTAAATTGGATTCCAAAGAAAAATGCTTACACTTCCCTCGAAGCATTTTTTTATTTCTTTAAATATTTACTCAATTTATTAACACTTTTAAAAATGTATTTATCTTTAAATACATTGCTATAATTGCATTGGATTTTCAAGGGAAACATTTAAAATTCTCTACATTTATCTTCATGTTCGCCATTTATTCCTTTGAACTGTGAGAAAAATATAGAAACCCTGGTTCTTTCATTACTGACTTACTGAGGGCCTTAAAATAGTTTTTCACATCATCCTTCTTTATTTAGAATTCATGAATTTCATTCAAATTTTATAACTAAGTTAATTTTTGCAAGCCTTCAGTAAAGTTAATTTCAAAAATGTATTGCAAATGTTAATGAAATGCAAAAACTGAAAAAAGTTTAAAAAAAGTAATATTCCGTTTGGGACATTTACTCTCACGTAGACATAATTTCTTTAAGTTCGAATTCTTATAGCTAATCAACAACTATCTCAGTGTTTTCATTCTTTTTTCATGTTTTTATGTATAAACATTGGAGAAAAACTTATTAATTTTAGAAGATCTGAAGGATTTAGTTAGTTCCCACAAGATCAGTATTTATTTTGTATTTTCTAAGCAAACTTATCATACATAAGAGCAAAAGAAGAACAAACTTTGATTTAAAATATCTTAGTTTATTAAAAATCTTCAATAAGATGTTAGGGAACTTATCAATAAAATAAAGTCTAATTATAGCTACAGTAAGGAAACAAATAAATCTTTGTAAAGTTGTCTTACATACTCTAGGAAAACAAACCATATTTTTAAAACTCTGTCTTGATTTTTCAAGAACTATTTTATGTACGAACGAACTTGATTGCTAATTAAACTTAGAAATTAAGGTCATATATTTTATAAAGATGTTTTTAGACGGTAATAATTTGAATAACAGTAACTTCTTAGGCTCTCCGTTTCCAATTCACACTAATATGTTTCCCAATATTTCTTGGACAGTGCTCACATTTGTCTGTTCATGAATTTCGATTTGTTGAGGATTTTTTGATTCGGAGAAATTTGATTTTTAAAAAGCTACTTGGCAGTAAAATGTATTTTTCTATTTCGAATATTAAACCTGTCTTAGTACGCCCTTGTTAATGAAAAATAGGCAAAATAAATGGTGAAATCGTGCGAGTATGTAACCTAAGTCTAAAGACTATCTTAGGGTTCTAAGATCATGTAAAATTTTGAATTTAATCTTCATTTATAGAACTTGCAGACACGTCAATGTTGATTATTGCTTAGAACTAGGAATTTCTGCTAGGTTGGGGTCAAGAAACTGTAAAATACTGTATCTAAAAATACTGTATGTACTGCATGATCAAAATGCTGTATCTCAAAATTCTGTATATCAAAATTCTGTATTTTAAAATGTTGTTAATACCTAAGGCTGAAAAATAAAAATAGTTTTGATAATGTGCGCACTTTTTTACATTATCAAAATGATTTTTATTTTAAGCCTATTAACAGCATTTTGAAATACAGAATTTTGAAAACAGAAAACTTTTTTTAAAGAAAAAACATCATGATAATTCCTCATTAGCATAATGTTCTTAGACAATAACATATGTATCTATGATAATTCATAAGTCTTTGAAAAAACAAAATAAATGGTATCTTCTTACTTTCTCTTTTTATTTTCTTCTTCTTATCTGTTTGTTTCTCTTTCACATTTTAACATGAAATAATTATTCTTATCATAATGAACAATTGCATTAGCATTGCACCAAAATAATTGATCTGTCAAAAGCATCCAGTATTATACAGTATTATGAGATATAATGTCTTGACAATACAGAATTTTAAGATACAGTATTTTAAATGTACAGTATCTTGAAATACAGACTATTAATCATACAATATTATGACCATACAGTATCATACAGTATTATACAGAATTTTGATCTTACAGTATTTAAAAAAAAAGCATTTCAAAGGTTAAAAAAAATCATCGGGAATCCCTTCTGTATTAAGAGTCTAAAGTATTGTTAAAAGTGCATTTATAATCATTAATTTTTAATCTATACTAATATTTTAAAGAGGAAAGATTTGTATTTTTGTATGTAACGAATAAACTCAAAAAGTGCTGGACCGATTTTAATAGTTCTTTTTTCATTAGAAAGCTATATTATCACTAAGTAACATAGGCTATATTAAGTACTAGATTACTACAGAAATCTTTTGAAATTCCTATTAAAACCAACCGAAGGTGTAAAAAAATTTGCCATAAAATGTCTTTCATCGCCTACGCTGCGAAGAGTATTAATGATAGGACAATAAAATGTTTGACAATATCTACATGTACACTAATATTATAAAGAAGAAAGATTTGTATTTTTGTATATAACGAATAAACTCAAAGAGTACTGGACCGATTTTAATAATTCTTTTTTCATTAGCAAGCTATATTATCTGTACCTATTTATGTCTACCCGTGCGAAGCCGGGACGGGCCGCTAGTATGAACTATATTAAAAATAGATTCAGAGAAATCGTAAGGTATCACAGACAGTAAGTAGGTACATATAGGCAAAATGATCTTTCGATCAAATAGTCTTTTATTACTTGGACACATTGAGTCAAATATTTTTTAGAAAATAGAAATTAGATGAAAAAACGTAGCGTTAATGCTTATCAAAATTGCATACATTGAATAAAAACCATAGAACGTTTTAATATGGCTTCGTTATAAAAAGAGTTACTAAATCCTTGAAAGCAATAAGTTTAATACTGTACAATTATTGCGATATTTTAGCATTCTTCTAAAAATGTATACACATGCATTATGGGTATAAATTTGTATAAGATCAGATATCAACTTTCTTTTTTCAGGATAGACTAATCAATATAATTTCATTTCACATTAAAATGTTTTTAAATATCCTAAGACAAAACAAAAAAAAACACCCTAAAACATTTCCAGAAAAATTCTAACTATTGTGCTTACTTCTGCAATGTGGACTAAAAACATGGAAAACATTAATACAACACAACAACAAAAAACGAAATAAATTCTTCATAGAACTTTGAAAACTTTGAATAATTCTTCCATAAATAATACAAAAAAATAAAAATAGAATACCACAAGAAAAAAACTCCCAGACATATTCGTTTTCCTTTGTTTCATTATCACACAGACTCAATGGCGTCTGTGTCATCAATTTTACGACCACAAGGATCTCAACTAAACTCGCATACATAGTACGAGTATATCCTCACACATTTAAATTCATCTTGGCTAATTCACATGACAAATAGTTATAATGAAACAGCGCGCGCAAAAAGTCATTTTATCCATTTATCTTTTTGAAATAAGAAACATTTTAGAATATAACTCACATTTTGCGAATGAGAATAGTAGCTTGGAGCTCCAGTCGCAAAATTTTCACTCTAAAGCACAGAAATAAACCATCATTCTCACCCTCATCCCCATCGAAGTTGATATAATGACGCCATGGGTATATGAAAAAGCAAAAGTCAGAAAATTATGAATCTCTCTGTGTGTAGATAGGTATGTAGGGTAGAAATACCACACCTATATATGTATGTATAGAATAAGTTATGGAATAACTACTAAAATACCTCTCTTAGCCACTTACCACACTGAAAATTATTGTGATTGTTGTAATAAATTTTACTAAAACAACCCTCGGTCTTCATCACCATTACTGCCATCAGCCCTTGCTCCCCATCCACCCCCCAAAGACTACCCTCTTTGGTACATTAATGTACATTCAACCACATTGTCAAGACTTCAGAAAGTATAATAGATAAACTTCATCGCGAGAGCAAACTTTTATATACCGCATAATAAATAACATACAGAACTAAGGGACTATAATAGCAAAAGACGTTCTACTGTGTTATTTTTTTAGATGCTATACGAGTATAACTACAAAATATAAGAGTCCTCGTTGTCCTTGCTTTCATATTGCTTTGGAGCTGATGCTGGTGCTGGTGCTGGTGCTAGTCCTGGTGATGTTTTTGTTGTTGTTTTTTGTTATTACATGTGAGTAAAGTGTATAATCACAAGCACTAAACTAGGACAATAACAATTGAGTTGTTCTTAATTGTCGACCGTGTGTCGTCTGTATGCGCTCTACATTGTCGTTGTCGTCATCGTCCTCGTACTCATCGTCGTCGTCGTCCTTATCGTAGTCATTGTGCCGTTCTTTTACTGTTTCATAATAAAACTCAAAACAACAACAACAAATAGAAAACAAAAACTAAGGCTAACGAAACAAAAATATACAATATACAATACATACATATATAAATATAAGAAAGAATCGGCGAATAAACTAGTTGAAGGTCCTTGAGGGAGGCAGACGGCGCCCAACGTGTTATTTGCATTTTTATTGTGCTCATCCTGAAACAAAACAACAACAACAAAAAAACTAAGAAAAATGTCCTTTTGCCTATCCATAGCACAGCATCACTGTTATATGTCTATAGACCTAGATATCAAGGTATATTCTATGTTCTGTGGTGAAGGAGGTGGGGGGGTGAAAGAAAATGTAAGAAACAAAAAATAAAAACTACACAACATACAAAAATGAAGTACATACCGTTGTTTTATTTTTGTTGTTGCTGTTTAGTTCGTTTTTGTTTGTTGTATTTTCTATCCCTTGTCCAAGAAGAGGATATCTGCAGCAGCGAAACTGGAAACTGTAGATAATCCGCATGCAATTAGTCCTCTTTTTTAATTAATTTTAGTCTCTTCGTTATATTTTTTATTTAATCCTTTTGTTTCTCCTTCTTTTTTGATTTACTTAACACTTTCCACACATTTATTTAAATTTTTTTTTCTTTTTTAATTTCGTACAGACTTACAGAGGGAAAACACTAAAATAGAACTTTAAATTGGATTTAATTCATATTAATTTATTTTCAAGAGAACCACTTTGGCATCTTCAATATACCACCCACTGAGATTCTAAGGAGATGAAACCCGAGAGACAAAAATTGTAAGCTTTTAAAAAACGATATTTTTAAATGATTCTTTTTTATATTTTTTGGCTCACTGTACGAGTATATGTATTCCAAAACTATGCCTTTCAGATTTTATACAAAATGCTGACATAACAAAGTGACATCTATCAGTGGAAACGACAAGAATACCACCATCATCATCTTGATGTGGAGGAGGATGACAGCTATCGACGATTCACTAACTTACTCATTTAGAGCCTGTCAATCAATCATATTATATCCGAATGCACATAACATGTAAACACACTTGTGAAGATTATAATGGAGAAGGAGATTTACGGTATTTTCGGGTACTTATATGTGAGGGACGCAATTTAATGACAACGACATGCCACGCACATTTTTCGTCACAAGCGAGGCGAGGTATTGAATTTTCTTGAGAGGAAATTCGGTGAAAATCACGTGTCACTCTCGAAGGATACAAACATTGGAATTCTTATTTTTTTTCTTCTTGTTTTAAGGATATACCCTTAGGTAGCTAAAATCTCACGGAATTTTCATCTTTAAGCTTCAACGAAAACGACGACGACGACGACTTTCTGGCGAAACAAAATTTAAACATTAGACAATTCGTTCAGAAATTAGTTAGACAATACAATTTATGGTATTTTTGATTAATTTTGGAGAGAAATAATTTTTAGTTTTTTTCACTTATTTGTTTTGTATCCTTAAAATATTTTGTTTTGTTAGATTTAGATTTAAAATTTTTGTTGTTTTCTATTTTTTCCTAGTTTATCACCAACCGTTAAGATATCGTGGCGTCATAAATGGTAGACGCTGGGAGACTAGTTTCCCAATCACGGATATTCCCATACATCTGCAGCTGCTGCTGTGGGGGATTTTCTAGTGTTTTTCTGATTCGATGCGCGAAAATCACCGAACGGGTGGCAGTGGTGATTCCAAAGTTGAGGAAAAGCTGTATTCAATGTTCTTCTCAGTGAGAGACCATCAACATCAACTTCAACTTCAACATCATCATCATCATCATCCAGGGTGAGAGAGCGCATATCACGGAAAAAGAGCCATATCAGAGAGAGAGAAATTTTGTTTTCTTTTTCCATCATTTAATTTCATTAGGTAGCTATCAGATGGGAAAACTAGAGAAAAATCATCTGATAGCAGATAGAGAGCGGATGTGGATATGGATATGGAAAAGGAAAATTATTTTGAGGTGTAATTCCAGAAAATTTGTATTCCAGTGTGGTAAGAAAACACACCCAAATGTTTTTTTTTTTTTTGACTTGGCTTGACTTTTGGAAAACTTTATGAAGTGAACAACTGATTTTAAAATAATGTATACGGATAAGCTTTTCCGGCTTTCCCGGGAAATTTGCTCAATTGGGGAGAGTATTTTGTTGTGTTAATGAGTTTAATTTTGTTTTTTTGGTTGCAACATTTATTGAACTCAGAAGATTAGACTCTTGAGAGTTGGTTTTGGGAAGGAATGAAAATTATAAAGATTTGCGGTTAGTTCAAATTTATGAAAACATTAAATTGAGAAATTAATATTGAAAATAAAATAGCTCATACAAAAAAATATTGTACGTAACGTTTAAAAAATAGTTATGGAAATAGAAGAAATTTCCCTATATTTTCTCTTTCGTTGGGAAATTTTTAATAAATTGCTTTGTTTTTATCTTCTCATTGAAAAAGCGCATGATTAAAAATGTGTATGATTTGGTGTTGAGGAATTTGATGACATTTTTGTTGAGGTAGTTGAGGCAGCATAGATTCACGTGGACAGAGATTGGAGTTGGATGTATAAAGGTATTTTTAACTTCTGAAGTAAATTTAATATTTTATTCAAGAAATAGTGTGATATTAGGTTGATGAGTTGAGGTCGAAATACTGTATGGATCATAATACTGTATTTTAAATACTGTACCTCAAAATAATGTATTTAAAAATACTGTATGTACAAAATACTGTATGATCAAAATACTGCATCTCAAAATTCTGTATTTCAAAATTCTTTATTTCAAAATGCTGTAAATAAGGTTAAAAAATAAAAACCGTTTTGACAATGTAAAAAAGTGAGCACTTTAACATGTAAATTGTATCTTCTTCTTATTTTCCCTTTCTCATTTTCTTTCTCTTCGCCAAAAAATGTTGCTAAGTGTTTAGGTTTTCTCCGACGATGCAAGAAGTTTTTATCCCTTCTGATCTGGCTATAATTTATAAAGCCTATATTCGTCCAAAACTTGAGAACAATTCCCATATTTGGGCAGGTGCTCCTATAACCCACTTGAGTCTTTTGGACAGAATTTTAAAGAGAGCTCTAAAAATGATAGGTGACCGTTGTCTTACTGAAACTTTTGCATCTCTCGAGCACCGTCGTAAGTTTTCGTTATTTTATCGCTACTTCCATAAGCAATGCTATAATGAAATAGCCAGTTGCATTCCTCCCCTCAAACAATTCAACCGTAATACTCGTTCTTTTAGGAATGCCCATCAGTTTACCCTTGCGCCCAATTTCGGTCGTACTGTTAAGTACAGAGATTCTTTTTTTAGTCGCACTACACGAATGTGGAATGCTTTACCAGATTCAATATTTCCCACTCATTACAATGTGCAGGCATTCAAAACCAATGTGCATCGGTATCTCCTTCCAAATCCTATCCTTCCTTCCTAATTACTCGCACTGTGTATAATCATTATAAGGGTATTCATATCCCCTTGAGTGCGCGTACAATATATAAAAAAAAAAATTGTATCTCTCTCACATTTGTACATGAATTGTTCCTATCATAATCAACAATTGCACAAAACTAATTGATCTGTCAAAATTTCCAGTATTATACAGCATTTTGAGACACAGTATTTTAAATGTACATTATTTTGAAATACTGAATATTAACCATACAGTACTATGACCATACAGTATCGTGCAGTATCATATTGAATTTTGACCATACAGTGTTTTAAAATACAGCATTTCGACCCGCTTCCTAGGTTGATATCAAATAAAAAGACTTCTTGTAGATAGCTTGACCACTATTGGTTAGAGTAGGTATTTATTTTATTTTACGTGTCTTTAACCATAGAGCTTTAACAATTGCATTGATTTGCGTAAAACCTGTACAAGTCTGTTTTTTTTCTAAACAACAAATTATAATAAAATTTAGTTCTAACTATTATTTTTTTAGATACCTATATAATTTTAAATCTGGGAACACTTTTTTCGAAATTTGTCTTTTTGACAGCTGTCACTTGATTTATGCTTAATTTGGTTTACCATTTCATAATAAATAGGCTTACTCTTGAGTCTTGAACAATGTTTGCAGATCATGCAAATTTATCAACAAAATATTTTTTCACGCACCAATTTATTGAAGGAAACTTTTGGTAAGCGCGTTCTCTCAGGTCTATGGTGGTGTGGCTTCCAAGATCTTGAGATTTAAAACAGTGGAGTGGGACTATTTTGTATGGGTACA
The DNA here is from genome assembly GCA_951509635.1 of Eupeodes luniger. Lineage (NCBI taxonomy): Eukaryota > Metazoa > Arthropoda > Insecta > Diptera > Syrphidae > Eupeodes > Eupeodes luniger. Next base: position 18,631,659 of record OX608075.1, read on the forward strand.
TGTGAAATCGCTTGCTTACACAGATAAGACAGAGACGATTGACGCCAACACGGCAACAAAAAGTGATAGAAAATTGGGTTTCTTCGATGGAATTTATTAGAGCCAGCCACGACGGCCAATTATCCGAAAACATTTTTAAAACATAATGGCAAATTTTAATCTTAATTATTGCCATAGCCTTAAATTATATTTGTTTTATTTCTTCTTTAAAACCATACGTTTTAAAAACACCCCTTATTAACATTTACAAATATTTTAATAAATAAAAGTTTGTGTTTTACGTTAAAAAATCACAATATCCTTTTGAAATTATAACGGTTTTTATGATTTTTCTTAAACTGGATATTATTTTGCTACATTCTAACCGATGCTTGATTTTTTCCGATAGTGGAAACGATTTAAATTAAATTTATCATTAAATGCATTTTTAGAATTTTGTACGTTCGTTTTCATTTTCCAATAGATATAATTTTTAAGAAAAATACTTTACCAAATAATTTGTTTTGAGTTTGTATTATAAAAGTGTTTCTTATAAAAACATCAAAAGAAAACAAATTTTATAAAATTTTTAAAAATTTCACAAAAAATAGTCAATTAATATTGAGTTGAAAACCATTAAGCTGGATTTGTAGGTTTAATGCATAATCTCTCGTTTGAAAATAAATAAAATGTACGACTGGTTGGCACGAACTTGCTCCTGTATGCAAAGAGCCTATTTAAAAAAGTAACTACATAAGATTTAAAAATATACCTGTAAAATAAGTTTGTCTTCAAAAATATAAATGCCATTTGATTTGTTAAAAAAACCTCCTTTTATTTCTATTTTAAAAATATTTTTGCTATGCAGTGAATATTTTTTCAAAAATCCAAAAAAATATATACCTACACTTTTGATCGTCAAATATTGAAATCGGTTCATTGGTTCATGAGAATTATAAAAACAAAATTACGGTTCTATGAGCGGTACCCTTCCGGAGCGATATAAAAATATATTTTTAATTCATTTTTTTACTAAAAAAGCCAAGTTAAGAAAAAAAATTAGAGAACATTTAATACTAATCTATTTGTTTGTTTTTGAGAAAATTCGAATTATCGTTTTATGACCAAAATAATTGTATTGGGGCCACTGTTAGTTTTAATCTTAAAAAAAAAATGAAAAAAACGCCAAACGCGAATCTGCTCAAAACCTTAACTTAAAAGTTTGAACTCAATCGACCCAATGATTTAGGCTGTAGGAGCGTGGACAGACAGAGAGGGCAGACCGAATGAAATCGCGGGACCCACTTTTTTCGACTTCTCTACCATCGTAATATCATGTTTGATTAAAATCTCGAGTTAAAATTTTTTTACGAACGAAAAACTTGCCATATAGTTCCTATATGTCGCAAGTAAAAATAAGAGCGGGTCAAAATGCCGAATTTTAAAACACTGTTTGGTCAAAATTCTGTATGATACTGTATGATACTGCATGATCATAACACTGTATGGTTAATATTCTGTATTTCAAAATACTGTAAATATAAAATACTGTATCTAAAAATGCTGTGTTGCCAAAATACTGTATCTCATAATACTGTATAATAGTGGAAGGTTTTATGAAATACAGTATTTAACAATACAAAATATATTATGAGCGAATTTTTTAGAGTTATTTAAGTTTTATGGAATAAGGCCTATTTGACTTTGACCAATAATGTATTGAAGGAGCATAAAAAACTTTACTATTTTTTTCTGACGCTCAAATATAAAACTTATTTTTATTTTCAAAAATTAATATAAATACATTTTCTTAAAAAAATTTCCATAAATCTCTTTTGTTTCTATAGATTTTGCTTAAATAGAACCACGTACTAAAAGTTTCAAAATAATTCAAATTACTGTACAAAGTTTGGAAAAATATTAACCATATTTTTCTCATAGACACTAATTGAACATGGTAAGCTTTTGACATCTACGATTACATATAGGTTATCAAGAAGTCTATAGATATGCATTTCTTAAAACATAATATATATTTTACAACAAAACTGGCTTTAATTGTTCCTCTTAGTTTGGTATCCTTAGAATCAAAACTTAACGGGTGAAAAGTCTGAGCATAAGATCATCTTATTTATGAGGAATGTGAAGATGAGGAGGTTGAAGAAACAAACATAAAAGCTGAGACCTTTGCAACGTCTTTTCAACGAAGTAATTTTTTGACACTAATACAAATATTGAAACTTTAGAAAGGTCAGATTTTTGTTTAGACGGAGACTATTCTAATTTTAATGTTCATAAACTTTTTTCTCTTGAAGTTACATTACTATTTATATAACATATACAACCTAATCTTACCTTATTTAACTTTTGTACAGATTTCTATAATTTTATTTAAAACAAAATTCTTATATTTTACTAAAAGTATTGTAATTATTTTTGCTCATTATGTTTTGTCATTTTTGAGACAGGAAAAATACTATTCTAGGGGATAACATATTTTTTCTCAAGTATCGCTATTTTACGACCCTGTTACAAACATTTTGTCTGCAGTGCGTAAATTAATTAAAATTGAAATATCAACGATAAACAACAAATACCATTTTATTATCCAAAGAACTAATTTAAAAACTCAATAGTAAAACATCTCCAAACCGACACCAACACATCTCACACCTCATAGACACCAAATACTTACTTCTATTCTATTATTATTGACTTTTAAGAAGTTTCTTTTCAACGTAATAAAAGTTTTACAACTCATAGAAAACATATAAAACCACAAAAATTAAAATAAATTATTGTATTGCACCATCAAGATCAGACTTTCAAACATTGCGGTTCCGCACACATAAAAAAACTCAAGCTCGAACCTAAACCAAAATAACCTTCTCTATTATATAAGTTGTTAAAGGAGGTAAGGTACATGGTACACCGTACAGTACAGTACAACAGCTGAACTGCAAAATAATAAAATAAAAGGAAAGAAAAAAAGTTTATCCTTTACATAAAATAAAACTTTTATGAGCCTTCATTCGATGAAGGATTATTTTTAGCTGAATGGGATCAATAAACAAATGAAAATTATTTCCATTCAATTCAGAGATGGAGAAAAGCGAGTGCGGTAAAACTCATTTTGTGAACTTTCTCTCGACTCGAACTCTCGAACATCTGTCGAAGGAAAACTTCTCTATAAGGGTAAGGTGGTCGACGACGACAAAACTAAGGCAACCTCTCTAAACACAAGTCGATATATGTATGTTTTCGGTATACCTACTCTTAGGTGATTCTGATGGTGTATAGTTAAACCCCATCAGGAGTTGAAGTTCAAGGGCCACAACCGTATGCAAGTAAGTACCTGCCATAGTATCACTATACGTTACCATACTATACTATACAAAACTCTCCTCTTTATACCATCTGAACGGAAAAATAAAATAAAATGAAAATGAAAATGAAGAAAAATAAAATAATAAAATAAAATTTAAAAAAAAGTTGAACGCACATGCAGGATTTCTCATTTGAGTTTTGAGGAAGTTTTTGAATCAAAATTGAATTTGACTTTTTGTTTTTGCATTTAACTCCTTGTTCTCTGTTACTCCCACAATTTTCTCCTCCTCCTCACTTTTCCTCGCAATTTTACCACACCAGCAACATACACACTCACACACATAGACACATTTATACAAAAACGGGAAAATGACATTACGATTCAAAAGTAAAACGACCCCAATTCACCTGAGTTAGGTCAAATTAATTTCCATCAGTCATCTCTTTCAATTTGAAAAGTTTTGATTTAATTAAAAATGGTTTTCAAGAGTTCAACACAAAAATAAAAATAAAAAAACAAAAAAAAACCAAAAACAGATGAAAACATTTTATATAATAATAAAATCAATAACTGAAATAGAAACGAGTCTTTGTATGTATTTCTACACAAGAGGGTTTCATTATTTCATTATGGAACTGTCAAAAATTCTTTTTATTTTTCTTTTTAAATATTATGTTTGATGTTTTTGAGATTATTTTCCGACATGCGTCTCGTGGCATGGTCTGGGCATGGGTAAGAGAGAGTCATTATTCATTTATGAGTTATGACAGTTTTCAGAATTTCGTAATTGTGGTATAAATTTAAGGTTTGATAAAATTGGTTATAAGTTGCAGCTATGCACATTTTTCGAGACCAACTAATTTGATAAAAATCATTTAACCTACAATTTCATTTGTGCATAAGTTGGAAAAGTCGTTTCTCACTTTACTTAAGTTAGCTTATATTACAAGTGGTTTTAAATAAGAAAAGAAAAATGTAAGTGTTCAGTAATAACACAGTGAACTGTTTTATTTTTAAGCGTTAGAGGATTCGTTGGTATGAGAACAGTATTCTTAGCCAAAAATACCACTGAGTCAAGGTACCACTATTTTGGTTAAGATGTCTCCTATCAAAGCGTTGAGGTGATTCGACAAGATCTGTAGGTATGTTTATTCTGAGGATTAAATAAGGTATGGTATGTAGGGTAATACTACATTTTTCTTAGAGTTTCTTAGTGCTGATACCTGTTTCCTTTGTATCCTGTCATAATACAAAGAACCTTTGAACACATTTCCGCTACATCTTTTTCTTGGAAATTTTCAACTTACACTTTCGGTTAAAACAGTAGCATTGAGGCTTAACTCGAAATATTTAAAAACAATCAAAATTTGTCTGAGATACTTAAATGTTTTTTGGACAGAAGAAAGCAAAATTTTGTTGAATGGTATAGAAGAGATTTATGACCATTTTTTAAAAGGCCCTAAAGTTCCAAACTCACAATTAACATTGACACAAAATTATTAAACATGAAGGATCTAGTAAATATATGTATAATGATCTGGGCTAGTTTTTCACATAAACGGTGTAGAATATCTTAATGAAAAGATACTGGAGGATGAGATATTACCCATTAAAGTGGGTCTTTCAATAGGAAAACGGCCCGAAGCATATCAGCAAATTAGAAAAGAAATATTTCTGGGCAGCAAGGTCCATGTTATTGAATTTCCTCCACAGTTATCAGATCTAAGCCCAATTGCGCTGACGCAAAGACGGAAGGGTTTTAGTGCTATATCTATAAATACTGCTTTACAGAAAAAAAACCGTTGTCATATTAACAATCGTCGATAGTCAACATGAAATTTGGCCAAATTTTGGCATTGGCCATCAAAACAGTCAATATGACAACCTTATTTTGAAAACTTGACTTTGATAGTCAGTAGAACAATTTTCAATTTCGGGTAATCAATATGACGGCAAAAGAAGTCCATTGAACAATTTCTACCAAAATTGACCATCGAAAATATTTATATTGACTACCCGGTAGTCAAACTAGATTGCGATTTTCAGCAAAAATCGTCCTATTGACTACCGCAGTTGTCCAAATTAAATTTCGATTTTCAGAAAAAATTGTTATATTGACTACAGCAGTTGTCAAATTGACTACCGCAGTTGTCATATTGATAGCCGTAGTTATCATATTGACTACGTCAGTTATTATATTGACTACCTCAGTTTTCATATTGACAGCCGTAGTTTTAATGTCTTTCAACCAAAGTTGTCATATTGACTACTTCAGTTGCCTTATTGACTACAGTGGTTTTCATATTGACTACCGTGGTTGTCAAATTGACTGCCACAGTTGTCGTATTGACTATCGCAGTTGTTATATTGACTACCGTGGTTGTCATATTGACTACCGTAGTTGTCAAATTGACTACCGCAGTTTCAATATCTTTCAACCAAAGTTGTCATATTGACTACTGCAGTTGCCATATTGGCTACCAAGTTGTTCAAAGACTTCAGATCCCAAAATTTACAACCGAAAATTGTCCTATTGACTATCGCGGTTATCGGGGGAAAATTGACTACCAATATAGTCAATAGGATGACTTTTTTCATTCTGTGTATGTTTTCTGTATCGATTCCTGTTGTTTAATAGCGCTTCACAGCTGTTATACAAAATAAAGGACACTCTACCAAATATTGATTTAAAATACAAATTTAACAAATTGAACAATTAATAAACCAAATATAAAGCAGTATGTGCAATCTAATGAGCTGCTTGAAAATTAGAAGCTTTGCGAAATTGGCTTTATTATAAGCAATAATTTTTTTCCTTACACAAGTACATCTCGAAAAGCGTTATTACCAAGTATATATGAAGTTATTTTTGGCATTATGCCTATTTAAGCTCCATTGGGTAGGCCGATTCGTTCGTTTTCAAAAACGATATTGCTTGTATGGTAAAATCTTCTCATATATTCATTAGGGTGTCCCGTCGATGTATGAGAAACATTTTTTTTCGAGCTGCACTATCAAAAGGGGTATAAAAATTTGCGTAATTTTACACAGATAAAGAAAACGTCAAAAAAACTGAAAGAACATGTTATCTTGGGGGTAGTACCGGGCTTTGAAGATTTTTAAATTTCATGTGTTTACATACTTTAACCGTATAAATAAAACTATAAAAAAAATAAGTTTTAAACGTATTTTATTTTTAATATTATTTAAACAAATCACATACAAACAAAATAAGCAAGAAATAATTTTTAATTAATGACATAACCTTAGAATTTAAACTTATTTTTGTGTCCAATGAATATTATTCATATTGCCAGTGCTTTTCTAAAAACGAGTTCACCGATTTTTATTTGTAAAAAAGACGTTTGTATTTAAACAATATTACCAATTATTGAAAAAATCAAAATTTTCTTAACAATATTATTAAGGTTTCATAATCATAATATTCGGTTTAAAATTAAGAGTTTTTCAATTGTAATCAACTCTTCAAAACCTGAAAATATTCAACATAAAATCAACCAATATCTTTAAATTAAATTAAATTTCTATGGTAAACAAAAAATAGTGGATAATTCGTTTTTGCGCATCTATACTCGTAAAACAAAATCAGTTTTCAGCGACATGGTCAACGAATGAAGGCATCCCGAATATCAGAATCACACGCAGGCATCTTTTTAACAGCGAAACATTTGAGACCCCTTTGAACTTATGTTTGTCTACAAATTGAACCAATCCCATTGCAAACTTAATAATAGTTTCTTGCATTGTTTTCTTTTTTTTTTTTTGAAAAATCTAAAAGACATAAAAAACCATTGCAATGTATAAAATAAACCTATCTACCTTGTGTAAAAGCTTTCAACAAGTGCAATTTTTGTTCAAAATAAACTTAAAATCGACTTGAATAAATTGCCATTATTTATACATACTAAGAGTGATTTTAATCAAAGTAAGCCTAATTAGCCTAATAAACTGTCAACTGTATTTCAATTTGAATGCATATGTTTATATCCAACGCAGCATATACATGTATAAATAGGAGGCTTAATTACAACGTATAAGAGTATTGAATGTGAACAATCTTTATCGAGTCACGTTTCGGTACACGTGTCATTTTAAAAATCAAAATAAAAAAAAAAAACCAACGAGAATTATAAACCTTTATCTGATTTATTTTAATTAAAATCTATAGTCAATTATATACCATGTATTATAATTTATACTAGGACGTGTACTATACTTTTGCCTACCCACAAAAAGAGGTGGATTTGATTGACACAATTAATTCGACTTACAGCAAATTTAATTGGAAAACAATTGCATGGAATAGTTTAATTGCAAGCGTATTTATACAATCCAACAATACACTCCAATACATGAATATGTACCTACGTAAGTTGTTATATTAGTTAGATTAATGAATTGCTTTATAATTATTTACTATTCAAACTCGTGGTATAATCTCTTATTTCAATCCAACTGTACTTAAATGTTGCATTTTTATTGAAACTTGATAACTGTTTGCAAATGATTGGCCATAGTAGAAACAAAGTGGGGCCTTGATGACGTTTGTGTTTAATTCTTCATAAGAAAAACCAAAATCGATTTATTTCGGAAACACTAAACCGGGTTTGATGGTTCTCATAATTCAAACTTTAATTAAGCTTATTAAATAAAGAGTAATTAAAACTTTCAAATTCAATATTTACTAAGAAATGCGTAGGTGTATAGTTTTTCGGAATGCATTAATGGCTTTGAGTTAAAAACTTTAATTTTAAACTTAAAAGAAAGAGAACAGAAAAACTGTAATTGTTTTATTTAAATTTTTATGTTCGTAATAATTTATTTCTTTTTTTATCGATCGGAATTTTAAAATTCCAACTCTGTCGTCCTTGGCGTTTTCTTCGTCACGTTGCTCCTTCGTCCTTGTTGTTGTCTTCATTGTCGTCGCATTCTGTTATTTTCTTGCTGTTTTCTTGTTTGTTGTTTATTTTTGTTTTGTTTAATATTTTTTTTTCATTCTTTAATTAAACCGCATGTTCTAAAATGAGGTTCTTTGTGTCGCATTTTTAATTTTTGTTTTATAATATTAACTTCCTTGAGAAAACACACAACGATTTAAAGGATAAATATCTATGGGTTATATATACATATATATTTATGTATTTTGTATAATATAAGAAGAAGAATAAGACAAAAAGGATGGGAAATGAGTTCCTTAAGTTAATTATGTTAATTTTGAATAAGCTTTTGTGTGCGGCGCGGCGCTCTCATAACGACACGATGAAGCAAGAGTTTTATATTCTATGTAAGATGTAAGGTAATCAGTTTGGCTTGTAAATTGGTAAAATGTTTATCGTCGCCTTCATCTTAACTATGTTTATAAACTTCTTACACCAGAATAATATTTTTGTTTATATATTTTCTTATAATTTTGTGTACTTACTTAGTTTTAAATTTGAAATAACATAATATATTGTATTATGATGTATTATAGGTTCATCAAAACCTTTATCTATTGTTAAATACATAATAATTATGAAAATTTTGAATCTGAAGGCGTTTTTGTTTTAAACTTCCCATTTTAAGTTATTGTAATCGGTAATATTTGTCGAAATGAAAATTTTGGCGTTTCTCGACGTTTCATGAAAAACGTTACCTAGAATTTAAATCCATGGGTCCCAACGTTGGGATACATGTTTTCAGTTTTTTTTTTCAGATAATGACGTAAATAGATGCAGAAGGGACTTTATAAAAATCCAGTAAGAGAATTTAAAAAAGATGCTGGGATGGTCCTAATCTTTTCAAATTGAAAAGCTTGACATTTCTCTACGTTTCAAAGTGCGTAGAATATAAATCAAAGATTTTTGGAGAAATGTGTGTGTGTGAGTGTGAACGTCAATACTATAAAGATTTCAAGAAAATGATGTTTTTTAGATAATATAGGGTTTTTCAATAAGGGCGGGTAGATGTTGTGTGTAGATGTTGTGGCGTTTTCTGTGTGGCACCTAATGCCGTCCTGCTGGAACCTTATGTCGTCTTGGTGCATATGGTTCAGTTTGGGCCGTATAAAATTAGTTATCATCGTTATGTAGCACTCGCTGTTGACGGTGACCTCCTCACTAACGTCGTTTTCAAAAAAGGACGGACCAATGAAGCCGGCCCAAAATCCACACCAAACGGTAGCTTTTTGAGGATGCATTATCACCTGGTGAACCTCGCATGGGTTGGTGTCATCTCATATACTGCAATTTTGCTTGTTAACACAGCCATTCATCCGAAAATGCGCCTCGTCACTAAAGATGATTTTTCAGCCAAAAATTGGGGTCCTCTTCCAAACGATTCGAAGCTCAATCATCGAACAAACGGCGCGCGCGCGTTGTCTATGGTCATGAACTTTGAGCTCCTGGTGTAACGTATAGAAATTAATTGATTTGAATTGAAATGGTTTGTAGATGTTTAATCACGAAACTTCAGGCCCCACGTTGGGCGCCATCTGTAACGTAAGAAAATTAATTGATTGATTTGACAATTGGGTATGAAATGGAAGTAGATGTTTAATCACGAAACTTCGGGCCCCACGTTGGGCGCCATCTGTAACGTAATAGAAATAAGAATGGATATTGGAATGGAAAGTTTTTAAACTATGAAAAAGTTCTAAAAGATTTTTAAATCACGAAACTTCAGGCCTCACGTTGAGCACCATCTGTAACGTAAATAAAATCGTTCCATGAAATGACAATCGGAGTTGGTGACTGACACGAAACTTCAGGCCTCTTTCATATGCCATCTGTAACGTAACAATTCAAATTTACCACCCATTATCCAACTCAAATCTGAATCCTCATCACAGAAGTGAGCTCGCAACAAGTGATTGGCTTTCCCTGAAAGTCAATACAGTTGCTACCAACCCACCTTTATCGAATATGTATCGATGTCGTACATATCCTAATTCATCACACACCGCTATAACCTTCGACCAACTAGTCGAGTTACAAAAAAAAAGATTTGTTGACCATATCCGAAGTTATGATAACTTAAATGATGTCATACTTCTAAGTTTCCTAACATCAAACTAACTACCATAACTCGACTTAGCACGGACATCGACTATACCCGAAAAGAAAGATAGTGTGAAATAATTTCAAACTTTCTCCCCTTAAGGATTCGCTTTCTCTCTCCTATTCGGTACGATCATCTTCGCTAAAAAAAAAGATTTAACAAATCCTATCAGTACTTACACAGTACGAGAGAGTTGTTCCTGTTCGACAACCACCTGGACCTGCTGGGTGCACGATTGCTTAGCTCGCCGGATGGGGGAGTGGTTCTTGCGGTCGGAACGCGGAACGGTGTTACATTAGTTTACAGGCCCTACTCGTCTACGATGTAACAGACAATAAAAAGTATCTATTTTGTATTCTCGCAAAACCGGAATTAACCCCTACCGAAATATCTTATCCCTTTTGTTTTCTTACTGTTGACAACAGCGTTATAAGGTTGACGCTAGACGATTGACGGTACTTATCAATCTGATTCGTTACTTTTATCTACAAGCCTCGACTCACGCGTTAGGAAAGAGAATTAGGTGGACTATCTCTTAGAGCGGAACTTTACCCTCCCTATCTCGACAGATGTACCTATCCTCGAGATCCTATGATCTCCAATTGCTCTAGGTTTGCAGAGATCCCTTTAGCGAGTGACTGAGATGTATGGTCACTCTTTAGCCTTCATTACCCACCCTATAATATGATAAAAATCAAGTCTTCATCATATCCTGAAATGATTCTTTTATGGCTATGAATGTTCTGAAAAGAATCCCCTTATATAGGTGCTAAAGATGTCACAGCGACATCTTCACCTTAGAACGAACTTAAAAGCTACCGTTTTTCCCAAATCTCTTCATCCCCATGTATTCTTTAATCACTCAAAAATCATTTTTGTTGTTGATAGTTTTTATCTCGATATATTTATTCAAAAAAATTTTATATATATATATCTTAAAGTATAGAATCTCTAAAATTAAACGAGTGCTATATAAATTCAATCATAAAATCCTACATGTCATACTGTATTAAAGAAAATAACTAACTATCTTTCCACTCTTAACTTTAGAAAGAAACATTACTACTTCTTCACTCAAATCTTAAAAATTTATGCATGTAATCAAAATTTTTGTAAGGTCGATGAACTATAAGATTCGTTTCTTATAGTAACATCTCGCAATGTAATTTGTTCTTATATACTAAATGTTCACTACACAAAACGTTAACTAAAACCTGATATGTCTTCTCTAGTATTACACTAAAGTATCTTCACTTCTCTGATATTTGATCTTATAATTTTCTTCACCAGATGATCTGAGTTAATGATTCTCAGATGATCTTTATTATTCATTAAAAAAATTTTCTTATTTCTCAGAAATGTGCCAATAAAAACAATAATAAAATAATGTCAAAAATGTATCAATATAGTTTTGTAATAAAAATATGAAAAAAATATGTAAACAAAGAAATGTAAATCACTCACCGATCTCTCCGTAGGTATATGTGCACATGTACTACAGGTGATCCTTGTTGTGATGATGCTGTTGGGAGTTGTAAATACCATTGGTTGTTCAAAAATAATATGTTTTTTTTTTTTTTTTTATCATTAGCTTGATTTCCATATATCACATAATCAGTTTTGGATTTTGTTGTTTGTCTTGAGTAACTTTCTTTATATCTGTTTACTTTTCTTCAGTGGAGTGGAAAAATTCACATAGTTTTGTATCTTTACCTTATGGTTCTGATTTTTTTCTACTCTACCTACTTTGACAAACAATGTCTTTCCTACTAATATATAATTACCAAACTGCCTTTGAAATTTTCTCAAATTACATACTTAGATTTAAATCAAAGTGCTATTGATATTCACAATATCTTTCTCTTTTCTTTTCTAGGTTCACTTTTTATATGAAACACAACACGTATCTAAGGACTTTAATATTATTTCTCACACTAACTTTTTTTTATACTTTCTTAAAAAAAAATATATGCTTCTTTTTGTGTTGCAAAAGAAATGAACAAAACAAAATTTTACTCTAAATAGATTAAACAATGTTGAAATACTTCACAAATAATATTAGCTTTCTATATAATTCACTCTAACTCTCACATAACTATTCTAATTTTACTTTCTTTAGGTTTTTGGCACTAACTTATTCCAAATAAAAGAACACTTAAATTTCGTTGCTATACGTTAAACTTTACACACTGTATGTTTACTTTTTTGAGATGACTTCTTTTCGTAGAAGCAAATTTTGAACTTCGATTCCATTTCCAGATGTGAATACCTTTCTCGTCTCCTTTTTAACCAACAAACTCAGAACTATGTTCCTTGCGTACGTAATGATGAATTGATAATGGTTGAGACTTTAGCCAGACGACTGTAACTTGTCTACAATCCACTGTTTTCCTTTTTTTTTTATATACTTTCAGAATCGTATACTCGGACGTGCGTCGGCCGCTTTCTTACGACGACAAGAAATGCGCCTGCCACTATATGTATATGAATATGCCTTATACAAGCCTTCCTAAAAGAATTCGGTTTGACGTATCTATTCAAGGGTGGTTTTTCGTGTGAAATCCCTCGAAAGATAATACGGTAAGTATGTACACTCAAAGCACACTCCAAATAGAACTCAGGTAGATGCCAAGATCGAGGTTCGACAGCGCTCGCGTGCCGGTCTTTTACTTGTGTCTCGTCGATAGTTTTCCTTTTCACCACAGAATGAATCCGCAAAGAAAAAAAACTTAATTGTTGATATGTATCCACTATAATTATATTTTTGGTGAGTAAGTCCATTCATGCAACTCAAAGGGAATGCAGGAACATGAACTAGGTGGATGGATGGTTTACAGAATAGTAGTTAGATTTGTGCGGAGGATTCTTGAGCGGTGAAAATCTCTTGAATCTTCCTCGTTTTTGTTTTCATGTTTGTCTTGTGATGTTTTTGGGCGATGTTTTTATACTCTTGAAGTTTTGTTTTTGCTATTTTCTTAGCCTCTTGATCGTAGCTTTGATTTCTTTTCTCCTTCCTATCGCCATACCTAAGTATTGAATGGAAAGGAAATAATGAGGTTTTTGCGACACCGAGTGTATAAGAATGTCTTTTCTTTTTCTAATGTTGCTTATATTTTGTTCTACACTTTTGTGCAATCGTGAGGAGATCCTCAATATTTGCACACAAATCAAAAGAAATATAAAAATCATTACCTTCTAGTATGGATATCACAAGAAAAATCCATGCGTGTCTGGAACCTTCGTCTGCCGATATGAATATCTTTCTTATGCCTAAGGAATGGCTTCTCTCTGTATTCACCCAAATGATAATTGAAATGCCTCACACAAAAAGGTATGACTACCTAGTCAAAACAATTATTTTTTTGGATAATTTTGCTACTTTATTTTATTCTTAGCCAATAAAAAAGAAAAGTTTGTAAAATTCTTACCAAAAGAAAATGGGGTTTCCTGCTCGATGTAAAATGTGTGTTGTTCGGATGGCGGCCAGACAAGAAAAGAACGAAGTTTAACAAAAGCTCAGCGAAGTTAGCTGCGGCTACTTGGATTTTATTGGAATCGAAACGGAATAGACTCGTTTCGTAATTAAGGTTCGTTTTTGTGTGAACTTTTAGGATAGTTCGATTTCTTGTTAGCTCTACTTGTATAACAGTTGACTCTGTTATGAATTTTGTTTTCGGTTTGAGTTGAAAGTAAAGCCAGCAGTTTCTTTTTCTTAATAATTTAACTGATTGGTGTTTAGCTTCCGACTCAGACTATAAAAATGACTCTACTAGCGTTTTCATATTATAGGTAAGTCCTATGGGTGTTTCCTACAATACGGGTGTTTCCTACAATACGGGTGTTTCCTACACATCTTGTTAATTGGACTAGTCGCTGACTCGTACAATGAACAAGAAAAGAAACACTATACTGTCTAAATTGCGTATTCTATCTACAGAGAGTCTCATGCACAGCTGTAGCCGGGCCAAGATACTATCTGCTTTATCTTCTCAAATCTTTCGTGTGGACGATCGATTCAAATCCTTTTTCGTCTCTAACTTTGTAAAGATTATTACCTACTGTTTTTACTACTGTGACTTTCACAAATTTTGGACAGAGTTTTGCACTTCTATGTTTTGTTGCATCGCTTAGTACAAAATTCCGTTTGAAGATTATATCTCCAATATCATAATTGACTACTTTACTCCTGAGGTTGTAAGTTTGCCTATACTGTTCATGAGCATTGTCTAAAACTGTTTTCAAATGGGTATGCAAAATATTCATCTTAGCTGTTTTAGGTAACCATTCGATATCCGAATTATTTAAACCTTTAAGTTTTTTCAAAAGCTTATAATCAGCTCCGTGTTCAATCATCCTTTGTCCGAATAAAGCTTCGTAAGGAGACATACCTAATACAGAGTGTACTGACGTGCGTAATGCACTTCCTATATGTGACAAATATTCATCCCAATTATACTGTTTCGGGTCGATGTAAGATCGTATTGCAGACAAAATGGAACGATTAACTCTTTCGCTAGCATTTGCCTGCGGTGAGTACGTTGCTGTTCTAGTATGTTTGATTCCAAACATGTCGATCATTTTCTGAAAATCTCTGCTTAAAAATTGAGAACCATTGTCCGACAAAATACTTTCTGGTACACCGTATAAGAGAAAAATGTCGTCTCTTAAGAACTTTATTACTTCAGTCGAGTTTGCTTTCTTTAGCGGTTTAATCAAGACAAATTTCGTTAGTTGATCTAACGCTATTATAATAAAATGATTTCCTTTACGAGATCGAGGGTAAGGTCCGAGAAAATCGACGTACAAGTGTTGAAATGGTCTCTCCACATTGTACGCTTCTCCCATCTCTGTTCTCAAGATCGTATTAGATGCTTTAGTCGTTTTACATATCTCACATTTGTTTACAAAATGTTTGACTTGTGATGCCATAGAGGGCCAATAAAATTGTTGACGGAGGCGATACAGAGTTTTAGCTATCCCTCCATGCGAGGCTCTGGGCGGAACGTGAGCTTGCGCGATCAGTTGTTCCGTCAGCGCGGTTGGAATCCACAACTTCCAGACAAATTCATCTTGAAGCGGGTTTCCTGTAGTGTGCCGGATCTTCTTGTAAACGAAATCTTCCGTAACACGAAGATCTGGGAATCGTTCTTTATTGTTTCTGACGTGTTCTACAATTTGGAGATACTCATCCGACTTAAATGCCAGATTCTCTAAATCGATGTGTAACACTTCAGTTGGGTTTGTTGACATAGACTTCGGTTGGTAAACTTCTGAATGTAGACTTTCTATCTCAAATGTTCGAGACAAAGCATCTGGTACTACATTCAGAGTACCTTTCCGATGTTCTATCCCAAAATCAAACCCTTGTAGTTTGAGACTCCAACGCGCTAAACGTCCCGTCGGATCCTTCAAACTCATGAGCCACTTGAGGCTCGCGTGGTCTGTGATAACTTTAAATCTGTATCCTTCCACATACGGTCTAAATTTGTGAATACCTTTCACAGCTGCTAAGCATTCTCGCTCGGTAACTGTATAATTTCGTTGTGCTGCATTTAATTTCTGTGAATAATAATATATAGGTCTTTCTGCACCAGAATCGTCTGTTTGACATAAAACACAACCAATTCCTGTGTTTGACGCGTCACACAATATGACAAACTCTTTCGAGAAATCGGGGTTTATCAAGACTGGAGCAGTAGTTAAAGCTTTCTTGATTGCATTGAAGCTTTCTAATGCAACTTCGTTAAATTCAAATTTCTGGTTTTTTCTTAAAGTGTCAGTCATTGGGCTTGCTACACTTGAAAAATTCTCAATAAATCTCCTGTACCATCCTGCCATACCGAGAAATCGACGTACTTGGCGTATGGACGTGGGTACAGGGAAATTTAATATTGCTGATACTTTCGCTGGGTCAGCTTTTAAACATCCGTGTCCTACCACGTCGCTACGGTCTGTAATATTTCTAAATGTTCTTGGAACGTTTTCGAAATTATCAATAGATCGTCTAGATAGACAAAAACATTTTCACGTAATTCTGACGGAATAACTAAATTCATGAGATACGAAAGACTTTGAGCAGCGTTCGAAAGACCGAACGGCATCACTTTAAACTGATACAGTGGTCGACCGGGGACGGTGAAAGCAGTCTTCTCCCTTGAGCTTTGCTCCAACGGTATTTGCCAGTACGCGTCTTTCAAGTCTACGCTTGATATGAAATGTGTCTCTGAGAGACGTGACAATAATCCCTCTATCTGTGGGATTGGACTCGCATTCTTTTTGGTTACGGAGTTCACTTTCCGAAAGTCCAAGCACATGCGGTTCTTACCTGGTTTTCGTACTAGTACGACAGGGGAACTCCATGGGCTGGAACTCTCTTCAATGACTCCTAACTCTAGCATGCGGTCTAACTCCTCATATACTAAGACTTGTACCGCTGGAGATATGGGATAGTGACGTTGTTTGATTGGCGTCGCCTCACCCGTATCTATCACGTGTTCAATCAAATGAGTTCGTCCTAAACCTTTCGTAGCAAAAGATGGAAAGAGCTCTATAGTTTCTTTCAATCTATCTGCTTGTTGATTCGTCAAACTACATTTTATTCTTTCTTTAGTTTCGGTCGAGAAATCGGGGGTAGTGTCTAGCGTGGCAATAACATTAGGTGCGACTTTGAACAATGCCCAAAAATCTACGCCTAAATAAAGTGGTTGAGCAAGCGAAGGTACGATGAAAAGATCTAGTTCATTGGCTATGCCGTTGTACTGGACTTTCGTCTTAACCATGCCTACTATGTTTTGTTTATTTCCATCTGCAGTTGAAACAGTGGAGGAGAAGGACTTGTAAGGTACATTATGTTCCTTCAAGAACGCTAGCGCTCCTGCACCTAAACAACTAATGCTAGCCCCTGAATCTAAGAGACCTAACAAGTTTTTACCAAAAATATCCACTGTCACATAAGGACGTGGATCTGCTGATCTATTACTAATGGTTGTTGCTGAAATGTGTCTGTATCGTTTCTTATTGTCTTTTATTCTTTTTCTTAATTTTTCAATTTTCAATGAGCGACAGGGAAATGTTAATATTCGTTGACGTGCTTTATAGTATTGAATCTGTCGTTCGTGAATAGGTTTCTGTAAAGGATGAGGTTCTGATTTCTCAGTTATTTTATTCTCTTTTTTCTCGTTGATCGTCTTTTGGTTTTTCAATATCGAGAATTTGGGGATAGGTGTTGTATCCTTTCTTACTTTTCCGAGTACTCCTTCTTCACAATTTTTCCCTCGGTTGAGAAATTGCTCCTTGGGACATTTCCCGAACAATTTGGGCAATTGGGTGTAACTGTGTCTGCACGACCACATTTGTAGCAAAATAATCGCCTTCGTGAGTCTGGACAATCACTGAAAAGATGACCCACGCCCTTACAGTTCCAGCACTGCGTTTCTTCTCTTCTATGAAAAGCTTCTACTGCCATGCCTGGATCAGTTTGGACTGGTTCGAACGCTAAATGTTCGACTTCACTAACTTGACGTTTTCCGAAATGTGTCGGCTGTTGCCTAAAATTTGCAGACTCGTTTTTATTGAGATACCTCTCAATTGTCCTACAGACGTAAACTAACTCTGCTAAATTGTTCGTATTAAAAGTTATCAGTAGTTCTCCTATGCGTCTTTTCACATTTTGCTTTACAATTTCAACTATTTCTCTTGGTGGTTTGGGTATTTTCATCCTAGAGTTGATTCTTATAACTTCATCATAAAAGTTATCGAAACTTTCGTTGAACCCTTGCCTACGATCAGACATTTTACGGTACAACTCCGAATCAGACTCTAGAGACCTATATTGCTCCAAAAGAGCTAACTTGAGTGAATTCCAAGTTGTATCAGGATTACTCTTTAGATAAGTCCAATACCAAGTTTCTGTTGACTTGCTAACAAAATGGTGAAAATTCACAACTATTTCTTCCCAAGAAATATTATAACTTTTCCTCATTCTCTCTAACCTAAACAAAAATTCATCTACTGTCATTTCTTTATTATCAAATTTGATGCCCCATTTGTGAAAATGTGGAAACCTAATTTGTGAACTAGTTGGTGATAAAGCTGGTTGATTTGATGTAGCTGGAGAATCGTTGAGATTCATACGACTTAATTGGGTCAAAAAGTTATCTACATTAGATCCTCTTGCCATATTGACTGAATGGACACCAGGTTCATTTTGTTGGGTTTGCACCTGAATAGGTTGCCTATGATCATTTACCGGATAAATCGTATTCTCTTCAACTTGTCGTGCGGCTGGTGTAATTGCTTCTGCCAAATTGATTATGTTCGGAACGGTAGGTTGAGCTGCAGGTAATACGTTCGCGAGAGCATCCTTCACAATACTCCCTACTTGTTCTAGAATTTTAGCTTGACTACGAGCTAATTCCTCTTGTATAAATTTATGATCTGCTGTTCGATTTAGTCCTACGGTTGCCGAAACAACTTCCTGAACATAGTTATCAAACTGACTTGCGTCGAAAGACTCGCGTCTCTCCTCGCGACTTGAACTGAGTGTGGGATCTCTCCCTCCTACATCTTCATGAGAGATCGACTGAACATCCTCCTCGGCATTCTGCCTCGAAGTTCCTGCTGCGGAATTGATGGACATATTCCTATTAATAAGATCAAGTTCGCGTCTATTTCTGTGTCTTAGCGCGCGTGCAGTTGGAATTGACAATCGTCTCTTCTCAGTTCTACTCATCTATAAAAATTTCTCTTTCAAGATTCTCTTAATAAACTTCAAAAAAAAAAAATATATCTTATATATCTACTGATATTTAGAATTTCCCCTAAATAGAATTACTAAAATTAGATACTTAATGAACTAAACTTTTCAAAATATGTGCCACCAGGCAAAATAAACTCAAAAAAGCGCCACCAGGCAAAATTACTCAAAATATGTGCCACCAGGCAAAATTACTATACTCAAAAATACGCCACCAGGCAAATATACTCAAAAATACGCCACCAGGCAAATATACTCAAAAAAGCGCCACCAGGCAAATATACTCAAAAATACGCCACCAGGCAAATAAACTAAATTCATAAATGGTTGGGGATTAAGAATTTTGGAAAAACGTTGAGAGTTGGAACGACAACAATATCCTTCTCTCGTCCCTAATATAATGTGTTGTAGTAGTTGGTGTTTAAGTTTGTTTGTTTTGGTCTACTACGCGTGATCATAAGAAAAATTTAAATTTGCAAGAAATTGTATCAGATATTCTTACCATCGCAACAGACGTGTATCAGGAAAATGTTCACTAATCACCGGTCGATGTATCAGAAGTTTCTAATAAACCTCCCTCAAACTGAACTTCCTTAAAACATGAACAGATGTGGTTGTTCAATGAGATTGAAATTTACGATTGAAAGTGAATTTCTTTGTAACTTTCTCTATACTTTTGCAACAGACGTGTGTCAAGAATCATATCAATTAACCACCGGTCAAAAGATATAGATAATGATCACTCACAAACCCTATCACAAAACTCAGAATTAGACCTTACGCAACAGTCCACCGAATGAATACAATCCAGTGCGGACATAAGTATCTTACTCAAAATTTCGAGGTTGAGGATAGCTAGTCGGCTTTAGCTACAACAGACGAAGTCTCGTCTCTCACAAGAACTTCCGGATAGTAAAGTCTACTATACCTTCCTCACAAAAAATATACCTCGAGTGAACTTACAAACATAAAATTCTCTCACTCAAAAATAAAATGAAACAAAAATTAAAATGCTTCCAATGAATGTTCAAGCTCTAAATATAACGAATCCTTACTATTCGGGAATTCAAAATCTTCGGGTTTCTAACTTTACAGGTTTTGCGTTTTCGGGCCCCACGTTGGGCGCCATCTGTAACGTATAGAAATTAATTGATTTGAATTGAAATGGTTTGTAGATGTTTAATCACGAAACTTCAGGCCCCACGTTGGGCGCCATCTGTAACGTAAGAAAATTAATTGATTGATTTGACAATTGGGTATGAAATGGAAGTAGATGTTTAATCACGAAACTTCGGGCCCCACGTTGGGCGCCATCTGTAACGTAATAGAAATAAGAATGGATATTGGAATGGAAAGTTTTTAAACTATGAAAAAGTTCTAAAAGATTTTTAAATCACGAAACTTCAGGCCTCACGTTGAGCACCATCTGTAACGTAAATAAAATCGTTCCATGAAATGACAATCGGAGTTGGTGACTGACACGAAACTTCAGGCCTCTTTCATATGCCATCTGTAACGTAACAATTCAAATTTACCACCCATTATCCAACTCAAATCTGAATCCTCATCACAGAAGTGAGCTCGCAACAAGTGATTGGCTTTCCCTGAAAGTCAATACAGTTGCTACCAACCCACCTTTATCGAATATGTATCGATGTCGTACATATCCTAATTCATCACACACCGCTATAACCTTCGACCAACTAGTCGAGTTACAAAAAAAAAGATTTGTTGACCATATCCGAAGTTATGATAACTTAAATGATGTCATACTTCTAAGTTTCCTAACATCAAACTAACTACCATAACTCGACTTAGCACGGACATCGACTATACCCGAAAAGAAAGATAGTGTGAAATAATTTCAAACTTTCTCCCCTTAAGGATTCGCTTTCTCTCTCCTATTCGGTACGATCATCTTCGCTAAAAAAAAAGATTTAACAAATCCTATCAGTACTTACACAGTACGAGAGAGTTGTTCCTGTTCGACAACCACCTGGACCTGCTGGGTGCACGATTGCTTAGCTCGCCGGATGGGGGAGTGGTTCTTGCGGTCGGAACGCGGAACGGTGTTACATTAGTTTACAGGCCCTACTCGTCTACGATGTAACAGACAATAAAAAGTATCTATTTTGTATTCTCGCAAAACCGGAATTAACCCCTACCGAAATATCTTATCCCTTTTGTTTTCTTACTGTTGACAACAGCGTTATAAGGTTGACGCTAGACGATTGACGGTACTTATCAATCTGATTCGTTACTTTTATCTACAAGCCTCGACTCACGCGTTAGGAAAGAGAATTAGGTGGACTATCTCTTAGAGCGGAACTTTACCCTCCCTATCTCGACAGATGTACCTATCCTCGAGATCCTATGATCTCCAATTGCTCTAGGTTTGCAGAGATCCCTTTAGCGAGTGACTGAGATGTATGGTCACTCTTTAGCCTTCATTACCCACCCTATAATATGATAAAAATCAAGTCTTCATCATATCCTGAAATGATTCTTTTATGGCTATGAATGTTCTGAAAAGAATCCCCTTATATAGGTGCTAAAGATGTCACAGCGACATCTTCACCTTAGAACGAACTTAAAAGCTACCGTTTTTCCCAAATCTCTTCATCCCCATGTATTCTTTAATCACTCAAAAATCATTTTTGTTGTTGATAGTTTTTATCTCGATATATTTATTCAAAAAAATTTTATATATATATATCTTAAAGTATAGAATCTCTAAAATTAAACGAGTGCTATATAAATTCAATCATAAAATCCTACATGTCATACTGTATTAAAGAAAATAACTAACTATCTTTCCACTCTTAACTTTAGAAAGAAACATTACTACTTCTTCACTCAAATCTTAAAAATTTATGCATGTAATCAAAATTTTTGTAAGGTCGATGAACTATAAGATTCGTTTCTTATAGTAACATCTCGCAATGTAATTTGTTCTTATATACTAAATGTTCACTACACAAAACGTTAACTAAAACCTGATATGTCTTCTCTAGTATTACACTAAAGTATCTTCACTTCTCTGATATTTGATCTTATAATTTTCTTCACCAGATGATCTGAGTTAATGATTCTCAGATGATCTTTATTATTCATTAAAAAAATTTTCTTATTTCTCAGAAATGTGCCAATAAAAACAATAATAAAATAATGTCAAAAATGTATCAATATAGTTTTGTAATAAAAATATGAAAAAAATATGTAAACAAAGAAATGTAAATCACTCACCGATCTCTCCGTAGGTATATGTGCACATGTACTACAGGTGATCCTTGTTGTGATGATGCTGTTGGGAGTTGTAAATACCATTGGTTGTTCAAAAATAATATGTTTTTTTTTTTTTTTTTATCATTAGCTTGATTTCCATATATCACATAATCAGTTTTGGATTTTGTTGTTTGTCTTGAGTAACTTTCTTTATATCTGTTTACTTTTCTTCAGTGGAGTGGAAAAATTCACATAGTTTTGTATCTTTACCTTATGGTTCTGATTTTTTTCTACTCTACCTACTTTGACAAACAATGTCTTTCCTACTAATATATAATTACCAAACTGCCTTTGAAATTTTCTCAAATTACATACTTAGATTTAAATCAAAGTGCTATTGATATTCACAATATCTTTCTCTTTTCTTTTCTAGGTTCACTTTTTATATGAAACACAACACGTATCTAAGGACTTTAATATTATTTCTCACACTAACTTTTTTTTATACTTTCTTAAAAAAAAATATATGCTTCTTTTTGTGTTGCAAAAGAAATGAACAAAACAAAATTTTACTCTAAATAGATTAAACAATGTTGAAATACTTCACAAATAATATTAGCTTTCTATATAATTCACTCTAACTCTCACATAACTATTCTAATTTTACTTTCTTTAGGTTTTTGGCACTAACTTATTCCAAATAAAAGAACACTTAAATTTCGTTGCTATACGTTAAACTTTACACACTGTATGTTTACTTTTTTGAGATGACTTCTTTTCGTAGAAGCAAATTTTGAACTTCGATTCCATTTCCAGATGTGAATACCTTTCTCGTCTCCTTTTTAACCAACAAACTCAGAACTATGTTCCTTGCGTACGTAATGATGAATTGATAATGGTTGAGACTTTAGCCAGACGACTGTAACTTGTCTACAATCCACTGTTTTCCTTTTTTTTTTATATACTTTCAGAATCGTATACTCGGACGTGCGTCGGCCGCTTTCTTACGACGACAAGAAATGCGCCTGCCACTATATGTATATGAATATGCCTTATACAAGCCTTCCTAAAAGAATTCGGTTTGACGTATCTATTCAAGGGTGGTTTTTCGTGTGAAATCCTTCGAAAGATAATACGGTAAGTATGTACACTCAAAGCACACTCCAAATAGAACTCAGGTAGATGCCAAGATCGAGGTTCGACAGCGCTCGCGTGCCGGTCTTTTACTTGTGTCTCGTCGATAGTTTTCCTTTTCACCACAGAATGAATCCGCAAAGAAAAAAAACTTAATTGTTGATATGTATCCACTATAATTATATTTTTGGTGAGTAAGTCCATTCATGCAACTCAAAGGGAATGCAGGAACATGAACTAGGTGGATGGATGGTTTACAGAATAGTAGTTAGATTTGTGCGGAGGATTCTTGAGCGGTGAAAATCTCTTGAATCTTCCTCGTTTTTGTTTTCATGTTTGTCTTGTGATGTTTTTGGGCGATGTTTTTATACTCTTGAAGTTTTGTTTTTGCTATTTTCTTAGCCTCTTGATCGTAGCTTTGATTTCTTTTCTCCTTCCTATCGCCATACCTAAGTATTGAATGGAAAGGAAATAATGAGGTTTTTGCGACACCGAGTGTATAAGAATGTCTTTTCTTTTTCTAATGTTGCTTATATTTTGTTCTACACTTTTGTGCAATCGTGAGGAGATCCTCAATATTTGCACACAAATCAAAAGAAATATAAAAATCATTACCTTCTAGTATGGATATCACAAGAAAAATCCATGCGTGTCTGGAACCTTCGTCTGCCGATATGAATATCTTTCTTATGCCTAAGGAATGGCTTCTCTCTGTATTCACCCAAATGATAATTGAAATGCCTCACACAAAAAGGTATGACTACCTAGTCAAAACAATTATTTTTTTGGATAATTTTGCTACTTTATTTTATTCTTAGCCAATAAAAAAGAAAAGTTTGTAAAATTCTTACCAAAAGAAAATGGGGTTTCCTGCTCGATGTAAAATGTGTGTTGTTCGGATGGCGGCCAGACAAGAAAAGAACGAAGTTTAACAAAAGCTCAGCGAAGTTAGCTGCGGCTACTTGGATTTTATTGGAATCGAAACGGAATAGACTCGTTTCGTAATTAAGGTTCGTTTTTGTGTGAACTTTTAGGATAGTTCGATTTCTTGTTAGCTCTACTTGTATAACAGTTGACTCTGTTATGAATTTTGTTTTCGGTTTGAGTTGAAAGTAAAGCCAGCAGTTTCTTTTTCTTAATAATTTAACTGATTGGTGTTTAGCTTCCGACTCAGACTATAAAAATGACTCTACTAGCGTTTTCATATTATAGGTAAGTCCTATGGGTGTTTCCTACAATACGGGTGTTTCCTACAATACGGGTGTTTCCTACACTGGCAAGTCGGACCGGTCAATTGGATCTTGTACGGGTATAGGCCCAAGTCCTGATTGAAAATTCGCCAAGTTGAAGTCTGCGAAAGGACGAGTTCTTTTGCACGGCAAGGAATAGACTGCCACGGTATCTGCTGCACACTTTCACGGACCGCGGCGATGTTCTAGGCTTTCCTTGAACTTACGGGTATTGGCCGATTGTTTACTGAACCGGTCGTTTCAAATTTTGCCACCAAACGTTGAAGAGTCGACTGTGAAGAGCCACCACGTCTACCGTAAAAAAAAAATTTGACAGATGTTACCAAGACAAAATGGCCGCCATGGAGCGCCAAAATCTACCCGCGCCAATTAAAAAACCCTATATAGTATCAATAGATGCAGAAAGGACTTTCAAAAAAATTGGTTGAATTAAATTTTTTATTATTTAATATGACGTGATACCAAATAAGTATAGTTTTGAAAAAAATTTAAAAAATGGATTTTGTTTTCAAAATCAAAAAACTGAAAGAAAATATTTTTCGCCTCGAATATTTTACGAACAAAAAATTATATTACCTCCAGAATAATTTAATGCAACGGAGAAATACTTTTTTGACTTGTTGTAAAATTTTGAGATAAAATGAAAGTATTATTTTTTCTTACAAAAAAAAACTACATATTAAAAGTTGGTAAAAATTGTATTTTTAACTTTTTAAGAAAATAAAACGTTTAGTTTTTTTAAACAAAAAATAAGAATCTGAAAAAATACTGCGCAAAATTGAAAAAAAAAAATATTAATTTTGAATATGCAAAGAATATGAGAATATGCAAAATTTTGTTGTAAACCTTCGATATTGTTGTTAGGATATTTGTAATCGATATTATATCATAAGAAATAAAAACTTTAAGAAAATGCTGCTAAAAATTGATAAAAATTGGTTTTTGAGTTAAAACGTCGGAAACAATAAAAATTATTGAAATCAAACAGATTTTAGCATAAGCAAAATATTTCTGTTAATTTTAAGTTATTATTAATTCTAGTGAAAACAAATGTTTTTGCAAAACACTTAAATCTAAAAGAACAACAAAAAACTGATATGAAATGGTTTTCGACTCAAGTATTATGAGAGTAAAGAAAAATATTGAGTTATAATTTTTTTATCTCTTACAAAAAATTGTTATAGATATTCTGTTAAAGAATTAGAAAAATTGACATACAGACAAACGGATGGGAAGTTATCAGTGTGATTTGCATCACAACCTCTTTTTAAATTACTATTTAGTACAAAAACTATCCACATATTTGTTGACAGTCTTTTCTGCATCTTTTGATGTTATTATCTGTAAAACAAAATGTGTGTGAAGTATGAAGTCAATATTTCTATGGCTTCTCGAGATATGGCCGACAAAAATAGATATGCCGAACAAACGGACGTATAAGCTTTCTTAAAAAAATTGATTTCGATTCTAGGGACTTTGAAACGTCGAGAACTGTCAACATTTTCAAATTGGCAAGTCGGACCTATTACAATAACTTAATATGTGAAGTTAAAAAATACAATGTAAGAAACTTCGGCATTACTGCAACTATTTGAGACAAGAAGAACCTAACAGTAAATCAATTTAAAAAGGTTTTGATTTTTAGTTATGTATTTTACCCATCAAAAAGTTACTTAAATAAAAATCTGTTTTCCATTAATTTATCATAGAAATTAAAGGTCACAAGAAAAGTGAAGATTATTATCTGCGGCCAAAAGATACAAACCAAAATCAAATAAAAACCAAAGAAAACAAAAAACAAGATAAATAAACAAACAATCATATTATTTTATATTTTAAATATGACCCTTGACAACGAGTATATAGTAGTATAGATAGATAGATAGATACAATTTTGACAAAAACTTTTCCGAACGCTCTAAGGCTAATGACAATGAAACCACCGCACCATTAAGAAGAAGCCTTTTATGCTATTTACCGTCTGCCATGACATCCTATCTCTCTGCTGATGGCTGATGGTTGGCTAGCTAGCTGTAGGATGGGTTGATGTTTAATAAGTTTTCCCTGTGCTTTCGTTCATTTATAATAGGTCATAATCATTTTAATTGAGTGTTTTTGTTTATATTCTCATCCTTGCCAAACAACGAACACAACAAACGGACGAACAACGATGATGTCGAAGCACCATCGCCTTTTTCTAAAACCAGGATGACACCAACGACCAACGACGAAAACGACGACCAACGACAACGATGACTACGACTCAACTCCTCTGGACTTCCGTTCGACATTTTATGTAGATATTATGTATAGATATAGGTAAGGTATTATAATAATATCTAGCTATAGGAAAAAAAGGGTATACTCTTCAAATTGAAGATAACACTTGAAATTTCAAGAGATTAAGCGCAATGGGCCCAGAGATTGAGGAAACTGGTATAATACTTATAGCTTTTTATTTATTTAGGTTTGGGTATATAAATAAAATAAATATAAAGGTTAAGGTAAATTTTATATTCCCAGACTTAAGAATATAATATAATTTGTTTGTGATAAGAGGTTTTTGACAACAACAAAAAAAAAAAAATAATACAATAATTTTTTAAAGCATTAAAGATTTTAAAATGGATAATAATCTTTTGGGTTTTATTGCATTGGGAAAAGTTAAAGTATTTACGATTGATGGGATACATCAAATCAGTTTTTAACTGGACGAAATTTTGTATTTTATTGTTCCTGAAATAAAATGATTTCCAAAACATTTAATCTTTTTTCCTCTTTTAGACGGGTTTCGTTTTGTGTCTTTTTATTTAAGACTGTGAGTTCAAAAATTAAAGTTTTTTGTTCATTAAATCTTTAATATCATTCTCAATTCCTACATTTTTGAGTTGAAAAAAGGAAATAAAATTATATAATTATAAAGTATATTTTGAAAACCTAAAATTTTAACAATACCAATTTTGAACTCAAAATCTCGTTTTTTAAGATCATTTGGGATAAATAAAATGTAATATGATTGTAGTTTAAAAAGATTTTAACCTTAAGCAAGACTTTATATTTTTCTAATTTAGTCATCACATTCTAAAAATTACCATGTACATTTTTAAGAAACTCAACAAGGAACAAGCTAAGAAACTTCAATTTTCAAAGCTTCAAATTTAAACAAAAAAGAGATATTATACCAACAAATATAAGGGTCAAACATTAATTAACAAAGTAAGAGACGTTTATCAAAAACATTTAGGATAGATCAAAAATATGTGTTCAGAATTTGTAATTTTTTGAGAAAAAAAATGTTTAGGTATAGCTACCACCTTGTTCTAATTTTAAATTTCTAAAATTAGCTATTTTCGGTTTTCATTTTTTTTGAAAAATCAAAAGCTCAAATGCTGATGAAATGTATAGTATATGTATATTTTATGTGTCCAAAAATCTTAAAATCGGCTCTTAAGGTTTTTTAAACAAAATTTGTTGTACATTATATTAGTACATACATTTATACACACACAATTTAAAAAAAAACTTTGATAAATAAGAATATTCCAGAATCTTAAAAAAGTATTGAACCTTCTTAAAAAAAATTTGTGCAGTAAATACTTACTTACTTAAGGTGTCACTACAGTCCTGTGTGAAGTAGGGCCTCACCCAACAAACTTCTCAATACAGCTCGTCGTTCCATCTTCCCCTCCACTAACCTTCTATGCATACGGGACCGTAGATTAGGCGAAGAACTTTTCTCTCGAAACGACCCAAGGTGCTTTCATTCGCTTTTGTCATAGTCCATGCTTCTCCACCGTATAGCAGGACGGGGATGATGAGGGTCTTATATCGCGACACTATTCTATCAGGTACGATGTTACATAAATCGCATGACAATGCATCATCTTTTCTAAAGCCTTTTTTGACATGGATAGGCTCTGTTAAGTTGTTTCCAACCTTTATAAAACAGCGCGAATTCTCCATGGTCATCCTGCACAAACATACGAGTTTGGTAGGGATGCCAAAACTAGACATGTGTCTATACAGCTCGGCCCTGTAGATGCTGTCATATGCGACCTTGAAATCGATGAAAAAATGGTGAGTGTGGCCTTGATGTTCTTGGGGTTTTTCCAGGATCTGCCTGAATTTGAATATTTGATCGACAGTGGACTTTAATGATCTAAAACCACACTGATAAGGACCTATCAGGTTGTTGACGATGGGCTTTAGATATTCACATATTACGGCAGAGAAGATTTTGTAAGCGATGTTAAGTAGACTGTAGTAGTGGTGCAGTTTAGAGGGTCTCCTTTTTTCAGAATCAGAATCAGGCAAAAAATTCCAAGCCTATCTTGCAGATAAGTAAGTGCATGCTCCTAACCAAATTATCTCCAGCTGCTTTGAAGAGCTCGGCATTCAATTCATCGGCTCCACAGCGGCTTTGTTAGACTTCAGATTAGATATGGCAATCTTTACTTCGGCTAAGTCGGGAGGACGGGATTGTTGGCTTTGATCGTCTATGTTGAATGGATCGTCCTGCCTGACAGCGGAATTTGGTTCTTTATCGCCGATATACAGTCTGGCGAAGTGGTCCCTCCATATCCTCAGCATTGACTGCAGCCTTCGGTTCTAGGATTATGTACTTGTGAATTTCGTTTTACCTGTTCAAAAAACTTTCGAACTTCATTCCTGCTTTCAAACCTCTCAATGTCTTCGACAGCTCGCTTCTCATACTCTTTATTTTTCCTTCTGAGAAGTCGGTGTTCCTTTTGCCTCTTCTCCTCATAGAGCTCGTGAGCAGCTTTCATCCTTCTATGCAGCGCTGCTCTGCGTGTCTATTGTTTGGCTGCATTTGTCTGCCGACATTCCTCATCAAATCAGTGGTTCCTTGTTGGTGGCTCCTTGAAACCCTGCACGTCAGAGGCGGCTTCTCTGATTGCATCTTGATAATGTTGCCACTGATTCCCGATACATAGCAATCTAGGGCCTCAGCTAATTTTTCGGCTGCACGTGGTCTGTTAAGGGACCTAACATTCCAAGTGAATATCCGTAGTTCGTTGTCCTTAATTTGTTTGCGTGGGTTGTCAACAGTAAATCCGTCCGTATCCAAGGCCTGTTGGTGATTTGCAACTGAGTTTTCTTTATGTGGTCAGGAAGTCACCCTGACGTACGACCTTCAACCTGAAGGACCAGGTCCTTGATTTAACTCCAAAGGCGAGATCCGGCATAACCGCTCCTTACAGGCTTGGGCTTCGAATATGTTATAGTAGCCCTATAAGATGTTCACTTAGTTCCATCTAACCGGAGCTGTAAACGTAACCGTTGATTCCATCTTTGGAATTCCTCCACTGCCGTGTGGATGAAAGGAGAGGTACCTTAGTGGAAACACCTCTCCCCCTCTTCTCTCGTTTGGTGACCCAACAGCTTTCCACTGGGGTTGGAACCCATTATTAAAAAGCATTATTTTTTGATCAGATCTATCTTCATTTGCAACAATAAAAATACTACTATGGTAATTTTTTGAAAGTCTTAATAATACTGAAGTAGTTTTTTTGAAAGGCGTTTACTTATGATGATATGATTTTTCAAAAACACTGTTCAAAACTCTCAAAGAAAGTTTTGTTGTGCTAAGCTTAGGAATAACAAAATTAAAAGTTACTTAGTGTGTATTTTATGTTTTTATACACTACATTTCATGTTATTGGATGAATTTTGAAAATCATAAGAAATTTTAATTTTTAAAAGCAAAATTTTGTAAAAACCCCATTTATGAATTCAAAGAAAAATTATGTGTTATCCCTGTTTTTATCTCTTTATTTGAAAAAAAAATTAAAAATATCCTCGCCTTACTCTTGACGATTATAACCTCAATCTCTTATTGTGACAGAAAAACAAAATGTCAACGAGAACAATTGAACAGATTGTTCTTCCTTATCTCACAACAACTAATAGTCATTTAGCTGATGAATGACAGACAGCGGCATTTAATTAAAAAAAAAATTAAATTATTATCACTTCAATCCATGATAGAGTTTAAATTAACTTTGTCCTTTATAATAGAGCCGAAAGTTGTTTGTCAATGTCAAAGCTTTTCTTTGTTAAATTCAAGACAAATGGTTATTGAAAATTTACATTTTATTGTTTGTATTTTTATTTTTTGTTACTTATCATGTTAATCATCAATTATTTTGCAAAGGATTGAAAAATTGACAAACTTAATCGAAAATAAAAAATAATGTAAGCCTTTTTCATTTAATTTTGTAAATATGTTACTTTGATAATTAAAATTTAACCCAAAAATACATATTTCTTAATACCTCCTATAATTTAAATAATTTCAAATAAAAATATTTAATTTTAATAAAGTTAAAATTTTTTTGAGTAGGTGATTTTTTTTGTGATTTGTGTCAATACGTTAAAACTCGAACTTTAACAACAAACCATTTATCGTAGGCGTCAAAATGCACATTTATGTAAATTAAACAAAAAACACATTTTTAGCTTCTGCTTTTATTATCATCTCATAAAAATGTAAAATCAAGTGAACCAAATTCAAAAATCCCGTTTTATATTTACAATAATTTAATTGAATGTTGACATAAGTTGCATTTGTTTTTATAGGTCCCCCGCAAAAAAATGAAAACTTTTATATTTATATGTGTTTTTGTTCGACCCTCAAATAAATAAATTTTTGTTCATAAAAACTAGTAGTTTGTTGATTTTTATACAAAAACTCCCTTTCGGTTGTTTTATATCCATACTACAAAAACTGCCCCTACTGAAATTTCTCCTTCAATCAAATCAGTGATTCTGATTTTCACTATAGGTATAGCTCGTGGTAGGCCAAACTGTTTACTTTTAAATATTCTGAAATTTTTGGCGCACTACTTCAAAGTTAAGGTCACGCCTTGAAAAAAAAGTACTAAAATTGTATTCTCCTTCCCTTCGGATACTGACACACGATTTGTATACTAAAAATCTGAAACCTTGACTGTAACAGAAAACTGTTGACTTTAAGACCACAATTTAAACAGCCACCCCCCACCTCAGGAGCTCATTTTTTTTATTTTGACGTAAAAGTCTTTGAGTTTGCATGAAGCATTATAATGACTTGATTTATTCTTTTTTTATTTTTGCTTCAAAGCTTGATAGTACTTTGCTGTAATCTGTAATTAAAATTCAAGTTTTTTATTACAATATTCACCTTCATAAATATTTGGGTATTTTGCTACGCGATAAAAAAAAATAACCTCAACCCTGACTTTAGAATCCTTTGAATTAAAAAAGCAGTAATAATTAAGCTTGCGGGTTTTGATGTTTGTCGTCTGTCATGCACATTCTAGAGTGTCATTAGGTGACACTCTATCTATAGCTTTGAAGTTAGATATACTCGTATGTAGGTATAAGGATGGCGCCCGGCCCGGCCCGCTTAGGGTAAGACAGAGGAACGTTTGCATCGTCATCATCACTCAAAAAAGTAATCCATTGATGTTATAGCATAGAAGACATGGTATCTCATCCTCATGACTACGATGATGATGATGGTATAGCGGAAGTAGAAGTATTAAGATGAAGCTCCATATATGTAAGCTACGCAGGGTTATAGGACTCTCATACCTATAACAGTATGTATGCATAGCGCTTCAATTTTGAGAGGCATAACGAATGCGATGCATAAATTGAAGGCATTCATCCATTTACTTTGAAACATAAGCTAAAACGTTGAACATTGAACAAGAGTGAAGCTGAATTTCTAATCTGCATTATGCATGTGCCTATTAATACAAAATGTGTACGAGTCTTACGTAGAATGAACTTCAGCTTGATTTGGGGTTTGACTTATTCCTAGATATCACATCCCTCTGCTATATAAGCTTTGAATATTTTACACAAGACGCACTATAAACGCCAATGTCATACCTCATGCCTCATGCCCGGCCATAGAGAGTGTCGCTCTGGTTTCAAGCGATTAATCTTGTCATTTTGAGAAAATTTACTGAGACAAACAAAATCTTTGCAGAAAGCACAAAAAGAATATAATTAAAAAGAATAAAAAGAGAAAGAGTGATAGAGGGGGATGTAGCAGACAAAAAGATAAGGTATGAAATAATATTTATGGCAGTGCCTTACGTTTATCATCCTTAGTTCGGCAATAAAGTTCTTATCTATTTTTGGTTGAAAGTTTAACACAAAACTTATTGGACATTTTGTATTTTTCTTTGTTGACTTCCCGATTAGACTTAGAAAAAGTTATTTTTAAATGGTTTCAAATTTGAAATGTTTGGCATGCTGGGCATGCTGAGCATGCCGGAAGCCTTCTTGCACCACAAAAACAAATGATTAATCATGTGGCGACCTAAACTTAATTTATAGACGCAAAAAGGGTGACATTGAGCCCAGTAAACTATTAAGTGGGTGTGATAAGTGGTCAGAGGGTCACATCAGGGGGTAAGAAAATTCAAACAAGCATAACTAAATAAATTCGGGAACTGGATAGTCGAAAAGATGAAACTATTACTGAATACGTCTTTACTCTTTGCTGGGTTCTATAAGCCTTGTTTGATTAGTTAACGTTTCACAGCGTCAGCCTTAAGATAAAAATAAGAAATGGGTCAGTATATTGTGCATTAACGTTTTGAAGGTCTTTTAAACGATTTTATAAATTATTTATTATTATTAAAAAAAAATTTCGTCTTTCGTCAGGAAAATTTGAATAATGAAAAAATTAAAAACCAAAATCAATCTATTTTTGGTGCACCTTAAGTGAATTTTCAAAAAATTTAAATTTTAAATGATAAGGTTTTAAAGGAATCATTATTAAAATGTATACAAATAAAATACACGACTGAGTCGTAAGTCTGGTTTAGTGGTTTGTAGTTCTGGTCATAATCTATTTTTGATATATCGAATTTAAAAAAAAAAAAGAAATGTTTGATAACTTAGAAATTATAAAAGCTTATTCA
The DNA here is from genome assembly GCA_951509635.1 of Eupeodes luniger. Lineage (NCBI taxonomy): Eukaryota > Metazoa > Arthropoda > Insecta > Diptera > Syrphidae > Eupeodes > Eupeodes luniger. The sequence goes on from OX608075.1 coordinate 18,665,331, forward strand.
GAAAAGAAAAGAGAGAAAAGAGGGTGGGATGCGACCCACACTGATAACTTCCCATCCATCCTGTCTGTCGATTTGTCTTACTTAAAAGTTTATAGGTTTTCGTGTTTTGTTAAAAAAGTTGTCAGTTGAATTATTTAAACAAAATACCTACAATATTATGCATATGAAGAAATAGTTTGATTTCAAGATCTATTTTTGTTAACGAGATTTTTAGTCGAAAGCCAATTTTTACCTATTTTAGTAGCATTTCTTAAAAGTTATTATTTCTTATATAAAAAAATAAAAATTGGATGAATAAAATTAATTTGAAGTCAATATCTTCTATTATTCACGAGATATCGAGAACCGAACATCAATTTTTACAAAATTTGCGTACTATTTTTTGTAGATTTTATTTTTTTATGAAAAAACTGAGTGTTGGATTTTTATAAAAAATGTCTGAATGTCGAAAAAAATATTTTCTATGAGATAAAATTAGTTTTAAAATAATTTTTCAAATTTTTGAAAAGATATTTGAGTCGAAAATCAATTTTTACGAACTTTTATTAATGCTTTTTTAGGTTTTTATTTTTTTGTAAAAAACAACACTGTCAATTCAATTTTTTTCAAAATTTTACTGAATGTCGAAAACAATATTTCTCATAAGATAAAATTAATTTGAAGCCAATATCTTAAAGTTTTAAACAGATGTTTGAGTCGAAAATCAATTCTTATCAACTTGTATTATGTTTTTTTTTAGGTTTTTATTTTTTGTAAAAAAACTGTCAATTCGATTTTTCTCAAAATGTTACCAGATGTTAAAAACGTTATTTTGTCATTGCACAAAATTGTTTTGGAGTTAAAATCAATTTATACTAGTTTGGTTTCAAGTTACAATACATAATATAAAATTTAATTCAAGTCTCCAAGTCTCTAGCGTTATTGGGTCGTGAGATATTTAGGGTTAACCAAAATGTTCACCTTTTTACTTGCGACATATAGGAACTACATATGTACATGTACATACATACATACATATATGGCAAGTTTTGCATTCGTAAAAAATTTCGAACTCGAGATTTTAATCAAACATGATATTACGATGGTATAGAAGTCGAAAAAAGTGGGTCCCGCGATTCCGTCCGGTCTGTCCTGTCTGTCTGTCCACGCTCCTACAGCCTAAACCATTTGGTCGATTGAGTTCAAACTTGGAAACTAAGGTTTTAAGCAGATTCGCGTTAGGAGTTTTTTTCATTTTTTTTTAAGATCAAAACTAACAATGGCCCCCATACAATTTTTTTGGTCAAAAAACGAAACGATTTTTTTCTTATTTTCTTTAAAATTTTATTTTTTAACTTGGCTTCTTTTGGTAAGAAAAACATATTTTTGTATTGCTCCAGAAAGGTACCGCTCATAGAACCGTTATTTTGTTTTTTAATTTTCTCAGCAATTTATGAAATGATTTCAATATGTTTCTTTTTGAAGGCGGTCTTATATTGCCTTAACAATATTCAATTATCAAAAGTGCAATTTGTTATTGTTTGGATTTTTAAAAAAATATTGAATTTTTTTTTTTTTTCAAAATTCAATATCTCAAAAACAGTTCAATATTTTTTTACGAAATTCAAATGTAGAGTGTATATTTACAATCACTAAACAACTGAATACCAAAAATATTTTTAGAACTAAATTAAAAAATTTATATATAAAAAAAATAATTTAAAAAAAAACTGCTCTAACGATTTTCGAAAAAAAATTGAAAAATCAAGGGTTTTTTAATTTATAAAATGGCATTTAAATTTTTGAAGACGAACGTATTGTTCAATTAAAATTTAGAATCTTAAATTATTTTTTTTTTAATTGAATTCTCTTTTTCAAAATTCGATATCTCGAAAAAGGGTCCACATTTATTACGAAATTCAAATCTAAAACGTATATTTACAATCAATAAACAGCTGCATAACAAAAATATTTTTAAGAAAAATTGAAAATTTGTTATGTACAATATGTATGAAAAAATTTATTTAAATAAAACCAATCTAACGATTTTCAAAAAAAAAATGAAAAATGGAGGTTTTTATGACAAATCAAAAAGACAAACTTATTTTATAGGTATATTTTTAAATCTTATATAGGTACTTTTTTAAACAGACTCTTTGCATACAGGAGCAAGTTCGTGCGACCCAGTCGTGCATTTTATTTTTAAACTGCTATTTTAAAAAAAAACACCCACGCAATTTTATTGAGAGCCCTTTCTGCATCTTTCTGCATTATTTTCTGTATAACAAAATTTATTTGAAGTAGATATCTGGTTCTGAGCTATGGACGACGAAAAAAACGTCGCGAACGGACGTACGAACGTATGTATGTATGTACGTACATACGCACGCACAGACATCTTTTCAAAAATCTTTTATTTCGACTCTAGGGACCTTGAAACGGAGAGAAATGTCAAAACTTTCGATTCGAAAAATCGGACCCATTACAATAACTTCCTATGGAAAGTTAAAAAAAAAAAGTTTTTCGTAAGAGAACGTTCAACTTAATAGTATTTTTCTAAATATGTATTTTAGTTTCTTGCGAAAAAATTAAGTTTGTAATTGTTTTGCTTTGGTGTACATACGAACGTATCCTTACGACATATTTTCGAAGTATCATTTTTGTGCTGTAATAGATTTGGATACCACTTCGGTACGAACAAACTACTCAACGCCATCAAAGTCTGTTATTATTAATGACACTTTTTATTATATTTTCCTTGATCAATTATAAAAGTATTTTTCAATACAAAAATTTGACAACACTGTCAAATTGTCATTGCACACAAATTGTCAATTTAACAATATCTATGATAGGTACAGACAAAAACAGTCCTTGATGTAGTTATAATATAACCTTGAAATAAAATGTAATAAGTCCTATTTTATATTATTTTTCCTTCATTCGAACATTCAATATTATTATTATACGACTCTAGTTGTTTGTATCCCCCCACACAATATATCCATCCAGACAATAAAATAATAATACGTACACAATATTATAACAAATGATCTCAGTTGGAGAAATTCTTCGTTCGAACCATCATATCTCCTTGAGAGTATAAATTGTTATGTGAATGTGAATTGTCATCCTCATAATCGAACAACCAAACGAAGAAAATAAAAATCAAAAAAAAAAAAATAAAACATTTTTTTCTTCCTCTTATTCTAGACAAAGTAGGTATATGGAGGTACCCACGGCTGGCTTCGCCACTAGTACCTTCAAACCTAAACGAAACCACATCAGCAACCTTGAACTTTTCCAATAAAAATTCCTCCTACAAAACCTAAAATAAATACAAAATATACATACATACAACAGAAAGGACGATGTTTTTGAATATAAACATGTCTTCGAAAAGCGAAAAAAGGAGAATAAGAAGAAGAAGAACAGAATGAAATGCGACCTTCATAACTAGAGAAGAGAATATAAATACATACGTACATTTTTTGAAAAAGAACATAATGGAAATTGAATGAGTTTTAAATTTTATTTGCATTGGCAATAATATTTTGTTTTTCTTGGCATCATCGGTATCCTGATGCTCTGCTCGTTTCTTAAGCTACATACGAGTTATATCATAAGTTGAGTCCTATCTGCGGTGCGGTAAGGCTCAAATGTGGAGATATTGTATTTAGATGAGTTTTATTTTGTATCTCTTTTATTTTTCTTGAAGAAATCAAAAAGGATCAAAAAATACATACATACATACATAAATTATATAGATTCAAAGTGAAAGTCGGTCATAATGAGTAAATGAAAGCGCATTGGATTTCGTTGAGCCCCACCATTTCATATATGAGATATGAGTATATGACAGGATTATCCGTATCCGTTTTCAATTTCACTGTGCTGCATTGTACTGCAAATTTTTCCTCGACTTTTTTTGTTGTTGTCCTTTTCTGATTTTTGTTTTGTTGAACTTATTTATTTTTATCTGGCAATTTCATCATTATTTTTCTGAATCGTATCCATGAATATGGATGAAAAATTGGGCCAAACCAACAATCTATAAACTTATGTATGTATGTAGATTTCATACTATATTTCATACTCGATGGTAATTGTAATTTATGAAGTGGAATATTTATTTTAAGTACCAAGGTTGGAATATGAACTTTAAATAAAGTTGTTTTATTATACCTGGTATGGATTTTATATTTATTTTTTTTATTTTATGGTTGAAACTTGCGAAACAGTGATATTCATGTGAGAACACAACACATTTATTTTGTAAATAATAATTTTGTGAAGAAAAGGCTGGTCAAAGGTTAACCTTTATTTGCATCGAAGCTTCGGTAAATAAAACACTTTTTTTCTGCAATGTTAATTTTTCAAAATTCTGTCTTACTATAGGTATTTTGAATTAAAAAAAGTTCTTCTGATATGGTTGATTGTTCTTCAAGAAAACTTAGCAATAATGATCTTTTTATTATGAAAGACATAGAGCAACTTCTTCCAGTTAAATTTAAGACTCTTTCAGAAAGAATTTTTAAGACTTTGCAAATGTAAATATTTTGATGTTTTGAATTTGATTGTACATACATAATAACATTAACAAATTTAAAGTTAAATTTTCTTAAAAAAAAGTATCAAAGATAAAGTTTAAAAAAAAAATCAAAGGTTTGAAAGCCAAAAGTTTCGAAAGACAAAGGTAAGAAAAAAAAACAAAATATAAAAAAAATCAGTCAACTATACGGAATAGTTTTAACTTCATCTGTCGAATTGAAAACGTTGACATTTCTCGATGTGCTTAGGTACCTAGAATCTAAATCAAAGGTTTTTAGAGAGATGTGTGTATATGCCTTCATACGTCCATAGGATAACATTTTTAGAACAAACAAAGAAAATACTTTTAAAAGTTGGTAAAAATTAACTTTTAACTCGAAAATCTTGGTAATAATTGAAGATGTTAGCTTCAAACTAATCTTATTTCATGTAAAATATTCTTTTAAACGTTAAGTGTTTTTTTTTGGAAAAATTAGAATTAAAGTTTTCTTATAAAAAAAAAACAAACACAAAATTTGTAAAAATTGATTTAAAACTCTAATATCTCGAGAATTCATGAAAGTAAAGACTTCAAAATATTATTGTTAACATGAAATACTTTTCATACAAAAATCTAATTGGTATTTTTTTTATTTACACTAATATTATAAAGAGGAAAGATTTGAATTTTTGTACGTAACGAATAAACTCAACAAGTACTGGACCGATTTTAATAATTCTTTTTTCTTTTTTTTCGTGCGAAGCCGGGACGGGCCGCTAGTAAGAAATAAAAACATTCAAAAAATCTTTCAAACAATTGTTAAAAATTGGATTTTGACTAAAACATCAAACAAATATTGGAATCAATTTTATATTATCATAAGAAAAATATTGTTGTTAAGTTTATTTTTTATAAAAATCCAATTGAAAACTTTTTTACAAAGACAAAAACCTACAAAAGTAACTACAAACTGATAAAAAATGGGTTTCAGCCCAAGTATCTTAAGATTCTGTTTTTAAGATAAGAAGTTAATGTTGAATTTTTTTGAAGGTCAAATTTTTTTTTTTCAAACCAATTTTTCTTTTGAATTTGTTTTTATAAATAATATAAAAATCTATTACCCTTCGTTTCGTTTTATTCTAATTCAATTTCAATTTATATAATTTATAAATATAATATGTTAATTATCAACATTTTCAAAAACGTTACTTTTAAATTTCTGCTTTCGATATATTGGAACTATGGCAACTTTTGCCTTCGTAAAAAATTCAAACTCGAGAGTTTAATCAAACATGACATTACGATGGTAGAGAAGTGAGCTCCTTAATTCCATTCGTCTATCTGGGTAGGCGTCTGTTTGAACCTCTACATCCCAAAGCATTGCATCGAGGCAAGTTTTTTATTTTTTAGACCAAAATAACAGTAGTCCCCTTCCAAGTTTTTTTTTTGTCAAAAAACGAAAATTCAAATTTTCTCAAAAAACAAATCGATAATTTTTTTTTATTTTCTTTAATTTTGTTTTTCTTCATTTGGCTTCTTTCAATACAAAACAAATATTTTTGTATTGCTCCAGAAGGGTACCCCCCATAGAACCGTTATTTTGTTTTTTTTAAGATTTCTCAAAAACTAATCAACCGATTTCAATTGCACAAGCTCTTATACTAATAACATTTAACGATTAAAATTTTAATTGCTTTTATTTTCGAGTTTAAAAAAAATATTATTTTTTTTCGAAATTCGATATCTTGAAAACGAGTTATCACTTTTTTACGAAATTGAAATTTAAAACGTATATTAATAAGCTTTAAATAACTGCATTACAAAAATATATTTTTACTAAAATGGAAAAATTTTATGTATACAAAAACTAGGTATTTAAAAAAAAACGCTCTAACGATTTTCAAATGACAGTTTTGAAAAATTAAGGTTTTTTTGAGAAATAAAATGACTATTAAATGTTTGAAAACAAACTTTTTTGGCAGGTTCATTTTTAAATCTTAAAAAAAAACAGGAAATATTTTAAACAGACTCTTTGTATACATGATCAAGTTCGTACGACCATAAGCCGTGCATTTTATTCAGATCTTAGTCTTACTCACAATTTTGTTTGGAAATGTTTTAATATTTTTTGAAATGGTTGGATCAATGGAAAGTTTTTATGTATGCCCAAAAATCATACACCACTGTAAAAGCTATACATCCTTGGAAGATAAGACTGCAACCTTTTTTATTTAAATCTATTTTCTAATTGAATGTATTCAGTGTTTAAACCACTGCGTTTATTTCTTACTTGTGATTGAAATACCGTCTTATAGTATTTGTATCTGAATTAAGTAATCACACACCTAAAAAACTGGGCTAAACTTTTGTTTCTATTTCTCTATTAATTAACTCATGTTAAACTCAAGTTGAACTAAAATACCTACGTTTTAAATTAGAAAACTAAAAACAAAAAACAGTTTAAGACTCTTAACCCTCTAGACATAATAAAGAATAACTTGTCAAGAGATATTATTATTTTTTGGTGACCCAAATTTCATTTTTGGATTCAAGGGATTTCCATGTTTTGTTTTTTGCGTGTTTAATAACAGAAATTAATTTTGATGAACATAAGACAATCCAAACCACAACAAAATAAAAATACGTTTTTCCATCTAATTTGTTATCAGACTTATTTAGCTCTTGTATATCCTCTAGCATTAGCTAAGGCACAAGCAAATTTTAATCTTTGGTTTGTATTTATAGCAATTATAAATTTGTTTTAAATGAACTTTTCTTTCTTCAGGGGGTTTTGTGTGCTTATTTTCTTGTGACCTATTTTTTTTCAATTTAAGTACATCAACTTTGTCGAGAACAAACAGAAATTAAGGTTACCTAAATAATATGTTGTGACTAAATTAGCGTTTACCCTTTTTGAAAGAAAGCTTAAATTTAGAGTGATTTTTGGAGGAAAAAATTCATATCAACAAAACAGAAATACAAAACCTTTCACTTAAAATAAAAAATATTAAGTATTAACAATATTGTTTGATGTTTTTTTGAGAACTCACTGAACTCATTGAATTATGGCAAAATAGGGTTGTGGAGGATGGTTTTTCTTTTCAATTCCTTTGAATAAATCCATCTTTCTTCAATACCTATTTATTACCTGTTTAACTGTCAGTTTATTATAGATTATACAAACCCCAGTGACTAAAATTCTACAGAATTTCAATATATTTCACCACTCAATTCTTTTACTTAAATAAGTGCTTCCTTCCCCACTATTTTCAACCCCCCATCTATACAAACTGACTTTAATTTCCCTTTCCTAGATTTTGTAATTATAAATGACACACAAGCATAAACTTTCTTATTCCCATATCGAGGGAGAAAAACCGCATTCATCTTCCCTTAATTTAAAAAAATTCCTTTCAAAAAAGGATTCACCTATGTTTGACTGTATGGGAAGGCATGTATGTGTATGGGAATAGTTGTTGGCAAAAGAATTCTGCATTTTTTAATGCATTATGAATTGATTGGGTGAGAAAAAACCACATATTAAATTTGAACAAACAAGAAGAAAAAAGACCAAAGAAAAAAAACCAAAGCGTATCCGCAATGTCTTACTTTCAAAAACTTTTAAATTGTTTAAAAGGATTTCAAGATACGTTAGCTGCATCGTCCTCGTTCATCTTTATTTTTAAACCCCTTTTTCATATGTTCAGAAAACTGTTAGTAAAATAGAAAGAACAAAAATTATTATAGAAAAGTGATGCAGGAAATCATAGTTAAAGAAGCAGGGTATGCAGTTGATGAAAAGAATTCTCAAGCTGATTTTAAGCCAATCTGCTTCTTCTTCTTCTTCCATATTATGGTTGGTGAAAGTTAATTTTCCAACTTTCGAACTTTGATAAGGCGCAAAAACCTATACCTACAACGTCAATCCCAAAAAACACCCCAAACACCACCCACCCACATGAATGTTGTAGTATAACTTTTTTGGCAGCACACTTAGAAGAAGTATAGAAAATACCTCTGGATATGTGCAAGGAGCTATATCTAACGGTCTAGAAGAAGATTTTTTTTGTTTTTTTTCTTGTTTAGTGTGTCTAACTTTGTGAAGTTCATTCCTTTTTTTTTTTTTTTTTTGTTTTGATTATGAAGGAAATTAATCTACCTACTAAAAGACCTATAGAGCAGATGATGTAGAAAATAAGGATGAGAATTGTCACGTGCTGACTACTACCACTCATTAACATTGAACTAAACAAATAACTGAAGCGTTTAAACTTATTGAATAAGGATATAGAAATGGGTGAATGTCTGCTGTATGCCTTATTGTGGCTATAACAACTATTAGGAATTAGATAAGTTGTTATTGTGTTTTAATGTTGTGAAATTAAATAAAAAAGTTTCCCAATTTTATGGCACATGTGCATAGTTTATTTTATATGAATGAAGCCAATTCAAACTTTTTTATTTGGCATCAAATATTATTGGCATTATCCCCTTCAAAAGTTTTAAATAGTTCAGACGTTTAATTTGGTTAAGCGAAGAATTTGATTAAGTTTTTGATAATGGAAACAAAAAACAAGGGTTACAAATTTAGTTTTTAACTGTCTGCAAAGTTTTTAATTTTTTAAAAAACTTTCTTTAGATAAAATTAAGGACGCTATTTCTTAATTAAAATAAGAGAGAAGTAAGAATATCTAAAGCACTAATTTTTAAAAATTTCCCTCTGACTAAGCCATTTGTATTAACACTTATCGACACTAATATTATAAAGAGGAAAGATTTGTATTTTTGTATGTAACATATAAACTCAAAAAGTACTGGACCGATTTTAATAATTCTTTTTTCATTAGAAAGCTACATTGTCACTGAGTAACATAGGCCAACCGAAGGTTAAAAAAATTAGTCATAAAATGTCTTTCATCGCATACGCTGCGAAGAGTATTAATGATAGGACAAAAAAATGTTTTCTAATTTAGTGATTCATGGTTGTTTTGATTAGCATGATTATAACTTAAATATCCGTACCTATTTATATCTACCTGTGCGAAGCCGGGACGGGCTGCTAGTTTCGTTATAAAATTACCCATTTTTAATTTCCCAAAGAAAGTTATTCTAATCGGTCCGATTTGTCGAATTGAAAATGTTCATATTTCTCGACGTTTCAAGGTCCTTATAATCTAAAGCAAAAGTTTTTAGAGAGATATCAGTGTGTATGTGAATTTCCATTGGAACCTAAAAAAGTGTTAGTACATATATTTCTTTCGAAATTCGTTAGAGTGCTTTTTTATTAAATAAATGTTGTGTATAAACATTTTTCAAATTTTAGTCTAAAAATATGTTTAGTATGCAGTTATTTACAGCAAATAAAATACAAATTTTACGTTTAATTTTCGTAAAAAAATTATGATCCATTTTTATAAATAGAAGTTTAAAACAAAAAAATCAAATTCCAAAAAAAACAACGATATTTTCTGGTCATCAAATATTATTAAAACAATATAAGAGCTTATGCAGAAAAAAATGATTGAATTATTGAAAGCGGTTCATTAGCTCTTGGGAAAACTTAAAAACAAAATAACGGTTAAATAGGGTACCCTTCTGAAAGAAAACAAGAAGAAAAAAAAATATTGGAAAGAATTTAATAAAAATCTATCACTTCGTTTTTGAGAAAATTCGAATTCTCGATTTTTGATCAAAAAATTTGTATGGGGGCTACTGTTATTTTTAGTCTTAAATTAAATAAAAACAATTCCGAACGGGAATCTGAAACCTTAATTTGAACTCAATCGTACCAATGGTTTGGGCTTTGGGGGCGAGGACAGATAGATATACAGACAGACCGGACGGAATCGTAATATCATGTTATAAGTCTCGAGTTCAAAATTTCTTACGAATACAAAACTTGCTATATAGTTCCTACATGTCGCAAGTAAAAAGTGAACACTTAGGTTGGCCCAAATAGTTTTCGAAAGCTAGTTTTCGATTCGAGTTTTTTGAGTACAAAGAAAGATATTGACTTCAATCTTTTTTATTTTAAACATTATGTTGTTATTATTATTTTAAAACACTTTAAGAAATATCGACAAACGTGCATGAATGGGAAGTTATCAGCCGCTAGCCTCTTTTAAGATCAAATATAAGAGGACCCAAAAGTTTCTAAATTCTAATTCTCAAGTTATAGCTCTATTTTTTGTTTAATGTTTGTGTTAGCCCAGGATAGGCATAAAAGCGCCTTTCCAACTCGAATTTGTTATGTTGCTTATTTAACGTAAGTCTTAAACACGTTAAGGGTCAACATAAACACAAAATAATAATGAGAGAATCAAGTGCAATTTTCGTGCTCGTTAGTTGACGGAACTCGAGATTTATTTTTGTATCACATCCCTTACGCTGAAAACTTTTAATTATATATTTTTTATAATAATTTAAAGATTGATTTTTGGCTTGAAATTAAATGGAAAAAAACCTTCGATTTAAAATACTATAAATTAAGTCCAGAACATTAAACTCTTCATAATGCCTTAAAAACAATAAAATTTTACAAGAAATTTTGATGTGCTATTTTATTGGTTAACATCAAGATGGGAACAACACTGGTTTCCAGGTTCTTCCAAATATATAGAGCAAACAAATAAAACTTTATTTATCCATTAAGGGTTTTTGTACCTAAGGCGCCAGTTATAGCTATTATCGGTTTTCATCATTGAAAACAAATATTGGAATTTTTTGACATATCGTTTTAGCTATCATTAAAAAATTCTGTCATTGACAAAAAAAATTCCTGATTGAAATCCACCGAAAAATTTTTACTGACAGAAATCCGTCATTGTAATTGTGTGAAATCGGAACCCAAATCAGTGGAACGATTCGTTTCACTTTTGAACATAAAAGTATCAGATGTTCAGGAAAATGAATTTCCGTCCGGAAAATAGAAAAATACATTTTTATAGAAAAATAAATGCGCAATTACACATTTTTTTTTTTTATTAAAGAAATTCTTTGTGTGATTTCCGATCGATCAGTATATAATTTTCATTTCAAATCAAAGGGACCGACCGCCAAATATCGATTCAAAACATTTTCCGGATCGATATCAATTATAGCTATAACTGTCCCCTAAAGGTACAAAGTTTCCAACTTGACGTAAAGCCACCCATTCCACTCAAAATTCTATTTTTACATGGTTTCTAGAAAAAGGCTTCAACATTTTTGAAACACTTTTAAGAATTTCTTTGAAAATCATTAAACCCCTATAACTTTAATTCTATGTAGAAAAATTATTAGCAAAATACATTTATGTACATTTTTAAAAATAGTGAATTTAAAACAGTTTTAACACCTACACTTCTATGTAGAAAAATTATTAGCAAAATACATATGTACATTTTTAAAAATAGTGAATTTAAAACAGTTTTAACACCTACACTCAAAAATCTAAAAATGCATAGGAAACCAACAAAATTAGTTGTTTCTAGCAAAACCCATTGCTCATCACTTCCCAAAGTTTATTCCTCCTCGCTTATCATCGCTAGAAAATACAAAAAGAAGCTTTGATAGGGTGTGTTTTCCTAGCTGCCATAACGCTGTAGGTAAAACTAGTTGTATACATGGATCTTTAAGCTGTATGTGCATTATCCACTTTATCCAATATAGTTGCAAGAACTGTTAATCAAAAATGTTTCTTCAATTGACAGTTCTTAAATTGATGATCGACCATGAAGTAGCCACGAAGTATTATTATTCCTTCATCCTTTTTGTGTTGGTTATCATTCATAATTTTTTTTTTCTTCCTCTGTTTCTCTCTCTATCAGTCTTTTAGTTCTAACCTACCTTCGAAAACTTCTATTGGATAAGATGAAGAAAGAAAGAAAAAAAAAAAATATCAGAGAATAAACTGCAATTTTTCATTTTCTTGTCAAAGAAATGAAAATAATGGAAATAGGTGTGGATAAAGTTTTTCTTCGTTTCCTCGCGTTAGATATTGCACCACCAACAACACCAATACCATCACCACCACCACCATCACCACCATGACCAATCGATAAGAAGAACCCCAAGCTTTGGAATATCGAAGAAGTAGAAGAAGAGGATTTATTTTATATAGTATATAAGGAGTTTTATTTTATTACATTCTTTTCTTTCTTTTTTTGGATTACCAGAGAAATTTTGTTGGTCCTTTTTTTCTAAGTTCTTTTTGCTTTCTCACGAAGACAAAGTTTGAAATTGTTTACTATGGACGAACAGTTTTTTGTAGCCACAACATAACACTATCACTATCCTTTCTCCTGCAAGTTATAGAATTGTGGAATGTCCTTTAAGCTACTTTTAGGTTTTATTTTTCGAGTGCATTACATCCCCACACAAACGACGACATAGGACGGCTTTGACTGTCTTGACAATTTCCTTTGTTTATTTGTTTGCATCGGGGTTGTTTTTCAATAGTCTTTCGCCTGTTATATCAGTATTTGAGCTTGTCGAGAGCGAAATAACTTTAAAAAAGAAAATGTATTTACCTACACCAGCAAACAATTGGTAAAATGAATTCATTTCAAAAAACGCCAACAAAAAAGGATCCGAAAACAATTCATGTGGATGAAATGCAATGCAATTTGTTTCGACGATTGGAAATACCATTAATCCTTCTATATTCTATGAATTTAACTTAGCTGATGGAAAAGCAACACTATCACCAACATTTCTTAAGCATCCCCCCCCTCCAATCCTCTCTCCTCCACTGTCACCTTCACCAAAATTGTCTCAGCATTACCATCAGCAAGAAGTAAAAGGAAGTTAAATATTTTCGTGGAAATGTCGCTTGTTGACGAAGATGCTCTTCATTTTATATAATGTACGAGTATATGTGAACACACAATAGAAAAGTGTTTTTTAATAGCAAAAACAAGGATAATTGCTTCTGTCTCAGTTGTATGTAGTTGAACAAAATAAATTGTCTCCCGTTCGTATATGTATGTATGTACATATATAACAAAACATTATAGAGCTAGCAACGAACGTTTAGTGTATCTGCGACGTGTTTCTTGCAAGAGACATACAAGATTATGTGTAGCTTTTTAAGTGACACTTTATGCAAATTTCTATCCGTTTATCATAATTATGTACAGTACCTTAAGAAAGAAAGTTTACAAAAATATCATTTTTTTTATAATTTGCTGAGAAAATTTGTTCCGAAGAAATAGAGTCTTCAATTTCTAAAATTGATCAATTTTTAATTTCTATGAAATATTAATGAATAATTTGATATATTTTTAGGATGGAGCCATTTTAAAGTCTTATTATAATTGCTTACACTTTATTGGTCTAATATAATAGGAAGTGTGAGAGTAAAATTTATTCTCGCCTGCGTCTGTGACTGTTTTATATGTTCAAAATGTATATGTATTGTGTATATTTATATTCATCATGACACCCTATATATTAAACAAAGAGTTTCATATTATAATTTTGTTGTTATTTCTAAAGATTTGTTCAACTTTTTGTTATTTCGTTCTTCTTTCAAGACGAAGTTTTGTATTTTGTAGAATTATTATTTGTTTGTTTTTTTTTTATTTCACTTAATATTATAACTTTACTCGCATTCAGTTTAACTTGGTGGAATATCATTTATTTTGTTGTCAAATAAATTATAATTGAAATATTGCTTGGAGTTTTTGTATAAATTTTAATCATTAGAATATAATTTTCTTGTGCATTTATTTATGAATGTGTTTAGAAAGAGAGGTACGAGTAAAGTATATCATAATAGAAGAATGAAAATAAGTATTAAAAGTTAAAGTTCAAAATTACAAAAACACAATGATACTTATCTTAAATTGCTTTATATTTGTAATCTGTGTGTACATTGTAACATGATATATTTAAGTATATTGTAAAAGGGTAGGTACATTTGCATTACTTTTTGAGATGTTATTACTCTGGTTTATTCTTTTTCCTTTTTCGTTTTTAGACAGTATAAACACTAGTTATGAAATCACAAGAAACTTGAGGTTTGTATAAAATTGTATGATACCTTACAGTAATTACGGGAAAGCCATAGAAAGTGGGTCTAACAATTTTGTTTATCGAGGCTACAAACTTAAAAAAAAGGATGCGACCCACATTGATAACTTCTCATCCCGTCTTATGATTTGTCTTGCTTTAAAGGTTTGTAGGTTTTATACTTTGTTAAAAAAGTTGTCAGTTGAATGACCGCAAAAAAAAAAATTAAAAACCACCAACAAAATTTTGCTCATGATGAAATAGTTTGATTTTAAAACCGATTTTTTTTAACGGGATTTTTAGTCGAAAACCTATTTTTACCAATTTTAGTAGCATTTCTTAAAAGATTTTATTTCTTATATAAATAAATATAAATTGGATGAATGAAATTAATTTGAAGTCAATATCTTCTATTATTCACGAGATATCGAAAACCGAACATCAATTTTTACCAAATTTGCGTACTAGTTTTTGTAGATTTCATTGTTTTATGAAAAAAACTGAGTGTTGGATTTTTATTTTACTGAATGTCGAGAACAATATTTTTTGTGAGATAAAATTAGTTTGAAGCCAATATTTTTAATTTCTGAAAAGATATTTGAGTCGAAGGTAAATTTTTACCAAGTTGTAGTATTGTTTTCTTTAGGTTTTTATTTTTTTGTAAGAAAACTGTAAGTTCGAATTTTCTTAAAATTTTAGCGATACCGACATAATACCCAAGTTCAAAAATTCCAAAAACAAAATCCCCACACTTTAAAAAATCCACAAATTCTTTATCCCCAAGCACAAAATCCCCAGGATCTAAATCCCCATGCACATAATCCACAAACGAAATCCCCAAATCTAAATCACTGGAAATGACTGTTGGTTTTCATCATTTTTTATTATTGATACTATGTGACGCATTTTCTTAAAAATAATTTTAATTATAAAGAAGTAGATTTACTTCGGTATATAATCTTCTTCGCTTTTCATGTTTTACTTCTTTTTCTATTGTAAAAATCGACAAGTAAACTACAGCTTATGTGTAAAAGACAGCACTATTGTTTCTAACAAACTTTGAACGTCAGTAATTAAGATCTGAACGAATTTACTTTCTTCGTTTATTTAGTATTGATGTGATAATGTGTGTGTTTTCAAGTTTATGATAGGGATTAAATTTTATGTTCAATTAAATAATTCAGTAATGATTGGCTATTTTTTGAAAAAAATAATTTTTGCTAAAAAAACATTTTCTTATAAAACTACCGTTTTTTAATTTATAAATAAATACTTCGCAAATTTTGGATCTGCTTCGCTTTTTTCGAAATTTTTAATCAGAAGTCCGAACCCTGGTCATCATTCTACTCATCACAAGTCTTTAAGCATGGATTTAAGATGGATTTTTGAAAAGATATTTGAGTCGAAAATCAATTAATTTTTCTCAAAATCTAACTCAATGTTGAAAACAATACATTTTGTAACATAAAATTATTTTTAAGCCAATATTTCCAAGTTTTGAAAAGATATTTGAGTCGAAAGTGAATTTTTACCAAGTTTTAGTTATAATTTCTTTAGGTTTTTACTTTTTGTTATACAAAAACTGTCAATTCGATTTTTCTCAAATTGTTACCAGATGTCAAAAGCATTATTTTTCGTCGCTAGCGTCATTGGTTCGTGAGATGTTTTGGTTTAACCAAAATTTTCGCCTCTTTTTTTTAAATTGCTATGGTAAAAAAAACCACCAACTCAATTTTTTTTAGAGTCCGTTCTGCATCTTTTTGCATTATTATCTGTATAACAAAATTTATTTGAAGTCGATATCTCTATTGGTTTTTGAGCTATGGACCACGAAAAAAACTTTCCAAACGTACGGATGTACTAACGTACGATCACACGCACGCACATACATCTCTCTAAAAATCTTTTATTTCGACTCTAGGGACCTTGAAACGTCGAGAAATGTCAACATTTTCAATTCGACAAATCGGACCGATTACAATAACTTCTTATGGGAAGTTAAAAATGATTTAATTTTTCTTAAACTTGGTACAATTTCATTTTAGGTACTTAAAGAAGTAACTTAGTAACTTAAAGAAGGATTTAATAAATAATACGTGTTTTCAAAATTAATATTTATTTATAATTTTGAAAACTTGCACAATATGATTTTCTAAATTTGATCTTTTTCTTAGAATTTGTTTTCAAATTACATTTAATTATAGGTAATTAATTAAGTCAATAATAATAAATTAAAATATTTACAGCAGTGACAATTTCAGCAGATCCAATTTTTAAAATTTAAATAAACTACTTATTTCATGCAAATAGACTGGGCTGATGCAGTAATTTTTTTACTAGCGTACCTGGTCGCGAACTTATGCAATCAAATTTTTGTTCAGAGTTCAAAATTAATTATAGTTATGTCATAAGCTTTCCATAGTTATTTTAATTTTTTTTTTACTTTTATAAAGAAAAAAGAACCGTTTTCAGTTTTTGGCCAAAAATTAATCTTAAGTCTGGAAACATTTCCCGATGTTTGCCGATTTATTTTTTAAATAGTCACTGTTTACTTTATCCGGTCTTGTCTAATATATTAAACATACCTATAGGGGAATTCTAATGTAAAATTCAACAACAACAAGTCTGGCAAACTTGCATTCACGTTGACAAAATATTTTAAAATAATTCGAATTCGAATAATCTTCAATTATTAGTGTTACAATTTTCTTGGGATGAGTTTATGTTTCCGGTATGCTGTGTCCCTGAGGTATGCGCTACGACACTTGCTTAGCTCATCCCAAAACCGCCACAAAGAAAATAGTGTTCAAAATAACAAATTAAAAAATTATCATTTAAATCTGATAATTTCCAAAAATCTCTAAAAATTTATACGTTTTTTTTAATACCTATTTTAAGCCCCTGAATTCTGTAAAAACAAAAAAAACTTAAGGCAAAGTTATTCAAAAACATCGATTTACATTAATTTTATTTACAAAATTTAAAATTTTAGTAACAATTGTACTTGTAATTGGTAAAAATATTTTTTGAGAACTAAAAACTATATTAACTTGTTACGTATTTGATTTTTTGAACAATAAACACAAATAATAAAACCGGTAACATTTTAAAAAAATTCTATTTACCTTTTTTTACAAAAAAAATTGGTTAACATTGTTTTTTCGAATCTAATACCTTGAAAACAAGTAAATATATTTAATTCAAACTCATTAAATTTTAAATTTGATACTGTTGTTTTAAATATAATACATAACTTAGTAAAAATATCAGTTTAAAAAAATATTTTCCAAAAACTAAAGCACTACAGAAATGCTTTCAAAATGGTTTTCCATGCTTTTAATAGTTCCTTAAAAAATTCATGTGTTATTTTTTACGGACACCTCTTTCTAAAGCATTCTTTCCAACACATGCCAGTAATTTATGAGTGATCAATGAACTTTAAGTTCACAAAAATCTAAAGATCCTTACACTACCCCCACAAGTTGTACACGTAGTTTTATTTCTCAAATATGAAATATAATTTATAGTCACTCACTAAGTGACTAACTCTCGCTAAAATATGAAAATTGTTCAGCGTTCCAACATCAACCAATCTACAAACTTTGCATTTATCTGTAAAAAAGTTTTTGTTTCTATTTTTATAATATGACATAGAAAATAGTCGTGTATAAAAAGTAAAGTCCTTGTACTTGTATTTAGAATCTTAGCTTAAAAGTGGCTCTCAAGAGTTTGAAAATGTCTAAGTCTAAGTTGTCTTCAGTTTTAACTCTCAACATCAAAATCAAAAACAAAAAACAAACAAATTGTCCTCTTAATAGCTGTTCGATTGCATAGCAAAAGAGAATAAAATAATTTTTCTTCTTCCCAAAAGGATACATGACGAAAAATACGAACAAAAAAAAAAACAAAAAACAACAAAAATAGATGAAAGGACTCTCACAGATGTTTTTCAGACTTTCAGTTCCCAACGGAAAGATAATATTTTTGTCTTGTTGTTATAAAATGGCAGACTTCACTTATCTATCTTTTGTGTCAGTTATAGTTATGTTGTATATATGTATATTTATAGAAAGCATCACTATACTTTTACACATACCCATAAGAATATACAAACGATTGAAATCCTGGCGCATATAAACTTGACTCGAACTGTTTGTGTCTATTGCTCTATACTATTCTTATACAAATGTACGATATGAAGGACAAGCTAAGAGAAAATGCCGAAGAGTTTTGTTTGCCAAAAATCTATTTTTGTTGATTTATTCAATCCAACCGACATGGCAGGAGCAGATCTAGAAGACATTATCCTTCATATAAAAATATACATTGGTATATTTCCAAAGTGTTAAGTGAATAGCAAACGGGTTTAATACTTGCAGTGTAAGTCCAGAGGAAGGCTAAAATATCTTCATCTATGTACAAATATTTTATTCTATTCGCAAATTTTAACTTTGTTAAAAAAAATATATAATTTGCCTGCTGATTCTTCAATTATGAAAACATTGGTGAAGAGGGTCTTTCAACAGCAGGTTTATTTTTGATATTAAAAAAAGCTGTAAGAGAAATCAATAGATGTTTGTTTCATTGTAAAGATGCAGCTGTGATATTCACAGTCAAAAATGATATAAGTCAAACGGAAGCCATGCCTACGGTTGGAGCACAAAATCCTTTTCATTAAATTTTCATAAATATGTTTTCACATTTGGGTGTTCTCAAATTGATTGTAGAGCTTTTGCGTAGACAATATCTTTCAAATGGCCTAAGAAGGCGCCCGATGAGTCTAAAGGTGTTAAATCAGTTTTAATTTATAGTTTTAATTTATCAAACGTCAAAAGATGAAAGTTTTACTACAAAATTATAGGGCTATGCGGTATAAATCCTCCAATTGGATTACGCTTTAGCCCTTCATATCAAAGCACAAAACAGAGATATCGACTTAAAATAAAAATTATTTTACAAATAATAACAGGACTTTCAAAAAGATAATATGAAATACGCAATTCATAGAGCCAAATATATTTTCAAGTTTTAACTTCCCATAGGAAGTTATTGTAATCGGTCCGATTTGTTGAATTGAAAATGTTGACATTTCTTGACGTTTCAAGGTCCCTAGATTCAAAATAAAAGATTTTAAGAGAGATGTCTGTAAGTGCGTTTGTACGTTCGGAAGCTTTTTTCGTCGTCCATAGCTCAAGAACCAGTTTGGATATCGAATTCAAATCAATTTTGTTATAGAGATGATAATGCAGAAAGATGCAGAACGGACTCTCAAAAAAATTGAGTGGGTGGTTTTTTTACCATAGCAATTTCAAAAACGGTGAAAATTTTGGTTAACCCAAAATATCTCAAGAACTAATAACGCTAATGACTTGAATTAAATTTTAAATTATATATTGCAACGTAATACCAAATTAATATGTTTTTGGAAAAAACATAACGGTTTTTTTATAAATCAAAAAAGCTGAAGAAAAATAATTGTCACCTCGAATATTTTACAAACAAAAAATGATTTTATCTCCAAAATAATTTTGTGCAACGAAAAATAACGTTTTTGACATCTGGTAAAATTTTGAGAAAAATCGAATTAGCAGTTTTTTTTATAAGAAATAAAAACCTAAAAGAAAACATCACTAAAAGTTGGTAAACATTGATTTTCGACTCAAATATCTTTTCAATAATTTGAGATATTGGCTTTAAATTAATTTAATTTTATAATAAATATTTTTTTCGACAATTGATAAAATTTGACAATTTTTTTACAAAAAATAAAAACCTTATAAAACCATTACCAAAAATTGTTAAAAATTGATTTTCGACTCAAATATCTTTTTAAAAATTGAAAATATTGGCTTCAAACTAATTTTATCTCACAGAAAATATTGTTTTCGACATTCAGTAAATTTTTTAAAAAAATCCAGCAGATCGTTTTTTTCTAAAAATTTAGATCTACAAAAAAATAGTACCCAAATTTGGTAAAAATTGATTTTCGGTTCTCGATATTTCGTGAACAATAGAAGATATTGACTTCAAATTAATTTCATTCATCCAATTTGTATTTGTTTTTATAAGAAATAAGAACTTTTAAGAAATGCTACTAAAATTGGTAAAAATTTGTTTTCGGCTAAAGATCCCGTTAGCAAATATAGATTTTGAAATAAAATTATTTCATCATATGCAAAATATTGTTGGTGGTTTTTACTTTTTTTTCGGGTCATTCAACTGACAACTTTTTTAACAAAGCATGAAAACCTCCAAACCTTTTAAGCAAGACAAATCAATAGACGGGATGGGAAGTTTTCAGTGTGGGTCGCATCCCTGCCTCTTTTTTAAAACATATTTTAGTACTTTTCTTCCAAAAAATTTAAAAAATCACTCATCATCCAATATTCTAGCATTCACACTGGTATCGCTTTTTAAGGGAACGAAAAATATGAAGATGTCAATGAAGTTCAAATCCCAAAATTTTTAAAGAATACGATATAAGAGTTTATGGCTTCTTTATTTTTTCATTATTTGTTCTCTATTGGGTACGATTTTATAGACCTTTTTTTAGTACCTTTTTGGGATTATTCTCAAAACATTTTGAGATAATCCTTCCATTGACACTTCTTAAATTAGCAGTTTCATATTTCATAGCTATTTCATTAATTATTATATTTCATTGAAACATTGACTCATAATTTGTATGGTTCTAAAATACATTTTAAGTCTATTTAAAATATTGTTCAATGAAAAAATAAGGCCACATAAAAACGAAGACATTTATTAGCTATTACTTGTAAAATTGTTTTTCAAACTATTATGACCCGTATTTATAAAGAAAACGTAGTTAAAAATAATTATTTTAGATCCCGTGCTTAGAAAATTACACAACGGAATACAAATATTCCGGATTCAAATCGAACGGTAGGCAACTAACTTTAGTTTGAGTTTGGAAAATTCTTATTCCATGGTGTAGTTTTCCTAAACACGGACATTTTTATTTTGTTTGATTTCTTATTGTAATAATTTTTGTTGCAATTGAGAACAACATTTGTTTTTTATTTTCCTTATGGAAGCAATAATTGATTCCTGACTTATTTCATAGATGCAGCAATAATTAATTATGCAAATAAAATATCAAAGATCATAAAACACACATCAAACCAAGATCGGATTTTTTGATATTTCGAAAGTTTCTATACTAAACTTCTTCGCTATTAATGAAGCAGGAATAAAAGCAAAACGAAATTAAGACAGTATTAATGTAAATTATTTCTTTCATTTTTGTTTGGTACATAGCTTAACATCCATGGATATATTTTCCATGTTGTTAAGAACGGAAAAAACCTATCAATTTTTCGTATTTGAATTTCAGGAAGCATCAAACACACAACAACAAATATATAAGAACAGAAAAAGCTATCCTGAAAAGTCAAAGCATCATATTATTTAATAAAAACAAACGCTTTTCCCAAAAATAAAAATAAAAGCATCTTGGCCATATGCATTGAAAAAGTTTTTACCATTTGCCGAAAAACCAAACCCGAAAACTGAAACGCACACACGCGTTGATGATTTCATTTATATTCATGAAAATTGAGTTTTCCTCTGGCACTGCACATCGTAATATGCATTTATGCAAGTGTTTGAAGCTATTTTTAAGAATCTACATATCTAGAGCTACATATCAAGCTTTAGCGTCCATAGATCTAGAGATATACCTATGGTGAACGTACATTCTACACGGTACTATACACGTGAATGTTAAAAGTCGACAGAGAAATAAACAAACTTTTCTGCAGAAAATATGCAAGCCAGCACCACAAATAGACCACTGTATTTACAGTTTTTTTTGGTTAGTTGTTTGTCTGAATAAAATCATCCCACAACAGCCACAGAGGAGCTGGAATTATAAGGCTCTGGCAGGATCCAGGAGCTTCTATGTTGTTTCATAAGACTCCGTGTGAATATGAAACAGCAGAGCATCAGAATCGGAATCAAAAGCACAAAATGTGCGCTCTACGGTTTTATTGTAAATTTTATTGTGTTGAATCGCATGTTTTTGGCTGCATAAATATCATAGACATGAATGGTTAGCTTAAAAATGTAATCACAAAGCCATAACATTTTATTTGTTCTTTTTGTGTCTTTTGATTCCCTGGATGATGATAATGACGATGGTGATGAGGTTGTTGATCAAATAAATATTTTTTTTTAATTCCTTGATAGTAGCTTAAGGCAGGGTTTTTTTTAGGTGCACAAAAAAAGAAGACCCCTCTATCTGCTTAACTTACAGACTTCCTGTGAAATTCAACAAAAATTGATGACCTGATGAAATCATAGGTTCATAACGGCTTCAATGTGAAATTGCTTGATATCAATTTTATTTCTCGCCTTAATCCACTTTCAACAGTGCAGAATTTTTTAATAATGATGATGGGCCTTTTAAGCCACTAACAGGAATCAGAATTCAATTTCAATGTGTGTTTAAATTTTCAGAATTTTATAAATGTGATTCATACTTCTCTGTGTAAAAACAAAATTTGAACCCGAGAATTTGATGAAACTTTTAATAATTGGAAGAAGCGAGTGGTGTTTCGGAATTATATTTTATGTATTATCTTACATGTAAACTGTTTGCAGCTTGCATATTTTTTAAAAAATACGTATACGCCCGAGTGTTCCGGATATTTGTATTTGAATAACATCTTTTTAGTGATTATTATTACTACTTTTAGTGGACATGCATCCATTAAATTGTGATCTGGAAGAACTAAGTTCTTGTGAATGACGTAAAATGTTCTGCCTTGGTTTGTTCTTGAAACTTTAATGGATATAGGTAATGTTTTTTTAAATATATTGGGTTTAATCGACTTTTAAATGTGGATTGTTTGGCTTCTGAAACAATCGTCAGTTTATTTACAATTTTAAAAATAGTTCTTTCGATATAAGTTGGTTACAGGGAATATTTTAATTAGGTGGAAAACGTTTCTTGAATAGAATGCAAAATTTGATTTAATGATTTTATTCATGTTGATTTCAAAAAAAGGGGTATCAAAAAACGTAATTTTTCTATTGTACATTAAAACATTTTGAAAACTAAAACCATAAAAAAGTAGTACAATCATTTGCATAAAAACAATTGATCGGTTCACAAAAAAAAACAAAAATGCACGTATGGGTCGCGAGAACTTGCTGTTGTATTCATAGAGTCTTTTTAAAAATATTACCTTTAAAATTAAAAATATACCTGCAAAATAAGTTTGTTTTCAAAATTTAAAAGAATTAAATGCTATTTGATTTCTTAAGAAAACCTTAATTTTTCAATTTTTGAAAATCATTACAACGTTTTTACCCATTTTTTTATCATCCAAATTTAAAAATCTATTAAACGGAAAATGCAATCATAAGGATCCGCCATCTTACGTTTTTTTTTCAACTAGTGCTTATTTCGTGAATGGTAACACTAAGCTCATGTCTTATTTGACAGATAATTAGTTTTATCCGTCCGCTGAACAAGTGTGGTTGTGTAATACGCTTTAACAACGCTGGGAACAACGCTTAGAGAAGATTCTGATTTTGCCAAAAAAAATCATCTTTTCAGATGAAGCTCATTTTAATCTTGGCGGGTATGTTAACAATAAAAATTGTCGCATTTGGGGCACAGAAAACCCGCACGCATACATTGAAAAATTGTTTGGTGCGGATTTTGGTCCAGATTTTTTTTTGAAAATAAGCAAGGAGTGGCCGTTACAGTCAATGGCGATCGTTATCGGGCCATGTTGAACAAATTATTGTTTACAAAAGGAGGAGGAGGATATTGGCAACACAGGACGGCCGGCACTATGTGCCACACAGCCGAAGCTACACTCGATGTTTTTATAGCACTTTCTAAATAAAAAAGAAGTTATTTGGCGGACCATATAGTTAATTTTTCAAAGAAGATCTATTCAATTGAAAATCAAAATCAATAAAATTTTAAATAAGGTTTGTATCTTTGACACAGTTATTGGTTCATTTTTAGCGTAATTAACTCTGTGCACATCTTTTCGAACAAACAACGTACTCGAAGATGTCGCAATGAAGCATACATTTGCTATGATAAGTTAAAATATCACTTCCAAACATCACACTATACATTTTGGGTTTGTTTTGAAGTGATTCAATTCCTAAAAGTTGGAATCTAGTTTTTTATGATCTAGTTTCAATATTTCATCCAAATTTTTGAATAGTAAACCTTGTTAATTTTGTTTGGACCATTACAATTCTCTTAGAACGGGTGCTATAAAAAGGGTTCTAGATGACATAGCAGTATTAGAAGATTGGTATTACATATGAGGTAAAAGCCAATTTGAGAGCAAAAGGGTCTTTGAAGTCTATGCTTTTACGTTTGATAAAACCAAGCATGGATTTTGCTTTCTATACACTAAATTCGATGTGCTTCACAAAGTTAAGTTCAGGGTCAAAAATTACACCAACATCTTTCTTCACGCTAACTCTGTCCAGAACTTGCTTTTCTATTTTGTAGTCAAAGATAATTTCAGAAAAGTTTTTGAGTCATCGGCGAAAAGAAGTTAACTAGAGTAAAAGAAAATACAAGGTAAGTCATTGAAAAATTTGTAAAAGAAGGGTTCCTAGATGATAACCTTGGGGCACACCAGATGAAACCAAAACTGTTTTTGATAGAACTTTGCCAATGCAACCAAATTCAACCTGACCCTTAAGATAGGATTCCAACCATTTCAAAAACTTAAAATTTCCTAATATGAGTGACTGACTCTATCAAATTCCTTTTAAAAGTCAGCATGAATTGCATTAATTTAAAGTCCATCTTCGAGATAATTTAAAATGAAATTGGGGAAAATAGAAAGATTGGTCGTTGTTGATCTTTCCGTAACGAAACCATGTTGGAGCGGTGAAACATATTCCTTAACTAAAAATTTCAGTTTCCATATATCAACTTCTCGAAGATTAGTTTGATATTTGCTGCTAAGACCCTGATTTGTGAATAGGGTTTAAGAATGATTTCTTCCATACTGGAAGAAATTTGCTGTTCTCGAGAGAACTCTTAAAAATTAAGAAAATCGGTTTAGCAAGAGGGCTTACTACTTTTTTTTAGGTTAGATTGAAATGATATAAGAGCTTGTGCAGAAAACAATATTATTAAAATCGGTTCATGAGTTCCTGAGAAAATCTTAAAACAAAACAATGGTTCTATGGAGGATACCTTTTTTGAAATAATACAAAATATATTTTTCTTATTGAAATAAACCAAAGTGAAGAAAAAGAAGTTTAGAGACAATTTCATAAAAATGTATCGTAGCATTTTTGAGAAAATGGGAGTTTTTTAATTTTTGATTAAAACATTTGTAAGGAGACTACTGTTATTTTTGATCTTAAACAAAATTAAAAACTTGATGAACAACAAAATTGCAGTTTCAATTTATATTTATGATAAAAACAAACCGATTAATTTACTCAATCCAAAAATTCCGTAGAACGCACCTCCCCGTTCAAACTCACATGATAATGACTAAAATTCGAAAAACCCAATAAAAACTTAAATAATATGCAAATGGGGATAAATTAAAATTTAAATTGTATTAATTTATCAATCAGAATATTATATAGAGAATATGACCAACAAAACAGACAGAAGTCAATAGACTGACTAATTGCCAACCAAATGTTGACATCTGTGGTCAGGATGTTAGGATAGAATTTATGAAGCTGCAATATTCTAGTTATTATATAGGGACTCTTGATTTGAGTAGTCCCTATATGGTAAAATGGTTGAGGCTAGTTTATATTTATATATATATAAATTGGTTTTGTGGTTGCAATGGGTAATTATTTAGAATCAGTGATGACGATTAAATCGTGAATATTCTACATAAGTGTACAGAGACCCAATATATAGCTGACTAGATAGCTTTATTATAATTATTTTAATTGAAGCATCTTAATATGTGAAGCTAAAGGAATACATAATGAACATTATTGGAAGGCATTGAGAAACTAGAATTTGTTTAACATAAAATAAGGACAACAATAATTGCAAGGTAAGAAGTTCACCAACAGAAATTAAGGGAATATTCTATGAATTTATTATTAAGAACTGGTGAAGCTTAAAGCTTAAAAACATTAATTGAATTTTGATTTCTAAGAAATAAAGACAAAATTACAAAAAAACTCAAAGCCAAACAAAAATATTTGATTGATTTTTTTAACAGTGTACACGTAAAAGGTGCTAAGAAAACGCCATAAAGGACCTCTATTACTTAAAGCTCTTTATTGTGTCTGATACTTTTCTGATGGTACATAACATTGTCGGTAGCTACATACATATAAACACCAATATAATATATACATTTGATATATGTAGATGATATTACCTACTCGTACATAGAGTTATATACACAGAGCTAAAATCAGAAAGCAAAAAGGGTGACAAGTTTCTAGGATGGACGATATGGAAGCAGAAGCAAAATCGACAGCAGGAAAATTAATTAACTATACAGTCAACCATGCAGGACTTTGTTAATGCCCCGAAGAATATTTTACGTTCACCATCATCAACATCACGATGATGATGAAGAGATTCATATAGAATAAGGTATATCACACCTTATGGACGATAAGAGAGAGAATTTATATTTTGTAAATGTATACGTACGTATAACTACATATATGTCATAGGTCATACACATATATAGTTACATAGACATAGATCTACAATGTAATATATACATACATGCCATCGGCAGATTGTGCATGCGATATAATAATATAATTGGCGATAAAATCTTAATCCTAATTAATTGTGTCACTGGTTGAATGGGTAAACTGGGTTCCCAAGTATGATTAATTCAATAAATTTGACCCATAGAAAACATTACCTACATTATATAGTATGTGTCTATCTTTTTGTTATATGTATCTATGTGTGTCTCACACCATGTAGCTACCTATATACTACCAACTGATGCCATGTTGATGATAAAATAGATGATAACTAATTAATAAGGGTATAGCAAATTAGGGTTAATATGAAACTTAAGGCACATTCATTTACCGATACTTCTACCTTAGTATCCATGTTATATATTGAAAAAAAAGAAGAAGAATGATGGATTAACTCATGGGAAATAAATTTAAAAATAAAATAAATCGACCATTAACAGTAATTTTTTGATAAGTTCAACAGCTCGTGTCCTTAGGGCTATATTCGTAAAAGAACATAATAAAGTTATTTGGTTTTAAAATAACGAAAGGTCAACGTTTAATGCTATCATAATATTATAATTAACCTTTACAGAGTAATACCAACCAACGACGTTTATTGAATCATTGTTGCCGTTTATGGAGATGCACTTTTAAGAGCAGTTTAGCCATTTTTCTGCTTACAAGAACGTAGGTAGGGCCTAATTGTTTTTAACCTTCTCATCCTATTTTTGGCCCTTCGGTCAAGTATTTAAATAAATTACTATTTTGTATTAACTCAATAAATTTCATATTCACATTATTATGCCAGTTTATAAATCAAACGGTTTAACAATATCATTATATTCGGGTACTATATGGCGTATACGTACTTTTTTGTCATATATTGAGTTTTCAACGAAAATTTCTTAATTTTGTTGCTGGGGTTGATAAATCGCATTAATGCCCTTAAAAAGTAGCAAGTGATTTTTAAAAGTTATTTTCTATCAAAATTGGTATTGTTTTTGTATTATTAACTAGGAAGTTATTATAATCTGTCCTATTTGTCGAATCGAAAGTTTTGACATTTCTAGACGTTTTAAGTTTTCTAGAATCTAAATCAAAGATTTTTAGAGAGATGTCTGTGTAATCGTAGTCCGAACGTTAGAAGAAATATTGACTACAAATAAATTTGTATTTACAGATAATAACAAAAGATTGAGCATGTAGATTTTTTTTTACTAAAGCAATTTAAAAAAAAATGAACATTTTTGTTGACTCCGAATATCTCACGAAGCAATAACACTAGCGACAATTGAATTTAAGTTTTTTAAAGTGACGGTTTTATTCAATTTATCAATTATTAAAATTGAAAAAAAATACAGCGTTTTTGAAACCTAGTTAAATTCTAAGAAAATAAAGCAGTCAAAATACGAATCCTCAAAAAATACTACCTCATGTTTGATTCGAATATTTCGAGAATAGATGAAAATATTTCATTAAAAAAAATGCAAAATTTTGCTATTTGCTTGGATATGGAAATCAATCTTATTTTATCATATGCAAAATATTGGTGCTAACCTTGAGTTAATTAAAACCAATCGATTGACAGTTTTTTTTACAAAACCCGACAAAAAACAGATTAGAGAGGGTTTGACTCAAGTATTATGAGGACAAACACACAGAATATTGTTAATAATATTTTTTAAAGTTTTGGAAAAATCGACAGACTAACACGGAATTTATTAGTGTGATCTTTTTTAAAACTTTTTTTGGGATGTTTTTGTACTGCAATGGTTTATAAAATATATCCAAAATCCGTTCATCAAATATATCAAGAATAGGTAATTGATATTTAATAAAAAAGAGGCTGGGAGGTGGGAGGCGACCCACCTGATAACCTTTCCATCCTGTCTGTCGATTTTGCTTCCTTAAAAGCTTTGTAGGTTATCGAGTTTTGTTAAAAAAGTTGTCAGTTGAACTATTCTAAAAAATTAAAAATTACCAACAATATTTTGCATATAATAAAGTAGTTTGATTTCGAAATCTATTTTTGTTAACGAGATTTTTATTCGAAAACAATTTTTACCAATTTTAGTAGCATTTCTTAAAAGTTTTTATTTCTTATATAAACAAATATAAGTTGGATGAATGAAATTAATTTAAAGTCAATATCTTCAATTGTTCACGAGATATAGAGCACCGAACAAAATTTGTTACCAATGTTCGTACTATTTTTTGTAGATAACTGTTTCATTTTTTTAAAAAAAATTGCTGAACGTCGAAAACAATATTTTCTGTGAGATAAAATTAGTTTGAAGCGAATATTTTTAATTTTTAAAAAGATATTTGAGTCAAAAGTAAATTTTTACAAACTTTTAGCAATGTTTTGTTTAGGTTTTTATTTTTTGTAAAAAAATTGTCAATTTAATTTTTCTCAAAATTTTACTGAATGTTGAAAACAATATTTTTTATAAAACAAAATTATGTTGAAGCCAATATCTTAAATTTTGGAAAAGATATTTGAATCGAAAATCAATTTTTAAAAACTTTTCGTAATATTGTTATTTACGTTTTTATTTTTTGTAAAAAACTGACAATAAGATTTTTCTCAAAATTTTAATGAATGTCGACAATAATATTTTTTATAAAAAAAAATATTTTAAAGCCAATATCTTTTATTTTTGAAAAGAATCGAAAATCAATTTTTACTAACTTTTCGTAATATTGTTATTTATGTTTTTATTTTTTGTTAAAAACTGACAATAAGATTTTTTTTTTTAAATTTTAATGAATGTCGACAACAATATTTTTTGTAAAACAAAAATATTTTAAAGCCAATATCTTTTTTTTTTGAAAAGATATTTGAGTCGAAAATAAATTTTATACCAAGTTTTAGTAATTTTTTTTGTTAAAAACGAACAATTCGATATTGCTCAAAATTTTACCACATGTCAAAAACGTTTTCTTCGTTGAATTAAATTTGTTTGGAGATAAAATCAGTTTTTGTTCGTAAAATATTCGAGGTGACAGTAATTTTTAATTGAATTTTTCTCCAAAAATACACTTATTTTGTATCATGTCAAAATATATAATATAAAATATAATTCAAGTCAATAGCGTTATTGGTTCGTGAGATATTTTGGGTTACGCAAAATTTTCAGCTGTTTTTTAAATTTCTATGTTAAAAAAAACCACCCACTCAATTTTTTTGAGAGCCCTTTCTGCATCTTTCTGCATTATTATCTGTATAACAACATTTATTTGAAGTCGATAAATCTTGTGGTTCTTGAGCTATGGACGACGAAAAAAACTTCTCGAACGTACGTACACACGCACGCACAGACATCTCTCTTAAAATCTTTTATTTCGACTCTAGGGACCTTGAAACGTCGAGAAATGTAAATATTATGTTCAATTCGAGAAATCGGACTGATTACAATAACTTTCTATGTGAAGTTAAACAAATTAATTCCATTTGTAACATACATATATTGGGTTTGATATCCCGGTTTTTATATTACCGTTTCTTAAAATCCCGATTTTAAAATCCCGTTTTTTATAATCCTGCTTTTCATAATACCGATTTTTAAAATAACGCTTTATGTAATCCCGTTTCTTACTATCCCGTTTTTTATAATCCCGTTTTCTATTATCCCGATTTTGCAATCAAAACGAGTTGTTTAATTTTCAAAAATCGCGCGATTTTCGACTTCTATTGTTATTTAGTTTAATGCACGTAATTTGTAAAAAAAAACGAGATGGTCGGGATTTGACGAGATTTTAAAAAGCGGGATTGTAATTGAACGGCATTTTGAATAAGCGTTATTTTAAAAGAAGGAATTTAAAAAAAATCAGTATTTTAGAAGACGGGATTTTAAAACTTTTTTTGAAAACGGGTTTTTAAAAAGCGGGATCACCTGGTTTTCTTAAAATCGTTGTTCGGATTTAAAATTAAATGATTTCAACACTTCTAACTTTGTACAATTTTTGGACATACATTCTTTATTTCTTTTTCAATTAATTGTAGTTGAACTTGCTTGGAAGTTGTACCAAATTTTAAAATATTGAAGTTTTTTGGATAATTTTTTTGTTTTGTCTGTTTTTGAATTTTTGTCTTCATGTCTTCTATTTGAATTTCAAATCCTTACATGCCCTATTCTAAAAATTATTGTTAACTCTTTTGATTTCAATAAATAAAACAAATTAATGCAAGAATAACCTACACAATATAATAATAAAGGCGTAGTGTTATCATCATCATATTCATGTAGTATAAGCAAATTGATAATTTAATATTATTTCAAAATTACAAACCTAAACAAAACAAGTAGTAGCCATTAATTCCACATCGTCAGGCAGGAATTTCAATTATTTTAATTACATACACATATAGTTAGGAACTATGTGTATGGAAAACAAAACATCAACCAAACATCCTTGAAGCCATATAAATAACTTACAGTAAAACACAAACATAACTATTTTCTATATTATATTCGAGTAGGTATAAGGTATTGAGATACTTAAACTTTTTGGAATGATGGTGTACGTTATTAAAATATCTTTGATTTTATATATATGGTAACGGTACTTGCTCCTGGAAGGCGTTGTTATCGGATTTAACTCCTCGATGTCAATTTACAGAAATTGCCCAATAGTCATTGGCACCAAAATACAAATTGATACAGGATTTCTATATATTGTGGGTAGAAGGTTCCAAGTCGAGTACCTTTAGGTTCACACATTTTCTATAACAAGGATATGTAGACGAGTATTCAGAGGAAATTATATGTGAATAATATACTACGCCAGTACGAGGATGAGGAAGAGGATATGTAAAATTATTTGATTATTTAGCTAAAATCTAAAACAGTGAACAGCACATACTTGAAATATCAAATGCAGAGGAGTATAAATGTATTTAAATGACATTTGTCCGAAATCCTTAAACAATAATATGCACCAAGTGCACACGTTTGACGTATACTCATCCCCGTTCATCGTTCGTCGTCAACCTAGACCCCTGATTACGTTCCTTACTTTCATCTTTCTGATTTAGATGTATGTAGTATATGCACCAAGGCTGTAAGGGATATTCGCCATAGATTGGCAGATTTAATTAATACCCTAACCGAATTATATTATCATGTATTGGTAATTAAATTATTTGTTGATTTTGAACTCAACGGCAATAGAGACTCATCTCTTGCTTAGAAGTACACTTGTGGTACACGTACAGTACATATATTATATCAATTGAGTATGTGTATGTACATCACTTACAAACACACATATACATACATAAACAAGAATGTGCTATACAGCACAATCAGGGTCATATAAAGACCAAGTATGAACTGCACCTTGCATTGGAAATTCCCTGAGGGGAAATGACATTACTAAATTTCAGGACAACATAATCTATTTGTGATAATAAACGTTGTTAATGCAGAGAGACGTTGTCGTCATCCTCATCGTCATCGTCGTTGTTGTTGTCCGTTGTCCGTTGTCTCCATCGTCGTCGTCGTTTGATCGTGGAGGAAAATCCTGCATGACTATAGCATATACTATGACTAACCATATCTAACGAGTTTCACATGCATAGCTTAACCAGGATATAAGGATATACCTATCGTACATATACAACCTGTGTATAGAAAATCGACGGACGTTTGCAATGTTGGACATTCCGTTCTATAGCTAAACTAAAGCTGTATAGATTCAAATTTCAAGGAAGGGGGGGAGAGAGAAGGAAATATGACTTTTAAATTAATGTTCCTATCTGAGAAGCTAGCTATATATTTTTGCTTGTTCATTTGAATATTTGGGGCAACATTTAGTTCATAAATAGATCAATAGAGAAAAGAAGATTTAGGAATTAATAGATTACCTTCCTCAAAATTCGATGTTTCATGTATGTATATGTATATAAATATGTACAAAGTACATATAGCTAAGCCATATTTATATTTAATTTTCCTTGTTCTTAGAGTACATATGATATTATATAATATGTTTGTTTCTAAGAATCAAAAGATTATTATTTAAGTGAAAACTCTTTTAAGAAATTTTAATGAAAATAACCAAAGAAGATGGATTTCATTTTATACCAAAATTTTAAATTTGCATAAAATACAATTTTCTGAAATTTGAAGAATCATTATTGATAATGATATTTATGTATAGAAAAGGAAAAACACCATAAGTCAATTTCGAATTATTAGATTTTTGAGATTTCAAAGGTGCCTAAATCTTTATTATATCCTAAGTCTTCTACCTTAATTATTTTCCTATTTATATAAAATTGAATCTTATTATACATATGAAAATGGCCTAATGGCATAAGGTAAAATACATAAGTCTTATAATTCTCATAATATTTGTTGTTCAAAACAGATTCAAAAATTTAAGTAAACTTAAGATTATTTTATAATTTGGTTATAATTTTGAAAATTAAGATACAAAAAAAAATTAAGATCCAAAATAATTTATCAATGGTTTTATGTCGAAAAAGTCTTGTAAATGTGTAACTTGAAAATTCGTAACCGGTTTTTTTACTGTTTTATGTTAAAGAAAATATTTGTCATTTCCGACAAAATTTCCACCATAAGTTAACACACAAAATTCATCCTGAATTCGACTTAAGACAAAATTTTCCCAAAAAAATGAAAACGTTACAAATGCA
Source organism: Eupeodes luniger (assembly GCA_951509635.1). NCBI lineage: Eukaryota > Metazoa > Arthropoda > Insecta > Diptera > Syrphidae > Eupeodes > Eupeodes luniger. Next base: position 18,699,206 of record OX608075.1, read on the forward strand.
AAGATTATAATGCTAAAACAAAAAACTTGAGAAAAAAATGTCTAAAAAATGTAGAGTCGTAAAAAAGGATTAGAAATTAAAAAAAAATTGACTATACAAAATTTCCTATTTTGAAAAAAAAACATCAAAACAAAAATCAAAATTCATTTGATTTATGATAAAATTTAAAAAAAAAATGTAAAAAAAGACATCTTTTTTTAAAAAGAAATCATCATTAAATCAACTTCAGACAAAATTTAAAACGAAATAAAAACGTTCAATAAGGGAAAGAAGTTATTTTGAAAAAAATCACCCTTAAGCCAAAATTTAAACACGAATAAAAAAGAAATGGAACACTTGAGAAAACCAAATAATTTTATATTGAACTATGAATTTTAAGTCATATTTTGCATTAAAATTTAAAATACAAAAAATTTTACCGTAGAATTTTTGCTTAAAGATTTCTGTAGTTTTTCTCGAAGGTTTCTTGATGTTTATTCAATCTCTTAATTTCCATTATACGGGTTGCTAAATACATATGTATGTACATTAAGTAAAAGCTGAAACCCAGGGCTAACATTTGAAACAACATTTGAAATATATGTGGTCAACACAAAACATAGAAAAAAGTTCAATGATTTATAATCCTTAGAGGTACATATGTTTTTATTTATACTCAAAAACATTTTTAAAAACCTTTATACTTATAGCTTCTTAAAAATTTTCCTAAATTAAGACAATGCCCTGATTTTATAAAAAAAAATGCGAAAACACCGACCGAATCATTTTTACCAAAAGCAAAAAAAAAAAATCAAAAAATCACATTTTTTTAATGCATTTATTATCCTTGAGTGTGTACAAAGAGAGACAAAAATAAAGAACAAAATTAAAGGGACACAATAACTCAGAGTATGCATAACGGACCTAAAAAAAAATAAAAAAAAGGAGGCACTTTTATTCTTTATGCATCTTTTGAAATAATAAAACCCTTTGCCAAAAGATATGAATGAAAAGAACACACTTTGAATCAGTTTTTTTTTTTGTCTTCTTTGGTTTTTAAAACACGACTCTTGTGGTGTTACCAAAGCAACATTAGCATTCAGTTGAGCTGATACAGGGACAGGTATTTTTTTTGACTTGGTTAATAAAAAATGGGCCATTTAAATGGAAATTATTCATTTTCTTGTTGCAAGTTTCTAATTAAGAAATGGAAAACAAAAATTTCATAATGAAACATATTTCGATTTTGTACTGACTTTCATTCAACGATTGGATGAAAAAGGTTATAACTGTGAAAGAATTTTGTATATAAGGGCTATTCTTTGAAAATCCTTTCTATTGTCAGACTTTTTGTTCGAATTTGTGTGTAATGAGGCCATTAAAAAACTCATCAAAAAGAAGTGTACTGTGAATTAGTTTACGTTGTTGGTAACAATAAAACAAACTGTAACACTCTTGCCAAAGTGTAAAATGATAAATTTTGCTTTAATAATTTTAATTGTTAAAACAAATAACACTGACAAAAATAACATTTTTTACAACTTAGTTTTAATTCACAAAAGGTGGTCATTTTCACAATTAAAAACAAAAACATGATAATTCGAGGAAAAGTTAACTCAGTTGTGTCATAGTGTGATAGAAAGGGAAATTAATTCCAAAAAATTAATTATGCTCATTTTTTGCCGGTCATATCTCAAGACCCAGAAGAGATATCGATTTCAAATTAATTTTGTTTTACAGAAAATAACATCAAAACATGCACGAAGCATTTTCCGAAAATTGAATTGGCAGTTTTTTAATATAGCTATTTAAAAAAGTGGTCGACCTCAATATCTTATAATCCAATAATGCTAGCGTTTCTAATTAAATATTAAATTACACTTTGTGATGCAATACCGGTTCAGTATAAGCTGAAAATAATTCAAATACAAAAATATTTCTCTTCTTGAATATTTTACGAAACAAAAATGATATTACCTCTAGAATAATTCTATGCATCGGAGAATCCATTGAAATTTTAACAAATTACTACTACATGTTGCTCAAAATAAATTTTCAACTCGAGCATAATGGCAATAATTTATTTTGTTGTGATACAAAACAAAAAAAGAATTGTAGTCAGCATTTTGTAATATTTTAAGAAAAATCCAATTTAAGTTTTCTTACAAGAATAAAAACATACACAAAAAAAACGAAAAATTCTACCCAAATCAAGTAAAAACATTAGGTTATTTTCTTAGAAAAGTATAATTAAAATAAAAGATTCAGCCTTTTCGATTTCTTCCAAAATATCTTTGATGTTTCTGGATATGAGCATTACAAAAAAACTATATTATTTCAGATTCCACCAAGAAAACCTAAGTCCTAAAATCTCTTATTTAAAATAGGTTGATTCAGAGACTTATCACATCCTTTCTGAGTCTACTGCTTCAATTAACACTCTACCAACACTCATTAAGGGGGTCGTCTATCCTTGCGCTCAAATTTCGGGCCTTTTATTCAAGGATGGATTGCAAATAAACTACACATGATATTTGAAAAAAAAATTATTTCATTAATCAATTCTTGAACTTTAATGAAAAACACAAAAAGGATGATTTTTTTAATAAAACTTCTCCTTGACGCGTCGTTGAATGCACTTCTACCGATGCGAAGGAGTAGAACGGCTGGCACGATATCTCAGCTTCAGAATCTTGAAACAACAAAAAAAAATGTTAACTTGATTTTTAGAACGTTGATTAGGTCTAGACACAAGCTTGAAAAAGTTTGACCATGTTTTCAATCTAAAAAAGACTGTAAAAAAGCTTGTGTCCAGACCTAGCGAGATGTTTTGTGAATAAGTAACGCCTTACAGATTTAGAATATCTTCTTTAGCTTCGTCAAAATCGTGCCTACAATTTTGAAAAACTCTACTTTTAGGTAAACGCGTTTAAAGATAAATGTTACATTTACGATTTGCAGAACTTTGTTTGAAGCTCGATATCTCGTAAACCAGCATGCATTCGATCAAATTCTTCACAGAGCATGTTTTAAGTTATGTATGTCTACATTAGAAATATGCAAAACAAAAATCGATTTTTTAAACCATTGTCAGTTGAATTATTCTAAAATATTTAAAAATTACCAACAATATTTTGATTTATATGCAAATAGTTTTATTTCAAAATCTTTTTTTGTTAACGAAATTTTTAGTCGAAAACCAATTTTTACCAATTTTAGTAGCATTTGCGTATATTGTTTTGTAGATTTTAATATTTTACGACAAAAACTGACTGCTAGATTTTTATAATAAAACAATATTTTCTGTGAGATAAAATTAGTTTTAAGCCAATATTTTTAATTTTTGAAAATATATTTGAATCGAAAGTAAATTTTTACCATGTTTTAGTATTGTTTTTTTTTTTTGGGTTTTTATTTTTTTGTAAGAAAACCATAGATTCGATTTTTCTCAAAATTTAAACAAATGTTGAAAACAATATATTTTGTAAAATAAATCTAAAACAATATCTTAAATTTTCGCAAAGCTATTTTAGTGGAAAGTCCATTTTTACCAACTTTGAGTATACCTAATGCTTTTTTAGGTTTTTTTGGAGATAAAATCATTTTTGTTCGTAAAATATTCGAATCCTTTCTGCATTATTATCTGCATAACAAAATTTATTTGAAGTCCATATCTCTGCCGGTTCTTCAGCTTTGGACGACGAAAAAAACTTCACGAATGTACGGACGTACGTAGACACGCACGCGCAGACATCTCTCCAAAAATCTTTTATTTAGAATCTAGGGACCTTGAAGCGTAGAGAAATGTCAAAATTTTAAATTCGAAAAATCGGTCCGATTACAATAACTTCCTATGGGAAGTTAAAAATAGACGTACTCATTTATATTTGTAAGAATTTGAAAAAACATGATTTTTCAAGCGAATTGAAATTTAAAAAAATGACCACTTAACTTGTGTAGTGAGGAAATTCCATATAAAACTTTAAGTTTAAAAATAATAACCCTTCGGTGGATAAAACACAATAAAGACTCCACCTATTTTTGCCTTCTAAATCCATAATAACGTCACCCTTTCCTAATAGCTTATCTACATATATTTTTATCGCTGAATTCCTATCTTAGCTAATTCAAAATAAGAAAGGGTTTGGCTTTAGACACCTGGAATAGAAATTGCATTGTTATAATGAATAATTTAAATATTCATATTCATATACACCCGTACATAAATTCAAAGAAACTTCCCTACCATAATAAAGGAATCAACCACCCACATTTTTGCCAAGTTAATTAATTAAAAAGACATAAATCTAACAACCAAAATTATAAACGCAAGAAAAAGGATCGCTATTCATTGTGTTCTCTAAACGGGTAGATATTTGTATATACATACATATATAAACCCAACCAAACCAAACCTAACCAACCCAGAATATCCTTTCAACAGAGCACGTTTCCTCCTTAACACAATCACTGCTCAAATGTTAACCATATACATATGTATGAAACAACAAAAAAACCTGAACAACGAATATATCAATAACAAGCTTTCCACTCCTGCAAACAATTTTCTTAGTATAGTGATACGTGATAAATTTTAATCTCAACTCCGTTAATTAAACGATTCCATTAGGCGCAACGAACGCCATCATCAATTTCCCAACGGCCGCCAATAAATATTTTTTTTTTATTATAATGTTGGAAAAGGTAGATATTATTATTATTATTTTTTGGTTTTTTTTTGATATGTGAAAAGAAATGATTTCATTTTACCGATAAGTTATTGTTGTTGCATGTATCATATTCATATTCATACACAACATCATACAACACACAGTATGATGATGGTATAAGAGAGCGCACCCCTTTCAATACAAAATTACAAATTGGCACGTAACTGTATCTGCCCTATTTCCTCCAGTCAACATGGGAGAGGTGAAATCCCGATGAAAAGTGCAAATTTGTTTCAAAAAAAAAAAGGAAATCATATGCAGAGGAAAATATCCTGTTTTTTTTTGTGTGGTTGATAAAAGAGAAAAAGATTAATAATAAACACGCGTTAGGGGAAAGGTTTGTAAATTATAAAAATTGGAGCCACCCGTCCCGCATACATATAGTATTATAGTCTGGGGACAATAAGGAGGGCAGGGGAATACCATAAACACCTATATTCTACCTATATTTTTATATCTTTATGCTCATCAGGAGAAGTGAAATTTTTGTCATGTTGGTGATGTGTTTAAAAAGAAATTTATATTCATAAGGGCTTGTTATATTATTCTTTTATTAATGGGAAGTGTAGAACAGGAAAATATTAATCCCCAATAAGAAGCTAGATACTTTCAGATATGGTATGGTGGTACGAAATAATAAAAGAAAAATCGTGTTAATATTAATAAAGGCAAGTAACGACTTCTATATTAGGTAGGTATATGAGAAAATAATGAATTGCATATTTGCATCAAACTCGATCTTATTCCTATGTTCGATGTGATAACGTGGCTTAATTTAGGAGTAGATGGCGTAAAATACTTCTAGAACGTAAAATATTTTTAAACAAGTTTTTAAATTGGTCAGATATGTAGGGTTGTTAAATTTATGGTATCATGTTGGTAGCACCGATATTTGACACCCGTCAAACTTAGCTGTAATTTGATGTGTCATTATGTTAGCTCAATATTTGATTTTTACGATAACAAATCGCTTAATTCCCAATAATGCGTTATAGTTACTAAAAAAAAAATGACTTTAAAACTTACCACTTAACCCACATAAAACCGAATTAGTCCTATTTTCAAGGCATTACAAAGTTCCATTTATTAACCCTCCGTATATTAAAGGAATCCAATAAAAGTTCTCAGACGAGGCTAAGACCCTGGGTCTTATTTTAGACAAAAAAACTAAATTGAAAATTTCCAAATTTCTATACCTTCCAGATCTTTCTGGGAGGATAGGGCATTCTTGGACGACGAGTCAGTCTACTTTTATGCAGATGGATCAAAACAAAAGAAGAGGTTGGTGGAGGTGTGTACTCTAAACGACTAAAATTAAGTCTCTCATTCCGCCTTCCCAATCATTGTAGTGTGTTCCAGCCGAAACTTTTGGCGATAAAAAATCCTTGTCTAATATTCGTATTTTCTCAGATAGACAGGCTGCTATCAAATCTCTGGACTTTGTCCTTACAAACTCTATAATAGTCCATAACTGTTGATCATCTCTAATAGAGATGACATAACAGTTCTATATTCACCTTTGCTGGGTGCTGGGTCATAGAGACATTCCAGGTAACTGTAAGGCAGATGAACTCGCCAGGAACGGTACAGTACAATCCATTCTACTACGTTTGGCAAAAATGCTGGTATACCAATTGCTACTTGTAAACTATTGCTAATGCAGGACGCTATGAACAAGGCAAACACCAAGTGGAATAACATCACCACGTGTCAGGTCACAAACAACATCTGGCCTACACTAGATTTAAGGCGATCAAGGTGCTTGCTATCTTAAAGCAGATCGCATATAAGCTCCATAACCGGTGTCATTACCGGGCACTGTCTAATAGGAAAGCACTCCACGTGCCTAGGCGTATTCTCAAATGACTGTTGGAGAAGCTGTAGGGTTAAATAAGAGCAGGAAACAGTTCTTCACCTCCTCTGTACATGCCCTGCTCTAGCTCAAAAACGAAAGAATTACCTAAAAGAATTCTTCTATAATGATCTAAACGGTCTTAATCATATTAACATAATCAGCCTCTCACGTTTCGTAAGAGACTCTTAGTGATTACTGATTTTATTAAGCTTAGAAGAAAGCTTCAAGATTCATGTGGTATCACAATAGGCCATTAAATTGGCCTAAGTGTGTCTTTCTCCATCACTGTGAGCCACTTTAACCCAACTTAACTTACTAACCTAAAAAAGCGAAAAAAATGTATGAAAGTGGAAGTATAACCAATATTGGCGTTATTGCCAGAGAAGTTTCCTCGTAACTGTTTTGGCAACCACAGTTACTCGTTAAGATCATACAATTATACAGTTTGAATAAATATATGATCGCTGTGTGTGTTCTATTTAGCTGTACTTTTAAAACCAAAAATGAACTATCTTGTGAAAACACAAAGTATAAAAAATATTGTTACATACGGAGATATAGACATTATAAGTTAGAATAGCGATTTATTTGTTTTTTAAATTCCTGTCATACAGCGATGATTTAATTAATGGAAGGAGTTATCTATAATAATATATAAGTACTTTAAGTTAAACAATTGATTTCTTTTGTTTTTATAAAAGGATGGTTTCACAATTAAAACATAGTGATTCAATGTATCAGAGTACTGAAATTTCAGCCTTCTATGTCACGTAGATCTCGAGATATACAAATTCAAAAGAATGCGTTTACATACGGAGTACTTTAAGTCTCAAAAGTGATTCCATTTTGTTTAATTTCTTCAACTTCCTAAGATCAAAGTAAAGGATAGTTAAATTATAAGAGCAGATGTTGAATGTTTTGAACCACACCTTAACGTCAAATTTTGTTTCTGTATTTCATTTGACATTTCTCAATTTCAGACAAGCTCAATTTAAACTATTGAAAGGAACACAATCGAGCAACGCGTTATAGTTATTCAGGCTTATTATTAAAATGAGCAGAGCATTCAAATCAAAACGCTTATCGTGCACTTCGTGATTTGTTCTGTCAATTTCATCGTCTAAATGTGCGTAAAATTGGAAAAATTGTTAAAAAATGTGAGAAAACCGGGTCTGTAGAAGATGTGAAAACACCAGTGCATGCTCTTACAGCTAGTACTGCAAAAATTATGGCTGCTGTTAGAAATATTGCGGCTGTACTATTCGTTGTAGTACCCAACAATCGCACCTCTCACACTCGTCGTTGATGAACATTTTACGTAAAAACTTACATTTACACTCTTACAAGTTGCATTTCAAGCGACGTCAATGGTCAAAATGGTGGCAAGAAATTGCAACATTGGTTAAAACATTTTCGAAGAAAATCATCTTCAGTGATGAGGCAAATATTCACCTCAGTGGATGTGTTAATAAACAGAATTTCCACATTTGGGCGAATGATAATCCAAGAGTGATTGTCGAAAAACCAATGCACCCACAAAGAGTTATAACTGAATCACAAACACGCTTCAGCTTTGGCTTCGCCTGACGTTTACGAGTTCAGCCATAGGAATTCAATGCATGCTATCACAATGGAGCTTCGACCTCAAGTTTCGTTTGACAATCGTAAGGAAAAGAACGTAATGTAACGTAATGTGACTCCAAACGGAAGCTCTAGTTCAATTTTCTGAACATTTGCTTTGTCTGACAGCTCAAGAGCTGTAAAAAAATGTCAACAATCAAAATATTTGCTCTTTGGAGGGATGAAATAATAGAAATGTCATTCAAAGCAACCTCGAAGCAGGCCCACCGTAACGCAGACGAAGCCGAAGCTGAAGCGTGTTTGTGATTCAGCCATTACTGAGTGGTGAGTGGCATCGTCGCGTCGTATTTTTTCCAAAATTAGGCCGTTAATGTGAATGGTATTCGCTATATCGTGAGATGATTACGAATATTTTATGATGTGGACGATATGTGGTTTTGGGCGACAAATTCAATTGTTCTCTCGCACGTGGTGGCGATGTCAAGATCATGTAATTTGACACTATTGGACTTTTTCTTTTTTTTTTGTATAATAAGCACACACTCAACGGGATATTACTACCCTTGTTATGCAGACACAGGAGATTTCGGTGCACATTGGTTTTGAATTCCTGAATATTGCAATGACTAGGAAAAACAGAGTGTGGTAAGGCATTCCACATTCGCGTAGTACGGCTAAAGAACGAATCTCTATATTTGACAGTACGGCCGAAGTTGAACTCGAAGGTAAACTGATGAGTATTCCTTGAAGCGCGAGCATTACGGTTGAAGGGGAGGAATGCAGCTGGCTATTTCCCTAGAACATAAACCATTAAAATAACGGTAAAAAAGGGTCAGACAAGAAACCTACGACGATGTTCAAGCGAAGTAAATAAACTTATGATGATATTATGACCTCTCAATTTAAATGCTCTACGTTCAATTTAAATGCTCTTCGTTCAATACTATCCAAGAGGCTTAAGTAAGTTGCAGGAGCACCAGCTCAGAGATGGGAGTTATACTCAAGCTTTGGACGTACATATATAAGTCTTCTAAATAATAGCCAGATCAGAAGTTGTGAAACATTTCTTGCATCCCCTAAGGAAACCCAAACACCTTGTGGCATTTTTGGCGACATCGTGTATGTGATCGTTCCACAAGAGGTGGTTGGTGACACCTATACCGATAATATCGAGATGTTCAGTCTCATTGATGCAAGTGCCATTCATGGATAATGGCAAGGGGGGTATATCTCGCTTTAACGATAGAAGACAGCATTGGGTTTTCGAAGCATTAAATTCCACGTGGTTTTTTAATCCCTTTCTTCTTCTTTGAAGTTATTTGAAAGAAAGGTTGTACTTCGATAAGCCAGCACCAATTGAAGAGCTAAACGATAAGATAATTCGGCACATTAACGGCATAGAACCTCAATTATGCCTCATCATCATCGAAAATTTGGATCATCGGATTGAGGTGTGCCGCCGAGGTTGCGGCGGCTATTTGGCTGATATTTTATTCTATACATTATTGAAAAATGCAAATATTATCATAATTTTTTTAAAAATCAACAAAATTGGCCCTTAAAATTTGACAACCCCTTACTAAATCTTAACCAGTTCGCAAAATTTTTGAAAACAAAAAATGGAGAGATTTCTTAGATAAATCAGAATTTACAAAATTCAACATATAAGCAATGATATTTCCATTTTAATTTAGTTTCTTTTTGGTTCAGTTGATATTGATGGTTTTATCAATGCTGAGAAATATTTTCTATCATCATATTGCTGACATTTCTCGCAGAAATGTACCTGAACTTCTTGAAATCTTTAGATATATATCAGCAAGGTCTGTGGTTTTATTGTCAATTCCTAAGAAGCAAAGAGAAGGTTGCCTAGATCATAATACTGAAAATTCAGGTCACCTTGCTTTTGGGATAAATGAATTCAAGAAGCTATATACATATATTCTTACGATATGACACGCTTCAAAAGCATTGATTTCAATTTAAAATATAATTTCTTCAAATTTTACTTGCTACGCAATTAGCTCAATGCTTTCATTTTCCATAATAATTAGTATGATTGTGTTTTCTTGTGAAAATATGTCTATTTTAAACATAAATGAATTAGATATGTGACAATACAAACCTATTTCATTGAACAAATCAACCATCATACTCATACCTCTTCTAACGCTAGATTCTTGTTTAAAGATCTACCTTGCTCTCTAGGTCACAATTTGTATTCGAAATCAATAAAACGCCTGTACAAGTAAACAAAAACCGAATAATAGAAAATATGTTTTCCTCAAAATAAAATAAGCTGCACACATACATATGTACATATACTCGTACGAGTATAAGGCTGTACTGCGGTTGCTTCCCTTATTTATTCGAAACGAAGGACGTAAGTCGTAACGTACGAACTTCAAACATGATGTTTCAATACTGCTATACTGAATATTATCTTGATGTTCTTCCCAATTCGACTTCACACGAACAATGAACATAAAAATGTGACAACATGAAGATGCAAAGAAGACGTAGACGTGTGGTGTTGGTGTATATTCGAAGTGTATGATGTGGGATGAAAGATGATTTGCATTTCATTTGATTGCGGAGCTCTCATGAATTCCTTATTACTTCAAATGGAAGCTGATTGTTACTCTCATATTTTCTATTGTTATTCAATATTTACCAAGAAGAAAAGTCATTGATTCAATACATAAAAGAATAATGTTATTTACATTTTAGTACAGTAGCAGCAGCAGCAGCAGCAAAGAGTTTTGCCACTCTCTCTGACTTACATTTATGTAGTATGTATGTATGTATGTAGGACGTCTTATATGTAGGTTCCTTCAAAGGTGTTTTTTGTTTTCAGTTTCTCACTTAAAATTAAGAATGGAATCATCTTTCAGTGATTGTCCTTAAAGTGTTAATTTAAAAATTCATGAAAATTGTATTAAAGTCAAAACAACATTACTCTTCATATGATGACAATGTATGAGAAAGCTACATACATCAGCTCTTGATAAGAATTGACTTATCTTAAACAAGCGTAGTGAATGTAAAAAAAATGTCTTCATTCCATTGTCCTTGTATTGGATATTGGCACTTCAAATTTTGTTTGCCATGTTCTTATGGTGGCAAGAAGCAATAAAATAAAAATAAATTGTATCGTTAATGGGTATAATGGGATGTTATGTCCATACTATAAAAATGGTTAAGATAGTTTACACAAGCTTCTTTTTATTTCTTTGAAAAAAAAAAGAAGCAAAAACAAGAACAAGAAACTTGACAATGCTTGAAGGACAGAAAGGATATGACAATTTAAGATAATGGTAACACAAGTCATTGTTTATTTTAAGTACATCTTTTGTTTTGATTTATGATATGAAAATCAATCCAGTTTTAAGTTTTGAATAACACTTTAATTTAAGAACAAAATTAATAACTTTAAATAATTTAAGTAAATGTTACAAAATATAAGAACTTTGTTTTTTTTCCATAGTTAATATTTGAAATAAACGTTATCAAATAATTTCTCCATATGTTTAGGTTAGATTAAGGTGGCTGCTCACGAAAAAGCCAACACGCTTAGACCAATAATTGGTCCGTTGTGATACCACGTGGATCTAAAGATCTAACTTTCTCTTTGAATCAGTAAGAGGTATGTAGCTATGAAGCGGTTGAGTCAATAGACATCGACATTTCTTAGATAACTAGGATCATTGTAGTAACCGTCCCCAAGATAGAGTCGTCATCTTTGTGACAGACCAGGACTTTTTTTTCCATGCAATTTCTGCAAAAATCGTTTGCAGGACTTCCAGGTCGAAAAGCATGCCATTAAGCAGTGTTATTTAAGGGTACCTTTAACGGAGCTAATGTTCAATGTACTAATCTTTTAGGCTTTAGGTGTAAAGAAAGACAGACAGACATAGACAGCCGGAATCACTAAACCACTTTTTCCGAATTCTCTATACCATCATAATGTCAAGTTTTCTTGAAATTTCAAGTGCTAATTTTCATACTTGCACCATTTAATAGTTCTGTTTATCAAAATAAGGTTTCAAAAATGCTAACAAATTTCGAAACAAGGTTTTCCAAAACTTCTCAAATTATAAAAAGTCAAACAAATTCAAAGCTTTATAAAAAAGATTTTTGAATTTCTACCACAACTAAAAAGATTTATTTATTATTTATTTTTTCTTCAATTTGAAATATCAAAAAATCACTTACCATTTAATAAAAAAAATATTTGTATATGAATTTTTAGCCAACCTTAAATGAACTTTAATCACTGAATGAAATTATTTCTTTTTTTCAAAACATTGAACTGAAATTGTAATTAATATTGTATTTAATTTTAATTTATTAATTCAATTTGTAATTAGTTAAATGTACACTTTCTTTTAAAAACTGGAAAGAAATGACGAATCGACAAAAATACAAATTTTACTTTAAAATAATGATTTACCAAAGTTTTTTTTTTTAGTTTTAATTTGCTGATCACGATTGAATCTAGAAATACTAACGGATTTTGTAAACAACTCCTTATCTTATGTACTACGACGCGCAAGCACACTCGACAAAAACTTAACAACGACTGCGCTCTTCTATCTTCTCTGTGAATATCGGCTTACTCCCAGAGATGAGTATTTACTTCATATGTAGCAGATCTACTTCATTAATTTATTTGTATGTATCTGCTACGTAGCAACTTATTTCTACTTCGTTTTAGAAATTTTTCTAACGCACAAAATTTCATTTAAGATGTGTTGTATTGATTCATTTTTTGTTAACTGAAAAAACTTCGTTTTGATTTAACTGACAAAAAGTAAAAATTGTTAGAATTTTTGGATCCAAAAATAATACAAACTGAAACATATCCGGCAATCCTTCCACTTTTGAATGAATTTCCTTATTTTGATAATAATGTAACAAACATAGAAACTCTAAACTCCGAATTAAGAACGCTTATGGTTACTAAAAGCATAAAAATGAACGACGACGAAGATGTTGCTGAGTTTTGGACGCGTTTACACTCTCAGAAAAATATATTGGAAGAAGATATATGTTTAGGGTGTTGCACGACTATATGCTTACACTAGCTAGTTTACCGCATAGCAGTGCAGAAGCCGAAAAACGATTTTATTAATAAGAGAGTTTGTGGCTGGGCTGGAAGATTTTGAACCTCCCAAGAAGTTATTACGATATTTTTCAAAGTTTAAATATGTTCAGGAGGGCTACGTATTAAGAACCGATTAAAATCCTTATTATATGCCTATAACTTTATAATATTTTATGAATTTGTGTTATGTTTCCCTAAGAGGAGAATCTAATTTAATTTAAAACAGAATGTTCCTATTAATTTCAATGTAATAATTTACCTACATAGTATGTACTATATATGTATATATGTACCTAATTTATGAAATTGTGAGACTTGTTCTAGTCAATGTATGTTTTCGTTATATGGATGTAAAATAAAATGAAAATAAATTTGTTTTGTTTGTATTTTTTGTTTTTTTCATTATCTGCTACATATTTTACAGATCTACTTCGTTTTTTTGGGCAAAATGTTTCACTTTTCGGGCTTAGCATTCTCATCCCTGCTTACTCCTATTATTCTCACTCAGAGGCTCTCGCTCTCGCTCTAAATTTGAGCTTAAACCTTAAATGCTTAAATTGAGTATTGATGAAGGAGAAGGTAAGGTCAAGGTGCATTGCAAATTCTCTTCTTTTTTTTTGAGAGAGAACCAGAGTTACCTTACCACTTCTCAAAAAAAAGTGGAAGAAGATTTGAGGAAAAAAGCGAAGTAGATTGAGAAAAATGGAAGTAGATGCCAAAAATCAAAAATGAACTTTTTCATATAATTCTACATATTTAAAATTACATTATTTGAATGAAAGAATTAAAAAAAAAAACAAGAATTATTTAAGCCTTCATATCATATTATTCAATATGTTGAAGTATTATTTCTTAAGAAATAATCATGCTGGTCAGATGAAATGACTTTAAGATGTTTTGATTGCAAAGGACAAGTCTACAAGAAATAGTTATTGTAATCATAATACAATTTTAGTACATAAACACTTCTTTTATCTTCAAAATAAAAAACTTCATATTGAAAATAAAAAATCAAATCCAAAAAAAAGAGGCTGGGATGCGACCCACACTGATAACTTCCCATCCTGTCTGTCGATTTGTCTTGCTTAAAAGTTTGTCTGTATGTACATTGTACATATTAATTTTTACCAAATTTGCGTTCTATTTTTTTGTAGATTTTATTTTATTAAATATCGAAAACAAATTTTTCTGTGAAATAAGATAAGTTTGAAGCCAATATTTTTAATTTTTGAAAAGCTATTTGAGTCGAAAGTAAATTTTTACCAAGTTTTAGTATTGTTTTTTCTCAAAATTTAATAGAATGTTAAAAACAATATTTCTTATAAGATAAAATTAGTTTGAAGATAATGTCTCAAAGTTTTGAAAAGATATTTTAGTCGAAAATCAATTTTTACCAACTTTAATACATTTTTTTTTTAGGTTTTTATTTTTTGTAAAAAAATTGTCAATTCAATTTTTCTCAAAATTTGTCAATTCAATTTTTCTCAAAATTTGTCCTAACGTTGAAAACAATATTTCTTATAAGTTAAAATTAGTTATAAGCCATAATCTTAAATTTTTGAAAAGATATTTGAGTCGAAATTCAATTTTTACCAACTTTTGTAAAATTTTTTTTTGGTTTTTAATTTTTGTAAAAAAAAACTGTCAATTCGATTTTTTCAAAAATTTATTGAATGCTGGCAATAATATTTTTTAAAAGATGAAAGTAGTTTAAAGCCAATATCTCAAAGTTTTGAAAAGATATTTGTGTCGAAAGTCAATTTTTACCAACTTTAATACATTTTTTTTTAGGTTTTCATTTTTTGTAAAAAAAACTGTCATTTAGATTTTTCTCAAAATTTGATCAGATGTCAAAAACATTGTTCTTCGTTGCAAAAAATTATTTTGGATATGAAATCATATTTGAGTCGTAATATTTTCGAGGTGACAATTTTTTCTTTTTTCAGTTTTTCTGATTTATAAAAAAAACGTTAATTGGATTTTTTTCCAAAAATATACTTGTTTTGTATCACGTTAAAATCTATATATATAAAATATTCCTGTCACAGTGTTAGTGGCCATATTCCTCCGAAACGGCTTAACCCATTTCAATGAAATTTTGCATATACATTCGGTAGGTCTGAGAATAGGTTTTTATCTATTTTTTATATTCCTAAGTGTTATGGTTTAATTGCATCAACATCGTATACGGTGCAACGATCTTACGATAGTATTCAGTGACGCTATGTACAATGAAGCATTGATTGCTATTGAGGATCTTTGCATTATCAGTGCCAACTTACCACTCAGTCAATTCGGTATGCATTCACCGAAATGCATCTGATTTAATAGACACTGAATTGAATCGTGAACTACAATACAAAACTGTAGAAATGGCAGCGATTGTTGCTCGCAATGTCCCACTAATAAATGATGAACAAAGAACCATTTTTGACCACATCATGCTCGCAGTTTCCGCAGGACAAGGTGGATGCACCAGGTGGAACTGGCAAAACATTCCTTATTTCGCTAATTCTTGCTAAAATACGATCAAATAATGGTGTCGCATTGGCTGTTGCGGCAAATTTATTGGATGGAGGTAGATGAATGCACTACGGCACACAAACATTCGCTTGAGGCGTTGAAGAGGACATTAAAAAAGATATAAAAAACAGCGACACACTATTTGCCGGCACTCGATTACTCCTTTCAGGTGATTTCAGACAAACACTTCCCGTTAATCCGCGTTCGGATTCGTACGCTGATGAGATCAACGAGTGCTTAAAATCATCGCCACTGCGGCGTAATGTTAAAAGAGTACAACTGAAAGTAAATGTGCGTGTTCAAATGCTTCAAGATCCATCCGCTGAAACAACTGTTAGATATAGGACACGGAAAAGTCACTTCAGATGAAACTGGATGCATAAAATTACCGGTCGATTTCTGCACGTTTATTGGTTCACAAGATTCTCTCATTGACCAGATATTTCCCGATGTGCACAGACAATATACAAATCACGAGTGGCTGGCAGAAAGAGCAATTTTACCAGCAAAAAATGTGGATGTCAACAAATTAAATCTCAAGATACAACATTTGTTACCAGGAGACTTGGTGTTATACAAATCTATTGATACAGTTTTTGATGCTACCGAAACTGTAAATTATCCAACTGAGTTTTTGAACTCATTAGATTAACAAGGTATGCCACCGCATAATTTACAATTGGACCTCCGGTAATTTTGTTTCATAATTTGAACCCACCACGGTTGTGCAACGGCACGCGATTAGTAATTAAAAATTGATGAAAAATGTTATCGAAATCATATTTCTAAATGGAAAATTCTGAGATGAAAATATATTTTTACGGCGAATCCCTATTATACCCACAGATGTGCCAATTCAATTCAAACGCCTTCAATTTCCAATTAGATTGGCATTTGCAATGACTATCTATCAATAAGTCTGAAGGCCAAACGATGTCTGTGAGCGGCTTAGATTTGAGCACTTCATGTTTTTCACACGGACAATGATACGTGGCATGCTCTCGAGTGCGCAAACCATCCAGTTTGTTTGTATTGGCGATGGGATCACAAAAAATATTGTAGATACACTCTTTTGCATTAAGGGATTGATATTGTTTTTTTTTTTTGAAGTATTGTCATAATTAGCGATTAGTATATAATTTTAAAGAATTAATTTTAACAAAGTAAACAAATTTGTTTGGTGATTTGTTATTTTAATATTTTGTCACCGTTTACAGTGCTCTATACCTCTCTCACTTATATACCACATCCTTACACACTTACAATAAGTTATTTGTTTCTAGCAAAATATTCTCTAGAAATTAATTATATGACGAAGCAAAGTTTGTCGGGTCAGCTAGTATATAATATAAAATTTAATTCAAGTCTCAAGCGTCATTTGTTCAATGAGATATTTAGGGTTAACCTAAATGTTCACCTTTTTTTTAAACTGCTATGTTAAAAAAAACCACCCACGCTATTTTTTTGAGAGCCCTTTCTGCATCTTTCTGCCTTATTATCTGTGTAACAAAATTTATTTGAAGTCGTTATCTCTTCTGGTTCTTGAGATATGGACGACGAAAAAAACGTCGCGAACATACGGACGTACGGACATACGGACGTACGGACGTACGGACATACGGACGTACGGACATACGTACATCGTACATCTTTCTAAAAATCTTTTATTTCGACTCTAGGGACCTTGAAACATCGAGAAATGTCAAAATTTTCAATTCGACAAATCAAACCCATTACAATAACTTCCTATGGGAAGATAATAACCATAGAGCACAACAGAATGCAAAAAACATAACAAATAAAAAAGAAATAAAATGCAGGAGTTGGTCGCATGAACTCGCTCATGTATACAAAAAGCCTCTTCAAAACTATTTCCTGTATTTTAAATAATTTAAAATGTACCTGCAAACATTTTTTTTATAAATTATTTAAATTTTAGTTTTAAAATATTTTTGGTATGCAGTTTTTTAGAACTTTAAATTTTTGGTCATCAAATATTATTGAGACAGTATAAGAGCTTTTGCAGAAAAAAATTAGTGAAGTTCTTGAGAAAATTGTTGTTGATGGAAGTGACCTTTTCCAAAGTGATGAGAATATTGGAGACGGGCTTTAGGTCAATAAAAAAAAAACAATTATTTATATTGTCACGACGTTTCTTTCATGTCAATGAACATCATCAGGTGTGGCAATTAATCTATATTTGCATTAATAAATTGGTTACAATTTGATAACATTGAAAAACTATGAAAACTTACACTTGTTACATGAATATTGCACTTAAAAATAAAATCATTTGATTCACAACAATTTTTACAAAAATTAAAAAATTAGACCTAAATACACAAAGTTCAACTGACAAGTAACAGGCAAAGGAAAAATTAGTGTCAAAAGATCATATTATTAGAAGTTTTTATTCTCGTACTCTCTAACAAGTGTTTGTACTGAGGGCTTATCTCTTCCATGTCAGTTTTTTGGTTCATAGTGTTGTTGACGTTGATGATATGCAGCGTTTTGATTATCAATAATAAGAGAATGATAATCGAAACGCTGCATATCATCAACGCCAACAACATCATGAACCAAAAAACTGACATGGAAGAGATAATGCCCTCAGTACAAACACTTGTTAAAGAGTACGAGAATAAAAACTTCTAATAATATGATATGATCTTTTGACACTAATTTTCCTTTGCCTGTTACTTGTCAGTTGAACTAATTATTGAAGTAAATCTACTTCAATTGAAGTAAAGTGGTAACGCTGGAAAGAACTAATTATTCTATTGTATCAAAAATTCACAATTCATAATAAGAGAAAATAAAATGGCTGCTGCTGGTTGCTATTATTGTAGATCAACTTAGGTTGAAATGAAAACGAGACAACACATGCCACGCGCAACAATGGACTTATTGAGGGGCGAGTTCGGTGAACATTTAATTTCACGTTCATGTCTATACAAACAAGCCCGCTTTAATTGACGCATTGGAAGACAACATTGAAGCATTTATTCGCGAGATACCGGCCGAAATGTTGGAAAGAGTATGCCAAAATTGGACTAAGCGGATGGACCATTTGAGGTGCAGTCAAGGTCGACATTTGCATGAAATAATCTTCAAACATTAAATTATATGTATCGTATCGATTCAAATAAAGATTTAATGCATTTTTCTGAATTGTACGTGTTTTTTTTTTTTTGAAAAACTTTCCAATAGCATTTAAAAAATCACCCTTTATATTACAAGTCCTCGTGTCTTTAAAAAAAAAAATGTATGGAACACTTAATCGAATTTAGCATTTCAATAGCACTACAAAAATGGAATGCTACTTCTTGTCCTATTAAAGTCCAATGAACTAGCGGCCCGTCCCGGCTTCGCACGGGTAGACATAAATAGGTACAGATATTTAAGTTATAAGCATGCTAATTAAATGACCATGAATCACTAAACTAGAAAACATTTTTTTGTCCCATTATTAATACTCAGCGTATGCGGCTAATTTTTTTACACCTTTGGTTGGTTTTAATAGGAATTTCTTAAGATTTATATAGTAATCTAGCACTAAATATAGCCTATGTTACTCAGTGATAATGTAGCTTTCTAATGAAAAAAGAATTATTAAAATCGGTCCAGTACTTCTTGAGTTTATTCCTTATATACAAAAATACAAATCTTTCCTCTTTATAATATTAGTGTAGATAAGCTTAAAATTTATCTGTTGATTTGTAACCCATCCTATAGCAGTGGTATTTTTGTTTTTGTCCCCGCCTTACATTTAACCATAAAAATGTCATTAAGAAATGTTTTTTATCTGACTCAGATTTTTTAAGGCTGTCTTTATTTTTATTCTCAGGTCAGGGATTATTGGCCATATTTTAATAGCAGGTACTTAAACTCATATGATCATCAAGCTCCTTTATATCCTCCCTAAGAGCGAAATACTCGAAACTTGACAAAAATAGAATAACACATCAAATGAATGTTTCAATTTTTAGATTCATAAGATTAGAAAAATGATATCTATTTTCAAATAAAATTGCACTACTATGGTACTGACTGCAACATGGCACTGACACTGGTTTTGTGGCACCGTCACTGATTCAACAAATAAAAAATAATGGAAAATGGACGCAAGTAATATTTGTCTAACAAAAGAACTCAAAAGGACACAAAAATAGCATCGCGAAATCGCATACAAAGAAAAAAAAAAGCTCCAACTTACTCTCTCTTTTAATAATAACAAAAACTGCTAACCTGAAGGATAATGCGGTTGAACGTGTGATATATAGGGTTACCAGTTATATTAAAGACACAAAAAAAAGGACGAAAAAATCCTGTCACAACATAAAAGGAATGCACTGCACTTTGCGCGAGGAGTAGATAGGTAGGTATAGGTAGGTTCAAGGTATACGATAAGTCCTTGGTTATGATGAAATTGCCTTGACGGAGTATTGCAGCCAGCGCCAGCAGCAGCAGCGATGGGAAATGGGAAATGATGATGAGAGTTTTTTACAACCGCCATCGCCATCACCATGAGTTACTATCATAGACATTTGGTTTATGATGGAGTAGAGATTAAGTAATGATGATGGTTGGTGGTTGGTATGGCAGGGCTGGAGCTGTAAGCTGTAAGCTGTAAGCAAGATGAAAGAGAGAACTAAATTACTGATGCAATGAGTGCATCTAAAGCTAAAGGTATGGATGGATCTATATAGGGATAAACGAGTGTATATAGTGTAAGGTTGGGATTAACATAAAAGAAGAATGTAAAACTTAAAACTGTATAATCTAGGATGCTAGTTATGGTTTATTATGCTTTACAAGATATTTTGCCACTTTTTTCAACAAAAAAAAAGAAGCATAAGGTACGAGTACTTTGTTTCATTTAAATGCTTTTTGTTATTCAATTAACTGGTAACACTAATTTGTATGATGATGGTTCAGGGCATCGATATACGGTGAGAATATGTTGCATAATATTCTTAGTATTGTTTGAAAAAAGATATTGAAATACTATCCAACTGAGCATTGTTGATGAAAGCATAGACAGTGCAAATGTACAAAAGCGTTAAACATAAAGTCGTTCAGTACCCTTACTAAATTAATACATATAGAGTTTTTATTCCCTTTGTGTTGATTTTTCGTGAAATAATATTTTACAGTTCATTCCTTTCTTTAGTTATATCTAAAATACACACATATTTCCATATGCATTATGCAATATGCATACCCAAATCCAAGGATTAATATAGTATTCAAATATAATACCCTATTACAATTTTATGACAGATGTAATACCTAGATGATTTGAACATTTATTTCTACTGACAGTCAAATAAAATCTTCAAAAAAAAAAATCAACAAATGAGAGTTTTTCTGTTAACAATGCAATTTTGAGTACAAAACAAAACATTCGATGAAAAAATAATGTCAAAAATTCATTTAATTCTATTTTTCTAGCTTAAATAAAAATATGATATATTGAGATGTGACATTTTTCTGAAAAAAAAATAAAAAAAACATTTTTGATGACTTTGAAAAAACCATAAATTATATTTATGATAAAAAGAGTATATTGAATGTGTATTTATAATGATTTATGTATGTAGGTATACATTTTTCGATTTGCATCAACGTAAAATAAAATGAAATTGTGCTCATTCTGAGAAATATTTTTGCTATATTGAAAAATAATAATTTTAAAATAGAAATTTGTCAAACGAAAGAGGAATATTAATGAAAAAATCAAAGTTAATCAAATTATATATGTAGTATGTCTGTACAAAAAAGGAAGAAATAGAAATTAATATTTTTAAAAAGTTGCCCAATCACAAAAATTAGATGTGTGTAACTACAGGGTTATTCATTTTGCGTTTTCAATTTGTAAGAAACATAAAAACAATAAATTTATTCAAAAGTATTTAAATTTTCTATTTTTGTATCTTTATAAAAAAACAACAAATTACGAAAAATGGAAGTATATACGCTGACAAATTTAAAACGATCATCTTTGAATATTTTAAAGTCTTATTGAAAATATACAGAGTTATCTATTTTGCGGTTTCAAAAGTAAACGTAAATAAAACACATATAAAATATTGCTTTTCATGATATTTCTTTTTTATTTATAAAGTTTAATCGTTAAAATTATGTTTGAAACACCACGTCATTTAAATGACCATCACGTGAATTGTTGAAATCAACAATTCTTTTGAGGTAATTTTCGACCACTTTTTGACACATATTTTGCAGTATCTCAGCCATAACTTGTAGAATGTTGTTGTTAAGTCCTCAAGAGTTGAAGATTTATCTTCATAAACACTGTCATTCGCGTAGCCCAAAAAAAAGTCCAGCGGTGTCAAATAGCATAATATTGGTGTCCAGTTGATATCGCCACGACAAGAAATTACGCAGCCAGGAATGTCTCTTGCAATAAAGCCATATTCGCTCGAGTTGTGTGGCATGTGGCACCGTCTTGTAGAAACCACATATTTTCTAAAACGTATTCTTTAATAGCAGGCAAAAAAAAAGTCGGTTATATGATAACTATAACGCTCCGAATTGACGGTGACAGTAGTTCCATCATCGTTTTCGAAGAAGTAAGGTCCAATCACACTTCCGTACCAAACAGTGACTTTTTGTGGATGTAATGGCCTTTTTTCAGTTACTTGAGAATTCTTAGACCCCAAATATGAACAAAATTTTTATTAACATACCCACAGAGTGAGAAATGTGCTTCGTCGCTGAAGAACATTTTATTCGAAAAATCACCGTGCACCGCCTGATTCGACGTATCTACGAACGTTGTGAATGGTCAGCTGGCTTCAGTTTTTGTATGAGCTGGACTTTATGTATGTATATGTAGGTGTAGATTCAAATACAAAATACGCCATAATGTGCCGTAACACAGTTTTTATTCCTGAGAACGAAGAGAAATCGACACATTTGGGTCTTTGGCAAAACTTTCACTTACAGCAGTGATATTTTCAGTGGTACGAGCGAAACGATGTCTTTTCAAATTTTTTCACAATTTTGCCAATTGCTTGCATAGTTAGACGATTAGGTATGTAAACCGATGATTTTAATTGAGTTAATTTATTGACCAATTTGTAGCTGATGGAGAAGAAGTAATTCGAGGCATACAAGACAAAAGAGAACAAGAACTCATGAGAGCACAATACAGCAACATGTTACACTCGTTCATACGTCATCAAAAGAATGATAGATTTTCTAAATATGTACTGTATGTAAACAAATTAACAATTAATTTCCTAAAAAAATACAAGAATATCGTCATTGTACCAGCTGATAAAGGTAACGTCACAGTCGCTATGAAACGTAAAGATTATGAAGATAAGATGGTTGAATTATTGTCTGACCGCAACACCTACAGAACAATAAGGAATAATCCAACAACAACACTTCAAACGCGAAACAATGACATAGTCAAATGGCTGAAAAACAACAATAATTGTATTGACGATAGAGAGAAAGCAAAGATGACCATTTACACCGCACAGCTCCCATCCATTTACGGATTGCCAAATATTCATAAAACAGACATGCCACTGCTGCCGATTTCGTCATCCATGAATGCTATCTACGTGTGTTGGAAAAATTTTACAGTGCGTGACAACAAATTCAAGCTACTCTATAAAAAATTCGAAACCCACTATCTTCGACTATTGCAGATCTGGTTTTGGACCACGCTTTAGACGAATGTTAAAATAACATTGAAGAAAAATCTGTGTTCATAGCAAAATATGTTGACAACATATTTGCAATGATAGATAAAAGAAACATAGACAAAGTACTAAAAATTCTATACGGATTCCACCCAAAAATTCAATTCACAATTGAAAATGAGTTCAACAAAACAATATCGTTCTTAGATGCAAAAATCTACCGTGAAGAAAATCGTTTGCTTTTCGACTGATATCAAAAACCAACAGCATTTGGAAGACTAATTAATTTCCGATCAAACCAAGGAAGGCATATTATCATCAATACTAATGATGTACGATTCTACGTCGCCAACGAGAAAAAAGTCATCAAAATTTTAAGTAATAATGGTTATCCTTTTACCATAATTTGAAGCCTCCTTTTAAAACACAAAATGCAAATTCCACGAAAAAATATTGATGAACCCGTTAGAACGCACCACAAAACCATGGTTTACGTCCCAACTTTATCCGACAACTTAAAAAAATCTATTACCAAAAAATTGACAGAGGTGCCTTCCTTTTAAATCAAACAAAACACTTGACTTATATTGGGACCAAAAAACAACTTCTTAGACAACGCATCTCGAATCATAAGTCCGACATAAAACTAAAAAAATCTGAGAAGACAGCCCTGGCCAGTCACTGCATTGTAAGCGGTCATTCTCCAAACTTTGAAGGCGTGGAAGTTCTACAGACAGAGAAACATGTTTCAAAACACGTTAGAAACATTGCATATTCTCAATAACAAAAACAACATGAACCGAAAATAAGACACACAAAACATTTCTGCTGTATATTTCTCTCTTCTTTGTTCTTTGTTCTTAAATGTAAATTGTGCTTTATTCAATTTAGACTTAACTTCATTCTTCGAAGTGCTAATTATATTTATAGTTTTATTTTTAATTTATATTAATTAATGGTAATTAATATTAAATTTTGTTTTTCATATCTTTCTTGAGTGAGTAAATTTTATTGTATTTGTATCGGGTCTACCACGATATCTAGAAATTAATTATCTAGAAAGTAAAAATCTCGAATATGAAAATCTCGAAAACAAAAATCTAGAATGGAAAAAATCTCGAAAACAAAAATCTAGAAAATAAAATCTCGAAATGCCAAAATCTAGAAAAAAAAAATCTCGAATGCAAAAATCTAGAATGTATGTTTGAATTTTTGAGGCAATGTTTAAAATTCGCGCGAATTTTAAACATTGTCTCAAAAATTCAAACATACATTCTGGATAACTTACTTCTCCTTAACAAACTTAAAGTTGACAAGTAAAGTTATCAATCATACAATTGCTACTCATGCACCTGTGAGAACAGTTACCCATCTAAACACATTGTCAATGAAACTGTAAGAACATCCACAGTAAATTCAGTATTATTAAAATTAGTCTAACGTGAGCTTGAAATTACCTCTATAAAGATGAAAGTAAATGAAATTGTCACAAATATAGAAATATTAAAATTGAAATCTAGGGATTTATTTACCATTGTAACAAATGCGTTATAATAATAAATATTATTGGTTGTGTGAGCTTAACAAATCGCATTATTGTCGTGCCAGAGTAATCACTGTCAAGAATAATGACAAGCACAATATTGGGTAAACTGATGTATTTTTGTTTTATTGAGTTTTAACTGTTAAAAATACAAAAAAAAAAATCTCGAATTTTTATTTTTTTTTCGAGATTTTTTTCTAGATAGAGTCTTTTGAGATTTTTGTTAATTCTGGATTTTTGTGGATTCGAGATTTTTGCGTTCTAGATAATTTTTTTTTATTTTCGAGATTTTCGGCATTCGAGATTTTTGGCATTCTAGATTTCGTCATGATCCCATTTGTATCCCATTGATCTAACTAAGATTATTTGTATATTTTTTGTGTTAATAAAGTTCCCCTGAAGAAGGCAGCAACCCCTGCCGAAACGTTGGGAAAGTTAATGTAACGTAATTATTTCATTGCTAAAACTATAGTGACCAAAAAAGCCGACGGAAAACTATAATTCCACTAATCACGATTATGTAAACCAAAATCTCCTCTTAAATTAAGATATGTGGCTGTGGCAGTATCACCATTTTTGAAGTAGGTTTTAACATTTTTTTTGCGTTGTGCGATAGTTAAGAGGCTTTCAACTGAAAACAAAAATTCGTTTAAGAACTAAGTTTGACTTTGTGAATACGAAAAAAATTATAATAAAAAAAGACGCATATTAATGTTTAACTTCAAATAGGAAGTTTATTTAATCGGTCCGATTTATGGAATTGAAAATGTTGACATTTTTCGAAGTTTCAAGGTAGGTTAGGAACCTAAATAAAAGTTTTTTGCAGAGATGAATGTGTGCGTGTGTAAATACGTCCTCACATTCATATCTTAAAAACCTTCAGACACTGCAAATAAAAAATGTTGTTTTCAAATTGATAAGTGGTTTTGTTTTTGACGAAGGCAATTTAAAAAAAAAAAATTGTGAAAAATTTGATTGAAACGAAATATTTCTAAAACCGATAACTCTATTGACTACAAACAGATTTTATATAATACATTGTGAAATTGTACCAATTGGTATCAATTCGAAATAAGTAACGTTTTTGTAAAATTTAAAAAAAATCTAAGTGATAGTTTTTTTTTTCAAAAAATGCCACTAAAATTGGTAAGAAATGGTTTCCGACTAAAAATATTCGAAACAAAAACAGATATTGAAATCAAACTTATTTATGATATGCAAAATATTGTTGTAAGTTTTTAAGTAATTTTTTTTTGAAAAATAAAATTGAAAATTTGTTTTACAAAACACGACACGAAAACCTACAAACACAACAAAAAACTGATAAAAAATGTTTTCTCACTCAGTTCGCATCCCAGTCACCTTCTTTTAAAATATTCATCCGCAACCCAATCTTAGGCAAGATTATGAAACTACTCAAATTCACTTAAGTTTCACTTTTTCTTTCAGTAAACAATTTAATATTTTCAAAAACCACGGTATTGGTGTAAACTTGCAATTTTAATAAATTTTACTTTCATGCGCCTTAAAAATAAGTTCATTTTTATAAATCTACACTAATATTATAAAGAGGAAAGATTTGTATTTTTGAATGTAACGAATAAACTCAAAAAGTACTGGACCGATTTTAATAATTCTTTTTTCATTAGAAAGCTACATTATCACTGAGTAACATAGGCTATATTTAGTACTAGATTACTATAGAAATCTTTAGAAATTCCTATTAAAACCAACCGAAGGTGTAAAAACATTGGCCATAAAATGTCTTTCATCGAATACGCTGCGAAGAGTATTAATTATAGGACAAACAAATGTTTTCTAATTTAGTGATTCATGGTCGTTTTAATTAGCATGCTTATAACTTAAATATCTGTACCTATTTATGTCTACTCGTGCGAAGCCGGGAAGGCCCGCTAGTTACCTTATATTCTTCTTAATTTAATATCTTGGCATTCAAAAACAAACATTTATTTTAAAAATGTATCTTAATAAGAATTTAGGAAAAGACATTATTGTTTTGATTTTAGTTTTTATCAAAACGATATTAATACAAAAATTGGAACCAATCACGGCTTAAAACTTTAGTTTTGCCCCATTTCCCCATAAAAAAGTCACATTTTCAAAACACAATTCATGATTGCTTCTAAAAATAACTCTTCAAGCAATAAAAGAGATTTTACCCCAAACAAAGAAAATTTGAGAAAGCAAAAATGTCTGATTTATTTAACCTACAGATAAATTAAAATTTGAAAATACATACATTAGATATAGTGTTCTGAAATAATTCATGCTTTCGTTTTATAAAACACTAGGATATTTGAAAATATAGTTGAAAATTAAATTTAAATCAAAATTATTTTATTTTGGTGTTTTCAATTCCAAAAGCACATTGGAAGCTTTATTCTAAAATAAACTCATAGAGCATATTATTTTTAAGTTACTTACCGAACTAAAATTATGTTCAGTTAATTCCAAAATATAGTTTCTTTTTTTTCAATCTCAATTTAAGAAAAAGTAAACATTATTTTTTAATACGAAAATTAAATGTTTTGCCCCACTGTATGAGACATTTGGCCGATATAGTACATTGTTTAGTTTGTTGCACAGCATAAAGTCCCGACTCTTGTTTTTTTCCAATCCATTGATTGAATCCGAGTTATTTGATTTCGAACAATGGACATATTTTACCAAGGATGAAAAGAAAAGCCAATACAACGAGCCTTATAGACTCCACCAAAAAAGATTATTGCCAACATAGCAAGGTACCTTATACCGTATACCGTTCTATACAGTGTATAGTATTTGTAGAATTATACTTTACCCTACCCTCTAATAAAATTGAACGTCTTACTGTTAACGGGGCATGAGTTGAGCAAAAATTTATATAAATTGATCGTAAATACCACCACCACCATCGTCGTCATTGCCACAGCCAATTCGACCAAGAGAGAGAGAATGGCAATATGGCAATAAGTTTGCAATATGAGCTCCTAGAAATATTATTCCTGTTTCCTTGCTGTTCTTGGAAATATGCTTACAGTACAGTACGACGACGAATAGCGGCGAGTACATATTTCTGAAATTATAATTGAAAAGGAAAATTCTACCTTAAACCAGATTGTGACAGTCAATAAATTTGCATTTGTGTTTTGTTACAGCCAAGGACTCTTTTTATTGTTGTTGGCTATTTAATTTGCCATGGGGTATAAGCATTTCCGGTCTGTCTAGAAAAAAAAAAAAAACAGAAGTTGTTTTCAAGTAGCAGAAGAATGGGCTCAAATTTAAATTCCATCACAAATTAATTTAATATCAAGATGAAATTATTTCACACACAAAAAGATAAAATTACTTCCGTTTGATTTCTTGAGTTATGTGCGTCTATAATTTAAATATTGCAAACTGAAAAAGCTATAGCGAACGTTTTATTTATCGTTCAAAATTAGACTTTTTGAGAGATATTAAGACATTTTTTAAATTCCTTTTTTATTATTTAAATTTGTTTAAAGATTTAGAGATAAAAATTAAATTGAAATAATTTTTCTAACCAAAACAATTCTTCAAAATAATCCACCCACCGAAGCTCTGCTTATAAACACTTTAATCACTGTAATCATCTCCACCTTCTTAGGTAGGTAGAAGGTACTTCTTGTTTTTTTGTCTTTTTTTATTTTTCAAAAACCGCACCTTTGAAGATAAACAGCTGAAGTTTATTTATAACTTCTTATCTCATTTTATAATCTTTAACGGAAATTACATTTCTCTAAACTGTCCTTATATAAAACATTTATTTAAAATTATTTTACAGCATAACATTTTACATTTTGCTCTCTTCGTGTTCTTCAATCCTCACTAACCAGCAAACCACCTAGCAGCTCAGCCACCAAGAAGATATCTTGATTAGTATTATTTATCCAAAAGGTCAAGAGGAAAATAAAGTATGGCCGTCACAACTTAAATATCCTAAGGTTGCATAGGCATTCATACATATAGAAGACCGTAATATTATATTAAACTTGTTTTTAGTTGAAGACAAAAATTTATAATAAAAAAAAAAACAATTTGTTGAAGCTTTTCAATGGGAGAGATTTAATTCTTCTTCTTGAAGAACATGAATGGGCTGGAGAGCATTCAAATGGTCAGCAAAAATGGGCATAGGAAATATTTAGAAAATGTATTCTAAGAAAACAAAGCTCTTCACAATGTTCGCAGAATTTTAGAAACTTTAAATAGAGTAGTATATTTTTTTTTCTCATTTTAATTAAAAGAAGTTAAATACAATCCTTGGATGAAAAAAATATTAATTTATGCGGAAAACAACCTTGAAACGATATACATAATTAAAAATTTACTAATTCACATGGAAGAATAAACCAGAACAAAATTGATCAATATGCTATGCACACTTAAAAATGTATGCTGTACAATATTATTTCATCAGAGTTTTCAAAAAAGGGCCTTGAGAGGAAGTTAGTTTCAATTTAGTATTAAAGAGTTTTCCATTATATCTTTAAGATTGCAAAAAATGTCTGGAATGAGTATCATACTAAAAAAATTCCAAACGGTGTCCGTGAAAATGTTCACCTGATATTTTTTCTGATCACGGCCAAGAACTTTGAAATATTTCGGGAAATTTGAATACAAAATTCCTTAGGTAATCGTTTTATGATATACAATAAGAATTTTGAGATTTTCCTAAAATATACCGAAAAATAAGTTTTTTAGGTACCTGGCTCATTTTTAAGGATTAAAGAAAAATAATTTATTGGTGCAGTTTTTTGTTTTTTTTTATTGCTTTTCAAAAACATGTTGTAGATACAGTACTTTGTTGGACCTCCTCTTGCTTTTATTACGGCTGGAAATCGGCGAGACATTGAATGAGATAGATTTTTCCATGTGGAGTGGATGCAGGTATCGTGTTCCAGGTAAGTAGTTTTTTTAATTCATCAACTGGCTCTGGGCACTTCTTCGCAACCTCAAGTTTCATTATAGTCCAAATATTCTCAATTGGATTGAGATCTGGACTGTAGGGAGGCCAACTTAGTACATCGATATTATTTTCTTCAAAGTACTTTTTAACCTAAGAAATAAAAAAAACTAAATATTATTTTAAGTCACTAAAGTTTTAGCTTTTTTTAAAGCTTAATATTAGTCAGTCATGGTAAAAATAAAAACAAGTTCATACTTACAATTTTGGCTGTACAGCAAGGAGCATTGTCCTGTTGAAAAATAAAACTGCAAGTGTCCCCAAAAAGATCTAGCACCGTAGGCTCCAATCAGTTTTCCATGACTCGAAGGTAAACTTTTGCATTGACTTTGGATTCTAGAAATCTCATTCTACCTTTTTTATCTCCATAGAAGCATCCCCACATCATTACACCTTCAGTTTTGGGGGGCATCTGCAAAATGCAATCAGAGCTCAGTCTTTCTTTCGGTTATCTTCTAGCAAGGATCCTCCAATCTCCAACATGGAGCTTGAATTTTGATGCATCCAAAAAGATGATATTGTTCCACATGTCTTGAGTCCCATTAAGGTGCTCCTAGGCCAGAACAATGGTTTTTCTTTGACTCTCTTTGGAAAATACGGCTTCAGTACCAGCTTGCGTGCTCTAAGTCCAGCTTTCACGAGTCTTTTTCTCAATGAACTTGACGAAATTACTTTGCCTGTAGCTCGACACAGATTGTTTTTAAGGTCCACCGAAGTCCTGAACCAATGCCGACGACTACTGTACAACACCAAAAAACGATCTTCCACTAGGGTCATCTTTTTTGGCCTCCCTGAACCTTTTTTCCTGCTAGTAGTGCCGGTCTCAGGATATTTTTTCAAATTCCATACTACAGTTTGTTGTGCAATATTCAGTCTCTTAGAAATTGCACGTGTTGTGAAATTTAGACGTGACAGACACAAAATATTGGCTTTATGTCCTGAACTGATATTTATCATTTTTTTTCCACAAAATCACTTTGGTTGGTACTAGATTACAATCACGAGCCAAATGCAGCTCTTATTGATAATAATATCAACTTTTATACAGTGTTTGAATGATATGTGTCTACCTAGTGCAAAAAAAACCGTAGCGTTTCTAAATTCCAAGAACTGATCTCGAAAAGTGTAATAAAATGTTTGAGCAACATTTTTCGAACAGCACTGTATATCCGAAAAATTATCGTCTTCGAAGAAAGTAATCTTAGAATGAATTGTACAGGAGATGTTAATAACTGAAATATATTAGTGCAAAATACCCCCAAACGATTACTCATTAATAATAAAACGATGTAGACCGAAGTCTTAAAAGTTTTATAGAGCTGTAATTTTTTCGTATGTTTGTTTATTTTTCGAAACTTTTTTCTTTCAATTAACCCAGATAAAAACCAGGGTTCAAAATTGTTGTTCAATAGGTTTTCTTATAAAAGGTTTCATTTTGAATAGCCAACTATTTTGGTATATGTCATTTCTTGAATTTGTAATGTTTTGACATTACACAAATACAAACCACGCCATTATTAAATGTTTAGTAAAATTTTGCTAATCATAGTTTTGTGTTATTTCTCGAGAGGTCAAGACATTTGTCCACACGGATCTTGCAAAGTGGCGTCTTTTTTCTTTTGAGGTGAACGATAACATACAGAAACAAATGTGTGAATTTCATGAAAAAGGGTCCTTATCATTTTTTATTGTTCATGCTAAACCTTCCTTTTTATAACTAAAAAAATAAATAAGGTGACGCAACAGTCCGTTGAAAACTAGGGCCTAGTGACTTAATACTCTCAACCATTCCTGTGTGCGAGTAATGTAGCCAGAGATGGAGGGGACCTACAGTTTTAAGCCGAATCCGAACGGCTAATTTGAGAAAACACTTTTCATGACAAGAATTACTCTTGGATGATTTGTTTATTCCTCGCAAGAGGCAGTACCCGTGAAAAAACTTTAGATGGCAAAGGCAGTGATTGAACCCAAGACCTCTCGCATGACAGTCCAATGCACTTTTTTTTTTTTTTTTAAATTCATTTTTATTTATTCCATCTTAAATCTATCTTAAAGCTAGACAAAAATTCATAAAACTAGCCTAATTAACCATAACTTACAACTAACTTACTGGTCCCATACGGACACTCTAAGTTAAACAATAATACTTAATGCTAATGCCTTTCGGCCCTAAGATCTATTTATCTTCAATTCAATTTTATTTATTTTTGTATTCAGTAGAAAATTTAAAAAAACTAATATCAATATCCTTTTTTATTTTTACTTAAAACTACTTAAAATAAGGTCCTTAAAATAAAACTTAAACTAACTTAAACTACCTATTCTACCTATAAACTACTTAAAACTAGAACAACCACAGCAGCAAATCTAACTATCTAACGTTTTTTGTTTTTCATATTTTGTCTTTTTTTTTGTATATTTTTTTTTATTATTCCATGTTTTTTTTTTTATTTTTTATTTTTATTTTTATTTTTTTTTTTTGTATTTTTTTGTATTTTTTGTATGTTTTTTTTTTTTTTTTTGTGCCACCATGCCTATTCTACTTAAAACTAAACCCTAAAACTATAAAACAAGTATGTAAGCCGGCCAAGGCTTAAAACCCCATCCCGACTACTCACTATCAAGTGCCGATTGAAGCCACCAAAACTGGTTCTCCTGCTTCACCCTATCAGTTCGGTCCCGTTCGGACACAGCCCTACTGAACCGAAGGAGCTCTGCTCCGCCTTGTGCCATGACGTCCCGATTGTACAGGAGTCGCCTATCCACGGTTCGTCGTCTGACGTGGTAGATTAACGGAACTGCCAATCTATCCTGTATCAGACCGCATCTATCTAAAAAGAGGAATGCCTCTGGTGGAATGAAGCCGCTCAAGCGTGCACTTTCAAAATACTCGTCGTTCGGATAGAACGTCCCGAAAATTAAATTGTTGGTCGAAGACATAGCTCTTGCAATGTGACCTCGGACGAGTTTTATCACGAAATTGTCAATTCAGTTGATTCGAGCCCCATTGTATAGGACCTCGTTGGAATAGTAATGCACGTAAGAAGATTCGGCTGTTCTGTATAAGCCGGTACAGCGTCGTAAACACTGCCGCTCGAACACCCGAAACTTCTCCATCTGGGAAGGGGCAACGTTGAACCACACAGGACAACCATAAACGATCATCGGCCGTATGAGGGCCATGTAGCAAATTACCTTCACTCTGGGGTCAAGCCGACTGCTAAAAAACAGCCGTTTCGTCAGAGCGAAGGCTCCTCTGGCCCTGGTCAGAGCAGCATTTATATGTCTGTCGAAATATAAATACTGATCTAACCAGATACCGAGGTACTTCACTACACTTTTGCTCGCTAATGGCTGCCCGTGAAGATCAACGATAACCATCTTTCGCCAATTCTTGCACGTATCCCTCGTGGCCCTAGCCAACGGAGTCCGGAACAGAATTGTCTCCGACTTCTGGACATTTATTTTCAGTTTCCAGTCGTCGCAATATCGCTGAATCTTGTCGAAATCACGCTGCAAGAGAATTCTAATAACCTCAACCTTTCGGGCCGTTCTGTACGCAATAAGATCGTCGGCGTACGCAATTGCCTTTGTAAGACTACCTATCAGATCGCTGGTGTAAATGCTGAAGAGAATCGGCGAATTCACCGCTCCCTGTTGAAGACCATTTTTAATTAAGAATGTTGTGGTAGAAGTTACATTGCCACTTTTGACAACAAACTTTCTACCGTTAAGCATATCATAAAGTATATACAACAATGGCTTGCTTATGCCAAGCCTGCTCAGTTTTAGGTAAAGTCCCTCTAACCATACGGTATCAAAGGCCTTTTCCAAATCAACCAGAACAGCACCTGTGCATTGTTGTTTTGTTTTATTCCATTGGATATCAGAAACGAGTTTAGACGCAGCATGAATTGTGTCATGACCCGCCTTGAACCCGAACTGTTTATCCAGAATTATTTTGTTGTCCGCAGCCCACTTAGTCAGAGCCCTATTGATGATCTTTTCGAAAACTTTGCTGATGCTCGGAAGAAGACTTATCGACCGAAGATTTGACGGGTTGGAGTTGTCCTTTCCTTTTTTCGGGAGAGGATGAACCACAGCGGTCTTCCAATGCACTGGATAATATGCATTATTCAGTGCATTATTGAAGAGTGTGGTGTAAATGTCAATTGCCTCCATCGGTAAATGTCTTAGTACAACGTTGGATATACCATCGACACCTGCTGACTTTTTATTTTTTATTGAGTTGAAGATGAGCTGAAGCTCAACCTTCGTTACTAACAAAGGACTTGGTCCCGTTTGCTCGGCGATTATGGCATTTGCCAAGGAATCGTCATTGAACCGCATGAAACCGCGGTTCTCAGATCGCCATTGTGTTATATCATTTCGAAGGTAAAAGTGATTAAGTAGGGCTCTGTTTTTCAGGTCGTGGTTGGGGCGAATGCTAACATTCACCTTGTACACTTGCTGGAAAGCAGCTCCCACCGCCTCCACTTTTTCCTTCGGATCTTCAATTATATAAAAGTCATCGTCAAAGATGGCTTCTTCTGGATCTATTTGCGCTGTCATGAGTACTTCTCTGTTCTCTTCAGTTCTTTGGAGTTTCAGACACGGAAGGTCATTGTCGTTCTTTTTCCTGAATATCTTGTTGATTTTGGGGAACATACTAGGGTCACTGGAATTAACTGACCGGATCTTGCGGTCCCAGTACTTGTTAATTGATAACCTGTAGTTCTCCTTAATCAACAGATTGACATTTTTTATTGACGACTTCAGTGTCCTCACCTCCAAGTCGTGTGGGTCTGTAAGTCGTCTGTACAAGTTTTTGAGTCTTGTCAGTAAGCCACTCTTGTGCTTACGTAGTGCGTCAATAGTCGCGTTTCTGTAAGCGTCCATTTGGTCCCGTTCTTTGTACTTTGGTATTGTCCGTTCCATCGTTTGTGTTATTGTTTCGTCCATCTGTTGTAAATGTTGGTCAATTTCTGTATTTGTCAGGTTTCTGTTGTTTGGTGGGGCTATGTCACTCGAACGAAGTTCTCTCGCTAAGGCGTTGGTGAAACGAGGCCAGCGCATCTTACTGTAATTGTAAGAATGCGTTGGAACGTATTCCTCCAACTCCACGCGTTCGTTCGGAATCTGCATTACAGCAGCCAGTCCGCAGTGATCACTGTCGTACTCGACTGTCTGTAAGCAGTTTCGAGGATGATTACCCACTTTGTCTGTAATTGTCAATCTTGTTTCGTACAGCAAAAGATCCAGAAAGGAGTCACTTCTTGGATACGATGGCTTTTCAGTAGCCAGCAGGTCGACGCCATATTCAACGCTGTAAAGATTCATCAAATTAAAAAGATGGTTACCTCTGGGATTACTATGTTGATTTCCCCAATCTTCATGTTTTGCGTTCAAATCACCGGCCAAGATGAAATAGTTTTCTTCCAAGCTCAGTTTCAGTTCCCTAAAAAGAATCTCGAGTTCTGAAGCAAAGTAAGTAACCTGCGGAGCTCCAGCCGCATAAGCCGCAATCATATACATCCGCTTCCCTTGAGTGAGAAAGATGCATACCACGCAAACTTCTAACGTCTTGAGCTTTCGCAATTCATTGTTGTATATGACTTTATAATTAATGCCTTTTCGTATAAAAAGAGCGACACCGCCCCCTTGAGTGGAGTCGGGCCGGTCTCTTCTTACGATATTGTAATTTTTATGAGTCAATTTGTGTTTGTGGATAAGCTTAGTTTCGCTAGCCATAAACACATCGGGACTGTAGTCTTTCAACAACTGGAACATATTGGCTCTTCGTTCAATCCTAATCAGTGAATTTACATTCACAGCTAGGACTTTTAGGCGCGTCTCCGGCAGCGCGCCCATTATGGTCTAAATTGCGCCAGGCCAGGCAACAAAGAGTAGAGATGGTCTACCCTTTTGCCTTGCTCCTTTATCTGACTTTGCAGTCCTGTAAGTTGACCTTGAATGTTCAACAACAAGGCTACAATGTCAGGCTGCACCTCTGGTGCCTTAGGCACAGGGGCCTTTGGGGCAACCGTTGGTGGAGCCTGTCTCGTGTTCCCATTCCCTGACACCATTTGGGCGTAGGAAAATTTGGGATCCACGAATTTTTGTGTAGGAGCCTGTCGAACTGTTCGACTTTCTTCGGCTTTTTGACTGGCCTGTTTTTGTTTGATTTGTTGGACCTTAGGGCAACCCCTATAGCTAGCCGGGTGCCCTTGGTTTCCACAAAGGACACACTTGAGCTGGGTCAAATCCTCAACCCGCTCATTCCCCAGCTTGCACTCTCCCTTGATGTGGGTTTCTGAGCACCTGACGCAGCGCAACTGCATATTGCAGTTGGCTCCGGCATGGCCGAACCTCTGGCACTTCGTACATTGTAAAATGTCATCGTGCCTTTTTAATGTCTCCCAGTGTATGGCTTGATAGTCGAGGCATTTGATTTCAATCAGACTCTCAAGCCTACTTTGGGGCGATAATGTTACGAGGAACATTGGCAGCCTGTAACCCCCTCGCCTGGACTTCACCGTAGTGAAAGGCTTGACCCCGATGAAATCGAGATCGTCGATGGCTTTTTGGCGGAGCTCAGCTAAGAGCGCCTCCGGTTCCGTGCAGGAACTTATGCCCTTCAGTAGGACCGTCTTAAATTTTTCGCTTTTAGGCGTGAAGCTGAAGAACTCAGCTGTGGCCTCTTTTAATAACCCTTTGACTAAGTTGTATTCGGCCAGTGAGAAGCACTGGACCGAATAATTCTTTTCTTTTTCGTTTAGTATTTTAATGCAAAAATTGCCCTTAGTGGCCGACTTACATACCTGTTTTATGTCGTCCAGGTCAACTCTATGGGTCCTTATTGGTGGTATTTTTTCTTTCTTGGCCTGTGGTTGTTTCTGGAGTTGCTGCTGCTGTTTCTGCTGCTGTTGCTGCTGCTGCTTCTGTTGCTGCTGCTGTTGCTGCTTCTGTTGCTGTTGTTGCTGTTTCTGCTGTTGCTGCTGCCTTTGTTGCAGCTGTTGTTGTTGCTGCTGCTTTGCCTTAACCGAAGTGGATGGGCCCTCAGCAATTGGGCCTGTCACCGGTAATGGAGCCTTTACATTTTCCTCCGCTCCCGTGCTTTTGGTAGCGGGCTTGGACTGTCGTTTTTGCTGATGTGGTTGTTGCTGCTGTGGTTGTTGCTGCTGTGGTTGTTGTTGCTTTTTTTTGTTTTTGTTTTCCTGCTGTTTTTGTTGCTGTTGCCGTTGAGCCGCCTCTTGTTGGCGGCGCGCCTCTTGCTTCAGCTTTAACTGACTAAGGAGGGGCTCCATTTCCTCCTTGAGCTTTTTGAGGTCTTGCTCATATTGGCTGATGGTAGCCTGTTTGGCTTGCAGGGCCTCCACCAGTTTTGCTTCTTCTTGGAGGTCCGCCTCTACCTCCAAATTCTTCCTTGTCGGCGGGACTGGCTCAGCCTCCGATAGGATTAAATCCATATTCGGAGGCCTGAACAGCCCCTCTCCACCTTCGGACACATATTCAGTTTTCTCAGACTCATCGTAGTCTGAGAACTCAGTTTCAGTGGTATTTCCTACCTTACCACCCTCCATTGCCTTGCGCATATCACGCCGCTTAGCGGCGTTAGCCCTCTCCACCTTGTTAGGGCTATGCTTCTTCAGCTTCCTCTTTTTATTAGCTGTTGCTGCCGCTATGCCCTGGTCTGATGCCTGGCCAGATGTTTTTGGTGTTTTCGATACCGCTGCTGTTACCACCGCAATATCACCTGATGTGTCGGCAGAGGTATCTTTCGATACCCCCGCTTTCTTCTCCTTTACCATTTGCTTCTCTTCCCAATCGATGAAATCAGCAATTTCTCGATTGTGAAAAAAAGCAATAATATTTTTTGTCGACTCCGCTCGGGATTCGAACCCACGACCTCTAGATTCGTCTGCAGACGCCACCTCCACTAGGCTACCGATGAGTTATATAAACCTGTGGCAACTTGCCAACTTTAGATTTCACTAACACACTTGGACTTGTTTAACTTGGAAATAAAGTCAAAATAGCACTTCTTCACAGTTTGGAAGTCAAATAACGACTGACAGTCCAATGCACTAACCACCACGCCATGGGCACTCCTTTTACACTACCTTTTTACAACTAAGACAAGTTTTAGTAAATTAAGAGGACTTTTTCCGAAGTGTAAAAGAAACTCTCTACTGAAATTCAACGTTGTCGGAATTTTTTAATAGTAAAAGTTTGATTTTTAATTCTGCAGTATTTTTGAAATTTTTTTAATAGTTTGGGAAGTATTTGCTAATTGATTGAAAAAGTTTTCAAAACATTTTACAAGACAACAAAAAACTTCATAGTTCGAAGTAAAAATTGTTTTCAAGGGAAAATCTTTTTTTTTTTCTTGAAAATTGTCACTTTTTCGTATGAATTCAGTACAATTCGTTTGATGTTTTTAACTACAAAAGAAAATTGATTCGAAATCAAAATTTCTGCTCATTCTGGAGATACGGTCAGGAAGAGAAGAAACATTGAAATTTAAAACATACACACGAACACAAGCATAAATTCCTCTTAAAACGATTTAGATTTTATGGGTCTTCAAAAGAGAAAAATCAAAATGTTTAATTCGAAATCTAGACGAAAGGAATGTTTAAAACTTAAAGACAAATAGAAATTAATGTTTGTATTTATTTTCATATTATAAAATTTATTTGAAATGTCCATGTTTGTCATTTTTTTTTTTAAATATTGACTTCATTTAATGTCATGCTTGTCTTTATATTTAAAATTCACATTATTATATCCTGAGCTTTGATCGTCATCAAAGTTATCGATATTAACAAGTTTACTTTCTTTAAAAGCTTTAACTTTAACCCAACAAAATTTAATGTTGGTATATTGTAAACGTTAACAATGATTCTTAAATTAAAACCATTTTTTTTTAAATTTTAAAAATCCTGCTATTGTAAAGAAAATTATATTGCCAAAGGGTAAAAGTTTCTATTCAAATTGTATATCAAAAAACTTCCAACAGCCATTTTATCTATTAAAACTTTGATACAAAACAAAAACAAAAGAAGTTTATAAAATAATAAAAGCTCCTTATTTCTACCTATCCATACATATGTACATACGAGTACATACATACATTATTATATGACTTGTGAATATATTTCCTTGAAAAAAAAAATACCAAAATGTATGTATGCATATTTGAATAAAATTTCTTTTCTTGCCTCTTAAATGCTTTACAAAATTACTTTAATAACTGACTGAAGAAAATATCTTTATAAATACTTAAATGCAATAATAAAGACTCTGTGGTTGAACAAAAAAAAAAAAACGCCAACAACAACAACGTCATATGCATATTAAGGATTCACATACACTTCTACACATATTATACAACCAACAAAATAAGAGGAAAATGGTAGAAAAAGTACCTACGTATAGTAACCTACCTACAACACCCCAGATATTTTTGGTTCTAAGTGAATTTTCTCCTTTTATAAATTTGTTAAAATGGAATATGGAGAATATTTTTGTACACATCCTCACTTTTGGAGTAAAAAATAGACTTGTTCATATTTTTTTTCGTTTTTTTTTTTAGGGGTGTTCACTGAAGCATGAACCATAAAAACAGTCAGTTACATGAAGAAAAAAAAAAACATCTTCAGTGGCATTTTATATTACCAAAAATTATATACACACATTATGTAGATGCCAAAATCTCTGTACAAATAGTAGGGTGTGTCGAAATTATTTAACCCTTTTCGGTTTAAACAAAAATTTGTGTGTTATGTATAAAGAGCCATCAGGGCAGGATTAAAATCATAACCATCACGCCACAGGCAGTACACTAATCTCTGACTACTTAGTAAGTTGTTGGCAACACTGACATGAATTTTTTACATTGCATGAGTTTGTGAAAATAGCGTAAAAACCACTTATTTTTAAATTGAAACGTTGTTATCGAAAAAATAAAAATAGAAGCCTTTAACATCGGTTGAGCTTTTACAAAAATCCTGATTAAAAAGAAAATGTCTACTACTTTTTACATTATAGTAATTTTATTTTTTAATCCCACTTCTCTTTACTTTCATCACGACACCGTAGATGGTTGGCTGAAAGTATACTTTTCATAAAACTTAATGTCTTCACGAATTCCTTCTCAAAGGCCTTGAATCGATTGTGGAGCATTTGTCTAGACTTTGTCATTCACGTGGATCAATGGTGAGGACCTTTTCGAGAAAAATTAAGGTCAACACACTTAGTGTGCAAACTTGTACAAATTTTCTATATTTTTGTAGAGAATTTGAACAATAGTTTTTACATATCAAATGTCGACAAGTGACAGCCGCAATAATATTAAAAATTAAACCTATTACTGCAAAACCCTTTACACGATTTTGAAAAGGGTAATCTTCCTAAGTAGACTTAAGACACTTTTTCATGCACAAAATGAATCGACTAAAGATGTCTTCAACACAAAAATTTTTTTAAAATCAATGTGGAAACGTTTTCACTTTCCTTAACAAATTTTAAAAATAAGATCTAGACTATTTTTGTGCCGTTTCGTTCAATATTTTAGGACCACCCTAATTTGATCCTATATGAAATGTATGTCAGACGACAGAAAAAAAGAACACTTAACAGTCGAGCTGTTATGTAAGAATTCCATGCAGGTCTTTGTATTAAAGCTGATTTTTTCTTTTTTTTTTGGTAAGACATAAAGTGTGGTGAACTCCTGTTGAATTGTTCAACTTGACATGTTATTTTAACATCATACTTTTAGTACCTACAAATATATGCATATTATATACTTTGATGTTTATGTTAGTCGAATTGTGTGATATTTGACATTTGAATATGAAATTGTTAATGAAATCTTTTATTTTTGTATAATACCAACCAACCTAACTCTTTCCTCAGTATGTATGTAAGGGGGAGAGTATTCATATATGTTTACAATTATTTTTCTTTTGTTAAAGCTAAAATAGCTACATGATTTCATAAAAAAATCTCAGTAAAGTATCTTAAGGCAAAATATTTTAGGTACATAATTTAATTGCTTTAATTTATGAATTAAATTGAAAACACCATAAAATAGCACTTTTATGTCTTTTCTACACAAAAATACTTAAATTTGGTCTTTTGGTTAAACCTTAAGGATAAAATTTAGAAAAAAGGCAATGCATATTTATTACTTTTGAATAACTTTTTTGGGTTTCATAGAATTTAGCAAACAAAAAATAGATTAAGAAACGAAAAATTCCAAGAAATTGACAAAATTCAAACGAAATTAATTTGTATATGTTAAGTAATTCGAAGTTTAATCAAAGTATGGTCAAAACTTTTCCAAGAATATGTTCTGGCTGTGTGTTCCCTTTTTTAGGTACTTTAAACCACATCCTGAATCGATTAACATTTTTGTGTTTAAGTTGTGGTATCTAAAGGGCGATACAAATGTTAAATGTAAGTACATAAGTCCTGAAAAATTATCGTGGTTAAGGGGCGTGTTTCTTAAAGTTTTATAAATTTAAGTGAAATGATGTTGAATAATTTCAATAAAAAAATCTCTTTAAATAAAAATCCAACGAGGTCTAATCGCAAAAAAAAAAAAGCTGGGATGCGACCCACACTGAT
This sequence comes from Eupeodes luniger, assembly GCA_951509635.1. NCBI lineage: Eukaryota > Metazoa > Arthropoda > Insecta > Diptera > Syrphidae > Eupeodes > Eupeodes luniger. Next base: position 18,740,821 of record OX608075.1, read on the forward strand.
AAGTTCCCATTCCGTCTGTTGATTTGTCTTGTTTAAGAGGTTTGTAGGTCAGTTGAATTAATATTATTATGAATTAAAAATAACCCACAATATTTTGCATATACTGAAATAGTTTGATTTCAAAATCTGTTTTTGTTAACGAGATTTTTAGTCGAAAATCAATTGTTATCAATTTTAGTAGCATTTCTTAAAAGTTTTAATTTCTTATATACACATACACAAATTGGATGAATGAAATGAATTTAAAGTCAATACCTTCTATTTTTCACGAGATACCGAGAACCAAACATCAATTTTTAAAAATTTTGCATACTATGCTTTGTAGATTTTAATTTTTTATGAAAAAACTGACTGTTGGATTTGTATGTATAGAATGTCGAAAACAATATTTTCTGTGAGATAAAATTAGTTTGAAGCCAATATTTTTAATTTTTGAAGAGATATTTGAGTGGAAAGTAAATTTTTACCAAGATTTAGTATTGTTTTTATTTTAGGTTTTTATTTTTTGTAAAAAAACTGTGAATTCGATTTTTCTCAAAATTTTACCAGATGTCAAAAACGTTATTTTTCGTTGCACAAATTTATTTGGGTTCATAAAATATTTTTGTTCATAAAATATTCTAGATGACAAATATTTTAATTTATAAAAAAAAACGTTAATTAGATTTTTTCCAAAAATATACGTTACGATATATAATTTAAAAATAAATTCAAGGCTCTAGCGTTATTGCTTCGTGAGATATTTTGGTTTAACCAAAATTTTCACCTTTTTTTAAAATACTATGGTAAAAAAAACCATAAACTCAATTTTGTTGAGAGTCCTTTTTGCATCTTTCTGCATCTTTCTGCATCTGCATCTGTATAACAAAATTTATTTCTTTTTTCTTGAGCTATGGACGACGAACAAATCTTCCCGAAAGTTTGAACGTACGTACACACGCAAGCAGAGACATCTCTCTAAAAATCTTTTATCGAGACTCTAGGGACCTTGAAACGTCGAGAAATGTCAAAATTTTCAATTCGATAAATTGGACCGATTACAACAACTACCTATCGGAAGTTAATAAAATTTTGTGTCAAATTTACTTAACGTTCACGTAAGCTGCCTAAGACACCAAATCGCTCAGAATTATTTATGGTCGTTTAGTTTCAAATTTTACGTTAGATTTCAGTTGAATTTTGTACGGTTTTAGTTTCAAAGTAACAATGCGAAATTTGTCAATTGTGAAGATGTTTTTTGCAAAAGGCTGGCTTTAAAAATATTTACTTCAAAATAACTCAGACAAATTTTGGTGAAAAGCTTCATTTATACATCCTAAACACTTTATACAAATTTTTTTGGAACTCACTCGAAAATTATAGGCTTTCTTGAAAGAAGTAAATATAAAAAAAACGACTATCACACCTTTTTTGTATAAGTGAATTTATAGTTTTAAAGAAAAACAAAAAAAAAATAACAAAAATCAATATTTTGACAGCTACTCCGATATGATACTACTGGCAGTGTTAATAACAAATTCATACTATAAGTTCTTAACCAAATTTCTTCTGTATGGCTATTTTTAAAGTTAATGAAATCTAAATACTGGATAGGCACTTGAAAAAACGGAATAATTAAATATCAGCCTATGTGACAGATGCAGATTAAATAATAAGTCTACAATCAACTGTCAATTTTCAGATGTACTTATTTAAAGACCCTTTATTGTCAGAATACACTAAACTATAATTTTAATTGCAAAAAAAAGTAAAACTCATTAATCTTGTATTTCAATTCTCGAAAACATTTTAAATTAAGCTTTATTTTGATAAATAGTTTTTTTACCTATCGTTCTACACGGCGTATGTGGAATATTTTAATTTCAAAATGATTTGCTGTATCGAATTTGTTATTATGACTTAAATTAATGCTATTAGCGAAATAAAAACATTTTACTTAGTGAAATATTTATGTATTCTATTTTTATTTTACATTCAGTAAATGTATTTATTGTATATTATAATATATATACACAGAAACAAATTCATATTAGATACTGAATTCATCATTAAAGGTTTATAAAACAATCTATGCAAATTTTTAGCTGAAAAATTTAACAACACCTACTCACAATAACCTATTTTCAAAATATAAAACTAAATGTTAATTATAAATTCCACTCACAAAATATTTAAATTTATCTAAACAAACAAACAAACAAAGAGATAATTAATTTAAAATGTAAAAACCATCAATTTTATATTTTGTAGTTTATGAAAACCGATGTGAAAATTAGAAAATAATAATTTAATTTAAATAAAATTTTCACTCCTTCAATAACATTTCACAGACCAACTGATTGCCTCTATATTTTATGATTTGCTGCATCACACACACACACACTAGAAGGGACACAAACACATTAAATGCAATGCAAAAATCATGCATACATGAATCCATATGATTGATATGCCGTTATTAATATTTGAAGAGGTCCAATATTCAACGAATAGGAGACTATGGCATTGTGTATAGGGAAATGGAATTAATTACTATGCGGAAGTGATAATAGATTTGTGGCAATTGTTGATTGCCGTATCTATAGGTACATGCCATACAATTCGTACGGTAAATAATATTATTAGGATATATAGGAGTAAACATAATAATAATCGTATAGCCACTACACTGTACTACCGAGTGAATAGAATATTTCATAAATCATTTTCGTTTGTCGCTGTCATTGCTAATTACGAATTAAAATCAAACTGAGGTTAAATTTCAATTGGTGGTTAATTGGATACGGATTTTTGTTTTGATTAGATTATAGTTGATGGGCAGATTTTTATTTTTAAATTTATAACTTTCTATCTGTAGGCGAGATTGTGTTGTGTTTTCGGCAATCTATTCACATTATCGCTCATTTAATTTGAAAATAGAGGAAGGTAATAAAAATCTATAATCGCAGATTCAGTTTTGTTCTGATATATTAAATCGAGAATATTATGACCCTTTATTTTCTAGAAAATTTAGTTTATGTGATATTCTAATTGTAAAAATTATTTATTTTTTATTTTATTTTTTCGAGTTATTGTAATTGGTCTAATTGATCGAATTGGAAATGTTGATATTTTATGGCGTTGCCTGGTCTTTGTATAGAGTTTGAATCCATAGTTTTAGGTTAATATCTGAGTATGTACAGGATACACTTTTTCGTCCTTCATATTTCAACAGTCAGCATAGATATCAAACTTAATACAATTTTTATTCATAGAAAAAAATATTAAAAAAGGAAAAGTTCAGTTGGGAGTTTTTTTATAACAGAAACTTCAAAAACAGTGTGAATTGTTTCTCAAATATTTCACGCACAAATATTTACACAGAATGTTCAGGTGCTTAAGAAAAACATTCATTATCTTCTGGCAAAATGTTATGTTTAAAAAAATAGAATACCACACAAAAATCCTTCTTAAAATTTGATGCCATAGTTTTTCAATAAAATATTTCTAAAATGATAAATTAATGAAAAATTAAATATTAATGGTTTTTAAAAATTAGAAGATTTGTAACAAAGCTCATTTTTCCGAATTTTATGAAGTGAGAATTTTTATGGAACTTATTTTTGGTATTGTAATAATTGCATAAGTTTTCCGATAACATGTATCATTTTGACATTTTAAAAAAAAAATTCAACGGATGTTTATTACAAAAAAGAAGGTTAACCATTTACAATAGGAAATGACATAAGCCAATTGGCAGTGATGTACTTTTTATGAAGTTTTGAACGACCGGTGGAAACATTAAATATTGTCTTTTGTTTAGTATTGGTATATATAGCTTATAATCACTTCAAAAAAAGTCTAAGAATCGCAGTGGCTATTCACAAGTTACAGTTGCAGATAATACGTGTTACCCATTCATAATGAAAGCTTCAAAATAAAATCTTATAAACAAAAAAATAAAATAAAATAAAATAAAATAAAATAAAGCAATAATATTTGAAAAAATAGAAAATGTTAAAAATAATCTTACACTACGAAGGACGTTCCCGAAATCTGCTATGATTTGTAAAAAAAAATTATAATTGTTCTCCGGCTCTTCAGAACAAATACAAAAAAAATATAAATTATTTTATTCAAAATATTGTAATAAAACTTTGCAAACAAAAATCATTTGAAGTCAAATTATAAGATCTCCAAAATGTTTCAGGATTCGTAAGTTTTTAAGAATTTGACGATATTTTTTAAAATATTCATTTTAATAGTTTGTAAGAGCACTACATGAAAGATTTTTCTTAACATGACCGCATTTCTCTTTCGTCAATCCTCTGAAGATTTTTTGTTACTACAAAGATACCCCAAAAAATAAAAACTTCTCAAGCCCGCAAACAAAATATTATTAATTTTTAACTTCCCATAGGAAGTTATTGTAATGGGTCCGATTTGTCAAATTGAAAATTTTTACATTTCTCGACGTTTCAAGGTCCCTAGAGTCGAAATAAAAGACTTTTAGAAAGACGTGTGTATATTTTTGGAAAAAAAAATCCAATTAACTTTTTTTTATAAATCAAAAAAATTGAAAAAAAAATTTGTCACCTCGAAAATTTTACGACATAAATATGATTTCATCTCCAAAACAATTTTGTGCAACGAAGAATAATGTTTTTGACATCTGATAAAATTTGGAGAAAAATCTAATTGACAGTTTTTTTTTATAAAAAATAAAAACCTAAAAAAAACATTACTCAAAGTTGGTAAAAATTTAATTTCGACTTAAATATCTTTTCAAAACTTTGAGATAATGGTTTCTAATTAATTTTTGCTTATAAGAAATATTGTTTTCAACAATAAAAAAAAAATTGAGAAAAATCTAATTGACAGTTTTTTTACAAAAAATAAAAACCTAAAAAAAAAATTTTGAAAAGTTGGTAAAAATTGTTTTTCAACGAAAATATCTTTTCAAAAATGTATGACATTGGCTTCAAACTAATTTTATCTTATAAGAAATATTGTTTTGAACATTCGATAAAATTTTGAGAAAAATCGAATTGATAGTTTTTTTTACAAAAAATAAAAACCTAAAAAAAAACAATACTAAAACTTGGTAAAAATTTACTTTCGACTTAAATAGCTTTTCAAAAATTAAAAATATTGGCTTCAAACTTATTTTATTTCACAGAAAATATTGTTTTCGATATTCAATAAAATAAAATCTACAAAAAATAGTACGCAAATTTGGTAAAAATTGATACATATAGACAAACTTTTGAGCAAGACAAATCGACAGACGGGATGGAAAGTTTTCAGTGTGGGTCGCATCCCAGCCTCTTTTTTTTAAAATTTTTATTTTTCCAATTCTATTGCTTTTACGAAAAAAGTGTTGAGATCTTTTCTGTGAAGTCTAAAATGGGCTTTTATTTATGCCAACAACTTTAATAAAACCTATAGTCTTAGAGTAGTTTTGAAAGGATTGCACTTCAACCCCTTACCCCTCTGTAATTTTTTTCTTCGCTCTAGATTCAGATTTTGTATTAAGGACTTATCAATGATGCTCCCAACTACAATTTAATTTTGCCCTAGATTCATATCTATATTTTTCTGGTCTATACCATCTAGCGAAGTGCATTACACTAACATCACATCATCACTAATTATTTCATAAATAATTATTTCAAATTTAACCTCAAATGATTACAGCAAGTGATAAAAACTTATGTTAATTATGTTTTTTTTTTCCTGCCAGACAGATAATATCAGAAAAATAAAGTAAGTATACGCCCCAGTGTACGTTTGAATTTTACATGGTGTATTTTACTGATAGCTTAAACTAACTTTTGTTCTGAGTGGTTGCAAATATCTTCTTTTTAAATCCAAGATATGATCATCATAGGTATATAGTGTGTGCCTTCTAAAAGACAAAAACTCCTTCAAGAATAATGTAGTCCTCCTTTGCATTTACATTCATGTTCATTTTTCTTGTTTTTGTTTTATCAAATGTGGCTTCAGTGAGTTCTTCAAGAGTTCATATATTCAAAAGAGCGACATATAATCGATCAGGGTAGTATCTAGATAAAGTAATTTGCCTCCACATGTCAAGTCTTTGTCATATATCCTACAACCTTTGTACAAATAGAAAAGAAAAAAAAAACCATTGGTAAACATTGGCAAGCAGTTTGTCAAAGCATCACAACTAGCTATGCCTGATAAACTTGGTTTATACAACTTTTGTAGTAACATCCTTTTGATCCTCTGAGAAAAATAAACGTTAGCAACTAATTTGCATCTCAATAACATCATGAGCTAAGAAAGGGCTTTAAAAATAAAAAAAAGACTAACAAACCTTGAACAAAATCAAAAAAAAAATAAAAAACGAAAAAAAGGTTTTGAAAGTGCAGACAGTTTGTGCAAATGCGATACTTTATTGGGAAGTAATGTTGCAGCCATCATCACAGAAAATGCCATTTATCTCGCCCACTTTCCGTTTCGGGCGGGCTCTTACCAACTCTCGCTATCTCTTTCTCTCTCTCTCTGTATTCTCTGCGTCGCATCGCATAAGGATTAAGTTGAAGATTTCTAATATGTAAATCCAAGTGCAAACACACCGCACAAAGGAATATGTTGTCGTGTCACTATTTCTACTTCTTAAGTATTTTTTCTCAATTTTTATTTTCATTTTTTGAGTTCTATTTTTAAGGACTTGTATAATATATTCGTGTAGGACGAAGATGACGACGACGTTCGTCCTCGTCATCGTCGGTTTACTTTTATTCTTTTATATTCTACGGCAATGCTGGCAAAATATAAAGTAAACAATTTTCTTGAGGAAAAAATTCCATGATGCTAGCGAACATAAGTGGGTTGGTTTCTTTTTGGTTTTGGTTTATTTTTTTTTCCATTTTCATTTTCATTTTCATTTTTGTGCCAGCTATCTTTCCAAACCAGCCAAGCCCGAGCAAAGAAAGATAGAAAGAGATGAGATGAGATTACAGCGGAAGTTTGCTTAAATCAAAGGTTGTTTGGTTGTATACAAGAAAAGTTAAGTGAAAGAACAGACAGAGGATGTTAAAATGATTGCTTGTTTGTCTTTTGTTGGAACAATTTAAAGTTTCTTCATTTCGTAGGAAAATTTTCTTCTCGTTCGTGTTTCAATCCAATTATATATAAAATTGTATTATGAAAATTTACATTCAAATTATGTCATTTATTTATTGTTTTATGAACAAAAACACACACAACAAAAAAGAAATAATAATATCAAACGATTTCTTGGTGTCAAAAATGGATATAATGACAAAACCTTTGACTTTATTATGCAAAGTGTTTGGCGATCCAGAAGGGTCCTTTATTATATTTGTTTGTATATATTATTATTTTTCTTGGTTCATAATGGAAATTCGGACAAGAACTTTTTTTGTTGTTTTTCCTTATACAATTTTAAAATATTTCGGATTTTATTCGGTATATTATTTTTGGTTAGATATTACTTTTTAAATTTATTGTTTTTTTGCTGAAGCTGATTTAGAAAATAACAAATATTTTCCAGATGACTACACGAATATTAAATATTATTTCCATTGAAATATTTATTAATTTCAAAAGATTATACAAACGGGAAATGACAAACAATTTTGTTGTATACCTATTTTTAAAATCGATAATTCTAAAAACAAAACGATAAGGAAAAATAATAATACTTTTTGTTTTAATTATTTTATCAGATAAATTAATTTAATTACAAAAACATATCTTATGAAAAACGAATATCTATTGGTTTCCATAATTTGCTTTTATATAGTTGAATTATTTTACTAAAATCAAATTTGTATCAAAATTCAACTTACTAAAAATGTAGAGTATTAAAGAAAATTATTTTTGGTCTAAAGGTATGTATACGTTTATTTTTATTCAACATAAAAGGAAAGATAAACTTAAACAAAGAACTTATTACTAAAAACATTAATGGTAAAGGTAGTAATTATTTTTTTTTTGAACAATTTTAAAATTAATTAATTTGCAGTTCAAAATTATTAATAAATAAAATCCACGATTGGGTTATACGAACTTGCTAATGTATCCAAAGAGTCTGTTAAAAAATATTTAATGTAAACGTCATCTGGTTTCTCAAAAAAAAACCTTAATTTTTCAAAAATTGTATTTGATAATTGGTAAAGAGGTTTTTTAATTAATTCATTTTGTGTTTAAAAATAAAAATATATTTTTGGTAAACAATTATTAAGATTTAATTTAATTAATTAATTAATTTTTAATTTTAATTTAATTTAATTTTTAATTTAATTTAATTTGTTTATTTATTTGGCTCAAGAGCCATTAATTTACAAAATACATAAGTTAACATTTTTAAAAAATATATAAACATTTTAGGTTTGCTCTAGGAATTTTAACAATTAGCTAGAATAAGATTTTGCATATAACATCATTTGATTTTTAAATTGATTGAGTTCATTTATGTTTCTGATGTGTTGTGGTAGGTTGTTGAAAGAGTTTAATCCCATGTAAAGTATGCTAGCCTGCGCTCTAGATGTTCTGGTTCGGATGATATTGAACTCTTCAATATTTCTCAGGTTGTATTGTACCACTCTTCTTTCAGGTATACTTGTTTGTAGATATTCAGGGCACATGTTTTGTTTTATTTTGAAGACAAACACCATAGCCATCATAAAAAGTCTTTGATTAATATTAAGCCAGTTTAAGGATTGAAGCATTCTTGAAATTGATGTATAACGGTCACATTTTAAAATTGTTCGCATGGCTTTGTTTTGAAGTTTTTGAAGTCTTGATTTTTGTGAGTTGTTACAGACATATAGGAGACTTGCACGATATTCAAAATGGGGCTTAACAGTCACATTAAACACTTTTATTGCACTATTTTTTGAAATATTATTACGTGTTCTGCTAAGAACTCCAAGTTTTTTAGACACTTTTTTACATATATTGTCAACGTGATCATTAAGGGACAACTTGTTATCAAGCACTATACCAAGGTATTTAATAGATGTAACTTCTTCTAAGTGGATATTGTTTATACTGATATTTATTTGTTGATGATTGTATGGTTTATTAATTATCATAAATTTTGTTTTATTAGCATTTAGTATAAGTTTGTTCATATTTAACCAAGAATAAATCGCACTTAGGTCATTTTCAATGTTGTTTTTTAGGGAATTGACATCTTTACCCGCTATATAAACTAAGGCGTCATCTGCAAACAACACAAGTTTAGAGTACTTTATTACTTTTTCAATATCGTTTATATATATCTAAAACAGAAGCACTCCCAATATTGTTCCTTGAGGAACTCCTGTATTAATTGAAGACGAGGAAGATGTTTTGTTGTTAACCGAAGTTCTTTGGGTTCTGTCACTTATAAAAGTTTTAAACCATTTAAGTTCAGAATTTTTTACACCATATTTTTCAAGTTTTTGTATTAGGATTTTATGATTAACAGTCTCAAAAGCTCGTTTTAGGTCTAAGAAAACAGCTATGACACAATTTTTGTTGTCAATTTCCTTCTTCCAATCACTAAACACAAAATTTACACAAGTTTCACACGAATGATTTGAACGAAAGCCTGATTGGTGTTTACTCAAGATGTTATTGTTATTTAGATGTGCTTGTAGTTGTTTTGATGCAATTTTTTCGATGATTTTTTCATAAAGAGGGAGCATGTTGATGGGTCGTAAGTCACTACACTTAATTGAGTTTATCACTTTCTTTTTTGGAAGTACAAGTGACTCTTTCCAGGTTTGTGGGAAGAATCCAGAGCTAAATGAGCTGTTAATTATACGCACGAACACAGGACCGGTTATTTCCAGTGAATCTTTAAGTATTTTTGCATTCATAAAGTTGAAGTCATTTTTTTGATTTATCACAGAAAGGGTATTGCTAATTTCTTCGGTGTCAATTAAGCTAAACTTAAACTCTATATTGCACTCATCAACTAGACTAATATAATCAGAAAATATCACAGAATTACTAAGATCATTTATACTTTGAATGAAAAAGTTATTGAGCTTTTCAGCTATTATTGCACTATTATGTTCTTTATCACCGTTATTGAATTGCACTTCAGTTATTTTATCTTTATCAGTCTTCAAAACGTATTTCTTTAATTGCCTCCACATATCTTTTTGATTTTTGGCGTTGTGAATTTTTTGGGATATATATGTCGATTTAGTAATTTGAATTTGTCTTTTGTATTGGTTTCTATGTTCATAGTATGCTTGCCAGTCACTAGGTGTATTTCTTAAAACAGCTGTTTTGTACAAATTTATCTTAACAGTTTTAGAATTTCTTAGAAAATTATTGAACCATTCACAGTTTTGATAGGGAATAGTTTTTGACACTACCATACTATTTACAACTTTTTTTAATTCAGTTGCAAAATTTTCACTTAAAACATGTAAATTATGTGAGTGTTCAGGATCAAAATCAGCAAAAAAATGGTTTGATCTAAGTTCATTTAATAAGTGCTCTTTGTTGTACTTACAGTATCTGATTGTTTTTGTATTGGGTTTATTTTGTTTTTTGCAATGAATAAAAACTTCTAACGCTTCGTGATCACTTATTTTTAGGTTATGATCCACTTTAGCACTGCATATATTTTTGTTATTAGTTAGGACATAGTCAATAAGAGTACTAGCTGTTGGTGTTATTCTAGTTGGTTCTGTGTTAAGCATTGATAGATTGTTGTCAGTCATTATTTGATTTAAGCGTCTTGAATATGTATTGTTTCTATCTAACCAATCAATATTAAAATCACCCATTATTACGAAATCACAGTTACATTGTTGCAGAAAATCTATCCATTGTTCTAGATTATCACAGAAAGTATTTTTAGTCGACAGGTGAGATCTATAAATTGCACATATGTAAATCACAGTATTGTTTTCATATTGCACTTTTGTTATAAGACACCAGAAATTCATTGTAATGGCAAATTGTTTGACAAACGAACACTTAAACATTTTTTTGACATATATCACCAAACCACCAGTGTGGCTGGATTCACTATCACAGTTAAAGATATAATAACCATCAAGTTCTGTTTCAGCATAATTATGATTTTTTGTCATATGAGTTTCAGTTAACACTACTATATCACAGTTATATTCACTTATAATTATTTGCAGACTAGAAAAATTATTTATCAGTCCTTCAATATTAGTAAATACACATTTTATAGTTTCTAGTTGCTAGTAGCTGTAGTGGGCTTCAGCAGCTTTGAGTTTTCTCAAAAATACTGGGCAATTTTTATCAGACGATGCATGGTTACAGTCAATTTGTTCATTGGTTTGTACACTTAAGGAGACACAATTTGCACATTTATAAATTTCACTTTTACAATCCTTGACATCATGGTTTTCCGAACACTTCAAGCATGTTTTACTTTTGTTACAAAATTTTGCTATATGATTGTAACCACAGCAATTGTAACATTTAAGCACTCTTATATATTGGTATACACGACAACGGTCCCATCCAATATTTAATTTTCCCATATCCATAATTTTGGTGTTGGTAACACTATTTATTTCTATTATTGCATTATATTTCCTCCTTCTGTGCGATAAATATATCTTGATACATTTGATATCACTGTCATCAATTTGGTTTTGACACTTGATTGCTTCAACCAGCTGGTCTTCATTTATCATCTCACTCATACCCACTATATTAATTTGTGGATTACGATGTTCTTGTATTTTTGCATTATAATCACTCATTTTATTTTTAATTTCTGATTCAATTGTTTTAACTGATTGTTTGTCACATTTGATTAAAATACCACCATTTTGCACATTTTTAACCTCTTCTATTTTTAATTTCATTCCCGTGAGATTTATGACATTTTTTAAATCATTCCTAGTTTTTTCATTGTTTTGATCACTTTTGGGTTTTACTACAATAACTTCACTCTTTTCTCTCAAAACGTTTGCATATGAGAGTTTCGATTGCGTTGGTGTTGTTGCATTAGTGTTTTTTATTTCTTCGACACTTTTTTTCATTTCAATGTTGTTTTTTATGATTTCTGCTATTTGTTTACTTAAAGCAGCTAAGATGTTGGGACAGTCCAAACACATAAACTTGATTCTTTGGTTACTTTTTAGCAGATTTAGATCAAATTTACTCAATCCAGCACATTTGATATGAAATTTTTTTCCGCATGTCCCGCTACAAAGCACAAAATCATCATTTCGGTTTATTCTCTTTTCACAGTTTTCACCACTACAACAATAATTGACTTCCATTTTCACTCAAAAAGAAAATCAAAAATAGAAAGTATGCAAATTTATCACTAGTTAATTTTTCGATTTATTCGATATATTTCACAAATTCCAATAATTTGATTAACACTTATGAGAAAGCAAGCATTAATCAACAAGTTTAAAGATCTTTTGGATTTTATTTGTAAGAAACTTATGAAATAGGCACGAATATTCCAGGAGCAAAGACTTGAACGTTCCGTACGATTGTCGATGGATTGGCGATAATATAATATATATATATTAATATACTTTTTACATTTCAATTTCGTACATAATAAATACCCGCTTTCGAGATATCGAATTTTGAAAAAAATTACATTTTTAATCACCAGATATTGTTGAGACAGCATACATGTATTAAAAAATAAATAAAATTGGTTTAATAATTCTTGAAAAAACTAAAAAAATTAAATAACGGTTCTATGGGGATACACTTCTCGAGAAATACAAAAATATTTATTTATATTAAATGCGGCCAAATTAAAAAAAAATTAGCGAAATTAAAAAAAAATCTTTTTGGTTTGTTTTTGAGAACATTCGAATTTTCAAATTTTGACTAAAAAAATTGTATGGAGAATACTGTCATTGTGAGTCTTAAAAACAATTAAAAAATTCTTACGCGAAACGGTTTAAAATCAATTTTCAAATTTGAAGTCACTTGGCCCAATCCTTTGGGACAGGACAGACTGAATCAGGGGAACCACTTTTTTTCGACTTCTCTACCACCGTATTGTCATGTTTGATTTAAATCTCGAGTTCGAAAGTTTTACCAATACAAAAATTTTGCCATAATGTTTTTGTATGTCGCAAGTAAAAATCAGAGTGGGCGGGGCAAACTATTTTCAGCTTTTATCATTAAAAGCTTTAATCTCACTCCTTAAGTGATGAGTCCAAGTGAGAATACCGGGAAAAAACAACAATATAGCAATTATTAATTAACTTTATGCCACAATGCTTTTTTGACATTAAAAATTAAAACTTTGTAATAATATTTTTTTAAATATATGTAGGTATTTTGAATTTTCTTATATTTTTGTTCAGATAAAATTTTTACAAAATTCAAAGTTTTTTGGTATTATTTTCGTTTAAATTCTAATTTATAAAATTTTCCTGTTACAGTGTTAGTTGCCATACTTCTCCGAAACGGCTTAACCAATTTCAATGAAATTTTGCATATATACATTCGATAAGTCTGAGAATAGGTTTTTATCTATTTTTTATATTCCTAAGTGCTATTGTTTAATTGCATCAACATCGTACACGGTGCAACGATCTTACAATAGTATTCAGTGACGCTATGTACAATGAAGCATTGATTGCTATCGAGGATCTTTGCATAATCGTTGCCAACTTACCACTAAGTCATTTCGGTAATTCATTCACCAAATCGAAATGCATCTGATTCAATAGACACTGAATTGAATCGTGAACTACAACACAATACTGTAGAAATAGTAGCGATTGTTGCTCGCAATGTCCCACTAATGAATGAAGAACAAAGAACCATTTATGACCACATCATGCTTGCAGTTTCGACAGGACAAAATGGATTCTTTTTTTGGATGCACCAGGTGGAACTGGCAAAACATTCCTTATTTCTTTAATTCTTGCTGAAATACGATCAAATAATGGTATCGCATGTTGAAAAAGTACAACATGTAAATATGTGTGTTCAAATGCTTCAAGATCCGTCCGCTGAAACATTCTCAAAACAACTGTTAGATATAGGCGACGGAAAAGTTACTACAGATGAAACTGGATGCATAAAATTACCGGTCGATTTCTGCACGATTATTGATTCACAAAATGCTCTCATTGACCAGATATCCCGATGTACACAGACAATATACAAATCATGAGTGGATGTCAGAAAGAGCAATTTGAGCGGCAAAAAATGTGGATGTCAACGAATTAAATCTCAAGATACAACATTTGTTACCAGGAGACTTGGTGTCATACAAATCTATTGATACAGCTTGTGATGTTACCGAAACTGTAAATTATCCAACAGAATTTTTGAACTCATTGGATTTACGAGGCATGCCTTATCGATGCCATAATTCTAAATGGCAAATTCCGAGGTGAAAATATATTATTATCGCGAATCCCTATTATACCCACAGATGTGCCAATTCAATTCAAACGCCTTCAATTTCCAATTAGATTGGCATTTGCAATGACTATCAATACGTCTTAAGGCCAAACGATGTCTGTATGTGGCTTAGATTTGCGCACCTCATGGTTTTCACACGGACAATTATACGTGGCGTGCTCTCGAGTGGGCAAACCATCCAGTTTGTTTGTATTGGCGAAAGATGTGATCACAAAAAAATATTGTACACTCTGTTGCATTAAGGGATTGTTATTGTTTTTTTGTAGTATTTTCATAATTAGCGATATGTTAATAATTTTAAAGAATTAATTTTAATAAATTAAAAAAATATGTTTGGTGATTTGTTATTTTAATACTTTATCACCGTTTACAGTGCTCTATACCTTTCCCACTTATATACCACATCCTTACACACTTACAATGAGTAAGTTATTTATTTCTAGCAAAATTTTCTCTAGAAATTATTTATGACAAAACAACGTTTGTCGGGTCAGCTAGTATAAATACATATGTATATCGAATATAATTGTTAAAATTCCATATGAACAAAATTTTGTATTTCAAAATACAGTAAGTAGTTTTGGAAAAAAAAAATGTTTTAATAATTTAAAAATTGTGCTCTTCATTTTAAAATTTGCTTGGACAGATCTTCATGTTCATATAGTTGTCATTTGTTAAGTAAACTTGTTTTCAATATCATTCAAATAAGCTTACTCTCGTATACTTGAAGATCAAAATCTTATTTCGTCAATTATTAAATCAGTGCTTTGAAGGATTCTTTCCGGTTTCCTACTTGAAACTTTTAAAATTACAAACAAAAATTGAAAATGTTAGTAGGTAGGTATCACAAAAAAACTTGATCAATTATAAGTAGTTTAAAAAAATTTCTTAAGCTAGAAAAAAAACTGTGGTTACTCTTTTTTAATTTTAAAACCAATGTTCTTAAGATGTTTTAAGAAAATTCACTTTCAAACTGTTATCAAAAAGCTGTACAAACAAACCGAATTGTGATGGTTACCCAGTTGGCTTTTCCTTTTATTCCATAGCAATATTTATTGTAAATCTTAATCAAAATCTTCCAGTCTTTATTTTGTATGAATTCATAATTTAGTAAGTAAATACTGATGTCTTAAAGTTCACTCAACCAATGCATCGGTACATCGTTGTCAGCACCAAATCATAAAATAACCATCTATATATTTATTATACAAAAGGATTGACAGTATTACCAACAACCGACGACGACGACGCCAAAGCCATAAGCACCATGCAAACATTTTCTAACAACCCTTCTCAAGCCTTCTTCTTCCATCCCTTCGTCCGTCCTTTACTGCCAACATCATTTTCATTGATGTTACAACAACCAAAGAACGAATGTCAGTCAAACGCATTTGTTTACTGGTGTAATGGCATGGAAAAACTCTCATTCAGTGCCAGAGAAGAATATACAAGCACTTCGCACTTTGCTTCTTGATGCAAAATATCCTTTTCCACACCAACACAAAAACAAAAATAAAAACAACATCAACTCTCAGTACATAATGCAGGATGAATGAAAATACTCTTTACATATTTTATACAGTTACATATTATACTCTGTTCCTTTGCTTGGCTTAAATTTTCATTTGTGGAATTTTTGTTGCGAATTTTGTGTAAATATATTACATTTAATTGAAATAAGAGTAAAAATCTCAAATGCTTATTTTGTACTTCTTTTTTAAATACCTATTAAAAAATAAAAATCCTTTGATTTTCATACAACATATTGTTGTTACAATGAATGTGAAAGTATTTTTTTGCAACTCTTAATTATTTTTGTTGCGTTGATTGGTGTGTTAATGAGGGTCCTTTTGTTTACTCATTTCTGTACTGAGTACTGAGAAAGGGTTATTGTATCAATGTATACATTACATATAGGTATAATGTTAAGGCGAAGGACATTTATTAAAATGAAAAGTTAATTAACCTTCTTTGTGGGTCGCGTATTGAAAAATTCTTTTCATTTTTGTATCGTCTGAATGATATGAATTTAATGAGCATTACAAAGTCAGCGTGAGGTGTAAATAATTAGGTAAACTGGCCATGATTTATCTACCTGATTTAAATCACATGAGGAACGTGGTTACACTTTCATTCAACTACTGTGTACAAGTTTTGACTTTCAGACCTCCTCGCTATGGAGCCAAAATATATGTTGAATATTATGTTGAGTACAATTTAGATAAATTTTTGAAATTTGTAAAAAATGTGCGTAACACTACGTCTTCGTCGGTTCCAACGCTCGTTTCCAATAACACTCCCTATGTCAGTTCGATTGATAAAGCTTATTTGCTTGAAGCACAGTTTGCTGTTAATTCGATCCTGCCAATGAGTGATATGACTCCGCCTGTACTTGAAAGTGTAAACGATTCTATGGGACGAATCTTTTTTCAGTTACTAGAGTACTTAAAAATCTTGACATTTACAAATCCGCTGGCCCGGATAGTATCCCCACTATTGTTCTGAAGAGGTGTTCTTCAACGCTGGCAAAACTACTGCTTTAGCTTTTCCATCTGTCCAATTCCACAGGTCTCTTTACGAGTGGATGGAAAACTGCATTTCTCCAACCGGTCTCTAAAAAAGGTGAATCCTCCTCACCATCTATCTATCGTCCAATTGCACTTACGTCCCTTCTTTCAAAGGTCAAGGAAACGCTGATAATTTTTCAGCTTAAGAAATATCTTGAAGAACGAAAGCTTCTTAAAGACCGGCAGTATGGGTTTCGTTGCAATAGGTCCACTGGATATCTCACCAAACAGTGGAACAAATCTTTAAATCGTTTTGGAAAAAGTAAGATTATTGCACTTGATATTTCTAAGGCATTTGATATAGTTTGGCACCAAGATCTCTTATCGAAAATGAGTGCAATTGGTATTGATGAATCCCTTCTTTGTTGGGTTAGAAATGACCTTTCGGACCGTTCAATACAAGTAGTATTGGACGGGTTCAAATCTGATATCCACAAAATAAACGTTGGTGTGCCCCAGGGCTCCGTTTTGTCTCCGACGCTCTTTCTTATTTATATAAATGATCTTTTGTCTGAAACTTATAAGCCACTAAATTGTTTCGCTGATGGCAGTACCATCAGCTTTTCAAATTCGTTTTTAGATTCTCATCCTTGTTCTTTGGATGTGGACTACCAACGACAGCGTATGATAAGCTCATTAAATTCTGATCTTGACAGCATTGTACAATGGGGAATCAAAAACCGTGTAGAATTTAATGCTTCGAAAACTCAATGCTGTCTACTGTCGTAACCCTCCCCCAATGCCACTATCCATGAGTGGTACCTGCATCGAGGAGACTGAACAGCTATCAGTCTTAAGTATGTGCATTACAAACCACTTGTTGTGGAGTGATCACATCGCCAAAAATGCTGCTAAGTGTTTAGGTTTTCTCCGACTATGCAAGAAATGTTCACCCCTTCTGATCTGGCTATAATTTATAATTACATTTATTTTACAAATGAAGTCTGTAGGATCTTCTCTAAAACTCCAAACAAATGTTTGAAATATATTTTTGATACATTCGTACACATTTTTGTGATTTTTTCAAAAGTGCAGATTGTAGAATATTTAAGAAGCACAAGTATACAATCCTCCATTTTAACAGCAATACCGGTTCATCAAACAATTCTCTCATTTTGTCTGCTCTAGTTTTTCTTAGACACGAAAAGATAATAATAAGGTAGGAAGAACATCTTCACTTATCGCTCACCTCTTACATGATGCAAACTAAATTGCGTACAGCCTTTATGTCGTGTTTCTTCAGCATCTTCTGAAATGTGACTAATCACAAAGCATTGTATGATTAAATTAATATCTGTTTTAAAAAAAGAAGACAAAACCTGTTCAAAAATGTACAACATCAGAAACTTAGGAAATGTTTGCCTTCAAAAATTTTATTCCTGATATTTTAGACAAAAAATAGTTAGTGTGTTATTATGCAGAGACACAGTGTGAGCATTAGAAAAGGGAGAGAGGGTTTGAAAGTAGGTGCCAGTGCACATTGTTTTTGAATTCCTGAATATTGCAATGTCTGAGAAAGACAGAGTTTGAAAAGTTATTCCACATTCGCGTAGTACGGTTAAAGAACAAATCTCTGTACTTGACAGTGCGACTGAATTTGGACTTGAGGGTATACTGATGAGCATTCTTAGAAGCACGAGTATTACGGTTGAACTGTTTTAGGAGCTATTTCTCTAGAGCATAAACTATTAAAATAACGGTGAAAAAAGGGTGAGACAAGAAATTTTACGACGATATACAAGCAACGTTAAGTAACTAACGATGATATTATTACCATTCAATTTAAACGATCTACGTTGAATACTGTCCAAGAGGCTTAAGTATGTTGCAGGAGCACCAGCCCAGAGATGGGAGTTATACTCAAGTCTTGAACGCATTGGATTTTCGAAGCATTAAATTCCATTGCACAATAATGTACATTAATGTACAATGGTGTTTAGGTCGGAATTTAATGAGTTTATCATATTTTGTCTTTGCAGTTCCACAACCGAAGAAGCCAGATGTGAGTCTGAAAAGAAATATAAAAAGCTAAGAGTACTATCGTCGGGCAGCCAATGTATTGAATTAGAGGTTGCAGATAGGAGATCATTTATAAAAATGAGAAACAGTGTTGGAGATAAAACAGAGCCCTGGGGCACACCAGCATTTATTTTATTGTTTTCAGACTTGAACCCATCCAGTACTACTTGTATTGAACGATAAAAAAGGTAATTACTAATCCAATGAAAGATTGATTCATAAAAACCGAAAGCACGCATTATCGATAAGGGAGCCTGATGTCAAACCCTATCAAAAGCTTTTAAAATATCAAGTACAATAATATAATACTTTCTCCAAAACGATGTAAAGATTTTCTGCACTGTTCGGTGAGATGAACCATGAGATCACCAGTGGACCTATTGTTGCGAAAACCGTACTGTCGGTCATTAAGAGGCTTTCGGTCTTCGAAATATTTCATGAGCTGATAAATTAATCAGCATTTCCATGACCTTGCAAAAAGGGGACGTTATTGCAATCGGTCGATAATTGAAGATTGAGGAGGATTTTTTGGCCTTTTTTGGGGATGGGCTGGCCAAATGCTGTTTTCCATCCACTCGGAAAGAGATTTGTAGAATAGGACAGATAGAAAAGCTAACGTAGTGGTTTTTCCAGCGTTGAAGAACACCTCTTCAGTATCAAAAATAATGACAAAAAAAAAATCATTTATAAACAAAAACAACACATTCTGTTTTGATATCTTTTAATTTATGAAAGTCTTAAAAACCATTTTGGAGACGAGCGCTGAGCATTTCATTTACCAAAATTTCACTTAATAAAATTTACAATTTTTCAATTTCAATTTAAAATTGCACAATCCTTATGTTGAACATAATGCATTTTCCTGATACGTCATACAAATATGTCAATTAAGTTTCCTCTGCGAAAATGTACATTGTTCTAGTTCTTGAGCAAATTAATACTTTGTGTGCGGTGAGCATCGATTCAATACCAAATGTTCTGCCAATTTCAAATCTCTAGAAAACGAAAATATTTCACCAAAAATTCAATTAAAGAAATAAATACAAATTTATCTTTGAGGTCAAATTCACATAAGGACTTAATATGCTCCTTTATAATCCTCCAAATAATTGTAAACGGAATTTACTCAAATATACTTGTATAAAATAGTAAAAGCAACTGGGAGATCAAAAGAAAAAGAGTGGCTAGATGTGTACATTGAAACATGTCCTTCCACGTACATACAAAAAAAAGCTACACTTAGGACCGAATAAGACAAAATGGTGAAAGTACATGAATTCTATGCTCCTTCATCAGCAAAAGGATTACACACATTGCGCCGCCACTTGTACTGGACTGAATACATACTCTCGTACATGCGAAAAAAATACAAAAATTGTACGAAGTTCTGGGTTACAATGGCTTAAGGATTGAAATGGAAAAATGCTTTGTTCAGCTCAGCTGTTATCCTTGTTCCTGCTTTACGATGGTCATTGTAGAAGTTCAACTACCGTGAGTGAATTTCTTAATTTTTTTGTTCTGTGTTATTTTATACTTCTTAATCTTATCGTTTCTGGGTGTCGTTCTTTTCGGTCATTTGTCCGTCTCGTCGTCATCGTCGTTTTCGTTGTCGTCATCGTCATCGTCATCGTTGTATTCTTGTTACTATATACTTCTTTTGCTCCTTTTACTGTAATTCTTCCTTTACTCTTTTTTTGTTCATATTTTCTAACATCTTCAACTGGACAGGGAGAGATTATTCTCTTATATAATTAATAAATGTCATTCCCTTAATTAAAATTGTCCTTTATAGTTGGTTCTCATTTTGAAGCTCTAGTGGTGGTGCTTTGCGGACATCACGAAAGGGTGATTAGCGAAAAGTTTTTTGCTGAAAGATTTGCCTTCGTTTTCTTATTCCTGTTCTTTTTTTTTTTGTTAATTTTTATTCTCAAGGCAAGACGAAGAAAAAGATATGAGCCAAGCTCGCGAGAACAATGACAGATTTGTTCATTACAGAATTTAGTTGAAGGATTTCTAATTACGCAGATTATTAAGGATTTTTATATCCTCGCAAAGAAAAAGAAAATAAAAATTCTAAGAAAAAAATTTAAAATGAGAAAAAACAAAATTGGATGCGTCCAAGATAAGTTGGTAGGTAGGTTAGGTATACCTGCAAACAAAAGAGTAAAACAGGATACCTTACCTACAGTAAAAATTTAAAATGGAAAGAATTAATTTTAATTGCTAAGCTCATGATTGAAAATTGAAATTAATTTTAAATGATTTGGAAAATTAATATCTGCTTTAATTTATATTTAAGTAAACAAAATATAATTTTTGCAACATATCCATAGCGTAAATAATAGCGTAGGATGAATTATGTTTTTCTTGGAAGGCTAACAGTAGTGTGTCTTAACTTTGTAATGTAAAAACAGGTCCTTTGAAAAATAGGATTCATTTTTCTGTATGAAATCACATAAGATTTCTTTGAAGTTTTCTTGATAAATACGGCAGGTTCATATCTACTCTAAGTATTGTTTTTATTTGTATATGAAGACAATATATTTATTAACAATATAAAAGGTGATAGAGAAAATGCTATGACGAAAAGCATCGACTTTAAAGAAAACGTTTTTAAAATTCATCATTTTTACTTGATTCTTATTCTTCAAATACATACAAAATCTATGCTACTGGATATGAAATTTCACCGAATTTTCATCCAATCCAGGATTTGAATAGAGTTCCTTTTGTTTTTTTTTTTCTGTGAGAACTTTTATTTATAGACGTAAAAGCAATAAAATTCTTCCCAAAAAAAATAGGAACCAAAATACAAACGAATATTTCTTTTTGAAGAATTTAGATATAGGTACTCGTATCTTAAGCACCGCATGCGTTTTTCATTTATAAAAAATAAAATATTTTATTTCCTTTCTTGATTTATATGATATATTTTATTGTATATATCATTCCTGACCTTTGATCTTAAAATTCAAAAGCTAAACCAAATAAAAACAAAATTTTAAATGAAAACGAATAATTTTTCCCAGAACTCTTTTTTATTCTCAAAAACAGAAATATTTGTATACGTGTGGTTGACGACACACTACGCACGTTGGAAAAATAAATATTTTTTTATTATTGCAGGAAATTAATTTTTGTTTGAATTATTCCTGTGCATATGAGTTTAATAGTATTATATAGATATGCAGAATAAATATCATAAGAATGTATATGTATGTATGTTTATGAAATAAAATGAAATATATCAATTTAAAAATTTACTTGTTGTTTCTATATAAGTGTTTTTATTGACTATACAGGCCAAGGGTGGATCTAGACTTTCAATCAGGGGGGGGGGGTTTGGTCACATCTCACACACTTTACATTAAGATGAATCTTGGAGCACAGCTTAAAAATGTTGTTTAATTTTTTCTAAAGGAGGCTCACTCACTTAAATGTGTATCTTAACCTACTTTAACATACTAGTATTTTAAGGGGTAAAGAGACAATTTTAGTTATTAAATTATTTTAGAACACTGCTGTGCAGCAAGATATGGTCTATAACTACTTAATTTGGACGACTCGCTACATATTATGAAAGTACTCCATGATTCCAACAGGATTCTAAATATGCCATATTTCAGAGCTAAATTAGAAGGTTTTTGGTGCATTTCACGCAAAAATGTTAGAAATTGTGTTGAAACGTAGCTTTTTTAAAAAAAAAATAATATATTCTTTTCTTGTCGGGATTCTTATAAATGAAAAAAACGCTACACAAATATAAATTCAGAAACCCAGACAATGAGAACGTACGACAGATTATTTGATCTTTTTTTGTTGAGAAATAAAACAGAATATGTTAGAAGGAATTTTGTTGGCTTTTTTTGACGTAATTTTTTCGGACTTAATTTTTTGGTAGCCTATTATTACTATCGTTATCAGTCTGCTTATTCGTAGATTGGACCTGATCCTAGAAGACTAGTTCTAAAAAAAATACCGTTTTGCGCTAGCCTTTTAAGAATAGTTTGATCTTAAAAGTGTCAAAAAAAACTTCCAAATTCTAGAGAAAAATGTTTGCTTCTTGAATTTAAGAAATACATTAAAGTTCCAAGTATTTCAAAAAATTAAATAAAAACAAATTAAGGAGAACAAATAAGTTAATAAGAATCTTTAGTGTGCCACTCACAAACTACACGTTGCAGAATCTCTTTTCATTTCAGTTCTCGAGAGATTCAAAGCTTTTATATTAAATTAATAGATATGAAACGTTCATTGTTTTTTAATTAGCCATTATTTTAACGAAAGTTTTACTTTTGCTGTGTTTGTGACATTTATTTTCTTGAAATTCGTGTATCTCAGTTCTAAATTTCATTCAAAAAGTAGATTTCCTTAATTTTTTAAAATCTTAAAAGTTTTTGTTTTATAGAAAATCAATTTTGAAAGAAAAAAAAAACACTTAAAGAAAGCCTTATACAACATATATATGCGTCAAAATAAAATAAGAATGAATTTAAGATGAGTTTCAAGAATTTAAAAGCAACTTAGTATCAAATTGGTGATCTTTTATTCAAGGTTATTTCTTAAGAACCTGAATATTTTCTCTTTTTCTCAGAAAAGATCTTATGAAAATAATTTAAAGCATTACTTAAGATTTGTCCAGTTCTAGATTGTGTGAAAACAAAGATTTTAGTTATTTTGGACAGAAAACCGCTTTTTGGTGAATATCGTAATTACATAATTAGTAATTTAACAAATCTTAAGATGAAATTTTTACTCTTATACAACTAAACTATATAAGCTTTGTCTTATTTGACCTCGCTCATGGATCGTTTATTGGTGCTGAGCAATTGTAATAGGGCTTGGTTTCCGATTCTTGGTCCAGTCCTCAGTTAAAAGTAATATTTTTAGCAACAAAGTTTAATGTGGTAAAATAAAAAAATTATTTTCATTAATAAAAGTAAACAACTAAAAATATAAAGGGGTTCATAGCCATTGAAGCAATACGAAAATTCCTACAAAAATTAAAACAAAATGATCTAACACCCCCCCTCCCCTCATGGATCCACCAATGATAAAGGCTTGAATACTGACTGAGATATTGACATGATTATGAAGTTCTAGTAATTAGCTGTACATTTCTCTTGTGATTTTGGCCTCTTAACATGTAGAAAAATTGTTTCACGAACTATTTGAAGTCTTTAATTACGTCGTAATTAAATCGACACATTGAACTAACCCTTCAATAAGTCAATTTTGTTGTTTCTCATCAACGTCTAGTCCAAACATTAGGCAAAAGAACTAAATTTGCAGTACTTTTTGTAGCAATCTCTATTGACTGTAACGTGATGATAGTTTTCTTCAACAACATTTCTGCGCATACAAGTTTTCACTTGACCAATGAAACAAGCATCATTTTTTTCATGAAGATTTCTATGCTAAAAATGATTACTCGAAATATTTAACTTAATTATCATAATAAAATAAAACAGCTTTGGATCATCATATTTTTTATTATTTAAAGTTTGGTAGCAGTGTCAAATTCGTTCTTTCAAAAGTGACATTTCGAAGCAAAAAAAAACAAACACATACCAAAAATGGAAGCTCCACAACTTTTGAAAATGTTTCTGCAAATCACCATTGCACTCTCAAACTCAAAGCATCCAGGAACGCTTTGGTCTCAAATGTAGTCCAGATTCTTTTTGACCTTTTAATAAATGTGACACTTAAATAATTTAATTTAGAGATTACTTACAATTTATTTGAACATCTTTTCTTCCATTGTGCTGCAGCTTTCTGGATTTTATTTATATTTTTTGACATTTAAAGCAGGGTTGCCCAAAGAACATTTTGCTCAATTATTTGTTTTTTGTTCCTTTTTTTTTGGGGAAAAAAATACCCATAAATTATGTCAAATATACATTTTTTTGGACTTAATTATTTTAATTTCACCAATTAATATCTAGTTTTATTAAAATATCTAATTATTTCATGGATTATATACGAAATAAATAAATAAAAAGCTTCTCGCTTTCTATTTAAAAAATATTTTATTTCAGTCAAATGGAATTGTTTATATGGCATGGCAATACAGGTTTTATTTTATTTGTTTGCAATGATACCAAAATTTACATGTGAAATTACAATGATAAAGCGCTCCTTGTTGTGAAAAAAAGAATTAAATTTTTGATCTCAAATTGAGATCCATACACAAAGCAGGATCTTGTGTTGTTGTTGTAATGCATGTAAATTCAAGATCCGGGTCAGATCATGGTGATAATAAAACGCGGCTAGTGACGATTTAAAATTTTTAAACTTGAATTATTACAAACTTTTAATTATTGTCAGTTAAATACCACTGTGCTCCAAAAATAACATATATTGGAATTACTTTTGAAGTACTGATTTTTTTTTATTTCACATTTTTTTTTAATTTTCTGAATAAATTGAGAACAAATTGCAGTTCTGCATAGAGAAATTTTTAAAAATCGTAGAAGCATTATTTTTTTAAAAGATTGATTAGATATACATTTTTCGGATTGAATACAAAATTTTCACATTTTCTTAACTTTTAAAGCTATTAAAGACTATCTTAAATGCTTTTATTGTTTTAATCTACACTAATATTATAAAGAGGAAATATTTGTATTTTTGTATGTAACGAATAAACTCAAAAAGTACTGGACCGATTTTAATAATTCTTTATTCATTAGAAAGCTACATTATCTGTACGTATTTATGTCTACCCGTGCGAAGCCGGGACGGGCCGCTAGTTATGTATAAGAATAATTAATCAATTTGATAAATCGGAATTTTGGGTCGGTTTCAAATTGTTCAGAAACAATTAATGGTTTAACTTGAAGACAATTTTATTCTTAACATTTTAACGTATTACGGAAATGATTACAGATAAAAAAAATAAAAATTTAATTTTCCATGCACAACTGGGTCGTTCGAACTTGCTCCTGCATCTGTCTAAAAATAGTAGGTGGCTATATTTTAAGATTTAAAAATAAACCTGCAAAATTAGTTTGTGTCCAAACATTTTTTTCAAAAAAATCTTAATTTAATCGTTCTTTTAAACACAATGTTTTTCAATTTTTCATTTACAAAAATTTTTAGTTGGCAGTTATTTAAAACATATTAATTTACATTTCATATTTGATTTTCCTAAAAAAATGGTGACCTGTTTTTCAAATTTTTAAAATCATATACATATTTTTGTAAAACGCAAACAAATTTGGACATTTTAATACCTATATTATTAAGAAAAAAATTATTAAAATCGGTTCATGGGTTCTGGAGAATTTTTTAAACAAGATAACATTTCTTTGATGATACCCTTTTGGAATAACACCAAAATATATATTTTTCTTATCGAGAAAAGCCAAGTTAAGAAAAAAAGTTGTTGATAAAATTTCATACAAATGTATTGATTTGTTTTTTAGTAAATTCAAATTTTTGACTGTTATTATTGATCTTAAAAAGGAAGTAAGAAAAAAACGCTTAAAGCGAATCTAAAAATCTTTAGCGAGTTCATAATTCTCTACGAATGGAACTTACCATATACATGCACAATTGTTATGTGTGGCAAACAAAAATATTTAAAAATATCTAACGGTTTTTGAAAATAATTTGTAATTAATTTTCAATACAATCAATCAAATTTTAAACTTTAATCAGATTTTTTTTCATATAATTCAATAATTGTGTTTAATCATTTAGATACAAAATTTTATATTTAATTGGAAAAAGCTCTTATTTTAAATATTTTTTCAATTTCTTTACATTTTTCATTTCATTTCTGAATGGGTTCATATATTGATTTACAATCAAGGTTAAGGTTGAGTGTTTACGGACTGCTTCAATATACTTGTCTGAACCAATGTGAGAAAAAAGTCAGAACTCAGAACTGTAACAAGATAAAATAATACATATTTAAAAATGATACTCCATTAAAAATACGTTATTATAATGTGAACAAAAAATTGTATCTTTATATTCATGAATTTTTATACAAAATGGTCTTCTTTTTCATTCGTATTAAAAACAACCCCAACACATCGTTGTAGTCAACCATATACATTTATATACTTACATTCATAATGCACAATTAATTTTAGTAACTCATTTACTTCCATTAAGATTGAATCTGTGCTTGACTCTTACTTTAGTTACAATTAACAAAAATGAAAAAAATTGCAATTTCTTCAACTCGTGTACGTTGTTGGGTCACTCGCTTTTCAAGTAGGTTGGTAAATATTACGTCAGGCCACATTTTAAGGGAATGAGAGCTCCCCCAGCCAGGGACTATTATTTTTATATTTCATGATGAAGTAAGTAGGGATTTCGTTGTCGTCGACGTCGTTCGTCGTCGTCGTGGGGCGAGAGTTGAAAAAGTAGAAGAAATACAAAAATTATACAAAAAACTTACCTACATTTATTTTTTCTTTTCTAAAGGTACTGGATTTTTGGTGAGGTGATGGAACTCTATAATGTTTAAGAAGAGAATTTGTAATTAAAATAAAAATTGTTTTCAAAATGTTCAGTAATAATTATTATATTTTGGTGCCTAGGATGAAAATGTGGTTTATTACGTGTTTTTTTAATTTTTATTGCATCTGAAAGTACATTGAAAATCCTTATAAATATAGGTTAGGTATCTAGGTTAAGATTTAACCAAAAGTCAAATATAGGTTATAGCATTCTAAAAGAAAGTAATTAAAGGAGAAGTTATAGAAAGTGAAAAAATGTCAAGACGCTTAAAAAATCAATGGAGTCATCATTTTCGATTCAACTAATTAAAAGTACATAATTGAGAATTGAATACATTTACCACAATGATTCGAATTTAAATGTGAGTAAGATAATTTAAATTTAACATAGATTTATTAATTTATTATCATATTGCCTTACAATAAGAAAAAAAGAATGGAAGATGCCGAGACATTTATTAAGAGGTTGAACGTGAAAGTCAACGGATTAAACGCAGAGAACATTGAAGAAGCAAAACAACAATTTCAACAAGTATGCAACACAACCCTTCGAGTCACTGCAACAGCTACTAGTGCCCGAAAATTAACTTCATCCAAAAACGTCAGACCTGCCTATGTATTTTCATCATTATCATTTTTGAACTTAAAACTAAAAAAACTTAACTATCGCATTTCTTTTAAAAGCGCCTGTTAGATAATTTTCTATTTTATAAATATGTACTTCAACTTAATGACAAAAAATACAATCGGTTCCCCTAATTGCATTAATTTAATTATAAATTTAATTTTATTATCATTTTCTTCCCATCATCGTCATTCCAATTCTTTTCTCTATCTTTTCCAAAATGAATTGAAAAAATGAACTTAAATGCGTCCTTTTTCGCAAAATCAAACGAAACCATTTATTTGATAAATTAAATCAATTTGTAAAACACGAGTAACCAATGTGATATCCTTTGCCATTTATTTCAACTTGCTTTCTTTTTATTTCCAAAGGAGTCTTCTATAGATAGGTATGTATGTATGTATATATACAGATATGTACTTACAGAAAGATACTTATACAAAATCATACCATCATTTCATTCGAAGACGACACGATGAAGAAGAAGTTGATTTCTTACCTTTTAGTAAATAGAATTCAACACATCCGCATTCAGTGTCCTGTCTACTTTGTCATTCTGCATCGTCTTATCTCTCTGGCTCATGGTTCTGCTGTTGCTTTTGTCGCGTAGAGAAGCATTATAAGACATTAAGCACAGACCCTCACCTCACATTCTTCATGTTCATTGTTCTTCTTCTTCTTCTTCTCCATTTTCTCCATCTCAAATTTTTGCCCATCACATGATCTCCTTCTCCATCTCCATCTAAACATCAAATCTCTCTCGATTCTCTTTCATGTCCTTTTCTTCCTCTTTTTAAATTACATCCATTACGATTTTATTGCCAACAATCAATTTCACTGTAATATTCCCTACAGCATCAGAAATGGAATCGCAGTCGATTTGTGATGAAGAAAGACCAAGAGGAGTGGAAAGGGATCGAGAAATAGAAGTAGTATTGAAGTAATAGCGCCTAAACATAAATAATTCCTAAAGTCCTGCCTGTAGGTGTTATTGATCGATTCTATACCATATTGTCCCCATTTCACATGCAATGGCTTGGATTCTCATATTTTACACAAAATTCCACCTTTGGCTATCACTGATGGCAAATGGTGATGGGCCGTGGGATGTGGGCCTTATACATACATATGTATATGGGTGGGCGGATAAATTTGTCCCTATAACACACGATATTCTCTACATCGAACATGTTGTTCAATATATCCTGTCATTGGCAATAACAGCAATAATCATTATTGATACCTAAAGGCTAGCATCAGGACTCAGGAGTTTTCGTAATTTCGAGGTAAATTTTTCACCGCTTTTCCTCATAGGTATACGGTACTATCGTTATAGTCTCTCTAGTTCTAGGAACGCATACGTTCCTAAAATCCCAACCTTTTTAAATAGTTGTATGTATAGTAGTTTCTACCTTTAGTATCTACATACATACATTTACAAATATAGATGCTTAGCTGGTATTATGTAGAGAAATTTGATGTGATGAAATTCCGATTGCATTTTTTTCATTCCCCCAAAAGCGTACCCGGAACCAGAAATGAACATAACTAACCAACTACGTGCGTACCATCATATTTAAGAATATGTACACATAAACTCTGAATGTCCTCTTATTCTGCCTATACTGATACCTCCTCTGCTTTTTGCCTCCTGTCTCCTATCCCCTGCCTCCTGTGTCGCCTGCCTCAAGGCTGCTTCAGGATAGGTGAGCTTGAAATGGGGTTATAATATTGTTCGTTATTTTATATATGAATATGTATGCCGTGTATATTTCTTCCTACATACGATGCTCGCTGTCTATACGAGTACATCAGCAGTAAATGCTGAAGGATAACACAAAAAGTAACATCGACATCAGAATAAAACGGAATCCGATTATTGGGTGGTTTAAGCGTAACGAAAGGACACACGCATTATCAGTGCGCGTGCAGAATGAGTAATCGTTTAATAAAATTTCTGCGTTAATTGCAACCATCCTCCTTTTTACCTCTACCTACGCACAAATACAAATACACACATACATATATTCCATTCTCATGCCCAAAAGCCCGTCATATCACAAGGCAAAAGGAAAGATATTTATATTGACGGGTGCGTTGCGTACACTAGGTATACTAGGTTATACGCAAAGGAAGAGGTAGGTATATACAGGATATTATTATGAAGGTTGGGAAATCACGAACTCAATCCCAGTATACGTGATGTGGTCCATAAAAAAAAAAAAAAAAAAAACAGAAAATATAATATTAATATACAAAAAAGAAATTATCGACATGCTATATGAACATGAAAATAAATATCACTGATGATGATGGCAGAGGAGTATAGTGGAGTAGAGAAGCAGCGTCGCGTCGTCGCCGGCCGCCGACCAACGAGAGCAAGGATGAACCGGGTATCATAACAATATCAAATTAATTAAACTAATTTAAAATGAAGAATTGTATTTTATCCGCTCATGACAATGAAGCTCATTGAGATATGTTTGGTTTTCAGTTGATCGATTCCAAAAAGGGATTTATCATTATACATACTTTACCTATATATATTTTTTAAATTTTATTTTTTTTCACAGCAATATCATAATCGGGTTTATTAAATTTTACACATTATATATTTATGTATATTGACACTAAACTTTATGTTAATATTTTATTTAATAGATTTAAATAATCTTTTTTGCACGACTCACTGGCGCTGGATCTACTGTCTGGGCTATGGCATGGCGGCCGCTATATAGGGTTGTGGATTGTGTGGTTCTTTCGTAATTTATAAAATTTAATTGAAATCATCCGGATAAATTATTATTATTTATTTCGATTGATTTTAATGATATGTACATTTATTATTTATTTTATTTATTTCAGTACAGGTTTGAATAATAAGTTTAAAGACATGTAAATAATTTTTAGTTGAATTATTCTAAAGTTGTAATTATTAAATTATAAATTGAATGAGACATTTTGTGATGTACGCAACAATTTGTATATTCCAGTAAGTTTTTTCAACAAAAACATAACCATAAATCAATTAAGAATTTCATAACAAAACGTAAGAAACTATAAAACGCTCATAAGATCGGTAAGAGACTAGAAATGTTTCGGTCAAAAATGTAAGCTTTTCAATAAGGGGTATTTTGAATAGTCCCCTAATTGGTCAGAAGTCACTTTAGAAGCTGTTTTCTTTTGACATTATTATTATGATTATTTAAAACTATTTTTAACTTTCCATTGGAAGTTATTGTAATTGGTCCAATTTTTCGAATTGAAAATTTTGACGTGTCAAGGTCCCTAGAGTCGAAATAAAAGATTTTTAGAGAGATGTCTGTGCGTGCGTGTTTGCGTAAGTTTTTTTCGTCGTCCATAGCTCAAAAATTATCAGCGACTTCAAATAAACGTTGTTATACAGATAAGATTAGATTAGATTTAGATTTTATTTATTTTCTTCAAATCAATATACAATATTGTTTGTTTTTTTAACATATAAATAAGAATAAAATAAAATAAAATAAAATAATAGGCTATGGTGTTACCGTCTGCCTGTTGTTATACAGATAATAATGCAGATAAAGGCAGAAAGGACTCTCAAAAAATTGGATTAAGTGTTTTTTTTTTCAAATAGAAATTTAAAAAACAGGTGAAAATTTTGACTAATGCAAAATATCTCACGAACCAATAACGCTAGCGACTTGAATTAAATTGTAAATTTGACATGATATAAAATAAATGTATTTTTGGAAAAAAAACATTCAATTAACGGTTTTTTTTATAAATCAAAAAAACTGAAAAAAAAAAATTGTCTCGTCGAATATTTTACGAACAAAAAATGATTTTATCTCCAAAGTAATTTTATGCAGCGAAGAATAACGTTTTTGACATCTGATAAAATTTTAAGAAAAATCGAATTGACAGTTTTTTTATAAAAAAATAAAAACCTGAACAAAAAAAAGTTGGTAAAAATTGATTTCGACTCAAATATCTTTTCAAAAATTAAAAATATTGCCTTCAAACTAGTTTTATTTCACAGAAAATATTGTTTTCGACATTCAGTAATTTTTTTTTATAAAAATCCAACAGTCCGTTTTTGTTTTTATAAAAAATTAAAATCTACAGAAAATAGTACGCAAAATTGTTAAAAATTGATGTTCGGTTCTCGATATCTCGTGAACAATAGAAGATATTTACTTCAAATTAGTTTAATTTTTCCCAATTTGTATTTGTTAATATAAGAAATAAAAACTTTTAAGAAATGCTACTAAAATTGGTAAATATAGGTTTTCGACTAAAAATCCCGTTAAAAAAAATCGATTTTGAAATCAAACTATTTCATCATATGCAAAATATTGTTGGTAATTTTGAATTTTTTTTAAGAATAATTCAAATGACAACTTCTTTAACAAAACACGAAAACCTATAAACCTTTTAAGCAAGACAAATTGACAGATGGGATGGGATGTTATCAATGTGGGTAGCATCTCAGTCTCTTTTATTATTTGAAATGGAACGATTCACGTTTTTAAAACACATTTAAAATAACACAAATGGGGCTACGAACCAAACGACACAAGCAACGAAACAATTCCTGGCCCTGTTATTTTTCGAAGTATTGATCACAATTGACTAGCGAGATTTTAAGCACTTTAAATCCTTTTTGTTGTGGCAACGTGAAAGATAAGTTCCAAACTTTGACAATTAGATATACTGGCATTTTTTTTTTAATCTACTTCTGTTGAATGAGACGGACATAGCTTAGCTTACAATAGCACGTCTTTTGTTCGGGCAACGTTGCATGTGTTTTTTTTAATTTAACGGCGATTACAATTATTAAACGTCAACATTACTATTCACAAAGTAGTTGATAAATTTAAGTCCACTAAGCTAACTAAACTTTTAACAAACTTCAAAACACGTACATTATGTACGTCGTCGTACAAATGTAAAATCTGTGAAAAAAAATGTTTTTGAGTCAATTCGCGTAAATCTTAAGAACTCGGAATTTTCAAATCTACAACTTGGTGAATTATTTTGTAACTTGGGTTTGCACACGTACAAAATCCAACAGCAACTTGGCCATTAACAGCAAGTGATAAAGATCGATGATAACCAAAATCTTTTGGAACTGAGTTTGATGAAAATTTATGTTAAGATTTAAATTCTAGTTAGTGATGGGATGTGAACCGGCCATTAAGATCATGATCTTTCTGAAGTTTTTAAGGGGTCATTATGATTGTGAACGCAATACTGTATGGCTTAGAAGATTTCGATTTGATAAAAAGTTGTAAGCATAGTTAATTTGGCCATACTCAGAATAGTAACGTCGACAATAGTTATAGCTGATACGCCAATGCCAGTATGGGAGTCAGGCCCATACTGACTGGCGGCATGTACAACGCTCCTAGCAGAAAAGTCTATAAATTATTGTTATGTCCCTTATACTTAGATTGGAGTAATAACTATTGACAGTAATCCAATAAGGGTATCGATTAGCACGCCATAAATTATCGCGGGAAAAACTAGTAGCATTGCGACATCTCCAGTACAGTAAGGGGCTGAAGGCAATGTTGTCTCGTCAAACGTACTATGCGCCCTTGTGTTACAAGCAAAGATTGTGTTACCATACAGTATAGTACATAATCCCATACTTATAGGAGTTGTTGCAAGACAATGAAGGAATATCACCGATACTTTTTAGTATGTGTCTCCAGGCCATACTAGCATTGTCATAAATGCTATACACTTCTTTCCGTGCAGAAACCGAAAAAGATAGGAGTTTTGGAGATTTTTTTTCAGAAAAACTACAAACTATAGCGGAAATATAAAAAGAAGGTCTTATTAAGTACATCATTGACTGTCTTAAGTAATTTTTAAGTGATTAATTTCAAAATGGCAGCTGTTCGGAGGTTTTGACATAACGTCTTTTTTTTAATGTACCACTGTCGGATTAACAGCTACTGTAGTTTCTTAAGTATAATGGAGGCATTGATTTTTTGGAATTGAACATATCAACTGCTTGAAAAGTACGTAGGATGATTGTGATATTATAACGGAACACTTCTAAAGTGAAAAATGCAAAATCGTCACATAATTGTTAATAACTAATTAACTACGCAATGTTAAAAAAATCCTACGTAAGATAATCGGTTGAAAATTGGGGCAGTAATGACGCAAAAGCGTTTGAAGTTTTGAAAGGTATAAAATCATAAGTAATTTTTCAATACATTTAATACAAAGAAACTTTTACTTAAAAGAACCATTCATAATATTTAGGTACATCATTTTTGAGGTCCTAGGGAACAATTTAAAAAAACGATTTTTCAAAAATTATGGGATATCCTATAACCCCTTAAAGTAGGAGTTTTAAGCAAAAAAGCTACTATCCACGGTGGTCATGCCTTTAGTCAAATTAAGCCTGGTTCATGGGTCATGGGAAATTCAACATTTCTGAAGGACCAGAAACATGAAATTCAAACAAATGAATAACTTTAGGAAAATGAAAAAAAAAATCCATTCAATCATTTTTCAGGCTGAAAATTTTAAAGTTAAAATATAATGTTACAACAGTTGCACTATGTTTTAGTGATTGATAATTTTCTACGTTTTTAAATAAAATTTTAAATTGCATTCATATCTGAAAATTATTAGTTTCAAGTAGAAACAAAACCATAAGTATTTCTAAGTGCATATCGTTCAATGCCACTTTTTTTAATTCATTTTTTATTACCATCAAATATATAGTGTCCACATTTCCATTACAGGAAATAGGTATTAATTAAAATGCTTTTTTTGACACTTCAATCCATAATCCTTAAATACAAAGTTTCTTTGCATTCCTAACCCAAAGTTTAGATCTTTACTAATACCACTTACATTAAGAAGTAACAGGTATCAATAATTTGATATTACTCAACCAACAGGTTCCGTATACAAACAAGTTATAAAATCATAAAAGTTCAAATCCCATTAAAATAAATACACACACATCAATTTAAACAAAAAAAAGAAGGAAAAACAAAGTTTTCAAAAATAAAAAAAAAGAAGTACCTTAATTTGGCAACACGTTTGCAATC
Organism: Eupeodes luniger; assembly: GCA_951509635.1. NCBI lineage: Eukaryota > Metazoa > Arthropoda > Insecta > Diptera > Syrphidae > Eupeodes > Eupeodes luniger. Next base: position 18,775,949 of record OX608075.1, read on the forward strand.
AAAATACATACTTGCCGCATGAGACAGTCATTTAAGCTTGTGCAAAATAAGTTCTTAAGAAAATAAAACAAAACTCTAACTTCACATCAGTTTTTCGCAGTTCCAGTATCCAGAGCATCACTTTGAAAAAATTGTATATATTTCCAAAAAAAAAAAATAAAAAAACAATTTAGCAAAGTCGAAGCCAGAAATCCCATTGCGTTGGTTCAATATATGCCACTTGTGAATTTGTTTCATCATCAGACACCATGAGCCCGACACAGGACGACGACGACGATAGAGGCAAGAATGTAAAGGAAAAACCTGGTCGACGAGATCATTTCCATTGAACCAAAAGGGCAAAAAAATACTACATCCCCATTATACCTCACCCTTTCCGCCACAGGTAGTAGTATAGATATACAAGGCTCATAAAAGTACACAAACAAAAGTAGCATGTCCTAATCCTGTGCAAAAGCGGCTTATCCTGACGCATGTACCTACTCGTACCTACCTACTGCCACTGCTACTCTATATAGAGACACAGTAAGAAAAAAGGCGCAAATTGAACTCATATCGGATCCAAAGTTTTTGTTTGTACATCCGTTCGTGTTTTTGTTACTGAAAAGGATATTGCCAATAAACTTAACACGCCGCATTGCCTTGAAAGTTTTTTTCCTTTTTTTTTTGTTTCTTTGTTTTTGTTTTTCACTCTGGTTGTACCTTTAGCTTTGTGTTGTGGAAAAAGATGAGGTGGGGAGGGTTGGGAATGTATCCTTGGGGGCATATCTGACACTTGTTTTCTTACCTGAACTCGGTTTGTTTAGGCGCTTAACTCATTTCACATCACAGACACTTCTTAGAAAGATGTGGATCTGGATATTTTCTGTCTTCCTTTTCCTCAACAATCCTCTCGCACCTTTAATAGCAAGCAGTATAGTAGCAGCAGCGTGAAGTCCTCGACTTCTTATTTAGCTTACTTTGCCTTGACTTGACTTGCCACTTGCCAGAGCAGGTGGTCGAGGTTCCTTTATTGCGTTTATTTAATTTAATGTCCTTTCGTTTTCCCAACTTTCACCTTTTCAGTTGTACCTTTAGATACTCGTGTACTGTATATAGCTTACCTACTGTTGCATGGAAAAAGTTGTATTTTTTTTTTATACAAACGTCTTCATATTTATTCCTTTAAATTGCTTTTTTCTTCCTGTAAAATGACTTTTGGCAAGAGGAAGGCATGAAAACAATATTTATGCTATACAAACATACCATATACTTTTTTTCCTCATTTAAGGATTTTATGTTCTACACCTGAACTCTTTTGTAAGTAAAAGAACGAAAACGGAAAAAATTACAAATTAAGATATGCATACGCACAAGAATTTGAAATTTAATGGAATTTTCTTCAAAACGATGAACAAAAAAAATTAAGTTTTGTAAACATTTGAGCCAGCACAGCAGGAAAAATGTATATCAATACCAAAAGAAAGAAAACTGAAATTGAAAATGTCAAGGGAAGTTTTTTTTTGAAAATCGACAGTGTTGATTTAATGGTATTATCCTGGCGATATGAGGATATACAATCTTCATTGACGGCTGATGTGGCAGGACACAACGTATGTATGTGGCTCTAAATGACAATTTTCAGCTTTGAAGCTTTTAAACTAAGTTACTTAAAGTGGATTATTCGATTAAATGATAATTTTACTCCAAGCTTTATATTCGATAGTAAGCTGATGCTTTGCAATGGTAAATAAATTGGAAAAAGTCAGAAAAACTTTATGTGAAAGTTGTATTTGATTTTCAGTTTAAAATTAAAAAAAAAAAATGAACAAGCCAAAAAGAAGTGTTGGTAAATTTTGAACGTAATTTAAACACTTGTGATGTTTTCAGGCAAATTCTACATCTTAATATATATAAATAACGTGTCACGATGTTTGTCCGCGATGGACTCCTAAACTACTTAACCGATTTTAATCAAATTTGTACATTGTGTGCAGTTTGATCCAACTTGAAAGATATGGGATAGCTTACATCTCAATTTTTGATCGCAATATTTTTGTATTGAAAATTATTTGGCTATTGTTTGACAGGCACAATTATCTGTTAGCTTTAAACGTTTGTTGACTGGATTAAGTAAGTTATCCATAGATGGCGCTATGTCAAACTTTGAAACGTTTCATATAAGCTACAATTTGATAGCATAACCACCACATGCTGTTGAGGCTTAAGTATAGGTTAAATTTAATTTGTAGTAAACGAAATAAAATGAATTTCACTTTTTCAATTTTTGGTGTAAACATAGCCAGCCACGTATTACTTAGACTAAAGTATAAATTAAATTCATATAATAGTGAATAAATTAGCAATTTAAAAAAAAATGGAAATTTTGGTTAACCCAAAATATCTCAAGAACTAATAACACAAGAGTCTTGAATTAAATTTTAAATTATTTATTGTAACGTGATACCAAATTATCATATTTTTGGTTTTTATACATAAAAAAAAACTGAAAAAAAAATATTTGTCTCCTCGAATATTTTACGAACAAAAAATGATTTTATCTCCAAAATAATTCTGTGCAACGAAGAATAACGGTTTTGAGACCTGATAAAATTTTGAGAAAAATCGAATTGACAGTTTTTTATACAAAAAACAAAAACGTAAAACATTACTAAAAGTTGGTAAAAAAAGGTTTTCGACTCAAATATCTTTTCAAAAATTTAATATTATGGCTTCAAATTATTTTTGTCATATAAAAAACATTGTTTTCAACATTTAATAAAATCTTGAGAAAAATGAAATTGACAGTTTAAAAAACAAATTAAAATCCCGTCTGTCGATTTGTCTTGCTTAAAAGTTTGTCTATATGTATAAATTTTCACCAAATTTGCGTACTATTTTTTTATGAAAAACCGACTGTTATATTTATATAAAAAAATTACTGAATATCGAAAACAATATTTTCTGTGAAATAAAATAAGTTTGAAGCCAATATTTGTAATTTTTGAAAAGCTATTTGAGTCGAAAGTAAATTTTTATCAAGTTTTAGTATTGTTTTTTTTTAGGTTTTTATTTTTTGTAAAAAAAACTAAAACTGTCAATTCGATTTTTCTCAAAATTTTATCGAATGTTGAAAACAAAATTTCTTATAAGTTTAAATTTGCCATTATCTCAAATTTTTGAAAAGATATTTGAGTCGAAAATCAATTTTTACCACCTTTTATAATTTTTTTTAGGTTTTTATTTTTTGTAAAAAAAACTGTCAATTCGATTTTTCTCACAATTTTTCCTAATGTTGAAAACAATATTTCTTATAAGTAACAATTAATTAGAAGCCATTATCTCAAATTTTTGAAAAGATATTTGAGTCGAAAATCAATTTTTACCAACTTTTATTAATTTATTTTTAGATTTTTATTTTTTGTAAAAAAAAACTATCTATTTGATTTTTCTCAACATTTTTCAGAATGTTGAAAACAATATTTCTTATAAGATAAAATAAGTTTGAAGCCTTAATCTCAAGTTTTTGAAAAGATATTTGAGTCCAAATTCAATTTTTACCAACTTGGAGTAATTTTTTTTTAGGTTTTTATTTTTTATAAAAAAAACTGTCAATTAGATTTTTCTCAAAATTTTATCAGATGTAAAAAACATTTTTCTTCGTTGCACAAAATTGTTTTGGAAATGAAATCGTATTTCCGTCGTAAAATTTTCTAGGTGACAAATTTTTTTTTCAGTTTTTTTGATTTATAAAAAAACCGTTAATTGGATTTTTTTCCAAAAATATCACCTTTTTTTTAAACTGCTATGATAAAAAAACCAACCACGTAATTTTTTTGAGAGCCCTTTCTGCATCTTTCTGCATTATTATCTGTATAATAAAATTTATTTGAAGTCGATATCTCTACTGGTTCTTGAGCTATGGACGACGAAAATAGAGCTGCGAACGTACGGACCTACGGATGTACGAACGTACGTACACACGCACGCACAGACACCTTTCTAAAAAAAATTTATTTCGACTCTAGAGACCTTGAAATGTCGAGAAATGTCAAAATTTTCAATTCGACAAATCGGACCCATTACAATAACTTCATAATGGGAAGTTAAAAAACTTAAAAAATAATTATTAAAGGTTCAAAATCTTTTCAAAAATTAAAAATATTTTTAGACATTTCGACATTCAATACATTTTTTATAAAAATCAACAGTCCGCTTTTTAATAAAAAAAATAAAATCTACAAAAAATAGTACGCAAATTTTGTAAAAATTGATGTTCGGTTCTCGGTATCTCGTGAAAAATAGAAGGTAGGTATTCAAGACTTCAAATTCATTTCATTCATCCAATTTGTATTTGTTTAAATAAAAAATAAAATCTTTTAAGAAATGCTACTAAAATTGAAAAAAAATTGGTTTTCTACTAAAAATCTCGTTATTAAAAATAGATTTTGAAATCAAATTATTTCATCATATGCAAAATATTGTTGGTAATTTCAATTTTTTTAAGAATAATTCCAGTGACAACTTTTTTAACAAAACACGAAAACTACAAACTTTTAATAAAGACAAAGCGATAGACGGGATGCGAAGTTATCAGTGTGGGTCGCATCCCAACCACGTTTTGTTGTTGTTTTTAATATGACTCTACTATTTAGATTGAATTATTGTACCGAAATTTATTTTACAAAAATATTCTTAAATAAAAAAAAAAACACAAAAGATTGACGAAATTACTCAACTCTGTTTAATTCAAGCCCAGTAAGAGATTTTCTTAAACTTTTGTAGAGATTAAATAACACATACAATTATATCTATTAGTCAGCTAAGGCTATAGTTACGTTAAACAAATTATTATAAAAACTTTTTAATAAAGTATTTTTAATATCATGTTGTTTCCATAGTGCACGAGTTATACCAATACCAATACTGAGATCATTGTATGTATTTCGAAAGTTATAAAACATCGATATATTGTTGTCTACAATTACTAACATATGAATATGGTGCCATCAAAAGAAACCAAAAATTCTTAGCTAATAATGCTAAAATTTTATTCATTTAGGTCACATATTGAAACCGAAATATATCCCAGTAAAAACAGTAGGGATTTTCACTTCACTATTTCTAAAATATGACCTTATTTTTTTGTACTTCCTTGCGGTTGAATTTTTTTGTTTTTGTTGCAATAAACTTTCTAACTTGCTAGTTAAAAGTTAAAAAAAATAAATAAATTTCCTTATGCGAAGGTTATATGTATAAAATAAAAGCCAAAAACGCACATCTGATGCTCCCAATCTAACCAAAAGTTTCTTATTCACACATTATTCTCATTTTTTCTTTCTAGCAAAATAACGAAACTGACAAGAGCAACGAAAGTTTCATATAATCCAATTATATCTTTCCTATCAGAACTTCAATTTTTTTTCTAAACTATAACGTATTGCAACCTAACCTACATAAGATATCTTTTATATAAGGGTTTTGTTTTTTTTTCGGGTACGTTTACGTTCCTACCTAGGTATATAGTATAAGTTCATTTTTCGACTTTTCGACCATACATCAATGTCCCTTTCTGAATGAGGATGCAAAACTGTGGGCTTTATGCATCTTGACATGACAGATGACACAAGAAAGTTCAACAAAAACGGAAAAAAAACCTCCTTAGATAGCTTTCAACCAATATATATATATGTATGTGAAAAGATTATATCCCTGCAGCCCATTTTGGATAAGTTGCAAGCAGCAAAAAACTAAAAAAAAATTACAAACTAAAAAGAAAGAATCTCAAAGATAACATTTGATTGTTTCGAAAAGACATCGACATCAAAATCAACATCAAAACAGCAAAGCCTTAGCCTTAGCCCTACCGGCTCCGCACTCACTTGTTCTTACTTTTACTCTTAGGCTAGGCCATCAAATCATTCTATTCCGTCAACTTAAGGGCCTGTACCTACAGCTACAACAAAACGAACAAGGACACGAACACGAACAACATCAAGTTATTTGAAGAGAGCAAAACAATGGCAGAATGGCAGAATGGCAGAAAAAGAATCTTGTTCACAATAAAATCAAAACTTTTGCAATAAATTCCCATTTCAGTGCAAGATTTACATAAGTGGTAAAAGCAACTCTGAGCTGAGCCGAACCGAACCGAACTGAGCAGGAGCACAGGCACACTACGTCGTCGTCGTATACCCTCCGGGTAGTATTTGAGAACTTTTAGTTTTTATTTGTTCGTCCTTTTTGTGTTCCTGCCAAAAGTTATTGTTTTTCTTATTTTTTGTTTTGCTCTGTGTTTTGCCCTCATGTGTCTGCTATCATGATCATTTTTTGGCTAGGTCTAACATCCCAAGAATAAAAAAGTAACACGAATAAAAACACATTGGGGGAGCAGAACCTCAGGTGAACTTTTAGATCCCAAGTGAGAATTAGAATTGAGAATTTTTCTTTTATACGTAACCAACTTACCTTCCTAGTCTAGGGCTAGGGCTGTAGCTTTTGGGCTTAGGAAATTCATATGTGAAAATGTTGATATTAATATATGTACATACATACATATGGTTAAGGATATAGGTTGCATGTGTTTAAATTTCTAGCAAAAAAAAAGAAAAATAAGAAAAATCTACATCTGAGGTTTTTGGGCACACCAAAAGTTAAATTCAAGTTTTTGACACAATATGTATTTTGTTTTGATATTTTATTAGAATAATTTTGATGATAATACTTTTGCACATCTGTGATTTTTGCTGGATTTGATATTAAAGTTTTTTTCTTTTTCAAAACAAAAAGTTTACCGCAGCATAAAAAATATAAATAGGAAAAAGTCAACAATCAAGATGTGCCCATTTACACAAATCCTTCGCTGTACAGAAATCATTCTGCTTTTTTTTTTATTATTTTTTTCAAAAAAGTTTGTATAAGAAATAACAGTAAATTTCTATGAATTTCAATGAAATAGAAAATAATATTATCTAAAGGGAATATTTGTATTTCAAGCTTTTATCAGGTAATTTGAAAGTTTCTTTTTTGAGAAATTTTTTGTTTTTAAATTGAAAATTTGGAGATTTCTGTTTTTTTTTCAGATTTGTTGGCCTGAAGTCAATTTTCAACATTTGTTCAGAAGAGCAAATAAGAATCTATAAGAAAAATCTTTCAAAAAAAAATCTTTTAACTTTTATAAATTTCTTCGAACAGCCTTTTTAAATTTAAAAATCAATCAAGACAATATTCAAAGCTAGAGAAAGTTTGAACAAAATTCTTTATGGATATTCAAACAATATTCAATAAGTGGGCTTTCCAAAAAAATGTTTGTATTGTGGAATAACTTGCAATTTTTGAAGTTTGAATGTTTTGACATTTGCTAAACAAAAATTCAACCACAAATTGAAATTGTTAAAATTCACTAAAAAAATGCGTAACATTTTACAGTAATAGTTCGCAGAACTTAAACATTCTTGGTTCATCTTGAAGCACTTTCTTGACCGATTATAGTGAAACTTGTGTTAAGAACAACTGAGAAAATTGTTGCTGTAACGTATAGTAGTGTCGAAAACTCAGATAAGTCGATTTATAGTTGATCATTGAAATTAAGCTTTCCACAAAGGACATATTTTTAACTTCCCATAAGAAGTTATTGTAATCGGTCCGATTTGTCGAATTAAACATTTTGACATTTCTCAACGTTTCAAGGTCAATGGAGTAGCAATAAAAGATTTTTAGAGAGATGTTTGTGCGTGCGTGTGTATACGTACGTTCGTACGTCCGTACGTTCGGGAATTTTGTCCGTCGTCCATAGCTCAAGAACCAGTAGAGATATCGACTTCAAATAAATTTTGTTACACAGATAATAATGCAGAAAGGTTCAGAAAGGACTTTCAACAGAATTGAGTGGGTGTTTTTTTTACCATAGCAATTTAAAAAAAAGGTGAAAATTTTGGTTAACTTAAAATATCTCACGAACCAATAATGGTTGCGTGATACCAAACAAATATATTTTTGGAAAAAAAACAATTAACCTGTTTTTTATAAATCAAAAAAACTAAAAAAAATATTTGTCAACTCGAATATTTTACGAAAAAACAATGATTTTATCTCCAAAATAATTTTGTGCAACGAAGAATAACCTTTTTGACATCTGGTAAAATTTAAAGAAAACCCGATTTGACAGTTTTTTTTACAAAAAATAAAAACCTAAAAAAAAATTACTAAAAGTTCCTAAAAATTGATTTTCGACTCAAATATCTTTTCAAAAATTTGAGACTATGGCTTTTATCTTATTTAATCTTATAATAAATATTGTTTTCAACATTCGGACAAATTTTGAAAAAAATCGAATTGACAGTTTTTTTTACAAACATTGAAAACCTAAAAAAAATTAACAAAAGTTGTTAAAAATTGATTTTCCACTCAAATATCTTTTCAAAACTTTGAGATATTTACCTTGAGTTAATTTCATCTCATAAAAAAATTTGTTGTAAACATTCAGTTCGTTTTGAGAAAAATCGAATTGACAGATATATAGATAGATACAAATATCTTTTCAAAAATTTAAAATATTGGCTTCAAACTAATTTTATCTCACAGAAAATATTGTTTTCAACATTCAGAACATTTTTTATAAATATCCAATAGTCAGTTTTTTCATAAAAAATTAAAATCTACAAAAATAATACGCAAAATTGGTAAAAATTGATGTTCGGCTCTCGTGAATAATAGAAGATATTAACTTTCAAATTAATTTCATTCATCCAATTTGTATTTGTTTATATATATCATAAATAATTTTTTCTAAGAAATGCTACTAAAATTGGGTTTCGACAAAAAATCTCATTAAAAAAAATAGATTTTGAAATAAAACTAGTTTATCATTTGAAAAATATTGTTGGTAATTTTTAATTTCTTTAGAATAATTCAATTAACAACTTTTTTAACAAAACTCGATAACCTACAATCCTGTTAAGCAAGACAAATCGACAGACGGGATGGGAATTTATCAATGTGGGTCGCATTCCAGCCTCTTTTTTTTTATAGGGTGTTTGAAATGTATATATATATAATCCGACTTTTCATCCTTTCTTTTTGAAAATCGTTGTAACCGTTTTTGCTTTAATTAGTCTTTTATATGCAAAATTTTTCAATTTTTTAAAAATATTTTTGGTAAACAGTTATTTTATGCTTATAAGTTTTGCATTTGAAAAGATATTGGCATGTTTTCGAGATATCGAATTTTGAGAAAATTCTAATTTTTTATGTTAGACCTAAAAAAAATTAACAGATCTTTTTTTTTGTCTGAAAAAATAATGAAAAAACAAACACCTAACTTGAATTATCTTAAAACTTAAATTTAAACGTTCGAACTCAATCGAACTTATGGCTTAGTCTTTAACATTGTAATGTCTTGTTTCATTAAAATCTCAAGTTCAAATTCTTTTCCGAATAAGTGCCGTAAGCAAAAAATTGCATCGATACTTATCCGTTCTAGACCTTGAATGATGCAACAAATTTGTCTATAAATATTATAGTATTACAATTTTTTAAATTTGTTAACTTTTAAAAATTATTCCAAAATCTGTCAGTGAAAGTACGTATATGTACAATAATACACAACATAAAACGAATTACTCCTTTGCTTAAGAAAACTTACAAGTTTCTTCTTGGATATCTCCAAAAACTTCGGGTTGAAAATATTTTCGCCAATTAAACTACCTTAATGGCTCTTTAAAATATTTGCTTTTGCTATCAAGATCAAAAAAGATTAATAGTATCATCTATTCCACTTTTAACTCTGATTCATCATTCATAACTCTTTAGAAGACAAGTCTTCTTTGAAAAATCAAGGAAATATCTTTATATGTACACATAATCATACCTAGTTTCCATAAAGTAAATTCTTATGACAAAGGTAAAATATACTTAATATAGGTACTTCATCCTTAAGTGTCCTTGATATTATATAGATACTCTCAAGACTTAAGGAAGTAATTGAAACATTGTTCTTTGTTCCTTATATTCGAATGTTCGAATATTGTTCTGACACAAGTTTTATGATTTTCATAAGGAACAATGCATATGAAGTACAAGTCGAGTATCAAAGTTATGTCTGTCTATGTAAAGGTAGATGTTATAATTCTATTTTCATAAGAATACACAGAAACACATTGGCTAACCACAATTGTGTGCATGTATATATAATAATTTATATAAAACATATTTTATTTTGTGGAAAAGTAAGAATAGATATTGTCAACGTCAAGTATACGATGAAGATACCTAAATTGGGTTTTATCATATTTCTTGACAATAATTCCGGAAATAAGGTGAATATTTTTGCATATTGTCATTTTTCTCGGAAATTCATTTGTTTGATTTTGTGATGTTTAAAAGTTCTTAAGTCAATTACTATTTGTGTACAACTTTTGGTACCTACATAGAAAAGCATTTCTTTATCAATTAGAATAAAGCATTAAAACGTTGTTATCCTTTGTGTCTATAGTTTTTGGTGCTATGAAGATTGTAATAATTACCCAATGAAACTCGTAGGTTCACTTAACTTTCTACAATGTTTTTGAAAGGATATGTAATTATAAGAAAAGTAATGTAGCCTAGTTTAAAAATAAAAAAAAATCTTTTCCCACTTGATTGTCATACTCACAAATTAAAACTATATAAAACTATATAACTATGCAGAGATCGAAATTCACACGTTAAGACCAATAAGAGGTGTTTAAATAGTTAAAAAATTAAAAATTTTGAAACGTTTTAATATTAAAAAAGGAGAAAACGATGTTGAATTTGATGTAAATTGTACAGGTATCTTTTTTTAAAAAATATAAATACAAAATTATCACTCTCACGAATAAATTTAACCTAAAAATTAATAATGCCTTCATTTATTTTTTCCAATTTTTTTCCAATCTATTCTTCTATCTGGAAGCAGTTCGTCAGCAAATATTTGTTAAGGGCAATAATACTCATGGTTGACTTAATCTTGTCTTGTCTTTAAAAATGCGTGGAGTATTATTTAAGATATACATACACATTTTAATCTTCAAATCAAGTATAACTAAAACATAAAGTATACCTTTTTGTTGGTGCCTTCAAAACTTACACCTGATATATAGTTTTAATAACCAATACAATCCATACAGTTAAAGCTTAACCCTTAAGTCGCGTTTAGATGAAATTAGGATTTTGATTCTCAATTCTTTTTGTAATTTTTCTCACTTTTCAATCTTTAAAAATGTGGCCACAATTTCGAAAAAAAAAGAGGCTTCGACCCACACTGATAACTTCCCATCCCCTTCGTCGATTTGTTTTGGTTTAAAGTTTGTAGGTTTTCATGTTTTGTTAAAAAAGTTGCCAGTTGAATTATTCTTAAAAATTTTAAAATTACCAACAATATTTTATGAAATTAGTTTGAAGCCAATATTTTTAATTTTTGAAAAAATATTTGAGTCGAAAGTAAATTTTAAGTATTGTTTGTTTTTAGGTTTTTATTTTTTATAAGAAAACGTCGATTCGATTTTTCTCAAAATGTTTACCGAATGTTGAAAACAATATTTTTCATAAAATAAAATTAATTTAAAGCCAATATCTCAAAGTTTTGATAAGGAAATGAATCAAAAATCAATTTTTACCAACTTTTATTAATTTTTGATTAGGTTTTTATTTTTCGTAAAAAAAAACTGTAAATGCGGTTTTCCTCAAAATTTTACTGAATGTTGACAACAATATTTTTTTAAAAGATAAAACTAGCTTAAAGCCAATATTTCAAAGTTTTGAAAAGATATTTAAGTCGAAAATCAATTTTTACCAACTTTTAGTAATTTTTTTTAGGTTTTTATTTTTCATAAAAAAAAACGTCAATTCGATTTTTCTCAAAATTTTACCAGATGTCAAAAAAATATTCTGGAGATAAAATAATTTTTTGTTCGTAAAATATTCGAGGTGACAAATATTTTTTGTTCAGTTTTTTTGATTTATAAAATAAGCCTTTAATTGGATTTTTTCCAAAAATATAATATTAATTTGGTATCACGTTACAATATATAATATAAAATTTAATTCAAGTTTCTACCGTTATTGGTTCGTGAGATATTTAGGGTTAACCAAAATTTGCACCTTTTTTTAAATTGCTATGGTAAAAAAAAACCCACCCACTCAATTTTTTTGAGAGTCCTTTCTGCATTATTATCTTTATAACAAAATTTATTTTAAGTCGATATCTCTCTTCTTGAGCTATGGACGACGAAAAAAACGTCGCGAACGTACGGACGTACGTCCGCACACCCGCATAGACATTTCTAAAAATCTTTTATTTCGACTCTGGGGACCTTGAAACATCAGGAAATGTCAATATTTTCAATTCGACAAATCGAACCAATTACAATCGGAATTTTCTAAAGCCGAAAAAAGGCATTTTGTGGCTTTTTCAAAAATTATATACTGCTCTCCTCAAATATAAGTAAAAAAGACTTTAGCGGTTTTTTCTTCTTAAGTATTCGATTCATGCTAAATTTGAATTTTTTTATTAAAAAATTGTAACTTTGTTATTTAAAACGTAGCTACAATTAAATTTATTTGAAGTCACAGTTTTTTTTTTTAAATGACAATTCGATTAATTTGCCCGCGTAAGGTACTTCTCTTAAATGGTAAGTTACAAATTATATCCATTTCAAAAAATGTTTTACAAGGTCGTTTCGAGTATTGCCAAACATGAAGGCAATACTTCGTAGTAAGGACTTTAATCATTTGCAATAAAATGTAAACGATCTGAAAAATATAGAAAATACAGTGAGAAAAGGAACTTGTAGTTCAAAATTCAAAAATATTACAGAATCTTTGTATTCCTTCATGCATTTTCCGTTTCGGTGTTTTCTTCACGTCACGCTCACACATTTCTTATTCTTAGCAAAAAGTTAGATCGTTATAAGAATTTTCTAACATTTCTAGAACGAAACAATTGTTTTTGTAGCCTTCTTTGCAAAAAAACAACAAAATAAAAACTGAGTACATGCAAAGATAAAGTACATTACATTAAATATGAGTAGGTACATAATTACGAAACACGCACAAAAATAATTTATATTTATCCTCAACTGAAAATAAAAATATGTATTGTATAAACAATAAACACGTTTCTCTAATCAAATATTGTTATTTATAGGCACAAAATAGAATTCCATTACAAATGTATGTATGTAAACCTTCCTACATACGAGTATATCGAATCCTTATGGAAATCCATGATGGCATTCAGGCAACCGTGTGAACAAGTTCATTAGTGCAACGCAACGAGTTGTTGATTATACTCTACCTAAGCAAATTATAAGCAGCAGCGTACACGAGTACGAGCTGTATAATGTACGTAACGTAAGTCAGTCGTTTGAAGTTCACTTTTAGGAATCGAATAAAGAGAACATCTGCGTGTTTCGATTTTGTTTTCGATTCGAAACACACGTAGAGGCGCAATAGATTACAACTGAAATGAATTTGAAATTATACTCCAAGGACAATCAGTTTTGTGTGCGAATGAATTCGAAAAGGATGTGTATTTCACATAGACAAGAGTCACGCACACACACACAATACACATACCCAAACACACTAACACAAAGTTTATAATGTTAACCTCAAATCAAAAGCGGTGATGAAGTAAAAGCTTTATATAGATGAGTGCATTCGATTCGATAGACTTTGGCTAAAGGTCGGTCGGTTGGTAGTTGGTATAGGTATAAGGTACCTACGTCTATGTAGGTAGTATCAATTTTAATTGCAAATGTTAGTGATTGCACTGAAGTGCATATAGTGAACAGCAGTGCACAGTGCATCAGGTAAGGTACCAACCTATCCTATACACTATTTCAATTTGACTTTTACAGTCAAAAAGGATTATTCAAACGAAAATCCTGCCTTTGCTTTTAAGCTTGAATGGAAAGTGCATAATACTACCAACATAGATGCCGGGTTAAGGTAACTTTCCTCTATACAGAAGAGATCAAGGTTTTTTACTTTTGCAAATAATGTAATTTCTTCTTTTATTAAAATGTTTGAAAAATAAGAATAAAACATACCAATGAGTAAAGTAAGGATATTTGATGTTTCTCATTACACACTGTTACCAGTTTTTCAATTTTAGAAAATTGAGAAATGAAGCAATATTGAAATTCATTTGCTTGAATTCCTAATCAAAAAGCATATTTTTCATAAGCAATAAATAATGAAGAAATAATGAAACATACAAATATGCAATCAATATTTGCCTTTTACTCTTTTGCATGGTTTGGAAAAAGTATTAGGCATAAAGTATTTTGTATGTCTTAGAATGTATGAGACTTAATTCACTACAAACAAATTAAAAACGCCCTACAGAAGTAGGGAGGCGTGTTACTCCTTTTTATTTTTTGGAAAATTTAGATACAGCTCTTATAAATAATCTCATCTAGTTGGTCTAGATCGAGAAATAATGGAGTTCAAAAATTGCCCTCTAGTTGCCGACTTTTGAGCCTCTATTATTTCTCGATCTAGACCACCTAGATGGTTGAAATTTCAGGATTGTGATCTAGGAATCATTCCCATTCCATTGCTGTGCCTATCTTTGAATAAGACCAATTTTACAACAAGTAAAATGGCCAAAAATCCATGTTTTTCGAAATGTAAACTAAGCTTTATGCAGGAAAAAAAAAACAAATTACGATGTCTTTACGTTAAGTTTGACTTTTAATATTTTATGCACAAGTTGCAGCACAATTATAACTTCATTGAAAATTCAATGACAATAATTTAATGTATCGTAATCATATGTGAAAGAGACGGTACACTTTCATTTTAAACGAGTATTTTCCAACGAAAAGAAAATTAAGAGTGTCTACAAATTTAAGCACATCGTTTGAAAAATTAATGTCTAATTGAAAATCGACTACAAGTGTGTTTGTATACTTTTCACTTAAGCTATCCACAAACGATTTGAGAATAATTATTATCATGTTTAGGTATATAGGATATACAACAATACACCCCATGAAAGTCTCAAAGCTAACATCATATATTTGCAAGTCATTAAATTAATTGGATGTCACTTTTGTCGATGAGTGTTCTGTCGTTCTGTGTGCTGATGCTCCAATTATATGGTTTAAAATTTTTTTTAAAGATAAAAACAAAAATAATCAAATCAAATTAAATCAGTTGTCTTTGAAGTTTTGATGGTTTTAAATGGTTCGTAAATAAGTTTTCTTTGAGTTAAAGGATTTATCAAGCTGCGAAAAAAAACTTCACTTTTAAGTTTGTGTGAATGAATTTTAGTATTAAAGTTATTTTTTTAAATGATTATAAAAAAATTCATCTTATGACTTTTCCCAACGCAGACTATTGAACTTGAAGCTTAAAAGTGGTTATTATGTTAGTTTAATCCTAAGACAAAGTTTGGTATTTATTTTGGAATCTTAAAACAAACTTTTTAAACAGTCCCGCCAGCAATATTTGTTGCTGGATGGAATTCATATATTATAATTTTCTTGAGTTCAGTGCCACAAAACACTTATTTTTCTGGGGACAGATATTATTTTATATCATTGACATTTCTTATTCTATAAATAAAATCACTCAAAATTTGTTGCATCATATCTTTGTTGTATTCAAAAATTACAAAAATTTGAATTTTTTAGATCAGTTTAATATAGATATATGCATTTAATTATTTAATTAGTCTTAACATTTTTCAAATACATGAACAAAAACTTAATTAATATAAAACCTTTTTCAAGACATTACTTCTAAATTATTAACTATAAAATTTAATATCATCGAAACGAAATTCACTTTATCTCAATGAAATTCAACTAAAAACACACACAAATAAATACTTATTTTAGACACTTTTATCGCATAGGTCAACTATTAAACAAACTTCATCAGTTAGAAGTAATTTCTGCACTAACTTGATAAAAAAGTTTCTTTCTTAAAAATAAAAATTACGAAAAAAAAATAATAATGATAGAGCAAGTTATGAAAAGTTTTCTAATTGGAGTAAAAGAAAATTTGCTGATTTTCTAGATAGAAGGCAGAGGAATAGGTAAGAGTGTCTATATAAACTTAACTTATAGTTCTTTGTAAGAAATGTAATGCAATTTTTGTTGAACTCTTCAAAATGTTTGCAGAGCCAACTATTGCAAAATGAAAAAGCCTCTTTGTCATTGATAAAGGGGTAAGTATCTAACTATGAGTCTTATATATGTATGTTTATATAAGAAGAAGGACAAAAATGGGTTTTTGCTATTATTTTCTCTTTTTAAAGAAAATGAAAATAATCAATAATATTTATGATGAGATTTCGTAAATACAGTAAAATCTCTCTTATTGGACTAAATTGATGAATTCATGAAGTAAACATTTTTGACAATCCGAAGAGCCAAATTATCATAAAAATGCATCAAATGAAAAATGGAGCTTTAATCGCGAAAGTATTAAATGTGTGCGAGACTACAAATACCTTGGCATCACTGTTACAAATTATTTAGATATGGTAAAACACTTGTAGGAAAAATTAGTTAAGGCGAAAACTGCTATTAAAATGACATGGGACCAATGCTTCATGAATAAGTGTATAGCGCATAGAAGAAAATTAAAAGTCTTTGAAGCAGTAGCTGGATCGCAGGTATGGAGATGTAAAAAGTGCAATTCAGTTGAAATACTCTTTACGCACTTTATGAAAAGAATATTTCATTTGCTGAAGAAAAATACGCCAAACTAAATCATCATGCTGAAAACAGGTCTCTCTCCTTTGTTTTTAAAAACACTGAAGTTACAAGCGGACTTCTTGCTTAACGTTTTAAAAATGAATGATTCACGGGTCGTGAAATGAGTGGCCATAAAAGCGATACAAGATCAAAATAGTTGGTACCGAGAGAACCAACATACTGAGGAATGTCAAATTACTTTAAATGTATGTATCGAACATTTATCAGGACCTAAAAACATCTTGTATACAGTCATTAGGTTGATGATAAATATAGAGCTGAATATATTGCTGAAGCGTCTAATTCCTTGTACAGAACAACTTACAGAAGATTAAATCATAACCTTGCAGCGAACAATTATTTTAAGGATTCTAATAATGTCCATGTGATTTCTATGATGATCAGACTACGTAGTGAACTAATAGATTTAAATTACATTCCACACAGGCCTGATTTAGAACTAGAGTACAATATGTGTAACCTTTCAGAGAGAGAGGATACACTTCTTGGGAAAATGTCCCATTCTCAGAGAAATCAAAAGGAATGTTTTCAGACAAAACTTTTTATCGGAAGATCAAGTTATAATTGTATTGAATGAAATTAATGTTGTCAAAATTTACGATCTTTGCAAAATTGCGCTTAGATATAAAACTGCTATAATTAACGAAGATTTCTGATTTTGTTTCTATTCACTTTTTTCAAAATTGTTTTTAATTTATCAAAGACTTTATATTGTTGAATTTGATAAATCCCTTTTTTAATATTGAAAAGTAATTATGTATATCAAGGGCTTTTTACATTCATTGTGCTTCAATGTTCAACTGTCAAACTTATTTTTAACATTTTATGTCATAACAAAAACAACGATAATAATAAATTAAAAAAATGACAGTGGTGAGTATATCAAATTTACTTTAACTAATTTGGAAATGTGAGTTTGGTTTGAAGTCAAAAGTTATGCCTTAGAGAGTTATCACTGTAGTTGAACTCTGAAAATGACTTTTAATTTGTCTGTGCACATAGTAATTATTAGTTTCTACATCTATTATAATAAATTCGATCCGCTCATTAAAACAAACTTATATTTAACATTACACCTTAAAACCAAAGACTATATGAACTTTGAGGGTGTTAACCTTTAAAAAAGGAACATTGCAAGGCAAGGAATTTGTAAAACGAACTATGTTATGGTTCAAATGTCTACTGTAGCTTATCTGGGTGGCGATTATGCGTTAAATCAATTTTTCCATAACTCTGGCACATACAACAAGCTTAATTTCAAAGCTGAAATGGTTATGTAAGATAAGAAAGGTGGACAATAAGAAAAGAATGGACTTAAGTGTGATTTTAATTGTGAGTCAGATCTTCAATTCAAGTTTTTTGCCCAACTTTATTTGATATTTCCTTGTCAATGGTTTACTTGTCAAAATATACTGAATAAATTAAATCAAATTAGGCGATGTAGATTAAAAAGCATAGCCACTTTCAGCTGTCAAATTTCAGAAGGCCCAACGGGAAAACGCTTTTAAGTGTTGGGAAATTTAAAAATAAAATGCACAACTGAGTTTTATACGAGTCTTTTTCAAAACAGAACCTATATGTTAAGGTTTAAAAATATATATAAATTTATCTACAAAAGTTTAAAAGTCATTTAAATTCTCAAAAATTAAATTAATTTATCCGATTTTGCTTTAAATTAAGTTTTAATAAATAAAAACGTTAAAAATTCTTTTTATAAATATTTTTGCTATGCCGTTATTTAGTGCTAGCAAATACATGTTTTACATTTGAATTTCTTTAAAAAATGTTGAGCCGTTTTTGGGATATCCACTTTTGAAAAAAAAAATTGAAAGAAAATAATACCTTTTTTAGAACGAACTTTTTTGAATCGGTTCATTAGTTTCTCAAAAAAAAATTTAAATAAGAAGGAGCAAACTCTTTCCCTTGAATCATTTTTAGTTACACTGTTTTTGAATTTGTCGCATTTAATTATTTGTTTATTAAATCAAATCAATTTAATTTTTTTCCTAATATAAACGTTCGTTGTTCCAAGGTAAGTTAAATCGTGACAAATAATAATCATACCAAAAGCTGTCAAAGCACCTGTCAAATGAACAAAAACAGTCTCTTTAAACTTATTTAATGTTTGTTAGTAAAGTGCCATAAACTATAGCTACACTTCGTGTCACTGAAACTATTGTCCTTCGTCGAGGTTTTAAAATATTCTTGAAAAAATCATCAGATTATGTTAAACAAACGATTTACTTTTTTGTAAGAAACAAAAACACACAAAACAAAACCTATCATAGTGATGTACTTAACCTGCATCCAAGGAGCGATCGCAGCACTATAGCGCTATAATATAAAAATTTCCATGTCATTGTGTGTTCAGAATCTTGAAAAGAGCTTTTCAAAGAAAATAAAAAATATCCTTTTAATTTATTCAAAACACAAACTTGAGTTTCATTTTGAAAAGAGTCAAAAAAGTCATTTGTTATTGATGTCGTTGTTCATTTTTCCATTTCGTGTCGTGCCGTTTACCGTACCGTACAGTACCGTACACCAACCATATCGTACCCGTACTTTCACTAGTATATACCGTTGGTCTTCATTTTAGTTAAACCCAAAGTAGTATCCTCCTATATTCTGCATCCTACTTTGCATGAATGAAATTTTATATACTCTCTGCAAAAGTGTACACACATTGGAATAGGTTGGTTTGGTGTATAGGAGCTGTAGAGGTATATCTACTATTCATGACCGAATTGGATGCGAACAATGTCGGAAGAGATTGCAAGCTTTAGGTAGGTTCCTAGTGCGCTACGTGTGCTTCTATATTGTGTTCATTCAAGACGAAATTGATTAGGTCCTTCATGTCGTCATCATCATCGTCGTCGTCCTCCTAGAGTCGTCCTCCTATATAGTCGTCCAGAATCGTTTGGTGATGAAGACGACAATGACGATGTAACCGTTATAGTGTCACAACCTTGTAGGTCCTTCCTATGGTATACTATAGCACTCGTAGGTACATTATACAAATATTGAGCCTTAAAGTAAATGTATTTAAATTCAATTCAGAAGAAGCATCATCACAGAAAGAAGTGGCTATGTTTTCCTAAAATTCAATAGAATTGCCTCTGAACCTTCAACACTATTATACAAAATATACTAGGTAAAGGTCTAAAGTGCAAACAAGACGAGGTGAAAAGTGCCCATAGCTAAAGTTTGCATTAAAAATCCTTTCACTAGTACGTAGGTAACAGTTTTATGCTAGGACCTTCTTGTATCAGCTCTAAGTTTACCTTAATAAAAGTTCAGCAAAACATACATTTTTGTTAAAATTCGTCGAATAAGAAGAACTGCAGAATTATAATGATATTGTATTTTGTGGGGGTGTTGTAGCATAAGTAAGCTGATGAATGAGATTAAAACTTTAATATGGGTGGACTAAATTAAAATTTATATAGCTGCATACCTATGTATGTGATATTTCAAAAGAATTAATTATGGTTTACCTGAGCGTATGGTTTTGATAAATTTGTTTTTAAACATTATATAAACCGCAATGTTATGTTCAGAGAAATTTGAAATCTAAAATTGATTATATTCGTAGAATTTTCAAAGAAATCAGCAAGGATTAGTTTGACATTTAGTTGATATGGTTAAAGATTAAAATTCCACGTAATTGTTAGATCTATAAAATAAGCACCCGGATGGACAATGGGATCATGTAAAATTTGTTTATAATTAAAAATGAACACTTATTTGTAAGAACCCACAGTAAAATACACTTATCTGAAACAACAATTTTTATCCCCGAGTATTTTTCGTGCAAGTAAAAATTCGGATGCTCGAAAGATGTTTTAACTTTAATTTTGCATTTTCCAGTGCAATTGAAATTAAAAAAAAAACAGCTAAATGCTTTCATTTTAGACCACAGTCAAATCCACTTAAATGACATGCAAATTTAATAATCAAGCATTAGACCAAGTGTTAAATTCGGATGCTTGTAAGATGTTTTAAAGGTAAATTTTACATTTTTAACTTCCCATAGGAAGTTATTGTAATGGGTCCGATTTGTCCAATTGAAAATTTTGACATTTCTCAACGTTTCAAGGTCTCGAGAGTCGAAATAAAAGATTTTTAGAGAGCTGTGCGTGCGTGTGTACGAGTAAGTAAGTTTTTTCGTCGTCCATAGCTCAAGAACCAGTAGAGATATCGACTCTAAATAAATTTTGTTATACAGATAATAATGCAGAAAGATGCAGAAAGGACTCTCAAAAACTTTGAGTGGGTGCTTTTTTTACCATAGCAATTTAAAAAAAACTTGGTTAGCCTAAAACATCTCACGAATCAATAACTCTAGAAACTTGAATTAAATTTTAAATTAAATATTATAACGTGAAACCAAACATGTATATTTTTGGAAAACAATATAATTTTTATAAATCAAAGAAAAACTGAAAAAAAAAAAATATTTTACTAACAAAAAATGATCTTACCTCCAGAATAATTTTGTGTAACGAAAAATAACGTTTTTGATATCTGGCAAAATTTTTGAGAAAAATCGAATTGACATTTTTTTTATAAAAAATAAAAAGCTAAAAAAGCCTTACTAAAAGTTGGTACAAATTGATTTTCGACTCAAATAACTTTTCAAAAATTTAAGATTAGGGCTTCAAACTAATTTTATCTTACAGGAAATATTGTTTTTAACATTCGGTAAAATTTTGAGAAAAATTGAATTGACAGTTTTTTTTACAAAAAATAAGAACTTAAACAAAACATTACTAAAAGTTGGTAAAAATTGAGGCTTAAGTAATTTTCGACTCAAATACCTTTTCAAAAATTTGAGATATTGGCTTAAAATTAATTTTGTTTTATAAAAAAATGTTGTTTTCAACATTCGATAAAATTTTGAGAAAATCGCATTGACACTTTTCTTACAAAAAATAAAAACCTAAAAAAAACAATACTTAAACTTGGTAAAAATTTACTTTCGACTCAAATATCTTTTCAAAAATTAAAAATATTGGCTTTAAACTAAATTTATCTTACAGAAAATATTGTTTTCAACATTCAGTACATTTTTTATAAAAATCCAATAGTCACTCTTTTTTTATAAAAAATAGAATCTACAAAAAATAGTACGCAAAATTGTTAAAAATTGATGTTCGGTTCTCGATATCTCGTAAATAAGATAATAGAAGATATTAACTTCAAATTAATTTTATTCATTCAATTTGTATTTGTTTATATAAGAAATAAATATTTTTAAGAAATACTACTAAAATTTTTTAAAATTTGTTTTCGACTAAAAATCTCGTTAACAAAAATAGATTTTGAAATCAAACTATTTCATCATATGCAAAATATTGTTGGTAATTTTAAAATTATTAAGAATAATTCAACTGACAACTTTTTTAACAAAACACGAAAACCTACAATATTTCGAGCAAGAAAATTTGACAGACGGGATGGGAAGTTATCAGTGTTTTTACATTTTACGTTTTGCTCACTAAAATCAAACACAACTTGTCCAGCTAATTTTTAAAACAGCTCTTACTTTGCTAAATAGTTGTTGATAATATAAATATAAGTTTTTAGTCGAGACAGACAAAAATTTCAATAAATTTCTATGGAAAAAGTTAAATTTAATTAAAACTTAAAAAAGGCACCTGAAATTAATAACTCTTATTTTCAGAAAAATAAAATCCATGCTTACCAAAAAAATTTAAAATTAACAAAATAATTTCATGTGAAAATAGGAAACATAGAAAATGAATTCAAAATATTTATGTGTTTTTTTTTCTTAAACTTCCAAATTTTTATGATTTTTACATTTTGAACGATAGTGTTATCTGTTTATACATGTTCGTTTTACATTTGAATTTCATTAAAAAATGTTGAGCCATTTTTGAGATATCGAGTTTTGAAAAATAAAAAAAAATGAATTCAAAAAGAAAACAAGATATTTTTGATCATCAACATTTTTAAGACAATAGGAGAGCCTTTTTGAAAAAATATATAAATTGGTACATTAGTTCCTGGGAAAATTTAAAAATTAAATAACAGTTCTAATTGAGGTACTTTTCTGTTGCAATACAAAAATAAATGTTTTCTACTAAAAGAAGCCGAATTAAGAAAAAATGTAAAAGAAAATTTTGTAAGAATCTACCCTTCCATTTTTGAGAAAATTCAAATTTTTGATATTTCACCAAAAAAAAATTATTGGGAAATACTGTTTTAGTAAAAAAATAACGAAAAACGCCCAATTTGAATCTGCCTTAAAACCTTAATTTTCAAATTTGAGTTCAATCAACCCAATGTTCATATCATATCAACACCCTGCGGATCATTATTGAGCAGTGCGTTGAATATCGAGCACCACTACACCTGCTGTTTATCGACTTCGAGAAGGCCTTGGATAGTGTCAACAGGGAGTACATCTGGTTAGCTTTACCGATGAAAGGCATCCCAGAATAACTAATTGCTATTATAAAGGCCACATATGATGGATCCAAGTGTAACGTTCTGCACGATGGTAGGTTGTCAGAGGATTTTGAAATCCGTAGCGGAGTCGGACAGGGTTGTATTCTTTCGCCAATATTGTTTTTGTTGGTGATAAGCGATGTACTGCGCGCAGCTTTGTCAGGTAGCGGAGTGATCCAATGGACTTTGAGATCCTATTTGAAGCACTTGGATTACTCTGACGATATCTTTGCTTACTCTCTCATAGGATCATGGATCTCAATCAAATGACAACAAGTGTGGTGAGAGAAGCAGAAGTCGGGGGACTGAAAATTAATTCCGGAAAAACAAAAATGATTATCATCGGAACCCGACAGTCCTCTCAAAAAAATATTTCCTCGCAACCGGTGTAAAAAGTGGAATGAAACCGAGCAAGACGTCATCTGCCGCATCGGCAAAGCAAAAGCGGCGTTTGTTATGCTGTCGAAAATTTGGGGGAATAACTCCATTAACTTAAGAACAAAGCTAGGTCTGTTTTGCACAAATGTCGGATCTGTGCTTTTTAATGGGTGCAGCACCTGAAAGGTTACTTCAGCCATTACAAGAAATTTACTAACCTTTGTGAATGTCTTAGCAACATTCTAAGGATTTTCTTTTCTGGCCAAACCGAATATCCAGTGAGGTCCTTTATAGAAGGACAGGTCAGGAACCTATAGACTCTATTATACGAAGGCGTAAGTGGAAATGGATTGGACATTATGCTTCGAAAAGGTAGCGATTGCATTGCAGGCCAAACAATGCAGTGGAATCCGCTCACACAAGAAGGAAGAAGAGCTGGACGACCGAGAAGCACATGGCGCAGGACAGCAGAGGTGGAATTAGCGTCACTAGGCAAGAGTTGGAGAGAGCTGAAACACATCTCCGGAAACCGCACACGATGGCGCGTAGGCGAAGTAGAGGCCTTATGCCTTTTTAGGGGTTCCCAACGGACTTAACAGGTCTGAGGACCTAAGTAAGTAAGTAAGCAATGTTTAGGCTGTGTGGAAGAGGACAGAAATACAAACGGAAGGAATGGAATGTTATGTGTGATTAATATAATTATGTGTGAATGCATATTATAATTCCTATATTTCGCAAATTAAAAAAATGGAGACAAGACAAACTTTTGTAAGGTCGATTAAAAAAGTTATTACAATTCACTTAAGACAATTTCCCGTTTCAGTCAAGATGATATAATTTATAATGAATTTTATTATTTTTTATGACTGAAATAAATAATGACAACATTGTGTCTTTTCTCTTTGAATATTTTACATAAATCAAGAAAAGATAAAATAGTTTTAAAAACAAAAAAACGATAATATATGAACTATGACAAAATCAAAACTTATAATACAATACAAGCGATAAGGATCATCAGGATATACGACAAGTTGGGATTGAAAAAGTGAATGTAAAGTTACAAAAGTATCATTAAAAACAACAATATGTTTCTTTATACATCTATAGATAGTTTTTATTATTATCTTCATTGGACCGCACTTGACTTTGATGAATTCCCGGAATTCCACTACATTATTTTTGAAAATTCCATGCTCTATATTCTTCGATTTGAAATTTTCAGCTTATCTGCATATAACCATATATCTACGAGTATACCCGATACATGATATAATAATGTGCATTTTATTCGACTACCTTGTACAATGTACATATCCAATTTCTAGTTAAAGTCCACAAAATCCCATTTCCAATTTGCGTCACAGAACCACTTTGTGTCGACTGTCGACTGCGCTGTATATACAATACATATGCATACAGTAGATACTGCACTATATATGCACGTATGATGATGTTATTCATAATCATATGGCATAAACTGGACATCCCATATGAAGTTATGGTTTGTATAGTGTGTAGTACATACGAGTATATGCATATGTAATTGAGTTTCAATATAAACGTAACTATCCTAGGATGAACTTGTAAAAAGTTTATAACTATGATAAAAAAAACTTGAAGAAATGAATAAAGGTACTTTTTTGATACAAGGATCTTACCATCATAAAGTATGTGGTTGGGTCGTATGAACATAAACCATGAGAAAGAATAAGGACAGAAAATTACTCCTTAAATAGAAAATCCTTCCACTTTATAATATTTGATATAAAGATTTGACAAAATTCAATTTAAGGAAACAGTAAAGTTTTGTATAGAGGAAAAGATTAATCTTTAACGTGACTTTAAAAAAGTCTTAAATACAATACAAAGCCCTAGGCGCAGTATTTTCAAGAAAGTTATTTCCTTCTTTTTAATATTTTTTTTTTATATTTATCATGTTCGTACAATAAATGCTTATGCATGGTCTAGTCTCCTTGGTATTTCTTTGTGAAAGTGTGTTATAGTCCTTTGGAAAATATTCATTGTATAACCGACAAAAATGGGAGATTTTATTTTTCTTCCTTGAAGTTAGGTATATTAGCTTATATCTGGCATTGACACAACTATATTCGTATACAAAGGACAACAAAAATAAATTGCTTATACTATACTCTCATACATCTCTCATATACATACATACATTATACATAACATATATACTAAGAGTAAGAATCATGTGGTTTGATGATACTCAGCTAAAAGGATATACCTAGTAAATTGTTCTATTTATGTCTTTAAACGATATGCTGAGCATTAAAGACCACAACAATGGACTTGGACTTCCTTATAAAATTGCTATAGAGATTAAGTGACTTTTAAAGGTAATTGGAATGACAGTGGCACTTTCACAAAACAGATATTTCTTTAAGAAAATGTTTCTTAAATATAGAAAATAGAATAAGAAACTATGATACCCGTAACGTTAGTACTTTGTTCTCGTTTTGTTACTTTTGAGTAATTTCCAGGATGAAATACATATACAAAAATAGTTGTGGTTATCATCATTGGGACATTGGTTTGGTAAGACTCAAAACTTTTATAGAATTTAAAACACGTTGCTTTATAATTCTCAAGATTCTTGATTCCTTGACTTACCTCAAATTTGTAATTTGAAATTTTAAAGTATCACAGTTCATTCTTCTAAAAGACATTGGTTGAATGTTGATTTAAGGTTTCTTTTTTGCTACAAAATCCGTTTCTTCTTTCAGTGACTAAAACAAATAATATTATGGAAAAGTCTGAATAAGGCAATTTAAAAAAAAAAACATTAAAAATTCAAAATCATAACCTTAAAAACAAATTTTGGAAAAGGCTAGATAAGGTAATTTAAAAAAAAACTTAAAAATTCAAAATCATAACGTTAAGAAATGCTTGTGAATGTTTCTGCATTTTTAAAAATTAAGTGACATATCTCTTTTAAAAAAGTTGGGGGAATATCTCCTGATTTTAAACCTTTACCCAACCCTAAGTTCTGGGGAACAATTGAACTTAATTTCATTCTTTTGCACCACACTTTACAAACCCAAGTCATACGGGTATACTGATAATGCACTCAAATCCCTCTTCGATATCTTATGGTTTGTATCTTCAATGTTTATGAATACACACATAAGTTGTTTATTTTCAATACATACGTATTTATTTAGAAACTATACCACCCTTTTTGTAAGTCCATCCACCCATATGTCTTTTAATTGAAATTTAAATTCAAAGTAAAGCTTTTGGAGAATGATGATTTGTTTTAAAAGGAACCGTCTATCAAAAATCATTTCCATGCGATTAGATAAAGTAATTAAAATTGGTTTTTGAAATTAATTAATTAATGGAATACCTTCAATGAATTATGCGTATAAATTATAGTGATAGATTGAAAGATAAATATAAACAGATAGATAGATGGATATAGTATTCACTGTGTACGCCTTTTTAAACTCACCTATATTTAAAACTTTCTAAACAAAATAATGATAATAAGAAATAGCTCAATCGAATTTTACACCTATCAATCTAAAATCAAAAATGCGTCACAAGCTCAATATCAAATAGGTAAGAATATGTAATATTAAAATATTTGTAGTTAAAAAAAATATATTAATTTAAAAATAAAAATAAAACAAAAGTCTACTTAAGAAATCAATTAAATAATATACGAAAATAAAACCACACATTTTAATTTAGAACAAACGTTAAATAAATAAATTAGGTGGCGCAACAGTCCGTAGAGAACCAGGGCCTAGTGACTTACAAATCTCAACCATTCCTGTGTGCAAGTAATTGCAGGGATGGGGGGGGACCTACAGTTTATATGCCGAATCTGAACGACTAATTTGAAGCACACACTCAAGGGGATATTACTATACCCTTATTATGCAGAGGCAGTGTGAGCACTAGGAAGAGGAGAGAGGGTTTAAAAGGAGATGTCGGTGCACATTGGTTTTGAATTCCTGAATATTGCAATGACTAGGAAAGACAGAGTGTGGTAATTCATTCCATATTCGCGTAGTACGGCTAAAGAACGAATCTCTGTATTTGACAGTACGGCCGAAGTTGGGCTCGAGGGTATACTGATGAGCATTCCTAGAAGCGCGAGAACTGTGGAGGAATGCAACTGGCTATTTCACTAGAGCATAAGCCGTTAAAATAACGGTAAAAAAGGGTCAGACAAGAGACCTTACGACGATCTTCAAGCGAAGTAAATGAACTTATGATGATATTATCATCTATCAATTTAAATTCTCTACGTTCAATACTATCCAAGAGGTTTAACTAAGTTGCAGGAGCACCAGCCCATAGATGGGAGTTATACTCAAGCTTTGGACGTATGTAAGTCTTGTAGATAACAGCGAGATCAGAAGGGGTGAAATATTTCTTTCATCGCCTAAGGAAACCCATACACCTTGCGGCATTTTTGGCGACATCGCGTATGTGATCATTCCACAAGAGGTGTTTGGTGACACACATACCGAGAATATCGAGATGTTCAGTCTCCTCGATGCAAGTGCCATCTAGGTCGGAATTTAACGAGCTTATCACATTTTGTGGTTGCAGTTCCACATCCGAAGAAGAGGGATGTGAGTCTGAAAATGAATATGAAAAGCTAGGGGTACTATCGTCAGCGAAACAATGAATTGGATTAGATGTTGCAGACAGGAGATCATTAATAGAAATGAGAAAGAGTGTTGGAGATAGAACAGAGCCCTGGGACACACCAGCATTTATTTTATGGTTTTCAGACTTGAATCCATCCAATACTACTTGTATTGAACGATCCGAAATGTTATTACTAATCCAATGAAGCAGGGATTCATGCAAACCGAAAGCACGCATTTTTGATAAGAGAGCCTGATGCCAAACCCTATCAAATGCTTTTGAAATATCAAGTGCAATAATCTCTTGGAGAATTTGTCAATTCCCCGCAAGAGGTAGTAGCTGTGAAAAAAATGTAGATGGCACAGATAGGGTTTGAACCCAAGACCTTTGGCATGACATTACATTACATTACATTACATTACATTACATACTACTCAACACATAAATGTACAGAGTAGAGACACAGCACCTTGAGCGACTAGACTATATAAGGTGATAACAACACAAGACATTAATACAAGACAGAAGGACAGAGGAGAAAGAACAACACAGAAAGAAAACACATGAAAACAGCACGCGGTAGGTTTCGAGACGCTTTGGCATGACAGTCCAACGCACTTACCATCATGCCACGGGTACAACAAAAATTATATTGAATCAAAATTCATTAAACAATTTACCAAATAATATAGAACGAATTCAAATAAAGCGAAAATAAACACAAACAAACAAAAAACATTAAAATTCTAATAAATAAAAAATAACATAATGAAACCTAATCAAATTACTAGAAATAAATTTAAACATAATAAAACTAGGTAGATAAAATGCAATTGAATGGAATAAAATAATATACCTAATAAAATAAATTAAATTGAGAAATTCATTTATAGAAAAATAAAATAAACTATAATTGATAATAATGTAAACAAATATAATAGAAGTTAATTAAAAAAAAAATTGAAAAATACAATGCATTAAAATATTAAAATAAAACCAACAGAATATAATTTAAAAAGAAATAAAACAATGAAAAAAAGAAACAAAATATAGCAAAATGAAAAACGGGTCATATTTTTAATCTCAAAGAAAATTTGATTTACCTCGAATATTTCATTGCACTTTTATGACAACAAAAAATCAGTATTACAATTATTTCCAAATCAATTTAATGAAATTATATTTGTTATTTTCTGTAGACGAATTTTATTTTTATTGAACATACATACATTTAAAATTTGTTGAATTTTTATTATAATAAAATATGAAATACTGAGAAAATAAAATATCAAAAGAATTAGTTTGTGTACGTATTTTGTTTGTATTTGAACAATCTAATCGAATGACAAAACATTATTTACGATATTTGTTGAGATGAGTTCTTCTATAAGTTTTAAGCGGCCTTAAGATGACCTAAGCAGACGATCTAAATGTTTCGTCAGTGTCAACAAGACTAAGCTCAGATTTACATAGATTGATATGTATGTTTATTAGGACGATAAAAGTAGGAAAGGGAATATCAGCTTGTAACGTTGGTTGTTGTTACGTTTCCGAAGAGAACACAAAAAATGTTTGCGTGAGTGTGTGTGTGTGATGAGCGTGATGCTGAAGCTATAATATGTAAGCGAGTGGAGCGAGTGGAGCGACGATGATGATGATGAGAAGCAGAGCCAAGCGACCAAAGTAATTTTGTTCAGCTTGTCTACTGAGGCCAGCGGTGAGAAGCAAACTATTTAAAATAAAAGAGTAACTCCAACTATAAGTTGTGTGTTTACAAGTTTAGTTTATTGAACAGAATGCTTAATAGGTACGATTTGCTTCGCCCTTTTATACAAAAAAAGGAGAAGCACATTACATTAAAATAATTATGAAAAATGTGTTTTCTATTAATAAAATATAGCACTTTTGATGTTAATATGATAATGAAAAAATGTGCTGATTATTATAAATAATTAATTAATACAATTCAAAATATATATGTTTTATGTCTGTATAATGTGTAAAATATGTATGGTCTTGTTGTATATGATGTTTGTGTATTTTAAGCTGAAGGTGGCTGTTACAAGCTCTATTTAATGGTGAAGGAACATTATTAGGAAATTGAAGTATGATATCTAAATACTATTTAGTGGTGGACAATCGATTCTTTTGAAAACCACTAGATTTTGTATTAGTCTCAAATTAATTTTTGACCAAAAATTAAAAAGGGTTATACGATAAGCTATTAATAAAAGTCAATACAAACTGAGACTATTTACAGAAAGTTTGAGATATATAACTTCAATTGGAAACAAAATTATGTGTGTGGGAATTCTCCGCAATCTAATTAAAAGTAATTTATTTTTTGAATCTCAGGTAAGAGCTACATAGTTATGTAGGTTGTGTTCAAATAAAGCAAAAAGGTTATGTTAGCGAATCAGTGGCAAAATTGCCAAGATGCAATAAGAGAAACCGCCTCTGATGTGCTGTTTTATGAACGGGTTAAACGAAATTCACAAGTACATAAACCTCAAACCAAAGGCTGAAAAGACGAAAGTGGAAACATCATAGTGAAACCACAGTCAATGCTGAGGATATGGAAGGACCACTTCTGCAGACTGTTTAACGGAAACGACGAACCGAATTCCGCTGTCAGGCAGGATGATCCATTCAACATAGACGACAAAAGCCAACAATCCCGTCTTCCCGACTTAGACGAAGTAAGATTTTCATACCTAAGTTGAAGTCTAACAAAGCCGCTAAAGCAGCTTGAATGCCGAGCTCTTCAAAGCAGCTGGAGATAATTTGGTTAGGAGCATGCACCAACTTATCTGTAATATATGGTCGGAAGAAAGCATGCCCGACGAATGGAACCTCGTAGTATTGTTTGCCCGATTCTGAAAAAAGGAGACTCTCTAAACTGCACCAATCAGTCTTCTTAACATCGGTTACAAAATCTCCTCTTCCGTAATATGTGAACGTCTAAAGCCCATTGTCAACAAACTGATAAATCCTTATCAGTGTGGTTTTAGACCAGGAAAGTCCACAGTCGATGAAATATTCACATTACGGCAGATGCTGGAAAAAACCCAAGAACATCAAATCGATACCCACCAACTTTTCATCGATTTCAAAGCCGCATATGACAGCATCAAAGCATCTACAGGGACGAGCTGTATAGAGCCATGCCTAGTTTTGGCATACCTGCCAAACTCGGTCGTTTGTGCAGGATGCCCATGGAGAATTCACGCTGCTCCATAAAAGTTGGAAAAAACTTAACAGAACCTTTCCATGTCAAAAAAGGCTCTAGACAAGGTGTGGCACTGTCATGCGATTTATTTAACATCGTACTTGAAAGAATAGTGCACAGCTCCCAAGCTAACAATAGAGTCACTATCTTTCAAAAGTCTGTCCAATCACTGGCATATGCTGAAGACATTGACATATTCAGAAGAACTCAGCGTGATGTCAATGGGGCTTTTGTCAGTATTGAGGGAGAGGTGGCAAAGATGCGTTTAACGGTTAATGAAATTAAAACAAAGTACATGCTGTCATCAAGAAAGGACTTACAACACCGACGTCTCGGTCAAAACGTCACCATCGACAGACGTAACTTTGAGGCAGTTAAGGACTTCATGTACCTAGGCTCCGCTATGAACTCAGAAAACAACAACAGCACTGAGATCAAACGAAGAATAACTCTTGATAACCGCTGTTTCTTTGGGAAAAGGAAGAAATTGATTGGCAAAGCCCTCTCGAAGGACCAGAGTGTCGCTATATAAGACCCTCATCATCCCGTCCTGCTATACGGAGAAAAAAGTTCTCCGCGTGATCTACGGCCCCGTATGCATAGAAGGGGAGTAGAGGAGAAGAAGGAACGACGATCTGTACGGGCTGTACAGTACAGCGACATAGACTTAGCCAGAAGGGTAAAAGTCCAACGACTAAGATGTCTGGGTCACGTAGAGCGCATGGAAACTAATGCTCCGGCCCGGAAAGTCTTCGAATTTACACCTACTGGACAGCGCAGTAGAGGAAGACCCCAGATCAGGTGGCGCGCACAAGTGGAAAGTGACCTCACCCAACTTGAATCGCAAAACTGGAGACATCTAGCTAGGGACCGAGATAGATGGAGAAGTTTGTTGTGTGAGGCCCTAGTTCACACAGGACCTTAAGTAAGTTAGTAAGTAAGTAACTCCTTTCAACTTTTTATTATTAATTTTTAAATTTAAAAAAATCAGATCATTCAGGAAATTGAGTTCAATTTTAATATTGCTAGGACTTTAACTATTACAAACAAATACTCATAAGCTTTAATCTCCATGTTTTATCAGGTCAATGGGACAACTGTCACACAAATTAAAATCTAGAGAAAAAACGGCAAACTTAGAAAAAAAAGCTAGATATTGCATTTAGAAGGTCAACATTTTAAATTAAAGGCGCAACTTCATCAAATTTAAAAAATGATCTTGAATTTTTTTCGAAATGAATACAATCCTTAAAAAAAATACTTGGATGTTACTTTACATAATATTAACCAACTCGGGTTCGAAGGCTTTTTTCTCGTATAGGTTTACATTTTTTTCTCCCAACTCGACGCAGAAGTAATGAACATTTCTGTTCTATTCATCCTTGTTTTCCATTCAACTGAAAAATAATTATTAGTATTCTACATTCGTAAATTTAAACAGAAATTATTTGATTTCTTTTTCTTCTTTTTTTATACATTTCTATCTTCATTTTCATACTGAGACTACCTAGGTAAGGGAAGGTATAAGGGCAAATATATCTATAGAAGAAGAAAAAATACTTGAAGTACTGGTATAGGTTATCCTTTAGATAACATTTTTCATCTATTGAAATAGGTATATGAGCTGTAGAACAGAAAATATAACATCAAAATGAATACCTCTGTCTGCGTAAACGTAGGTCTAGGTATATAAAATGAAGGTCCTAGGCCCCTATTGCTAGGTAAGGTATACATTTCTATAGAAACTGCAACGCATTTGGCAAATTGATTCATGGGGCTCTCTGTAGCCACCACCAGAACTGCTAATTTTCAACATTTCCTTTTCATTTTGTTAATCGAAAGGCCTTCAAAATATACAAACTCAAAATAAAAGGATGAAGGATGAATTAAAAGCAAAAAAAAAAGAAACAGAAACAGAAACCATTCACCATGAGCAAAGCCCATTATAGCACTCATCTATCCATCCAACCGAAAAATACATCAGCAATGTTTCATTAAAATAATATCTATAGTAGATATGTTTATGTAGCCATATCTATAGGTATACCTTTTTGTATTAAAAAATGACCAGCAGGAAAAAGCTATAGTGATGCTATGGCAACATCATCCACTGTTGCAGGCAATTTGATACATTTATGCAGGAATTTAATTTTTTATTAAAATTAAATTTAATATTGTTGATTGCATTATTTTTTAATAAAAACACACGATCCGAAATTAAAATATATATAAGCTTATGAGCTTTAACAAAACACCGAGTGAGAATTTATTTATTTTATTTTTTCACTTCATAGAGATTGTACCTATATGCATATTTTTACAGGTAGTTATAGGTGCCTACTTATGATTTTTTGTTTAAGGTAGATAAGGAGGAAAAACGACCGACAACGCGACACGTATAAAGCAATCAGTGGGGTGTGAGTTTTATAAACCAACGAGACAATGCCCGCAGGCCGTCCGGCTGGACGTTTCCGATGGTATTTAGGGGTATAAAACATAAAATGTATTTAAGAACAATATGTCCTGATGATATGTGTTCATGAATCAAAAGGATGACACGCACATTATGGGGTTTTGAAATGTGGTTTTAATTAAATTTCTGCTTGCATTTATATATATACATATCTACAACAACAATGATAACAAGTTATACTTAACTCATGCAAAACATTCAATAATTAAATTTGAATATATTTATTCAAATTTGAATGTTGATAAAATTTTAATCCTTGTATGAATCCAAATCAATGTTATTATAGACTTTAAAGGTTCTGTTTAATTGAAAATGTTTTTAAAACCTTAAATATCGAACTATTGATCCTCTTATTAAAGAGTTTTGGGAAACCCTGGTATAACCTCAAGCATACAATAGTGCTTTAAATAGTTGAAAATGTTTAGTTTGTAAATTAAAATGTTTGAGAAAATGAAAAATTTCCATAGCCCTTGAACTCATTTCGTATTCAACCTTTAAAAAAAAATTGATCGTTTTTAATTGGAAATATTTTCAAAACCTTGAATATTGATCCTCTTATAGAAGAGTTCTGAGAAATTTTGAAGTAACCTAAGGCTCATAAAAGTGTTTTAAATAGTTGAACATTTTCATTTTATCTACACTATAAAAGAGAAAAGATTTGTATTTTTGTGTGTAACGAATAAACTCAAAAAGTACTGGACCGATTTTAATAATTCTTTTTTCATTAGAAAGCTACATTATCACTAAGTAACATAGGCTATATTTAGTACTAGATTACTTTAGAAATCTTTAGAAATTCCTATTAAAACCAACCGAAGGTGTACAAAAATTAGCCATAAAATGTCTTTCATCGCATACGCTGCGAAGAGTTTTAATGATATGATAGGACACAAAAATGTTCGACAATATCTACATCTACACTAATATTTTAAAGAGGAAAGATTTGTATGCTACATTATCTGTACCTATTTATGTCTAGCCGTGCGAAGCCAGGACGGGCCGCTAGTAGTTTATAAAATTCTAAAAGTTTTTGAGAAAATACAAAAATTCATAGCCCTTAAACTGCAAGTGGGTTTTTTTTCGGTATGGTAACATCAACTCATTTCGTATTCAACCTTTAAACAAAAATTAATCGTTTCGATTTTAATTATTCACCTGAAAATTTTTAATTTTTAAAATTATCCCATAACACCACCAATGCCACACAGCGCCACGAGCCGCCTTTAAAATACCTACAATTGAATTAATTAAAAATTAAATATAATTACACATTTGGTTACAATAGTTTTATATGTCTGTAAACTTGATCCGAATATATTTATTAAAATTTTATAAATCGAAACCAAAAAAAAAAATAAACAAACAAAAATACAAAGAGAATAAAATAACATAATTCTTAATCGTCATCATAATATAAATCTACTTTTTAACGCCTCACTTTGCATTTGCAAGCCTTATTTTTCGTACATAAAGTAAATAAATTTTTCTTTTTTATATTATTGCTATATTAAATAATTTAATGATGGTAATTAGTTTGCATAGAGCCAATTATTTTATGCACAAAGGGAAAATTTGCTTTCACGTATCGATTTAATTTATGACCTATTAAATCACTATGGAGTCGATGCCGATGCGACCGCCCCGCCCGTTGCCGTTGCGTCACTCGCCATCGAATCGCAAGCTTCGCTTTTCTGAAACAATGTTGCTCTTTTTTTCGGCAATATAACATTAAACACTCCCTCTTGGCTGATTTCTATTGGTATTGCTATAGAATCATTATGAAAGTACCTTTAGTTATATTTTAAAGGAGCATAAAATACAACAAAAAAAGGATGGAACGTAGTGAAGATGACACTGTCATTATACCTAAAATGAGTTTGTTTTTTAAGCACAATTGATTGCAGATAATTTAGTATAAGTTTTATAAATGCAATGGTATTAATTGAGAGCTAATTGAAAAAAGGGTTTATTATTATTAATCTGTTTTTGGAATTGAATTTTTAATTTTATTTGGATTTTGTTTTGTTTTAATTTTCTAATGGATATTTTTCTGAGTTTTGTTTTTAAATAAAATTAAATTAGTTTTTGAAAAGAGTAAATGTGAATATACTAATTATGATCACATCATTCATTATTTACTAGATTATTCAAAGTTCATCTTAGTGTTGGTATAATTTAACTGTTTTGAGAATTCGGTTGTAATTTTAATACAAAAAATACAAAAAAAAAAATTAGGTGGCGCAAAATTCCATTGAGAACCAGGGCCTAGTGACTTACAACTCTCAACCATTCCTGTGTGCGAGTAATGTTCCCAGAGATGGAGGGGACCTACAGTTTTAAGCCGAAAGCACTTTTCGTGACAATAATTACTCTTGGAGAGTTTGTCAATACCTCGCAAGAGGCAGTACTCGTGAAAAAAGTAAGGTGGCACAGGCAGGGATTGAACCCAAAACCACTGGCATTAAAGTTAGGTGGCACAGGCAGGGATTGAACCCAAAACCACTGGCATTAAAATCCAACGCACTTACCATCATGCAACGGGAACCACAATACAAATAATTAGGTTAACATAATACAAAATTTTATTTTGATTTCTTGTAACATTTTCTAAAACAAATGTTATTTAAAATTATTACATTCTAATGTGAAGAAATTGTCCAATTTGTAGATTTTTCAAAATGTCCTTGTTTTTTTATCTTTAAAATAAATCAACAGTTTTTAGAATTAAAGCATGTGTTTATTTGTACGTTTAGGATATCTCTTTTTGTCTATTATATCTCAGTAACGAGTAAAAATAAATTGTATTCTCTTTTATACGAGTAGAAACATCAATATTTGCATAGAGAACCTTTAAAAATGATGTCAATAGTTCTAACCACACCATTTAAATAAGTTCAAATTTAGTTAACCTCAAATTCATTACGAACAAATAATGCAATTTTATTCTAAAAACAATTATGTATACAAAATAAGTCAAAAGTAAAAAAAAAAATTAAAATATTTTTTGTCAAGGGTTGGAATAAAACAAGCTGTGTATGAGGTATTAACAAAATAATTTTTTTTATTTGAAAGGCGCATGTATGCCATCAAGTGTGGAATATGACATCTGACATCATTCAAATGCCAGCCTCGGCTTCTTACGGTGGCAAGAATCCGAGTCGTCCAATTTTTAATGACTCTTCCGCGTAGATTCGGCTGAATTTGAGCGATGTTATGTGGTTAATGTGTTATTGTGGTTTATTTGCATAGACCTGCGACTCCAAGAAACCCCACAGGAAAAAGTCTAGCGGGGTCAAATCGCATGACCTTGGTGGCCAATTCACATCACCCCTGTGAGAGATAACCTATACCATCAAATCGTTCATGCAGAATGTCAATCGTGGCGTTTGCTCTGTGGCACGTACCGCCGCCGTCCTGCTCGAACCACATGTCGTCTAGGTCTCATATGGTTCAATTTGGGCCATAAGAAATTAGTTATCATCGTTATGTAACGCTCGTTGTTGACGGTGGCCGCCTCACTAACGTCGTTTTCAAAAAAGTACGCACCAATTACGCCTGTCGCCGCCTGGGTCAGTAGGCCCAAGTGCCGACGCAAAATTCGCCAAGTCAAAGTCTGCGAAAGGCCGAGTTCTTGTGCAATGCAAGGAACAGACTGCCTCGAGTTCTGCTGTACACTTTCACGGACCGCGTCGATTTTCTCGGCTGTTCTTGCGTCTCAAATTTGGCAACCAATCGTTGAAGAGTCAACTGTTAAAGGCCACCACGTCTACCGTAAAACGGGCGCAATACGTACAACGTTTGCGTTAACGAACACTCATTTGGATAATAAAGTTTTATCATTTGAACGTGCTGTTCAATCGTGTTACTTGCCATGATGATTTGGCATAAGCAACTGAATAATAAACAAAGGATTTGACAGATGTCACCAAAACAAAATGGCCACCACGGGGTGCCAAAATCTACCCACGCTAATTGAAAACCCTATACAAACAATGTTACTGACCTTTTCTAAGAAAGTAGAATTCTAGTAAAAACTGAAAAAGTGAGTTTCCTGTTAAGTTCAAAATGAACAAAGGTGTTCCTTTGTAGTTTTTTTTTACCTCAAATTGGAAGTGTTTTATTGGGTCAGATTTGTCAAATAGAAAATTCTAAAACTGCTTTAAGTTACAGTACTTATATTTATCTCAAAATGAATCAGGGATAGATACGTTGAATTTAAATACATTTTGTTAAACATCAAATAAAATCAAACTTTGCAGAACAGACTTTTAAATTAAAAATTCACGACTAGGTCGCAGAAACTTATTCATGTATCCTAAGAGTCTGTTTTAAAATAACGGATTATCTATTTTGCAATTTCAAAAGTATAGGGCTAGAATTCGACTAAGTTGTTAAACCATTTTTTTTTTTCAGTTTAAAAGCTGACATTTACGAAAACGGATCGCTTAACTAACGCACAATACATACAAATTGTTAAAACCTACGACAAAAATGGTCATGCTGGCACAGCCACAAGAGGATTTTATGGTTTATATTATAATCCTCCAACTACGCAAGCAATTGGCAAAATTGTGAAGAAATTTCAAGAGACTGGATTAGCTACAGATATTGTAAGGCCTGTGCAATGTGCATCATCGTTTCGTTCCTACCACTGAAAATATCACCGCTGCGCGCTGTAAGTAAAAGTGTTGCCGTAAACCCGAATGTGTCGATACCTCGTCGTTTTCAGGAATTATTTTGCATTTGGATCTACAGCTAGATCTACAGCTAGATCCAGGTCCTACAAGAACTGAAGCCATCTTACCATTCACAACGTTCGCAGATACGTCGAATGGGTGCTTGAACAACAGGCGGTAGAAGGCGATTTTTCGAACAAAATTTCCTTTAGCGACGAAGCAAATTTATCACTCGTGGGGTATGTTAATAAACAAAATTGTCGTAATTTGGGTGCTGAGAATCCTCAAGTAATTGAAGAGAGGCCATTACATCCACAAAAACGCGGTCTGGAAGTGTGATTGGATCTAACTTCTTCGAAAACGACGATGGGACGATTGTCACCGTCAAGTCGGAGCCTTATGTTCATATGATAACTGACTTTTTTTTTGCTTGCTATTGAATAATACGTTTTGGAGAATATGATGGTTTCAACAAGACGGTGCCACATACCAGACAACTCAAAACATTCGTCAAGTTATGGGTGAGATATTGCTCAATATCTGTCAAGAAGTTGTCGAAAATTACCTCAAAAGAATCGATATGCTAGCAACAATTCGCGTGGTGGTCATTTACATGATGGTAGTGCTTCACACTTAATGTCATTCATTATAATAAAAAAGAAATATCATGAAAACAAATATTTTAAATTTTGACTTTATTTCTTTGTGTTCATATTTAAATTGTTTAATTTGGATGTTTTCCTTTTATCTCTTAACTTAAACTTTAAACAAAATTACAAAAGCTGCAACATTAATTTTTTAAATTCTGGCCACATTCTTAGAGTTAGAATGCTGAAATATAGTTTCAAAAAAGATTTGAGTTCGCTCGATGAACATTTCGATTTTATGTAAAGCCGCCTTTAGCGCTTATGAAATCAATGATTGCATATTTGTTTAAAGTTTCGAATTCAAATTTTGGCTTGCAATCAGGACATGTTGAAAAACTTGTTGAAAATGGCCAGAAACAATGATGATAACAATGACGTAAAGGAAAGCTTATAATTAAATTGTTGAAAACCTGGAATTTTAAGACAATGACAATAACATAACCACATATATACCCAAAAAATCCCTTTGGTACCTACTTGCTAGATATTTTGTGAAATTTTTACAAATCTTTAATATATGCTACTACAATGGTAGTGTGCATTATGTCCATAAAATGTTGTTCCCAAACCAAAGAACCGCACGTACCTTTATTAATCACAGACCTAAAGTAACTTCTATTATGTGGCATTCTGATTGTCACAGTATACTATACATGTTAAGTAAATTCATATAATAAGAAAAAGTCACACTCTTATGTTATCTACATCTACATCCATAGACATACAATACGCATACATGTTTGTATATTTGTATATTATAAATGAAGTGTGGAGAAATTCGGTTGATGATTGTTTTTGTGGTACACCGATCTTTTGCAATTTACGAGGCTACATTTACACCTGTGCATAATTAAACAATACTTTTATACCATGTTAGCTGTAGTACAGATACTTTTTGCATACGAAACAATAAACCTACAATAACAAAACAAACCCCTCGTTGATTTATCTAATTTATACTTTATCTGCGTTGATGGTATATATCATCATCATTATATCATTAAATTAATCGTATACATATCTCTTCGATATAATCTGAATGTTTCACAGAAAAGATTAATTAGAATGTTTGTTCAATCAAGATTGCATGATGGTTAATGATTGTGTAAATCAGTTGCAAACATTCTCCGAATCAGGGTTAGTAATTTTTTGGGCGATATTGTAACGAACTGTGTTTTTCCTATTAGAAAACCATTCATACTGGATGTAGGTAACTTAAATACGAAATTGAGTTATTTAATTATTAGATAAATTTGTTGAAGAAAATGAACTTTGAAAAATAATTTTGTACTCTTTGCTTTCCAAATTTTTAATTTTTATACCGAATTTGAATTCTAATAAAATCTTCGAGAGAGGTTTAAAACCATCTTTGTGACATATTTTACTGCTTTAAGAAATTTTAATAGACAGTTAATTAAATTTTTTAAAAAAATAATAAAAACTGTTTTCGAAACCAATGCCTTGAGAACAAAATACGAGACTCGGTCGCACAAATTTTGTATCGTATCCTCTATCCGAAAAGTACCTATATTTTAAGGTCTTAGAATTACAAATAAGGGAAAATAGTAATTATCTGTAGTTTTTGAGAAAATTTGAGTTTAAGATTTTTAACTAAAACGTTTGTGTGTGGATTTCTCTAATTTTTGGTCTTAACAAAATTAATTAATATTAAAAAAAGAGGCTGGGATGCGACCCACACTGATAACTTCCCATCCCTTCTTTCGATTTGTCTTGCTTAAAAGTTTGTAGGTTTTTGTATTTTCTTAAAAAAAGTTGAATTTTTCTTAAAAATTTCAAAGTTACCAACAATATTTTCCATAGAATGAAATAGTTTTATTTCAAAATTTAGTTTTGGTAACGAGATTTTTGGTCGAAAACCAATTTTTACCAAATTTATTAGCATTTCTTAAAAGTTTTTATTTTTCTTATATAAACAAATACAATTTGGATGACTGAAATCAATTTGAAGTCAATGTCTTCTATTATTCACGAGATAGTGAGAACACAACATCAATTTTTACAAAATTTGTGTTCTATTTTTAGTAGATTTTATTTTTTATGAAAAAACGGAATGTTGGGTTTTTATAAGAAATCACTGAATGTCGAAAACAATATTGTCTTTGAGATAAAATTAGTTTGAAGCCACTATTTTTAATTTTTGAAAAGATATATGAGTCGAAAGTAATTTTGTACTAAGTTTTAGTATTGTTTTTTTTTAGGTTTTTATTTTTTGTAAAAAAAACTGTTAATTCGATTTTTCTCAAAATTTTACCGAATTTTAACAGCAATGTTTTTTTAAACACAAAATTAGTTTAAAGCCAATATCTCAATGTTTCGAAAAGATATTTGAGTCGAAAATGAACTTTTACCAACTTTTGTTAATTTTTTTGTAGGTTTTTAAATTTTTGTAAAAAAAAACTGTTATATCGATTTTTCTCAAAATTTTACCAAATGTTGAAAACGTTTTTTTTAATAATACAATTTTCGAGGTGACTAATATTTTTTTTTTGTTTGTTGGTTTATTCGTGAGATATTTAGGGTTAAACAAAAGGTTCACCTTTTTTCAAATTACTATGGTAAAAAACACCCACTCAATTTGTTTGAGAGTCGTTTCTGTATTTTTCTGCATTATTATCTGTATAACAAAATTTATTTGAAGTCAATATCTCTACTGGTTCTTGGGCTATGGACGACGAAAAAAACGTCGCACGAGTATCTCTCTATAAATCTTTTATTTCGACTCTAGGGACTTTGAAACGTTGAGAAATGTCAAAATTTTCAATTCGACAAATCGGACTGACTACAATAACTTCCTATGGGAAGTTAAAAATCAATGAACACATTTTTTGACAAAATAGAAAAAAGTGAGAACACAACTAAATTTATTTCATTCCCTGAATATCTCTAAAAAAAAACAGCTGATAGCTATGAATTTGATTTTTTATACGGTTTTTCAACAAGTGGTTTTTATCATTTTGAATTACCCGCTTTCGGGCGGTTGTCACTTTCAAGGCTGTCACCTTTTGACATTTCTCACCATTACCAACAATGAAATGAAACAATCTTCAAAAATGCTATGAATTTTGAACATTTCGCAAAACTGAAGAAAAAAAGAAAACTTCCCTTTAACTGATAATGGAAAAACCCCTATACTTTTCAAAGTTCTTTAATTGACAATAAGGATTATAGGCTTAAAAATTGATGGATTTTGTAAGTCTGCTAAGTTTTGGAAAGAGTATAAAAAGGAAGCCTTTTCTAGCCTCGGTTAATAGCCAACTATTTAATTACCGGACTTTTAAAGGAGAATGGCAATTAGTTTTCAAAATTACCACCAAAACCATTATTATTCAAACAATATTCCTTCATCAAACAGGTAGATAGGTACTTATATCTCTATAGATGTATGTATAAACGAACATATAAATTGAAAAATCTAATTTGCAAACTAAAACCTCCCTAACAGTAAAAAAAAACAATTTTCTCTCTAAACACTTAACTCTCTAGTTCGGTCCGCTCAACTTTACTTATTATTTACGAATATTTTATGAAGGATTTACCAATCGGCTAACATCCTGTGTCCATTTACAATATTTACCTCTAAAGCGCTTTTTTAATAATTGACCAGCCATAAATTGTGCATCCCTCCAGCCTAATCAATACCATCACGCCTGGTACATAACAATCCGTTCTATATCCTTTTTGACCCAGTTTTACAGTGTTAGGTTCCAACCAACACTGAGCCTTTTCATTCCAATCCAGCGCAACTATTGTCCCGTTCGTCCTTGCTCGTCTGAGAGTGATGTCCTTTCATATATATACGAAATTTCTGCTCGCGTTGACTATATACTGCTATAGTTCGCGTTCACACCATCAGCAGCGCCAGCGACAGAAAAAAAGGACTATATGACTATAGTATCACGATGCGAACGTGCGAATTCATAGATCCTATACATCCATATATGTATACATCGAAATAACGATTTTAAGTGCAGCTAAATTATGCAAGTGGGTCACGTAGCGATTTCGTCCATTTCAATCAAGTTAACCCCCCTCGCTTAGCTGTCAAAGTGGCGCCCATGCTGACGTTGATTAGCAGAATGTGTATTCATCCAGCTGTGACGCACCGCGTGTTATGCAGCACAGCAACAGCGACCAACAACACAACAAAAATAAATGTTAAATGAAATATTTATCTTCATTTGCGTGGTGAGGAGGCTCTCGTTCGGTAACGCGAATGGAAACTGACTGAAACTGACAGAGAACACACAAAAAAAAAAGAACTTATGTAAATTGTTTATCATCTAACAACCAGGGATTCATTTATTTATAAATCTATCTAACTGGTAACTCATCCGATTATATCGGACAGGAGGATAACAACTGCAAAATAAAAAAAAAAAGGACACCAGCAACACACAAAAATATTCAAAGGATATTGCATCAGCAGAGACCCGTAAACACAAATACGTCATTATTTTTTTTGTGTGTGGTATTTTATTTGTGCGATGACTGTGAATTTGCTCGTACACACATTTTAACGTTAATGTACAATGATGTAGCTGCTAAAATTCGTTATGGAAATTATACATTTTCACATATATCTATTTTTATACTGATGGTCACTGGTGTATCTGTAGTCTGTACGGATATTAACTTTTTGGTCAATCCGGTGTCATTCACATTTAGACTTTTTTTTTCATCATGATATTATTTTATAATAGAGCTTTAACTGTAACGAAAAATTATGCCAATGGCAGTATTTTGACAAACAAAAATTGCAGAGCTTATGTTGTGGAGAATAAATTGACACCAATTGATATTAAAATGAAACATTATTTTGTAGAGTATTTTTTAAATTTAAAATCCTTATTGAATTGATCGATATTTAAATACATTTTTAAAGCAAATATAGAAGATTTTTGCGATTTTTGTATTTTCCCACACCCAACTGCCCTTTCCATAAATGGTGGTTACACAGTACAAGAGTGGGTATCCAATAAAATTCTTAATTAACTTTATGTTATTGAATTTACTGTTTCCCATTAGGAAGTATAGCTGAATAAGACACTAATCAATATTCCAAACAAGGAATGAAGCTACCCTATTCTATAGGTAGTTTTCACAATAATATCCATTTTCTTTTGTAAATTCTCTTAATAGAGTCATGCTCTTTGTCATCATCATCACAATTACTTCTGACTTCCGCCCACA
This sequence comes from Eupeodes luniger, assembly GCA_951509635.1. Lineage (NCBI taxonomy): Eukaryota > Metazoa > Arthropoda > Insecta > Diptera > Syrphidae > Eupeodes > Eupeodes luniger. The sequence continues at coordinate 18,820,399 of OX608075.1, forward strand.
ATTATTATATTAAATGTCACCAGGATCTCAATATAATCTATTTTCTTAAGTTGAAATCCGTTTGCGACATTCAAATAGATAGATATTATTATTATTATTATTAGATATTTGCTTCCTTATTCTTATAATAGAATCTAAAATGTTATTCGGTTTGTTGGTAATGTCGCAAACGCTTGAACATCAAATTGACTAATTAATGTTGAAAAGCGAAATCGTCACGCAACAATCACACGTACGCAATTAAATTATAAGTTGCTTCAACTTTATACGCTTAGCAATTTCCTGATGTGCACAATCAACAACCATATAAAATTATGTTTTGGTGTAGGTGTAGCGCTTTGTTAAAGAGGTGTGCTGTGTATTGTACTATATTTGTGTAGTTGAAATTATCGAGGGTAACTATTTTTGATTGTATTTTAAATTTGGGTATAGTTTTGAATTTTAGATTTTCCAAATTATATCAGTTACCACCACTAAAATGATTATGGGGAGAAAAATATTAGTAAACCTCAATAGAACCCAAAGTGGGTGGTTTAAGAATTTAAATTTCTTTTTATATTTATCTTAACAATTACATAATTGTTAACGGTTGTTACTGTTGTGGGAAAACCTAAATTTGGGGTTTATTTGACATAATAATATTGGCGTGCAAAGAAAAACAACTTCGTGCCTTCTACCCAATTTAATTGTTCACAACATTTTGAGAAACTTTTGGCTCTAATTACAATAAAAATAAGTAATTAATTTTTTTTTAAGTAAGTAAATCATTTTATTATAACAATTATTTGGTTACAAAGTTTAAGTATTATGGTTATGAATTTAAATGAGCTTAAATGGCAATATATTATAATGGTAATGAAAAGTTATATAAACATAATAAAAAGGAAAATTGAACTTCAAAAATACTCAGTCATTAACAAATTTCTTTATTTAATAATATATTTAAGAAAATTGCACAATTCTTTCCAGTTTCTTCTGTTTAAAATGTCTAATGTTTCCATCATAGTAAAACGTTCCTTTCCTTGATATGCAAGTCTTAGGTGTTTAAAGATTGAACAAATGCTTATAAAATGAAAGTTGTCTTCTTTGGCCTTCATGTTGCACAGCGTGCAAAATTGGTCGGATGCACCATTGTATGCCTGTATGGACTGCCGTTAAGGTAGATGAGCTCACATCTCGATTTAAACAGCAGCGATATTTCTTCAACCACTTCAAATTCATCTATTCCTAAAATTTGAGCAGCATAACAGGGTGTTGATTTTACAACGGTTTCGAAGACTTTATATTTAGATGAAAGAGTGATATTTTGGTTGTAAAATATTTTTCGCCACGTCATGTTGACCAAGCTCTGGGAAGCAGCAGCTTTTCCTTGAAGGTGGTTTTTGAAGTCTAGAACCGTATTCATTTTTACTCCCAGGTATTTATATTCTTGAGTAACTTCAATCTCGTTGCTTTTGTAGCAACATTTATTTCTATTTAAACTTCGGGGGCTATGTGTGAAGACCATAATTCTCGATTTTTCAGTGTTTATAGAGAGACCCCATGGTTTCACAATAATTTGAAAGACGGTTAATCATCAATTGCAGGTTTTCAGGTGATTCCGATAGTAAAACTAGGTCATCCGCATACAAAAGCACATTAACATTAGTGTCAGCAATATGAATTCCACCGGATATACATGAGACTATGTCATTTATAAAGAGCGAAAATAATAGAGCACTTAACAGGCATCCTTGTTTAACTCCTGAGTCTGTATCAAACCACTGAGAGTAAGCTGAACCATCCCATACTGCTGCTTGCGTCCCCGTATACATTTCTTTCAGGACTTTGATAAATTTTGTCGAAAGACCTATTTGTGACAGCTTGTATAAGAGTGCATTTCGGTTAACAAGGTCAAACGCTGCTTTTAAATCGACGAAAATAAGTAAACTTTCTTTTTCCTAGCTTGAAAAGCTTTTATTATTGAAGTGAGACAAAAAATTTTGTCAGCAGTTGAGTAATTTTTTCTGAAACCGGCTTGAAGCTCCGTAAGAATTTCATGATTGTCAACCCAATTTTCAAGCCTGCTCACAAGTATACCGCAAAAGATTTTAGCCATCGTTTGAATGAATGAGATTCCACGGTAGTTTTCAGGGTTATTAGAATCACCCTTTTTATGTATTGGAAATATCGCGGACTTTTTGAATGAGTTTGGTATTGTAGCCGTTGTTAATATCGTATTAAAAAGGTGCTTTAAATTGTTGTTCAAGGTTGGGCAGGTGTTTTTAAAAAATTCATACGGTATACCGTCTTCACCGGGTGCTTTTCCATTTTTTGCTTTAATAATAACATTTTGGATTTCATTAACTGTTATTTCCGAATCTAGAATTTCGTCCAAGACTAAAGGTTCTGCATATGCAAATGATAAACTTAATTTGTTGAAAAGTAACCCTTTGAAGTGCAAGGCGAAATCATCTGCGGATATAATTGAGCCTTTCACGAAGTTGGACCCGTTTATTTCCTTGGCTGTTTTCCAAAACTCTTTTGGGTTTTTAATGAGGCCTAGGTACTTGGTTGTTTTGAAATTCAATTTTTTTGAGGAAACATAGTCTTTTATACACAGCATTTGATTCTAAATACAATCTCTTCAGTTTTTCTTTGTAGCATTTGCGTAGAGAATATAAAAAAGCGAATGATTTTTGCCTTGCTTTAATACATTCATAATCAAACCATTTCTGTTTAAATTTAACTGAGGGAGTATGATTTTGGGTTTTTGTGGAGCTTCGTATGCTTGATGTTAGTTCATTTGAGAATTTTTCCGTAGAATTAAGGTTTGCAGGAATTTCGGACAGATGTTTATTTAATTTGTTTTGATAAGAAAATAATTTATGAAAATAGTACTTTCATCATATTTTGAAATTTCAAATACAAAAATCCTGAGTGTGTTGCACATTATTGATTCGCTAATATAGCCGTTAAAAACTATTACTTAACATTTCTGTGTAACACGCCAAATTATCGGTTTTTTAAATTAAAACAAAATTATTTGTTTAACGTGTTCATAAAGATAGAAAATTATAATAAAGGGTGTTTTTTTCTACTGAAATATTTGAGACGTTCATATTAGATTTAAAAATGTCTAGGAAAAATATTTTGGGTTGAATTTTCATAAATTGAATGTATTTTAAAAGCAATTATAATTTGTTACGAAAAATCTGAAAAAAAACAATTTTTGGTAATATTTTTAAGTCTACTTATTTCTTGTAAGAAATGAGTTAATTTGGTTTTTATAAGAACTTAACAATATGTTGACAAAAATATTGTGCACAAAATCAGTTTAAAACCAGTGGTTTTAGTTTTTGTAAAAATATTTTATTCGGAAATTTTGTTTCCAATTTTTAGTAGTAGTATTTAGATTTTTGTATTTTTAGTAGAAAAACAACTGTTGTCAATTAATTTTTAATTTTTCCTAAAATATTTACCAGCTGTATCACAAAAAGTTATTAATTTTTCTTAATTGATATAGTTTTTGGGCTAAAAATATTTCTGAGTTTTAATTATTTAAAATGCTTTTTTTTTATTTAATTTAAAGTTATTAAAAAAGAAAAGCATATAATATTTTAAGATCAACGAAAAAAGGTATCCCGAATGTTTTGCTTCTTATATTTCAATTTCAATTCAAAAATAATTTTTCCAAATGTTAAAAACATCGGTATATTTTGTTTGTTATTAAATTATTATTTTCGCAAATATTTTGTTTTAAGACATCAAATCCAATAAACTTTTGTTTGAATTTAATTTATTTAAATTTATTTAAGATGTACATTGTAATGTCAATTACATATTTTAATGTTAACAAGGACTACAAATTTAGTTTAAAAGTGAAAAATGTTAACGCTAAGCCCGTACGTTGTTAATTCTGAACAAACAATTATTATTAGTTTTCTTAACAATTTTGCAAAGATGGAACAAATTTTTAATAATATCAGACTAAAAAGTATGATCTTCGATTCTTACGCCTTTTGGAGTCTCCTAACGTCTTTGGTTAGGAAGGTCTAGAATTTAACAGCTAATAACTTTGCCTCAAAATATAAAAATGTGTAAAATAAAATTTAATTAAACTCGATACCATTACTTTTACTTAAGTTATTCACAGCCACCTAAATTTGTTTCTTCTTTTTAAATTGGTAAGTTTAAGAAACCATCACTTACGAAAATTAACCATTCAAATATTTACACTGAATAGCTCATAACAGAATTAAATCTATTTTTAATGCTATCACTCTCACACTATGGGGCATCAAATTTTGCAATGAAATACTTGTCATCAATTGAAATTTCTTACAATCTTTCAAAAATATTTAAGAATGTTTGTAAAGAATTCAAAAGAACGCTAAAATCACCAAGGAATGTAAGCTAATGCATTATATTTCAAATGATTGTGGTTTTTGTATAATAAATAATAATAGATTAGCTATTGCAAAATTTTTCATCTTAAATTTCACATCTTAGAGTGGATACATTCAATAGAATCTGTAAACATATGTAAGTTTTTGAAGATTGCATTCCTTTAAAAGTCTTGATTTTCATCGGCATTGTCTTTTCAAGTTCGAGTCAAGGAGAAAATCTCCATTTAAAAATGGCTACGAAATTTAAATTAGCCTTATCTGCGAAACACCTAATCTAAAAATAAAGATTCAATTATACGCATTAATTCATAAAATGAGTAAAGGATTCATTCATGTGAACTTTTAGGTAAACTTGTCTGTTTTCCATAACTGGTGAACTTACGATGTCCTTTGAAACTATTGGTATTTTTTTCTACATATATAAATTCATAATAAATGCATTGTAAAAAATTCTATCATAATTTTTTCTAGGAATCAGCCATCAGACATAATGAATTAGCACAAATCATTTCCAAACCTACGCGCCTTAAGTGCATCAGAACATCTTTGTTCTATTTTATAAAAGAATATACAATAACAATTGTATTCTAAAAATAGCTTTATTATATTTGAAATTGACTATTTATAGAAATATATCTAAGTCCATTACCATTTATAATATTTTCATGTCACTGACTATTTATCACACTGTAATGTACACTGCACAGTAATATGTGTAGGTGTTTTTGAAAGTGATAGTATAAGAAGTGCTAAAGTTAATTGGACATGTTTTTGTTTTCTTCGTCACTTCAAAATGAACTTTTTACACAAAACAACTCACTTTCACAATCTACTAGCACTCGTGGCGTGATGGTTAGTGCGTTGGACTGTCATGCCAGAGGTCTTGGGTTCAATCCCTACCTGTAAAATCTAAAGTACGGGTACTGCCTCTTGCGAGGAACTGACAAATCCTCCAAGAGTAATTCTTGTCATGAAAAGTGCTTTCTCAAATTAGCCGTTCGGATTCGGCTTAAAACTGTAGGTCCCCTCCATTCCTGACAACATTAATCGCACACCAGGAATGGTTGAGAGTTGTAAGTCACTAGGCCCTAGTTCTCAACGAACTGTTGCGCCACCTGATTTATTTATTTATTTTTAGTATTAGAAGTGCTAAAGTTAATTGGACATGTTTTTATTTTCTTCGTCGCTTCAAAATTAACTTTTTACACAAAACAACCTACTTTCACAGAAAATAATAAAGATGTCTTAACTTATCAACTTATCAACTTTAACACGTTATTAAAAGTGTAGGCTAGTTCAAAACATTTTAAATGTACGTGTTTTGTAATGAACGACGTCATAGAAGCTATACGTATGATAAGAAAGTGCGATGATTTGTTGGTTAAATTCTGTAAACATTAAAACTAACTTTCATGACAGTCAATGTATTTGAAAACATATTGAAAACATTGATGAACAAAATTGAATTCATGTGAATTAAGTCAAAAGATCTAAGAAGTATGTAAAATGTCTCTACCCGTCTATTTCTAGAAGAAGTAGATACCCCTTGTTGAGTAGTTGGGGATGCTTCAAAATTGCAATATCAGAAGAAAAACTTATAAGAACTGTGTTTTCAAAAAATTGGAAAAATGTGAATACGATCAAACTCTAAATTAACGTCTTATTAATATGCCATAAGCCATATAACAAAACATTTAAACTTAAAACAAGCAGATTTGTTAAACTGTTATTTAAGGACGTTTATAAGATTGACGTAAATTTCAAGTTTCTTGAGATAGAAATCTTTAAGAAATTTCCTTTCTGAAATCTTGATGAGTAGGCTGGGACTTGAAGATTATTTAATGTTTTTCAACACAACCAGATATGAACTTCTGTGAGAACCTATAATTGAATGTTTCCACCAAAATATTTTCCAAAAAACGTATGAAGGTCGTCATTTAGTCCCCAGTATTCAAACACGTCTGGTATCACCATCTAGGAAATTTCCATCCTAGACCTAAAAACATTTCATAATTCAATAAACAAAAAAGTTCAAAAGTCATCAACACAAAATGTTTTGTTGCCAAAAAAAAATATGTTTGTTTTTTTTTATTTGCTCAAATGTGGTGAAATTGTAGAGAAAAGCTTTTTGAGCATAAAAATAAGAAGAGACATGCGTCAACTAAATATCCCCCTTTTAAAATGTTTCGCAACATGAACAGAACTCTTTAAGGTTATGTTTTTGTTGCATCAACATGAAATTTTATCAAAATTCTCTATACCACTATTATAATTGTCTTCGGGTATAAACATTTTCTTCTCACTCCACTCATCAGTGTTTCCGAAACCACCCAACTGGGGTTGACAGAAAAAAATCCCTTTAACACGCATGTTAAGAGTATATTTGAAAAATTAAGGACATATAAGAGAGTTGGAAACATGAGAAAAGAAAAACAAGATTTGTTTTCGAAGAATTCCTGAATTTGTTCAGAAATTAAAATGAAGGTCAATATCAATGTTTTAAAGTTCTTATTTCTTCAGAATTTTACAATTCTAAAAATTAATGGTGGAATTTGTCTCTGTGAGAAATTTGTCGACATCTTTATCCCTTGCTAATTTTCTATTTTTTAAAGTTGGTATTTTTAAGTTAAGCCACTTCTTGTTCATCTTTTTTTTTATTCACACCAAATTTGCTAAAAAATTTCAATTCTTTTTCTTTGAATTTATTTTGAATAAAAGGACAGTAGGTGGCTGTCACATTCATCATGATAAATTGTCGTCTTATTTAAGGGTTTTTTCTATTCTATAAATATTTACACACACACAAATACATTTATCTACGTACATATAGGCAAAAGTATAAACATAGGTATAGGTTTAGGTGGTTGAGAATTTCGCTGAGGTTTTTGTCTCTATATAACCTCTGTATCCTGTGCTTAAGTGGCACCAAGTGATTAAGTATCAGAGATTTATTTGAACACACTCATTTATACAATATAAAGTTTTTTTTATGTTTCATTTGTATTTTCTAATGTATATCATTGAAAGAGAGTAAATAATGTTTCTATTGGTAAAAATGGATGAAATAGGGAAATTGATGTTACAATGATTAGACATTACATTGAAAGAACAAAAAAAAATAGGAAACAAATGTTGACAGCATCTTATGAAGTTATCTTTACATTTATTGACTTATTGGAATTTATCGAAAACAAATTTATAAATAAAACCTATTCTGCATATTTTTACCTTAACCACATTAAAAATAAATGGATGAATAAATTTTGATGTTAAAAGTTGTAAAACAAATCTGAGACATTAATATTGGCACATTTTTATATCTGAAAATCTCTGATTTCAAAAACTTTTTAAGTATTAAAAACAAATGTTTTTAACAATTTTGTATGGCATTGTTGCCATACTAACCCGAAAGTGGGTAAAAAACAAAAAGTCCCCATATTATGAAGGAAGATTTTTATCATTTTCGAAATTACACCGAAATTACCAAATAACACTTTTTGTCGAAACATTCAAACTTTTTTCTTTTTTACAGAAATATGGGTTCATTATTAATTGCTGGGGTACAATTTTTTAATATGATGTTCAAAAAATCATTTTTACAATATCAAGAAAACATATTTTATAATAAAACATTAAACTAGACGTGTTGTCTTTGCCCTAAGAAAGTGATAGCAATTTTTTCTTACAAGATCAACAATTAATTATTCATTAAAATGTTTAAACTAAATTGATTTATCAAAATTCGATATGATATATTTTTAGAGAAGTTAAAATAATTTTAAGTGGTATTTTTTTTCACAATAACTACTTTTCTAAATTTTCTTTTTTTTGTATAGTTTCGAAATTTTAAGAAAATTTAAACATATAATTAAATTAATAAGAATATTTTAAGATATATTTAAGTTAAAGCAAATTTTTCAGAACTATGTGTTACTTATATAAAAACAAAAAATTACATTTTGTAATAAAATTGTATTACAAAAATTGTATTTTAACACAAATGGCCACTTTTTAAAACATTTAAAAAAATGACTTTTTTTTTAAATATAAGAACAAAATAAGTATTTTAATACATAATTGGATTTCTTTTTTTTCAATTTTTTTTTTTTTGGAAGAGTTTTGTATGGACGAAAAATGCTAATTTCAAGAAAATAAAATAAATTTTAAGGTTTATAAAATATGTTTACATTTTCGCTCTTGTATTAATTTTCATAGCATTGTTTAGAAACATTAAAATTTATTTCCTTTAATCAATTCCTGAAATAGTAAAATGCAATGATAAAAAATAGCTTCAGAAATATCAACTAAGTTTTTAAATATGGTATTTTTTCATTTAAAATAAAAATCGCTAATCAAAAAATTTGGGACAGCAAAAATATGTGAACGAAAATATCTCCTAAAACCAATTATGACTTTCCTTTAAATTTTTTAGAAATTAATCTTTAAATATTTAAAATGAAAAAATAATTAAATAGTGAAAATATGAATATTTAAAACCATGCTTATAAATACACCTTATTTCAAGTTAAAATCTGATATAATCTATAAATTTTTAGCTATTGTTAAGGTGAAGTAGAGTAAATTGTATTCTTTTTATAGTGGTATATGTACAGTTTTGGTCAAGATATTATTTATATCCCTATTTTATTGTAATCGGTCCGATTTGTCGAATCGAACATTTTGAAATTTCTTGAAGTTTCAAAGTGTATTGAGTCGAAATAAAAGATTTTTAGAGAGATTTCTTTATGTGCGTGTGTACGTACGTAAGTCAGTACGTCCGGCATCCGTACGTTCGTTAAGTTTTTTTCGTCGTCCATAGCTCAGAACCAGAGATATCAACTTCAAATAAATTTTCTTATACAGATAATAATACAAAAAGATGCAGAAAGGACTCTCAAGAAAATTGACTGGGTGGTTTTTTTACCATACCAATTTAAAAAAAAGTGAAAATGTTGGTTAACCCAAAATATCTCAAGAACCAATAATACTAGAGACTTGAATTAAATATTTAAATTATATATTATAACGTGATACCAAACATCTATATTTTTGGAAAACAATCCAATTAACGGTTTTTCTTAAAAAATAAAAAAAAAACTGAAAAAAAAAAATTATTGTCACCTCGAAAATTTTACCAACAAACAATTATTTTATCTCCACAATAAATTTATGCAACAATAAACAACGTTTTTCACATCTGGTAAAGTTTTGAGAAAAATCGAATTAACAGTTTTTTTTCATAAAAAATAAAAACCTACAAAAATTATTAGTAAAAGTTTTTAAAAATTGATTTTCGATTCAAATATCTTTTCAAAAATTTCAGGCATTGGCTTCAAACTAATTTTATGTTATAAAAAAATATTGTTTTCAACATTCATTACAATTTTGTGAAAAATCGAATTGACAGTTTTCTTACAAAAACTAAAAAACCTAATAAAACATTGCTAAAAGTTATTTAATATTGATTTTCGACTCAAATATCTTTTCGAAAATTTGAGATATTGGCTTCAAATTAATTTTGTTTTACATAAAATATTGTTTTATACATTCGGTTAAATTGGAGAAAAATCGAATTGACAGCTTTTTTTACAAAAAATAAAAACCTAATAAAACATTACTAAAAGTTGGTAAAAATTGATTTTCGACACAAATACTTTTTAAAAATTTAAAATATTGGCTTCAAACTAATTTTATTTCACAGAAAATGCTGTTTTCGACATTCAGTAAATCTAATATATAAAATATTCCTGTCACAGTGTTAGTTGACATACTCCTCCGAAACGGCTTAACCAATTTCAATGAAATTTTGCATATACATTCGGTAGGTCTGAGAATAGGTTTTTATCTATTTTTTATATTTCTAAGTGCTATGGTTTAATTGCATCAATATCGTACACGGTGCAACGATCTTACGATGGTATTCAGTGACGCTATGTACAATGAAGCATTGATTGCTATTGAGGATCTTTGCATTATCATTGCCAACTTACCACTCAGTCATTTGCATTCACCAAATCGAAATTCATCTGATTTAATATACACTAAATTGAATCGTGAACTACAATACAATATTGTAGAAATGGCGGCGATAGTTGCTCGCAATGTCCCACTAATGAATGAAGAACAAAGAACCATTTTTGACCACATCAGGCTTGCAGTTTCGGCAGGACAAGGTGCATTCTTTTTTTTGTATGCACCAGGTGGAACTGGCAAAACATTCCTTATTTCGCAAATTCTTGCTAAAATACGATCAAATAATGGTATCGCATTGGCTGTTGCATCTTCTGGCATTGCGGTAACTTTATTGGATGGAGGCAGAACAGCTCATTCAATATTTAAATTGCCACTAAATATTCAAAATAACCCAGACGCGGTGTGCAATATTAAAAAAACAATCATCCATGGCCACAGTGCTGAAACAGTGTAAAATTATTATCTAGGATGAATTCACTATGGCACCCAAACATTCGCTTGAGGCGTTGAACAGGACATTGAAAGATATAAAAACAACGACAGCCTATTTGGCGGCACTCTGTTACTGCTTTCAGGTGATTTGAGACAAACACTTCCCGTTATTCCGCGTTCAACGTACGCTTATGAGATCAACGCGTGCTTAAAATCATCGCAACTGAAAGTAAATATGCGTGTTCAAATGCTTCAAGATCCATCCGCTGAAACATTCTCAAAACAACTGTTAGATATAGGCGACGGAAAAGTTACTACAGATGAAACTGGATGCATAAAATTACCGGTAGATTTCTTCACGATTATTGGTTTACTAGATGCTCTCATTGATCAGATATTTCCCGATGTACACAGACACTATACAAATCGTGAGTGACTGGTAGAAAGAGCAATTTTAACAGCAAAAAATGTGGATGTCAACAAATTAAATCTCAAGATACAACATTTTTTATCAGGAGACTTGGTGTCATACAAATCTATTGATACAGTTTGTGATGCTACCGAAGCTGTAAATTATCCAACTGAGTTTTTGAACTCATTTGATTTACCAGGCATGCCACCGCAAAATTTACAACTGAAGGTTGAATCTCCGGTAATTTTTTTTGTCATTTGAACCCACCACGGTTGTGCAACGGCACGCGATTAGTAATTATAATTAAAAATGTTATCCAAGCCATAATTCTAAATGGCAAATTCCGAGGTGAAAATATATTATTACCGCGAATCCCTATTATGCCCGCAGATGTGCCAATTCAATTCAAACGCCTTCAATTTCCAATTATTGGCATTTGCAATAACTATCAATAAGTCTCTAGGCTAAACGATGATTGTCTGCTGCTTACAAAACAATTATATGTACGTGGCGTGCTCTCAAGTGGGCAAACCATCCAGTTTGTTTGTTTTGGCGAAATATGGGACCACACAAAATAGTGTTCACTCTGTTGCATTAAGGGATTGATATTGTTCTTTTGTAGTACAGTCATAATTAGCGATATGTATATAATTTTAAAGAATTAATTTTAATAAATTAAAAAAATTTGTTAAGTGATTTTTTATTTTAATATTTTATCACCTTTTACAGTGCTCTATACCTCTCTCACTTATATGCCACATCCCTACACACTTACAATAAGTTATTTATTGCTAGCAAAATATTCTCTAGAAATTATTTATATGACAACACAACGTTTGTCGGGTCAGCTAGTTTTTTATAAAAATCTAACAGTCAGTTTTTTTCATAAAAAAATAAAATCTACAAAAAGTAGTACTCAAAATTGGTAAAAATTGATCTTCGGTTCTCGATATCTCGTGATATCGAGATATTGACTTCAAATTAATTTCAATCATATAAATTGTAGGTATTTGTTTATATAAGAAATAAAAACTTTTAAGAAATTCTTCCAAAATTGGTAAAAATTGGTTTTCGATTAAAAATCTTTTTAACAAAAATAGGTTTTGAAATCAAACTATATGCAAAATATTGTTGGTAATTTTTAATTTTTTCAGAAAATTCAATTGACAACTTTTTTAACACACCACGAAAACCAACAAACCTTTTAAGCAAGCCAAATCGATAGACAGGATGGGAAGTTATCAGTGTGGGTCGCATCCCAGCCCTTTTTTTTAAGTTTTGATTTTCTACAGAATCTTATAAAAATGAATAAGTTTTTAATGATTTCAATTATTTATTAAAATAAGAGTTTTAATGTATTTTTTAATTTCATACTTGAAGCATCCAATTAGTTAAACAATGGTTATAACTTAATATTGACATTGTTTTAATTCAGATTTTTTTTATAGTTTTCTTTTTAATAAAAGTTGTTGTTGACAAACCGCTTTATTTCTTTGAAATTTGTAATAAATTGTCTTGCATTTTAAAATTGAACATATTAATTATCTTAAATGAATTACCTTTATTTTCTTACAAATTCTAAACGCAAACCCTTTCATACAATCTCGAAACGCACAAAAAAGAAATTTATACTACTTTCATTATATTAATATACATATATGTTTTTATATTGTTGAAACCCAAAGTCATCATCATCCATGTGTTTTATTTTGTTGTGTAATGGTAAAATTCAAGTTTTATTAAAATTTCTATAAATTGATACTAAATGCAAAGTTTTAATAGAATTCAAAGTGCAATCATACAAAGCTACAAACAAAACAATCAGCAAAAAATTTGATATTTTTTCCTTATTTCACCGAAGCCATGCCATATTTTTTGAAAAAAAAAAACTTGGGATCCTGTTTCATCCGGTTGTGAATATACATATAATATTAAAGAACCGTTTTTTTAAATACCGTTAGTTTAGTTAGTCCATATATTGGAATATTTTTTCAAAGAAATTATGAAATCATGTACGCTAAATTCTATGTAGTTATTTTCAAATAAATTATGTTTTCCTGCAATTTTAGCTTCGAGCACAAATTTTAGTAAACAGTTTTGAAAATTGATACTATCGTTATGACGTTATAAGTATGGATATTGGATATTGTCTAATCATTTGTTTTTATCTTAAATTATTGTTTCTTTTATTAATTTAAGTTCCAAGAAAAAATTCTTCGTTCATTGTGATTAAGATAAAACCTTCAGCGACATCAAACCAAGCTTAAAAAAAGATTCTGAGAATCTTCTCGTGTTAACTAAATATCCAAATAAATTCTCGGAATAAAAGGTATCTTCATTTTTTGGTTTTGTAAGTCGTAATCAAATCCTGTCTATTTATTTGCACGTGATGTCAACTGTCATTGGTGTCATTTACGAATGTTAAATTCTACGCATTTAATTATAAAACCAAATCTTTATTTCATTATCTTCTTTAGAAAAAAGAATATACAATATACATATTATATATTTCCACTTCAATGACATTTTTTATATTATACTACATAAAATACTCATACTTTTTTATTGAATTGTGTCTGATCGGGATGTTAATTTTTCTTGTGTTTGTTTTTTTGCTTTTCGTTCTTTCACAAGAATTATCAGCTAAAAAATGTAATAAATTTTCTTTCGAAAATAAATTTAAATGAATCTCACGTTCGAGACACTAGACAGGTAGATTTTGATTTTTTAGAGATGGGGTTTTTTAAATGGGAAAATTTATTTCAATTTTGAATATAAATAAAAGTAGAATGGTTATGGCATTCAAAATAAATAGGGTGGACGAGATTTAATTGAAGTATTTGGACTGAAAAAAAGGTATTGTGTCAATTTAAAATGTAAAACGTCACTTGAATTAATTATAAAATCTTTCATTTGAGGTTACAATAAAATATTATAAGAATTTAGATTTTTTAATTAATAATCTAAGAAGAGACATTCACTTTACCACCACCCTCCTTACATATAATTTCCAAGCTTAACGTTGCGTTTAGATATTTGACCTAGAAACCATTCAACTCGCCCTCATACCTGCATTCGAATTTTATTTAAATTGGCAGCTTACCAATATTAACATCTAGAAATTCTGTTATCGTTTTAATCTCTTAATGAATTTTCCAAAAAACGTTAAGAGCTTTACTATTATGATATTAAAACAAAAAAAAACTCTTAGTTTAACAGAAAATCAATGCTCCCTCTAAAGGATATAGGTGTGTGGTCAACTTGGATCTGTGACGGTCCACCATGGGGCTATACAGCGAACATCCTGCACCATCAGCTTTCAATATGCAAATCAAAAAATATATTTTGAAAATCCTTTTTGCGTTGTTAAATGAAAACCTCTTTCTGCTTTTGGTTTTACTGTCCATATCCTCGCACCTATTACCCCCTTCCCCCCCAACTCCCTGCACTTCCTGCTCTTATATGTATATTGTATAGCCTTCCACTTAGGGTACCTGTTCTGTAGTAGTTCTGGTGAAAATCTTTGCAACAGTGATTTCTGTTCAAATAATTTTAATTAAATTTCACAGCTCGTAATTGTTTGCTTAAAACTGCACCGTGGTTGGTCATTCGTTTAGTATACACCAGGAGCGAGAATAAATTTTTATAGATATATGTATGAATGTATATATTCCAGATATATCCTCCTGATATCTTTCTATACAAGAGTATGTAGATGTATAAGTCTGAACGAATATACATATGTCAAAAATCAAATTACTGCTTTAACGATGGCAAGGACGATGGTTTTTATCATTTAACTTAGAGGTGATGGTAAAATTGTGTCAACGGTTAAACTCAAGAAGTTGTTAATTCAAATATGTGTGTATAACTATAGATAAAGCTATATGTATACCAAGGATATAGGTACGTTTACAGGAGTCTTGAAAATATAGAACTGTTTCGAGAAGATTTTACCATGATGGAGTTATGTATAGATAAAGCTGCAAACCATATTATGAATTTAATTGGATGTGAACACGATAGCAATTTCTGTTGCTTCTGGCATTTTGTATAAGGTGAGTTATACATTTTATGAACTATAAAGTATAAACCATCGTGTTATATATTTTTTTTTTTTTGAAATGTTATTTTGAATACCTTAACGAAATTAATTTAAATTTAACACCTTTCTTGTTCTTTGATTCATGATATTAAAGTTAAGTTTTAACTTATCTGATTTACCTACATTAAGCAAGTGTTTTTGGGACTTAAGTCACGAACTCACGTTGAAGGACTTTCTGACCATGAAAAGAAGGTTGATGTAATTTATTAAATGAGACAAACTTTCAAAATCAGTGCCTGAACTTAAATTTCTTCTCGATATAAGCATTAATTAAATATCTCACAACATACATGTGGTATGCCTTACAGACTTTAGGTGAAACATTTAAATTGGTATATATATTAGAGAGTCCTTTATTCTTTTTCATGGAAAAAATTGAGTTTTTTTTTTTATTTTTAAAATTTTTCCTAAAATTAGTAATTCTTTGACTTTATAATTTACTAATTTACGTTATTTTCAAAAATTAATGCAACCAGTCCTATTGAATTTAAAATAATCTGCACATTTCAAGGTCTCAAGAATACAAGTCATTGGTTTCTTAAGAAATGTGTATAACTTTTTGTGTTGAAGAATGTTATTATGCTGTTAAAGAATGATAACATGTTTTTTAACTACATCTAAGGAATGACAAAAATTCAGTCACCGGATTGCCATTTAAAATAGTTAACACTTTGGTTGTTCTGAAAGATCTCTGAGTGCTATTGTAGTTATTTAATAGTATGGCACTTCAAAAATTTTTTACGAATTTATCAGAAAATTAATAAACCGTTTTTTTCACGTCAAAAATAATTTATGTCTCACATTTCTTAAACGAAGAAAATTATATATCTACATACATAAGCTTAAGTATTTTTCACTTCTTTAAAAATCAATAATTTATTTGACAGTAATTTGGTCAGATTTTAGAAAAATTAAGTTGTTAGTTTTTCTTCAAATAATAAATGACCACCAAAAAAGCTATTAAACAATGCATGGTAAAACATGTTTCTCTGGCAGGTCAAAAATCATTTGAACACACAATGATGGGATTATTTAAGTTTTCGCACAATAAATTCTTCTTAATTGGTTTATCTATAATATAAAAACAAGTCGGGTCGGACTTCCTGACGTGACGTTTATAGCAGACAAAATTCAGGAAAAATTTCAACAGAAAAGCGGTGAACTCCGTCAAGCTTCCCATAGAAAGCTGCTGTAGAAGTTCCTATTTGTGGAATTGAACATTTTTAAATTTTTTGACGTTTCAAGTGCCCTATATGCTAAACCAAAGCTTGCTTTTGGGAACCTTTTTAAGTCAACCATATCTCTAGAAACGTCAGATATATCGAGTACAAATAACGTTTGTTTTAGATATAATAAGAAAAAAATGCAAAAATGATCCATTTGCAGCAACGCTGATGTACGTTGAAATGCCCAAGTATTACACTTGGAATCAATCAACAAAGATCAATGCTTGACTATTGGAAACAAGCTACTGATTAAAGTAGGAATGATTGCGCCAAATCGATCGATGCACGATGCCTTGAACCAAGAATTAAATCGAGAGCTGCAATACAATGTTGATACATTGCAGGAATTCGTTCGAAATAATGTGCCGTTGCTGAATGAACAGCAAAAACAAGTATACGAAACATTAATGCAAGCGGTGGACAATAATACTGGTGGTATATTTTTCCTGGACGCACCTGGAGGAACAGGGAAAACTTTTTTCATTTCATTGATTTTGGCCACTATTCGATCAAGATGTGACATAGCTTTGGCGTTAGCATCATCTGGAATTGCGGTAAATCTTCTAGATGGCGGTCGTACTGCACATTCTGCGCTTAAGTTGGCACTCAATTTAAACACAATTGATACTCCAACATGCAATATTTCCCGATCCAGTTCAATGGGAAAATTGTTGATGCAATGCAAGCTCATTGTTTGGGATGAGTGCACAATGGCACATAAGAAATCACTTGAAGCACTTAACTTCACACTGAAGGATCTTCGACGAAGTAATAACATCTTTGGCGGCTTGATGATATTGTTGGCAGGCGATTTCAGGCAGACGTTGCCAGTAATTCCCCGTGGCACGCCTGCAGATGAAGTGAGTGCTTGCCTGAAGGCATCACATTAGTGAGAATTATCACGAGCAATTCTCGCCGCAAAGAATATAATGATGTTCACGCACTGAATTTCACCATTTAATCAAAAATCGCTGTCGATTTGGTGACACACACATCCGTTGATTCCATAACGAATCCCGATGATGTAGTAAATTATCCAACGGAGTTTTTGAACATTCTGGAGTTACTAGGATTTCCACCACATTACTTGCAACTCAAATTTGGTTCAGTTATTATGACATTGCGTAATTTGAATCCACCGTGACTTTGCAACGGTACTCGACTTATGCCGAATTTGATCGAGGCAACCATTATTAAGGGAAAGTACGCAGGTGAAAATGTATGTATTCCTCGAATACCAATGATTCCGACTGATCTTCCATTTGACTTCAAACGATTGCAATTTCCGGTTCGCCTTGCGTTCGCAATGACAATTTACACGTCGCAAGGCCAATTGCTTAGTGTTTGCGGGATAAATTTAGAAAATCATTGTCTTTGGGCAGCTATGCGTTGCGTGTTCACGAGTTGGGAACCCATTCGCTTTGTTTGTGTTAACGTCAGACCAAAATACAAAAAATGTGGTTTACCAAAGAGCACTTCAATGAAACGGATAATTTGCGGACAAGTATAACGCTTCGATTCAGTATTTACTTTGGATTCACTTTAATTTTTTACGTAGAGAAGTTCAACTAAATTACACTTCATTTTTGTAATCGAAATGAAATCATTACTTTTGTGAAATGAAATAAAAATAAAATTTTTCCTTTTCGAATATAAAACAAAAAAAATAATTTTTGATCCCCAAACGAAATGTTACAAAAAACGAAACCATCTGTTGGCGAAACGGAGTTCGCCGGGTTTGCTAGTCAATTCTAAAATTTGGTTCATAAGAAAATATCGTGGGCTAATGGGAAGCCATAAGTCTGCAGAGTTACAACCATCAGCCTTTTCCTAACTGTACATTTTAGAAATATTATTTTGGTAGAAAATCGGCAGAAAAAAAAAAACTTGGACTCATATTTTTGTGAACAGTGACCTTATACCTAGGGAGCGAAAAGAACCATTTTCAAATAATACAATTATTTGCCATTTTTAATTGAGTTTTGAGATCTTACGTGCAATATCGTCACTAAGAACCAGCAGAAACTACAAGACATTGGTTTTTGTAAAGGATTTTTCACTGCATCCAACTCACGAGCTTATAATTCGGTTAACTTTTGTAACTCGAAATAAACAAAAATGCACTATGGCGTATACTTACTTTTTTTAAATATAATTTTTTAATTATTTTTACATTTTCATGCAGCTATACATAGGTAGCTTTACATTAAGCATTTGAAGACAGATTTGATTGTAACTAACTGATTGCGCCAGCAATGTCTAATCTTTAGGGTGGCTCAAACAACATTTCCAATTAATTAAGTATTGCTTGATGAAAATACACAAGAAACAGTCACTAGCTCTAAATGCATTGCAATTTACTGGATCTGATTATTTGTTTTTAAAATAACACAAACATTTGAAAGAATGCTTTTTAGCTGGCAAAAATATGTCGTTGTATTTCATTTTTTAAGTGATAACGTTAATAGAACCATTTTTGTCAATTTGTCCAATTTCCAAAATTCTAAAGTAGATTTTAAGTACCATGAAATCGATATACACATTTTTTTTTTGGGAATGGTGTATCAAGTATCACTTTATTCTCAAAGCATCAGCTTATTTTTTCTAAGACCAACAAATATTGAAGCTTTGGGGATTTGTACAGATGTTTTATTTTGATAAGTTCAAGGATTCAATCTTTAAGGCCTTAAATGATTGTGAATCATTTCCATAAAATTAATCTTTAACGTGAATGTTATAAAAAAATGTCTAAAAATGTTGAATCACAAGATTTCAAAGGACAATTGTGATCATATCTTATAGAGAAATAATACAGCCAGGAGACTTTTTATTTCAAAATTAAGAACTTTGACAGCAAAATTGTCAATATTTTTCCAGTTAAATTTTACTAGTTAAATGTGTTGTTGCATTTGAATTTAAGTTTTATCTTTCAGCCCAAAGCTGGGAATTTCAAAAGTGACAGAAGTTATAAATAAACTCTTATAATTTCAAGCGATACAATTGAAAAGTTGGATATATTTTTAAAAAGATATAGCTACCAATGGACAATGGTTTTGAATGCCTTCGAATTGTAATGAGCGTGTTGACCAGGATAAAACTCATGAAGAATCACATATATAATTTCTGTACTTAACAGCACATTCAAAATTGTATTACAGGATAAACTAATGAGCGTTCTTAGAAGTTAAATTATTAAGGTCTTAATTATTTTTGGGGGGAGGAATGCAACTGGATATTTCAATAATTTAAAAAGTCACTGCTCACAACTTCGTTTTCTGATGAAATTATTGCATTGCTTTTTGTTCCCAATCTACCCATATTTATCCTTAAATACGATAATTCACAGTTCACTAAATCTCCACCAAATTTAATTTCAAACCTTAAAATAATATTTCCTCCAGTATTGGTTGACATTTTTAGCTTGAATTCAAAATTACATCAGCCATACGATTTTTCAAGTAATAATTTGTCATCCCACTTCTTATTATGTATATTTCAAACACCACCATCGCCTCAAACACAAAATATATGATGATGCATAGTCGGTTTACCTACTTAAATTTTCAAAAGCCGATAAGCTCATCTTTCCTCCCAAGCCTCAAAAATTCCCACCATCATATACCTAGAAAGAACCTTATGAAAATATATATAAACCGGCATGTACCGAGTACTCTCCTACAATTGCTTCTGAATTTTAGCTTGATTGTGCAGATTTGTGACATTTTCCAGAATTCTGACACAATTCCATTTAAGGATACCTTACAGCATTGTGATGCATACAAATGTATGTTTGTGTGTAAGTTAGGGTATTTGCAATGCATGTGGGTGAAAGGATCGTCTTTAGGGCATTTTATATATCGAATGTAATAATTTTTGGCTGATGATGCAGCTCTCTTTCTATCTCTGTCTCTCTCTCTCTCTCTTTCTCTGGAAAATCCAGAAATTGTGGTTAAATTTCCTAAAGGATAGCGATTGGTATTTTGAAATACGTAATGTGTTGAACTGGTGCTGTGCAGTGAAGTGAAGAAGCCTCTGCTTTATAGTACTCATAGGTATGCTTATGCATGTAAATGACATACCGAAATAAAGGATTACTTTGTTTTGTAACCAAAATGAAATAGTTTGCATTCTATCTGCTTCAGAGCTCAGAGAAACATTATGATGGATATAATGAAAACCGAAACACATCTTTTGTGAAATTATTATATGGTTTATACAATTGTACGGGTATTGTACGAGTATATGAATGAATGGGGACACTTAAATTATATTTTGATACAAACATTTTGCCAATAAACGATAAATTATTATCATATTTCGAAAGGTTTCCTACATCTCTGGAAAATATGATGGGAAATATTGCGGAGGATAAAATAATTTGTTATTTAACCCTGACATTCAAAAACAAATTCTAAAAAATTTCGAGCCAGGGTTTAAAATTGCAAAATTTGTAAAATCGAATAGTTTCGTTTTGTCATGGCTGAATTTTCATTTTGTTATACAAATACGGCTGAGAATGAGTCGAGAAAAGTAAAGAGCTTGTCTTGGTCATGTCTTGCACTTGTCCTGTTCCCGTCTTGGTTTCAACTTAGAATCGTTCTGGTCTCGACTTGATCATGTATTGTTGTCTTGTTAGGATAACTTGATAAAATAATAGAAATTTCTTAAAAGGTACTAAAAAATTTTGTTTAAAAGGGATACAAGATTGATGGATTTAAAATTTTTGAGGCATTTTTAAGGTTCGAGTTTAGAGTGACATTAAGAACTAGAAACATAGTGTTATGTATGTTTATCGGTGTTATTACCATAAATTCTAAAATTTTATTTATTGATATTTGCAATTTCAGTACATTCAAAAAAAATTAAAAAAACATTTTATCATAATTCATAGGGCCGTTTTTGAGAACATCGATTTTTCGATTTGTGTACGGACTAATTTAATTTATTCATTTAAACTCAATCGATATACACAGCCGGTTTAAAAAAAATTGACTTGCTGCTGAGGCATTCCACATTCGCGTAGTACGGCTAAAGAACGAATATCTGTATTTGACAGTACGGCCGAAGTTGGACTCGAGGATATACTGATGAGCATTCCTAGATGCGCGAGTATTAAGGTTGAACTGTTTAAGGGGAGGAATGCAGCTGGCTAAATCGTTAAAATAACGGTAAAAAAGGGTGAGACAAGAAACCTTACGACGATGTTCAAGCGAAGTAAATGAACTTATGATGATATTATCACCTATCAATTTAAATGCTCTACGTTCAATACTATCCAAGAGGCAAGAAAGTTGCAATAGCACCAGCACAGAGCCTTGGACGTATATAAGTCTTGTAGATAACAGCCAGATCAGAAGGGGTGAAATATTTCTTGCATCCCCTAAGGAAACCCAAACACCTTGCTGAATTTTTGGTGACATCGCATTTGTGCTCGTTCCACTACAGGTGGTTGGTGATACACATACCGAAAATATCGAGATGTTCAGTCTCCTCGATGCAAGTGCCATCGATGGCCCTAATAACCTCTTTACAGCTCACATCAAACCATGCGTTTTCCTTAAGTCTGATGCTTTTAACCCTGTTCAAGATAAAACTTCTCATTCCCAGGAGAATTAAACTTGTGATCATATCAGCGCTGGCGTCAACGTCACTATCAAGGAAGCATAGTGACCAATTAAAGATCTTGAAAAAATTATTGAAATAGTCCCAGTTGACCAAACGGTTTTCTTAGGAGCTCTTTCTTTAACTGGACAGTTTTGACACGAGAAATTTGCTGATATAACACAATGGTCATTCATTCATTAAATTCTAGAGTTTGAAAACTTTTACAAATGCAATCCTGGCAATATTATGTCTATGCGTAGTAAGTAAATACCCACCGCCGAATTAGTTTTCTCTATTCCAATTTAAGAATGTCTAATCTTCATGAAGTCTGAGGAACGTACATATGCTTTTAACTTATTTCCCTAGAAAACATCATTTTAGTAGAAAATTCTGCATCGAACTTTAATTCATTCTTCTTAACCCTAAACTATCTGCTGCAAAACTTCTTTTTTCTTATATATTAATAACAAATAAAATACAAATTTTTTAATTTTGAGACAATCGTTTTTAATGAAAAACATGTGCATCTTTTTCTTGTGATAAGATTGAAAAAAAAAATTATTCTCCTATCCTGAAGAATTCTTTCCTCCATCATTAAACCCATTGCTTTTTACCAACCATATCTGTGTGGTCATATGGTCGAAAGCCACTGTAATTTTTATTGCCACTCAAAAGGAAAACTCATTCAACATTATTCCACATGAATCATATGCATCTCCATTTGCATCTGCATCTGCGTCTGAAAAACTCCATCCAGATGCTAAAGTAACGTAAGTTTATTTACCCTTTAGGCTCCTAGGAACGCAATAAGTGCGTTCCATATGCATTTTTTAATGAATTTTTCCTATTTCCCTCAACTTTTCCACTTTTTGACGTACACCAGTATAGGTTCCACCTACCTACTTAAAAGTTCACTTACTTGCATTCAAACTTTTCTGTGAAATTAAAATAAAAAAAGAAAAGAAAAAAACTGATTGGTTGACTCAGCCCTTAAAATATCTGGCCCTATTTTAATTTTATTTATTTTGTTGTTTTTTTTTACCAATTTGTTTGTTATTTTGAGTAAAATTTTAAATTTCAGAAAAAAGGAAAATAAATTTCATCGTCAGATAAAAAGAAAAAAAATAAGAGTAGCGGATGTGATGATGGTGATGTTTCTACCCGAGAGGAAAAATTCACATCAAGCATGAAATATAGCATAGGTAAGGTATACTTACGCGTATATTTGCTAATTTAAGGGGGGAACACGACGACGACGACGCAATTATTTTGCCCTAATTTATACGCGAATTAATTAAACCGATTATAGAAGTGAGTTGCTTGAAGCGTAAGATTGCGCAAAGTTTCATTAGTTATTGGAATAATTATTATAAGCGTTAACATTTGGCTCAAGGGCATTATTTCCATTCCCATTCCAATTGCTATGCTATATGTGCTATATATTCAAATTGCATAATAATTAACCACTTAGACTATATTATATATAATTCCTTTTGAATTGATTTTCTAAACCACTGGGTATTATTGATAGAGAAGTAATGGATTTGCAATGGGGCGGGTGTGGAGGAAATGCATACAAAAATACAATATGTAGCTCGTATTTCAATCCGATTTGTTTCTTTTTTGATAAATTATTTTATTAATCTACTCGAAGATAAAGATTCTCAAAATTAAAGGATATATCCTGAAGGCAATCGTATATTTATAGTAACTTTGTATGGTGCGACGGCTTGGGGTAAACTATGGCTTCTTGACTTAAGGTAATTGCAAATAGAAATTTACATTGTTTTTTTATAATATACAGGCACTCAAGGGGTTATTAATACCCTTAACATGTTTACCTTTAATCAAAGTGCGAGTTTTAGAAATAATGGAAGGATTTAAGAGGAGATACTGGTGCATATTGGTTTTTGAATATTAAAATGGGATTGAAAAACAGAGTTCGGTAAAGTATTCCACATCCTCAATGAGTGGTTAAAAAAAGAATCTCTATACTTAAAAGTACGTCCGTAATTGAGCTCATGGGTAAACTGATGAGCATTACTGGAAGTGCGAGTATTGCGGCTGAATTGTTTAAGGGGGGGGGGGGCAATGCAACTGGCTAATTCAACAGAACATTGTTTGTAAAAATATCTGTAAAACAACGAAAGGCATGAAACATTGCGGCGGTGTTCGAGTGTTGTAAATGTTTCGGTTAACGTTCTATCGCCTATCATTTTCAAAGCTCTTTTTTGGATCCCATCAAAAAGACTTAAAATTGTTTTAGAGGTACCTGCCCAAATTTGTGAGATATATTTAAGTTTTGGACGAATGAAGGATTTGTAAATTACAGCCAGATCAGAAGGGGTGAAACAATTCTTGCACCGTGCGTCGGAGGAATCCTAAGCACCTAGCAGCGTTTTTGGCGATATCGAATATGTGATCATTCCATTAGAGGTGATCTGTTATACACTTTACACATGCCGAGTACTGACAGTTGATTAGTTTCCTGGATGCAAGTGCCGCTCATAGATAGTGGCATCGGGGATGGGTTTCGATTCGGTATTTAATTCCCTATTGGACAATGCCTTCGTGATCAAAATTTAATGAGCTTATCATACGCTGCCGTTGAAGTTCCACATCAGAAGGGCAAGGAAACGAATATGAAAATCTGAGGGTACTTTCGTCAGCAAAACAGTTTAATGGATTATAAGTGGCAGACAAGAGATCGTTTATGAATATGAGGAAGAGCGTCGGAGACAAAACGGAGCCCTGGGGCACACCAGCGTTTATTTTGTGGATATCAGATCTGAACCCATCCATTACTACTTGAATTGAACGTTCCGAAAGGTAATTTCTTACCCAACAAAGAAGAGATTCATCAATACCAAAAGCACGCATTTTCGATAAGAGAGATTGGTGCTAAACTCTATCAAATGACTTTAAAAATATCAAGTGCAATAACCTTACTTTCTCCAAACGATGTAAAGATTTGTTCCACTGTTCAGTGAGATAAACCATGAGATCACCAGAGGACCTATTGCTACGAAAGCCATACAGTCGGTCATTAAGAAGCTTCCGTTCTTCAAGATATTTCTTAAGCTGATACTTAATGGCTGAATCACATATACGCTTCAGCTTCGGCTTCGCCTGACGTTTACGAGTTCAGCCATAGGAATTCAATGCATGCTATCACAATGGAGCTTCGACCTCACGTTTCGTTTGACAATCGTAAGGAAAAGAACGTAATGTAACGTAATGTGACTCTAAACGGAAGCTCTAGTTCAATTTTCTGAACATTTGCTTCGTCTGACAGCTCAACAGATGTAAAAAAATGTAAACAAACAAATATTTGCTCTTTGGAGGGATGAAATAATAGAAATGTCATTCAAAGCAACCTCGAAGCATGCCCAACGTAACGCAGACGAAGCCGAAGCTGAAGCGTGTATGTGATTCAGCCATAATCAGCATTTCCATGACCTTGCAAAAAAGGGACGTGAGTGCAATTGGACGATAGTTAGAGGGATAGGAGGATCTCTTTTAAGGACAGGCTGGGCTCTTCTATTGTTCACGAGATATCGAGAACTGAACATCAACTTTTACCAAATTTGCGTACTTTTTTTTTTAGATTTTATTGTTTTATGAAAAAACTGACAGTTGGTTTTTACAAAAAATTTACTGAATGTCGAAAAAAATATTTTCTGTAAGATGAAATTAGTTTGAAGACAAAGTTTTTAATTTTTGAAAAGAAATTTGAGTCGAAAGTAAATTTTTACCAAGTTTTAGTTTTGTTTGGTTTAGGTTTTTTTATTTTTTGTTAAAAAACTGTCAATTCTATTTTTCTCAAAATTTTACCAAATGTTAAAAACATTATTCTTCATTGCACAAAATCGTTTTGAAGATAAAATCAAAATTTTTTCGAGGTGACAAATATTTTTTTTTGGTTTGTTTGATTTATAAAAAAACCATAAATTGTTATTTTTTTCCAAAAATGTATTTTTGTTTGGTATCGAGTTACAATTGGTTCGTGAGATATGTATTTTTGTTTGGTATCGAGTTACAATTGGTTCGTGAGATATTTAGGATTAGGCGAAATTTTCACCTTTCGATATCTCTATTGGTTCTTGAGCTATGGACTACGAAAAAAACATCGAGAACGTACGGACGTACAAACGTACGTATACAAGCAAGCACTTACATGTCTTTTAAAATCTTTTATTACGACTTGAAACGTCGAGAAATGTCAAAATTTTCAATTCGACAAATCGGACCGATTACAATAACTTCCTATGGAAAGTTAAAAACAACTAAGAACTGATAAAATTTTGATTTTTGATTCAAAACTTTAACTTATTAATTTTTTGTTAATATTTTGTAAACTTTTAAAAATATTTAATTGACAGAAAAATAAAAATCAAACTAAAAAAATTCTTCAATATCTTGAGAACATAGAAACATAATGCTGACTTCAAACTTGTTTCGTCTAATATAAATATTGTTATTAATGTTTTTTAATTTTAAAATACAGTGGTGCAGAATTTTAAACAACCATTTGACAAGGGTTAAATAATTAACTAGCTCAAAATTCCAAACCTTTCTTTTCGTTTTGCTAACTATTAAATTGCTTATTGCGCTTTTTTTAAAAAAAGAGTGACACTTCGTGAAAATAAACCAAGCAAATACATTCAAACAGACCTATTTATTTTTTTATTTTAAGTGTAGGGAAGGCCATTATTTCCACGGCTCTTATAAGAATAATTGTACAGATGTCATATGGATCTAGAAAATTGCTAAAATTTAAAGTAGCCATTCCGTGATTTTAACTTTAGATTATTAAAACTTTATTGTTAAGAGATAGTAAGAGATTTAAATCGCTTAAAATTAGGTAAATCATTCTTTTAAGCTTGGTAAATCGCTAAAAATTGCTTTTACATATTACTAAATCGTTTACATTTTTGCGCCATTGTAAATTCTTAAACTTTAAATTCTTAAACTTAATTTTTTAAAATTGTATATTTTAACATTTTTAGCCTTTTTTTCAATAATTTTTAAGACCAAATTAGAAAAATTGCAAGAATTGACATAACTGCCAATAATTGTGCATATCTTAAGGTTTTCTCATAATATAGTATATTATGTATATTAATAAGGGGACCACATTTTCATAGCAGTTTAAAAATGCTTTTAAACATTTTTAAAACTCCAAAAAACTTTAAGTCCTAAAAATATTTCTGATAATATTCTTTACAAAAAAAAACAACATTTAAAAATGTTGAATACATAAAAACAGGACACAAAATTGCCTTAGTTATGAAATTTTAAATTTGACGATCATTCTCAATTTGAAACACATGTCTCAGAAACTTAAAACGAGATTATTGCATTGTTTAATTTACTGAATTTCTTTCAGCTTGTGATTTTACACTGAAAGAAAAATGTATACCAAATTAACCTTAATTCGAGTATATGTAGGTCAACTTAATCCTAGAACCAATGTTTCCGAAGTTTTAAACTAGTTTTTACTTGCGACATATAGGAACTATATGGCAAGTTTTGCATTCGTGCAAAATTTCGAACTCGAGATTTTAATCAAACATGATATTACGATGGTAGAGAAGTCGAAAAAAGTGGGTCCCGCGATTCCGTCCGGTCAATTTTGTCTGTCTGTCCACGCTCTTACAGCCTAAACCATTGGGTCGATTGAGTTCAAACTTGGAAGTTAAGGTTTTGAGCAGATTTGCGTTAGGCGTTTTTTTCATTTTTTTTTTAAGATCAAATCTAACAGTGGCCCCCATACAATTTTTTTGGTCAAAAAACGAAAATTCGAATTTTCTCAAAAACAAACCGATAGATTTTTTTTAAATTTTCTCTAAAATTTTATTTTTTAACTTGGCTTCTTTTAATAAGAAAAACATATTTTTGTATTGCTCAGGAAAGGTACCGCTCATAGAACCGTTTTTTTGTTTTTTAATTTTCTCAGCAACTTTTGAACCAATTTCAATAATTTTTTTTTCTGAACAAGCTCTTATATTGCCTTAACAATATTTGATTATCAAAAGTGCAATTTTTTATTGTATGGATTTTTAAAAAAATATTGAAATTTTTTTTTTCAAAATTCTATATCTCAAAAACGGGTGAACATTTTTTTACGAAATTCAAATGCAGAGCGTATATTTACAATCACTAAACAACTGCATACCAAAAATATTTTTAGAACAAAATTGAAAAATTTTATATATAAAAAATTAATTTAAAAAAAAACCGCTCTAACGATTTTCAAAAAAAAAATTTGCAAAATCAAGGGTTTTTTGTTTTATAAAATGGCATTTAAATTTTTGAAGACAAACTTATTTTTCAGGTAAAATTTTGAATCTTAAATTAGTTTTTTTTAAAATTGAAAAATGGAGGTTTTTTCGACAAATCAAATGGCATATATATCTTTGAAGACAAACTTATTTTACAGGTATATTTTTAAATATTATATAGATACTTTTTTAAACAGACTCTTTGCATACAGGAGCAAGTTCGTGCGACCCAGTCGTGCACTTTATTTGTATTGCAGGGATCTTAAAGTCTTTTTAACCTAACTTTGAGATAAAAACATACAAAATTTAGATTGAATACATTCTGAACTGAAAGACAAACATTCAATGAAACCAATGGAATTTAAAATTCAAAAAGGGAAGAGAAATCGAAATTTTTCAATTTATTTAAAACATTCAAGAAGAGAAGTTCATTTAAAAAAAGTTGTGTATTTTACTTTTTTTGCCATCCACTTAAGAGAAACAACCCAATTCTTCGTAAATTAAGTCTAGCATACGATACCAAAGCTCGGAGACTCCTGAAAATGTTGACATGTAATTTCGCATGTATATAAGGACAGTAGTGCCAACTTAAAAATATTAACATTTATCCTTATCAAATCAAATTTGCCTTTTGTTTTGTCTAAAGTAGTAAATTTACTTTATGCGAAGTAAATTTACATTCATCGCCATCAAAATGTTTTAGAAACTTAAGTTGTTCAAGGAATTTTTACCGAGCTTTTTTCTCTGAGTGTATTTTTATTTGATATTTATTAAACTTTTACTAAGCTTATAATAATAAGTCAAAATATAAAGAACATTCAAATACCAACTGTTCTACATTTGAATTATTTTTATAAAGCAATTTAAACGAAACATAATACCTAGATACAAAAATGAAATAAATACAAAAATAAAATTCCATAAATTGCTTGCAACAACCCTCAGAGTTGAGAACGTTCAAATAAAATTGAATCCAATTAATCATTTGAAAATGAAACACGAAACGATTTTTCAACAAAAACACATGTATCCTTATATATTTCTACCTTCATTCAAACCCAACCTAGGTTTAGACCTACATACAGTTTTGGAAAATTTTGTACATTTTTGTGCACAATCAAAATCAACCGATTTATATATATATATATGTATGTAGGTGAGATGGTATGAATGTGGTATTAGAAAATATGTTGAAATGAATTAAAACAGCTCTGTCACAGTCGAATAAATCTAGGAATGTATTGTATACGTCTATGTTGATAGCTATAGATATAAAGGCATAAGTACTATAGAGTAGACCATGTTGCCAGTTGTTTTTGAAAATGTCATTTTGGACATCTTTCAAAATGCTGACCCCTCTATAAAACTCGGACAGAGAACATTTTTGATTTTCTATTATTTATTTTATTGTTTTTTTTTTTTTGTATATATACAGAAGTAACAATGTTGAATAAATGGAAAAGTGTTGATGAGGCTGCTTGAGAGCTTGACTATACCTAAACCTAACCTATACGATGCTGATTTATATAAATGTAGGTCTTTTCTACTTTCTGGTATATTTATATACCTTACATCAAACTTACTTTACTTAGTCTGCTTTACTTAAACGACCGTGTGAATTTGAGGTTGAGTGGTTGATATAGGTAGGTTGGTTTGGTAGGTACATCAAGGAAATAAATTGTCGACCATTAAGATAAATGAAGAAAACCTTTAGCTAGAGAGATAGAATTTGTTGTATCGTTTTGTTTGTGTCTCATTAGATTGGATTGAATTTGTTGAGGAGTTGGAAAAAGGAGGATGTATGTATGTATAAGAATTAATGTTTTTTAAAGAGTTCCGTTTTGTTTTATTTCAATGAAACTGATTTGTTCGTTTGTTTTTTTCTTTTGTTTTATTTTTGGTTAAATCAACAGAAGTTTTAACAACAAAAACTTTAAAATAATTACTTTCTAATTTTTCAAATCATATAAATTCATTTGAAATTTCAATTAAGACCATATTCAACATATGGGCAAGCTGGTGCCCTATTTCGAGTATTGTGCTTAAATTTTTTGAAGGGAGAAATGGTATTATTTTCATTACTAGTTTTAGGGGCACCATCCTAAATATGCGAGTTTTATTTAAGTTATGAACAAATGAAGGCTTTGTAAATTACAGCCAGATCAGAAGGAGTGACAATTTTCGTCCACCGTAGCAGAAATCAAAAGCACAGCAAGCATGGAGTTTTTGAAGCATTAAATTCCACATTACACAATGCTGTCAAAATTGGAATTTATTGAATTTATCATACGCTGGACAAGGATCTAGAAACATTCTATCTAATCCAATGAATAAGTGATTCATCAATACCAAAACCACTCATTTCGATAAGAGAATTTGGTGCCAAACTCTATCAAATCTTCCATATTGTTTGCAGAAACATTAAGTTGTAGATTGTATCTCCTTGCTATAAGGTTCCACTTTTTATAGAAAAAAAGATTTCGAAGACATTCCAAGTGTTACAATAAGTTTTGTTAAACGGTTTTCTGGATGAGATGCAACCCTAATAACATAATCGAAGAGAAGCTTCAAAGTTAAAATAAATAGTGGAGACAATCCCGTCTCCGCTTTTATTGGAGACGGGAATATAATTTGGAGAATTAAATGGAAGTTTAAATACTCGTTTCAGAAAAAATCTAAGAGTTTTTCAACTTCTTCATTTTGCTGATAACCCCAAGCTTAAGCGACATAAAACAAAACTGATTCGTTTATTTGAACTCATACAGGTCTTCCATGTGCTATTAAGTGCTGTTTTTGCTAATTAAAGCTTGTTGGAAAGATGGCTATTCAACTCATATTTAAGTTTGAAATTATTTTCATTCCTCGCCAATCATACTCCTTAACGATTTCAATATAGCTATTTTCTGGACTTACTCAAATTCACTGTGGGATTCCAAATCTCAAAATATTTTTCAATGTCCAAAATCATGCGACTTAGTACTTGGGGGCTGTTCTTTAGTACTTCAGTCCTTCTTCCGGCCCAAAAAATTCCACCACAAAACACTTCATTTTGGAAACAGGATAAACAAGATGGTACTTAGCACACACCCCTGTTTTACTCCCATTGTTTTTGCAAACCATTGTGACAGATGCTTACCATTCCATCCCATGATTTTGTATCCAAGTACAAGAACTTAAGAACATTAAGCATTTTCGTTGACATTCCCATTAATGAAAGTTTGTAGAATAGTGGTCTTCTATCGATAGAATCAAAAGCGGCTTTGAAGTCTTCATAAAAAGTATATAGTTTACTATGTTGATCCAGAAACGACTGTGCAATATTCATAAGTGTGAAAATGTGGTCAATTATTGTTGAATGATTTTGTCTAAATTAAGCCTGAAAATCACTTAGAATATTCTCATTATTGACCCATGCTGTGAGTCTTGCGTACAGTACTAGTGCGAAAATCTTCAATGAACTATTCAGGAATGAAATACCTCTATAATTGTCTACTGAATCCAAGTCGTCTTTTTTGTGTAATGGAAATAAAATCGCCTTTCGTAAAACCATGTGGTAAAATGTTTTCATTAAATATTTGATTGAACAAATTCACCATCACAATTAAAGCTTCTTCTGTTAAATTTGTATAGAACTCAAAAGGTATTCGGTTTTCTCCTGGTGCTTTGTTATATTAAGTTCTAGCAATAGCCTCTTTGACGTCCTCCAAACATATGTGATGTGATGGTCTAGTTAAACAATTACAACTAAAGGACTGGCATATTGGATTATTGAATTATTGTTTATAGGGTTAAAAAGTTTGCAGAAGTGGTCTTTAAGGATATTGGCCTGCCATAGTTATTCCACTTATAGCTTTCAAAAAATATTTTGCATTGCTTGCTTTTGAGGCCTCTTGCACTAACTGTTCAAAGTAATTTTTCTTTCAACTGAAAACAAATTAGTTTGAAATTTTTGTTTGCTTTCAAGAACATTTTCTGGACAACATCCGCGTTGAATTTTCGAAACAAATTAAGCATTTTGAATGCTTTATCTCTAGCCTTTTGACATTCATGATTAAACCATTATGTTGTGCAATGTTACGAAAATGAATACAACATTTTATTATTCTATAGTAAACCTAAAGAATCAAAAGATCAATTTCTGAGGGAGTTTTAAATTATTAGAACTTTATTTTAACATGTTTTTAAAATTTCTAAAGCTAATTTAGTGATGACAAAGCTTAAGCAATAGTCTTACAAAAATTAGAGTTGTGTTTTATAGCACGTGCTTACTTGCAAAGATTTTTAGCTTCTCTAGGAAGTTATTTTAAACGGCACAATTTTTTTCGAATTGAAATTTTAGACATTTCTCTACGTTTCAAGGTGCCTAGAGTCGAAATAAAAGATTTTTAGAGAGATATCTGTGCGTGCGTGTTTTTCGTCGTAGAGTAGAGATATCGACTCCAAATAAATTTTTTTATACAGATAATAATGCAAAGAATTGCGTGGGTGGTTTTTTTACCATAGCAATTTAAAAAAAGGTGAACATTTTGGTTTACCCAAAATATCTCACGAACCAATAACGCTAGCGAGTTGAATTAAATTTTATATTATAAAAAATAAATTTTTGCGAAAAATTCCATTAACGGTTTTTTTATCAATAAAAAAAAAAATATTTGTCACCTTGAATGATTTTGTCTCCAAAAAAATTTTGTGCAATAAAGAATAACGTTTTTGACATCTGATACAATTTTGAGAGAAATCAAATTGACAGTTTTTTTTTTATAAAAATTAAAAACTTAAAAAAAATCACTATTAAAAGTTGGTAAAAATTGATTTTCGATTCAAATATCTTTTCAAAAATTGAAGTTTATGGCAAACTAATTTTATCTTATAACAAATATTGTTTTCCACATTTGGTTAAATTAAAATAAAACAAAAAATAAAAGCCTAAAAAAAACTACTAGAAGTTCGTAAAAATTGATTTTTTACACAAATATCTTTTCAAAAATTTGAGACATTGGCTTCAAATTAATTTTTTTTTATAAAAAATGCTGTTTTTAGCGTTTCGTAAAATTTTGAGAAAAATCGAATTGTGTAACATTTAATACATGGTAATTGAGAATGATAGCATAGTTTATGTCACTACTACACTGCTACTACACCTACTCCGTGAGACAAAAATAAGTACTTCCAAAGATATACCCAATTTAATTTTTGTCCCTTCTTTGAAAAAAGGAGAGAATCCTGAAACTCAAAGCCCACATGCCCGAATTTAACTCTGAAGAAGGATCAGAAAAGACCCCAAATATAATCTTCAACATTTCCTTCTTTCTCAAAATTTCGACAACACCCGCCCTTCCAGGCAGGAGTCCAAAGAGGTGTCCGTTCGCATCTGCAACTGAAGGCCTGATAATTTGCCATGCTTAGCTCGTCGATGGGGGGGTTGTTGTTACTAGCGACACGGACGGTGTTACTTTTTTCCAGGCCTAAGTCTGCGGTGATAATCGACTAAACGCGTTTCCATCTTGTGGCGGGACCCGAAAATATAGTTACCATTTACCTTTAAAATATTTGCCTTTTCTCTTTCTTTTTTTTTACCTACATAACTGATGGGAGGACATAACTGGTCGTGTCCTCTGAGCGTTCTTTGCCCACCATTTATAGCATACCAAAAACAAAATCTGGGTATGCTCCAACGCCATTGCTTCTATTGCTCAAAAAAAAAAATTATGCAACAGCCCTTATTCAGAAAGGAGAAGTTTTTCCCTTCCCCTTAAAACTTAATTAAACAATTAACATTCATTCTCTTTTATGTGGAACTAATGGAATGGAATCAACAAAACGGATATGATGGCCAAATCGGTACGGTGCGAAATGGAACATTATTTTATTTTCCAAACGCACCTCCCAAGAAACTTTTGACTCTCATCAAAATGGCTTTAAGCTAAATGCGCATGAATATCGCTAATGACTTTAGGGGTTAGCGTTGAAACAGGGAATATATTTTGGTCGAGGAATATTGTTATCATCGATGTACTCGGAATAAGTGAATTGTTACTTAATAATAATGTGAATTAAATTGTTTGTTTGGAAGGATTTTTTTGGTTTGTTTTTTCTTTGCTTAGGAATTTTAATGGAACCTCTATTTATGTTCGATGTCAAAGGTCTTTTTTAATTTTTTTTTCTTGGAGGTACCAAAGCTAAGAGGTTTAAAGTTGGAGTGAAGGACTTTTTCCTACAATTGATAGTTTTTTTATTACAAAAAATAAAAAAATAAAAAAGAACAATACTAAAACTTAGTACAAATTTCCTTTCGACTCATATCTTTTCAAAAATTAAAAATATTGGCTTTAAACTAATTGTATCTCACAGAAAATATTGTTTTCGACATTCAGTAAATTTTTTATAAAAATCCAACAGTCTACAAAAAATAGTAATCAAGTTTGGTAAAAATTGTTGTTCGTGAACAATAAAAGATATTGACTTCAAATTAATTTCATTCATCCAATTTGTATTTGTTTATATACGAAATAAAAACTTTAAGGAAATGCTACTAAAATTGGTAAAAATTGGTTTTCGACAAAAAAATCTCGTTTACAAAAATAGTTTTTGAAATCAAACTATTTTACCATATGCAAAATATTGTTGGTAATTTTTAAATCTTTTAGAATAAATTAACTGACTGCTTTTTTAACAAAACAAGACCTACAAACAAACCCTTTGAGCAAGACAAATCGACTGACGGGATGGGAAGTTATCAGTGTGGGTCGCATTCCAGCTTTCAAATAAGATTTTAAAAAATGAGAAATTATTGCATTTAGTTTTGATTTTAAAAATATTCATAATTTCCTTAACTTCAATTTTTTAAATCTATACATTTTTTCATTCCAAATATTTTTTTTCAAATAATATTTCTTAATTTAAAAAACTTTATTGATTTTTAAAAAAATAAAAAAACATTTCTGTTTTCAAAAATTTTAATAACGTTTTTTAAAAAAGTGAACCTTAAGTTTTATGATGATTTAATTCATAAAATTTAAGCAACTTTTTATTCAAGCGTTTTATTAAAAGCAGTTTCAGTTTTACAGTTTTTGATATAATTAAAAAATTACATTTTAAAGAAATGTTGAAACATTTTTATAATATGATCGACTTTCAGGTATCTTATCATCTTTCCGTTGATTCACAAAAATAATGAGTTTGATTTGTGTTCAAATCATAATTTATTTATTATTTTTTTCGCAAACAAAACGGAAAAATTATGAAAAATTCAATTTCCATATTAATTTTCAAAGCAATACATCAATATTTTTTAAGTCAAGATTTAATAGATGTTATTAAATAAAGTTCACATCAGATAAAATATTTCATAAACATTGACGAACGACACGGTATGGAATTACAAAAATCTACATTTTATCATTCTTTTCTATCATCACCTTCTCCTCGCTGTTTTAATTTCACATAGATTTTCTTATAGACAAAAAAAAAGAACATATTAAAAAGAAGCAATTTCAAATCGTTTTAAATATGAAAAATTATTATTAATGAACCTCACATTATCTGCAAATTTTGTTGTCTTTTTTTTTGTCTTCTTTTAATTCTAGGGAAAGGGAGTAACTTCACGTTCAATAAATCCTAATAGCCAATTAAAAGTCAGTGTGTAATGAATGGTGAAATATATTTTTGGTTTATCTTCAAAACCAAAATAAGAGGGTGAGTTTTTTCTTCATTTTTTTTTTGCGGGCTTGGGATTGTATCAGAGGTGACTATACGTACAGTATATTAGTATAGGTAAGACCAAACCTTAAATATGAAAAAAAGAAGAAAAATCTAATTTAATCTTTATGCCATGTCACGACACCTTTTCTCGGTTCGTATATCACGCAGTAAATTACCCACCCACTGACTTTATTTGTAGGTGAGTGCAGACATACCTATTCATAACATCACACACCTTTTATAATATACTGTATAGAGGGCTTTAGGTATAAAGTAAGGTAGGTTTGTATGTAAGGAATGGTGTGGATACAGTCACTTGGGTAACCTTACCTTATTCTCAAGTCCAAGTCCACACGAGTCGTGGATCTATGTTGTTATTTACCCATTTGGTCAATGGTGTAGGATGATGGTCACCATCACCACCAACACCGATTTCTTCACCAAAAAGAAATATACTCCAGAAGCCATTACACCTAAGTCTAAGACTTTATACCTATTCTGCTTTGTTTTGCCTGGGTCCTTGCCTCGAAAGAGGGATTATACACAAGCAAAAATCAAAAGTAGTCGTAGTATACTCGTGTATAGCTGTAAGGTTGTTTAACTTGGGATAGGTATACGTACTTGTACTATATAGCGAAACGGGAAATAGCTACTTTTCTTGAAAACAAAAGATTTAAGGTGTAATAACTTTTGTGGGTTGTAAATTACATTTTATTATGGCCCTTTATTTATTTTGTTATTTTTTTTTTCAAAACATAGGTAGAAACATATAATAATTCTAAAAAATCTTCTCGCAAGAAGTTTAAGTAGGTTCTCGAGAAATGATACATCATGTGCCATATACACACCAGTACACAGAATACATTGTACTTTGTACCACATACATTCGACATACACTCATTGTATGTCATGTCACGAACTCTGGCTGACGATTGCTCATCACACAACACTTCATGGAACTGAAACATTAATACCTGTTTTATTGTGGCAAATATTAAGGAAGATATAGCTCTGTCCAAATTATGTTACATCAAAACTTAGGTATGGTGAGCCTGAGAAGAGCTTGGTTAAAAAAAATATATATTTCACGAAATTGCCTGTCTCGTCACGGAACTATAGCTAAAGACAACATAAAGAAAAGAAAACATCAAAAACAAATATAAAAACGATTTGGCAGCCATGTTATGACCACGATTTTTCAAAATTTCTCAAAAGGGTTGTAGAAAATATTTCGTAATGTTTCATTATGAAAAATGAATGCAACGTATTTTTTTTGACATTCCATATTTTTTTGGTTTCAGCTTTCAAGTCTAAAAAATAAAACATCGTTTAACAATTTTACTCTGGCCCAAAACCCTTACTAATTAAATAAGCAGTGTTATCAATTTATGACAGTAAACTCATTACTTTTCAGTTTATATGCCTAAAGATGCCTAAAAATACATTTAAATGTAGCTTAGATGTAGGAGATATAGAAGATGTAGAAAATGTATGAAGGTGTATGAAGATGTATGAAGATGTATGAAGATGTATGAAGATGTATGAAGATGTATAAAGATTTATAAAGATGTATGAAGATGTATGGAGATGCATGTATGAAGATGTATGTATGAAGATGTATGTATGAAGATGTAGGAAGACGTAGAAGATGTAGAAGATGTAAAAGATGTAGAAGATGTAGAAGATGTAGAAGATGTAGAAGATGTAGAAGGTGTAGAAAGTTTAGAAGATGTAAAAGATGCAGAAGATGTAGGAGATGTAGAAGATGTAGAAGATGTAGAAGATGTAGAAGATGTAGAAGATGTAGAAGATGTAGAAGATGTAGAAGATGTAGAAGATGTATGAAGATGTATAAAAATCTATAAAGATGTATGAAGATGTATGAAGATGTATGAAGATGTATGAAGATGTATGAAGATGTATGAAGATGTATGAAGATGTATGAAGATGTATGAAGATGTATGAAGATGTATGAAGATGTTTGAAGATGTATGAAGATGTATCAAGATGTATGAAGATGTATGAAGATGTATGAAGATGTATGAAGATGTATGAAGATGTATGAAGATGTATGAAGATGTATGAAGATGTTTGAAGATGTATGAGGATGTATGAGGATGTATGTAGATGTATGAAGATGTATGAAGATGTATGAAGATGTATGTAGATGTATGAAGATGTATGAAGATGTATAAAGATTTATAAAGATGTATGAAGATGTATGAAGATGCATGTATGAAGATGTATGTATGAAGATGTATGTATGAAGATGTAGGAAGACGTAGAAGATGTAGAAGATGTAAAAGATGTAAAAGATGTAAAAGATGTAGAAGATATAGAAGATGTAGAAGTTGTAGAAGATGTAGAAGTTGTAGAAGATGTAGAAGATGTAGAAGATGTAGAAGATGTAGAAGATGTAGAAGATGTAGAAGATGTAGAAGATGTAGAAGATGTAGAAGATGTAGAAGATGTAGAAGATGTAGAAGATGTAGAAGATGTAGAAGGTGTAGAAAGTTTAGAAGATGTAAAAGATGCAGAAGATGTAGGAGATGTAGAAGATGTAGAAGATGTAGAAGATGTAGAAGATGTAGAAGATGTAGAAGATGTATGAAGATGTATAAAAATCTATAAAGATGTATGAAGATGTATGAAGATGTATGAAGATGTATGAAGATGTATGAAGATGTATGAAGATGTATGAAGATGTTTGAAGATGTATGAAGATGTATCAAGATGTATGAAGATGTATGAAGATGTATGAAGATGTATGAAGATGTATGAAGATGTATGAAGATGTTTGAAGATGTATGAGGATGTATGAGGATGTATGTAGATGTATGAAGATGTATGAAGATGTATGAAGGTGTATGAAGATGTATGAAGATGTATGAAGATGTATGAAAATTTATGAAGATGTATGAAGATGCATAAAGATGCGAGAAGATGCATAAAGACGAATGAAAGAGTATGCAAATAAATCAAGATGCTTAAAAATGCAAATTTATGTATAAGTATGCGTGAAGATGCATTACTTGCATGAAGATTAATAACATTTCATAAACATCTATAAAGATGCATGCAAATGCATAAAGACGAATCAACATGTTTGCATAAAGATACATGATTATTTATAAAAATACATGAAGTGAAGTGAGATGAATGAAGCTGCATGTAGAAAAGAACCACTTTTTTTATTGATAGGGTCTTATATTAAAATAACTTCAATTCATACAAAAACGAAATTATTTTTTATGATGACATCTTTTGATGTTCATATTTAACCTTGGAAAGAGTATAGGTATAGATAAATTTCAATCTATGAAATATTTAAGAGTTCATTTGTTTCTTATGACATAGGCAAGATATACATATATTTTATATAAATTTTGTACGTTTCATCGCTGCCGCTACCGTGTATCTCATGCAATATGTGGGTTATTTGCCAAGAAAAGATGAATAGAAATTCTTATAAAATTGTAAAAACCGAACAACTTCTATACCTTCATATCGCCATGTTAGAACACTCATTCATTCTCTGATGGTGATGTAGTTATACGAACAAGTGCACAATAGACAATAGTATAGAAAAGGTATAAAATGAAAGATTCCTTTTCATAGTTCTAGATGCTTCTTCCTGAAACTGAAATAGACATTTTATAGAAAATTTTGGACTACCTTCAAAATTTTCCATGTCGAAAATACGAAGTCTACTCAGAATTTATTATTAACATTTTATTATCTTTATATTATGTTGAAGGTTTACGGAGATATGATGTGGAGGTAAGCCATATGTAGGTTAGATATGGTCTTTAAATTTCTGTTGTTGAAACGAAATGTATGGATAGGTGTCTGCCTTAAATGTTGTTTTGTTTAACTTTTCATAGGTTCACAAAAGGCACCTGTGAAGGTATTGGAATATATATTTTCCTTTTTTATTAAATAGTTTTGAATAGAACATAAATGTGCCTTTGCATATGAATGGATAAAGAAAAATTATTTAGACCTAATATAAAAACACCAAGAAATGAAATTTATAATTTTGAAAGTCGTCTTTTATGTGTTATTTATAAATTCAAAGAATAGTAAATCTATTTCATACTTTTGACATATGACCTCAGTTTATTCGAAAAAGTAAGTTTGTAGGTGAAAAATATGTAAAAGTTAAATTACATATTCTGGTACAGAAAATAATTTTATTTCCTCACCACTTTCATTTTCACTTTCAAATAAAATTTAAATGTTTAAAAAAAATTCAGAAATAGATGAAAAAACCACGACTACTTGTAAGTTCAAGGTTAATACACAAAAACATATTAAAATATGCCTCAAAGAAATATTAATATAAATTATGTTATTCAACTTAAGACAATGATAAGGACATTTAGAAAATTAAAACAAAATGTTAATATATCTATAGAATCAAAAATTATTATAAATGACATTGACAAATAATCTCAAGTTAGTCAACTAATAATTACATAATTAGGTAAGGTATTGGTATCATAACTTATTGCTTATATTTTATTTTTCTCGAGGCACAAATAAATAAAAAGAACAAAAAACAGTTTATTATAATTGCCAGTTAGATAATAATTTAGGTCATATTTTGTTTTCATTTTTTTTTATTTGTGGTGACAGTTTATAGTTGAAATTAATCTTGAAATATTAAACACCTATAAAAGAGTTTTATATACTTCTTGAAAGACCCAAAATAAAAACAAATGTCTCTTAGACACCATAAATAAAATTTGATTTACTATGTTTTAGTTGGGGTAATGTCCTGTCCAAGTTCAACATCGGTGTCCTTTTTTGAATTGCTATATGGTTGAGAGTTGAGAGTAAACGACCAAATGGAATACCCATATAAAAAAGGTAAACAGTTTATAACTTTCGAAATATTAATATACAACATATAGATTTAGATAATCTCTTGTGAATAAAAACATTTCTCAATACATTTATTATCAGACCTTAATAATTGACCTTTGAATGGAAAAGATATTTTAACAGATTTATTAAAATTTATGGGTTACACATGCTTATTTTAGTACATTTAATAAAAAAAATAAAACAAGGTCAAGGCAAGAATAATTCCTGAAATATGTTTTTTAAGGAAATCAGTTATATTATTTTGTTTTATAAACAAGAAAAACAGATAGAAAGATATTGTTTTTGAATAAAGAAAGAATGAGTACGTATACGCCC
Source organism: Eupeodes luniger (assembly GCA_951509635.1). Lineage (NCBI taxonomy): Eukaryota > Metazoa > Arthropoda > Insecta > Diptera > Syrphidae > Eupeodes > Eupeodes luniger. The sequence goes on from OX608075.1 coordinate 18,861,729, forward strand.
AAGTGTAATATTAATTTGTTTACTTTTAGGAATAATTCCTAAAATCTGTTTTTTAAGGAAATCAGTTATATTTGTTTTTGAATAAAAAGAAGAATGATTGCGTATACGCCCAAGTGTACCATTAATTTGTTGTACTTTTATTATGGTGATAAATGAAATTTAAAACTTTGTCTGCAGATTCAAGTTCACAAAATAATAATTTAGTCTAGACGTAAAATTGTATTATCGTCCAATCCTTATATTATACTAATAAAAGACTTTTTAAAAGTTGTTAGTCACTAAGTTTTGATTAGATTAAAAAAAAAAACAAAAATTTTACTCATGACTAAAAAATTGCAATTTGGTTCTTATTGTTAATAAAACAAATGCCATACTAATCGACGAAATTCAACTTAGCTTATTTTCATGTTGTTCACAATTTTTAAAATTCAAAAAGATATTTGTAACTGATTTTATGATATTATCTGTATTTTCCTATTATCATTGATTTCTTTCAATTCTAACAAAAACTTCATATAAATCATAATTGCATAGACTTCACTGAATTTCCTTTTCAAATATGTACTGTACGTATTTGTAAACAATAAATTTAAATGTTAAAAAACGTTATCTTTGAGTGGTGTTAAAATGTTGATTTTTGTAACGTCCCTAACTCCAGCGCCATCATTTTTATGGTGGAAAATAGAAATCTTTTCTGTGACTATGAAAAACCAATAAACCATGATTTAAAACAAACACCTAAACATTTTTTGTTTAAGTTAAAAATATTGTAGTTTTGTATATATTAAAAAACTTTTTTAGCTTTTGTGAGCTTTCATGAGCTTTCATGAGCTTTTGTGAGCTTTTGTAAAAATATGTAAGAAAACTACTAGTGACATCCTTTGAAAAATTGTACATGATAGGTTTTTAAACCACGACATCCTTTGACGATTTCAAAGAAAAAGCTCATGCTCAGAAAATCAAAAGAGCTTTTCAAAAAGCTCTTTTTCTATACAACCACTACTTTAAGCATTCAAATATTTCTGGACTGTATATTTGTGTATGCAAAGATTGCATTAAAACTACCCTTTAAACAGGGTTTTATTAAAAATATAACACTTCCATTTATTAGGAATCCGAAAAAAAGTGGGAAAATATTCAAAAAATTAAAAACTCGTGACCAATTCTGAAACAAGGTGGAGCTGTTGAGTCTAAAAATAAAAAGCTTCTTGTGAGCATAGCCACAAGTTTTTTTAAGCTCAAAAATGTTGTTGTGGAATTTTTCAAGGAATTGGCATATTTTTATATATTTATTTTTTCTCAGAAGAACAATTGAAATATTCAACAGATTTAAAAAAAAAAATAGTAACATAAACTCAAAACATATTTTTGTACGTAATAAAAAAATGTTTTTTTTTTTTTCAAGAAAATCAGAAAACTATATTTTTTAAAATATAATAAAGGTTTGAATAGATATCTTTTCTTTTTTTTTTTTGAAATATAAAAATATAGAAAAACGAGTTTTTTTAAAAAAATTAATGTTTAATTAAATATTTAAATAATATTTCATAAAATAAGAACAATTTAAATATTTTGTAGACGAACTTATTCAGAAAGTTATGGATGAAATAATTTAAATATCATGCCTTTTATATTTTTAACAGAAAGTCCTTCCTGCATATTTGCGTAATCCTATACAAACAAAATTTCCCACCCAATAGTGCATAATTTTATGTTCTTATACAGAACCTTAGTCAACTAAATTGAAGTGTACAAAATGTAGGTACATGTACATTTTGCCCAGTTCCACTTCATTTTAGTCCATTGAGTCTTTTATATATTTAATGTTTATGGTTCATTTTGTCCGGGTGGGTTCAGTGTTTAGTTCATTCTTGTCCATTGAGTCCTTATGATGTTTATGTTTTATCCTAAAAATATCCCTCATATGATGCTTATATTTGGTATAAACACATACAATATAATACAACATAATATAGAGAAAGTAATAAGGGGCACGTTTATCAATTCAACCCAACAAGAGTCCTTTGCACACATTTGGTCATATAATATACCTATGGCACCATAGTTCCAGACCTTATACAGAGGACCATACTCAAACTTCAATGTCCAATTCCCTCACTGCTCCATGCTCAATGTTCCATCATCACAAAGCAATAAGCAGTGTCATACTGTGCCCCCAGGTTCAAGGCAAGTCACCGCAAAATTTTAACCAAAAATCTCGTAAACTTTGACAATTTATGCTGGTAAACCAGTGAGCGGTGGATTATGTGAGAAGCTGGGGACATCGTTGTATGCGTTTGGATCAGAAGTGGGAGTGCAGAAGTTATAGGTCCAGCCCTCCTAAAGTGTCATGCTTCCTCTCTTCATATAGATAGAAACATTGAATGGATTTATTAAAAGGATGGACAGGGGGCACCTATATTGTCATTATTGATATCGACTACACTTAACATTTTGATTGAGGACTAAGAATGTGTATTGATGAGGACTATTCATGGAAGGTCCTTCCATTTGGTGTTACGACGATGACGATGAAATTTAAGAAAGGACGCAAAGTCACCCTCTTATGGTATAAATAGTGACCGTAATAGAAAAGGGGTAAAGACCGGAGATAAACGTTTTCATTTTCTTAGCGTATATCTGTATAAACTTGAATTCTGTTTTTTTTTTTTTGTTCTTCATCCTTTCGTCCTTTCTTGTTCTTCTTTTTTCTACTTAGTTTTATTTGTTAAGATGTTTGTCAACAAAACTTAAGGATAAACGAATATGCTTCGAGGAAAGTGATTTTTTTATAGCAAGCCAGAGAAAATGATAAAATTGTCAAGGAGCGACACTTTCACGTTCCACCGGGAAAAGGAGAAGGACAATACTCGTAGAGTAGTGGTGGTGGTAGTGGTGGTTAAGCAAAAATCAAAAAAAAATCCAACTACTACAACAAACTGATGGAATGTATGTTAGCAGAATAGAATATGTATATGTACGAGTATAATATAAATACGTGCTTTGGCAGATTGACTAGGATTTCTATTGGAAAATTGATTGTTAAAAGGATATTTGCATAGAGTTGATCCCCATGTTGGGCCAGCAGGATTTTTTGATCTCCTTAAGTGATAGCTGCTTGCTATATAGATGAGAGGTTGAAATGGATTATTATTATTATGTATTTTGAAGTTGTTGAAGATTTTTCCCATATAAAATTCTATGGAAGCAGGATTAAGCTTAAAAAGTCTTTCATTCCTTTTTTTTTTTGACTGTGATGATGCGTTGTGTTGTGAAGATTACATGAATTTTGTATGATGCTCATAGGTATTTATTCCTTAGTTCCTATAAACTGGGAGACCTAAAATTTAGTTCAGTAGGAAATAAATATGTACATTCATACCTACCTGATGTTAAGTAGCTTACGTACCTTCCTATGTGTATGTATATTTAGACCATTAGCATGGTTTTATCCTAGTCTTGCAATCATAGACCAAATTGGGTATGAAATTGAGTTTTGATTAGAATTTCCTTTTTTTTTGCTTTGTTAACTTTTCTACTTAAAGGGACCCAAATCCAACTTTTATTTACATGAATAAGTTGGATTTTAGTTTTTCTTTTTTATTATACGCATTTCATTTGGTTTCATGAATACCAATCGCACATGACACCTGCACCTAATACTCTTTATGGTTTTTGTATAGAAATCCTTAAATGTTCGTTTCCACTTCATTTCAACATCATTTGCATTTTAACATATAAATGTGGTCTGAATTTTGTTTTAATCTTTTAAACATCAAAACGCACTGAACAAGTAAATTGGTCTATTTGATACAGAAAAGTACACAAAAGAAAACACATACCTTGGAATTCTAGAATCTAAAAGTAATTTGTATCGAAAAATGTCTTAGCATTAATATTTTTTTTTAAATGTCAATATTTCCGCTAGAAAGGCCTTGCATTGACAAGTTTAAGAATATTGTAACCTAATTAATAGACAGAGTGTTTCTAATGTGGAAAGAACTTTTGAGAAATTTTTTGAGCAATAAAAAAGAAAACAGAGTGTTATTATGTGATAATTATGTACAAGGTCAAAAAGGACGTAAAAAAAGGTTTAAACGCCGCATAATTGAACGACATACAGATGGAGCGATACTATGCAAGATCTTGAAACGTTGGAACATGCGGGAACTGTCAACATCCACCCTCTTCAAACAGCAACTGATAAAATTGCACCGTGCTTTGAATTATCATCAGAGATATGAAGAGCTGACTTTTTCCTATTCAAACGTATTTTACAACACTTGCAGACACTACTCCTTATTCTCAAGAATAAGTTCGTCATCGCCCAGCAGCGCTTCGAATATCTTACTAGGTCTTTTTAAAATATATTAATGAGTGGTTTGTCTATAAAGAAAACCAATTTTTTTTGAAGCGTAGCCCGCTTAGGATTTGGATTGCATGAAATTCCGGGCTGGGCTGTTGATGTCTATTTGGTTAACATGAACCAGTCATTTAAGCCGTTGGACTCTAACTCTTTTGAAAAGATCAAGATCAGTACAGCCTTCTATTCGTGGTTATATCTTTTTCTCCGCCACTTTCAATTCTATGCAGACGGGACCAAAAATCACTTGGAAAATTTTCTTTTCGAAGCATATTAAGACGTTTTTATTTTGCAAGATCCAAGGCTCAGTGCCATAAATAAAAACTTGGATGGTGAGCTTTTACTGACTTCTAAGTCCAAGGAAGTAGTAATTCGTTTTCGAACTAATAGCTGTGACTAGGTAAACCAAGTTTTGTTATATCGAAAACATCATTGTTCAATATCCTTTCTTGATGACAGTATGTTCTTGGTCTTGCCCACTAAACTCATCTTCTCCGCTTCCTTCATAATGCTTAAAAACGAAAAGGCGCTACTAAAATCACGCTTTGATTTTTCAATCATGTCAATATAATCGATGCATCCGAGGTCTCCATCGTTATTCTGTACAAACGCACAAGTTTGACAGCGATGCCAAAACATTGCTCTGTAAAGATCTTTTCTAGACGATGTCATATGCGTCTTAAAGTTCCGATGAAGAGATGGTGGATATAGATTTAAACACTCGTTTTTTTTTAAGATCTGCTAGAATGTAAATATTGATTCAATAGTCGACTTTCCTTGCCTTAAGCCACTCTAATATGAACCTATGAGGTTGTTGAAAAACGGCCTTACACGTTCTTATTACTCGGCAGCAAGGATCTTATAAGCGATGTTCAGAAGACTGATGAAGATGACTCTATAGTTGGGGCAGTTTCTCTTTCTTTTCTTAAGGATATGTTGATATTCCATAAGTGCACAAGCACTTTAAATAAATTTGGTTTTGTTTTCTTTTTGTTTGGCAAAAAACATCGAATTTGAGGTTTTACACCTGGTAAAATTATTCGTTCTAGTTATTTTCCAAAAATCTACTTCAAAAAGTGTTCCCGACCCAGATTTTGCACAGGTTACAACCCTAATTAACTATGCACGGATGTATGTATGTGTGTTTAGGATTTGCCAATTTCTATACAAATATTGACAGATGATGCATTTACTATTCAACCATTCACTTATCCAATTAACCACCTATTTCAAATCAACGATCCATCAATACATTATGCATGCATATATACGCTATATAATACATACATAGGTGTCCTTACCTATACATTTGTATGTTTTTATATACATATAATTATTATCGATTGGAAAATTAAATTTAAAATTCGTTGCCACGTTAGCAGCCCACAAAAGAACCTATCATTGGATTGGTATTGTAAATTATTGACAGCCCATGTATGCAGATTTATTCGTTTCGTTGGAAATTTTCCGATGCACTTTCCGCATCCTTTTCTCGCTTTGCTTTTGCTCAAAGTTCGCTGATGTGAATAAATCATTGCATCTATATACATATACCTATACGTATGTATGTATTCATGTAAAATATATAAGTGTATGTATATATATGTTGATTTAAGACCTCGTTCAAATCCTGATAGTGAGAATTTTCTATTCCAATGCATTTGAAATGGGTTCCGGTGATAGGTATAAGGATACATATGAATATATCTATATACATGTGCATAAAGGACTTTTCAATTCTATTATATTCTAACAACAACAAATTCATACATTATATACGTAACGTATAGTACATACAATCTCCAATCGACGATAATTAAATGGTTTTGGTTTCGCCACTTTAAGTATGTGTATGTGTAGTGTATGCTTGTGGCACCCTGTATATTTGCTAACTGCCATTGAGTCAGGCATTGTTACATTCTTGGCTTGGTGTGGCTTGGCTAGAAGGCAAAAATGGTTGATGCCGAACGAGAAGAAATAATGCATTCGATTAGGTGTTGAATGCATGCAAGCAGAAAAGTAGCATTGAAAACTAAACAATTCCAATTTGACTTCATACTATAGATATACATAATATACACTCTACACAGAGCCATAGTGTTTTTTCTCATTTTGTTGCCACTTTGTGGAAAATTTGTTTTGTGTTCCAGAACAAATGGACAAATGGATTTTAAAATTTACAATATGCTTTGTATGTATGTAAGTTACTTACTAATAGGAATAAATAATTCATTGACGAAAAATTGAGTTGGTTAAATCGTTGCTGTGTGGGAAGCTGAATGTAATGACTCGTATACCACAAACAAAAACGAATAGAAAATTGTTAAACAAAATCAATGAAAAAAATGTATTACGTATACGACTAGGTGCACGAAAAAAAAGAAAAACTAGATTATGGGCTAACCACATTTTTTTTTAAATTTGCAAAGAAAGAGTAATATTAATATGTTTAGTTTCAAGTCAATTAACTTTTACGGTTAGATATAAGTTGTTTTTTGGAGCTTAACGAAAATTATTGACAGCTCACGTAATTTTTAGTACTTGACGTGGTTAATCAAAACACTTTTGTAATCGATATATTTAAGACGTTCAACAAATTTCGTAGTATTTTTGTATAGGTTTTTAACTTTCCATTTAAAGTAATTGCTATTAAATTCAAAATTTTGACAATTCTCGACTTTCAAGGTCCCTCATATATAAATCCATGGTTTTCAGAGGGATCTGTTTATGTGTGTGTGAACAGACTTTTGGGATAGGTTTTTTTGTCTACTATATCTCAATGACCAGATATATTTTTTTGTAGATAACAATTTACAAAAAAAATGAAAAAGTTTCTTCAAAACCCCGAACAAATAACGCTATTGACTTTAATTTACACCAAATTGGTATGAACTATAAACTTCAAAAAGTTTTAAAAATCACAAAGTGGTTGGGATGTGCCCCACACTGATAACTTGCCATCCCGTCTGTCGATTTGTCTTGCTTTAAAGTTTGTAGGTTTTTGTGTTTTGTTACAAAAGTTGTCAGTTGAATTATTCTTTAAAATTTTAAAATTACCAACAATATTTTCCATATAAGGAAATAATGTTTTTTACCAAATTTTCGTACTATTTTTTGTAGATTTAATTTTTGTATGAAAAAACGGACTGTTGGATTTTTATAAAAAAAATTCACTGAATTTCGAAAACAATATTTTCTGTGTGATAAAAATAGTTTGAAGCCAATACTTTTAATTTTGAAAAGATATTTGAGTCGAAATTACATTTTTACCAAGTATTGTTTTTTTAAGTTTTTATTTTTAGTACAAAAAACTATCAATTCAATTTTTCTCAGAATTTTACCGAATATTTTAAACAATATTTCCTATAAGATAAAATTAATTTGAAGCCATAATCTCACATTTTTGAACAGAAATATTTGAGTCGAAAATTAATGTTTTTTTAATGTTTTGTTTAAGTATTTATTTTTTGTAAACAATCTATCAATTGAATTAAAAATCTAATTAAATGTTGAAAACAATATTTTTATAAGATGGAAATAATTTGAAGCCAATATTTCATTTTTTTAAAAGGATATTTGAGTCGAAAATCATTTTTTACCAACTTTGATATATTTTTGTTTAGGTTTTTATTTTTTGTCAAAGTACTGTCAATACGATTTTTTTCAAAATTTTACTGAATGTTGACAATATAATTTTTTAAAAGATAAAATTAGTTTAAAGCCAATATCTCAAAGTTTTGAAAAGAAATTTGAGTCGAAAACCAATTTTTACCAACTTTTATTGATATTTTTTAGGTTTTTATTATTTGTAAAAAAAACTGTCCATTCGATTTTTCTCAAAATTTTACCAGATGTTAAAAACGTTATTTTTTGTGGCACGAAATTATTTTGGAGATAAAATAATTTTTTGTTTGTAAAGTTTTCGAGGTGACAAATATTTTTTTTTTCAGTTTTTTTGATTTATAAAAAAAACCGTAAATTGGATTTTTTTCCAAAAATATATTTGTGTACAATATATAATATAAAATTTAATTCAAGTCTCTAGCGTTATTGGTTCGTGAGATATTTAGGGTTAACCAAAATTTTCACCTTTTCCTTTAAATTGCTATATTAAACAAACCACAGACGCAATTTTTTTGAGAGTCCATTCTGCACTTTTCTGTATTATTATCAGTATAACAATTTTTTTTTCAAGTCGATATCTCTTCTGGTTCTTGAGCTATGGACGACGAAAAAGGCTTCCCGTCTGTACGTACACACGCATGCACAGACATCTGTGTAAAAATCATTTATTTAGACTCTAGGGACCTTGAAACGTCGAGAAATGTCAAAATTTTCAATTCGACAAGTCTTCGGACCGATTACAATAACTTCCTATTTGAAGTTAAAAAGACTGAAACAAATATTTTTCGCCCAAAAAAAAATGATGTTATCATCTGCTAAACTAAATTTATTTAATGTCAATATTCCTGCGTATTCTTTTTTAGTTTTTAATAACATCAAACAAATAAATGTCAATTTGACTACAAAGACCCAATGGAAATTTTATTTTAAAAAAATAGATACATATACGCCCTAGTGAACCAATAAAATAGTGAAAAACTGTTAAGTTAAAGGGCCTTAAATTTAGTACAGGGCATTCACTGATTCTAAAGGAGTAAAGGTTTTTGATTTATTTCGAGTTTAAGTATTGACGGCACACATCTCGCTAGCTCTTAGCTTACAAAATCTATTAATCTTGTGGATAGAAGTTTATATGAAAATTATTGTTACCAGAGTGGAAACAAATCCAAAAAATACGCAATTTTTAAAATTGGCCAAGATGTTCCCAAATTGTAAAAAGTGTAGTTAAACCGTCCCTTTTCAATAATTTAGTTAAAGATACCTTTAAAATACACATTCTTTAAACATAGATGTAATAAAAAACATTTATACTAAAAAATCCAAATCCAAAAACCATATGTACTTCCATGCTTCTGTCAGAAAATATTTTAATATCAAAGTTTTTATGAACAAAAATATTGTATAATCTTTCTAAGTTGATACAATTTGTTTTTATACAGAACTATGCTGCAGGTGAATGCAGAATCTTTCCTTCAGTTTATAGAAGATATCCTTATTTTACTTTCTAGCCATGTGCATAAATAACTTTTTCCTAAACTTATCTATGTACACTGTACAGTACATACATCTTTTCTATTCTTTTCAATACCTTGTGCCCTTCCTGGGATATCAAAACAAAACACACGTGCCTGCTGCACGATGCAGGTCCGTATAATAGTATTGACTTTATTTATTTATTTTTTATTGTTGTTGTTTTGTATTTATTGCCTGTCAATTAAATTGAAACGAGGGCATAGGGTTAAAAATAAAGAGAAAATAAGGAATCCATGACCTGGTTAAGGATATCGTATATAAATAGTTTTGTATAGAGAATTTTACAGCTAACTATTTATTTTTATTCTATCTAATTTTTTGTTTGAAAAAAATTCTGTCATAGTTAAGAAATATCTTAGTAAATATTATAAGTTTTTCTTAGAATTTTAACTTTAATTGATGAAAGTTATGGTATGATAGGAAACACTATAGAAAGTACGGAAGGATATCGGAGAGAAATGAACAAAAGTTATTTATTATCTTTGAGGAAAGTTTCTTTTTATCTTATCTGTATACCTATAACTATTTCAAAACTACAACAAAGAAAAATAGAAGAACACTTTCACAGGATATTGCAGGATGCTCGATTAATGTCTTTGAATTATTGATATTTTTGCTATAGGAATTTTCGTATTTCATAACTAGAATATTTATTTGGTTAGAATTAAGGAATTAAAAGAGATCTTTGAGAAAGCAATATGCATTTTAGGAAAATTATTTCGATACCAATGAAAATAATTCAATAGTTTTCTGAAGCAGGATATAAATGACTTTACTTTCTCATTCAAAACTTCGTCAATAAGAAATTCATTCATAATTTTGTCCTGAATGATTTGCACTTTCAGTGAAGCGTAATTTGAAAGCGACTCATATAAGAAAATAACATGCATCTTTGCTATTCTATTTATATTTACTCCCAAATTCGAAAATATAATCTTTGAAATTTAACTACAATATTATAAAGATTTCAAATGACCAAACAAATAAATCATTTTTCAGAACCTAATTGGAAAATGATAAAGTTCGGATTTTAAGTTCTAAGTAAAATTTCAATTTAAATTAAAGCTGTTTCATGAAAAATAAATGACTAACCCTGAATATGGGAATACATTCAACGGGTGTTTTTTAGGGGTAAAATTTAACCTGATTGCCGTTTTGTTAGCTGAAAATAGCATTATTTTCAACATGAATAGACTGACTAATGTCTGAACAAGATCATGGTTCTGCTTGAAATACGTATCGGGTGTATCCATTTTTGGTTGAATGCATACAGAACTGTCGAATTTGGAGTGTTGATAAAATTGTATGTTAAGACATCACTACATTACAGAACAACCAAGATGTGCAAGAGCTGTGGTTTCAACAAAACGCCGCAATATGTCTCACAGATCGTGCCACAATTGATTTAACCCTTACGGTACGACAGTGGGACAGAACAAAGAATATTTATATGTAAACGTACCACTCCCGTCCCGAAAGGATTAAACGAAAGAATGAGTTAGGTAACCGCCTAGTTCCAAGTTACAGACCCACGGACTGGAGTCCAAGATGTTGTGATTTTACGCCGCTTGACTATTTTATGTGAAGTCGTTAGTTTACGTTGATGAAACCAAAACGATTGCCTACTTGAAAGACTACTGTTGTTGCCTATACACGACCATACATTTTGGAAAAAACTCATCAAAAAATTGACCCCTGAGCCATCCATGGGGGTCATAGGTCAGAAATCATATTTAATTTATAATGACAGAAGATTATATTTAAAATAAAGTAAATTTCTTAAAAAAAACACCCTTTAATACAGTCTTTATTCGGAACACTCACTTAAATCATTTGTACATGTTATTCAACGTTTTCCGACTTTTTGGTGATTTAGTAGAACAGACTGAGTAAACTGAAGGAAAAAGCTTGTTTCAAAAATAAGACCGATATCGACCAAAGTTTGGCAGTCCCTTTATTTTTTTTTTTAAATATCAAACTATACAAATTGAAATAAAATACTAATGTTTCAATGGTTTTTGTTCCATTCATAGAGAAATTTTTTAGTTGCTAGATTTATAGAATAATTTGGTTTGTCAGTTACATAAAACCTCAAATTTAAACAAGGTTAACCACCTAACATCACTTCAGTCACCAAATAATTTAATTACATTGCATAATTTCTAACATTCTCAAAAACAATTATGTTCATCAACTCAACTCAACTCATAGATATGCAAAGCAATGTACTTATATAAATAAATTCTCCACTCCCAGTAGTCAGTAAGTACCTATGCAAATTTATATGTATAACAAAAATCCTTTTAACAGAAATTCAAATCCTAAACAAACTCTCGGCAGTCAAGAGTAATGTATGCCATAGTGCATTCTTTGAATTGTTACACATCCAAACCTTAATTTGAAAAATCTGCTTTTATGTTTAACATTTCCTCGTTTCCGACTTTATACTAATGTTTTCCGACGCACATAATATTACGTATAATGTAGACGATGCAATGAACGAGTATAAAACACTCAACAGGAAACAGAAACACACGTTTTGCCTTTAATTATAGAGAAAATCAACGTTTTCAAATTAAATGTTGGCGTTAGAGTTTAAAAAGGAAGTTTCATGATGTTGAAATATGCACCACAGTGCTCTCTGGTGCTCCCAATGCTGCTAAGGGAATTTTGCGTGTGATGAAAACAAGCAACATGTTTACCCTCGTTGTAGACGGGTATTGGTATAGTCAGTTTTATATATTGCCCTGGCTAACACTGGATATCGTAAACTATCCAACTTTGTATCCCACAATTACCGCACCACACCGCACCACACACACATATCCTAACCAATCACAATATAAAGCAGCCAGTATACTAGCGGCCGGCCGGAGTGTATAGTAGTTCAGTAAGTGGATGACAACGGTTTTCGTCCTTTTTTTGGTAGAACGGCACGCGGATTTATAAACATACCCACATATATATACACTGGCTGTCGGAAAATGTATAAACTACACTCACAAGCCACATCGACCCTCATTAATCCTTTTTGGTTGTTCATAACCAAAACGTGATATTTATACCGTTACCGTATCGCATATATGATTACATATAATATGTACCTATAGCCCTTACATGGACAAACAATATAAACAGGTGTAGGCGTATATATGATGGTTGTTAGCCTTTTAGACATCATGCTAAATCCACCTTTGTATATGTATAATATAGAGTTCGATGTTTAGCGTGTCGCGTCGTCGGTCGTTTCTGCCGCCTTCTCCCGTCCAATCCACCATTCAACCACTGCCGATCGTCCTTGATGTCCTGTTGGCTGAAATTAATTTAGCATCCCCTTTTAAATCTTTCAAGCATAATGCGCATACATAAATTACCCTTTATCCTTTCGAAATTGAGAACATAATTATAAGGGTTTTGTTTTATACGCAGTTTACTAACAACCGAGCAACTGGAACAAATGTGATAATTTGCCAAGGAAAAGTAATTAATCAAAATGGATGAAAAAGGAAGGAAAACGCTCTCCATTATGATGCTTCGATATGACCAAGAGGGACATAATTTTCGTTGTATTTTTTTTTTTGTCATTGTGAACCGTTTTTTTTTAATGATAAGTCTCCTTTTCGTGCTTAAGGTTAAATTTTTCAGAGAGCTAAATGCTTCGCTGGATCTTGGATCTTACACGTGTCTGTGTCTGATGGTCGTTGTTATAGTTGTTCGGAATTTAAAAGTTTTGAATATTAAATTTAATGTCGTTTAAGATAAAAAAAAAGAATTTCAATTCGTTTTTTGAACTGCTATAAAAAGACTGATTTCAAAATAAGGTAGCTAGCTATCTTATTTTGTTTATGAAAATATAAAATGAATATCGAAAAATAAAATATTTAAACGCAAAAATGCATGTTTTAAAGACAAAATTAAAATTTTTATTAAAAATCGAGTGAAGTTTAAAAAATTAAATTTAATGTGTGAAAATTAATTTTTATTTTTTTAATTTTTTGTCAAGGCACAAGTACCTAACAATTTTGAAATTTTTAAGAAATTAAGTATGTTTGTGTGAATTCAATAATTTTTTGTAGTGAAATAAAATTTCTGGTAGTTGTAGCTCATTAAGTGAAATATTTGTCTTTTAAAATTAAATTATATATAAAATTAAAATTAATTAAAAATTAAATTATTTTGAAAAATTATTTTTTCATAAATAATATTTTTGTATGTAAAATAAAAAAAAATGTTTTAATTATAATTAAATCAAAATATGTATTTTGTCTTATTAAATATTTTTAAAAATAAGTAAAATTAAGTTAAAAATTCAGAAATAAATTTGTATTTAAAAAAATTTGTTACGAATCAAATACAATTTTTCAAATATTGAATTTGAATTTAAATATTTTCTTAAACCAAATTAATTCCTTAAATAAAATTCGATGTTTATCTAAATTTTAAACACACGAAACTTGTTTGAACTTTTTTTTCTTAAAAACTACAGAAGGACGTTTTAAATATTTTTTTTGTTATAAAACGTTTATTATTTAACTTCCAATCTTGGGATTTGGGATTTTAGACTTTTTGAATTTTAGGTCTTCGGAATTTTTGAGTTTTAGAATTTCGGCTTTTCGGGATTGTGAATTTTCAGGATTTTGGCGTCTCGGGAATTTGGTTATCGGGATTGTGTTTGTTGAGCACCATGCCAACACTGGCGTTATTGTCAACTAGATAGCGTATTCATTTACCCATTTTTCTATTGTGAACCAATCATTACTAATTTTACTTCCATTCTTTCACAAATTGTTAAAGAGCATGGACAGAATCCACAAATTTATTGAATTATATTAATTAAACTTGAAGTTTATTAGATTTTATTGTTAATTCCTAATACTATTAATACTAAATGTAAGCATCTCATTACAAAATTATCAAAAATGTTATATCGTTAAAATTAAATTTGTATCTTTTTCGAAGGACATTTTAGCTATTTTTAATAAAACTGCTCAAAATTCAGAACTTATTAATATGGATTTAACTTGTTAGTCTTCCAAAAATAATTGGAGAAAATTTCTCAAAAATCTGTGAGGACGTTCTTGAGAATATTCAAATTTTAGGGTAAAATGCATAGTTAAAAATTTGTTTGCGAATGCAATTCTTGACATGAAGTTGTTCCTATGGATAACAAGTAAAAAGGTATTCTTCTTAAAACATATGCAAGGTAAAATAAACCAAAATTAACCTTTAGTTATTTGTATTTTTAAAATTTTTAAATGTTAATTAGTTTTTCATTTTCAAAACATGTTAATACAGAAAAGTTAAAAACAAAATTGCATCACACTTTTTTTTTTCCTTTTTAAAAATAAATTTTGTTTTTATAATCTTCATATTAACACACATTTTTTTTAAATGTTGTGTGAACTAAATTTGAATTTATATTTTTTCTTGAATTCGGCAAATTAAATTGCAAATTATCTCAAACAAAGCCAAAATGTGAAAAGACAGAGTTAGTCGTCTCTTTGTTTATCCTTTTCTTAGAATGCAAATTCAGGTACTATTTCGTTAAATGAGTATTCAGTTCTTAAAACATGTTTACTCAAAAAAACACTGATATATTTCAGTAATATTTACACTATTACATAGATATAACTTTAATCTTGTTAATTAATACCTAAACAAAATAATTCACTTCAATCCAATTAAAGTTCTATACAACATTATTTATTTCTCATCATTAAATTCGAATGTAAATTTAATATCCTTAAAATTTTACTTAAATTCATATTAAATAATAAACATCACCTTTATACCCTTGTTCATTATACAATGTGTAAGTATTTTTCAATCCACAGAGACAGAGAGAGAGAAACAGAGCTTCAAAATAGAATTTAAATTGAAATAGGTATTCTAGTTCTAAGTTTGATTTATGTAATACCTTACCAACTACTACCCATACTCTTAATTTATTCCCATAGTTCTGATATAACTACACATTTTCTCCCTGCAGCTCGTAACTTTACTTTCCTTAATGCATACTCATACATACATGTAGGAGTATATATGTAAAATTACATACCTATATAATACTATTGTATCTTATATGATTAATGCTATTATCGCACCTAAACATCTACACATTTCAAAAGTACATTAGGTTATGTCCAATTTACTAACGACTCCTGTTAATCTGAAATGGTAATTATTTCTCTGCAGTCCATGTAAGAAGGACATAAGCCTTAAGAATCTGTCTGTTTGTAAGAGTACCTGTTTTAAATTTACTTTGATTCAATAATACTTTTTATTTTTTTTATATATTATGAGCTGAGTTTGTCATATATAATTTTAATTTTAAGATTCATTCGAAAACTAAGAAATCAAATAAAAACAACTAATATTTCTTATATTGATCTTTAATTCTGAAAAGGCCATAACAACTTCAGAAGTGGGATAGTTCCGAAAATTGTTTATTAATATTTACCTATATTATAAAGAATTCTGATAATGAACAAATCTGAAATCCAAGATTGGCTCAAGGAGCAAAACGTTGATTTTTCAACAACAGCTACATTGACGCAATTGCGGAAGCTGTACAATGAAAAATTCAGGGAGTTAAATCAAAGGGATAACAATTCCGTCGAAAATGAAAATTCAGATAATTCAGGAAATAATGAAGAAGATGTATTTGATCGTGCAATCCAGTTTGCATCTTTAGAAGAAGAAGAAGCTGATATTGATGCACAGCTTAGAGTTTTGGAAAAACGACGTCGGTTGAAACAATTGCAACAAGAACTGGCTTCCACTCCGAATGTTTTGGCTAACGCAAAGTTCGAAGATATCCAACATTATATTACTCCATTTGCTGGTGATGAAGCTTATGATGCCCGTAAATGGCTAGAAAATTTCGAACGAGCTTGTGATTCGGTAAATGGTGACGATGTTTACCGCCTTAAATCAATCCGACGTTTGATGAAAACGGATTCTGCTGCTGAATTGTTTCTTCGTGTGGATAATTCTACTAATTATCTTCAATTCCGTAACAATTTTTTGTCAAATTTTGGTCATGCGTATACTGTTTCAGAAGTGATTGACAAATTACGAAAAACCACTTTCCGTTCTTCGAAACTCTCTGTTATGGGATATATTCTCAAAATGCAAGAGTTGGCAGCACGTGCGAATATTGATGAATTGCAAGTCATTCAATTTATAATAGAGGGGTTTCAAGATAATTCTGTGAACATTGCTGTGTTGTATCCGGCTTCTAATATACAACATCTCAAACAACTATCACATCGCTATAGCCAATTACGTAGTCAATGAGAATCAAATGAAGCATCAATTAAGACCCCGTCTACAACAAACGCAACTAAGACAAAAGCACCAGTTTTGAAACCGAGCTTTGATAATTCCAAGATACTGTGTTACAATTGCTCAAATGTTGGGCATTTTGCAAGTTCATGTCCTCATCCCAAACGAGAAAAAGGTTCATGTTTTCGTTGTGGTTCTAAAGAACATATTTTAAAGGACTGTCCAAAAAAACTTACTAAACGAGTGGCCCTAGTAGATGATTTCCAGTTGAAGAATATCGAAAATACAAATAGAGAAGCTAACAATCATATTTCCGAAATAAATGATGTAAGTGTTACCTTTTTGATTAATGGTTCTATGCATAGATGCAATACTTTCGTTTCTTTATTTGATTCTGGTAGTCCGATTAGTTTAATGAGAAAATCTGCTGTTCCAAATGATTTAGTTAACCAATGGACTCAATATTCTGGTTATAAAGGATTGGGAAATTTAAAATTATGTACATTTGGAAAAATTCAAATTAAAATTTCGTTTCGCAAGTTAACTAACTTAATTAATATCTTTGTTGTTCCTGATTCAGTTATTCCATATCCACTTTTGTTGGGTCGGGACTTTTTAAATATTTTTAATATAAAATTTATGATAATTGATTTAACTTTTAATAAAATTCCCAAAACAAATGTTGAAATTTTGGATGATTCGAATAAAAATAAAATTAAAATATCAAATAAAGTGTTGCATTGTGTGTATAGTTCCACTGAAAATGAGAATTCAAATCTTTTAACTACTTGTGATCTATGTCAACCTTCGAACATGAATGATACAAATCATGTTGCATCGACCAATACTTTGTTAGGTATCGATCATTTTGTTCCGCACATTTTTGCAATTGAAGTAGATAAAATGTTTTCAGAACGTATAGATATAAATGTTAATTTGAATCAATTTTATCGGAAAGAGATTCAGACAATTATTGAGACTAATTACCTTGACCTTTCAAATATTCCAACCTCTAATGAAGAGAAATATGAAATGAAAATTCATTTGACTTCCGATATTCCAATAAGCTCAGCACCTAGAAGACTTTCTTATGAAGATCGGCGTATTGTCAGGGATATGATTAGCGACCTTTTGAAAAATAAACAAATACGACCTAGTAATTCTCCCTATGCATTTCCAATTGTTCTAGTTTCAAAAAAATGTGGCGAGAAACGAATGTGTGTTGACTATCGACCTCTGAATAAAATTATGGTAAGGGATAGTTATCCATTACCTCTTATTGATGACTGTCTAGAGAAATTGGAAGGCATGGCATATTTTACAACTTTGGATCTAAAAAATGGGTTTCACCAAGTAAAAGTCTCAGAAAATTCAATTAAATATACAGCATTTGTAACCCCAGATGGACAATTTGAATATTTGCAAATGCCTTTTGGTTTAAAAAATGCACCTGCAGTATTTCAACGATTCATTAATAATATTTTACGTCCATTTATTAATGAAGGGACTGTTGTTGTATATATGGATGATATAACAATTGCTACCAAAACTATTTCGGAACATTTAGATGTACTTCAAAGATTATTACGACGACTTGCTGAATTTCGACTTGAACTTAAATTCAAAAAGTGCCAATTCGGCTATAATGAAATAGATTTTTTGGGATTCTCCATCAATGAAAAGGGTGTTCGTCCCAATAATAGACATATTGAAAATATAAAGCATCTTCCCATTCCGAAAAATTTAGATCAAGTCCAAAAATGTTTAGGTTTATTTTCATATTTCCGCCGGTTTGTCCCGTCGTTTTCACATATCGCTATGCCATTACGGAATCTTTTAAAACCAGGTGTTAAATTTGTTTTCGATGATTTATGCCTTTCAGCATTTTCTAATTTAAGGGATAAGTTAATAACGTCACCGGTTTTGGCATTGTATAACCCAAAACGCGATACAGAATTGCATTGTGATGCAAGTGCTGATGGTTTTGGGGGAATACTTATGCAAAAACAAGATGATAACAAATTTCATCCAGTTGCATATTTTTCACAACGTACAACTGCTTCTGAGTCTCGATTTCATAGTTTCGAATTGGAAACCCTAGCAATAATATATTCGTTACGAAAGTTTCGTGTGTATTTAGAGGGTATTCCATTTAAGATTGTAACGGACTGTAACTCTCTTACAATGACATTGAACCGTAAAAGTGTTAATGCTCGAATAGCTCGTTGGGCACTTGAACTTGAGAACTATGATTACAGTATTCAACACAGAAGTGGCCTTTTAATGGGTCATGTTGATGCTTTGAGTCGCTATCCTTCAGCTTGTGTTCAAACTTCCAAAAAACTTAAACAAGTTATTTCAGTAATTAATCCGGATGATATAGACATGCAATTGCAAATAACTCAAAACAGAGATGATGATATTGTTCGAATACGGGATCGGTTAGAAAAAGAAGAAGTTCCAAAATTTGTTCTTGATGATGGCTTAGTTTACCGAAAGTTGGATAATGGAAGTTTATTGTTATATGTCCCGAAAGAAATGGAATCACAAATTATAAGGTTGTCTCATGAAAAACTTTGTCATATGGGTGTTTCGAAATGTCTAGATCAAATTAAATTACACTACTGGTTTCCAAAAATGAAAGAAAAAATTGAAAAGTATGTAAAAAATTGTGTTCAGTGTATAACGTTTTCTGTGCCAACACATTCTTCCAATCGCACTCTTCACCAAATTCCAAAAAAGCCTATACCATTCGATACCATTCATGTTGATCATTTTGGACCTCTCCCGTCAATTATTTCTAAAAGAAAACACATTTTTGTCATTGTAGATGCTTTTACAAAACATGTAAAATTATATTCAGTAAATTCAACAAGTACTAAAGAAGTATGTGCTTGCCTAGATAAGTATTTCGAATATTATAGTCGACCTCGTCGAGTTATTAGTGATCGTGGTTCATGTTTTTCGTCAATTGAATTTGGTTCATATTTACTTCAAAACAATATTGAACATGTTAAAATAGCCACAGCCTCACCCCAAGCTAATGGTCAGGTTGAGCGTGTCAACCGCATTCTTAAGTCGATGTTAGCTAAAATAACTGAACCAATTCAACATTCCGATTGGTCAAAACTTTTGATAAGAGTTGAATACGCTCTTAATAACTCTATTCATTCTACTACTAGTGTTTCCCCTTGTCAATTATTATATGGTGTAAACCAACGTGGACGTGATGTTGACACACTTTCTGAATATTTAGACGAAAAACTATTTTTGACTTCTGAACATGACTTAGCTGCATTACGAAAGAAAGCTTGCGATAGTATAGAGTTGCATCAACAAAAAATGTCTGAATACTATGCAAATGTGCATAAACCACACGTAACATTTTCAGAAGGAGATTTTGTAATGATTCGAAACATTGATACAACAGCTGGTAGTAACAAGAAATTTATCCCTAAATTCCGCGGTCCATACAAAGTGCATAAAGCTCTCCCAAATGATCGATACGTAATCAGAGATATTGAAAATTGTCAGTTAACTCAAATTCCTTATGACGGTGTAATTGAAGCCTCACGTATACGTTCCTGGGTTGATTGGAGGGATTCACATAGTTTGAATTCTAGTTCAGAAAGGTAATACATTTAGATTAGGTATATCACATTCTTTTAAAATAATTTTATTTTTTGTTTTTTATTTAATTTTTTAAAATAATTTTTAAATTTGATTGTAAAATTCTAACATTTACAACTTGATCGAGTCGATCAAAATGGTCAGGATGGCCGAGTTGTAAGAGTACCTGTTTTAAATTTACTTTGATTCAATAATACTTTTTATTTTTTTTATATATTATGAGCTGAGTTTGTCATATATAATTTTAATTTTAAGATTCATTCGAAAACTAAGAAATCAAATAAAAACAACTAATATTTCTTATATTGATCTTTAATTCTGAAAAGGCCATAACATGTTAAATGTATTTATATGTAGATAAGTACTTAGGTACATTTATGTGTGTATGACGTATCGATGTAATCCCATCAAACAAAGGACCTGCCTTACAAATTGATGGAAAA
Source organism: Eupeodes luniger (assembly GCA_951509635.1). Classification (NCBI taxonomy): domain Eukaryota; kingdom Metazoa; phylum Arthropoda; class Insecta; order Diptera; family Syrphidae; genus Eupeodes; species Eupeodes luniger. Next base: position 18,882,609 of record OX608075.1, read on the forward strand.
CTTCATACGAAGAAGAAAAAAAAATACAAAACAGTTATCTAAGAACCTTGTAGATTAAGTTAGTTCTGAGAAACGATGCATTTCGATAATTGTACGAGCTAATTAGCCTTTTGAATCTACAAGTTTTTGATTTGTACGTCTCAATATTAAATTAACATATCTAATTCTCTCCAATCTCCTATAGGTAACCTCTTTTGATTTAAGTGTATTGATTTTTTTTCCATTTCTTTTTTGTTACATTGTGAATTCAGTGAAACAATTTACACCTTTTTCGTCTCAGGATCTCACTCAGCTGCAGATTTATTGACGTTTAATTACGTTTCTTTTTGTTTTTCTTTTTTATTCTCGGAACGAAATAAGTTGAAGGCAATGCTAATTAAATGTTCAATGTTGAAATTAAAATGGGAAAAAGTATTTTAAATTGACAAGAAGAATGAATTGTCTGAATTTGAACTTTGTATGTAACTGCATACCGGAACATTTCTTGTAAATGATAAATTTTAAATTAAATCTAGGGGCCTGGCATTTGAAACTACTTTCGAATAAAAAGGGTCAGCAATTATGCTCAAGTTATCCTTTTTTGTTTCAATGAAGAAAATTGGCAATGTAAATAAAAAAAAAAAGAAATACGGGCCATTAAAGAACTTTTTGACAGCAGGAGTGCTGAAAACTCGAAATTGAAAAGTGTGATATGTATGTGTATGTATAGACTATGATGATGATTTTAATTATTATTATTAATAGTTTCTCTACCAAAGATTTGTTAATTTATTGGAAATTATTGTAATTGGTCTGATTTGTTGACTTCAAAATGTTGATATTTCTCGACGTGTCAAGGTCTAAATCAAATGTGTACTAACGTTCATACATCCATGTGCCCGGAATACCTGTTGATAGTATTCAAATAAAAATACACACAAAATATGAAAAATACTTTTAAATTGGTTTGAAGTCTTAAAGATAGATAGAAAGATAGATTTTTATTTTCGTATTAGAATTACATTTGCTAAGCTATCGCACAGTTTACATATACAGAGATTTGATATAAGATAGATACATTATTATCTTTCTACTGAATCAGTATTTAATTTATTATTATTAAGAATTGTATGGTGATATAAATATTTGAAGGAAAGTACAAAAAAAAACCTTTAATATGAAAAAAAAATTGTTCTGGTACATTGTGTCTTAACATAGTTTTTCAAATTATACATATTTGTTTGAAGTAAATGGGTTAGTATTTTGGGTTCATAACAAAATTCATAAATAATGGATACAAATATAATTATGGTTATATTTTAGTATGACTTAGTGACTTTATAATTGAATGTATTAATAAATAAATAAATAATTTAATTATTAAGTAATAAATTAAATAAATAAATAATTAAGTAAATATAATAATAAATAAATTAGTTATTCAATAATAATTTAATAAATACAAAACAAGCAATCAAACTAATAATTATTTAACTATAAATGTAGAAAAAAAATGGATGAATAAATAAACAATCATATAAATAAATAAATATATACAATAAATTAATTAATTGATTGCAATACATTAAAAACAAGTAGATAAATAATTGTGTAACTCACATAGAGGTAAATAAATAATAAATAAACTTTAAATCAAATAAGTAAATTATAAAGAATAAGTATAAGTACAATATCACATAGTGTTTAAGTAAATAAGTAAATAACATAATATAAATATTTAGAAAAAAAAACAAAAGGAACATGAAATATAACAATAAGTAAAATTACAAGTTTTAACAAAAAATTGTATTAGTTGGCAGAAAAATGGTTGATCAATGGATTATCCGAAAAATCACATTTTAATACAAATGAATTATTCAGCTTTTCAATTCTATCACAAATTTTTTCAACATTTGCTCTTGCATGCAAGTCGGCTGTAGAATAATAACAAGAAAGATTAAGCATCATTTTAAGCAATTTATTTTGATATATCTGCAGTTTTTTTGATATGACACTTTGCACATTTTCCCATATTTGGCAACCATACAAAAGAATTGCCTGAAAAACCACTTTATAAATTACAATTTTATGGTCGTTACTATAAATAAAGGGATATAGTAGTTTTATCGCAATACCAACTTTCCTTAACGTTTTTTCAATATGTTCTCTGTAGATAAGTTTTTGGTCTAAGCAAACCTCTAGATACATTACGCTTGTTTCCCAGTTTATGTTAACACCGTTAACATTTATCTGATTGCTTGGAAGAAAACAAGACTTTCTTTTTCTACTAAAAAAGATAGCTTGTACCTTATCAGCAGTTAGTTTTATTTTCCATTTAGAATAATACTGAGTTATAAGATCAATTGCATGGGTTAAATTTGTCTCTATATTGAGACCAAATTTAATATTCCAGTATCATCAGCAAATATAGCTAATAAATTGACATTCAGGAAGCTTGGGAATATCGGACGTTTAGATATTGTAAAGGAATGGCCCTAAAACAGATCCTTGTGGAACACCATATTCAACTTGGTAAGAATTTGACGAACAGTCAAATACCTATCAGACAGAAAACTTTGAATAATTTTTATTAGTTAAGTTGCATAGCCTAAGCAAACTAGTTTATGGACCATTCCATCATGCCACACAGTATCAAAAGCTTTTTCTATGTCTGGTAAAATGAGGCTAGTTGATTTGCCAAGCAAACGATTCTTTTTCACATACTGGCATACTCGCAACACTTGGTGAGTAGTACTGTGAAATTTTCTAAACCCAAATTGTTCATTAGGAATAATATTCAATTGATCAGCAAATTTCTAATATTTTCTCTTTTAAAATCTTTTCCAAAATTTTGATAAGATTACTCAACAAACTTATTGGTCGATAGCTTTGTGGAAGTTTTAAATTTTTCCCAGGCTTTGGAATAGGTATAACCTTAGCTGTTTTCCAAAGCTTGGGAAAATATTGTGTTTTTAAACATGCATTGACCAAAAAGACTTAAATATCTCAAAATACTTGAAATTTCTTAGTGAATAAATTTGGAATTCAGTTTTAAATTTTCCCAAATTCTAGTAATGGAGAAGAAAAAACCCGTATAGAAAGCCCAATAATTCCAGTCATAGTGTCAAGTACAGAGATTTATTCTTTAACCGTACTACACGAATGGGATGCTTTGCCACACTCTGCCTTTCCCTGAAATTGCAATATTTTGGAATTTACACAGAACAAAATGGCACAGACAATCCCTTTCCTCTTTTCAAAATTCTTGCACACAGTCTTTGGCTCAAAAAGAGTAAATGCGGGCTTATTATCAAAAACAAAAAAACAATGACATCCCAAAACAAAGAAATCACGTCCACAAACCCATTATCCAAAAACAAAAAAATTCTTACGGCTTTGTTGTCTAGAATCTGATTAAGCTATTTTTGTTTTAATGAAGAGCATACTCTTATAAAGAAGTATAAATTCGAGACTACTTGGTCGCAGACAAAAATCGATTTTCTCCATACATAATTACCTTTGTAAATTATTTGTCTATAGTCTTGTCTTAGTCTCAAAGATCTAGACATAATGATTTACCAAAAATCAGTTCAAAAATTATTCACGTTGTATCTATTGTGTATAGTACGAGTACGAATTAGAGGACGAGTATACGAGGACGAATTTTATCCTCTTGTAAGCCAATCGAAGCGAATCAATTTCACATAAGCATATTAAGCTGTCCTTATCCAACTTTTTGTATCTCATTGTCATTCAAATCACATCTCTACATTTCACCATCATATTATTATATTATATTGTTGTGTAACCAAAAAAGCATATAATACTCGTATAAAGTATAGGAATGGTAGAAAAGACATAACAAAAGGACCCATGTCTCGATTTCGCTATCATATATCTAGTAAAATACTCGACTCGTACAAACGAAACGAAATCAAAAAGTTATGATAAATTTACTCGAATGTATGGTCATCGACCATGTCATTATGTCCTTATGAAATATTCATAAGTCTATACCATCATCCTATAGCTGCTGATGGTTGTAAAAATGTCCATGTCACCATACCATGCCATCATACACCGCACCGTGTATCCTGGCTGCTCAGCTTGTTGTCATTGATGCCCTCTCGCACAATTACAACTTCATGTCTCGTTGTCATATTATTTACAAACGTACTCACAGTCGTACGTTCAACGTTCATCTTCATAATATACATAGACCAAGTTGAAACATCAGCAGATAGTCCTGGGTAATATATTGAAGCTATATTGGGGAAATGGAATAGCACTGTTCTTGGTCTGACATCGGATACATGATTTCCATCTTAAGCATTCAAGATTATTTATATATTTTTTTGACAGCGTTAAAGATAGCAATAAATTCATACATTATGACTTCGTGATATGTTGGTTTGATGATGTCCTTTTGCGATTTCTATTTTATGAATGTGAGTTATAAGTATACCTGAATATGTCATAAAATAAAAAAAGGAACATTCAAATAGATAGATGTTGGTACTTAAATTCATCTAATAAAAAATGAGAAAAACAAATAAACATGCATCAGCGATGAATATCAAAATAATTTATTACGTGAGAAAACAATAATATTCACATGAATTGAATAAAATGATTATGTGAGATTTTATCGTTGGTCTTAAAAAATGAATTGTTTGTGCCAAAAAATGTGGAACATATCTAAACAATATTTATTTTGAATGGAAACATATGTATATGATTTGCCTAAAAAATTTGTTCAGCAATCCAAACGTCTAAAGTTCAAAAATCTCTACACACATAGAAAATCTCAAAATTTTGATAACTCATTACTTAAACAAATAAAAATACGTTATTAAGAATTTAAATACAACATAGAAACCCAAAATTCAGAAAACAAATCTAGAAAAACTAAAACTCTGTAACCAAAAATATAGTAACCAAATATCCCTAAAATTCTGTAAACTCATAATGTAGTTCAAAAAACATTTTATGCTTGAGATTAAGAAAACGGATTAGTAAATTGCGCAACTGGTTCGCACCAACTTTCTCCTGTAGGTACCCTATTTGGGTCTGTTTAAAAATAGCAATTATTCAAATTTACACCTGCAAAATAAATGTATCTTCAAAATTTGAATGCTATTTAATTTCTCAAAAAAAAAAAAAACAAAAAAAAAACGAATTTATCAATTTTTTTCCATAATTATAAGCCAGTTTTTATAATATGAACTTCACAATTTTTAAAAATATTTATATATGAAGTGATTTAGTGCTTTCTCGGAATGTCATGTTTTATTTTAACCTGGTGTTCGAAATTGCTTACAATAAATATCCAAAAAATACTATAAAGTCAATAACCACACCAAAACAAAACTCATAAAAAAATAAAATTCAAAACCCTTCAGACCCAAAACACCAAAATTAATAACATATGTATTAATTAAGAAAATGCCAAGAGTTTGAACGATAAGTAAAAACAACAGAAACGCAGAATCAAAAACACAATGAAAACTGAAACCCCAAAAACCAAACGTTACCAATATAACACCTAAATTTTGTAAGCCAAACATTTTGAAAAACATACAAAAATTCTGAAAACACATTCATAATTTTAAAATGATATTCCTAAACAACAATACAAATTTAAAATCAAAAATAATCCAAAGCCCCGAAAATCCAAAATACCAAAAAATAAATTAAAATCCTTCAAATCAAAACTACCATACAATTAAATTAGTCAAATATGAAATCAATCAAAACCCTTAATGCAAAAAATAAAAGTTGTTGGGGATTAGGAATAGAAAACCAATAAAAAAACAACAAAATATTACAAAAACTCATATTCGTAGATTTGTAATCAAAAAAATTGCCCGAAAATTGAAAACCCTGAATGCTTTTTTTCATACAAATCAAAACTATAAGACTATTAATTATATATATTCATTATTCCAATTCATATCATCTAAATACATTTAAGAAACACATTCACATTCTGAAAACACGTCATTTTAACTCCAGAAAACCTGAAATCACAAAAAATCCACAAAATCCAAAATCCTTAAAATCCGAGCAACCAATACTAAAATGCAAAGCATTATAAAGACAAATAAAAAACACATACCCAAAACCAATATAAAACATACAATCCTAAATACGCATAATTCCAAAAATCTTAAATGTTGAAGATCCAATGTATCCCAAAACTCAAAAAGGAAAATATCAAAAAGTGCATGAAAACCGAATCCAGCAAATCTTAATTCCTTGAATTAATAATCTGAATCTTATTTGCTCAAACAAATTAGAACCCCAAAAGCTTCAACTTCAGAAAAATCAAAAGTAGAAGACCCAACATTCCTAAAACTTGAGCCCTTTTTCTGATGCTTTAACACTGTTGATGACCTGAATAGATCTTACACTTCGTTTAGATCCACCACCATCTTTTCTGCTACTGCTACTGCCACCAGCTCCTCCACCATCACGCTTGCCACCAACCCAGCACATGTTTGCAGTGTGCCCTCTTCTATTGGACTTAGAACCCCTGCAGACTGCAGAGGCAGACTTTTTATCGGCCGATAGTTTGGTCGGCTTCTTAATCAGTATGGAGAGGAATGCATATACGCACACTACAGCGATTCAGTATCGGCCGATAAAAAAGTTTGATAGGCTACCCGATTACATTCAAACTAATCGGTCGGCCAACTATCAGCCGACTGTTTAATCAGTATTGGCGCATACACGCCTGCGCATACATGACGATTGTTTAGTCGGCCGATAGTTCAGTTCGCTCTGTGATTTGGCGTTGTGTGCGTGTATTTTGAATATGGCGTCGCGTCGCCCAAATCACAACTGTTGATTCGAGAATAGTCGGCTGACTGTTGGATAGTCTGCGCCCTGTTCACCAACCAAACTGTTTAGTTGGCTCGGTGTGCGCACTTTCAGCCCAACCCGACCAAACTATCGGCCGATAAAAAGTCTGCAGTCTGCGGGGGCTCTTAAAGCAATTTCAATTTTTTGTTGGACAGTCTCGTTCAAAATAGTTTTTTCCACAATGCGCACATTTGTTGTTAAGATTGCTTCTTATATGATTTTGTTTTGTTTTAACTTGAGTTGTGACAGCCTTGTTTTTTTTTCCTTATGACATGAACTTCGCTGCCACGTGGATGCATTGATCGTTGCTCTCTCTCAGACATCTCCATACTTAGCGCGATTTCACAGCATTTATCAAACTTGCGGCTGTCATTATGTTAAGATGTTCTGCTGAATACGATCGTTCCTTAGCCCCACGATAAATTTGTCCACTAGAGCATCTTCTAATGCCAGATTTCGCAAGCTGGCTGTATTTGACACTGAGTCATCGATAAAGTCTCCAAACCGGCATGTCTCAGCTAGATTTCTGAGCTTTATAATGAAGTCGGAAATTGACTCACCGTCCCGCCGGTCGTCGCGTCCTCCTGCTTCGCTTTTTGGAATTTTAATCGTTCGGCTCTCTTTTTATGCTTGGGAGCATAGTGCTGCTCTAGTAAACCTATCAATTCGGTGAATGCTTTGGAGCTTGGTAATGCTGGTGCGGCCAGAGATTTAAGCACTTTATAACTTCTGAACCGACCAAAGTAATGAACACTGGAGTCTGTATTTCGGCTGCAATTTTATTAGCAATAAAATATTGCTGCACTCTGTCCTTATACGCCACAAAATCCTCACCAGGGACAAACTCATTTATATTTCCAAGAAATGACATATTTGTCTTTGGTGTGATTTCTTTTTTTGACTGAAGATTTTACCTTTTTACTTCGGAATCAGATGGGTCCACTTCCTCTTTTAAAATGTCCAATAGAGATGATGTCGAGGTCATCAGATAAACCAAATGTAAAACTAATCTTAATTTTTCTTCGCAATCCCAGCTTTTTTTTAAATTTTGTTCTTATCTCCAGTGTTGTCCTTATTTTCCTCGTCGCCAATTGTTTTATATTTCAAGTTTATTAGTTTTATTTGTTTAACTTTTACAACTTTTACTTATTTTAAATAACTATACTTAATAATTTATAAGATGTTAACCTGCTGTATGCCGGACAGAGAGAGACCATATTGTATTCTTTTTATCATATAAGTTTTACATAAAGTAAATTGTTATACCGTGTGGTGTTGCCAGCAATTATATTTAAGTGAACATAACACCTATCAAGCTAAATAATTATCAAAAAATGTTAAATTCTGCAAACTCCAACTCCAAAAATTGAAAATGATTAAAATACAAAAACAAGGACACACACAAATCTTGGAAAACCAAAACCTCAAAAGCTTCAAGTACATAAATCCAAAAAATTCGGTTTAGTTTTGTATTTTAAAGTCCAAAATCCCAATGTTCTGGGAATTAAACATCAAATTTGTAAAGAAATAATCAGTATTAAAAAACTCAAGTGTCCATATTAAATTCTTAAATAACCTAGAAAAGCCAATATTGTCCGAGAAGTGTCCAAAACTGCATTGTTGCATGAGGCACAGCGTTCTTAACAAATGTAAGGGAGTACAGAATGCTAAAAGGAGTATTGACACAAATTTAGTTAAATTGTATGTTCAGTACATAGTACTTAAATCTTTATGGGGCTCGTCTTCGAAACAAAAGGGTCGAATAAATAAATAACTAAAATTCAATAAGTTACGAATCAGGTTAAGGTTCGCCTTTAACCATTTTTCAATCAACAGCTTTAAGGATTATTTCAAATTTTACAGAAATTGAAAAACTCACAAAAACTATGCGTTTTATGCCAAAAGCCATTATCTATGTACCTACACAAGTACACACCCAACAAAAAGCTTGTTGTTTTTATCACTTTAGTAGACATACATTTTATAGTAAATGTACAGTTCTTGGCATCAGATCAGAGAAATTTAAATGAAATCGTTTTAGTTGTTTGTCTATCTAACTACATATTTATATGTGTGGGTATCATCTAAAATATCCTGGCCAAGCATATACTACATATACATATATACGACGAATAGCATAAAGTTTTTGTGTTTCGACAAAATCTATTAACACACCATTATACGAAGTGAAAGCTTGTTGATTCATTGTTATGGGTGTTTTCAAATTGTTTGCAGTCACTATTTTTGTTTAGTTTTGGATACCACAGAACTGTAGATATGGTATACAAATCTAAAGTTGCCTTAGCAAAATATGCAACATGTTGTTAAGAATATTGTCTAAAAGAAAATAATTTGTAGTGTGTTGAGAGTAATGGATATGAGGAAGATAATTTTTAAGATAGTTGTTGCTTTAAATGAAATAGAAGAGATGGAAAACCTAATTAAGATTATATACATAATTTACAACGAACAAAATATTTCTTTTTCAAGAAGTAAATTTATGATTATAGAAGATAAAAATGCCAAATATTATACTCGAATAGTGTTTTCCATTTATGAAACAAAAGAACAATGGACTAAACAAAAATTTGTTATTGATGTTTTGTTAAAAAAATGATATGCCTATGATGAGAAATTAATAAAGACAAATCCGGTTATTAACAACACAAATTTTTACAATAAACTAACATTAACATCGGTTAAAATTTAGGTTAACACTATCGACTTCAATTAAATATTATATTATGCATGGTGACGTCAAACCTAACTGGTATGTACTTAAGACAAATTTAACATTTCTTTTTCAAAAATCCGAAAAGCTGAACAAATTGTTAAATATTAATATTTTGCGAACTATCCATTAAAATTTATTTTATGCAATGAAAAATAAGATTTTTGAAACCTGCTTTTAAGAAATTAATTAGTTTTCTGTATGTGAAACAGAATTCATTTGAGATTTTTTCACAAAAAATAGAATCTTTCGAATATTTCTAAGAACAACTTCAATTTTAAAATTCAAATAAAATTAATGATTGCATACTTTTTAAAGTTCCTCAGATGACAATATTTGGCTTCAATGGCGGATCCCGGGGGGGCCGGCCGTAGGGGACATAACCTCCGATGGGAGATATTTTTTGTATTTCCGTAGGAACTCACTTGACTTCAAAACCATCTTATTGCGTTAATTTATATATATATGACTCCCATCATATTTTTAATTATTTATTCTTTATACATAAAAACTTTGTTTGCTAAGAGTACTACTTTTAACTGAAGACTAGACCAAGGACGGAAATTCAGAACTTTTCTAATAACGCAGCACAAATTCATCAACATTTGACCAATGGACCAATGTTTAATTTAGTTTATTTCATCAAACAGAGTACAACTCTCACAGACTACTTAAAAAGTTAATATAATAATTCAATTAAATATAAGTATATGTACAAAAATAATAATAAATAATAATGGTAGTGTAGGTAAACGCCGGCACAAAGCAGTGATTGAAAGAAATATAACGACTTTCTTGTATTTAAAAGTTAAGATGTTTATTCTCTGTATAAAAAATAAATCAATAAAGTGTTTAAAAAGTAAAATTAATTACCTACTATTTTTAGCAATTCGGTAGGGGGCTTCTGCTCCGGTCGGCGTTCATCTAAAAAGTGCAAATCTATGCAAAGCGAAAGTAGTACCACGTAAAAAGGATGTATTCCTACATTGTAGGCGCGCGCCAATTTATCTCACATCTGTTTGACCGACCGAAGCAGAACTACCTTCCGAACCATAAGGGTCTGTTTACATTAGCTTCGTTCAATTATTTAACACTCCACCCCCCGTGAGGCACCCGGTCCCACCGAAGCCTTACAATCAACCTTTAGTACAGCTAGCTTAACCGCCGGCCTCCGAAGAACTCCAGTTGACGTTTGAATCTCAGCTGAACGGACCTGATCATCTGGTCCAACAAAAACTTTTAAGATTCTACCTCGCACCCATTGACATCTCGGAAGGTTCTCATCGCAGACGAGGACCAGGTCTCCTACTTGGAGATTTGGGACTTTGACGAACCACTTGCTTCTTTTTGTTAGTTCTGGAAGATATTCCTTGATCCATCGATGCCAAAAGCGATCCTTGATCTGCTGACTTATTCGCCATTGCTTTCGGAGGCAGAGAGCTCTTTCATTGATGTGTCCAGGCGACTGCGTCGAGTTCGTCCCACCAATCAAGAAATGATTCGGCGTTAATGGCTCTGCATCTTCGGTTGCCACAGGAAGGTGTGTAAGCGGGCGACTGTTGACTATGTTTTCTGCTTCAATAAGAGCACTTACTAATGTCTCGGGTTTAGGCGCAAGTTCATTGAGTGTGAATGACAGAACTCTCTTCACTGAACGGACAAGTCTCTCCCAACATCCGCCGGCATGTGGGTTGGAAGGGCAGTTTAAGATCCATTCAATCCCTTTAGCGGAAAGTTCTGCTTTGATGGCATTACTATCGAAAACATCAGCTGTTAAAAGTTCTTTCTTGGCACCGATAAAATTGGTGCCGTTGTCACTTCTAATTCGCTTTGGTATTCCACGCCGATTGACAAAATTACGGATGCACAGAATGCAGGCGTCTGTTGACAAGTCAGTTGCTAGTTCAAGGTGAATGGCTCTCACGGTCAGGCAGGTAAACAGGGCAACCCAACGTTTTTCCTTACGACGTCCCATTGTCACATTCACTTGGCCAAAATAGTCCAGTCCTGTAAAACTAAATGGCCTCAAGAAGGGAGTGAGTCGGTCCTCGGGCAGCTGCCCCATCAACGGCGGCAAAGGGCAAGCAGATCTTATCCTGCAAAGTGGGCACCGACCTTTTTCTTTTTTGATTAACGATCGTAGACTGGGAATCCAAAATATTTGTCGTATTTCGTTAGTGACCGTATCGTCGTTTTCATGACGCCAACGGCGATGAAAATGAGCTATTATGAGATTTGTCAATTGGTGGTCCTTTGGCAATATAATGGGACGTCTCGAAGAGAACGGAAGCGTGGTGGCAGCGTCAACGCGTCCGTATACTCGTAACAAGCCATCATCATCCAGATATGGAGTTAGCTTATAAATAGAACTCGATTTATCAACTTGCTGATTGCAACTCAATTGGCATATTTCTTGGGCGAAAACATCTTTTTGCACAATCCCACAAAATACTCTTTCGGCCTCTTCGAGTTCTAAGGCAGACAATTCTCTCTTTTCTGTTGTTTGACGACGACAGGATTTGACAAACCGAATTAACCAGGCTGCCGTTCTTTTAATATCAAATATTTCGAGAATCTAGAGAAATCAAAGATTGGCGTACTCACTTTGGCGTGCAGAACGTATTTCGGTCTCATTTCTTCTCGGCAGACATAGCTAGAGATATCATCTGGTTGTGACGGCCATTGATCTTCGGGCAACTTGAGGAAAGTAGCACCACCTATCCATTTGTTATCGGCTCGGAATACTGGTGGATATCGTGCTCGTGTTGCTTCGTCAGCTGAATTCATCTTAGTCGGGGTCCAACGCCATTGTCCAACTTTGCTACTGTCCAATATTTCGGCAACTCAAAACCCAACAAATTGTTTATGATGATGACAGAAATGGAAAGGGAATGATTCCTAGATCACAATCCTGAAATTTCAGCTCTCTAGGTGGTCTAGATCTAGAAATATTGGACTTCAAAAATTGCCCTCTAGATGCTGACTTTCATGCCTCTGGGACGCATATTAAGCGAGATATACGCATTTAAAGTTTGAACATGGATTTTTGCCCATAATTTGTTGTAAAATTGGTTTTATTCAAAGATAAGCACAGTAATGGAAAGGGAATGATGCCTAGATCACAATCCTGAAATTTCAGCCCTCTAGGTGGTCTAGATCGAGAAATATTGGACTTCAAAAATTGCCCTCTAGATGCCGACTTTCATGCTTCTGGGACGCATATTAAGCGAGATATTCGCATTTAAAGTTTGAACATGGATTTTTGCCCATAACTTGTTGTAAAATTGGTCTTATTCAAAGATGGGCACAGAAATGGAAAGGGAATGATTCCTAGATCACAATCCTGAAATTTCAGCCCTCTAGGTGGTCTAGATCGAGAAATATTGGACTTCAAAAATTGCCCCCTAGATGCCGACTTTCATGCCTCTGGGACGCATATTAAGCGAGATATTCGCATTTAAAGTTTGAACATGGATTTTTGCCCATAACTTGTTGTAAAATTGGTCTTATTCAAAGATAAGCACAGAAATGGAAAGGGAATGATTCCTAGATCACAATCCTGAAATTTCAGCCCTCTAGGTAGTCTAGATCGAGAAATATTGGACGTCAAAAATTGCCCTCTAGATGCCGACTTTCATGCTTCTGGGACGCATATTAAGCGAGATATTCGCATTTAAAGTTTGAACATGGATTTTTGCCCATAACTTGTTGTAAAATTGGTCTTTTTCAAAGATAGGCACAGAAATGGAAAGGGAATGATTCCTAGATCACAATCCTGAAATTTCAGCCCTCTAGGTGGTCTAGATCGAGAAATATTGGACTTCAAAAATTGCCCTCTAGATGCTGACTTTCATGCCTCTGGGACGCATATTAAGCGAGATATTCGCATTTAAAGTTTGAACATGGATTTTTGCCCATAACTTGTTGTAAAATTGGTCTTATTCAAAGATAAGCACAGAAATGGAAAGGGAATGATTTCTAGATCACAATCCTGAAATTTCAGCCCTCTAGGTGGTCTAGATCGAGAAATATTGGACTTCAAAAATTGCCCTCTAGATGCCGACTTTCATGCTTCTGGGACGCATATTAAGCGAGATATTCGCATTTAAAGTTTGAACATGGATTTTTGCCCATAACTTGTTGTAAAATTGGTCTTATTCAAAGATAGGCACAGAAATGGAAAGGGAATGATTCCTAGATCACAATCCTGAAATTTCAGCCCTCTAGGTGGTCTAGATCGAGAAATATTGGACTTCAAAAATTGCCCTCTAGATGCCGACTTTCATGCCTCTGGGACGCATATTAAGCGAGATATTCGCATTTAAAGTTTGAATATGGATTCCTAGATCACAATCCTGAAATTTCAGCCCTCTAGGTGGTCTAGATCGAGAAATATTGGACTTCAAAAATTGCCCTCTAGATGCCGACTTTCATGCTTCTGGGACGCATATTAAGCGAGATATTCGCATTTAAAGTTTGAACATGGATTTTTGCCCATAACTTGTTGTAAAATTGGTCTTATTCAAAGATGGGCACAGAAATGGAAAGGGAATGATTCCTAGATCACAATCCTGAAATTTCAGCCCTCTAGGTGGTCTAGATCGAGAAATATTGGACTTCAAAAATTGCCCTCTAGATGCCGACTTTCATGCTTCTGGGACGCATATTAAACGAGATATTCGCATTTAAAGTTTGAACATGGATTTTTGCCCATAACTTGTTGTAAAATTGGTCTTATTCAAAGATAGGCACAGAAATGGAAAGGGAATGATTCCTAGATCACAATCCTGAAATTTCAGCACTCTAGGTGGTCTAGATCGAGAAATATTGGACATCAAAAATTGCCCTCTAGATGCTGACTTTCATGCCTCTGGGACGCATATTAAGCGAGATATTCGCATTTAAAGTTTGAACATGGATTTTTGCCCATAACTTGTTGTAAAATTGGTCTTATTCAAAGATAAGCACAGAAATGGAAAGGGAATGATTCCTAGATCACAATCCTGAAATTTCAGCCCTCTAGGTGGTCTAGATCGAGAAATATTGGACTTCAAAAATTGCCCTCTAGATGCCGACTTTCATGCTTCTGGGACGCATATTAAGCGAGATATTCGCATTTAAAGTTTGAACATGGATTTTTGCCCATAACTTGTTGTAAAATTGGTCTTATTCAAAGATAAGCACAGAAATGGAAAGGGAATGATTCCTAGATCACAATCCTGAAATTTCAGCCCTCTAGGTGGTCTAGATCGAGAAATATTTGACTTAAAAAATTGCCCTCTAGATGAAGACTTTCATGCTTCTGGGACGCATATTAAGCGAGATATTCGCATTTAAAGTTTGAACATGGATTTTTGCCCATAACTTGTTGTAAAATTGGTCTTATTCAAAGATAGGCACAGAAATGGAAAGGGAATGATTCCTAGATCACAATCCTGAAATTTCAGCCCTCTAGGTGGTCTAGATCGAGAAATATTGGACTTCAAAAATTGCCCTCTAAGTGCCAACTTTCATGCTTCTGGGACGCATATTAAGCGAGATATTCGTATTTAAAGTTTGAACATGGATTTTTGCCCATAACTTGTTGTAAAATTGGTCTTATTCAAAGATAGGCACAGAAATGGAAAGGGAATGATTCCTAGATCACAATCCTGAAATTTCAGCCCTCTAGGTGGTCTAGATCGAGAAATATTGGACTT
Organism: Eupeodes luniger; assembly: GCA_951509635.1. Taxonomy (NCBI): domain Eukaryota; kingdom Metazoa; phylum Arthropoda; class Insecta; order Diptera; family Syrphidae; genus Eupeodes; species Eupeodes luniger. The sequence continues at coordinate 18,897,882 of OX608075.1, forward strand.
CAAAAATTGCCCTCTAGATGCTGACTTTCATGCCTCTGGGACGCATATTAAGCGAGATATTCGCATTTAAAGTTTGAACATGGATTTTTGCCCATAACTTGTTGTAAAATTGGTCTTATTCAAAGATAAGCACAGAAATGGAAAGGGAATGATTCCTAGATCACAATCCTAAAATTTCAGCCCTCTAGGTGGTCTAGATCGAGAAATATTGGACTTCAAAAATTGCCCTCTAGATGCCGACTTTCATGCTTCTGGGACGCATATTAAGCGAGATATTCGCATTTAAAGTTTGAACATGGATTTTTTCCCATAACTTGTTGTAAAATTGGTCTTATTCAAAGATAAGCACAGAAATGGAAAGGGAATGATTCCTAGATCACAATCCTGAAATTTCAGCCCTCTAGGTGGTCTAGATCGAGAAATATTGGACTTCAAAAATTGCCCTCTAGATGCCGACTTTCATGCTTCTGGGACGCATATTAAGCGAGATATTCGCATTTAAAGTTTGAACATGGATTTTTGCCCATAACTTGTTGTAAAATTGGTCTTATTCAAAGATAGGCACAGAAATGGAAAGGGAATGATTCCTAGATCACAATCCTGAAATTTCAGCCCTCTAGGTGGTCTAGATCGAGAAATATTGGACTTCAAAAATTGCCCTCTAGATGCTGACTTTCATGCCTCTGGGACGCATATTAAGCGAGATATTCGCATTTAAAGTTTGAACATGGATTTTTGCCCATAACTTGTTGTAAAATTGGTCTTATTCAAAGATAGGCACAGAAATGGAAAGGGAATGATTCCTAGATCACAATCCTGAAATTTCAGCCCTCTAGGTGGTCTAGATCGAGAAATATTGGACTTCAAAAATTGCCCTCTAGATGCCGACTTTCATGCTTCTAGGACGCATATTAAGCGAGATATTCGCATTTAAAGTTTGAACATGGATTTTTTCCCATAACTTGTTGTAAAATTGGTCTTATTCAAAGATAGGCACAGAAATGGAAAGGGAATGATTCCTAGATCACAATCCTGAAATTTCAGCCCTCTAGGTGGTCTAGATCGAGAAATATTGGACTTCAAAAATTGCCCTCTAGATGCCGACTTTCATGCTTCTGGGACGCATATTAAGCGAGATATTCGCATTTAAAGTTTGAACATGGATTTTTGCCCATAACTTGTTGTAAAATTGGTCTTATTCAAAGATAAGCACAGAAATGGAAAGGGAATGATTCCTAGATCACAATCCTGAAATTTCAGCCCTCTAGGTGGTCTAGATCGAGAAATATTGGACTTCAAAAATTGCCCTCTAGATGCCAACTTTCATGCTTCTGGGACGCATATTAAGCGAGATATTCGTATTTAAAGTTTGAACATGGATTTTTGCCCATAACTTGTTGTAAAATTGGTCTTATTCAAAGATAGGCACAGAAATGGAAAGGGAATGATTCCTAGATCACAATCCTGAAATTTCAGCCCTCTAGGTGGTCTAGATCGAGAAATATTGGACTTCAAAAATTGCCCTCTAGATGCCGACTTTCATGCTTCTGGGACGCATATTAAGCGAGATATTCGCATTTAAAGTTTGAACATGGATTTTTTCCCATAACTTGTTGTAAAATTGGTCTTATTCAAAGATAAGCACAGAAATGGAAAGGGAATGATTCCTAGATCACAATCCTGAAATTTCAGCCCTCTAGGTGGTCTAGATCGAGAAATATTGGACTTCAAAAATTGCCCTCTAGATGCCGACTTTCATGCTTCTGGGACGCATATTAAGCGAGATATTCGCATTTAAAGTTTGAACATGGATTTTTGCCCATAACTTGTTGTAAAATTGGTCTTATTCAAAGATAAGCACAGAAATGGAAAGGGAATGATTCCTAGATCACAATCCTGAAATTTCAGCCCTCTAGGTGGTCTAGATCGAGAAATATTGGACTTCAAAAATTGCCCTCTAGATGCCAACTTTCATGCTTCTGGGACGCATATTAAGCGAGATATTCGTATTTAAAGTTTGAACATGGATTTTTGCCCATAACTTGTTGTAAAATTGGTCTTATTCAAAGATAGGCACAGAAATGGAAAGGGAATGATTCCTAGATCACAATCCTGAAATTTCAGCCCTCTAGGTGGTCTAGATCGAGAAATATTGGACTTCAAAAATTGCCCTCTAGATGCTGACTTTCATGCCTCTGGGACGCATATTAAGCGAGATATTCGCATTTAAAGTTTGAACATGGATTTTTGCCCATAACTTGTTGTAAAATTGGTCTTATTCAAAGATAAGCACAGAAATGGAAAGGGAATGATTCCTAGATCACAATCCTGAAATTTCAGCCCTCTAGGTGGTCTAGATCGAGAAATATTGGACTTCAAAAATTGCCCTCTAGATGCCGACTTTCATGCTTCTGGGACGCATATTAAGCGAGATATTCGCATTTAAAGTTTGAACATGGATTTTTGCCCATAACTTGTTGTAAAATTGGTCTTATTCAAAGATAAGCACAGAAATGGAAAGGGAATGATTCCTAGATCACAATCCTGAAATTTCAGCCCTCTAGGTGGTCTAGAACGAGAAATATTGGACTTCAAAAATTGCCCTCTAGATGCCGACTTTCATGCTTCTGGGACGCATATTAAGCGAGATATTCGCATTTAAAGTTTGAACATGGATTTTTGCCCATAACTTGTTGTAAAATTGGTCTTATTCAAAGATAGGCACAGAAATGGAAAGGGAATGATTCCTAGATCACAATCCTGAAATTTCAGCCCTCTAGGTGGTCTAGATCGAGAAATATTGGACTTCAAAAATTGCCCTCTAGATGCTGACTTTCATGCCTCTGGGATGCATATTAAGCGAGATATTCGCATTTAAAGTTTGAACATGGATTTTTGCCCATAACTTGTTGTAAAATTGGTCTTATTCAAAGATAAGCACAGAAATGGAAAGGGAATGATTCCTAGATCACAATCCTGAAATTTCAGCCCTCTAGGTGGTCTAGATCGAGAAATATTGGACTTCAAAAATTGCCCTCTAGATGCCGACTTTCATGCTTCTGGGACGCATATTAAGCGAGATATTCGCATTTAAAGTTTGAACATGGATTTTTGCCCATAACTTGTTGTAAAATTGGTCTTATTCAAAGATAAGCACAGAAATGGAAAGGGAATGATTCCTAGATCACAATCCTGAAATTTCAGCCCTCTAGGTGGTCTAGAACGAGAAATATTGGACTTCAAAAATTGCCCTCTAGATGCCGACTTTCATGCTTCTGGGACGCATATTAAGCGAGACATTCGCATTTAAAGTTTGAACATGGATTTTTGCCCATAACTTGTTGTAAAATTGGTCTTATTCAAAGATAAGCACAGAAATGGAAAGGGAATGATTCCTAGATCACAATCCTGAAATTTCAGCCCTCTAGGTGGTCTAGAACGAGAAATATTGGACTTCAAAAATTGCCCTCTAGATGCCGACTTTCATGCTTCTGGGACGCATATTAAGCGAGATATTCGCATTTAAAGTTTGAACATGGATTTTTGCCCATAACTTGTTGTAAAATTGGTCTTATTCAAAGATAGGCACAGAAATGGAAAGGGAATGATTCCTAGATCACAATCCTGAAATTTCAGCCCTCTAGGTGGTCTAGATCGAGAAATATTGGACTTCAAAAATTGCCCTCTAGATGCCGACTTTCATGCCTCTGGGACGCATATTAAGCGAGATATTCGCATTTAAAGTTTGAACATGGATTTTTGCCCATAACTTGTTGTAAAATTGGTCTTATTCGAAGATAAGCACAGAAATGGAAAGGGAATGATTCCTAGATCACAATCCTGAAATTTCAGCCCTCTAGGTGGTCTAGATCTAGAAATATTGGACTTCAAAAATTGCCCTCTAGATGCCGACTTTCATGCTTCTGGGACGTATATTAAGCGTCCACAATCCTGAAATTTCAGCCCTCTAGGTGGTCTAGAACGAGAAATATTGGACTTCAAAAATTGCCCTCTAGATGCCGACTTTCATGCTTCTGGGACGCATATTAAGCGAGATATTCGCATTTAAAGTTTGAACATGGATTTTTGCCCATAACTTGTTGTTAAATTGGTCTTATTCAAAGATAAGCACAGAAATGGAAAGGGAATGATTCCTAGATCACAATCCTGAAATTTCAGCCCTCTAGGTGGTCTAGATCGAGAAATATTGGACTTAAAAATTGCCCTCTAGATGCCGACTTTCATGCCTCTGGGACGCATATTAAGCGAGATATTCGCATTTAAAGTTTGAACATGGATTTTTGCCCATAACTTGTTGTAAAATTGGTCTTATTCAAAGATAAGCACAGAAATGGAAAGGGAATGATTCCTAGATCACAATCCTGAAATTTCAGCCCTCTAGGTGGTCTAGATCTAGAAATATTGGACTTCAAAAATTGCCCTCTAGATGCCGACTTTCATGCTTCTGGGACGTATATTAAGCGTCCACAATCCTGAAATTTCAGCCCTCTAGGTGGTCTAGAACGAGAAATATTGGACTTCAAAAATTGCCCTCTAGATGCCGACTTTCATGCTTCTGGGACGCATATTAAGCGAGACATTCGCATTTAAAGTTTGAACATGGATTTTTGCCCATAACTTGTTGTAAAATTGGTCTTATTCAAAGATAAGCACAGAAATGGAAAGGGAATGATTCCTAGATCACAATCCTGAAATTTCAGCCCTCTAGGTGGTCTAGATCGAGAAATATTGGACTTCAAAAATTGCCCTCTAGATGCCGACTTTCATGCTTCTGGGACGCATATTAAGCGAGATATTCGCATTTAAAGTTTGAACATGGATTTTTGCCCATAACTTGTTGTAAAATTGGTCTTATTCAAAGATAAGCACAGAAATGGAAAGGGAATGATTCCTAGATCACAATCCTGAAATTTCAGCCATCTAGGTGGTCTAGATCGAGAAATATTGGACTTCAAAAATTGCCCTCTAGATGCCGACTTTCATGCTTCTGGGACGCATATTAAGCGAGATATTCGCATTTAAAGTTTGAACATGGATTTTGGCAATAACTTGCTGTAAAATTGGTCTTATTCAAAGATAAGCACAGAAATGGAAAGGGAATGATTCCTAGATCACAATCCTGAAATTTCAGCCCTCTAGGTGGTTTAGATCGAGAAATATTGGACTTCAAAAATTGCTCTCTAGATGCCGACTTTCATGCTTCTGGGACGCATATTAAGCGAGATATTCGCATTTAAAGTTTGAACATGGATTTTGGCCATAACTTGTTGTAAAATTGGTCTTATTCAAAGATAGGCACAGAAATGGAAAGGGAATGATTCCTAGATCACAATCCTGAAATTTCGGCCCTCTAGGTGGTCTAGATCGAGAAATATTGGACTTCAAAAATTGCCCTCTAGATGCCGACTTTCATGCCTCTGGGACGCATATTAAGCGAGATATTCGCATTTAAAGTTTGAACATGGATTTTTGCCCATAACTTGTTGTAAAATTGGTCTTATTCAAAGATAGGCACAGAAATGGAAAGGGAATGATTCCTAGATCACAATCCTGAAATTTCAGCCCTCTAGGTGGTCTAGATCGAGAAATATTGGACTTCAAAAATTGCCCTCTAGATGCCGACTTTCATGCTTCTGGGACGCATATTAAGCGAGATATTCGCATTTAAAGTTTGAACATGGATTTTTGCCCATAACTTGTTGTAAAATTGGTCTTATTCAAAGATAAGCACAGAAATGGAAAGGGAATGATTCCTAGATCACAATCCTGAAATTTCAGCCCTCTAGGTGGTCTAGATCGAGAAATATTGGACTTCAAAAATTGCCCTCTAGATGCCGACTTTCATGCTTCTGGGACGCATATTAAGCGAGATATTCGCATTTAAAGTTTGAACATGGATTTTGGCAATAACTTGTTGTAAAATTGGTCTTATTCAAAGATAAGCACAGAAATGGAAAGGGAATGATTCCTAGATCACAATCCTGAAATTTCAGCCCTCTAGGTGGTTTAGATCGAGAAATATTGGACTTCAAAAATTGCTCTCTAGATGCCGACTTTCATGCTTCTGGGACGCATATTAAGCGAGATATTCGCATTTAAAGTTTGAACATGGATTTTGGCCATAACTTGTTGTAAAATTGGTCTTATTCAAAGATAGGCACAGAAATGGAAAGGGAATGATTCCTAGATCACAATCCTGAAATTTCGGCCCTCTAGGTGGTCTAGATCGAGAAATATTGGACTTCAAAAATCGCCCTCTAGATGCCGACTTTCATGCCTCTGGGACGCATATTAAGCGAGATATTCGCATTTAAAGTTTGAACATGGATTTTTGCCCATAACTTGTTGTAAAATTGGTCTTATTCAAAGATAAGCACAGAAATGGAAAGGGAATGATTCCTAGATCACAATCCTGAAATTTCAGCCCTCTAGGTGGTCTAGATCGAGAAATATTGGACGTCAAAAATTGCCCTCTAGATGCCGACTTTCATGCTTCTGGGACGCATATTAAGCGAGATATTCGCATTTAAAGTTTGAACATGGATTTTTGCCCATAACTTGTTGTAAAATTGGTCTTATTCAAAGATAAGCACAGAAATGGAAAGGGAATGATTCCTAGATTACAATCCTGAAATTTCAGCCCTCTAGGTGGTCTAGATCGAGAAATATTGGACTTCAAAAATTGCCCTCTAGATGCCGACTTTCATCCCTCTGGGACGCATATTAAGCGAGATATTCGCATTTAAAGTTTGAACATGGATTTTTGCCCATAACTTGTTGTAAAATTGGTCTTATTCAAAGATAAGCACAGAAATGGAAAGGGAATGATTCCTAGATCACAATCCTGAAATTTCAGCCCTCTAGGTGGTCTAGATCTAGAAATATTGGACTTCAAAAATTGCCCTCTAGATGCCGACTTTCATGCTTCTGGGACGTATATTAAGCGAGACATTCGCATTTAAAGTTTGAACATGGATTTTTACCCATAACTTGTTGTAAAATTGGTCTTATTCAAAGATAAGCACAGAAATGGAAAGGGAATGATTCCTAGATCACAATCCTGAAATTTCAGCCCTCTAGGTGGTCTAGATCGAGAAATATTGGACGTCAAAAATTGCCCTCTAGATGCCGACTTTCATGCTTCTGGGACGCATATTAAGCGAGATATTCGCATTTAAAGTTTGAACATGGATTTTTGCCCATAACTTGTTGTAAAATTGGTCTTATTCAAAGATAAGCACAGAAATGGAAAGGGAATGATTCCTAGATCACAATCCTGAAATTTCAGCCCTCTAGGTGGTCTAGAACGAGAAATATTGGACTTCAAAAATTGCCCTCTAGATGCCGACTTTCATGCTTCTGGGACGCATATTAAGCGAGATATTCGCATTTAAAGTTTGAACATGGATTTTGGCAATAACTTGTTGTAAAATTGGTCTTATTCAAAGATAAGCACAGAAATGGAAAGGGAATGATTCCTAGATCACAATCCTGAACTTTCAGCCCTCTAGGTGGTTTAGATCGAGAAATATTGGACTTCAAAAATTGCCCTCTAGATGCCGACTTTCATGCTTCTGGGACGCATATTAAGCGAGACATTCGCATTTAAAGTTTGAACATGGATTTTTACCCATAACTTGTTGTAAAATTGGTCTTATTCAAAGATAAGCACAGAAATGGAAAGGGAATGATTCCTAGATCACAATCCTGAAATTTCAGCCCTCTAGGTGGTCTAGATCGAGAAATATTGGACTTCAAAAATTGCCCTCTAGATGCCGACTTTCATGCTTCTGGGACGCATATTAAGCGAGATATTCGCATTTAAAGTTTGAACATGGATTTTTGCCCATAACTTGTTGTAAAATTGGTCTTATTCAAAGATAAGCACAGAAATGGAAAGGGAATGATTCCTAGATCACAATCCTGAAATTTCAGCCCTCTAGGTGGTCTAGATCGAGAAATATTGGACTTCAAAAATTGCCCTCTAGATGCCGACTTTCATGCTTCTGGGACGCATATTAAGCGAGATATTCGCATTTAAAGTTTGAACATGGATTTTGGCAATAACTTGTTGTAAAATTGGTCTTATTCAAAGATAAGCACAGAAATGGAAAGGGAATGATTCCTAGATTACAATCCTGAAATTTCAGCCCTCTAGGTGGTTTAGATCGAGAAATATTGGACTTCAAAAATTGCCCTCTAGATGCCGACTTTCATGCTTCTGGGACGCATATTAAGCGAGATATTCGCATTTAAAGTTTGAACATGGATTTTTGCCCATAACTTGTTGTAAAATTGGTCTTATTCAAAGATAAGCACAGAAATGGAAAGGGAATGATTCCTAGATCACAATCCTGAAATTTCAGCCCTCTAGGTGGTCTAGATCGAGAAATATTGGACTTCAAAAATTGCCCTCTAGATGCCGACTTTCATGCTTCTGGGACGCATATTAAGCGAGATATTCGCATTTAAAGTTTGAACATGGATTTTGGCAATAACTTGTTGTAAAATTGGTCTTATTCAAAGATAAGCACAGAAATGGAAAGGGAATGATTCCTAGATCACAATCCTGAACTTTCAGCCCTCTAGGTGGTTTAGATCGAGAAATATTGGACTTCAAAAATTGCCCTCTAGATGCCGACTTTCATGCTTCTGGGACGCATATTAAGCGAGACATTCGCATTTAAAGTTTGAACATGGATTTTTACCCATAACTTGTTGTAAAATTGGTCTTATTCAAAGATAAGCACAGAAATGGAAAGGGAATGATTCCTAGATCACAATCCTGAAATTTCAGCCCTCTAGGTGGTCTAGATCGAGAAATATTGGACTTCAAAAATTGCCCTCTAGATGCCGACTTTCATGCTTCTGGGACGCATATTAAGCGAGATATTCGCATTTAAAGTTTGAACATGGATTTTTGCCCATAACTTGTTGTAAAATTGGTCTTATTCAAAGATAAGCACAGAAATGGAAAGGGAATGATTCCTAGATCACAATCCTGAAATTTCAGCCCTCTAGGTGGTCTAGATCGAGAAATATTGGACTTCAAAAATTGCCCTCTAGATGCCGACTTTCATGCTTCTGGGACGCATATTAAGCGAGATATTCGCATTTAAAGTTTGAACATGGATTTTGGCAATAACTTGTTGTAAAATTGGTCTTATTCAAAGATAAGCACAGAAATGGAAAGGGAATGATTCCTAGATCACAATCCTGAAATTTCAGCCCTCTAGGTGGTTTAGATCGAGAAATATTGGACTTCAAAAATTGCCCTCTAGATGCCGACTTTCATGCTTCTGGGACGCATATTAAGCGAGATATTCGCATTTAAAGTTTGAACATGGATTTTTGCCCATAACTTGTTGTAAAATTGGTCTTATTCAAAGATAAGCACAGAAATGGAAAGGGAATGATTCCTAGATCACAATCCTGAAATTTCAGCCCTCTAGGTGGTCTAGATCGAGAAATATTGGACTTCAAAAATTGCCCTCTAGATGCCGACTTTCATGCTTCTGGGACGCATATTAAGCGAGATATTCGCATTTAAAGTTTGAACATGGATTTTGGCAATAACTTGTTGTAAAATTGGTCTTATTCAAAGATAAGCACAGAAATGGAAAGGGAATGATTCCTAGATCACAATCCTGAAATTTCAGCCCTCTAGGTGGTTTAGATCGAGAAATATTGGACTTCAAAAATTGCTCTCTAGATGCCGACTTTCATGCTTCTGGGACGCATATTAAGCGAGATATTCGCATTTAAAGTTTGAACATGGATTTTGGCCATAACTTGTTGTAAAATTGGTCTTATTCAAAGATAGGCACAGAAATGGAAAGGGAATGATTCCTAGATCACAATCCTGAAATTTCGGCCCTCTAGGTGGTCTAGATCGAGAAATATTGGACTTCAAAAATTGCCCTCTAGATGCCGACTTTCATGCCTCTGGGACGCATATTAAGCGAGATATTCGCATTTAAAGTTTGAACATGGATTTTTGCCCATAACTTGTTGTAAAATTGGTCTTATTCAAAGATAAGCACAGAAATGGAAAGGGAATGATTCCTAGATCACAATCCTGAAATTTCAGCCCTCTAGGTGGTCTAGATCGAGAAATATTGGACTTCAAAAATTGCCCTCTAGATGCCGACTTTCATGCTTCTGGGACGCATATTAAGCGAGATATTCGCATTTAAAGTTTGAACATGGATTTTTGCCCATAACTTGTTGTAAAATTGGTCTTATTCAAAGATAAGCACAGAAATGGAAAGGGAATGATTCCTAGATCACAATCCTGAAATTTCAGCCCTCTAGGTGGTCTAGATCGAGAAATATTGGACTTCAAAAATTGCCCTCTAGATGCCGACTTTCATGCTTCTGGGACGCATATTAAGCGAGATATTCGCATTTAAAGTTTGAACATGGATTTTGGCAATAACTTGTTGTAAAATTGGTCTTATTCAAAGATAAGCACAGAAATGGAAAGGGAATGATTCCTAGATTACAATCCTGAAATTTCAGCCCTCTAGGTGGTTTAGATCGAGAAATATTGGACTTCAAAAATTGCCCTCTAGATGCCGACTTTCATGCCTCTGGGACGCATATTAAGCGAGATATTCGCATTTAAAGTTTGAACATGGATTTTTGCCCATAACTTGTTGTAAAATTGGTCTTATTCAAAGATAGGCACAGAAATGGAAAGAAAATGATTCCTAGATCACAATCCTGAAATTTCAGCCCTCTAGGTGGTCTAGATCGAGAAATATTGGACTTCAAAAATTGCCCTCTAGATGCCGACTTTCATGCTTCTGGGACGCATATTAAGCGAGATATTCGCATTTAAAGTTTGAACATGGATTTTTGCCCATAACTTGTTGTAAAATTGGTCTTATTCAAAGATAGGCACAGAAATGGAAAGAAAATGATTCCTAGATCACAATCCTGAAATTTCAGCCCTCTAGGTGGTCTAGATCGAGAAATATTGGACTTCAAAAATTGCCCTCTAGATGCCGACTTTCATGCTTCTGGGACGCATATTAAGCGAGATATTCGCATTTAAAGTTTGAACATGGATTTTGGCAATAACTTGTTGTAAAATTGGTCTTATTCAAAGATAAGCACAGAAATGGAAAGGGAATGATTCCTAGATCACAATCCTGAAATTTCAGCCCTCTAGGTGGTTTAGATCGAGAAATATTGGACTTCAAAAATTGCCCTCTAGATGCCGACTTTCATGCTTCTGGGACGCATATTAAGCGAGATATTCGCATTGAAAGTTTGAACATGGATTTTGGCCATAACTTGTTGTAAAATTGGTCTTATTCAAAGATAGGCACAGAAATGGAAAGGGAATGATTCCTAGATCACAATCCTCAAATTTCGGCCCTCTAGGTGGTCTAGATCGAGAAATATTGGACTTCAAAAATTGGCCTCTAGATGCCGACTTTCATGCCTCTGGGACGCATATTAAGCGAGATATTCGCATTTAAAGTTTGAACATGGATTTTTGCCCATAACTTGTTGTAAAATTGGTCTTATTCAAAGATAAGCACAGAAATGGAAAGGGAATGATTCCTAGATCACAATCCTGAAATTTCAGCCCTCTAAGTGGTCTAGATCGAGAAATATTGGACTTCAAAAATTGCCCTCTAGATGCCGACTTTCATGCCTCTGGGACGCATATTAAGCGAGATATTCGCATTTAAAGTTTGAACATGGATTTTTGCCCATAACTTGTTGTAAAATTGGTCTTATTCAAAGATAGGCACAGAAATGGAAAGAAAATGATTCCTAGATCACAATCCTGAAATTTCAGCCCTCTAGGTGGTCTAGATCGAGAAATATTGGACTTCAAAAATTGCCCTCTAGATGCTGACTTTCATGCCTCTGGGACGCATATTAAGCGAGATATTCGCATTTAAAGTTTGAACATGGATTTTTGCCCATAACTTGTTGTAAAATCGGTCTTATTCAAAGATAGGCACAGAAATGGAAAGGGAATGATGCCTAGATCACAATCCTGAAATTTCAGCCCTCTAGGTGGTCTAGATCGAGAAATATTGGACTTCAAAAATTGCCCTCTAGATGCCGACTTTCATGCTTCTGGGACGCATATTAAGCGAGATATTCGCATTTAAAGTTTGAACATGGATTTTTGCCCATAACTTGTTGTAAAATTGGTCTTATTCAAAGATAGGCACAGAAATGGAAAGGGAATGATTCCTAGATCACAATCCTGAAATTTCAGCCCTCTAGGTGGTCTAGATCGAGAAATATTGGACGTCAAAAATTGCCCTCTAGATGCCGACTTTCATGCTTCTGGGACGCATATTAAGCGAGATATTCGCATTTAAAGTTTGAACATGGATTTTTGCCCATAACTTGTTGTAAAATTGGTCTTATTCAAAGATAGGCACAGAAATGGAAAGGGAATGATTCCTAGATCACAATACTGAAATTTCAGCCCTCTAGGTGGTCTAGATCGAGAAATATTGGACGTCAAAAATTGCCCTCTAGATGCCGACTTTCATGCTTCTGGGACGCATATTAAGCGAGATATTCGCATTTAAAGTTTGAACATGGATTTTTGCCCATAACTTGTTGTAAAATTGGTCTTATTCAAAGATAGGCACAGAAATGGAAAGGGAATGATTCCTAGATCACAATCCTGAAATTTCAGCCCTCTAGGTGGTCTAGATCGAGAAATATTGGACGTCAAAAATTGCCCTCTAGATGCCGACTTTCATGCCTCTGGGACGCATATTAAGCGAGATATTCGCATTTAAAGTTTGAACATGGATTTTTGCCCATAACTTGTTGTAAAATTGGTCTTATTCAAAGATAGGCACAGAAATGGAAATGGAATGATTCCTAGATCACAATCCTGAAATTTCAGCCCTCTAGGTGGTCTAGATCGAGAAATATTGGACTTCAAAAATTGCCCTCTAGATGCTGACTTTCATGCCTCTGGGACGCATATTAAGCGAGATATTCGCATTTAAAGTTTGAACATGGATTTTTGCCCATAAATTGTTGTAAAATTGGTCTTATTCAAAGATAGGCACAGAAATGGAAAGGGAATGATGCCTAGATCACAATCCTGAAATTTCAGCCCTCTAGGTGGTCTAGATCGAGAAATGTTGGACTTCAAAAATTGCCCTCTAGATGCCGACTTTCATGCTTCTGGGACGCATATTAAGCGAGATATTCGCATTTAAAGTTTGAACATGGATTTTTGCCCATAACTTGTTGTAATATTGGTCTGATTCAAAGATAGGCACAGAAATGGAAAGGGAATGATTCCTAGATCACAATCCTGAAATTTCATCCCTCTAGGTGGTCTAGATCGAGAAATATTGGACTTCAAAAATAGCCCTCTAGATGCCGACTTTCATGCTTCTGGGACGCATATTAAGCGAGATATTCGCATTTAAAGTTTGAACATGGATTTTTTCCCATAACTTGTTGTAAAATTGGTCTTATTCAAAGATAGGCACAGAAATGGAAAGGAAATGATTCCTTGATCACAATCCTGAAATTTCAGCCCTCTAGGTGGTCTATATCGAGAAATATTGGACGTCAAAAATTGCCCTCTAGATGCCGACTTTCATGCTTCTGGGACGCATATTAAGCGAGATATTCGCATTTAAAGTTTGAACATGGATTTTTGCCCATAACTTGTTGTAATATTGGTCTTATTCAAAGATAGGCACAGAAATGGAAAGGGAATGATTCCTAGATCACAATCCTGAAATTTCAGCCCGCTAGGTGGTCTAGATCGAGAAATATTGGACTTCAAAAATTGCCCTCTAGATGCCGACTTTCATGCTTCTGGGACGCATATTAAGCGAGATATTCGCATTTAAAGTTTGAACATGGATTTTTGCCCATAACTTGTTGCAAAATTGGCCTTATTCAAAGATAAGCACAGAAATGGAAAGGGAATGATTCCTAGATCACAATCCTGAAATTTCAGCCCTCTAGGTGGTCTAGATCGAGAAATATTGGACTTCAAAAATTGCCCTCTAGATGCTGACTTTCATGCCTCTGGGACGCATATTAAGCGAGATATTCGCATTTAAAGTTTGAACATGGATTTTTGCCCATAAATTGTTGTAAAATTGGTCTTATTCAAAGATAGGCACAGAAATGGAAAGGGAATGATGCCTAGATCACAATCCTGAAATTTCAGCCCTCTAGGTGGTCTAGATCGAGAAATGTTGGACTTCAAAAATTGCCCTCTAGATGCCGACTTTCATGCTTCTGGGACGCATATTAAGCGAGATATTCGCATTTAAAGTTTGAACATGGATTTTTGCCCATAACTTGTTGTAATATTGGTCTGATTCAAAGATAGGCACAGAAATGGAAAGGGAATGATTCCTAGATCACAATCCTGAAATTTCATCCCTCTAGGTGGTCTAGATCGAGAAATATTGGACTTCAAAAATAGCCCTCTAGATGCCGACTTTCATGCTTCTGGGACGCATATTAAGCGAGATATTCGCATTTAAAGTTTGAACATGGATTTTTTCCCATAACTTGTTGTAAAATTGGTCTTATTCAAAGATAGGCACAGAAATGGAAAGGAAATGATTCCTTGATCACAATTCTGAAATTTCAGCCCTCTAGGTGGTCTATATCGAGAAATATTGGACGTCAAAAATTGCCCTCTAGATGCCGACTTTCATGCTTCTGGGACGCATATTAAGCGAGATATTCGCATTTAAAGTTTGAACATGGATTTTTGCCCATAACTTGTTGTAATATTGGTCTTATTCAAAGATAGGCACAGAAATGGAAAGGGAATGATTCCTAGATCACAATCCTGAAATTTCAGCCCGCTAGGTGGTCTAGATCGAGAAATATTGGACTTCAAAAATTGCCCTCTAGATGCCGACTTTCATGCTTCTGGGACGCATATTAAGCGAGATATTCGCATTTAAAGTTTGAACATGGATTTTTGCCCATAACTTGTTGCAAAATTGGCCTTATTCAAAGATAAGCACAGAAATGGAAAGGGAATGATTCCTAGATCACAATCCTGAAATTTCAGCCCTCTAGGTGGTCTAGATCGAGAAATATTGGACTTCAAAAATTGCCCTCTAGATGCTGACTTTCATGCTTCTGGGACGCATATTAACGAGATATTCGCATTTAAAGTTTGAACATGGATTTTTGCCCATAACTTGTTGCAAAATTGGTCTTATTCAAAGATAAGCACAGAAATGGAAAGGGAATGATTCCTAGATCACAATCCTGAAATTTCAGCCCTCTAGGTGGTCTAGATCGAGAAATATTGGACTTCAAAAATTGCCCTCTAGATGCCGACTTTCATGCTTCTGGGACGCATATTAAGCGAGATATTCGCATTTAAAGTTTGAACATGGATTTTTGCCCATAACTTGTTGTAAAATTGGTCTTATTCAAAGATAGGCACAGAAATGGAAAGGGAATGATGCCTAGATCACAATCCTGAAATTTCAGCCCTCTAGGTGGTCTAGATCGAGAAATGTTGGACTTCAAAAATTGCCCTCTAGATGCCGACTTTCATGCTTCTGGGACGCATATTAAGCGAGATATTCGCATTTAAAGTTTGAACATGGATTTTTGCCCATAACTTGTTGTAATATTGGTCTTATTCAAAGATAGGCACAGAAATGGAAAGGGAATGATTCCTAGATCACAATCCTGAAATTTCAGCCCTCTAGGTGGTCTAGATCGAGAAATATTGGACTTCAAAAATTGCCCTCTAGATGCTGACTTTCATGCCTCTGGGACGCATATTAAGCGAGATATTCGCATTTAAAGTTTGAACATGGATTTTTTCCCATAACTTGTTGTAAAATTGGTCTTATTCAAAGATAGGCACAGAAATGGAAAGGGAATGATGCCTAGATCACAATCCTGAAATTTCAGTCCTCTAGGTGGTCTAGATCGAGAAATGTTGGACTTCAAAAATTGCCCTCTAGATGCCGACTTTCATGCTTCTGGGACGCATATTAAGCGAGATATTTGCATTTAAAGTTTGAACATGGATTTTTGCCCATAACTTGTTGTAATATTGGTCTTATTCAAAGATAGGCACAGAAATGGAAAGGAATGATTCCTAGATCACAATCCTGAAATTTCAGCCCGCTAGGTGGTCTAGATCGAGAAATATTGGACTTCAAAAATTGCCCTCTAGATGCCGACTTTCATGCCTCTGGGACGCATATTAAGCGAGATATTCGCATTTAAAGTTTGAACATGGATTTTTGCCCATAACTTGTTGTAATATTGGTCTGATTCAAAGATAGGCACAGAAATGGAAAGGGAATGATTCCTAGATCACAATCCTGAAATTTTAGCCCTCTAGGTGGTCTAGATCGAGAAATATTGGACTTCAAAAATTGCCCTCTAGATGCCGACTTTCATGCTTCTGGGACGCATATTAAGCGAGATATTCGCATTTAAAGTTTGAACATGGATTTTTGCCCATAACTTGTTGCAAAATTGGCCTTATTCAAAGATAAGCACAGAAATGCAAAGGGAATGATTCCTAGATCACAATCCTGAAATTTCAGCCCTCTAGGTGGTCTAGATCGAGAAATATTGGACTTCAAAAATTGCCCTCTAGATGCCGACTTTCATGCTTCTGGGACGCATATTAAGCGAGATATTCGCATTTAAAGTTTGAACATGGATTTTTGCCCATAACTTGTTGCAAAATTGGTCTTATTCAAAGATAAGCAAAGAAATGGAAAGGGAATGATTCCTAGATCACAATCCTGAAATTTCAGCCCTCTAGGTGGTCTAGATCGAGAAATATTGGACTTCAAAAATTGCCCTCTAGATGCCGACTTTCATGCTTCTGGGACGCATATTAAGCGAGATATTCGCATTTAAAGTTTGAACATGGATTTTTGCCCATAACTTGTTGTAAAATTGGTCTTATTCAAAGATAGGCACAGAAATGGAAAGGGAATGATTCCTAGATCACAATCCTGAAATTTCAGCCCTCTAGGTGGTCTAGATCGAGAAATATTGGACTTCAAAAATTGCCCTCTAGATGCCGACTTTCATGCCTCTGGGACTCATATTAAACGAGATATTCGCATTTAAAGTTTGAACATGGATTTTTGCCCATAACTTGTTGTAAAATTGGTCTTATTCAAAGATAGGCACAGAAATGGAAAGGGAATGATTCCTAGATCACAATCCTGAAATTTCAGCCCTTTAGGTGGTCTAGATCGAGAAATATTGGACTTCAAAAATTGCCCTCTAGATGCCGACTTTCATGCTTCTGGGACGCATATTAAGCGAGATATTCGCATTTAAAGTTTGAACATGGATTTTTGCCCATAACTTGTTGTAAAATTGATCTTATTCAAAGATAAGCACAGAAATGGAAAGGGAATGATTCCTAGATCACAATCCTGAAATTTCAGCCCTCTAGGTGGTCTAGATCGAGAAATATTGGACTTCAAAAATTGCCACCTAGATGCCGACTTTCATGCTTCTGGGACGCATATTAAGCGAGATATTCGCATTTAAAGTTTGAACATGGATTTTTGCCCATAACTTGTTGTAAAATTGGTCTTATTCAAAGATAGGCACAGAAATGGAAAGGGAATGATTCCTAGATCACAATCCTGAAATTTCAGCCCTCTAGGTGGTCTAGATCGAGAAATATTGGACTTCAAAAATTGCCCTCTAGATGCCGACTTTCATGCTTCTGGGACGCATATTAAGCGAGATATTCGCATTTAAAGTTTGAACATGGATTTTTGCCCATAACTTGTTGTAAAATTGGTCTTATTCAAAGATAGGCACAGAAATGGAAAGGGAATGATTCCTAGATCACAATCCTGAAATTTCAGCCCTCTAGGTGGTCTAGATCGAGAAATATTGGACTTCAAAAATTGCCCTCTTGATGCTGACTTTCATGCCTCTGGGACGCATATTAAGCGAGATATTCGCATTTAAAGTTTGAACATGGATTTTTGCCCATAACTTGTTGTAAATTGGTCTTATTCAAAGATAGGCACAGAAATGGGAAGGGAATGATGCCTAGATCACAATCCTGAAATTTCAGCCCTCTAGGTGGTCTAGATCGAGAAATATTGGACTTCAAAAATTGCCCTCTAGATGCTGACTTTCATGCCTCTGGGACGCATATTAAGCGAGATATTCGCATTTAAAGTTTGAACATGGATTTTTGCCCATAACTTGTTGTAATATTGGTCTTATTCAAAGATAGGCACAGAAATGGAAAGGGAATGATTCCTAGATCACAATCCTGAAATTTCAGCCCTCTAGGTGGTCTAGATCGAGAAATATTGGACGTCAAAAATTGCCCTCTAGATGCCGACTTTCATGCTTCTGGGACGCATATTAAGCGAGATATTCGCATTTAAAGTTTGAACATGGATTTTTGCCCATAACTTGTTGTAAAATTGGTCTTATTCAAAGATAGGCACAGAAATGGAAAGGGAATGATTCCTAGATCACAATCCTGAAATTTCAGCCCTCTAGGTGGTCTAGATCGAGAAATATTGGACTTCAAAAATTGCCCTCTAGATGCCGACTTTCATGCTTCTGGGACGCATATTAAGCGAGATATTCGCATTTAAAGTTTGAACATGGATTTTTGCCCATAACTTGTTGTTAAATTGGTCTTATTCAAAGATATGCACAGAAATGGAAAGGGAATGATTCCTAGATCACAATCCTGAAATTTCAGCCCTCTAGGTGGTCTAGATCGAGAAATATTGGACTTCAAAAATTGCCCCCTAGATGCCGACTTTCATGCTTCTGGGACGCATATTAAGCGAGATATTCGCATTTAAAGTTTGAACATGGATTTTTGCCCATAACTTGTTGTAAAATTGGTCTTATTCAAAGATAGGCACAGAAATGGAAAGGGAATGATTCCTAGATCACAATCCTGAAATTTCAGCCCTCTAGGTGGTCTAGATCGAGAAATATTGGACTTCAAAAATTGCCCTCTAGATGCCGACTTTCATGCTTCTGGGACGCATATTAAGCGAGATATTCGCATTTAAAGTTTGAACATGGATTTTTGCCCATAACTTGTTGTAAAATTGGTCTTATTCAAAGATAGGCACAGAAATGGAAAGGGAATGATTCCTAGATCACAATCCTGAAATTTCAGCCCTCTAGGTGGTCTAGATCGAGAAATATTGGACTTCAAAAACTGCCCTCTTGATGCTGACTTTCATGCCTCTGGGACGCATATTAAGCGAGATATTCGCATTTAAAGTTTGAACATGGATTTTTGCCCATAACTTGTTGTAAAATTGGTCTTATTCAAAGATAGGCACAGAAATGGAAAGGGAATGATGCCTAGATCACAATCCTGAAATTTCAGCCCTCTAGGTGGTCTAGATCGAGAAATATTGGACTTCAAAAATTGCCCTCTAGATGCTGACTTTCATGCCTCTGGGACGCATATTAAGCGAGATATTCGCATTTAAAGTTTGAACATGGATTTTTGCCCATAACTTGTTGTAAAATTGGTCTTATTCAAAGATAGGCACAGAAATGGAAAGGGAATGATGCCTAGATCACAATCCTGAAATTTCAGCCCTCTAGGTGGTCTAGATCGAGAAATGTTGGACTTCAAAAATTGCCCTCTAGATGCCGACTTTCATGCTTCTGGGACGCATATTAAGCGAGATATTCGCATTTAAAGTTTGAACATGGATTTTTGCCCATAACTTGTTGTAATATTGGTCTTATTCAAAGATAGGCACAGAAATGGAAAGGGAATGATTCCTAGATCACAATCCTGAAATTTCAGCCCTCTAGGTGGTCTAGATCGAGAAATATTGGACGTCAAAAATTGCCCTCTAGATGCCGACTTTCATGCTTCTGGGACGCATATTAAGCGAGATATTCGCATTTAAAGTTTGAACATGGATTTTTGCCCATAACTTGTTGTAAAATTGGTCTTATTCAAAGATAGGCACAGAAATGGAAAGGGAATGATTCCTAGATCACAATCCTGAAATTTCAGCCCTCTAGGTGGTCTAGATCGAGAAATATTGGACTTCAAAAATTGCCCTCTAGATGCCGACTTTCATGCTTCTGGGACGCATATTAAGCGAGATATTCGCATTTAAAGTTTGAACATGGATTTTTGCCCATAACTTGTTGTAAAATTGGTCTTATTCAAAGATAGGCACAGAAATGGAAAGGGAATGATTCCTAGATCACAATCCTGAAATTTCAGCCCTCTAGGTGGTCTAGATCGAGAAATATTGGACTTCAAAAATTGCCCCCAGATGCCGACTTTCATGCTTCTGGGACGCATATTAAGCGAGATATTCGCATTTAAAGTTTGAACATGGATTTTTGCCCATAACTTGTTGTAAAATTGGTCTTATTCAAAGATAGGCACAGAAATGGAAAGGGAATGATTCCTAGATCACAATCCTGAAATTTCAGCCCTCTAGGTGGCCTAGATCGAGAAATATTGGACTTCAAAAATTGCCCTCTAGATGCCGACTTTCATGCTTCTGGGACGCATATTAAGCGAGATATTCGCATTTAAAGTTTGAACATGGATTTTTGCCCATAACTTGTTGTAAAATTGGTCTTATTCAAAGATAGGCACAGAAATGGAAAGGGAATGATTCCTAGATCACAATCCTGAAATTTCAGCCCTCTAGGTGGTCTAGATCGAGAAATATTGGACGTCAAAAATTGCCCTCTAGATGCCGACTTTCATGCTTCTGGGACGCATATTAAGCGAGATATTCGCATTTAAAGTTTGAACATGGATTTTTGCCCATAATTTGTTGTAAAATTGGTCTTATTCAAAGATAGGCACAGAAATGGAAAGGGAATGATTCCTAGATCACAATCCTGAAATTTCAGCCCTCTAGGTGGTCTAGATCGAGAAATATTGGACTTCAAAAATTGCCCTCTAGATGCCGACTTTCATGCTTCTGGGACGCATATTAAGCGAGATATTCGCATTTAAAGTTTGAACATGGATTTTTGCCCATAACTTGTTGTAAAATTGGTCTTATTCAAAGATAGGCACAGAAATGGAAAGGGAATGATTCCTAGATTACAATCCTGAAATTTCAGCCCTCTAGGTGGTCTAGATCGAGAAATATTGGACGTCAAAAATTGCCCTCTAGATGCCGACTTTCATGCTTATGGGACGCATATTAAGCGAGATATTCGCATTTAAAGTTTGAACATGGATTTTTGCCATAACTTGTTGTAAAATTGGTCTTATTCAAAGATAGGCACAGAAATGGAAAGGGAATGATTCCTAGATCACAATCCTGAAATTTCAGCCCTCTAGGTGGTCTAGATCGAGAAATATTGGACTTCAAAAATTGCCCTCTAGATGCCGACTTTCATGCTTCTGGGACGCATATTAAGCGAGATATTCGCATTTAAAGTTTGAACATGGATTTTTGCCCATAACTTGTTGTAAAATTGGTCTTATTCAAGATAGGCACAGAAATGGAAAGGGAATGATTCCTAGATCACAATCCTGAAATTTCAGCCCTCTAGGTGGTCTAGATCGAGAAATATTGGACTTCAAAAACTGCCCTCTTGATGCTGACTTTCATGCCTCTGGGACGCATATTAAGCGAGATATTCGCATTTAAAGTTTGAACATGGATTTTTGCCCATAACTTGTTGTAAAATTGGTCTTATTCAAAGATAGGCACAGAAATGGAAAGGGAATGATGCCTAGATCACAATCCTGAAATTTCAGCCCTCTAGGTGGTCTAGATCGAGAAATATTGGACTTCAAAAATTGCCCTCTAGATGCTGACTTTCATGCCTCTGGGACGCATATTAAGCGAGATATTCGCATTTAAAGTTTGAACATGGATTTTTGCCCATAACTTGTTGTAAAATTGGTCTTATTCAAAGATAGGCACAGAAATGGAAAGGGAATGATGCCTAGATCACAATCCTGAAATTTCAGCCCTCTAGGTGGTCTAGATCGAGAAATGTTGGACTTCAAAAATTGCCCTCTAGATGCCGACTTTCATGCTTCTGGGACGCATATTAAGCGAGATATTCGCATTTAAAGTTTGAACATGGATTTTTGCCCATAACTTGTTGTAATATTGGTCTTATTCAAAGATAGGCACAGAAATGGAAAGGGAATGATTCCTAGATCACAATCCTGAAATTTCAGCCCTCTAGGTGGTCTAGATCGAGAAATATTGGACTTCAAAAATTGCCCTCTAGATGCCGACTTTCATGCTTCTGGGACGCATATTAAGCGAGATATTCGCATTTAAAGTTTGAACATGGATTTTTGCCCATAACTTGTTGTAAAATTGGTCTTATTCAAAGATAGGCACAGAAATGGAAAGGAATGATTCCTAGATCACAATCCTGAAAATTTCAGCCCTCTAGGTGGTCTAGATCGAGAAATATTGGACTTCAAAAATTGCCCTCTAGATGCCGACTTTCATGCTTCTGGGACGCATATTAAGCGAGATATTCGCATTTAAAGTTTGAACATGGATTTTTGCCCATAACTTGTTGTAAAATTGGTCTTATTCAAAG